>CM024520.1:1109260-4056430 GCA_014182375.1 Eucalyptus virginea | reverse complement strand
TGTCATTATTATTAAGCTAGTAGAATCGAGTCCTAATCTCTAACCTCTTATATCTCCAAGCATAGCCTTAGTGTTTCGCATAAAACCTTTGAGTACGAAGAGCTAAAAAGGGCAACAGGCGATTTCTCTAATTCCAATCTACTTGGCGAAGGCAGTTTCAGCCTCGTTCATAACGGAATACTCTCGAGCAGGGAATTAGTTGCCATCAAGCAACTAAAAGCTGAAAGTCAACAAGGGGAGAGAGAGTTTCGAGCGGAGGTCAATATCATCAGCCGTATCCACCATCGTCACCTTCTCTTTGGTTGGATACTGCGTTTCTGACACTCTTAGAATTCTAGAGTTCGTCTCAAACAACACATTGGACTTTCATTTGCATGGTCAGTATTTATCCTGTATGCTTAGTTATTTCAAAGCTCAAAATCCGATTAATTATAACTGCCCCAGATGTCATTGCAAAAACTAATTGCCCAATCATTCCTTGGCCTAAGGATGAAGGTGGCTTTAGGTTCCGCACGAGACTTGGCTTACTTACACGAAGAGTGTGAGTATTTTTTTCCAAAAAAAAAAAAAAATTATCATTACTATAATAATTTTCGAGTTTCATTTTTGTTGATCTAACCATTCAGACAATTCATTGCGGCATCAAGACCTCCAATATTCTTTTGGACTCCGATTTTGACGCTAAGATACGATGACATGATAATATCAATCGGCTGTTTAATGAATTCAAGTTATTGTTATGAAAGTTAACATTTTGATTTCAGGTCGCAGACTTTGGACTCACCAAGTTCACTTTGGGTATAGATACGCATGAATCATGCACATAATGGAGACTTTGTGGTAAGTTCATTTTCGGTTTGTCGTACCACTAATGGTTTTTATCTAGTACCACTAATGGTTTGTCAAATGTAGGTACATGGATCCTTGGTATTACTCGAATGGTAAGCTAATGGAAAAGGTCGATGTCTACTCAATCAACGTGGTCATGGTGGAGCTACTCATGGGAAGAAAAGCATCGGATGCTGATTAGCCTGGGGACCAACAATCTTTGGTGGAGTGGGTAAGATGTAAATGAGTTTTCAATTTAACTTATATGAGTTTAGATTTTCAATGACAATATGATATATATAGTCGATCACCTAATAGGTCAAATTTTAACTTTCTGTACATGTAAAAAAATTGTAGGTGATCGTCTAATTGTTTACCCTTCCTAGTGATGTACAAGGAACAACATTATGCTAAGAATAAGGAACAAAAAGTCAATCCCTAGTTGTATATAATCCGAATTGATAATCCTGAGTTTGGATTCTTG
This sequence comes from Eucalyptus virginea, assembly GCA_014182375.1. NCBI lineage: Eukaryota > Viridiplantae > Streptophyta > Magnoliopsida > Myrtales > Myrtaceae > Eucalyptus > Eucalyptus virginea. Next base: position 4,055,118 of record CM024520.1, on the reverse strand, counting down.
AAGATAATATGCACAGAAAAATATGTAATTCTTTGTTCTTGTTTAAAGAAATTATAGACAAAAGGAATATACCCATTTCAACGACCCTAGAAAAGTTGAGATAGATAATATTTAGGATCTATACCCATTTATTTTAGCCGACTCAATTTTGGGGTCACAACATGATTTACGCCGTGTTGTGTGATAATTAAATCTAATTTATGAATGGGACACCTTCTTAATATTGAGTGGTAGGAAATAAATGAAACATTTTCAACCATAATATAGCCAGTCGGAGAATGATTTTCGAAAAGAGTGAACTTCCACCTTTCCCTATCTCATCAAGTGGATTGGTTTGCAATCTCCATTACTAGTCCAACCAGTTGAACTAGCCAATTTGATCCGATTTTAAAAATAGACACCTTCAATCTAACTAACGTACTTCTACGCATACAATCCGATGTGAAGGGGAGATCCTCATGATTTAAATCTAATTTCACATGGTTTCATTACTAATAATCAATCTTTGTATTGCTAACAAAAGTCAATAGCCTCAAACTCTTTCATGCATAAAGTAATGTCAAGAAAATAACATAGTACTATTTATATTGTCTAGCACATATCTCGTTGGGATATGGTTCTTAGCACAATGTTCCCCTAGTAGGATCCACTTTATTTGATCTTGTGATCAATAGGGTTGCTCAAATTGCTGGTCAATCACTTTCTTATAACATAGCAAATTCTATGTTTTGTCCTATTATAAAGTTGATGCTAACCATAAAATTAGATTAAAAAGCTCTACACATCGTGTAGCCACTAGAGACATTATACAATCTGTTCCAATGTGAGAAGTTCATTGTAAGTTGATTTTCTCATGATTTTTCTGTTCGAATGAATCCATTCATTTTAATAAATTGAGATAGATGTTCATGTTAGGCATACAATTGGTAAATCAAGTTGAGAGAAGTTGTAAACCTAGCATTCGTGGTAATATTGTCATGGTATAGTTGGAGGATGTTAGTGTTGGACTCGATCTTGAATTTATAGTTTCCTTTTGCATAAGCTTATTCATTTGTTTACCCAGTTTGAATTTATCTTATATCGCCATATAATCTTAAAACCAATTAATAGACAACATTTTGTTTCAACTGATTAAATTGGAATTAGAGAGGCAATATCAAATCCAAAAACTTTATTTAGTTGCTTCTTTGTTTTAACCCCCTACCCCTCATCCTCCCAGGCTTTTTTGGTGATTTTAGGAAAGGTTTTCCAATCAAGTGAAAGTTTATCAAAATAGTATAGAAGATCTTGATAATTCTTCCATTTGTCTTTTCTTGGTAATAACTTGCACAAAATTAAACTACTCATGGCAAGTGGGAGTGTATCAGTCGTTCAAGCTCTTTTAAAGAAGCTTCCTAGACATTGCAGGTCTACATGTGAGCTACAGATATACAACCACGCATTTATACCCTTTTTAAGCATTTCCTGGCGAAGTGCCATTTGTATCGAAGTTGCTTGAACACCACAAAGATAGATAAAGAAAGGCTTATGTTCATGCTCAATTTGTGTACAACTGCTATTGAAGGGTTCAAATTCTATAAAGAGCTCTCCTATAGAAAGCTAAAACTAGGAAGGGTAGAATTGGTCTAAATTGCCTTTATGTTGTTTATGTAAATTGCTAATCATATCGCAAGAATGTGAATTATGATTGACAATTCGTTGAATACAAGTATCGCATCCTAGTTGCTCCTAAGAAAGAAAATATGGAACTTCCATTCTTCATGCATTTACTGTTACCCTAAGATTGAGTCATAGCTAAGGAAATTGCATTCTTGTTACAACATTTTTATGATATTTTTACTCTCTTCTTTGGAGTTAGATATCCCATGGAGAATTTATATCTCTATTGAGTATGGCTAATCCAGTTTCGTTTGATAAAGGAGAGAGATAGTGAGGACATTGCTATTAATTCTATGCCTATGGCAATGCAAAAGAAGTTTGATAAATATTAGAAGGGTTATAGTGTTGTCTTGCTATGCTTGTTAGAGCTTTGCTATTTGAAGTTGGACATAGATGATCATGTGGAACTTGTACGGATTATTCAAGAAAGTCTCTATATGCTTTTGATGAACATGTGACCTCTATGTCGAGAGATTATCGCTTTACATCTTCAACCAATCGAGGTAACATTTTAATTGAGGACATTTTTTAGAACATTGGGGACAACCTTGATGAGTATAATGCGTTCGAAAGTAAACACTATGCCTTGCAATCTACAATGTCACAATTGGATTTGTATTTGAAGGAAAATAGGCTTGATATTTAAAAAAAAAAAAAAAAAAACCTTATCGTAATGTTCTTGATTATTTGAAAGCTAATTCACATCGGTATCTTAAGTTGTCTTCTCACTTACGTTGCCTGTAAGTCAGCCTTTAGCATTGAAGGGCACATTTTGAATAAATATCATAGTTTTCTTTCCCGTGAAATTGTGCACTAGAGATTGGTTATTTGGAGTTCCGCATGAGGAAGATTTAGAAGACAAGACCCTCATTTGTAGGTTTTTTACATTCTTTGTTTTATTTACTAATCTTATTTTTTTTAATTTGATGTGAATTTTTTATTCATTTAATAAATACACGCAAAGAGCTTAAATTGGGTTAAAAGGGTAAGTAAGGGTTTTTCTAAGTTAGGTTAAATATTAATATGTTCTAATAATATGAGTCGGATGTGTGTTGAGTTGGATTAGGTATTGGTTTTCAAATTTACATCGTATGGAAATGTGCCAACACAAGTTAAATAGATCAATATGAGTTGAATCATTTTCGTTCTAATCCAAACTTAACCCAACACTAACGACCCTAGAAAAGGGGTATAGATCTTCAATTTCTCCAGAGCTAGTAGTGTCAATGGCAAGAATATGCACTCTTCTAAGCGCAAAGACTTCCAAACCCCATCCTAAAAGACCAAATTTCAATCATTATTCCACTGACAGCACTCCCAATTTGCATCATTCCATCTTCAGTAATATAACTGGCTTCCCAAACCAATGCATCAAAAAAGAACAGCTCCAGCTTTGTCCAGCACATTTTATCCTTCAACAACTTTTGGCACAAAGGCCTCCTTTATATCATCCTATCTCTGGCTAGTGGGAGAGATGGTCCTTAGCCACCGCGAAACGCCTTACTCATGTATCGACTTTCCTTGAAACTAATGTCATGGATGGGGCTAAGGCAACCGTATCAAATTTTATAACTAAAACTCCCATATGGGATGGTAAAAAACAGTAATGATGGATTTCTGTTTCCCACCAAACTTCCATCCCTCCTCCTTTAAGTTACATTATGCAATTAGGCTAATCAACCTTTGGAAACAAACAACGCAACTAGTGAGCCATAAGGATCACTTATTCAGTTTTGCCTTGATTCTGATCAATTCTGTTTCCTTTTTTGCAATATTAACCGATATCTAATGTGGTATAAATATGGATGTAATTTCCTTCGTATTAATATAACTTCATGTTTTTCTTTTGCTTCTCCAGTAAAAAGCCCTAAGTCTCGGCAGTGATCAAAAAATTGCATCTGTAGTTCATATGAAACTAGTGAAAGATGTTTGCAAACGAAAGCCATCTTATGATAGAAATTTAATTGCACGAATTATTCTTACCAGTTGCCCATCATTCTGAAAACAGTATTGGTGCTCCAAAATGCTCAGGATATATGAACTGGATGAAGGCATCGGGGAGCAAACCAACAAGCTCCATTTTTCAGAATGAAAGAGCAATGAGCTTCATCCTGTTAAGCAAACCGACAGGCAAAAATAAAACATTTAAAAAAAAGTTCAACAAATCAGTCCAGAAAAATATAACTAGACGTATGACCATCATAATAAGCTACCTGTTCAGTAAAAAATTAGGCACTTGGAGAGCGAAATTTTCTAATACCTGTTGAGCTGACATTGGCGATCAATTCTTATATTCTAAATATTCTTCGAACAGTGGAGGGAGAGGATTCAAGGTCGGCTTTTCAGCATCCTGGCAGTGAATTACGAACCTGAAATTTAAAATTCAAACCAAAACCAACAAAAGGAGAAAGAAAAACTAGGAAGTAACGTATGCCAAGTTTTCAACACGTAAGCAGGTAGTATCTTCTGAGTTACCCTCGTTCAACATTTGCACGTCCGATCCCTTCTTCGGAAAACCTGGTGGTTTTCTTTACTGTTCTTTTTTTCCCTTGCCAGATGATCTCTGCAGGCCCTTCTTCTTCCACATATTCCCAATCATCACCAACGTCCCGGTTATGCTCCTCGTCGTCAACCTGTCAATCGACCTTTTAAAAAGGAATGCCAATATTTTCTGTGCAGAAGCTATTCGACTACGCATTCCAATATTATCTATGCAGAAGCTATTCGACTGCCCCGAAGCCTGTGTGAGATTTTGGAGCGACATCAGGCAAAGGAAGGAAGCAAGGAGCTTCACCACCGCGTCGCTCCATACAAAGGCGCACTACCACCTCCGATCGCCTCCCTCTCTCTCTCTATCATCAGCAAGCTCGAGAGACAATGGCGAGTCGATACTGGGTGGTGTCACTTCCGGTGCAGGCCTCCATGTCCACCACTTCTCTGTGGAACCGCCTCCAGTAGCAGATCTCTACCGGGTATATCCTTCTTCCTCTTTCTTCGAGATCCAACTCGGAGACCGTGCTCTCATTTCGCCTCCCCTCCCCGTCCCAACTTGGTCGAAATCCTTCGAAGCTGATGATCACGAACGTCGCCCCCCTCTTCTTCGCCGCCTTGGTGCCGCCACAGAGAGAGAGAGAGAGAGAGAGAGAGAGATCTCCTCCTCGCTCTCAGCCACGATCTCCTAAAGGCGGTTCCTCTTTTTCGTCTTTACTCAGGCTCCTCGCAAGGTTACTCAGGCTCCTGACGTGGGTGTCGCCCATTTCAAGTACGTGAGGACGTGAGCCACGGCGTTGCGAGGTGGTTACCGAATAGAAAGGGATTCGATAAAGATTTGAGGACGTGAAGACGTGAATCTGATTTCAAGTACCGTTTTCTTTTCTGCGTGTTGCTTTTCCTATTTTTTTTTCCTTAAAAAAATATAAAATCTTTAGGTTTATAAATTACAACTAACTGCAAAATTTGAAAAATATATGCTAGAAGTAGAAGTAAAAGGGCTACGGACCAACCCAAGCATTTGGAGAAAAAAAAAAGAAAAAAAGGGGGGGAATTTACAGTTAGAATGAGTGTTAAATTATATTTCGAATTTGAGCTCACATACCAAATCGGATTTGAATTGGATAATGTAAATTAGGATTATTAACTGAATCCTCTTTTAAAATTGTTATCGTGGCATTATCCATTGATGGACGTGTAAAATTGTTGATCTTTGAAATGGCACACATATAACAGGATTTCTTCGGCAAAAATTGTGAGCCACTACAAATTCTCAGTGCCATGAGTTTACACTAAACCGAGTTATTAATTTGGAATTTTTTTTTTTTGTTAGGGCTTAAATTTTTAGGAGTGAAAAATATTCAAGCATGTAAGCAATTATAACTCTAATTCTCCAGTTATTAATGGATTATTTGCTATTATCTCTTCCATGGATGTAGATAGCAAACCACATAAATATTTAATGTCCTTTATTATTCTTCATTTATTTTCAGATTCTCTCGCATGGACTTCTTTGCAAGATCATGTCATTTTCACGTTAGTATTTCAACAATGAGAAATTATGAAGCAATGTTAGTTGGCACTTGCAATTATTTTCCATATTTATTTTGTAGTAAACTAATTTAAAATGTTAATAAAGAACGGCAAACATTTAATTTTTTTAAAAGTTCTAGTCTAGAAACTATAATTGGGAGTTACGCCTGACTTAACAATTATGATAGACTTTCTAGTCTAACAAATAGCTTTATTATAGTGTTACTTCTGGATTTCATGGACTGGTACGAGGAATAAGGACTAGCACGTAATGAATATCTTTGCCCTTTAGCCGTGAAGCATGGATGGATTCATAATGAATGTCTCTGTCCATGAGTGCTGGAGGAAAGGATCGATTTGTCAAGAAAATAGGTAATGAATCTCTACAAAGCTTTTAAGAATTAGAGGTGAATAATATAGAAAATATTCGACTGTTTATAAGGGCCATGTCACTAACTAACACGGTGTGTATTTTTTAGTAAATTTATTAAAAAATTAATACTTATCACGCCTATCCTCTTTTCTATATCTCTTCCTCCTTCATCCAGCCACCGCCCTGCCCCAAGCTCCGCACTTCTCTTGGCTATCTTCACCAGCGAATCATCGATGACGCGTCTAGGCCAACCACCGCTTCCATCGTCTTCGTTGCCGGCTCCATCTCCATCGTTTATATTCCAAATACATTTTCTAGAAGACTTCCAGCAAAAGATTAATGAGAATTTTCCACTCAGAATTTTGGACTAGAAGACTTCTAGCAGGTGTTGTGTCCCCTTTTATTTAAAAAATTAAAAATTAAAAAAACTGGAAAGATGGCTTGAAATAGAGACCTTGATTAAGCTGTTAACTTTTAGTGCTAGATTTAGCTTAGTTTCAAAGCATACGTATAAATAAGAGATATTAGTGAGTACTTTTGATATAATTTAGTTTTAGTAAATTGATCTTTTGGATAAGAAATTTGATTCACTTTGACTTTAGCTTATAATTTGTCCGACACTTTATTAATTTTGCTTTATTAAATTTTGCTTTCTTGCACTTTAGTTTTTTTTTTTTTTAGCCATTCTTACACTTTCTTTATGGTAGTGATTGTGATTTTTTGTTTTTCTTGATTACGCACTCATGCATGGACATCATTCGAGGCATAGGAAAACTAACATAGTTAAAGGCTCCGTTTGGGAACCACTTCCCAAAGCCCTTTGGAGACTTAAAGATCCTTGGGCAAATGCCAGCCCGTTTGGCATTCATTTTTGGGTTGGCATTCCCCAAATGCCTGCTTTCACAAGGCTGAAAGCCCAAGGCGGGGGGGGGCTGCCTTGGGCTTTCAGCTTACCGAAAATGCTGAGCTTGAGGATTAAAAAGAAAAATTTCTTCCCAAATTACCCTCATTGATTTTTCGTTTGTCCATTTTCGCCCTTACTATTCATCGTCTTCTTCCACGAGCTTCTTCTTCTTCCGCGCGAGCTTCTTCTTCTTCCGCGACCCGCCGCCGGCAAAAGGCAAAACAGCGATTGCCGGCAACCGCGCCCGACGACCGTCGTCGGGGTGGCGCGACCGACGCCGGGGTGGGTCGCGACGAGGTCAGGGTCGCCGGGACCCGGATCTGGGCGCAGGGTCGCGGGAGGACCTTCCCGCCCGATTTGGGTCGCGCGACCTCGCCGCCCTCGGATGCGGGTCGCGGCGGCGTTGTGCGACCTCGCCGCCCTAGATCCCGGGGCGGCGGTTGCGCGACCACCGCCGCAACCCGGATTCGAGGCGGCGAGGTCCTCCGCGATCTTGACGCCTCGAATCTAGGTCGCCGGAGGTCGAGGCGGCGTCACGCGACCTCGCCGCCTCCCGATCTAGGGTCGCCGGAGGTCGCGGGAGGTTGCGCGACGCCTCCACGACCCAAATCCGGGGTCGCCGGGCCTTGCCGCCCGATCCGGGGTCGCCGGAGGTCGCGGCGACGCGTCACGCGACCTCGCCGCCCTGCATCCGAGGTCGCGGAGGTCATTGCCCTTACCGGTCAATTTTTTTAATTTTTCTTTTGATAATTTTTTTTTTTTTACCATAAAGATGCTTTGTAAATATAATTCCCCAAACACTATTTTGCTCAAAGTGTTTCACAAAGGACTTTCAAAGTACAATTTACCAAATATAGTTGCATTTTAAAAAACACCTTTAACTCAAAGGTGTTTGCATTTTCCTAAAAACTTTCCCCAAAAGTTTTCCCAAACGCACCCAAAGATTGCCTAAATATATTAGATAAATAAATAAATCAAGTTAGGGTATTGGACTAGCACTATTTAGGCAATTAGCATAATCAAGTCCTGTTTTTAGATCTTTGATTGCATAGGAAGTGGGATACTCTCTCGTATCTCATTTGGCTCTTAGTTGCCCTAATAGGCTAGTAATAGCTCCTTCACATAAAAATCTTTTAGGATTAATTGAATTTCATATGTACACTCTAACATTGTGCGAGATAAGATTTGGAGAACCCAATCCATGTGGGAACCATTAGTCCAACTTTGTCATCATCTCTAAACCCACTCTTGTTTTTATGAATTTCATAAACCTAAACTAAAACCTAGAGGAAAAAAAAAACATGAACTTCCCTAAACCATATGTGTACAAATTAAATGAATGTAAACTAAATTTGATACTAGATCAAACAATCTAATCAAGACCTATTTTTCTAATTATTTTTCATTATTTATTTATTTTTGATCCTTTTATTATTATTATTATTATTATTTTTGTTATTATTTCTCCTTCTATGCCTAGACATATCTTTCTTATGTTCATTTCTTTCCTCTGGACACCTTGTGTTTGTCTTCTTCAACGTTTCATTGTTCCCAGAATCTAACATATCCAATTCATTCATAGATTCAAAGCAAAAGCTAGAAAAATTAACATTCAGCTTACCACCGGCTTCCTTGGAAAATACGAGATTAAGTGCCTCTTATCCAGCCACCATCCATCTTCAACCTCCACAAGACAACCATCTTCGTTCACTGGCCTTTCTAACAATGATGCCTCCATATTGCAGAAGATTGGTAGGATGCAAAGAACTAACAAGGCAAATTCAGGTACTTAATGACATTACCAGAGATAATCACACAGAAAATATAAGGACACAGAGCAAAAAGGAACAACAGAGATGATAGATGAGGAAACACTCTCAAGGTAATAAAAAATTGAAGAGAAGTTGATGCAAATCTGATTTTTACATTTCATCAAACATCTTGTGTGTGGTTCGGTCGTTGAGTCTACAAGCAAGTTTTGAAGCAAAAATTCCTTTCAAACTATCACAACAATGTTAAAGTGAACTTAAATTATCAAGTTAGTTTAATGATAGCAAATTTCCAAATCAATGTCACTCAGAATGTCATAGTCTATGCGAATCTCTCAGTCGTGAAATAAGGGAGAAGAGGGCTTTGAAGGTGTGGCTTTGGAAAATCAAGAAATGGTGGTCGTAATAACTAAGGTCGTTGGAAAGGCAATTACAACTATCTAAAACAACGACACAAACTCTTCAGCAAGAAAAATAGTGACAACTGCAACTCCAAATCTCAAATAGCTATATTCGGAAACAGAGCTACAACTCCTGATGATGGAGATGATTTTCTGCGTCAATTAATCTACATAGAAAGTGAAGAGAAATTGGGAAGAAATAAGAGAGAAATTTCAATCAAGAAATCTTAGTGCGAGCTCTTGATGGTTTCCCATAACAAATTTACGTCCGCTTGCCTATTATACAAAAACGAAATGGATGGCCCAAATTGCTTAATTACTCATAGGAAGCAACAATGTGGTCGTGTTAGTGCAGTCCTTTCTCCCTCAACTTTAGATTTAATTCCAATTAAGATTCAAAGTTTTCTTATAAAAAAATCCCCAACTTTTATACTAGTCTCAAATCTCCTCATGCCTTCACTAGTTTCTTCAAGATTACTAATATTAAGAGGCTATTGTTGTTTTATATGAATGTGGGGATATTGATGAAGATGCCTGCTCTAATAATGAACCTCTAATTGGTCCCGATACCGATGATTTCGAAGAAATTAGTGGAGATTTTTTAAATCTGTGGGCATATTTGGGACTATAGTAAAATTTTAAAATTTTTTTGAGATAAAAAAAATTCAATTCAAGATAGAATTGAAATTATGCCAAAAGTTAAAGATCATTTTTTAGAGAATTAGGTGAGAATAGCATAGAAGAAACCCAAGACTTGAAGTAGAGAAAACACGTGGGAACACACTTTGTAAGAGCTTTCTATTTTATATTTACCTTACATTTCTCTGTACTGTCCTTATCATGTAATTCGATTCCACACATTTCTAGCCAATTTAATTTTTTTTAAAGTAATTACTTTCCACCGCACTCAACTTTCTAAAATTCACCACCATCTAGACCCCGTTCCACACACTTTTTATGCAAGTAAAGTACCACCAAGCAATCTCAATGCAGTTCATTTATCAAAAGTTCATATTGCCTAACCACACGCCATATTTCGTCAATTTTTCTTTTTGTACTCCTACAAATGGTATTTTCCAATAATATATAGGTATCAATCCTCTTTATTAGGAAAATGATGAGCTAACAAACCGTTCATCTTTAAAAAACAAATGTGGCTCCTTCACCACACTTGAATTCAAGAAATCAACCAGCTTTCTTGAAAATTTTGAAATTGAAAAGTTTTATTTGGTGGGATATACTCGTCTCGTACTCCCACAGGGTAAGATTCCTTAACTATGAAAGGAAAAAAACAATATTAGTAAACATATAGTTCTAGAGTGGTCTTTTGGGCGACGATCGCGATGTGGGATCTTCTGGTGCAACAATGGCAGGTACCATTTTTACTAGTGCGGCCAGTGGAGGCAGAGATTGCGGCAACATTCATTAGAGGTTGTCACTAGTATGTTTATACTACTCATGTAATAGTGTTACTTTGCTAAATCACTCTTGACCTATATATATGTGTACTTGTTGTATTCGTTTATGATATAGGATTGATGTCATTTGTGATTCTTACGAAGACAATGATATGGCTTGAACTATCATTCGATTTTGAGACTTTCACGAGTTCACGTCTCTTCTACTGGGGCCCACGTCAGGGGTCAAGAAGCTTCCACGTCGGCACGTTGAGTTCCTCCGTACGAAGTGGGGCGGACCGTCCGATCTTCTTTTTCTAGGAGTTGCAAGATCACAACGGCTTCCAGCCTCCAACGTGTAAGCCGGAATACAACCGCCGTTGTACCGGGCCCCACCCCACTCCATGAAAAGGCACCGGCTAAACTGTATTCTCCCTTCCAAGGCCTTCGATATTGTTATCATAAAAAATGGCAATAACTTACCTTCTCTTCTGACACGATTTTTCAGCTTCGGTTTTTTAAATTTTATTAATTCTTTTAATTTTTTAGCCATATTTTTTTTTTTTTTCGCTTTTGATTTAGGACATATGTACGTTACCTGAAATTCTATATTTCTTTTCCTAAAATGACATTAACTACCTTCTTTTTTGGCTCGCAAGACAAGCACCATCACTAGAGAGAAACACTAGTGATGGTCCTTCCATTTTCACCCAAATCCAAATTTATCTTCAATCCTAATTGCATATATTATGAGTTTCAACAATTCGTGGAGTTGGGTATAGTAGATGCCAATTAGATCATCTTTATTTATCGACTTGTTTTTAATTATTACATTGCATCTTTTACGTTTTATATTGTTTAAGATCTTATCTACATAAGAGCATTCTAGCCAAACTCTTCTATACATATTCATTTTTGAAAGCTATTGCTAATATTCCAATGATTTCCACTATTTTATTAACTTAAAAAAAATACATGTATTTGGTTCTTAGAGATCTTTTCATCTTTTGGTACGTATTGATATTTATATACTTATCTGCTTTGAAGCAATAACTTTGTGTCCCTCATTGTCAATATTCGATTGTCTTTGATTCTCTTGGGGAGGAAAAGAAAATAGAGTACATTACAAACGGAGAGGGTGGAAGAGTGGAGGGAGGTGATCGCTATAGTGCGGGTATTGACGGTGATGATCAACGGAGTGCACTAGCAGCCGAGGAATGAGGAAAAAGGACGAGAAATAAAAAGGAAAACAAAAAGAAAAAAAAAGGAGAAAAAAGTTGATTTCACTAACTTGAAAAAATAAAAATAAAAACTCTACCAGCTCTGAAGATTGATTTTAAGGTGTGTCGGTTTCAAAAGATTGAAATAGTGAATCAAACCGGTCGAGTTTGGAAAATTTTATTCTTAGGTAAAACAGCAAATTCTAATAAAAAATAAAAGTTGTATAATCTCACTACCAAAAAAAATGTTTGTCAAACAGTTAATGTTGGCATTTGTTCATGTTGAAGACCATGATTTCGATTCTCTATAAGGGCAATATATATATATACATATATACATATATACATACATATATACATATATTTGAAAAGGCTTCAGAACCGGTTCAATTTGGGAACCGGATTAGTTGAAATGATTTCAGTGTTGGAACTAGGAACTAAATGGTCCTAGGCTAGTTCACAAAACCAAGAATCGAACATGTTCTTCTTAAAATTGACCTTAAACCGATTGGTCTAGATCGGTTGAATCCAGTTCTTGTACCAGACTTGGTTCTCACCCCTACCATCAGCATAACATTTGTTTTCCTCAGCCAACACTCACCCCACAATCCATGTAAAAAGAAAAAAAAAAAAGGCATGTGACATGATGCTACACTTAACATATAAGAACACACCAAGCCAATTTCTTAAAGTTTCAAACAAAATGGAGGATGATATTGAACGATGAGAGAATTTCCAGTGATTAGAGATTGTTATTAACCAAAAAAAAGTTTCTTATGTTCGACATATATCACTTCATTTAGATGGATATGCTAGATGATATCACCTTTCTCTCTTGCTCAACTTCTGTGATTGATGGGGCATATTTACATAGACACAAAACAATGGAATATCCAGCCTACCAATCATTTTTTGGAAACTAAGATGGGCTCCAAACGTACAAAACTCTCTAAAAAAAATAGATGGACCGAACACATAGTATGCAACACATATAAATTGATTAAGAGACATTTCAATGATTGATGTACCGGTTTCTAGTTATAATAATTCTACTATATTTCATTTCTTACTTTTAATCAAAGGAAATACAAAATCACGCTAAATATATCTTTATACATATATATGCACCTTCTAGCTACAAAAAATAAGAATTGTATATTTTGCACAATGTCATATCTAAAGGCATAATTGTTCTGGTTTTCTAATTGTTTTGGACATTTTACTTTGATCGTTTTAAACTTCAAGGCCTTTTAATAGAGAAAACACTATATATAATCCTCCCTTCTTAGTTCATCGCTACTTTCCCTCCTTCAGTTCTAAAAATGCCATTATGTATTAGAGATAAAACCTTGTGGATAAAGTGACTAAATTGCCCTCCAAGCACATCCTAACTCCCAAAACCAACCGCACTTAGTACCCAAATGTTCACTAGGCCTAATCCATTCACGAACCCTGTGTTTACCGAATGGGGTCATGCTCAAGCACTACATGTGAGGACTTGATCGGCCTCACTTGGATCAAACTTTCGAAAGTTGCACTCTTGAGTAACCAAACAAGATTGTGGTCATTTTAGGAGCATGTGTGTATTTATGAATCATTCAATATAACCTCATGTATTTGAAGTGCAATATAGAGATATTGCATTTCCTGAGAAAGAATTTAGTTAGGCCAATCTTCCAGCAGCATCTGTAAATGGAAATGGACTCAACCTCCTAAACATTTTGAAGCTAGAACTAAAATGATTATCACGAGGCATATGTGCAAAGCAAATAGCTTGTGTAGAAGAAGCCGCACAAACCATTTTGAGACACCTGTGACTGGAATTGGAGCTTGTTACAAGGTCCGAGCACAGGCACTCTTCCACGGGCTTGGGGCTTATCTTCTTCCTTTTGCTTCATTTCCATTTGCGGATCAAACAAAGACTCACATCAAGATTCCATACTCAGTAGAAAAATAAGCTTACTGTGAAAATTCCATCTTCTTCTCTAGACATATGAATTTTGATTTGCCATATGGGTTTTTCCCATATTGTGTTAGGATTTTTGCAGTTAAATAACCAATTAAAAGTTATCCATGTTAGTATCATTCGTACAACATAAGCCACCAACATCCACGTTAATAATATTTGGCCAAAATTAGCCTGAATCACTAAATTGACTCTAGGTCACAAAGCTTATGACCAAAATTGGTATAAGTGCAATAAGTTTAACACTTTTCTAAAGCTTTTTCCTAAAGGTACATTGAGATGTTACATCTTCTTTTTGATAGTCAACGAAACAATAATTATTGATGAACATGAGACGCATGGCAAAACCCTATTAGGTTTCCTCTACCAAGCATAGATGTGAGCAAGATGCAGACATGGCGGGCATAGAAGTACACTATCCATTTTGTGCAAGAAAATAGTTCAAAAATTCAAAAATCTATTATATTTTTACCAATTTAGTCTTTTTTAATTTTGTCAATTAAGTTCTAAATGACGGAAAATGCATATGCACTTAGTTGAATCACGTTGGCCTTATTCTACAAGGTATAACACTTGTATGTCGGACTACGCAAATGAAGTTTTTCTCAATGCATCGTTGGATCCGCTACAAATTAAAGAAATTATCTTCCACGGCCTTTTTTATTTGATAAATTCTTAACGGTACGATGCACCTTCTAATGAAGGGTTTTACAAATGTATGGTGTCGGCAATTGGCACCTAATGAATTGGATTAGCCACAGTAAAAGTTTAATTTTGTTATGCTCTTTACTTTGTTTCTTTCATTCTTTTTTTCCTTTTTTCAATAGGCATTCGTCCTTTTCAAATCGATTTATATTTGCCAGAAGAATGCCCTTTTTGTGCTATAGCCGCTAGCCAAGTTTACGTTATTTAGAGGAAATGACATGCGTTACTTCTTCAGCAGTTTTCTTACATGCACAATTTCAAGCATAAAGCTGACCTTTTCTTTTTAACCTTTCATCTCATTTAATTGTTTGGTGATCTTTTTAGAAAGCTCCATAGGATCAAGATTTGCGGGTGACGGATCAATCCTCACGACCCAGAGCACTTTAATACAAGATACAATAAAGGAAAAAAAAAAACTTGATTTAATTGGAAACAGAGGAAAGAATGTTAGAAAAGTTTATGAAAGAATGCATTGAGTTGATCATTATGACAAGATTTAGTGAGTATCCTAAAAAATTTAACATGAAAACCATACTCGCGTCAGAACATGAGTTTTCAATTTCAACCAGTTATATTGTATCGATAGGGGACATAATTCTACAATATTATTACTCTACATTCTGGCGAGGCTTCTCCACGATTGCCATGTGACGAGTGCTCATCGGTCCCTGAATCTATTATTTAAATTTTGAGTGAACGCAATTGAATTCATATCCAATCTATTTCGTACAACAACCAAAGAGGGAGCAAGAAAGAGTGAATGTTTGGCATGAAAAGAAACTCCCCAGACAAAAAGCCTACCCGCTCCACATATAAAACCCTAAGTTGTCCTGTGATTCTAAGGTCTCGAGGCATCTTATAACGTGCCTTTTGGTTAGTATAGTGGGAGAGAGATACAAAGTTTAAGAGGTATTATCACCTTGGAAAGCGGGAATTCAAAGAAATTAGTTGCTACATTAAAAAAAAAAAATCAGAGGATAATTTAATTCTCTAAAATATCAAAATTCGGCCGCATAATCTATTGCACAATTATAGAAAAATTACAAAAGGCACACACGAAATATACATGCCAACATCTAAATTTTAGCACCAACCATCATGCATTTCAAAAATAAAAAGGAAAGGCCTCAAAGATTAAATTATCATTCGACCATTGATAAAAAAAAAAAAAAAAAAAAAAAAAAAAAACAAACAAATGGTATCGCTTTCACATATAGAAATTATAAATATTATAGCTTATGGATAGTGAAACCTAATTTTTTTCCAAAGTCTGTCTCACATTAAAAAGAAAATCATTATGAAAAATAAAAAAAAAAAAAAAATGGGCGCATGAGACAAACATGAATGGGCACGTGCTTGGCTTGAGTTTGATTTAAACGACGCTCAGAGTCCGACGTTTCCAAGGTAATGAGAGCGGTCCATCCTTGTTTAAGATTTATGCTTAGTGTCGACACTATGTTGCATTACCGTTTGAATGAGCTTATGTCTCCCCAAAGTGCACATACATCAGCTCGAATTGGGATGTTCATGACTCACTTTTAGTCCGTAGCATTGTCCTCATATAATTCAAGTAACAGTTTTGTTCATAATACTGTTACATCACCCGCCCGTCGTCTCGAATCCACGGTGGATTAGCCTATGCCTCATTAGGGTAATCGCATCTTAGATGTCTGAATGTCCGTTGTCCAAGCTATGCAATGCTCGGATAGTGAGCATTCAAACTCTTTAGGCCAGCCTATAAAACTATTTTCGGTGTTAAAATCCAACACTTGGGATTTTTTGAATAAATATTGGAAATTCACAAATTTTAGAATAAATGACCAAAAATCCAATCAGCACTCAATTTGCACAAATTAACCACACCATTGCAATCAACACGAAATTCCGGTCACCGACTATCCCGGTCTAATTTCCGGAAAAATAATTAATAATCAAATAATTACCAAAATTAATTAAATAATTCAATTTAAATACTAACAATACTAACCTAGGCCAAATTCACTAAATTAACCGCCTAAAAACGGGTTGGGAAAATTCACGAACCTGTCTAGATAAATAATACGATTTATCTAGGCCTCAATTAATTTAATCTAACCATTTAACATGCATAATTGAATAATTAAATTGTTAATTTAATTTAACTAACCACCTAATTCCTAATTAATTTAATCTAAACACCCCTTAAATGTCATTAGCCTAATAAGAAGAGTTTAGTGTATAAACTCACCGGTTTAACGCGAAAACCGGTTTACCGCGACGGCGGCCGAAACCCGAACTTTCGGCGGTGTCCACTGACACTTAGACTGGGCCAAAAGGCCTTGCAAGCCCACAGCAAATTGCTGGGCTTGGTCTGGGCTTGGGCTGAGACGGGCTTGCTTCGCGAGCTTCAAGATGGGCTGAACTGCTTTGAAGAAGCTGTTGGGTGGAAACTTAGGCCGAACCAAGGCTGAAGATGGGCTTCAAATTGTTGGGCCGACATTCAATGGAAGGCAGCAAGTGCCGTTGCTAGGCCGAGAAGCAAGCAGCTGAATGGGCTCGGCGAAAATGGGCCCACGTCGAAGAAGCTAAAGGCGGGCTGCAAGTTTTGACCGATGAAGACACGCGATGGAGGAGAGGGTGAGCTGGCAGCAGCTTCGGCCGAGGAGCTGGACGAGTGGCAGCTTGCAGGGGAATTCGGTGATCTTCGAGGCGCTGGAGTTGACCGGATAGGCTGAAGACTCCGCTGGAGGAATGAACGAATGGCAGCATGAGTGGAGCGCGTGAGCTGGCTGTCGAAGGAAAAACGGTGGGGGGAAACGCGCGGCCAGGCAGAGGCTGATTCGGTGAAGGGTGGCTGACACGCGGCAGTGAAAACGAAGCAAAGATGGAGAGGAATCGTGGCTGGCTTTGTGGAGTTAACGCCTGTAGTTTGCTGGGAGAATTTTGACTCGGTGGATGGCTGCAGGCATGAGGGAAATGAACGGAGAGAGAGAGAGAAACGGCGAGGAGAGTGCTGCTTCGAAGGAGCATGAAAGAGAAACAAGAGTAGAGACCGAAGTGGGCTTGGGCTCGAGCGTAGGGCTGAGCACGGTTCCCGGGTTACCCGGGAACCGGAACCGAACCGGAGGAGGGTCCGGTTCGGTTCCCGGTTCCAAGGGGACCGGTTCCGGTTCCGGTTCCTTTTTCTGGGAACCGGGATTCCGGTTCCGGTTCCCGGTTCCAAGCGAACCGAACCGAACCGAACCGGAACCGGAACCGGTCTCGGAACCGGAACCGAACCGAACCGAACCGGTCTCGGAACCGAACCGAACCGGTCTCGGAACCGGAACCGGAACCGGTTACTTAGGGCAGAAAAAGCTCGACCTTGGATGTTCTAGTAACTTGTATGTGATGTTCTAGTTGAAGTTTGGATTCGGCCTCTAAATGAAAGTTGTAAAGGACTTCTTGGAGTATAACATACTCAAATTTGGGACAAAACAAACAAGTATAAGTGGGTGAAATCGTTATTCTTTGGAAAGACTAGATCTGGAGATTTTGGGACCGACCCTTGATGAATGCATGGACTGTAAGGCAACCTTTTTGTCGAAATTTCACTTCGTTTTCTTAACAAAAGTTGTAAAGGACATCCTGAGGTACAACATATCAAAAATTTAGAGAAAAAAAACAAGAATAGGTAGGTGAAATCGTGGTCCTTTGGAGATGGTTAGATCTGGAATTACGGTACTACGAACAGGGATTTTAACCGTCCATATTTAATTATCTAGGACGAATTTGACTTCGATATTTTCATGAAGTATCTACCTTATGGTCTTGGCTATCACATAGTCGAATTTCATAATTTTTAAGGTTATTTGGGTATTTAATCGGAAATGTTTCTAAAACTGTGCAATCCGATGTGTTCGGATCTTGTAAGTTGCAATGCGTGGACTATATCATTTTGTATGAGGTTCTTTTGGAAATGTGTTCTGCATGAAATATCTCTATTCATGTCTTTCCTACAACATATTTAAATTTCGTAATTTTTGTAGTTCATTTGCCTATTTAACCAAAAATGTTTAAAAAACTGTGCAAGTAGAGAATAGGAAAAGTAAATCGATTTTATCTTTTAATCCAGAACGAATTGGACTACGATTTCTTCATGAAACTTGTACCTCTAGGTCTTAAATACAACGTGTCCAAATTTCAGAATTTTCTGAGTTCATTTAAGGGTTTAATCGAAATTGTTTTCAAAACTTGTACTTCTAGACATTCTTGTTCTAGTGGTGTTTTAATTCTACTTTCTAGTTTGCTATTTGTTTTGAAATTTATAATTATATTCTATTATTGTTGTGCTGTGCGAAGTTAATGTATCAAGATAACATGTCAATGGGAAGTTACCGTGTAGTATACACGTACATTATAGTTTTTTTGGTAACATGCACATACGTTATATTTTTTTGGTAACGTGCTTGCACGTTATAGTTTTTTTAACGTGCGCATACGTTATATTTTTTTTAACATGCGCATATGTTATAGTTTTTTTGGTAACATGCGCGTACGTTATAGTTTTTTTGGTAACGTGCGCGTACATTATAGTTTTTTTGGTGACGTGTTATATTTTTTTGGGTAACGTGCGCATATGTTATAGTTCAAATCTGAAAATAACAAAAAAAAAAAAAGAACCTGTTGGAACCCGGAACCGACCCCTAACCCGTGACAGGGGGTAGGTTCCAGGTTCTCGGTTCCCACGGGTAGGTTCCAGGTTCCTCATTTTGAGGAACCCGTACCCGAGTAGGTTCCGGTTCCGGACGGAACCGAACCGGAACCTGGAACCGCTCACCTTGGGCTCGAGCGGGGAAAGAGACGAAGGGAGCGTGAATCGTGCACGAGAAGCTCGGCAAAAAGGGGAAAAGTCAGCAAATTTCATCTCGTCCATTAATGGCTTGGTCTCCCTTTTGTCTCCATGTATATCACCATGTCCCCTAATACTTTCCAACAAATCAAACCCAAAATTAACCTTTTGATGCCAAAATTGTAACCAACAAACCAACCTCCGAATTTCCTTAAAATAAGCTTCAATTTCTTCTCCGATTTCTCTAATCTGAGGTCCAATTTTGATGAAGGAGAAGCCCACAAAATTTCTATAAGTTCCCAACGTCAAATAGCTTGGCCTAGAAGTCAAAATTCTCTTCAAATGAGCTTATCCAAATTTTTCGTTCGTTTTCCGAAACGTCTGAATCGATTTTCTATAAAAATCTCGGAATCTCCGAAAATTCTTCGGAGAATGAGTCGATGTTCCTAAAATGAATTGTGACATGATAGAACTTTCAATTTCTGAAATCAAGTTCAATTTCAAGGTTAATTTAAATCTGACGTGATTTTAGCGCGTCCTAATCTATCAAGTAGCTTTTAGAAATTTTTAATGCAATTGACCCGTAGTTGATTATTTTCAAGCCACAACGTACATCTTCGACAAATTGGTAATTCTCGATTGTCGTAAAGATCTCGAGGTTTCAAATACGAACACAGTATACGAAAATGATAGAAAAATCGATCTAATGCCGTTCAACAGAAATTTTGTAATTAGATGAATCACTCACACACTAATCACATACCTCTATCGAATCGACATATCTCCGATCTCTAATCAATTTTGATAATGCTGTAATGACCCTTGTAAATTAGCACAGTCGAGCAGTCGGTTTTTAGTCAAATTCTCAAGTCTATTGCATTTAGATTCCTTAATGGCTTCACCCAATAGGTTAGTTAACTCTTAAGTGGCCAACTTAGAGAAAAATGCTATAGGCACGTCGATGAAAATCTCATTTTATCTTCATCAAAATCAAACTTGAAAATCAAGATGTCATATGTGACATCCTGATTTTCAACCCTGTTTTCAATGAGATGAAATGGGCTTTTCATCGACGCTTTGTAGTCTTTTTCTCTGAGCTAATCACTCATGAGATAACTAACCTATCAGGTGAAGCCGTTAAGGAATATAAATGCAATTGATTTGAGAATTCAACTAGAAATCAACTACTCGCCCTATAGTCAATACGACACCGTCAAAATCGATGAGATACTGGAAATAGGTCGTTTCGATAGAGACATGTGATTAAAGTGTGGGTAATTCCACCTGATTACAAAATTCTTGTTGAACTGAACTAAACCGATTTTTCTATCATTTCTATACCATATGCCCGTATTTGAAATCTCGAGATTTTCACGACAACCAAGAGTCGCCAATGAATCGAAAATGTACAATGTGACTCGAAAATAATAGACAACGGGTCAATTGCATTAAAAATTCCTAAAAGCTACCTAGTAGATTAGGTCACACTAAAATCGCCTCCCATTTAAATTAACCACGAAATTGAATCTAATTTCATAAATTAGAAATTTTATCATATCACGATTTATTTTAGGAACTTCGTCTCATCCTTTAAGAAATTTTCGGCAAGCCCGGGATTTTTCGGAAAAAATCAAATTTTGGACAATTTGGAAAAAAAAAAAAAGAAATTCGGATGGGAGAAGGGAAATGGCTGTTTTGCTGTCCAAATTGAGTTTTTATGGAAGTATAATGTAAGAAAGTAATGGAGGACCAAAGGGGATGAGCATGTGGACTTTGGAGGCCAAGCATTAATGAAATTGGATATTTTATTTGACTTTCAAGGCCTTTGTTCCCTCCTCTGTCTCTCTCTTTTCCCCCTTCCCTTCTCCTTTGTGCGAACTCCTGCAAAAGCCGATCCTCTCTTTTTCCTTTTCTCTAGCTTTGGCTTCATCTTAATTTCCCTGCTCCACCATCGTCAAACCACCCTCCACTAGACAACCCCACTGTTTGCCATTTTTTTTCTTTTTAGAGACTATGCTAGTTTCTTCTATTATGCTTGATTGCGTCTCCTTTGTACAATGATTATTACTTTCATTTTTAGAATGGTTAAGATGAACATCAATTTCTTTGATAGGCTGCCTAACACTTTGGCTAGCTCTTAATCAAGCTTAGGTGCTGAAAGGGCATACGTTGCAGAACCAGTATAATCAAGTTCTCAAACCTGAAATCCTTGGTTACGTAAGCATCAAGAGAACACTCCACGTCTTGATTAGGGCTCTAGCCAACCCTCGATTATGGCTAGTGGTGATTCCTTTTGAACAAATAGATAAAGAAAACTAATATCGCCTAAGGTACAGACTTGGGAGAGTTCATGTTTGTGATCAATGAGTCGTTTGTGGTGTTAGCAAATGATGGTCCATTCAAGATCATCATTTGCACATACTATTTGACTCGTCTCATAAGCAAGTACCTCTACACCTCCCTAGGGATAGGTTGCGACAATACTCATCAATATTGACCAAATGTTCTCAAAGATGTCTTCAATTGAAATGTTACCTTGATTGGTTGAAGCTGTAAAGCAACCATCTCTTGAGATAAAGGTCTTATATTCATTAAAAAAAAACATAGAGCATTTCTCAAATGTTTTGTACAAATTCCACATGATCATATAACAAAGCTCTAATAGGTGTGGCTAATAATGAGGATCTAATATAGACACGACAACACTATAACACTTCTAATATTTTTCAAACTTCTTTCACATTGCCATAGCTTGCCATAGGCATAGAACTAATAGCTATGTCCTCACTATTCCTCTATTTTATCAAATGAAATCGGATCTACCATACTCAATAGAGATATCTAATTCCCATATGGGTGTTTGAATTGCACATGTGAACTTTTTCTCTCCTCCGTTTTGCATCTCCATGCCCATATTTATACCCTCCAACCATGGCCTAAATGCTGATATGTTCTCTCTAGCTTACAATCTCTCTTTGCATTCCTAAATTCATCACGAAATTAAGTTATTGAAGCTTTTTTTTTTTTTTTTTTTTTTTTTTTCGCATTTTGAGTTTTTGATTTCTTGCAGTTTTTAATTTGCATTGTCGCTGCCACAGAGAGGGGGAAGGGAGAGATGTTTAAAGAAAGGATCAGCAAGAACCCTAAGAACCCTCAGCATTTGAAGTGCTTGAATCACATATCGACGTGGTGCTGGTCCGTCAAAGAGTCTATCAACTTCTATTACAACATCCTCAATTTTGTTCCTATTCGAAGGCTCGGTTCCTTTGACTTCAACGACGCTTGGTGCGTGTCATGCTATTGATGTGATAATAAGGCAATTGCACTATCTTTTGAAACAAGGGTTGAATGAGAAGTGAAGAGCAAAGCTGCCTTTTTTTTTTTTTTTTTGTAAAAATGTTATTGTCTTGACAAGATTTAGGATATGGTTACCGATATTTTTCTGCTCCTTATCATTATTATTTTACAAAAATTAATTACCAAAAGTGGACTTTAGATTGGGTTCCCTTCTCAAGTCCAACTCAGAGCTCGACTTGAGTATGGCCCAAACATTTAAATCTATTGATTTTTAACTTGGCTCAGTCTCCAGCCCACAACACCCTTACTTCAGTCTAAGACCATCAAATGTATGGATTGGATCAGGTTTGGGTCGAGTCGAAAATGGTCCGACCCATATTGAGCCGTTTAACTTATTTTGATCAATTTTCATGTAGTGTAAATTTGATGACCCATGTTCGACTTATACCTGACTCAACCCATATTATCGAAACACATTACTATTTAACTCAATTTAAGTTAATCAACTTTCACCCATTTAATTCACTTTAAGTTCTTCACATATATGTTACTTGAATAAAAATTCAAATCAAATTTAAAAAGTAAACTAAAGAATAAAAAATTAGTAAATAAAATAAAAAATGGTGAAAAACCTTTAAAGCTTATTTCTTATAATATTTTTTTTAGAAAAATGGTATTGCTAAAACAATTTAATGCGATACAAATTTAATGGACAATTTTTATAATTTTTATAAAAAATTATTTTTAAAATATATTTTTTTTTATTTTTTATTTTTTAATAATATATTTTAAAATTGTCTTTATTTTATTTTTAAAAAATAATTAATTATTTTTTTCTTCTTTTTATGTTTCCTTCTTCAACTAGCCACCAGCCACAACAATGATTAGTGACGGCCACAGGCGAGCTCGAGCCTTGCCAATCATCAACGATGCCTTGGCCTCGCCAAATCTGCGAGATTGAGCTTGCAAGCGTCACGCTATCTCGAGCTTGCTTGACATCGGTGAGCTCTAGTCTTGCCAAATCAGCAAGGCTCGATCCTTGCTAGTTGTTATTGAGGCCTCAGCCTTGCCAGATCTAGCGAGCTTGAGCCTCACTAGATCTAGTGAGCTTGAGCCTTGCTTGGCCAATCGCCTGCCTACCTTGCCGTGCTAGCTATCAACTAAGGAGGAAGAAACAAAAATGAAAGAAAAGGAAAAATGAAATATAAAAACTAACTTTAATTTCAATTTTGACCAAAAAAAAAAAAAAAAACATTTTGCGGTAAGAGAAAATGTGAGGCTTGGGTTAAAAATAGATTTTTAAATCCAACCCATTTAAGACCCATTTAACTAGTTTTTTCAAAATGTAAGTGGTCTATACACGACTCATTTAAATCATAAATGGGTCATATATGGACTTAAGACCAATGTTGACACCTCTACTTCAGCCCAACTTATAACTAGACCCGACTCCTTATTATAATCGGATTTTGATTTCTTTCCTAATTTTTTTCATTTTCCTTTTCAATTTTCAGTTTTTTATTTCTTTCTCTTCCCTGCATCTTCTTCTTCGGGACTTTCTGGAGAGCGTCTTCACCGAAAGACGTCTTCCCCTCCGAACGAAGTCCTTCTCTAAAAAAACCATCAATGACGAGCTCGATGAAGACTCCACTACACATTCACACCGCAATCCTTATCAATCTGACGTCGATACCTGAAGTCGCTGACCGTCACTAAATATTCTCCCTCAGCCACTACTCCGGCCATGACCGAGCTATTCCGATAAAGAAATTTCCAGCTCGAAAGTTTCACAAAGCAGCATGGAAAACGCACAAAGGTATACTAAAACAGTGGAGAATGAACTGACTTGGCAGCATCAAGCCACGGCCATTGCCGGCGACAGAGGTTGAGAACATCGACTCCAAACATGTGGGTCCATGGACAGCCCGCGCCGAAGATTTGCAAAAGCGTGGCATAAAACAAAGAGTAAAAACACAGAGTCAGATTTAGTTCCAACAATTAATGAAGTGGACATGAATCAATCTTGAATCTAAACACATGCTGTAAGCTAGACCATTTTGCACAAAGATTCGCAGCAGTGCAAATATGCGAAAGTTTATCAACATGAGGTGCAGAAATCCCACCACAACACCAGACACGCCGCAAAGCGCACGACATAATTAACCACCCGCTCGCAGATGGACGGCATGAGTGCGCCACCTAGGAGGCTAGTCCTATCTACAAATCAACTCAAAAGGCAATCTTCTGCCAAAATCGCAGCTAACGAAAGCGAAAACATGCAGCATCTGCACATATAACGACGCGATCGAGCATATTATAAACCTACAGTTATTTTCATTTCGAAGAAAAGCACTGCGATTCAACAGGCATCCTAGGCATACTCTAAAACCGCAACATTGTGCACATGAAGCAGCAGCAGCATCACCACAAGCACAAGAACTAGCTCGATAAGCTTGACTGCCCAAGGGGGAAAGATGAGAGAGAGAGAGAGAGAGAGAGAGAGGAGGGAGAGAGAGAGGGAGGGAGGGAGGGAGGGAGGGAGAGGTGGCGGAGGCTGTTGGCGGCCGAGGAGAGATGTGGCGGAAGAGGAGATATCTCTTAGTTCCCCAACTGAACAAAGAGGCCAAAATCTATTAAATCTTATCGTCACAATCGTTTTTGAATTACGTTCCCACATGCCTCCTCCGCGTTTTATTCGATGAAAACACCAAATCCGGAAGTAATCTTGGGTTTCCTATAATACGAAATTCCCAAAACAAAAAGTTAGTTTTCATGTCGACTACTTCAAATTTCAGAATCATTAGGTGGGTAATATCATTGACATACTCAGCAAGTTCTATTTTTCAAGACGGCAAAACATGCAGATTACCTACTTGTTGAAGTAGTTAACTTTCAGTTTTTACGTGTCTTTAATAATGTAATAGTGGAGTCCTAGTCAATAGGAAGTGGATTGTTTTTAGGAGTTAGTTTCTGCACATGTTCTGGTTAGTGGGGTATGTTAGTGGGTCTTTGTTGTTGTTGTTGTTGTGTAGCTATTTTCTTGCAGAGTGGTTTGGATGTTCTGCCTATTTAATAGGCTTATGTTCTGTTGAATATTGTGACGAGAGTTACAGCAACAACTCTCTTGTGTGTCTTTTCTTTGAGTCTATTTGATTAAATTTTTCAACACTAATTTCTCCTGGTGATAAACCGTGTCCAATTTAGATCACCTAAAGCCTCACACAAAGATACCATAATGTCCAATTTCATTCTCCACCATAAATCAATGAAAATGGAAAACACGTAGAGAACATTACCAAATAAAGGGCACACCTCATCCACACACAAGCGACAACCATATAATTACGCCATAGCCTTTGGCCCGCAAAGAACCGAAGGTCCAAATGAAAGAAGAAGTGGACTATAACAATGCCCAAAGTGTCTAGTAATGCATGGCTATTACATTATATTCAACCACCCATCGCCGGTGGTGAGGTTGAGAAAGTACGTCTTCGTTGTCGCTGTTCCGCTCACCAACCGGAAAATGCTGGTCCCGCTGGCGATGGGCAACTCCCGAGAGAAGCAACAGATGTTGGGGAAATCATTCGCTAGTTGTGCTTTTTAATTAGTGACCGAATCCATTATTTTGCTGATCTTATCAAGTCATTGACTTTTCGGTTAGCGATTTGGAAATTGACACTAATGAAATCAATTTTTTAGCGGATATACATGGCATGTCTTTGCACGTTCTAGCTAATAAACGTGCCATGCTTTGTACTAGAGGACATATTAAAGATATTTGGAGATATTTGATTGCTGATGAAGATAGAACATTAGTTTACAGTTCTTTGATTTTGATGCTTGATGACAATCAAAGGTACTATTTACCCCTACTATTATTGCTGCTGAATTAATAACAAATATACATCAGAATATATACCAAAGTCATGGAGAAACAAGTTCAGTAATTACTCAATTTCTCATTTGGAATTTCATTTTGAATATGTTGTCAAACTTGTGTGTGAAAAAAGAAGAAGAAAGGATATTGTGAAGAAGAGAAAGTTATTGTTTTTTAACAGTTGTGCTAAAGAATATATGATATGGCTGTATTTACAGATAACCAATCAAGATATCACTGGGGAATAAGTAACTTATCCTCATTTTCATGGTCAACCATCAATTTTCTTCCTATCAAAGATAATTTCTTTTCATATCTAACAGTCACCTTTTTTCATGTCCACAACCACTTCTTTTCATGATAATTAAATATTTCAACCGAAAAGGCACATTCTTTCAAGATTAAAAAAGAAGAAGAAGAAGAAGAAGAAGAAGAAGAAGAAGAAGAAGACATCAAAAGTGCTAAGACTTTTCTACGTCGCTTACTTTGTTGTAATAACTTTTCAATTGATATCTAGAGTGCCATTATTATTAGAAAAATATTTATCACAAGTGCCATAACTTTTGACCAATTGATTTTCATAATTTAAAATAATCACCACAAGTGTGACAAGTTTTAATACCATATAGGATTTTTTTATTAGCAAAGAAAATCACTACCATGACCCAAGTGAGATTTTTTTTTTTTTTTTATAAGTTATGGTATTTAAGTTATCGATTGAAATATTATGGGTACCAAAGTGAGTGCCATATGAAAGTTATAGCACTCATGACATTATTTCTACAAGTTCTACTTGTGTAGGTTATATAAAGGTATAGGAATTTCATTTCACTTTATTTAATAGAAATTTTGAATGTAGAGGATGATTTATATTTAACGTATTACATTTTTTTTTTGTCAAAATAGAAGGATTATTAATGAAGAACACTCCGTAAGCAAGTCAATCCAATATAAATAAAACATTCAACTCAAGATCACTATACATTACATAGATTCCCAAAAAATCGACCCTAATTAATCAAATGAACAATATGCGGAATCAATGAATTTGATTGTAGTCAAACTTCTTTACTTAAGTCTTCATCTCCAATCTCCCTTTTACCTTGACGGCTCTTGATGGATAGAACGATAAAGTATGTACATTAGAAAATAGAGAGAAGACCTTAGCCATATCTATATAGGCATGTCTAATGAACCCATCTATCACTAGTCACTACTAGAACGCTATGCTTATAGTAAGCCCTCCTACCACATCTTTACTAGACCAAGATGTGTAAAGCCAAATATAATTCAGTAATATAATTTTACTTAAGTTTTCATGCATTGCCTAATATATTGTAAAAGCATGTTCAAACACACCAATTCCAATTATTAAGTTGAACAAGACGTGTAGCCCTAATATTACTGTTAGTTGGTGGTTGATTGAGCTTGCCACATGACAGTTTTCGAATCCAAAACCAAATCAAGATATAATCTTAGGTTTCAGTAACTTTAAAATGAGAACTCCAAAATATAATAAAAAAATTCACGTTGACTGCATCAACTTTTATAATTATTAGGTGGGAAAAATCACTGACGTTTTCAGCAAGCTTGATTTCACAGGGCGGCAACATTGTAACATTACCTACTCAGTGATAAACCGAGTCCAATTTATAGTTCATCTAGAGCCCACGCAAGAAGATTCCAGACCACCAAAATCAATGAAAAATCACGAAGCACGTAGAGCATAACAAAATTGGAAACGACAGAGCATCTGCACTCAACAAGAACGATGTAATTTCCTCCATAACCTTTGGACTGGACTACAACACAAGCCACGATATATCTACAAAGTGTCTAGTAATGCAAAGCTATGACCTTATATTCAACTACAGCATCGCCGGTGGTGAGGTTGAGAAAGGACGTCTTCGCCGTCACGACCCCACTTGCCAGCCGGAAAATGCCGGTCCCACCGACAATAGGCATCTCCCGATAGGTCTCGAGTGCCGGGTTGTGGCCCAATATGCTCAGGGTGCTGCCGTTGTACTCCGGGGTCGTGAATACGAGGTTCATGTTCATGTGCAGGGCCACCGACTCGAGCCCAACTGAGCCATAGAACCCCTGTGCCCGGCCAACAAGGGGGGACTCTGGCTCAGGGCCCTTGGTCAGCGGGTCGTCGATCATGTTGACCACCCCGAAACCCGTCGGGGACTTCTCGTTCATCGTGGCCTCGGCAACGCGCACTGCCGTGGGGTTCCTGCCAGAGAGCGTGTCGTGGAAGTAGAAGTGGAGGCGTGTGGTCTTGCGATCGGCATGGCTAAGCCCATTGAACCAGGCGTCCACCTTCTCCGGGGTCATCCGCCTCGGCACGGGCGTGTTTCGCCACCATGGCCACCACCAGAGCAACAGCTGCCACCACCAGAGCAACAGCTGCACGGGCGTGTTTCGCCACCATGGCCACCACCAGAGCAAGAGCTGCCACCACCAGAGCAAGGGCTGCCACCACCATTGCCATTAAACCTGGCTTCGCCATCTCTGCCTCTCGATCTGAAATCGCTGGGAAAGTGGATACTATTGGAAGGAATTTAGAGGCGGAAATGAACCCAGAAAGGAGCCTTATAAAGAAGACACCTTCAGAGAAAGATGCAACAAAAGTGGTCGAGATCAATCACTTAACCGGTCGTCCTTTTTCACTAGGGACAGGCTTCATCATGTTGTCTACGTTATGAAACGCGAGTGCAACATATATGGACAGACGTGAGGATAGGTGTTAATCGGTCATAGGACCAAAATAATTTTTAAAAATCAAAAGATTCACGAGGGACCACCGAGTCAATCACACGTAACTACCGACTTTGCATCATCCTTGCGGTTTTTGATTAGCAAATCGACACTAATCATTTCTTTTTGAATGTAGGGAAAGTGTTATTAGCATGTTACATTTCTTCAAAATCGAAGAAGTATTAATGACGAATGCTCCGTAAGAAAATCGCTTATACAACGTTCAAACCCAAGATCACCTATATATTACATATTTATTCGGTACACTTGAAAGATTATTCAAATTATTAACACTTGGCTAATCTATAGATTTGGTTATAATCGAGCCACTTTACTTTTGGATTCTAATCGAGCCTCTTTACTTAGGTCTTTCTCTCCAATCTCCCTTTTACCTAGATCACACTTAGCCATTTGCGTATAATTGCTTCTACAGAGCCCATCCATCATTGTATACGGTTAGGACGTCATGCCTATTGTACACCGTCCCAACACATTTCTATTATTCGATTATGCAATTGTACTTGAGTTGTCATGCATTGTCTAATATCATACAATAGTCTTGTCTTTCGCAAATATAAAGTGATATCGCAATCAATGGAATTGTATATTGATATGGATACTCTCTCACGCCAACGTTTATGATTAGAATTTGCAGCAATGAAGTGTCGTGATTCACGTTACGGGACCCGATTATTGGATATTTGCAACTACTCTGTAGTAAAGTTTCTCAAATCCAATCAAATATGTTGGCTTGGGTCAATTAGCGCTATCTAACATAAGCTAGTTGGTGCAATCGGGGAACATAAGCTAGTTGGTGCAATCGGGGAATGATGACGATACACTATTCGATTAAATCCTTCTTTTTCTTTTTCGTTTGGGGGGCGGTAGGTGTGGAAGCCGATCTAAAGTGGGCGGTAGGTGTGGGAGCCGATCTAAAGAAAGATAAGCACATTAGTTCAACCACAAATTTTCACCCATGGAAAAATTGAAATTAAGGTTTTTTTTTATTTATTTAAAATCTTTATGAGAAAGGGCACTCTAATCTATATAACGTTTAAAGCCGAAATTGAGAGAACGATAGTTACAGTGCTTTCGCTTTTAGCTTAATGATTTGTTGCATATCGGGTTCCTATTCTTACTGGATCCAAATTTCTGCAAATGAATAAAGAGGAACTACATGAATATTCATCCTCTTATTGAATTTAAAAATAATAGAGGATAAACTAGAGAAAGCGTTTTAAATCATACTCTACTCGAACACGGCTTATTTCAACGTAGTTTCTTAAATATATTTTTAAAGGGTGAAAATTTTGAGCCAAACATAAAACACTGCAAACTGTTTTAATACTTAATCAGTGTTATTTGCAAACGCAAATTGTCCAATCAAATTAGGATATGTATTCATAATATAACAATTAAACTTGAAATTAGACATTGGTCGATTGGATGGGCTAAATCAAGTGAGTATATATTAGTATCAAATTCGAAACGGATTTTGTAGTTGCTTAAATCAAAGTAAATATTGATCGAGTCACTCAAACTTTTCCGTAATTAGATCCTTGGAGGATTTGAGAACCGAACTACGTTCACGTTCTCTCCGTTGAGTCGGTTATAAGAGAGAGGAAGAGCTAGAGAGAAAGAGAAGGCGTGAAACTAGATCGTATATTTTCGAAGACTTTAAGAATCCATTTGTGATAACCGCAAATTTTGAAAGATAAATGTTAGAAGCTAAAGGCTCCGAACGAACCTGAACAATTAGAAAAAGGGAGAAACCACAAATTATGTTTCAAAGCCCCCATACCAAACGGAATTTGAACTGGATAATGTAAATCAGGAATATCAACTGAATCCTCTTTTGGAATTATTACTGTGGCGTTATCAATTAATAGACGTGTAATGTACGTGTAATTTACGCCTTGTGTTTCGTCTCTCCTTCAACGTTCCATCGTTCCCAGAATCTAACATATCAAAAGCCAGAAAAATTAACATTCAAATAACCACCAACTCCCCCAGAAAATATGAGATTAAGTGCCTCTTATTCAGCCACCATCCATCTTCAACCTCCACAAGGCAACCATCTCCGTTCACAGGCCTTTCCGACGACAATGCCTCAGTATTGCAGAAGATAGGTAGAACGCAAAGAACTGACAAGGCAAATTCAGGCACTTAATGACATTACCATAGACTAATTATATGAATATCAGTGACTTTCATTTGGTTTCCTCGCCGGTGACCATTGTTGAACGTCACACAGAAAAGGTAAGGACACAGAGCAAGAAGGAACAACAGAGAGAGATTCAGTTCTTATTCACTAACAATGGAATGTGTTAGTAATCGTGCTCAGAAGCTTCGGAAAGCCGAGAAACGGTGGGGGCGATAACTAAGGATACTGGAAAGGCAATTAAGATTATTCTGAAACGATGACACAAACGCAAATTAACAAGAAAAACGGTGACAACTGCAACTCTAAATCTTCAGGAGCTATATCCGGAAATAGAGCTTCTACTTTTAATGATGGAGAGCAACAATTAATATAGAGAGAAAGTGAAGAGAAATTGGAAAGAAATAAAAGAGAATTTTCAATCGAGAAATCTCAGGTGTGAGGCCCAAATGATTTTCCACAGCAAGTTTACATCCGGTTCCCTACTATACAAAAATGAAATGGACGGCCCAAACTGCACAATTACTTATAGGAAGCAACAGTGCATCCACGCTCACACAGTCCTTTCTCCCTCAACTTTAGATTTAATTCCAACTACACTCCAAACTTTTTTCTTTTATCAAAAAAGATCCCCAATTTTTATTCTAATCACAAATGTGCTCACACCTTCACTAGTTTCTTCAAGATTACCAATATCAAGAGGCTATTGTTGTTCTATATGAGGGTGGGGTATTGATGAAGATGCCCGCTCTAATAACAACCCTCTAACTTGTCCTAATACTAATAATTTTGAAGAAACCAATGGAGACTATTAAATCTGTGGGCATATTTGGGATTATAGTGAAAGTTTGCAAAAAAATGAGAAAATAATAAATTCAAGATAGAATTGAAATTATACAGAGTTAGAGACTTTTTCAAAGAATTAGGCGACAATAGCATAAAAAAGCTTAAGAGTTGAAGTGGAGAACACACAAGTGGGAACACACTTTGTAAGAGCTTTAAATTTTATATTTTCCTTACAATTTTCAATTCCATGCCCGTTTACATTTTTTTTATTTTTTTTATTTTATTTTATTTTATTTTTTTTTTTTATGCAGGTTAGGTTTCATCAACTTCATTAGAAGTTCTCAAAGACTGAAAGGAAAAGCACGCGCTAGATGCGTGGTGGAGAGGGAGACCTTCAGCACACTAAAAAAAAAGTAAAAAGCAACAGCGAAAATACAACCTCTACTCCTAACACATATTTATCTTGCTAAAACTATAGATCTGTACACCAAAGTGGCCATTATAGATGCCTCCAGCCACCATTTCTCAGCAGCCATTGCTTGACAGTCGATCAAGATCCGTCCAAAACCCAACTCACGTCAGCCATTAAGTCCTCCCAAGATTGCAGCTGGGGATGATATTCCGCCGAATTGAACTCGACGAAAGGGCGGGCCAAAAGGAGGAGGAACCCCAAGGCCGGGCAGACGGTCATAATCTCCACCTATGACTCCTGGAACGCCGGAAGGGTTCGAAATTCTCTGAACCTTACGGAGAAAGGCATACGAGCAGCAGGCATGTGCCACAACCACAAACTACTCTCCCTCTTCCTCTTCTTCTTCACCTCAGATGTGAAAATCAGCTTCCAATTGATCTCTCGGCTGCTTTCTATCCACTCTCCAAACTCCTCAACATACTTCTGCTTCCACAAATCATTATCGGATGCCAAATACCGTAGTTCAGAAGATACACACCCTACCCTTGCAAGATCAATTCCAGGAAGCAATTCGAAAATCTTGAGCTTCAGTTCCGTTGGAAGGCATGTGAAGCAAGATGGAAGCGGCAAACCGACTCTTTCAGTTAGGTCTATCAACAGCGGCAATGCCAAACCATCTTTTACAATCTTCCAAAACTCAAACACTTGTTTTTCAGAACTCAAATTCAAAGATCCACCATCCTCATTCACTTCCACATTGTCATCGCCTTTCACCCACATCACGTCTATAATAGGAGCAAATCTGCGCTCGTTCAAACAGACTCTACGCAACGCCGACTTGGCTTTAGCCAGACGCCCATAGACACTTATAAAGTGACCTAAACTCTCAAACTTCAGAACAACACTCTCAGATACATTCAGACCCTGCGTCCTAGCCACAAGCTCAGGCAGACTGTACTGCAACGTCATCGTAAACGCCGTGGAAGGCCATTGATCGGAGAGATGAAACCGATCGGCAGGCATTCCAGTCACCGGATCAACCGCGACGAAACCGGATTCCAGCAGAACAGCGTGCACCGCAATAACCAGAAGCCTATGGTCACCACCGTCCCCACCCAATTCCTCTCTCAAAACCCTCCTCAGAAAGTAAGGCTCGGAGAACTTGCTGCGAACCCCAGTCGAGTCATCCGCGGCCACAACGCTGTCGCCCTCAAAATCAACACTTGCAGAGACGGAATTACCTGGATCCCCGGCGCTCCCCGAAGCATTGGCTCCCGGCGCATCTTCAGGCACCGAATCGACCATCTCCGAATCCGCAACCTCCCGAGGCCACCCCGGGCAGATCTTTGGAATCCATCTCCGCGTGCCCTAGGGAGACCCGACCTGACCCGACGTCCCTGCGGAGGATTCGGCGCTCGAGGAGCTATCGCCTACCCGAGGAGAAGCGAGCGCATCGGGGCCGAGGGAGAAGTAGACGAGTTCGCCGGACGCGAGGACGAGTTCGCCGGACGCGAGGCCGAGGGACTGGAGGGAAGCGGCGGGATCCGGCGACCGGAGCTCGTCGGTGCGGTTGAGGGAGAGGGGAAGGAGGCGCCGGGAGGGGGCAGGGGGAGAGGCGGCCGGTGAGGATGCAGCGGAGCTGGGGGAGGGAGCAGGGATCGGGGACGTCGAGCTTGAGGGTGTCCCTATGCCCGTTTACATTTCTCTATACTTTTCCTTTTTGATGTAATTCAATTCTATACATTTCTAGTCAATTTAGATTTTCTTTTTAATGCAATTACTTTCCACCACACTCAAATTTCTAAAAGTCACCTAAATT
Organism: Eucalyptus virginea; assembly: GCA_014182375.1. NCBI lineage: Eukaryota > Viridiplantae > Streptophyta > Magnoliopsida > Myrtales > Myrtaceae > Eucalyptus > Eucalyptus virginea. The sequence continues at coordinate 4,020,779 of CM024520.1, read as the reverse complement.
TCTAAAAGCCACCTCCATTCAGACCTCGTTCAACACACTTTTTACACGAGTGAAGTACCATCAAGTGCAACCTGGTTAAGCACCGATGGTTTGGGATGTTGTCTCACAAACACAGCACCGAAGAAAATGAGTGCAACTTGGTTAAGCATCCTTTCTTGGGCGATTTCTGCACCCAATAGCTAAATCCTTATTTTCAAACAAGACCTACAAAAAACAGTTTGACACAGATTATATATGCTGCTTGCTCAGAAAACTCTCAAACTAGCTAGGGCTCCCTTCACTCCTAAATTTAGAATCTTACCAGTATTCCCACTTGACAGCTACATCTTCTTGGGATTTTATTTCATCCTTTCAGCCACAGGACGGAGAGCACACAGGATAATCAGCTTATAGTAATGGCACTTTGCAAGAGTATGGGTGATTTGTGGTCATAGGAAGATGTAACCAAGCTGGTCGATGAAATGCCTGAACCAGAAAGATGAGAACGTGAACTTATTATATATGGTAAACTTTTCTCAAAGCCGAATGTCAACTTTCAAGCCTTTTCCAGCACTATGAAGAAAGCCTGGAAGATTGATTTGGTAAAATGCAAAATGATCGAACCTGGGTACTATATCTTTGTTTTCCCCTCTGTAGAGGAGAAAGAAACTTATATCTCCTGAACAAAGTGCATTTGTGGGGGGGCGTCAAATACAAGATAATATTTTTATAGTTCATGAGGTCCTACATCAGCTGAGAGTAAGGAAAAGTAAGCGAAAATTCCAAGCGGTTCTCACACTTGATATGCAAAAAGCTTATGACATGGTAGAATAGGATTTCCTATGTGATTGCATGCTACAAATGGGTTTCTGTGACAAATGGGTGTCTTTGGTCAAACAATATATATCCTCAGTATCTTTTAGCGTCAAAATTAATGGGGAGCCGGGTAATTACTTCAAGCCAACTAGAGGGATCAGACAAGGAGACCTCCTATCTCCCTATCTTTTCATTATTATGGCCAACGTTCTATCCTCCTTGATACTGAAAGCTTTACAAGATAGTAGCTTAAAGGGCATTAAACTAAATCAATACTGCCCTACACTATCACATCTCTTATTTGCGGATGATGTTATTTTCTTCCTAAATGGCACTATCATTGAGGCTCAAAATTTAGCAAATATCTTGCATCAATATTGCTTTGCATCTAGACAAGCCATCAATCTCAACAAGTCAGGTATTTACTTTGGGAAAACTGTCCCCAAGGCCTAAAACAGAATATAGCAGCGGAATTGAGAGTGCCAATCATGGAGAAAATAGGGAAATATCTGGGTGTTCCTTCAGACTAAGGACAAACAAAGAAGCAAATGTTTTCCTGAATTCTTGCAAAAATTGATAGTAAATTGGAAGGATGGAAAGAGAAGCTAATGTTGAAGGCAAGCAAAGAGATTCTGATCAAAACGATAGTACAAGCACTACCTCAGTTTGTCATGTCTATTTTCAAACTCCCCATATCAATTTGTAGAGCTATTGAAAAGAAAGTTTCTTCGTTATGGTGGAAGAAAAAATGCCACTAGAAAGGGGGTACATTGGAAAAAATGGGACACTCTGAAAAAGAGAAAAGACTTGGGGGGGCTTGGGTTTCGAGACCTAGTCGACTTTAACAAGGCGATGTTGGGGAAACAAGTTTGGAGGCTCACTCAAGACGCCGAATGCTATATGGAGCAGACTGTTCAAAGGGATCTACTTTCCCAAAGGGGAGTTCTGGACAACAACAAGGCTTCCCGACCCTCTTGGGGCTAGCAAAGCTTACTACTAGGAAGAGATACAATTGAGCCAGAGATTAAATGGGAGGTGGGCGATGGTAACAAAATCAGAATCGGAGAGGATAGATGGCTACTTTCAGGCAAAATTGGAGGTCCGGCAAACCAAAATGAACCCCACTTGGTAGTTGAAGTAATGGATCATAATGAAGGAGGATGGAACATTCCTTTATTGCAAGAGTTTTTTGGAAGAGAGAATTGTCAAAGAAATATTAGCGACTCCGCTAAGCCACTCACCCAGGCCAGACAAGCTTATTTGGACAACCAACAACTCAGGCTCGTACACAATAAAAAGTGGATATAACAAGCTTCGCAACCCAGACAAAACCCAGACAAAACCCAGACGACAAACCAGCTACCTGAACTTGAATGCCCATTATGCGGCCAAGTGCCCGAAACAACAGAACACATATTCATTTTGTGTCCCTAGACAAACCAAATATGGGCGGATCAGAGGATAAAAGTAGATCTATCACTTCACATATGTAATCAAATGGACAAATGGGTGTGGGAGAACCTTACCGCGCGAGATACCCAAAAAGCAAAGACCATATTTGCGGATCTGGTTTGGAGAATCTGGCAGGCGCGGAACAACCTCATCTTTCAAGCCAAAAAACCAAACTCGAGCTTAATGATTGAGGAAGCAATTTACACGACTCAGCTAGTTGTAAAGTATGGAGATAGCAAACTCACCCGAAATACAGCAAAAGAACCTGCAGAATCTGGTGAACAGCTGAAGGAGCCCTCCCCAATCCAGATCGGCTTCAAACTGAGCGTGGATGCGGCCTGGAATAGCTCAACTACGGAGGGTTCAACTGCTATCCTCTGCAGAACCAGAGATTGGGTGCTCACAGGTGGGTTCATGAAGCAAATTTTTGCTCCCTCAGCATCAATCACAAAAGCCCTAGTTGTGCGGGCTGCACTTTGGTGAGTTAAACAACAGGAAGAAAGAAACGCACGAAGGAACCCCTAAAGTGCAGCTGTACTTTCCTCTGATCTGCAAGTCCTCTTATCAACAGATAGTTTATTGACTATTAGATGCATTATGGGCTGGGATGAAACGCCATGGGCCCTCAGGTCCATCATTAAATATTGCACTAATCTTTTGAGCCAGTTAAAAGGAGTTTTCATCCGGTTTGAGTCAAGAGAATTTAATCAAGCGGCCGACTGGGTTGCTAAAGCCCATCGTGCCGGCTCTCTTCCAACGGATTGGGTTACACATCCCCCGCATCCCCTTTGGTTAATATATGTTCGGATCTCGAACTTTTTTGTAATTCAACATCTTCGGTTTAGCAATGAAAATTCCACGTTTTTAGACCAAAAAGAATAAGATGAAGAAAAGAAGTACCATCAAGTGAACTCAACGCAATCCATTTGTCAAAAGTTCAAATGGCCTTGCGACATGTCATATTTCGTCAATATTTCTGTTGATACTCTAGCAAACGATATCTTCCAATATTATATATATATATATATATATATATATATCAATCCTTTTTATAAGGAAAATTATGAGCTAACAAACCATTAGTCTTTAAAAACAAATGTGGCTTCTCCACCACACTTAATTTCAAGAAATTAACTAACTTTCTTGAAAAGTTTGAAATTGGAAAATTTTACTTGGTGGGAGTTCCGCGTATCGTACTCCCACCAAGTAAGATTCCTAAATATGAAGGGGGGAAAAATAAAATTAGAAAACGTATAATTCTAGAGCAAATCAAATATTGAAATATTGATAACCACAAGCAACAAAATAATCTAGTTAGAAGAACTAGCATATTGCTAGCAATGGTCATTCCTTGGACAACTAAATTGTGCAAGTCCTCTTAATTTTGGAAGGTATAAATACTCACAATAGTAGCAAATAGTTAATATTTCACCATTAAACAAAATAAGTGACATCCATAGATGATAAAACAATATAAGTTGGTAAATATGATATGCCAAATTGCCAAGCCCCAACACATAAATAACTAGCTAAGATGGATTATGGAAAATGCAGGCACTACCACGAGACCAATCGATATTGGGACTTGTTGCCAGTTCACGTCTCTTCTGGTGGGGCCCACGTCATGGGTCAAGAAGCTTCCACGTCAGCACATTGACTTCCTCCGTACGACGTTGGGGGGACCGTCGGATTTTTACTTTTTTTAACAGGAGTTGCAAGATCGCAACGGCTTCCAGCCTCCAGCGTATGAGCCGGAATGCACCTGCCGTCGCACCGGGCCCCACCCCACCCCATGAAGAGGCGCCCGCTAAACTGCGTTCTCCCTTCCGAAGCCTTGGATGCCGTTATCATGGAAATGCCAATATGTCAACAACTACTTCTCTTTTGACGCGATTTTTCTCCTTTCGTTTTTTTTTTTTTTCTAATTCTTTTAGCCATAATTATTTTAGGCTTTTAATTTAGGACATATGTACTCTACTCGAGATTCGACATTTTTTTTCCTAAAATGACATAATCAACATTCTCTTTTTGCTCACAACTCAAATGCCAAACGATAAGTATAGCAATCATTAAAGAGAAACATTGATGATGGTCCTTTCATTTTCACTCAAATCCAAATTTATCGTCACTCCTAATTACATATATTAATGAAGAATGCTCCTTAAGCAAGTCAAGCCAATATAAATAAAACATTCAACTCAAGATCACTATACATTAAAATTGACCCCTAATTAATCAAATGAACAATATGCGGAATCAACGAATTTGATTGTAGTCGAACTTCTTTACGTAAGTCTTTGTCTCCAATCTCCATTTTACCTTGACGACTCTTGATGGATAGAACAATAAACTATGTACATTAGAAAATGGAGAGAAGACCTTAGCCATTTCTATATAGGCATGTCTAATGAACCCATCTATCACTGGTCACTACTAGAATCCTATGCTTATAGTAAGCCCTCCTACCACATCTTTACTAGACCAAGATGTGTAAAGCCAAATATAATTCAGTAATATAATTTTACTTAAGTTTTCATGCATTGCCTAATATATTGTAAAAGCCTGTTCAAACGCACCAATTCCAATTATTAAGTTGAACAAGACGTACAACCCTAAATATTATTGTTAGGTGGTGGTTGACTGAGCTTGCCACGTGACAGTTTTCAAATTGAAACCAAATCAAGACATAATCTTAGGTTTCAATAATGGGAACTCCAAAATATAATAAAAAAATTAAAGTCAACTGCATCAACTTTCATAATTATTAGGTGGGTAAAATCATTGACATTTTCAGCAAGCTTGATCTCACATGGCGGCGAACATTGTAACATTACCTACTCAGTGATAAACCAAGTCCAATTTATAGTTCATCTAGAGCCCACACAAGAAGATTCCAGACCACCAAAATCAATGAAAAATCACGAAGCACGTAGAGCATAACCAAATTGGAAACAACAGAGCATCCGCACACAACTAGAACGATGTAATTTCCTCCATAACCTTTGGACTGGACTACAACACAAGCCACGATATATCTAGTAATGCAAAGCTATGACCTTATATTCAACTACAGCATCGCCGGTGGTGAGGTTGAGAAAGTACGTCTTTGCCGTCACGACCCCACTTGCCAGCCGGAAAACGCCAGTCCCACCAACGATAGGCATCTCCCGATAGGTCTCGAGTGCCGGGTTGTGGCCCAATATGCTCAGGGTGCTGCCGTTGTATTCCGGGGTCATGAATACGAGGTTCATGTTCATGTGCAGGGCCATCGACTCGAGCCCAACTGAGCCATAGAACCCCTGTGCCCGGCCAACGAGGGGGGACTCCGGCTCAGTCCCCTCGGTCAGTGGGTCGTCGATCATGTTGACCACCCCAAAAAGCGTCGGGGACTTCTCGGTCATCGTGGCCTTGGCGACGCGCACTGCCGTGGGGTTCTTGCCAGAGAGCGTGTCGTGGAAGTAGAAGTGGAGGCGTGTGGTCTTGCGATCGGCATGGCTAAGCCCATTGAACCAGGCGTCCACCTTCTTGGGGTCATCCGCCTCGGCATGGGCAAGTATCGCCACCGTGGCCACCACCAGAGCAAGAGCTGCCACCACCATTGCCGTTAAACCTGGCTTCGCCATCTCTGTCTCTCGATCTGAAATCGCTGCTACGATTGGAAGGAATTTATAGGCGGAAATGAACCCAGAAAGGAGCCTTATAAAGAAGACACCTGCAGAGAAAGATGCAACAAAAGAGTGATTGAGATCAATCACCTAACTGGTCGTGCTTTCACTAGGGACAGGCTTCATCATGTTGTCTTCGTTATGAAACGTGAGTGCAACATATATGGACAGTCGTGAGGATAGGGCTTAATCGGTCATAGGACCAAAATAATTTTTAAAAATCAAAAGATTCACGAGGGACCACCGAGTCAATCACGCGTAAGTGCCGACTTTGCATCGTCCTTGCTGTTTTTGATCTGCAAATCGACACTAATAATTTCTTTTTAATCAGAAGTTGACTGTTTAAGAGCTTGCTGTGCACGAAAGAACGTGTTAGGAAAAGGCATATGAGCTCTGCATATGCAGGGTAGGTGAATGCACAGTAATTTCATTTCACTTAATTTGATCGAAAATTTGAATGTAGCGAAAGTGTTATTAGCATGTTACATTTCTTCAAAATCAAAGGAGTATTAACAACGAATGCTCCGTAAGAAAATCACTTATCCAATGTAAACAAAACGTTCAAATCCAAGATCACCTATACATTACATATTTATTCGGTACACTTGAAAGATTATTCAAATTATTAACACTTACCTAATCTACAGATTTGGTTCTTATCGAGCCACTTTACTTTTCTATTCTAATCAAGCCTCTTTACTTAGGTCTTTCTCTCCTATCTCCCTTTTATCTAGATCACACTTAGCCATGTGCGTATAATTGCTTCTATAGAGCCCATACATCACTGGTTGCGGTTAGGACATCATGCCTATTGTACACCGTCCTAACACATTTCTATTGTACTTGAGTTGTCGTGCGTTGTCTAATATCATACAATAGTCTTGTCTTTCGCAAATATAAAGTGATATCGCAATCAATGGCATTGTATATTAATATGGATATCTTCCAATATGCTCTACTCTCTCACACCAATGTTTATGATTAGAATTTGCAGCAATGAAGTGTCATGATTCACGTTGCGGGACCTGATTATTAGATATTTACAATTATTTTGTAGTAAAGTTTATCAAACCCAATCAAATATGTTGGCTTGGGTCAATTAGCGCTATTTAACATAAGCTAGTTGGTGCAATGGGGGAATGTTGACGATAGACTTTTCGATGCAATCCTTCTTTTTCTTTTTCGTTTTGGGGCGGTAGGTGTGGGAGCCTATCTAAAGTGGGCGGTAGGTGTGGGAGCCGATCTAAAGAGAGAGAAGCACATAGTTCAACCACAAATTTTCACCCCATGAAAAAATGAAATTAAGGGTTTTTTTATTTAAAATCTTTATGAGAAAGGGCACTCTAATCTATATAACGTTTAAAGCCGAAATTGAGAGAACGATAGCTACAGTGCTTTCGCTTTTAGCTTAATGGTTTATTGCATATCGGGTTCCTATTCTTACTGGATCCAAATTTCTGCAAATGAATAAAGAGGAACTACATGAATATTCATCCTCTTATTGAATTTAAAATTAATAGAGGATAAACTAGAGAAAGTGTTTTAAATCATACTCTACTCTAACACGGCTTATTTCAACGTAGTTTCTTAAATATATTTTTAAAGGGCGAAAATTTTGAGCCAAACATAAAACATTGCAAACTGTTTTAATACTTAATCAGTGTTATTTGCAAACGCAAATTGTCCAATCAAATTAGGATACGTATTCATAATATAACAATTAAACTTGAAATTAGACATTTGTCGATTGAATGGGCTAAATCAAGTGAGTATCTATTAGTATCAAATTCAAAACGGATTTTGTAATTGCTTAAATCAAAGTAAATATTGATCGGGTCACTCAAACTTTTCCTTGGACGATTTGAGAACCGAATTACGTTTACGTTCTCTCCGTTGAGTCGGTTATAAAAGAGAGGAAGAGCTAGAGAGAGAGAAGGCGTGAAACTAGATCGTATATTTTTGAAGACTTTAAGAATCCATTTGTGATAACCGCAAATTAGAAAAGATAAATGTTAGTAGCTAAAGGCTCCGAACGAACCCAAGCAATTAAAAAGGAAGAAACCACAAATTATATTTCAAATTTGAGCCCCCGTACCAAACGGGATTTGAACTGGATAATGTAAATCAGGAATATCAACTGAATTCTCTTTTGGAATTATTACTGTGGCGTTATCAATTAATAGACGTGTAATGAACGCCTTGTGTTTCGTCTCTCCTTCAACGTTCCGTCGTTCCCAGAATCTAATATATCAAAAGCCAGAAAAATTAACATTCAAATAACCACCAACTCCCCCAGAAAATATGAGAATAAGTGCCTCTTATTCAGCCACCATCCATCTTCAACCTCCACAAGGCAACCATCTCCGTTCACGGGCCTTTCCGACGATGATGCCTCAGTATTGCATAAGATAGGCAGAATGCGAAGAACTGACAAGGCAAATTCAGGCACTTAATGACATTACCATAGACTAACCATATGAATATCAGTGACTCTCATTTAGTTTCCTCACCGGTGACCATTGTTGAACGTCACACAGAAAAGGTGAGGACACAAAGCAAAAAGGAACAACGGAGAGAGATCCAGTTCTTATTCACTAATAATGCAGTGCTCAGAAGCTTCGGAAAACCGAGAAACAGTGGGGGCGATAACTAAGGATACTGGAAAGGCAATTAAGATTATTCTGAAACGATGGCACAAACTCAAATTAACAAGAAAAACAGTGACAACTACAACTCTAAATCTCCAGGAGCTATATCCGGAAATAGAGCTACTACTCCTAATGATGGAAAGCGACAATTAATATAGAGAGAAAGTGAAGAGAAATTGGAAAGAAATAAAAGAGAATTTTCAATCAAGAAATCTCAGGTGTGAGGTCCTAATGATTTTCCACAGCAAATTTACATCCGGTTGCCCATTATACAAAAATGAAATGGACGGCCAAAAAAAGATCCATGCTAGCACAGTCCTTTCTCCCTCAACTTTAGATTTAATTCCAACTACACTCCGAACTTTTTTCTTTTATCAAAAAAGATCCCCAATTTTTATTCAATTTACAAATCTGCTCACTCTTTCACTAGTTTCTTCAAGATTACCAATATCAAGAGGCTATTGTTGTTTTATATGAAGGTGGGGTATTGATGAAGATGCTCGCTCTAATAATAACCCTCTAACTGGTCCTGATGTTAATAATTTTGAAGAAACTAATGGAGACTATTAATTCGTGGGCATATTTGGGATCATAGTGAAAGTTTCGAAAAAAAATATAGATAATAATAAATAGAATTGAAATTATACATAAAGTTGGAGATTTTTTCAAAGAATCAGGCGGCGATAGCATATAAAAAAAAAAAAAAGCCCAAGAGTTGAAGTGGAGAGCACACAAGTGGGAACACACTTTGTAAGAGCTTTCAATTTTATATTTTCCTTACAATTTTCAATTCCATGCCCATTTACAATTCTCTATACTTTTCCTTTTTATGTAATTCAATTCTATACATTTCTAGTCAATTTAGATTTTCTTTTTAATGCAATTACTTTCCACCACACTCAAATTTCTTAAAATCACCTCCATTCAATCCTCGTTCAACACACCTTTGACACAAGTGAGGTACCATGAAGTGAACTCAACACAGCCCACTTGTCAAAAGTTCGGATCGCCTTGCAACATGTCATATTTCATCCATATATTTTTTTTGATACTCCAGGAAACAATATCTTCCAATATTATATATATATTTTAGGAAAATGATGAGCTAACAAACCGTTAGTCTTTAAAAACAAACGTGGCTTCTCCACCACACTTAATTTCAAGGAATCAACTAACTTTCTTGAAAATTTTGAAATTGGAAAGTTTTACTTGGTGGGATTTCCTCGTATCGTACTCCCACCAAGTAAGATTCCTTAAATATGAAAGGAAAAAAAAAAACAAAAATTAGAAAACATATAATTCTAGAGCAAATCAAATATTGATATATTGATAACCACAAGCAACAAAATAATCTAGTTAGAAGAACTAGCGTATTGCGGGCAACAGTCACTCCTTGGACAAGTAAAATTGTGCAACTCATTTTACTTCTGAAAAGTACAAATACTCACAATAGTAGCAAATAGTTAATATTTCACCATTAAACAAAATAAGTGACATACATAGATGATAAAATAATATAAGCTGGTAAATACGATATGCCAAATTGACAAGCCCCAACACATAAATGACTAGCTAAAATGGATTATGGAAAATGCAGGAACTGCTAATGAAGCACTCGAGTTTCCACGTCGGCACTTCGAGTTCACGTCGGCACTACTCGTACGGAAAACGCGGGCACTATCACGAGACCAGTCGATTTTGGGACTTGTTGCCAAAATCGACTGGTGGGGCCCACGCCAGGGGTCAAGAAGCTTCCACGTCAGCACGTTGACTTCCTCCGTACGAGGTTGCGGGGGACCGTCGGATCTTTTTTTTTTTTTTTTTTCCAGGAGTTGCAAGATCGCAACGGCTTCCAGCCTCCAGCTTGTGGACCGGAATGCACCCGCCGTCGCACCGGGCCCCGCCCCACCCCATGAAGAGGCGCTACTGACCCAAAAAAAAAATATATATATATATACAAAAACTAGGTTCTCCCTTCCAAAGCCTTCGATACCGTTATCATGGAAATGCCAATATGTCAATAACTACCTTCACCGACCAAAAAAATAAATAACTACCTTCTCTTTTGACACGATTTTTCTCCTTTGGTTTTTTTTCATTCTTTTATCCATAATTATTTTATGCTTTTAATTTAAGACACATGTACTATACTCAGATTCAACATTTTTCTTTTTTCTAGAATGACATTATCAACATTCTCTTTTTGCTCACAACGCAAATGCCGAACGATAAGTATGGCAATCATCGGAGAGAAACACTGATGATGGTCCTTCTACTTTCGCTCAAATCCAAATTTATCGTCAGTCCTAATTGCATATGTTATAAGTTTCAACATTTTGTGGAGTGGGTATAGTGATCTCTTAGATGAAAATTATATCATTTGAATTTATCAGCTTGATTTTAATTATTACATTGCATCTTTTATGATTTATATTGTTTAAGTTCCTTTTATACATTAGAGCCTTCTAGCCAAACTCTTCTATAAAGATTCATTTTTGAAAGCAATTGCTAATATTTCAATGTTTTCCGCTGTTTTATTGATTTTTTTTTTTTAAAATACATGTATTTGCTTCTTAGACATCTTTTCATTTTTTGATATATATTGATATTTATATACTTATCTGCTTCGAAGCAATAAATTTGTGTCCCTCATTGTCAATATTCGATTGTCTTTGATTCTCCTGGGGAAAAAATAGAGTACATTACAATCATAGAGGAAGGGAGGGTGGAGGGAGGTGGTCGCCGTAGTGCAGGTATGATCAACGGAGTGCACTAGCAGCTAAGGTAGAAGGAGGAAGAAGGACGAGAATTAGAAAGGAAAAAACCGGAACAAAAAAAAGGAGAAAAATTGAGTTCACTAACTGGAAAAAGAAAAGTATAATGTCTAATGGTTCTAGTGATTGGTTTTAAGGTGAGTTGGTTTCAAAAGATTGGAACACTAAATCGAACCAGTTAGTGTTTGGAAAATATACGTTTTGGGTAAAACAACAAATTCTTGTTAAATATAAAAGTAGCATAATCTCTCTATTAAAAGAAAAAATGTTTGTCAAGCAGTCATGTTGGTGTTTGTTCACGTTGAAGATCATGATATCAATTCTCTGGTGCAAAGGATTTTTTTTTTTTTTTAAATAGTGGCTTCAAAACCATGTCAACCTGGGAACTAGATTAGTTGACACAATTTTACAGTGTTGGAACTAGGAACCAAATGGTCCCAGGCTAGTTCTAGGTTCATGAAACCAAGAATCAAACTTGTTCTTCTAGAATCGGCCTTGATCCGGTTGGTCTAGGTCGACTCGATTTGATTCTTGAGTTGAACTAGACTCAATGCTCACCCTTACTATCAGCATAATATTCACCTAGCAATCCATGTGAAAAAAAAAGGCACGTGACATGATGCTGCACTTAACATATAAGAATAAACTAAGCCTATTTCTTAAAGTTTCATGAATTAGTTAACAAAATGGATTATTTTTAGGGACAATATTGAACATGCTCAATGAGGAGAGATTGTTATTAACCAAAACGAGATTTCTAAATTTCGGCACATATTACTTCATTTTAGATGGATAGACTAAATGATATCATCTTTCTCTCTCTTGATCGAATGATGTGATTGATGGGGGCATATTTACATAGAAACAAAACAATTGAATGTCCAGCCAACCATTCATTTTTTGAAAATTAAGATGGGCTCTAAACGTACAAAACCATCTAAAGAAATAGATGGACCGAACACATATTATGCAACACATACAAATTGATTAAGGTAGAAATGTTTCAATGATTGATATATACCATTTTCTAGTTATAGTATGGATTTGACCGAAGGACAAAAATATCAATCACTGTGAAAACTTTATTCTAGAAGGAGGGGACAATCATCTCAGCTCTTATCATTCTTTTCTGTACGGCCTTTTCCTTTAATAAATCATCATTAACATTTCCCACCTAATGGTAAGGGTAAGTCAACAGTGATATCTTTCTAAGAAAATACCTCTAGATAATTCTGGTATATTTCATTTTCTTACTTTTAATCAAAGGAAATATAAAATCATGCTAAACATATCTTCGTACATATATTTGCACCTTCTAACTTCAAAATATGGAAACTGTATATTTTGCACGATGCAATATTTAAGACATAACCATTTTGGTCATCTAATTTTTTTAAGACTTTTCCTTGATCATGTTAGACTTCAAGGTCCAAACGAGAAAATACTATCCTCTCCTTTTACTTCATTGCAACTTTCCTTCCTTTATTTCCGAAAATGCCCTTTTGCATATGAGATAAAACCTTGTGGATGAAGTGACCAATTTACCCTCCAAGCACATCCTAACTCTCAAAACCAACCACCCTCAGTACCCAAATTTTCACTAAGCCTAATCCATTCATGAACCCCTTGTTTACCGAATGGGGTCATGCTCAAGCACTACATGTGAGGACTCGATCGGCTCCACTTGGATCAAACTTCCAAAAGTAGTACTTTTGTAACCGGACAAGATTGTCACCAGTTTAGGAGCCTATGTATATTTATGAACCGTTCAATAGAGCCTCGTGAATTTGAAGTGCAATTTAGAGATATTGCATGTCCTAAGAAAGAAATTTAGGTTAGGCCAATCTTCTAGTAGCACCTGCACTTGGAAATGGACTCAACCTGCTAAGCATTTTGAAGCTAGAACTAAAATGATGATCTTGAGGCATATGTGTAAAGCCAAATAGCCTGTGTAGAAGAAGCCGCACAAACCATTTTGAGACACCTGTGATTAGAAGTGGAGTTTGTTATGAGGACCGAGCACAAGCACTCATGCGGGCTAGTGGCTTGTCTTCTTCCTCTTACTACATTTCCATTTGAAAATAAGACAGAGGCTCACATCAAAGATTCCATACTCAGTTGAAAAAATAGCCTACCGTGAATATTCTATCTTCTAGACATTTAAATTTTGATTTGCCATATGTATTTTTCCCTCATATTGTGTTAAGATTTTCATAATTAAATAACCAAATAAAAGTTAAGTTACAATCAAAAGTTATTTGCATTAGCGCCGGCCGTGCCACGTAGACCGGCCGACGTCCACATCATCAATATTCGACCATAATTGGTCGGAATAAATTGGCTCTAGATTGAAAGATCTAGGGCTAAATTGGTATCATTAAAAGGTTTATAACTAAATTGATATAAGTGCAATAAGTTTAAAATATTTCTAAAACTTTTCCCTAAAAGTACGTTTAGATGCTATATCCTCTTTTTGATGGTCAACAAAACAACACTTGTTAATGAACGCAAGACGCATGGCAAAGCCTTGTCAAGTTGCCTCTACCAAGCATAGATGTGAAGCAAGATGCAGATTTGGCAGGCATAGAAGCAAACACTTCATTTTGTGTGAGAAAATTATCCAAAATGTCCTAATTTATTGCACTTTTGTTAATTTAATTCTAAATCTTTTAATTTTGCCAATTGATTCCTAAATGATGCGAAATGCATATGCATTCAGTTGAATCATGCTGGCCTTATTCTAAAGGTATATAGACTCAGGTGTCAAGCTGGGCGAATGAAGTTTATCTCAATTGACTGTTGGATCCGCTGTAAATTAAATTATCTTCCACAGCCTCTTTTTAATTTTTTTTTTTCCTTTTCCATAAATGCTTAACTTTATGATGCACTCGATGATGGAGGAGGTTTTTACAAATGTATGGTGTCGACACTTGGCACCTAATGAATTGGGTTAACTACGGTAAAAGTTTAATCTTCTTATTTTCTTTGGGGAAAAAGCAACGAAAACCCCGAACTTTGCTCAAAGTGACACATTTACCCCAAAATTTTTTTGTAACACCAAAACTCTGAATTTTTGTTATGTGACACATTTACCCCAAAATTATATGGTATTTTAGTCTTTTAATTTTTTTAATTTTTTTCTTTTTTTTTTTTCCTTCTCTCTCTTCCCTCCGCCGGCTAGGCGGGCGGAGGGAAGCCGATGTTTGGCGAGGGCTGCCCTCGCCGGCGTCGGGCTAGGGCGGCCCTCGCCCGCGTCCGGGTGAGGGTCGTCCTCGCCCGACGCCGGCGAGGTCGGGCAAGGGTGTCCCCGCCCTCGCCGGCGTGGAGCGCCCTCGCTCGCGTCCCGGCGAGGGCCGTCCTCGCCCAATGCCGGCAAGGTCGGGCGAGGGCCGCCCTCGCCGGACGCAAGCGAGGTCGGGTGAGGGTGTCACCGCCCTCGCCCGCGCGTCGGCGAGGGTTGTCCTCTCCCGACGCCGGCGTCGGGCGGCCCTCGCCCGACGCCGGCGTCGGGCCGCCCTCGCCGAACGTCGGCTTCCCTCCGCCATGGCCGGCGGAGGGAAGAAGAAGAAAAAAAGAAAAAAAGAAAAAGGAAAAAATAAAATAAAAAGATAAAAATGCCCTTGATGGGGTAAATGTGTCACGATTTAAAAAGTTTGGGGTTTTTCACATCACAAAAAAAGTTTGGGGTAAATGTGTCACTTTAGGTAAAGTTCGGGGTTTTTCGTGGTTTTTCCCTTTTCTTTACTTTGTTTCTTTCATTCCCTTTTTCCTTTTTCTAATAGACATTTTTCCTTTTAAAGTTGATTTATATTTACCAGAACAAATGCCCTTTTGTGCCATAGGCCGCTAGCCAAGTTTTCGTTATTTAGAGGAAATGGCATGCATTATTTTTCCGGTAATCTTCTCGTATGCACAATTTCAAGCATAAAGCTGACATTTGAATTGAGTCTTATCGTTTGTCCAAAGAAAAAAAAAATTGAGTCTTATATTTTATTTAACTTTTCATCTCACTTAATTTTTTGGCAGTCTTTTTGGGAAGCTTCATTGGATCGAGATTCGCGGGTTAGGGATCAATTCTCACAACCCATAGCAATTGATACAAGATAAAATAAAAGGAGAAAGAAGCTTGTCTTAACCAGAAACAGAGGAAAGATATATTACGACAAAATTAAGTGACAATCCATACAAACTTTAACATGAAACGATACACCCTCCGAGCGCGAGTTTTCAATTTCTGACTAGTTATATTGTTATGGACGGGCAACACAATTAGACAAGCTCATTTACTCTATACTCTGACAAGGCTTCTCGACAGTCACCATGTGGCGAGTGCTCATTGGTCCTTGAATCTATTATTCAAATTTTGAGTGACCGCAAATGAATTTATAGCCAATCTATTCCATACAACAACTAAAGAGGGACCAAGAAAGATTGAATGTCCGGCATGAAAAAAACTCCACAGACAAAAAAGCCTACCCACTCCACAAATGAAACCATAAGTTGGCCCGTGTTTCTAAGGTCTTGAGGCATCTTATAACATGTCTTTTGATCAATATAATTGGACAGAGATATGACGGTATCATCGCCTTGAGAAGTGATAATTCAAAGAAATTAGTTGCTACATTAAAAAAATCAGAGGATAATTTACCTCTAAATTATCAAAATTCGGCCGCATCATGTAAATTCAGTTTAGCCTTCCCAAAATATTACACACTTACAGAAAAATTACACGAGGTACACACAAATATTCATGCCGACCTCTAAATTTTTGCATTGACCAATCATACATTTCAAAAATAAAAAGTAAAGGCCTCAAAGATTAAATTATTATTCGACTATTGATTAAAAAAAAAAGTATCGCTTTTGCATGTAGAAATTAGAAGTATTATAGTTTATGGATGGTGACAACTAATTTTTTTCCAAAGTCTGTCTTGCATTAAAGAAAAATCATTATAGAGAATTTTTAAAAAAATGGGCTCATGAGACAAAGATGAATACGCACATGCTCCACTTGAGTTCGAGTTGAACGACGCTCGTCTCCGTGGCCAAATCTTATTCCTACCATTGTCCGGGGTTTCCAAGGTAACGAGAGAGGTCCATCGATGTTTAAGATTTATGCTCAGCGTGGACACTATATTGCATTACCGTTTGTATGAGCTTATGTCTCCTTGAAGTGCACGTATGTCAGCTCGAATTAGGACGTTCAGGACTCATTTTAGTCTGTAGCATTATCCTCATGCAATTCGAGTAATCGTTTCGGTCATAACACCATTATATCATGTGTCCGTCGTCTCGAATTCATGATGGATTAGCTTATGCCTCATCAAGGTGAATGGGTCTTAGATGCTTGAGTGCCCATTGTCCAAGCCGTGCAATGCTCGAACAACAAGCATTCAAGACTCTTTAGGCTGGCCTCGGTCGGTCCGACCATTTAGGAGTTGAATTCACACCCAAAAAGGGACTGAACCCCACGGTCCCGAACGTTTGAAGGTCGCACAGCGGGCCTTCGGCCGAGCTTTGGGCCTTGTAATAAGCTCCTGGCGGTCCTGAAGCATTCCTTGTACCTTAGTAGAAGCGTTCATGCCAAAGTCGCATGTTTAGGTCTAAATATGGATAAATCGGCATTATGACTTATTAGTGATAAATTGTCATGTTTAAAGTCATTTAATGTTTTCATCTAAAAAAATTCATTTAGATGTTTATTCGTCATATACAAAATGATAAATGAAAAAGTACATTGTTGATACTTAAATTTTGACAATTTATTCAAGGTTTAATTGCATTGAAAAATCATGAATTAATCTTTAACTCCAGAAAAATGATTTTGATTAAATTGCATAACACATAGGTACTAAGAGCTCTTGCACTACCAGTATTAAAATTCATATATATATATATATATATATATATATATATATATATATATATATTTTTTATATCCTTATTATTATTTATGAAAATTTTCTTTTATTAAAAAAAGAAAAGCGAGACCAGGCCAAAGGCAAGCTGGCCTAGCCTCTTGATAGGGTTTGCTTAATGGTGATTTTTTTTTTTTTGAACTAATCTCAAGAAGTGGATCGCCCTTGTGACCGTGGTTCAAGATGCTTTTTTCCTTGCCGAGTCTCGCTTGGTGCCTCCGTGGTGTTTGTTCGGTAAATGTTAGCAATGTCATAAGTGAGAGTAGATGATGGTTGGGTAGTGATGGACTGACGTGAACTCACGGTGGAGTCTCGGTTTAGAGGTGTCATTAGGCCTTGATTGCCCCTATAGTTTACGTTCAGTCTTCAGTTTCTTTTTGTTCTGCAAATAGGAAGGAGCAAGGACACGATTACGGGAGGCTGAGTAAATAGGCCATTTGACATAGTGCGTTGGGCTGAATCAGTTTAGTGGTGTTAGGTTTTCTGGTCTCATTCAACTGGATTTCATCGGATAGAGCGCGTTGAATTTGATGGTGTTCAGAAGATTTTGGCATGGTCGGTCGAAGTCTCGAAGAAGACCCGGTGGAGGGCGCGTAAAGGAGAATGAAACAAAGGGCCGAGAGGAATTTTCAGTGACCTGGGCTGGCTATGGTTTCAAAGTGGGGCCTGGGCTTGGGCTTCATAAATATGGGCTGAGTAGTTGTCTTGGTTGGAAATGGGTCGAGTGTGGTTTTAGCAAAAGTGGGCTTGGTTACACTCAGAATAGGATTCGAACTTAGAGTAGAATGGCTTAGGAAATAGCCACCGTGGGCTTCGTGTGTTGAATTCTGACTTGGGCTCAAGAGGCTCTAATTGAAAGAGTTTTTCTTCTAAGCTCGAATTGCCTCCTTAGCCCAAACCAACTGGAGTCCAGGTGGGACCAGCGGCAGGCCGTGTTTGGGCAGGGCCCAGCCCGAATCCTTATTTTCCGAATTAAATATTTATGTTATTATTATTTTAAAAAATTCAAAAAAAATTATTATTAGGAAAAAGCTTAAGAATTAGTTATTTTGAGTAGGTTTCTTTTAAATGCGTGAAAACCATTGATCTAAAAAATTGTTCTTAAAATTGAACAAGCTCCTAGGGTTTTACTGCAGGAATTGAATATCTTTAGAGATAAATGGAACATTACTGTTTGCGCATTTCTATTTCAATTATCATTGGATCCAATTAGGAATGGCATTTTTCTTATCTATTAGCATTAGATTCTTTTTTTTCCTTGCAAGTTATTTAATGCTTCTTTGGTCACTAATTATCATTTAATAATTGCGCACCTGCGTGATCATTTCATATGTTAGTGGATAAGTTTAAAATCAATCCAAATTTTCTAATATATATCATCTTGAATTGAACAAGATTATGTATTAAAAAGGTACTAAATAATTAATTAGTGTAATTAAGCCCCTAACTTAGATTCTCTAATTGGGTAGGAAATGAGGTAAACTCACATGTTTCTGTCTGGCTCCAATAATGGCGACTACTCATTTGAAATCTTCATAGCGTCGGTTGAAGCTAAAATGTAATACTCGCGTGAGGTATGGGTTTAGGAGAGCTTCTACCTAATCAAGGATCGTAGGCCTGTTTCTTAGGCAATACCCCTAAACACATCATACTTTCCCTTTCGAATGGAAAGGGTAGATTGTAACATACATAAATTACCATGTTTAGCAATACTTAAATTCATATCTATTTATTACAAAAAACATTAATATGCAATTGCATATTATAGTCAAATTTATGATGCATTCGGTATTTATTTAGTGAAACATAGGTTACGTTAATTTGATTAAAAAGGAAAAGATGACAAAAATGGGAAAAAAAAAACGGAAAGGTAAAAATGTGAAATTCGGCATCTGGTGTAAAAATCATGTTTTCGAAATGCTTCTGTTCACGTTTAGCCTTAGGGTTTCATTTACAACCAAAAAAAAAAAAAATCGGACTAATTTTTTTAATGGTAAATGGATACCAAGTAACGAGGAAAAGTGCCAAAAAGTCCTAAACCTTTTTGCCTTTGTGCCGATTTAGTCCTAAACTGTTTTTTGGTCTTTGATTCAATCCTAAACTTTTTTAAGTTGTGCCAATTTAGCCATTTCCGGCCAATTTTGGCCCGATTTTGATGACCGGATGCCGGTCGGCTGATGTGGCATGATTGGCGCTGACGTCGACAACTTTTAATAATATTTTAATAAAATTTTTTATTTTTTTATATATTTTAAATATTTTTATTTTTTTTATTTTTGTCTTTTCCTCCAGCCGGTCGCCGAGGTCTAGCGACCGGCCGAAGCGACCGCCGCGAGGGCGAGCCTCGCCTATGGCCGCCTCGCGAGACCAGCCATGGGCGAGCCTCACCCTCACCGGATCGGCAAGGCGAGCCTTGCCCATGGCCGCGAGGGTCGGCGAGGCTCGACCTCGCCGGATTCGGCGAGGGCGACTTCGCCCATGGCTGCCTCACCGGATCGGCGAGGTGAGCCTCGCCGCCCTCGCCCGATCTCGCGAGATCGAGGCCATGGGTGAGGGCCGGCGAGGCTCGACCTTGCCGAGATCCGGCCATGGGCGAGACTCACCCTTGCTAGATCCGGTGAGGTCGAGCCTTGCCCATGGCCCGATCTTGCGAGGCGGCCATGGGCGAGGCTCGCCCTCGCCGGCCCTCACCCATGGCCGGCGAGGCTCAACCTCGCCGATCCGACAAGGTCGGCCTCGCCCTCACCGGCGGTCGCTTCGGCGAGTCACCGGACCTCGGCGATCGGCTAGAGGAAAAGACAAAAATAAAAATAAAAATAAAATAAAAATATTTAAAAATATTTTAAAAATAAAAATATTATTAAAAGTTGTTCACGTCAGCCGGCTGGCATCCAGTCAGTAAAATCCGGTCAAAAATTAGCCGGAAAGAACTAAATTGGCACAATTTAAAAAGGTTTAAGACTGAATCGGCACCAAAAAAAGGTTTACGACTAAATCGGCACAAAAGCAAAAGGTTTAGGAATTTTTTGGCACTTTTCCCCAAGTAACGAAGTTCGGATTTGCAAGGTGAAGGTGTTTGAACAAGAAGCGCTCAAATTGGAAAGCAAGTGCAAAAGAGAGATTTTGTGTGGTTAGAGATTTCTTGGTTCTGGTCACGTGCGATTTTGAGAATCACATGGCCAAGAAGCGTGAAGAATTACAAGCACTGCTAAAAAAAGGAAAGCTCGTTAATGGGTGGCAGCTGAAAGACCCCCACAGCTCGTGAGAGTCATAGATGTCCCTAGGACCGAGGATAAGCGCTCATACATGGGGCCATCGATGAGATATAGGATTTTTAGAGAGAGAAAATGTCAAAATGATCGGACTCTGGAAGATTTTGGGGACCTGGGAAAGCTACAATACTGCAGAATTTGATGAATAGTTTAGGAAAATGCTTAATAATATCATTTAGATACCGTTGTTAAAGGCTTGGAAACTTGGGAAAGTGCAGGATGAAATCACTCAACCTTTAAAGCTATAAGTGAAGGGTGGGGTGAGTGCCGTTGAAACTGCTCGACTTATATCAAATTAATAGAGAGGGTTGAGGTTGTTACTTGTCCTTAGTTAAGTTTGGGCATTTTTTTTTTATTTACATGAGATAGTATTCCTAAAAATGACAAGGACAACAAGTTGGCACTTACTAGTAGATTTCATGATTTGTGTTATGACGTGGATGGCAACAAGCTTGTCAATATGAAACATTTATCAGTTGCTAATGCATATAAAATGTTTGACAAAAAGGTCGGTCCAAGTATGAAAACTTCAAACATTATACTAGTAGCACAACTAGTGGTTGTAGTGTGCGCTATTTTACCATTGTTAATCGATACGTGCTGAGTACTTTTAGAAAGAAGGACATTATTCACCTCTGGAGAGATGAATTGAGGAGCTTGCGGAGATGACACTTTATCAAAATCATCGACATGGATGAATTGCTCAAATTTTTGAAATTTTGTTATGAGGATTTAATTGGGAAAGATGGTGTGCTATCTGTATGGAGCACTGTGTCCTGAAAGCTGTGACAAATTTGAGGATTATTTGATAGAATATTGGAGGTAGAGGGATTTCTAATGAGTTTGGAGTGTACGTGATAAAAAAAAAAAAAAAACAATATATTGCGTGATCTGATTAATATATTTTTGTTAGAAAAAAGAAGGATGAAAAAACATGTCCAAATGAACAAAGCGCTTTGTAATAAAGGTCCTTAAAATTTCATCACGAGGCTTAGATTATAAGTTCTTGGCAAAAGTGTGTGAGGGGCTAGAGGAGGCTCCAAAGGAAGAAGCATACGCATCTGCAAGTTGAATTTCTTTGGTGCGTAATGACTTCTGCGATCTACTGGCAACACCAAATTGCAGAACTCTTTCGACTTTACTCCTGCAAAGAAAATATAATTTAATGATCATTTCATATATATTTTCTTTGTTTGTCCAAAGAATTCAAGTCTTGGACGTACAGGGTATCGCAATCACATCTCTTCTATTTTCTTTTTCTTGCTTGAGTAATCTAGGGTGCTTTACTTGAATTCTTGCATATGATTAACAGAACTCCCTTTAAGCCTCAAGGCATTGGTGCAACTAGAGGTGCTAGACATTTGACTCACCAAAAGCATCTCACCTATCCAAGTTGAATGTTTAACGCTACCGAGATTTTTATGCATTTCATTGTTGAGTTGGTATTGAAAGCCAAATCTCCAAGGTGATTTCAAGCCATGTACTATTAAAAGAATTCATCATTAATGTTGACCCAAACAGGTCTAATCACGTTGCGAGGACCGATGTGGAGGAACATTTTTGCTATTCTAAGGTAGAGTGCCTCGAAATCTTCGTTAGATCAAGGTATCTAAGGAAGGATCAATGCTTCACATCCAATTTTAAGTTAGTATTTGCAATTTGCTTAAAGAACATATTCGTGGTTATCTTGAATATTAATTGGTCATTACACAGATGGCTTGTCTAGCTCTAAGATTTCAAGATACTCCATCTTAGGAATAAAAAATATCAGCGAACTCAACATCCTCAAGGTAGAAACCTCCTTCATGATGGTCCTCGCGACCTAATTAGACCTCAAAGTTTTTCAATCTAGAGTTCTTCAATAATGAAATGCTTGAAATCACCTTGGAGATTGGGTTTCTAGCGTCAAAATTTGACAAAGACATGCATTAACAATTCCTTTGCGTTAATAACATCCAATTTGAATAGATATAGAGATGATTTTGGAGCATCAAATGTATAGCACTTCTAGATGCACCGATGCCTCCAAGCTTGAAGGGAGTTCCGTTAAACGTGTGCAAGATATCAGGTAGAGTGCCCTAAGACCAGTCAAACGAGAAAAATAAGGTGGGAGGGATGCGTTTGAAACACCATGTAAGTTCAAGAGTTGGAGTCTTTGCATTCATAATTTAAGTATAATATGAATATATCCAATTTTATTACTGCAATCACAAAACGGTAAATAGGATATAGCAAAATCAATGGATTTTATATCCTATAATATCCACTCATATTCCTTTTAGAAATCCGAATGACAAAATGTAACCTTAAAGTTTGATTCACTAACCACGACCATCTAGCTTGAGATTAGCTGGAACTTAGGTCATGGTTATAATAGAACATTCACAAACAATTCGAGCATCTTACATGGAGTCCCTAGACCATTAGCTTCCCAATTAATTTTAGTCTTGAAGAATTCGATGACCCGAATTCAATTCTACTTACAAATTTGCACGAAAAAGAACAACTAGAAAGACATAACAAAAGGCAAGGAAATGTCCACCAAACTCGGATGATGCATTTTTGGAAGTCACCGGTGAACTGTCAACATCGTTTGTCGCTCCAGTTTGAGTGCTGTCAATTTACGTACATATATTTTACAGAAGGTTCTGCATGCCGCTAGTTTTTTTTTTTTTTTTCTTCTTCTTCTTTTGGGTGGGTTGCATGCTACGAGGTCGACCGCAGAATCTTCGGAGAGAAAGACGTTCTGCGTCTGCCATTCACTCCATTTTTTTAACAAATGCCAGTGGGAACTGACAAATTTTGTGAAATAATTCCAAGTTGCGCATTCCAGATTCCCAAAAAGTAAAACCAATCATGGAGAAGTCTCTGATTAACTGACATATTTCGTGAAAGAATTGCATTCCACCGATCATTTCTTTTTCCCTGTTAAATTACTGTACGAGAAAGAGACGCACGTTCGCGAAGAAGAGGCCTGGGTTTCCTCTCAATGTCTTTTTAACCATATACACATACGGCCTTCCAATGAAAGTGTGTACACCACATATCAACAAGACAAAAACCATGTTCTTTTCTTTTTCTCATCAATGGAAACTAGATGTATTTGTGAGTTTCAGAGATGGGAAGATTGACGGATTTCATCGAAGGTCCAAAACCAATCCCGATTTGCTTGGGACACATATAGGACACTATTATTGAGAGCTGACCATGGGTCCTTGCGTTTGTGCATGTCGTGTATATTTTGCACATGCATGTTCTTTTTGGTACATTTAGGGTTTGCTCGTTTTGCATGAAATGAGTGACTTGGAAAATATTTTTTAAACAATGATTGTTTATATCGTTTAGAAAAAATTAGTTAATGATAAATGCTTTCATCATCGATAATAACCCATACCTAATTATTTTTGTGGGTGATAAAATATTTTTCCACCCATTTATTTTTATAAGTGATATAAGTGATTATTTTCCAAAAAAATGTTTTTTGAATCATTCATTTTCCGTGAAATGGACGTACCTTTAATATTACAATATATCTTGAGTTTGAGCTCAAAAAAGAAATTTTTCTAATTTGAATAGGTTTCCAATTTGAAATGGGGTTCCTAGCTTGAGTAAGCTTCTTGGAAAAAGCTTTTCTATTTTGGATCCAAATTTTTTATCATATAAAAAGTGAGTCATTTTGGGAAGAACATCCAACATGAGACTTATGTGTGAATAACATTCTAAAGTAATCAAAGGGTCAAGCCCATAGATCTCGTGGTATGAGAAATTGTGTGGGCTTAATACTTGTAAGTTATTAAATGTAATTAGGGGCTGAAAAACATTAAGAGTCTTTGAGTGACTTGAGCAATTGTCATTTCCAAAATATCACTTGATTTTATCAAGACTCATGAGTATAGTCTTTGTTTTATGCAACCTCCCAGAGCCTATAAAAGGTAAGAGGATGTAATGTCTTGGGCAGAGTCCCTTGAATTAAGGTGTGTGTTTATGAAAATTCTATCATATTTCTTTAAACACCTCATCTTCTCCAACTTGATAAGATCCACTGAAAAATGTAGCTTAGCTGGTTAGATATGTTAACATCCTAGCATCCTTAAGCGTCTCTATACTCTAAACTAAATCTTTGAGTAGTTTGCAGCTAAAAACAGTCCTTGAAGGGTTTAAACATGAGGTTCGCCTACTGTGGGATAGCATACATGCTGCAACTTACCCGGTTTTCCTTACTCTTTGTTGCTTTCCTTATGGGTGTAAGTTACACCAATTGAACCACATAAATCTAATGTCTAATTTATTTTCTTATTCTATGTGTGATCATTTGTTTTCTGCAACAATTAATATCAAAGTCAAGCTTGATTGAGAATAAGTGAATCAATGGGATAGCATAATGAAATGTCAAAATGGACAAAATTGATGAGAAAGATTTTGGTTTCTAGAAAATACTAAGTAAGGATTTTGTTTCCTTTTTTGATGCTGCATTATAATTGCTTTTTATTTGAGTTTTGCCATCCTAGTCTTCTCTGATGTGGCATCATTTTTAATTTTTAGCAGACGTTAATTGACAAAATTTGGTTTAATATCAAACTATCTAGTAATGTGGCAACTTAGAGTTCACTTGTACAACAAAGTTGTCTCAATGTTCAAAATCCATGCACAGGATTGGATTGCTTAGTGCACCGTCACGAAAATGGAAGAGGAGAGATTTGGGAAAATACTATATATTGTGTTCTGAATTTAATGAATTTTATACTAGTATGTTATGCTATTTATAATACAAAAGGATGAACCACTAAAGAAAGAATCAAGATTGATATACAAAATCATATCTAATTATAAAATGATTCTTAGATCAATTATAATCTGTGATTGATCCTTGCATATCTCCATCATTCCCCCTTAAGTTGGTAGCTAATATATATCCAAGACACCTAGCTTGTCAAGAGATATGCATGCCGTCTCTAACATAGCGACTTGGTAAAGATGTCAACAAGTTATTCCATGATTCTAATCCCACTTGTCTTGATAACTCTTTCTTGGATCTTATCTTGGGTAAAGTTACAATCCACTTCCATATGTTTCATTATCTCATAAACTATGAGATTTGCTGTGAGTTTGAGTGCTGCATTATTATCGCAAAATAGATTTGTCGGCCCTTTAACTTGTACACCAAGATCCAAAAGTAGGCCTCATAGCCAAACTATTTCATAAACAGTCGTGACCATAGCACTATACTCTTCCTCAGTCGATGACAATGATATGGTCGATTGTTTCTTTGTTTTCCATGAAAGCTAGGACTTTCCAAACTTAAAACAAAAACCAGTGATCAATCTTCTATATTACAATAAGTTGTCACGTCCAAGTTGCAATCTAGAGAAAGAAGTATCCTAAGTCCTGGACATTTTTTCAAATATTTCACAATCTTTAAGGTTGCATTCATGTGAGACACCTTGGGTTTCTGCATGAATTGGCTGAGTGTCTACATTGCATAACATATGTCAGGTCTTGTCATAGTGAGATATATGAGTTTCCCTATGAGCCTTTGATAACTGGATGGATCTTCAAGCAATGGGTCATCAATTTCAACGAAGGATCTAACATCATATTTAGCTGTAGTTAACTTAATATTTTGCTTGATAGAGATAATGGCTAACTTGCATCCAGATAATCCTGCCTATGATATGATTTCCAAAACAAATTTCCATTGATTGATGTAAATGCCTAGTTTTGAATGAGAAATCTCAATGCCAAGAAAATACTTGGGAGACTCCTGGTCTTTCATATGAAAAGTAGAGTATAAGTACTCTTGGAAACTTTGGATGGCCAATTCATCGTTTCCCATAATAGTATGCCATCAATATATATCATTAGGTAAATTGATAATGTACCTTTAGTCCATGAGAAGAGGGCATAACCATGTTTGGACTGCTTGAAGCCAATAGCTATAAGTGTTGTAGTGAACTTGACATACGATTGACAAGAAGCTTGCTTGAGACCATAAAGGGATTTACGGAGACGATAACTCTATTCTCCCCCGGTCACCGTAAACCATGTGGAAGGTCCATATATATTTCCTCACCCAAATCGCCATGAAGAAAGGCATTGTAGACATTAATTTGATGTAATTCCCAATCCCAAAATGCAACAATAGATAAGAAGGAGGGGACGATGACATCTTTTGCGACTGGAGAGAATGTTTCATGGTAATCAAATGCTTCGCATTTTGTGAATCCTTTAGCCATTAAATGAGCCTTGTATCTTTCAACAGTTCTATCAGCCTTGTACTTGATTTTATAGACCTATTTACAACCAATGGGTTTATGATGAGAGGGTAAAGGTACTATATCCCAAATCCGATTATCAATTAGTGCATGCAACTTTGCTTCCATGGCCTTCTGCCATCAAGGATCGCGAACTGCCTTATTATAACTAGAAGGCTCTTTTTCTTCAGAAATATAGTAATGTAGCACATATGATCCTTGGATGGTCGACTGAGTGAAACATAAGAAGATATTGGGTATAAAGTACTTGATGAATCGATGGTGCCACAAATGTAGTCTTTTGTCCAGGTAGGTAGTTGAATGGCTCATCCTGATCATCCAAGGGGAATATACTCCAATGTGGAAGAAGGTTGTGATGGAGAGGATGTTGAAGAAGATGTCCTTGATGGTAGTTTTGCGGAAGATTCCCCGAAGATGTAGTGGAGCTCTCTACAATCGGTGATGTATGCTCCTTGGCCACATACTCTGAGATTGTAGAAGAACCTAGCGTCTATTCCACTATTGATGAAAGGGCCAGAACATCCGAAGGTGTCATGATTGTAGAAGGATCATGATTGTAGAAGGATCATGAGATAAATCTTCTTCGGAAAGGAATTGACCATAACTAGGTCTCGAGTTAGATTGCTCATTTGAAGACAATTCATCCTAAAATGGAAATATATCTTCATGGAAAACAATGTCTCTGCTTTTAAAGGAATTACCTATGAAAACAATCTGTCGAGCTTTGGGACTTATTTTCTCTTGAGGGCCCAAAGTAGTAATGTAGCATAGGCACCCAAAAACTTTTAGATAATCAATCTTAGGCTTCTTTTTGAATAGCATCTCAAAAGGAATTTCTTTGTCCAAAACTCGAGTCAGCATGCGATTGATCAGATAAGTTGCTATGACCACATAATCTCCCTGAAAATCTCAAGAATGGATGCTTGGAACTTAAGAGTACGTGAAACTTCTAGAAGATGACAGTGTTTTTGTTCAACGATTCCATTATGTTGTGGTGGATAGGTGCACATACTTTCATGCAGAATTCCATGAGAAGAGAGGAGAAGTTTGCATTCACTATTAAAGAATTATTTTTCATTATCTGTTCAAATATGTTGAACAGATTTACCAAATTGATTTTTTGACAAGGCAAAGAAATTCTTTAATTGAGAAAGAACTTGACTCTTTGAATGCATGAGATAGACCCATGTAGCACGAGAATGATTGTCTATAATAGTGAGAAAATATCGGGAGCCATCACGATGTGGAATGTGATAAGGCCCCCAGATGTCTATATATATCAAAGAGAAAATACTTGAAGTGCGAGTTTTACTTACAGAAAATGGTGCACAAGTTTGATTTATCAAAGAAAAAATATGGCACTGAGAATGTGGAATAGAGGCATCGAGACCCAAACACTAATGAAAAAGAATAATCTTATAATTGGTAGTAGCATTATACAATGATTTTTCATTTGTGGAAATACAAGATAAGTCAAAAAATTTGGAAAGCTGGTCAAAAAATATAACCCGTTAGAAAGTCTATCCAAGCCCATTATTTTGCCAGTTGAAAAGACTTGAAATAAATTGTTATCAAAATTGAAGATAATGGGACAAGAATTGTCCTCACAAGCCTTAGACACAAACATGAGATTACATTTAGACTAAAGCACATAAAGCACGTTTTGGAGGGTAATGGAAGGACTAAAATTCATTGTCCCTATTTTTTTGACATAGGTGGTATTTTCATTTGGGAGACGCACAAATATTATGGAGCCAAACCACCGCCTGCGGTGGCCTAGCTGGATAAGAGCCCCCATGACATCTACCCAGGATGGAGGGGTTCAAATCTTGCAGGACGCACGGGATCTTAAGCGCGACGTCGAGGTGGTGGGTCCTCCGCTAGCGTCGCTCCAGGGTTTACTCGCCGGCTGCCGGCTGTACGGAGTTCCACAATCAAAAAATAATAATAATAATATTATGGAGCCAAGGTTTTCTTCAGCATGGGAAAAGAGACTTTCATCACAGATAATGTGGCCACTAGCATTTGAATTAATTATCCATACATCATGATAAATGAAATTGAAGCATTAGGATATACCTAAAAAGCTTCCCTTCTTGTCTAAGATATCCAGTTGCTTTAAGGCATTCATGAGTTGCTGATATTGATCATGGGTGATTGGTTGATCATTATGCCCATCGACTTGATCAACAGAAAATTCTCTCCCCCTTTTTTCCTTTGTCACCTAACTTTTCATGCAATTTCCAACAGGTATCCACCGTATGATTTGGATATTTGCAATAATCACAATATATTTTACCTTTTCCTTTGTATGAATTCCCTTTTTGTAGTGACGTGACAAATGAATAGCCAATGGATTTGGTGGCTTCATACGGACCATCGGATCCATTTGGGGAATAGATGGAATGTGAGTCGTCAAATCTTCATTGGATGGGTGAAACCAAGGTCGTCCAATCTCTCTTTTGATTCCTCGCCAGTCGTTCCTCTCTTCATCTCCCATCTGGAAACCATAGTGCAGCTTTCTTCCATCATTCGCTTCCTCGACCACTTGTTCCTCTCTGTTGGTGGCTCATTTGAGTGGCAAGGAGGATGCTTTCTCCGATTTGGTGTTTTCTGTCAATGCTAGACGCTATAGCCAACTGATAAATCCGAACAAGCAAGGGCATGGGTTGCATCGCTAATGTGGTCTAAAAGGTAAATACGAGTCATTTAGAATCATTAGAAATCGGATCACCTTCTCTCATTCCTTCATCTTGTGATATTGTTGAAATGTTTGCTCGAGTCCCTCAAGCTTCTCTTCCACTACTTCAAGTTTGTTCTAGAGGGCTAATAGTTTATTGAAACAAGCCCCGATCGACCTATTTCCCTGTTTTAGTTCGGATAAAGCCTAGGTTAGTGCAAAAAAAAATTTGTTGGATCGAGCTTACCGTACATTTGTTTAATGTTGTCCCCATAATTTTCGAATCTGCCATTGAAGGGAGTCTAGTCGCAACCTCTGGGGCGAGACAGCTTTCGATCCATGTTCGGACTAACTAATTACACTTCCTCCAATGTCGAGCCAACCGATCGTTGGTTGGAACGTGAATAGTTTTGTCAAGGAAACCATCCTTGTCTTTTTCACCAAGGCTCACCGAAGCTCTTTAGGCCACATTGAGTAGTTCTCAAGACCAGAGAGTTGTTGGTTGATGAGATGGAGCTCCAGTCCATCGGTTGTCAAAGTATACAAGGGATTGCCAGGCTCCAATCAACTTCCTCCGGTGGGAATTAAATCGGTTAGGGATTAGTTCTCAAACTCGGTGGCCCCAATTTGCATGACTGATTCGGATGGACTAATTTGGGTCTTGGGGTTGGGCTTGCCCCATTAGTGGCTAGCGGGCTCTCTTGGGATTGATTTTTCCCAGCTTGGGCCTACTTTGATGCCCCTTGGGAAATGAATCATGGGTTCATTTGGGCCGTCTCGTATAACCATGGATTCGGTGGGCCTTGGATAGGTAGCCACTAGATGGATGGGCTCGGAATGCCCTATTCTAGTTTGGCTGGACCTAAATAGGGATCCACGAGATGGGTTGTGTCTAGGCCATAGAACTTTGATTTACCACATCTTCAATAGAACATGGTGGGTGTTGGGATATCTCTTCAGTAATTTCTGGGGCATGATTCTCTTCCATGGTATCGGTAAGGAGGTATAGGTAAGAAGATAATTTGGTTTTGTGTTGATTTGCTCTCACATTAATTCCCACACTGGAGTGCTAATTTTGTTTTGCAAGCTATAGTTTTCCTACAATAATAAGGATAGAAGATTGAGCTCCGGGGGCAATCGATGAAGGTTACAAAAGCTAAGTTATGAAGAAGGCTCTGATACCATGTCACAAAATGGAAGAGAAGAAACAGATTTGGGAAAGTACTATATATTGTATTCTGAATTGAATGAATTATGTATGTTCCGCTATTTATAATACAAAAGGATGTACCGCCAAAGACATAATCAAGATTAATATACAAAATCAAATCTAATTTTAAAATGATACTTGGATCAACTATAATCCATGATTGATCCTCCCATATCTCCAACATGCACTGAACTGTTCTGTTGTAGTCTTGTGCCTTATTAGTCTGACTCAGTTAAGAGATTTTTCCAACTCCACGGTGAAGAGCTTGTGATTAAAATGTCTCCCTTTCAATTTTACTGATTAAACTTGATTACCCCACAGTATTTGACTACGTATTCTGGTTATATAAGAGAAAAATTTTATCGTTGTTTTTCGCTCCCTCTCATTTTAGAGCAACCAAAGAACTTGTGGACCATTCAGCATGGAGAAAGGTGAGTGCTTTTTATTTCCTTCAACTGGTGGAAAATTCGTTGGATTTCATGGAAGGTCTGGAACCCTTATCGATTCTTTTGGTGCGCATATAGGACACTATTATTGAGAGCCAACCATGTATGTCCCTCACATTTTAGAGCAACCAAAGAACTTGTGGACCATTCAGCATGGAGAAAGGTGAGTGCTTTTTATTTCCTTCAACTGGTGGAATATTCGTTGGATTTCATGGAAGGTCTGGAACCCTTATCGATTCTTGTGGACCATTCAGCATGGAGAAGGGTGAGTGCTTTTTATTTCCTTCAACTGGTGGAAAATTCGTTGGATTTCTTGGAAGGTCTGGAACCTTATCGATTCATTTGGTGCGCATATAGGACACTATTATTGAGAGCCAACCATGTGTGTCCCCGTCTTTGAATTGCGTGCATACTTTGCAGGTGCACGTGCTTCCAAGTGTACGTCTTTTATCATTCTTAGAACATACTGGTATATGTAACTGGTCATTGCGGCATCACTTGACGTTCTTTGCCACATTGCCTCATAATTCTGGGGAAGTAGTTGTCGCATGTAGAGCACCCCTCGGTTTGGCCTTTCATATCCTCTAAGCCCTAGCTAATTCCACTTATGTTCTTGAACACCCTTTATCTACCTCTCGCACTTGGTCTTTTTTATTTGATCTCAGTTTTTATGCTTAGATTAGCCTATGCTAAGAAGTGTGCACGAAAAAGTTGGTTGTAAATGAGTGCAAATATGTTCGATCAAAAAAAAAAAAAAAAAAGAGTGCAAATATGGTGTAGCTATTTTCCACCTTCAAGGAAGGATCCTTATTGGCAAATGCGTGGGGAGCTGGCCCTAGCCATTGCGTCTCACGTGGACCCCAAATAAAAGTTTCATC
Organism: Eucalyptus virginea; assembly: GCA_014182375.1. NCBI lineage: Eukaryota > Viridiplantae > Streptophyta > Magnoliopsida > Myrtales > Myrtaceae > Eucalyptus > Eucalyptus virginea. Next base: position 3,988,769 of record CM024520.1, on the reverse strand, counting down.
TAACAAATGCCTAAGATAAATCAAACCCCATCGAATTAGATATAGATAAATTTTTCCGTGACTTCAAGAGGAAAATGTGATAACTCTAGATTATTTTCTCTCATGGATTGGACAAGCATAAGAATCTAATGTTTTCTCTTGTATACAAATTCTATAACTATTATGGGTGTGTTCGGTTCAACATTCCCAATGGGCTTTCAGACTCCAAAGCCTCTTGGGGAATGCTGGACTATTTGGAAACAATTTTGAAGTAATTTTCAAGTGAAAGTTAGCATTGAGAAGGCTGAAAGCCCAATCTAATAAAGACTAGCTTTGAACTTTCGGCATTTAGTCAAATACTGAAACTTAATTTTCTTCCAAAACTATCCTCACTCATTCTTCAAATTTCTTGTTTTGCCCTTATTATTTTTTTTAAATGCCAAAATAATGCTAAAAAAATCAAATATATATAAATGCTCAAAAAATTAAATATATTCTGGTCTTTTTTTAAAAAATTATTTATATATTTGATTTTTTAGCATTATTGTCAAAATTTATATTTAAAAATTACATACATTATTTTTTTCAATTTTAAACAAATAAAAATTAAAAAATTCCGACGAAGGGTTTGGTCTTTTTAAAAAAAAATTATATATATTTATTTGATTTCTTAGCATTATTTCCAAATTTAAATTTAAAAATCGCATAAATTATTATTTCAAATTTAAAAAAAATAAAAATTATTAAAAAATTTCGACAAAGGATTTGGACTTTTTTTAATATATATATATATTTGATTTTTTTAGTATTATTGTCAAAATTTATATTTAAAAAGTTGCATACATGATTTAAAATGAAAAAATTTCGACGAAGGATTTGGTCTTTTTTTAATATATATACATATATATATTCTTTTTTAGTATTATTGTCAAAATTTATATTTAAAAAGTTCCATACATTATTTTTTTTTAATTTTTAAAAAATAAAAATTAATAAATTTCCACGAATGATTTGATCTTTTTTTAATTATATATATTTATTTGATTTTTTTAGCATTATTATGAAAATTTATATTTAAAAATTTGCATACATCATTTTTTTTTTCAATTTTAAGCAAATAAAAATTTAAAAATTCCGATGAAGGGTTTGGTTTTGTTAAATATATATATATATATATATATATTCAATTTTTAGTATAATTGTCAAATTTATATTCAAAAAGTTGCATACATTTCTTTACCAAAAACAAAAAAGTTGCATACATTATTTTTTTTCAATTTTAAACAAATAAAATTTTAAAAAACTAATATTAATCACCTAAAGAGCTTTTCAAATATATTTTCTACTAAACAACATTTCTCTCAAAATTGTTTCTCAAAATATAGTTTACCAAACGGCCTTTGCATTTGCCTAAAATCCTTTAGGCTAAACTACTTTGCATTTTTCCAAAGGACTTTCAAAATGTTGAACCAAATGCACCCGAATTGCCTCTATATTTCACATTCACTCACGTGCCAATATGATTTTAATAGAGCATTAAAATAACAATTTTCATCTCGCACTATATCCCTGGACCATTGGCTCCCTGACTAATTGTAGTCCATAAAGAATCCCAGTGAGCCGCATTTAATCCTACTCCGAAATTCGTACACTAGAAAAAAATATCAAAAGGCGTCGAAATCTCCACCAGATCCGGATGATGCGCTCTTGCAAGTCAACGGTGAAGTGTCAACATCTTATTGCAGCTCTAGTTAAAGTGCTGTCGTTTTACGTGCAAATATTTTATGCTAGGTTCCGCACACTACGCAGTTGAAAGTAGAATCTTCGGAGAGAAAGAGATTCCGATCCTGCGATTCAATCCATTTTCTTCCATAAATGCCAGTGGGAACCGATAAAATCTGTCCCCTAAATTTCTGATTAAGTAAACTGACATTTTTGGTGAGAGAATCACATCCCATCGACCGTTGTTTTCTTTTTCCTGGTAAACTATTGTCCAACGGGGAGACATGCGCATACAAGAAGAAGAAGCCACGCCTTTCCTCTTAATGTCTTTTTAACCAAATACACGTACGGCCTCTCAATCATAGTTTCTCCACCACGTATCATCAAGACAGGAACCATGTCTTCTACTTCTACTTCACCTCAGTGGGAACATGATCCACTCGTGAGTTTCAGAAACGATGATGCGAGGAAGACTTTCATCTATATAGCACCGACACGGACATGCATGCGACACGACTCGACATGACACGCGGACACGTCATTTCTTAAAAATAGAGAATTTCGACATGTTCCGACACGTTATATATTAAATATATTTTTATATAAATACATAAATAATAATAATAATAATAATAATAATAATAATAATAATAGCCTAGAATTAATTTACACGAAAAATATTAAATAATATCATTCATTATTTTAATTTGTTACAATAATACACAAAACTTAGAGGAAAAAAAACATTGTTTAAAGAAAAATGCTGAAATGATATTTTTAAATTTATTTATTTATTTATCATATATAGCATTTTTTTATTACTTCTTTCATAGTAAAAGACTTTAAAAAAAAAAAACAATTCTAAAAAAAAAACCGAAAAAAAAAAAATTTGACCCCGTGCATGTATATTTATAGCAATTTTATTACTTCTTTGTGTATATTTATATTTTGACTTCTCAAGTATTAGAAATTTTTAAAATTGACCCCGTGCATGTTGGAATCGCGTGTCGGAGCGCGTCGGAGAGAGTTGACCACGTGTCAGATTTTTCGACACTCGTTGACCGCGTGTCGGAGCGTGTCGGAGTGTCGGACACGACACGAAGGTTTCTAGAAAGTGTCCGTGGTACATAGACCTTCATATCGCACCTTTTCAAACGACTGGAACTGGAGGGCATTAACTTTTACAACGACCCACGCTGAAAAGTTATCTCGATGTGAAAAACTCATACACAAAATTGGACCCACTGAAATGTTCTACTATGATCTTGTGCCTTGTTATTCTAACTTGGTTAATCGGTGGGGGTCTATTTCTGGAGATTTTACTACTCTACAGTGAGGAGCTTCTCATTGAAATATCTCCCTTTCAATTTTTGCAGATTAAGCTCGATTACTGACTTCGTATTCTGGTTACATAAGAGATGATTTTGGACGTGTTGTGATTTGCTCCCTCGCATCTCAGAGCAACAAAAGAGCTGAAGGACCATTCGGGATCGAGAAAGGGAAGTACTCTTCATTTCCTTCAACCGGTTGAAATATTGTCGAATTTCATGGAAGGTCTCAAAGCCTTCTCACTTCGCTCAGTGTGCGTGTAAGACACTATTATGGAGAGCTGACCCTGTGTGCTTGAGCTTTTACATGTCATGAGTTTGCTCAAGGGTACATCGTCCATCATTCTTAGAACATGCCAGTGTTAGACATAAATTCATGATGCGGAAGTCAGGATCAATTAAAGACAAGCCTCCAGCCATTGTTCTTGTTCACGTTCGTTAGAAAAACCTGAAATCAAAGAAAATTGGGGACACACTACTAACCCAATTTCCTCACGTACTGGTGGTGTATTCCAAATATGAGAGTTTGAGTTAGACCTTGTCATCACCCGTCAAAAATGAACGTATGTTCCTTTTATATCCCGTCTCCCATCAAGACGGTTACCAAATGGGCGGTTGTCACGAAAGGGTACGAAGCATGGAAAAACTTTTATGTCGAATAGTCGCAACTTTGAGAGAAAATGTGGGTCTAAAATGTGGGATCACAAAAAATAAATAACATTCTCCCACTTGATCCCATCATTTTCATCATACAGATTATCCAACTAATTCCACGAAAACTTTATGCTTAAAGAAAAGAAACAAAACACATGAATCATGGCGACATGTCCTCTAAGAGTGAGTAATATCTTCCATGTATCACAATGCATCTTATTTCTTTAATGTCAGCCTATATGTGACAACATATCTTAATGAATAAACCCCATGTTTATTCCAAAACCAAGGACAAATGTTATTCTCATAAACAACAAAATGTGTACACAATAATTGAGAATCAATATTACAACTGAATAAGAGTTTCATACAACAAAAATCGTTCATATGACGACAAATTACATGATGGGACCTATTCCCATACTAGTTACATGATCCTTATACTTCATTGGTGGCATGCCTTTAGTTAAAGGATCAGCGATCATCAATTCAGTGCTAACGTGTTCAATGACCACTTTATTCTCCTTAACACGTTCCCTTATGGCTAAATACTTAATGTTGATATGCTTACTTCGACTGCCACTTTTGGCATTTTTAGCCATAAAAACCGCAGCTGAATTGTCACAATATATTCTTAATGGCCTAGAAATTGAATCAACAATTCTAAGCCCAGCAATGAAACTCTTCAACCATACACCATGCGAGGTAGCCTCAAAACAAGAAACGAACTCAGCCTCCATAGTGGAAGTAGCAGTCAAAGTCTGCTTGGTACTTCTCCATAACACAGCTCCGCTAGCTAACATAAAAATGTATCTAGATGTTGATTTTTGTGAATCAACGCAACCCGCGAAGTCCGCATCCGAATAACCGACCACTTCCAGGTTGTCAGTCCGTCTATACATAAGCATATAGTCTTTGGTACCTTGAAGGTATCTCATCACTTTCTTTGCAGCTCTCTAGTGGTCTAAACCTGGATTACTCTGATATCTTCCCAACATTCCCACAGCAAAAGCGATGTTAGGTCGAGTGCAAACCTGAGCATATATCAAGCTTCCAACAGCAGAAGCATATGGAATGTTGTACATTTGTTCCCTTTCTAGATCGTTCTTCGGGCATTGGTTCAAATTGAACCTGTCACCCTTCACAATGGGTGTTATACTTGGTGAACAATCTTTCATCCGAAATCTCTTTAGGACCTTATTGATATAGGTTTCTTGAGATAATCCTAAAATGCCTCGAGGTCTATCTCTATGGATCTTAATGCCAATGACATAAGATGCCTCACCCATATCATTCATGTCAAAACTCTTAGAGAGAAATTGTTTCACCTCATGTAGCAACCCCTTATCATTGGTTGCAAGTAGTATATCATCCACATACAGCACAAGGAAATAAATTTTGCTCCCACTGACCTTCTGGTATATACATTGATCCATGACATTCTTTACAAAGCCAAATGAAGAGATGACATCATAAAACCTTAAGTACCATTGGCGGGATGCTTGTTTCAAGCCATATATAGATTTCTTAAGTTTGCACACCAAATGCTCACATTTACTATAGGAGAATCCTTCAGGTTGTTTAATGTAAACCTCCTCCTCTAGTTCTCCATTGAGGAATGCCGTTTTCACATCCATCTGATGTAATTCCATATCAAAATGGGCAACAAATGCCAAAACAATACGAAGAGAATCTTTTTTAGATATAGGAGAAAAAGTCTGTGTAATCGATTCCTTCCTTTTGAGTGAATCTTTTGGCAACAAGTCTAGCTTTATATCTTTCAATGTTACCCAATGAATCCTTCTTAGTTTTGAAGACTCATTTACAACTAATGGCCTTCACACCATCAGGTAACTCAACCATATCCCAGACTTTGTTAGATGCCATAGAACTCATCTCTTCCTTCATAGCATTGTACCACAAATTGGATTTATCACTATCCATGGCTTGTGAAAACGTTTCGGGATCATTCTCAGCTCCAATATTGTAGTCAAACTCTTGTAAATACACAATATAATCACTAGGAATAGCCGATTTCTTTATTCTAGAAGATCTTCTCAATGTTGCATCAACATTCTCTTGAGGAGCGTGTTGCTCAACTGGTTGTTCAACAGTTTAAGATAATTGCTAAACAACTGGATCTACTAGATCAATATCAGCAGGTTGTGGAACTTCAACGATTGGTTGTTCAATAGCCGGCTGAACTGAAGGGGCATTATAAACAACAACAAATTTTAAACTTGAGGTGGAAGGTTGAGTGTCTGAATGATCTTTCTTAAGAACAAGGTCCTTCAATTGATCACTCCCACTAATCAAGTCATTTTCAAGAAATTTAGCGTTTCTTGATTCCACAATCCTAGTGGTGTGAGATGGACAATAAAACCTGTATCCCTTAGACCTTTCGGCATATCCAATGAAATACCCACTTATGGTCCTTGGGTCCAACTTCTTTTCTTGTTGATTGTAGACTCTCACTTCAGACAGGCATCCCCAAATGCGCACATGATGCAAACTTGGTTTCCAACCTTTAAATAACTCAAAATGTGTCTTTGGGACAACCTTGGTCGGAACTCGGTTTAATATATACACTGTTGTCTTAAGTGCTTCAGTCCACAAGGATTTAGGAAGTTTGGAGCTATTAAGCATACTACGCACCATGTCCAATAAAGTCCGGTTTTTTCTTTCCGCTACACCATTTTGGTCAGGAGAACCATGCATAGTATATTGGGCAACTATCCCATGCTCTTGAAGAAACTTTGCAAATAGACCAGGTGCTTGTCCATCTTCAGTGTATCTACTATAGAATTCTCCACCTCTATCTGATCTCACGATCTTAATTTGCTTATCGCATTGTTTCTCTACTTCCGCCTTAAATACCTTAAAGGCATCTAATGCTTCATACTTATTATGAATCAAATAGAGATACATGTAACGTGAATAATTATCTATGAAAGAGATGAAGTATTTCTGACCACAAGAGTCCATATCCGGACTACATATATCCGTATGTATGATTTCTAATATTTCTGTACTCCTCTTAGCACATTTTTTTTGATTTGTTAGTCTGTTTTCCCTTTATGCAGTCCACACAAGTATCACAATCAGTAAAATCTAAAGTACCAAGTACTCCATCATTTACTAATCGCTTAATTCTTTCTATGGAGATATGTCACAATCTCCGGTGCCACAACATAGAGGAATGTTCTTTCACAACACATCGTTTCATACCAGCTTTATCATGAACATGCATTGTATCATAATAGGCATTGTCTTGTAAATTAATTCGAAAAAGACCATCAGACAAAGTACCACTCCCAACAATTTCAGATTTAAATGATAAACAAAAGTTTGAATCTGAAAAGTTAAAAGAGTATCCCAAAGGTACAAGTCTTGAAACTGAAATTAAGTTTCTAGAAAAACTAGGAACATAAAAGGTCTTTTCCAAATTTAAAACAAAACCACTATTGAGAACTAGTCTACATGTCCCAATAGCTTCCACATGCGAACGCATCTTGTTTCATGAATAGATGCTTTGTTCACTTCCCACTAGCTTCCTGTGGTTTTGAAAACCCTGCATGGAATTCGAAATATGGATTGTAGATCCAGAATCAATCCACCAAGTGTTGTGACTTACATCAGTCATATTAGATTCATAACAAACACAAGAGATTGAATTACCTTTCTTCTCGAGCTAGGCCTTAAATTTGACACAATCCTTCCTTATATGCCCCTTCTGTTTACAAAAGAAACATTTGGATTATTTCTTAATGTCAGCTTGGGGAGGTATTTTACCTTTTCCCTTATGCTTGCCATAGCCCTTATTCTTTCCTTGTGTTGCCAAATGAGCACTTTCTCCCAATTCCATAATCAGTCTTTTTTCCTCTTGAACACACATGGTCATGAGTTCATTAATTGACCATTTATTCTTATGTGTGTTATAAGAGATCTTAAAAGGTGCATACTGTTGTGGGAGAGTGTTCAGAATAAAATACACAAGAAATGATTCAAATATCTCAACCTCAAGTTTCTTAAGCTGAGCTGCAATGTCCCTCATGTGCATGATGTGCTCACGCACACCTTTAACACTAGTGAGCTTCAATGATGAAAACTTCATAATCAGGGTCATGGCATGCGCCTTCTCAGAACTCTCAAACTGCACATCTATGGCCTCCAATAAAGCTTTAGCATTGCTATACTGAGCAACCGAACCACAAATACTATGAGATATTTTAGCTCTTATAAACATCGCACAAATGCGGTTGGACCGCTCCCATTGGTTATAAAGAGCTATCTCAGCTGAAGTGCTCGAATCAGTAGGAGCAGGTGGTTCGTCATTCCTTATAGCATAGTCAATGTCCATCCACCCCAATTGAAGAAGAACTGACTCATTCCAAACTTTATAGTTATCACCATTCAATATAGGAACATCAAACTTAAATTCAAAGAAATTCACAGTTGCGAAACCGCATATCAAATAATCATGCTTATGTCACAAAATTTGAGGCAAATATAAATAAATCATGTTTTACCAATATAAACATGTCACAATATGAATCACATAACATAAAAACTACCTGTGGGCTAAGTTTTTAATTTAAATAGATTCATAATTACTTCATGAAGAAACTACCATATTATATGCATTTTCTTAATTCCTGTGGGTAAATTAAGAAAAATAATATGATATTTCATCCTAATTAATCATATTAATATAATGAAAATTCCTGTGGGATAAAATTCATCATATTAATATAATTAATTACAATTAATGTCCATTTCTAAATATGATCCGGAGGCTTTTATTATATAATTTAATTAATTAAAAATGCTGTGGCCACTCTCTAATTTATTAAATATATGGACCATTGGACATTTAATTTCATATATAAAATGACATAATAAATAAATACATCAAGGGCAGAACAGTAAATAAATAAATTGGCCAAGGGCAAGATTGTAAAAACATGAAAAATTTTGAGGCAAAAGCGTAAAAGGAGTCGCGGGTGAGGGGTCGACAAGCGAGTGCTGAGCACGCGGCATCCAGCGCACAGGCGTGCCGCGGGCAGTTCCGCGCGCATGAGCCCAAGCGCCGGCGGCTGGCGCGCGCGTGGAGAAGCGTGGCGCATGGGTTCCACGCTCCTGCACCGCAACGCGCGTGTGAACCCACGCGCCTTCTTCCTCACGCGACAGAAGCCTTTCCGCCGGTTTTTCGCCATTTTCAGCCGCGATTTCACCACCGTTTCTTCTCCGGCAGCCCATCTAAGACCGAAATAAATGATGGGTTTTGAAGAACATGCCGGCACGACTACATGGGTCCAAGTTATGGCGAAAATGACCAAAAAATTGGTCTCAAATCAAACGAAAAACTCCAAAAATGCAAATCCTCAACCACCATGACTTCCGCCGCCCAATTAGCCTCCGGCAAACACCGATATACCGGAAAAACTCATGGCTAATGTTCCTTATGGCGGAGCGACCGTACGGGTCCAAAATCAAGGGGTGGGTCACCGAATTTTGCCCGGAATTTGTGAGTTTCTCTCTTGGCCTCAAAACTTCGAATTACTGTTCATGTTCTAAAAGCCCGAAAATACACCAAAAATTCAAGAAAAACAAGGCAGATGCACTAAACACGCTTTGATACCAAATGTTAGACATAAATTCATGATGCGGAAGCCAGGATCAATTAAAGACAAACCTCCAGCCATTGTTCTTGTTCACGTTCGTTAGAAAAACCTGAAATCAAAGAAAATTGGGGACACACTACTAACCCAATTCCCTCACGTACTGATGGTGTATTCTAAACATGAGAGTTTGTGTTAGATCTTGTCATCACCCGTTAGAAATGAACATACATTCCTTTTTATACACCGTCTCCCATCAAGACGGTTACCAAATGGGCGGTTGTCACGAAAGGGTACGAAGCGTGGAAAAACTTTATGTCGAATAGTCGCAACTTTAAGAGAAAATGCGGATCCATGGGTGGATCGGGTCGGGTTTGGGTCAGGTCATAAATGGTCTGATCCAAATCGACCCATTTAACCCGTTTATGACCCATTTATTGTAGTCCAAATTTTTTTACCCATACCCGACCCGACCCATACCCGACCCATACCCGACCCATTTAATGAAACCTAAAAAGCTTATATATATTTTAAAATGGCATTGATAACATGATTTTATATGATACAAATTTAATGGATAATTTTTATAATTTTAAAATAATTATTTTTTTTTTTTTTTATTTTTTAAAAATTAAAAATTTAATTTTTAATTTTCTTTTTCTTTTATCTTCTTCCACTTCTTTGGCCGGCCGCCGGCCACGATGACGGCCGGCAATCGGCCATAGGCGAGCTGGCTCGCCCGGCTCGCCGACGCAAGCGAGCTCGAGCTCGCCCCTCGCTAGATCCGGCGAGGCCGGAGCCTCACCTCGACACCGGTGAGTTCGAGTCTCGCTTGATCGGCGAGGCTTGGGCCCGTCGGCGAGGCCTCCGTCTCGCCAGATTCGGCAAGCTCGAGGCTCGCCCGATACCGGCAAGCTCGAGGCTTGCCAAATTGGCAAGGCTTGAGCCTCGCTGGACGTCGGTGAGGCCTCCGAAGCTCGAGGCTCGCTTGACCGGTCACTGGCCATCACCGTGCCGAGCGACCGGAGGAAGAAGAAAGAAAAAAAAATAAAAAATAATTAAAATAAAAAAATTAATTATAATTTTGGTTTTTATAAAAAAAAAATTGTAAAGTTAAAGAGAAGAGAGAGAGATAGTGAGGTTTTGAGTGAAAATAAATGGGTTCATTTTTAATGGGTTGATAAATGGGTCATAAACGGGTCAGAGAGTTGACCCATTTAAAACTCATATATCTTAGTCTTGACCCATTAAAACCCATTATGGTTGCTTTATGAAATAAAGCTTGACCTATTAATAACCCATTTAACCATAAATGGGTTCATAAATGGGTTGCACAACCCATTTAACACCTCTAAAAATGTGGGATCACAAAAAATAAATAACAGCCAGTGTATGTAATTGGTCATCGTCAGTTCACTTGACATTCTTTGCCATATTGCCCCATAAGTTTGGAGAAGTAGATGTTGTATGTAGAGTACTCCTTGGTTTTGTTTGCAATATCCTCATGCCCTAGTTAATTCGATTTCTGTTCTCGAACACCCCTTGTCAACATATGTTATTTGGTGTTTTTTTTTTTTTTTCTAATATTGCATTTTATGCTTAGAGTAGCCTATGCTATGCTAAGAATTGCATGTGAAAAACTTGAGTGTATGGTGTAGCTATATTCTATATAAGGTTGTATATCCTTATTGGTGAATGCATGGGGAGCTCGACACGACTGTTGGAACTCATGTGGGCCTAATAAAAGATTCACATAATCAACCATAGATATTCAAGTCCGACGAATGTGGATCTAGACAAATTTTACCGTGATCTCGGGAAGAAAATGTGACTTGTTTGCGTTATTTTCTCTCTGGAGTTGGACGTGCGTGATAATGTAATGTTTCTTTTGTTTAGAGATTCCATAACCATTTATTGCATCTATATTTCCATACACTCACGTTTACTGCTTAATGTTAGTATAGTTTTAATAGAACATTAAAAAAAAAAAAAATTGAGCATCTCGCACCGTTTTCTAGGATCATTAGCTCCCTAACTAATTCTATCATCTGACCAAAAGGGAAAAAATAATAATTGTAAGTCGGTGAGAACTGATAAAATTTGTCAAGTGAATCCAAGTCAGACTCCACATTTCCCAAAACCAATCATGAACAAGTCTTTAATTAAGTTTAATTTTTTTGATAAAAGAGTTGCATCCCATCAATTTTTGATATCCTCAAGCCCTAGCTAATTCCGCTTATGTTCTTGAACACCCTTTATCTACATCTGGCATTTGGTCTTGTTTATTTGATCTCAGTTTTTATGCTTAGATTAGCCCACGCTAAGAAGTGCGCACGAAAAAGTTGGTTGTAAATGAGTGCAAACATGGTGTAGCTATTTTCCACCTACAAGGACGGATCCTTATTGGCGAATGCGTGGGGAGCTGGCCCCAGCCATTTGGTCTCACGTGGGCCTCAAATAAAAGTTTCATCTAACAAATGCCTAAGATAAATCAAATCCCATCAAATTAGATCTAGATAAATTTTTCCGTGACTTCAGAAGGAAAATGTGACTACTCTGGATTACTTTCTCTCCTGGATTGGACAGGCAAAAGAGTCTAATGTTTCCTTTTGTATTCAAATTCTGTAACTATTAATTGCCTCTATATTTAACATTCACTCACGTGCCAATATGATTTTAATAGAGCATTAAAATAACAATTTTCATCTCGCACTATATCCCTGGACCATTGGCTCCCTGACTAATTGTAGTCCATAAAGAATCCCAGTGAGCCGCATTTAATCCTACTCCGAAATTCGTACACTAGAAAAAAATATCAAAAGGCGTCGAAATCTCCACCAGATCCGGATGATGCGCTCTTGCAAGTCAACGGTGAAGTGTCAACATCTTATTGCAGCTCCAGTTAAAGTGCTGTCGTTTTACGTGCAAATATTTTATGCTAGGTTCCGCACACTACGAAGTCGAAAGTAGAATCTTCGGAGAGAAAGAGATTCCGATCCTGCGATTCAATCCATTTTCTTCCATAAATGCCAGTGGGAACCGATAAAATCTGTCCCTTAAATCTCTGATTAACTAAACTAACATTTTTGGTGAGAGAATCGCATCCCACCGACCGTTGTTTTCTTTTTTTCCTGATAAATTATTGTCCGACGAGGAGACATGCGCGTACAAGAAGAAGAAGACACGCCCTTCCTCTTAATGTCTTTTTAACCAAATACACGTACGGCCTCTCAATCATAGTTTCTCCACCACGTATCATCAAGACAGGAACCATGTCTTCTACTTCTACTTCACCTCAGTGGGAACATGATCTAATCGTGAGTTTCAGAAACGATGACGCGAGGAAGACCTTCATCTATGTAGCACCGACACGGACATGCAATATGCGACACGACTCGACATGACACGCGGACACGTCATTTCTTAAAAATAGAGAATTTCGACATGTTCCGACACGTTATATATTAAATATATTTTTATATAAATACATAAATAATAATAATAATAATAATAATAATAATAATAATAATAATAATAATAGCCTAGAATTAATTTACACGAAAAATATTAAATAATATCATTCATTATTTTAATTTGTTACAATAATACACAAAACTTAGAGGAAAAAAACATTGTTTAAAGAAAAATGCTGAAATGATATTTTTAAATTTATTTATTTATTTATCATATATAGCATTTTTTTATTACTTCTTTCATAGTAAAAGACTTTAAAAAAAATAAAACAATTCTAAAAAAAAAACCGAAAAAAAAAAAATTTGACCCCGTGCATGTATATTTATAGCAATTTTATTACTTCTTTTGTGTATATTTATATTTTGACTTCTCAAGTATTAGAAATTTTTAAAATTGACCCCGTGCATGTTGGAATCGCGTGTCGGAGCGCGTCAGAGAGAGTTGACCACGTGTCAGATTTTTCGACACTCATTGACCGCATGTCGGAGCGTGTCGGGACGTGTCGGAGCGTATTGGAGTGTCGGACACGACACGAAGGCTTCTAGAAAGTGTCCGTGCTACATAGACCTTCATATCGCACCTTTTCAAACGGCTGGAACTGGAGGGCATTAACTTTTACAACGACCAACGCTGAAAAGTTATCTCGATGTTAAAAACTCATACACAAAATTGGACCCACTGAAATGTTCTACTCGGATCTTGTGCCTTGTTATTCTAACTTGGTTAATCAGTGGGGTCTGTTTCTGGAGATTTTACTACTCTACAGTGAGGAGCTTCTCATTGAAATATCTCCCTTTCAATTTTTGCAGATTAAGCTCGATTACCCTGGAGAGAATTTGACTTCGTATTCTGGTTACATAAGAGATGATTTTGGACATGTTGTGATTTGCTCCCTCACATCTCAGAGCAACAAAAGAGCTTAAGGACCATTCGGGATCGAGAAAGGGAAGTACTCTTCATTTCCTTCAACAAATATTGTCGGATTTCATGGAAGGTCTCAAAGCCTTCTCACTTCGCTTAGTGTGCATCTAAGACACTATTATGGAGAGCTGACCATGTGTGCCTGAGCTTTTACATGTCATGCGTTTGCTCAAGGTACGTTGTCCGTCATCTTAGAACATGCCAGTATATGTAATTGGTCATCGTCAGTTCACTTGACATTCTTTGCCATATTGCCCCATAAGTTTGGAGAAGTAGATGTTGTATGTAGAGTACTCCTCGGTTTTGTTTGCGATATCCTCATGCCCCAGCTAATTTGATTTCGGTTCTTGAACACCCCTTATCAACATATGTTATTTGGTGTTTTTGTTTTTTAATATTGCATCTTATGCTTAGAGTAGCATATGCTATACTAAGAATTGCATGTGAAAAACTTGAGTGTGATTAAGCACATATATGGTGTAGCTATATTCTATATAAGGTTGTATATCCTTATTGGTGAATGCATGGGGAGCTCGACACAGCTGTTGGATCTCATGTGGGCCTAATAAAAGAGTCACCTAATCAACCATAGATATTCAAGTCCGACGAATTTGGATCTAGACAAATTTTGCCGTGATCTCGGGAAGAAAATGTGACTTGTTTGCGTTATTTACTCTCTGGGGTTAGACGTGCATAATAATGTAATGTTTCTTTTCTTTGGAGATTCCAATGTAATGTTTCTTTTCTTTGGAGATTCCATAACCATTTATTGCATCTATATTTCTATACACTCACGTTTACTGCTTAATGTTAGTATAGTTTTAATAGAACATTAAAAAAAACAAATTGAGCATCTCGCACTGTTTTCTAGGACCATTAGCTCCCTAACTGATTCTGTCATCTGACCAAAAGGAAAAAAATAATAATAATTGTAAGTCAGTGAGAACTGATAAAATTTGTCAAGTGAATCAAAGTCAAGACTCCAAATTTCCCAAAACCAATCATGAACAAGTCTTTAATTAAGTTTAATTTTTTTGATAAAAGAGTTGCATCCTATCAATTTTTTTTTACCTAGTAAATTATCGTACCACGACGAGACACGTACCTTCAGTTATAAAAAGACATAGGTTTCCTCTCAATTGTCATTCAAACCAAGTACACATACGACCTCTCAATCAAAGTTTCTATGCCGCGTTAAAAGAAGAAGGAACCATGTCTCATCCTCCATGGAAACAAGACGTATTCGTGAGTTTCGTAGAGGATGACCCGGGAGATACCTTCATATCGAAACTCTTCAAACGGCTGCACGAGGTGGGGATTGGCTACTTCGGAGATGACAAGAGAGAGGCCGCTCGGGAGAACAACGAGGCCAAGCTCCTCGGTGCAATTTGCCACCCGACAATCGCCTTTGCCCTCGTCGTGTTCTCCAAGAAGTATGTTTGCTCCAGCCCGTGCCTGAACGAGCTGGTCGAGATCCTCTACCGCCCAAAGGACTCCAAACTCGTGGTAATTCCCATCTTTTACGAAGACAGGGCAGGCGTTTCAAACTTGGCGAGTACTGATATATTCAAGAAAGCTCTCAGGAGCAGGAGAAAGACAGAGAGAGATGCTCAGGAAAAGTGCAGTGCCCTTAAAAAGGCGGGTTACGTGTTGGAAGCCGCCAAAGGGTACGTACCTGTGATTCTTACTCGATGTTGAAGCCTAGTACCCTAGTCTATGATATTATCTTTTTTGAGAAAATTCCCAAAAATGGCCCGGAATGCAACATTTTCTCAAATAAGAATTTGAAGTGAACTTTATTTCAATTAAAAGCTTGAAATAGCCTTGGTTGTTTCAAATAAGAACTTGAAGTAGTCATAGTTATTTTAAATAAGGGCTTGACTTTGTCGGTCATTGGTTGACTAAATTTTCCAACCAACAAAGGACGTTTTCATCAAAATTTTCCTTCTTTTTTTTTTCTTTTTTTTTCTTCTTTTTTTCTTTTTTGGCATTTGCCGACGGCCGCTAGCAAAGGCCAACGAGGGCTCGGCAACCCTCACCGACTGTTGGGAAGGGCGATGAGGGCTCAAAGACCTCATTGACTGTTAAGAAGGGCCAGCGAGGGCTTGCAAGCACTTGTCAATAGCGTGCGAGGGCCAACAAGCACTTGTCAGCAGCACGCGAGGGCCTACAAGCCCATGTCGGCCATGGGCAAGGCCACCCTTGCCAAATTTGGTAAAGATCAACCTCATCCAAGGCTGACAAGGGCTCAACAACCCTCACCAACCATTGGCGAGGGTTGTCGAGCCCTCACCCTCTGCTGGCAATGTCGCCGAGCTCTTGCTTGGGGCTAGCAAGGGCCAACCTTGCGAATGGCCACAAGAGGCGACCTCCCCCAAGGTGAGGGTCGCAGCAAGGCTGTCCCTCGCCTATGGCCGGCGAGGGCAACCCTTGCCCAGCTCTCTGTTGGTATTGCCGATGGCTAGCTGGCCACCGGTAAAGAGGAAGAAGAGGAACCGAAAGAAAAAAAAAAAAAAGGAAAGAAAAAAGAAATAAAGAAAAACAAGAGAAAATGGCAAATGATGAAAATACCATTAATCGTCGAATAGTTAGACCCTTATTTAAAACAAACGTAGACATTTCAAGCTCTTATTTGAAACAAACATAACCACTTCGGACCCTTATTTGAAACAAAATTCACTTTAGGTCATTATATAAGAAAGTAATGGCACTCAATGTCCTTATTTGAAATAAGATCTACTTCGGGCCCTTTTTCCGAATTTTCCCTTCATTTTTTATGTTATTTTTTTGGTGTGTCTACTTTTTTGATGGAGTTTTTGCACAATCGATAAATTAATTTTTTAAGGGAGCAGAACAAGTAGAAGTCTCTCTCGATTTTCCTGAAAATTCTTATTGCCATTTTAAGAAAAAAAAAATGGAAAACATGATGTGACTTTACGTATTAATTTCAAGATTTTAGATGTAAAATAGGAATAATTTCAAAATTCATCTCAATTTTTTATTCCAATGTCAGTTTTCATCCTAGATTTTGAAAACCTAAAATTTGCACTTCTTAGCATAATCCTCAAATTCCGTCCCCCCCAAAAAAAAGAAAAATTAATCCTCAAGTTCAACAAGACCAATCTACCCTTTAGCTCATCCAAACCTTAAACAATTTCCCCGTTTTCCCTCTTTCTTTTCTCGCACTTGCTCTCGCTTTCTCCCACCCTTGTTCTCTCCTTGCCATGGGCTCTCTCACCATTGACTCCGACCAACACTATGCCGCCATAGAACCCTACTCAATCCTCTGTACATATCTCTCTCTCTCTCTCTCTCTATATATATATCCCTCTTCTTGGCCACGATCGGCATCGAGCTCGACTTAGATTTGGACACTCAGATTCGAGTCAAACTCAACATATCTAAGTTGTGGCTCAGCAGGGGTGGCGTGGTTGGCCAGGGCGCAGCTTGCATTGGCAATGCTGGGAGGGGAAGAGTGGAGCAGTGGGTGGGGGGATAGGTTAGGGCTTTTGGCAAGTGAATTTTCATCGAGTGAATTTGAAATGGTGAAAGGGGCAAAATCGGAAGGAAAATGACAAATCCGTAGATATGACCAAGTCTTAGACGTAATCGGAATGCTAATTGTAGGTTTGCAAAACTCAATATGTAAATTGATATGAAGCCGAAATATGAAGATGCTTTTTGATATTTTGCTGTGAAATTTTAAGAAAGTCAAAGCAAAAGGGTCATATTAAATACTCCCCAAGTTTGCAGCGCGCACTGTTGAAAATTGGTAAACTAAAATGAGA
The DNA here is from genome assembly GCA_014182375.1 of Eucalyptus virginea. Lineage (NCBI taxonomy): Eukaryota > Viridiplantae > Streptophyta > Magnoliopsida > Myrtales > Myrtaceae > Eucalyptus > Eucalyptus virginea. The sequence goes on along the minus strand of CM024520.1, from coordinate 3,971,282 downwards.
ACTTTAAGGGGAGACCTATGCAAAAAATTGTATAATGGGGTAAGCTATTTTTCTTCCGCTAGGAGTATTTTGCGTTTTAGCTTTCATACCTTTTTGTGGGCCATATTTTGGAGTTTTATGTCCAAAGACATGATAACGCAGTAGAAATTGGGTAAAGTTTCACTTGTGGCAAGTTTATTTCACCAAAACTCAAGATTTCAAAAAAAAAAAAAAAAAAATCGAAAAATGATTAGTTATGTTGCTTAAAAAAAATTAGTCAATGGAAATTATTTTCATTTGATAATAACTTATGTTTAACTATTTTGGTAGATGATGCAAATATCCTCCATTCATTCATTTTACTAAGTATTATAAGTGATAATATTTAGAAAAATATTTTCCAAATCTTCAGTGTCACGCGTACTCTTGATATTAACTATTTTAACAGCCTCAATCAGAAATTTGTTGTTTCTTGGCGTGCTACATGCATGTTACGATGCACCCGCTTCTGCCGCACAGGATGAGTTCAGTATTGAAGGTAGAGCTTAAGTTAATCACCATTTCTTTGTTACACATGCCAATGCCTATGGTGATCTAGTCAAGCTCGATCTTTTCTATTCATATGTCATATACCCACATAAAAATTTCCGTAGAACGTTTGTCGTATGTTGGCTCTTGGGGTATATTTTTATGTTCATTTTATTCATCCATATTGCTCATGATTTTTTTATTTTTTTTTAACACTTTACGGCAGCAATGAATCGAAGCTCATTGACATAATAGTCGAGCGCCTTGTCAACGAGATCCATTCTCGATATTCTGGTAAGGATTTCACCTTCGGGCCTTTCGGAGGCGAAGGTCAAAGTAACTGGAAATTGTTTTTTTTTTTTTTTTTTTTTTTTTTTTGGTGACCCGGGAACCCCCGTACAGCCGGCAGCCGGCGGGCAAACCCGGGGTGACGCTAGCGGAGGACCCACCACCCCGACGTCACGCTTAAGATCCCGTGCGGCCAGGCGGGATTCGAACTCCTCCCCTCTACGCAAAGGGTCATGGGAGCCTTATCCAACCCAATGTTGGTATAAAAATTGTTGATATAGAGGAGATTGATGAAAAGGAGATTCATGTTGAGTACGGAGACTTCATTATCGGAGACATCATTAACGGAGAATTCATTAAGTCCGTTACTTTTAAAGTCCACGAGGAGATCAGCTACGAACCGCAAAATGACGGGAATAGTCCTTTCATGGTTTGCATCTAGACTCTTTCCTTCTTGTCTTTTTCCGTTTCTACTTGAGTGTCATAAGTTCGTCTTTCTAACTCATCATAACATTAGTCGATCGTGGAATTATGAAGCTTGAGATTCTTAACAACTGCTTCGCAAATCGACATGAAATTCTCATACCAGCGATGCATGAGGATCAATATGATTGTTCGAAAACCAATGGGAAAAAAATGGAGGACTTCCCCTTATTAAAATTAGGCAAAGACAAATCCAGCCACAAACAAAGAGTAAATTAACTTCTGATTGTACAAAATGAAATTTACTACCAAATATTAGGAAACATAATTCACCCAAATCTTAGCATATTATTTATTGTACCGATAATGAACCATATTTCAAAAATGAACTGCTGATTTATTTTGCTCATTGAATGATGGAACTTATAATCCCTCAAGTCGAATGTCTTTTTGCGGCTTGTTTGCAGGTTAAATTGGAAAGAGGAGAGTACATAACTTCTTTTTCTGGATATTTCGAAAATGCGTGTGGTGTTTATAAGGGAATCGACTCTCTCACATTTCGAACCAATAAAAGGATATTGGGACCTACTAATAAAATGAAATTCAAAGGGGAATTCTTTTCCGTACCATCCAAAGGAGGGAAAGTTGTAAAGCTTTTGGTCAGTCGTAATAATAATGGATTTATCACATCTATTGGAGCACGTGTCGAGCTACAGTCTGATAAGTCCTCTGCCGCCGGTATCCAGTCTGTGGGTTTAATCGGGAGTAAAATAATGTCAATCTGTTCAAAGTGGGATGATGGCAATCAACACACCGACGTAAGGAAAATCATTTATGAACTTGAAGAGGGAGGGCGATTCATCCAGTCAATCACGTTTGAGTATCAAGAGAAGGATGGAGGAACGTGGCAATCGGAGCCGCATGGGGACAAGGGTGGAAAGGAGGAGAAGTCGATTGAAATGGTACGTCCCCCACATGGACATATGCTTTTTAGAATTCTCAAGAAACTCGCATTACCTACGATGACGGTGGGAGAACATTTCGAGAATTTAATCTTGAGTTTTTATGTCTATTATTGCAGGGTAAAGGGGAGTATCTGACTTTAATGTCCGGATATTGGACGGAAGATGGCATTAGACTTCTCAGTTTTCGGACTAACAAAAATAGGCCCATAACTATTGGTCATGAGAAGGGAATCGATACAGAGAAAGACCGCTTTATCCGTCTCCCAGCGGATGGCAAAATTGTTGGATTTTACGGGTGGGATTCTGGAAAGCTTTGTGGAATTGGAGCATATTTAGAACGGGAGCCGTTTACAGGTGGAGAGGCTGAGGAGGACAGGAAATTTGACGGTGTGAGGGAAATTTACGTAATGCCGGATCAAAGTGGTATCCGTTATATTAGGTTTGTGTGTGATAACGGTAGTGAAGAAGGTATTCAACGTTTCTGCGGTGACTGGACTGGAGAAGTCTTCGGCATGGAAAAACAGGTAAGTGCTCTTTCTTTCTTTTTCTTTTTTTTTTCACTTTTACATTAATCTCACCGGCCGACTGTCTCGTCACGTGATTTAGTAAATTAAACTCAACAAACAAGTCTCGTTTACACAACCTGTCCTACATCAAGAGATATTGTTGAGATTGCGCAGGTTCAATTGAAGGATTATCCACGGGAGTACTTAACATCGATCTCTGGTTATGTGGGAGAGGATGGTGCCATCAAATCGCTCACATTTTACAGTAATAGAGGAACACGCCGTCGCTGCGGCAAGGAGGGCGAGGGGAAGTACTTTTGGTATCCATCAACCGGAAGCAGAATCACAGGCTTTTATGGAACAAATGGCGAGACTCTCAAATCCATAGGAGTGTATGCGGAGCCCATACCGTACATGTATCCTTCTGAAATCTCGGAACAATTTGGTGGCTCACGTGGAGAAGAATGGGATGATGGAGTGCATACTAATGTAAGGGGATTTCGGGTGACCACCAGCGGGGCCAACGAAAATGAAAAAATTGAGTCCATCACTTTTATGTACGATGACAATGGTGTCTTGGTCGAAGGCTCTCCACATGGCAGACGAGACGTGTCTTCGGGCAAATGGGTTAGTCCCTATCTCAATCCCTCCGGCTCTGTCCTTTTTCTCTTTCGTCTTCAGTTTCTCTTGATCGATTGAAGACTGAGGCACTTCTTTTGGCATCCAAGAGTTAAGAGTTTATGGTCCGAACCTTCCTCTGTTCTAACAAGTACAACATGTTTCGCTCTGCTATTCTTGCAGATCTGGCTGGATTTTCCCTACGAGCGTCTAACATCGATAGATGTTTGGAAGAGAAGCATTGAAGATGTGACTTTCATCCGCGGCCTGAGAATAACGACCATTCGTGGAACTTCCACCTATTCTCCACCTTACCCTTACGGGCAGTGCGCAACAGATCCAAACACGCCAGCGGGCTTTACTATAAAAGAAGACCGTATTGTTGGCTTTTTCGGAAGGAAGGGGGAATCACATCTTATTTCCATTGGAGCGCATTTGGAAAAAAATTAGATTAAACCCCCTCCCTCTCACGACCTTTCTTTTTTCGTCCTCTTTGGCTTGTGATTGCAAGAACCTTCTTTGTTTCTCTTTTCAGATGATGATGGCAAGCGTTGCCCATGGCCAGTTTCTGTTTGAATAAAATAAAATGATGGTTGGATTTGAGCATGTTGGTTGCTGGTTTCTAGATTTGGTCGTTTTGATGTTCTTCAAAGAAAGTCTGGATTCATGGTAGGCGGCCGATGAAGAATGAAGACAAAGAACTGCAAGCATTTAATGAAGAAGATCTACTTACCATGAAGACAGGGAATGCCAACAAAGGTCATTGAAGAGTTCCCCACGGATTGCTATGTTTGTCTTCAAATGCATTTATTGTATTGACTTTGTTTGTGTGCTCTTGTTAACTCTGTGTGCTTTCTTGTTTTTCTTCATTTAATGTCGTGAGACTTTTGTACTGAGCTGTGTGCGTCCAGCCACTTTAAAAGGTTGTGAAGTGCAGATTTGTGGACACAGCCTGAAAGTAAAAGCATTTGCATTTCAATTAAAAAAGTTCCCTTTAGTTTTTATCTGTCCTCTTGTTTCAAATTTTTAAAGTTATTATTATTCTTTTGGTTACAATAATTTCGCCTGATTTGATGAGTAACTGTAAGATGCTCCAAGGTGTTACTGAGGTTATGCTTGGATGAGAAAGCTAGTTGTAGAAGAGAGGAAAATGAGCAACTTCTCAATCATGACATAACCCTTGGATTTTTTTGATAGATCCAAGAAGTAAACCGGCACTCCAAGTAACGAGAATAATTGAACCCTATCTTATTCGATTTCTTAAGCTAGAGGTCATCGACAATAGTTTACGTGTCTAACATTGATAATCACTTGTCCTTAAGTCATGTGCCTACTCATGTCCACGATCTAATTAATTTTTTTGCAAGCAATACCAAATATATGCATAAGTACCTTAAGGTCTAGAAAATTCAGTACATATTAATATCTTCTAAAGGCTTCCATTTTTTTTTTTTTTAAATATCTCACGAAGAGCCATAATTCACTATAACTCCATCTGTAATAATGCTTAGTAATTTGTTGTGAGCTGTGATGCATATTTTAGCAAAAGATGATGAAATAATGACGTGTGAATATCCTTTATGCAGTTGCAAGCTCATAGATAGGAGACAATAGTATTTATCATGTAAAATGACACAAAAAATCCCTAAATTTTACTTCAATATATAATGTTGTCTCTAGATTTTTTAATATATTTAATGTAGTTCTGAACTTTTATTGAATGTTCAATCTAGCTCCTAAACTATATGAAAATATTTGATAGCATCCTTTCATTAATTAAAGTTGACGAAATCTAGTATTATGACTTCTAAACCATTAAGTTTGAACGGTAGAGCAAAAATTAAATCACATATGGATTTTTAATGTAAGATATTCATTTTAATTTGGGATATAATAATCCATGTTATCAAATAATGCTAGACATTTTAATGCCCTAATTCTTTTTCCTTTTCTAAAGTAGAGGAATAAAATGATGAACATGTGTAGACATCATTTTTAATGATCCGACTCAGCTTATATTAATCCACTTCTTCAAATACCGTTGATTTGTGTTTGACCAATGACAAAGTCCATTAAATATTTACCAAAAGTTCAAGAACCACATTAAACAAATTAGAATATTAAGAATAATATTGCATATTGAGTCAATGATGGCATTTTTCCTATTTATTACTATCAAAAGAGGGTTATTTTGGGGTAGAATTCATTGTTTTTTTTTTTTTGATGATTCGGGAACCGTCGTCGGCCGGCAGCCTAAACGTAAACCAGGGGCGGCCAAGCCCACCCACCTGACCCGGCGCGCGGTTGAGTCACACAAGCGACCACGGGAATTTGAATTCGCTCCTCTCCGATAGGGGGATTGAGCGCAAACCACGCGACCACCAATGGGGTGGGTAGAATTCATTGTTTATTCTTTTGAAACCACATAAATGGTCAGGGATGAAACTGAAGAAGATGCAGTTTCATACATCGCTGTTTGCAAAAAGCAAACGCAGAAGAGGATGATCCTTGTTCTTATATCAGTTCATATTGATTTCGTTGAAATTACACATCTAAAAGGGTTCAAAGGTGAATCTTAGAAAATTGTTGCAAATTAGTGATAAGCAAAAGATATAATAGTGCCAAAAGGACTTTGGATAAATTACATTCAGTTGCTACTCATTACGGTTAACACTGTGCCTAAGCACTTGCTAGCCCAATTCTAAGAAAATAAGAACACATACATCCTCATCTTGAAGAAGATCGGATGATTACCATTACACATAAGAACACGCCGATCCATCAACTCAATCCATCCAAATGCTCCTTTGCATTTACAGTCCTGATCCACGTGTACATGCAAAAATCAATTTATGTGATGCTAATTCAAGAGGTTTGATTCAGTCGATGATTCGGAGAGGCTAGCGTGGGCTCTAAGTTAGGTTTTGTACCTTGACAACCACTTGAAATTGAAGCATGATCAATGGAATTTGAACTCTAGAGCTCATGTTCGAGGAGACATTAACAATGCGATTCTTGTCCCGCTATTTTGTCCAATTAGGCCCAGTTGTGGTGAGAAAAACACATTGGGTGAGAGATTCACTTGGCGTTGGGAACTGTACATGATGTGCACTTTCGGAACAATGTATAAACAAAAAAAGTAAGGAATTGTTTAAAGCACTCTTGAAGTGGCGGATTGAAGAATTAATTAATGGGGGGAATCGTGTCGCGATCTTGTTTTTTATTGGCGCCTAATTAGGGCGGACGCCAGCGGAGACTAATGGTTTGCTAGGTCTATTAAGCTTCACCTGGGCTCTCCCACACCCACCAACTCCAACTTAATGGTTTAATATTTTAATTTATAAGTTAATTTTAAAAAGAAGTTGACACTTCGATTAAAAACCTAAGCGAAATATTGAGAAAAATATTCGCTCCTGCAAAACTAGAGAAATTAGAATCAATGATTTGATTACACTAGTTAATCACTAATGCACTTTTGATACTTAATTTTGTTTAAACCCTCATTTTTGGATTTTTGAGGGATTTTTCATGCATTTGCAAAGAAATTTTTTTTTTTGAGTCTTTTTCTATTTTTTGAACATAAAAAATACCTTTTTTTTAATTTTTGATCTTTTTAGAAATATTAATCATTTTTGGCTTTTTTTTTCTGATTTTTTGGGCGTTTTGGGAAAATATGAGATATTTTTGGATTTTTTTAAAATTTTTTTGAAAATAAATTATTTTTTATTTTTATTTTATTAAAATATTATTATTATTATTATTATTATTATATAATATATTAAAAACAACCCGGGTCGGATCCCCGGGCGGGGTCCAACCCGTTTCGTTGGCCTCCGGCCCTACTGGCCAACCGTCGGGCCAGCCGGGCCTGAAGCATGGGCCCGGCCCAAAACTTTTTCACTCAAAGCCCAAAAAGGAAAAAGGGGCTACGCACCTCTGAGCCCGCGAGAGACGGCCCACACGCTACCTGGCCTGGTTGGCCCAAACCGACTAAACCCTACCCGATTATGACCCGGCTCAGACCGACGACCCGGTTCCTAAAAACCCTACCCGAGCGACCCGGGTCCGACCCGATTACAACCCGGCTCCTTCTTCGCGAATCCGGATTTTTGGAGTCGGCGACGCGGCCAGGGTTTCGGGGTGGGGAGCGACGACGACGACGCGTCGGGCGGCTGCTGGTTTCTCGAAAAAGCGACGGCGACGAAGAGGTTCCCACCTGGTACGGCGGCGGCGGGAGTGTGCAGCGGCAGGGAATGGCAGTGCTCGACAGAGATCTGGTGCAGCGACGACGTTGGGGGGCCGGCTCTCGGACCTCCTCCGATGTCTCTTGGAGGAAGTGATCGGAGCTAGCTACCTTGGATCGTCTCTTGGCCGTGGTTTTGGCCTTCCCCCAGACGCCCTATTTATAGGTGAGGGGGGCGGTCGACGGAGGCTAGGCCGGCGGTCTTTGGTGCGCCGACCGGCCTTCCTCCGCCGGCCGAACCGGCATCCGTCCTTCCCCTTCCACGGAGGCCTGCTCGCCATCAATGCCGTGTCCTCTCAGCCACCGGCCTACGCTCCTCTCTCTGCCCTAGCTCGTCCTTCACGCGTCGGCATCCTCCGCGCACGAGTTGTAGAGGCGAAGGGGAGGAAGCAGGAAGAAGGAAGAAGAAAGAGAGAGGGGGGGCCGGGCCGGAGCTAAAAAAAGAGGGTTGGGCCCTGGGCCGGCGTGGGGAGAAGAGAGGAGGAAGAGGGGCCGTGGCGGCTACTGCTCCTTTTTATTTATTTATTGTTATTATCTAAAAAGAAAATAAAGATTAATAGATGCCAATAAAAACTAAGCCCTAATTTAACATACGTAGACGAAATTTAGATGTCAACAAATCGCAAGACTTTAACGTGCACATAATTGATTGCAACTAATCACGGATTGACTTTATGGTTCTTCTCTTGCCAAGTGGCTTGGAACTTGGAAGAGTATATAATTTTTTTTTTTTTTTTTGCCATCATATTTTGTGTTTAACTCCAATATTAAAATTACGCACAGAAAAAAAAAAAAAAAAAGGTGAGAAAAAGATAGGATGAGTTACATCGAAAAGGCTAGCACACAAAACCTACATATGTTATTAATTTATTATCACAACATAAAACGAGAAAACTATAGTTAGTTTTATTATTTTGGGTCAAGAATGTACGTAATTACTGATTACAAAAAAGTTGAAGTTTGACATAAGACATGCTGGTAAAACCTGCTACCAGTCCTTTATTTCATGATTAATCAGTTCTAGTTTCTTAGAATTCAGAGTGCGAGTAAAGACTTTAATTGAAGAAATAACAACATTAAAGATTGATTGTGGGAGTAAAAATTCTCAAAAATAAAGAAAGAAAGAAAGGCGTCTTATCCCAACTGGATACTTCAAAACATTATCTTTGCATATGGATTACGTGCTTCGTGAAACGGATCACTAGTATTAGAATAATTAATTATAAATCAAGTCTTCATCTAACAACATCCTATTTGCCTCCCCAATTAATGATAAACCACACCTTTATCTTAATAGCTAGTCTACGACCAAAAGCTATCTAATAACTAGTCGATAATAATCCTACAAAATCTCATTATCGGCATCACATCATTTTCTTAGTGATCTGCCCCGGTGAAAAGCTCGCTTGCAAGTGTGATTATTGAATAGAAACTTATTTAAGTGAAGGCCTTATTGAATTTATAAATGATTTTAAAGATAGGAGTAATCGATTCTTATTTCTCTTTGTAGAGCGTCTAAATGTTGTTAGGACAACTAAAGGTAATAAAAAAAAATTGAACTATTTACTTTTATAATTTAAGGCGATTTGATGGTATTATATTAATCAAATATTTCCTTAACAAAGGAATTAAGTATCGTATTAAACCAGTGTATAGGAATCATCGACTTTATAAGTTATTGGTCTATCGTGACAAAAAACTCCTCTTCACTTTCAAAGATTCTATAAATTTTCTTCTTGGTGGCCTTGCTTCATTAGCCAAAGCTTTATGCCCGCAATTTAATTCGAAAGGTTCCATCCGACATTGAAATTGTCAAATCTTTGAGATCTGAGAACTGAATTCCTCACCGTCCAAAGACCCAGTTTCTGAACCAAAAGGATAAATTATACTTCTCTAGTCGTTGCTGAGCAGATATCTTAGGGACAGAAATAAGAAATGATAGATCGAATCCCACCACTCCGGAGGCTACTTGAAAGCTCGGACTCGAAAGGGAGGAATTCGATCTTCCGCCTGTCTTGTTAGTATTATTTGGAAATCTATTTATAGCAAAGTGTTAAAAAAGTCATAAACCTTTTGTATTTGTGCCAATTTAGTCCTAATTTTTTTTTATGCCAGTTTAATCATAAACCTTTTGACTTAATACCGATTCAATCATTTCCGGCCAATTTTGGCCGGATTTTGCTGACTAGACACTGGCCGACTGACGTGACATGATCGGTACGGATGTGGACAACTTGTAATAATATTTTAATATTTTAAAATTATTTTTATTTTTATTTTTATTTTTTCCTTCCCCTCCTCCAACCGGTTGCCGATCTTGGCAACCGGCTAGAGGCAATGGTCGGCGAGGTCCGGCGAGATTGACCTCACTAGCCGTCGCCACCTCGGCCGACCGCTTGGAGGAAGGGAAGGAAAAATAAAAATAATAAATAAATAATTCAAAAATATTAAAATATTATTAAAAATTGTTCACATCGCATCGATTAGCTATGTCACCCGACCGTCGATCAAATAACAAAATCTAAGCGAAATTGACCGAAAAGGACTGAATCAACACTAAGAAAAAATGTTTAGGACTAAATTGGCACAAATACAAAAGGTTTAAGACTTTTTTTTTAACACTTTTCCCTATAGCAAGCAAATACTCCTTTTGGTCAAGCAGAGCGCTTTAACTAGTGAATTTTTTTTTTTTTTTTTTTTTTAAGCTTGACTTTGATTACTTTTTTAGCAAATCGGTAACGGTCCCGTAAAATCTCACAATTGGCACTAGTGTTGGTCAGCTTTATTCCTGCCTCCGTTGTATATGTTCTTCTTTATGGTCCTGCCTTTTTTGGCTCGCATATTGTCTCTATTATCAGCACCGGTAGACAGTTGCTCCATATTTAAAGTAGGGTTTGTGCATTTCAGATTGATGCATGGTCCTTGTTGAATGCTTCGTCATCTTTACGCGGGGTGAGTTGGCAAAGAAGGGGCACCATAGACATTCTTTAGCAGCCGAGTATCTTAGAAGCTTTCGTTCTATTATCATGATGTCGCATTTCTGCTTTGGATGCCCACGACCATCTTTTGTTTTGATATTGTTTTTCCAAATTAAACCGAGTAATTTGGATAATCCAAAACCTTATTCAAAAGTTCTTGCTCGAATTGTCCGAAGCAGCGGAGGCACTAGAGAAGTCTATCAGCTCGTGCAAACAACACGGGAATAGATGTTAAAGTACAAATTGAGTTGATGATAATGCTGCTACTTATCAACTAAATATGGAGCTATCAGGTTTGGAAGTTTCAGAATTTTATCTTTAGAAGTTTGAAAGTTTTCTAATTGATGCATTTCTCTTCTTGAAAGTAATCTTTCGTAACGTACTCTTTGGTATATAAATACTCACTTAAACTTAATGGAAATACACAATAATTTCTATCTCAACATGACATCAATAGCCATCTTAAGGCTAATGCCACTTTCAACCCTACAGTTCTTCTTCTCCTTTTTTGTTCCCTACAAGGGTGGTCATCATGACCCTAGAGAATCTTCCCGCCGCCACCGCCATTATTGCCATTATAAACCCCTCTTCCACACTTCCTCCATTTGGATATCTTCACCACTTCATTTTTCTAAGTCTCAAAGCACCCAATTACATGTTATCAAAAGCATGGATCATCCCGTATCTCAAAGGACAAAACCTCTATGACCATGTTGATAGAACCAAAATGTGTCCCTCTAATGCAGCCCAAGTAGCTTTTTGACAATAACAAAACGCTTCCATGAAGAGTCTTCTAATTGCGTCCCTCTCATAATCATTTTACCTCTAATTATAGGTAAACCAACAAGTAAAGTCATCTGAGATGCTTTCAACGCCTCTTTTGGCTCAACTTTCACTACACAAATGTTCTCTCTTAATCTCAGTCTTCAGCATCTGCAATAGAAACATGACAAATCAGTTATTGATTGCCTCCAACATGCTAAATCCATTGTCGATGAGATGGGTGTTGTAGGCGAGCCTCTTGAACCATAGGATTTCAATGTCCATATCTTATACAGTCTCTAATCTAATCTCCAAGACATTGTTCCTATATTACTCGGTCATTCTAAAAAATCTCGCTACGAAGAGCATTAAGGCCTTCTAGAAGTTGTAGATCTCCAAGCCTTCCTCTCAAGTTAACTTTGCTATAGCCAACACTACTCAACGAAGTGCCTCCACCCCCCCTTGGTTCCTCTTTCTCTAGCCGTGGTCAGTCTAGAGGTCGCAAGGTTTGCGGTAGCCACTTTGGCTATGGTCATGGTACCCGTGGTTTTTAACATGGTCAATTATGGTGTTCCATTTATCAACATACAAATCACAATACTGCCACATGCTACTATCGTCCTCCAGATATACCTTATTATCCACCGCCTACACATGCCCTTCTTCTACTTCATCTTCTCAACCCTCTTATTCTCCCAATGCCAACCTAAGCCATCCCCTTCCCCTCTTTTACCTACACCTACCAACACCCTACCTTGGTACCCTAACATGGGTGCCTTACACCATGTTATGCCTAATATACAATCCCTCTCTTCCTACAAAGCTTATGGATCAAATCAACTACATGTTGAAAATGGTAAGGGGCTCAAAATCACTAATATTGGTACTTACTCTATTCCCTCCTCTATTTCAAATCTTTCTTTACATTTATTCTTCATGTCCTTGATATTTCTAAGAGTTTACTTCCGATTAAAAAATTTGCACTTGAAAATAATGTCTTCTTTGAATGTCCAACTCATAGTTTGATTCCGGTGGATTTAATTTATAGTGATGTTTGGAGTTCTTCTCATATTGTTTCAACTAATGGTTATTGTTATTTCATTATCTTTGTTGATGATTGCACCAAATTTATTTGGTATTATCCTCTTAAAGCAAAGTGAGATATTTACGTCATTTTTCTTACTTTCCAAGCTCTTGTCGAAAGTCACTTTTCACAAAAAATAAAAGCCATTCAAACAAACTGAGGTGGGGAATTTCATGTCCTGCCCTCCTTTTTCTCGAAAATTGTTATTGCTCACCAATTTCTGCCCTTCATACCCATGAATAGCAAGGGCCAGTTGAACATCATCATAGGTATATAGTTGAAACTGGTTTAACATTATTAGTTCATGGCTTTGTACCTCACCAATACTGGCAATACACATTCGAAATGGCAGTCGACCTCATCAACTGGATGCCATCCAAGGTCAATAATCTTGTCTCCCCCTTTCAAATGGTTTACAATCATTCTCAGAATTATTCCTTCTTAAAAATCTTTCAGTGTCACGTCATTATAATGCCCGTACGATGGATTTCCGCTCCGTTCCCTATATTTTCTTGGGTTACAATCCCCTTCTCCTATAGGATATTGTTGCTTTGACCCTCTTAACAATCATTTATACATTGTTTGACATATTTGTTTCGATGAAACATGTTTTCCCTTTATATTTCCTTCCATTCTTGGTCCATCACCTCATTCATCACTTCCTACGCCTATTGTGGTACAGTGGGCTTTGACTCCTATAGGCATTTCTCCATCTACCAATATAGTGAGATCGCACACTCTTACACTAGCTCCCTTAGTATCATCTAATACTGATTCATCCATCTCTCCTACCCTAAGAACTAGGCCCCTTTATGACATATATCGTTCCCCATCCCCATAATCCTCTCCACCACCATCGCCACCATCCCCACCTAGGCCAACACGCACCCAAACCATGCAACTTCGCTCTAGTCCTCCTCAAATTAATATAGCCGCCACCCCCCTCACCGAACCAACTTCATCCACTCGAGCCAACAAAATCCTTGAGTGGAGTGCAGCTAATGACCGATGAATTTAATGCCATGTTAAGTAATGGCACCTGGTCTCTGGTCTCTCGCATTTCCTCCATGAACCTTATCGGGTGTAAGTGGGCATATAGGATTAAGCGCAAATGTGGATGATAGTCTTGAGTGCTATAAAACTTGCCTGGTCACTAAGGGTTTTCATTAGCAATAAGGCATGGATTATGTAGAAACCTTTAGTCCAGTTGTTGAAAAAATTACTATCGTTTGCTCATATTATCTCTTGTTGTCTCTCACTCTAATGGGCTACTTCTCTCTCAAGGATGTTATATTGATGATTTCTTCACCAGGCTGGGATGTTTGAGTGCAAGCTTGTCCAAACTCCAATGGCCACGACTACAAAACCATATGAGAAAGGGGGTGCTCTAGTGTCTGATCCTATTCTTTATTGGTCTATTGTTGGTGCCCTACAATATGTGACATTGACAAGACCAGATCTCTCCTTTGCTATTAATAAAGTTTGTCAATTCATGCACGCACTAATTAAAGACCACTAGCAAATGGTGAAACGCATCTTGCGCTATCTTAAACATATAAGGTCGTCTGGTTTGCTTCTTTCCCAATCCAATGATACTTGTTTGCAAGCCTTTTCCGCTGTGGATTGGTTTGATAGCTTTGATGTCAGGAAGTCAACTAGAGGATATGCTATTTTTCTTGGTCCTAATTTGATATTTTGGAGCTCCAGACGAAAACGAACCATAGTGCGCTCTTCACAAAGTCTAAGCATAAAGCCCTTGCTGATGCTGCAGCTGAACTCATTTGCCTCGCACTTTTTCAAGAGCTTGGGTTCTCTCTTCAAGGCCCTCCCATCCTTTGGTGCAATAATATCGGTGCCACTTATCTCTGCAATCTGGTTTTTCATGCTTGTACCAAACATATTTAAATTGACTTCCACTTTATCTGTGTCATGTCGCCCAACAACAACTCAGTACGCAGTTTATCTCCATAGCATACCAACTCGCTGAAGCTCTTCATAAAGAACGGTTTGCATTTTTGTGAGACAAGTTGAAGATTCACCGTCTTGACTCTTCCATTTGAGCTGGTGTATCAACCAACTATAGGGCTATCAGATTTGAAAGTTTTGGAATCTTATCTTTAGAAGTTTGAAATTTTTATGATTAATGCATTTCTTCTCTTGCAAGTAAATCTTCCCGAATGTACTCTTGGGAATGTAAACACCCAAATAAACTTAATGGAAATACATAACAATTTCTGTCTCAACATTGCCGCCGCTGCTATGGAAGGGAAGTCGTCCATTCCCTCCCTCAGAAAATCTTGAAGAGCTAACCACGGTGAGGGGCAAAGAAGCGAGCGAACACAAGCGACTCGGCTGCCATTAGCTGGATGAGGATGCATAGTGGTGGGCCTGAAGTGTCCTTCCATCGACTGCCAAAGGCTGGATTTGGAGCATCTCTGGGAGGAAAAGGGGGACGGGGATTCAAGTTCGCATACTCCAAAACACCAGCCTGAAAGCAAATTCAATATATTAAGTAAAAAATCCGTCGGGTCAGACAAGTTTTCTTAGCAGGTCTCTGACCCACCATAGACGCGTACAATCGACAAAAAGCAGCTGCATACCCTAATGTCCTCGTTCGCTTTGTTCAATGGTCCATTGGCATTGGACGATGCATTCACAATCTGTTCAAAATCAAGCCCGACAAATAGTATTCATCAACAAAATACTGCAATCAAATGAGACAACTGATGTGAAACTGCCATATTGGCGTAGATATGATGTTAAAAGCATTACTCAGCAGTTCACCAACCTACACAAATTTTGTCCAACAATGAAGAAACAACAATATCTTAATCCGGTTTAACATGCATTCAATTATGAGACACACCTTGAGCAACGCAAATTACCAAAATAGATGGACATTGATTACTATGTTAAAGATTACCCGAATAACGGAAGAGAAAGAGCCAGCCAAAACACCAGACAGCATCTCTGCACCAAAGAAGGTCCCGACGAGAATTGGTACTAACATGACAAGAGCACCGGGAAGAATCAACCCTGTGAAAAATTCATCAGTTGAAATTTTGATGTATCTAGCAAATGCAGGGGTCTCAGGATGAGCCCTTGGGTTGTGGACCTCCTGAGCCATCTTCAATCCTTGACGTCCCACACTTCTCATTGTCATAGTAGAGAAGTAGTAAGGAAGTATACACCCCCCAATAAAACCGACCAAAACCTTCGGTGTCTGGACTTCAATATGAGAAATTGCTGCACGACTCACAAATGCACTAAACAGAGCGATAAACACCAAGGCAGCTGATTCAATGGCGAATCCCTAAATACCAGATAAGAAACAAAAAGGAGTCCATCTGATATTAGATTTAAACAACAGGAAAGTAGAATTTGCCAATACGGCTAATATGGAGAATGATAGATGAAGGCAGCACCTAAAAGCAAATAAAGGTGATTTTAGCCAAACATCATGCCACACCAGCAAGAATCCAAAAGGACTTTGAATAACTAACGTATTATTTAATCGTTTATGGTGAAAAAGAAAATAATAGGACAATGTGCGCAAATTCTGGATGACATGAATGTAATCTCACGAATGGTTCTACGCACAGAAACCCTTTCCTCTCCTATGTAATGGATTTTATAAAAAAAATAAGCTACTAAAAGGATAACGGGACAGTGTCCGCTTATTAGGTACGTTAAATACACCATGTGGGATTCGTGTTCAACCATCCACGGATCGACACGTGACAAATCCTACTTCACCAGTCAGTTGAACCATCAAATCGTGTCGATACTATATTCACATGCAAGCATCGCCAGTACCTTTCCAGCGGCAGCTGGAGGATCGTCAGCAATGCGAAAGGATTGGCAGGGAGCCATGTCAGCAATACGTTCAGCATAGTGGCTGATGGGATCGTAAGCATCTATGGCCAATCGAGTGGCGATGGTACTTAGCATCCCAAGGGCGGCCACAGCAATTCCATATGTGGCAGCAATACTGAAACCCACAGAAAAGCTAATTTCGGCATAAATTGGGATAATGACAGAGGCAAGGACAGCGCAGACAGAGGCAAGGGGGACGCCGACGCCAGCGTCGGTAACAACTCTTTGGATATTCCTGCAGAAATAAGGATCATTACGTGGTCAGCACATGACCATCAACAGTCGTAAAAATTCATATCATTCATTTACTATAGCAAATTTAACACCTGATGCAATCGTTGGTGTGATATTTAGGGAACAACTCAATAATTGGCCCAGCCCAAAGACCAACGCCAACACACAAGGACAGCTGCCTGCAAGATCATATCCATAATTAGCGACTACATATGCTCAACGTATTGACTCAATCCTGTAAAAGTCCGCTGACATTAAAGCATGTCAAATGACTAACATTAGAATAAAGCAGCATCTAGGATCAGAACAAGACAAGCATCATCGAAGAGTTTACCACTTCGTCACAACTTTCTCCATCCCAAAGTAGTAAATTTTAAATGACGAGGGCAGAGCAATCCTGCTAACAATAGCAATTCCGAAGGTCATTAGAACTGTGGAAATAATGAGTTGCTTCTTCAATGCACGCCTGATGTCCCCCACTTCCCTGATATTTGAGAAGTAGGCTGTAAAGAGAGTTGAGATCAAGCAAACAAGAATACCCATAGAGCTGATAAGCAGGGGATAACACATAGCAGTGAAGTTGTGATCGATTCTGAAAGAAGAGATGGAAGCAACAACAAGGGTGGCGCAGCATGATTCAGCATGAGAGCCAAAAAGATCAGTCCCCATACCAGCAATATCCCCAACAATATCACCGACATTACAAGGAATCACCTGAATGATTAAAGTCAACACCATTTATGACTTAAAGTGAATGATATACTTAGGAGATAGAGCTACAGTAAGAGAGTACATACACTTAAGTATGGATCCTCTAGTTTATGTTGCCAATTTCTGTTAACAAGATCAACATAAACATCGACAGCCTTGGCATAAATTCCACCACCAGCTCTTCCAAAGAAAGCCATGGAAGATGCACCAAGACCGTAACCAGTAATGACCTCAAAAAGACCTTCCGAGTCATTGCCATAATAGCACTTGAACAGTTTGATAGCAATATAGAGCCCGAGAAGACTCAAAGCAGCCAGAAGAAATCCCATTGTTGCACCAGACCTGAAAGCAGCATTTAAAGAGCCCTTTCTATCCTTTAATCCAGTGCTTGCATTAGCACAGATAACAATTTTCATGCCAAGGTAACCAGAGAGGGCTGATGTGAGAACACCAAGTAAGAATGAAACTGCAATGGCAAGTGCAGGCTTGCACATGTTTGAAGGACAAAAAGTGAAAGGCTGGCTTTGGGTGCTGAATCTCTCAACATTGCCAAGGAAGAGGATGATTAGAATTGCAAAAGCAACCATGAAAACTCCAACATACAGGTACTCCTTGAACAGAAAATCACTCACACCTGTTGCAATCACAAACAATATCTTAGCCTCGATATCAAGCAAATAAAACAACAATCTGATTCTTGACCTTCTACTTATGTGTGACGAAATAAGGCATAATTCAGTTAAATCTAGTTACTTCATTCCGTAGCCTAGATTTGTTCAACCTAGTTCCAAGAAACGGGAAAGCCTAACCTACAGCCCCTCCAAAAGAGCAACTTAAAAGATGATATGGTGTCTATTACAGTTCACCTTTGAAAAGTTGGACAGTGTAAGTGTCAAAGCCCACTGGCGGAAGAGTGACAGGAACATAATGAGTAGAACAAGACGGGAAAGGGATGAAAGAAAGTACCCAGTTCTGCAAGGTACTTAATGAAATACAAAGAACTGATAATTTACTACAACGTCCCAAAACCCAGAGTATCATTGTAAACACATTTAAACATTACTTTAAAATTAAAGCATCACAAACAAACAAGAAACTAGAAACATATTATGACCGACAATAGTAAACAGTAGATTAGAACCAAAGATTAAACCCAGAGTATGGAAAAATGTCAGAACTAAAGTTAGAACTGAACTTACATGTTAGAACAATAGGAGAAGGGTGAACTAGCTACCAGCTAAAATTATAGGAAAACAAACAAGAAAAAAACATTATAATTTCACAATAGAACTGATATGCTCTAAGGAATAGGTATGAAACATTGTCACAAAATAAGGAATTTAGTTAGGAGAAGCAAGCATACAACACCAAAGAGAACCATAGAGAAATATAAGAACAGTTCGTTTCCTATTAGTTCTTAACTAATCCTATATAATTAGTAATCGTCACAAGTATGACAAATCAAGAATGACATTCTCACGCAAATGAGAAATGTTCTGCATCAAATTACATCGTATGACCCTTGAAACACTCTCACTGACGAAGTGAAGAAATACTTTAGAATTGAAGGTTGTTCAGCCTCAGCAATTCATCTTTTTAATACCATATGCTTCTACTAAAGCCAATTACGTTTAAAAATTACTATCCTAACTTTAATTAACTTGACGTTGTGTCATTTGTCGCATGTACCAAGCTTCCTATAACTAATACAAAATAGCTGGAACAAAGAAATTAAACCTTGGCTCACTGTTTCCAGAATAACTTGACATTTGTAAAAACTATGCTCGAATAAGTCATTTTTCTATAGAGTGACAATATTTTCTGGTTTTGGCTGAAATTCAAGGATAATTTGACAGGCCGTGGTCTCAATCACAGGAACTAAAATTTCTTGGGCTCAGCCACTTCAACTCCTAGCGTGTTCATTGGGGACCTAAGCCTGGCCTCAATAGACTTGAGCCTTGCTGTTGATGACTTGAGTGTTGAACCGTGATGCCAAGAAAGTTAAAACTAGTAACTTATTGAGGAAAAGAGCTTTTGAGAGTGAGAAATTGGCCCCCCTTTCTCCATAGGATTTTCGAAAACTATCCTTGTGAATTGAACTGGCAGAATAATTGAGAAAGGTGCTTGCGAGGAAAAACTAAAATACAAAAAAAAAAAGTATGTTTTTTTTCTGAAGTTAAGGAATAAATAGAAATTCCTCTTAAGGGAGAGATTATGTAGATTATGTAAAGAGTTTTGACTGTTAAGTCAAATCCTTAAGAATAAGGAGAGTAATAGTGGGACTTTCAAAGCTTCTCACAAAGAAGGTTTGTGAAGCAGTTGCTTTAGTTGTTTAAGGCGTGTATGATAAAATTTCTTTTCTATTTCTCTCGTTCTCCGAAACAAATTTGAAACAAAATCCCGTTTGGTAACGCAATTTGATTTTTTCTATTTGTAGAACAGATTGTTATTCCAGAAATAGATTTGAAAAAGAAATTAGAAGTTAAAATTTTTAAATTCTCAATTCAGAAATTAAGAAATCAATTTTTGTCCCAAAAATTTTGTCATGTGCACCCTTAGCATAAGCAAGGGCGAAATAGGTGACTTGTAATAAATCACGGAATGAACGTATAATTTTATAATAAATCAGAACATGACTTGTCGATTTATCAATAAGAATAAAGAAAAAGAATTCTGGAAGCGAAGGAGGATTTTTTTTTCTTTTTTCCTTTTTTTTGGGGGGGCTTGGAGCGGGTGAAGCGAGGGGGTGCGCTTCATGGAAGCTCTAAGCTTGTTCAAGTTTTTTAACATGAAATAACATAAAACTTAACTAAAATTCATACGGGAAGGAGAAATCCTTTTCTTGATTGTAAAAAGATAAATGCTTATGTGATTGTCCATAATCCAATGTCAAATTAACTGCCTGTTGTGTAAAAATAAAAATAATAATAATAATAAATAATTAAAAAGTATTATCGGTCCACTTCTTCAAGAATTAGTGACTCATAATATGTTGTTACTATCATTAATAGCTCAAAAACTATTATGTTAACAATTTTTTTTTAAATAAGTACTTTCTTTGATGGGAATGCCCTCTCAATTAATGTTATTATGATCGTTCAAAACATTAGAAAGTTTAGAAAATCTTTTTCACAAAAATTCTTTCCAACGACACAAGCGCACCTTAGCCCATCATCAAATGTAATCTGTCTTACAGTCGTATATGCGCCTCCTAGTCCGACTTACTCAAGCCAGTTCTTGAGCTAATAAATCAATTAATCCTTTCAAACGTGTAATGGCTCGCAGGTTATGCCCAGACATTAATCAAATATACTTTTGAAACAGCTATATTATGAACATTCCTGTCGTGTAATGCCATAAAATAAAGTGGATCACCGTCCCGTGAGAGCCTGCAGCTAAGTTGGTGAGTAAAGAGACGAAAACATTCACGTGACGTGCACAACACGTGCATTTACTTAATCCAAACAAAGCGCGAAACTGCTGAGAAAATAAGACCAATGGCGAAACGCAAACGGACAAGAGCTACACCAGTTGACAACCGCCCAAGAACACGACCAAGACCACCAACATCATTCCAGCCATCTTCCTGAGAAGGGATCTGCGTGAGTAAATAGTATACTTCTATGCTAGATACGTCGCTCAAAGTTCTAGCAGCTGTGCCAAACCCTAAAAAGGACTCGCCCTACAAGGAGCAAAAGAAGCTCATGATTTCGCCGAGCTATCGTCAGATCACAAGACTCCAATTTGATGTAAGATTGATCCCAAAAAATGGGTCAATGAGCAGTATGAGTGAGAAAGAGAAAGAAGGTTGTTGAACTACAACCTCTCAATGCCCAGAAAAAGAAAGACTCGCGGCCCAGAAAATCAAATGTACTTCATTCTCTGTTTTCGTCTTTTTCCTTTTTCTGTCTCGGACGAAAAGCATGAGCTCAAAGCTTACGAGCTTCATTGGAAAACGCGACCATAGAATTTCATTATCGAAAGACCTAAAATGCTTGAGAATGTTCGACTAACAAAAAGGAAAAGTTCCATAAAGGAGACAAGTTGCGAAGCTACAGGATCTGTAAAAAGTCACCTTTATTGATGCCTTGCGTTATCACCTTAGAGTCAAGCTCAACACGTCCCTGCTCCTCAGGGCTGAAGCCTTGCTCTTCGTCGATGTGGTTAGCCCCATTGTGCGACCCAAAAAGCCACAGCACCAGGGAGAACGCGATCCCGATGACGGCACAGATTGGGATCGCAATCTCCGTCGAGAACAATGCCATCCTCGCGGGAACTCTAGACTAGGTTGCTGGAATCGCTGAACTCAACGCCTATCAAAGTGTGTGTGTGTGTGTGTAGAGAGAGAGAGAGAGAGAGAGAGAGAGAGAGAGACGCAGAGAAGAGTGAAGTGGGGAGTGTGTTCGTCTATAGTGGAAGTGGCGAGAGTTTCATGAAGAGAATTAGAATGTTATGGTTATGTGCATGCGACGGTATAAGATCCAGGCCTTTGGATGTCATCTGTCAGATTTAAAAGCGATGGACCATCCTTCGAGAGCAGGATAATCGGACGGTGGAAGCGAGAGGTGAGTATAATCTCATCGTGTATTTTTTACGTGTCTGTCTGAATAGGAATAGCCTATTATTATTTTATAACATATATACTTTTCATCCATATGGAGATTGCTTGTACTTTCGAGCAAAAAGATTTGAGCTATTTCCATTAGCTTTATGCGATTGACAAGTACATAAATCCATACTAACGAAAAAAAAACCAAGCACGGTCTCAATCTCATATACGTAGCAATCTTTTATGTCAACAACGTTAACAAGTTGGAATTACTGTCTTTGCAATCATATATATTTTTGTCTTAATTGCTTGATTTTTAAGTATTTTACCATTAAAAACTCAAATCAATTTATTTGTAATGCGACAGTGACTAAATTTCTGGATTTTCATCTCTTTCTATGGGTTTAATCTTTTTCCTTATCAAGAGGGCTTTCAAAGCTCAAATCACGAAAAATGCGTTGATGATGAGCAGTATAATAGGCATGTGAGGAGAATGTTTTTATAGTATTAATGCATCTATGTGATTATGTATATTGTTTTTTTTATTGTATATATTCATATTCATTATTTATTTTTTATTTATTTTATATTTTTTTTGTTCCCCGGAGTGAGGATTAAGATGCGGATTAATAGCTGCAAAATTGTCTGCTTCCCCTAGAAGGAACAGAGACATAGGACGGGGGCCCACATGACTCCTCCCTCAATGTTGGTCCGGTGGTCCCTCCCCCGTTGGATTGGCACCAACGGACCGCTCAACTCCGAACTTTCAGCTAGCTTTCTTGATTCTATCTCCCGGCCGCGAGTAGTTTTGGGTGCATACCTGAATTTAGTGCATTTAAGTTCATAGATCACACGGCTCTCACGGAGGACCCGTCCCCATCAAAGATTGGAATGTGTTGGGCTCATATGCAGCTTAATCATTTAAATAAATAAAAAAAAAACGATTTTTACATTTCACTTTACCTAAACCTTAATAATAGACCCTTCTATGAGTCGTTTAAAGTATGTCATTGCTCATTATAATTTTAGGTGATTAATAGGTGGATCCAAATGGGACATCATGTCCCACCAAAATTATGGTTCAAACTCACCTATTGACAAAAAAATATATGCGACAACCTTCAATGTTAGGTAGGCTTGGATTGGTCCTAGTCAATTTGGGTCGAGTCCTATAATTATATGCCCTCGTCTAGCCCTCACCCAAGATGTGCTTGGGCTGCCTTGGCTGGTTCTCATGCACCTGATCAAATTTGCAATTCCTCTTCAACTGCCATAACAGCCAAAAAAAAAAAAAAAAAAAAAAATCGTTTTCCTTCACTTCCTTGTAGTCCCAACAGACAAGTCACCCAATTTTTCAGGGATAAAAGATAATGTTGGTCTTTGAGAGCGTGTTTGTTCGAATTGAGTGAAAGTATTTCATATTCAATATTCAATAATAATAAAAAAATTGAAATATTTATATGCAAATCTAAGTGCCGTAGTTTACATGTTTTTAAAATTTCGGTTGAATTAACAAAAATTAAAAATATATATTATACATCCTAAGATTTAGATTAAAAAGTAATGAGTAAATGCCTATTTAGACACACGAAAGTTATTACAAATGATCCAATTATTCCTTTTAAATTCAATTGGATTATAAAATTTCACAACTTCTTTCGTGCTAGTTCTTTGATCAAATATACAAATGAAAATGCTGACGTGGAATTCTACGTTAGTGCCACAACAATTTAATTAGATTAATTGCTGTTGTGGAATAAAAAAGAGAAAAAAAACTTCAATTAAAAAAATAAGAGAGAGAGAGAGAGAGAGAGAGAGAGAGAGAGAGAGAGAGAGAGAGAGACTGTGTGTGTATATGTGTGTAGGAAGGGTCTTCCTCACCACAGTGGTGGCTCAATGAGGACGTCTTACCCTTGATGGCCACCCCCTTGGTTTTATTGCATAAATGACAACCATTTTATTCTAAAAATCAATTTATAATTAGAAATTAATCTCTCTATTTTTATTATTGGAATAGAGATTTGTTTGATAATGATACAAAATTTCTCTCTCTCTCAAGTGGCGGTGGGAGGAGCTAGCGTGCGGGAGGCGGGCAACTGGCGGTGGGTGGGCAAATAGTGATGAAAATGAATGATGCGAAGAGTTTTTATTTCTCACTTTTGTTCTAGAAATAAAAAAGTTAAAAATTTTAACTTCTTATGTCTATTCTAAATCTATTTCTAAGGTAAAAAAAAATTTTCAAAAAAAAAAAAAAAATGAAATTGTATTGCCAAACCGATTTCTATTCTAAACCTATTTTTGAAAAAATAATAAAAAACATAGAGAAATAAAAATGATTATTATACATAGCCTTAGCTTTTGCTCCCTCTTCTTTCTTTATCTTACTTATTCTTTTCTTATCTTTTCAAAATTTTCCCTTTTTTTTTAATTTAAAAAGTATTTATTTTGTTAAGATTTTTAAGGTCAGATGTCATTTATGATGCTAGCATAGAACTTAAACAGCCACGTCAACAGTCTTACTTTTTCAACTGAATGACTAATGTTAACAAAAGAGCAAGGAAATTGAAAGAGAAGAAAAGAATTGATTGAACATTTTATAATAAAAATAAAAATTAAGGACAAGCTATGCCTTCATGCCGCTTTTTTATGGAGTTAGTGACCATCATCAAGGTGAGTATGGTTTCAGGTAGAACTTGAAAGTTAAGAACTAGATCAATAAGAATATATTCAATTCCAAATTTCAAGATATGCAAAGTCGATTCTAAGTTCTAAAAATTTGGGAACCTGTTTTCATAAGTGGGTTCCAAATTCTAAGTTGGTGATACCTGGAACCTAAAAACTTGGAACCTAAAACCTATGATTTTAAAATCTGGAATAAGCTTTCATTTTCATCTTGATTTATGTCTTTGCACAATTTTATAGTATTCCATAGCATCCAATGATCAGTATATAATTTGGAACTATTAGTCCAATCTTCAATTTTATGACTAAAACTTTTACTTTTTTAATGTATTCATATTTTTCGTGTGTTTAAATATAAGTTAGCAACAAGTTATGATTATTAAATGTGATAATTCACTATAATCATTCAATTTATAATAAAAGTAGAATCTAGGTAAATCCTAAAACCTGTAACAATGTAGGTTCTAAATTTCAAGTTATGTGGGATAGGTTCCAAACTCTAAAAAATGAGGAACCTATTTTAATAGATAGGTTTCATATTTCATATGGAACTTGTATCAAATTCGGATCCGCTCACCCCTATTTGAAACATATGTGAGTTGGCTTTGGTGTTCAAATGAATCCAACTCCTTGTAGAATCAAAGACAGGCTTCGCATTCGGACAAAAGCTCACCCAATCTAAATTTTAAGTTCTGCATTAGTAGAAAGAGAAATTCTCTAAGTTCAAGATAAAGAAAGACCTTGCTTATGTAGTGACAAAACCTCCGTCCCTCGTCATTATCCCAATCCCTTTCCTTCGGCATATATATAATAGTCATGGCTCGATATCGAAACTAATTTTGGATACATACGCAATGTGTTCAAGTTTCAAATTTGATACTTGTTTTGTTACAGTTGGCAAGTTGAATGAAGATTATCATGCTCTTTGGCTGCCAGAGAGAGTTGGCAGTACTCTCGGCGATTCTTGTCCCCGTGCCCTTATTTTGTAAAAGAAGGATTTTAAGTCTTGGTGTTGAGAAAGCGTTTTACTATTGGTGCTAGCACAAATATTATCCTTCTCATTGCATGTGCCACTTGTCAGAAGATTATGATGCATCCTGTTGTACATCTATTCCTATTTAAAAGGATTAAGGACACTATGGATATCATAATTTCCGCACACGACGTTCACTTAATTTCCTAATGAAAATTCATTTACTTTAAGTGTCTATTCCAGCAAATCGCTATGTGGCTTTTGTACATTAAGTTTTGATTGCGACATAGCTTTTCTATAAGAAACTTGATTCCAACATAGATAATCTTCGTTTTGGCCCTTTTGTTCCTCAAATTCTTTTCAAAATGAAACCCTAAATTCTAGAGAGGGGATGCTCTTCCAAGAAGCTTTAGCAATGGATAGGTTCGAGCTTGAGATGAGCAGTGGAGAGATCGGAGCTAACAAAAAGAGGACAGGTCAAATCAGCTATGGTGAGTTGAGATGGTGACCATTCTAATACCGCAAAGAAGTTGAAGGTGACGGAAAAGCCACGTTGAGTTCATCAGTGAAAAATCACCACCATCTTACTCCACTAGATGTTGGCCGCTATTGCCTCCTTTTTTTTTTTTTTTTTTGGTTCCCCTTTTCTCTTTTTTGTTTTTTGCAGATCCTTTCGTCTTTCTCTGACCTTCCACTCTTCAGGTCTCACAATTTTTAGCTTCCTCTCTCAATCATGTTTCCCCATTTTTAAGCTCTTTCCCTGAACATCTTCTCCAAAGCTTTGCCAAGTTCACAGTTTAAAGGTGCAAAAAACCTCTCCACCGAATCTGCTTAATTTATTTCTTGTAACTCTTGATTGCCATGTATATTCTCTTCGTCAATTTTACACTAATCTTAAATGACTAAGCTCCATTGAGGAACCATGTCTCTATTACGAGAGAAGAAGAGAGAGAGATAGAGGATTTGGTCAGCAACAAATCTCCTCCTTTTTTTCTTATTTTGGTTCTTATTTATTAACTTCTCTTCTCCCAACAGGGCCAAAATGAGGTCGTATCTTATGATTTTTGCTGATTGGATTTTCCCGATGAGCCACGTCAACCAATTTATAATAAAGTAATGTCATGTCGGATTTTCGACCACACAAATAGCCGGTAACACTCAAATGAAAGATTTTTAACTAATTTGGCATTCGAGTAGTCAAGTGGGTACTGTGCTAAGGAGAAACAATCCATCCAATAAAAGCTTTTGGTGCATGCGTTCTTCAAGCAATTCAGCAGTCACTATATTATAGTCATGCCGTGAGAGGGAGTGAAATGAATAATTCGCCCCACCCTTGGGGATTTTTTGAGATCCACGCTGCAAAATTCTTTTAAGAATGGATATTTGTCGAGTATGGAACTCCGGAATCTGTTTCGAGTATAAATCTGATTTGTCCGTTGACTGACCAATGCCTCCGTTCCGCGCATACGACAACATTCGATGAACGTGTCTTGTTTTTTACCAAGAAGGAATATGGCAACTTAGCCTAATAGACGGCTCACCACATGTCGAGCAAAAGTTCAGAACTAATACTGATTCCACTAAAAAAAAGTACAAATTTCCATGCAGCTTTCGCACAGTGATAGAATCTGTCTCTTTACCACGGGCATGTGAGAAGATTCCTTTCGATAGTGACAAAAGCATTTCTTAAGATTCAATTATACAATTTCCGGTATAAGTCTTGGAAAATAAGCTTTTTAGCTTTAGGAAGAGCAAAAGTTTTGACAGGGAAGACAATCGAAACGGAATATCTGCATAGCAAGGAACCTCCTCAAAGCTTCCACAACCTTTTCAGGCCTGAGAAACATGGCAACTGTCGAAACTAAACATAACTAAGAGCGCCGTATATGAGAAGCCTAGCAGTCTTCTTGTGGCATATGATCCGCACCTTTGTCCCCTTAAGTTTGATCATTGAAGGGTTTCCTTCTTGGAATTCTTCGGCCACTGATTGTGGCAAATACTTGTCCGATGCATCCCATAAGAGCAAATATGGTTTTATCCTGGCTATGAGTGGAAAAAGGATAGCAATATAAGCAGAGAGAAAAGGTAATCTCATATGGAATTATGGAAATTTGCCTGCAATTTGTTTTCTCAGATGACAAGTCAGAAGCAATTTGAGCTGCTGCTTTTGTTAAATCATATCTCAAATTTGAGTCATAGATGAAACCCAAACCGAATTGAATGACATGGATTCAAGTTTTCGGGGTGTTAGAAATATCTATTCAAGATTAGGCCAAGACTTTGATTGCTTATTTTGGTTTTATCTAATATCTCAACAAGACAAGAAGATCGATGAGCATCTCATATAAAATCCACACAAGGAAAAGGTGAATTTAGATATTCGGCGGCTCCTAATCCAAAAGTAAGTGCCTGTAGAAAGAAAAAAAAAGAAAGCAAGGGTTTGCTTTTAGTTCTCCTCTT
Source organism: Eucalyptus virginea (assembly GCA_014182375.1). Lineage (NCBI taxonomy): Eukaryota > Viridiplantae > Streptophyta > Magnoliopsida > Myrtales > Myrtaceae > Eucalyptus > Eucalyptus virginea. The sequence continues at coordinate 3,943,423 of CM024520.1, read as the reverse complement.
TCCCGAATAAAGCAGCAGCCTCTTGCAGGGGGGGAAAGAAGAAACAAAAGGAGGCCGGCGTGCGTTCTTTCAAGAAACAGACCCGTGCGAAGAAGAAAAAGAACGCACGACCTGCTTGGCTTTGAGTGAATACGGTAATTCGTGCTGTGAGTTTTTTTTATTCAAACCGAGTTTATCTATTTTAACATGCTTTGAGTTTGGATTTAATTTACGTGTGGAAAACACTCGATCGTGTGAGTAATTATAACTCTAATTCTCCAATTATAGAAATTATTTACTAAAAGCTATTTCTGTAAATATAGGTACCAACACTCAGACTGAATTATGTAAATTTCAGATGTTCTTATTATTCCTCATTTTTATTTTTATTTTTGCATTTTTCCGCATTGATTTAATTGCAAAATCCTCTTCATGTTTTCACTTGATTTTACAATAATTCTCTTGGGGGAAAAGTGTCAAAAAAGTACTAAATCTTTTACATTTATGCTAATTTAGTCATAAATCTTTTATTGGTGACAATTTGGTTCTAAATCTTTTCACTCGGTGCCAATTCATTCCTTTTTGGTTAATTTTGATTGGATTTTACTGACTGGACGTCGTTCAGTTGATGTGGCACGATTAGTGCTAACATGGATAATTTTTAATAATATTTTAATATTTTTTGAATTTTTTATATTGTTTTTGTTTTTGTTTTTGTTTTTGTTTTTGCTTTTGTTTTTTTTTTTTTTTCTCCTCCTTCCTCCAACTAGTTGCCAAACCTCGGAGACCAACCATAGGTGACGGCCCTCACTGGCCCTAGTGAGCCTCACCGGCCAATGGCGAGGCTCAACCCCTCACTGGAGGCCACAAGGCCTGCTTGCGCTGGGCGGCACTGCTCACCCTCATTGGATCTGGCAAGGTCGAGCCTCACCTAACCTCTGGCAAGGTTGCCCAAGTTGTAAGGGTGGCCTTGTGCTAGGCTAGCAAGGTCGAGCCTTTACAACCATGGGTGAGACTCGACCTTAACCTCGCTACCCGTTGCCTCTGGTCGGTCACCAAGGTCCGGGGACCGGCTGGAAGAAGGAGGAAGAGAAGGAAAAAAAGAAACGTAAAATAAAATAAAATAATAAAAATTTCAAAAATATTAAAATATTATTAAAAATTGTCCACCTTAGTACCGGTTGTGCCACGTTAGCCAACCGGTGTCCAGTTAGTAATATCCAATAAAAATTGATCGAGAGGACTGAATTGGCATCAAATCAACTAAATTGACACTAATAAAAGATTTATGATTAAATTGGCATAACTAGAAAAGATTTACGACTTTTTTGACACTTTTCCCATTTCCTTGCAATTAGCTTTTCTTGTAGCTTCAAACATGGCTCGTCAAAAAAAAAAAAAAAAAAAAAAAGAGAGACTTCAAGCCGCATTGGCTACTAATCCAGGCATTCATAACTTTACTAATCCGATGACTTAATTCTCTTAATTATAGTTATCCCATCAATTTCCTTTTCTTTTTCTGAAAATTTACGATGCATTCATTCTCTTATCAATTAAATCTGACGGAGAGTTTAGAACGGATATTTTGTCTTTTATGAGTGAGAGAATGTCTCTTGCAGAAATGTCAATTTAGAGGCTCTCGGTGCTTTTCCAGGATTTTCAGAACTTCAGAAAAAGCTTACGAAACAAATTCAGGTCCAGCGCTTCACAAATGGGACGGCCGGTAGATATCTACCTTCTCTACCTGCAGAAATAACTGCAAGACAAGATATTTATATGTCAATATTCCACGTGAAGGAGAGAAGTTAAGGGTCCTTCATGAATTTTCAGACACAAGGGAACCCAAGTAGAATGATGCTGTTCATTCGACCGCACTTAAAGAGGACACTCATCTGTTGCTTGTTTCCCAATTTCATCTTCGTATGCTTGTACTTAGAATTGGATCTCCATATTTCGATAAAAACCTTAGTAATGCAGTTCTTTTCCTTTGAGGTAAAGAATATCATTGCATTTATTCTTAAAAAAATCCTTCTTAAAGCCATCACGAAATGTTGAAAAAAGTGCACCAGCTAAGTTCATCCGAAAATCTGTGCAAGTGTCTGACATGTTAACCATGTAAGCTGCAATAAGCAATTTTGTAAAGCACGGTACGATTCTTTGAAAAAGAAAGCAGACTAGAGAAATATATATATATATATATATTTTTGGTAAACTGAGAACCTCGTACAGCTGACAGCCGACAAGGTAAACTCGGAGCGGTACTAGCGTAGGACCCACCACCACAACACCGCGCTTAAGACCACTAGCAATGATGCTAGGATTTGAACAACTTCCCTTGTGTTAGGGCAAGGAGCCCGAAGCCAACGCCGCCACCACATGAGGTGGTTAGCCTAGAGAAATATTGATGGCGTTTAAAAATGATAAATATTTCTTGTCAGAAAAATTACATTAGAAGCATCATAATCTTTGTACGACGCTTATTTTGGAGCTAAAAATTTTCATCAAATCATTTAAGTGGTATTTTTTTACAAAAAGAATGATCACCTAAGTGCCGACCCTAATTTGGAAGACTAGAAATCGACATGGCAATATTTTATTAATTTAACAAATCGAAGTGGCTTGCTAACATGCCTAGTTAGCGTCGATAGCGCTCAACAATGTCGTTTACATGTTTTGCCCCAAATATAATCTTAATTCAAAATAAATTAAGCCATTTCCCAAATTCTCCAAACCTTAATTTGAACCAAGCAATTTGTTGGAACTGAAACTTCAATAACATCCACATTACACAGAGAAAGCACTCAATCAGAGAACACCACTCCAAAACCCTAATTAAATTCAGTTGTCCTGGTTCCCTTGTGGTAAAATATGGCAAAGGAGGTGATGAAGAACATAAGCACTACATCCCTAATAGACGAAGACATGGTGATAACATTGAAAATGCTATCGTTCAGTCGCTCATATTTTACACTAATAGAGGAAGACATGGTCCCTTTGGCAAGAAAAGGGGGAATCACTTTTGGTATCCATCTACTGGGAGCAAAATCATCGGCTTTTATGGAAGATGCAGGGAGACTCTCAAATCCATAGGAGTGTATGTGGAGCCCATACTGCACCTGTACCATTTGAAAACCATTAGAACCTTTGGAGGCTCTTGTAGGCCTCCATGGGACGATGGGGTGCATACTGACGTGAGGGGACTTTATGTGGTTGCCAACAACATAACTCACTCCATCGGGATTGTGTACGATAGCAACGGTCCTGTCTTCGAATGCCCTCGACATGGCGGAGAAGATGAGTCTCGAGGCATCTGGGTTAGTCCATATATCACAATCTCTCTCTCCTCTGTCTAAAAGCCGTTCGTGGATTCATGCATTAGGATGTATGCATGTTGCTTTTCACAATTTCTCAACTTCATGCAGTGTAGCGCAGTTTCTTTTCATCGAAGAATAAGGCACTTCTATTGACATCCTATATTTAAGGTTCAAATCTCTTCTGTTTTCCCAAGAAAAACATGTTTCACTTTGCTATTCTCGCAAGTCTTTCTAAATTATCCAAAGGATCGTCTTGTTTCAATATCTGGTTGGATGAACGGAAATGGAAACACTTGTTACACTACCATGCACAATCTGAAAATACATACTATGAAAACCACTGATGGGCCATATCGATTGCCAGCAAGGTCAATGAACACTTGGAAACTTCATTCTAGGAGGAGGATACAATCATCGCCGCTCTATCATTTTCCCTCATACACGGCTATTTCCTTTGATATATCATCATTAACAACTCCCAACCAGAGGGTAAGTGAAAGTCAATATTAGAGCCTGTCTAAGAAAATACCTCTAGATATTCTGCTATATTTCATTTTCCTAATTTTAGTCAAAGGAAATACAAAAATCATGCTAAATATATCTTTGCACCTTCTAGCTTCAAAATATGAGAACCATAAATTTTGCACGATGTGATACTTAAAGAAATAATCATTTTGGTCGTCTAATTCTTTCTAGAGTTTTCCTTGATCATGTTAAGACTTCAAGGTCCGAACTATAGATTTTTTAAAGAGAAAACACTATATACCATTCTCCTCTTTTACTTCGTCCCTACTTTCCCTCCTTAATTTCTGAAAATGCCATTTTGTATCCGAGATAAAACCTCGTTAATAGAGGGACCAAATTGACCTCCAAGCATATCCTAACTTTCAAAACCAATCACACTTAGTACCCAAATGTTCACTAAGCCTAATCCATTCAAAACCCCATGTTTACCGAATGGGGCCATGCTCAAGCACTATATGTAATGACTTGATTGGCTCCACTTGGATCAAACTTCCGAAAGTAATATCCTTAAGTAACCAGACAAGATAGTGACCATTTTAGGTGCTCATGTATATTTATGAATAATTCAATAGAACCCCATGCATTTGATATGCAATTTAGATATATTGCATGTCCTAAGAAAGAAATTTAGGTTAGGCCAATCTTCTAGTAGCATCTGCACATGGAAATGGACTCAACCTCCTAAACATTCTGAAGCTAGGATTAAAATGGTCATCGTCAGGGTAGGCATAGTTTCAATCTCTACATGAGGGATGTGTGTAAAGCCAAATAGCTTGTGTAGAAGAAGCCGCACAAACCATTTTGAGACACCTGGGATTGGAATTAGAGCTTGTTATGGGGACCGAGCACAAGCACTCATGTGGGCTTGTGGCGTATCTTCTTCCAATTGCTTCATTTCCATTTGGGGATCGGACAGAGGCTCACATCAAGGATTCCATACTCAGTAGATCACGTGAGCCAGTGTGTCGGTGGAAGAAGATGCTTTTTTTTTTTTGGTAAAGGACGGTGGAAGAAGATGTTGGACTCCACCAGTTTTACAATTCACAACCCTCCTGATTAGCATTTTATCTTGGGTTTTCAGCCAAAACGAAAAAGTAGAAAAATGAACTTACTGTGAATGTTCTATCTTCTTATCTAGACATATGAATTTTTTTCTCCCTCATATCGTGTTAAGATTTTTGCAATTTAATAACTAATTAAAAGTTAAGTTACAATAAGAAATTGTCCATGTCAATGCCCGTCAACAGGTTGACGACTGAATTGGCTCTAAATTAAAAACTAAATTGGCACAAATATAATAGATATAAGACCTTTTTGAAACTTTTCCCTAAAAGTACATTTAGATGATATATCCTCTTTTTACTAGTCAATGAAACAATACTTGTCAATGAACGTGAGACACATGACAAAGCCTTGTTAGATTGCCTCTACCAAGCACAGATGCAAAGCAAGATGCAAATGTGGCAGGCATAGAAGTTAACACTATCCATTTTGTGTGGAAAAATTGCCCAAAAATTTTAAATTTTATAATTTTGCCAACTAAATTCTAAATGATGCAATATGCATGTGCACTTAGTTGAATCATGCTGGCCGTATTCTACAAGGTATCAAACTAGGCAAATGAAGTTTTTCTCAATCGTTCATTGGATTCACTACAAATGAAAGAGATTATCTTCCACGGCCTTTTTTACTTCATAAATCCTCAACAGGACGATGCACCCGCTGCTGAAGGAGGGCTTTGCAAATGTACGGTGTCGACACTTGGCACCTAATGAATTAGGTTAAATACGGTAAAAGTTTAATTTTCTTATTTACTTTATTTTGTTTCTTTCATTCCCTTTTCCTTTTTTCAATAGACATTCTTCCTTTTTAAACTGATTTCTATTTGCCAGAATAATGCCCTTTTGTGTCATAGGCAGCTAGCCAAGTTTTCGTTATTTAGAGGAAATGACATGCATAATTTTTTCGGTAATTTTCTTGCATGCACAATTTCAAGCACAAAGCTGACCTTTGAATTGAGTCTTTATCTTTTTTACTTTTTATCTCATTGAATTGTTTGGTAGTCTTTTTGGGAAACTTCATAAGATCAAGATTTACGGGTGAAAAATCAGTCCTTAGAGGAGTTGATACAAGATACAAAAAGGAAAAAAGAAACTTGATTTAAGTGGAAAATTAGAAAGATTTATGAAAGAATGAGTTGAGATTATCATTACAACAAGATTTAGTGAGTATCCATAAATAATTTTGAATAAAACAATACTCACTTCGAGGCACTAGTTTTCAATTTTAGATAGTTATATTGTTATTGATAGGTAATAAGACAAGATTATCACTCTACATTCTTCGCGAGGCTTCTCCCAATCACCACGCGGCGAGTTCTCATTGGTCCTTGAATCTATTATCCAAATTTTGAGTCAATGTAAATAAATTCATATCCAATGTATTCATACACCAACCAAAGAGGAAGCAAGAAAGAGTGAATGTCCGGCATGAAAACAATTTCCGCAAACAAAAGCCTGCCTGCTCCACAAATAAAACTATAAGTTGTCCCGTGATTCTAGGGGCTCGATGCATGTTATAGGGTGCCTTTTGGTCAGTATAGTTGGAGAGAGATACCAATTTTAAGAGGTATTATCACCTTGAGAAGTGGGAATTTAAAGAATTTAGTTGCTACGTTTAAAAAAAAAAAAAATCAGAGGATAATTTAATTCTCTAAAAAATCAAAATCAGTCGCATAATCTATATTCACTTTAACATTCCCAAAATATTACACACTTATAGAAAAATTACACAAGGCACACATTTTTGCACTGACCCATCATGCATTTCAAAAATAAGGGCCTCAAAGATTAAATTATTAGTCGACCGTTGATAAGAAAAAAAAGTATCGCTTTTGCATATAGAATTTAGAAATGTTATGGTTTACGGATAGTGACACTTAATTTTTTCCATTGTCTATCTTGCATTAAAAAGAAAATTATTATAATTTAAAAAAAAAAAAAAAAAATGGGTGCATGAGACAAAGATGAATGGCCAAATACTCGGCTCGAGTTCAAGCTGAGCAACTCTTGTTTCCGTGGCCAAATCCTACCGGAGTCTGGCAAGGTAACGAGAGCAGTCCATCCATATTTATAATTTATGCTCGGTGTTGACATTATGTTGCATCATCGTTTGGATGAGCTAATATCTCCCTAAAGCGCATGTACATCATCTTTTAATCCGTAGCATTGCCCTCGTGTAATTCAAGTAATCAATATGATCGTAACATGGTTGTATCACGTGTGTCCGTTGTTTCGAATTCATGGTGGATTAGTTTCTGCCTCATCGTGGTAATCACGTCTTAGATGTCCAAATGTCAGCTGTCCAAGCATCCCAGGTCAGCATCAACCTCAGTCGATCCGACTGTTGAACCCCACGGTCCAAATCCTTTGGAGGTCAAACAGCGGGCCTTCAGCGGAGCTCCGGGCCTTGTAATGAGTTCCTGGTGGTCCTAAGGCATCCCTTTTAGCTTAGTAGAAGCGTTGGTGCCAAAGTCGCATGTTTAGATCTTAATATGGATTAATCTGCATCGTTATGACTTATTAGTGGTGAATTGTCATGTTTAGAGTCATTTAAATCTTTCCGTTCAAGGGGCAAAAGAAAAAAAAAAGAGCCATTTAAATGTTCATTTGCGCTATCTTTAATATAGACAAAAGGGGCACCCCAAAAAAATGATAATATAAAGGTACATAAATCACCATTTTTAGCAACACGTAAATTCATATCTAGTTGCATATTTTGACACATAAATTGACTGTTCATATAGTTTTTAATTGCATAGAAAATTTGTAATTAATTTTGAACCCCTAAATAAAAATAATTTTCATTCAATTTCATAGCATATAGGTGCTAGGAGATTTGTCCTAATAGTAATAGAATATATTAGAAAAATAAAAAATAAAAAAAAGAGAGAAAAATGGAAAAAAAAAAACTTAATTAAAAACGAAAAAAGGAAAAAAGGAAGCAGGGCCGGGCCGACCCGCCCTTCTTTCTTTTTCCTTTTTTCTTTTTACCTAAGCCCAGCCCGCTTCTTCCTTCTTCTTTTTCTCTTTCCCGGCCCGGCCTTCCTTCTTCTCCACTCAGCCCGGCCCTTTGCCCTTTCGTCTCTTCTCTTCAAGCTCGCAACGGGACAAGGAGCAGCGAAGGCGGCAAGAGCACAAAGGTACACGAAGCAAGAGCAGGTCCGTCCGGAGTTGGTGGTCGGGGCAGGCCGGTGGGGCGGCTGGCGGTCGCAGGAGCCATGTGCACCTGCTGGCCAAGCTTAAAAAGGGAGTAAGGATGAGAGAGAGTGAGAGTGAGAGAGAAAGAGTGATTCCGAGAGAGAGAGAGAGAGAAGTAGAGGGGTCAGACAGAGAGCTAAGAGTCCAAGAGAGCAAGGAAGCCTCCAGCAGCGTCGCTAGCCAATGAGCCCCGCCACGCTTCCTCTTCTTCCCTGGCGTCACATCTGTCAGAAAAAGGAGGATGAAGATGACGAAGGCTAAGGAAGAACGAAGAAGCAAATTGTTTTCTTCTTCATTGATTGTAATTGTGTACATCTCTCGTGTATTTAATTACAAGGAAGAAAATAATAAAGGAAAAGGAAAATTTGCCTAGCCTTTTCTATCCTAAAATACATTTATATTCCTAATACAAATTACAAAATCATATCTTCCAACACTCCCCCTCAAGCTGGTGGTCTGTATATGTCCAAGACCCCTAGCTTGTTTAGAAGATATGTATGTTGTCTTTGACAAAGAGGTTTAGTAAATATATCAGCGGGCTGTTCCGAAGTCCTGATTCCTCTCGTCTCAACAATTCCTTCTTGAATCTTCTCTCGAGTAAAGTGACAATCGACTTCTATATGCTTCGTCCTCTCATGTAGCACTGGATTTGCTGCAAGCTTGAGTGTTGAATCATTGTCACAGAAGAGTAAAGTTGGTCCTTTAACCGGAGCTCCGGGATCCAGAAGTAGGCCCCTTAACCAGACTATTTCACTAACAGTCTTAGCCATAGATCGATATTCAGCTTCAGCCGATGATAAAGATACGGTAGACTGTTTCTTTGTCTTCCATGAAAGAAGTGATTCCCCAAATTTGATGCAGAAACCAGTAATAGACCTCCTACTCATAGGGCATGTGGCATAATCTACATCGCAATAGGCCGTCATCTCCATGTTACACTTTCGAGAAAGAAGTATTCCCAAACCTGGACAAGTCTTTAAGTATCTCACAATCTTCAATGCTGCGTTCATGTGAGACTGCTTTGGATTGTGCATAAACTGACTAAGAGTCTGAATAGCATAGCAAATATCTGGCCTAGTCATGGTGAGATATATCAGTTTACCCACGAGTCTCTGATATCCTGAGGGATCTTGCAACAACAGATCATCCGAAGAGGAGGATATACCAGTGTCATAGCCAATAGAAGTCAATTTAGCATTTTGCTCAATAGGGATGACTGACGGTCTACAGCCTAATAATTCTGCTTCTGATATTATTTCCATCACAAATTTCCGTTGGCTCAATGATATCCCCTTATCTGAGCGAGCTATTTCAATTCCAAGAAAATACTTAGGTGACCCTAAGTCTTTGATATGAAAAGTCAAATGCAGATGCTCTTTAAGTTTCTTTACAGCAGAATCATCATTTCCGATGATGAGAATATCATCAACATAGATCATCAAGCAAATAAATGACATACCTTTTGTCCAAGTGAATAAGGCATAGTCATACTTGGATTGATTGAATCCAGCAGCCAAGAGTGCGCTGGTGAACTTAGCATACCATTGTCTGGAAGCTTGTTTCAATCCATAAAGAGATTTGCGGAGACGACATACCTTCGACTCCCCCTGTCTCCGTAATCCGGGTGGAAGCTCCATATATATTTCTTCATCCAGATCGCCATGCAAGAAGGCATTATGGACATCCATTTGATGTAATGGCCAATTACGAAAAACAGCAATAGACAGAAAAGTACGAACCGTGACATCTTTTGCTACAGGAGAAAAGGTTTCATGATAGTCGAAACCTTCTCGCTGGGTGAAGCCTTTTGCCACCAACCGAGCTTTGTATCTTTCCATAGAACCGTCTGCCCTATATTTTATCTTATATACCCACTTACATCCAATGGGTTTGCGATGATCAAGCATTGAAACAACATCCCAGGTATGATTCTCTATCAATGCATGTAATTCTGAGTCCATGGCCTTTCGCCAACGAGGATCATCTTTGGCTTCATTATAACTAGCAGGTTCTTGATCTTCAGAAATATGACTTATGCAACATAGATGTTCTGGTGTCAATCTATCAAATGACACATAAGAGGAGATAGGGTAACGAGTACCTAATGATCTTGAAGAACCACATATATAATCTTTCGTCCAAGTTGGTGGTCGAGAGATTCGATGAGAACGCCGCTGTGGCACTTGTGGTGTGGTGGATAATTCCTCAATAGTAGTGGCTTCTAAAGTATCCGCCAACTGTGCTGGCTCGTCATGCAACGATCGATCTTCATGAGGATGCGCAATAGAATCTTCAGCCGTATTCATAAGAGGTGTTGGAGGTAAGATATCATTTGTTTGTGGAAGAGTAGGAATAATGAGTGCTTCTCCACATGATGAATCTTCTTCCAACAAGAATTCCCGATTTGTCTTTCCTTCTTCAGATAAAGTTGTCAAGGAAAAAGGAAAAACATCTTCATGAAACACAACATCCCTACTGATAAAGAAATTCCCTGTAGACGGTGCATAAAGCCGATATCCTTTTTGCAAAGTTGGATACCCCATAAAAATGCATTGAGAAGCTCTTGGCGCCATCTTATCTTTATGGCCCACTGTAGTGACATAGCACAGACATCCAAAGACTCTGAGATGGCTCAGATTCGGTTTTTTTCCATACAATAATTCAAAAGGCGCCTTTCCTTTTAAAATGCGTGATGGCATGCAGTTGATCAAATATGCTGCAGTAATCACACAATCTCCCCAAAATTTTTCAGGGACAGAAGCTTGGAATTTAAGCGCACGAGTCACTTCTAAAAGATGGCGATGTTTTCTCTCAACAATGCCATTTTGCTGAGGTGTATAGGTACAAGAACTCTCATGCAATATCCCATTTACAGTGAACAAGGAAGCACATTCAGCATTAAAAAATTCTTTTCCATTATCAGTACGTATCCTACGAATGGATTTCTAAAATTGGGTCTTAGACAAGGAAATGAATGTCTTTAAATGAGAAAAGACCTGACTTTTGGACTGCAGCAGAAAAATCCATGTGGCACGAGAGTAGTCATCCACAATTGTAAGAAAGAACCTAGACCCATCATGATTTAAAGTATGATAGGGCCCCCAAACATCAACATGAATAAGAGAAAAGATATCATCTGCTCGAGAAGTGCTATTCTGGAAAGGAGCACGAGTTTGTTTAGCCATGGGACAAATAGGACATTTAGGGCAAGGAAAAGATGCACTGTGGCCCAATCGTTTATGATTAAGAAAATTGATGTCATTGATAGTAGCATTACAAAGAGACTTATTGAATGCAACAGAGATAATTTAGATAGATGCGGAGAATCCAGCCAAAAATATAGACCCCGGTTGACTCTACCCAAGCCCATCGCTTTCCCAACCGAAAGGGCCTCGAAAGAAACATTTATCGAATGGAAAAGGATGTGACATGAATTTTCTTCACGACTCGAGCAACCGAGATTAAATTGAAATGGAAGTTGGGTACGTAGAGCATGTCTTTAAGAGTAACAAGAGAACTAAGCTTTACAGTCCCAGTCATTATAACTTTGGTGTTGTTTCCATTTAGAAGTTGTACTGATATAGGAAAAGATAATTTTGTAATGTCTGAAAGTAAATTCCTATCACAGACTATGTGATCACTTGCACCAGAATCAATAATCCATGCATCCTTGGAAATTGAGTTCATCAAACAATAGGATGTACCTGTGAAGCTTCCTCCTTTATCAGAAGGATCCAATTTCTTCAAAGTGTCCATCAGCTCGTGATATTGTTCATGGGTAATTGATTTTCCCATTTGCTGACCCGAGACCTGAAAAACTGAGGAAAATTTCCCCTTTTCTTTTTCTTCTGGCTTTCCATGCAGTTTCCAGCAATTCTCAATAGTATGATGTGGGCGTTTACAATAATCACAGTATAATTTACCTTTTCCCCGGGCCCATTAATTTTTGTATTTGAATTGGGCCTGAAAGCCTGTGCCGAAATCGGCCCATATGACCCGTCGGACCCCCCTGGAAATGGGCCTCGCGAGCCTTCCAGCCCACTCGCGTTGATTGATCGCGGTCCATCCGATCCGATCAAGTAGCTTCCTCGTGAGCCGTCGGATGGATTGAAGAAAACAGCACGGGAGCCGTCGGATGCATTGGAGAGGACGCCGCGCGAGCCGTCCGATCCTATCGGCCCCTGGAGTGGCCGCGAACCGTTCGATTGAGGGTGGGAGTAATCTCCACCGTCCATGCTTCTCCTTAAAAGGGATTTAGGGTTTTTGTTGTCAAAGAACAACCCTAGATCCGCCTCTCTCCTCCCCGAGCTTCTCTGTGATGAGCGAAAATGGGTCTTGGCTGCGAGAGCGATGCCGTCTCCTCCCTTGCCGTGGTCCGCCGATCTTTGTTGACTCTCCTCCTGGACGGCGAGTTGATAGATACGGCCGAGACTCGGCAGGGGTTCCATGGTGAGTATGTGAGATCGGAACGACAGGTATGCCTCGTTGAGAATGAGGAGGAATCTTGTCGCCTTTTCCCTCTCTCGCATTTGCTTGTATTGCTGTTGGATATTATCAGGCCAGTCGAATTTTTCTTCGGCTGCCTCCAACTCATTCCATAGACCGGAAAGCTTGTTGTATATTGTCGCGATGCTCATGTTCCCCTGTTTCAGATCGGAAATTTGTTGTGTGAGATAAAAATTCTAACTTGGTCGAGTTTTCGTACATCTCTCTTATGTTTTCCCACATCTTCTTCGGATCCTCCGTCGGGAAGTCCGGCCGCGACCTCGGGCGCGATGCAGTTTCCAATCCAGGTTCTCACCAATTGGCTGCATCTCCTCCAGAGCCGTGCCCTTCTCTCGTCAGACGGAATCGGGAAAGAACCGTCGATGAAAACCTCTTTATTTTTCGTTATAAGGGCCAGCCGGAATTCGCGTGGCCAGCTTGAATAATTGTCTGCACCTGTCAATTGCTGACTTATGATTTTCAATTCTGGTCCATCGCTGTTTGTTGTATACAACGGGTCCCCGGGTTCCGGCCGCCCACTGTTAGCGAGAATTTGATATGGGAAGAAACCTGGTGCAGGAGTCGGGTAAGGATTCGTTCCCTGACTCGAACTGCCAAAGCCGAATCTGTAATCCGCATTCTGAAACCCTGAATGGGAATTGGTTCTCTAACCCGATATATTTGATCCGCCCGTCTGCTCCGGGTCGATGCTAGGGTTTGTCCCATCACTGGTTGGTGGACCCTCTTCGACCCGCGCACTGCTGTGGTAGCCAGGCGATGATGAGTTGGGGATAGGTCCAGGATACCATGGATACGGCATCCATTGGTAGGGGTGACCTGTGAATGGTTGCCCTGCAATTCCCTGAGCCTAATGTTGCCACTGCACGTGCGGATGTTGGCCCTGGATTTGTCTGTGCTGTTCTAGTGCAGGGACTACGACAGACGAATCTTGATCTCCCAAGGCTTGTATCGAAGCTTCTGTCACGGATTGATCAACGGGAGGAGAGGTAAGATCTTGTGGTGTTGACATTGTAAATAAGAAGTTGATTCCTCTGTTAACCTCTTTTGCAGATAAGGTTCCTTCAGGCAATCAAGAATTTTGATTCCTTTGGCAACACTCTTCTGGGATTTCAAAGTAGGTTTATGAGGCAATCGAAGCGGAAGCAAAAATCAGAACCGGATTGGCTCTGATACCATGTTAGAAAAAGGAGGATGAAGATGACGAAAGCTAAGGAAGAACGAAGAAGCAAATTGTTTTCTTCTTCATTGATTGTAATTGTGTACATCTCTCGTGTATTTAATTACAAGGAATAAAATAATAAAGGAAAAGGAAAATTTGCCTATCCTTTTCTATCCTAAAATACATTTATATTCCTAATACAAATTACAAAATCATATCTTCCAACAACATCCTCAGTAAGTCCCCCGGTTCTCGAGGATCTTGGCTCGGAGACGTTGCGAGGTGGTCAGCCATAGCTCCATTTGTCTCGAGCTCGTCCTCTAGCCGCCGTCTCCAACCCGGGTAGGGACCCTTGCGATTAAACTTTCATCCCATTGAACCCCTGCTTTGCCATTTTCCATGTAAGACGTGGAGACTCGTTTTTCTTCGGTTCATGCTTGCGTCAAGTCTGAATAAGTTGGTTTGCATTGCTCCCGAACATTGCTTGCCAATTCCCTTCGAATCTGTGGACGTGAGTTCGAGTCCTGAGTGGGTCAATACCTTCTTCTCAATCCATGCTCACTGTGTTCAATGAGATACATAAGCCAGATCCATCATGATTATTAGCTCGCATCATCCATCGTTGGACAAAAACAAACCAGTCATATTTTAGACATTCTTTGTTCAAAACACTGACCACGTGGCGCATTTGTTTCCTGCCACTCGTCATCGACTCGATTTTTACGATATTCCAGCATCTTACTAACATCATTTTTTGCTATTGTGTGTGTTCTTTGTGGAGAAATACGGTTTTTAAATCACTGATACGAATGAGACTTTTAGGTTAAACTCACGCCAGCCGCGTCCCAACTTCCCCATTCACAACCTATGCGTATTTGTAGTGCCTGGTTTTGGTTTAGAAAAACGAAAAACGTTTGATGGCTCAGAGCGGTGCTTGGAAGAGATTGTTAATGGCGTTGGCCATGGATGGTGGTTGCGTGGTGGCCGGATATAGCCTGAATAGTAGAGAAACTCTCAAGTTCATCTTCTCCTCCATTACCTCCGACAATGCCACAGCCTAGGCAACCACTCTCTCTATCTATCGGCAAGTATATTCGGCCAGACCTCATTCCGGCACTACAAACCCTTATATCCGGTCCTTCCTCTTCGTCCCCCTCTTCCCGTGGCCACTTTGGCGTTGCTTGCTTGCCATCTTTTGCCCTCTCTCGGTAAGCTAATGCACGGAACGACAAGGGGCGCGGGTTAAAGAAGAGATGGTTTTCTCCCTCGTTTTTGTACACCAAAAAATATTTACATGAGCAAGCATACACAAGGGCTGGAGTAGCGGGCGTTTCTGAGAGAAATTTGAGAAACTTTTGAGCGTATGCAAGTGATTTTCTTGGCCATTCCTGCCTTAGAAAACGTCCCCCTACCTTTTCGCTGCCAACCGTGGCTGTATCATCTCTCTTCGCTTTCAGTCCGGCAGCCACACTGCTTGCCCATGTTTCGAGGCCGAGGAACTTGAAGAACGACTTCATTTAGAATTCCGCTTGAAACTTTGATTTCGGTCGATTTCAGTATGATTTTCTTTCCAGTGAGAGACTAATTCCGACCCCATTCCTTTTGTTCCCTTTTATTTTTAACTTTTATTTTTGTGTGAGCATGTTATCCAATTGCATTTGATAGCGGTCGTAATCCATGGCCGAAATGTTAATTATTATATACGGCTCCACATGTTTGCTTATCGTGCCTTTTTATCTGCTTGTGTTAGTCATGCCATGCATGCACATGTGTTAAAAACTTAGTGATAGGGGTGGTAATTGATGGCCGATGGTCCCAGGTAGACAGTGGCAAATTCATGATAGGTGGTGGATTAATGGAAAATGGTGTTATATGGGATATGGATCTATCTTTATTGAAGCTTTGGTGTTGTGGAATAAATGTGCATAGCGTTGAATGGGCGATGAGGAAAGAGTCCTGGGAATGGGAAGTTAGCGTAAAAGACGGTGTTTAAAGAAGAAGCTAAGAAAAAAAAATGAATAGGTAAAGTAGACAAAAATGTGGAGGAAATAGGATGGGCTTAAGTTGAGTTTTATGGGCTAGTCAATATTTTGGCAGATTTGGGCTTTATGTTTGTTTAGATAAGTTTGGGCTGTGTTTGAACTTTAGCGAACTGGGTTTAGTTTAACTGAGAGGGCCTGATATAGTAAACCCAATATTCTTTACCTGTGGCCCGGACCCTTTGACCAAGACTGCCCATAGTTTTATTTAGTCTTTTTTTTTTTGTTCGATCCCATAGTTTTATTTAGTTAGCATGCATTCAGTTTTGGGGTTTTAGTGAACACCTTTGATTATGGCTCGGCTCATTAATGTTTTAAACAAGATGCTGGACACCATCTGAATTTAACTCATGGGGTTGCAATCCTGATTCTTAAAACAAAGTCATGTGTGTTATTTACTTTACAAGTATTGGGTTTTATTTCTTGTACCTTACTTTAGGCATTTTCAAAATTTGGGTGTTTTCTTCCTGCACTTTCAATACGATGATTGCTCTTTTCCTTTTAACGTGATTAGGGAAAGTTTTAGGATCATAATAAACTCTTGAAAACCATTTCATGAGCAATTAGTGCCAAGGAATGACCTTTAGTGTTCATAATTGATAATAAAATTGTTTTATCATTCAGATGAACATGCCATCCAAGTTAGAGGTATCGAAAGAGTGCTAACTAGTTTGTCAGCGTAATCATGTTCTCAAGCCTAGTTACTCTCTAGTTGTGCATGAATTGAGACTAACTCTTATGTCTAGCTTGATTTTTAGCTGACCCCAAAAGTTTAGTAGCGAAATCTGTCTCACATAGAATCCATTATGATTAAATTCAAATTTAAAATGAACCCAATATTGTGCAAGGTAAGAGCTTAGGAGAACCTTGGCCTAATTGAGGGCCATTGGCCTGCCTTTGGTCATTACCTTTTACCCGTCTTTTATGACCATCATGTTGTGAAAATTGGAAGGGTCGCAACAATGGAAAAGGAAAAGGGACCAAAAAAGAACCAAAAGAAATCAATCTGCACTTCGACTGATTTGGACTATTGGTATTTGATGGGACCGATGGATGAATGGCTTATGTTTGACCCTTTTATTTCGAAGTTGACATGGAAGCATAAAGTCGATCTCCTTCCTCTATATTTACTAATGTTTTTGTGCATATTCAGGCGACATATCATAACTTTACTAGATATCTTGCTCTATTTTGTAGTTGCAAGTAATCCACGTTTTCTTCTCACTTTTTCCTTTTCAAGTTGGTTTTGTTCTTGTGAAAATCATAGTTGAAGCAACTACTACTACTACATCAACTTCTGCAATAGCAATTAAAGCATACAAAGATGGACTTAGCATTTTTGGCTACATGAGTAAAACGATGACTCTTCTTTCAAGTTCAATAATGAAGGTTGATAAAAACAAGCAAAATACTTTATGCAAGAGCGAATAATATGGAGGCATAAACAAACAAGAACAAGATGAAAAGGGATACCAAGTAATAAAGGTTGGATTTGCCAGGTCAAGGTGTCTGAGCAGAAGTGCTCAAATTGGAAAGAAAGTACAAGAAAGAGATTAAGAGATTATGCATGCTTGGAGCTTCCTTGGTTATGGTCACGTGCAATTTTGAGAATCATATGGCCAAGAAGCGTGAGGAATTACAAGCGCTAAGAGAAGAAGGAAAGCTTCGTAATGGGTAGCAGCTGAAAGACCCCTAGACCCCTAGACCCCTACGAGGTTGTGGGGGGAACCGTCGGATCTTTTTTCTTTTTTCTTTTTTCCAGGAGTTGCAAGATAGCAACGGCTTCCAGCCTCCAGCGTGTGAGCCGGAATGCACCCGCCGTCGCACCGGGCCCCACCCCACCCCATGAAGAGGCGCCCGCTAAACTGCGTTCTCCCTTCCGAGGCCTTGGATGCTGTTATCATGGAAATGCCAATATGTCAATAACTACCTTCTCTTTTGACACGATTCTTCTCATTTGTTTTTTTTTTAATTCTTTTATCCATAATTATTTTAGGCTTTTAATTTAAGACTTATGTACTCTAACTGAGAATCGACATTTTTCTTTTTGCTAGAATGACATTATGAACATTCTCTTTTTGCTTACAATGCAAATGCTGAACAATAAGTATAGCAATCATCAGTGCTTCTATAAGAGAGAAGCACTGATGATGGTCCTTCCATTTTTGCTCAAATCCAAATTTATCACCACTCCTAATTAGTCTGTTACAAGTTTCAACAATTTGTGGAGATGGGTATAGTGATATCTTAGATGAACATCATATCATCTGAATTTATCGGCTTGATTTTAACTATCACATTGCATCTTTTATGATTTATATCGTTTAAGTTCCTATATACATTAGAGCTTTCTAGCCAAACTCTTCTATAAAGATTCATTTTTTAAAGCAATTGCTAATATTTCAATGTTTTCCGCTGTTTTATTATTTAAAAAAAAAATACATGTATTTGCTTAGGGATCTTTTCATCTTTTGATATATATTGATATTTATACACTTATCTGCTTCGAAGCAATAAATTTGTCTCCCTCATTGTAAATATTCAATTGTCTTTGATTCTCTTGGGACTAAAAATAGAGTACATTACAATCAGGGAGGGAGGGAGGGAGGGTGGAGGGAGGTGGTCGTCAACGGAGTGCACTAGCAGCTAAGGTAAAAGGAGGAAGAAGGACGAGAATTGGAAAGGAAAAAACCGG
This sequence comes from Eucalyptus virginea, assembly GCA_014182375.1. NCBI lineage: Eukaryota > Viridiplantae > Streptophyta > Magnoliopsida > Myrtales > Myrtaceae > Eucalyptus > Eucalyptus virginea. The sequence goes on along the minus strand of CM024520.1, from coordinate 3,924,947 downwards.
AAGAGAGAGAGAGAGAGAATTTGAGTTCACTAACCTGGGAAAAGAAAAGTATAATGTCTGCTTGCTCGAGTGATTAGTTTTAAGGTTAGTCGATTTCAAAAGATTGGAATACTGAATCGAACCAATCGTGTTTGGAAAATATATGTTTTGGGTAAAACAACGAATTCTTGTTAGTTATAAAAGTAGCATAATCTCACTATAAAAGAAAAAAAAAAAGAAAAAGTGTTTGTCGAACGGTTTTGTTGGTGTTTGTTCATGTTGAAGATTGTGATTTAAATTTTCTACAAGTGCAAAATATATATATTTTTTTATTAAATAATGGCTTTAAAACCATGTCAACCTGGAACTAGATTAGTTGAGACGGTTTCACAGTGTTGGAACTAGAATCAGCCTTAATCCGGTTGGTCGAGGTCTACTCGATTTGGTTCTTGAGTTGAATCGGACTCGATGCTCACGCCTACTATCAACATAAGATTCACCCAGCAATCCATGTCAGACAAAAAAAAGGCACGTGATATGATGCTACACTTAACATATAAGAATAAACCAAGCCTATTTCTCAAAGTTTCATGAACTAGTTAACAAAATGGATTATTTTTAGGGACAATATTGAACAATGAGAAAATGCTCGGTGAGGAGAGATTGTTATTAACCAAAATGAAATTTCTTATGTTCAGCACATATTACTTCATTTTAGATGGATAGGCTAAATGATATCATCTTTCTCTCTCTTGCTCGACTGACGTGATTGAATGTTCGGCATGAAAACGAACTCCACAGACAAAAAAGGCTGCCCACTCCACAGATAAATCCATAAGTTGGCCTGTGATTCTAAGGTCTCAAGGCGTCTCACAACATGCCTTTTGATCAAGATAGTTGGACAGAGATACGAACTTTAACAGGTATCATCGCCTTGAGAAGTGATAATTCAAAAAAATTAGTTGCTACATTAAAAAAATCAGAGGATAATTTACCTCTCTAAATTATCAAAATTCGGCCGCATAATCTATATTCAATTTAGCCTTCCCAAAATATTACACACTTACAGAAAAATTACATGAGGCACACACAAATATTCATGCCGACCTCTAAATTTTTGCATTGACCAATCATGCATTTCAAAAATAAAAAGTAAAGGCCTCAAAGATTAAATTATTATTCGACCATTGATTAAAATAAAAAAAGTATCGCTTTTGCATGTAGAAATTAGAAGTATTATAGTTTATGGATGGTGACAACTAATTTTTTCCAAAGTCTGTCTTGCATTAATAAGAAAATCATTATAGAGAATTTTTTTTTAAAATGGGCACATGAGACAGATGAATGCGCACATGCTCGACTTGAGTTCGAGTTGAACGGCGCTCGTCTCTGTGGCCAAATCCTACCATCGTCCGGGGTTTCCAAGGTAATGATTTATGCTCAGTGTCGACCCTATGTTGCATTACCGTTTAAATGAACTTATGTCTCCCTGAAGTGCACTTACATCAGCTCGAATTAGAACATTCAGGACTCATTTTTAATTTGTAGCATTGTCCTCATGTAATTCAAGTTATCGTTTCGGTCATAACACCATTATATCACGTGTCCGTCCTCTCGAATCCATGATAGATTAGCTTATGCCTCATCAGGGTAATCGCGTCTTAGATGTTTCAGTGCCTGTTGTCCAAGCCGTGCAATGCTCAGACAACAAGTATTCAGACTCTTTAGGCTGGTCTCGGCCGGTCCGACCATCTAGAAGTTGATTTCGCGCCCGAAAAGGGACTGAACCCCACGGTCCAAAACGTTTGAAGCTTGCACAGCGGGCCTTCATCCGAGCTTTGGGCCTTGTAATAAGCTCCTGGCGGTCTTGGAGCATCCCTTATACCTTAGTAGAAGCGTTCATGCCAAAGTCACATGTTTAGGTCTTAATATGGATCAATCGGCGTTATGACTTATTAGTGGTAAATCGTCATGTTTAAAGTCATTTCATGTTTCCATCCAAAAAAATTCATTTAAACATATATTCTTCATATACAAAATGATAAATGAAAAAGTACATTGCTGATACTTAAATTTTGACAATTTATTCAAGGTTTAATTGCATTGAAAAATCATGGATTAATTTTTAACTCCTGAAAAATAATTTTGATTAAATTGCATAACACATAGGTACTAAGAGCTCTTGCACTACTAGTATTAAAATTCATATATATATATATATATATATATATATATATATATATATATATATATTTTTAAATCCTTATTATTATTTATGAAAATTTTCTTTAAAAAAAAAAAAAAAGCAAGACCAGGCTAGCCTCTTGTTAGGGTTTGCTTAATGGTTTTTTTTTTTTTTTTTTTTAACTAATCTCAGGATGTGGATCGCCCTTGTCACCGTGGTTTAAGATGCTTTTTTCCTTTGCCGAGTCTCGCTTGGTGCCTCCGTGGTGTTTGTTCGGTAAATGTTAGCAAGGTCATAAGTGAGAGTAGATGATGGTTGGGTAGTGATGGACTGTCTAATAAATATCATCTTGAATTGAAGAAGATTATGTATTAAAAGAGTACTAATTAATTAATTAGTGTAATTATGCCCCAACTTAGATTCTCTAATTGGGTAGGAAATGAGGTATATTCCCATGTTTCTATTTGACTTTAATAGGCTAATGGTGACTACTCATTTGAAAATCTCCATAGCATCAATTGAAGCTAAAATGTAATACTCATGTGAGGTATGGGTTTAGGAGAGTTTGTGCCTAATCAAGGATCACAGGCCTGTCTCTTAGGCAATACCTCTTAACACATTATCATTTCCTTCCAAATGAAAAGGATAGATTGTGACATACATAAATTACCATTTTTAGCAATACTTAAATTCATATATATTTATGACCAAAAAAAAATTAATATGCAGTTGCATATTATAGTCAAATTTATGATGCATTTGGTATTTATTTAGTGAAACATAGGTTACATTAATTTTTTTTGTTAAATAGGTTACGTTAATTTGATAAAAAGGAAAAGGGAAAAAGTGATAATAAAAAAAGGAAAGGTAAAAAAGTGAAATTCGACATCTGGCGTAAAAATTATGTTTTCAAAATGCTTCTATTCATGTTTAGCCTTAGGGTTTCATTTACGACAAAAAAAAAAAAAAGACTAATTTCTTTAATAGTAAATGGATACCAAGTGACAAAGTTTGGATTTGCAAGGTCAAAGTGTCTTAACAAGAAGAGCTCAAATTGGAAAGCAATTACAAAAAAGAGATTACGCGTGGTTGGAGATTTCTTGGTTCTGGTCATGTGCGATTTTGAGAATCATATGGCCAAGAAGCGTGAGGAATTACAAGCACTGCTACAAAAAAGGAAAGCTCGTTAATGGGTGGTAGCTGAAAGACCCCCACAGCTCGTGAGAGTCATAGATGTCCCTAGGACCGAGGATAAGCGCTCATACATGGTGCCATCGATGAGATATAGGATTTTTAGAGAGAGAAAATGTCAAAATGATCGGACTCTGGAGGATGGTGGGGACCTGGAAAAGCTACAATACTACAGAATTTGATGAATAGTTTAGGAAAATGCTTGATAATATCATTTAGATACCGTTGTTAAAGGCTTGGAAACTTGGGAAGGTGCAGGATGAAATCACTCAACCTTTAAAGCTATAAGTGAAGGGTGGGCTGAGTGCCGTTGAAACTGCTCGACTTATATCAAATTAATAGAAAGGGTTGAGGTTGTTACTTGTCCTTAGTTAAGTTTGGGCTTTTTTTTTTTTTTACATGAGATAGTATTCCTAACAATGACAAGGACAACAAGTTGGCACTTACTAGTAGATTTCATGATTTGTGTTATGACGTGGATGGCAACACGCTTGTCAATATGAAACATTTATCAGTTGCTAATGCATATAAAATGTTTGACAAAAAAGTCGGTCCAAGTATGAAAACTTCAAACATTATAATAGTAGTATAACTAGTGGTTGTAGTGTGCGCTATTTTACCATTGTTAATTGATACGTGTTGAGTACTTTTAGAAAGGACATTATTCACCTCTGGAAAGATGAATTGAGGAGCTTGCGGAGATGGACCTATATCAAAATCATTGACTTGGATGAATTGCTCGAATTTTTGAAATTTTGTTATAAGGATTTAATTGGGGAAGATGGTGTGCTATCTGTATGGAGCACTGTTTCCTGAAAGCTGTGATAAATTTGAGGATTATTTGATAGAATATTGGAGGTAGAGGGATTTCTATTGAGTTTGGAGTGTACGTGATAAAAAAAAAAAAAAAAAACAATATATTGCATGATCCGATTAATATATCTTTGTTAGAAAAAAGTAGGATGAAAAAACATGTCCAAATGAATAAAGCGCTTTGTAATATGGTCCTTAAAATTTCGTCACGAGGCTTAGATTATAAGTTCTTGGCAAAAGTGTGTGAGGGGCTAGAGGAGGCTCCAAAAGAAGAAGGGAAAAAGTACCAAAAAAGTCCTAAACCTATTACATTAGTACTAATTTAGTCCTAAACTTTTCAATTGAACCAATTCAGTCATAAACCTTTTACTATTGGTACCAATTCAGTCCATCCGGCCAATTTTGGCCGGTCGACACTGACGTGGACGTCGGCCGGTGGCCGGATGCTGACGTGGCAATTTTTATGATTTTTTTTAAATTATTTTTTCAAATTTTTTATTAATTTTTTTCTTTTTTCTTTTCTTTTTCCTTTTTTTTTCTGTCTTCTTCCTTGCGTTGGCCAAAATGAGCCTCACCGGAGGCTTGCCGACCACTGGGTAAGGGCCGCGACCCTCACCGGCTCGCCCGGCCTCTCCCAAGGCTGCGGGCAAGGCTGGCCTCGCCTAGATCGGCCGTCGGCGAGGCGCGCGCCCGATCCGGGTGAGGCCGCCTCGCCCACGCGGCCTTGGGCTAGGTCGAACGGCCCTCACCAACCGCCGCTAGGGTTGCGGCCCTCGCCCAAGGCCGCGGGTGAGGCGGCTTAACCTAGATTTGGGCGAGGCCAGCCTTGCCCGCGGCCTTGGGCGAGGTCGAGCGAGGGCCACGACCCTCGCCGGCGGGCGGCGAGGGCCGCTCGGCCTCGCCGAGGGCCGCGGGGCCGAGGCCGGCCTCGCCGCATCTGGTCGAAGCCTCCTCACCGGCGACCTTGGGAGAGGTTGGACAAGGGCCGCAACCCTCGCCGGCGGCAGGCGAGGGCTTCGCGGTCCTCAACCGGTGGTCGGCGAGCCTCACCGAGGCTTGCCAGCCACTGCTAGGACAAAGACAGAAAAAAATTAATAAAAAATAATTTAAAAATCGAAAAAATAATTAAAAAATCATAAAAATTGAGGCTCACTGACCACTACTAGGACGAAGACAAAAAAAAAAAAGAAAAAAGAAAAAAATAATAAAAAATAATTTAAAAATTGAAAAAATAATTAAAAAATCATAAAAATTTCCACGTCAGCATCCGGCCACCGGTTGACGTCCCGTCAGCATCAGCTAGCCAAAATTAGCCGAATGAACTGAATTGGTACCAATAGTAAAAGGTTTAGAACTGAATTAGTTCAATTGAAAAGTTTAGGACTGAATTGGCACCAATGCAATAGATTTATGACTTTTTTAGTACTTTTCCCAAAGAAGAAGCATACGCATTTGCAAGTTGAATTTCTTTGGTGTGTAATGACTTGTGCGATCTATTGGCAACACCAAATTGCAGAACTCTTTCGACTTTACTCCTGCAAAGAAAATATAATTTGATGATCATTTCATATATATTTTCCTTGTTTGTCCAAAGAATTCAAGTCTTGGACTTACAGGGTATCGCAATCACATCTCTTCTATTTTCTTTTTCTCGCTTGACTAATCTAGGGTGCTTTACTTGAATTCTTGCATATGATTAACGGAACTCCCTTTAAGCCTCGAGGCATTGGTGCAGCTAGAGGTGCTAGACACTTGACTCACCAAAAGCATCTCTTTACCTATTCAAGTTGAATGTTTAACGCTACCGAGATTTTTACGCATGTCATTGTTGAGTTGGTATTGAAAGCCAAATCCCCAAGGTGATTTCAAGCCATTTACTATTAGAAGAATTCATCATTAATGTTGACCCAAACAGGTCTAATCACATTGCGAGGACCGTCGTGGAGAAACATTTTGCTATTTTAAGGTAGAGTGCCTTGATATCTTTGTTAGATCAAGGTGTCTATAGAAGGACCAATGCTTCACATTCCGATTTTCAATTAGTATTTGCAATTTGCTTAAAGTACATATTCGTGGTTATCTTGAATATTAATTGGTCATTCCACAGATGGCTTGTCCAGCTCTAAGATTTCAAGATACTCCATCTTAGGAAAGGAAAAAATCAGTGAACTCGACATGCTCAAGGTAGAAACCTCCTTCATGATGGTCCTTGCAACCTAATTAGACCTCAAAGTTTTTCAATCTAGAGTTCTTCAATAATGAAATGCTTGGAATCACCTCAGAGATTGGGTTTCCAATATCAAAATTTGGTAAAGACATGCATAAACAATTCATTTGCGTTAATAACATCCAATTTGAATAGATATAGAGACAATTTTGGAGCGTCAAATGTCTAGCACCTCTAGATGTACTGTTGCCTCCAAACTTGAAGGGAGTTCTGTTAAACATATGCAAGAATTCAAGTAGATTGCCTTAAGACATCAAGCGAGAAAAATAAGGTGGAAGGGATGCATTTGAATACCATTTAAGTTCAAGACTTGGAGTTTTTGCATTCATAATTAAAGTATAATGTGAATATATCCAACTTTATTACTGCAAATCAAACGGTAAATAGTATATAGCAAAATTCATGGATTTTATATAATATCATGTCTAGTTATATTCCAATTACAAATCCGAATGACAAAAGGTGACCTTAAAGTTTGATTCACTGACCACGACCATCTAGCTTGAGATTAGCTGGAACTTAGGTCATGGTTATAATAGAACATTCACAAACAATTTGAGCATCTCACATGGAGTCCCTAGACCATTAGCTCCACAATTAATTATAGTCTTGAAGATCCGACGACCCGCATTCAATTCCACTAACAAATTCGCACGAAGAAGAACAATTAGAAAGACATATTAAAAGTCATGGAAATGTCCACCAAACTCGGATGATGCATTTTTGGAAGTCACCGGTGAACTGTCAACATCGTTTTGTAGCTCCAGTTTTTTTTTGGTCGAGTAGCTCCAGTTTGAGTGCTGTCAATTTACGTGCATATATTTTACATTAGGTTCTGCATGCCGCTAGTTTTTTTTTTTTTTTTTTTTTTGGGTGGGTTGCATGCTACGAGGTCGACCGCAGAATCTTCGGAGAGAAAGACGTTCTGCTTCTGCCATTCAATCCATTTTTTAACAAATGCCAGTGGGAACTGACAAATTTTGTCAAATAACTCTAAGTTGCACATTCCAGATTCCCGAAAAGTAAAACCAATCGCGGAGAAGTCTCTGATTAACTGACATATTTCGTGAAAGAATTGCATCCCACCAATCATTTCTTTTTCCCTGTTAAATTACCGTACGAGAAGGAGACACGCACGTTCAAGAAGAAGAAGGCCTGGTTTTCCTCTCAATGTCTTTTTAACCAAATACATATACGGCCTTTCAATGAAAGTGTGTACACCACATATCAACAAGACAAAAACCATGTTCTTTTCTTTTTCTCATCAATGGAAACTAGATGTATATGTGAGTTTCAGAGATGGGAAGATTGACGGATTTCATCAAAGGTCCAAAACCAATCCCGATTTGCTTGGGACACATATAGGACACTATTATTGAGAGCTGACCATGGGTCCTTGCGTTTGTGCATGTTGTGTATATTTTGCACATGCATGTTCTTTTTGGTACATTTAGGGTTTGTTCATTTTGTATGAAATGAATGACTTGGAAAATATTTTTCAAACAATGATTGTTTATATCATTTAGAAAAAATTAGTTAATGATAAATGTTTTCATCATCGATAATAACCTATACCTAATTATTTTTGTGGGTGATAAAATATTTTTCCACTCATTTATTTTTATAAGTGATATAAGTGATTATTTTCCAAAAAATATTTTCCGAATCATTCATTTTCCATGAAATGGACATACCTTTAATATTACAATATATCTTGAGTTTGAACTCAAAAAAGAAATTTTTTAAAATTTAAATAGGTTTCCTAATTGGAATGGGGTTCCTAGCTTGAGTAAGTTTCTTGGAAAAAGCTTTTCTATTTTGGATCCAAATTTTTTACCATATAAAAAGTGAGTCATTTTGGGAAGAACATCCAACATGAGACTTATTTGTGAATAACATTCTAAAGTAATCAAAGGGTCAAGCCCATAGATCTTGTGGTATGAGAAATTGTGTGGGCTAAATACTTCTAAGTTATTAAATGTAATTGGGGGCTGAAAAACATTAAGAGTCTTTGAGTGACTTGAGTAATTGTCATTTCCAAAATATCGCTTGATTTTATCAAGACTAGTGAGTCTAGTCTTTGTTTTATGCAACCTCCTAGAACCTATAAAAGGTAAGAGGATGTAATGTTTTGGGTAGAGTCCCCTAAATTAAGGCGTGTGTTTATGAAAATTCTATCATATTTCTTTAAACACCTCATCTTCTCCAACTTGATAAGATCCACTGAAAAATGTAGCTTAGCTGGTTAGATATGTTAACATCCTAGCATCCTCAAGCATCTCTACACTTTGAACTAAATCTCTAAGTAGTTTACAGCTAAAAGACGGTCCTTGAAGGGTTTAAACATGAGGTTTGCCTACTATGGGATAGCATACATGCTGCAACTTACCCGGTCTTCCTTACTCTTTGTTGCTTTCCTTATGGGTGTAAGTTACACCAATTGAACCACGTAAATCTAATGTCTAATTTATTTTCTTATTCTATACGTGCATTTGTTTTCTACAACAATTGATATCAAAGTCAAGCTTGATTGATAATAAGTGAATCAATGGGATAGCATAATGAAATGTCAAAATCGACAAATTTGATGAGAAAGATTTTGGTTTCTAGAAAATACTAAATAAGGATTTTGTTTCCTTTTTTGATGATGCATTATAATTGCTTTTGATTTGAGTTTTGCCATCCCAGTCTTCTATGCTATGGCATCATTTTTAATTTTTAGCAAACATTAATTGACAACATTTGGTTTAATATCAAACTATCTGGTAATGTGGCAACTTAGAGTTCACTTGTACAACAAAGTTGTCTCAATGTTCAAAACCCATGCACAAGATTGGATCGCTTAATGCACCGTCACAAAATGGAATAAAAGAGAGATTTGGGAAAATACTATATATTGTATTCTGAATTTAATGAATTTTATACTAGTATGTTATGCTATTTATAATACAAAAGGATGAACCACTAAAGAAAGAATCAAGACTGATATACAAAATCAAATCTAATTCTAAAATGATTCTTGGATCAATTATAATCTGTGATTGATCCTTGTATATCTCCATCATTCCCCCTTAAGCCGGTGGCTAATATATATCCAAGACACCTAGCTTGTCAGGAGATATGCATGCCGTCTTTAACATAGCGACTTGGTGAAGATGTCAGTAGGTTATTCCATGATTCTAATCCCACTTGTCTTGATTACTCTTTCTTGGATCTTATCTTGGTTAAAGTGACAATCCACTTCCATATGTTTCATTCTCTCATAAACAATGAGATTTGCTACAAGTTTGAGTGCCGCATCATTATTGCAAAATAGATTTGTTGGCCCCTTAACTTGTACACCAAGATCCAAAAGTAGGCCTCGTAGCCAAACTATTTCATGAACAATCTTGACCATAGCACTATACTCTTCCTCAGCCGATGACAATGATATGGTTGATTGTTTCTTCATTTTCCATGAAAGCTAGGACTTTCCAAACTTAAAACAAAAACTAGTGATCGATCTTTAACTCATGGGGCATGTGGTATAGTTTGTATTACAATAAGTTCTCACGTCCAAGTTGCAATCTAGAGAAAGAAGTATCCTAAGTCCTGGACATTTTTTCAAATATTTCACAATCTTAAAGGTTGCATTTGTGTGAGGCACCTTGGGTTTTTGCATGAATTAGCTGAGTGTCTGCATTGCATAACATATGTCAGGTCTTGTCATAGTGAGATATATGAGTTTCCTTATGAGCCTTTGATAACTGGATGGATCTTCAAGCAATGGGTCATCGATTTCAACGAAGGATCTAGCATCATATTCAGCTATAGTTAACTTAATATTTTGCTTAATAGAGATAACAGTTGACTTGCATCTAGATAATCCTGCCTATGATATGATTTCCAGAATGAATTTCCATTGATTGATGGAAATTCCTAGTTCTGAATGAGAAATCTCAATGGCAAGAAAATACTTGGGAGGCCCCCAGTCTTTCATATGAAAAGTAGAGTATAAGTACTCTTGGAAACTTTGGATGGCCAATTCATCATTTCTCATAATAGTATACCATCAATATATATCATTAGGTAAATTGATAATGTACCTTTAGTCCATGAGAAGAGGGGGTAACCATGTTTAGACTACTTGAAGCCAATAGCTATAAGTGTTGTAGTAAACTTGACATACCATCGATGAGAAGCTTGCTTGAGACCATAAAGGGATTTACGGAGACAATAACTCTATTCTCCCCTGGTTGCCGTAAACCCTGTGGAAGGTTCATATATATTTCCTCATCCAAATCACCATGAAGAAAGACATTGTAGACATTCATTTAATGTAATTCTCAATCCCGAAATGCAACAATAGATACGAAGGAGAGGATGACGACCTCTTTTGCGACTAGAGAGAATGTTTCATGGTAATCAAATGCTTCACATTTTGTGAATCCTTTAGCCATTAAATGAGCCTTGTATCTTTCAACAGTTCTATCAGCCTTGTACTTGATTTTATAGACCTATTTACAACCAGTGGGTTTATGATGAGAGGGTAAAGGTACTATATCCCAAGTCCGATTATCAATCAGTGCATGCAACTTTGCTTCCATGGCCTTCTGCCATCAAGGATCGCGAACTGCCTTATTATAACTAGAAAGCTCTTTTTCTTAAAAAAGTATAGTAATGTAGTACATATGGTCCTTGGATGGTCAACTAAGTGAAACATAAGAAGATATTGGGTGTAAAGTACTTGATGAATTGATGGTGCCACAAAGGTAGTCTTTTGTCCAGGTAGGTAGTTGAATGGCTCATCCTGATCATCCAAGGGGAATATACTTAAATGTGGAAGAAGGTTGTGATATTGGAGAGGATGTTGAAGAAGATGTCCTTGATGGTAGTTTTGCGGAAGATGTCCCCGAAGATGTAGTGGAGCTCTCTACAATCGGTGATGTATGCTCCTCGGTCACATACTCTGAGATTGTAGAAGAACCCGATGTCTATTCTACTATTAGTGAAAGGGCCAGAACATCTGAAGGTGTCATAATTGTAGAAGGATCATGAGATAAATCTTCTTCAGAAAGGAATTGACCATAACTGGGTTTCGAGTTAGATTGCTCATTTGAAGACAATTCATCCTAAAATGGAAATATATCTTCATGGAAAACAATGTCTCTACTTTTAAAGAAATTACCTATTGATAGCTCAAAAACACGGTAATCCTTCTAGAGTGTTGGGTACCCATGAAAACACATCGTCGAGCTCTGGGACTTAATTTCTCTTAAGGGCCCAAAGTAGTAATGTAGCATAGGCAACCAAAAACTTTCAGATAATCAATCTTAGCCTTCTTTCTGAATAGTATCTCAAAAGGAATTCTTTTGTCCAAAACTCGAGTCGGCATGCAATTGATCAAGTAAGTTGTTGTGACCACATAATCTCCCAAGAAAATCTCAAGAATAGATGCTTGGAACTTAAGAGTACATGCAACTTCTAGAAGATGATGGTGTTTACGTTCAACAATTCCATTTTGTTGTGGTGTATAGGTGCACATACTTTCATGCAGAATTCCATGAGAAGAGAGGAGAAGTTTGCATTCACCACTAAAGAATTATTTTTCATTATCTATTCGAATATGTTGAACAGATTTACCAAATTTATTTTTTGACAAGGTGAAGAAATCAGCACAAGAATGATTGTCTATAATAGTGAGAAAATATCGGGAGCCATCACGATGTGAAATGTGATAAGGCCCCCAAATGTCTATATATATCAAAGAGAAAATATTTGAAGTACAAGTTTTACTTACGGAAAATGGTGCAAGGGTTTGATTTATCAAAGAAAAATTATGGCACTAAGAATGTGGAATAGAGGCATCGAGACCCAAACACTAATGAGAAAGAATAATCTTATAATTGGTAGTAGCATTATACAATGATTTTTTATTTGTAGAAATACAAGATAAGTCAAAAAATTTTGGAAAGCTAGTCGAAAAATATAACTCGTCAGAAAGTCTATCCTAGCCCATTAGTTTGCCAGTTGAAAAGACTTGAAATAAACTGTTATCAAAATTGAAGATAATGGGACAAGAATTGTCCTCACAAGCCTTAGACACAAACATGAGATTACATTTGGACTGAAGCACATAAAGCATGTTTTGGAGGGTAATGGAAGGAGTAAAATTCACTATCACCACCGGTCGTGGTGGCTCTGTTGGATAGGCTCCAGACCTCCAAACGGGAGCTCCAGACCTCGAAGCCCCTTCAACACAAGTTGAAGGGAGGCTGGCAGGCCATTTGGTGATTTAAGCGTGGCGCCCTGGTGGTGGGTCCTACGCTAGCGTCACCTGAGGGTTTACGTGGCGGCTGTCGACCAAAGCGGTTCCTCCAGTCCCAAAAAAAGAAAATTCACTGTCCCTATTTTTGTGACATAGGTCATATTTCCATTTGGGAGACGCACAAATAATATGGAGCTAAGGTTTTCTTCAGCATGGGAAAAGAGACTTTCATCACAGATAATGTGGTCACTAGCATTTGACTTAATTATCCATACATCATTAGAAATGAAATTGAAGCATTAGGATATACCTAAAAAGCTTCCCTTCTTGTCTAAGATATCCAGTTGCTTTATGGCATTCATGAGTTGCTGATATTGATCATGGGTGATTGGTTGATCATTATGCCCATCGACTTGATTGGCAAAAAATTCTCTCCCCCTTTTTCCTTTGTCACTTAGCTTTCCATGCAATTTCCAGCAAGTATCCACCGTATGATTTGGATGTTTGCAATAATCACAATACATTTTACCTTTTCATTTGTATGAATTCCCTTTTTGTAGTGACGTGACAAATGAATAGCCATTGGATTTGGTGGCTTCATACGGGCCATCGAATCCATTTGGGGAATAGATGGAATGTGAGTCGTCATATTTTCATTGGATGGGTGAAACGAAGGTAGTCCAATCTCCCTCTTGATTCCTGGCCATATGTTCTTGTCTTCATCTCCTATCTAGAAACTGTAGCGCAGCTTTCTTCCATCCTTTCGCTTCCTCGACCGCTTATTCTTCTCTGCTAGTGGCTCGTTTGAGTGGCAAGGAGGATGCTTTCTCTAGTCTTGATGTTTTCTGTTGATGCCAGACGCTATAGCCAACTGATAGATCCGAACAAGCAAGGGCATGGGTTGCATCGCCAATGGGTTCTAAAAAGTAAATATGAGTTATTCAGAATCATTAGAAATCGGATCACCTTCTCTCATTCCTTCATCTTGCAATACTATTGAATGTTTGCTCGAGTCCCTCAAGCTTCTCTTCCACTACTTCAAGTTCATTCTAGAGGGCCAATAGTTTATTGAAACAAGCCCCAATCAACATATTTCCCTATTTTAGTTCAGATAAAGCCTGGGTTAGTGCAAAAAATATTTGTCGGATCGAGCTTACCATACATTTGTTTAATGTTGTCCCCATAATTTTCTAATTCACCATTGAAGGGAGTCTAGTTGCAACCTTTGGGGCGACACAATTTTTTATCCATGTTCGGACTAACTAATTACACTTCCTCCAATGTCGAGCCAACCGATCGTTGGTTGGAATGTGAACAGTTCTGTCAAGGAAACCATCCTTGTCTTTTTTCATCAAGGTTTACCAAAGCTCTTGAGACCACATTGAGTAGTTCTCATGACTGAAGAGTTGTTGGTTGATGAGGTGGAGCTCCGGTCCATTGGCTGTCGAAGTATACAAGGGATTGCTGGGCTCCAATCGACTTCCTCTAGTGGGAATTAAATCGGTTAGGGATTAGTTCTCAAACTCAATGCCCGATTTGCATGACTGACCCGGATGCACTAATTTGGGTCTTAGGGTTGGGCTTGCCCCATTAGTGGCTAGCAGGCTCTCTTGGGACTGATTTTTCTCATCCTAGGCCTATTTTTCCCATTCTGGGTTCATTTGGGCCGTCCCATATAGCCATGGATTTGATGGGCCTTGGATAGGTAGCCACTAGATGGACGGGCTCAGAATGCCCTATCCTAGTTTGGCTGGACCTAAACAGGGATCCACAAGATGGGTTGTGTCTGGGCCATAGAACTTTGATTTACCACATCTTCAATAGAAGATGGTGGGTGTTGGGACATCTCTTTAGTAATTTCTGGGGCTTGATTCTCTTCCATGGTATTGGTAAGGAGGTATAAGTAAAAAGATAATTTGGTTTTGTGTTGATTTGCTCTCACATTAATTCCCACGCTAGAGTGCTAACTTTGTTTTGTAGGTTATAGTTTTCCTACAATAATAAGGATAGAAGATTGAGCTCCGGGGGCAATCGATGAAGGTTGCAAAAGCTAGGCTATAAACAGGGCTCTAATACCATGTTACAAAATGGAAGAGAAGAATCAGATTTGGGAAAGGACTATATATTGTATTCTGAATTGAATGAATTCTGTATGTTCTGCTATTTATAATACAAAAGGATGTACCGCCAAAGACAAAATCAAGATTAATATACAAAATCATATTTAATTTTAAAATGATACTTGGATCAACTATAATCCATGATTGATCCTCCCATATCTCCAACATGCACTGAACTGTTCTGTTGTAGTCTTGTGCCTTATTAGTCTGACTCGGTTAAGAGATTTTTCCAACTCCGCGGTGAAGAGCTTGGGATTAAAATGTCTCCCTTTCAATTTTACTGATTAAACTTGATTACCCCCACAATATTTGACTACGTATTCTGGTTATATAAGAGAACATTTTTATCGTTGTTTTTCACTCCCTCACATTTCAGAGCAACCAAAGAACTTGTGGGCCATTCAGCATGGAGAAAGGTGAGTGCTTTTTATTTCCTTCTTTTTTCTTTTTTTTTGGTCTTATCTTTTTATTTCCTTCAACTGGTGGAAATTTCGTTGGATTTCATGGAAGGTCTAGAACCCTTATCGATTCTTTTGGTGTGCATATAGGACACTATTATTGAGAGCCAACCATGTGTGTCCCCGTCTTTAAATGTCGTGCATACTTTGCAGGTGCACGTGCTTCCAAGTGTACATCTTTCATCATTCTTAGAACATACCGGTATATGTAACTGGTCATTGCCGCATCACTTGACGTTCTTTGCCACATTGCCTCATAATTCTGGGGAAGTAGTTGTCGCATGTAGAGCACCCCTCGGTTTGGCCTTTTATATCCTCTAAGCCCTAGCTAATTCCACTTATGTTCTTGAACACCTTATCTACCTCTGGCACTTGGTCTTTTTCATTTGATCTTAGTTTTTATACTTAGATTAGCCTATGCTAAGAAGTGTGCACGAAAAAGTTGGTTGTAAATGATGTTGGAATTCTAGTCGGCGAAAGACGACTTACTTGATTTCGATGCGCAAACAACAAATGGCCCCGGATCGAACGTTGAATTGCCGATGAAATATGAACAACACTTCCTCACGTTAGTCTAGATGCCATCACAAGGAAAACACCCGATTTCCACTGCGTAAATGCCGATTGTTCTTGCAAAACTGAAATTGGAATGCCTTCTTCTTCTTTGATGGAAATGGAGAGAAATCTGGTTCGTATGTTTGTCAACCCTTCCAACGGTTGTGTTCAGGAGCCTTTTATACGTCTCCCTTCATACCCTTCCATTAGTGTCTTTTCATCGTAATGTATCAAATCGATACGGTGCGATCCCATCGCACCCCATCATGAACGTACCAGCTAAAATACTACATCTACCACTTGGACATGATGGGCTTGATAGCGCTCTATCAAGAATATAAGGCATTTAATATTTATCAACTTTATAAAACAATTCATACTAGTAAATAAGTCGTGCGACCAGTGAGTACACCTGCACTTGGGAGCTCAAATTATGCACCTGTTAGGAATGACATAATGATTACAATCCTGAAAAGAAATAAACAATCGATGTCTCACAGTGCCCCAAACATATTTTATTACATCAGTCCAAGTATATCTATTCCTTAAAGGCTATACTTGACTATTCTAAAAAACAAAAAAACAAAAAACACCATGTATTTATAATTACATCCGCAACCACATAAGGTGATATAATTGGTCGACCAATAAATATATGTGATAGATGTAAAACAACAATAGTTTTCATTCGCACTCATTTCTCTCTCAATTTCAAGACAACTGCTTTCCTAGATATATCCCATAGGCCATATCTATTCATGACCGCCCGTAACATGCTAAAGTAGCAATATTGATATTTCATTTCGAGAACATAGTCAGAAGTAACATAGGGCACATAATGAGGTAAATTATAAGTTACCTCAAAGGCTGACACGATGAGTAAATAGGGATAATTTTACTCACATTTCCTTATCGGTCGTACAATGCACGTGTAGTATGAATTACATGCTATAGCGGATTTATTTTTCTATAAGAGCGTATGTCATTTATCAAATATATCAACTATATGGATCTTAGCCTAAACATAGTTATGTGCTTCTAACGTACTCATGTTTAGCTCGAATGCTATATCAGCTCGCTTTCTATAGCGCCCAATCAAGTACTCGCATTTGGCATCTTTCAGGCATACATGATTGTGAGATTATCATGTTCGGTCTTGTTATAAATAAATCACAGACCTCATCTTGACTCCAATCGATGCGACATATTTTATGTATCAGACTTGCTCTTCAGCATTTATTTGTACATAACGTCTCATCTCAACGTGCTATCTAAAGCACTTGAGGCAATTGCTCATGTGAGTGAGCTAATCATTGCCTGCTGACATACCTTTTAAAAATATATGTGTATTTGCGCTAATCTCATAATGGATTTGTACTTATTGATAAAACTTCAAATCACTAATAAACAAACAAGTATAATACATCTGTCCACAAATACATAAATTAATGATCCTCTACAATAACAGATATAACATTTTACGCAATTCTAGTGACATCCTATGGGTCAAGAATATGTCTAGAGGAATAGCCTTCGTAAATGGATCAGCAACCATTCTATTGATTGAAATATAATGTAGGATCACTTATTTTTGCGCTATAATATCTCTGATAAAGTTATTCTTTATGTCAATGTGCTTCGTCCTTCCATGATACTTGGGATCTTTCACATAGGCAGTGGCTGCTTGACTATCGCAATAAATTGTCACCGGTCTTGGAACTTCAGTGACAGTAGCTAAATTTTTCAAGAAACGTTTTAGTCATACTGCTTCTTGCACTGTGGTAGAACATGCAATAAATTCTGCCTCCATCGTAGACAAGGCCGTGCATGTCTGTTTCTTGCTATTCCAAGAAATTGCACCTCTATTGAGCAAGAACGCATATCCAGAAATCGATTTACGCTCATCCAGATCTCCACCCCAATCGGCATCTGAATAACCCAATATGCGTAAATCATTCCCTTGGTAACAAAGTCGATAGTCCATGGTGCCCTTCAAGTATCTCAGGGATCCTCTTCACTGCTTTCCAGTGTGCTTGACCGGGATTCTCATAATTGTCACCATTCAGCTTCTCACCCTTATTGAGGTCAGCCACAATGGTCTTAGATGCCGAAACCATAATCAATTATTACAACACATTGACATAATAAACACAGAATCAATACTAGCACACTTTACAAAGTAAC
The DNA here is from genome assembly GCA_014182375.1 of Eucalyptus virginea. NCBI lineage: Eukaryota > Viridiplantae > Streptophyta > Magnoliopsida > Myrtales > Myrtaceae > Eucalyptus > Eucalyptus virginea. The sequence goes on along the minus strand of CM024520.1, from coordinate 3,906,988 downwards.
ACACATATTTAATTTGCACTAAAGACAAACTAAATTAATGATAATTCAACAAAAGACACAAAAGCAAAAGTTCACTATGTTCCTAATCAACTTCTATGTACAATTGTTCTATTATTATTAATTAGTTTAGTTTGCGCAAATTTTAAGTTCTAGGTGAGAACTCCTTTCAATTCTATCAACCTACGAGCTCACACTAGGAAAAAATAATTACATGATCTCATGTAATTTCTACGTTTTTCCTTAACACAAAAAACATAGCATGATAATAACCAACGTATAAATAACAATCGTGCTTCAATTATAATCAAAAATCGTAATTAAACATTTAATGGATTTCCTATAATTGTTCTAATTTTCTAGCAACTAGAAAATTGCCAGTATATTAAAATATATACATCATATCATTGAATCAAGCTTTACATAGCATATATAACATCATTTGCACACAAGCTAGCTACTGTATTTCCTAAATCACAAGAAAATACAAGCTACAAATGAATAAGCTGCATTAAACCCCAAAAAATATGCGTACATAGGGTTTCCTATGCATTTTCATACATTTATAAAATTAAAAATTAAAAACTAATTATACCACAATGTAGAGCACATCCATACGAACCCAAAGCCTCCAACCACGCTCCAATCGGAGCTCGCACGTGCCCCCACGCGCCGCCTGAGTGCGCGACGCGTGTGGCGCACGCACCAACGAGCCAAACGGCTCCTGGACGATCCAACCGGTCCGACCGGTTCGACCTTTGACCGGTCCGACTTGTTTGACCGCCAGACCGGTTGACCGATCAACGATCGGTCGGGTCGGGTCAACAGGTCGCATCTTAGGTCGGTTCGGGTCTCATGTCACCGGTCAGCCAACTGCCGCCGGTGCTGACGTAATCGATGACGTCATCCAAGCGGTTACCAACTGTTGGATGACGTCATCAAGTGTCGCGTTGAACCGCGCGACGCACGCGTGACGCACACACGTCGGTTCGCCGACCGGCGTGTGTTGCGCACGCACTGGCGTCCCCAGCCCCTCAGGCGCGTGAGGCCCACGCGCAGCAGCTTCTGGCCGCGCGTGTGGGAGTGTCCAGCGTCCTTCGGTCGTACTCGAACCATCGTCAGACTCGTCTCAACGAGTACTTTCATCTTGTATATTCAAAAGTTGAGTTTGGCCAAGAAAATAATTCAAAAAACAGCCAAAACCTCACGGATGCACGCGACCCCAAACCCGTTCTTTGCTCTGGTTCGATTTCGAGTTTTTCATATGGCAATTCCGACTATCAGAGATCCAAACAGTATAGATTTCATATTCTTGATCTCAATATTAAATGGTAAACGAGAAAATTCAATGAAAAACAAAGCAGAATTCACGATCGGGCTCTGATACCAATGTTGGGATTCTAGTCGGCAGAAGACGACTTACCTAACTCCGATGCGTAAACAACAAATGGCCCCGGATCGAACGTTGAATTGCCGATGAAACACGAACAACACTTCCTCACGTTAGTCTAGATGCAATCACAAGGAAAACACCCGATTTCCACGACGTAAATGCCGATTGTTCTTGCAAAACTGAAATTAGAATGCATTTTTCTTCTTTGATGGAAATGGAGAGAAATCTGGTTCGTATGTTTGCCAACCCTTCCAACGGTTGTGTTCGAGAGCCTTTTATACGTCTCCCTTCGTACCTCTCCATTAGTATCTTTCCATCATAATGTATCAAGTCGATACGATGCGATCCCATTACACCCCATCATGGACGTACCAACTAAAGTACTATAGAGTGCAAATATGTTCGATTAAAAAAAAAAAAAAAAAGAGTGCAAATATGTTATAACTATTACGGGTGCATTCGGTTCAACATTCCCAATAGGCTTTCGGCCTCCAAAGCCTCTTGAGGAATCTTTGAGACTGTTTGGCAACAATTTTGAAATAACTTTCAGTGAAAGTTAGCATTGGGAAGGCTGAAAGCCCAATGCTAGTAAAGACTAGCTTTGAACTTTCAGCATTTGGTCAAATACTGAAACTTAGTTTTTCTTCCAAAACTATCCTCACTCATTCTTCAAACTTCTGGTTTTGTCCTTATTATTTTTTTAAATGCCAAAGTAATGCTAAAAAAATCAAATATATATATATGCTCAAAAATTAAATATATTTTGGTCTTTTTAAAAAAAATTATTTATATATTTGATTTTTTAGCATTATTGTCAAAATTTATATTTAAAAAATTACATACATTATTTTTTTCAAATTTAAACAAATAAAAATTAAAAAATTCCGATGAAGGGTTTGGTCTTTTAAAAAAAATTATATATATTTATTTATTTGATTTTTAGCATTATTGTCAAAATTTATATTTAAAAAATTACATACATTATTTTTTTTCAAATTTAAACAAATAAAAATTAAAAAATTCCGATGAAGGGTTTGGTCTTTTAAAAAAATTATATTTATTTATTTATTTGATTTCTTAGCATTGTTTCCATATATATATATATATATATATATATATATATATATATATATATAATAGCATACATTATTTTTTCAAATTTTAAAAAATAAAAATTAAAGAACTTCGACGAAGGATTTGGTCTTTTTTTAATATATATATATATATATATATATATATATATATATATATATATATATGATTTTTTTAGTATTATTGTCAAAATTTATATTTAAAAAGTTGCATACATTATTTTTTTAATTTTAAACAAATAAAAATTAATAATTTTCCACGAATGATTTGGTCTTTTTTTTTAAATTATATATATTTATTTGATTTTTTAGCATTATTATGAAAATTTATATTTAAAAATTTGCATACATCATTTTTTTTTTCAATTTTAAGCAAATAAAAATTTAAAAATTCCGATGAAGGGTTTGGTCTTTTTTAAAAAAAAAATTATATATGTATTCAATTTTTTTAGTATTATTGTCAAATTTATATTCAAAAAGTTGCATACATTATTTTTTTTTTCAATTTTAAACAAATAAAATTTTAAAAACTAATATTAATCACCTAAAGAGCTTTTCCAATATGTTTTCTACTAAACAACATTTCTCTTAAAATTGCTTCTCAAAACATAGTTTACCAAACGGCCTTTGCATTTACCTAAAATCCTTTAGGCTAAACTACTTTATATTTTTCTAAAAAACTTTCAAAATGTTGAACCAAACGCACCATAATTGCTTCTATATTTAACATTCACTCGCGTGCCAATATGATTTTAATAGAGCATTAAAATAACAATTTTCATCTCGCACTATATCCCTGGACCATTGGCTCCCTGACTAATTGTATTCCATAATGAATCCCAGTGAGCCGCATTTAATCCTACTCTCGAATTCGTGGACTAGAAAGAAATATCAAAAGGCGTCGAAATGTCCACCAAATCCGGATGATGCGCTCTTGCAAGTCAACTGTGAAGTGTCAACATCTTATTGCAGCTCTAGTTAAAATTAAATCTACTTTTAAAATGATACTTGGATCAACTATAATCCATGATTGATCCTCCCATATCTCCAACATGCACTGAATTGTTCTGTTGTAGTCTTGTGCCTTATTAGTCTGACTCAGTTAAGAGATTTTTCCAACTTCATGGTGAAGAGCTTGTGATTAAAATGTCTCCCTTTCAATTTTATTGATTAAACTTGATTACCCCACAGTATTTGACTACGTATTCTGGTTATATAACGGAAAAATTTTATCGTTGTTTTTCGCAGCCTCACATTTTAGAGCAACCAAAGAACTTGTGGACCATTCAGCATGGAGAAAGGTGAGTGCTTTTTATTTCCTTCAACTGGTGGAAGTTTCGTTGGATTTTATGGAAGGTTGTGCGCATATAGGACACTATTATTGAGAGCCAACCATGTGTGTCCCCGTCTTTGAATGCCGTGCATACTTTGCAGGTGCACGTGCTTCCAAGTGTACGTCTTTGATCATTCTTAGAACAAACTGGTATACGTAATTGGTCATTGCCACATCACTTGACCTTCTTTGCCACATTGCCTCATAATTCTGGGGAAGTAGTTGTCACATGTAGATCACCCCTCGGTTTGGCTTCTGATATCCTTTAAGCGCTAGTTAATTCCACTTATGTTCTTGAACACCCTTTATCTACCTCTGACACTTGGTCTTTTTTATTTGATCTCAGTTTTTATGCTTAGATTAGCCTATGCTAAGAAGTGTGCATGAAAAAGTTGGTTGTAAATGAGTGCAAATATGGTGTAGCTATTTTCCACCTTCAAGGACGGATCCTTATTGGCGAATGCGTGGGGAGCTGGCCCTAACCATTGGGTCTCACGTGGACCCCAAATAAAAGTTTCATCTAACAAATGCCTAAGATAAATCAAACCCCATCGAATCAAATCTAGATAAATTTTTCCGTGACTTCAGGAGGAAAATGTGACTACTCTGGATTATTTTCTCTCCTGGATTGGACAAGCATAAGAATCTAATGTTTCCTTGTGTGTACAAATGTTGTAACTATTAAGGATGCATTTAGTTCAGCATTTCCAATGCGCTTTCAGCCTCCAAAGCTCCTTGAAGAAATGCTGGATTATTTGGCAACAATTTTGAAGTAGCTTTCAAGTGAAAGTCAGCATTGGAAAGGCTAAAAGCCTAATGCTAGTAGGTATTAGTTTGAGTTTTCAGCATTTAGCCAAATGCTAAAACTTAGTTTTTTTCCCAAAACTATCCTCACTCATTCTTCAAATTTCTTATTTTGCCCTCATCATTATTTTTTAAATGCCAAAATAATGCTAAAAATCAAATATATATAAATGCTCAAAAATTAAATATATTTTGGTCTTTTTAAAAAAATATTTATATATTTGATTTTTTTAGTATTATTGTCAAAATTTATATTTAAAAAGTTGCATACATTATTTTTTTTTTCAATTTTAACAAATAAAAATTAAAAAATTCCGACGAAGGGTTTGGTCTTTTTTTAAAAAAATATATATATTTATTTGATTTCTTAGCATTATTTTCAAATTTACATTTAAAAGATCACATACAATATTTTTTTCAATTTTAAACAATTAAAAATTTAAAAATTTTGATGAAGGGTTTGGTCTTTTTAAAATATATATATTTGATTTTTTAGCATTAGTTTCAAATTTATATTTAAAATTTTGCATACATCATTTTTTTTTCAATTTTAAGCAAATAAAAATTTAAAAATTCCGATGAAGGGTTTGGTCGTGTTTTTAAAAAAAAAAATTATATATGTATTCAATTTTTTTGGTATTATTGTCAAATTTATATTTAAAAAGTTGCATACGTTGTTTTTTTTCAATTTTAAACAAATAAAATTTAAAAAATTAATATTAATCACCAAAGAGATTTTCAAATGTGTTTTCTACCAAACGGCATTTCTCTCAAAGTTGCTTCTCAAAGTATAGTTTACCAAACGACCTTTACATTTACCTAAAATCCTTTAAGCTAAACCGCTTTACAAAATACTGAACCAAACACATCCTAATTGCCTCTATATTTAACATTCACTCACGTGCCAATCTGATTATAATAGAACATTAAAATAACAATTTTCATCTCGCACTATATCCCTGGACTATTGGCTCCCTGACTAATTGTAGTCCATAAAGAATCCCAGTGAGCCGCATTTAATCCTACTCTGAAATTCGTACACTAGAAAGAAATATCAAAAGGCGTCGAAATGTCCACCAGATCCGGATGATGCGCTCTTGCAAGTCAACGGTGAAGTGTCAACATCGTATTGCAGCTCTAGTTAAAGTTGCTGTCGTTTTACGTGCAAATATTTTATGCTAGGTTCCGCACGCTACGAAGTTGAAAGTCTACTTCGGAGAGAAAGAGATTCCGATCCTGCGATTCAATCCATTTTCTTCCATAAATGCCATTGGGAACCGATAAAATCTGTCCCTTAAATCTCTGATTAACTAAACTGACATTTTTGGTGAGAGAATCGCATCCCACCGACCGTTGTTTTTTTTCCTGGTAAATTATTGTCGGACGAGGAGACATGCGCGTACAAGAAGAAGAAGCCACGCCTTTCCTCTTAATGTCTTTTTTAACCAAATACACGTACGGCATCTCAATCATAGTTTCTCCACCACGTATGATCAAGACAGGAACTGTCTTCTACTTCTACTTCACCTCAGTAGGAACATGATCTAATCGTGAGTTTCAGAGACGATGACGCGAGGAAGACCTTCATCTATGTAGCACCGATATGAACATGTAATATGTGACACGATACGACACGACATGCCGATACGTCATTTCTTAAAAATAGAGAATTTCGACATGTTCCGACACGTTATATATTAAATATATTTTTATATAATAATAATAATAATAATAATAATAATAATAATAATAATAATAATAATAAGGGTTAATACCTAAAAAACCCCAAACCGGTATACCCGTGACAAATTTACCCCAAACTATTTTTTTTACCACCAAAAACCCCAAACTGGTACACTTTTGATAAATTTACCCCAAACTAGTACACTCGCGATAAATTTACCCTCTGTTAGTTTTCATTAAATTTTAATTAAGTCGAATGACACGTGATAGTTAATTGGTATACCGATTTGGGATTTTACACTCTCGTTTGTCACGGTTTATAATTTTTGTGATTCTTTTGTGGTATTAATCCAATTTACTGTAGGGTATAATTGTCAAAAATTTACCAGTTCGATGTTTTTTGTGGTCGAATAAATTAGTTTGGGGTAAATTTGTCATAAATGTATCACTTTACAGTTTTTTATGGTCGATCGGGGTAAATTTGTCACGGGTGTACCGGTTTGGGGTTTTTTATGGTCAAAAAAATAGTTTGGGGTAAATTTGTCACAAGTGTACCGGTTTAGGGTTTTTCAGGGTATTAACCCTAATAATAATAATAATAGCCTAGAATTAATTTACACGAAAAATATTAAATAATATCATTCATTATTTTAATTTGTTACAATAATACACAAAACTTAGAGGAAAAAAACATTGTTTAAAGAAAAATGCTGAAATGATATTTTTGAATTTATTTATTTATCATATATAGCATTTTTTTTATTACTTCTTTCATAGTAAAAGACTTTTAAAAAAACAATTCTAAAAAAACAAAACTGAAAAAAAAAAAAATTTGACCCCATGCATGTATATTTATAGCAATTTTATTACTTCTTTTATTTATATTTATATTTTGACTCCTCAAGTATTAGAAATTTTAAAATTGACCCCGTGCGTATCGGAATCGCGTGTCGAGAGAGAGTTGATCATGTGTCAGATTTTTCGACACTCGTTGACCGCATGTCGGAGCGTGTCGGAGTGTGTCGGATACGACACGAAGGCTTCTAAAAAGTGTCCATGCTACATAGACCTTCATATCGCACCTTTTCAAACGCCTGGAACTGGAGGGCATTAACTTTTACAACGACCAACGCTGAAAAGTTGTCTCGATGTTAAAAACTCACACAAAATTGGACCCACCGAAATGTTCTACTCGGATCTTGTTCCTTGTTATTCTAACTTGGTTAATCAGGGGGGGTCTGTTTCTGGAGATTTTACTGCTCTACAGTGAGGAGCTTCTCATTGAAATATCTCCCTTTCAATTTTTGCAGAGTAAGCTTAATTACCCTGAAGAGAATTTGGATTCGTATTCTGGTTACATAAGAGATGATTTTGGACATGTTGTGATTTGCTCCCTCACATCTCAGAGCAACAAAAGAGCTTAAGGACCATTCGGGATCGAGAAAGGGAAGTACTCTTCATTTCCTTCAACCGGTGGAAATATTGTCGGATTTCATGGAAGGTCTCGAAGCCTCCTCACTTCGCTCAGTGTGCATGTAAGACACTATTATGGAGAGCTGACCATGTGTGCCTGAGCTTTTACATGTCATGCGTTTGCTCAAGGGTACATCGTCCATCATTCTTAGAACATGCCAGTGTATGTAATTGGTCATCGTCAGTTCACTTGACATTCTTTGCCATATTGCCCCATAAGTTTGGAGAAGTAGATGTTGTATGTAGAGTGCTCCTCGGTTTTGTTTGCGATATCCTGATGCCCTAGTTAATTCGGTTTCTGTTCTTGAACACCCCTTATCAACATATGTTATTTGGTTTTTTTTTTTTTTCAATATTGTATTTTATGCTTAGAGTAGCCTATGCTATGCTAAGAATTGCATGTGAAAAACTTGAGTGTGATTAAGCACATATATGGTGTAGCTATATTCTGTATAAGGTTGTATATCCTTATTGGTGAATGCATGGGGAGCTCGACACGGCTGTTGGATCTCATGTGGGCCTAATAAAAGATTCACATAATCAACCATAGATATTCAAGTCCGCCGAATCTGGATCTAGACAAATTTTACCGTGATCTCGGGAAGAAAATGTGACTTGTTTGCGTTATTTTCTCTCTGGAGTTGGACATGCATGATAATGTAATGTTTCTTTTGTTTGGAGATTCCATAACCATTTATTGCATCTATATTTCCATACACTCACGTTTACTACTTAATGTTAGTATAGTTTTAATTGAACATTAAAAAAACAAATTGAGCATCTCGCACCGTTCTAGGACCATTAGCTCCCTAACTAATTCTATCATCTGACCAAAAGGAAAAAAAAAAATAATTGTAAGTCAGTGAGAACTGATAAAATTTGTCAAGTGAATCCAAGTCAGACTCCACATTTCCCAAAACCAATCATGAACAAGTCTTTAATTAAGTTTAATTTTTTTTATAAGAGAGTTGCATCCCATCAATTTTTTATATCCTCAAGCCCTAGCTAATTCCGCTTATGTTCTTGAACACCCTTTATCTACATCTGGCATTTGGTCTTGTTTATTTGATCTCAGTTTTTATGCTTAGATTAGCCCATGCTAAGAAGTGCGCACGAAAAAGTTGGTTGTAAATGAGTGCAAACATGGCGTAGCTATTTTTTACCTACAAGGACGGATCCTTATTGGCGAATGCGTGGGGAGCTGGCCCCAGCCATTTGGTCTCACGTGGGCCTCAAATAAAAGTTTCATCTAACAAATGCCTAAGATAAATCAAATCCCATCGAATTAGATCTAGATAAATTTTTCCGTGACTTCCGGAGGAAAATGTGACTACTCTCGATTACTTTCTCTCCTTGATTGGATAGACAAAAGAGTCTAATGTTTCCTTTTGTATTCAAATTCTGTAACTATTAATTGCCTCTATATTTAACATTCACTCACGTGCCAGTTTGATTATAATAGAACATTAAAATAACAATTTTCATCTCGCACTATATCCCTGGACCATTGGCTCCCTGACTAATTGTAGTCCATAAAGAATCCCAGTGAGCCGCATTTAATCCTACTCTAAAATTCGTACACTAGAATAAAATATCAAAAGGCGTCGAAATGTCATCCAGATCCGGATGATGCGCTCTTGCAAGTCAACGGTGAAGTGTCAACATCTTATTGCAGCTCTAGTTAAAGTGCTGTCGCTTTACGTGCAAATATTTTATGCTAGGTTCCGCACGCTACGAAGTTGAAAGTCTACTTCGGAGAGAAAGAGATTCCGATCCTGCGATTCAATCCATTTTCTTCCATAAATGCCATTGGGAACCGATAAAATCTGTCCCTTAAATCTCTGATTAACTAAACTGACATTTTTGGTGAGAGAATCGCATCCCACCGACCGTTGTTTTTCTTTTCCCCGGTAAATTATTGTCCGACGAGGAGACATGCGCGTACAAGAAGAAGAAGCCACGCCTTTCCTCTTAATGTCTTTTTTAACCAAATACACGTACGGCCTCTCAGTCATAGTTTCTCCACCACGTATCATCAAGACAGGAACTGTCTTCTACTTCTACTTCACCTCAGTGGGAACATGATCTATTCGTGAGTTTCAGAAACGATGACGCGAGGAAGACCTTCATATCGCACCTTTTCAAACGGCTGGAACTGGAGGGCATTAACTTTTACAACGACCAACGCTGAAAAGTTATCTCGATGTTAAAAACTCATACACAAAATTGGACCCACTGAAATGTTCTACTCGGTTCTTGTGCCTTGTTATTCTAACTTGGTTAATCAGTGGGGGTCTGTTTCTGGAGATTTTACTACTCTACAGTGAGGAGCTTCTCATTGAAATATCTCCCTTTCAATTTTTGCAGATTAAGCTCGATTACCCTGGAGAGAATTTGACTTCGTATTCTGGTTACATAAGAGATGATTTTGGACATGTTGTGATTTGCTCCCTCACATCTCAGAGCAACAAAAGAGCAGAAGGACTATTCGGGATTGAGAAAGGGAAGTACTCTTCATTTCCTTCAACAAATATTGTCGGATTTCATGGAAGGTCTCGAAGCCTTCTCACTTCGCTCAGTGTGCATGTAAGACACTATTATGGAGAGCTGACCATGTGTGCCTGAGGTTTTACATGTCATGCGTTTGCTCAAGGTACATCGTCCATCATTCTTAGAACATGCCAGTATATGTAATTGGTCATCGTCAGTTCACTTGACATTCTTTGCCATATTGCCCCATAAGTTTGGAGAAGTAGATGTTGTATGTAGAGTACTCCTCGGTTTTGTTTGCGATATCCTCATGCCCCAGCTAATTTGATTTCGATTCTTGAACACCCCTTATCAACATATTTTATTTGGTGTTTTTTTTTTTTTTTAATATTGCATCTTATGCTTAGAGTAGCCTATGCTATACTAAGAATTGCATGTGAAAAACTTGAGTGTGATTAAGCACATATATGGTGTAGCTATATTCTATATAAGGTTGTATATCCTTATTGGTGAATGCATGGGGAGCTCGACACAGCTGTTGGATCTCTTGTGGGCCTAATAAAAGAGTCACCTAATCAACCATAGATATTCAAGTCCGACGAATTTGGATCTAGACAAATTTTGCGGTGATCTCGAGAAGAAAATGTGACTTGTTTGCGTTATTTACTCTCTGGGGTTAGACGTGCATGATAATGTAATGTTTCTTTTCTTTGGAGATTCCAATGTAATGTTTCTTTTCTTTGGAGATTCCATAACCATTTATTGCATCTATATTTCCATACACTCACGTTTACTGCTTAATGTTAGTATAGTTTTAATAGAACATTAAAAAAAAAAAAAAAACAAATTGAGCATCTCGCACTGTTTTCTAGGACCATTAGCTCCCTAACTGATTCTGTCATCTGACCAAAAGGAAAATAATATTAATAATAATTGTAAGTCAGTGAGAACTGATAAAATTTGTCAAGTGAATCAATGTCAGACTCCAAATTTCCCAAAACCAATCATGAACAAGTCTTTAATTAAGTTTAATTTTTTTTTCTTTTTATAAAAGAGTTGCATCCTATCAATTTTTTTTTTTTTTTTACCTAGTAAATTATCGTACCACGACGAGACACGTACCTTCAGTTATAAAAAGACATAGGTTTCCTCTCAATTGTCATTCAAACCAACTACACATCCGACCTCTCAATCAAAGTTTCTATGCCGCGTTAAAAGAAGAAGGAACCATGTCTCATTCTCCATGGAAACAAGACGTATTCGTGAGTTTCGTAGAGGATGACCCGGGAGGGACCTTCATATCAAACCTCTTCAAACGGCTGCACCAGGTGGGGATTGGCTACTTCGGAGATGACAAGAGAGAGAGCGCTCGGGAGGAGAACAAGGCCAAGCTCCTCCGTGCAATTTGCCACCCGACAATCGCCTTTGCCCTCGTCGTGTTCTCCAAGAAGTATGTTTACTCCAGCCCGTGCCTGAACGAGCTGGTCGAGATCCTCTACCGCCCAGAGGACTCCAAACTCGTGGTAATTCCCATCTTTTACAAAGACAGGGCAGGCGTTTCAAACTTGGCGAGTAATGACAAATTCAAGGAAGCTCTCAGGAGCAAGAACAAGACAGAGACAGATGCTCAGGAAAAGTGTAGTGCCCTAGAGAAGGGTTACGTGTTGAAAGCCGCCAAAGGGTACGTACTCGATGTTGAAGCCTAGTACCCTAGTGTATGATATTTTCTTTTTTTAGAAATTTCAAAGAAGGGCCCAAAATGCAACATTTCCTCAAATAAAAGTTTGAAGTGAACTTTATTTTAGTTAAGAGCCTAAAGTGACATTCGTTATTTCAAATAAAAACCTGAAGTGATCTTGGTTGTTTCAAATAATGGCTTGAAATAGTCATAGTTGTTTCAAATAAGGGCTTGATCTTGTCGATCATCAATTGACTAAATTTTCCAACCAATGAATGACGTTTTCATCAAAATTTTCCTTCTTTTTTTTTTCTCTTTTTCTTTTTTCTTTTTCGGGCGTCCGCCAACAGCCGCTAACAAAGGCCAACAAGGGCTCGGCAACCCTCACTGACTGTTGGGAAGGGTGATGAGGGCTCGGCGACCTCATTGACCATTAGGAAGGGCCAGCGAGGGCCTGCACACACTTGTCAGTAGTGTGCGAGGGCTTACAAGCACTTGTTAGCAATGCGCAAGGGCCTACAAGCCCATGCCGGCCATGGGCAAGGCCACCCTCGCTGAATTTGGCAAGGATCAACCTTGCCCGGTGCCGAAAGGGGCTCAACAACCCTTGTTGACCAGTGGCGAGGGTTGTCGAGCCCTTGCCCTATGTCGGCGACGTCGGCGAGCCCTTGCTTGTGGCCGGCAAGGGCCGACCTTGCGAATGGCCACGAGAGGCAACCTCCCCAAAGGTGAGGGTCACGGCAAGGTCGTCCCTCACCTAGCTCGCTATGGGTATTGGCAATGGCTGGTGACCATCAACAAAGAGGAAGAAGAAGAACTGAAAGAAAAAAAAAGAAAGAAAAAAAAAAAGGAAAAATGATAAATGACCAAAATACCCTTAATTGTCAAAAAGTCAAACTCTTATTTGAAACAGGACGTAGCCACTTCAAAGCTTTCATTTGAAACAAACATAACCACTTCAGGCCCTTATTTGAAATAAAATTCACTTTAGGTTCTTATATAAGAAAGTAATGACACTTCATATCCTTATTCGAAATAAGATCTCGCCGGGCCTTTTTTTTTTTTTTCGAATTTTCCCTTCTTTTTTTATGTTATTTTTTTGGCGTGTCTGCTTTTTTGATGGAGTTTTTGCACAATCGATAAATTAATTTTCTTAAGGGAGCAAAACAAGTAGAAGTCTCCCTCGATTTTCTTGAAAATTCTTATTGCCATTTTAAGAAAAAAATATGTAAAACATGATGTGACTTTACGTGTTAATTTCAAGATTTTAGATGTAAAATAGGAATAATTTCAAAATTCATCTCAATTTTTATTCCAATATCGGTTTTCATCCTAGATATTTAAAAACCTAAAATTTGCACTTCTTAGAATAATCCTCAAATTCCTCCCCCCCAAAAAAATCCTCAAGTTCAACAAGATCAATCTACCCTCTAGCTCATCTAAACCTTTAAACAATTTCCCCTTTTTCCCTCTTTCTTTTCCCGCACTTGCTGTGGCTTTCTCCCACCCTTGTTCTCTCCCTGCCATGGGCTCTCACCATTGACTCCTACCAACACTATGCCGCCATCGAACCCTACTGAATTTTCTGTACATCTCTCTCTCTCTCTCTCTCTCTCTGTCCCTCTTCTTGGCCACGATCGGCATCGAGCTCGACTTAGATTTGGAGACTCAGATTCGAGTCAAACTCAACATATCTAAGTTGTGGCTCAGCGGGGGTGGCGTGGTTGGCCAGGGCGCAGCTTGCATTGGTAATGCTGGGAGGGGAGGAGTGGAGCAGTGGGTGGGGGGATAGGTTAGGGCTTCTGGCAAGTGAATTGTCATCGAGTGAATTTGAAATGTTGAAAGGGGCAAAATCGGAAGGAAAATGACGAATCCGTAGATATGACCAGGTCTTAGACGTAATCGGAATGCTAATTGTAGGTTTGCAAAACTCAATATGTAAATCGATATGAAGCCGAAATATGAAGATGCTTTTTGATATTTTGCCGTGAAATTTTAAGAAAGCGAAAGCAAAAGGGTCATATTAAATACTCCCTAAGTTTGCAGCGCGCATTGTTGAAAATTGGTAAACTAAAATGAGAACTTTAAGGGGAGACGTATGCAAAAAATTGTATAATGGGGTAAGCTGTTTCTTCCGCTAAGATTATTTTGGATTTTTAGCTTTCATACGTTTCGTGGGCTATATTTTGGAGTTTTATGCCCAAAAACATGATAACGCAGTAGAAATTGGGTAAAGTATCGACGAAACTCTTTTTTCTTTTTTTCTTTTTTTCACTTGTGGCGAGTTCATTTCACCAAAACTCAAGATTTCAAAATAAAAAAAAATTGAAAAATGATTAGTTATATTGCTTTAAAAAATAGTCAATGGAAATTATTTCCATTTGATAATAACTTATGTTTAACTATTTTCGTTGATGATGCAAATATTCTTCATTCATTCATTTTAGTAAGTATTATAAGTGATAATATTTAGAAAAATATTTTCCAAATCTTCAATGTCACGCGTACTCTTCATATTTACTGTTTTAACGGCCTCAATCAGAAATGTGTTGTTTCTTGGCATGCAATATGCATGGTACGACGCACCCTCTTCTGTCGCAGGATGAGGTCACAATTGAAAGCAGAGCTTAAGTTAATCACCATTTCTTTGTTACACATGCCAAGGCCTATGGTGATTCAAGCTCGATCTTTTCTATTCATATTTAATATACCCACGTAGAAATTTGTGTACAACATTTATCTTACGTTGGCTCTTGGGGTATATGTTTATATTCACTTTTGTCGTCCATATTGCTCATAATTTTTTTTTAATACTTTACGGCAGCGATGAATCGAAGCTCATTGACATAATAGTCGAGCGCCTTGTCAACGAGATCCATTCTCGATATTCTGGTAAGGATTTCACCTTCGGGCCTTTCGGAGGCGAAGCTCGAAATAACTGGGAACCTGTTGATATAGAGAAGATTGATGAAAAGGGACTTTATAGAAAGGGCATTCGTGTTGAGTACGAAGACTTCATCAAGTCCGTTACTTTTGAAGTCCCCAAGAAGACCAGCTTCAAACCGCAAAATGACGGGAAGAGCTTTGTGGTTTGCATCTAGACTTTCGTTCTCTTTTTCCGTTTCTAATTAAATGTCATAAGTTCATCTTTCTAGCTTATCATATAACATTAGTTTATCGTGGAATTATGAACTTTGAGATTCGTAACGACTGCTTCGCAAATTGACATGAAATTCTGATGCATGAAGATTGGTATGATTGTTCGAAAACCAACAGGAAAAAATGACAGACTTCCGCTTATTAAATTAGGCAAAGGCAAATCTGAGCTTGCGTTGTGTGTGTTCTGGCCTTCTCCCCAACACCCTATTTATATGCGCGGGGATGCCAGTCGGCGGAGGCTAGGCCGGCGGTCCTTGGTGCGCCGACCGGCCTTCCTTTGCCGGCCGAACCGGTGTCAGTTCCTCCCTCTCCACGGAGGCTTGCTCGCCATTAATGTCGCATCCTCTCAGCCACCAGCCTATACTCCTCTCTCTTCCCTAGCTTGTCCTTCATGCGTCGGCACCCTCTGCGCACGTGAGTTGCAGAGGCGTAGGGGAAGAAGAAGGAAGAAAAAGAAGAAGAGAGAGGCGGTCGGGCTGGGGTGAAAAGGCAGGCCTTGGGCCCTGGAGGGCCCGCACGAGGAAGAGGAACAGAGGGGGGCTGGGCGCGGCCCAGCCCTGATGGGCTGCCTCTTTTTGTTTTGTTTTTTTTTTTTTTTTTTGCTGTTTTTATTATTTATTACCCGAAAAAAAAAAAGGAAAAAAAAGATTAAAGAGAAAAAAATATATCTTACCAAAAAAAAAAAAAAAAATCTAGCCACAGATAAAGAGTAAATTAACTTCTGATTTTACAAAATGAAATTTACTACCAAGTTTATTAGGAAACATAATTTACACAAATCTTAGCATATAATTTATTGTATAAATCCAAATTGTATTTCAAAAGTGGCCTACCGATTTATTTTGCTCATTGAATGATGCAACTTATAATCACTCAAGTCAAATGTCTTTTTGTGGCCTGTTTGCAGGTTCAATTGGAAGAAGGAGAGTACATAACTTCTTTTTCTGGATATTTGGGAAAAGAGAAGGATGCTTACAATAGAATCAACTCTCTCACGTTTCGAACCAACAAAAGAATATTGGGACCTACCGATAAAATGAAATTGAAAGGGGAGTTCTTTTCCGTTCCATCCAAAGGAGGGAAAGTTATGGAGCTTTGGGTGAGTGGTTATAATGGATTTCTCACATCTATTGGAGCACGTGTCGAGCTAAAGTTCGAGAAGTCTCGTTCCGCCGGCGTCCTGTCTGTGGGTTTAATCGGGAGCAATACGGGGTCAAAGTGGGATGATGGCAATCGACACACCGACGTAAGGAAAATCATTTATGAACTTGATTCAGGAGGAGAGCGATTCATCCGGTCAATTGCGTTTGAGTATCAAAAGGAGGATGGAGGAACGTGGCGATCGGAGACACATGGGGTCATGGGTGGAACGAAGGAGGAGAAGCCGATTAAAATGGTACGTCCCATACGGACATTTGCTTTTTAGAATTCTTAAGAAACTCGCATTACCTACGATGACGGTGGGAGAACATTTCGAGAATTTATTTATGAGTTTTGATGGTTATGTCTATTATTGCAGGTTACAGGGGAGTATCTGACTACAATATCCGGATATTATACGGAAGATTGCATTGATGACATTGGCATTAAACTTCTCACGTTTCTGACTAACAAAAATAGGGCCATAACTATTGGTTATAAGGAGGGAATCGATAAAAAGAGAGACAGCTTTATCCGTCTCCCAGCGGATGGCAAAATTGTTGGATTTTACGGGTGGGTTTCAGGAAAGCTTCGTGGAATTGGAGCATATTTTGAAGGGGAGCCATTTGCAGGTGGAGAGGCTGGGGAGGACTGGAAATTTGACGGTGTGAGGGAAATTTACGTAATGCGAGATCAAAGTAGTATCCGTTATATTAGGTTTGTGTGTGATGACGGTAGTGAAGAAGGTATTCAACGTTTCTGCGGTGACTGGAGTGGAGAAGTCTTCCGCGAGGAAGAAAAGGTTAGTGCTCTCTCTTTCTTTTTTCCTTTTTTTCACTTTTACATTAATCTCACCGGCCGAGTGTCCCGTCACGTGATTTAGTAAATTAAACTCAACAAACAAGTCTTGTTTACACAACCTGTCCTACATCAAGAGATATTGTTGAGATTGCGCAGGTTCAATTGAAGGATTATCCACGGGAGTACTTAACATCGATCTCTGGTTATGTGGGAGAGGATGGTGCCATCAAATCGCTCGCATTTTACAGTAATAGAGGACCATACGGTACCCCCGACACGCAGGGCAGTGGGAAGTACTTTTGGTATCCATCAACCGGAAGCAGAATCACCGGCTTTTATGGAACAAATGGCGAGACTCTCAAATCCATAGGAGTGTATGCGGAGCCCATACCGTACATGTATCCTTCTAAAATCTCGGAACAAGTTGGTGACTCACGTGGAGAAGAATGGGATGATGGAGTGCATACTAATGTAAGGGGATTTCGGGTGACCACCGGCAAGGCCAACGAAAAAATTGAGTCCATCACTTTTATGTACGATGACAATGGTGTCTTGGTCGAAGGCTCTCCACATGGCGGACAAGACGTGTCTTCGGGCAAATGGGTTAGTCCCTATCTCAATCCCTCCGGCTCTGTCCTTTCTCTCTTTCGTCTTCAATTTCTCTTGATCGATTGAAGACCGAGGCACTTCTTTTGTTATCCAAGAGTTAAGAGTTTATGGCCCGAACTTTCCTCTGTTCTAACAAGTACAACATGTTTCGCTCTGCTATTCTTGCAGATCTGGCTGGATTTTCCCTACGAGCGTCTAACTTCGATAGATGTCTGGACGGGATCCTTTGATGATGAGACTATCATCCGCGGCCTGAAAATAACTACCGTTCCTGGATTCGCCGATCCTGTACCTCACCTTTACGGGCAGCGCGCAAAAAAGCCAGCGGGCTTTATAAAAGAAGACGGTGATAAGATTGTCGGCTTTTTCGGAAGGAAGGCGGAATCACGTCTTATTTCCATTGGAGCGCATTTGGAAGAAAATTAGATTAAATCCCCTCCCTCTCACAACCTTTCTTTTTTCGTCCTCTTTGGCTTGTGATTGCAAGAACCTTCTTTGTTTCTCTTTTCAGATGATGATGGCAAGCGTTGCCCATGGCCAGTTTCTGTTTGAATAAAATAAAATGATGGTTGGATTTAAGCATGTTGGTTGCTGGTTTCTAGATTTGGTCATTTTGATGTTCTTCAAAGAAAGTCTGGATTCATGGTAGGCGCCCGATGAAGAATGAAGACAAAAGACTACAAGCATTTAATGAAGAAGATCTACTAAGCATGAAGACAAGGAATGCCAGCAAAGGTCATTGAAGAGTTCCCCACGGATTGCTATGTTTGTCTTCAAATGCATTTATTGTATTGACTTTGTTTGTGTGCTCTTGTTAACTTTGTGTGCTTTCTTGTTTTTCTTCATTTAATGTCGTGAGACTTTTGTACTAAGTCGTGTGCGTCCAGCCACTTTAAAAGGTTGTGAAGTGCAGATCTGTGGACACAGCCTGAAAGCAACATCATTTGCATTTCAATAAAAAGTTCCCTTTAGTCTTTATCTGTCCTCTTGTTTCAAATTTTTAAAGTTATTATTATTCTTTTGGTTACAATAGTTTCGCCTGATTTGATGAGTAACTGTAAGACGCTTCATGGTGTTATTGAGGTCATGCTTGGATGGGAAAGCTAGTTGTAAAAGAGAGGAAAATGAATAACTTCTCAACCACGACATAAACCTTGGATTTTTTTGATAGATCCAAGAAGTAAATCGGCACTCCAAGTAAGGAGAGTAATTGATCCCTATATTATTCGATTTCTTAAGCTAGAGGTCATCAACAATAGTTTATGTGTCTAGCATTGATAATCACTTGTCCTTAAGTCACGTGCCTACTCATGTCGACGGACTAATTTTTTTGTGCAAGCAATAACAAATATATGCATAATTACCTTAATGTCTAGAAAATTCAATACATATTAATATCTTCTAAAGGCTTCCTTTTTTATTTTATTTTTAAATCTCTCACGAAGAGCCATAATTCGCTATAACTCCATCTGCAATAATGCTTAGTAATATGTTGTGAGCTGTGATGCATATTTTAGCAAAATCTGATGAAATAATGACGTGTGAATGTCCTTTATGCCATTGCCAGCTCATATACAGGAGACAATTGTATTTATCATGGAAAATGACACAATTAATCCCTAAACTTTGCTTTAATATACAATGTTGTCTCTGGATTCGAATGTTTAATCTAGCTCCTAAACTATACGAAAATATTTAATGTCGTTCTTCCGCTAATTAAAGTTAACAAACTCTAGTAATATGACTTCTAAACCGTTAGGTTTGAACAGTAGAACAAAAAATTAAATCACACATGGATTTTTAACGTAAGATATTTAGTTTAATTCAAGATATAATAATCCACGTTATCAAATAATGCTGGACATTTTAACGCCCTAATTATTTTTCCTTTTCTAAAGTAGATGAATAAAATGATGAACATGGCCGACATCATTATTAATGATCCGACTCAGCATATATTAATCCACTTCTTGAAACACCGTTTAATTTGTGTTTGACCAATGAAGAAGTCCATTAAACATTTATCAAAAGTTCAAGAACCTCATTAAATAAATTAGAAGATTAGGGATAATATTGCACAATAGGCCAAAATTTAAAAGTCATTTGTGTCATTTTTCCTATTTATTACTATCAAAAGAGGGTTATTTCAGGGTAGAATTCATTGTTTATTTTTTTGAAACCACATAAATGGTCAGCGATGAAACTGAAGAAGATGCAGTTCGTACATCGCGGTCGCAAAAAGCAAACGCAGAAGAGGATGATCCTCGTTCTCATATCAGTTCATATTGATTTCGTTGAAATTACATATCTAAAAGGGTTCAAAGGTGAATCTTAGAAAATTGTTGCAAATTAGTGATAAGCAAAAGATATAATGGTGCCAAAAGGACTTTGGATAAATTACAACCAGTTGCGACACATTATGGTTAACACTTGCTCGAGCACTTGCTAGCTCAATTCTAAGAAAATGAAAACACATACATCCTCATCTTGAAGAAGATCGGATGATTACCATTACACATAAGAACACGCCGATCCATCAACTCAATCCATCCAAATGCTCCTTTGCATTTACGGTCCTGATCCATGTGTACATGCAAAAATCAATTTATGTGATGCTAATTCAAGAGGTTTGATTCAGTCGATGATTCGGAGAGGCTAGCGTGGGCTCTAAGTTAGGTTTTGTACCTTGACAACCACTTGAAATTGAAGCATGATCAATGGAATTTGAACTCTAGAGCTCATGTTCGAGGAGACATTAACAGTGAGATTCTTGTCCCGCTACTTTGTCCAATTAGGCCAAGTTGTGGTGAGAAAAACACGATGGGTGAAAGATTCACTTGGAGTTGGGAACTGTACATGATGATATGCACTGCAACTTTCGGAACAATGTATAAACAAAAAAGTAAGGAATTGCTTAAAGCACTTTTGAAGTGGCGGATTGAAGAATTAATTAATGGGGGGAATCGTGCTGCGATCTCATTTTTTTTGGCGCTTGATCAAGGCGAACGCCAGCAGAGGTTAATGGTTTGGCTATGTCTATTAAGCTTAACCCGGGCTCTCTCATGCCCACCAACTCCGACTTAATGGTTTAATATTTTAATCTATAAGTTAATTTTAAAAAGAAGTTGACACTTCGATTAGAAACCCAAGTGAAATATTAAGAAAAATATTCACTTCTCATGCAAAACTTAAAAAATTAGAATTGAGGATTTGATTACTAGTTAATCACTAATACACTTTTGATACTTAATTTTGTTTAAACCCTTAGGATTTTTAGATTTTTGAGGGATTTTTCATGCATTTGCAAAGGAAAATTTTTTTGGTTTTTTTTCTATTTTTGAACATAAAAATTAATTTTTTTTATTTTTGATCTTTTTTAGAAATATTAATCATTTTTGGCTTTTTTTCTGATTTTTTGGGCTTTTTGGGAAAATATGATATATTTTTGGATTATTTTTAATTTTATTAAAATATTTTTAATTTTTTTATTATAATAATATAATATATTAAAAAAACGACCCCGGGTCGGATCCCCGGGCGGGTCCAACCTGTTTCATTGGCCTCCGGCCTACTGGCCAACCGTCCGCCCAGCCGGGCCTGAAGCATGGGCCCGGCCTAGAATTTTTCACTCAAAGCCCAAAAAAGTAAAAAGGGGCTACGCACCTCTGAGCCCGCGCGAGACGGGCCACACGCGACCGGGCCTGGTTGGCCCAAACCGACGAAACCCTACCCGATTATGACCCGGCTCCGACCGACGACCCGGTTCCTAAAAACCCTACCCGAGCGACCCGGGTCCGACCCGATTCCAACCCGGCCCTTCTTCGCGAATCCGATTTCTGGGAGTCGGCGACGCGGCGCCGGGGAGTTTGGCTGGCCGGGGTGTGGTGGTGGGGGAGCGACGACGACGACGACGCGTCGGGCGGCTGCTGGTTTCTCGAAAAGAGACGGTAACGAAGAGGTTCCCACCTGGGACGGCAGCAGCGGCAGCGGGGGAATGGCATAGAGATGTGGTGCAGCGACGACGTCGGGGGGCCGGCTCTCGAACCTCCTCCGATGTCTCTTGGGGGAAGTGATCGGAGCTAGCTACCTTGGATCGTCTCTTGGCCGTGGTTTTGGCCTTCCCCCCGACGCCCTATTTATAGGCGAGGGGGGCCGGTTGACGAAGGGTAGGCCGGCAGTCTTTGGTGCGCCGACCGGCCTTCCTCCGCCGGCTGAACGGGCATCCGTCCTTCCCCCTCCACGGAGGCCTGCTCGCCATCAACGCCGTGTCCTCTCAGCCACCGGCCTACGCTCCTCTCTCTGCCCTAGCTCGTGCTTCACGCGTCGGCATCCTCCGCGCGCGAGTTGTAGAGGCGAAGGGGAGGAAGCAGGAAGAAGGAAGAAGGAGAGGGGGGCCGGGCCGGACCTAAAAAAAGAGGGCTGGGCCCTGGGCCCGCGTGGGGAGAAGAGAGAGGAGGAAGAGGGGGAGTGGCGGCTACTGCTTTTTTTTTTTTTTTTCCTGTTATTTTTGTTGTTTTTACTGTTATTATCTAAAAAGAAAATAAAGATTAATAGATGCCAATAAAAACTAAGCCTAATTTAATATACCTAGATGAAATTTAGATGTCAACAAAAATCGCAAGACTTTAATGTGCACATAATTGATTGCAACTAATCACGGATTGACTTTATGGTTATTCTCTTGCCAAGTGGCTTGGAACTTGGAAGAGTATATGTTTTTTTTTATCATATTTTGTGTTTAACTCCAATATTAAAATTACACACAGAAAAAAAAAAAAAAGGTGAGAAAAAGATAGGATGAGTTACATCGAAAAGGCTAGCACACAAAACCTACATATGTTATTAATTTATTATCACAACATAAAATGAGAAAATTACAGTTAGTTTTATTATTTTGGGTCGAGAATGTACGTAATTACTGATTATTACAAAAAAGTTGAAGTTTGACATAAGACATGCTGGTAAAACCTGCTACCAGTCCTTTATTTCGCGATTAATCAGTTCTAGTTTCTTAGAATTCAGAGTGCGAGTAAAGACTTTAATTGAAGAAATAACAACATTAAAGATTGATTGTGGGAGTAAAAATTCTCAAAAATAAAGAAAGAAAGAAAGGCGTCTTATCCCAACTGGATACTTCAAAATATTATCTTCGCATATGGATTACGTGCTTCGTGAAACGGATCACTAGTATTAGAATAACTAATTATAAATCAAGTCTTCATCTAACAACATCCTATTTGTCTCCCCAATTAATGATAAACCACACCTTTATCTTAATAGCTAGTCTATGACCAAAAACTATCTAATAACTAGTCGATAATGATCCTACAAAATTGTATTATCGGCGTCACATCATTTTCTTAGTGGTCTGCCCTGGTGAAAAGCTTGCTTGCAAGTGTGATTATTAAATAGAAACTTATTTAAGTGAAGGCCTTATTGAATTTATAAACGATTTTAAAGATAGGAGTAATCGATTCTTATTTTCTTTGCAGAGCGTCTAAATGTTGTTAGGACAACTAAAGGTAATAAAAAAAAAATTTGAACTATTTACTTTTATAATTTAAGACGATTTGATGGTATTATATTAATCAAATATTTCCTTAACAAAGGAATTAAGTATCGTATTAAACCAGTGTATAGGAATCGTCGACTTTATAAGTTATTGATCTATCGTGACAAAAAAACTCCTCTTCACTTTCAAAGATTCTATAAATTTTCTTCTTGGTGGCCTGGCTTCATTAGCCAAAGCTTTATGCCCGCAATTTAGTTCGAAAGATTCCATCCGACATGAAGATTTGAAATTGTCAAACCTTTGAGATCTGAGAACTGAATTCCTCACCGTCCAAAGACCCAGTTTCTGAACCAAAAGGATAAGTTATACTTCTCTTGTCGTTGCTGAGCAGATATCTTAGGGACAGAAATAAGAAATGATAGATCGAATCCCACCACTCCAGAGGCTACTTGAAAGCTCGGACTCGAAAGGGAGGAATTCGATCTTCCGCTTGTCTTGTTAGTATTATTTGGAAATCTATTTATAGCAAAGGTGTTAAAAAAAGTCATAAACATTTTGTATTTGTGCCAATTTAGTCATAAACTTTTTTTATGCCAATTTAATTATAAACCTTTTAACTTAATACCGATTCAGTCCTTTCCGGCCAATTTTGGCCGGATTTTGCTGATTAGATATCGGCCGACCCGACTGACCAGGATCGATATTGACGTGAACAACTTTTAATAATATTTTAATATTTTAGAATTTTTATTTTTATTTTTATTTTTTATATTTTCCTTCCCCTCCTCCAGCCGGTCGCCGGACCTTGGCAACCAGACTAGAGGTGACAACCGGTGAGGTCCAAGCAAGAATGACCTCGCCAGCCATCGCCACCTCGACGACCGGTTGGAGGAGGGGAAGGAAAAAAAAAAAATAAATAAAAATAATATTCAAAAATCAAAAACATTAAAATATTATTAAAAATTGTTCACGTCGCATCGATCAAGCCATGTAAGTCGACCGGCGTTCAGTCAGCAAAATTTGACCGAAATTGACCGAAATTGACCAAAAAGGACTGAATCGACACTAAATAAAAATGTTTAGGACTAAATTGGCACAAATATAAAAGATTTAGGGCTTTTTTAACAATTTTCCCTATAGCAAGCAAAGACTCCTTTTGGTCAATGAGAGCGCTTTAACTAGTGAATTTTTTTTTTTATTTTTTTAAAGCTTGACTTTGATTACTTTTTTAGCAAATCGATAATGGTCCCGTAAAATCTCACAATTGGCAGTAGTGTTGGTCAGCTTTATTCTTGCCTCCGTTGTATATGTTCTTCTTTATGGTCCCGCCTTTTTTGGCTCGCATATTGTCTCTATTATCAGCACCGGTAGACAATTGCTCCATATTTAAAGTAGGGTTTGTGCATTTCAGATTGATGCATGGTCCTTGTTGAATCCTTCTTCATCTTTACATGGGGTGAATTAGCGAAGAAGGGGCACCATAGACATTCTTTAGCACCCGAGTATCTTAGCAGCTTTCGACTTATTACCATGATGTCGCATTTCTGCTTTGAATGCCCACGACCGTCTTTTGTTTTGATATTGTTTTTCCAAATTAAACCGAGTAATTTGGATAATCCAAAACCTTATTGTCGCAACTTAAATTTCGGGTACACCACCTAAAACTAAGCTAATAGACTACTAAGCCTAATTTAGCTTGGGCTCTCTCAAGCCCATACCAATTTGCGACTTAGGTTCAAATTTCTTAACATACAAATGGATTTTATCTAAGAGTCTCTACTAATCGGTTTATAGTAGGTCGATTAGACACCTAAGTAAAATAATGAGATAATTATTTTACTTCCTACGAATCAGAGACTTTGGGTACGGGGACTTGGTTACACTAGACTCATCTAATATCCTTTCGGTGCCATTTCTTCTATTTTCAAAAATGTTTTTGGAAGCAGTTTAGATTAATTTCAAATCTATTTTCCTAACATGTGGGTGCACAAACCACCAATTAACACCCAAAAAAGCAATGAATAAATTAAAGACTTACCTTATAGCAATGAAAGTATCTACAAGGTTAATTCAAAATTCACATCAAAAGCCCTAGGTTTTTTAACTAACACGCAATCACTCAATTTTTTTTTTTTTTTTTTTTTTAATAATTCTCTCTTGTTTAATAAAATCTAATATATATGCAATGCAACATAACCAAATGACCTAATTCTAATGACAGGCAATTTTTAAATAAATGGACGTAGAGATAATTACTAAATGACATGCATTTCATGAACCTAATTCTATAAATTTTTTTTTTTGTGTTTTCTTGATAAGTATGCAATATATCCTAAAGAATGGAATTAATCTATTCTAAGATGATTTTGTTTTTTTTTGTATTTTTCATGAAATTCGAAATTAGAAAATTACAAGAAAAATGTCTATCAAAATTGTGATATCATCCAATTTATATTAGGAATTAGATTAAGCCAAACCCTAATTTAAACTAGAATGTTATCACATTTTAGAAATCCCTAATGCAATCTACCTAAAAGAAATATCTAAACTTAAATTAGAAAATATTATCTAGAATTAAATTATGTGTAATTTTATCCTAACATGCAATGACGTGCAAAGAATGCCCCTATTCTAGGTTTTTTTGTTTGTTTTTGTTTTTTTTTGTTCCTCTTGTTTTTTTTTTTTCTTTTTTTTTAAAAATTCGAAATTAAAATTGCAAATTAATAAAACGAAAATCAACATCCTAAATTTATAATTTTTGGTATTTTTTATTTCAAAAATTCAGGATAATAAAATGCTTAGTCTAAATGTGCAAATTACCAAAAGCATGCAAAATTCTAATATGAACCTAATCTAGCTCAAACATATTTCAAAATAAATTATGCAATCAAAACGAGACAAGCACCAAGCCATTCAAAATTATCAAAGATACCATATATTGTTTAGATCAAGGAAAAATATCTGAATCAGACTTGATTTTTTCACTAATAAAATCGATAAATTGATCTTAAGCCTTAAAAATCAAAATATTAATTTTATTCCCGTTAGATTAATTATTCTATCTAAAACCTTATAGATGGGATAAAAAATCCATGTGCGGTTGCGAATTAGGCATAAATCCTAATTGGAAATGGGCCTATCATTCACATATGCATGTAAGATATTAAAAATTATATATTAGGCAATAAAATATCCAAATCAAATTTAGATAAGATAATTACCTAATTCTACAAATAATATTACCAAATTTGAACCAAACAGAATTCGCTCAATGGGTGACCGGCGGGGTGTTCGACGGCAACAGGCCCACAACCAATGAACCTGCAAAAATAGAAAGCTTGCGAAATCGACTCTATTCAGACACGAGTGGAAATAGCGGTTGACGTCGAGGGTTCGGACGGCCACGGGCGTTGGGACTAAACCACGACCAAGAGTGCAACTAGTCACGGCTTGGCTTGGTTTGTTTCGTTGGAACTGGGATTTCTATTCCTCCTCAAGGTCAACTATTGATCTCACGAAGACCCTTCTTTTCAAGCGGTGATCAAGGTCTCCTTCACCAGATTTTCACCACTTGGCCCTCTCCACATATTATCTCTTTTGACTTCCCTCTCCGAGCAGGTGCTGGAACTCACGACTAATCGAATGTCTCGTTAGTGTTGATGGAGACCGGACTGGATAGTGTTGTGGCAGAGAACAGCGACGAAAAACAACGAAGACATGGCAGCGTATAGCAGTGATGTAATAGCGAGCAAGTACGTTGCCGCGCGGGTTCAGATTGAAGCAGTAGCAGCCTCGATCACTGGGCAACAAGGGGCGGATCCATGGACAGCGGTAGCAACCACCGAGAAGGGAGCAACAGCGAAACGGTAGCAACGGGGTAGAGGACTCGCGCGATGGGGGGTGCCAAGAGAGGACCCTTCTCTCCCTTCTCTCCCACGCGTGTTTCTCTATTATGTGCGTTGAGATTCTTTGATCCAATTCCCTCCCTCCCCTGACTCGAGTGTCTCAATTATATGTTCTTTTTTTCTGCCCATTATCTTCACATATTTTATTTCCTCTTCTATTTGGCAGAGATATTCAGCCAATATTCATATTGGACTAAATCTTTTAATGACCAATCGCATATGAATGGCCTCTTCATGTGCAATCGGTGGCCACACATATGTCACTCTCTTTTTTTATTTTTTGTTCAAATAACCCACTAAGCACAAATAAGACGAGGACTACACCGATTATTTCCCTCTCTGCCACGTGACCGAAACATTTTAAAATATTGCTTTTTGCCAAATTTGTATTGATCTCGACATCCATGGACTTGGCTAAAAATTTTCCTCACTGCGGGCTTGGTCTAATCTTGTTAAGTTAAAACTCAGAACCATCAAGTCAAATCCATCCTAGTCCAATGCATATGCAATAATAAATAAATAAAAAATGCTCCTAAAACTATATGCTACGTAATTTAATTTTAAACCTTTTTTAGGAGTTAAAAAAATTAATTCCTAATTTTATGTAATAAATGACTGGGTCGCCAAAATTTAGGTGTCAACACTCATTCAAAAGTTCTTGCTCAAATTGTCCAAAGCAGTGGAGGCACTAGAGAAGTCTATCAGCTCGTGCAAACAACACGGAAATAGATGTTAAAGTACAAATTGAGTTGATGACAATGCTGCTGCTTATCAACTTAATATGGAGCTATCAGATTTGGAAGTTTTGGAATTTTATCTTTAGAAGTTTGAAAGTTTTCCAATTGATGTGTTTCTATTCTTGAAAGTAAATCTTTCGTAACGTACTCTTTGGTATATAAATACTCACTTAAGCTTAATGGAAATACACAATAATTTATGTCTCAACATGATATCAAGAGCCATCTAAGGCTAACGCCGCTTTCAACCCGACCGTTCTTCTTCTCCTGTTTCGTTCCCTACAAGGGTGATCATCATGACCCTAGAGAATCCCCCTGCCACCACCACCATTATTGCCATTATAAACCCCTCTTCCACACTTCCTCCATTTGGATCTATTCACCACTTCCTTTCTCTAAGTCTCAAAGCATCCGATTACTTGTTATCAAAAGCATGGGTCATCCCATTTCTCAAAGGACAAAACCTCTATGACCATGTTGATAGAACCAAAATGTGTCCCTCTAATGCAGCCCAAGTAGCTCTTTGACAATAACAAAATGCTTTCATCAAGAGTCTTCTAATTATAGGTAAACCAACTAGTAAAGCCATCTGGGATGCTCTCAATGCCTCTTTTGGCTCAACTTTCGCTACACAAATGTTTTGTCTTCATCTCAGTCTTCAGCATTGCAACAGAGACATGACAAATCAGTTATTGATTGCCTCCAACGTGCTAAATCCATTGTCAATGAGATGGGTGTTGTAGGCAAGCCTCTTGAACCAGAGGATTTCAATGTCCATATCTTCTACAGTCTCCAATCTGATCTCCAAGACATTGTTCCTATATTACTTGGTCATTCTAAAAAAATCTCGTTTACGAAGAAAGGCCTTCTAGAAGTTGTAGATCTCAAAGCCTTCCTCTCAAGTTAACTCTGCTATAGCCAACTCTACTCAACGAAATGCCTCCACCCCTCTTGGTTCCTCTTTCTCTAGCCATGGTTAGTCTAGAGGTCGTGGGGTTTGCAATAGCCACTTTGGCTATGGTCATGGTACCCTTGGTTTTTAACATGGTCAATTATGGTGTTCCATCTATCAACATACAAATCACACTACTGCCACATGCTACTATCGTCCTCCAGATATACCTTATTATCCACCGCCTACACATGCCCTTCTTCTACTTCATCTTCTCAACCCTCTTATTCTCCCAATGCCAACCTAAGCCATGCCTTTCCCCCTCTTTTACCTACGCTTACCAACACCCTACCTTGGCACCCTAACATGGGTGCCTTACACCATGTTATGCCTAATATACAATCCCTCTCTTCCTACGAAGCTTATAATGGATAAGATAACTACATGTCGAAAATGGTAAGGGTCTCAAAATCACTAATATTGGTACTTACTCTATTCCCTCCTCTATTTCAAATTTTTCTTTACATTTAAATGATGTTCTTCATGTCCCTGATATTTCTAAGTGTTTACTTTCGATTCAAAAATTTGCACTTGACAATAATGTCTTCTTTGAATCTCCAACTCATTGTTTGATTCCATTGGATTTAATTTATAGTGATGTTTGGAGTTCTTCTCATGTTGTTTCAACTAATGGTTATTGTTATTTCATTATTTTTGTTGATGATTGCACCAAATTTATTTGGTATTATCCTCTTAAAGCAAAGTGAGATATTTACTTCATTTCTGTTACTTTCCAAGCTATTGTCCACGTCACTTTTCACAAAAAATAAAAGCCATTCAAACAAACTGGGTATGAATTCATGTCCTGCCCTCCTTTTTTCTCGAAAATTGGTATTGCTCACCAATTTCTGCCCTTCATACCCATGAATCGCAAGGGGCAGTTGAACATCATCATAGGTATATAGTTGAAACTGGTTTAACATTATTAGGTCATGACTTTGTCCCTCAGCAATACTGGCACTACGCATTCGAAATGGCAGTCGACCTCATCAACCGGATGCTATCCGAGGTCAATAATCTTGTCTCCCCCTTTCAAATGGTTTACAATCATCCTCTACATCATTCCTTCTTAAAAATCTTTCGGTGTCACGTCATTATAATGCCCATACGATGGATTTCCGCTTCGTTCCCTATATTTTCTTGGGTTACAATCCCCTTCTCCTATAGGATACCGCTGCTTTGACCCTCTTAACAATCATTTATACATTGCTTGACATATTCGTTTCGATGAAACATGTTTTCCCTTTATATTTCCTTCCATTCTTGGTCCATCACCTCATTCATCACTTCCTATGCCTATTGTGTTACAGTGGGCTTTGACTCCTATTGGCATTCCTCCATCCACCAATATAGTGAGATCGCAGCCTCTTCCACTAGCTCCCTTAATGTCATCTAATACCGATTCATCCTGTTGAAAATATGTCTCGATTTGAGCCCATTGAACGAGAATATGTGAACTCGACCACGTGCGAGTTAGCAGAGCATGTGAATTGGCCGAAATTGTCAGAAGAAGATTGCATGCGGATCTATGAGCCGCAAGCGTGAAGAATGAGGCCAGAAGGGAGCGTGCAGCCGCGAGAGAGGGGAAGTCTATTATTTTATTCTACCTCTTTAATTGCATGCATATGGACGTGCATGCATGGCAAGAAGTGGACGTTGAAGACCAAGGCAAAAGTAAAAGTTTGTACGCTTGTTTTGTCTTCTTTCTCCTTGTTTCTTTCCTTTGCCATTTGTTTATTCAGCTAAAACCAACAGAAGGAAAGAAAGGATAAAATATTACTTGAAGGAGTTCAACGTCGTGGAGATGGTCTTGGAAGACGGCGGCCATCCTTTTTTTATGCTTAGATTATGGGCGCATGTTTTCTGCCTTATTAAATGCGTCCCATGCATGCATGCGTGCCCGTGAATTTTGGTGGGCGTCAGTGCTGATTGCGAGCGCCGAATGAGTTTGACATTTTCTATCTTGTTTCTCCTATAAGAGGAGGATCAAAGAAGAGAAGCAAGGTAGAGCTGAAGAGAGAAGTCGTGAGGCTTCAAAAGCTCTTGGCAGAGAGAAATTTTCTCATTGAAATTACACCCGAGTGTTTTAGTCAGTTAAATTCTTGTGAGTAGAATTTATTTAATTCCTTGAGTGAGATTTCACTAGAAATTGTGAGGGACTAAATATTATGTGAATTATCTAGATGTAATTTGGGGCTGGGAAACACTGAGAGTGTATTTGAGTGCTCAAGTGATTGTAATCTCCGGTGTATCGCTTGTCTCTATAGTGGAATTCCGTGCTTCTCTCCCCATAGACGTAGGTTCCGATATTCGGACCGAACCATGTAAATCCGGTGTCCGATTCCCTTTCCTTCCAACTATTTTATCCGATTCGCTTGGTCCATATTCTGCACGCGCGCGCAACACATCCATCTCTCCTACTCTAAGAACTAGGCCCCTTGATGACATATATCGTTCCCCATCCTCATCATCCTCTCCACCACCATTGCTGCCACCCCCACCTAGGCCAACACACACCCACACCATGCAACTTCGCTCTAGTCCTCCTCAAAATAATATAGCCGCCACCCTCCTCACCGTACCAACTTCATCCATCCGAGCCAACAAAATCCTTGAGTGGAGTGCAGCTATGACCGATGAATTTAATGTCTTGTTAAGTAACAGAACCTGGTCTTTGGTCTCTCACATTTCCTCCATGAACCTCGTTAGATGTAAGTCGGCTTAGAGGGTTAAGCACAATGTGGATGATAGTCTTGAGCGCTATAAAACTTGCCTGGTCGCTAAGGGTTTTCATCGGCAATAAGCCATGGATTATACAAAAACCTTTAGTCCAGTTGAAAAAAATTACCATTGTTTGCTCATATTATCTCTTGTTGTTGATATAGCTAGTATAAGTACCTAGAGGGGGGTGAATAAGTATATAAATAATTTTTCTCGATAATCGCACAATACTAGATAGTTGATAGAATTGAGACAAACAACAATCAAAGTAAGACTGAGAGAAGGGAACAGAAAATTGAACGCAAGGTTTATAGTGGTTCGGCTTATATCAAGCCTACGTCCACTCTTCTGCACTGACAGCCTACTGGCTGGATTCTACTATGAACAAAGAGACGTTACAGCACTGTTCTTCCTTGATTTCACGATGTAGAAGATCTACCACACTCCCTCAAGGTATCACTAAGTATAGACTCTCTTTTGTGTATACAATTTTGCTCAATATGTATCGACTAATAATCAAGGTGCTTCAGACTCTGGAATTTCTCTATCATGCATACACTAGAACAACTAGAACGTCTTCCTTTTATACTCCTTTATGCCATCATATCCGTTGGCACTTACCAAAGGAATTCTTCCAAACTTCCCGTTGGACAAAATCAATCAAGAAGATCATTCAAGCTATTAAAGGAACATGTCGATAGCCCATCAATCATGTTCGCCCATACAACCAGGATCTTAGTTTCCAAATATAAAACCTTCCAAGAATATTTCGTCAATCATCGGATCTTCAAACGATCTTGATAATGAATAGAAGAATCCGTTATATCATATCCAGTCAAGAGATCTTCTCCAGTGGATAAGACCAAATCCTCAACCAAACACTTTAGCTCTGGATTGCCTTCGTCACTGGATTAGAAACTGTTAATGAGAATAGTTTTGAGTGCTGAGTCTGGTGATCTGAAGATCTTCAAACTCTAAACAGAAGAGTCTCGCAATGCTCCGGACTAGATCGATAGAAACGTTTTGTCACTTCAAAATATTCGGAAAGATTTCTCCAACAATCTCCCCCTTTTTGATGGTGACAAAACTTTCCTGTAGATTTGAACAACTTTGACCTGCAAAACATTACTCAAGTAATATGGCTATCTCATAAAGATTAACAATTCAACTAGACTCTGCATCCACATAAAATAGGTTAGTCTTTCATGAGTAAGACCATACAATAACACTTGAAATAAATGCAGCAGTCAATTTCAAATCCACACCCAAGTCAGTCAAATTCAAGTCCACACCCAAGTCATACTCAAAACAAATATCCAAACAAACAAAGAAATTTAAAGTCAAAGTTTAAAGAGTTCAAAAGATTGCAATTCTCCCCCTTTTTGTCATCATTAAAAAGGTAAGAAAAGAGTCAAGTCTGCTTGGGAACGCGCACAAGCTGGAAATCTCCCATCGACTATACGATGCCTTCCAGCCTCTTCAAGTCTTCCCGTAGATGTGCCACCTCTTCCCCTTTGGCATTTGCTTGAATTTGAAGAGCGAGGTCTTGCATTTGATCCGCCAGGGTAACAGAAGATGCTTGTCCAGCATTCTTCAGGACTTGAAGTTCACAGTCCAAAGCATAGATTTGACCCTGCATTTCCAGAAGAACATTAAGGATACGACGAAAATCTGCTGTATTGTCCGTCTGCGTGCCGGCATTTGCTCTCTCGGATGGAGTAAAGGCAGACGATGGAACTTCTGTGTAATCGAGCAGATTTGGCGTTGAGGTATCATGTCCTTCCTCAGGCATTTGAGAAGCCTGAAGATCTTCTGGATTTGCTGGTGAGCGACTCACACCTTCACTGTTGACAGCATATGGTGTAATCCTTCCTTGCTCCCCATCTCCCCCTGTTTCTAAGGCCTCAATTGGGGAAGAGTGATGGTCATGCTCGTCAGCGTCTTGATTGCCTTTCTCTCCGGCTTCATCTGCAGACTTTTCTTTGACGGCTTCTTCTTCTTCTTCAACTTCCTTCTCCTCTTCTTCTTTTTCTTCCTCTTCTTTCTCCTCTGCTTCTCTGTTCTCTTCTTTTTCCTCTTCTTCTCTCTGTTCTTTTTCCTCTACTTCTTTTCCTTTCTCCTGTCGTTCCGTTGATTCGGGTACAGAACGATTGAGCCTTTTCAATGCCAAGGCAGAGATAGTGATTTCATCCTCTTCATCTTCATCCTCTAAGATAAGAGTTCTTTTCTTTTTGGATGGAGCACCCATGGGCTCCTTCCCTTTTCTTTTTGATGCAGAAGATACTGGAGTTTTCACTTTGAACTTCTCCATTGCCTTATAAAGCTCTTTCAGACGCATTTTGTCAGCATTTTCAAACCCACCACCATTTTGTCGCATGGTCGAACACAAAGAGTGTGTGGAGGTTCAATGTTCAAGTGTCTGAAGATCTTGGTCACAAGACCTGGGTAAGGCAACTGGCCCTTGTCCTTCACCATTGCTCTGTACATGTGGAAGAGAATGGTGTGAGGAAGAGAGAACTTTTTCCCTGAATTGATCGCGTACATCAATTTCGCCTCAGAGTTAGACACGTCAGTCTTGGATGTAGATTTTGGCCTGAGACAGTTGATCACAATTTTGTGAAGCAAGATGTTGATGGCACGCATTCTTGTGTAGGTAATTCTCCCTTATGTATCCCTGTCTTTGACAAGCTCCATTGTGGTACGAGCAATTGAAACTTTGATCGGTTGATAACATCCTCTTTCAACACCAATTATATCTGCCAACAAGTTCACATCTACCACATAGTCTTGGTCTCGAACACTAAAGGATATTCTATTCCCATCTAAAAAGCTGAGATTTGAATAGAAATATGCTGTCAATTGTGCATAACCGTCTGTGGTGTCGGAGCAAAATTGCTCAAGTTGAAGCTTATTGAACTTCTCCCTCAAGTTCACATTAATGGCATCCAGAAAGTCGAAATCAACGCTCCTGGGGTTGATCACCCCACGTTTCAACAGTTTGAAGAACAGATCCTCATGTTCCTTCGATTTGCCCGTTCTCTTTCCCTTAACCTTCGCAGCAACACTGATCCTTGGTTGAAATTCACTAAACATTTTATCATCATCGTTCCCATCAGTCGGATTCAATCCCGATACACGAGGGTCACTTGGAATGTTTGCAAGTGCTTCCTTAGCCTTTCCTTTGGGAGCAATTCCCAAATCCTCCATTCGTCGCAAAAAGATGTACTCATTTCCATAATTCTTATCTTTAAGGAAATCATCTACATAGTTCAGCGGAGTACCAATGCTTTTCAACGCACGATAGAGCTTGTAAATAAAAGAGGGTTTTTGGACTCTTACAGGGTCTGCTTCCTCGATTATTTCTTCCTCCGGTTGTTGACCCACACCCTGTGAGGTAGATGGTGGAGAGTGACGTGGTTGAGAGAGAATCGGGCTCTGTTGCTGACTCGGTAATTCTTCCTCTTCGGTGAGATCGAAATGGGTAGGTCCCTCCCTCATTCTCTGTGGTCCCCTGTTCGCAATTCTTGAAGACTTTCTTGAAGAAGACATCGTTCCTTGTCGTTGAAAGATTCATTTACTCGCTTTCCCAAGAAAAGATGACAACTTTCTCGAAGATGAACACGAAGTAGAGACAGGATTGGGAGGAGAATGCTTTTTAGGGTTTTGAAGTTTTAAGCGAAGAGAACAAATGACTGTATATATATAATTTAGTTTAAAAAGGAAAAACTAATCGGCACAAAGGAAAGTGAATAGTCGTCCTTTTTAAAATTGATAACTGCCATTTTAAATAGAAGTTATCTTTTTGAAAAGACAAGATTCCATTTTTCACGGAAATTATAAATCAATTATAACCGAACTAATGATCGTACTTTTCGAGATTGAATATTATAACAACTTACAGTCTATAGCCATGAATGTCTGAGTCTGAGGGTCGGAGAGTCATTAGACTTTAACTTCCTCAAGCTTCAAAATGTTGAGTCTGGAACGGATAATATCGAATTGATTCTTCTCCAAAGGCTTTGTGAATATATCCGCTAGTTGATTTTTTGAATCAACAAATTGAATCGAGATTTCTCCATTTTGAACATGATCTCTAATGAAATGATGTCGAATCTCTATATGCTTTGCCCTTGAGTGAAGGATTGGATTTTTAGTGAGATTGATTGTACTGGTGTTGTCACATCTAATCTCAGTGCATGAGTCTTCAATTCCAAATTCTTGTAGCTGTTGTTTTATCCACAGAATTTGCGAACAACAACTTCCAAGAGCTACATACTCTGCTTCTGTTGTAGAGAGAGCCATAGTATTTTGTTTCCTTGAAAACCAAGACACTGTCCTGCTTCCAAGCAACTGGCAAGTTCCCGAGGTGCTCTTTCTATCAACTCTGTAACCGGCTAGATCTGCGTCTAAATATCCAAGAAGATTAAAATCTCCCTTCTTAGGATACCAAAGACCGATGCTTGAAGATGAAGCAACGTATTTAATAATATGTTTCGCAGCACTGAGATGAGATTCTCTAGGATCTGATTGAAACCTAGCAAGATGCAAACACTCAACAAAATGTCAGGTCTGGAAGCAGTAAGATAAAGAAGTAAACCGATGATACTCCTGTATAGCTTTTGATCAACTTTCTTCCCTTCTTCATCTTTATCTATCTTCAAAGAACTTGACATCAGTATGTCGGTCTTTTTGCACTTATTCAGTCCAAACCTTTTGACAAGATCATTAGCATATTTTTCTTGATAAATAAAAGTTCCTTCCTTCAATTGTTTTACTTGGAGTCCAAGAAAAAATGTTAACTCTCCCATCATACTCATTTCAAACTCATCCCGCATAGACTTAGAAAATTTCTTGCCTGAGACTTTCATTAGAGGATCCAAAAATAATATCATCCACATATATTTGAACAAGTAAAAAGCTTTTGTTTTCCTTTTTGATAAATAAAGTAGTATCTACTTTACCTTTGACAAAACCATTCTGTATTAAGAACTTACTTAGTCTGTCGTACCAAGCTCGAGGTGCTTGCTTTAAACCATACACGACCTTTTTTAGTCTGAAGACTGAGTCTGGCTTCTTTGGGTCTTCAAACCCTGGTGGTTGTTACACATAAACTTCCTCATGGATAAATCCATTTAGGAAGGCACTTTTGACGTCCATTTGAAATAACCTGAAATTTTATAACAAGCAAACGCAAGTAATAATCGAATAGCTTCTAACCTTGCTACTCGGTGCGTAAGTCTCATCATAGTCTATTCCTTCTTCTTGCGTATATCCCTTGGCCACGAGTCTTGCTTTGTTTCTTACGACCTTTCTTTTCTCATTCATTTTGTTCATGAACACCCATTTAGCTCCAATAACAGTTTTACCTTTTGGTTTAGATGTCAATTCCCAGACATCATTCATGTTGAACTGTCTAAGCTCTTCTTGCATAGCTTCAATCCAGCTTTCATCATATAAAGCTTCTTCTATGCTTTTAGGTTCAATTTCAGAAATGAGAGCCACAGCACTAGACTCTTCACGCCTTTTGGATCTGGTGCGAATTCCTTCATTAATTTCGCCGATAATGAGATCTTTGGGATGACTGGATTTATGCTTCCAGTTACTGGTTGATTTGTCTTGTTGATGATCTCTTTCTTTATTTGAATCTTTACGAACAGCTTGATGCTGGTCTTCCAAAGTCTAAGATGCTCATTGAGTTGTAAGCTTTGGAGAGACTGGAGCAAGTTCAGACTCTTCATGATGAG
Organism: Eucalyptus virginea; assembly: GCA_014182375.1. NCBI lineage: Eukaryota > Viridiplantae > Streptophyta > Magnoliopsida > Myrtales > Myrtaceae > Eucalyptus > Eucalyptus virginea. The sequence continues at coordinate 3,869,766 of CM024520.1, read as the reverse complement.
TCTGACTGGATTCATCTTGCATAGAATCTTGAAAGTTGACATTCATTGATTCTTTCACAGATTGGCTCTTCTTGTTATAGACTCTGTAGGCTTTGCTTGATGTAGAATATCCAAGGAAGATGCCTTCATCTGATTTTTCTTCAAACTTATCAACTCGATCTTTTGCATTTTTCAATATAAAGCATTTGCAACCGAACACATGAAAGTACGAAACAACAGGCTTCTTACCTTGAATAACTCATAAGGGGTTTTCTCTAGAATAGGTCTTAAAAAGACCATTGATGATATAGCACGCTGTTGAAACAGCTACAACCCAAAATCGTGAAGAAATCTTACTTTCAATTAAAAGAGTTCTAGTCATTTCTTGAAGAGATCTATTCTTTCTTTCCACAACTCCATTTTGCTGAGGAGTATATGGAGAGGAGAACATATGCTTAAGACCAGATTCATCACAAAATTTTGTAAAATCTTGATTTTCAAATTCACCTCCATGATCAGTTCTTATACTTGAGATAACACATCATTTCTCATTTTGAATCTTTTTAGCAAATTTTTCAAAATACGAGAAGGTTTCGGACTTACTTGCAAGGAAATATACCCAAGTAAATTGGGAGTAATCGTCCACAATTACTAGGCAATATTTCTTACCTCCAATGCTCTAGGTTCTGGTTGGTCTGAAGAGATCCATATGCAGCAGCTGCAGTACATGATTAGTAGAGACATGATTTATTGGCTTAAATGAATTTCTTACCTGCTTTCCCAATATACATGGAGTGCATAAATCAGACTTTTGGTATGATAAATTGGGTAGTCCACAAACAAGCTGCTTTGATGAGATTTTGGCTAATTGCTTCATATTGATATGACCAAGCTTTCTGTGCCATAAGCTTACTTCGTCTTGAATTGAGATTAAGCATTGCGATTCATCCGGTTTCACATCTAAGAGATAGATATTTCCATGCCTTCGACCCATGAAAGACTGAGTAGAGTCTTTACTGGTTCCAGAAATATTCCTTCTTGAAAGAAGATCTTAAAACCAGTATCACACAATTGGCTGATGCTGAGAAGATTGTAGTTGAGTCCTTCCACTAGGGAAACATTACTTATTGTAAGACTTCTAATTTTCACAGTTCCAAATCCCACAATTCTTCCTTTGCTGTTTCCTCCAAATGAGACTTTTCCACCATTTACTTGAACAAGCTTTATGAAGCAATTTGAGTCTCCTGTCATATGTTTTGAGCATCCACTGTCCAGACACAACTTTACCTTTTTCTTGATGGAGATCTGCATTTAAAAGAGAGTCTCAAGCTTTCTTTGGTACCCATATTTTCTTGGGTCCATTGGTGTTAGTAAGATAAACAAGTATTAGCCCATGCTTTCTTAACAGTTTCCAAACCATAGGACACTCTTTTCAAAGTGATCCGGCTGTTGCACTTTGAGCACTGAGGGCATTTCGACCTACAGACTTTACAAAAACTTTCTTGAAATGATTTTTGTAAGCCTCTCTCGAGGGTCTTTGCTTAATTCTTTCTTTTACTTTAGGAAAATCAATCAAGGGAATTGTTTCTGCTGTCATACCTAGACCAGACTTATTGAAGTAAGGTCTTTGAGCTGAAAGAATTTTTTCAAGTTTCTCGGACCCTATTGAAAATTTCTTTGAGATATTTGATAAGTCAGTTTTTAAAAGGGCATTTTCTTTCAAAAGACTATCTTCATTTTCTTTAAAAGCGAAAACATTAACGTTTAAACATTTAACTCTTTCTTCTAAAACATTTTCCTGTTGTTTTAAAGCTGAGTTTTCCTTTTTAAGTTCAGAAATCCTTTTGAGAGAAGTCTTAAGACTAAAACACAGCTCATCAATATACTTAGAAACCTTGATAGGAATTTTAAAATTACTTGCCTCAAATTCACTGTCTGAGTCTGATCCTGAGTCTGAGTCTGAGTCTTATTGCGCCATCAGACATAAGTTGGCATATTCATCATCACTTTCTTCACACTCTGTATCACTCTGGTTTCGGCTTTGAGAGCTTTTCGAAACTTTTCAGCTTTTCCTTTCTTCTTCTTGAAGAGGACAGTTAGGTCGATGTGTCCCTTTTTCTTACATTCAAAGCAAACTACATTTTTGTTTGGTTCCTCATCATCCACAGACTTGGTCTGTTATCTTTGAAAACTTTGTTTCTTTGAGTTGAACCTTCTTCCTTTTCTATTCAGTTTTCTGAATCTTCTTATCATGAGAGCAAGCTCCTCATCATCCATATCATCTTCAGAATCTGTAACATCAGAATCATCATTTGATTTCAATGCAATGGATTTCTTACCTTTTGGATTTTCGTCTTCATTAATTCGTTCCACTTCATAAGACTGAAGAGTTCCAACCAGCTCGTCGACAGATAGTGGCATAATTCTTTGCATCTCTCTTATTGAAGTCTTTATGTGATTCTAATCATTGGAGAGTCCATGCAGTAGCTTGTTTATCTTCATGGTATCGGAAATTGGTTGTCCTTGATTTTCAAGACCATTGACAATATCTGTAAAACGGCTAAACATGTCAGTTATAGATTCTCCTGTTTTCATTTTGAAGGCTTCATATTGACCGAGGAGAATGTTAATTCTGGTTTCCTTCACTCGACTGTTCCTTCATAGGTGATATGTAATCTGTCCTAGACTTCTTTTGCTGTAACACAAGAAGATATTCTGTTATATTCAGTTGGTGACAAAGCATAATATAAAGAATAAATTGCTTTTGCATCGAGTGCTTGTCTCTTGATTATCTCTTCCTGAGTCATTCCGCTGGTCTCAACAGTTTCTTTCCCTCTCTCTGAAACAGATGCAGCTGTAAGAGTAATTCCTTTTTCTACAACGTCCCATTCCAGAGGATCCTTTGATCGTAGGAATGCTTTCATCTTGTTTTTCCAGATGTTGTAATCATTTCCATCAAAGTAGGGTGGTCTGGTATTGCTTTGCCCTTCCACCAGCCCTGGAGTTAGCATACTAGCCATGGATCTTTTACTCTAAAGTAAAACACTTCAAATAAAGTGAGTACACGGGCTTTGATACCAATTGATATAGCTAGTATAAGTACCTAGAAGGGGGTGAATATGTATATAAATAATTTTTCTCGATAATTGCACAATACTAGATAGTTGATAGAATTGAGACAAACAACAATCAAAGTAAGACTGAGAGAAGGGAAGAGAAAATTGAACGCAAGGTTTATAATGGTTCGGCTTATATCAAGCCTACGTCCACTCTTCTGCACTGACAGCCTACTGGCTGGATTCCACTATGAACAAAGAGACGTTACAGCACTGTTCTTCCTTGATTTCACGATGTAGAAGATCTACCACACTCCCTCAAGGTATCACTAAGTATAGACTCTCTTTTGTGTATACAGTTTTGCTCAATATGTATCGACTAATAATCAAGGTGCTTCAGACTCTGGAATTTCTCTATCGTGCATACACTAGAATAACTGGAACGTCTTCCTTTTATACTCCTTTATGCCATCATACCCGTTGGCACTTACCAAAGGAATTCTTCCAAACTTCCCGTTGGACAGAATCAATCAAGAAGATCATTCAAGCTATTAAAGGAACATGTCGATAGCCCATCAATCCTGTTCGCCCATACAACCAGGATCTTGGTTTCCAAGAATAAAACCTTCCAAGAATATTTCGTCAATCATTGGATCTTCAAACGATCTTGATAATGAATAGAAGAATCCGTTATATCATATCCAGTCAAGAGATCTTCTCCAGTGGATAAGACCAAATCCTCAACCAAACACTTTAGCTCTGGATTGCCTTCGTCACTTGATTAGAAACTGTCAATGAAAATAGTCTTGAGTACTGAGTCTGGTGATCTGAAGATCTTCAGACTCTAAACAGAAGAGTCTGCAATGCTCCAGACTAGACTGATAGAAACATTTTATCAGCTTCAAAATATTCTGGAAAGATTTCTCCAACAGTTATCTCTCTCTCTAATGGGTTACTTCTCTCTCAAGGATGTTATATTGATGATCTTCTTCATCAGGGTGGGATGTTTGAGTGCAAGCTCGTCCAAACTCCGATGGCCACGACTACAAAACCATATGAGAAAGGGGGTGCTCTGGTGTCTGATCCTACTCTTTATCGGTCTATTGTTGGTGCCCTACAATATGTGACATTGACAAGACCAGATCTCTTCTTTGCTATTAATAAAGTTTGTCAATTCATGCACGCATTGACTGAAGACCACTAGCAAATGGTGAAACGCATCATGCGCTATCTTAAACATACAAGGTCATCTGGTTTGCTTCTTTCCTGATCCAATGATACTTGTTTGCAAGCCTTTTCCGATGTGGATTGGGTTGATAGCTTTGACATTGGGAAGTCAACTAGAGGGTATGCTATTTTTCTTGGTCCTAATTTGATCTTTTGGAGCTCCAGACGAAAACGAACCGTAGCGTGCTCTTCACAAAGTCTAAGCATAAAGCCCTTGCTGATGTTGCAACTGAACTCATTTGGCTTGCACTTTTTCAAGAGCTTGGGTTCTCTCTTCAAGGTCCTCCCATTCTTTGGTGCAATAATATTGGTGCCACTTATATGTCTGCAATCTGGTTTTTTTATGCTTGTACCAAACATATTTAAATTGACTTTCACTTTGTCTGTGTCATGTCACCTGACAACAACACAGTACGCAGTCTATCTCCATAGCAGACCAACTCGCCGAAGCTCTTCCTAAAGCACAGTTTGCATATTTGTGAGACAAGTTGAAGATTCGCTGTCTCAACTCTTCCATTTGAGCGGGTGTATCAACCAAATATAGGGCTATCAAATTTGAAAGTTTTGGAATCTTATCTTTAGAAGTTTGAAATTTTTATAATTAAGCATTTCTTTTCTTGCGAGTAAATCTTCCCAAATGTACTCTTGGGTATGTAAACACCCAAATAAACTTAATGGAAATACACAACAATTTCTTTCTCAACACTGCCGCCGCTGCTATGGAAGGGAAGTCGTCCATTCCCTCCCTCAGATAATCTTGAAGAGCTAACCACGGTGAGGGGCAAAGAAGCGAGCGAACACAAGCGACTCGGCTGCCATTAGCTGGATGAGGATGCAGAGTGGTGGGCCTGAAGTGTCCTTCCATCGACTGCCAAAGGCTCGATCTGGAGCATCTCTGAGAGGAATAGGGGTACGGGGATTCAAGTTCTCATACTCCAAAACACCAGCCTGAAAGCAAATTCAATATATTAAGTAAAACATCCGTCGGGTCAGACAAGTTTTCTTAGCAGGTCTCTGACCCACCATAGACGCGTACAATCGACGAAAAGCAGCTGCATACCCTAATGTCCTCGTTCGCGTTGTTCAATGGTCCATTGGCATTGGACGATGCATTCGCAATCTGTTCAAAATCAAGCCCGAAAAATAGTATTCATCAACAAAATACTGCAATCAAATGAGACAACTGATGTGAAACTGCCATATTGGCGTAGATATGATGATAAAAGCATTACTCAGCAGTTCACCAACCTACACAAATTTTGTCCAACAAAGAAGAAACAACAATATCTTAATCCGGTTTAACATGCGTTCAATTATGAAACACACCTTGAGCAACGCAAATTACCAAAATAGATAGACATTGATTACTTTGGTAAAGATTACCCGAATAACAGAAGAGAAAGAGCCAGCCAAAACACCAGACAGCGTCTCTGCACCGAAGAAGGTCCCGACGAGAACTGGTGCTAACATGACAAGAGCACCCGGAAGAATCAACCCTGTGAAAAATTCATAAGTTGAAATTTGGATAGCACATGCAGGGGTCTCAGGATGAAACTTTAGGTTGTGGACCTCCTGAGCCATCTTCAATCCTTGGCGTCCCACACTTTTCATTGTCATAGTAGAGAAGCGGTAAGGAAGGATGCAGCCCCCAATAAAACCGACCAAAACCTTCGGCGTCCGGACTTCAATATGAGAAATTGCTGCACGACTCACAAATGCACTAAACAGAGCGATAAACACCAGGGCAGCTGATTCAATGGCGAATCCCTAAATACCAGATAAGAAACAAAAAAGGAATCCATCTGATATTAGATTTAAACAATAGGAAAGTAGAAGTTGCCAATACGGCTAATATTGAGAATGATAGATGAAGGCAGCACCTAAAAGCAAATAAAGGTGATTTTAGCCAAACATCATGCCACACCAGCAAGAATCCAAAAGGACTTTGAATAACTAACGTATTATTTAGTCGTTTATGGTTAAAAAGAAAAAAATAGGACAATGTGCACAAATTCTGGATGACATGAATGTAATCTCACGAATAGTTCTACGCACAGAAACCCTTTCCACTCCTATGTAATGGATTTTATAAAAAAATAAGCTACTAAAAGGACGACAGGACAGTGTCCGCATATTAGGTACGTTAAATACACCATGTAGGATTCGTGTTCAACCATCCACGGATCGACATGTGACAAATCCTACCTTACCCAGTCAGTTGAACCATCAAATCGTGTCGATACTATATTCACATGCAAGGATTGCCAGTACCTTTCCAGCGGCGTGAAAGGATTGCTTGGGATCCTTGACAGCAAAACGTTTAGCATAGCGGCTGATGGGATCGTAAGCATCTATGGCCAATCGAGTGGCAATGGTACTTAGCATCCCAAGGGCGGCCACAGCAATTCCATATGTGGCAGCAATACTGAAACCCACAGAAAAGCTAATGTCGGCACAAATTGGGATAATGACAGAGGTAAGGACAGCGCAGACAGAGGCAAGGGGGACGCCAGCGTCGGTAACAACTCTCTGGATATTCCTGCAGAAATAAGGATCATTACGTGGTCAGCACATGACCATCAACAGTCGTAAAAATTCATATCATTCATTTATTATGGCAAATTTAACACCTGATGCAATCGTTGGTGTGATATTCAGGGAAAAATTCAATAATTGACCCAGCCAAAAGACCAACAACAACACAGAAGGACAGCTGCCTGCAAGATCAGATCCATAATTAGCAAATACATACGCTCAACGTATTGACTCAATCCTGTAAAAGTCCGCTGACATTAAAGCATGTCACATGACCAACATTAGAATAAAGCAGCCTCTAGGATCAGAACGAGACAAGCATCACCAAAGAGTTTACCACTTCGTCACAACTTTCTCCATCCCAAAGTAGTAAATTTTAAATGACGAGGGCAGAGCAATGCTGCTAACAATAACAATTCCGAAGGTCATTAGAACTGTGGAAATAAAGAGTTGCATCTTCAATGCATGCCTGATGTCCCCCTCTTTCTTCACTTCCCTGATATTTGAGAAGTATGCTGTAAAGAGAGTTGAGATCAAGCAAACAAGAATACCCATAGAGCCAATAAGCAGGGGATAACACATAGCGGTGAAGTTGTGATCGATTCCGAAAGAAGAGATGGAAGCAACAACAAGGGTGGCACAGCATGATTCGGCATAAGAGCCAAAAAGATCAGTCCCCATACCAGCAATATCCCCAACAATATCACCGACTTTATAAGGAATCACCTGAATGATTAAAGTCAACACCATTTATGACTTAAAGTGAATGATATACTTAGGAGATAGAGCTACAGTAAGAGAGTACATACACTTAAGCTTCGACGCTCTAGGTAATGTTGCGAAGTTCCGCTAGCCAGATCAATATAAACATCGACAGCCTTGGCATAAATTCCACCAGCGGCTCTTCCAAAGAAAGCCATGGAAGATGCACCAAGACCGTAACCAGTAATGACCTCAAAAAGACCTTCCCAGTCATTGCCATAATAGCACTTGAACAGTTTGATAGCAATATAGAGCCCGAGAAGACTCATAGCAGCCATAAGAAATCCCATTGCTGCACCAGACCTGAAAGCAGCATTGAAAGAGCCCTTGCTATCCACAACAATTTTCATGCCAAGGAAACCAGAGAGGGCTGATGTGAGAGCACCAAGTACGAATGAAACCGCAATGGCAAGTGCAGGCTTGCACGTGTTTGAAGGACAAAAAGTGAAAGGCCGGCTTTGGGTGCTGAATCTCTCAACAATTCCAAGGAAGAGGATGATTAGAATTGCAAAAGCAACCACGGAAACAAAAACATACAGGTACTCCTTGCGCAGAAAATCACTCACACCTGTTGCAATCACAAACAATATCTTAGCCTCGATATCAAGCAAATAAAGCAACAATCTGATTCTTGACTGTTGAAAAAGCACCGCCTCTCTCTCTCATCCTAGAATTCTCTAGATCTCTCTCTCTCTGGGTTTTTCCTGATTACTCTCTCTCCAGAATTTTCTCTCCCTCTCTCTCCAGATTTTTCTCGGCCATTTTGTCCGTGGACTCCACCGACTTTGCAGCCTATAAATAGGAGGAAGTGTGTCTTGTACGAGTGAGTTGAGAGGTAGGGTGATAGGGGTCTTGGGTGAAAAAGTGTGAGGAGTGTGTGATGTGAGTGGAGTGTGTACGTGAGTGTGTGTGAGTGGGTGGAGTAGGTGACGTGAGTGTAGAGTGAAGTAAGTGAGTGGGTGTGTGTGCAAGAATTGTGTTCGTGTGAGGTGTGAGAGGTGTATGCGAGTGGTGTGTTTAAAGAGTTTGTAATATTGCTTATATAAAATAAAGTGATTATTTTACTTGCACATCCACTTGATTTCTCAACAAGTGGTATCAGAGCAGGTCGTCGGAGGCCGTGCGAAGACAGTGGTCGGGGACCATTGTAAGTGAGCAAGGCGGTCAGGGATCGTCAAGCCAAGGAGCGAAGAAGCGAAGGACGTCGGAGTTCTGCTAGTGCACAATCTGGGATTGTGAAGTCGGTTGGTCTGGGACCAGGCTTACTTGGTATAGTGCGGGGCATTATACTCAAGTCACCATGGTGGATTTCTCGAGTCCGGTGAACGGTATGGAGAAACTCAATGACTTTAATTATAATAATTGGAGTACTCGTATGCAGTATTATTTGCTTGGACAAGATTTATGGGATATTGTTGGCGGCAACAACACCACACCACCCACAAATGATAGTGATTTAAGAAAGTGGAATGTCAAGTCAGGTAAGGCTCTTTACGTTCTTGCCGTGACTGTTGATGATGAATTATTGCAACACATAAAGAGTGCAAAAACCCCGAAGGAGGCTTGGGATAACTTGGCGACGCTGTTTGCGAGGACAAACGATGCCAAGTTACAATGCCTGGAGAACGAGCTCCTCTCAATCTCGCAACAAAGTATGACGGTAAGTCAATACTTTTCTAAAGTTAAATCTATTTGCGAAGAAATTTCAAAATTAGATCCTGAGAATGCCATATCTGAGACAAGAATGAGAAGAATAATAATTCATGGGTTAAGGCCGGAGTATAACGGTATTGTTACGGCCACTCGTGGATGGGCAAATGAGCCAACTCTAACTGAGTTGGAAAATATATTGGCCAATCAAGAGGCCTTAGATAAACAAATCCCTAAGATCTCAATTAAAGAGGATGAAAGTGCCCTCTTCAGTAATAAAAGAGGGTTCAAGGGCCAGAATAGAAATAGAGCAGGTGCAAGAGATGGCAAACCATGGAAAAATCATGGAGATCAGTGGAGGCAACCCGAAAAGAAGGGTTATCAGCCAGGGGGAGCTCGTCAAGATCGTGACGACAATGACGAAGATAAGAGCAACAAAAGGCGTAGCAAACGGTGCTACGTTTGTGGCAAGGTAGGACATATTGCCAGATTTTGTTGGTATAGGCATGAAGAAGGAAATGTCGTCACTTCTTGCAAGAAGGAGATTGAAAGCGAAGAAGAATGGGACTTTCAAGTGCCTGTTGCAATGAAGGAACGAGAAGAGCTTGCAACAGCTTGTATAATTGAGTGGGATGATTCAACAGGTTCCATCACGACCCCAAATAAGAGCAAGCCAAGGGAGAACTCGAAGAAGCAACTAACAACGCCAATAAGCAATCGTGAAAAGAAAATGCAAGAGATGATAAAGAAGCTAAAAGTTAAGAATGCAAAGATGGAGAATATGTTGAAGAAAAGGGATGAGATGATAAGGCAAAAGGATCGAGAGCTCAAGGCAAAAGAAAGGGAGCTAGAGAAGCTCCGATGTGAGTTCAAGAAGCCGCAGAAGCTTGAGGACCTCAAGCCCACTATGACGTTTCGAATTAATCATATTGGAAGAGGCAATGAACAAATGAAGGAGAAAAAGAAAGTTTTCTTTGAGAAAAGGAGGCAATCTACACCCTACATCCCGTGGTGTAAGGATCGGTGGAATAAGATCAAGGGGAAGAAATTTTATGAGGAAAAGGATCAAGAGGACTACATTGAAGTGCTTCAGATGGGATTGAATCGGTTGAAGCACGAAATGAAAGTCACAAATGAGAGGCTTGATCGAATGAGTTCTAATCTCCAAATTCTTAGAGGAGATATGTTGAATACGAAGACCAAATTGGGTGAGAAGAAGGAAAAGGAGACTAAAGGGCAAAATGAATTGGCATTGCAAAAATTCAAAGATCACAAAACTCTATGGAAAGACACAACAGGAGAAGCAACAGAAGATGGAGCCATAAAGCCATCCACGTACGAGGAAGCTTCGCAATATGCTGAATGGAGGGAGATAGTTGAAGAGTCCAAAAGCAATATCGGCATGGCTACTATATCTAAATTGAGAGAGAGTAGTCGGTGAGGGGGAGTGTTGAAAAAGCACCGCCTCTCTCTCTCATCCTAGAATTCTCTAGATCTCTCTCTCTCTGGGTTTTTCCTGATTACTCTCTCTCCAGAATTTTCTCTCCCTCTCTCTCCAGATTTTTCTCGGCCATTTTGTCCGTGGACTCCACCGACTTTGCAGCCTATAAATAGGAGGAAGTGTGTCTTGTACGAGTGAGTTGAGAGGTAGGGTGATAGGGGTCTTGGGTGAAAAAGTGTGAGGAGTGTGTGATGTGAGTGGAGTGTGTACGTGAGTGTGTGTGAGTGGGTGGAGTAGGTGACGTGAGTGTAGAGTGAAGTAAGTGAGTGGGTGTGTGTGCAAGAATTGTGTTCGTGTGAGGTGTGAGAGGTGTATGCGAGTGGTGTGTTTAAAGAGTTTGTAATATTGCTTATATAAAATAAAGTGATTATTTTACTTGCACATCCACTTGATTTCTCAACATTGACCTTCTACTTATGTGTGACGAAATAAGGTATAATTCAGTTAAATCTAGTTAATTTATTCCGTAGCCTAGATCTGTTCAACCTAGTTCCAAGAAACGGGAAAGCCTAACCTACAGCGCCTCCAAAAGAGCAACTTAAAAGATGATATGGTGTCTATTACAGTTCACCTTTGAAAAGTTGGACAGTGTAAGTGTCAAAGCCCACTGGCGGAAGAGTGACAGGAACATAATGAGTAGAACAAGACGGGAAAGGGATGAAAGAAAGTACCCAGTTCTGCAAAGTACTCGTTGAAATACAAAGAACCGATAAATTACTACAACGTCCCAAAACCCAGAGTATCATTGTAAACACATTTAAACATTACTTTAAAATTAAAGCATCACAAACAAACAAGAAACTAGAAACATGTTATGACCGACAATAGTAAACAGTAGAGTAGAACCAAAGATTAAACCCAGAGTATGGAAAAATGTCAGAACTAAAGTTAGAACTGAACTTACATGTTAGAACAATAGGAGAAGGGTGAACTAGCTACCAGCTAAAATTATAGGAAAACACACAAGAAAAAAACATTATAATTTCACAATAGAACTGATAATGCTCTTAGGAATAGGTATGAAACATTGTCACATATAAGGACTTTAGTTAGGAGAAGCAAGCATACAACACCAAAGAGAACCATAGAGAAATATAAGAACAGTTCGTTTCCTATTAGTTCTTAACTAATCTTATATAATTGGTAATCGTCACAAGTATGACAAATCAAGAATGACAATCTCACGCAAACGAGAAATGTTCTGCATCAAATTACATCGTATGACCCTTGAAACACTCTCACTGATGAAGTGAAGAAATACTTTAGGATTGAAGGTCGTTCAGCCTCAGCAATTCATCTTTTTAATACCATATGCTTCTACTAATGCCAACTACGTTTAAAAATTACTATCCTAACTTTAATTAGCTTGACGTTGTGTCATTTGTCGCATGTACCAAGCTTCCTATAACTAATACAAAATAGCTGGAAGAAAGAAATCAAACCTTGGCTCGTTGTTTCCAGAATAACTTGACATTTGTAAAAACTATGCTTGAATAAGTCATTTTCCTATAGAGTGACGATATTTTCTGGTTTCGGCTGAAATTCGAGGATAATTTGACAGGCCGTGGTCTCAATCGCAGGAGCTAGGATTTCTTGGGCTCAGCCACTTCAAATCCTAGCATGTTCATTGGGGACCTAAGCCTGGTCTCAATAGACTTGAGCCTTGCTGTTGATGACTTGAGTGTTGAACCGTGATGTCAAGAAAGATAGTTAAAACTAGTAACTTATTGGGGAAAAGAGCCTTTGAGAAAGAGAAACTGGCCCCCCCTTACTCCATAGGAGACTCGAAAACTATCCTTGTGAATTGAACTGGTAGAATAACTGAGAAGGGTGCTTGCTAGGAAGAAATAAAATAGAAAAAAATACAAAAATACAAAAAATACAAAAAAATACAAAAATACAAAAAATACAAAAAAAAAAAAATGTTTGTTCTGAAGTTAAGGAATAGATAGAAATTCCTCTTAAGGGAGAGATTACGTAAACGGTTATGACCGTTTAGTCAAACTTAAGAATATGGAGAGGAAAAATGGGACTTTTAAAGCTTCTCACAAAGAAGGTTTGTGAAGCAGTTGCTTTAGTTGTTTAGCATGAGCAAGGGCGAATTAGGCGACTTGTAATAAATCACGGAATGAAAGTATAATTTTATAATTAATCAGAACATGACTTGTCGATTTATCAATAAGAATAAAGAAAAGAATTCTAGCGAAGGAGGATTTTTCTTTTTTCTTTTTTTTTGGGGGGTTGAGGGAGGAGGGGAGCTTGGAGCGGGGGAAGCGAGAGGGTGCGCTTCATGGAAGCTCTAAGCTTGTTGAAGTTTTTTAACATGAAATAACATAAAACTTAACTAAGATTCTTATCAGGAAGGGGAAATCTTTTTCTTGATTTTAAAAAGATAAATGCTTATGTGATTGTCCATAATCCAATGTCAAATTAACTGCCTCTTGTGTAAAAAAAATAATTAAAAATTATTATCAAGTCCACTCCTTCAAGAATTAGTAACTCATAATATATATATATATATATATATATATATATATATATTTATAATCTAGAGAATTTTATAAGTTCTACAAATAACGAAAGAAACCCTAAGAGAGCGACTGCAGGACCCACCACCATAGTACTACAGTGACTCATAATATGTTATTACTCTCACAATAGCTCAAAAGCTATTATGTTAACAATTTTTTTTTTTTAAATAAGTACTTTCTTTGATGGGAATGCCCTCTCAATTATTACGATCGTTCAAAACATTAGAAAGTTTTAAAATCTTTTTCACAAAAACTCTTTCCGACGACACAAGCGCACCTTAGCCCATCATCAAATCTAATCTGTCTTACAGTCGTACATGCGCCTCTTGAGCTAATAAATCAATTAATCCTTTCAAACATGTAATGGTTCGCAGGTTATCCCCAGACATTAATCAAATATACTTTTGAAACAGCTATATTATGAACATTCCTGTCCTGTAATGCCATAAAATAAAGTGCCTCCCCGTCCCGTGAGAGCCTGCAGCTAAATTGGTGAGTAAAGAGACGAAAACATTCACGTGACGTGCACAACACGTGCATTTACTTAATCCAAACAAAGCGCGAAACTGTTGAGAAAATAAGACGAATGGCAAAAGGCAAACGGACAAGATCTACACCAGTTGACAACCGCCCAAGAACACGACCAAGACCACCAACATCATTCCAGCCATCTTCCTGAGAAGAGATCTGCGCGTGTAAATATTATACTTCTGTGCTCAGATGCGTCGCTCAAAGTTCTAGCAGCTGTGCCAAACCCTAAAAAGGACTCGCTCCACAAGGAGCAAAAGAAGCTCATGATTTCGCCGAGCTATCGTCAGAGTACAAGACTCCAATTTGATGCAAGATTGATCCCAAAAAATCGGTTAATGAGCAGTATGAGTGAGAAAGAGAAAGAAGCTTGTTGAACTACAACCTCTCAATGCTCAGAAAAAGAAAAACTCGCGGCCCAGAAAATCAAATGTACTTCATTCTCTGTTTCCGGACGAAAAGCATGAGCTCAAAGCTTACGAGCTTCATTGGAAAACGCGACCACAGAATTTCATTACCGAAAGACCTAAAATGCTTGAGAATGTTCGACTATCAATCCTGAGCGCAGCAAAAAGGAAAAGTTCCATAAAGCAGACCGGTTGCGAAGCTACAGGATCTGTACGAAGTCACCTTTATTGACGGCTTCCTTTATCTCCTTAGACTCATACTCAATACCCGCCTGCTCGGCAAGGCTGTAGCCTTCCTCTTCGTCGGCGTGGTTGGCGCCATTGTGCGACCCAAAAAGCCACAGCACCAGGGCGAACGCAATCCCGATGACGGCACAGATTGGGATCGCAATCTCCGTCGAGAACAATGCCATCCTCGCGGGAACTCTAGACTAGGTTGCTGGAATCGCTGGACTCAACGCCTATCAAAGAGTGTGTGTGTGTGTGCGTGTGTGTGTGTGTAGAGAGAGAGAGAGAGAGAGAGAGAGAGACAGACAGACAGACAGAGACGCAGAGAGGAGGGAAGTGAGGAGTGTGTTCGTCTATAGTGGAAGTGGCGAGAGTTTCACGAAGAGAATTAGAATGTTATGGTTATGTGCATGCGACGGTAAAAGATCCAGGCCTTTCGATGTCATCTGTCGGATTTAAAAGCGATGGACCATCCTTCGAGAGCAGGATAATTGGACGGTGGAAGCGAGAGGCGAGTATAATCTCATCGTGTATTTTTTACGTGTCTGTCTGAACAGGAATAGCCTATTATTATTTTACAACATATATACTTTTCATCCGTATGGAGATTGCTTGTACTTTTGAGCAAAAAGATTTGAGCTATTTCCATTAGCTTTATGCGATTGACAAGTACATAAATCCATACTAACGAAAAAAACCAAGCACAGTCTCAGTCTCATATACGTAGCAATCTTTTGTGTCAACAACGTTAACAAGTTGGAATTACTGTCTTTGCAATCACATATATTTTTGTCTTAATTGCTTGATTTTTAAGTATTTTACCATTAAAAACTCAAATCAATTTATTTGTAATGCGACAACTAAGGGTGCGCATGGTAAAATTTCTGAAACTTTCGGCCAAATCAATTTCTCAATTTCTATTCCCTGACGATTTTATTTGATAACGGGTTTGAGTCGATTGTTTGCTTCCCTTTCTATTTCTACTTCGAAATAGAGAAGCTAAAATTTTTAGCTTCGATTTCTCACCCAAAACAATTTAAAATGATTTCTATTCCGGGGAACAGAAAATCAATTTGCGTTACAAACGGATTTACATTTCCAAACCTGAAAAATTGAGAAATTGAGAAACATAAATTTTACCATGCGCAGCCTAAATTTCTGGATTTTCATCTTTTTCTATGGGTTTAATTTTTTCCCTTATCAAGAGGGTTTTCAAAGCTCAAATCACGAAAAATGCGTTGATGATGAGCAGTATGATAGGCAGGTGAGGAGAATGTTTTTATAGTATTAATGCATCTATGTGATTATGCATATTGTTTTTTTTTTTTTTTTTTATATATTCATATTCATTATTTATTTTTATTTTTTATTTTATTTTGTTCCCCGGAGTGAGGATTAAGATGCGGATTAATAGCTGCAAAATTGTCTGCTTCCCCTAGAAGGAACAGAGAAATAGGACGGGGGCCACGTGACTCCTCCCTCAATGTTGGTCCGGTGGTCCCTCCCCGTTGGATTGGCACCAACGGACCGCTCAACTCCGAACTTTCAGCTGGCTTTCTTCAGTCTATCTCCGGGCCGCGAGTAGTTTTGGGTGCATACCTGAATTTAGTGCATTTAAGTTCATAGATCACACGGCTCTCACAGAGGACCCGTCCCCATCAAAGATTGGAATGTGTTGGGCTCATATGCAGCTTAATCATTTAAAAAAAAAAAAAATCGATTTTTACATTTCACTTTACCTAAACCTTAATAATAGACCCTTCTACGAGTCGTTTAAAGCATGTCATTGCTCATTATAATTTTAGGTGATTAATATGTGGATCGAAATGGGACATCACGTCCGACCGAAATTATGGTTCAAACTCACCTATTGACAAAAAAATATATGCGACAACCTTCAATGTTAGGTAGGCTTGGATTGGTCCTAGTCAATTTGGGTCGAGCCCTATAATTATATGCCCTCGTCTAGCCCTCACTCAAGATTTGCTTGGGCTGCCTTGGCTGGTTCTCATGCACCTGATCAAATTTGCAATTCCTCTTCAACTGCCATAACAGCCAAAAAAAAAAAAAAATCGTTTTCCTTCACTTCCTTGTAGTCCCAACAGACAAGTCACCCAATTTTTCAGGGATAAAAGATAATGTTGGTCTTTGAGAGCGTGTTTGTTCGAATTGAGTGAAAGTATTTCATATTCAATATTCAATAATAATAAAAAAAATTGAAATATTTATATGCAAATCTAAGTGCCGTAGTTTACATGTTTTTTAAATTTCGGTTGAATTAACAAAAATTAAAAATATATATTATACATCCTAAGATTTAGATTAAAAAGTAATGAGTAAATGCCTATTTAGACACACCAAAGTTATTACAAATGATCTAATTAAATTGTATTATTCCTTTTTAATTCAATTGGATTATAAAATTTCACAACTTCTTTCGTGCTAGTTCTTTGATCAAATATACAAATGAAAATGCTGACGTGGAATTCTACGTTAGTGCCACAACAATTTAGATTAGATTAATTGCTGTTGTGGAATAAAAAGAGAGAAAAAAAAAACTTCAATTCAATTAGAGAGAGAGAGAGAGAGAGAGAGAGAGAGATTGTGTGTGTATGTGTGTGTAGGAAGGGTCTTCCTCACCACAGTGGTGGCTTAATGAGGACGTCTTACCCTTGATGGCCACCCCCTTGGTTTTATTGCATAAATGACAACCATTTTATTCTAAAAATCAATTTATGATTAGAAATTAATCTCTCTATTTTTATTATTGGAATAGAGATTTGTTTGATAATGATACAAAATTTATCTCTCTCAAGTGGCGGTGGAAGGAGCTAGCATGCAGGGAGGCGGGCAACCGGCGCGGTGGGTGGGCAAAAAGTGATGAAAGTGAACGATGTGAAGAGTTTTTATTTCTCACTTTTGTTCTAGAAATAAAAAGTTACTTTTAACTTCTTATGTCTATTCTAAATCTATTTCTAAGGTAAAAAAAATGAAATTGTATTGCCAAACTGATTTCTATTATAAACCTATTTTTGAAAATAAAAATAAAAAACACAGAGAAATAAAATGATTATTATACATAGCCTTAGCTTTTGCTCCCTCTTCTTTCTTTATCTTACTTTTTTCTTTCTTTTCAAAATTTTCCTTTTTTTAATTTAAAAATTATTTATTTTGATAAGGTTTTTAAGGTAAGATGTCATTCATGATGCTAGCATAGCACTTAAACAGCCACGTCAACAGTCTTACTTTTTCAACTGAATGACTAATGTTAACAAAAGAGCAAAGAAATTGAAAGAGAAGAAATGAATTGATTGAACATTTTATAATAAAAATAAAAATTAAGGACAAGCTATGCCTTCATGCCGCTTTTTTATGGAGTTAGTGACCATCATCAAGGTGAGTATGGTTTCAGATAGAACCTGAAAGTTAAGAACTAGATCGATAAGAATATATTCAATTCCAAATTTCAAGATATGCAAAGTCGGTTCTAAGTTCTAAAAATTTGGGAACCTGTTTTCATAAGTGGGTTCCAAATTCTAAGTTGGTGATACCTGGAACCTAAAAACTTGGAACCTAAAACCTATGATTTTAAAATCTAGAATAAGCTTTCATGTTCATCTTGATTTATGTCTTTGCACAATTTTATAGTATTCCATAGCATGCAATGATCAGTATATAATCTAGAACTATTAGTCCAATCTTCAATTTTATGACTAAAACTTTTACTTTTTTAATGTATTCATATTTTTCGTGTGTTTAAATATAAGTTAGCAACAAGTGATGATTATTAAATGTGATAATTCACTATAATCGTTCAATTTATAATAAAAGTAGAATCTAGGTAAATCCTAAAACCTGTAACAATGTAGGTTCTAAATTTCAAGTTATGTGGGATAGGTTCCAAACTCTAAAAAATGAGGAACCTATTTTAATAAATAGGTTTCAGATTATCATATGGAACCTATATCAAATTCAGATCCGCTCACCCCTATTTGAAACATATGTGAGTTGGCTTTGGTGTTCAAATGAATCCAACTCCTTGTAGAATCAAAGACAGGCTTCGCATTCGGACAAAAGCTCACCCAATCTAAATTTTAAGTTCTGCATTAGTAGAAAGAGAAATTCTCTAAGTTCAAGATAAAGAAAGACCTTGCTTATGTAGTGACAAAACCTCCGTCCCTCGTCATTATCCCAATCCCTTTCCTTCGGCATATATATAATATTCATGGCTTATAATATTCATGGCTCGATATCGAAACTAATTTTGGATACATCCGCAATGTGTCCAAGTTTCAAATTTGATACTTGTTTTGTTACAGTTGGCAAGTTGAATGAAAATTATCATGCTCTTTGGCTGCCAGAGAGAGTTGGCAGTACTCTCGGCGATTCTTGTCCCCGTGCCCTTATTTTGTAAAAGAAGGATTTTAAGTCTTGGTGTTGAGAAAGCGTTTTACTATTGGTGCTAGCACAAATATTATCCTTCTCATTGCATGTGCCACTTGTCAGAAGATTATGATGCATCCTGTTGTACATCTATTCCTATTTAAAAGGATTAAGGACACTATGGATGTCATAATTTCCGCACACGACGTTCACTTAAGTGCCTAATGAAAATTCATTTACTTTAAGTGTCTATTCCAGCAAATCGCTATGTGGCTTTTGTACATTAAGTTTTGATTGCGACATAGCTTTTCTATAAGAAACTTGATTCCAACATAGATAATCTTCGTTTTGGCCCTTTTGTTCCTCAAATTCTTTTCAAAATGAAACCCTAAATTCTAGAGAGGGGATGCTTTTCCAGAAGCTTTAGCAATGGACAGGTTCGAGCTTGAGATGAGCAGTGGAAAGATCGGAGCTAACAAAAAGGGGACAGGTCAAATCAGCTATGGTGAGTTGAGATGGTGACCATTCTAATACCGTAAAGAAGTTACGTTGAGTTCATCAATGAAAAATCACCACCATCTTACTCCACTAGATGTTGGCCGCTATTGCTTCTTCTTCTTTTTTCCTTTTCTCTTCTTTGTTTTGCAGATCCTTTTGTCTTTCTCTGACCTTCCACTCTTCAGGTTTCACAATTTTTAGCTTCCTCTCTCAATTATGTTTCCCCCTTTTAAGCTCTTTCCCTGAACATCTTCTCCAAAGCTTTGCCAAGTTCACAGTTTAAAGGTGCAAAAAACCTCTCCACCGAATCTGCTTAATTTATTTCTTTTAACTCTTGATTTTCATGTATATTCTCTTCGTCAATTTTACACTAATCTTAAATGACTAAGCTCCATTGAGGAACCATGTCTCTATTACGAGAGAAGAAGAGAGAGAGATAGAGGATTTGGTCAGCAACAAATCTCTTCTCCTTTTTTTCTTATTTTGGTTCTTATTTATTAACTTCTCTTCTCCCAACAGGGCCAAAATGAGGTCGTATCTTATGATTTTTGCTGATTGGATTTTCCCGATGAGCCACGTCAACCAATTTATAATAAAGTAATGTCATGTCGGATTTTTGACCACACAAATAGCCGGTAACACTCAAATGAAAGATTTTTAACTAATTTGGCATTCGAGTAGTCAAGTGAGCACTGTGTGAAGGAGAAACAATCCATCCAATAAAAGCTTTTGGTGCATGCGTTCTTCAAGCAATTCAGCAGTCACTATATTATAGTCATGCCGTGAGAGCGAGTGAAATGAATAATTCGCCCCACCCTTGGGGATTTTTTGAGATCCACGCTGCAAAATTCTTTTAAGAATGGATGTTTGTCGAGTATGGAACTCCGGAATCTGTTTCGAGTATAAATCTGATTTGTCCGTTGACTGACCAATGCCTCCGTTCCGCGCATACGCCAACATTCGATGAACGTGTCTTGTTTTTTTACCAAGAAGGAATATGGCAACTTAGCCTAATAGACGGCTAACCACATGTCGAGCAAAAGTTCAGAACTAATACTGATTCCACTAAAAAAAAGTACAAATTTCCATGCAGCTTTCGCACAGTGATAGAATCTGTCTCTTTACCACGGGCATGTGAGAAGATTCCTTTCGATAGTGACAAAAGCACTTCTTAAGATTCAATTATACAATTTCCGGTATAAGTCTTAGAAAGTAGCTTCTTAGCTTTAGGAAGAGCAAAAGCTTTAACGGAGAGGACAATCGAAACGAAATATCTTCATTGCAAGGAACCTCCTCAAAGCTTCCACAACCTTTTCAGGCCTGAGAAACATGGCAACTATCGAAACTAAACATAACTAAGAGCGACGTATGTACTAGGAGAAGCCTAGCAGTCTTCTTGTGGCATACGATCCGCACCTTTGTCACCTTAAGTTTGATCATTGAAGGGTTTCCTTCTTGGAATTCTTCGGCCACTGATTGTGGCAAATACTTGTCCGATGCATCCCATGAGAGCAAATATGGTTTTATCCTGGCTATGAGTGGAAAAAGGACAGCAATATAAGCAGAGACAAAAGGTAATCTCATATGGAATCATGGAAATTTGCCCGCAATTTGTTTTCTCAGATGAAAAGTCAGAAGCAATTTGAGCTGCTGCTTTTGTTAAATCATATCTCAAATTTGAGCCATAGATGAAACCCAAATTAAATTGGATGACATGGAATCAAGTTTTTGTGGTGTTAGAAATATCTATTCAAGATTAGGCCAAGACTTTGATTGCTTATTTTGGTTTTATCTAATATCTCAAGAGGACAAGAAGATCGATGAGCATCTCATCTAAAATCCACACAAGGAAAAGGTGAATTTAGATATTCGGCGGCTCCAAATCCAAAAGTAAGTGCCTGTCAGAGAAAGAAAAAGGAAAGCAAGGGTTTGCTTTTAGTTCTCCTCTTTCCCGAATAAAGCAGCAGCCTCTTGCAAGGCGGGGAAAGAAACAAAAGGAGGCCGGCGTGCGTTCTTTCGAGAAACAGACCCGTGCGAAGAAGAAAAAGAACGCACGACCTGCTTGGCTTTGAGTGAATACGACAATTTCGTGCTGTGAGTTTTTTTATTCAAATTGAGTTTATCTATTTATATATGCTTTGAATTTGAGTTTAATTTACATGTTGAAAACACTCGATCGTGTAAATGATTATAATTCTAATTCTCCGATTATAGTAAATTATTTACTAAAAGCTTTTCCCGTGAGTATAGGTACCAACACTCAGATTGAACCATATAAATTTCAGATATTCTTATTGTTTCATTTATTTTTTATTTTATTTTTTGCATTTTTTTGCATTGATGTAATTGCAAAATCCTCTTAATGTTTTCACTCAATTTTACAATAATTCCATTGGGTGAAAAGTGTCAAAAAAGTACTCAATATTTTGCATTTATGCTAATTTAATCAAACATTTTATTGTTGACAATTTAGTTCTAAATCTTTTCACTTGGTGCCAATTCATTCCTTTACGGTTAATTTTGACCGGATTTTGCTGACTAGACGTCGTTCAATTGATGTGGCACGATCGGTGCTTCGACGTGGATAATTTTCAATAATATTTTAATATTTTTTGAATTTTTTTATTTTGTTTTTGTTTTTATTTTTTATTTTTTCTTTCTCCTCCTCCTTCCTCCAACCGGTCACCAAACCTCGAAGACCGGCCATAGGTGACAGCCCTCACCGGCCCTGGCAAGCCTCGTTGGCCAACGGCCAGGCTCAACCCTCGCTATTTATTCAAATTGAGTTTATCTATTTATATATGCTTTGAATTTGGGTATAATTTATGTGTGGGAAACACTCGATCGTGTGAATGATTATAATTCTAATTCTCTGATTATAGTAAATTATTTACTAAAAATTTTCCCGTGGATATAGGTACCAATACTCGACTGAAACACATAAATTTCAGATGTTCTTATTGTTCCTCATTTATTTTATTTTATTTTATTGCATTTTTCTGCATTGATTTAATTGCAAAATCCTATTAATGTTTTCACTTAATTTTACAATAATTCCCTTGGGGGAAAAGTGTCAAAAAGTACTCAATATTTTGCATTCATGTTAATTTAGTCATAAACATTTTATTGGTGACAATTCAGTTCTAAATTTTTTCACTTGGTACCAATTCATTCATTTCCGGTTAATTTTGATTGGATTTTGCTGACTGGACATCGTTCGGTTGATGTGGCACGATTGGTGCTGACGTGGACAATTTTCAATAATATTTTAATATTTTTTTGAATTTTTTATTTTTATTTTGTTTTTGTTTTTTGTTTTTTTTTTTCTTTCTCCTCCTCCTTCCTCCAACCGGTCGCCAAACCTCGGAGACCGGCCGTAGGTGACGGCCCTCACCGGCCCTAGCGAGCCTCGCTAGCCAACGACTAGGCTTAACCCCTCGCTAGAGGCCACAAGGCCTACTTGCATTGGGCGGCACTACTCGCCCTCATTGGATTCGGCAAGGTCGAGCCTCACCTAACCTCTGGCGAGGTTGCCCAAGTTGTAAGGGTGGCCTCATGCTAGGCTAGCGAGGCTCACTCTTGTTAGATCTGGCGAGGTCGAGCCTTGATAGCCATGGGCGAGACTCGACCTTAACCTCGCCAACTGTTGCCTTTGGTCGGTCACCAAGGTCCGATGACCAGCTGGAGGAAGGAGGAGGAGAAGGAAAAAATAAAAATAAAATAAAATTAAAATTAAAATTAAAATTAAAATATTATTAAAAGTTGTCAACCTTAGCACCAGTTGTGTCACGTTAGCCGACCGGTGTTGTCACGCCCCGAACCGCGAGCGCGCCAACATCCCACCTTGGTCATGCAATGCGACATTCCCAGGTAGTGTCGCCGACCCCATTCATTTATTATTGCGCAAGCGAAATGTATTATAAACCCCTGACAATGAAATACGGGATAGACAAGCAGGAAGCAAAACCACAACATAACACTTACATAAACCAACAACTTATAAAAGAAGGCCTACAGCCAAAAGTCTACAAAAGACCGGCTCTTAAAAATGAACTATCCTACAACCTACAAGTCGGACACGTTTTCCAGTCCTTCTGACTTCACCTCTGCAACTCCTCAAGACCCACCAAAGCTATCTAGCTGATCCATCCATCAGGGACCTGAAATTATAATCCTCAAACCGGGATGAGACAATGTCTCAGCAAGTTTAACCCCCTAAACCCCTATTAGAAAGAAAATACGCCCCGGGTGGCCTAGCCACATCACACAGAGAACTTACCTCGCATCAATTCCTTCCTGCAGGTTAGCACAATTCAAATCACTTAATCACATATAGTAATAGGGACTTAAACAACCGGAACGCATTCATTTTCATATAACCAACAACCGCGGGGGTCCTGATTATAAGACTAAATCGTTATGACACGTCCCATTCCATGCCACACAATTCCGTCCCATAATCCGATACATCAACAACACTCAACATGCATTCCAATTGTTATTCACTGCCACACAAGGGCATAGCCTACTCGCAGTTCGGCTATCTACTAGCATATAACCAGGCATCGCCTCCCCCCTTGGAGCGTGGCTTCGTCAATACGTCGACGGCATTCCCGAAGGAGCATGGGCCCAGAATCTACTGCGACCCGCAACCACCGCGTGGGCATCCCGTATAGGGGCAAGTCCGGCTCAACAGCCCAGGACAATTCCTCTTAATTATCACACAGCCAAATCATACTCGGCCCCAGGACACTTTGCATTTCACTCAACGCTTCCACTTAAAATAGTGATCCCGGCCATTTTTCTTCATATTAAAAATATTTCAGAAGTTACTCACATGTGTGGGGGCACGCTAATTTCGAACTAGAAAGCCAATATCACACCTTTTCAAATTCCACTATTTAATATAATATTGAAAATCTAATTTTTGCATTAAAACCCGATACTTGGGTTTTTATGAATAAAATCCCTATTTATCACAATCAACACTCAATTTACCACATCCATTCATCAGATTCAAATTCTAAATGCACAGCAGCAATCGGCACGAAATTTTGAGAAAATAAAATCCCAAAATAATTTTCGGAATTTATTAAATAATTAAATTTATTCCAAAAATTAATTAAATAATAATATCCATATCTTTCACGATCCACACTCAATTTATAATATCCAATCATCAATTTCAAAATCCGACTATACAGTAGCGACCGCACGAAATTTTGAGAATTTAGGGTCCCGACAAAATTTTCGGAATTTAATAAATAATTAAATTTATTCCGAAAATAATTAAATAATAATATTTTAATAATTTCGAATAATAATATATTATTAAATTATTTAATAATTTCGAGACATTTAAATAAATCAAAAGTAAATTCATTTATGTCACATCAAGGTTTATATTAATATAACCACTCACTTAGTCTTAAATTAAACACAATTTAAGCTAATCAACCCCCTTAATATAATCTACATTTAAATAAATTAAACTAACCACCTAATAACACTTAACATAAACTAAACAACCATAAAGCATCATTAACCCTCTAATTAGGGTTTAGTGAGTTAAACTCACCGGATTAACGAACCGAGCGGACCAAAACGACGGGGACGACGCGAGGATCGACTTTCCTCAAGGCGGGCCGAGCATCCGGGCTCGGGAAGGCGGCTGAAACGGGCCAAACATGGGCTGCCATACCCATTTTCTTGGTTGTTGTTCACGGTCGGACGAAGGGGTGCCGATCGCTGGTCGGGCGCGGGAATGGCGGAGAGAGGCGGCGGTAGCTCAAGCGGAGCTTCGGCGAGGCTGACGGTGGCTGGAGGCGGTCGGGCAGCGGCCTATGCTGGCCGAACAAGACGATCCGAGGCAAAACGGGGCTGGACAGCAGCTTGTGTGGACAGGGGGCGACGGTGCACGGCGGGCGAGCGTGAGGCGACCGGCGGCGAGTAGGCGTGCGGCGGCTCCCGGCGACGTTGGCTGCGACTCCAAACCCAGGCGAGCTGCTTCCGTTGCTGCTCGAACCGGAGGGAGGAGAGGGGGCAGAGATACGCGGACAGCAGCACAGCGGCGGGCTCGGGCGCGGTCCGGCGGGAGGGGGGCGTCGGCAGCTCGGGCGGGCAAGGCGGCAGCTCCGGTGACGTGCGAATGGGCGGCCGGTCGAGCGGATGGAGGCGGCGTCGGGGCTGGTCGCACGAGCAGCTCCTCCCCTCCCCCTCTCTCTCTCTTCCCAAGCTTGAAGATGATGTTGATGGGTGCCCTTTTTGAAATCAAATCTCCACCTTACACTTGTCAACATCCTAGCCATTCTTGCCCCACACCATGACATCACCAAGTGATGTCATATTCCACTATCTCAATTCCTCCCACAACAATATCCAATAGGTGCAATTTATTTTTCCGCATGGGCATAAATCTTGTGCATCAAATTCTTCAATTACAATCAATCCACTTCCAATTGAGTCCAAATTGAAGTCCATAAAATTAATCTAATGTCACCACACTTCAATTCACATCTTCACTTGTCCATAGAACCAACTTAAGTCCCAAAAGTGCGACCAAAAGCGGCCTACTAATTTCTCGAGCCAAATTAGCCATTTTCGGATTTAATTTGCCAAAGAACTCTGATTGCATGAAAAATTTTCCAAAGATGAGTTAATATTCCTAAAATGATTTGTGACACACCAGACTTCCAATTTCTGAATTTGATCTCAATTCCACGGTTAATTTCACTTTGACACGATACTAGCACGGCCCAACCTATCGGGTAGCCTTTAGATATTTTCATGCATTTGACCTGTGGTTGATCATCTCAAGCCACAATGTACATCTTTGAAACATTGGCGACTTTCGGTTGTCAGGGTAATCTCAAGGTTTCAAATACGAACACAGGGTACCAAATCAATAGAAAAGTCGGTTCAGTGCCGATCGACAAGAATTGTGCGATCTGGTGGAATCTCCCACACTTGATCACATGCCTCTGTCGAGTCGACCTATCTCCGATCTCTAATCGATTTTAATCGTGCCGTAATGACCCTTGCAGATTAGCTCGGTCGAAAGGTCGCTTCCTGGTCAAATTCTCGAGTCTGATGCATTGGCAACTCTTAACAGCTTCACCCGATAGACTAGTTTTCACATGAGTGGCCGACTCAAGGAAAAGAACTATATGCGTGCCAACGAAATGCCCGTCTCAATTTATTAAAAATGGAATTGAAAAATCGGGATGTCACAGGTGTCCAGTCAACAAAATCCAATAAAAATTGACTGGGAGGATTGAATTGGCATCAAATCAACTAAATTGATACCGATAAAAGGTTTAGGATTAAATTGGCACAACTATATAAGGTTTAGGACTTTTTTGACACTTTTCCCATTTCCTTGCAATTAGCTTTTCTTGTAGCTTCAAACATGGCTCATCAAAAAAGAAAAATAAACAGAGAGACTTCAAGCCGCATTGGCTACTAATCCAAGCATTCATAACTCTACTAATCCAATGACTTAATTCTCTTAATTATAGTTATCCCATCAATTTCCTTTTCTTTTTCTGAAAATTTACGATGCATTCATTCTATTATCAATTAAATCTGACGGAGAGTTTAGAACGGATATTTTGTCTTTTATGAGTGAGAGAATGTCTCTTGCAGAAATGTCAATTTAGAGGCTCTCGGTGCTTTTCCAGGATTTTCAGAACTTCAGAAAAAGTTTACGAAACAAATCCAGGTCCAGCGCTTCACAAATGGGACAGCCGGTAGATATCTACCTTCTCTACCTGCAGAAATAACTGCAAGACAAGATATTTATATGTCAATATTCCACGTGAAGGAGAGAAGTTAAGGGTCCTTCATGAATTTTCAGACACAAAGGAACCCAAGTAGAATGATGCTGTTCATTCAACCGCACTTTAAGAGGACACACATCTGTTGCTTGTTTCCCAATTTCATCTTCGTATGCTTGTACTTAGAATTGGATCTCCATATTTCGATAAAAAAAAACCTTAGTAATGCAGTTCTTTTCCTTTGAGGTAAAGAATATCATTGCATTTATTCTAAAAAATCCTTCTTAAAGCCATCACGAAATGTTGAAAAAAGTGCACCAGCTAAGTTCATCCGAAAATCTGCGCAAGTGTCTGACATGTTAACCATGTAAGCTGCAATAAGCAATTTTGTAAAGCACGGTACGATTCTTTGAAAAAGAAAGCAGACTAGAGAAATATATATATTGGTAAATTGAGAACCTCATACAGCTGACAGCCGACGAGGTAAACCCAGAGCGGTGCTAACGAAGGACCCACCACCACAACACCGCGCTTAAGACCACTAGCAACGATTCTAGGATTTAAACACCTTCCCTTGTGTTAGGGCAAGGAGCCCGAAGCCAACGCCGCCACCACATGAGGTGGTTAGACTAGAGAAATATTGATGGCGTTTAAAAATGATAAAGATTTCTTGTCAGAAAAATTACATTAGAAGCATCATAATCTTTGTACGACGCTTATTTTGGAACTAAAAATTTTCGTCAAATGTATTTTTTTACAAAAAGAATGATCACCTAAGTGCCAACCCTGATTTGGAAGACTAGAAATCGACACGGCAATATTTTATTAATTTAACAAATCGAAGTGGCTTGCTAACATGCCTAGTCAGCGTCAATAGCACTCAACAATGTTGTTTACATGTTTTGCCCCAAATATAATCTTAATTCAAAAATAAATTAAGCCATTTCCCAAATTCTCCAAACCTTAATTTGAACCAAGCCATTTGTTGCAACTGAAACTTCAATAACATCCACATTACACAGAGAAAGCACTCAATCAGAGAACACCACTCAAAAACCCTAATTAAATTCAGTTGTCCCGGTTCCCTTGTGGTAAAATATGGCAAAGGAGTGACGAAGAACACAAGCACTACATCCCTAATAGAAGAACACATGGTGACAACATTGAAAATGCTATCATTCAGTCGCTCATATTTTACGCTAATAGAGGAAGACATGGTCCCTTAGGCAAGAAAAAGGGGGAATTACTTTTGGTATCCATCTACTGGGAGCAAAATCATCGGCTTTTATGGAAGATGCAGGGAGACTCTCAAATCCATAGGAGTGTATGTGGAGCCCATACTGCACCTGTACCATTTGAAAACCATTAGAACCTTTGGAGGCTCTTGTAGGCCTCCATGGGACGATGGGGTGCATACTGACGTGAGGGGACTTTACGTGGTTGCCAACAACATAATTCGCTCCATCGGGATTGTGTACGATAGCAACGGTTCTGTCATCGAATGCCCTCGACATGGCGGAGAAGATGAGTCTCCGGGCATCTGGGTTAGTCCATATATCACAATCTCTCTCTCCTCTGTCTGGAAGCCGTTCGTGGATTCATGCATTAGGATGTATGCATGTTGCTTTTCACAATGTTCTCAACTTCATGCAGTGTAGCGCAGTTTCTTTTCATCGAAGAATAAGGCACTTCTATTGACATCCTATATTTAAGGTTCAAATCTCTTATGTTTTCCCAAGTAAAACATGTTTCACTTTGCTATTCTCGCAGGTCTTTCTAAAGGAGCGTCTTGTTTCGATATCTGGTTGGATGAACGGAAATGGAAAGACTTGTTACACTACCATGCACAATCTGAAAATACATACCATGAAAACCACTTATGGGCCATATCGATTGCCAGCAGGGTCAATGAACGCTTGTAAAAAATGTTAAGGGAATTCCGTATCCCGAGGCAATCAATTGATGGGAGGATTCGTTGGCCTTTTTGGAAGGGCGGGAACTCATCTTAATTCTATTGGAACACGTTTGGAACAATATCAGATTAAGGAGAAATGTTTATGTGACTGTTCTTAATCTATTGTGAAAAAAATAATTTATTTTGAATCACAAAAAATAATTAAAAAATAATTAAAAATCATTGTAGAATCCACTCTTTCAATAATTTATGACTCCTAACATACTATTATTTTAACAGTAATTTCAAAAATTATTATGCTAGCAAAGCCCAGCTAACCAATTATGTTTTGGAAATAAGATGGGCTTTAAACCTACAAAGCCCTCTTAAAAGATAGACGGACCCAACACCTATTATGCAACAGATATAAATTGATTAAGAGAGAAGCCTAGACGATGCCATTGGTGGGAATGAGAATTTCTTTTTGACCAATAATTGAGAAATTGGCATGAATAATGCTAGCCATCAAGTTTGATAATACAAGCACCTGAATCAAATAGATAGAATATCTTCTACTCATAGGCGACATGCTCAGTATCTCGGAAGGTTCCAATTCTCCATTTGACAAAGGGTGGGCTAGAAGCGCATTATTCTGCAAGAAAAATCAGAAAAAAGTATAGAAACCACATTTATACCTTCCTCTGGAAAATTTATACAGCAAAATGCACTGACAAACCACCGAGCTTTTTCTGCATGGATGTGTGCTTAGATTTGGGCAAGAATGCTGGTGATTTTCCCATAACAGGCCAAACAATTTCTTACCTTCAGATTGAAAAATAACTGCCTCAACTTCTTATTATATTTCCAAAAATTTGATGAAAGGGTTTGATGTGAAGCCTTCTCAAGGGCAGTTACTGATGGCACCTTGACCAAATGAATGGATGCTCACCCACTTCCCAAGTGAAAATAAATGTACTAAAAAAAATGATCATCCATGCATTCACTTTTTGTTCTCAACATTTAGTTCCATTTTCATCATTAGTTCCTTCAGAAGTGCACACATACTGTACAACCTGAAGAAGCCTCTCTAACCATTTATCACAAGCGCTTTCTCCGGTTAGTTCGTTAAACCTGATTAAAATGGCATAGTATTTAGAGGCATTACCTGTAGAACTTCCTGGTGTTTCAGCGTACCGTTTTTCTATTTATAGTGTGGATTGGACAGTAGGACAAAAAATATAAATCATTGTGGAAACTTCATTCTAGGAGGAGGATACAATCATCGCCGCTCTATCATTTTTCTTCATACACGGCTATTTCCTTTGATATATCATCATTAACAACTCCCAACCAGAGAGTAAGTGAAAGTCAATATTAGAGTCTGTCTAAGAAAATACCTCTAGATATTCTGCTATATTTCATTTTCCTAATTTTAGTCAAAGGAAATACAAAAATCATGCTAAATATATCTTTGCACCTTCTAGCTTCAAAATATGAGAACCGTATATTTTGCACGATGTGATATTTAAAGAAATAATCATTTTGGTCGTCTAATTTTTTTGAGAGTTTTCCTTGATCGTGTTAAGACTTCAAGGTCCAAACTATAGATTTTTTAAAGAGAAAATAATATATACCATTCCCCCCTTTTACTTCGATCCTTTTAAGATTTCTCTCTCCCCAGAACCCCCATTCCTCACTCTTAGGAGGCATATATGACTCCCACAGGCCACTCCGTTATCAATATCTCCCTCTTATAACAGGGCTTGTAATTCCTCACAATTCTTGACCATATGCTTGCCGAAATTTGCACATGGCCAAAACTACTCGAATCTCCAACCATTCCTAATCTCTTATTGTGTTTTGAGCGCTTCTTATTGAATCACCTTAACCTTGCAAGTCCAACCTTCATATTCTTTGGTTGCGCTCCTCATCTTATTTTTTTTTATTTCCACCTCTTCATCATCCCTTCTTGCATAAAGTTTTTTTGCTTTTTTATTCTATTTCTCCAAGTTGAACTTAAAATTGTCAGCATAGTCAAATTTTTATGGCAAAAAATGCTACGCCTATCCTTGTATGCTTCAACTGCTATTGTAGAAGCTACTTGCTGCTGCTTCAACCATGACTATCACTGGAACAAAATTAATTTGAAAAGGCATCCAAACAACGGGAGAAGGAAATGTATATTGCCTGTGAGTACGAAATTGAGCTAGTCATGAGAAGATGGTAATGATACTTACTCCGAAGAATGGGGAAAATAAAAAGCTCAACTTTATTTGCCAAGTGAACGCACTGAAAACATTAGCAAATAAAGAGGAGGTGATTAATTTTGCAATGATTCAAAGACTTCAACAGAAATGTCTCAACAACAAAAACCTTACAACTTTTGCATTTGGCTCAATTACTGTCTAAACGAATCTGATCCATATGTTTCAACCTATGTTTCTTGGAGAAAGATCAATACCAAAACTAGAACATGATTATTATGTTAGTTAATGAAAGCATAAGGCAAGTCAAAGTAATGGCAACGGATTCAGAAGAAGATTTATTTAGACCATTAGAAATTTTGAGATGGCAAACGATGGCAGCTATTCAAGCTGCAAAAGCTGCATCTTTTGTCATCGCACCATCGTTTGATCATAAAGCAAAGCAACAATCTTGCAATACAAATTGGATCTTTTAAAGAACAGGCTTAGGCAACAGACGGGAAAGTCTATATACCTCTTACCTTTTACCCAAAAAAAAAAAAAAAAACAGACGGGAAATAACGAAAGGAAATAAAAGATAAAAATACAGTCCAATAGCAACATATCTAAGATTAGTAGAGAGAAATAAAAGATAAAAAATAAAGTCCAATAGGCAACATGTTTAAGATCAGTGAGAGTGAAGGAACATCTTGTGTACTTGATTCTGCTGAGATTGAGATTGGCAATATGAGAACCACATGTAAGAAATAGGGCACGCGTTTGATGCTACTCGAGAGATTAGTGGGCGATCCATTGATGTTGACTTCTAAGACCGCATGGCACCTCTACAATTACATAGATTCCCTCATGCAAATTGGCATATGAATGTAAATTGGAGAGTTTTGGAACTATTCCTCAACTTGTCAGGTGATATCTACTATTTTAACGAAAAATTCTAAGATAAGTCTGATGTATGTATGACCATTTCAAAGGTTTTGTCGAATGAGATGGGTCTCAATCTAAGGCTGCGTTTGGTCGACCGGATAAAAACCAGGATAGGATATGTTTTATCCTATCCTGTGTTTGGTAGCTATCTAGGATAGGATAAGGTCGGATATAGAAGGGATATAGACCGGATAAAAAAATCGGAGGGGGGGGTGGGATAAGGTCGGATATGATTTCTTTTATCCGAAATATAAAACCATACGCTTTTTTTTTTCTTTCTCCGTCGTTCACCCACAGACAACTCTCTGTTTCCAAAGTATCGACGTTGAAGCCTTCTCCTCAATAGCTCTTCGATTCTCATCGAAATTTTACGAAAGCAACGAATTTTCAAAGGTAAATAATCATTCTCTCTCTAACGTTGATTTCTAAAGTAGTTGTGGATTGTTTTCCTGTTTCATCTATGTTTCAGCTTACGTAGGTCAAAATTGTAGTTCTAGGTTTTTTTGTTGGTTGATTGGAGATCGTCTTCTTGATAGTTTTGAATTTGTAGATTTATAAAGGCCTTTCTATTTTTGTGCAAAATATTTGATATCTTCAACGCGAATTGTTCGTTCTTGGTTCTGTTCTTCAATACCCAGATTTCCAAGGCTATCACATCTCTCTCTCCCTGTGAGATAATTAAATAATTGTGGAGAATCGACAATGTTCCTATGTTGCCGTGCTTTTTCTCTCCCTTCTCCAACCCCCTCCCTCCCCCAACGCCTTTCCCACGACCACCGCGCATGAGAGATGCAAATTGTGGCCATAACGATGCCGTGGGTCAATCTGTTCAAGCAGGAGACTATCAGCAGTATTCTTTATTTTTAGATCTCCTCTTCTTAGAAAGAAAAGTGACCTTGCTGTAGCATGTCTCAGGAGTTTAAGGGACTTACAGCTTCAAGCCAGTGCTGTAATGCTAGCTTTTGAGCCTTCTCATCTTTTGACAAACCTTTTCCTACCTGAAAGATAATTTATCAGCATCCTAATGATATTGTTAATTGTCACGTAAGTCAAAAACATGAAAACAAAACGGGCTCTTTCAAAAGATTGCCTTTTATGTACCTTGGCAACTCTAGTTCTTGCCCTTGCCCACCGAGAACCAACTGTTTCAGGCTTATCATCCTTGTAGAACGATACAAAACTATGCTTCAAGGCTGCAAAGTCTATCGCCTTCCACTTGAAACATTGGCATATATCTGAAAGTTTCTTTGGTTATAATTTTTGCACACTCCTTTTGTTTGGGACCTTTTCATGTAGCATGTGCTGGAGTTCCATTATAAATTCATTTAGGAATATATATATATATATATATATATATATATATATATATAAATGTATGTGTATATAACCTAGCACTGATATTGAAAATATGACATTCAATGCTATATTGTTCTACTCTTTGGAGAATTAATCTAGATCATTGATAGATTGCAATGAGTTAGGTTGTTAACATGGCCTGATTAGCAAAAAGTAAAAGTATAACTCAAATGTAAAACCCTATTGATTATGCCTTTATAGGTCATACATTATGCATTGATCTTCTCACTCTAGGTAAATCTCAAGTAAATTTCTTTCTAGTAAGAAAAGTTCAAGTAATGAAGGAGATCCCTGTATTTAGTAGAAATTGCAAAATATTATCATATGAAGGAGATCCCTGTATTTTGTCGTGTGGGTTGAATATCATGGCTGATTGAATGCTGAGTTAGTTTTCTTTTTCTCTATTTTTTGTTACTTTAAGAAATCTGGGAGTGGTTCAATCGACATATATGCTGAGATAGTTTTCTGTTTAGGAATGGAATGTAGCAATTTCAGTCAAACTCAAGGAAGGGGAACAAAGAGAGACCGATGTATATGGACAATAGATGAAGAAAATGCACTTCTAGATGGTCTTGAAGAATTAGTTACGCGAGGAATGAAAGCCGATAATGGCTTCAAGAGTGGTTACATGGTTATGTTAGAGAAGTGGTTTGAAGAAAAGTTCCCTCATTTTGGCATCAAGGGTAATCCTCATATAAAGTCAAAAATGAAAAACTTGAAAAAGTTGTATAATAAGATATATGACTTGAGGAATCAAAGTGGCTTTGGGTGGGACCATGAAAAGCATTGTGTCGATATTCATTCTGAGAATAGTTGGCAAAAATATTGCAAGGTTTGTGTCACTTCTTCTCATTTGTCTTCTTTATTAATTGTTTCATTTTTAACAAAATAATATACTTTTCTTTGTAGACCTATCCAGGAGTTGCTTCTTTGAGAGGGAAGTCCTTCCCTCAATATGATCGACTAGCAAACATATTTGGTAAAGACCGTGCCAAAGGAAATCTCAGTGTAGACCCTTCAGAAGCTCATGCGGCTGTAAATCATGAGGAATGTGAAAATCATGATAATGTGGCAACCAACGGTGTAAGTCAAAACTCACCGCCACTATCATCTTCTCAGGCACAAAATGTTTCTGATTCTTCAAAAAGAAAAAGGGCTAAAGCAAGTGACAAATGGGCTGCTGGCTTAGTTGAGATAGCAGGAACTTTTGGCTCATTTTTGGAGAAAGCTAATGAGAGAATGGAGATGATCGCTAGCCGCATCGGACATGCCAAGGATTTGGATAATGACAAACGAAAAATCAATGAGGAGTTTCTTCAAATGTCTTTAGGTACTATGGATAGAATAAAATTATGTAGAAAAATTGTGAAGGATCCTGAGAATATTCATCTATTTTTGGGATTTCAAGGAGACAATAGGAAAGCATTTGTGGAATTACTTCTCCAAGAGATGAGAGAAGAGAATGAGTGATGATGAGTTGTTTATGAGTTTGTAGGAGATATGTTTTCTCTCCATGCTTTTTTCTTTTTTTCTTCTTTATGTTTTTTTAAAGGGTTTTTGGGGCTAGCTATAAGCTTTAATGTTATCTTTTTGGACCTTTCGATCGTAGCCATGACTTGAAAAGAGGTGGCTATGGCTTGAAACTTTATCTCTATGTTCATTGCCAAGAAAACCATTATCTATAATATTATTTGCCTATGTCTTTTAATAGTTTCTCTGTTTCTTTGGTAAAAAACCTAGCCATGATTTGGTATTGGACCTGTAACAAAATGGAAACAAATGAAAAACTTGTAAGAGAGAAAGAATTCATGTTTGAAAGTGAATATATTGAAATTGAGCTTATCTAAAAATGTTTGACATTGAAGGGGTATCCAAAAGATTATTTCAAAGGAACGTAAAAGATTATTACGATGCGTAATCATGAAATTCAATGAGAATATGTTAATTTGAAAAAGATATATTGTTTTGGATGATTTTGTGAATATTAAACCTGCAAATTTGTAGTACTTGCCTAATGTTAGTGTTTTTAAAATATCCGAAATTAAATCCGTAGTTCACCAAACGATATATTGGATAAGATATGAGCATATCCAACTTTAAATCCGTAGTTCACCAAACAATAGATTGGATAGGATATGAGGATATCCGACTTTAAATCCGTAGTTCACCAAACAGTTGATGGGATATGAAGAAATCCATGGATTTCTTATCCTATCCTATCCAGTCCTATCCCGTTTAGAAATCCGGACGACCAAATGCAGCCTAAGAGTGCATGTAAGTTGGGCTCACATGTGCTAAATGTAGGCAATACATGCTCCTTTCCGACACCTTTCTATCTCTATCAAAACTGGTTTGGTTTGAAGAGCAATGGTGGTCACTGCCCTTTTACAAAAACTTGTTCTTTGCCGACTTATTATGGCGTATGGTGATTCATAGATAGTGCATGTGTTGTTTGCTACTTCCTTCTTTGGGTTATGATCATGAGGAACATCGAAGCAAACCGAGTCGATGGAGTAGAGGAGCAACCATGGAATTAGGACGAGAGCAAGTTTTCCATCACAAGTCTTTAATTCTACTTCTGTCTTTGGTTCCTCTGTTTAAGCATTCGATTCTGACATCTCTCGCAGTTCCTTGATTCCCTTTGGATTTTTCACACCTGTTTGATTTTTGAACAAGGAAAAGAGTTGCTATTATGTTGAAACGGAGAAGAGAGAGGAATGAGCCATGCATTGCTTCACCTAATTACATAATCTATGGATTTTTCATAATCATATTTCATTTATTTACTTCCACAACATTTATTGACACCTAAATTTTGGCTAGGTATTTAGAATTAAATTGCATAAGAAAATTAGGGACCAATTCGACCCTAATAAAAATCATTTTCACATCACCTAGATCTTAATTTTTATTTGCATCCATTAAGCTTTATTTCATATTTTATTTCCTTTATTTTTACTTTTTTCAGATAATTTATTTAAAAGAGAGAGAGAGAGAGAGGCCACGCGGGCTGGGCCTTCATGCCCAGCCCTCCTTCTTCTTTGTCTTCCGCTGGTCGGGACCCTTCTCGCCCCCTCACCTTTGTGACCCAGCCCAGCCCCCTCCTTCTCTCTTCTTCGTCCTTCCTTCCTTCTTCCCCCCATCGCCTCTGTGCCTCATGCGCAGAGACCCGACGACACGCGCAGAGGACAACCTACGGTAGAGAGAGGAGAACAGGCCAGCAACGGATGGGGACACGCCTTCAATGCAAAGCAGAGCACGTAGGTAGGCGGCTGAGGAGATGCCGGTTTGGCCGCACCTAGGCCGATCGGCGTGCCAAGGCCAGCGGCCGAAACCTCCATCGACCGGCCCCTCTTGGCCTATAAATAGGGCTTCCGACGGAGGCCAAGAACACACACGAGGAGAGAAGCGGCGAGCTCAAAGACTTCCCTTAAGAGACTAGAGAGAGAGATTTGAGGGCGGAGGACAAAGGCAACGAGCTTAAAGGATTTCCCCTGAGAGACATCAAGGGAGACCCCGAGAGCGAGCAAAATCCAAGTCGAGAACGAGCGAGATCTGAGTCGAGAGAGATCGTGAGCGAGAGGAAGGGAAAAAACCAGTTATGGGGGTTGTGGGTAAAGGGGGGCGAGTCGCCGCCAACTGCCGTGCTCGCATCGCGACCTGCAACCCTTCGCCGCGCCTCCTTTCCCGGTGAGCTTTCTGGGCACCTCGGGTAGGAGCTCGCGACTGCCCGGTTGCGCGAGCTCCGGCCGCGTTTCTCCCTCCTTTGGCCGTTGTCGTGCTTATGTTTGTTCAGCGAAAGCCTCGGCTTTGATTCCGATCCGTTCGAGACGAGAGTCCGGTGTTCCAGTCACGCACTCCACCTGTTCGATAGAACGCCCGAACCAGATCTGCTTTTGTTTCCTCGGGTTCGAGCATTCGGTGGCCACGACGGGAGCCGCAATAGCCAGCAGTGGACGGTGGAGGGCTGGGCATGGGCCGAACCGTCGGCCTGGGCGTTCGAGGCAATGCCGTGACGTGCGCTCCGCCGGGTTGGGACGAGCTGCACTGCTCACCTCAGCCACTGTAGTCGTGGCCGAGCCAAGCCTCTGCCAGCGACACCGGCCGGCCACCGTCTCCGCCGTGGCCGTAGTGAGGGGGAGGCGAACCGGGTCAGAGCGCGGGTCTGGCCAACCCGGTTTGCCTTGACTTTGGGTAGGGTTTTCGAAAGTAGGCCCGTTTTGTTTAATGGTGGGCTGGACATTTCTTTTTAATTAAAAGTGGGCTTGTTTTGTTTTAAAATGGGCTTGGAGTATTTTTTTTCTAAAAAGAGGGGAGCTCCAGGCCGCGGGCTCATGTTTCAAAC
Source organism: Eucalyptus virginea (assembly GCA_014182375.1). NCBI lineage: Eukaryota > Viridiplantae > Streptophyta > Magnoliopsida > Myrtales > Myrtaceae > Eucalyptus > Eucalyptus virginea. Next base: position 3,831,983 of record CM024520.1, on the reverse strand, counting down.
TTAGCAGGGCTGGGGATTGACGATCTGGGTAGGACCCAACCCGGAAATCCGACCCAGATTGTTTATTTTATATTTTTATAATATAAAAATGTTTTAATATAAAAAATAGAAAAACAAAAAAACGTTTTTACATTTTCCCAAAATCAGAAAAAATCGAAAATGATTTATATTTTCAAAAAAGATAAAAAAATCTGAAAATACTTTTTATGTTCAAAAAAAAAAAGACCAAAAATATGTTTTTTTTTTTTTTTTTGGTAAAGAAAGACCAAAAATATGTTGTTTCTCCATAAATAGATGAAAAAAATTCTTGAAAATCGAAAAGTCTTAGGATTTAAACAAGTAAGGTACTAGATTGGCATTAGAGATTAATTAGTATAATCAAGTCCCCGATCATAATTTCTCTCAATATTTCACTTGGGTTTCTAATTGAAATATTGAGAGAAACTAAGATCAGGGACTTGATTATATTAGTTCCAAAATCGATTAGTGGCAGCTCCTATTTGAAATAAAAACTCATATCAGAAGACGTGAATTGGTGGGTTTGGAAGAGTCCAAGTTAAGCCTTAATAGACTTAGCGAGCCATTAGCCTCTGTAGGCGCCCGCACATAAATAGGTGCTCGAAAAAAGAGAGGTCGCAATAGCATCTTTGTGCCGATTTTTACAAGAAAGTCAGATCTCATATCATGGCCTATTAGAATGAAGATTATGAATTATGAAGACCGGTTACAAGAACTAGGTCAACGTAATCTTCATGTTAATGAGAAATTTAGTCATAATAATTGTATGTAATTATCATGCCAATGAGCATATCTAGCCATGTGAGCATATCAATCCATTTGACCCAGACTTAGTTTAAGGCTGCGTTCGTTTCACGGAAAATGAGCCATCTCCGGAAAATATTTTCCCGGAAGTCATTTTCTAGGAAAATGGCTATATTTTCCGGTGTTCGGTGAAACTTAAATTTTGAGTGGAAAACATTTTCCACCGTTCGTTAACTAATTTCTTTCTTTTTCTTTTTATTTTTTCCTTTTCTTTTCCTTCTCCTTCCTCCTTCCTCCTCCTCCTTCCTCCTTCCTCCGCCGCCGCACGCCTGACGATGGCGAGCCGACCAAGATCCGGTCGCCAGATCCGGCGAGCTCGCGGCTCGCCAGACCTCTGGCAAGCTCGGGCGAGGCCCGAGCCCCGCCCGGCTCCGCCGCCGGATCCGGCGAGCTCGCGGCTCGCTAGACCTCCGGCGAGCTCGGGCGAGGCCCGAGCCCCGCCCAGCTCGCCGGATCTGGCGAGGCCAGAGCTCCGCCCCAAGCCGGCGAGGCTCACCCGTCCACCGGAAGCCTCGCACCGCACGACGAGCGGCCTGGACGGCGGGCTCCCCGCGAGCCTCCCGGCGTCGCCGCGGTGCTCCCTCTTGAGCCGGATCCTCCCGAGCGGCTTCGAGCCGCCGGGGAAGCGGAGCGCGGGCGGCGCGGCGCCCGGCCGGAGCGGGCGGGCGGGAGCGGCCGGGAGGGCGGAGGCTGAACCCGGAGAAGGACGTCGTTGAAGCTGGCTTCGTAGCAGGGAGAGCAAGAGAGAGAGAGAGAGAGAACGAGAACCGGAGGAAGAGAGCTCGTGCGAGAGGCGAGAGGCGAGAGGCATGGAAAATGTTTTCCTCTTTTCAAAAGAGGAAAACATTTTCCAAGATTTCAAGAAGGGATTTTCCGTTGACCGGAAAATGTTTTCCTTGACCGTGATTTTCCGCTCACCCGAACACCGGAAATTTCGGAAAATATTTTCCCTGGAAGTTATTTTCCGCGAAACGAACGGAGCCTAAAAGTAAAAGTATTTTTACCACATTTCACAAAATCTGTTTTCATACTTATTCACCTCCCTCTAGGTGTTTATACTAGCACTTTTAAAAAGTGCAATAAACAATTCATTTTCAAACATAATAGTTAATTATGATATTATCCAAAAGTAGGTGTGAGCAACGGTCTGGTAACAACCTCTGGTCCAATCAAAGCTTGATCCTAAAAAGATCGAATAGATTCAATGATTCCAAACGTGAAAACAGACTAGGTCCAATTTAGTTCCCAAACCCAAGATTTTACTTAGAGCCAAACTGACTAGATCGACTCTTGTGCAAAACAAGCTCTAAATTAGTCTATCGAAATTTTGCCAAATTACTTTAAACTCAAATTAATAAAAGATCCACGCTCACCCATAAACTTAACTCAATGACTCACCTAAGCCCACACAATGAATAAAAACAAAACCCAATGGTTATTCAGTTTAATTTTTCGTCCACAATTTTAGCCGTGAAAAGGGGTGTTACAGCTTATAGAGGTATTTGGGAAGCATCTCAACCGTCACCGCATTTGGCTTAGATTTGTACTAATCTCAAGGATGGTTTTATCACCCGTCGGTCGCTTCTTGTTTTATTTACCCGCGGGGCCGCGCCGAGGGGAAGCACGGTCAGCACCAGCACTTCAACCGCCATGGCCACGTCCGTGACCACCATAACCCCGTCACGACCATTTCCAGATCCTTCCCCTTTCTCTTGCTTTGGCTATGATTTCGCCGTGGAACAAAAATACAGCGTGCCATCGTGGCGCTTGGTGACGGCAGCGACCGCCGCGGCTTTGAGAGACGAGGAGGAGGAGGAGGAGGACTGTGATGGGACTCGACTTCGTAAATAGTTGCGGTGCAGCCGAAAGAAAAAAAAAATGAATAAAACTGAGAGGGAGTAAGGGAAAAACAGAGCAGGGGAGAGAAAAATGATTTTTTTTTTTTTGGTGATGTGGGTGGGGAATGATGTGTGATTAGCCCTACAGGACAATAATAAAGAGCACCATTCAGTGAACGACGCCTGGGCCAGTGGCGGCAGCCGATTTGAGCCAAAACAGAACTAAGAGCGTGTATTTTAGCGATCCTTTCACCGACTAGTAATAGAGTGACTCTTAATAGCATAGGATATATTGATCTTCCCCAAATAAAGACCATGGAATAAGATCAGAAACCAAAAATATGAGGCTCATCGCCCACCTGAGAGAAGTGATTCTACAGCAGAATATGATTGCTGAAATGTATTTTCCATGGAGGACGGAGACCTAGCCAAATCATCAAAACCTCCGTGATGACCGACTGTTAACCTGCCGCTGATGGACGACAACTCCGGCGTTGGAATATCGCCCTCCAAGTAATGCAAAACTTGACGGATGCTAGGCCTCATCAGCGGCTCGGGGTGGGAACACATCAACCCGAGTTTCAGAACCAACTCCATTTCTTCTTCCACAAACTCCGCCCCCAACTTCGGATCTCTGGCCTCGAGAATGGCACCTCTGTCCCAGCAAGAAAATACCCATTCCACCAATATCGTGTCCTCCGCATCTCCGTTCTGGATCGGCCTTCTCCCGCAGGCGACCTCAAGCAAAAACACTCCGAATGCAAACACGTCTGTGCTCCTAGTGGCTTTGCCGGTTCGCGTGTGTTCAGGGGCAAGATAACCAAGCGTTCCTGCGACGTGAGTCGTTTGAGGGTCGGCTCCGTGGTCGTATAGTCTCGCAAGCCCAAAATCTCCAAGTCTTCCATTTAGGTCAGCATCTAGCAAGACGTTACTCGCCTTTATATCCCTGTGGATCACTACTTGCTCCCAGCCTTCGTGCAGATAAAGCAGTCCAGATGCCACTCCTTTGATCACCCTAAATCTTTGCCCCCAATTTAGGGTGACCGTTGGTTGGTTATAGAGGTACCTGTCGAGGCTCCCATTGGGCATGTATTCGTAAACCAAGAGCAACTCCCCTTTCCGACGGCAGTAACCAAGGAGCAACACTATGTTGCGGTGACGTAGCCGACCGATGCTGATGATCTCTGCTACGAATTCTCTCATACCCTGTCTCGATTCATGTGAGACCCTCTTAACTGCGATCTCTATGTTTGATGTGGGTAAGATTCCTCTATAGACCCGACCGAACCCACCAGTCCCTAATAGCTCTTGCTCCCGAAATCCTTTTGTCGCAATATAAAGGTCTTTGTACTTGAACCGGTGCGGGCCGTAGTCCATCTCCCAATCTTCGAGCGCCTCAGCAAATTTCCGTTTCCTTCTCATCACGTAAACCACGCTCGAGATCAGGATTGATATGAGGAAAAGAACCACCCATGGTAGCCCAATAGTCAGTACCTTCGACATATCCTTTTTACCGACCTGAGGAAGCTTAGGAAGTTGGGACAGGGCGAGTTCCTGAGGCTTTGCATTTACCCCGAAGCTCCAGCCCAGAACATAGTTAGAAGTTTGGGCTGAACCGGTCGATGACGAGAAGCCAACATACATGTTCTCGTTGATAACTGACGCGAGATCCCATGTAAGAGACAGAAGGGGAGTGTTTGGCTTTTGCACTTTGATCGGAGCCAATGTGACATCGATCCGCTTTTCAGTTCCATTATAGTCCACCCAAACTTGCATTTCTTCACCACTGATTAGAGTCAAGTTCTTGAACTCACCACCATCTGCATAATACCCTGCCGAAGTTGAGTTTGCTGATGTCAACCCGTTCAAGTCGATTCCGACATGATTGTCGTTGATGTCATTAAACTCGCTGCTCTGGGTCGTGTCAAATTCCACCCCGAACACATGATTGCTGGCGTTGCCGTGGTCAGTTTGGTTGAAAATGCCAAGGTTTTGGCTAGGCAGGGACCCGGGTAAGCCTCTCTGGGGCGTGACCATGAAGATGATCCCGTGGCCGCTCAGAGTCTTATACCGAGATCGGATCACAAAGACGAACGTGGTGGAGAAGGAGAAGACGGAGCCGTTTGGCGAGTTCTTGAACGGGACTGGCTCGGGATGGAAGGCGTGGCCCATATTCTGTCTGACGTCGTAGCTCATATTCAGGAGGCCATTGGGGGTGACCCAAGCCATCCCATCGAGGCTCAGCTTTCCCACTGGGAAACCGTTGTACGCGAAACTGGTCACTTGAGCATAAGCCGAAACGGCTAGCAGAGAAACCAGAACAAGAATCTTCAAGAACATAGCTCAAACACAAAATCTGCTGCAATTGACTTACGAAGGATACATCACACCTGGATATATATCCAAATGCTCAACTCAATTTATCCAAAATGAAACTACCAAAAGCTCCCTGCCAATAGCACTCTCGTCTTCTTTGTCCCTAGTTAAAGAACCTGAAAAGATTAGAATGAAATGGGTGAGCAATATCTCTTCTAAACAGAACAAGCACCTACTATACATATTTGCAAAACCATTGAAACTCATCGAATTCAAATTCATAGTATAACATATGCATGAGATCAAATACAAGTTTTATCTTTTCAACAAAGCTTTATACATATTAGAAATACTTCGTCAGTATTTCGAAGCAAATATCTATGGTTCTATCTATTGATTAATCTCATTAATTCACGTATTAATAGTCTATTCTACTAATCAATCTCAAATCAAACATCAATAGTCTATTCCATCAATTCATCTCATCCAGTCACATGTCAATGGTCTGTTCCAATATTCAATCTATTGCACTATATCAAACAATAATCATAATACAATGCTTATTAACAAGGCGACCGAGTTTCCTCCTTGACAAGTTCTCCATTCATTATCAACTGGTGGCTGAGCCATAAGGATATCCTAAAAACTAATATGCATACTCAAAAACCCTTCACTGTGATAGTGTGTACCAAACCATCATCTTCCAATACTAGAAATCAAATTTAGATTCAATCACATAGTCATAATACAATTTTACAAATCAAAACATTTATCTTTCTACAAATCAATTCTTTCCGGTCCAGAAACAATCTAGAATCGGTATCATAAATCATTTTCACAATACCAAACATATACCCTTGTATAACATAATACCTTTCATAAATCAGATTAACAAATCAATACATATAACCTTTTTGCAATCCATTTCTAAAGCATTTCTCAAACAATTTCACAATAATCATCTCATAACTCATTTCCAAAAATGCTTTCAATACCATTTCAAATAATAAAAATGGTAGTAAATGGCCGATCAAGATTTTATACATTGAATATGCTATAAACATCACTTTTGCCTTTTAGGCATTTTTTTTTTTTTTTTTTTTGGCACACAATATGTCTAATTCTTTTCATTTTCAAAATTTAGAAATTCAAAGAAGAGATGGTATCACTTACTTAGAAATACCCAAAACCAAATAATTAGCTAGATGAGCCGAAAATCTCATAATCCTATTAATTAAACGAGAATTGGAGTCAAAACCATGTGAACACTTCTTTAACCATACTTGATTTAGACTCAAAATGCTCACTATTGGTCGATGAGAGACCTCAAAAATGACCAATTATGGCAAAAAAACCACTAGTGCGAAGAACAATCACTTGCATGACAAACTTTTCACGCCATATCTCTTTACCGAACTCCAATTCAAGTGCGCTTATTGTCAAAAGAAAGCCCTTTTAAAGTATTTAAAGATCTTCATTTTGGCCGGCCAATTGTAGACGGCAACTGGTGAGATTCAGCATCGAAAGCTGCTGGTCAAGTTACTGTTCAGCATGTGCACCCAATTTCAAAAGTTCATTTCGGGCAAACCGTACGCTCGAATTGAGTTATGTAAAATCATAAAGCTCCATAACACCCTAGATTATCAATACCCCATAAATTTTCAACTTAACAACTTCTAAATCAGACTTTGCAGTTCCAATTTGACATAATTTTGAATTTGTACCATAATTCCAAAAACTATTCCGATTATAAAATGAAAGGCTTGAATCCTTACCAAGAATTGTGAATAGAAGTAAATTCCGCTTTGCAAGACCTCCATAGCATGTAGTGCAAAACCTTCTTCCCTTTCTTTCTTCCTTTTCTTTTATTTCTCTCTTTCAAGCTTGCCCTCTTCCCATCCATGAAGCACGAACACATTGCACGTGCTTCCGTGTCGTGTTCGACGCGTGACGCTCGGACACGCAGTCAACTTTTTTCGACACGCTTGTCGGATGGAAGTGAGGGCGAGGGAGCAGAGACGAGGCCGCGAGCAACGGCAAGCCTGCGATGGCGAGAAATCGCTAGAGAAAGAGTAGAGACTGAGGCGAGGGTGGCCACTAATGCTGCGACGGATCGGTGACGAGGCTGCAACAAGTGAGGAACGGCCAAAGGTGAGGCGGAGGAGGAGGAGAAGGATCGAGAGGAAGAGGAGAGGAAGGGGTTGTATGGAGAGGAAGGGGGTCGTGCGGCGAGGAGGCAGAAAATATACGAGGGAAAGAAGGGAGCATGGATTGGCGGTGGATCCCTTGAGGGGACTTCTTTTTTTTTTAATAAAAAAGATAAATAAATGAGATTAAAATATAATTTTAAAAAATAAAAGTACTGAATTTTAAGTGATGATAAATTTAAATCATTGTAAACGATCATGGATTTATTTAAATAAGTTTATTCTAATTTCTTGTTAGTCATCGATTTTATCAATAACTTTTGTTAAAATTAAAAATATATTTCCAAATATGGATACGTATTAATTGTGAATATATCTTTCGAATTTCCAATGAATTGATTTATTAATATTATTAAGTGTAAATTCATTATAGGCTCTTTCTTTAATTAATTATTTATTTATGAATTTGAATCAAATTAATTAAAAATAAAAATATTTGTTTAATATACAACGTGTCCCAACATGTCGGAATTCTCTATTTTTGAGAAATGACGTGTCGACGTGTCGTGTCGCGTGTCAGTGTTACTTAGCTTCCCATTACAACAGTAGAGTCCGCTTTTCTTCTTTCTTTGTTTATTAGTCAATATTTTTTTTTTCCCTAGACTTTGACCGAGTCCAACTCCACACATTTGCATATACAATTACAAGGGCTATAAAAATCAGAAGATTCGTTATCTTACAACGTCTAAAGAATGGTGCAAATTACCACCGCCCGCGGTGGCCGCATTGGCTTTGCGCTTAGTACCCTATCCGGGAGGGGAGGAGTTCGAAACTTCGTGGACGCGATGCTTCAATGCATAACGCGCGACTTACTTATGGATGGGCCAGCGGTGGGGGCCCTACCCACTCCAGGGTTTACTCTCCGCCGCGAAGCGGCGCACGGAGGTTCCCTGGGTACCAAAAAAAAAAAAAAGAATGGTGCAAATTTCTCCACGTGAGGTAGGACACACGCATGGTGGAAAAATGAAAGACAACGAAAGTCCACAGTTTCGGCCGCCATTCTAGACTGGGCACATCTTACGGTACGAGAGAAGTTCTATTTATATTTTAGATTTACATTAATTTGGATGAGGTGATTCAAAAGAAAAAACTGGGATTTAGATAATTGTAAGAGAGAGAAGAAAGAAAGGATTTGAAGGGATTGAGTTAAATTGTTGTTAAGATGCAAGGGAGGGAAAAGGAGAAAAACGATTGTGATACGAATAGCCTTTTGTGTATTCATAAATAGATATAGAATAGTCTTACAAGTGAGAAAGAAGAATAAATTTATTGAGTGGCGCACAAATCTGTTCAAATACCTACGAATCCCTTTATATGATTTTAGAATGCACATGAATTAACCTGATCAGTCCCTCATCATCTCCCTTGATCCCTCCTAATCCAAACACAATTATGTTTTTAGAACCTTTTATCTACCCTCCCAATCTCTTCGAACAAGCATGGTTTTAATGTAGATCCACATGCTGCACGTCGTATTTCAAAGATACAACAGTTTCGGCACTAAATTATTAATGTAAGAATTATTGTGACCCACATGATATTTAATTAATGGTTTAATAAATATTTAAGTGCTAAAATGTATTGGCTATGAAATTTTGCAAATCTTATAAAAAGGATGAAAAGTACAATTCTATTGAGAAGTTATCGTTCTTCCGAAGAAGTGCGACTCTTATGAAGTTAAAAGGTGTTTTGATGGAAAATACCTATTAATAGCATGTATAAATAGAATATGGTTTTCTCTTCAGCAAGAGAATGGACGTTATATTTTATCCTCCATAAGATAAGATATGTTAAGGAAAAGTATGGATTAAGGGAGAGAAATCAGAGCTATTTGGTTTTCCGCAACAAATATTTTCGAAGGTATTGCTATGGATAAATGTATGTTTTCATCCGGGAGAAGTGCCAAAAAAGTCCTAAACCTTTTGTGTTTGTGCCAGTTTAGTCCTAAACCTTTTTTTGGTGCCAATTTAGTCCTAAACCTTTTTACTTAGTGCCGATTCAGTCCTTTTGGCCGGATTTTGCTGACTGGACGCCGGCCGGCCTAATCGACGTAGACTATTTTTAATAATATTTTAATATTTTTGAATATTTTTATTCTTTTTTCTTTATTCTTTTTTCTCTTTTCTCTTTTCTCTTTTCTCTTTTTTTTTTTTTCTTTTTTTTTTTTTCTTCTCTCCTCCTCCCTCCGGCCACCGGCGACCACGGCGACCGGCCAAAGGTGACGGCCGGCCGGCGAGGCTCGCCGGCCACGTCGCCGGTGGCCGCGAGGGCGGCCTCGCGGCCCAGGCGGCGAGGCTCGCCCTCGCCGGATCTGGCGAGGGTCGAGCCTCGGCCATGGCCGGCGAGGCTCGACCTCGCCGCGCCGCCCAGCCGCGATTCGGCGAGGTCGAGCCTCGCCGACCATGGGCGAGGCTCGACCCTCGCCGAGATCCGGTGAGAGGCGGCCTCCCGCCGGGCTGGCGAGGCTCGCCTCGCACCGAGCTGGCGAGAGTCGACCTCGCCGAATCGCGCCACGGCGGCGCGGACGAGGTCGAGCCTCGCCGGCCATGGGCGAGGCTCGACCCTCGCCAGCCCGGCACGAGGTCGCGATTCGGCGAGGCCAGCCCGGCGGGAGGCCGCCGAGCCGGATCTGGCGAGGGTCGAGCCTCGCCCATGGCCGGCGAGGCTCGACCTCGCCGAATCGCGGCTGGGGCGGCGCCGGCGAGGCTCGCCCTCGCCGGATCTGGCGAGGTCGAGCCTCGCCGGCCATGGGCGAGGCTCGACCCTCGCCAGATCCGGCGAGGGCGAGCCTCGCCACCCAGCGCGAGGCCGCCCTCGCGGCCACTGGCGAGGTGGCCGGCTAGCCTCGCCGGCCGGCCGTCGCCTCTGGCCGGTCTCCGTGATCCGGCCAGCGGCCGGAGGGAGGAGGCTGGAGGGAGGAGGAGAGAAGAAAAAAAGAAAAAAGAATAAAGAATAAAGAATAAAGAAAAAAAGAGAAAAAAGAATAAAGAAAAAGAATAAAAAATTCAAAAAAATAAAAATATTATTAAAATATTATTAAAAATTATCCACGTCAGCACTGATTAGGCCACGTCAACCGGCCGGCGTCCAGTCAGCAAAATCCGGCCAAAATTGGCCGGAAAGGACTGAATTGACACTAAGTAAAAAGGTTTAGGACTAAATTAGCACCAAAAAAAGGTTTAGGACTAAACTGGCACAAACACAAAAGGTTTAGGACTTTTTTGGCACTTTTCCCGTTTTCATCCCTCTTATTGTGAAAATCATGAAGATCAATAATCCCCTGTTTTGAATTTCTACATTAAAGAATTACTTTATTGATAACAATAAATTGACAATTTCTATGTCCCATAATTTACAATCTTATTCAAATCAACGGTGTGAGAGAAAAGTATGACAAAATTTTTAAGGGTATTTTGAAGATTTTAAGAGGAGACTAGAACTCTATCCTACATATACGGCACGTGTAACTCTTTATTTTACACATCATACATCAATCACCGTTGATTTAGTAATAGTAATGGATACACAATGTGTAGCAAAAAAAATTTACATCGATTCTGCAATTTCTAGTAATCCTAGATAGATATAGATACAAATCTATTAGACTAGTCCCAAATCATTCTTAGAGATGGAAGCATGTATCAGTTCTCAAGAATTAGAATAGGAAGTTAGGGAGATGGACACTAAAAGTGTCAAAAGTTGTGTATAGCGCTCATTTTAGTAACGACCAGGAACAAGGTTTGAAGTTTCTTGGTCATCACCATCTCTCTCTCTCTCTCATTTCCATCTTCCATCGGCAATAGCCCCAATCTTTGACTGCTTCCCATTTCCATCTTCCATCGGCAATAGCCCCAATCTTTGACTGCTTTTCAAAATTGTATCTACCTTTTCACACACCATCATCATCATCCTCGCAATAACCCTCCATATCTAAGAATAATATAATATTAGATCCGCTAGGAGTAATTCACAAAGCCAATTCATAAAATAGCACATCAAATTATCATATTAAGCTATTAAATATGGTCCACTCACTCGAACTTACGATTTATTGCAACCACTTGTGAATCAATCTTGTAAGCCCGAAAATTTCTATGCTTTTCAAAAGGGTGTTAGAAAAGAGACTAATATGGGATCCACTATTTTGGTGCAACTCTTGAAGAAGAGATACGGTCAGCCATTGGACTGTCCCTGCTAGATGTGTTAAACTGGGAATGATAATCCTATGTAGGGGTGTACAAAGAAATTAGGAATAGCCCGGGATCGGATCAGATCAAACTAGAACCGGTGGGTATCAATCTGGTTCACGGTTCCAAGCATGCAACTGCCTACTCAGACCAGAACAGTAATATTATATATATAATTTTTAAGAAAAATTTTTGACAAAATTTTTAAGAAAGATGAAAACCCTAAAATCCCTAATTCGAAACTCATCACCTATTGATTGAATGTCGTATCGTCTCACTCTCACCTCATCTAAGTCATTTGTCTATCTCTTATTCATGGACTCGACTCTCAATTTACAATATGAGCTCAATATTTCTATTGATCTTGCAATTAATAATAGGGATTTTTTTTTTTTTGGCATTACTTTAGATTGTTGGAAAATGTTGTTTTGAATGTGTGAAGCTTGATGGGACCGGTTCCATGAATTCACTCAGTGATTCCTAGTTCCGAGATGGAGTCTGTCCAGCCTGATCGTGCTCACCTTGATTCCTATGGTTATGACCAAAGACCAATCTACGGAGAAAATCCTTCTTAGCCTTTTCATTTCTCAGTCTAACTTCCTCTCTCTCTCTCTCTCTCTCTCTCTCTCTCTCTCTCTCTCTCTCTCTCTCTCTTTTTGCCTTCATTTAAAATCGAAAGGACGGACTTCCCAAAAATATGACCACCCACGGCCACTACCTCCCCCTTCCTTGGGGTCTCACTTGTATTATTTGAGCATTTGAGCATTTGACTGGTGAACAAGTCAAAAGGGCAAAAAGAAAAGACAAGAAAGGTTGACCAGGTCAAAAAACGATAGAAGGGACGCCCACGGCTCAAATGAAAGCACAGTGCACGCAGGTAGAAGAAAAAAGAAAAGAATAAAAGAAAGAAAGAAGAAAGAAGCAAGAGCGAAAAGGAAAGAGAAAGGAAAGTTCACGCATACACGCTTCAGAGAGCTCTCCAAGTTGGATCTATTTCAATTCGTAGCGCCCAATAAGTGCTTATAGCCTTTGTTCATCTACTCGAAGAAATTTTTGAAATTACTTAATTTCAGATTCTTGTCATTTTTGAGATAGTTGGTTAAATTTAGGGTAACCTTTTGTAGTAGCTCCTATCTTTGACTGCTTTTCAAAATTGTATATACATTTCACAAGCATTTGTATATTAATTTGTCTAGCTTTCCTGTTTGATTATTTTATGGATGGGTGAAATTCTAGCTTTGCTTGGAAGGTGGGGGCAATGGGTTAGCAACAACGCGGAACAAGGTTTGAAGCTTCTTGGTCATCACCATCCCTCTCTCTCTCTCTCTCTCTCTCTCTCTCTCTCTCTCTCTCCCATCTTCCATCGCCAATAGGTCCAATTTTTGACTGCTTTTATACAATTTCACATATCATCACTATCATCCTCGCAAGAACCCTCCATATCTAAGAACAATATAATGTTAGATCCTCTAAGAATAATTAACAAACCCAATTTATAAATTAGTGCATCCGATTATCATATCAAGCAATTAAATATGATCTGCTCTCTTGAAATTATGATTTATTGCATCGACTTGTGAATCAATCTTGAAGAAGAGGAACAGTCAGCCATTGGACTGTCCTTGCTAGGTGTGTTGAACTGGGAATAGTGATCCGATAAGGACCGGTCTTGACTGAGAAAATCCTATTCGGCTTTTCCAATTCTCAGTCAAACTTCCTCTTTCTCTCTTTCATTTTTCCCTTCATTTAAAATCGGAAGGATGGACTTCCCATAAATATGACCACCCACGGTCACTTTCTCCTCCTATCTGCCCCCCTTCCCCGAAGCTTCACTTGTAATATTTGAGCGTTTGACTATTTGACTGGTCAACAAGTCAAAAGCAAAAGAAAGTTGACCAGGTCAACAAAGGACAGAAGGGACGCCCCCTGCTCAAATAAAAGTTCTGTGCACGCACGAAGGAAAAAAGGGAAAAGAATGAAAGAAAGAAAGAAGAAAGAAGGGAGATGGAAAAGGAAAGAGAAAGGAAAAAGTTCATGCATAGATGCCTCGGAGAGTTCACCAAATCGGATTTTCTTCGATTCATAACTTTCGGTAAGTCTTTTATTCATCTAATCGAACGGATTTTTTGAAGACCAGCCCGAATTTCAGATTATTCTGATTTCTAAGCTGCTAGGTTAAATTTAAAAGTTGTTAAACTGACAAATCATGGAGTTTTGATAATTTAGAGTATTGTGAAGTTGTAAAATTTTACAAAAGTCGATTTGGACTTTATGATTTGTCCAAAATGAATTTTCGAAAATACGTGTGCGTGATGAACCATACTTGACCAACAGCTTTCGGGTGGAATTTTTTCGATTGCCGAATAAATTTGGGTCAGCCAAGTTATGGGCCTTCTAGTAATTCGAAAGGTCTTTCTTTTGACTATAAACTCTCTTGAAACCGAGTTCGATGAAAAGGCTTATGGGGCAAGAAAGTTTGTCGTGCGAGTGGTCATTTGTATTACTAGTGGTTGTTCTATGCGTTAGCAGTTTTTTGCTATGATTGGCTGTCCTTGAGGTTTTTGTTCAACCCGTAGTGAGCATTTGTAGTTTAGTTTAGTCGATTTGAAGTAATGGTTTAATCTGAACGAAATTCTAAAGTTTCATGCTCAAACTCCGCATCAAGGATAGTTTTGAATATTTGCTTTGGGCAATAGTTTTATTAGTGCATAAAAGTCATTTTATTAGCGAGTAAGCTTAGTTTAGCTTATTAATAGTTAAGGTAGCGTTTTACTTAACTTTAACGTTTTTTGTTTATTTGATAGGATTACGACTTCAATGGTCCGAGTAATCTTTGTTATTTGGTTGTAAGCATTCCCAGGTAAGTGATGTTTCTTTTTTTTAAAATTTTTCGAGTTTGTAAACTCATGTTTCAAAAGCAATATGGATTAAATATAGTATAAGTTTTGTTGCATAAAAGTTTGGATGGAGCATTTACTACTCTTTGATTATGTTAATATATAAATTTTGACGACCCAATTAGTTATTTATTACGCATAAAAATTAGGGATCGACCCCAGTCCTTATACAAAAAACATATTAGTTAAATTGCATATAGTTTTTACTTTTTAGGAGCATTTATCATATAGCTTAACTCATATATTGCATTGAACCGGTGATGGATAAGTTTAAATTGATGATTCTGAGTTTTAATTTAATAAGTTGGTCTGAACTCGTGGTGAGAAATAATTTGGCCAAGCCTGTCATTCTATAATGGCTGGAAATTTACTTATGAGGAATGACAAGTTGGAAGATTGGTTTATTTTGGAAAAGATTGGTATTTTTCTTCCGATATTCGTTCAAGAGCTATTTCACCGGTTCTAATTCTTGTGAATAACCTTTTACCAAACGCTGCATTTTGGTTTTATTATGGGAGACTCAAGTTCTGTGTTGAGTTTGGACAAAAAATGTCAAATGCAAAATGGAGTTGTATTCTCAACTTGTATATACAGCCCTAATAACTTATGCCCAAATGACTCAAAGACAAATAGCTATTGAGCACAAATTACCCCAGAATTTAATCAATGACGTAATATGAGCACAAATAGTTAGACAACCTATGTTTAGGACTCAAACTATGATAGAATTTAATCAATGTCACAGCTTGTTTTAGGTGTAAAGCTGGAACCAAATCAACAACAATACTTCTGGATATAAGCACAACACTGGAATATAATCAACGACGCTAAACTTTGTGGAAGAAGATTGGAATTTAATCAACCATGCTGAACCGAATGGAGATACATGTCGGAATATAATCATCGACAGGAATCTTGAAAGCTACAACTAAGATGTGATAAAGTAAAAATAAAATAAAGACGATTGTTGTGTTTTTCGCGCGGGGGGCCTTCTCAGTGGAGAAACTGTGGTATTTATAGTGAGTCGATTGTTCCTTCTTGGCATTGCTCTTTGCAATCTTCACGTGTTTCTTTCTTGCTAGACATCCTTATCCTTTAGCAACTGCTCCATGACCTGTTGACGGTGCTCGTGTAGCTTGCCCTTCAAGCAAATAACCATTTCCTATATCTACGTACATTTCTTGCAGCAGTTATTTTCGTTTGAATTCCAATGCTAATCCTACTTAATCTTCAAATTCAGCACATCATTCATATAGCCTAACATGTGGTGAATTGGTGGTTTACGCACCCATGTGATCAACTTGCATGTTAGGAGCAATTTAAAATCAATGCAACTTGCCTGCAAAACATTTTTTTTTTAATAAAAGAGAAAATGTATCGAAATGGCGTTGGAAAAATCTAGGGTAATCAAGTTCCCGAACTCATTTAATTTCTGCTTCCCGTTTACTTTACTTAGGTTTCTAATCGACCCACTAAAAATATGTTAGCAACGAATCCAAACTAAAAAATTATTTGCATGTTAAGAACCTAAACCTTAAGTTGCGAGTTGATATGGGTTTGGAAGAGCCTGAATTAAGTTTAAGCTTAATAATCTATTAGATGAACCTTTAGATGGTTTAATTGGCTTCGGGAATGACAGGTTATATGTGAATGGTTTTAGAAACAGTCTTATGAAAGGTATTATGAAATTGTGTGAATATAAATATATATATATATATATATATATATATATATATATATATATATATATATGTATATATGTATGTATATGTACTGCACCAATCTGGCTTATCAAATGGGTTCCAAAGTAATTCAAGAAATACTTTACAAAGAGTATTTCTAGCAATTGAGCTGAGTTGCAAAAGACTATTTATTTGGTAATGAGAAAACAATTTGCAATACATATTCTAAATTGGTTTTGTGGGAAGAATTGATTTGGGGAATGCTATATGTTTTGGTTTGCAAAACCAATTGTGATATGGATTGATTAAGAATTAAGTGCTACACAATGACATGAGTCTCATGAGAACCACCTCTAGGATCTTGCAGTTAAGAGCCAAGTACTACAAAGCGACACGAGTCTCGTGAGAGCCACATTTAGGGCATTGTACAATTGACATGTGTTGGTCAAAGATTAAGTGCCACATGGTGACACAAGTCTCATAGGAGCTACCTCTAGCGTCTTATACTCTTGATATGCATTAGTCAAGGGATAAGTGCTATACGGTGACGCTGATCTCTTGGAAGCAACCTCTAGAGCCATGTACTCTTGATATGCATTGGTCAAAGATTAAGTGTTACACAATAATATAAGTTTCTTGGGAGCCACCTCTAAAGGCTTGAATTGGATGTTGAGCATGGAATTGATCACTGATGTGTGATTTGAGATTTGGTCAATGAAATGAACCATTGACATGTGAATTGATGAGATTGATCAATAGACTTCATCATTGATATTTGAATCATAGTGGTAGATTAAATGAGTAATTCTAATTTGTATAAAGCTTTGTTGAAACGAAATAACTTATATTTGTTTTGATATGTATATTATATCTTGGGATTGAAGTTTGAGTTTCTAGTAATACTTACGTATGTATGTATAGTAGATGCTCGATTTGCTTAGAAGAGATATACTAATCACTAATCTGCGATAGCTCATCTCATTCGTCTTAAATGCTTTCAGGTTCCTCAGTTAGTGACAAGTTGGACAAAGGTACTATCGACGAGAAACTTTTCGTGTAAGGATTTTGGGTATGACTTTAGCTAGATGCATTGTTTCTAAGTAGATACTTGTTGGATTGGCTGAATTCTAAGCTGAACATATTCCTTTTTAATGGATGATAGAAACGTTGATATTATAATCAACCCATTCTGTTATTATATATGTGTAGAGGAAAATATATATTTTTTGATACAAGTTATTTGTTGTATTTGAGGCTACGTGTTTCATATAAAAGGACGGTTGTACCATTCTCCATTCTGTTAGATTCGGGTGTGACATCACTCCCGATACTTCTTGGATCTTCCTTCTTCTAAACCCATTCAAGGCACGAAAGTTCTGTCTTACGAATCCTTTTTCAGATCTGTTTAGACCGACCTGGTTCTGATTTAAGCTCCCACCAATCTCAGAGTCTTAAACTTTAGAGAAACCCATCCCCAGTTTTTGCTTTTTAACCGCTTCTCTGGAACCTGCTTCCTGGTCTTCTCTCTTTTGGCATTGTTGTTGCTCGAGGTCTCGATCTCTGATACAACTGGCTTTTGTGTAACAGAAACAGCTCAAAAACCAAGTCATCTTTTAAGTTCTCATTAAGATTTTGAAGTCATCGAGAATATGGAAGATTGGGAAAAATGAACTTGCCGAATGAGCTAATACAGGGCAGAGAGCTGACCAAGCAACTCCAACGCCAACTCCACTTAGCTGTTTCATCATCTTCTTCTTCATCACACGATCAAACCCAAGAAATGCTCATTCGCGGGATCCTAACCTCATATGATGAGACGCTGTCCATGCTCAATGCGGAGCCCCCGGTTGGAGGGTGTCCGCGCCGGTTGTCTGTGTCGCCCCCTTCATTCGGTGGGAGTCCGATGAGCAGAGGAGACTCAGACCGGAATCTTGATGATGGTTCTACTCCTAGGAAGAGATAATGAATAAACTAATCATCTGATATTTTTTCCCTGTTGTTGCATGCATGACTCTGCCCTTGATATTTGCATGTGGACATGATTGTTGCATGATTTTGTGACGGAAACCAATTGTGTTGCAGAAAGGCGATGCAGAAGTGGACAGAGCGGGTCCGAGCCCCAACACCTGACGATGGGTTCAGTTGGAGGAAGTACGGTCAAAAGGAAATTCTTGGATCCAAGTATCCTAGGTGAGTTTAGAGTCGATCAGTTCTCGAATTCTCAAGTTGAAGCTCCATCAACCCATAGATTCACTAGAACATTATTTCTTTGTTCAAAGTAGACCCAAACTTCAATGATCTTGCCTTTCCCACTCCTAGTCCAAATTTATCCCCAGCATGTTACATTGGTGGACTTGAGATATGCCACATCCTTGAAAACGTTAAAGGAAGGAACTCGATACTTGTCCACGGGTCATGTGATAGGAGTAGACAGATTTTTTAAGTTAGCTAGTCTCAAGAAGACTCGATGAAAGAAGTCATCATTTAGCAGCATAATGATTTTCATCGTGTCAGTCATAATCCTATGATTGATGGATTGTTTCATGGTCAGCCATCTTTTTTCATGTTACAATCATCTGAAAACGATTTCAGTTATTAATGGCTAGTTTAATTTGGCAGCTATTTACGTTGCTATCACATTCCTCTTCCTTAACCTACTATAGTTTGACATATAATTGAGCACTTTTGAAGTAGCTCCGCTATGACTGCACCCAAGTTTTATATGTTTCCTTTGGCCTCTATGTCTAGCTTTCATTGATAATTTTCCCAAACTTCATTTTCAGGGACTACTATAGGTGCACTCATGTTGTCCAAGGTTGTTGGGCTAAAAGCAAGTGCAAAGATCCGACGACGACCCCACTGTCTTCGAGATCATGTACCGTGGAAGGCACACGCGCATTGACCACCCTGCCACTGTCGTCCCACCTTCTCCGCTGCCTGAAAATCAAACTGATTCCAATGCCTCCATCGATGATGCCCCTCTCCAAATCAGGGAACTCCCTGTGTATGTCTCGGCCGCAACTTCAGGGAACAACTCTCAAGCAACAGTACGTTCGAATTCAGATAATCCCCTTTGTGGCATGGAGTTTGCTCAAGAGAACATTTCCTTTGAGAGAAAATTATCAAAAAAGTCTTAAACTTATTGCATTTGTGACAATTTAATCATAAACATTTCAATTGTGCCAATTTAGTTCTAAACATTTTGACAATTTAATCCTTTCATCTAACTTTGGCAAAAAATTACTAATGTAGATGTTGACCGTCTTATGTGGCACAACTGACGTTGATGTGAACAATTTTTACAATTTGTGAAAAAATTCTAATTTTTAAATTTTCTTTCTTTCTTCCTCCACCAATTGCAAGGCCTTGGCGATGGCTAGCAACCAGCCACAGGTGAGAAGGAGCCTTGTTGGCCTCAAGCAAGGCTTGCAATTGCTGGGATCAGAAGAGGATAAAGTAGACAATTTTTACAATTTTTTTAAAATTTTCTAGTTTTTAGATATATTTTTATTTTCATTTTTTTTTTTCCTTCTTTTTTTTTTTTTTCCTTCCCTCCGCCAATGATAGGCCTTTGCGACGGTTGACGACCAGCCACAAGTGAGGTGGAGCCTCATTGGCCTTGAGTGAGGCTCGACCTTGCCGAATCTAGCAAGGTGGAGCCTCGCCTCAAGCGAGGCGTGCACTTGCTGGGATCGGCGAGGCTTGAGCCGCTAAATACCAACAAGGTTTGCCTCGCTCAATCTTGACAAGCTCGAGCCTCAAGCAAGGCCAGCTCTTGTCGGCCCTCTCCTATAGCTGGTCATTGGCCTACCGGCGGAAGAAAAAAGAAAAAGAAAGGAAAGAAAAGAATAAAAAAGGAAAATGGAAAGAAGAATAATTCATATTTTCAATTTTATTAAAAAAATTATCCACTTAAGCATGAACCATGCCATGTAAAATGGCTAGTGTCCATGTAAGCAATTTCTAGTCAAAATTGGTTGGAATGACTAAATTGACAAATTGTGAAAAAGTTTATAACTCAATTGATACAATTAAAAAATTTATCACTAAATTTGCATAAGTGTAATAGGTTTAGAATTATTTTGATAATTTTTCCTAAATTTATAATTATTATTAAGAGACGGTAAAGAAATAAATCATCTCTCTCAAGAAATCATTTGCATTGTACTTTCTCAATTCATGGCAAATAACTTGATTTCTCTTTTGTTCTTGTGTTCTCATATCCTCGTACATGTTTAAGCAATGAGTCTCCAAATGATTTTTTATTTTTTGCTAACTGCAAATATTTAGAGGTTAACAAGATTGGTGATGATTACCAATCTTGGTGATGTTCTTTGTCCCAGGGACACCAGAGACGATTACCAGAGTTGAAGGTAGCTTATCACGGAAGAAAGTCGGCTGACAATGAGATGCAACGACTTGTTGAGGTCAACATACCTTTCTTTCTCCCTCTTACGTCATTATTAGTTTCTAACCTATGTTTGCCTCCAATAGGTTACAAGTTATGATTATTGGACATGCAAACTTAACTAAATATAATTACAAAGGTTTATGTCGAGGAGGTTAAATCACAAAACTCCATTATATCCTACTTTAGTATTTATTTTTCACATAGATGTTAAAAGATTGTCATGGAGCACTTGCTAAAACTCATTACTTTTCGTCTCCAGCTTTTTCATAGAGTTGTTGCATGGATCTTATCTATTGATTTTGAATAACAGAAAAATGACAGGAAATTTTATTGAGGTGTTTCTAGTGGTTTAATCTTCTCATTAGATAAAAATACAACTCAAATACATAGTGAAGTTGCGGAATAAATCCCACTGGGCTATGCCCAAAAAAAAAAACCCACTGAGGACGTCTCAGGTGCCCGGCCAGGTGCGCTACGGGCGAGGAGTCCACCTTCTGGCCCACCGAACGATGGGTTAGGCCTCCAAGCAGATCAATCTGACGTTAGGCATGGTCCGCATGGACTCGAGATATTATTTCAACACCATCAATGGTGTTTACATATTGAATGTACTAACATTGCTGTAATTGCCTACTATTTCAGGAAAAATCGATCTTTGATAAGCCCGTCGCTAGTTCAGTTGATCCATCCATTAGTTTGGGTTTGGGCCTCTATTCTCATACTGCTGACAATCAGAAAGGTAGCTTCCATTCCTC
This sequence comes from Eucalyptus virginea, assembly GCA_014182375.1. Classification (NCBI taxonomy): domain Eukaryota; kingdom Viridiplantae; phylum Streptophyta; class Magnoliopsida; order Myrtales; family Myrtaceae; genus Eucalyptus; species Eucalyptus virginea. Next base: position 3,810,868 of record CM024520.1, on the reverse strand, counting down.
AAAGAATCGTTATATGCTTTCCAGTACTATTTATTTGGACAATAGCAAATTTCTAAGCTGAAGGTGACTAAAGAGATGAGAGTTTTTCTGTGCTTGTGAGATCGCCATCTCGATGCTTCTGTCAATAATATTGCATTTATACATGCATCAAATTGCTATTGTTTGCTATTGTTGATAGCATAAAGTCTAGAAGTGCTGCTATTTCTAAGGGAGCACATCTTGTGTATTGGGATTTATTTTGGGCTAAAATGGGCTCTTTTTCTTTGAACTAATCCAAAGTTGATAAATGGGGTTACCAAGTGATTTTGTTTATGGTGAAGAAAGGAACTGACTTTGGCTTTCTGTTTTCAAACTATCCACTTGGATAAGTGTAGACGTATTATCATGAAATGTGTTTGATAAATTGCGGAAAAAAAAGTTTTATATTTCCCAGGGCAGATTATGATAATGATTGTGCCTTTGCCTCATGAATTTGGTTCTATACAGATCTCAAGCCATTATTGGGGATTGACTAGCGTCATACAAGGGCAGGCTATGTCACGAACGAATGATCACTATTGAGTGATCTGAAAAAAGAAGAAAATGCAATAGTGTCGTGTGCAGTGGAAAAACCAGTAGCCATGCAGAAGCAAAGAGCAGAAAGTGATTTTGTGCCAATGCAAAGTAGTCGAGATACAGAGACTGAACTATTTCCCCGGATACCGAATAAGGACGCCAATCCTCATGCTGTTTTGGGAAAAGTTCATTCATATTCATCACACTCAGAGTCAGAAGTTGGTTCACATTACTCAGAATCGGAAGCTAGTTCACATTGCTCAGATTCAAAATCTGAAGACACTGATGAGGAGATGAAGATTGTCACAAGTCCATAACATCATAGGAGAGAAACATCGGAAAGTGCACTTTTGCAAATGCGGAACACTGCAGAGCTAGAGGTTGAACCCTTTTCCTTGAAAGTAAACGAAGACACAGCTTCTGACAAAGTTCATTCATATTCCTCAGAAACAAGAATCTGAAGTTGATTCATATTGCTCAAGACCGGAATATGAAGTTGGGGATAAAAAGGCGAGGATAGAAGCTAGTCCAGAATATAACGATATTATACACATACCAAAGATGAAAAAGGAAAGTTCTTCACATGCTACTTTGGATGATGCCGATGCCTTAATTGATATGTTAGGCAACGGTGGAAAACAAGAAGGGAGATCATCAGATGGATGGGGTGCTATTAAATATGATTCTATAGTTGACCATCTCATTAAGTCCATAAAAAATGTAACATCGAAAAAATTGGAATATATGGCAGAAACGAGGTTGGAAAAGCTATTGTCATTGGAGCTTTGAAGGAATCTGCAATTCTGAGAAATCTATTTGGTAGTCATCTGTGTTACTATTCCTCTGAATTGTGACATGGAAAAGGTGCAAAAGGAGATTGATGGACAAATATCTTCTAATTTAACTGATGCCAATGCAGCGGTGGTGAAAGCATCGGAAGGCCTCAAGTTTTTGCTCATTCTTGTTGGCGTTAACTAACACATGAAGCTAGAGACATTGAGAATTCCCGGAGCAACACCACCAGTTGGTAGCAAGATAGTCTTTGTGACTAGATCAGGACAATTGTGTGATGAAATTGAAGTGGATAAGAAACTATGCTTGGATGATCTGTTGCTGTGCGAATTATTTTGTCAGAATGTGGGTGAAGTTGTTTATTATCCTAAAAAAGCCTAGCTAGAGAAATAGTTAGGATGTGTAGGCCATATTCACATGATGTTATTCTAGTGGTAAGGGCACTGCAAAATGTTGATGACATTTTAATCTGGAAACGTGCGCTTGAAAGACTAAATGTTCAACCTACAAGTCATGAAGCAGGTATAGAAGCTCTTATGGTTAATGTGTTAAGATTCTGCATTGACCAACTAGAAGATGATAAAACTAGAAGATGCTTGAAAAGTCTTGCTCTTTGTAACAATTACGATGACATTGCATCTAAGTCTGCCATAGGCCTATGGGTCAGGGATGGTATCTTAGACGCCCATGATGAAGGCCAAAAAGTCCTTAAAAATCTTGTCAATGCTAGCCTGCTCGAAGTTGATGAGAATCGGCAATTTGTGAAGTTTCAAGACTAGGATCAGGATATATTAGTGAACTTAATATTTCAACCCGAGGAAAATCGTGTGTTTCTAATGCGGGGTGGCTTGGATTTGACAGAACCACCAGAGGTTGAGAAATGGGAGAGTGCAAAAGAGATATTGTTGGAAATGGTGTCGCGACTAAATTTTCGGGTGTGCACCACCTAGGGTTTGGCAAATGGATTGTTAAGCCTAAACTTAGCTCAGGCTATCCCAAGTCCATACCAACTCGCGACTTAGGTTCAAGTTTTTTAACATGCAATTGATTTTTAACTAGGAATTGCCACTAATCATTTTATGGTAGGTCGATTAGACACCTAAGTAAAATATTTGGAGTATTATTTTACCCCTACGAACCAGAAACTATGGGTACGGGAACTTGATTATACTACATTTCTCTAATGCCCTTTCGGTACTATTCTTTTATTTTCAAAAATATTTTTGCAAGCAGCTTAAATTAATTTTGAATCTATTTCCCTAACATGTGAGGTGATCATGCGGGTGTGCAAATCACTAATTAAACACCCAAGAAAGCAATTAAAAAAATGCAGAACTTATCTCAAAGCAACGAAAGCATCTGTGACATCCCAGATTTTCAGTCATGTTTTCTATTGAATTAATCGGGCATTTCATTGTCGCGTCTATAGGGTTGTTCTTAGAACTGATCATTCTAGAGATAACTAGACTATCTGGGGAAGTCATTAAGGAATTTTAATGCAATAGACTTGAGAATTCGACTAGGAATCGACTGCTCGACTGTACTCATCTACCGAGATCATTACGACACAGATATAAATCGATTAGAAATCAGAGATAGGTCGGTTCGACTGAGATGCGTGGTTAAACGTGGGTGATCCCACTAAATTGCAAAATTCTCATCGACCGGCACTAGTTTGATTTTTCTATTGTTTTGGTACCCTGTGTCCATATTTGAGTCCTCGATATTTTCACGACAATCAAGAGTTGCCAATGAGTCGAGTGGGTTCATTGTGGCTCGAAGAAAATCGACCACGGGTCACTTGCACTAAAAATTTCTGAAAGTTATCCGGTAGTCTAGGTCACGCTAAAAACGCGTCGAATGAAAATTAACTGTGAATTCGAACCCGATTTCAGAAATTGAAAGTTACGTGTGTGTCACAAGCTATTTTTGGAACGTTGATTCAGTCTCAAAAGATTTTTCAAAGATTCTGAGATTTTTGCGGAAAACCATTTCGGACGTTGTGGAAAATTAATAGAAAATTGGACAGGCCAAATTAAAGGAAATTTGGACTCCCAAGCAAAGCTCTTTGAGTGTTGGGGATTTATAGAAAATTATACGAGATTTCTCTTCATTGAAATCGAATCTCGATTTGGGGAATTGAGTGAGGAATCGAAGCTCAAATTGAAGTGAAACTCGGAACTATGGCAAGAGGGGAGCAATAAATGCATTTAAGTTGGATTACTGGTGAATTGATTTTCAAGAAAGTATTAAGGGGACAATGCATTTAAGTAAGTGGATGAGTATGCTTGACTTTAGCTTTCCTCAAGCTTCCTTCGCACGTCTCTCTCTCGTTCCTATCCATTCTCTCTCCCCCTTCGTGCGAGCTTCTCCCTCTCAACCGAAGTCTTCAGCTTCTCCATTTCATTTTCCCACTCAGCCTCTGCCTTCTCTTCATTTTGTTCTGTGGAAACTGATTCCCCTTGCAGTGACCGAACTCTGCACCATCCACCAACTCGTGTCTCCCTCCACAAAATTTCTTCAAGTCAACCTCCTCTGTCTTCAGCATCTTCAACACCAGCGAGCTGCTTCCTTCGTCCATCTCTACGTCGACGCTGCAGCTCCACTTCGGCCATTTCGCAAACTTCGGTTCCTCGGGTCAACCAGCGAAGCCAGCGAAGCCAGGAATTGACCGCCTGCAGACCGGCTTCTCCGTCTACTTCCTTGGACGCCAGTGACGTTTGCCCCTCCACGCGTCCACAGCCTGGTCTTCCTTGGTCAACAACGCCACACCCAGACGCAATTTGTTGACTCCCGCATCCACGCGTCCCACCGAATGAAGTCACCATCGTCAGCAGCTCAAATTCTCCACCGAGTTGCCATTTCCTTCGGCCATCGCACCTGCAAGTTGCCACATGTCCAAGGTCTGCCCTCTCTGAGTCAACCAACGAGCTCCTCAAGTTTATTGACTCCTTGCTGCGTGGAGTCGACCAAAGCAGACCACCAGTCATCCGAAGACAAGCCGTGCGAGGCCAGCGGATCTCACGGCCCAGCATCTCCGTGAGCTTCATCCATCTTCACGGGCAAACCAGCGAGGCCTATCTTCAGCAGTCTTCGCCCCAGCAGAAGGCCACGCCAACTCAGACTGTTAATTGGGCTCAGCAGCTGCAAGCCCATCTTGAAGTCCATGGGCTCAACAACAACCGCATGAATTCCATCTCAGCCCATTAGTTGGGTTTAGTTCAGCCCATCTTTACAACAACAGTTCGGCCCACTTGAAGCCAGCAGGTTCTATTTCAGCAATCCAGCCCGTGAACTTCAAAATCAGCAGCCAATTTGAAGTCTGCAGCACATTGGAGTTCGGCCCAGCAATTTCTTTTGTTGCTCGGCCTAGCTCGCAAAGATCGGCCCATCCGAAGACAAGCCCAGACTTTGAAGCCCAAGCAAGTTCGGCCCAAGCCCCAGCTTTTGTTGTGGGCTTGCGAGGCTTTTAGGCCCGGTCCGTGTGCCCGTCAACGTCATCGAAAACCCGAGTTTCGGCCGCCGTCGCGGTGATTCGGTCCCCGCTTGTACCAAGTGAGTTTTACTCACTAATACTTTCTTAGTTTGCTAATTATGCTTAGGGGTTGGTTAGATTTAATTAAGTGCAATTAGGTGGTTAGATTAGTCTAGAACAATTAAATTAATGACTTAATGATGCATGTTAGGTGGTTATACTTAGTCATTAGCAAGTAGAGAGCTTCTAATATTTATTGAATGTATCTTGGGATTTTTCCCGATCCATTACTCAAGCGTCCAATCAGCAATACGGGCCTAAATTGGATTTTTAGTGTTTATTTATTTATTTATTCGAAATTATTTATTTATTTACTTATTTTTCCAAAAATTCAACCGGGATGGCCGATGACCGGAATTTTATGTTGATTGTCGTATTGCAGTCCGTTTATTTAATTGAGCTTTATTTTGTGCGGAAATGATTTATTTGGTATTTATTCCCTAATTTAAATAATCTTAACTAGGCATCAGTTAATGATACCAAAAATGTTTTAGTGGACTACAGAAAATGGTGGGATTTATAAAAAAGAAATTATTATATTTTGGCTAGGGCCGATCGTGTACCCACACACGTCATTTTATCAGAAAGGATCAAATTGGTTATTTGATTGTTTGCTTAGAATTGCATGTATACCGACTCGATGACTCCACGGAGCATCTTGAGATAGTACGGTATGATAAATTGTAGGATCTATCGGTTCAGTGACTCTACGGAGCATCTTGAGACAGTACGGTATGATAATGATCTACCGACTCGATGACTCTACGGAGCATCTAGAGACAGTACGGTATGATAAATTGTGTGTATACCAGCTCGGTGACTTTATATGTCATCTTGAGACAGGACGGTATGATCTACCGGCTCAGTGACTCTACAGATTATCTTGAGACAGTACGGTATGATATACTGGCTCGATAATCCTACAGATCATCTTGAGACAGTACGGTATGATTTGATAGCTCACTGACTTTATATGTCATCTTGAGATAAGATAACATACTATCTATATATCACCTAGGGTGAGTAGTCTTGGATGTTGATCATAATTATTAAAAGTATAGAAGGGGTCGATCAAGAGATAATTTGGATGACATGTAATCGACTAGGTCGATTGATCGATGATTCATCTGATTGGGTGATGTGATGTGATGATGTATATTTGATATATAACTAACTTGCAGGAAGGAGCTAAGGCCAAGGTAAGTCCTCTGACTCGTGATGTGCTTAGGCAGCCTAAAATGTATTGATTTACTAATCGAGTCTTAGAGGGTAGAATTTGCTGAGACGTGGTCTCACTGATTATTAAATAACCATTTCAGGACCCTAAGGAGAAGCTGAGGAAGAAGAACCTAAAGAGGAGAAAAACTTTTAAAGAAGAAGATGATCCAAACAGGGATCTTGAGTATAACCCGGATGTGAATTGAGATCCCATCCCTTTTGTGAACCCTATCTTAGTATATATAGGTGTGAGACTTGTTTGCTGTAAATAGTATCGTAAATATACTATGAGTTGTGCTATTAATAAAAGTGTAATTGTGAATTTCAATATTTAAAAATATGGCCTGCTTTTATATCCCATTGTTTTGTTGTCTGGGGATTCATAAATGCTTCCGCATACGTAATAAAAAGAAAGGGTCGGCGATACTTAGTCCAAGATATCGCACTTTAAAATCAACCAAGTAGAAGAATGGACGCGTCTCCCGAAGATCGGGCGTGACAAAGATCTCGCAATGTTAAATTAGAATTCACATCAACAACCCTAGATATGATTTATAATTAACACGCAATTTCCTTTTTTGTTTTCACTTGATTAATAAAAATCATGCAATATTAACTAAATGACCTAATTCTAATGATAAACAATTTCTAATTAAATAGATCTAACAACAATCACTAAATGGCATGCATTTCAATGAATCTAATCCTAATGACGTGCATATGACATTTTTCTTTTCTTTTTTTCTTAAAAAGAATGCAATTTATCCTAGAAAATAAAGCTAATTTACTCTAAGATATTTTTGTATTTTTTTCATGAAATTTGAAATTACAAAGTTGTGAAAATTATCTAATCGGATCGAGATATCATCTAGCTTATTTCAAGAATTAGGTTGAGCCAAATCTTAATTTAAACTAGAATGTTATCCCTAACCTAAAATGCAATCTATCTAGAAAAATCTAAAACATGCTATCTTATCATAATATGCAATGACGTGCAAAAAGAATATCCTAAGTCTAATTTTTTATTTTTCTTTTATGAAAATAAAATTGATTCAACCAACACAACGGCAAAAATCGACAATATAAGATTGATATCCCTAAATTGACGAACCGTATCTCGTACGTGAGATCGAGTTGGCCAATTTTAAAAATAAATTGCGAATCGAATCTCTACTTGAGATTGGATTGTCGATTTTTGAAAAGACGCGTGAGTCATTTCGGGCGCGAAAATCGGACTGTCAATCCCTAATTTGAGGAGCTCTTTCATGTCGGAATCTCAATCATATATTCAGGAGTAATTCTAAAAAAAAACAAAGTAAATAAATGAAAATAACATAAACAAAATAGAACAAAGTAAATAAATAAAAAGAAAAAAAGAAAAACTACCTAATTGATTTTCCATTTTTCTTTTGTTTGTTTTTTTTTTTTTTTTTTTTTTTCTGCCTTCTCGAGCACGGCTTGCTCATAGGTCTCCAAGGGGAGCCGGCCGTCGGTCCGGTGAGGGGGTCTGGCAAGGGCGGCGGGCGGCGGAGCACGGGCGCTGGGCGTCGCGGACGCGGGGCTGGCGAGCGGCCAAGGCGAGGCGGTGGCAGCTGCAGGGGCACCTGGTCGTCGCAGGTCAGCGCGGGCTGAGCAGGGGCGGCGTTGGGCAGATCTGGCTCGGGTCTGGTCTTGGCAGAGCTTCGGTGGGCCGGAGGTTGCGGTCAAGGTGGGCCGCGGCGTCACAGGAGCGCTCGTCGGGTGCAGTGGACAGCGACTCGGGAGCGCAGGGGAGCGGAGCAGGAGGCGGAATCGGGTCTGGCAGAGGCTCCGGGCAGCGTCGGCGCAGGGATCAGGCGGTGGCGTCGAGTCGCGACTGAATCGCGCGGTGAGGCGGAGCTCCGGCGAGACGGACGGCGGTACCGCGCGGTGGAGGAGGAACCGGCGAACGGCTGCAGATGCGGGCGGCGAGCGGTGAGGGAGACGATGAACAGTACCTGTCCCCTCCCCTCTCTGCCGCTTGTACCTTCTGCTTTTTGCTTTTTTTTCACTTTTGACTTTTCTTTACCGAAGGAAAAGCCTCAAAAACCCTAAAAACCCTAAAAAACGAAGAACAAATTTTTCCTTTTGTCTTGAATTGTTTTAACCGAGAAGCCAAGAGAAAGAACCCAATGTGGCCGCGTATTTCTATTGTGTGGCCCCCCCAAAAACCCTATGCGTTTTTTTCTTTTTATAGGCCGCCGATTAGGTTTTTTTAATTTTTCCAAACCGATATTCACGAAAATCATTTTTTCAAAAGCAATATTCTCTTTCCAAACGCAATGATTTTCTTTCGAATTGAAATCTCACAAAGATAAATCCATAAAATCTCCTCAAGGATAAAGCTTGGGCCAATTTGCTCTCTTTGTGGGTTAGCTCGATTCATCAAATTAAAGTTTTCGAATCATCAATTCGAAACCATTCGTCACCGACCCAATGTAAATGCAAATTAAAAATAAATGCACCTAAAACTATATGCTATGTAATTAATTATTTTTTCAGGGATAAAATTAACCCCTAATTTTTTTAATGTGATAAATGGTAAACGGGTTCTAAAATTTAGGTGTTAACAAATGGTGATCCATTTTCTAAGTTTCACTAGAGTTGTTAAACTTCTAGAATTCCCTAGATGAAATTTACGGAAGAAAGAAAATGTCCAGTATGTAAGAGAAGTCTCTAGAAGAACCACAATCTAGAATTTCCTAGATGAAGCCTATATGGACAACATTCTATAGAAATCTAGAATGTTGTACTAAGGCGGTGACTCACACCTATAAATAGGCTTGTAGTTCATTCATTTGTGTGTGTGTGAGGTTTAGACCTCCACCGATGTGGAGGAGTAGAGCTAAGATAGATTTTATATAATAAAATATTCCTCCATTACCAAAACATCTTGTACTATCCATTTCCATCAATTTGATAAATTATATCCCATGTTCTTTGTTCTTCAATTATCCTAGTTTATCCATTGTCCATCCACTACAAAATATACCATACACTTGCACACGTCACTAACCAAAAACTATAACTAATACCAAAGCCATGCTTCCACAGCGCACACATCCAAAAATTTTCTAACATATATGTTTGATGCATACCGGAATTTCTGAGCTACCAAAGGAACCAAGGTGCCCTTCACTTTCGTCATTATATCTGCAAAGAAATTATAAGCTAAGAAAGCTTTCTTCTTCATTTTTCAATTAGATGCCTGCTCTAGAAGTTTTGAATCTGTCTAGAACCCGCATTCGGTGCTTGCTAGAGTCCATATCTCAACTTGTCAGCCTCAAAAGACTCTTCTTGAATGATTGCATCCTTTTGAGATCGATATCACCAGCAATTGGAAGGCTCAAGCAGCTGGAGGTATTTGATCTTGAGGGGATGAAGATTAAGAATCTTCCCAAGGAAATTGAACGTTTAATTAATCTGACTTGTTTGGGGATCTCAATTTCTGGAACTGAGCCTTCAAATGACTCTAAAATTGTCATTCCTCATGGGGTAATATCTTCTCTATTACACTTGGAAGAACTGAATCTCGATGTGGATGCCGATGCTGAATGGTGGCATACATGTGCTGAAGGTGTTGTATCTGAAGTTTGCAACTTGAAAAGCTTAAGCGCTTTCAAGTTCTCCTTTCTTACATTGGAACTTTTGAGACAGTTTAATCAGCTTAGGAAATCGATGGAGCATCCATCTTTAGCTCAATTCAGACTTTGTGTTGGTAATCATGCTAACCGCATCATGAATCGGCTACCATCAGATATTGAATTCGAGGTGGAACGGTGCAACTGATTCTTGAGGTACACAAATGGTGATGGTGTCTTCACGGATATTAAGGACGTCCTGCGGCAATCAGATGCTTTTTTCTTAAAAAGGCATGCTAATCTCAAGAAGCTATCTGAACTAGGGATAGATAACATGGGCCAACTCAAATGGTGCGTTCTGGGGGAGTGTAATGAGCTTGAAGTGCTCGTGGATGCATCTGATACCCTTCATCAAGAGGCTTTGATTGGATCTCACTGCAAAAGCATCTGTCTTGAATCACTGGAGTTTTTGTTTGTGTATTACATGAGAAACTTGAGAAACATTTGGAAGGGCGCAGTGCCAAAGGGATGTTTATCTTCTCTCAAGTTGTTGACATTGTGTAAATGCCCCGAGTTGACAAGTATTTTCTCACATGAAATGCTTGATAATCTCAACAATTTGGAAGAGGTCACAATTGAGGACTGCCCAGCCATCACAAGTCTAATTAGTTGCCAAACTTCTACTAGCAAAGTCCGAGAGACGTCTTATTTCCTCCCTATTTTGAAAAAGTTGTCTCTCCATTACCTACCTACACTTTCCAGTATATCCTGTGGGCTGCGAATTGCACTGAGGTTAGAAAGGTTGAGTTTTTATGACTGTCCAAGTCTGAAGTCTCTGTTGACTGATGAAGTTTCCAGTGAGCATTTGAAGAAAATCAGGGGTGAAAGGAGTTGGTGGGAGGACTTGGAATGGTGTGGCCATAAGCCAGATCACTTGGACGGTATTTTCGTCCCAATTGACACATGTGACATCCCTTAACTCTGTGCACAAGCGTGTGTGTAGGTGTGATTCCGACTGTTGGAACTGTCTGACAAGTCAGTGGGAACTTCAGTTATTGAATGACTATTGTACCGAATCAATATTGCTAGTTAAACTTTGATAACTCCTGCCTACCTAATGGCAGGCTTTACTAGTCGGCTTTTTGTGGTCTAAAAGTTTCTTCTTGCCCTTGTTCCATTTCTGCCGTTCAAAGAGAGGACCGTGAGATAACGAATGACTGGGCAGGGCTTGAATGGCCATTATAAGGTCGGTTGAAGTAATGATAAATAGTGGAATAGGAGATCTGCACTTGAAGAATTTTGTCCCTGCGTGTTTGATTTTGCCAAAAGCAATCAAAATGGACGTTAGAATGCCGGCACGAACGAGAAGGAACTTTTGGATCTGCTTTGCCAGTGGAATTGATTAGAAGCTAGCTTCCCATTCGCTAAGTATAGTCCCTCACTTGCTGTTATTAGAACAGTGAGTTGAGTCTCTTAGTCAGAGAAACTAGCCACGTTGCTAAATAAGCAACAGCCACCGAAGAATCCTTTCCATCAGCAACCCATTAACCTTACCGGCTATTAACATGTGATTAGTAACTTCCGGTAAGGAAAAAAAAGAAAAAAAAAGAAAGCAACTAGTACCTCTTTTATATGAAAAACATGAGTATCCATGGACAAGTAACAGGTTGTTTCTATATGTGATCAATCATTAGCATCCCACAAGACGGAATTACTTAATTTACCTTTACAACTAGATTATTTTTATATGGATGAGTAATCATTGGTATATCAAGTATGACGATAAGTGCTCTTTCATTGTGACTGAAATCTTTTTATATAAGAACAGTAAGTTTCAGGGTATCATCTACCACTCATATCTTTTTATGGATGTGGTACGTTTTCTTAGAAAAATGACTTTGAAACTATTAGCAATTTCGGTATCTGATCTATAGGAGTGGTCACCGGGCTGTGCTTGGGCCAGCATATCATTGTGCTGTGTTTGGGCACTTCCTAGCACAAGCCCATTTTTCGTAAATTAATTTAAAAAATTTAATGAAAACTTCAATAAAGTTAGACTAATTTATTTTTCAAAATACTTAAATGATAGAAAAAAATAGTAATTGAGCAAAACTTTCAACACGCCTTTCATTTGTTGTGTCAACAGCGGGAAATCGCACTTCCGCCATGACCGATGGGATAGAACCTCAAAACACCCATCCCCTCACATGTCTTCTTCAACATCTGGCTCTTTAAAGTACACCCTGTTCTTATCTCTAAAGAGAGTTTTTCAGCTTTCCTTCCATTAGGCCTGTATAGGACCTCCAAATCTTGATGCCTGACTTAAGTGGATCTAAAGTATTGATACATTGGCCACAAATATGTAAAACTGGCGGAGACTATCTTGCATGCACAAGTTAATGTAGTAACATATACACAACATTAGTAGTGAGCATCGGTTTAAGGTAAACCTAGATCAACCCTAGACCGACCCAACTTTGTCGGTCCTAGCCTGATTTCTAAGAAGACTAGGTCGGTCTTTAGTCTTGAGATTCATAAATTAGCACTGTGCAGATTGATCTTCGATCTTGGGAGTTCAGGATTGGTCCAATTTAGATCAACATTGATTGTATGTATTATGTATAATATATATATTATACATCCAATATATTATTTATAATATTTTTGCATATGGTGTTACGAGTATTATTGATAAATGATTACAGGAACTTTCCATCTTGTCATATATCTTTATGAGTGGTCTTAATCGTTTTATGATTTTTTGCTTTTAGCATGTGTGAAATTTATATTGTTTTCTTATCTTAAATTTGTTAAATATGTATTGATATTTATAGTTTAGTTGCACAACTCTGTATTATCGATTGCTATCTAATTTGAAATAGTATGTTTGTCTTTTCGGAGAGTATAAAAAATAAAACAAAAACAAAAATTATTGATTGGTCCTAGATTGATCCTAGAACCGGACCGAACGCATTGAGTCGGTCCGGTCCTCAATCTCAAGCTCAATAAGATCGGTCCTTGATCTAAAAAATTAAGGACCAACACTATACAAGTTAGGGTTAAGCGGTAAACCGACCCAACTCAAATCATACTCACCCTTACATCGCATGTGCACGAAAATCCATAGCAAATTGAATTTAGCTAGTTGGACAAGACTCCAGATTAGGGAGGTGTTCATGTTGGCAATATCTAGCACGATGCTAAAGATTTTATTGGAGATGGCATACTCATTGATAGCTTTCATTATTTTAGCAATCACATTTCAGGAATCATGCTAGAATATTTACTTGTTAAATGTAAGAGTTCGGTGACATAATTCCATTCATCATTAACCCAATGGTCAATGATGACACAATATGCATAATTCTTAAGGCTAGTGCATAAATCTAGAGTTAAGGAGATTCGAGAGCTAGCCGTTGACAGTAGATGCATTAACACCACCATCTTCTCTTTGTATAGTGACTTATGGTTTTGGCATTTGTTGCCAGCGGAACGAGTCTGAATTGAGGTTGTAGAGTTGTGTGCACGTAGTGCACAAAATAAGTGATCTTTGAGAAAGCCAGAGGGTTGCTCGACAGCAAGACAATAATATGTAAGCTCCCGCCAGTTCCCCACCTTGTCATATAATGGGTATCTTGTATGCAGCACCTGACTTGAAGAGCTCACCCAACCTTGGACATCTCTTCCTCGTATCAGTGTTAGTGAGTCCTCCAGTGGCCCATCCTACTCGACGATTCACCCTTATTATGTCACCACATATCGTGGAAATGGCCTTCTTGACATAATTGCATCGATCTCAAGTCAGAATGTCTTCCAAACACCAATTTTGGAGTTCGTCCCTACAATTCTTCCCAATCATCAAGTCATTGTGTCTTGTCATCATCGAATTTTTCACCTATTGTGGGGACAAAGTCGGCTTATTTATGTTGTTGTTGTGGAACTCAATAAACAAGTTTCCTGTTAATTGCAGAACATCGAAGTGAGTTGGAATGATTGGACACTATCATACTGTTCACACAATGCGATATTTAAAACGTGATTAAATCGTAAGGAGAAAGGGAATATATGAAATTGACAAATGATTTTAGAAAGCTCGAGTGTTCGGAAGTTGGGGAATTGTACTGAAACGTGAGACGAAAAAGCCCAATTTATAGAGTTCCTAATTTTTTTTTGTTGGCCATAACGATCATTGATCAGCCCATACACAAAATGAGGCCCAACCCACCACCCAAAAAGCCTGTGCCTAGCATGGCCCGGTGGCCAGTTCCATGTTATCTGCAATATTCGTTATTAAAAAGCCGAAACGGCAACAGCCTACAATTTGCAAGACAGGTCATTAGCGAGAAATGTTCAACTGTATCTCGTTTTCATTATATTTAAAGATCAATGGTCATAAGTTGTCAAAACAAATATTAAATCAGAAAGCCAGCCAGCAACTTATTAGTGCGTTGACTCAATGCCCAACTCTAGACCTAAGTATAAAGAAGCTAAACGCCCAAATCAGGCCATAACAATATAGTTAACCCATTTGGCCTACTTGATAGAATGTCTAAACAAGCCTGTTGATCATAAAGGTCGTAAAAACACAATTGACCCATGAGACCCATCGATGGAATGTTTAAAAAGCTCTTTGATTGTGAGTTTCCAATGGACAGAGTTTAAGTGGGGCTCACAGCTTGAATCTAAAGAATCGGGTGCAGTTACAAATTCACCATGAAGTAGCGCACGCAAAAGGTAGTTAGAGATTCTTGAGGAGGAAGATCATGATTTATAATGGAATGACTCATGACAAGACATTCGACAAAGAGAATATACTTCGAACAGGAATCATACAGCAGTGTCAAGCAGCCTACCAGATTTTGGAAGAAGATTATTAAAATAAAGTTTTGAATTTCAAATTCAAAGTAGATTATATTTTATATCTTCAGTATTTGTCTTTAATTATACAAGCTTTCCAATCAAGTCTTGCAAGCCTTTTACTTTCTATACGAGCATCATTGATTTCCGTTAAGAAATTTATTGTTTAAATATAACCATCAAACAAGTATGCATCCAAACATGTGTTTGAATCTAGAGAGTTCGAGTTATATTAGACTTTAATCATTATAACCATTGAGTTTATGACGATCACAACTTGACAAAAATGAATCCAACATGTGTTTTGGCGACCACAGTGGAAGAATACGAAGACTCACTGAACTACTAGGAGCGAGTCTGGGCTTATGGATTCTGAAGCTAATGACTTCAATAATTAGGAGTTAAGTAGTGGTTCAAGAGCCGCTGAGGCTAGGGATGGTCCTCAGGATGGAAGACAACCACCCAATCTATTGCTGAATATGCACATGAAGATCACTTTTTCTAATTGACTGGGATTATCTTCAAAAAATTCATGAGAAAACCTTGAAGTGATAAACAATTCAAGCATGCAGCTCAGACGAATCTACACTCAGGCAATGTGGTAAAGAAAACAAAAGAAATCAAATTATTCACAATGTCGATGCACAAACTGAGAAGGTAATAATCAGGATTTACAAAGGTGACCTCGTTTTTGTGAACATCCATAGACCACGGGGTCACGCTTCATTAGTAATATCATTTTGTCGAATGTCTTTTTATCTTTGTACTCTCTGTGCTCGCCTAACATGCACTTGTCATACTCGTAATGTGTGGTTTTAGTTTGATTTTTTCTTCTTTTCTCGTTTCATTAAAAAGGCAACGAGAATGGGAAAACAACATAAAGCAATTGGAACAATATCGTCTACGCAGGATTTGGTCCGCTAACTGTATATTCTGGGAGGGGGATGATGAAAAACCTCTACTTCACGTTGATGTGGCAAGAGTAATCAGGATAAAGAACAGTTTGCTAATCCAACCGCGATGGTCGGGCTCTTGGTCCATCACAACATTCAATTTTCTGCATGTCTCACCTGATAATGAGCCCCAATTGAGCTCGGCATCTAGAGGATCCTTTTCAATCTCAATCTTTTGTTTACCCTTGCCTATGATTATACAAGCGAATGACTCTTTCACTGATTTTTCATAGCAAAAGGGTATCGAAAGCAGGTTGGAAACAGATCGGGATCCCACGAATGTCACATGGATTGAGAAAAAATGAGAGGATAATTAGGAGGACCTACAGACCAGTAGGACTTGCAAACTGAGATGGTAATAGCAGCAAAGATCTTATCTAATCCCAAAAGGGCACGAGTGACTCATGCACTGATTCACATGAGACGGGATGTCAATCAAGACAAGTTTTTTTGGTGCCGACAAACAAAATGAGAGACCATCACAGGACCGCGACGTTCATAATACCATGACATAATACTTGTTATGGAGCACATTAGATGTTCAAATTTTGGAAAAGTTGGAATTCATGGAAAAGACAGGGATAGAGAAGCCCAGTGTGATCAACAGTCGAACCATCGTACAATATTGACGACTTGGATTACTCTTCTTGAGAACACAATATGAAAGAGGTGCCTGGGGAGATTGCAGAGCAAATTGTTGGAGTCAACACCTAATATAAAAACAAGAAGTCAAAAGCATGAAGAAAACAAAGAAAGAATTCTCCACTACACACGTGAGAATTCTAGAGAAAATGAAAGCAAGAGTTAGTCGGTTTGTAAATCGCCAAAGAGAATGTGCTGCAAGAAGGCACACGTTGGCCAAAGAAAAGGAATGGGCACACAATAAAATAATATTATACTTGCTGCTAGAGATTTCAAGAGCACGAAAGAAAGGAAGGAAAGAAACTTGCGGCTGGCAATTTTTTATTCTCACTGAAGACAGCAAGAAGAAGAGAATTCGCAGCCCACAATCTTTGACTCCTTAGCCAAGAAGAAAAGTTCAAGCGGTGGAGTTCAGGCGGTGAAGATGGCGGTGAAGATGCTTATAAATATAGGATTATAGTTTATTTAGAGAGTGAGAGAGTGAGATAGCTTCAGAAGCATAAAGAAAGCTAGAGAGAGTTTTGAGCTTAGCAAAGTTTGTGTGTGTACTCCATTAAGCCTCTGCAAGGTATATTGAGTAAAATATTCTGTGTGTGTTTAGACTTTCTCCCTCCAAAATCGTTTCGGTTCCAACACAAATATCATCTGATTTAGTTAAAGCCTTTGAATGCTGACATCTCAGACTTGGTGAAAAGAGTGCCGAAGCGCGATAAATTCTCACTTGTTCTTGATGACATTCCTCAATTCCTAAATCTGGAATCAATGGGGATTCCTGATCCAATGCCACAGAACAGTAGCAACATAATCTTTGGCGACTAAATCAGAACAAGTTTGCAGCGAAATGGCAGTGGACAGAATGCTAAGTTGGGATGATCATTTTTCTTCGGAGCTATTTTGCCACTGTGCATGTGGAATAGTTCACTCTTCAGAAATTCAAGCTATAGCCTGAGAAATAGCTAGAAAGTGCACTCATGAATCCAGAGCGATTGTTCTAATGGTACAAGCACTGAAGGCTGTCCATGATTCTTCCATATGGAAACATACCCCTGAAACAGTGAGCCTGCAACTTGCAATTAATGGAGAAGATATTGAAGCCCTAATGATTTCCGTGTTGAGGTTCAGCACTGAAGGTCCAAAAGTAAATAATGTTTCAAAGGATCTCTTACTCCATAGCAAATACCTATAGATAGAAATAGTGTCTGATAGGCAGATGGATAAGGGATGGTATGGTAGACACCCAAAATAACCGCCAGAAATTCCAAAAATTTAGTCAATGCTAATTTGGTAAACAATGATGAGAATGGAAGATTTGTCAAGTTTCAAACTCTAGATCAGCATGCTTTGGCAAACTTACTAATTCAACTAGAGGAAAGTCGCTTGTTTTTTTATCAGAGGTTGTTTTGACTTGATGGATCCACCAAGGTTGAGGAATGGGAGGGTGCTAAAAAGATATTCTTAATGCGTAGTTGAACGACCGGAAGAACCAAGGTGCCAATCGTGGCCGTATCATCTCTCTTTGTTGCGATAGGGCGAGCGATCGAACAAATATATAGACGGAAGAAGAAAAATAAATCGGACACCAGATTTACGTGGTTCAGTCGTAAAGACCTACATCCACGGGGAGAGCAGCAGCGAATTTCACTATAAATCAAGCGATACAAGGAGATTACACACTCAAGTCACTCAAACACTCTCTCGGTGTTTCCCAAGCCCCAATTACACCCAATACACCAATCTATCTTGGATGTAAATCACGAATAAGCTTCGCAGCACGAACAACACGAAGACCCAAAGCCAAGCACCCAGCACCTATGAGTGTCTCTCACAAACAGAACACCCACGGCACTTAGAGTAAAACGGTGCTCCAACGTGTGGCTTCCTTCGGCGGCGTGCAACTTCTCACGGCTCGTACGTTCAGCAGCCCCTCTCGACCAACGATGATGCTTCGTGAAAAGAAATCCCACGAGCAAGCCTTTTGAGGAAATTTTTAATCCACCGCCGGAATGCATGCATGAAGAAACCGAAACATCCAAGATTCGGTCAACAGGGAAGTAAAAGATTTGACTTTCCTTTTTTTTTGGTTCCACGAAGCCCACGCTGCTTCCTTCGTCTTTTTTACTTCCTTTGTTTTATCTTGCTGACTTCAGCCTTGTTGGGAATAACGGATCCCCGAAAACCGAATTCGACACCGAATCGAACCCCTAAATCAATGCGGAAGACGAAGCCCGGGAAAAACACGCATCACCGATCGTAAAGCACACCACGGATTCGAGCGTACCTTGTTAGCCACAGATTAAACACCAAACGCCAATGGAGGAAGAGAAACGGTCTTGTTCGATCCGAGGGGGCAAAAACCTTCAACGTGCTTTACTGTTTTTGCTTTGAAGAAAACGGGAGAGAGAGAGAGCGTAAAACAGCGTACGTCTTTTACTAATCAAAACGGTATCTTTTTCTCTCTCTCTCCTCCCTTTTATACCTCCCTCTTTCCACGGGCCATATTCCCGTGGGCCGGGCTTTCTGGGCCCAACTTTGGCGGATGGGCCTTAAGCCCAAATCAAATAAAGCCTTCATCTCCCACTCGCACATGGTGGTCCAAAACCAACATGGGCGGACAGGCCTACTCGGGCCCATCGGAGAATAATCCATCATAGACTCTCTCTTAACATGGTGGGCCGAACGCAGAATTCTCTTTACCTCTCTTCAACATTCATACCGGTGAATAATCCGTGCGACCAGCATACTTTGAGAGCTCGTTGCTATACATCTGTTAGGAATATATAGCAGCTCATAATGGGCGTCACACTCCGAGTAGATTTAGTATGCGTACCCTAGATCGATCAATCACATTTATATCTCTCTTGATCTCTTTTTAAACAATGATATATATTGTATTCACAATTATAATCATCACAAAAACAGTCATAATTGGTCGACCAGTGAATACAAAACTATAATGTGATTATCCAAAATCGATCTTCCTCTTTCCTTTAAACTCTCAATTTCAGTTCAGCTTGCTTTTCTAGAAATGTCCCATTAGATCGAATCAAACTCATGACCATTGGCAACATCCTAAGATAGCAAACACTAAATAGAAACCTTGAGAATAAGTAAGAGTCTTGAGGGGACTAAGAATTGAGGAACTCATTTCCTCAAGAGTCTCACACGTCATAAAAGTTGAGATCAAACTTTTTGCCACTCTTATTGGTCGGCTCATGCATACGTAGTATGAAATACGTATTACGGTATTAACTCCTTCCCCATGGAGCGTATGTCTACATTTTTCAATACCGTACGGATGATAGTTCGAGACATACCCAATGTCTAACTTGAGTTCACCTATCTACTCATTCATCAGAACTCACATCTGGCATCTTAGATAGATAAAGTAAAATATGTGGGGTATTTTACTTTCGGACATCATAAGTATTATGTCCTCATCTTAACACTTAGTTAAGGCGACATGTGTATTTTAAGCCCGAGCTCTCGATTATCACCTAGATAATAAGCTTAAATACAGTCTCATCTCTATTTATCACACGGTAAATAGAGGCGATTACCCGTGTGAGTGGGCTAATCTTTTATCTGTCCGACATACTTCCTTAACTTAAAATAATGCACTGAGCATTAGGATGCATAAAGATCACACAAAGATTCATAGGCATTAATGATGAAAACACAAATTCATCATATGTGAACACTTAAGGGAAATTTCAATATTCGGTACATCGGCCTCTACGCAATCCTAGAGATTTCACATGGCCACAAAACACATCTCTAGGTATTGGCTTTATCATAGGATCTGCTACCAATCTTATGCGTAGTATGTACTCTAAGTTCACATCTTTTCGTGCAACCATATTTTTAACAAAGTTATACTTGGTATCTACATGTTTAGTCTTGCCTTGATATTTTGGATCTTTGGTGTACGCTTTTGCTACTTGGCTATCATCGTTAACCAATAACGAATCTGCAGCACTTCCAATAACACCTAAATGATCCAATAATCTCTTAAGCCAAACATGCTCATATCTGCTGGCGATAATGCCACGGACTCGGTTTCCATCTTGGACAAGGCTATACACTGTTGTTTCTTACTGCTCCAACATATGGTGCCATTATTCGGTAAGAAAACAAATCCAGAGGTAGATTTTCTTTCATCTAAATCTCCTCTCCAATCATCATCAATATAGCCTCAGAGTCGCAGATCCTTTCCTTAATGACTCAGCGCATAATCAGCAGTCCCCTTTAGATACCACAGTATTTTCTTTTAACGGCCTTCCAATGTCTTTGGACTGGATTGGATTGGTATCTACTCATCATTCAAGCTGCAAAAACATATGTCGGATCTTGTACACATCATAGTGTACATCAAGCATTCCAACAGCACTAGCATAAGGAACATGTTTCATTTGTTCCTTCTCTTGTGAAGTCCTTGGACACAGTCTATGGCTCAATCCTTCACCCTTTGCAATAGGAGTGTCTATGGGTTTACAATCTCGAAATCTTAACTCCAAGAATGTATGCAACATCACCCATGTCTTTCATCTCAAAGTTGGAAGACAACCAACTCTTGACAGTCTTAACAAACTCCATATTGCTTCCGGCAATTAGTATATCATCAACATATAATGATATGATCACAAATTGATCCTTGGATCTTTTGATATATACACAATGATCCTCATCAATCATTGTAAAATCATATGCCATTATGGCATTATGAAAACGTATATACCATCGTCTTGATGACTGCTTGAGGCCATATATCGATCTCAAAAGTCGACATACCTTTTCTTCTTGGCCTTTCACTATGAAACCAGCGGGTTGTTCCATATATATTTCTTCCTCTAATTCTCCATTGAGGAAAGCAGTCTTTACATCCATTTGATGTAACTCAAGATCCAGACTAGCCACTATTGCCAGAATAATGCGAATCGAGGTAAATCTGACTATAGGAGAAAACGTATCTTCATAATCTATTGCTTCCTGTTGATTATACCCCTTCGCCACAAGGCGAGCCTTATGCCTTTCTATTGAGCCATCAGCCTTTCGCTTTATTTTGAGAACTCATTTGTTCCCAATAGCTCTGCGTCCCTTTGGAAGATCAACCGGTTCCCGGACTTGGTTTGATTTCATCGACTCCATTTCCTCTTCCATTGCTTTAATCCATTTTTTCCTTACTAGGGCAATTCGAGCCTCATTAATATTTCTAGGCTCATCCTCATCTTGTGGAGCAACCATAAAATTTTCCCCTTCAATGTCAAAACGTCGACGGGGAATACTTTGGCGACTTGTTCGCCGTATGGGAGATTGCACACTTTGCACATCATTTCCCATCATGCTCCCACTAGGATTAGATAATGACAATGTTGCCTCATCATGTAGTTGCAATTGAGAATGAGTCGAATTCAATTCATCACTTCTCATATTACTCCCACTTGGACGAACTCCATAATATCATTATCTTAATCCAAGATTTCAAATAGGAAGTAATCTTCCCTTATTTCGCCCCTCTTAGGAAATTCATCCACTAAGGATGTGACATCCCGTGATTCGATTCGTTATACTCCCACTTTCCTGCTCACCTATGAACACATACCCTTTTGAGTGTTCGGAGTATCTCATGAAAATACTCTTATTTCCTTTGGGACCCAATTTCCCAAACTTGTGAGAGGACTCATGAATATAGGCAGCACAACTCCATGGCTTAAGAAAACTTAAGTCCGGTTTTCTACCTATCCATAACTCATATGGAGTGGAAGTAACTGATTTGGAAGGCACCCGGTTAAGTACATAGGCAGCAGTTAACAACGCATCACACCAAAAAGTGATAGGTAAGTTAGCATGTGCCATCATGGACCTAACTATTTCCGGTAGGGTTCTCATTTCTTCTCTCCGCAACACCATTTTGTTGAGGAGTATATGGAATAGACAACTGTCTTTCTATTCCTTTTTCATCACTTAATTTTCCGAACTCATCGGATAGATATTCTCGACCTCGATCGGATCTAAATACTTTTATTTTCTTGTCTAATTGATTCTCTACCAAGGTCGTAAACCTTTTGAAACAACTTATCGCTTCAGATTTATGAGAAATCAAATAGACACATCCGAATCGAGTATAATCATCTATTAAAAGTGATGAAATAAACAGCCCCATGCCTTCCTCTCACATTCATTGAACCACGACGTCCAAATGGATTAAATGCGGAGGAAATTCAGCTCTTTTACCTTTTCCAAATGGTTTCCTTGTCGTTTTCCCTTCTAGGCAATGCTCACATATGGACAAATCAACTTTTTCAATATTGCCCAAACAAGCCCTCTTTGGCTAGTCTTTTCATATGTTGTTGGCCCATATGACCAAGTCTAGCATGCCACTATATTCACATCATTATCATATAAAATAGAAGACGTGAAACAAGGGAATAACTTATTGACATTTGCGTTAACATAATCAACATCCAATACAATGAAACCATCCAGGAAATAACCACAACCATAGTAATTTGTATCTAAAAACAAATTCACACCTCTACTAAAGAAGTTCAAATTGAAACCTAATTTAACCAACACTAATACGTACACTAAATTCCGACGAATCTCCGGAGCATACAAGACATCATGCGGGAATAAAGTGCGTCCACCACGCATATTCGGTTGGCATGTGCCAATTCCTTTCACTTCAGCTCGGAGTTGTTTCCCACATAGATCCACTTAGTTCCGGTACTCGTCGGAATTCCACGAAGGATCCTCTATCCTTCGCTACATGGTCCGTCGCTCCCGAATCCACAGTCCACAAAGGATTAGACTCGGTTAAGAACACGAACTCGACACAAAAGTAAAGTTCTGAAAAACACAAGGGGTGTTTACCTTCTTTGGCTCACGACAGTCGCGAGCATAGTGACCCTTCTGGTCACAATTGAAGCATTTCACCCTTGCCAGCTTTTTCATGCGAGGACGCTTTCCTCTTCCATGTTGGTTAAATTTGGGTTTCTTCCCCGAAGGACCCGCTTCTTCCTTGCCTTTCCCTTTATCAAACCGGTTAGGGGCGCTTGCGCTTGGAACTCGCTCCATGTGAGCTTGAACTAGCTTGATAAAGTTGAGCATTTGGCTTAGCCGCCAAGAGGCGGTCCTCTTCCAGCTCAAGATGGCGCACGGCATCCTCAAAAGTTTTGATACTCTCATTATGGGTCAGGTGCACCTTCATATGCTCCCAACTCTGAGGCAAGGAACGAATCACTTTGCTTGCACTCGCGCTTTGCTCATACGTGAGGACATGGCCAGCATCTTTCAGCTCGGTTATCATGCTTGACATCTTTCTAAGATGTTGCTTCATGGTCGACCATGAGGTTTCTTATAGGAGTCAAACCTAATAGTGAGCTGTCTCGGTCACCCGGTCACCGAAGTATGACCAAATCTAGCTACCAATGCCTCCCACGGATCTTTGGCATTGTCAAAACGCCTAAACTCTCGCATGACGTCATTTTCCATGCTGCTCGGCAACGTGATGCGAGCCGAGAGAGTTCTTTCGTTTCCACGCAGCAAAAGCTTCCTTATCTCTTTTGTCTTTGTGCGGTATTTCCATCTTCGGGTTCTACCATGGTCGGGATAAGAGCCTCAAGTGCTTCTTGCTCTTCCAAAGACATACTTGGATTTTCATTTGCCATATCTCATAGTTGTCACCATTGAGCTTTTCACCTTTGTTTAGCTCGGCAACTATGCTCTTTGTGGTGAAGCCATTGATCTCGAACACATCAGACAAATATGCACGAATTATTAATGCCTATCATTTATGCATCCCCTTTTACATAGACCCATCATATTAATGAATAATTTTAAGTAAGGCTTCAGAATCAAAAGGTCACTATGTTTTCAATCATCCTCCAAAAATCCTAACTTAAAACTATCATTAATATGATTGTCATATGTAAAATCAATTCTATGAAGCTACACAAACTTCTAAAACTACCCACGACTAATTACCCACAAAGAACCAAAGAATCACGAAAAGCAATAGATAACTAATATCCAATAAAACAACAATGCTTTCAACAAATACAATCAATACATTGGTTGCTACATCAACAACTATCGGGTAGTCAAACAAGTACATAATATGTCCACAAACACACTTAACAAAAATCAGCAAATACAACTAACACCAAGTCGACACACGAACCTGGAAAGATCCTCTTTTGTTCAATTTCTCGATCTTTTCCCTTGTCATAATACGGTAATATTCATTTACAAAATCTATAATAATTTTCTTATATGAAGCAGCTCCGTTGACATCCCATATGCGATTCAACACATCTTGCCATTCAGGTGGAAGAGTGTTTATGAAAAATCGCACCATCTCCGACTGTGACATGAGACGACCCTTCCATATGACCTCTTGTATCTTCCCGTTGACTTCAAGGACATGATTAATTAAGTGACCTCTCTCCCATCGATGATCGGTCGGCTCGGCTATTAACTTATACAAATTTCCTTTTGATCATCGGTAGAATCGCGCGAATAGGTGTGCGCAACCTCGGGGAGGCATTTTTCCGGCAACAAATGCGAAATGTTCCTGCAACAAATGCAGAATAAATAAGGGATTACATATAATCCACATAGACTTAATTGAAAAAGAAACACATTCTTTTCCTTTTTTTTTTTTTTTTTTTTTTTTAACGGTCAACGGTCAACGGTCAAAGTCAACGGTCAACGGTCGTCGGTCAACGGTGGTCAACGGTCAACGGGTCGCCGGTCGTCGGACGTCGGACCGGTCACGCCCGGCCGGGCCGCCGGGCCGGTTCGCGCGGACCGACGCACGTGCCGCGCGCGTGCGCGGGCCGACGTCACGCGACGTCGGCCCGCACGTGCCGAGCGCGTCTTTGTGGTCCGCGGTCGCCGGTCGGGTCGGGTCGCCGGCCGGTGACCGGCCGGCCAACCGTCGTCGTGCTGACGTCATCGATGACGTCACCCGAGCGGTTATTGACCGTTGGGTGACGCGCACGGCCGGGCTGCTTCGTTCGTCGCGGCGAGCGCGCGCGCGGTTCGGCACCGGCGCGTGTGCCACACGCGCTTGGCGAGCCGGCGCCTCCGGCGCGCGTCGCGCCCACGCGCAGCGCCTTCCCGGCGGGGCGTGCAGCGTCGCCCGGCGGCGCTCGACATACCGCCAGACTCGTCTCGACGCCCCCTTTCTCCCTGTGCCATCAGATTTTGATTTCGACATACGAAAACATGTAAAAATGGCCGAAGAGCGCTCGGGTGTCGGGATTTGTCGCCCGATCCGTACGGCCGAAAGCAATTTTGCGAAAAATCAATCAAAAAACATCATAAACAGATCGGGAAAACGTGAACTAGGGCTCTGATACCAATGTTGGGAATAACGGATCCCCGAAAACCGAATTCGACACCGAATCGAACCCCTAAATCAATGCGGAAGACGAAGCCCGGGAAAAACACGCATCACCGATCGTAAAGCACACCACGGATTCGAGCGTACCTTGTTAGCCACAGATTAAACACCAAACGCCAATGGAGGAAGAGAGACGGTCCTGTTCGATCCGAGGGGGCAAAAACCTTCAACGTGCTTTACTGTTTTTGCTTTGAAGAAAACGGGAGAGAGAGAGAGCGTAAAACAGCATACGTCTTTTTACTAATCAAAACGGTATCTTTTTCTCTCTCTCTCCTTCCTTTTATACCTCCCTCTTTCCACGGGCCCTATTCCCGTGGGCCGGGCTTTCTAGGCCCAACTTTGGCGGATGGGCCTTAAGCCCAAATCAAATAAAGTCTTCAAGCCTAAAATATATTTACGTATATTTAAATAAATCCAAGTCCAAGTTAACATTTGGACTTTCCTATTTTAGGCCAATTCTGAATATCCGCAAAAATTTCAATTCGGAATATTCGGAATTTCGCATTGGACTCAAACTCGAGACATATTTAACAATCTCCACCTTGACTCGATGTTTGAGCTGAGTTGCAATCGCTTCGCAAAACATTCAAATTCTGCTGCTACTTTCCCATAGCCCCCGATGGGCTCAACCGCCACATATATTATCCAAGTTCAAGCCTCGCTTGAACTTTGCCATAACTGAGGATCTCATCAGAATACCAACTCCACATGCACTTTTAACTGCTCCGCAAGGATTTTCTGACGCAACCTCCTTAACCGCAGATAAGGCAAAACCATTGTTGCATCCATATCTATCAGGAGATCGAAAACGTACCTTGTTAATTTCAGCAGTTACAGCAACCATTGGCTCTATAGGCTCCACCTCGCTATGAGCACCATCTGTGTCGATTACTTTGCTAGTACTCGTACTCGCTACCTCAGGAGTTTCTGGTTGCAACTCCACCTCAAGCTGAACACCGTTCGAGATCCGTGTCACCTTGCTATAATCACTCCTAGCCAGAAGTACTTGAGACTCATCAAGGGTAACTTTTCTGCTGTTAACAGGTGAATTTATATCTGGGCACCACAACTGATCACCCCGCTCACCTTGTGCATAGCCATGGAATATGCACCTTACCCTCCAATCAAGCTTACCATCACTTACTCGAAAATAACACGGGCAATCAAACATTCTAAGAATAGAATAATCAGCAACATTACCTGACAACACTTCTTCAGGAGTCTGCCATTCAATAGCTGTTGATGGGGATCTATTCACCAGGTAGCTTACCGTACTCAGCACATCAACTAGGATTCTCCTAGCAATACCAGCACTAGAAATAATTTTTCGAGCCGTCTCTAGTAATATTTTGCTCATCAATTCTGCAAATTGTTGTGATTTACTGGCACTAGTGCGGTGTTTCACTATGCCCTCTTTCATGCAGAATTTATTTGCTAGCTCTGAGCAAAACTCCATGCTATTGTTAGTCTGCACATGCTTGATCGACTTACCAGTCTCCGTCTCGATCAAAGCTCTTGATTGCAAGATCTTGACACCAGCATTAAACTTGTGCCTTGGCACAAACACCCAGGTCTTCCTCGAGCAGTCAAAAAACTCTCGAATAGATGCATCCGACGTCTCCGGGGCGAAACCTGTCATTGTCTCACCTTGAAGTTTATACAGGCCATCATGCTTGATTCCTTTCATTATCACCAGGGCACCTCGAACAACTTTCAGAACTCCACCTTTTGAAGAATACCTGCAACCAGCTGAATCTAGGGCACCCAAGGAAATTAAGTTCTTTTTCAATTCTGGAACATCTCACGATACCATCATGCATTCTGATTTTAACATCACCAACACCCACAACATCGCACTCAGCGTTGTTCCCTAACTGGATTTTATCACTACCTGTGCACTGATAAGTGATAAACCAATTTCTATTTGGTGTGACATGAAAAGAACAACCAGAATCCATAATCCATCCATCAAGTGATGAATCATTAGTGACAGACAAGACATAATCAGCATTATCTGCTACTGCTGCAACATTATTTGTAGAATCAACTATAATTCCCTTACCCTTCTCATTCTTCAACTTAAGGCAGTCCCTTCTAAGATGTCCCCTCTTGCCACAGCTCCAACAGACAACATTAGCAGTCCTAGACTGACTACATCTGTTCATATTATTACTACTGTTACCCACACGTGTTACGGATCTTCCTCTATTTTCACCTACTAAAGTAGTAGATACAGATTCGCCAGATTCTCTTCTACGAATGTCCTCGCTCAAAATCAAATCTCGAACCCCATCAAACGTCAAACTTGTTGACCCAGAGGAATTACTAACAGTAGTAACTGTAATATTCCAACTATCAGGTAATGATGATAATAGAATCAAAGCACATACCTCATCTTCAAAGTCAATCTCAATTGAACTCAATTGACTAACAATCACATTAAATTCATTGATATGATTAGCAACTGACGCACCTTCTTTCATCTTCAAGTTAAAATGGACGTCGCATCAA
The DNA here is from genome assembly GCA_014182375.1 of Eucalyptus virginea. Classification (NCBI taxonomy): domain Eukaryota; kingdom Viridiplantae; phylum Streptophyta; class Magnoliopsida; order Myrtales; family Myrtaceae; genus Eucalyptus; species Eucalyptus virginea. Next base: position 3,782,800 of record CM024520.1, on the reverse strand, counting down.
ACAGGACCTTGTTGATCGCGAGAGGGCTTCTCGTACATATCCGATAGGGCTTGCATCAAATCAGCAGTGGTCTTCTCCTTCAGGATGTTAAACGCGACGTTACGAGCCAACGTCAGCCGAATAACACCCATAGCTCGTCTATCCAGCAAATCCCAATCAGCTTGCTTCATTGTCTCTGATTTCTCTCCAAATAAAGGCAAGTGCAGATTCATCTGGTAAATATAGTCTTCAATCTGCATCTTCCAGAAACTAAAATCCTTCCCATCAAATCTGTTGATTTTCGCTTTTACTTCTTCTGTCGCCATCGATTCGCTTCAATTCAGCCAAACCTAGCTCTGATACCACTTGTTGCGATAGGGCGAGCGATCGAACAAATATATAGACGAAAGAAGAAAAATAAATCGGACACCGGATTTACGTGGTTCAGTCGTAAAGACCTACGTCCACGGGGAGAGCAGCAGCGAATTTCACTATAAATCAAGCGATACAAAGAGATTACACACTCAAGTCACTCAAACACTCTCTCGGTATTTCCCAAGCCCCAATTACACCCAATACACCAATCTATCTTGGATGTAAATCACGAATAAGCTTCGCAGCACGAACAACACGAAGACCCAAAGCCAAGCACCCAGCACCTATGAGTGTCTCTCACAAACAGAACACCCACGGCACTCAGAGTAAAACGGTGCTCCAACGTGTGGCTTCCTTCGGCGGCGTGCAACTTCTCACGGCTCGTACGTTCAGCAGCCCCTCTCGACCAACGACGATGCTTCGTGAAAAGAAATCCCACGAGCAAGCCTTTTGAGGAAATTTTTAATCCACCGCCGGAATGCATGCATGAAGAAACCGAATCATCCAAGATTCGGTCAACAGGGAAGTAAAAGATTTGACTTTCCTTTTTTTTTGGTTCCACGAAGCCCACGCTGCTTCCTTCGTCTTTTTTTCTTCCTTTGTTTTATCTTGCTGACTTCAGCCTAAAATATATTTACGTATATTTAAATAAATCCAAGTCCAAGTTAACATTTGGACTTTCCTATTTTAGGCCAATTCTAAATATCCGCAAAATTTCCAATTCGGAATATTCGGAATTTCGCATTGGACTCAAACTCGAGACATATTTAACACTCTTCACTATCAGTCCGGTAGCCACAGGAAGCATTGCTCGCCCCTGTTTCGAGGCTGAGGAACTTGAAGAACGACGATTTCATTCAGAGTTCCACTTGAATCTCTGATTTCGGTCAATTTCAGTATAATTTCCGTTCCACCGAGACTATATCTGACCACATTCCTTTTGTTCACTTTTATTTTTATGTGAGCATGTCATCTGGTTACATTCGGTAGCAGTCGTTGACAAGGTGGTGGTGCAAAATCCATGGCCGAAATGTTAACCATTACATACATCTCCACAGGTTTGCTTATCGTGACTTTTTATCTGCTTGTGATAGCCATGCCACGTAGGTATAAGCATTAAAAGGTTGGTGATGGAGGTGGTGATGGAGGTGGTGATTGATGGCCAGTCCTGGTAGACAGTGGCAAATCGGTGATAGGTGGTGGGTTAATGGGAGATCATGTTATATGGGATGTGGATCTATCTTTGTTGAAGCTTTGGCGTTGCGGAATAAATATGCAGAGCGTTGAACAGGCGATGAGGAAAAAGTCCTGGGAATGGGAAGTTAGCGTAAAAGATGGCAAGTAAAGAAGAAGCTAAGAGAAAAATTAATAGGAAAAGAAGACAAAAATGTGGAGGAAATAGAATGGACTTAAGTTAAGTTTATGGGCTAGTCATTATTTTGGTAGATTTGGGGTTGCAATCCTGGGGCTTAAAACAAAGTCATTTGTGTTATTTACTCGTCAAGTATCGGGTTTTATTTCTCGTACCTTAATCTAGGCTTTTTCAAAACTTGGGTATTTACTTACTGCACTTTCAATACATTGATTGCTCTTTTCCTTTTAATGTGATTAGGGAAAACCTTAGGATCATAATAAACTTTTGAAAACCATTGCATGAGCAATTAGCAACAACAAATGACCTTTAGGGTTTATAATTGATTAAAACTATTTGACCATTTGGATGAATATGCCATCCGAGTTAGAGGTATCGAAATGGTGCTAATTATTTAAATAACTCTATCGAATGGAAGGCATAAGCAAGATTAAAGTAAACCCTACTAACCCTACTATTGATAAAAAAGAATAAACTTTTTATTAGCGTAATCATGTTCTTCAGCCTTGTTACTCTCTAGTTGTGCATGAAGCAAGACAAACTCTCGTGGGTAGCCTGATTTTTAGCCAACCCAAAAAGGCCAGTGGCGACTTCTATCTCACATATAATCCTTTATGATTAAATTCAAATTTAAAATGAACCCAACATTGCACAAGGTAAGAGCTTAGGAGAAGTCAGGCCTAATTGAGGACTGTTGGCCCGCTTTTGGTCATTACCTTTAAATTGTGTCGCGAAAATTTGGAGGGTCACGACAAAGGAAAAGGAGAAGGGACCAAAACCGAAAGAAATCAATCTCCACTTCGATTGATTTGGACTGTTTGTATTTGATGGGAACGATGGATAGGCAGCTCATGTTTGGCCCTTCTATTACGGAGTTGTTTATGGAAGCATAAAGTCGGTCTCCTTCCTCCTTGTTGAGACATCTTCGTGGAATTTTCTAAATCAATGAAAAAGTTGATCTCCTTTCTCGATATTTACTGATGTTTTCGTGTATACTCAGGCGACATGTCATAACTTTACTGGATATCTTGCTCTTTTTTGTACTTGCAAGTAATCTGCGTTTTCTTCTCACTTTTGCCTTTTCAAGTCGGTTTTGTTCTTGTGACAATCATAGTTGAAGCAACTACCGCATCAGCTTCTGCAATTACAGTTTAAGCATACAAAGATGGACTTAGCATTTTTGGCTAGATGAGTACAGCAAATTACTCTTCTTTCAAGTTCAATAATGAGAGATTATGCAAGAGGGATAATATAGAGGCATAAACAAACGACAACAAGATGAAGAGGGATGCTGAGTAATGAAGGTTGGATTTGCAAGTAGTGCACCATTCAGTGAACGACGCCCGGGCCAGTGGCGGCAGCCGATTTGAGCCAGAACAGAACTAAGAGCGTGTATTTTAGCAATCCTTTCACCGACTAGTAATAGAGTGACTCTTAGAGCATAGGACATATTGATCTTCCCCAAATAAAGAGCATGGAATAAGATCATAAACCAAAAATATGAGGCTCATCGCCCACCTGAGAGAAGCGATTCTACGACGGAATATGATTGCTGAAATGCCTCTTCCATGGAGGACGGAGACCTAGCCAAATCATCAAAACCTCCGTGGTGATGACCGACTGTTAACCTGCCGCTGATGGATGACAACTCCGGCGTTGGAATATCGCCCTCCAAGTAATGCAAAACTTGACGGATGCTAGGCCTCATCAGCGGCTCGGCGTGGGAACACATCAACCCGAGTTTCAGAACCGACTCCATTTCTTCTTCCACAAACTCCGCCCCCAACTTCGGATCTCTGGCCTCGAGAATGGCACCTCTGTCCCAGAAAGAAAATACCCATTCCACCAATATCGCGTCCTCCGCATCTCGATTTTGGATTGGCCTTCTCCCGCAGGCGACCTCAAGCAAAAACACTCCGAATGCAAACACGTCTGTGCTCTTGGTGGCTTTGCCGGTTCGCGTGTGTTCGGGGGCAAGATAACCAAGCGTTCCTGCGACGTGAGTCGTTTGAGGGTCGGCTCCGTGGTCGTATAGTCTCGCAAGCCCAAAATCTCCAAGCCTTCCATTTAGGTCAGCGTCTAGCAAGACGTTACTCGCCTTTATATCCCTGTGGATCACTACTTGCTCCCAGCCTTCGTGCAGATAAAGCAGTCCAGATGCCACTCCTTTGATCACCCTAAATCTTTGCCCCCAATTTAGGGTGACCGTTGGTTGGTTATAGAGGTACCTGTCGAGGCTCCCATTGGGCATGTAGTCGTAAACCAAGAGCAACTCCCCTTTCCGACGGCAGTAACCAAGGAGCGACACTAAGTTGCGGTGACGTAGCCGACCGATGCTGATGATCTCTGCTACGAATTCTCTCATACCCTGTCTCGATTCATGTGAGACCCTTTTCACTGCGATCTCTATGTTTGATGTGGGTAAGATTCCTCTATAGACCCGACTGAACCCACCAGTCCCTAATAGCTCTTTCTCCTGAAATCCTTTTGTCGCAATATAAAGGTCTTTGTACTTCAACCGGTGCGGGCCGTAGTCCCTCTCCCAATCTTCGAGCACCTCGGCAAATTTCCGTTTCCTTCTCATCACGTAAACCACGCTCGAGATCAGGATTGATATGAGGAAAAGAACCACCCATGGTAGCCCAATAGTCAGTACCTTCGACGTATCCTTTTTACCGACCTGAGGAAGCTTAGGAAGTTGGGACAGGGCAAGTTCCTGAGCCTTTGTATTTACCCCGAAGCTCCAACCCAGAACATAGTAAGAAGTTTGGGTTGAACCGGTCGATGACGAGAAGCCAACATACATGTTCTCGTTGATAACTGACGCGAGATCCCATGTAAGAGACAGAAGGGGAGTGTTTGGCTTTTGCACTTTGATCGGAGCCAATGTGACATCGATCCGCTTTTCAGTTCCATTATAGTCCACCCAAACTTGCATTTCTTCACCACTGATTAGAGTCAAGTTCTTGAACTCACCACCATATGCATAATACCCTGCTGGAGTTGAATTTGCTGATATCAACCCGTTCAAGTCGATTCCGACATGATTGTTGTTGATGTCATTAAACTCGCTGCTCTGGAACGTGTCAAATTCCACCCCGAACACATGATTGGTGGCGTTGCCGTGGTCAGTTGGTTGAAAATGCCAAGGTATTCGCTAGACAGGGACCCGGGGAAGCCTCTCTGGGGCGTGACCATGAAGACGATCCCGTGGCCGCCCAGAGTCTTATACCGAGGTCGGATCGCAAAGACGAACGTGGTGGAGAAGGAGAAGACGGAGCCATTTGGCGAGTTCTTGAACTGGACTGGATCGGGATGGAAGGCGTGGCCCATATTCTGTCTGACGTCGTAGCCCATATTCAGGAGGCCATCGGGGGTGACCCAGGCCATCCCATCGATCAGCTTTCCCAATTGGAAACCGTTGTACACGAAACTGGTCACTTGAGCGTAAGCCGAAACGGCTAGCAGAGAAACCAGAACAAGAATCTTGAAGAACATAGCTCAAAGTCTGCTGCAATTGACTTGCGAAGGATACGTCACACCTGGAAATATATATCTAAATATCTCAACTCAATTTATCCAAAATGCAATTACCAAAAACTCCCTGCCAATAGCACTCTCGTCTTTTTTGTCGTTAGCTAAAGAGCTTGAAAAGATTAGAATGAAATGGGTGAGCAATATCTCTTCTAAGCAAAACAAGCCCCTACTATACATATTTGCAAAACCATATCAAAACTCATTGAATTCAAATTCATAGTATAGCATATGTGTGACATCTAGATTTTCGGGCTTTGATTTCGATTGGTTAAATTGGGCATTTCATCGACGCGACTACAGTGTTTTTCTCTAAGTTGGCCACTCACGAGATAACTAGACTAGCTGGGTAGGCTATTAAGGACTTTAGAGCAGATAGACTGAGAATTTGACCATAAATCGACTTCTCGACCGTGCTCATCTTTAGAGATCATTATGACACAGTTAAAAATTGAATTAAGATTAGAAATAGGTCGGTTCGCCTAAGATAAATGACCGATCGTGGGTGACTCCACTAAATTGGAAAACTCTCGTCGACCGGCACTAATTTGATCTTACTATCGTTTTGGTACCTGTGTCCGTATTTGAATTCTAGAGATTTTCACGACAATCGAGAATCGCTAATGTGTGGAGTGGGTTCGTCTTGACTCGAAGAAAATCGACCACGGGTCATTTGTCCTAAAAAGTTCTGAAAACTACCCGGTAGCCTAGGTCACACTAAAAGCTCGTCCGAGTGAAATTAACCCGCCAATCTAAGTCCGATTTCAGAAATTAGAAGTCCTGTCGTGTCATAATTCATTTTAGGAACATCGATTCAGTCTTAGAAGATTTTTCAGAGGTTCAGTAATTTTACGGAAAACCATTTCGGACGACGCGGAAAATTGGCGGAAATTCAGATTGGCTAAATTGATGGAAAATTGGGCTTTCAGGCTAAGCCTTTGTGTGTCGGGGATTTATAGAAAATCATTTGGGATTTTTCTACATCGAAATTGGACCTCAATTTGGGAGATTGAGTAAAGAAATTGAATTTAATTTGTGAAATTCGGATCTATGGTGAGGGCAGCATTTGTGGGCATCAAAATGAGTTTAATTGTGAAGATTATTGCAAGAAAGTATTGTGAGACCAAGGGATAAGATTGAGCACTATTTGGGGGACAAAGTAATTAAGTTTTGGATAGATTGATGGACTTTTCTCTCTCTCCTACGCCTCATCCGGTTCCCCCTTCTTCGTGCGAGCTCTCTCTCCACGCACGAACAAACCCCCTCCGCACGTCTCTTTTTCCTTTCTCTCTCGCACGTTTTCATTTTAGCCGACCAAGTCCCTGTCCCTTTCTCACATTTACTTTCCTTTTTGACTTATGGGCATCCTTATCTTTGACTCTCTCTCTCATCTCTCACGGCTCACTCTCTCTTTCTTCTGGTTCTCTCGCACTCCAAGCACAGAGCATTTTGCTTTTCTTTCTTTGTTTTCAGTTTTCCCTGCACGTTCTTGCCCCACCGAACTCCCCTCCAAATTTGCTGCTTCCTTTCCTTCGTGCAGCTCGACCGAAATTGCTCCCCTCTGCCACGACGTCGAGCAAAACCGAAGCAGCCCCTCGTCTCTTCTTTTTGCCTAACTGAAGTCACACATCCACCACCTGCTGCCCTCTGGTCAACCAACGTACCCTTGTTGACCCTGCTGCCGTGTCTTCACTGCACATCACGGTTCCACCAGCGATTCTGCTCCTCCACCAAATCTTGTTCCCCACCGAAACAGCCGCACGACCTGCCCGTCTTCAGCTTCTTCAGTCCACGAATCCAGCTTCGAGTCAACAAACCAACGAGATTCTCCCCCGTGTTGACTCCCCCTTGCCAGCAGTCCATGCGTCGGAAGCCATCACCCACCGAAGCAACGCCCACACCTCAATTCTCTGCCACCGCTCCACGTTCGCTCAAGCATCGTCAGCGTCGTCCATCGTGCGTCTTCGGCCCAGCCATCTTCAGTTTCACGGACCCATCTTCTGTGCAGCGAGCAGCCCAACAATTCTAGCCCATAGTTGGGCCTCTTCAGCCCACAAGCTAGTGGAGTTCAGCTCAACTTCGGCCCAAGTCAAAAGCCCAAGTGATTTCAGCTCAGCCCATTGGATCTCGGCCCAAATTGCAGTCTTCAAGCCCGGCTGTGGCAAGTTGGTTCAAGATCTCTCAGCCTGTGAAGAAGACCCAACCGTAGCCAAACCCAAGCCCAAGTTTAAGGCCCGGCCCAAGCTCGCCGGTTTTCATCGAAAGCCTGATTTCGGCCGCCGTCGCGTCGCCGTTGTGGTGATTCGGTTTCCGCTTTTAATCAAGTGAGTTTTGCTCACTAATGCCTTCTTAGTTTGCTAATTATACTTAAATACTGATTAGTGTTAGTTAAGTATAATTAGGTGGTTAGATTAGAATTGATTAACGATTATTAATTAATTACATTGCATATTAGTTGTTTGGTTAGCGTACTTAGATAGAGAATTGCCTATAGTATTTATTGGATGCTTTGTGGGATTTTTCCCAACCCTTATCGGGTGTTAATTAGGCAATTCGGGCCTAATTGGATTTTTAGGAATTAAATATTAATTTTCGAAATTATTTATTTAATTATTTATTTTCCGGAAATTCAACTGTGATGGCCAGTGACCGAGATTTTAAGCTGATGATCGCGGTGCGATCTGTTTATTTAATTGAGCTTTATATTGTCTTTAAATTGAATTTATTGTATTTATTTATTTAATTTTCGAAGTTAATTAATTAAATAATTATTTTTCCGGAAATTCAACCGGGATGGCCGGTGATCGGAATTTCATGCTGATCGTCGTGGTGCCGTCTGTTTATTTAATTGAGCTTCGAATCGTGCCAAATTGATTTAATTATGAAATTTTAGGATATATTCCTATTGGGTTGATTTTGATTATTTGGTTGAGGAACTTAATTACGAAGTGCAATATCGTTAGTCGTGGGAAAGTGGTCGAGTGGGACCGTAAAGCCATTGAATATTGAAAGTGGTCAAGTGGGACCGTAAAGCCATTGAATATTGAAAGTGGTCGAGTGGGACCGTAAAGCCATTGAATTTTGAAAGGGTGGAGTGGGACCGTAAAGCCATTGAATCTTGAAAGAGTCGAGTGGGACTGTAAAGCCATTGAATCTTGAAAGTGCCGAGTGGGACCGTAAAGCCACGAAATCTAAGAAAGTTGCTTGGTGGGGCTGTGATTACCACCTATAAAAAAAGCTGTGTCCTAAGGACTGTGATTTATATTTGGGAATTGAGATGGAATAATTGAAATGACCGGAAGTGGTCTTGTTGATATGAAATCGACTAGGTCGATTGATTATTGTTTTGATCTGATGTTGTGAATTGATTGATTGAATGGAATGACCGTGAGTGGTCTTGTTGGCATGTAATCGACTAGGTCGATTTGATCGATGCTTCGATCAATGATGTGATTGCTTGGGTGCCTATTTGAACTGTGCTAATCTGCAGGGCGGAATCTGAGGCCAAGGTAAGTCATCTAACTCGTGCAGTGCATAGGCAGCCCTAAGGTGTATTAGTTTACTAATCTGGTCTTAGGGGATAGAACTTGCTAAGACGTAGTCTCATTGGTTATTGAATAACCACTTTAGGTCCCTAGGTGTAACAGACTTGGATTTTGAAGATCTCGAAAGTCCGGTGCAGTCTACTGAAGGTTTCCGTTAGAGTGTGAAGGATGATGAAGAGGAGGACGAGGATCTGTAGTTTGTGGAACCCCACCCCTACTTGTAGACCTTGTTATTAAACCAGCTTGAGTTGAATTTGAGTTAATAGTTCACCTTGTATATATGTGCACTGGTTTGCAATGTATATAAGTGTGGATGTTTTTTTTAAATATTTGAAATTTAGTCATACTGTTCTATCCCAATGTTTTATTGTCTGGGGATTTAATATATGCTTCCGCTTGCGCATTGAAAAAGAAAGGGTCGGCGATACGTAGTCCTGGGATATTGCATTTAAAATCGACCAAGGTAAGGGATGTGCGCGTGCCTGAGAATCGGGGCGTGACAATATGCATGAGATCAAATCCAAGTTTTATCTTTTCAACAAAGCTTTACACATATTAGAAATACTTCGTTAGTATTTTCAAAGCAAATATCAATGGTTCAGTCTATTGATTAATCTCATCAATTCACGTATTAATAGTCTATTCTATTAATCAATCTCAAATCAAACATCAGTAGTCTATTCCATCAACTCATCTCATCCAGTCACATGTCAATGGTCTATTCCAATATTCTTTCTATTGCACTATGTCAAACAATAATCATAATACAATGCTTAATAACAAGGCAACTGAGTTTCCTCCTTGACAAGTTCTCCATTCATTATCATTCGGTGGCTGAGCCATAAGGATATCCTAAAAAATAATATGCATACCCAAAAACCCTTCATTATGATAGTGTGTACCAAACCATCATCTTCCAATACTAGAAATCCAATTTAGAATCAGTCACATAATCATAATACAATTTTACAAATCAAAACATTTATCTTTCTACAAATCAATTCTTTCCGGAAACAATCTAGAATCAGTATCATAAATCATTTTCACAATACCAAACATATACCTTTTATAACATAATACCTTTCATACATCAAATTAACAAATCAAATACATAAAACCTTTTTGCAATCCATTTCTAAAGCATTTCTCAAACAATTTCACAATAATCATCTCATAAATCGTTTCCAAAAATGCTTTCAATACAATTTCAAATAATAAAAAAATGGTAGTAAATGCCCGATCAAGATTTTATACATTGAATATGCTATAAGCATCACTTTTGCCTTTTAGGCAATTTTTTATTTTGCACACAATATGTCTATTTCTTTTCATTTTCAAAATTTAGAAATTCAAAGAAGAGATGGTATCACTTACTTAGGAATACCCAAAACCAAATAATTAGCTATATGAGCCGAAAATCTCGTAATTCTATTAATTAAACGAGAATTGGAGTCAAAACCATGTGAAACACTTCTTTAACCATACTTGACTCAGAGTCAAAATGCTCACTATGGGTCGATGAGAGACCTCAAGAGTGACCAATTATGGCAAAAAAACCACTAGTGCGAAGAACAATCACTTGCATGACAAACTTTTCACGCCATATCTCTTTACCGAACTCCAATTCAAGTGCGCTTATTGTCAAAAGAAAGCCCTTTTAAAGTATTTAATGATCTTCAGTTTGGCCGGCCAAATTGTAGACGGCAACTGGTGAGATTCAGCACCGAAAGCTGCTGGTCGAGTTACTGTTCAGCATGTACACCCAATTTCAAAAGTTCATTTCGGGCAAATCGTAAGCTCGAATTGAGTTATGTAAAATCATATAGCTCTATAACACTCTAGACTATCAATACCCCATAAATTTTTCAACTTAACAACTTCAAAATCGGACTTTGCTGTTCCAATTTGACATAATTTTGAATTTGTACCATAATTCCAAAAACTATTCCGATTATAAAATGAAAGGCTTGAATCCTTACCGAGAATTGCGAATAGAAGTAAATTCCGCTTTGCAAGACCCCCATAGCATGGAGCGCAAAACCTTCTTCCCTTTCTTCTTCCTTTCCCTTTCTTTCTTGCTTTTCTTTTATTTCTCTCTTTCAAGCTTGCCCTCTTCCCATTACAATAGCAGAGCCCACTTTTCTTCTTTCTTTGTTAATTAGTCAATATATTTTTTTTTTCCCTAGACTTTGACCGAGTCCAACTCCACACATTTGCATATACAATTACAAGGGCTATAAAAATCAGAAGCATCGTTATCTTACAACGTCTAAAGAATGGTGCAAATTTCTCTACGTGAGGTAGGACAAACGCATGGTGGAAAAATGAAAGACAACGAAAGTCCACAGTTTCGGCCGCCATTCTAGACTGGGCACATCTTATGGTACGAGAGAAGTTCTATTTATATTTTAGATTTACATTAATTTGGATGAGGTGATTCGAAAGAAAAAACTGGGATTTAGATAATTGTAAGAAAGAGAAGAAAGAAAGGTTTTTAAGGGATTGAGTTAAATTGTTGTCAAGATGCAAGGGAGGAAAAGGGAGAAAAACGATTGTGATACGAATAGCCTTTTGTGTATCCATAAATAGATATAGAATAGTCTTACAAGTGAGGAAGAAGAATAAATTTATTGAGTGGCGCACAAATCTGTTCAAATACCTACGAATCCCTTCATATGATTTTAGAATGCACATGAATTAACCTGATCAATCCCTCATCATCTCCCTTGATCCCTCCTAATCATTTCCTTCCCTCTCCTTCATCCAAACACTATTATGTTTTTAGAACCTTTTATCTACCCTCCCAATCTCTTCGAACAAGCATGGTTTTAATGTAGATCCACATGCTGCACGTCGTATTTCAAAGATACAACAGTTTCAGCGCTAAATTATTAATGTAAGAATTATTGTGACCCACATGATATTTATTTAATGGTTTAACAAATATTTAAGTGCTAAATTGTATTGGCTATGAAATGTTGCAAATCTTATAAAAAGGATGAAAGGTACAATTCTATTGAGAAGTTATCGTTCTTCCAAAGAAGTGCGACTCTTATGAAGTTAAAAGGTGTTTTGATGGAAAACGCCTATTAATAGCATGTATAAATAGGATATGATTTTCTCTTCAGGAAGAGGACAGACGCTATATTTTATCCTCCATAAGATAAGATATGTTAAGGAAAAGTATGGATTAAGGGAGAGAAATCAGATCTATTTGGTTTTCCGCAACAAATATTTTCAAAGGTATTGCTATGGATAAATGTATGTTTTCATCCATCTTATTGTGAAAATCATGAACATCAATAATCCCCTGTTTTGAATTTTTACATTAAAGAATTACTTTATTGATAACAATAAATTGACAATTTCTATGTCCCATAATTTACAATCTTATTCAAATCAATGGTGTGAGAGAAAAGTATGACAAAATTTTTAAGGGTATTTTGAAGATTTTAAGAGGAGAAGTGATTCTCTAAAAGGTCATTGACACTGTTAAAAGTCATGGTGTGTAGCTATGTGACAAATAGATAGTTCATCAATGAAGCAACAAGACAAATGGCACGATGCAGGGTTTGGTGGTGTTGGGCAGGTCCAAGAGATTTTCTTTGGATGCACAATTTAAAAAAAAAAAAAAAAAAAAAGAAATTGTAAGATTTTGTGTTTATCTTTTCAAATTGTTGCCAATCTATAGAAGTTAATTCTTCAGTCAATTATTGAAACATTTCCGATGATCCAATTGCACACACGTCTTTAAATCAACATAAATTTCAAGAAAATAGTGTGAGAACGATCAAGCTTTGAGGAATTATGCATTCTCATGTGATAAACATATCACTAGGTTTATTCTTACCTTTACCAAAAAAAAAAACATACCACTAAGTTTGTAAGTCGAAGACGAGAATAAACTTTTTTACTTTACTACGTGTGACTCATTCGATAGTAGAGAAAATTATATACCCTTCTTGGCAATTTCAAGTGATTTGGAAAGAAAGTAATCTGCGAGAATCCAGCTTCACAAGGGCTGCCTTTATTTTCATTGCCATAGCCGAGACCTTTTTCCCTTTCTCCTCCTCCTCCGGCCGAATGGATCCCACTGAATTCATCGACAATTTTCTGAAAGTCGCCACTACCGCCGTCGATGGTTGTCGTCCGAGCTCGAGCAGATTTCTTGAATTTGGCGCTCTGGTCTGATTTCGATAACCCCAACCTTCGTTCCTTGAGCGTTCTCTGGCTGGTGTTGATGGTCTTATCAAGATTGGTCTTGTTTTGTTCTGGCAATTCCAGCCTCCGTTCTGTGCGGGGGCTGCTCATGGCTCAATTTCACTCGATCAACGCGTCGATTTGCCTCTCTTTTTCTACGTATGTGTGTGTTGATTCCCCAAAACTTGTTGAGAATATGAGCCTCAGAGAGCATACATCTAGCAGCAATGGTAGACGAGGCTGATAGCTCTTGAACCAGATAAAGATGGTTGACTTCGGTCTCTGACGCGTTAAATGAATAATCAAGTATTATCAACCTCCTATTATTCAATAATTATGAAAAGTACAACAAACACGAATATATAAACACGACTTCCAAAAAATTCCCTCACTCTATGTCGAAATAACATTAGTTTGCAAATACTATCTTTAAATACAAATAACACTTGAAAATTCAGAATCGTAATAAATACGGCATCGAAGTGCAATTATTTCCGCTAACGTGTGAGTCGGTCCTTACACAACATAGACGTGGATGTAACGGCTTTCGGCTTGTTGTGGGGACCGATACCATTAAATGTACCACTAACTTTTGCCTCACTCGGTCATGTTGCGTGAACAGGATGAGCTCAAGTGATGTAAATCATCCTCAAGCTTATTATTGGCCTTTTTTAATGGTCAAACGGGCCGATATGCTCACATGGTTAGATCTGCTCACTAGCATGGTAATTACATCCAAATACTATGACTAAATTGCTCATAATTCATAATCTACATCGATAGGGCTTGTAACTAGTCTTCATAATTCATAATCTTCATTCTAACAGGTCATGATGGGAGATCTAGCTTTCATGTGAAAATTGGCACAGAGATGCTGTGAAAGTAAACAAATGAATATGATTCTAAAAAAACCCATAGATTATAATTAGGTGAAGCAATGCATGGCTCGTTCCTCTCTCTTCTCCATTTCGACATAATAGCAACTCTTTTCCTTGCCCAAAAATCAAACATGTGTGAAAAATCCAAGGGAATCAAGGAACTGCGAGAGATGTTAGAATTGAATGCTTAAACAGAGGAACCAAAGACGGAAGCAGAATTATATGATGGAAAACTTACTCTCGTCCTACTTCCATGATTGCTCCTCTGCTCCATTGACTCTGGTTTGCTTCTGATGTTCCCCATGTTCATAACCCAAAGAAGGAAGAAGCAAATAACACACGCACTAACTACGAATCACCAGACGCCGTAATAAGTTGGCAAAGAACAAGTTTTTGTAAAAGAGAGAGAGCAGTGACCACCATTTATCACCAAAATAGATTAGTTTTGTTAGAGATAGAAGGGTGTCGGAAAAGAGCAGGTATTGCTTGCATTCAGTAGATGTGAGCCCAACTCACATGCACCCTTTGATTGAGACCCACCTCATTCGACAGAACCTTTGAATTGGCCATACATACATCATGCTTATCTAAGATTTTTTCGTTAAAAGAGTAGATATTGCTTGACACGTCGAGGCATAGTCCTAAAACTCACCAATTTACATTCACATGCTAAGGTGCATTAGGGAATCTATGTAATTGTAGAGGTGCCATTTGGTCTTACAAGTCAATGTCAATGGATTGCCCACTAATCTCTTGAGTAGCATCAAACGTGTGTCATGGTTCTTTCTGAAAATGCTAGTACTATGAAAATGCTAGTACTAATACCTAGAGAGGGAGTGAATAGGTGTTTGAAAACAAACCTTGACAAATAAATGTGGAATAAATTAGTTGCAAACAAAGTCTGAAAAAGGATCAGAGTTTGATTAAATGAGCTATCAGACTTCTAGTGCAGAATTCATAATTAGATAAGAGATGGACCAGATTTTTGGGAAACTTAAAATGTTGCAACAGATAAAGTTGAAAAGAGTTAAGAGAAAAGAGAATTGCACACGAGATTTATAGTGGTTTGGCTTAGATCAAGCCTACGTCCACTTTCCCACGCTGGTAGCCTTTTGGCTGAAATTCACTAAGGTATCAATAGATAAATACAATATTTCGAGTGCAAATACTTAGTGGAAATTTCTTTTTCCCACACTAAGTCACTCTTCTTGTGATTTTCTCTCTTGAATACAATTTGTAAGAATTGCACACGAGATTTATAGTGGTTTGGCTTAGATTAAGCCTACGTCCACTTTCCCACGCTGGCAGCCTTTTGGCTGAAATTCACTAAGGTATCAACAGATAAATACAATATTTCGAGTGCAAATACTTAGTGGAAATTTCTTTTTCCCACACTAAGTCACTCTTCTTGTGATTTTCTCTCTTGAATACAATTTGTAAGAACTGTCGTTGAAGAACAAGTGGTTGGAAATGCTTCAAACTTTGGAATTTTAGTTTTCATGCACACTATCAGATAGATTGAATGACCTTCTTAAATACTCCTCTGCGCTTTACTAGCCATTGGTATTCTCCAGCGGAATTTCTTCTAATCAATCCATTAGACATAATCAATTACGGAAATCTTATAGCCGTTTGAAGATTAAGATGAAAATCCATTGATTCTGGTTGCTCATACAATCAGAATCTAAGTTTCTATAAGTAGATGCTTCCCAAAAAGGAACTTGTCTTCAAGATTAATTTCATTAATTCCTAATCTTCGCTAGAAAGCTAGATATTAAAGAATAAGTCTCTATAACATTCATATTGAATCATTGTTGTAAGATCAATAATTTTGAGTCTGATTATATATTCGCTCTAGATTTGGTTTCAGTTTGGATTGCGTCAAAGTGGGAAAGACTTCTGAAATGAATAGACTTTGACAAGAGTCTGCGATATGACTTCAGAAGTTTACTATTCTTCAAAATAAGAACAAGAACAAGAAAGTTTTGTTAACTTCAAAACTTGATAAGAGTTTTCTCAACACTTACATGTGATTCTCATATTGCCAATTTCAATCTTAGCAGATTCAAGTAAACAAGATGTTCCTTCACTCTACTAATCTTATATATGTTGCCTGTTGGACTGTACTTTTATCTTTGATTTCCTTTTTTTTTTTTTTTTAGATGACCCAGGAAACCTCGAAAGCCGACAGCCGGCGGGAAGAACACCTGGGCTAACGCAAGCTGGCCACCACACTCACGCCAGCGGTTAAGTCACCAAGTAACGCCGCTGGGATTCGAACTTGGCACTTTTCGTGGGAGGCAAAACTCAAGCCAACTACGCCACCGCAGTGGGTGGTTTGATTTCCTTTCTTTTTTTCCTTCTATTGTGACATCTTGATTTTTTAGGTTTTGATTTCGATTGGATAAGTTGGGTCTTTCATCGACGCGTTTATAGTACTTTTTCTTTGAGATGACCACTTATGGGGAAGTCATTAAGAGATTTTAATGCAATAGACTTGAGGATTTGATCAGGAATCGACTACTCGACCGTACTCATCTGAAGAGATTATTTCGGCACAGTAAGATCGATTAGAAATCAGAGATAGGTCGGTTCGATTGAGATATGTGGTTAAATGTGGGTGATCCCACTAAATTGCAAAATTCCCATCGATCGACACTAGATTGATTTTTCTGTCGTTTTGGTACCCTGTGTCTGTATTTGAAATCTCGAGATTTTCACGACAATCAAGAGTCGCCAATAAGTCGAAGGGTTCATTGTGGCTCGAAGAAAATCGACCACGGGTCATTTACACTAAAAAGTTCTGAAAACTATCCGGTAACCTAGGTCACACTAAAAAACATGTCGGAGTGAAATTAACCATGAATTTGAGTCTGATTTCAGAAATCGAAGTTTCTATCATGTCACAATAAATTCTAGGAACGTCGACTCGGCCTCAGAAAATTTTTTTACGACCCAAGACTTTTTAAAAAAAAAATCGTCCTAGGGTCGTTTTTGTTCAGAAAAAGACAGTGATCGTTTTTTTTTCACAAAATTGGTAAGCAAGTATGTGGTATTAGTGGGAAAAAATACCAATTTGATTATTGACTCGATAACAGAATTTATTGATGCCAAATTGGATTGAATTAAGCAAGATCAAGTGCCCAATTGGTGAAGGAAATGTTGCAAATTCGTAATTCCCCCACCACCATGACTTATGGACCTCTTAAGTAGGCTTCTAGAAGGAATTAATGCTAGAAAATTGCTGTGCAAGCCAACCAAACTTGGTGACAAGTTCAAGGGGACAACTTGGTGGAAAATCAAGCCAAGTGGCCCCCCTTGTTCTCTTTCCTTCCTCCTTCTCCCCCTCTCCTTGTTCCTCAAGCCAACTGGCCAGCTTTCCTGCTCCTCACCTGCCATTTTCGCACACCAGCAGTTGAGGAAGAGTAGCTAGCAACCCTGGAGTCGCGTGACGCCACCGCCCTTCGCTGGACGTCGCCTTACAGGCTGTCGCTGTCCCGCGCTCGCCCGCGAGTGTTCACTCCCTTCAGCCATGTCTTCGCCTCTGTCCGTGCGTCCCAACAGCTTCCTTAGCCTGTGCCGGAGTCGTTTGGCACGCCTTCGACCCTCGTGAGTCCCCGTCAAAGCCTAGTTTAGCCCTTTCCACCCTTCCCGATCAATTCCTATCTCAACCAACCTTGTTTCCTCTCTTTTGTAGCAGCAAATAGAGAGTTTGTTAGTGGGTTTCCAAGGGTGGTCTAGGCTTGTTTTGAGGTGGTTCCGGGCCTCGGTTGCCAAGCCCGCTTTGGAGAAAGTCAGCCCCCGTTGCGTTCCCGTCGATTTAAACCAACCGGCTCGCCGAACAAGTGAGTTTCACTTACTAATCCCCACTTAGTAGGTTAATTATGCTTAATGGTTGTTTAGATTAGTTTAAGTATGGATTAGTGATAAACTAAGATGGTTAGATTAGTCTTATAATGGATTAGTGTTAACTTAATTAGTGAGATTTGTACCATGGATGATGGATTAGTCGAATCTAGTAAAATTACTGCAGTTCAGATTTCTGGACCCTCGCCATTTGCTAATTTTATGGATCAAAATGGGTTACGAATTTGAGGTTGATGTTCTCTTGAGAAATGTTTTAGACATCTCCAGCTACAACACATATTTTTCTCAAGATTTTTAGGGATTTAAAAGAAGGAGATATTAGCTCCGTCATTTTCAAACAGAGCCTCAATTTTTGCTTGAATTGGTGACCTTTTAGGATTCTAGGAGTTTTTATCAACTCTTAGGGTTCAAATTTCAAAATAGTTTATTCACAAAAGTTGTTTTTCATATCTTATAGTTTAACATGGTTAAATTTTAGATCAAATGGACATTTTTGGATCTTGAACCAAACTAATTTTTGAAAATAGACTTTCTGGAAACAGACACAGTTTTTGTACTAGATTGAACGATTTACTGTGCCGAATCTAGAAAGATCTAGGTTACAGTGTCTTCATTAAAAATGTTCATTTATGTGTCTATTACAACATATTCAAATTTGAGAATTTTCTAAACTCGTTTAATTTGGTTTCTGGATTTAAACTTGGAAACGTGCGAGTGTGCCTATTCTGCTAGTTAGGGCCGGTTATAATTTTGTTATGGTTCTTGAGGCTTGAGTGCTGGAAATTGCATATTTGATGATATATGGTTGGTTTGTGATATGCCTAGAGTTTATGCTTGATGATCGTGTGATAATTAGGAGAATCCTTCCCCAGCGTGTGTTGGTGGGTGTTAATAGTTAAGAGAACCCGTCCCTAGCATGTTTTGGTGGGCGTTAATAGTTAAGAGAACCCGTCCCTAGCGTGTGTTGGTGAACGTTAAATATTATTAGTCGTTCCCAGCGTGTGTCGATAATTATTAGTCGTTCCCGGCGTGTGTTAGTAATTATTAGTCGTTTCCGGCGTGTGTTGGTAATTATTAGTCGTTCCCGGCGTGTATTCCCGGTGTGTATCGGTAATTATTAGTCGTTCCTGGCATGTGTTCCCGGCGTGTGTTGGTAATTATTAGTCGTTCCCAGAGTGTGTTCCCGACGTGTGTCGGTAATTATTAGTTGTTCCCGGCGTGCGTTCCCAGCATGTGTCGGTAATTATTAGTCGTTCCCGGCGTGTGTCGGTAATAATTAGTCGTTCCCGGCGTGTGTCGGTAGTTATTAATCGTTCTCGGCATGTGTCGGTAGTTATTAGTCGTTCCCGGCGTGTGTCAGTAGTTATTAGTTGTTCCCGACGTGTGTCGAATAAAACTACTCATGTAGATAGTAGTATTTAATTAATTGGAATGCATGTTGAGTTGAATTGATGGATCGGCGTATGTTGGTAATTCTTGCTTTGATTTGTATTGGTAGTTTCTACTCATGTGTACAGTGATTTAATTATGATTCTTGCTTTGATGCGTATCAGTAGTTCTTGCTCATGTGCGTAATGGTTAAATTATAATTCTTGCTCGTGTGAGTAATGATTGGTTTGGATGTTCCAAATTGGTGGGTGAATTTTCTATATACACATGATTGTGTTATGAGCTGTGCTGATCTGCAGGAAGGAACTAAGGCCAAGGTAAGCCCTTTGACTCTTGGTAAAAGACCAAGAGCCCGGAGTTCGTGAGGAGAAGTCCGAAGAATCGATGACCATGTTCGACTAGCTAGTCGTAGGGCAATTCCTTTTGAGAGTCGGTCTTTTGAAGTCTTGTGGCTATAGACTTTTGTTGACTCGGTGTGTATTTTAAAAGTATGTTTGTTTGAAAATCTGTTGTCCTGCTTTTCTTTCCTGAGATGATTACTGTCAGGGGATTATTATTCGTTTCCTCATGTGCAATAAAAAGAAAGGGTCGGCGACTTGTCTTGGGAAGTCGCAAAATTTTTATCGACCAAAGAGGGATGTACGCACACTCGAGGATTGAGGTGTGACATCTGTTGCCTAAAGCCTGTTCTTGAAAAGATCCAATCTCTATTGCAAAACTGTTCCTCTACTCTATGACTAAACCGTGGTGTGATAACAAAAGATGCAACTTTTGTAGCTTGAATAGCTGCCATCTTTTGCCATCTTAAAATTTTTAATAGTCCAAATAAGTCATCTTCTGAATCCATTGTTATTATTTTGATTTGCCTTATGTTTTTATTATAATAACATAATAATTGTGTTGTAGTTCTGGTACTAAGCTTTCTCAAAAAACAAAAAAACATAGGTTGAAACATTTGGATCGGATTCTCTTAGAAGGTAATTGAGCCAAATGCAAAAGTTTTAAGGTTTTTGTTGTTGAGACATTTCTGTTGAAATCTTTGAATCATTGCAAAATTTATGTCCTTCTCTTGTTTTAGTGCATTCACTTGGCAAATAAAAAGTTGAGCCTTTTATTTTTCCCATTTTTCTAAGTTAGTATCATTACCATCTTCTCATGACTAGCTCAATTTTGTACTCATAGGCAATATACATTTCCTTCTCCCATTGTTTGGATGATTTTTCAAATTAATTTTGTTCTGGTGATAGTCACGGTTGATAGTCACGGTTGAAGCAACGACAAGTAGCTTCTACAATAGTAGTTGAAGCATATAAGGATAGGCGTAGCATTTTTTGCCATAAAAAATTGACTATGCTGACAATTTTAAGTTCAATTTGGAGAAATAGAACATAAAAGCAAAAAAAACTTTATGCAAGAAGGGATGATGAAGAGGTGGAAATAAACAAAAATAAGATGAGGAGCGCAACTAAAGAATATGAAGGTTGGACTTGCAAGGTTAAGGTGAATGAATAGAAGCGCTCAAATTGAAAAGCAAGCACAACAAGAGATCCGACATGCTTGGAAATTCACTCAATTTTGGTCATGTGCAAATTTCGGCAAGCATGTGGTCAAGAAGCATGAGGAATTACAAGCCTTGCTATAAGAGGTAAATATTGATAACGGAGTGGCCTGCGGGAGTCATAGATGCCTCCTAAGAGTGAGGAATGGGGGTTCTAGATAGAAAGAAATCTCAAAAGGATTGAAGTATAGGGAATGGTGGGAATTGGAAAAACTATAGTCTTACATAATTTTAATAAAAATAAAAGGGGTGTGAAAATGTTTGATATTTTAATTTGGATATGGATATTGAAGACCTAGAACGTTGAGAAAGTGCAACGTGCAATCATGCAGCATCTGAAGCTAAAAGTGGAGGGTGGAGTCAACGCGGTTGAAACTACTCAATCTTGTATCCAACGAAGTGAGAGGCATGTGATACTTACTTCTCCTTGATAATTTTCGGGATTCCTATGATCTATAGGAGATAGGTATTTCTAACAATACAGAACAATAAGGTGGTATCTACTAGCAGATTTTGTGATTTGTGCTATGAGTCAAACGACAATGAGCTTGTAAATATGAAGCATTTACCCTATACGGATGCATATAAAATGTTTGAAAAAGTTGGTCTAAGTATGAAAAATCCAAATATTATACCTATAGCACGACTTATGGTTAGAGAGTGTGTTAGTTTGCATGATCAATAAAGTGGTGAGAACTTTTAGGAAGAATGACACTATTCACCCTTAGGGACATCAATTGAAGAGGTTGCAGAGATGACCCGGTATCAACATCCAAGGCATTGATGAAGTGCCTAAGTTTTTGAACTATGGTGATTTAGATAGGGAGGATAAAAAGGTTTGCTTTCTGTAAGGAGCATTGTTTATCGAAGAGTGTGACATCTTTGTTGATTATTTGGTGGAATGTTGGAAAGTATAAGGATTTCTCCACAGTATGATGAGTTTTTTGATGCAGACGACAAAGAACACAACATGTTGCATGATCTAACCACATGCCTCTGGTAGAGAAAAGTCAAATGAAGAAATATGTTTAAATGAACAATGTACTTTGTAATAGGGCCAATAAAAATTCATCATAAGATACCATAAGTTTTTGGCAAGAGCTTGCGAGGGGCCAATGAAGGCCCAAAGGAAAAAGTATGGGCATTTGCAAGTCGAATTTCTTTTACAGATAATGACTTTTGCAATCTACTGATAAATCAAATTGCAGAAACTTTTCAATTTTACTCCTACAAAGAAATTGTGTTTAGATTGTGACCCTACATAGCTTCTTCTTGTCTATGCAAAGATTCTGAGTCTTAAACTTACATGGTATCACAAATGCATCCCTTCCACCTTATTTTTCTTGCTTGACTGGACTTAGGGCACTCTACTTGATTTCTTGCACGCGTTTAATAGAACTCCCTTTAAGCTTGGAGGCAACGCTACATCTAGAGGTGCTAGACATCTAACGCTCCAAAATAATCTATATACCTATTCAAATTGGATGTTATTTATGCAATTGAAATGTTTACGCATGTCATTGTCAAATTTTGACGTTGGAAACCCAATCTCCAAGGTGATTTCAAGCATTTCATTATTAAAGAACTCTAGATTGAAACACTTGGTGGTCTAATTAGGTCGCGAGGCCCATCACGAAGGAGGTTTCTATCTTGAGGATGTTGAGTTCGTTGATATTTTCCTTTCCTAAGATGGAGTATCTTGAAATCTTAGTTTTTTTTTGGTCTAATATGATGTTTTCATTCATTCAAAAACAACGAGGATTACAAGAAAACGATAGATAAGTTTCCGAACATAAAGTTTCCGAGAGTGGTGAGGGGGGAAAAGACATCCAATCTTGAGGGAGCGTTTTAGTTCGGTGAGCATTCGCGAGCCAATCTGCAGCCTTGTTGGCCTCCCGAGAACAATGGGTCAGCGACATCGAGTCGATTTGGGCTAAAATTTCTTTACAACACTCTATTATAGTCTTCATGTTCCATGGGGTTTCAGCGTAGCCCAATATACTTTCCACCAATGTCAAGCAATCTGTTTCGCACTCCAGCTTTTCACTTTGTACTTCCTCTATTCCAACTACTCCCACGTGCTGCTCCTTTTTCATCTTCAAAAACTCCAGCCTGTGCAGAACAGCTAGGGCTTCGGCTTGAACAGAGGAAGAAGCACAAACCTCTCGCACAAAGCCATCGATGACTAGTTCGGCCTGATCTTGCAAGATTCCAGCAACTGATCCTGCGTATTCTCCTTACACCCATGAGCAATCAACGTTTAATTTCATCGATCCTCTCTCCAGCAGTTTCCATTTTCTCAGTAAGTTCAGATCTGTGTGTTTCTTTGCCCCCTTTTTCTTCTGCCATATGTTGAAATTTTGTAGTTGTGCTTCCGTTATATCAACAATGGAGTGCGGATCTGGTGGCTTGGCTCAAAATATGAAGTTGTTGCGAGTTTTCCATACTAACCAGAGCACCATCACAACTAGCTCGTTCTCGGGTAAGTCGTTGCTCCCTTTGAACCTCTCCGACAGCCACTTATCAAACCTGGAAATAGTATAGGGGTTGCATCTTAGGTTGATTTGTGGGTCTACCCATATGTATTTTGTCCATTTGCAGATTAAGAATAGGTGCTTAGTTGTCTCCGGATGGGCGTTGCAGAGCGGACAAATCGGGTCAGGTAGCACCTTCCTTCTGTAAAGGTTCTCTCTTGTTGGTATAGCATCTTGACAAATGCTCCAAATAAAGGTTCGCATTTTTAGGGGGATAGTTAAATTCCAGATCTTAGTCCATAGTGTTCTAGAAGGCTAGAACGAACTTGATGCTCTGTTTGGTTCTGTTTTAATGGTCCGGGTACACGCTCTATTATAGCCACTCTTTATTGTGTACATTCCTGATCTGTTGCCTGTCCATACTAGAGTATTTGCCTTTGGGGTAGGGCTAATTGGGATAGCAAGGATTTCGTTGGCTAGACGGTTTCAAAAAGGTTATGAACCTCTATTTCTTTCCATCCTCGGTTTTCTTCATTAATAAGTTTAGCCACCAGTACAGGGTCATCTTTATTTGCCGGACCGCCTATCACACTTGATGTAAGCCATTTGTCCTCTCGTATTCGGATTAATTTTCCATCACCCACCCTCAATTCCACCTCTGCTTCGATGGCCTCTCTCCCTGCTAAAATACTTTGCCAACCCCATGATGGACGTTGCCCTTTTCTTGCTTTTTACAGATCTCCATTTTGGAAATAGACACCTTTTAGAATCCTACTCCATACAACTAAAGGGGATTGAGATAACCTCCAAGCTTGCTTGCTTAGCATTGCTTTGTTGAAATTTGTCAAGTCTTTGAATCCGAGCCCCCCTTCATCCTTTCTAGTTTTCATTACTTCCCACTTTTTCTAATGCAATCCTCTCCTTGAATCATTTTGTTTCCACCAGAAAGATGTGATTCTTCTTTCAATAGCTTTGCATATCGAGATGGGTATTTTAAAAATCAACATCACATATTGAGGAAGGGCTTGTACTACACTTTTTATCAGCGTTTCTTTGCTTGCTTTGGATAGTAGCTTCTCTTTCCAACCCTCAAGCTTCATATTTACTCTAGCTAGGATCCAGGCGAATATCTCTTTTTTTTTACTAGCCCTAATCCGTCGGAATGCCGAGATATTTCCTTGTCTTGTCTATGATTGGTACTTTGAGCTCTTGCGCCAAGATCCTCTTCATATTTAGAGGGCATCCACTACTGAAACATACTCCTGATTTGTTTAAGTTTATGGCTTGACCCGTTGCGAAACAATACCGGTTTAAAACAGCTGCTAGATTTTGACATTCTCTGATAATCCCATCTAGGAAAAAAAATAGCATCATCGACAAAGAGTAGGTGTGATAGGGTAAGGTAGTACATCTTCAAAGTTATTCCTTTAAGGCTCCCATTTTCCATGGTTTTGTGCATTAACCATGACAGGACATTTGCCACTAGAATGAAAAGGTAAGAGGAGAGAGGGTCACCTTGCCTAATTCCCTTTGATGGTATGAAATATTGCATAGGGTCCCCATTTACCTTCACACTAAAAGACACTGTTGAGACACATTGCATGATTAATGCTACCCATCTCTTGCAAAATCCTATTTTCATTAGACATTCTCTCAAAAAATCCCATTCAACTCTGTCATAAGCTTTTTACATATCCAGTTTCAAAATAGCTTGAAACTCCTTTTTTCTCTTCTTAATTCTGAGCTGATGGATAACTTCCTAAGCTATAAGTATATTGTCTTGGATTTGCCGGCCTTGTACAAAGGCACTTTGTTTGGGGGTAATAATTTCTAGGAGCCACGGCTTCAACCTATTAGCCATCACTTTTGATATAATTTTGTAGCTAAAGTTACATAGGTTGATAGATCTAAATTGGCTTATACTTTCTGGATTTTTTTACTTTCGGTATTAAAGAGATATGCATTTGGTTTAGGGTAGGGTCAAGAGTACCTGTTTGAAAGAAATTATGTACTAGCCAAAACACTTCGTGCTTTAAGTCCTCCCAATAGTGCTGGTAAAATTGCCCATTTAGTCCATCGGGACCTGGGGCTTAAAGTGAACCCAATTGGAAGACCGCTTCTTTCACTTCTTCAATGGATACACTTGCCATCAGCTGTGCATTAATTTCTTCATTGACTGGACTGGGACACTGATCTAGAACTAGCTGAAAATTTCTCGGACCCACCGACTCATAAAGTGTTCGATAAAAGTCCCCAATGTATTGCTTGAGTGCATTCGGCTCCCTACACCAAGTTACTTTGTCCACCTTCAGCATCATGATTATGTTTTGTTACCTTCTTTGCACTGTTGTGGTGTGGAAATACTTTATGTTTCTATCTCCCCATTAAAGCCAGTTGATGCGCGATCTTAGCCCCCGATATTTTTCCTCCTGTCTCCATAGTTCGTCAATTTGGGCAACAATATTCTAAGGTTCCTCCTTGCTAAAACTTCCTAAAGTTCTATTAGTAATCTCTGTTAATGTCCTCTTCAGCTCCCTAATTCGAATTGATGCATTAGAGAACTTGTCTTTACTCTAGGTTGCTAGTTCTTTTGAGACTTTTTGAACTTTTCCAGAGAAGCTGTTTTCATTTGATAAACTTCCATTCCATGTTCTCTTTATGATCTCCCTACATTCTTAATCTTCTAGCCAGCAAGCTTCAAACTTGAATTCTTTTTTTCTTTTCTTACTTTCAAGATGCAGCACAAGAAGAAGTGGGCTGTGGTCTAAGTCAACAGTAGGTAGAGCCTAAACTTCAGCATTTGGGAAGGTAACCTGCCAATCCATAATGCATAGAACTCTGTCTAGTCTTTTTTTAATCAATTCCTCTCTTTCCTTGTTATTCGCCCAACTAAAGGCGTACCCTTTGCTGTCTATACCCATTAGGGAGCAATCATTTAAGAGCTCACAGAAGGCTGCTATGCGGTAGTGGTCAATTTCCCTCTTTCCTACCTTCTCCCAAACATACAAAATTTCATTGAAATCCCCCATACAAATCCATGGGAATAGGTTATTTGACTGGAAATCCCTCAATTTTTGCCATAAAAGTAGTCTCTCCCCATAGTTCGTAGGAGCATGGAGGAAAGTTATCCTCATTTGATAGACACTAGTTGGGTCTTTACATTCCAAATCGATGAATGCCTTAGTCCTGGAAATCACTCTTAAAACCACATCACTCCACATAAGTGCTAATCCTCCCGCGATGCCTTTCAGATTCTCTAAAAATATTTTTGGAAACTTCAAGCGTCTTCTGACACCCTCAACCATCGTCTCTTTGTTCTTGGTTTCCATTAAGAAAACCAGGTTAGGCCTTTCGAGAGCTGCTAAAGCTCTCAGCTCTTGGAATGTCAGGGAGTTGCCTAGCCCTTGACAGTTCCAGCTAATGCTTTTCATAACATCTCCGGTGGCTTATTAGGGTTAGCCACCAAAGCCCAATCTATCACGCCCCGATCCTCGGGCACGCACACATCCTTCTCGCTTGGTCGATTTTATAATGCGATATCCCAGGACTATGTATCGCTGACCCTTCTATTTTATTATGCATGCGGAAGCTGTTATAAAGAAAATCCCCAGACAATAAAACAATGGAATAGAAAAGTAGGGCTACCTTTTTCATAACTGAAAATCACGGCTACACTTTTAAATAGACAAACTAGATAGTATATGATACAATACTACTCACGAGTCTTATCTACTACACACCGATCAAAACTCATGGATGCAAAAACAGGATGGGACCTCAGTCCTCATCCGGATCATATTCAGGATCATTCTGATCCTCCTCGGACTCCTCTTCACTTAGTTCATTCTCTTCCAACTCATCATTCTCTTCTTCAGCTTCATCCTCAGCTTCAGATGCTGGCTCATCTTCAGGCATCTCCTCAGCTGCTCCCCAGTCTTCATCCTCCTCCGATCCTTCCACCTCCTGCTGCGGCATCTCACCGTTACCTTCATGCCCATTGTCCTCCTCGGTCGAATATACGGGAGTGCGAGTCTCGGCCTCCTGCTACGGGTCCCTTGCATCCACTACCGATCCATCCACTCTATTGGCTGTTCCCTCTCCGAACGTCTTTTCCATCACGTCAAAAGGGACATCCTCTTCCGAAATAGGACCTTCTCTGCGTCCATCAAAATAATCACGGTACCAAGACCGATATTTGTGAGGCCTCTGGTCTTCCTCCCCCACGTTAACCTAGATGGTCGACTGAACTAATACGTACACTAATCCTTCCAGGTGAGGGTGGACGTGGAAGTGGGTCTCAAATTCTGAAATATGCTCTGGGACACCGTAGTGCATACGAGGACAAGGAGGTGGAGGTTCTGCCATTCTAAGGGCCTGAAATGTTGTCCCACAAGCAGGATGAGACTACGTCTCAGCAAGTTCTACCCCACTAAGGCCCAATTAGTAAACCATTATACTATAGGCTGCCTAAACACGCATAGGTCAGAAGACGTATCTTGGCATCAGTCTCAACCTGCAATTCAAGGTTATATACAGATGCATCCTATATCTCAATGAACAATCAGCCAAATCACAATTCAATCAACTTAATCGATTACATGTTAGTCGGACTCTCACTAGGTCATTTCATCTCAATTCCCAATTACGAACCACGATCCTCAGGTCACAATTTAAGCATAGGTGGAAGACACAGTCCCACTCGACAACTTTTAATATTTAATGGCTTTACGGTCCCACTCGACCACTTTCGATATTCAATGGCTTTACGGTCCCACTCGACCAATTTCGATATTCAATGGCTTTACGGTCCCACTCGACCACTTTCGATATTCAATGGCTTTACGGTCCCATTCGACCACTTTCCATGTTTAATGGCTTTACGGTCCCACTCTACCACTTTTAAGATGCCATACTCTATCACTGAGCCACGTGCATTCTCCAGGAAGACATGCCGAGTCTCCGAGCCACGTGCATTCTCTAAGGCGACCTCTTTGCCAAGATGACATATTCAACCACTGAATTCACGTGCATTCTCCAGGTGATATCCTAATTCACCGAGCCCAAGTATCTTCTTTCAGGTGATTACCAACTTACTTTCGATACCGACAATCAATACCCAACGATTTCTCAATCAAATAATTAACAACAACCATTTAGGAATATATCCTAAAATTCCACATTTAATTCAATTTGGCACAATTCAAAGCTCAAATAAATAAACGGATTGTGCCACGACAATCAGCACGAGATTTCGGTCGTCGGCCATCTCAACCTTAATTTCTGAAAAATAAATAATTAATTAATTAATTTCGAAAATTAAATAATTAATATTAAAATTCAATTTTGCTCAAAATAAAGCCCGATTAAATAAATGGACTTCACCACAGTCATCAGCATAATATTCCGGTCACTGGCCATCTCAGTTGAATTTTCGGAAAATAATTAATTAATTAATTAATTAATTTAATTCCGAAAAATAATATTTAAATACCAAAAATTCCACTTAGGCCTGAATTGTCAAATTGAAGCCCGATAAAGGGTCGGAAAAATCTCGAGCCACCCTCAATAAATAGTAGACCATGTCTACTTGCTAAATACACATTCAATTTGTCTAATTTGCATCACAATTAACTAATAAACACTAATCTAACCACCTAAACCTAATTAAATAAAACTAAACAACTATTAAGTATAATTAGCCTGCTAAGTAAGGATTAGTGAGATTACTCACTGGAATTGCACGCAAATCAGATCAATTCAACGGGGGTGACGCGAGGAACAATACTTCCCAAAGAGAGCCCGAAGCTGCTGGAAACCCACTCGTGGGTTTCTGCCCTTGGTTGGCCGGAGCTAGTCCGGTGGCCAAAACGGCGAGGCGAGGCCGACGAAGGGAGAAAGGGACTCCGGGGAGGCCGGGCGGTGGCCGAAGGCGGTCGGGCCGAGCTGGACAGAGGCCGAACGGCTTGGACGGTGCACAGTAGGGATGGCGAGGCGCTAAGGGGACGGTGGCGAGCGGTGGCCGTGCGGGCGGCGGTGCGTGGGCGACGATGGTGGCTACTCCGGTCTTCAGCGAGCTGCTTCCATTTCTGCTGTCTTCGCTTCAGCTTCTGCTTCTGTTCGTTCGAACGAAAGGAGGGAGAGAGAGTGTGTCGAGAGAGAGAGAGAGAGAGAGAGAGAGAAGAAGAAGAAGAAGAAGAAGAAGAAGAAGAAGAAGAAGAAGAAGAAGAAGAAGAAGAGATAGGAGAGAGAGAAGAAGATAAGGTGTTTGAAAGTTCAAAGAAATGAAAAACAAAGAGGGAGATAGCTAAGAGGAGAGGGCAGTCGGTCGGTGGGGAGGGGGCTGCGCACGAAGGGGGAGGGGAGAGGAGAGAAGAGAGAGAGAAAAAAGAAATAAAAAGTAATCAAATAGGAAAATCCTACTATTCAAATTACTTCTATTATTTCCTCTTTCTCTTTTTAATTTCTTCCGGTCTTCAATTTTTCCTCCGATAATTTCTTTCCCGAAAATTTTCGAAATCGTCAATAAATTGACGGACGATGAGACGGGATCTTAAAAATGAATTATGACACGCTCGAATATTCGATTCCCGAAATCGAATTCAATTTCGTGGTTAGAATTGTTCAGACGTGATTTTAGCCCTATCCAACTAATTAGGTAGCTTTTAGGGATTTTACCGCGAATACATCCCTTAACGGCTTCACCCAATAGGTTAGTTAACTCGTGAGTGATCAGCTCAAAGAAAAAGGACTATAGGCACGTCGACGAAATGCCCATTTCACTTTATCGAAACGGGGTC
This sequence comes from Eucalyptus virginea, assembly GCA_014182375.1. Taxonomy (NCBI): domain Eukaryota; kingdom Viridiplantae; phylum Streptophyta; class Magnoliopsida; order Myrtales; family Myrtaceae; genus Eucalyptus; species Eucalyptus virginea. The sequence goes on along the minus strand of CM024520.1, from coordinate 3,752,832 downwards.
GAATTTCAGGATGTCACACAATCATTTCCTTCTTTTACTACCTGAACAGGGGTCTCCAAAAGCTCCATATCGTCAATGATAAGTAGGGTTGGGTCTGCTAATCTATTCTGTTTTTTGGCCCTTTGGGTCTTCAAGCTTTTCTTGATGTTGATTTCCTTATTCAAAAGATTCGATTTGGGGAGTTCAAGGCACATTATCTGTTTACCATTATCTCTTTTGTTCATAGAGCTAAAGCTGAGCCTTCCATTGCTTTGTTAGAAGATGAACTTTCTGCCCTTTTCTTGTTGTGAATGGGGGTCGCCCTTGTCTCCAATTCATTCCTAACCCCTTTTTCCATTCCATCTTCTATGGCTGGTGTTTCGGGGATTACTTCTTCAGCATCTGTGTTTGTTTCTAATTTGCCATAGAAAGCTTCCCAATGAGAACTATGATCTCGTACTTCCGCCTTAAGCCAGTGACCAAATTTTCTTGCCCTGTTTTATGCCCATTTAGTCTATTCATAGGGAATTTCCTCACAATATGTAGCATAATGGCCAATTCTCCCACACGAGTAGCAATAATGTGGAAGGCGTTTGTATTTAAATTCCACCCATAGTTTTTTATTCCCTATGTCCAATATGGCTCCCGATTTTAAGGGTGCATACAAATCCAATTCTACCCTCGCCTTCCCTACTTTGTATGGACCATTTCTTTTAGAATCCATATGTATTTCCAACACTCTGTCTACCCTTTCGACCAAATCAGCGAACACTTCCTCTCTAAACCACAATGGAGGTATCCCACCAATCTGAACCCATAAAGCACAACGGGAAAAGTCATAACAGTGCTCTGGGATCTCTGGTTCGCATTGTTTAAGGACTAAAAGATTGCTAGCGAAGGACCACGGACTTGTTTTTATAATTCTCTCTTTGTTCTCCTCTGATTGAAATACCAACGAGAAAAATCATGGCTCCTTTTGTGAGCAAACAACTGAATATGTTTTCCATGCCTTCTTCATTGTGTTGGAAAAAGCTTGGAAGTTAACATTAGGTTTGGAGAACAACTTACCAAATAGAGTTTGTCTGCATTCCTTGCTTTTATTGGAAGGGATTTCTATTGATACTTCTACAACATCACTGTCTGACCAAAGATGGCCTAAGCTTTTACACAAAGCTGCTAATCGCAAGCCGGTCTTTGTCTCACCTTCCATCTCTTCTTTCTGCAGGGTCCCAGCTTGAAGCTCCTGCGTATTGCTTGCTCGAAATAGGACCTAAATGCCGGCTTGGGATGCTTCCTGTGATGGCTTTCGTTATAGGTGTAGTGTGATGGTTGGACTAGAAGGATTTGCTTGTGGGTTCTTTTGACTTTGGAGATTATGGGGAAAAGCGTGAGGTTAGATTGAAGGGAGCTCTGTGAAAATGGGAATAGGATTTCTGAAAATGGCTAAGTGATCTAGGCTGAAATAAGTGTTTAGTGTGAGGAGATCCTTGAAGAGGAAGTTGCAGAGGAAGAGGTAAAGGGCAAGCTGAGAGGATTCGTCTATGGAGTTAGGGTTTTTTTGGTGGATACTCAGGGGGAGGAGAAGGATTAGGGTTCGAAAATAAACTTCTTACCAAATCTGGGAGGCACTTGGATCCATGTGGAAGGACCAGCAAAACCAAAATCATGGTGGTTTTAGGGTTGTGTTTTCACTATCAGCCATTGAAGGGATAGGGAGAAGCTCTGCCTTAAGGAGAGAGAGGAGCTCTTCCGAGAAGAGAGTTTGAAAATAAAGAATACGTTCTTCAAACGAATTGCAAATACTAACGAAAAATTGGAATGTGAAGAATTGGTCCTTTGGTAGACACCTAGATCTAACGAAGATTTCAAGGCACTCTACCTTAGAATAGGAAAATGTTCCTTTGCAACGGTCCTTGCAATGTGATTAGATCACCGAGTGTTTAGGTCTACATTAATGATGGATTGTTCCAATAATAAGTGGCTTGAAATCATTGACTTTCAATGCCAATTCGATAATGACATGCGTGAAAATCTGATGCAAGCCTAGGGGAGGCTTTCTCAAACAATAGGATCGGGAGAGTGACTCGCACACGAAAACTGGACAAACAGGAATTTCAGCACTGCGCGAACTCAGGAGAACAGTCGTATCTTTGTCGATACAGATCGGATCGACCTGATTCCAAAGCCAAATGAACAAAGACTTCTGGATCTACAATTTCTCTGTTTTGGGTTTTCTGAAATAAGCAATGTAGGATAGTCGAAATTAGGTTGGAAGTAACGAACAGAATAGGAAAAGATAGGAACTTCGTTGGTTGCTCTTCTAGGCCTCCAAGGAAGTTGAAAGGGACACCGATTCTTCTAGATCGATGACTGCAACTCTTCAAGGATGCAGATTTCGAAAGCTCCGACTCTTCAAGGACGGAGTGAAAACTCTTCTAGGTTTTCAAGGGTTGAACTCTTCAAGGTTCATGATACTTGCTTCAAGCAAAGCTTTTCATTAATCAAAAGTTGTCTGTCTTCTACAAGGGATTGGCTTATATCATCAAAGAAATAAAAACAGAACGTTGAAACTAGGAGAAATAAAGACAAAGCGTTGAAAACTAGGAGAAATAAAAACGGAGCATTGAAAATAGGAGATATAGTAAAGGGCATGGAAACTATAAACTAGTAAAAGCGTCACGCGAGCTTCCAAGGTGTCTTTCAAGCTTCCGGGATGGACTCAAGATGTCGTTATGGCTTCTCGGTTTCGTCGAGCTTTAATGCGGGCCGATCTTCTTGGTCGAGAGAGCCGGTCTTCAATGTGGGCTGCATCAAAATCTCAGCAGCATTATATGTCCAACTTGAATAGGTAAAGAGATGCTTCCAGTGAGTCAAATGTTTAGCACATCTAGTTGCACCAATGCCTTGAAGCTTAAAGGGGTTCTGTTAATCATATGCAAGAATTCAAGTATAGCACCCTAGATCACTCAAGCAAAAAAGAAAGTAGAAGAGATGTGATTGTGATACCTTGTAAGTCAAGGATTAGGATTCTTTAGACAGACAATAAAAAGATATATGAAATTATCATCAAATTATAATTTCTTTGCAAGAGTAAAGTCAAAAGAGTTCTACAATTTGGTGCATGTGCTTCTTCCTTTGGATCCCTCCTTTAGCCCTACACACACTTTTGCCAAGAACTTATAATCTAAGCCTCATGAAATTTTAAGGACTATTTCACAAGGCGCTCTGTTCATTTGGACATGTTTCTTCATTGCAATTCTTTCTAATAGAGATGCATTAATCTAATCACGTGATATATCGTGCTTTTTATCACTTACATCTCCTAACTCATTAGTATTGCGGAGAAGTGCCTCTACACTCCTATATTATTTCAAATAATTCTCAAATTGGTCACAGCTTTCGAGAAACAATGCTCCATACAGATAGCACACATTATATCACGTGATTTGATACAGGTCAATCTCCGCAAATCCAACCTTCATTACTTGGCATCCCTCTTCATCTTGAAACAATCCTCAGAATAGAATTTCAAAAATTCGAGCAATTCATCCATGTCAATGATTTTGATACAGGTCCATCTCCGCAAACTCCTCAATTCATTTCTTCAAATATGATTAATGTCCTTCTTCCTCAAAGAAGTCACCATGTGTCGACTAACAGCGGTAAACTAGTGCACACTATAAGCACGAGTAGTACTACTAGTGTAATGTTTGAAGTTTTCATACTTGGACCAACTTTTTTGTCCAACATTTTATATGCATTAGCAATGGATAAATGTTTACATATTGATAAACTTGTTGCCATCCATGTCATAGCACAAATCACGAAATCTTCTAATAAGTACCGGTTTACTGTCCTTGTCATCGTTAGGAATACTATCTCATGTAAATAAATATATAAATCCCAAACTTAATTAAGACCTTACTGTCCTTGTCATCGTCTAATAAAAATCCAAAATCTTCTAATAAGTACCGCCTTACTGTCCTTGTCATCGTCAGGATTTAAGATCTTGCTGCCATCCACGTCCAGAGACAATAGGGGTGTTCAAAGCCTAGAGCGCATGTGGGCTTTGGCTTCTTATTGAACGTGGCATATAACGCGAAAATTGATTAGTTAAAGACTATTCTGAATCGGCAAAAATAACATTGAAAGAACTAATTAATCAAAATCACAAATGAAAAATGTGAAAGTTGATATTTATTGAAAAAGAAAAACACTCTGTATTATCATAAAAATATAAGATTGAATTAATCAAAGAAAACTAATAAAAAATTTGAAGGGAAGAGCAAAAAATTGAGAAAAAAATAAACTTCATTTCAAGCCTAGCGGCCCATTGGCCTGCATTGATTTTTTTAATGATTTAATTTACTTAATATATAATGAAAATATATAAAAATACACAAAGCGAATGAAAAATTAAGGGAAAAGACCAAAAAACGAGAAAAATTAACTTGATCATATGTGTGGCGGCCTCTTTGATAGATTTATGATCAACACAAATCAGAAGGTGAAGTAGACGATCTTCAAGAATGAGTTGCTAGTGACAAAAGTTTTCAGACACTCGCCGCTTCTCTTGTGCGCTAGGATCTCAATATCGAATAGTTGTGTATTTTTCAATAGCCAAGAAATACAATTAAATATATAACATAGATAGACAAACGAAAAGGACAGCACGTCGGACACTACCTAGGCCATTCTAGAACGAAATACATTGTCAAACAATAGACACAATAGTCGCTAAAAAACAACAGTGCCGTAACGCAACCCTTATACACCATGGGAATGAATCCATCGTTCCCCACAGACATAACAATTGCTCGATCAAAATGCTGATGAAAAACACATCCTAGTATTGCCATTTTTAGTTTCATTTCCTGTGTACTTTCTCAAACAAAAGGCATGCGGTAAGACAAAACTCGAATGTGTAAGAAGTGAAACCCTAGGTCAGCAATTTACCCGGATCCTAAGGTTTGCATGAAGCAAGGAGCGTTGCCAAGGAGGAGTTGAGTTCATCTTCTGAGTAGAGAGCTTCGTGAGTTCAACTTCTGGGTTAGAACTTGGAACGCAACGAAGAGGGAAATGACTAGGACCGATAATTTTACAAACTGGAAGTCAAACTGGTTTTTAGTTAGAATTTGGAATGGTAACTTTTCAAAAGGGAGGTGGAACCTGTTTTGAAGTTGGGGAGCAGGGGTACAAGGCTTTGCCGAAGATGCAACTGTGACGAATCGCAGGAGATAGTGTCTTTAGTACCGGTGAGCCCTTTACCAAATTATGAGGAATTGCAGTAGATAGTGTCTTTAGTACCGGTGAGCTCAACCTCCTACACACTCGAATTAGAGGACGTCTATACAATTCCTTTGTCTTTCTTTGCTTTCTTAACTGCTATTTTGCAAATAATTACACCAAAATCATATTTGCTTTGAGCATATACACATTGAGTCAATGAATCTTTTAACCTGAAGTCCTTCTAGAGAATGTGCACGGAATATCCACGGCATGTGCATGGTACAAGCACAAAACAAGGAAATGTTTGCCAAGGTCAAGGAAAAGAGGGTGTGGCCGAACTACATTAGTGTAAATTTGTTTTCGAGGCAATAAGCTGATTCGAAAAAAATAAGGTGATTTACACACAGTTGGATTTCTTAAAAAATGGAGATCTTCGAGGCAGCGATGTTCTAAGTAAAAATAGAGTTCTTGGAAGCATGGTAGTCAAGTGGCGGTCTTTAAAGCAAAATGAAGGTCCTAGAAGCGGTGAAAATAGAGGTCATCTATGTGCAGGGTCAAGCGGCACTTTGCAACGTCTGAAATTATTTTTTTTCTATTCTGAAATGTAAGATCTGAGAGAAAGAAGGATGAAGGTTTTTGTAAAGCCATGAACGAAGGTTGAAGATAGATATTGGGTAGGTGTTTAAAATTTTCCCAAAAGCTGCTCGACGTTTATGATCCCATAGGAGGTCAGAAATTTTACTTTTATTTAATTACCACTTTTCAAGTGGTCTGGACAAACGTGCGCCACGTTATACGTGGTGCTTTTATATCATTGAATATTTCTCTATCCGAATGGAAAAAGTGCTTATTAATATGACCAAAAATTTTAAGCTGGAGGCCTAGATTCTGAATTTTGGCAAGAGCCTGTGAGGCCTCAAATGCCTAGACATAACGAAAAGAAAAAATTATGTGCGAAGTTGCTGGGCCGGACTTTATAATGAAAAGGTCCCACTCAAGCCCGCTCAAAGCCCTTCGAGCTTAGCTCTATCTCTAGGTAGTATTCAATGTTGGAGCTCTCAGTGGCAAAGTCTCTCCTTAAAAACCCTCAGTTAAATATCACTTGTATTTATAATAAGAGGGCTATGGTGATTAATGAGCAGGATATTGCCATATGGAAATTTAGACTTGGTGAAATGGTTGATATTTTGTAATGTGTTATTAAGAAACTGGCCAATCATAGTTGCCTTGTGTTAAAAGTAAAAAGGCCGAATATGGGCTTCTAAAAGAATGCCGAATATGGGCTGCCATATAAACATACAGTGATATTGCAGTGCAGAAACTTACAATTGGATGGCCTAATAAAACAATTGAATTGCAAACATCACCTGTCGACTTCCGAAGTTAATCGCTCTTCCTTTTGAAAAAACACGTCAATGGTAGAAGCTATTCCATATCGATTTCACTCTTCGATTTATTTTTCCCATCCTTAATATAAAATTATGTTGAAAAGATTCTCCAAACTTAGTAAAAGCTATGAAAAGCTCCTAAAAATGCTGTTGTTTATGGACAATTGGGCAAATTCGTAGCCATAAATGAGGCAATTCTAGAAAATGAAGATTTTAGAAAAAAAACAAATAGCTCATCTTGAAAGTTGAACAAGTAGAAAGGTGGAAGATGGGTGAGGCAAATTGTTTAGTAGAAGGAAGGGTGGTTAAAGGAAGTGCTCTGTCCCGCCCCCTTGAAGAGAGAAACAGAGGAGGAAGGTGGGGGGGGAGGAGATGTAGCAGTATTTTCAAGAGTATAGAAAAAGATTTAGAAGTCTATGCTGAAGACAATTTTTTTTGGGCCTAAGGCACGCATGGTACCCTAAATCAAATTAAGCTCTCGACTTATTCACCGTGAATCAACAGATTCAACACAACACTACGAACGTGGAAATAGTGATGCTTAACATTCGACCATAACTTAACGAGTGTACTGACAAATTAATGTATTCATGTATCCGCAATTTATTGAAACCAATTATATGAGACAGTTTCATCTGCAGGAATCCTTATCAAATATGTTGAAATCAATGCATGAAAATACTACTTTTCATTGAGAAAATCCACTTAGTCTTTCCTTGGTTGCCGTAAAAGACATGATTCTCAGTAGTCAAATCCATGGTCAATCGGATTGTCATGCAACGATGACCCAATTGCACATTGGCGCCACTTGCAACAACAAATGTGGATTCCATAACTAGTTGGATTGCCCATGTCAGATGTCAACAAGGTCAAATTAACTAGATAGAGGAATCGGTTTGATTCCCAAAACATAAAGACTGGATCGAACAAAATTAGAGTTTTAAGGATCTTATTCGACGTTAGCTGAAAGTAGTAGTAAGTGCATGGGTTATTCTATCACACTGGCCCATTGAAATTTGATGGATTGAGCACATGCAATTTGGATGAGGCCTGCTAAGAAGAAGCGGTTTTGGCTGGGACTCTTCACTCCATGGACCCCGCCCAAAAACGCGGGGAGCGACTCATTACGCGTGCGTGTTGCAACGCGCGAAGAGTTGCAAAGACTTCCAGCTTGGAGATCGTTGACTTCAACTCTCAAGCATCTGCTAAATCCCTCTTTCTTTCAATGGAGCTTTGGAGCTAGTCAGTGATGCTTCGTTGAATTGCATGTAAGTAGAGCGTCTTCCTTCTGAACTCTTTCGCTCTTTCCAATAATTGACCATGTTGTTCATCCATTCTGAGGATTGAATTTGATTATATGGTTCTCATAAGCGCTGCTTGTTGCATGGGGTGATGGCTCCGATGTATGTCGCTTCGTCCTTCTTTCGATCCACTGATTTTGCCTGAAAAATTCTGGGTTTGACGGAATTGGGTGGAAAAAACAGAAAGAAAAAACCCATGGAAATGTTTCTCTCGTTTGATTAGAAAGAAATAGGCAGTATGTATTCGTGTCTTGGTATAATCTTATGTATGAACTGCTATTGTGCTTCTTCTATGATGCTAAGAGGAAGATGAGCTGTTGAGCTGATATGGAAGTTGAGTTTCGATGTGGTGTTCTTTATTGACATTTTTTATGGACTATTTTTGTGAACTCTTATGTGAACGGGGGATCTTGCAACCATCTGGCTAAGAAGTTTATATTCTTTCACTTGTAGCAGTTCTTCTTCTTATATAATCTTCTCCTTTGTTCTGTCTTTCCTAACTGGAGGAGTCATTCCACCATCAACATCTAATGATTTTCTGTTTTCGCAACATCTTTTTGTCTATTCGAACTCTGTCACCAATAGAACTTTTCTCTCCCTCTCCTCTCTTTTTCCATTGGAAAGTAGTTTACCAATAGCTGAATTGAGGTGAATCAGCTTTGCTTGCTGAAAATGTCCAAGTATTTACAGTTTCATGTTTTGGAGTCGAAGCATGTGCCATTGGTGCGTGTGCTAGAAAGATGAATTCATGATGCATCTAAGATTGCATTTAAAAGTAAAGTTGCCTTCTAAAATTGCAAAATTTCAGACTACATGCTAAAAACCTTAAGTCAGTGTTAAAATGGTACGGCAATTTCATCTTGACGACATTGAAATTCATAATCTTCTTTGTATCTGTAGTATTCCAATTTTATTGTAAATGTTCAATGTTCTCCAGCTTTTCCACACTCCTATCTTTGAGTTGATTGGAGAATGAAAATCAATGCATACAAGCAAGGTGGTCGGTGCATGTTCAGCACGCCCAGTAGATCTGACCTGTTGGTCTATGTGTTATTTCTATTCTTCTTTTGCGAGACTCTTCTAATTAAGTAGGCATTTATTGTGTAGATTTCTGGTTCTTATGACTTAAATAGGTATTTTTTTTTAGCTCTTGCACCCTACTCAAATGTCTGATTATGCTCTTCAAATTGTGATAGTAGTTTCGGTTGCAGGTCATATGAACATCTTGAGCGGTCGTGCTATCCTCAATCTGAGCTGTCTCTTCAGTATTTGACCCGGCGTCTCCAAAATTGAAGTTAGTCAACACCTAGACCTTATTTTTCTTTAGCAACTTTTCATCCTTTCCTTTAATATGTTGAATACAAAACTACTCTTAGAAATCGTTAGAGGAACAATAAACAGCTGTGATGCCACAATTAGAGGAGTCTATAATTTATCTGTCTCCTTGAAATGAAATATATTTAATTTGCTGGCGATAATGTTTATCAGGGTTCTATGTTTCTTGGCGATCAAATGTTAAGTAAAGGACTGTCAAGTAAACGTGTGTTTCAATCAGCTCCTTCCAATTCTTGCAGTTGTATGGAACAGATTTAAGAAAATGAAGAGCAGATCAAGATTTTGGGTTAACTTTGGCACCCTCTTCGTTTGGCTTTAAATTTTGGCATCTTTTTATTGTGCATAATAAATTTGTTCCCTTTTTCTGGTAAAGACTAGACATTCTTGTTCTTGCAACTACTACTTCTAGTGAGTTTTTCCATTATGATTTATGTTAAGATTATAAACTCTAGCTGGTTGCTTGCACAGTATGGTTGAGGCAGCAGCTACGGCAGCAGCTGTTGAGGCATACAGGGATGGGAAAAGCTTAATAGCTTATGTTGGTCGCAAAATTGATTATGCGAATGATCTTGAAAAGAATTTTAGAAGGCTCAAAGAGGAAGCAGAGAAACTCTTTGCTAGGAGGGATGACGTGGAAGCTGAAGCAAACAAAGACAAGACAAAGAAAAAAACTAAAGAGTGTGAAGCCTGGATTGGTAGGGTTAAAAATGAAGAGAATGAGGTTCAAGAACTAGAAAATAAATTTAGAAAAGGAAGAAAACGTCCATGGAAAGGGCGTCGCATTTGGTCAGCTTCCAATTTCAGTAAACGTTTGGCTGAGAAGTGCGAGGAATTGCATAGTCTATGGGCAGAAGGAAGACTTGAAACAGAAGCAGTTATCGAGAGACCACCTGAGCGTGTCAGAACGATGCATGCTCCGAAAACAGAAAGCAAGCCATCAATCCATTGTGCTGTTGAAGAGGTCCTTGGTTACTTGCGGGACGACAATGTGAAAAGAATTGGGCTTTGGGGGACAGTGGGAATAGGGAAGACCACAATCATGCATAATTTGAACGATGATGTAGAGATCAGCAAAATGTTTGACATTGTAATTTCAGCATCAGTTTCCAAAGAGAGTAGCATAGAGAAGTTGCAAAAGGCAATTGTACAGAGGCTAAAATTGAATACTGAAGGGATCAGTGATTCACATGAAATATCGTGGAGAATATCAAAAGAATTGGAGAACAAAAGATACTTGCTTCTTCTGGATGAAGTTTGGAATGTTTTTGATTTACAGGCAGTAGGATTACATGATAACAGCCAGGATGGTAAGGTTGTGTTAGCAAGTAGATACGAACATGTTTGTTGGGATATGGAAGTTGATGAGTTGGTCAATGTGAAAAGGCTGTCTGAAGCAGATGCATGGAAAATGTTCCGGGAGAAAGTGGGTAGGAATATTAATCTGCCTGGTGTTGAACCACTTGCCCGTCTAGTGGTAACTGAATGTGCTGGTTTACCCCTTCTGATTGACAGAGTTGCAAGATATTTCAGAAAGAAGGGTAACATTAATCTCTGGAGGGATGGATTAAGAAGCTTGCGGAGATGGCCTAATGTCAAAGTCCAAGGCATGGACGAAGTTCTTGAATTTTTGAAATTCTGTTATGACGAGTTAGATGATGAAGGGCAAAAGATTTGTTTCCTTTATGGCGCACTGTTTCCGGAGGATTCTGATGTCTTTATAGATTATTTGTTGGAGTGCTGGAGAGCAGAAGGCTTTCTGAGCGATGCAGTTGATTTTACCGAGGCTCGTGATCGAGGGCATGGCATATTGCATGATCTCATTGATGTTTCCTTGCTAGAAAGAAGTGAAAAAATTAAGCACGTCAGAATGAATAAAGTGCTTCGGAACATGGCACTCAAAATTTCGTCTAAAGGCAAGAATTCTAAATTCTTGGTGAAAGCTTGTGAGAGGCTGAATGAGGCCCCTAAAGAAGAAGATTGGAAAATGGCAAACCGCATATCTCTAATGGATAACCAACTGTGCACATTACCGGAAACGGTAGATTGCACTTCTCTCCTTACTCTGATGCTGCAGAGAAATTATGAGCTGGCATTAATTCCAAACCCGTTCTTCAAATCTATGGAAAAGCTCCGAGTTCTGGACTTGCATGGCACTCGGATAACATCCTTGCCATTATCACTGTTGTCCCTGACAGCTCTAAGAGCACTTTATCTAAATTCTTGCAGCCTTTTAACTGAACTTCCCATTGGCATGAAAGCATTGGCACATCTTGAGGTTCTTGATATCCGAGGCATTGGAATTGACTATTTGCCGGTTCAGATTGGGGACTTGCTTAATTTGAGATGCTTGCGGATCTCCTTATCCAATTCATGTATGAGACGGGTGATTGAGGGACGGTCAAGAGTCATGGACATTGGTCACAATGTCATCTCAAGGCTCTCTTTGTTGGAAGAGCTTAGCATTGATGTGCATCCTAATAACCAATGGTGGGATGTGGTTGTAAAGGCTATTACCCAAGAAGTGGCCACCTTGACGCGCTTAACTTCCCTATCATTTTGTTTTCCTTCTGTTGAGTATCTGAAAATTTTTGTCACTAGCAGCTCACTCTTGAAGAATATTTGCTTCACCTTCCGATTCTCCGTTGGTTACCATGAGTCTACCAAATACCGAATCATTGATCATTTTGAGTATGAAATCTGCAGATGCTTGAAATATGCAAATGGGGTCGGTGTGGATCATGCAATTTCTGCTGTACTTGCTAAACTGATGCATTTGAACTTTTATGCCACAAGGGAATTTCAAGCATATCAGACTTTGGCAACGCCAATATAAACAAGGTGCGGGGTTGCTTGATTGAAGGGTGCTCTGACATCAAAGCCATGGTTGATGGCAACCATTCCACAGCAGGTGCATTGGAATGCATGGAGAAGATAGTTATAACCAATGCCCCAAAATTGACATGCCTTTGGAATGGTCCCGTCCAATCTGGAAGCCTAGCCCAACTAACTTCGCTAAGTATATGTAAATGTCCAAAACTGATGAAAATATTCTGCTATGGCATGATTTAACTACTTTCTAAGCTTCAGTATTTGAGAGTTGAAGAGTGTCATGAGATTACAGAGATCATCATGAAAGCTGAAAACAACAATTTAGACCCTAGTGCACTTCCAGGTCTGAAGACTCTAAAACTTATTGATCTGCCTAAGTTGAGAAGCATTTGGACTGATAACTCATTGGTGTGGCCGTCATTAGAGGGCATTACAATAGACACGTGCAAATCTCTGCGGAGTTTGCCCTTCGGCAACCATAATGCAGCCAAACTGAGACATATTGAAACTCAAAGAGTGTGGTGGAGGCAGCTGTCCTGGCAGGAAGATGAAGCTGAACAAAGATTACGTCCTATATGCATATTCAGCCAGTAATTGGCCCATTTTATGACAGGTAAGAAGTTCAATTTCTAGTGGTTTGACGTTGCAATTTAATGCTGGGATCATAGTACCTTGCTGTCTTAAGTGTTTAATTATATATTAGTATCGTGCTTTGTCGACTAGAGATCTGTACTTTGTGATTGTTAGTTTCTTCTCAATAGTAAACTGAGCTCTAGTGATTTGAAATCTTTGGGTATAATTTTGTTTAATGAACAGCGTCTGTTACTAGAAGGGTCGCAGAGAACTTGAGTTTGCCTTTGCTCACATATTAATCGTTGAAGGAGCTTTTAGCTGATTGCAGAACTTAGTTTGCTGAGAAGTAAGGTCAGTTTACATAATTTGTCTTCCATTTTCGTATCGTGTATTATCAAACAATTGTATGTTGTAGTACGGCAACTTGAGAACTGAGTCAACTGTTGTCTAGTTTGTGTAATTAACCAATTGTTAGACGAATCATTTGCTTCTAAGCTGAATGTGCATATTGAGCCTTTTTCACGGAAACGTGCTGTGGATGCGGATCTAATTACATCAAATAGACAACTGCAGGGAGCACATAAAATAAGAATATAGAATAGTAAAACAATATTAACCATAAATTGTCGGGCCCACTTGTTTAATTGTTATCACGCCAACTTTTAAAATACTATGCAGATTTCAAAAAATTATGAAAAATTATTCGTGAATCAATCTACCAAAATTACATCTTGTGAAAGTTTTAAGTGTTTCATATTACAAAAATGTCAGTGAGCCGCAAAAAATAAAAATTAGGCAAAATGTGAAACATATTTGAACCTTTGACATATGCTCTCATACTATAGTAAACGAACTATCTGTTGAGTAATTTCCCGGATAAGTTCCTATCGTCTATTTAAAGTGAAATCTACAGTTTCAGCATCTTTGGAGCCAGTTTTCGAGTATGGTCCTCGTTCTCGGCCATTTGCTGATTAATTTGGTTTATGACTTTAATAGTGTTTTTAGAATAAATATGCCATTTTCTCATTTGAATGGACTTTATGTATATCTTTCTAGTTGTTAAAGAAGTCTCTAGGTTGGTTTACACATACTAGGATTTTTAGGGCTTTTAGCCCTGGTATATGCCCAAAAAGAAGAATGATCTTGAGCTCGAAGAATTTGCCCACATTAGACTTTCAGGTCAATGGGCTGGTTCCTTTCACAGCTCTGACTAGGATGTTGTCTGGAAACAAACCCCCAAAAGCATATCAAGCATGCTTGTTAACATTATCCCTCCAAGAGTGGAGGTGTAGTTTGACTGCCACAGTATTTCAGCTCGAGAATTTTGAAACCAAACCAATTAGCAGGAAACTAACTGAATTTAATCAGTCTTCGTTTATTTTCTGTAGTTGCTAGAGTTGAGCATTCACTTTTCCCTGCATATCATATTTCTCATATAATTTAGTCAGCAGCCAACACAAAGTTCTCTCAAAGGAAAAAGTCGCCATGTTATTCTTTACAGGAAAAGAATTGATCATCTCCTTTCAAAAACTAATGTGTTGGAAATGACACATACCCGAGTTGAACACTCTAAGAGAGCAGCAGATGCATAGCTGAGACAAAACCATCTAGATATCGAAGCATTTGGAGTTTAGACTGATGGGCTGACAATTAACGATTTTGTAGATGTTGGTTGGTGCATCAGACTCAAGATTCACCTCGATTTGATTCTTTCTCTTTATGAGTTCATTTGGTCAAATCATCCAAAACCAATAAAACCAATACAGATCCCTTGTTTGATTAAGCTGCCTCTTACAAGGCACTAATTTTTTGTTTTTGTTGTAATTGTCATGTCTTGGCCAACTAACAAATATCTCAACTAATCCGCCTGCCCAAGCGAGTTTAAGGCTAGAGCATATGCAATAAGAGTTTTCCACTGTAATTTTATCTTGGTTGATGTTGGAGACGAAACAACCACTGGATCAATTTTTAAATGCGGTCAAACTAAAAATGAATATTAGTCTAAGCGAATCTCCTTGTTATGCATTCTGTTGTTCATAATTCGATGCATTCATTGAATGTCTAGTGTGGTAAGTGGGTACAAATGTCTACAATACCAAGGGATAAAGAAAAAGAAACGTAGTTGGTTCTGTCATAATATCGATTTGGTGATCCTCAAAGTACGCGAAACTCACTTGCAAGAAGAGGATCATGTCCTCTATAACCGCCCTGTAACTATATTTCACTCAAGTAGATCATACTTACCCCCCCAACCCCAAACAAAAAAAAAAAGAAAAAGAAAAGTAAAACCTACAATACTGCTGTATTTGGTTTTGGTTTGGTCTCAACCAATTTGTAATGTCTTTCAACTGCCTTTTCTTAATAGGTCGTATGAAAGAAATCACTCGAAATCAAGTGAGAATTGTTATTTGTTTCAGTTTGGTTTAATTCAATTATATGGCTTGAATCGGTTTTCTATTTTTTAGTATTCCCGTGTAAAAGCCGGCCCTTCATATAAAATGCAAGATGTGGGGATAAATGAACATCACAATGATAGTAGCTCGTTTAGTGACTAATTTATTTGTTTTCCTCCACTTCGTGGATGATGTCAGCTTCATCTATGAACAATTTATACTCATTACACTCCCCAAGAACACAAGATTTGAGTCGCTCCATATTTCCAAACTGAACTTAGAGAGCTTCTTAAGATCTGCGTGCCTATCCAAATAAAAGGCATTTGACTGTTCCGGTATGTCCTTGATTTCATGGGAACACCATGTTACATACATCAAGTATCCGTCATGTTGATCTAATTCAAATTCAACACCAGATGGTAGTTGATTCATCATGCGGTTAGCCTAATTACAAACTGATTTAAGAATGGATGCGCTAATTGATTGTCGGAGCTGATTGAACTTCCTAAGAAATTCCAAGTTTGGAAAGTAGGATTTCAGGGTATTTAATTTTGGTAAGGTGCAGACTCTGGAAAGAATACCCTTGGCACACTTGTTCCGCCATTCAGCATCAAAATCCACATATAAATTTAGTTCTTCTAACTTTGATAGAGCTGGTATAACTCCACAAGGAATCACTGGGTTAAAAACTTGAGCATTTGCTTTCTGAGATGCACTTCCTGATATTGACACTTGTAGGCAAGTGAGATTGGTTTATCTTTCTACCGCTTTTGGTAGATACATGGTTTTTGTCCCCTCGAGATCAAGATCAAGCAACTCAAGGCGAATGAGCCCTCCAATTGCCACAGCAATAATCCTCAATAGAACAACATGGTTTAAGAAGAACCTTTTGAGGATGACTAATTGTGATATTGACTCTGACAAAGACCTGATGCGAGTCCCTGATAAGTTCAGAACTTCTAGGGCAGTCATGCAATTGAAGATGAAGGAGGTATCAATCTTAGCTTGTACTTCCTTTGAGGAAACATTGCTGTGAGTAAAGGGCACCTAGTTTCCTCTGGTAGTTCAACGATCTCGTTACGCATTAAGGATATCTCTTCAGCACTCTCCCATTCCTCAACCTTAGTGGCTCCGTCGAGTCCAAACAAACTCCAGTCAGAAACAAGTGACTTTCCTCTAGTTGAATAATTAAGTTTGCCAACACATGCTGATCCGGAGTTTGAAACTTGACAAATCCTTCTCTCTCATCAATTTAGGAGTAATTAGCATTGACTAAATTCTTTTGACTTTCTGGCCTTTATTCTGGGCGTCTACCATACCATCCCTTATCCATCTGCCTATCAGACACTCCGTTTCTACCTCTTTGTAGTTGCTATGAAGTAACATGTCCTTCAAAACATTTTTGACTATTCTTGTCATCTGGACCTTCAGTGCTGAGCCTCAACACAATAATCATTAGGGCTTCAATATCGTCTCCATAAATTGCACGTTGCAGGCTCAGTGGTTCAAGGGCATGTTTCCAAATGGAAGAGTCATGCACATCCTTCAGTGCTCGTACCATGAGAACAATTGCTCTGGATTCATGAGTGCACTTTCTGTTTCTCTGGCTATAGCTTGAATTTCTGAAGAGTGAACTATTCCACCTGCACAGTGGTAAAATAGCTTCCAAGAAAGATGATCATCCAAACTTAGCATCCTGTCCACTGCCATTTCGCTGCAAACTTGTTCTGATTTAGTCACCAAGAATGCGTTGCTACCATACTGTGGCGTTGGCTCAGAATCCCCATTGACCTCGGATTTAGGAGTTGACGAATGTCATTGAGAACAAGTAACCAGCACTCTTTTCACCAAGTCTGAGATGTCAGCTTTCAAAGGCTTTAACTAAATCAGATGACATATGCTCCGCAATCTCCTCAGGCACCTCTTTCATGTCGTGTTCTCAGGAAAAGTAATCCAAGTCGTCAAAATGGAACAATTGTTCGATTGTTTGATCACATTAGGCTTCTCTATCCCGTCATTTCCATGAATTCCAACTTTTCCAATATCCAAACGTCTAATGTCCCCTCCATAATAAGTATTATGTCATGATATTAGGAACGTTGCGGCCCTATGACGTCTCTCATTTTGTCTGTCAGACCAAATGACTTGTCTTAATAGACGTCCGTCTCATGCGAAGCGGTGCATGAGTCACTTTGCTCGTGCCCTTGTGGAATGTAGACAAGCTTTTTGCTGCTATTTCCTTCCCAGTTTGCAAATCCTACTGGTCTGTAGGTCCTCCTAATTATCCTCGGATTCCGATCTGTGTCCAACTTGCTTTCGTTACCTTTTGCTAAGAACTAGCTTTTCATACGAAAAATCAGTGAAAGAGTTATTCACTTGTATAATCATAGGGAAGGGTAATCAAAAGATTGAGATTGAAAAGGATCCTCTAGATGCCGAGCTCAATTGGGGCTCATAATCAAGTGAGACATGCGGATGATCGAATGTTGTCAACAGATTAAGCCCCTCGGATGGAGCAAGAGCCTGGCCATCGCGGTTGGATTAGTAAACTGTTCTTTATCCTGATTACTCTTGCCAGATCAATGTGAAGTACAGATTTTTCATCCTCCCCCTCCCAGATTATACATGTTATCAATATGCAGCAGACCAAATCCTGCGTAAACAATATTGTTCCAATTGCTTTATGTTGTTTTCCCATTCTCGTTACCATTTTAATAAAACAAGAAAAGAAAGGAAAAATCAAACTAAAACCACACAGTACGAGTATGACAAGCGGACGTCAGGCGAGCACAGAGAGTATAGAGATAAAAGGACATTCGACACAGCGACACTCCTAGTGAAGCGTGACCCCGTGGTCTCCTTGATTATGGGCGTTCACAAAAACGAGGTCACCTTTGTGAACCCTGGTTATTACCTTCTCAGTTTGCGCATCGACATGGTGAATGATTTGATTTCTTTTGTTTCTTTTACCACATTGCCTGAGTGTAGATTCATTTGAGATTTCTGCTCGAATTGGTTAGCACTTCAAGGTTTTGTCCTGATCTTTTTTAAAGATAATCCAAGTCATTGAAAAAAGTGATCTTCTTGTACATATTCAGCAATGGATTGGGTGGTGGTTTTCCATCCTGAGGACCACCCCTAGCCTCAGAGGCTCTTGAACCGCTCTCAACTCCTAATTATGGAAGTCATTAGCTTCAGAATCCCTAAGCCCAGACACCCTCTTAGGAGTTCAGTGAGTCATCGTATTCTTCCACTGTGGTCACTAAAAGACGTGTTATATACGTTTTTGTCAAGTTGTGATAGTTAGAAACTCAATGGTTTTGATGATTAAAGTCTACTATAACTTGTTTTCTCTGGATTCGAATTAAAAGAGAAACGGGTGGACAAATAATTGAAAACAAATAAGGAAATTGCAACGTACTTTTATTGAATTAGGCACATATGGCTTAAATTCTTGGATACATGCTTGTTTGATGATTATATTTGAACAATAATTTTCTCAATGGAATTTAATGAAGTTCATAGAAAAAGTAAAAGGCTTACAAGACTCGATTGGAAAGCTTGTATAATTAAAGACAATACTGAATATAGAAAATCTAATCTACTTCGAATTTGAAATTCAAAACTTTAGCAAAATCTTATCTGAATAGATGTTCTTCCAAAATCTGGTGAGCTCCTTCGCGATGCTATATGATTCTTGTTCAAAGTCTATTATCCCTACTGAATGTCTTGTCATGAGTCATTCCATTATGCATGATGATCTTCCTCCACAAGAATTTCTATCTATCTTTTGTGTGCACCATGCCATGGTGAACTTGTAACCGCACCCGATCCTTTAGATCTAATTATCCCTTGGTCGATAGATCCTTCCTTACTCATACTTCGACTCCCTTTTGTGTTTCGAGTTAATCAATCCTCGATACGTGTTATGCCCCACTTAAACTATGTTCATTGGAAATTCACAATCAATGAGCTTTTTAAACATTCTATCAATGGGTCTCATGGGTCAATTGTGTTGTTACGACCTTTACAATCGACAAGCTTCTTTAGACGTTCTATTGAGTGGGCCTGATGGTTTAACCATATTGTTATGGCATGACTTGGGCTTTTAGCTTCTTTATACTTAGGTCATAATTGGGCCTTGTGTCAACGCACTAACAAGTTGCCGGCTTCCTCCTTGAATTAATATTTGTATCGAAGGCTTATGACCATTATTCTTTAAATATAATGAAAACAAGATACGGTTGAAGATTTTGTTCCTAATGACCTATCTTCCAAATTGTAGTTGTTGCCGTTTCGGCATTTTTTTAACGAATATTACAGATAACATAGAACTGGCCACCAGGCCATGCTAGGCACGGGCTTTTTGAGTGGTGGGTCGGGCCCCATTTTGTGTATGAGCTGATCAGTGATCGTTATGGCCAGCAAGAAAAAATTTGGAACTCTATAAATTGGGACTTTTCCTCTCACGTTTCACTACAATTTCCCAACTTCCAGAGCTTTCTAAAATCATTTGTCAATTTCATATATCTCCTTTCTCGTTACGATTTAATCGCGTTCTAAATATCACAATGGTGAATAAATACAACATTGTCCAATCATTCCAACTCAATGTGGTATTCACCATGTAATTAACGTGGGAACTGTTCATTAAGTTCCATGACAACAAAATATACAAGCCGGCCCGTCCCCACAAGAAGTCGAATTTAACGATGACAAGACACAATGACTTGACGATTGGGAAGAATTACAAGGGCGAATGGCGGAAGCGCCTTGCCAAGAAGCTTCCCCGGATGATACCTATACCCCTAAGAAAACCCCCCCTAACTATGGCACCGTCTCGTGGAGAAGAATGTTTAGTGTTTGGAAGACATTTTGGCTCGAGATTAATGCAATGATGTCAAGAAGGCCATTTGCACGATATGTGGTGGCATATTAAAAGGTGAACCGTCGAGTGGGACGGGTCACTTGAGGATGCATCGCCGTCGATTTGAGGAAGAGATGTCCAAGGTTGGGGGAAGCTCTTCAAGTGCGGCGCTGCATACAGGATACCCATTATTATGACGAAGCAGGGAATTGGCGAGAGCTTGCATATTATTATCTTGTCGCCAAGCAACCCTTTGGCGTCATTGAAGATCTCTCACTTTGTGCACTGCG
The DNA here is from genome assembly GCA_014182375.1 of Eucalyptus virginea. Taxonomy (NCBI): domain Eukaryota; kingdom Viridiplantae; phylum Streptophyta; class Magnoliopsida; order Myrtales; family Myrtaceae; genus Eucalyptus; species Eucalyptus virginea. Next base: position 3,732,648 of record CM024520.1, on the reverse strand, counting down.
TGCATACAACTCTATAACCTCAGTTCAGACCCATTCTAATGCCAAAAACTACAAAATACTATACGAATAGAAAATGGTGGTGTTAGTGCATCTACTCTCGACTGCTAAGTTTCGAGTCTCTCTAACTTTTGATTTATGTACTTGAATTATGTGTATTGTGTCATCACCGGCCACTGGGTCAATGATGAATGGAATTATGTCACTGAACTCTTGCATTTAAGAAGTAAATATTCTCGCATGATTTTTGAAATGTGACCGCTGAATAACGAAAATTGTTTATGAATATGCCATCTTCAATAAAATCTTTAGCATTGTGCTAGATAATGCCAATGTGAACACATCCCTAATTTGGAGTTTCATCCGACTAACAAAATTCGGTTTGCTCTGGATTTTCATGCACATGCGGTGTACATGTTACTGGGTTAACTTGTGCATGCAAGACGGTTTCCGCCAGTTTTACATATTTGTGGCCAACGTGCGATCTCCTGCCGTTGACACAACAAATGAGAGGCTCGTTGAAGGTTTTGCTCAATTAATTTTTTTTTACCATTTTAGTATTTTGATAAATAAATTAGTCTGATTTTATTGAGTTTTTTATTAAAAATTCTAAATTCATTTACGAAAAAATGGGCCTGTGCCAGACAATGCCAGGCCCCAGCATGATATGCCGGCCTAAGCACGGCCCGGTGACCACTCCTATAGATCTCATATCAAAATTGCTAATAGTTTCAAAGTTATTTTTCTATGGAAAAAAAAATTACTATGAGTGATAGTTGATACCCTTAAACTTACTGTTCTAATATAAAAAAGATTGCAATCACAATAAAAAAAACATTTATCGTCATTCTTAAGAACATCGACGTTGGCACGCAACACGCATGATATGACGTGAAATGACACACCGACACGTTGTTTCTGAAAAAATAGAGAATTTTGACACATTGAAACATATTGTATATTAAATGTATGTTTTTTAATATACATAATAAATTATCATTTTTATGATTATTTCAATTTAATTAATTTGATTCAAATTCATAAATAAATAAATAATAAAAAAAAAAGAGCATAGAATGAATTTATACTAAAAATATTAATTTATCATTTGTTAATACCATTCATTATATCAATTTGACAAATTCAACTCAATTCAATAATCCATAAAACTTGGAGGAAAAAAAATAAGCAATTCACACTTTGGTGTGTCGGAGTGTATTAAAAGAAAAAAGAAAAAAAATTGGTAGTGAATTGTGTGTTATGAGAGGTGAGAGTGAGAAGATAACATTAGTTTTTTTTTTTTCCTCATTTATTTTTTTTTTATTTTTTTTATTTTTTATTTTTTTACATATTTTCACATTTTGACCATTCATTTATTGAAATTTTTAAAATAACCCATTACGTGTCAGAATCACGTATTGGAATTCCAAACTCGAGTGTCAGAATTCTGGACTCGAGTGTTGAAGCGTGACAGGAAAGTTGATCAAGGATCGGATTTTTCGATACTTGTTAACTGAGTGTTGGAGAGTGTCAAAGAGTGTCAGAAAATATCGAACACGTGTTGAAGCATCTGACACAACACGAAAACTCCCAAAGAGTATCGGTGTTTCCTAGGTCATTAGTCGATAGTCGATAGTCGATATAATGATTATTACTTATCCATATAAAGATCATCCACATCTATGGATAAATTAAGTAATTCTGTCTTGGGGAATGATTGACCACATGCAGGACATAACTAGTTACTTGTCCATTGATACTTATATTTTTCATATAAAGAGGTACCAGTTGCTTTTTTTTTTTTTTCTTGCAATAAGTTACTAATCACATGTTTTATAGCCGATAAGGTTATGGGTTGCCGATGGAAAAGATTCTTCTGTGGCTGTTGCTTATTTAGCAGCGTGGCAAGCTTCCCTGACTAAGAGACTCAACTCACTGTTCTAATGACAGTAAGTGAGGGACAATACCTAGTAAATGGGAAGCTAGCTCCTAATCAAGTCTGCTGGGAAAGCAGAATTAAAAGTTCCTTCTTGTCCGTGCCGGCATTCTAATGTCCATGTCGATTGCTTTTAGCAAAATCAAATCCACGGGGACGAAATTCTTCAAGTGCAGATCTCCTATTCCACTATTTATCATTACATCAACCGACCTGAAGATGGCCATTCAAGCCCTGCCCAGTCATTCTTTATCTCACGGTCTTCTCTTTGAACGGCAGAAAAGGAACAGGGGCAAGAAGAAACTTAATAGACCACAGAAAAGCCGGCAAGTAAAGCCTGCCATTAGGTAGGCGGGAGTTGTCAAAGTTTAATTAGCGATATTTTCCATACAATAGTCATCAAATAACTGAAGTTCCCACTGAGTTGTCAGGCAGTTCCAACAATAGGAATTGCACCCGCGCACACTCGCGAGTTAAGGGATGTCACATGTGTCAATTGGGACGAAAATACTGTCCAAGTGATCTGGCTTATGGCCGTGCCATTTCAAGTCCTCCCACCAACTCCTCTCCCCCCTGATTTTCTTCAAATGCTCACTGGAAACTTCATCAGTCGAAAGAGACTTGAGACTCGGGCAGTCATAAAAACTCAATCTTTCTAACCTCGGTGCAATCCGTAGCCCACAGGATATATTGGAAAGTTTAGGTACGTAATGGAGGGACAACTTCTTCAAAATAGGGAGGAAATAAGACGTCTCACAGACATTGCCAGTAGAAGTTTGGCAGGTAATTAGGCTTTTGATGGTTGGGCAGTCCTCAACTGTGACCTCTTCCAAGTTGTTGAGATTATCAAGCATCTCGCTTGAGAAAATAACTGTCAACTCAGGGCATTTACACAATGTCAACAACTTGAGAGAAGATAAACATCCCTTCTGCATTGAGCCCTTCCAAATGTTTCTCAAGTTTCTCATGTAATACACATACAGAAACTCTAGCGATTCAAGACAGATGCTTTTGCAGTGAGATTCAGTTAAAGCCTCTTGATGAAGGGTATCAGATGCATCCACGAGCACTTCAAGCTCATTACACTCCCCCAGAACACACCACTTGAGTTGGTCCATGCTATCTATCCCTAGTTCAGACAGCTTCTTAAGATTAGCATGCCTTTCTAAGAAAAAAGCATCTGATTGTTGCAGGATGTCCTTAATATCCGTGAAGACACCATCACCATTTGTGTACCTCAAGAATCGGTTGCACTGTTCCAGCTCGAATTCAATATCTGAAGGTAGCCGATTCATGATTCGGCTAGCATGATTACCAACACAAAGTCTAAATTGTGCTAAAGATGGGTGCTCCATTGATTTCCTTAGCTGATTAAACTGCCTCAAAAGTTCTAATGTAGGAAAGGAGAACTTGAAAGTGCTTAACCTTTTTAAGTTGCAAACTTCAGATAAAACACCTTCAGCACATGTATCCCACCATTCAGCATTGGCATCCACATCGAGATTCAATTCATCCAAGTGTAATAGAGAAGATATTACCCCATGAGGAATCACTGTTTTAGAGTCACTAAAAGGTTCAGTTCTAGAAATTGAGATCCCCAAACAAGTCAGATTAATTAAACATTCAATTTCCCTGGGAAGATTCTTAATCTTCGTCCCCTCAAGATCAAATACCTCCAGCCGCTTGAGCCCTGCAATTGCTGGCGATATCGATCTCAAAAGGACACAATCATTCAAGAAGAGTCTTTTGAGGTTGACAAGTTGAGATATGGACTCCGGCAAGCACCGAATGCGGGTTCTAGACAGATTCAATACTTCTAGAGCAGGCATCTGATTGAAAAATGAAGAAGAAAGCTTTCTCAGCTTGTAATTTCTTTGCAGATATAACGACGAAAGTGAAGGGCACCTTGGTTCCTTTGGTAGCTCAGAAATTGCGGTATGCATCAAACATATCTCTTTTGCACTCTCCCATTCCTCAACCTCTGGTGGCTCTATCAAATCCGAGCCACCCCGCATCAAAAACACACGATTTTCCTCGGGCTGAAATATTAAGTTCACTAATATATCCTGATCCTGGTCTTGAAACTTCACAAATTGCCCATTCTCATCAACTTCAAGCAGGTTAGCATTGACAAGATTTTTTAGGACTTTTTGGCCTTCATCACGGGTGTCTACAATACCATCCCTGACCCATAGGCCTATAGCAGACTCAGATGCAATCTCATGGTAATTGTTACAAAGAGCAAGATTTTTCAAGCATCTTCTAGTTTTATCATCTTCTAGTTGGTCAATGCAGAATCTTAATACATTAACCATAAGAGCTTCTATACCTGCTTCATGACTTGTAGGTCGAACATTCAGTCTTTCAAGCGCATGTTTCCAGATTAAAATGTCATCAACATTTTGCAGTGCCCTTGCCACTAGAATAACAGCATGTGAATATGGCCTGCACATCCTAACTATTTCTCTAGCTAGGGCTTTTTAGAATAATAAACAACTTCACCCACATTCTGACGAAATAATTCATACAGCAACAGATCATCCAAGCATATTTTCTTATCCACTTCGATTTCATTGCACAATTGTCCTGATCCAGTCACAAAGACTATCTTGCTACCAACTGGTGGTGTTGCTTCAGGAATCCTCAATGTCTCTAGCTTCATGTGTTGGTTAACGCCGACAAGAATGAGCAAAAACTTGAGGCCTTCCAATGCATTCACCACCGAATGTGGCATATCAACTGCATTGGCTTCAGTTAAATCATAAGATATTTGTCCAGCAATCTCCTTTTGCACCTTTTCCATGTCGCAGTTCAGAGGAACAGTAACACAGATGACTCTATCAAATAGATTTCTCAAAATTGCAGATTCCTTCAAAGCTTCAATGACAATAGCTTTTGCAACCTCATTTCTGCCATATATTCCAATTTTTTCAATGTTAGATTTTTTTATGGACTTAATGAGATGGTCAACTATAGAGTCATATTTAATTGCACCCCATCCTTCTGATGGTCTCCCTTCTTGTTTTCCACCGCCACCTAACATATCAATTAAGGCATCGGCATCGTCCAAAGTAGCATGTGACGAACTTTCCTTTTTCATCTTTGGTATGTGTATGATATCATTATATTCTGGACTAGCTTCTATTCTCGCCTTTTTATCCCCAACTTCATATTCCGGTCCCGAGTAATATGAATCAACTTCAGATTCTTGTTCTGAGGAATATGAATGAACTTCATCAGAAGCAGTGTCTTCGTTTACTTCCAAGGAAAAGGGTTCATCATCTGGCTCTGCAGTGTTCTGCATTTGCAAAACTGCACTTTCCGATGTTTCTCTCCTATGATATTCTGGACTTGCTCCAATCTTCATCTTCTCATCAGTGTCTTCAGATTCTGATTCTGAGCAATGTGAACCAACTTCCAATTCTGAGTAATGTGAACCAACTTCCAACTCTGAGTGTGATGAATAAGAATGAACTTTTCCCAAAGTAGCATGAGGATCGGCGTCCTTTTTCATTATCCATGGAAATAGTTCAGTCTCTGTATCTTGAGTGCCTTGCATTGACATAAAATCACTTTCTGCTCTTTGCTTTTGCATGGCTACTAGTTTTTCCGCTTCACTTGACACGGTCGCATTTTCTTCTTCTTTCAGATCACTCAGCAGAGACCCATCATTCGTGACATAGCTTGCCTTTGTGTGAAGCAAATCAATCCCAAATAACCGCTCGAATTCTGTACAGAAACAAATTCATGAGGCAAAGGCACAATCATTATCATAATCTACCCTGAGATATATAAACTTTTCTTTCCGCAATTTGTCAAAACACATTCCATGATAATGCAGCTACACTGATCTAAGGGGACAACTTGAAAACAGAAAGCCAAAGTCAGTTCCTTTCTTGACTATAAACAAAATCACTTGGTCACCCCATTTATCGACTTAGGATCAGTTCAGAGAGAAAGAGCCCGTTTTAGCCCAGAATAAATCCCAATACACAAGAAGTGCTCCTTTGGAAATCGCAGCACTTCTAGACTTCATGCTATCTACGATAGTAATTTGATGCATATATAAATGCAATATTATTGACGGAAGGATCGAGATAGCAATCTCGCAAGCACAGAAAAACTCTCATCTCTTTATTCTCCTTCAGCTAAGCAATATGCTATTGTCCGAACAAAGGGTACTAGAAAACTCATCTTTAAGTATTAACCAAGGTTGAAATTGAATGGGCTAAGGTTATATCAGTGTCAGGTTGCAAATCTTCTCCCCAGATCATTTAACATGTAACGATTCTTTGAAGAATAAAAGCTACCTTTCTGATCTTCAGCAGCATGAGAACAGGGAAATAGTCCAGTCTCTGTATCTGGAGTGCTTTGCATTGGCACAAAATCACTCTCTACTCTATGCTTCTGCATGGCTACTAGTTTTTCCGCTTCACTTGACACCGTCGCATTTTCTTCTTCTTTCAAATCACTCAGCAATGTTCCTTTGTTTGTGACATAGCCTGCCTTTGTGTGAAGCGAATCCATCCCAAAGAACGGCTTGAGTTCTGTATAGAAACAAATTCACGGTGCAAAGGCACAATCATCATTCATAATCTACCCCGAGATATAAAAACTTTTGTTTCCACTATTTATCAACACATTCCATGATAATACAGCTACACTCATCTATGTGGACCACTTGAAAACGAAAAGCCAAAGTCAGTTCCTTTCTTCACCATAAACGAAATCACTTGGTCACCCCATTTATCGACATTGGATCAGTCCAGAGAGAGAACCCGTTTTAGCCCAAAATAAATCCCGATACACAAGAAGTGCTTCTTTGTAAATAGCAGCACTTCAAGACTTTATGCCATCTACAATAGTAATGTGATGCATACATAAATGTGATTTTATTGACAGAAGCATTGAGATAGCCATCTCCCAAACACAGAAAAACTCTCATTCCTTTAGTCACCGTCAGCTTAGCAATATGCTATTTTCTAAACCAGGAATACCAGAAAACTCATCTTTTGGGACAAAGCAAGGTTGAAATTAAATGGGCTTAAGGTTATATCAGTGTCATGTCGCAAATCTTCTCCCCAGATCATTTAAAATGTAACGAATCTTTGAAGAATAAAAGCTACCTTTCTGATCTTCAGCAGCATGAGAACAGGGAAATAGTTCAGTCTTTGTATCTCGAGTGCTTTGCATTGGCACAAAATCACTTTTTGCTCTTTGCTTATGCTTGGCTACTAGTTTTTCCACTTCACTTGACACAGTCGCATTTTCTTGTTTTGTCAGGTCACCCGGCAGAGATCCTTCATTCGTGACATAGCCTGTCTTTTTGTGAAGCAAATCAATCCCAAATAACCGCTCGAATTCTGTACAGAAACAAATTCATGAGGCAAAGGCACAATCATTATCATAATCTACCCTGAGATATATAAACTTCTCTTTCCGCAATTTGTCAAAACACATTCCATGATAATGCAGCTACACTGATCTAAGGGGACAACTTGAAAACAGAAAGCCAAAGTCAGTTCCTTCCTTGACTATAAACAAAATCACTTGGTCACCCCATTTATTGACTTCGGATCAGTTCAGAGAGAAAGAGCCCATTTTAGCCCAAAATAAATCCCGATACACAAGAAGTGCTCCTTTGGAAATCGCAGCACTTCTAGACTTCGTGCTATCTACGATAGTAATTTGATGCATATATAAATGCAATATTATTGACAGAAGGATCGAGATAGCAATCTCGCAAGCACAGAAAAACTCTCATCTCTTTATTCTCCTTCAGCTTAGAATATGCTATTGTCCGAACAAAGGGTACTAGAAAACTCATCTTTTAGGATAAATCAAGGTTGAAATTGAATGGGCTAAGGTTATATCAGTGTCAGGTTGCAAATCTTCTCCCCAGATCATTTAACATGTAACGATTCTTTGAAGAATAAAAGCTACCTTTCTGATCTTCAGCAGCATGAGAATGGGGAAATAGTTCAGTCTCTGTATCTGGAGTGCTTTGCATTGGCACAAAATCACTCTCTGCTCTATGCTTCTGCATGGCTACTAGTTTTTCCGCTTCACTTGACACCGTCGCATTTTCTTCTTCTTTCAGATCACTCAGCAATGTTCCTTTGTTTGTGACATAGCCTGCCTTTGTGTGAAGCAAATCCATCCCAAAGAACGGCTTGAGTTCTGTATAGAAACAAATTCACGATGCAAAGGCACAATCATCATTCATAATCTACCCCGAGATATAAAAACTTTTGTTTCCACTATTTATCAACACATTCCATGATAATACAGCTACACTCATCTATGCGGGACCACTTGAAAACGGAAGCCAAAGTCAGTTCCTTTCTTCACCATAAACGAAATCACTTGGTCACCCCATTTATCAACATTGGATCAGTCTAGAGAGAGAGCCCGTTTTAGCCCAAAATAAATACCGATACACAAGAAGTGCTTCTTTGTAAATAGCAGCACTTCTAGACTTTATGCCATCTACAATAATAATGAGATGCATACATAAATGTAATTTTATTGACAGAAGCATTGAGACAGCGATCTCCCAAACACAGAAAAACTCTCATTCCTTTAGTCACCTTCAGCTTAGCAATAAGCTATTTTCTAAACCAGGAATACCAGAAAACTCATCTTTTAGGACAAAGCAAGGTTGAAATTAAATGGGCATAAGGTTATATCAGTGTCATGTCGCAAATCTTTTCCCCAGATCATTTAAAATGTAACGAATCTTTGAAGAATAAAAGCTACCTTTCTGATCTTTAGCAGCATGAGAACAGGGAAATAGTTCAGTCTTTGTATCCCGAGTGCTTTGCATTGGCACAAAATCACTTTCTGCTCTTTGCTTATGCTTGGCTACTAGTTTTTCCGCTTCACTTGACACAATCGCATTTTCTTGTTTTGTCAGGTCACTCGGCAGAGATCCTTCATTCGTGACATAGCCTGTCTTTTTGTGAAGCAAATCAATCCCAAATAACCGCTCGAATTCTGTACAGAAACAAATTCATGAGGCAAAGGCACAATCATTATCATAATCTACCCTGAGATATATAAACTTCTCTTTCTGTAATTTGTCAAAACACATTCCATGATAATGCAGCTACACTGATCTAAGGGGACAACTTGAAAACAGAAAGCCAAAGTCAGTTCCTTTCTTGACTATAAACAAAATCACTTGGTCACCCCATTTATCGACTTCGGATCAGTTCAGAGAGAAAGAGCCCGTTTTAGCCCAAAATAAATCCCAATACACAAGAAGTGCTCCTTTGGAAATAGCAGCACTTCTAGACTTCATGCTATCTACAATAGTAATTTGATGCATATATAAATGCAATATTATTGACAGAAGGATCGAGATAGCAATCTCGCAAGCACAGAAAAACTCTCATCTCTTTATTCTCCTTTTGCTTGGCAATATGCTATTGTCCGAACAATGGGTACTAGAAAACTCATCTTTTAGGATAAACCAAGGTTGAAATTGAATGGGCTAAGGTTATATCAGTGTCAGGTTGCAAATCTTCTCCCCGAATCATTTGACATGTAACGATTCTTTAGTCACAGAAAAACTCTCATCTCTTTAGTCATCTCCAGCTTAGCAATATGCTAATTGTCTAAACAAAGATTACTAGAAAACTCATCTTTTAGGACAAACCAAGGTTGAATTTCAATGGATAAGGTTATATCAGTGTCATATTGCAAATCTTCTCCCCAAATCATTTAACATGTAAAGATTCTTTGAGGAATGAAAGCTACCTTTCTGATCTACAGCAGCATGAGAACAGGGGCCCGAATCCAAACTAATGGATGTATCAACTGAACTAGCGACGGGCTGATCAGGGATCGATTTATCCTGAAGCAGCTGGCAATTACAACAATGTTAGTACATTCAATGTGTAAACGATATTGATAGTGTTGAAATAATATCTCGAGTCCATGCGGACCGTAACCGACGTCAGATTGATCTGCCTGGAGGCCTTGCCTGTCGTCCGCCAGGCCAGAAGGTGGACTCCTTGCCCGTAGCCCACCTGGCTGGGCACTTGGGATGTGCTCAGTCGTTTTTTTTTTTTACCTCTTTTTTTCTGGGGGTGGTTTTTTTTTTGGGGGAGGGGGGCATGGCCCGCTAAGATTTATTCCATAAAACTGGGGGTTAGCAAACACTTGAAAGGTGGAGCGATTGTAATCTCCATTGTATCGCCTGATTATTGTTAAATTTTTCTGCTGCTCTCCGCATAGATTATTGATCAGTAAAACGAACAATGTAATATCTTGTATGGTTTATTTTCATTGTTTATCTCACATCTATTCGCATATTTTTCAGCAAATAAATATCATAGAGCCAGGGTTCTGAATTGGAGAAAATAGTTTTAACAAGATGTACAGATTTCTAGTGACTTAAGGTTTGATTTGGCAGTGGTCTGGAGAGGATAAGTCGCCTGCAACTTTGAGAGAGAAGAATTTATTATTTTTTTTTAGAAAAGAGAAGGCCATAGCATCTGATTGTTGAATTTAGCAAATAAGATGTTGATTGAAGTGGTAGAAAAGATCCACGCAACAGCTTTATGAAAAAGCTGGAGACTAAAAGTAATGAGTTTTAGCAAGTGCTCCATGACAATCTTTAACACCTATATAAAAAATAAATAATACAAAAGTAGGATAGAATGGAGTTTTGCGATTGAACCACCTCGTCACAAAGCTTCATGATTATATTTAGTTAAGTTTGCATGTCCAATAACTATAATTCTATACATGTGACCACAGAAAACTCTACCTGCACTTGCATTTGAAGTGACTTCACGTACTCAATTGCCCCGTCCAGCATCGCAACCTTACCAGGCTGAAAATGCAGGAAACACAGATGACGCTACCATTGAGTAGCGAAGAAGGGGCAACAGTAAGCTCAAACAAGGAATACCTTGTTACAAAGCGGAATTAATTCTTGTAGAGACTTCATTTTTTCACTTATCATTTCCCGCCGTCTCTGCACAGAAAACCAACACTATATTTTAACAAATCAACTTCACAGGATGCAAATCTCGTTTACTGAAGTCTGTAAATAGTCCTTTCATACGGACCCTCTCTGCCAGACTGTGGACCTCTGCAGCTCGAGACCTCCTAGAAGATGTGGAGCCACGTGCTGGTTTCTTTGTATCGGCAGATTCAAGCTCAACATCCTTAGAGAAGAAAGACAAATTATCCAATAAATTCAATGGAGAAACCGGAGTGTCTTTAGTTCCCCCCCAAAAAAAAAAAAAAAAAAAAAAAAAAACAAAGCCACCACATAACTGCAATCTTCCATGGTTAATTGCAGTTTACTTCACAAGTCTTATAGGACTTCCTGAAGCTGACAATCGGCGAAATAGAACGAGGAAACTAGTCCTGTGACACACGCCGTTATTGGTACTCTCTCTCTCTCTCTCTCTCTCTCTCTCTCTCTCTCTCTCGACGTATTTCAATTATCATGTATGTTCGGATCCAATGCGCTAACGTCCACCGTAGCCTACATCACCAACCAATCACCAAACTCTATACGGTTCTCAAACGCGGACGTGGCGCTGTTCACGTGAGCAGACGGCCACGTGTAGAAGAATACCACTGACATTCCCACGCTAACCAACATATCATCTCGGTCGGCAAAACAAGACAGGAAGCTGGATAACTCGGTATTGACTCACCTCGCTGTGGCACTTGTCGGCGTCGGCGTCGGCGTCGGCGTCGATCTCCTGAGCCCGGTAGGATTTATTCCATAAAACTGGGGGTTAGCAAACACTTGAGAGGTGGAGCGATTGTAATCTCCATTGTATTGCCTGATTATTGTTAAATTTTTCTGCTGATCTCCGCATAGATTATTGATCAATCAAACGAACAATGTAATATCTTGTATGGTTTATTTTCATTGTTTATCTCACATCTATTCGCATATTTTTCAGCAAATAAATATCATAGAGCCAGGGTTCCGAATTGGAGAAAATAGTTTTAACAAGATGTACAGATTTCTAGTGACTTAAGGTTTGATTTGGGAGTGGTCTGGAGAGGATAAGTAGCCTGCAACTTTGAGAGAGAAGAATTTATTATTATTATTGTTATTATTTTTTTGAAAAAAAAAAGAGAAGGCCATAGCATCTGATTGTTGAATTTAGCAAATAAGATGCTGATTGAGGTGGTAGAAAAGATCCACGCAACAGCTTTATGAAAAAGCTGGAGACGAAAAGTAATGAGTTTTAGCAAGTGCTCCATGACAATCTTTAACAACTATATAAAAATAAATAATACAAAAGTAGGATAGAATGAAGTTTTGTGATTGAACCACCTCGTCACAAAGCTTCATGATTATATTTAGTTAAGTTTGCATGTCCAATAACTATAATTCTTACTCTATTGGAGGAAAACATAGGCCAGAAACTAATAATGACGTGTGCCTCATAATTATTTTCAACTCCTCGAATTTAGGGGTTCTCTTACCGTTCTGCTCCCAGGAGCTAAAATCCCTCCATTCTCACCCTCTTGCTTCCTAATAATTAAGAAATGAAATGAATCAGGGACCATGGAGCAAATCAAAACCATCCAATTTTAACATAAACAAACTTCAATTTTCACACAAACAAACAGAACTCCATGCAGCCAGCAACTTACCATCTCTTGGGATCCGGTTCGTTGTCGGTGACCGAAAGGGAAGAGTTTTCTGGGGTTGCAGAGTCTACTTGCAAGGAGCCATGCGCAGAAAAAGCAGGGTCATTGATTTCGGGGGCGGCGGGATTATAGACCGGGACTGCAAGAGACGGCACGGAGGAGGCGGAGGACGCCGAGGATCTCCGGGTGGCCTGAGGCTTAGGGTGGTTATGGCTTCCGTTGTAGACAATCTCGGTAATCTCGCCATCCGGAGACATCTGGACCACCTTCTTGGTAGGGCAATAAGGATGAGTGCACCCGTAATAGCTTATGGGGTATTCACTCCCCTTCACTTGCTTCTCGCCATATTTCCACCAGTTGTAGCCATCGTCAGATCTCCTCTGCCCTCGCATGGACTGAGCCTGAGACTGAAAATTGTCGTAATCGGATCGGTTATTGGCGTTGGTCTGGAATGGATTGAGTTCGGATTTCACAGCGCTCTCGTCAGAAGGACGGGAATCATCTCGTTTGATGAAGCGATAATCGTGAGGCAAAGGGAAGAGGGATGAGCATATAAAGAAAGTGTAGACATACCTGCTGCTTGGCGTTGGTCTGGAAAGTGATGGTAGGGTAATTTGCGTCTTCCCCTTTAGGGATCTGCTGGTAACTGTCGGAGGACTTGCTGCGGGGGACGAGAGAGAGAGGAGGAGATACCTTGGAGTCGCTAAACAAAAGAGTGGGGTCCAATAATTCGTCAGGGCTGAGACCAGGCGGCATGGTGAGGAAAGGAGAGAAGCTCAAGGGGGGCGCTAAGCGGCAGGGAGGGCGGGTCGATGGACTTGAACTTGGGAACGCCGGACCCACGGCGAGGGTCGTCCTTCATTGCGGAGGCGAGGAGAGATGAGAAGGAGCTCGCTCGAGGGTCCGAGCTCCCCGTGCCAGCCGACGGTGAGGCCATCGCTTCCGCAGAAAGAAGAAAACAGGGGGAAAACCAAAGTGGGGTTCGGCCTCCTCGGATGGCTCCGGTTATGTTCTGATCTCCGACACAGAGAGAGAGGGAGGTGATGAGGGAGGGAAGGGGAGAGCAAAGGGTAGGGAGGAAGAAGAGGAAATGGTCGCGTATCGCGCAAGGCTCTTTTCTTCTGCTCTGGGCATCCCACTGGCCGGGTACGAGGAGGCATCTTCTTCGAAGCTTGGCTGGTCAAAACCCTGTGGGTTTGACTGAATGGCGGCTGAACCTGTGGGCTCTCTCTCTCTCTCTCTCTCTCTCTCTCTCTCTAGTTTATCTTGCAAAATTCTGATTACCATATGTTGCGGTGGCGCCCCTTCAATATCCCTGTGCTCCCTCTTCCAATCTGCTAGATCGAGAAAAGAATCATCAAGACTTGATTTCTCTCCAAGCAAAAGCACACACAACCACCATGTAAATCGGCAGGAAAATGATGGAGAATGCATAGCAAGGATGTGCGCTTCCCCTTTTTGAAAAGGTATAGCAATTAGAGGTGAGTGTTCCAAGTTCCATTACTCAATTTGTATCTTCATTGCTCAAGGCATGACATTGAGTTGTGTTATATCCATAGATTTATCGAAATAACAGATATTTCTAAGACGTATTATTGATCCTAGTATTCCCTGCTTACCTTTGTATCTATTCATCGCATCGTCAACTCCACGAATTTACGGGGTCGTCATCGGATCTTTGCACGCGCTTTCTAGCCAAGCAACCTTGGACATTTCAATGAGTGCGCCTATAGTAGTTCCTGAATATGAAGAGTGGGAAATATATTAATGACAGCTAGATATAAAGGACAAAGAAACATAATAAAACTTGTGTGCACTCATCGCCGAGGTAATTCCAAAGTGCTCAATTATATGTCAAACTTTAGTAGGCTAAGGAAGAGAAAAGTGATAGCAACGTAAGAAGCTGCCAAACTAAACTAACTGTTAATAATTGAGGAAAAATGGAAGAGATCTATCTGTTCCAATCACATAACCGGGGGACAAGGGGACAAGTATCGAGTTTCTTCCTTTTAACGTTTTCAAGGATGTGGCTCATCTCAAGTCCACCAATGCAACATGCTGAGGATGAATTTGGACTAGGAGTGAGAAAGGCAAGAACATTGAAGGGGCTTTACTTTGAACAAAGGAATAATGTTCTAGTGAATCTTTGGGATGATGGAGCTTCAAGACTTGAGAATTAGAGAACTGATCGTCTCTAAACTCACCTTGGATACTTGGCTCCAGGAATTTCCTTCTGATCGTACTTCCTCCAACTGAACCCATCATCAGGTGGCAATTCGAATTTCGGGGCTGGGATGACTCAGACCTTATATAATAGTTGTTCATCCGACTTTCTATAGTGAAAAGGTTCCTGCAGTAGTAATCTACGAAATTCCTGGAGCAAAGAACATCATCAAACTTGTTAACCCCAAAACAATTGCTGTCAGCCGAAAAAGAAAAAAAAAGCAAAGAAAATCATTCCCAGACTTATTGCTTAATCACATACGTACCTTCCGGAAATACTTTAACTCAAGTGGTGGTGGCTGAAGAATTTCGACCACGGAGGAGGATAAGATATATCACCGGAACAAAAGAGAAATCAAGTTACTTGCCATGGATTAAGGGAGTAGAATGTGAATGGTTTCTTGAGAGCGAGACGATTATGCAAGAGTAATAAATACGTAGATGGTATAATAAATTTTGACTATATTTCTCTCCAATCATATCTTTTATCGGTAGAGTTTTTTTTTTTTTTTGGGTCACTTTTTAATTGGTGGGTTACGGGGTGTGAATATCACTGACTGTTAATGTCTGTTACCACCAATAAGAGGCCTGATTGAAGGACATTTTCTCTGAGAGATGGAAAAACACAAGGTCCTATTTCTTCCAATCTGATTATGAGGTGAAAAACTAAACTCTTTTCTAACTAAAAATCCAACTGAAGGACCTTGTGATGAACTAGGGATAAAGGCCCAACGTTCAATTGGAGGACTTAAATCTTGCTGACTACCATATGGGTTAACTACCTTCATGCTACCGACCAAAAAAAAAAACCTACCTTCATGCTTTATAGAACATAATATAATGATTTGAATTCTTATTTTTGATAGACTAGTGGTAGCATTAGCAGATCCAATTGAGTCATACTTTTGTCCATTCCTAATTGGAGCTAGATTTTGAATTGATGGATTACAGACGTGGACATCCCCATACTCAGGTGATAACCATATTTGTTATTCACCAATTAAAGATCCAACTAGAGGAATTTTTTTCGACATGGTCCTAATTAATTAATTAATTTTAAAAATTCAAGGGCATGAACACAAAGGCTTAGCTACTCGGATGCCCATATAATATCATGTAAGCCTCATGACAGACTAACTTTAGGCCTTTGGCCTATGTAGGTGGTCCTGCCAAGAACTATTCACACGTAGTTAGTGATATTTCAATAAGTGACCTTCAATTTCTGAGTTGAAAATTCCCCAGTGCCCAAACCCAACTTTGTCTATCCTCAGTCAATTCATTTTGTTGAAATTATTCTATTTAAATTTTGGTGATTTTGTAAAAGGTCATTGACACTAGTAAAAGTCACGGTGCGTAGTTGTGTGATAAATTGATAGTTCATCAATGAAGCGACGAGACAAATGGCATGATGCAGGGTTTGGTGGTGTTGGGTAGGTCCAAGAGATTTTCTTTGGGCTGCACAATTTAAAATAATAATACAAATAAAAGAAATTGTAAGATTTTGTGTTTATCTTTTCAAATTATTGCCCATCTATAGAAGTTAATTCTTCAGTCAATTATTGAAACATTTCCGATAATCCAATTGCACGCACGTCTTTAAACCAGCATAAATTTCAAGAAAATAGTGTGAGAACGATCAAGTTTTGAGGAATTATGAATTCTTATGTAATAAACATATCAACAGATTAGTAAGACGAAGATGAGAATAAACTTTTTACATTACTACGTGTGACTCATTCGATAGTAGAGAAAATTATATACCTGTCTTGGCAATTTCAAGTGATTTGGAAAGAAAGTAATCTGCGAGAATCCAGTTCCACAAGGGCTGCCTTTATTTTCATTGCCATAGCCGAGACCTTTTTCGCTTTCTCCTCCTCCTCCGGCCGAATGGATCCCAGTGAATTCATCGACAATTTCCAGAAAGTCGCCACTACCGCCGTCGATGGTTGTCGTCCGAGCTCGAGCAGATTTCTTGAATTTGGCGCTCTGGTCTGATTTCGATAACCCCAACCTTCGTTCCTTGAGCGTTCTCTGGCTGTTGTTGATGGTCTTATCAAGATTGGTCTTGTCTTGTTCTGGCAATTCCAGCCTCCGTTCTGTGCGGGGCCCGCTCGTTGCTCAATTTCCCTCGATCAACGCGTCGATTTGCCTCTCTTTTTCTACGTATGTGTGTGTTGATTCCCCAAAACTTGTTGAGAAGATGAGCCTCAGAGAGCATATACCTCACAGGAATGGTAGATGAGGCTGATAGCTCTTGAACCAGACAAGGATGGTTGACTTCGGTCTCTGACGCGTTAAATGAATAATCAAATATGATCAACCTCCTATTATTCAATAATTATGAAAAGTACAACAAACACGAATATATAGACACGACTTCCAAAAACTCCCTCACTTTATGTCCAAATAACATTAGTTTGCAAATAATATCTTTAAATACAAATAACACTTGAAAATTCAGAATCGTAATAAATACGGCCTTGCAGTGCAATTACTTCCGCTAAGGTGTGAGTCGGTCCCTTACACAACATAGACGTGGATGTAACGGCTTTCGGCTTATTGTGGGGACCGATACCATTAAATGTACCACTAACTTTTGCCTCACTCGGTCATGTTGCGTGAACAGGATGAGCTCAAGTGATGTAATTCATCCTCAAGCTTATTATTGGCCTTTTTTAATGGTCAAACGGGCCAATATGCTCACATGGTTAGATCTGCTCACTAGCATTGTAATTACATCCAATACTATGACTAAATTGCTCATAATTCATAATCTACATCGGTAGGGCTTGTAACCAGTCTTCATAATTCATAATCTTCATTCTAACAGGCTATGATGGGAGATCTGGCTTTCCTGTGAAAATTGGCATAGAGATGCTGTGGAAGTAAACAAATGAATATGATTTTAAAAAACCAATAGATTATAATTAGGTGAAGCAATGCATGGCTCATTCTTCTCTCTTCTCCGTTTCAACATAATAGCAACTCTTTTCCTTGTCCAAAATCAAACATGTGTGAAAAATCCAAGGGAATCAAGGAACTGCAAGAGATGTTGGAATTGAATGCTTAAACAGAGGAACTAGAGACAGAAGCAGAAATATATGATGGAAAGCTTGCTCTCGTCCTAATTCCATGATTGCTCCTCTGCTCCATCGACTCTGGTTTGCTTCTAATGTTCCCCATGTTCATAACCCAAAGAAGGAAGAAGCAAACAACACACGCACTAACTACGAATCACCAGACGCCATAATAAGTTGGCAAAGAACAAGTTTTTGTAAAAGAGAGAGAGTAGTGACCACCATTTCTCACCAAAATAGATCAGTTTTGTTAGAGATAGAAGGGTGTTGGAAAAGAGTAGGTATTGTCTGCATTCAGTAGATGTGAGCCCAACTCACATGCACCCTTTGATTGAGACCCACCTCATCCGACAGAACCTTTGAATTGGCCATACATACATTGGGCTTATCTAAGAATTTTTCATTAGAAGATAAGATATTGCCCGACACGTCGAGGCATAGTCCTAAAACTCACCAATTTACATTCACATGCTAAGGTGCATGAGGGAATCTATGTAATTGTAAAGGTGCCATTTGGTCTTACAAGTCAACATCAATGGATCGCCTACTGATCGCTCGAGTAGCATCAAACATGTGCCATGTTTCTTATTGAAAATGTTAGCACTAACACCTAGAAAGGGGTGAATGGGTGTTTAAAAACAAATATTGACAAATAAATGTGGAATAAATTAAGTTGCAAACAAAGTCTGAAAAGGATCAAAGTCTGATTAAATGAGCTATCAGACTTCTGGTGCAGAATTCAAAATTAGATAAGAGATGGACTAGATTTTTGTGAAACTTAAAATGTTGCAACAAATAAAGTTGAAAAGAGTTAAGGGAAAAGAGAATTGCACACAGATTTATAGTGATTTAGCTTAGATCAAGTTTACGTCCACTTTCCACGCTATCAGTCTTTTGGCTGAAATTCACTAAGGTATTAATAAATAAGTACAATATTTCAAATGCAAACACTCAGTGGAAGATTTCTTTTTCCCACACAAAGTCACTTTTCTTGTGATTTTCTCTCTTGAATACAATTTGTAAGAGCTGTCGTTGAAGAACAAGTGGTTGGAAATGCTTCAAACTTTGGAATTTCAATTTTCACGCACACTATCAAATAGATTGAATGAGCTCCTTAAATACTCCTCTATGCCTTACTAGCTGTTGGCATTCTCTAGAGGAAGTTCTTCCAATCAATCCGTTGGACAGAATCAATTAAGAAATCTTATAGCCGTTTGAAGATTGAGATGAAAATCCATTGATTCTAGTTGCCCATACAATAAGAATCTAAGTTTCCATAAGTAGATGCTTTCTAAAAAAAAACTTGTCTTCAAGATTGATTTTATCAATTGATGATTTGATTCCATCAATATATTTATAAAAGGTAAGTGAGATTCTTCGCCAGAAAGCCAGATATTAAAGAATAATTCTCTATAACATTCATACTAAATCCTTGTCGTAAGATCAATATTTCTAAATCTGATTATATTTTTGTTTTGGACTTGGTTTCAACCTGGATTGTGTCAGAGTAGGAAAGACTTCTCGAATGAATAGATTTTGACAAGAGTCTACAAATGACTTTAGAAGTCTACTATTCTTCAGAATAAGAACAAGAACAAAAACAAGAACAAGAAAATTTTGTCAACTTCAAAACTTGGTAGAAGTTTTCTCAACACTTACATGTGATTCTTATATTGCCAATTTCAATCTCAGCAGATTCAAGTACACAAGATGTTCCTTCACTCTACTAATCTTATATATGTTGCCTATTGGACTGTATTTTTATCTTTTATTTCCTTTCTTTTTTTCCCTTCTGTTGCCTAAGCTTGTTCTTGAAAAGATCCAATCTCTATTGCCAAATTGTTCATTTGCTTTGTGATTAAACGATGGTGTGATGACAAAAGATGCAACTTTTGTAGCTTGAATAGCTGCCATCTTTTGCCATCTTAAAATTTTTAATGGTCTCAATAAGTCTTCTTCTGAATACGTTGTTATTATTTTGACTTGCCTTATGTTTTTATTATAGTAACATAATAATCATGTTGTAGTTCTAGTACTGAGCTTTCTCAAAAAAAAAAAAAAAAAAAAAAAGGTTGAAACATTTGGATTGGATTCGCTTAGTCGATAATTGAGCCAAATGCAAAAGTTTTAAGGTTTTTTTGTTGTTGAGACATTTCTGTTGATGTCTTTATATCATTGCAAAATTAATGTCCTTCTCTTGTTTCAATGCATTCACTTGGCAAATAAAAAGTTAAGCCTTTTATTTTTCCCATTTTTCTGAGTAAGTATCATTACCATCTTCTTATGACTAACTCAATTTCGTACTCACAGGCAATATATATTTCCTTCTCTTGTTGTTTGGATGCTTTTTCAAATTAATTTTGTTCTGGTGATAGTCATGGTTGAAGCAGCGGCAAGTAGCTTCTACAATAGTAGTTGAAGCATACAAGGATAGGCGTAGCATTTTTTGCCATAAAAAATTGACTATGCTGACAATTTTAAGTTCAATTTGGAGAAATAGAACAAAAAAGCAAAAAAAAAAAAAACTTTATGCAAGAAGGGATGATGAAGAGGTGGAAATAAACAAAAATAAGATGAGGAGCGCAACTAAAGAATATGAAGGTTGGACTTGCAAGGTTAAGGTGATTGAACAAGAAGCGCTCAAATTGAAAAGCAAGCACAATAAGAGATCATGCATGCTTGGAGATTCTCTTAGTTTTGGTCATGTGCAAATTTCGGCAAGCATGTGGTCAAGAAGCGTGAAGAATTTCAAGCCCTGCTATAAGAGGCAGATATTGATAACGGAGTGGCCTGTGGGAGTCATAGATGCCTTCTAAGTGAGGAATGGTGGTTCTGGAGAGAAAGAAATCTCAAAAGAATTGAAGTATAGGGAATGGGGGGAATTGGAAAAACTATAGTCTTGCATAAGTTGAATAGAAATAAAAGGGTTGTGAAAATGTTTGATATTTTAATTTGGATATGGTTATTGAACGCCTAGAACGTTGAGAAAGTGCAACATGCAATTACGCAGCGTCTGAAGCTAAAAGTGGAGGGTGGAGTCAACGCGGTTGAGACTACTCAATCTTGTATCGAGCAAAGTGAGAGGCATGTGATACTTGCTTCTCCTTGATAATTTTTGGGATTCCTATGATCTATAGGAGATAGATATTTCTAACAATACAAGAACAAAAAGGTGGTATCTACTAGTAGATTTTGTGATTTGTGCTATGAGTCAAACGACAATGAGCTTGTAAATATGAAGCATTTTCCCCATATGGATGCATATATAAAATGTTTGAAAAAGTTGGTCTAAGTATGAAAAATCCAAATATTTATACCTATAGCACAACCTATGGTTAGAGAGTGTGTTACTTTACATGATCAATAAATTGGTGAGAACTTTTAAGAAGAATGACATTATTCACCCTCAGGGAGATCAATTGAAGAGGTTGCGGAGATGACCCAGTATCAACATCCAAGGCATTGATGAAGTGCCTGAGTTTTTTAACTATGATGATTTAGATAGGGAGGATAAAAAGATTTGCTTTCTGTAAGGAGCATTGTTTATCGAAGAATGTGACATCTTTGTTGATTATTTAGTGGAATGTTGGAAAGTATAAGGATTTCTCCACAGTTTGATGAGTTTTGTGATGTAGACGACAAAGAACACAACATATTGCATGATCTAACCACGTGCCTCTAGTAGAGAAAAGAGAAATGAAGAAACATGTTTGAATGAACAATGTACTTTGTAATAGGGCCAATAAAATTTCATCATAAGATACCATAAGTTTTTGGCAAGAGATTGCGAGGGGCCAATGAAGACCGAAAGGAAAAAGTACAGGCATTTGCAAGTCGAATTTCTTTTACGGATAATGACTTTTCCAATCTACTGATAAATCAAATTGCAGAAACTTTTCAATTTTACTCCTACAAAGAAATTGTGTTTAGATTGTGACCCTTCATAGCTTCTTCTTGTCTATGCAAAGACTCCGAGTCTTAAACTTACATGGTATCACAAATGCATCCCTTTCACCTTATTTTTCTTGCTTGACTGGACTTAGGGCATTCTACTTGAATTCTTGCACGCGTTTAATAGAACTCCCTTTAAGCTTGGAGGCAATGGTGCATCTAGAGGTGCTAGACATCTGACGCTCCAAAATCATCTATATATCTATTCAAATTGGATGTTATTAATGCAACTGAAATGTTTATGCATGTCATTGTCAAATTTTGACACTGGAAACCCAATCTCCAAGGTGATTTCAAGCATTTCTTTATTAAAGAACTCTAGATTGAAACACTCGGTGGTCTAATTAGGTCGCGAGGCCCATCATGAAGGAGGTTTCTATCTTGAAAATGTTGAGTTCGCTGATATTTTCCTTTCCTAAGATGGAGTATCTTGAAATCTTAGTTAGACAAGCCATATGTGGAAGGAACAATTGACATT
The DNA here is from genome assembly GCA_014182375.1 of Eucalyptus virginea. NCBI lineage: Eukaryota > Viridiplantae > Streptophyta > Magnoliopsida > Myrtales > Myrtaceae > Eucalyptus > Eucalyptus virginea. The sequence goes on along the minus strand of CM024520.1, from coordinate 3,710,351 downwards.
CAAAATAAATAAAGAATACGTTCTTTAAGCGAATTGCAAATACTAACTGAAAATTGGAATGTGAAGCACTGGTCCTTCCGTAGACACCTATATCTAACAAAGATTTCAAGGCACTCTACCTTAGGATAGGAAAATGTTCCTTTGCAACAGTCCTTGCAACGTGATTAGATCACCGAGTGTTTAGGTCTACATTAATGATGAATTCTTCCAATAATAAGTGGCTTGAAATCATTGACTTTCAATGCCAATTCAATTTAATTGTAAAAGCCACGTATTACTTTTTGTTGGAATTTCTCGTTGTTGGCAGTTAAGTGATTTTTTTTTTCCGAATTGGCATTTAAGTGATCTAGCGAAAAATTTTGATATTAAAGTGAGTGTCATATATAACTTTTAGCACTCTTGGTGTGTCCTTCTGCCCAAGAAGTTGCGTGGCACTATTCTATAGGTGACTTTGCAGTAAATGCATTACTTGGGTTGGCTAATTTTAGATGACATAAAGTTGACGTTAGGTTCCAAAACCTCAAGCACTGTTGATATTCTTTGTTCATTTAGAATTTGTTTGGTAACGTGGGTGATGATCTTCTCGAACAAGTACCAAAAACTAAGATGTGTTCACCACAAATTTCAAAAAACAAGCCACAGAATCCGATGGAACTTATGAAAGAACTTAAGATGCATTCGTTTTGCAAAAAAATGAATGATTCAAAAGATATTTTTCCCAAAATGATTATTTGTATCGCTTAAAAAAAAAAAAAACAAAATTTTCATTGTTCACAAAAAGATCTATTATAAATTATTATTGGAAAATATTTTTTATTAGCTTTTATTCTTAACAATGCAAACAATCACTTTTAGGAAAATCTTTTTTAAATCGTTCTTTTTTCACAAAATTAACAAAGTCTAAATGTAAATTTTATAACATACACATACCTCAATTACATCAATGGAGGAAGCTAAAGAAAAGAGATCACACTACTAATCCCCGTACTTTTTCAATTTGTTAAATCTCCATAATAGAAATTTTTCTTTTGGTGTTTGGCAATTTTAGTCTCTAAATTAATGTTGTTTGTTCAAATTGAAGATTCTATTAAAAAAAAAAAAAAAAAGTAAATGCAAACACTGATGTAGTAATTTAGTCACCATTAAATAGTGATATCGTGTAGACGTGGCATCCTACGGGGCTTCTAAATTTTATCTAAGAAATATAACATAGAACATATGTCTCTAGATGAAAGACGTTTGTACTTAAAAAAAAAAAAAAAAAAAAAAAAAAAAAAAAGAAGAAGAAAAGAAGAAGGAAAAAGGATCCTAAACTCAACAAGCAGCTAGCTACCATAGTCTAGAGGAAATTGACATTAGAAGTGCCAAAAGTTGCATACGGTGCTCACATTAGTGCCAAGAGTTTTTCCCAACTCACTTAAATGCCAAATTAGAGAAAAAAAACGATTACTTTAATTGTTTCCGACAAAAAATTCCAACCAAATTGATTACGAAACATTTATAATTAAAATTTTAATATAATTTGATGCATTTTTCTTTAAAAAATCCAGTCTACATCGACATCAAAAACAACGTCGCACGATAATAACTTTTTAATTGAAATTTGCATTGAAATGACCATTTTTAACAACAACTAGTACTGAAATGATCATTTTTCAATAACGACTAGTACTTAAGTAATCATTTTTAACAATAATTGGCACTCAAACGATCCATATATACAATTTTTGACACACAAATAATGACTCATAACTTGTCTGCATAATGTTATTTAGAGGTTATATGCTGATTAAGTACGTCAAAGAGCCACGTAGGATTGAGAAATTAATAAAATATGGCCACATCAACCCAAATCGGAGTTGGCACTTAAATGATCATTTAAAAAAAAAATTGTAGTTAAGTGATCTAAAAAAAAAAAACTTTTGGTACTAAAATGAGCGCTATACACAACTTTTGACACTTTTAGTGTCCATCTCCCTAACTTCCTATTCTAATTCTTGAAAACTGAGATATGCTTCCATCTCTAAGAATGATTTAAGACTAGTCTAACATATTTGTATCTATATCTATCTAGGATTACTAGTAATTGCAGAATCGATGTAAATTTTTTTCTATACATCGTGTATCCATTTTTTTTTTTTTTTTGGTCGAAAACAACACTTGTATTCATCAAAATGGAAACTTACAACTTGAAGAAATAGCATCCGCATAAACCAAGTCAAGCATTACAACCGGAGGAAAAAGAAAGCAGCTACAGGCCGAGAGAACAGAGAAGTGGGCTTTCGCAGCCCACTCTGCAACCTGATTAGCTTCTCTCCTGCAGTGCTGCACCGTTAGGGTAGGAAAGTGGGAAAGCCAAAAGTCAGTCTCCACAAGAACTTTACGAAGCTCCCACGGCGGTGATCTTGCTCCTCGCACCACTTCGACGAGATTAAGGCAGTCAGATTCAACCTCTAGATGTGCGTCATGAAGTCCCTGCTACAACAGATGTTGAAGAGTGAAGATGAGTGCCTGGGTCTTAGCTTCAAAGGCGGATCGTGCTAGGAAACGTTTTGTGAAGAAATCAATAAGTCTCCCTCTATAATCTCTGCAAATACAAGCCATCAAACCTTCATTGCTACCCATTTGATAGTTGCCATCAATGTTACATTTCAGGATTCCTAATTTCGGGGGTTGCCATAGCTGCGCAGGGTTGAGATATTGAAGCCCAGATCTGGAAGAAGAGGCAGCAGAGGAGATCTGGCTTGTTATGTTCTGGATTACTGCCATCTCGACTGCAGACGAAGGATCTGGCTTCTGGTTGCGAAAAATGAAATTGTTTCGCATCCGCCAGATCTGCCAAAGGACATGAGCAACGATTTCTATGCCAGGTAAGTGATGAGGTGATCTTACCATTAATCTGTGGGTTAGACCAAATAGCACGTGTCCAATAGCAGTGAACAAAAATATGTTCTAGGATTTCAGGAGCTTGCTGACTGCATAGAATGCACAATGGGTCTGTGATGATATGTTTTTGAAAGAGATTTGCCCTGGAAGCTAGGGCATTTCGACACACTGACCATAAGAATATTCTGATTTTTGGTTGTGTTTTCATAGGCCAAATGCGTCGCCATAAAAGTCTGGGGTTCTGATGAGATGTTGATGCTCTGTTTCTATTGATATTGCTGATTGTCTGCGCAATGGTATGGTAGTTACTCTTGACAGTGTATTCACCAGTAGTTGTAGCTAACCAAACTAATTTGTCTATTGCATGAAGAGGTCTTACTGGGATGGTAAGCACCTCTGCTATGATATGCTCTCCGAATAACCTTTGGAGTAGTGATTGGTTCCAAGTATGGTGGATTGGATCAATAAGATCCGCCACCATAACTGGTTCCTCCTTAGTTTTGGGTCCATGAAGGATACCCATCGGTAACCACCGATCTTGTCTGATTCTAATCTCGTTACCATTGCCAACAGACCAGCGAATATTTGGTATAATAGCATCTCTGCCCATAAGAATGCTCTGCCATCCCCAAGATGGATGAGTTCCTCTAACTGCAGATTGGAAATCCGTTGAATGAAAATATAATCCCTTAAAAATTTTACTCCATAAAGAGTGAGGCTAACCTATCAATCTCCAAGCCTGCTTTCCAAGCATTGCTCTTTTAAAAGCAGTGAGATCTCGGAATCCTATCCCTCCGTTATCTTTACTTGCTTTCATCACTTTCCAGTTTTGCCAATGTATACCTGCTCTATTTTGATCATTTCTCCACCAAAATCGAGCTATTCGCTTTTCAATAGATTTGCAAACAGAAATAGGCAACTTAAAAATGGACATAGCGTAATGTGGAATTGCCTGAACGATAGATTTAATGAGAATTTCCTTACCTCATTTAGAAATGTATCTCTCTTTCCAACCATCTAGCTTAGCATTAACCCTTCATAGTAACCAAGAAAACATTTCCCTCTTCGATCGACCCCACTCTGATGGTATCCCCAAATATTTGCCACATTTCTGCAACACAGGTGTTTGAAGTTCCCAAGACATGTTTTCCTGTAGAGTAATATGACAGTTTTTACTGAATACCATGCCTGACTTGTTACGGTTGATTAGCTGTCCTGTAGCCATACAGTACTGATTTAGAAGATTGGCTAGGTTCTGGCATTCCCGTACACTACCATCTAGGAAGAAGATTGCATCGTCAGCAAAACAATGTAGGACACCATCTATTCAGCTTAATACCCCTGATGTGACCCATACTAACAGCTTGAGTATTAAGAGTTGATAGAATATTAGCCAGCAGGATAAAAATATATGGAGATAAAGGGTCACCCTGACGGAGGCCCTGAGATGGGTAGAAATAAGGCAGCTGCTCTTCATTAAACTTCACACTACACGATGCTGTGGTGACACACTGCATTATCCAACAAACCCATCTAGGGTGAAAACCCAATTTTAGAAGGTAATCATTAAGAAAATCCCATTCGACTCTATCATACGCCTTTTTCATGTTTGTTTTGAGAATAGCATTGAACTTACTTGTCCTCTTCTTGATTCGAAACTGATGAAAAACTTCTTGGACGATTAAAATATTGTCATGTATTTGTCGTCCACAAACAAAAGCCGACTGTTCCTTAGAAATTAGGAAATTCAACCAAGGTTTCAGATGGTTAGCAAGTACCTTAGAGATAATTTTGTAGGCAAAGTTGCAAAGCTGATGGGACGAAATTGGTCCAGCTTTTCAAGTTTGGTTGTTTTGGGAATCAATGTGATAGTGGTCTGATTGAGATCTGTAGGCATTATTCCCGACATCAATAAATTATGCGCTAAAAGTAATAGATCATCTTTGATTGTATCCTAGTGCTGTTGATAAAATAAACCGTTTAAACCATCTAGGCCTGAGGCTTTAGTGGTTCCCATCTGAAAAGTGGCCAGCCGAACCTCCTCAATAGAAAGCGAAGCAGTGAGATGATCATTCATTTCACAAGTGACAATTTGATGACACTGATCAAGTAGAGGGCCATATTCCCTGGGTCCTTCAGTTGAATATAACTGCGAAAAGTAAGTCGCTGTCATATCTTGAAGAGTTGGAAGCTCACAGACCCACTGTTGATCATCATTCAATAACATAGTTATGTGATTTCGCTGCCTTCGCTGAATCATAGATGCATGGAAAAAGCGCGTATTCTTATCGCCCCATTTCAACCACTGATTCTGGAGCGTAAGGCCCAGTACTGCTCTTCCTATTGCCAAGTCCGCCGAATTTCTTCTCTCAGCCTTGCTACCTCTGCTCTATCGTAATTATAATGTGGCTGGTTTAGTATATCTTGTAACTGTTGCTATAGTGTCACAACCTTTGTATGTCCATTTAAGAATTTTTTGCAACTCCATTTCGTTAGCGCTGTCGTTACAGTCTTAACCTTTGTGATGAAACCAGAATCAGATTGGGATAAAGAATTCCATGCCGTAGAGATGACTTCGCGACATTCTGCATCGTCATTCCAAAATGCCTCAAAAAGAAGAGGCTTCTTGCTCCTTTTATAAGTAGATGAGGTGTGAATCAGTAGCGGGCTGTGGTCAGATCCCACAACTAGGAGTGCATAAACCTCTGCTCCAGGAAATAATAGGCGTCAATCCATCGTGCAAGTCACCCGATCTAATTTTTCCTTCACTAGCTCGTCCCCTTCTCTATTGTTTATCCATGTAAACTTGCAGCATTTGCTCTCTAACTCTGTAAGAGCGTAGTCATTTAGGACAGCCCTAAAAGACATCATTCTAGACAGGACAGCAGGTCGCTTTCCTATCTTTTCCAACGGATAAAGTATGTCATTGAAGTCTCCAGCACATATCCAGGGTAGATTATTGGTATAATGTATGTCCCGAAGCTCATTCCACATAATCTGACATTGTTGATAGTCCGTAGGAGCATGAATGAATGTTATGCGCATGTTTCTATCTCCCTGGCCAATCCTACAGCTCATATCAAAAAGGTGTGGTGTGGAGCGAATTACCTGGAAAAGGACCTGATCATTCCATAACAATGCTAAACCTCCAGCTAAACCAACCGGATTTAAAATATGAGTTTTTAAACTTCAAACAGCTCTGAATTTGCTTCAACCTACCTTCAGTGTTTTTGGTTTCCATTAAGAACACAGCATCGGGCTTTTCTTTGGCCTTCATGGCCTTGAGAGCTTGAACTGTCAGGGATTGCCCAAATCCTGACAATTCCAGCATATCAGCTTCATTTGTCGGCGGGTGACTGTTTAGGGCCAGCCACCAATGCTCAAGCTCATGCTTCATCGGCTTCATAAATAGGTGTGTCCATAAGAGTTGAATCATCATGCTCCCCTATTAACAATCCCCTGGTCTCATATGGGTTGTATCGTTTTAACTTGGCAATTCCCAGTTTTGGTGTCGCTCTCATAGTCTTTTGCTTCTTTGGTAAATTGACATCAAGGGACTCTAGCTAAACTCCTTTTAATTTGGCTTCTACAGGTATGAGTGCTGTATGGAGAGAGGTTTGATGCATACCACTACGATGATTATGCTGCGGCTCAAGACCAACTGTTGTGGAATAGGTAATGTTCACTACCTTGGGTAGGTTAGCAGCTGCTGTAGTTGTTGGCGGGGGCAATAAGGGGACAGTTAGAATCTATGATGGCGGAGTTTTAGGTACAGCCTCATCTGTTTGTTCTGAAATGTCTGGTGGGTCATAAAAAGTGTGCCAATACGAACGGTTTTCCCTAACCTCAGCCCGAAGCCACTGACCATATGGCATCTTTTCTTTACCGTCTAGTTTTGCCTCGTCAAACAGTATATCCTTGCAGTTCATGGCATAGTGACCGAGTTTTCCACAGGACTAACAGAAGTGCAAGAGCCATTCGTAACAGAAATCTAACCAAAGAGGTTTGCCATCTATCCGTATCAGCTTTCCTGTTTTAAGAGGTTCTTATAGATTAACTTCTACCCGTACTTGCCCTGCTCTGGATGATAGTCCTTCCTTCGATTCAGCCTTGACTTCTATCACACGACCCATATGCTGCACTGCCCTAGTAAGTATATGTTCAGAACACCATTCTAAAGGTAAGCCAAACACCTGTACCCAAAAGGCACAAGTAGAAAAGTCGTAGCAATGTAAAGGTGTGTTCAGGGTCCATGGTTTGAAAATAACTAAATGGCCCAAGAATAGCCAAGGGCCCCCTTCAAGAATTCGCTGTTTGTCGGCTTGAGATTGAAATTTTGCAACATATATACCTGCCTCACACCCCCTTCAAGAATTCGTTGTTTGTCGGCTTGAGATTGAAATTTTGCAACATATATACCTGCCTCACGCTGTGATATATCTACTAGCTCAGTCCGCTAGGATGTCTTAAGAGTGCTTTGGAATGCGTGAAAGTTAATTGAAGGATTGGAAAGGATTTTGCCAATGAGAGTTAACCGGCATTCTTCCAATTTTGAAGGTGAGGGTTCATCATCCCATTCTTCAATAATGTGTTTTGTAGTAAGGCGACCCAATTTATTGCAAAGAGCCGCCAGACGCAAAGAATCGGCATGGTGTCACACCCCAATCCTCGGGCACGCACACATCCTTCTCACTTGGTCGATTTTATAATGCGATATCACGGGACTATGTATCGCCGACCCTTTCATTGATTAAGCACATGCGGAAGCGATTAAAATCCCCGACAATAAAACGATGGGATAGAAAAGCAGAGCCATATTTTTCATATTGAAATTTATAACCAAACTTTTATACAAAACACAAACCAACTTCACAACTTTTTACTCTAAACTCTATTCACATCAAAAAGAGATCTCAAAAGAAGATAGATTCTCAGTCCATCTGGGCCGTACTCAAGGCCCTTCTCGGGATTATCTTCTTCTTCCAAAAATCCTTATCCTCAGGTTTTACCTCCGAGTTCTCCTTCCCAGACTCCTTCTCCTCAGTCCCTCATCAGGGTCCTGAAATGTTTTCCCCAAACCGGGACGAGACTATGTCTCAGCGAGTTCTACCCCACTAAGCCCGATTAGTAAACCATTATACTATAGGCTGCCTAAACACGCACAGGGCAGAGGACTTACCTTGGCCTCAGATCCCACCTGCAAGTCAGTACTATTCACAATAGGCACCCAAGTAATCATATCACAGATCGAAGCATCGACCAAATCGACCTAGTCGATTATATGCCAACAAGACCTCTCACGATCATTTCCAATCAGTTAATCAACCCACGACATCAAATCAAAGCAATGATCAATCGACCTAGTCGATTACATATCAGCCTGACCATTTCCCGGTCATTCAAGCTATTGTTATTCAGTCTCAACTGATAAAACCGATCACCGAGCCACGTGCATTCTCCGAGGCGATATTCTTTATCACTGAGCCACGTGCATTCTCCGAGGTGATGGAACCGATCATCGAGCCATGTGCTCTTTAAAATGTCATTTTGAATCAGCGAGCCCACGTGCATTCTCCAAGGCGATGCATCAAGTCACCGAGCCCACGTGTCTCTTCAAGATGCCAAATGTACTAATTAAGACCATGTGCATTCTCCGAGGTAATGCATCAAATTACCGAGCCCACATGTCTCTTTCAAGATGCCACACTTAATCACCGAGCCACATGCATTCTCCAAGGCGACATACTTCGTCACCGAGCCATGTGCATTCTCCGAGGTGACATATCTAATCATCAAGCCCCGTGCATTCTCAAAGGCGACGTACTAATCATCGAGCCACGTGCATTCTCCGAAGCGATATACCAAATCACCGAGCTACGTGCATTCTCCGAGATGATGTACTATTCACCGAGCCACGTGCCTTTCATGATGATTCATCCCATTTCTAAAGTAATTATCTACAACTTTAATTCGTACTCAATTTACCCAAATAATCAATTTAGGAACATATCCTAAATATCCACAATTAAATCAATTCAGCACAATTCAAAGCTCAAATAAATAAACGGACTGCGCCACGACAATCAGCACGAAATTTCGGTCGTCAGCCATCTCAAACTTAATTTCCGAAAATTAATTAATTAATTAATTAATTTCGAAAATTAATTAATAAATATTAAAAATTCCATTTAGCTCAAAATAAGGCCCAATTAAATAAACGAACTTCACCATGATCATCAGCATAATATTCCGGTCACGGGCCATCCTAGTTGAATTTTCCGAAAAATAAATAATTAAATAATTAATTTCGAAATTTAATAATTAATATTGAAAATTCAATTTAGCTCAAAATAAAGCCCGATTAAATAAACGAACTTCACCACTAATCATCAGCATAATATTCCTAATACTGGCCATCCCAGTTGAATTTTCGAAAAATAATTAATTAATTAATTTCGAAAATTAAATAATTAATATTAAAAATCAATTTAGATCAAAATAAAGCCCGATTAAATAAATGAACTTCACCACGGTCATCAGCATAAAATTCCGGTTCCGGATCATCTTAGTTGAATTTTCGGAAAATAAATAATTATTTAATTTAATTCCGAAAATTAATATTTAAATACTAAAAATTCCACTTAGGCCCGAAAAGCCTAATTCAACCCACTAAGTGTCGGGAAAAATCCCGGGACACTTCCAATAAATAGTAGACCACGTCTACTTGCTAATTACAAAATCAATTTGTCTAATTCGCATCACTATTGACTAATAATCGCTAATCTATTCTAATCTAACCACCTAAACCTAATTAATTAAAATTAAACCAACCTTAAGCATAATTAGCCAACTAATCCGAGATTAGTGAGATTACTCACCGGAATCACGCACAAAACGTATCAATCCGACAAAACGTATCAATCCGACGGGGACGACACGAGGAACGATTCTTCCCAAAGCGACTCACGGATCCGGGGCCCGGAAACGGCCCAAAAGCGGGCCCGAAGTCGCTGGATACCCACTTCGTGAGTTGCTGATCGGGGCTGACCGGAGCTGATCCGGCGGCCAAAACGGTGAGGGGAGGCCGGCGGAGGGCGAGGGGGACGCCGGGCAGAGCTGGGCGGTGGCCGGAGCTGGCCGGACGGGGCGGAACGGGGCTGGGTCGCGCGGGGGAGGCGCTGCAGCAAGCGACGGACGCGGAGCGTGTGCGGACGGCGGGACGGCGGCGAGCGGCGGGTGCGCGGGCGGTCCGGCTCCGGTGCGGCGGCGACGGGCGCCTGGCTGCTGTCTCGGCTTCTTCCACTTCTGGTTCTGTTCGCACGAAGCAGAAAGAAGGAGAAGAAGAGAGTGCGAGAGAGAGAGGGAGAGTGAGAAAGAGAGAGAGGAGGGTTTGACTAGTCAAAGAAAAAGAGAGAGGGAGAGGGCAGGCGGTGGAGGGAAAATCCGCACGAGGGGGAAAGGGAGAGGGGAGAGGAGAGAGAGAAAAGAGAGAAAAAGAGAGAGAAGAAGAGAGAGGGAGAGAGAAAAATAAAATAAAAATAAAACTATTATTCTTATTTTCTTTTCTTTTCTCTTTTCCTTTTCATTTTCTTTTGGCTCTTCAATTTTCCTCCGATAATTTCTTTATTAAAATTTCGGACTCGTCATAATTTGACGGATGATGAGGCAGGTCCTAAAAATGAATGTGACACGCTCGAATATTCGATTCCCCGAAAACCAAATTAAATTTCATGGTTAGAATCAATCAAACGTGATTTTAGTCCAATCTAACCAACTAAGTAGCTTTTAGGGATTTTACTGCAAATACATCCCGTAACGGCTTCACTCAATAGGTTAGTTAACTCGTGAGTGATCGGGCTTTCCCGAGAGAAAAGACCCTAAACATGTTGACGAAATGCCCATTTCACTTTATCGAAAACGGGTCGAATTTCGGGATGTCGCACATGGTCTTTTGAATCCATCCAGTGCCGACAAACCAGAATTGAAAACAGAGACTTGCGAAACAAGAGAGAAAATACATAGAGCTGAATTGCCCTAATCAGCCGTCAATGAAGCAAAATTAAGCCTATAAGACGATAGCGGTGTCCTTCAAAGCATGACGAAACTCAGTAACCACAATGGAGCAGCAAAAAGATAGCAATCGAAGACATGCAGAACAAACCAGAGAGAATCGATGGGAGGATGAAGGCTCTAGCTTGACCGCAGAAACCGATGTAGCGAAAGGTGAAGTGAGAACGATGAAAATACAAGCGAAAGGAAATGTGAAAGAGGAGGAGATGGGCGGTGAATTGAAGGTTTAGGGTTGGGAAAAGCTACCCGAAGGTAGAAAGAACTCTACATTTCGAGAAAGGAGAAACCCTACTAGAGCACCATGCACAACTTAATCGTGTATCCATTACTATTACTAAATCAACGGTGATTGATGTATGATGTGTAAAATAAAGAGTTACACGTGCCGTATACGTAGGAGAGAGTTCTAGAATTAAATAGAATAATTTCAACAAAATAAATTAACCCAGGATTGACAAAGTTGGGTTTGGGCATTGGGGAATTTTAAACTCAGAAATTGGATATCACTTATTCAAATATCACTGTGTCAATAATTTTTGGCAAGACCACTACATAGGTCAAAGGCCTAGAGTTAGTCAGTCATGAGGTTTACATGATGTTTTATGGGCATCCAAATAGCTGAGCCTTTGTGTTCGTGCCCTTGAATTTTCAATATAAATTAATTAATTGGGATTATGTCGAAAAAAATTCCTCTAGTCGGGCCTTTAATTGTTGAATAACAAATATAGTCATCACCTGAGTATAGGGATGTCCATGTCTCTAATCCATCAATTCAAAATCTAGCTCCAATTAGGAATAAACAAAAGTATGACTCAATTAGATCTGCTAATACTGCCACTAGTCTATCAAAAAGAAGAATTCAAATCATTATACTATGTTCTATAGCGCATGAAGGTAGTTAACCTATATGGTAGTCAGCAACATTTAAGTCCTCCAATTAAATTCTGGGCCTTTGTCCCTAGTTTATCACTTATCAGAAAAGGTACTTCGGTTGGATTTTAGTTACAAAAGAGTTTAGTTTTGCACCTCATAATCAGATTGCAAGAAATAGGGTCATGTGTTTTTCCATCTCTCTGAGAAAATGTCCCCCAATTATGCCTCTTATTGGTGGTAACAGACATTAACAGTCGGTGATATTCACCCCCCCCCCGGGAACTCACCAATTAAAATGTGGCCAAAAAAAAAAAACTACCAATAAAAGGTATGATTGGAGAAAAATATAGTACTCTCAAGAAACCATTCACATTCTACTCCCTTAATCCATGGCAACTAACTTTTTTTTTTTTTGGTCCTACATGGCAAGTAACTTGGTTTCTCCTTTTTTTTCCGGTGATATATCTTATTCTCCTCGGTGGTCGAAATTCTTCAGCCACCACCGCTCGAGTTAAAGTATTTCCCGGAGGTACGTACGTGATTAAGCAATAAGTCTCGGAATGGTTCAGTTTTCTTTGCTTTTTTTTTCCTTTCTCGGCTGACCGCAATTATTTTGGGGTTAACAAGTTTGATGATGTTTTTTGCTCCAGGGATTTCGTAGATTGCAACTTCAGGAACCTTTTCACTGTAGAAAGTCGGTTGAACAATTATTCTTTAAGGGCCAAGTCGTCCCAGCCTAGAAGGAAAATCTTGGAGCCAAGTATCCAAGGTGAGTTCAGAGACGATCAGTTCTCTAATTCTCGAGTCTTGAAGCTCCATCACCCCAAAGATTCACCAGAACATTATTTCTTTGTTCAAAGTAAACCCCCTTCAATAATCTTGCCTTTCTCACTCCTAATCAAAATGCATCCCCAGCATGTTACATTGGTGGACTTGAGATAAGCCACATCCTTGAAAAAGTTAGAAAGGGAGGAACTTCCATTTTCCTCATATGGAAAGTTAGTCTCGAGAAGACTCGATGAAAGACGTCATCATTTAGCAGCATACTCATTTTCGTCGTGTCAATCATCATCCTATACTTGATGGGCTGTTTCATAGTCAACCATCTCTTTCTCGTGTCTTAATCAACTAAAAACGATTTCAGTTATTAACAGTTAGTTCAGTTTGACAGCTTCTTATGTTGCTATCACTTTTCTCTTCCTTAGGCTACTAAAGTTTGACATATAATTGAGCACTTTGGAAGTAGCTTGGCTATAAGTGCACACAAGTTTTACTCTGTTTCCTTTGTCCTTTATATCTAGCTGTCATTGTGTGGGAGCTACGATAGGTGTACTCATGGCACGGGGAGCTTGGACCCTCCAGCGAACTCCTTCTCATCCCTCCTCGCCTCCGCACTGGAGGACGACCATCGCTGTGGGTCCGGCGTTCCCAAGTGTCCTCCTCGCCGTGGGTCCGGTGTTCCCAAGTTCAAGTCCAGCGCCCCGCCGCTTAGCCCCTCCCCCGTGAACCCCGCTGCTTTCCTCACCTGCCCACCTGGTCTCAGCCCTGCCGATTTATGGGACTCCCCTCTTTTGTTTAGCGATTCCAAGGTATCTCCGGTATCTCCTTCTCTCTCTCTCTCTCCTCCCGCAGCAAGTCCTCCGACAGTTACCAGCAGATCCCTAAAGGGGAAGACGCAAATTACTCTACCTTCACTTGGCAGACCAACGCCGAGCAGCAGGTATGTCTACACGTTCTTTATATAAATCCAATAAAGTCTCATTTAAAGAATGAAATGAGGGGTGCTTAATAATGAATGGATCAAAGAGATTCCTTTACAGTGACAATTCGATGTAAAAAATCGACAGATGTGAAATGCAATCAAACCAATCATGAATTACTGCACATTGCGTGAACACAGGCACAGAGTCCCCTAGAACAGGTTAGGGAGTAGGCCAAAAGTTAGAAATTCAAAAAACGTCCTGAACCAATAAGATTAACCTAGGATCCGACAAGATTAACCTAGGATCCGACAATCTTATATGTTGGAATATAATCCAGAGAAAGCAAATTGTTTGTTGTAATTAGAACATCAATGTAAAGAAGACGATAACATATCCTCTTTTTTTTTTTTTTTGGTGCAAACTTACAAATTTTGGAGAAGAAGAAAATAGAATATCACTAGAAAAATGACATAAAATTGAAGGTGAGGTACAAATTATTCGAATCTCCTTAAGACGATTAGTTCCGCCACCTGGTGCTCCGCAAATTTACGAACTATGCCTCCCAATATACAACACATCAAACCTGTTTGGATTAACACTATGCAAACATGACTCAGTTGAACCGTTCAATTGAACCAGCACACCCAAAAAAATTAGAAGGGTAGAGTAATATTTCAAATTGTTCAATCAAAAAACCTTCTAATAAAGCTCTATGCTCTTATCTATTTATAGAGCTTTTAAAGTTTCATGTACGAAAATATACATGAATTAAATAGACGCATGTATCCAAGAGATTCATAAATCCATAAACACGTGAATTCAAGAGATTCGTGAATTCAATAAATATATGAATTAAAAATATAGGTGAATCTAAGAAATTCATGAATTTAATAGATACGTGAATAGAAAAAACGTATCTTAATTTGTTGACCTTAGTTGATTCATTAACCATGATTATAACATTATACTCTCGTAGGGCGCAATGCTCATGCGAAAGAAACCTACAACAAGTTCCCGATAAGGACATATGTCGGCAAAATTCACCAAATCAAAAAGCGAAATGATAGATTTATTTTTCTTGAACATAAAAAAGTTAACTAGCCCAGACCCGATTGAAACACCCCAAGCCGATTCACGGGGAGCATTAGAGGGACAAGGGCCGCAACCGACCTCGACAACGACGAGCACAAGCAACAGTCCAACACATGGACCACGAATCTCTTCTCCATTCCCGAAATCCTCCCCCGAGAAATATTAGGTACCTTAAAAGTGCAACGCAATCCGTGCTCTGATCCATTCACGCGTCGACACCTGTCCTTGAGGCCCGATACGTCTGCTCTCTCTTCTCTCCATCTTTTGTGCTTCTGTCTCTCTCCTCTCTCTTCTCACTCTCTCCGAAATAACTCTTGGCGGGTAGCTCGGCTCGGCTGGCAAAAGAAAGGACTGACTCCCACTTAAAATTTCTCACTCCTCACTTAAATATTTTGGGTTTTGTCTCTCTCTCTCCTCGTGAAGAGCAGAGAACGAGCTGCACTTCCCCTGTTTCCTTTTCTCAGCGCATCCCACCCCACCCCACGAGCGGCCCCCGCCTCCGGAGGGGGAGCGCCTGAGCCACGCGGTCGGCGGAGGAGGCGGTGGCAGCATGAGCGAGGACGGGAAGGCGGAGGAGGCCGAAGCGGCGCGGCGGCCGTGGAATCTGAGGCCGAGGAGGGCGGTGAACCCTCCGCCACTGTCATTGAGGAACGCCGAGGCGTTTCACGACGCCACGGGCGGCGCGCTCGACGGGGACAAGGAGAATTACGCTGCGCAGCAGCAGCAGCAGTTACAGCCGCAACCGAAATCCGTGCGGTCACGAGGCTTCGTGGGGGAGGGTGAGAGGAAGGAGAAGAAAAGGAAGTTCTGGATATCGCTGTCGAAGGAGGAGATCGAGGAGGACATTTTCATCATGACGGGGTTCAGGCCTGCCTGGAGGCCCGAGCAGAAGTAGCTTGATGTATGTTCTTCTATGTGGGATATTCATTCCTCTTTCGTACGATGAATTTTCTCTTTGTTTCATTTGGTTTTCGCTTGCAGATTGTCTTTCCTGGTTTATGGTTGGTAGGGCTCACACCGGATGCTTACCGTGTGGCCAAAGCTCCGGCCAAGGTCTCTCTCTGTGTTCTAGAACTTAGGATTATGTTGCTGTCTCTGTATGAACTTACCATGTTTGAAAGTTAATGAGTTTCGTGGCCTAGTTGGTTTCAACAATGAAGTCTGTGTTTATCACTTCTGTAGAGATAGTTTGCGCTGAGGTAGAACATTTTGCCTGTTTCCTGAGCCGGAGGTCTCTCTGTCTCTATCTCTGTCTCTCTCAACCAAATTGTCATTCTCTGGAAGTTCTCAGTGTCTTCACCCTGAGAACTTTGATATTGAAGGCGTACGTCCCAGAGATAGAAGGTGTTCCCGAGCCGGAAGTCGTGATGCTTGAAGGCCTATGGAGGCTCGTAAGCATCGAGCGCTTTCACACATCAACTAGAGGTAAAATTTGGTTAGTAGGTACAGGAAAGGGAAAAGTATCGAATTGGGAAAAGGGACAAGTTATTGTTCGATTTTTTTTGTTTGTTGATCTAAATTTACTTTCCCTGCTGGGTGTTTGCTTTGTAAAGAAGTTTGGTTTTTTAATTGTTCGGCAATTGCAAGTAGTACACGTAAATCTGAAAATAGGGGCCGAAGATGAACCGGCAGAGCATATTTTGGGTCATTTATGCTATGCTTTGTGCATTATGATCTCCCTTTAATTGTGTTTCGAGATACCATATCGGTTGAATAGATTAAACTTCTTTACAGGCTTCTTCATATGACTACTTATGCTGACACAACAAAGCAGAGTAGCGAGGTGTAGTTCGGAAAATAAAACACCGTCCGCGCTTACTGCATTTAACTTGATTGGGCAATGCAGACCCATCGCAATTAGATTGTTGTTATGTATATGTGTAGGCTGTTGTATGTATTATCTGTCTTGCATACATGAAATGGGTGATCATGTTTGTATTTAGAAGTGCCCATCACACAATTAGAATAATCTCCCATGTGTCAATGTTCTTCATGTGCTTTAAATGCTTAGGAGATTTTTTGTCTGTGGTTCTGTTGTTATCAAAAGTACTGCTCATTAGAAAATTATTGCCTTTCGGGATAATTTTTTAGACGTCTATTAGGCATTCTCTTTTGCACAATTCCCTTTGATTTAATCCTGAGGTTCACTAACCTGCAGAAACTCTCTTCAACTTTTGCAAATAGTTTTGCAAACTTTTAGCATCTATCGGTAGATATGATGACCAGCTAATGATCTTAAGGCACTCTTAGCTGTTTTGACCTCTTTCAGCTCTGTCTCTACTCATTTGATATTGGAAATATTGTGTCGATGATCACAAATGAGTTTAGTCATGGGCATGGATACGTTCATGTGCACAACACTGTATTAACACTTTTTTTTCTGTTGAAAAACACTTGCTTAAGAAAATATACATACAACGGCACTTTTCAACTTCCATTGCTTTCCTTTAATCTGTTTCAGTTAAGAATTTTCCAATAAATCCGATTCTGCTTTATTGGAAGGCATATTCTTATATTTCCTTATGCCGGGGTTTGCTTAACATCAGTTTTAGGTTGGAGCTTATTGAGCAACCAATAACCATGCTTGGAAATAGTGATGAACTTCAGGATCTTACTTTATTTGCTGGCTCTAGGGACAGCAGTTTTCATTCAGTCTCATATTTCGGTGAGCTCTCGTGTCATGATGCCTTTTGAGGCCATGGATTCTCTCGAGGTCCTTCCTTATCCTGCTGGAGTACAAAATCCATCATGTGTGGTGTCTTGATTACGTCCATGAATAGTTGAACTGTAGCTAGCTTTGCTAGAAGTGTTCTTGAATTTTAGACTTTTTTTGAGTGCGAACCAGTTCAGCCAGCTTGACTATTTTTCAGAGCAGTTTCCTGCAGTGGGACATTTCCCTAAGAGGCAAAATTAATGCCCCTTTCATTATCCATAAGATAGATGATCCTCTGTCTCATCTTCACCATGTGATACCTCCATGCTTGATCTGAATCATTTATGGCATGCGCACCCGATTGCTGAGCTATTCATCTGATTATTTAGCTGGAGATCTGAATCACTGCGATGACATGTGCAATCGAGGCTTGAGTATCGGTTGCACATGTCGGTGTCTGTAACTTAATCGATTACTATGTAACTTAATCTTGTTCTTGCGAGGCAAGATTTTGTTGTGTCTGTTTTAGGTTTTGGCAGCGCCAGAAGACATCTTTGCGAAGAGAATGTATTTATTTAAATACATTATCAATTGTATTATTTATTTAACTAATAATAAATAATACAATTGATAATGTATTTAACTAATACATTATCAATTGTATTAGTTAAATAAATAAT
Source organism: Eucalyptus virginea (assembly GCA_014182375.1). NCBI lineage: Eukaryota > Viridiplantae > Streptophyta > Magnoliopsida > Myrtales > Myrtaceae > Eucalyptus > Eucalyptus virginea. The sequence continues at coordinate 3,692,394 of CM024520.1, read as the reverse complement.
AACTTCTAACAGTTGCGAGAAATCAACCTTTTGATGACACTTGTGCTTCTTAAACATCCCTCTATCCTTTAATAGCTGTCACAAATGTGATGACGTTTCCATCATGGCCAAAGTTCTACAAAATGTGGAGAAAAAATTTATTGGATGACTCTAAATACGGGTAGAACTAGCAGATGTATCCATTAGGGCTTCAATGGAAGGGAAGTCATCTAAATTTTGGTCCTTCCAGCTCTATCTTTGATTGTGACTTTCGTAACATGGTAATGCATTATAATGTAAGCTTACAAGTTCAAGAAGCTTGTTGAGGGTACTTTTCTTACTAGAATAGTTGCTTTTAGTTTGTCAAATGAGAAAGCACTACCTCATTTGTGTTAAAAGAAAATAACACATTTGTTGAATAACGCATTTGTTGAAGTGACTCACATCATATGTCTATTGGGTTTATATGGGCCTTATATTCATGTGGCCTCCTTACACTTACCAACTTAAACTTTTGGGTTGGACATTTTAACAGCATCAAGGTTGGTTTTTGACGGGCCTGATAAAAAAGAAAGAGATCGTAATTCTCTAATCTTTGTCATTGATTTGTTGAGCAGTAGCTAAAGACACTTGCAGACACTACCATGTGTACATGTTTCCATGTCTAATATATTTTGAAATGGGTAAAACGGTATTTTAAATCTGTCTTTTGCACCAAAAAGAAGAAAGGAATAAGTAAATTTTTGCATTTCGTACGTGACTAGAAAATTAGGCATAGCATTTCCAAATTGCAAAGTACATTAAATCTGTCGAATTGATCATAAATGTCAGTGGCATGGAATGAGTGAATGTGATTCAAGTTTGAATTGGAATTAAAGGATTCTGAACCCACCCTGTATGAGCACCTCATCTTGTGTGATTAAATATGAATGTCAGAGGTTCTGTGTGGATCCTAATTTAATCTTTCAGTGAAGATTGCAGCTGTAAGGGAGACAATTGTTGCACAATTAGGATAAGATCTCTCCAATGAGTTATGTGGTCTCTATAGCATCAAATATGAAGGTATCCAAACTTTCTTGTATAATGCGTTTACCTCTCTAAAACAATGATGTGCATGCATTCTATGGAAAACATTTGTATCTTTCCTAGTTCAAATCAGACCAATCCTGCTGGTCCTCTTCCAGTAAACTGGAATAGCATACGATGTAGATACTATATATTTTCTCTTGGAAGTTTAGGAGTCAGAGGGAATTGGTGTGATGAGATAACATAAAGTCTTATTCAGATTTAACTTTGATTTTTGAGTTACAATGATACCTGACAGAAGTCATAAGATGTGATCAATTTCCTTTGCTAGACAATAAGTATATCTGGTTGTACTTGGATGTTTTCCAGGGCAGTATCAAAACTTTTGAATTTACTTTCCTCTTTTTATTCAGGCCAGCCTTAAAATATTGGACTTTAGCATATAGCTTCTACAAATTTTTTGCCCCTTTCTCCACTCACTCCATTACTTTCGTCTACTTATTTACAGCTCTCTCTTTTCCTGCTAAATTTGATTTTTGGCATATGAATCAAGAAAAGTGGCATATGATAACTATTTCAGTAAAATACATAACTCCAAAAGCATTGGAATATTTACTTTAATATCAATTTTTTGTCAGTTGTATCCACCAAAAGATTGGCTTGTGAAGTCATCCTTGCCTTCTAAATTTAATCCCAGCATCATCCATGCAGTACTCGAGAAGCTTTCTTCAAGAAACTTCCAGTAAGATCGTCTCATCCTGCATCCGTTGATATGTGTATATTAGATATGTCCTTTCCTCTTATGGGCATCTTGGAGAAAGAGGCTATAACAGTCCTTAGTTATTTTTGTTTCTGAATATATACCATAGCAACTAGAAAGCATCGTGAATGTTTCAAATACATTGACATAATGGATTTGCTGGTACACCATCAAATTTTCATCATTTATTTACTTCCATATTTATGAAAGTTACTGCATTCAGGAAAAGGATAAAACGCGTATTTTTACTCTGAGTGACATAGGATTGCATTGTCAATCTTTTTTTTGCCCTTCAAAACCCCCCTTCTTCTATAATGCTTTCGTCGCTAGCTTCATTTGCTTGCAGAATTTTTAGTGTTGAGAAGTTAGGCATTTCTTGTGAAATTTTGGGAGTTTGGTCGTTGACTTGTCCTTTCAGAGATTTGATGGAAGTCATGAGTTTATGAGGTCTTGGTTCTTGTCATTGAGCCCTCTAAAGGACGTCGTTAGTAGTTTAACCACGTCGAAGGAGCTTCTAAAAGTTCTTTTTCGGGTCGGTGGTCTCGAGAAGCAACATAAACCGACTATAGCCCTCGTCTCAGCCTTAGGAGTTGAGCTCGATCGTTCCATCATCCAGGTTGAGCGGTTGATCCATGAAGAGAGGTCTCATTCTCACCAGATTGATTTCCTCATGAAGCATTTCGCAGAAGAAAAGGCGTCTTGGAGAAGAAAGGAGCGGGAACGAATCCGCACTGCCATTTCACATATGGTGGAGGAAGTCGACGTGGAAAAGAAATTGAGAAGACAAAAGGAGAGACTAAACAAGAAGCTTGGCCAAGAACTGGCTGGCATGAAGTCATCTCTTTCCAAGGCGATGAAAGAGCTCGAGAGTGAGAAGAGGGCTAAGGAAATATTGGAGCAGTCTGCGACGAGTTAGCGAGAGGGATTGGAGAGGACCGGGCGCAAGTGGAAGAATTGAAGAGAGAATCCGCCAAAGTTCTTGAAGAGGTGGAGAAGGAGAGGGAAATACTTCAGCTAGCGGATGTTTTGCGCGAGGAGAGAGTGCGAGACGAAACTTTCGAGGCAAGTACCATTTTGAAGAGAAGAATGCCGCCGTCAAAAAGCCGAGGGCTCAGCTCGAGGCCTACATGAGATCCAAAATGAGTAAAGATGAGAATTCTCCGAAATCGAGAAAGCCAAGGAGCTCGAGGCGTTCTTGAGCGACAAGATCAATCTTGAATGCGCTGAAAACGAATTATTCTGAGAAAATAAAGAAGCTGATGGAGAGGAGTGCGAAGGAAATGAATCCGCGAAAAGCGATCTTCATTCGATCGAATTGAACATGGACAACAACACCGGGAGCTACAAGTGGAGCTACGCGCACGACGATACTAATCAAGAGAACTCGAAATGGGTCTCGGTAGATAATGAGTTCAACTTCAATGGGAGATCTTCATCCGACAAAATTCAATGGGAGAGCATCTCCTTAAGAAGAGGAAACTCTAAAGGGGCGAATCTTCACGACGGTGCCAGAACTCATGACAACCTGAATGGGTTCAACGCAGGGAGACTAATAGAGTTCTTCTCGCCGGCTAAAATGGACAGCAACAAGGAAGACGAAACCAGAAGAAACAGAGCGCTTGCAGGCCTGAAGGACCATCAACTGTCGAATTTCACCAATCCGATCAGGCCATGGAGCCAATCCTTGCCTCTACAAGATCACGGCATGGAGAGTTGGACCGTGGGAGAGTAATGAATGCGAAATCGAAGCGAGTCAGGATTAAAGAGTTTTTTACTTTCTTCCTTTTGTGCTCATCTCCATGTCAGGCAGGGAATACTAGAATTTGCTAGCAAACGATGTCCTCGCGTTAGTCCTATTCGAGAATTTTGATACTATAATTGTATGTGTTGCTGGTCTAGAGCTGATGTTAAAAACATCCCAATTCACAATTTTAGTTCTTGCTGCTAAGTACTATGTTGATGTTGCTGCTGTCCCAGTTTGCAAGACCGGTGTCATCTGCCTAAAAGAACTTAAAATGAACTTTTCCACGAGAGTTATGATCAACATGAGAGAATAATTCCACCTATGCTCTTCATCATTCCATGTGCTCCTTAACAACTCATTTCGTCGTCAACTGGTTGAACAGATTCTCTGGCATGAAGACCAGCATTTGTTATAAGACAAAGCGCCTGTTGAAATAAGACCAGGCGCATAGAACTGGAAAATATTGAAACGGCGAAACCCCAACCTCCAAAAAAAAAACTCATCACTGATCTACCGAAAGAAAAGATCGAATTAATTCATGAGAAAAGTCATTAATGTTCTTATTTCATTGCCAAGAGACAGACTAGTTACAAGAGTCCTATTGCATAGGATACAGACATGTTTACTGTGCAGCTGAAATATAACATTGCTTTCTCAACTATCAAGCAGGAAGTATTTATGAAGTATTTATGAACTATGTTGCTTGCAATCAGAATTTACAATAGCCCATGAAGTCGAAAAAGTTGAACAAACAATCGGGAGTCCAAAAAGTTGAAACAAACAATCGAAGGTTCCCACTGGGACCAACATTTGCTAGGCGTTATTTGCCATGATTTGGACCTGGCTCCGTGAAAGAAAACATAACCTATTTGTAAGGGCCTTCAAGCTTCCCGGATGTCAATGCAAAGGTAACTAGGTTACTCGGATGGTCCCTCACGGTCAGGCTAAGCACCTCAGGCCTTGAATAATGCCCAGCCACATCAAAATCAAACTTGGCCCGCGCTATTTCTCCAAGGTCTGCACATCATTACACCATAAGTAAATCGAGCTCATGAGGAAAACCCGAAGCCCTCACAACTAAAATGAGATCATAATCTCCTTGGTTAGCTAACTTCCAGAGATTTAAAGTGCACGCGAGCTGCAAGTGCAAGGAACATACCAAGGTCAGCTAAGATGAGTGCCTTAGCATTGATGTGCATCCTAATAACCAGTGGTGGGATGTGGTTATAGAGGCAATTACCCAAGAAGTGGCCACCTTGACGTGCTTGAATTCTCTTATCATTTTGTTTTCCTTCTGTCGGGTATCTGACAATTTTTGTCAGTAGCAGCTCACTCTTGATGAATACTTGCTTCACCTTCCAATTCTATGTTGGTTACCATGAGTCTACCAGATATCGAATCCTCGATCATTTTGAGTATGAAATCGGCAAGTGCTTGAAATATGCAAATGGGGTCGGTGTGGATCATGCAATTTCTGCTGTACTTGCTAAAACTCATGCGTTTGAACTTTTATGCCACAAGAGAATTTCAAGCATATCAGACTTTGGCAATGCCAATATTAACATGACACATGGTTGCCTGATTGGAGGGTGCTCTGATATTGAAGCCATGGTTGATGGCAACCATTCCACAGTGCATTGGGATGCATGGAGAAGATAGTTATAAACGATGCACCGAAATTGACATGCCTTTGGAATGGTCCCATCCGATCTGGAAGCCTAGCGCAACTAACTTCGCTAAGTATGTGTAAATGTCCAAAACTAACGAAAATATTCTCATGTGACATGATTCAACTACTTTCTATAATAATGCCCTCTAGTGATGGCCACAACAAGGAGTTATCAATCCAAATGCTTCTCAACTTAGGTAGATCGATAAGTATAAGAGTCTCTAGACCTGGAAGTGTACTAGGGTCTAAATTGTTGTTTTCAACTTTCATGATGATCTCTCTAATCTCATTACACTCCTCAACTCTCAAATACCGAAGCTTAGAAAGTAGTTAAATCATAACACAGGAGAATATTTTCGTCAGTTTTGGACATTTACACATACTTAGCGAAGTTAGTTGTGCTAGGCTTCCAAATCGGATGGGACCATTCCAAAGGCATGTCAATTTCGGGGCATCGTTTATAACTATCTTTTCCATGCATTCCAATGCACCCTTTGTGGAATGATTGCCATCAACCATGGCTTCAATATCATGGCACCCTTCAATCAGGCAACCACGTGCCTTGTTAATATTGGCGTTGCCAAAGTCTGATATGCTTGAAATTCCCTTGTGGCATAAAAGTTCAAACGCATGAGTTTTAACAAGTACAGCAGAAATTGCATGATCCACACCGACCCCATTTGTATATTTCAAGCACTTACCGATTTCATACTCAAAATGATCGAGGATTCGGTATCTCATGGTAACCAACACAGAATTGGAAGGTGAAGCAAGTATTCATCAAGAGTGAGCTGCTACTGACAATTTTTGTCAGATACTCGACAGAAAGAAAACAAAATGATAGAGAATTCAAGCACGTCAAGGTGGCCACTTCTTGGGTAATTGCCTCTACAGCCACATCCCACCACTGGTTATTAGGATTAGGATGCGCATCAATGCTAAGCTCTTCCAACAAAGAGAGCCTAGAGATGACACTCTGACCAATGTCCATGACTCTTGACGTCCCTCAATCACCCGTCTCATACACGAATTAGATAAGAAAATCCGCAAGCATCTCAAATTAAGCAAGTCCCCAATCTGAACCGGAAAATAGTCAATTCCAGTGCCTCGGATATCAAGAACATCAAGATTCACCAATGCTTTCAAGTCGGTAGGAAGTTCAGTTAAAAGGCTGCAAGAATTTAGATAAAGTGCTCTTAGAGCTATCAGGGACAACATTGATATTGGCAGGGATGTGATCCGAGTGCCATGCAAGTCTAGAACTCGGAGCTTTTCCATAGATCCAAAAAACAAGTCTGGAATTAATGTCAGCTTTTTATTTTTCTGCAGCATCAAGGTTAGGAGAGAAGAACAATCTACTGTTTCCGGTAATGAGCACAGTTGTTTCAATTAGAGATATGTGGTTTGCCATTTTCCAATCTTCTTGATTTGGGGCCTCTTTCAGCCCCTCACAAGCTTTCACCAAGAATTTAGAATCCTTGCCTTCTAATGAAATTTTGAGGGCCATGTTCCGGAGCACTTTATGCATTCTAACATGCTTTATTTTTTCACTTCTTTCCAGCAAGGAAACATCAATGAGATCATGCAATATGCCATGCCCCGATCACGAGCTTCGGTAAAATTAACTGCATCACTCAGAAAGCCTTCTGCTCTCCAACATTCCAATAAGTAATCTACATAGACATCAGAATCCTCAGGAAACAATGCGCCATAAAGGAAACAAATCTTTTGCCCTTCATCATCTAATTTGTCATAACAGAATCTCAAAAATTCAAGAACTTCGTCCATGCCTCGATCTTTGACACTAGGCCATCTCTGCAAGCTTCTTAATCCATCCCTCCAAAGATTAACATTATCCTTCCTCCTAAAATATCTTGCAACTCAGAAGTGGTAAACCAGCACATTCAGTTACCACTTCACGGGCAAGCGGTTCAACATCAGGCAAATTAATGTTCCTACCCACTTTCTCCCGGAACATATTCCACGCCTCTGTTGGGGACAACCTTTTCACATGGATGTAACTCATCAACTTCCATATCCGAACAAACATGTTCGTATCTACTTGCTAACACAACCTTACTATCCCGGTTGTTATCATGTAATCCTAATGCCTGTAAATCAAAAACATTCCAAACTTCATCCGAAGAAGCAAGCATCCTTTGTTCTCTAATTCTTCTGATATTCTCCACGATATTTCCTTCAGATCATTGATCCCTTCAGTATTCAATTTTAAGCCTCTGTGCAATTGCCTTTTGCAACTTCTCTATGCTACTTTCTTTGGATACCGACGCAGAAATTACAATGTCAAACATTTTGCTGATTTCCACATCATCATTCAAATTATGCATGATAGTTGTCTTCCCTACTCCCACTGTCCCCCAAAGCCCGATTCTTTTCACCTCACGATCCCTCAAATAACCAAGGAGCTCTTCAACAGCACAATGCATTGATGGCTTATTTTCTGTTTTGGGTGCATGCATTGTTCTGACAGGTTCAGGTGGTCTCTCGACAACTACTTCTGTTTCAAGTCTTCCTTGTGCCCCCAGACTATGCAGTTCCTCACACTTCTCAGCCAATCTTTTACTGAGATTGGAAGCTGACAAAACATGACACCGTTTCCATGAACCTTTTCTTCCTTTTCTGAATTCATCTTCTAGTTCTTGAATGTCATTCTCAATATCCTTAACCCTACCAATCCAGGCTTCACACTGTTTAGTTTTTTTCTTTGTCTTGTCTTTGTTTGCTTTAGCTTCCACGTCATCCCTCCTAGCAAAGAGTTTCTCTTTTTCCTCGGTGAAGCTTTTTCCATCCCTGTATGCCTCAACAGCTGTTGCCGTAGCTACTGCCTCAACCATACTGTGCAAGCAACAAGCTAGAGTTTATGATCTTAACCTAAATCATAATGGACAAAATCACTAAAAGTAGTACTTTGAAGCACAAGAGTCTCTAGTCTCTACCTAAAAAAAAAGGAACAAATTTATTATGCACAATGAAATGACGGCATAATTTTGGGCCAAACCAAGAGCCTGCCAAAGTCAACCCAAAATCTTATTTTGTTCTTTGTTTTCCTAAATCTATTCCATACAACTGTGAGAATTGGAAGGAGCAGATTGAAACACAAGTTTACTTGACAGTCTTTTACTTATCATTTGGTCGCCAAGAAGCATACAATCCTGATAAAGATTATTGCCAGCAAATTAAATTATTTCATTCCAAGGAGACAGATGATTAAAGACTCCTCTAATTGTAGCATCACAGTTTTCATGGTTCCATCACAGCTTTTATCGTTACATGATTTCTAAGAGTAGTTCTGTATTTAAATATGGAAGTTATAGATGAAAAGTTGCTAAAGAACAATAAGATCTAGGTGTTGACTAACTTACTTTTGAAGAGGGCCAAATACTCAAGAACAGCTCACGTTGAGGATCGCATGACTACATGAGATGCTTGTGTGACCTGCAACTGAACTGCAGCCACAATTTGAAGGACATAGTTGGATAAAGACATTTGAGTACGTTCTCGGTGAAAAAAAAATGTTTTCAAATTAAAAGAAACATAAACCTAAACAATAAATGCCAACTTAATTTAAAAGAGTCTCCGCAAAGGAAGAACAGATGAAGACATAGACCAACAGTAAAGATCTATTGTGAGTGGTGAAAATGCACTGACCACCTAGCTTGGATGCATTGATTATAATTCTCCAATTAATTCAAAGAAAGGATTGTGGACAACCTGGCAAACGTTAAACATTCACAATAAAATTGTAAAACTACAGAGGCAAAGAAGATTGTGATTTTCAATGTCATCAAGATGAAATGCCGAAGCCATTATAACACTGATATAAGGTATTATGGATGTTTTTAGCATGTTGTCTGAAATTTTGCAATTTTAGAAGGCAGCTTCACTTGTCTGTGCAATCTTAGATGCATCGTGAATTTATCTTTCTAACACAAACACCACTGGCACACGTGTGGACTCCAAAACACAATTGCAAATAATTGGACATTTTCAGCAAGCAAAATCGAAGCACCTCAATTCAGCTATTGGTACGATTACTTTACAATGGAAAATGAGAGGGGAGGGAGAGGGTGGTTCTATTTGTGACAGAGAGTTCAAATTAGCTCGAGGGTGGCAAAGTCCCCCATTCACATGAAAGTAGACAAAAGAAGTCCATCAAAAATGTGGTTAAAAAATACCCCACTGAAATTCAACTTCGCTACCAGCTTAATCGCTCGACTTCAAAGCGAAATGTGGATTCTTGTCATCTCAGAAGGAGCATAATAAAAGCACTTCATACATATAGAGAATAAAACAAGCCCTATCAGAATTAAAACAGGGCAATCTCTCCATTACAGCCATTTTTAACAAATTGTCTGCTCTCTGGAACGAGCTGGAGATGGTGGAGGAAAAGCTCGAGGGTCCCGAAGCTACTCTAGCTCAATACCGAGCAATCAAAGAGCGAGAAAAGGCAACACGTTTTTTACTCATTCTCAACGAGACGTACCTGCCGTTCCGAAGCCAAATCCTTGCGATGGATCCGGTTCCGCCTCTTGGACGCATTTACCAACTTGCCGTCCAAGAAGAATCCCAACGCCTTGCTTCCACGGAATACTTGAAGACCGGAGATCGCGTCGTCTTGGCAGCAAAAGCAGCGAAGGAGATGCACCGGAGCAGCGGACGGAACGCCCATGGAAGAGCTGGTGAAGAAGAAAACCCAGCTTTTCAAATGGACAGACAGGATTTAATGGGAGCTTTTCGATCTGACGGCTCAGGACATACCAGAGCCTTAATGCAGATGGGCGGACAAGATCTAATCCCTGGATCAGATGGCCCAGGACGCGGAGCGAGATCTAACAGCCAGGGTTTTCCAACGCACAGAATACTAAACGATTCAACTTCAAACGCCCCAACTTTCAACAACTCGTATACACACGAGAATAATATCCGCATCGTCGACAATCCCTGATCACCATCACTGGACTAACTCCACCAAACCCTTCGAGCTAACATTTCGAACCGCCCAGCAAGCAAAAAGATGGGCTGGAGAAGGAAAAGTATGGCTGTAAACCCGAGAAAACCACACTCCAAGGCTAGCAAGTCGATTAATAACGTGACGACACGCAAATACATCTTTGGATTTGGCTAAACTAGCTCCCAAATCTCGTTAAACCTACCAAGCCCATTGCTCACAACTCACGGCCATTTCAACGCCAACTTCTCTTCTCATGAACATTTACACACACTTTTTTCCAGTAAAAGGAGAACACCCATGGATTTACAAACCAACGCATTCGCTTTTCAAACAGAAAAAATGCATGGCCATAAACTCACATCTCAGGGAAACAAACGTAGACTACATGAACGAGGAGGCAAAAGTTATGACTTTTCTAAAATAATCAGATGTTTTGATTTGAAAGACCCTCTTCGAACGAGGAGGCAGCTTTGCAGTCGACTAGAATGCACAGCACAGAGACAGGTTTACACAGTTTTCGTTCAAGCGTTTCATCGAGCACGTAGTGGGCAAGAAATGAGGAAAACGACGCTGGCCACTTCTTAGGACTCGGACTTAGACCTAGACCCGAGTAAACACATGGAAACGCTCAACATCCAACAAATTGACTCAGCTGGACACAATAAACTCAAGAATCAGAGAAAACTCGCTTGGCTATTTCCATCACCAAAACAGGGCAGTGCCGAGAGAGTTCATGGGAATGAGTTTCAGTCATAAACCCCTACTCGGCTCGGAGACGGCAGCGCGAAGGCCAGTTCGAGACAAATCGAACTTCAGTCGACCACCTCGCGATATCCCCGAGCCGAGATCCTCGGGAACGAACAATTTGGACAAAAAGGAAACCCACCCGGAAAATGCCGAGATTTGGGAACGAAAAGTCTTGCTCTCGAGGGTGTCGGCTAGAAGTCAGCAATTGGCCTCGAGGAGGGGCGAGCAACACTCCACCCAAATAGCTTCTAGCTTTCTCCCTAATCGTCTCCTTCTCTCAAGCTCGCTCCCTGCTGGTTTTTTTTTTGGGTTGCTGTTTTCCTCTCGATTCCGGTCCGCCCTGCTCTCTGCTGCCCTCCTTCGGTCTTATACTTCTGTCTTTCCTTTTTCTGCAGGTATTCCGAGCGAAGACCTCCTGCCGTGCCAGCTGGTCGATCGGTCTGCTTCCCCGACCCGCGGATCGCGCCGAAAGCCCTGCCATGCCGATCCTCTGCCTTTGCCTCCTCTTTTCTTCCCGTTTCTTTCCTTTTTGCTCTCTCTTTTTTTTTGTTCTGCAGGAACTTGCGCGAAGACTACGGCCGAGCCAGTTGCCAGCCGGGTGGTCCCGACTTGCGGATCATGCCGCTCGCCTGCCACACCGATCCTCTGCCGCCCCTGTTTTCGCTGCCCTCCTGCTGCTCTGTCTTCTGCAAGTCTTCGAGCGAAGACCAGCAGAAGAAAAGAAAAAGGGGCTGGGCCGGTCGGAAGGGAAAGGAGATTGGGCCAGGCCCAGTGAGAGGGGAAGAAAAGAGAGGGGCGGGTCGGGCCATGGTCGAATCCGGCCCGACCCGACCATTTTCGTTTTTTTTTTTTTTTTTTCGATTTTTTTCGAAATTTTTTTAACTCTTTTTTTTTTTTAATAATAACCCTTTTTCTGACTAATTCTTAACCTTTAACACTACTTTAAATTAATTAATTTAGGTGAAATTTAGGTGTCAATAGTCTTCATACTCTAGAATTGCCTCATTTATAACTATAAAGTTGCCCAATTGTCCATAGACAATAGCATTTTTAGGAGCTTTTCATAGCTTTTACTAAGTTCGGGCAATCTTTCAACATAATTCTATATAAAGGACAGGCAAAATAAATCTAAAAGTGAAATCGATATGGAATAGCTTCTACCATTGACGTGTGTTTTTAAAAGGGCGATCAACTTTAGGAGTCAATAGGTGATGTTTGCAATTCAATTGTTTTACTAGGCCCTCCAATTGTATTTTTCTGCACTGTAATTTCACTGTATGTTTTATAAGGCAGCCCATATTCAGCATTCTTTTAGAAGCCCATATTCGGCCTTTTTCCTTTTAACACAAGGCGACTATGATTGGCTAGTGTCTTCATTACATATTACAAAATATCAACCGTTTCACCAAATCTAAATTGCCATGTGACAATATCATACCCATTAATCACCATTGAAGGCTCCGACATTGAATACTACCTAGAGATAGAGCTACTCGGAGGGCTTTGGGCGGGCTTGAGCAGGACCTTTTCATTATAAAGTCCAGCCCAGCAACTTCGCACATAATTTTTTCTTTTCGTTATGTCTAGGCATTTGAGGCCTCACAGGCTCTTGCCAAAATTCATAATCTAGGCCTCCAACTTAAAATCTTTGCGTCATATTAACAAGCACTTTTTCCATTCGAATAGAGAAATATTCAATGATATAAATGCACCAACGTGGCGCACGTTTGTCCAGCTGGATCCACTTATCACTTGACAAGTGGCAATTAAATAAAAGTAAAATTTCTGACCTCCTATGGGATCATAAACCTCGAGCAGCTTTTGGGAAAATTTTAAACACCTACCCAATATCTCTCTTCAACCTTCGTTCATGACTTTACAGAAACCTTCATCCTTCTCTCTTTCTCTCAGATCTTACACTTCAGACTAGAGAAAAAAAATTTCAGCTCTTACGTTTCAAAGTGCCGCTTGACCCTGCACATAGATGACCTCTATTTTCACTTTGAAGGTCACCGCTTCTAGGACCTTCCTTTTGCTTTAAAGACCGCCGCTTGACTACCATGCTTCCAAGAACTCTATTTTCACTTAGAACACCGCTGCCTCGAAGATCTCCATTTTTACTTTGAAGACTGCTGCCTCGATGATCTCCATTTTTTAAGAAATCCAACTGTATGTAAACCACCTTATTTTTTTCAAATCAGCTTACCTCCTCGAAAACAAATTTACACTAATGTAGTTCGGCCACACCCTCTTTTCCTTGACCTTGGCAACATTACCTTGTTTTGTGCTTGCACCATGCACATGCCGTGGATATTCCGTGCACATTCTCTAGAAGGACTTCGGGTTAAAAGAAGGCAAAATTGTCCAAAAAGTCCTAAACCTATTGCACTTTTGCCAATTTAGTCCTAAACCTTTTTTTCTTGCCAATTGAGTCCTAAACCTTTTACAATTATGCCAATTCAGTCTATTTGGCCGGCCAGAGCTGACGTGGACGCTAGCCGAAGACAGCTGGCTGGCGAATAATTTTTTTATATGTTTTTTCTAATTTTTTTAATTTTTTTCGAATTTTTAAAATTTTTTAAAATTTTTTTCTACTTTCTTCTTCCTCTAGCCGGCCAGCCGGTGTCTCCAGTGGCCGGGGCGAGGGCCGGCGAGGTCGCCTCGCCGACCACTGGCGAGGCTCGCCCCCGGCGACCACTGGCGAAGGCAAGCCTCGGCCTTGCCCAACCATGGCGAGGCCAAGCCTCGCTAGATCTAGCAACGGCGGCCTCGCCGTCGCCCGGCCGAGGGCAGGGCGAGCCTCGCCGGCCCTCGCCTCTAGCCAGCCGACGTCGGCACTGGCCAGAGGAAGAAGAAAGTGGAAAAAAAAAGAAAAAAATTCGAAAAAAATTAAAAAATTCGAAAAAATATTAAAAAATTGTTCGCCCGCCACTGTCTCCGGCCGACCAAATGGACTGAATTGACACAATTGTAAAAGGTTTAGGACTCAATTGGCAAGAAAAAAAGGTTTAGGACTGAATTGGCAAAAGTGCAATAGGTTTAGGACTTTTTAGACAATTTCCCCGTTAAAAGAATCATTGACTCGATGGGTATATGCTCAAAGCAAATACGTTAGCTTAGTGATTTTGGTGTAATTATTTGCAAAATAGCTTTGAAGTTACGAAAGAAAAGAAAGACAAAGGAATTGTATGGAAGTCCTCTAATTCGAGTGTGTAGGAGGTTGAGCTCACCGGTACTAAAGACACTATCTCCTGTGATTCGTCACAGTTGCATCTTCGGAAAAGCCCTGTACCCCTGCTCCCCAACTTCAAAACAGGTTCCACCTCCCTTTTGAAAAATTACCATTCCAAATTCTAACTAAAAACCGGTTTGGCTTCCAGTTTGTAAAATTATCGGTCCTACTCATTTCCCTCTTCGTTTCGTTCCAGGTTCTAACCCAGAAGCTCTCTACTCAGAAGATGAACTCAACTCCTCCTTGGTAACGCTCCTCGCTTCATCCAAAGCTTAGGATAACGGTAAATTGCGGACCTAGGGTTTCACTTCTTACACATTCGAGTTTTGTCTTACCGCCTGCCTTTTGTTTGAGAACGTATACAGGAAATGAAACTAAAAAATGGCTATACTAGGATGTGTTTTTCATCAGCATTTTGATCGAGCAATTGTCGTGTCTGTGGGGAACGATGGATTCATCCTCATGGTGTAGATGGGTTGTGTTACGGCACTCTTGTGTTTGAGCGACTATTGTATCTATTGTTTGACAATGTATTTCGTTCTAGAATGGCCTAGGTAGTAGTGTCCGACGTGCTATCCTTTTCGTTTGTCCATCTATGTTGTATAATTGATTTAGTGTTTCTTGGCTATTGAAAAATGCACGACTATTCGATATTGAGATCCTAACGCACGGGAGAAGTGGCGAGTGTCTGAAAACTTTTGTCACTAGCAACTCATTCTTGAAGATCGTCTACTTCACCTTCTGATTTGTGTTGATCATAAACCTACCAAAGGGGCCACCACACATATGATCAAGTTAATTTTTCTCGTTTTCGGTCCTTTCCCTTAATTTTTCATTCGCGTGGTGTATTTTTATATATTTTCATTATATATTAAGTAAAAAAAATCATTAAAAAATCAATGTAGGCCAATGGGCCGCTAGGCTTGAAATGAAGTTTATTTTTTTCTCAACTTAAGTTTATTTTTTTCTCAATTTTTTGCTCTTCTTATTAGTTTTCTTTGATTAACTCACACAGTCTTATATTTTTACGATAATACATAGTGTTTTGATTTTTCAATAAATATCAACTTTCACATTTTTCATTTGTGATTTTGATTAATTAGTTCTCTCAAGGTTATTTTTGCCGACTCAAAATAGTCTTTAACCAATCAATTTTCGCCTTAAATGCCAAGTTCAATGAGAAGCCAAAGCCCAAATGCGCTCCGGGCTTTGAACACCCCTAACATCATCTCTGGACGTGGATGGCAGCAAGGTCTTAAATCCCGATGGAGTTCAAGGACGGAGAGTCGCTGAAGGACGAGCTCGTCTTCATAACCCAACAAGGTTCCGGAAAGGTCTCAGCGATTCGCATTGAAGAAATTTAGTTCGCTGCAACAAAAGACCATCCAGTATCATGATCAGCCGCCATCAAAAGAGGGCAAAAAAAAAAATTGGAGACGAGAAAAATCCGCGAGCATGGAATTTGCACGGCGGCGTACATGATCCCCGAGAGGATCGACACGGATCTCCTTCATAGCGTCCATGATAGTTACAAAGGTGATGCTTGAAGTTTAGGCATTTGTGTTCCTGAGTTGTTATTGAAATATTAACGGGCCTCTCACTTTGAAAGCCGAAATTACATGGATCTTTTCATTAAGACGCCTAAGGCGCGGACCCTAAATCCCATGTCGGCCACGGACCAACTGAATATGATTCTTTTTTTCCTTTCTTCTTTGTTTTGGCAATGTCCCCGTTTGCCTTGTTGGAAAAAGATCGATTAAGGAAGCACTCCATAGGACGAGAAAAATCCGTCGATTTGTTGAATGTAAATGGATACTCTAAGCACATGGTCTCTTGCTGAACTGGGATATTTCCACGGTTGTAATCTAATACATCATGTGAGCGAATTTTGCACCCCAAACACGTTAGATTTTAATATAGGCATTTGAATAATGAAGTCAAGTCTTTTTCTTCTGAATAACACTTCGAGAAATTTTCCGCCAAGTAGTGAGTTTAGATTTTTTTTTAAAAAAAAAATCATCAGCAAATGACCGGCTATGGAGAAACTTCATATGCTAGAGAAAACATGCCTAACTTATTCAACATGTAATACGATCGTCACGTTAACCATTTGCTATAATCATACGCTGGAAATTACTCTACTACTTCAGTGTATCGGAATAAATATTCGTGCAGATATAAGTATACGTATCCAGGAGCATAGTCATCTCTCAAGAAAAGCGATCCCACTGCTATGGCAAATGTAAACTTTCCTCCCAGTTTATAATTAGATCGCTTGCAAGAATGACAAGGAAAAAAACTGCCACAACAACCAAACCCCCTCCAAATTTAAAATTTTGGCGCAGGCCAGTGATATTGGCGCTTATTATGATACTGATCAGAGACTTAGCTGGCCGAGTAGGTACGGTTACTTCAAACATCATTAGAAACAGACTAAAGTCGCACAATCTTCAAGAGAAGTACAGTGGCAAAACATGGATCAACCCATGTAGTCCAGCCACTGTTTGCATTGCGTAATAGGAGTCGTACGGAGATCTTCCAAGCTGCAATGAAGCATATGAGTGTAAATGAACACCCCTTACAAGATAAGGAATTAAATGCCTGCGGTGCATCTTCATCGAATGAGGTAGAATCAGCTTGAACCTTGCACAAATTTCAGCAAAAGCTCACGTGAACATGGTATTGAACAATCGTTGTAATTAGCGCTCACTTGATAGACAATGAAAACATAGGTGAAAGTTTTGCCGGGCGAAATGGGCCTTGGAACAACATCCCCTGTTCCATCGCTCCCCATACTTTGAATATGCAATTCAATCCAATCCGGACTCATCGTTGCATAAACTTTTCATTACAATCTTCATCGAACACAGTTTGGATGGGTTTCGCTACCATACCTGTTGGATGTTGTGCCAGTGGATCGCGACATTCTGGCTCAACCTATTGGAAAATGAATTTTTTGAATTTTTTTTAAAATGATCACTTATTTCACTTGAATTAATTAGTTGATGAAAAAGGTTTTCATTATCAACAATAATGTATGTTTAAATATTTTTATGGACGATGGAAATATCTTCGGAGCATATATTTTCATAAGCTATGAAGAGATCATTTATAAGATAATGTTTTCCCAATCATTCATTTTTCACAAAATAAATACAGTGAATTTAATAAAATTTAATCAAAGTGCAACCAATTATTGAGGTGGAACTATGTTAATTGATGGTTTTATTAACTAGAACCACTTTGAAGACTTGATTATGTTCACCTATTAATCCTTAATGTTTTTCCCCATGTATAATTAGGCCCGTTAAGACCATGGCCACTCATTTAACTCACTGAAAACTTTTCATATGTGTATATGGTACTTGAATAAATGTCATAACAAATTAAAACAAAAAGTAAGTGAACAAAATAAAAATATGCTGGTGAAATAACAATTAAAATGACCTAAAGATTGAAATTCTCAATAGAAAAACAAGAAAAGTACGCCAAATCATATTTATGCCGGGTATACATCCTCAGCTACACATGTATTTTTTTTTTTTTTTTCCAGTATTTGCTTTACTCTTTCCAATGTTAAGAGTATTTCGATTTTTTTTCTTGAAATTAGAATATAATAAAGCTTTCAAAGCCAAAGTATATAAAATTACTTCGGCAGCCAGCGACCCAATTGGGTACTTTGCATATGAAAATTTTACCAGTCCATTCACCCTCAGATTTTTCTATCTCCCTCCTGACCTTTTTTTATTTTATTTTATTTTCCCTCCTGACCTTTATCGCACTGTTTTCTTCGTTTAGTTTTCGCAAAATATGGTCACAACATGGTCGGGCCAAACAATGGCATTTTAAGAAACTCAATAGACAAACTTGTATAAACTGATACAGGACAAAGAAGAGGGCCGGCAAAAACATTTAGGGTAGCCACGAATCGTACTAAAATTTTGACACACCAGTTCACCAAACGAACACTATATGAACAGAACATGGCATGCTTGGATTTACTGGTACGCTAGCCAAAATAAGAGAAAGATGCTCATGACATCGGTTTAAACATTTTAGCAAACAGCTGGCAAGCGTAGATTGAGAGGAAAATATTGACCGCTTTTAGAACCCGAACTCAAGTTTGGACTCAAAAGAAATCATCACGGGATAGCTTAAACCCAGCATGTGTATGTGCCTAAGGAGATCGAGTCTCGACTTTGCTTGGATCAAAACAGCACGGAGTAACACAGATTCACAAAAACGACCGTCTAATCGCAGAGTTCCCTACCCGACTCGGAGATGGCGGCAAGCGGGCCAGCTCGTGACAAATCAGGCTATGGTCTGCCGCCTTGGTATCTTTGAGCTAGGATTCTTGAGCAAGGGATGATGGGTACGAGAGATGATGGGTATGTAGATTTTGGAGTTGTCGATAGCTTGTAGAATTGTCTCACCAATCTTATCACCCACCTTGATAGCATCTTCATCTCTGAATACGTGGATTCCGGCATTATTCAAGTCTCTATTGAGGAAGTCCGTGAAGTCAAAACGAGAATCCGCTCCACTAAAACTCAAGAACACATGGTACTGAAATTCAGATGCTCTGGCTTTTGAGTGTGCCATATGTGGGAAGCGTATTACTTCCAGACCTCTCTCTCTCCCCCCATAAGAAGAAAAAAGGTTGGTAACTTGGTGTGGCATGGCCTGGCTAAGAAGTGAGCTGAGGCTTTTGGAATGCTTCCACGGCAGAGCACACAAAGATGACCGATATTCCAATGAAGACGGAGACACTCCGGAATATACTGTATGTTACACAGACACCAAAAAAGAAGAAGAAAAAAGATCATCCAGCAGCTGAAGATGTGTGCAAATAGATTTAGCGAAGAGGATTTCTGCTCAGAGTGAACAATCACATGCAAAAACACAAACAAATTCAGACGAGATTTCACCTAAGTTCACAGGATAATAGTGCCAAATTTGGACTTCATCGGAATAGGCTAGACGGATGACCGGTACGGTGCTCCCTGGCAAAGGATGGCCACGGTGGTGGTCCGGTGAGGTGCATACGGCGGTGATTCAGCCGACGATTTGTAGCACGGCTCGTCTCACCTCATCTCGATTGTGACTTTTGGCCGGGGGTAGCGATGCAAGACGAAGTCACAAGGGACGCCGACCGAACGAAAACAGGCTCAAGATCATGATGCAACAGCAGCGGCTTGGGACAGAGAGCACCCGCGTCGTCTTCGGTCCCGACCTTAGGATCCAACCCAGGTCATTTTTTATACTATATTATAATAAGAATAATAAATAATATTTTAATAATCAAAAAATAAAAATAATAAAAATAATTTATTTTTCAGAAAATCAGAAAATCAGAAAAATCCAAAAATATCATTTGTTTTCCCAAAAAGCCCAAAAAAAAAAAAATCAGAAAATGCCAAAAAATGATTGGGTAGCTCGACGACGGCATTGTTTCTATGCCTTTTTGTGACGATGGGATTGGCAGGGGCTCTAGGGCCTTTCTACAACTGGGAAGTGAAGCAGGAGCTGATGGGCTCCTACAAGAAGCAAGTCGTCACTATAAATGGACAGATGCCCTGCCCCACCATCCAGCGCATCAGGGAGAGAGAGTTTTCGTCAGAGTTACCAACAGGTTGAGCCAGAATGTCGCGATCCATTGGCACAACACCCAACAGATATGGTTGCGAAACCCATCGAAACCGCGTTTGATGAAGATTGTAATGAGAAGTTTATGCGACGATAAGTTTGGGTTGGATTCAATTGCAGATTGAAAGTCTAGGGAGTGATGGAACAAAGGATATCGTTCCAAGGCCCATTTCTCCTGAAGAAACTTTCACTTATTGTTTCATCATCCGTCGGGTGAGTCCTAAATAGAATGATCATTCAATAACATGTTTATGTGAGCTTTTTCTGAAATTTGTGCGAGGGTCTAGCTGATTCCACCTCATTCAATGAATATGCACTACGGGCATTTAATTTCTTATCTTGCAAAGGAATGTCATTTATACTTATATGCTTCATTGCAGCATGGAAAATCTCAGTACGACTCCTATTACACAATGCAAACGGTGGCTGGACTACATGGGTTGATTGATGTTTTGCCGCCGTACGGCGTGACCGAGCCATTCGCTCAAGATTATGACAAGAGCATCATCCTCGATGACCGGTACTACAAAAGCTATTATGATTGGGTGGGAGAGCCTAAGGTGATTAATTTAATTTGATTGCCTCAATTATGAAGAACTTAAATGCTAATTTCGCTCATTCATTGTGCTCATTTCATTCTCTTTTTGTTGCTTGGATTGCAGTCCCTGCTGATTCCCAGGAAGGGAAAGTTTTGATTATGCGGAATCGACCACTCCAAGCTCACATCCAACAGCTCATGATGCGATCAATCCTGAATATCACCACTGGAGGGTTGTCCTTGGTAAAACTTATCGCCTCAATATTTCAAGTGTGATTGCTCAATCTGCTATCAGCTTTAGGATTGAGGTATACTTTCATTACAAGCTACAAATTGTTCCTCTGGTAGGTTTGTTTCCTCGCTTTCTATAATGAAGTGTGCACATCTGGATTGGGCTTTTTCGATGTTTTTAAAGACTTATTGGATTGGAGAAATTTTGGAGATAGATTTGCAAGATGAAGGGACCCTTCATTTTTTTGTTACTCAGGACCTCAATCTTTGAATTGCAGGATCACAACCTTACCATTGTTGAAGCAGACGGGTATTATATCGAACCAAGCTTGATCGTCTACTCGGGCAAGACATACTCTGTCAAGATCAAAGCCGATTAAGATCCGTCGAGAAATTACTCGATCACGACCAACATTGTTGGCCAGAATGCCACTACCACAACCGCTCTCGGTCTGGCCGTGCTCAATTACTCCCCACCTGCTGGCCCGATTCAGAATGACGTCACACCGTAATTAGTTTCTCCAGAGAATATAAATCATATTTTTGTTTTGTTTATTAGCCTTTTAACGAATTACTGGGGAACATGCTGGTTAGTGTTTTATTCAGTTGAATTTGACAATCTAATCGAGTGTTAAATTGGCTTTCAATATCCAAGTCAGAGGCGATTCTAGTAATATCTCAGCATTTCTTCTGGTGATGGCATGGGATAGTTTCTTGCATCGTTGTTGACTGATCGAGCAATTTGTCATAAGTCTCTCGGCTGTAGTCCCCTGCAAACATAAAGATAATGTTAAGAGCAGGTTGCTTCAACTTTGCAGGGTATACCCAATTTGTCATCGGGCACACATGTTGAACATTTGTTCCAATTTTAAGCATCTTCTAGGAAGAGGAGATTGCTTCTATTTTGAAGGAAGAAATTGTTCAGACAGCCATAAATCTATAGCACAACGGGCACTGACAGAGATCATCGATGATCGAAATAACATCGTCTTACGAATTTTTTTTTCTTTTTTCCCCCCTTTTCTCATAGTTCATCTTCCTGGAAAAAGGCCGAGTCCATTTGATTTCTAGAAAGGATTACTAATCCTTAACTTTTCGCGGAATTCTTCATTAGTGGTTGTGAGATTGCTGATAAGATCATTTGGAGACCTTCTACTATAGATGTGGATTCCATCGAATGGTTCAGAGATAGGATGGTGCTGCTTGTTGTTTCTGGTAATGCATGAATGAGCTTAACAAGCTCATAGGGTTGTTTTCTTACAGAGTATTATATGGAATGGTCCAGGATGCTATGGTCAAGACTCGAGATTGAAGAGTGCATGAATGAACTTCGAGAGAGATTCCACTCCGTGCAGGCAATATATGTGACAACACTCATGTCTTTGCTGGAAAGGTTGTTTTGCTCATATATGGGATAGTTACGCAATTTGGAGAAGTATATCAATTCCATCTCTCTGATGTTTCTGATTACTGCTCTTGTAGTATACACATGGCCCCGTTCAGTGATGAGTATTTGTTTGTTGAAATTTGCCAAAAAGGCACTTTCTCATGGTACATGCCACATTGTTTATTCCGTGGTCAGCTTTACATAACTATAATGAGACTGATATAATTTCGAACTGAACATGTTTTGCTCATATATGCGATAGTTACGCAGCTTGGAGAAGTATATCAATTCCATCTCTGACATTTCTGATTATTGCTCTTGTAGTATACACATGGTCCCCTTCAGTGATGAGTGTTTGTTGAAATTTGCAAATAAGGCACTTACTCTTACTCATGGTACATGCCACATTGTTTATTCCGTGGTCCACTTTACATAATTATAATGAGATTGATATAATTTCAAATTGAACATGTTTCGGGATAAATCAACCCATTATAGACATTAGGAAAAAAGATTTGTCCGTAGTGTTGCTGAGATTAGTCACTATAGTCCTACCTAGAAGCGAAAATAAACGAAGGGGAAAGAATAGATAGACAACTCTATCATCCCCAATCTGACATGGTTGCCGATCTAAGATGAAGGTTGTGTTTTTTTTTTTTTTTTCCTCCAATTTCAATAGCATCCACAAGTCACTTTCCTGTCATTCAAAGAGGGTTTAGCATCGATCCATTTGAAAAAAAAAAATGCAAATCATCAACCTGACCAATACCCTTGATAGTTTGGGTTTTGATGATTTGGAATGTGCTGTCCTAGGAAAGGCGCCGAGCGATGGTGGCGCTATCTGGACCCGCCATCCAATTCTGCCCCCGCCGACCAGGAAATCTCTTTCCGACTCGTCGTGTCATCTAGCACCTCCCCTGCCCAAATTCTTACATCAATCTAAAGGAGAATCCAATATCATTAGCGAAAAGGGTTAGGATCTTTGCACGTCTAGCTTGACTTGGACAGCGTTTCATCATCGAAGCCGCGCATAAAGAATCGTTCGTTGTCGTTTCCGCTGGGGCTGTTGAGGCGAAATGCTTCTGCTCTCGGACGCACCCCGGCGCTGCAAATTCAGCTCATAGATTCAGCAGCGCATCACGTCGTCTCATCAAATCATTCGGTGCCAAGTGCGGGAAATTGCATCGGAAATAAGAAATAGGATCGCTTGGGTTCGTAGTGAACCGGGTACCCTCTTGGAAAAGGGACATAAATGCACAGCCACGTACAAATATATGATATTATATTGTATAGTTTTGGCCAATTAGACGGAGTTAATGAAGGAACTTGATTGCATCAATTTTACAAATTATAGAACTTGATAGCCTTTTTTTTTTGAAAGTTTTAAAAACTCAATTACACTTTCATTACAAGTTTTAGAATTTTTGTGCACTTATGCATTTATTAAAATGTTATTCACGATACATTTGATAAAAATAATTTGGAAAATTGATAGTAATAATGTCACAACTTTTGTGCGGTGCTCATTTGATACTAAAAATTTTCAATTAACTAGTTAAGTCTCATTGATTTTAGAAAACATTCACTTGAGTGACATCGATAATATCTCTTATAGAAAAAATCCGACGTGGTATTAATGTAGCATAAAATTGTTCGACTGAGCTAGCCAATGAAATGAAAAGCATGTCGAACGATGCTGTTTAACCCTTTCAATGCCTCAAATCGATGAATAGAGGACGAATTACGCACAATCGATAACCATAACCCCACATTTCCATCCGCAAATTAAAAAATTGCGGAAGATAAAGGCTTCGTCCCTGCCTATCCTCTAGAACAAAAACATAAAGTTGCAAAATTTGTAAGGTCACCACTCTCCAACTCGGTACTTTGTTCTTTTCTTTTCCGACATGTAACTCAGCCCTCCTGCCTTAGTTAAGTCCAACGTGACCCGTCAAGGATAATTTCTTCCTTTACATTTTTTTTTTTAATATTCTTTCCTATCTTTTTTTTCTTTTATCCTTTTTCTGATTTTATCCATAAAAAAGACAAAATAAAAAAAAAAGATTAAAACCTAAAAACACACAAACAAAAAAAAAAAAATCCAGGCAGAGGGCTGGCCCTAGCCCTTAAAAGCATTCAAAGAATCCATGTATAATATTAATAAAAATGAGAATCGTTATCTAGTTTGTACCCTAAAGTTTATCAAATGCTAAAAGCCAAAAAGACATTTCATGCCATCTAATTTTTGGCCCCAGTTGTTTAGACTGCAAAGTGGAAAGTGAATTTTCATTCGGACATAAAAGGACGTGGGATGAGAGAAATTAATGTGTGTGTATATATATGGTTTTAATGTAATATAATATGCCCCAATTCTCTCTTGTGAAACCATTGTAAATTTTCTCACTGTACCCATGGAGTTAAACTCAATGCTTTTAAAGTCAAATTCTAGCAAATGCAAGGGTCCAAAACACCTATCAATGCATCAAATAAACAATTCATTGAGAACATCCATTGAAAGTTAAAGGCATCTTTAGAGGATTACCAGGTTAACTCCTAAATCCACAATTGGCCAACTCCTAGATCAGGCAAAGGAGTTACGACCACGGGCGCGTCGCGGGGCCGACATCGCGTGTCGAGATCGCTAGGGATCACGGCGATTCCGAACCTTACTTTTTATGCAGCTTTTGAAAACCGGTGCTTGATTGAACGAGCGCCTTCTCTAGCAACTTGTCCATTTTGTTCCGCAAATTCTTGAACGTCCTAATGAGCGTGCGTGCGCATGTCGTTTTGGTACTCTAATTATTGTCTTTTTTTATTTTTCGGAAAATGATTATTGTCTTTGGATCTACAAGCTGTAATCTAAGGATGCAAAAAATACTGTTTCACAGATCAATTTCTGATCAAAAATCGATTTTTTTTTATTTCTATTCCCTAAACCAACTTATAAAATTTCCATTTAGAACGGCGCCGGTGAAGCCAGTTAATAATGAAGACAAGCGATAAGAAAGACTTTTATTTCTCATTTTTTATTTTGAAAATTGAAAAGTAGAATACTTTACCCTCTCTCATTTTCGTTTTAAACTTATTTCTAAACTAAAAATTTATTTCAAAAATTGACAAGTGGCACCCCGCATATCAAAATTGTACGATACGCGTACATGAGGAGGGGGCTCGCTTCTGAGATTTTTTCAATCTCTGCCCCTTTACCCTCTCTCATTTCTCGCTGTTTTCTTCGCTTTCCTTTTGACCTTAGCGCCTCCCCCATTCGCCGGCGACGGCTCCACCACTGAAGTCGTCCGCCGCCCACCGCCCGTCGCCGCCGCCCCACCGGGTCCAAGAATAAGCCCAAGTCCCCGCCGAGGGCTCCCTCTTCCTCAGCCCCTGCATCCGATGTCGCCCCCTCTCTCCAGAGCTTCCGGATCTGACGAGGGCTCGACCCGACGCTGCTCCCTCCGAGATGGCCTCCGCCGCGACCCATTCCGGATCCGAGAGACCCAAGACAGATCCGCTCGAGATCCGGCTCTCGTGGGCCCGGCTCCGGTACCGACGCTCCGCACGCGAGGCAAAGAAACCGAAGAGATGAATTTAGGGGCGAGGTCGAATCGGGAATCGAACCGAACCGAACCGAACCGGCTGGTTCAGGTCGCACGTGGAGGCGATGGTTGTTTCTTTCTTTATTTTTAATTTACGAGGTGGGGCGAGGATCTGCTTGTGTCTGCTTGTGACACCGTGGGGGCATTATCAGCCCGCATTCCTGATCTGTCCACCGCTTTTTTGGCAGTCGATACTTGAGGAGGAGATCGCTTTTTTTGGTAAAAGTTGATACTTTTTGGAGATGGCTTAAATGTACGGCAGAACGAACCAAGCGGACAACTTCTTCTGCTGCTGCTAAATCGACAGCGGCCGCACGAACTCCGTCTCTCCCCCATTAAAAGTTCCCATCTTTCGTGCGCAGCTCGGGTTCCCGGTGAGCGCGAGAGATGGGTAGCTGGACGACGGCATTGTTTCTCTGCCTTCTCGTGATATGATGGCATCAGGAGGAGCTCGAGGGCTTTTCTACAACTGGGAAGTGAAGCAAGAGATGATGGGCTCCTACAAGGAGCAGGTTGTCACCATCAATTGGACGGCACCCCGGGCCCACCATCCAGGCTCATCAGGGAAACAGAGTTTTCGTCAGGGTTACCAACAGGTTGAGCCAGAATGTCGCGATACATTGGCACGACACCCAACAGGTATGGTGACGAAACCCATGGAAACTGTGTTTGACGAAGATTGTACTGAGAAGTTCATGCGATGATGAGTTCGGATTGGATTGAACTGCAGATTCAAAGTCTAGGGAGCGATGGAACTGGGGATGTCGTTCCAAGGCCCATTTTCCTCGAAAAAACTTTCACCTATGTTTTCATCGTGCATCAGGTGAGCCCTAAGTAGAATGATCATTCAATACCATGTTCATGTGAGCTTTTTCTGAAATTTGTGCAAGGTTCTGGCTGATTCCACCTCATTCGATGAATATGCACTGCAGGCATTTAATTTCTTATCTTGCAAAGGGATGTCATTTATACTTATATGCTTCATTGCAGCTTGGAAAATCTCAGTACCACTCCTATTACACAATGCAGACGGTGGCTGAACTGCATGGGTTGATTGATGTTTTGCCGCCATATGGCGTGGCCGAGCCATTCGCTCAAGATTATGACAAGAGCATCATCCTCCACAACCGGTACTACTAAAGCTATCATGATTGGGCGGCAGAGCCTGAGGTGATTAATTTAATTTGATTGCCTCAATTATGAAGAACTTAAACAGCAGTTTCGCTCATTTGTCGTGTTTGTTTCGTTCTCTTTTTGTTGCTTGGATTGCAGTCCCTGCTGATTCCCAGGAAGGGAAAGTTTGATTGTGCTGAATCGACTACTCCAAGCTCACATCCAACAGCTCGTGATGCAATCAATCCTGAATATCCCCACTGAAGGGTTATCCCTGGTAAAACTTATTGCCTCAATATTTCAAGTGTGACTGTTCAATCTGCTCTCAGCTTTAGGATTGAGGTATACTTTCATTACAACCTACAAATTCTCTTTTTGTTGCTTGGATTGCAGTTTCTGCTGATTCCCAGGACGGCTCGTAATGCCATCAATCCTGAATATTTGCACTGGAGGGTCGTCCTTGGTAAAACGTATCACCTCAATATTTCGAGTGTGAACACTCATTGTACTCTCAGCTTTCAGATTGAGGTATACTTTGATTACAACCTAAAAATTGTTTCTCTGGTTTGTTTATTTCCTCGCTTTCTATAATGAAGTTTCCACTTCTGGATCATATACTTTGGGATTTTTCGATGTTTTTAAAGACTATTAGATTCAAGAAATTTCAGAGATAGATTTGCAAGATGAAGCGACCCTTCATTTTTTTCTTACTTAGGACCTCAGTCTTTGATTTGCAGGGTCACAACCTTACTGTTGTTGAAGTGGATGGGCACTATGTAGAGCCATTTGTGAACCAAAGCCTGATCATCTACTTGGGTAAGACATACTCCATCAAGATCAAAGCTGATTAAGATCCGTCGAGAAATTACTTGATCACGACCAACATTGTTGGCCAGAATGCCACTGTGACAACCCCTCTTGGTCTGGCCGTGCTCAGCTACTCCCCACCCACTGGCCTGATTCGGAATGGCGTCACACCAGTCAGTTCAGAGCCTGGGGAACAAAGCCTGCCAAGGTAATATATGTGGCAGGACTAATGTCTTAGTTAGAGATGCTGTTTTGATCCCTTGTTTGAAATTAAACAATTTGAGGTTATGTTTCCCTAGAGGATATAAGTCCGTGGATATTTATTATCTTTCAAGCAAAAGTTCGCTCTTTTTCTTGAATCTTTGAAAAGTATGATTATTTTTCTCCTGAGGATATAAATTGTATTTTTGTTTTGTTTGTTAGCAACAGAACTGTGGGCATCTTGAATGAAAAACTACAAAAGAAGCAGAGCCCTGCAATGTTGGGTTTGATGCTGCAGAGCATATAGGCATACGATGGCAAAAAGAGAAGCAACAGAACTGTGGACACTGTTGAGTTTCTATGCCTTTTCGTGACGATGCGATTGGCAGGGGCTCTAGGGCCTTTCTACAACTGGGAAGTGAAGCAGGAGCTGATGGGCTCCTACAAGAAGGAGGTCGTCACCGTCAACGGACAGACTTCCGGCCCCACCATCCAGGCACATCAGGGAGAGAGTTTTCGTCAGAGTTGCCAACATTTTGAGCGAGAATGTCGCGATTCATTGGCACAACACCCAACAGGTATGGTAGCGAAACCCATCGAAACTGTGTTTGATGAAGATTGTAATGAGAAGTTCATGCGACAATGAGTTCGGATTGGATTGAATTGCAGATTCAAAGTCTAGAGAGCGATGGAACAGGTGACGTCGTTCCAAGGCCCATTTCGGAAAAACTTTCACCTATATTTTCATCATCCATCAGGTGAGCCCTAAGTACAATGATCATTCAACTCCATGTTCATGTGAGCTTTTTCTGACATCTGTGGGAGGTTTGAGCTGATTCCACCTCATTTGATGAATATGCGCGGCAGGCATTTAATTTCTTATCTTGCAAAGGGATGTCATTTATACTTATATGCTTCATTGCAGCTTGGAAAATCTCAGTACGACTCCTAGTACGATTCCTATTACACAATGCAAACGGTGGCTGGACTGCATGGGTTGATCGATATTTTGCCACCGTACGGCACGGGCGAGCCATTCCTTCATGAAAGTGACCATTCCGTAAGACAAAAGTACCAGTAAGATTACAACCGTGAACTAGCTAGAGGCAGGAAACTCGGCATGGGCAACAAGTCATTTCGATGGCATCAGACATAGTTATCTGTGAACTAGCTAGAGGAAGGAAAACTCGACAGAAAAAACCATGTTGCCTGCTCATGAAAGTGACCATTCCATAAGACAAAAGTACCAGTAACAGCCAAGAAGATGACAGCCCAGATTGAACAGAGAACCATAGAATGTCTCTTATCTCCCCAGCTCGCTAAATAGTATGAAATTATGGGACCATTATGTCCATTACCGCATGTCGGGCCATTAATATTGTTCCTGGAGTTCTCAAGAGACCCATAACGAGATTGGTATTGGGGGTCTCAGTTAAATTCCACGATGATACTATGCAAGAAATCCACGGCAGTGCCAAAAAGAAGTGTGCCTGACATTGGCATTAGCAACAAATAAAAAGAGAGATCTATAGTAAGTGGAAATGTTAATACAATTATGTGCTTATCGCTGGCTAAAGAGCATTTACTGCCACAACATTCTTTCTGAAGTATTTTCATAACGACTAGCATGATTCATGGAGTATAGAGCCAAGATCAACTATGAAAGCTATTCCTTCTGCCATTAATTTCATAACGTCTTCATGTGATTCATGGATGCTATGGTACCTAGCTAGACGACAAAAGGTATCCCCCGGCACACACCTCCGAGGCTTCCGGCACACACCTCCGGGCATCCCGAAACTCTCGAGGACATCCGGCACACACACTCCGGGCATCCAGCACCCACACTCTAGGCATCTTGAAACTCCCGAGGCATCGTCGGCTCACACCTCCAACGGTCTTGTTATTATCTCAATTTATATTTACATACGAATCTCAATTTCAACATGGCATTTGATGCATCAATAACAAGAGTCTCAACCGGCTTTTTGATGTCACATAACATGCCATATGTCATCACATATGCAGCAAAATCAACCACTTAAAGCATTGCATCACATGGAAAAAAATTCATTTATTTTTTATAACACATCAATTTTTAGATAAAACAGAATATACTCCTTTGGTTAAAACTCTAGGAAAATTAGTGAATGGTATAGATAAATTCTGAAAACTTGACACATTATAGACGAGACCTAAAGGCAGATATCCCATGAAAAACACCATACCAAAAGAATCTCACACAAAACAGCACGGTCCATGCATCACAGTCTTCAAAATTTTTAGCACTTCAGCTTGCACAGTTTCGGAAGTAATTTAAATTAAATATCCAATTGAACTCCAAAAATTATGAAATTTTGATATGTTATAGACAATTCCCAAGGGTAAATATCTTATGAAGAAATCGAACCCCAAATCGTTCTAGATTAACAGATATAGACGATTAATCCCCCCTGTTCTCGGTGTCGTTTTTTCAGATTGTCTTCTTTCAAAGGAAACTCGTTTCACCGATCTACATATGTCCGTTTCTTCTAAATTTTCAGTAGGTTATACCTCAGAATATTATCTACAACTTTCATTAAGGACACACGATCAAATTTTAACTGTATGATTTTATAAAAATCACAGAATCATACTAGGTCGAGGTAGTATTTTCCCAGATCCAGTTTCTTCAAAAGACAACGATTTCACCGACCTATTTTTGTTCATTTCCTCTAAAGTTTTGATATGTTTTACCTCAAGAAGTACACTACAACTTTCATTAAGAACTCAAAGTGATATTTTCGCAAGAAATCTACTTTACAGTCCACAAAATCACTAAAGGTCAGCACAACAAATTCCAGACCTAATCTCTCCAAAGAAAAATCGTTTCACCAGGAAATCCTTGTCCTTTTTGTCTTAAATTTTAGTTTGTTATCCCTCAAGATGTTCTCTACAACTTTCATGAAGAAATCGAAGCAAGATTCCAACTAAAAAGTCGCATACAGCTCACAAACTCGTGAAGGGTCGGACTGGTTTTCCAGAAAACAGCATGCTAGGCCAACGAATTTCTCCCCATAGCTTCGACCTTTCATCACATCTACCACAACCAAAATTCACCATCTTCTACACACACATCACAGCAAACAAAGGGTAGGTTTTAGGACTCTACTTGCCTCGAATTTAAGCACAAAACAGTGACAATCGGCGGGCAAGGCGGCGAACGAATGGCGCCAAGCTAGGCGGACAATCAGCAGACCGACCTCCCTCTTCTCTCTCGCACGCACGGCCTCTTCTTTCTCTCTTCCTTTCTTCCTTTCCTTTCTCTCTTTCTCTCCTCTCTCTCTCGGACGACTCTCTCTCTTCCTCTCCTCTTTCTCTCGCTTAATCCGCCCCCTCACTCTCTAATTTCTTCCCCCTCATGATTAACAATCATGATCTTGCATGCCGGCGCCACTTGGCAATTGCCATGCAAGATGGGCTTGAATCCGGCTGGGCTTGGGCTAGCTTGGTCGACGGCAGCTCCTCCTCTCCCTTTGGGCTTCGCGGGCCAAGCCCATATGGCCGAATGGTGGGAAATTGTGGGCTGGGTTTTTGGGCCCGCTTGGCCTAAGAATTTCGGCCCACTTCCCCTTTAATAATCTACTAATATATTCCACTTAAATAAATACCTAACTTACAAAAATAATATGGCCAAAAACTTGCAATCACAAATCCATAAATTTCAATTTATAAAACACATGGCCAATGATACAATTTTCTTTCCTATCAAACTAATTATCCACTAAAAGCTTGGCCATAAATCTCATTGCAAATTATGGATTAAATGGCTACAATTCAACTTAAGGGTACTTCCATCACCTATTCATAGACTTTAATGCTTCTAGAGATTGCCATGAATTTTGGGATGCCACACATTGTGACTATTGGAAATGGTGATCCATTTTCTAGAATTTCTTAGAGTTGCTAAACTACAATATAGAATTCTCTAGATAAAGTTTTGGATGGTTAAAAAATTGTGACTGAAAATTTCCAGCATGTAAGAAAAATGTAGAAGCATAAATGTAGAATTCTCTAGAAGAACTACAATCTAGAATTTCCTAGATGAAGCCTACATGGACACCATTCTATAGAAATCTAGAATGTTGTGCTAAGGCGGTGACTCACGCCTATAAATAGGCTTGTAGTTCATTCATTTGAGTGTGAGAGGTAAACCCTCCACCTTGTGTGTGAGGTGAACCCTCCACCATGAGAGGTCATTGTACCTCCATCAAACTATTTTGTTCAACTAATCAAACTATTTTCCCCGTGTCCTATATCATTCAATTATCATATATTGTCCCTTATCTATCCTCTGCAAACTATATCATACACTTGCACACAACATCACTAACAAAAAACTATAACTAATACAAAAATCATGCTTTCGCACACACACATCCAAAAAATTTTAACAGTGACCAATGTCCATAACTCTTGACCGTCCCTCAATCACCCATCTCATACATGAATTGGATAAGGAAATCCGCAAGCATCTCAAATTAAGCAAGTCTCCAATCTGAACGGGCAAATAGTCAATTCCAGTGCCTCGGATATCAAGAACCTCAAGATGTGCCAATGCTTTCATGTCAATGGGAAGCTCAGTTGAAAGGCTGCAAGAATTTAGATAAAGTGCTCTTAGAGCTGTCAGGGACAATAGTGATAATGGCAAGGATGTTATCCGAGTGCCATGCAAGTCTAGAACTCGGAGCTTTTCCATAGATCTGAAGAACGAGTTTGGAATTAATGCCAACTCATAATTTCTCTGCAGCATCAGAGTAAGGAGAGAAGTGCAATCTCATTTTCGGTAATGTGCACGTTGGTTATCCATCGAGATATGCGGTTTGCCATTTTCCAATCTTCTTCATTAGGGGCCACATTCAACCTCTCACAAGCTTTCACCAAGAATTTGGAATTCTTGCCTTCAGACGATATTTTGAGTGCCATGTTCCGAAGCACTTTATTCATTTTGACATGCTTAATTTTTTCACTTCTTCCTAGCAAGGAAACATCAATGAGATCATGCAATATGCCATGCCCTCGATCACGAGCTTCGGTAAAATAACTGCATCACTCAGAAAGCCTTCTGCTCTCCAGCACTCCAATAAATAATCTATATAGACGTCAGAATCCTCCGGAAACAGTGCGCCATAAAGGAAACAAATCTTTTGTCCTTCTCATCTAACTCGTCATAACAGAATTTCAAAAATTCAAGAACTTCATCCATGCCTTGGACTTTGACATTGGGTCATCTCCACAAGCTTCTTAATCCATCCCTCCAGAGATTAATGTTACCCTTCTTTCTGAAAAATCTTGCAACTCTGTCAATCGAAGGGGTAAACCGGTGTTGGGGTTTCATAAATCATGTATAAGAAAAATTAACAAAAAGAACGCAGCGGAAACAAAGATATATTTTATACATAATTCTCCTAAGGCGTTGTTCATGCGTTTTAATCAAAAATTTAAATATAAATAGGGAGTTAAATGAATTACCTCTCGAAGCGCGCTTTGAAACGAATCGATTCGGATGTTCTACAGTTCGAGTCCCACAAGTATTGGACCTCTAGTTCAGATACACCAACAACGAACGTCGAACGGAAGAGAGAACTTTCGGATATTTACCACGATGATCATGCTAGCAATCTCGTGGAAATGATCCGCCGTATCCTCAATGTATTATAGTCACGGCCCGAACGAGAAAACACTCTACTTTCTCGCGTCTCTCGAAGAACACAAGAACACACATGTCTCTCTTTATTTTCAGCAACCCATTTTCTCTCTAAAACACAAAACGCACACCCACCTTTTCTCTGTTTTTCAATACCAAGCACCCATCCTCTTCGTTCTATTTTTCAACCCCTTTACGGCATTTCTTGGACGGTTTTTCACGGGATCAGCAACCACTGCTGATCCTCATCTGTCGAAGCACGATCGTGCATGAACGGTCAACCGTTCATGCACAATGCTTCGTGCATGAAGCTTCCAATTAAAAATATATATTAATTAATTAATTAAATGAATAATTAATTAATTAATCAATTTCCTTTAAAATAAAAAAAGCATAATCTTTATATATGCAATTAGGGTACATTAACATGTATCAACTTTGGGCATGTATGTGCATTATATGCAAATAGGCTCGTGACTATAATACAAATTAAATTAAATCTCATTTAATTTAATTTCAAATCAACTCAATTTAATTGTAGTAATTGCAAACACATTTGTAATTATATTTCTCTCTTGTTCCACGTTATCCTAATTGTATATGGTGTGTGACATCCCTAGGTTCACCACTAAACTGGTAGTAAGACTTGTACTAACACATTAGTACTCCCACAAGAATTAATTGTCCCGATTAATCTTTAGGTCCTACAAGCCATGATTAACATCTAGCAATATGTCATGGCTACCTAGATAGTGTGAATGCTTTAAGAACATAATGAACCTGTCAGCTTTGGCTACAGTGTAATTTAATCCCTCTGTTTTACTATGTCTCGATTAAACAAAGACCATGGAATATTTGTCAAGTTATTAATTTGATCATATGCACAGATCTAATTGATGTGCATTTTATTCGAGACATAAACAATTTATTTTCGGTTACAACCCCGGCCGAGGATTTCAATGCAGTGTCATAATTAGATCGCATAGGACATCATTTTTATACCTTGCATATAACAAAGAGACAGATTCCATATTGCGCACACGTGCAACTTCGTATATGAACGAACTATGACCATCAAGTATAAAGACGGATCAATGACCCGGCATTATGTGCACCCGTGAACTATAGTTGTTCAATACACAAGTTAACACTATGCCTCAGGTCTAAGGATTATTTACACAAGACCAAAGCATGAACAATTAGACATTGACTATGCTAAAAGCTTTCATGTCGCTAATTGTTCCATATGCGTCACGTTCAGTGAACTTGTCTAATACAAACACCTATGTTCTAACTCAGGCATCATAATACCCAATGACATGTGACTCATCATTCCCTTAAGTATCCAATACTTAATAGTGAAGTTAAGAACACACCGGTCTCAACAGGATTATTAATATCCACTTAATAATCCATCGACCAAAAACGATTTAAAGATTCAGTCTAACTATAAACCCATCACATATATTCTCGACGTCTCAAGAATAGGTCTAATTGCAACTGATCTTATGGAATCATTCATAAATATAAAATAATTGGACAAATGAATGAATACTGCATTGCCATTAATTAAATAATAATGAAAATACAACTTAAATCCCTAATATGTAACTATTACATAATAGCTTTAGGGCATACAACCAACAACCAGCACATTCGTTACCACTAGACGGGCAAGTGGTTCAACACCGAGCAGATTAATATTCCTACCCACTTTCTCCCGGATCATTTTCCATGCATCTGCTTCAAACCGCCTTTTCACATTGACCAACTCATCAACTTCCATATCCCAACAAACATGTTTGTATCTACTTGCTAACACAACCTTACCATCCCGGCTGTTATCATGTAATCCTACCGCCCGTAAATCAAAAACATTCCAAACTTCATCCAGATGAAGCAAGTATCTTTTGTTCTCCAATTCTTTTGATATTCTTGACGATATTTCATGTGGATCACTGATCCCTTTAGTATTCAATTTTAGCCTCTCTGCAATTGCCTTTTGCAACTTCTCTATGCTACTCTCTTTGGAAACTGATGTTGTAATTACAATGTCAAACATTTTGCTGATCTCTACAAAAAAATGAAATAAAAAATTATTAGTTGGTCCTAGGTTGACCCTGAAACCGAACTAAACCCATTAGGTTAGTTCGGTCCTCAATCGTTTTTTAAGGAATACAAAAATGAAATAAAAATTATCGATTGGTCCGGGTTGACCCTGGAACCGGATCAAACCCATTGGGTTGGTCCGGTCCTCAGCCCCAAGTTCAATAGGATCGGTCCTCGGTCCCAAAAATTGAGAACCAATACTGTGCGGGTTGGTCCTAGGATTAGGGGGTGGATCGACCCAACCCAAACCATGCTTACCCCAAGTCCTGTTTGCAATTCAATTGGTTTATTAGGCCCTCCAATTGTAAGTTTTTGCACTGCAATATCACTATATGTTTATATCGCAACCCATATTCGACATTCTTTTAGAAGCCCATATTCGGCCTTTTTACTTTTAACACAGGGCAACTATGATTGGCCAGTTTCTTAATAACACATTACAAAATATCAACCATTTCACCAAATCTTAATTTCCATGTGGCAATATCTTATTATAAATACAAGGGAAAATTCTAAAAGGGACCTGAAGTACCCTCTTTCTCTCAAATAAAAACCCGAAGTGGACCTTGTTTCAAATAAGAGCCTAAAGTGTCATTACTTTCTCAAATAAGGGCCTAAAGTGGATGTTGTTTCAAATGAAGACCTTAAGTAATTATGTTTATTTCAAATAAGAGCTTGAAGTGGTTATTTCCGTTGCAAATAAGAACCTAACTTTCCGACGGTCAAGGGTATTTTCGTCATTTGTCATTTTTCCCCTTTTTCCTTCCTTTTTTTTTTTTTTTTTCTGGTTCTTCTTCTTCCTCTTCGCCAGTGGTCGGCCAGCCACCGGCAATGCCCACAGAGGGCTAGGCGATGGTCGCCCTTGCTAGCGAGGGCCACCCATGTCGACCACAGGCGAGGGACGGCCTCGCCTAGGCAAGGCAACCCTCCCCCAAGGGCCATTCGCAAGGTCGGCCCTTGTGACCCTAGGTGAGACCAATCTAGCGAGGGTGGCCTCGCCCACGGTCAGCGAGGGCTGGGCGACTAGCGAAGAGAAAAAAGAATAATCATAAGAAAAAAAAAAAAAAAAAGGAAGAAAGGAGGGGGAATGCCAAATGACGAAAATACCCTTGATTGATCGGAAAATTTAGCTAGTGAGCGACCGGCAAGGTTAGGTCCTTATTTTAAACGACCAAAACCACTTCGGGCATTTATTTGATGCAACTAAAATCACTTCAAGTCCTTATTTGAAACAAAGTCCACTTCGGATCCTTATTTGAAAAAAAGATGGCAGTTCATGTCCCTTTTTGGAATTTTCCCTAAATACAAGTAATATTTATCTGGGGTTTTTCAAGGAGAGACTTTGCTATCGAGAGATCCAATGTTGAATACAACCTAGAGATAGAGCTAAGCTCGAAGGGCTTTGGGCGGGCTTAAGGAAGACCTTTTCGTTATAAAGTCCGGCCCAAAAACTTCACACATAATTTTTTTTTATGTCTAGGCATTTGGGGCCTCACAGGCTCTTGCCAAACTTCAGAGTCTAGGCCTCCGGCTTAAATTTTTGGGTCTTATTACTAAGCATTTTGTCCATTCGCATAGATAAAATATTCAGGGATACAAAAGTGGCACATATAATCGGGGGTATTGACTGAACCTGTTGGTTTAGGAACAGTGCCGCAAGGCATGTTCAGCCAGCAGAGGGAATTTCACCCTCACTCATTCACGCCGGGCAAGGGACAGGGATTGGTTACCCCATGCCAGCCCAGTCGTAGCTCGGATTGCTCCAGACGTGGTGTTTACACTCACCACCATGAGCCCCCCAAATTCCCAGTCGATGTTTTACCAATCGACTGAGAGGCTGGGGAAGGCAAGTACGAGGTTACCCACCCCTGGGCGGTTCTCCCGCCTTTACCTTCCGTGAGCAGTTTAAGGACATGCTCAGGTCAAAATCTTACAGGGATATTATCCCAGCCACTATATTTTTCTAGGCGTGGGAGTTGCTTATACCCCCTTAGTTTTTTACGATCGGGAAGGTCCTTGCAAGGGCAGGGCGACCCTGCCTGGTTCAGCTGGTACCCCACCAGGGGAAGACTCCCCAAGGGTACCCCATCATTACAAGTGGAGCAGTTTAAAGACTTACTCAGGTCTGCATAGAGAAAATATTCAGGGATACGAAAGTGTCACGTATAAAGCGGCACACGTTTGTCCAGCTGGATCCACTTGCCACTTGACAAGTGGCAATTGAATTAAAATTAAATAAAAGTAATATTTCTGACCTCCTAGGGATCATTAACGTGAAGCAGCTTTTGGGAAAATTTTAAACACCCACCCAATATCTCTCTTCAACCTTCGTTCATGGCTTTACAAGAAACCTTCATCCTTCTTTCTTTCACTCAGATCTTACATTTCAGACTAGAAAAAACCTTCTTCTGTGTTTTTTTTTTTCAGCCCTTATGTTGCAAAGCGCCGCTCGACTCTGCGCTTAGATGACCTCTATTTTCGCTTTGAAGGTCACCGCTTCTAGGACCTTCATTTTGCTTTAAAGACCGCCGCTTGACTACCATGCTTCCAAGAACTCTATTTTCACTTAGAACACCGCTGCCTCGAAGATCTCCATTTTTACTTTGAAGACTGCTGCCTCGATGATCTCCATTTTCTAAGAAATCCAACTGTATGTAAATCACCTTATTTTTTTGAATCAGCTTATTGCCTCGAAAACAAATTTACACTAATGTAGTTCGGCCACACCCTCTTTTCCTTGACCTTGGCAACATTTCCTTGTTTTGTGCTTGCACCATGCACACGCCGTGGATATTCCGTGCACATTCTCTAGAAGGACTTCGGGTTAAAAGAATCATTGACTCAATGGGTATATGCTCAAAGCAAATACGTTAGCTTAGTGATTTTGGTGTAATTATTTGCAAAATAGCTTTGAAGTTAAGAAAGAAAAGAAAGACAAAGGAATTGTATGGAAGTCTTCTAATTCGAGTGTGTAGGAGGTTGAGCTCACCGGTACTAAAGACACTATCTCCTGCGATTCGTCACAGTTGCATCTTCGGCAAAGCCCTGTACCCCTGCTCCCCAACTTCAAAACAGGTTCCACCTCCATTTTGAAAAATTACCATTCCAAATTCTAACTAAAAACCGGTTTGGCTTCCAGTTTGTAAAATTATCGGTCCTACTCATTTCCCTCTTCGTTTCGTTCCAAGTTCTAAACCAGAAGTTGAACTCACGAAGCTCTCCACTCAGAAGATGAACTCAACTCCTCCTTGGCAACGCTCCTCGCTTCATGCAAACCTTAGGATCCGGGTAAATTACTGACCTAGGGTTTCACTTCTTACACATTCGAGTTTTGTCTTACCGCATGCCTTTTGTTTGAGAAAAGTACACAGGAAATGAAACTAAAAATGCTTCTGCTCTCGGACGCACCCCGGCGCTGCAAATTCAGCTCATAGATTCAGCAGCGCATCACGTCGTCTCATCAAATCATTCGGTGCCAAGTGCGGGAAATTGCATCGGAAATAAGAAATAGGATCGCTTGGGTTCGTAGTGAACCGGGTACCCTCTTGGAAAAGGGACATAAATGCACAGCCACGTACAAATATATGATATTATATTGTATAGTTTTGGCCAATTAGACGGAGTTAATGAAGGAACTTGATTGCATCAATTTTACAAATTATAGAACTTGATAGCCTTTTTTTTGAAAGTTTTAAAAACTCAATTACACTTTCATTACAAGTTTTAGAATTTTTGTGCACTTATGCATTTATTAAAATGTTATTCACGATACATTTGATAAAAATAATTTGGAAAATTGATAGTAATAATGTCACAACTTTCGTGCGGTGCTCATTTGATACCAAAAATTTTCAATTAACTAGTTAAGTCTCATTGATTTTAGAAAACGTTCACTTGAGTGACATCGATAATATCTCTTATGGAAAAATCCGACGTGGTATTAATTTAGCATAAAATTGTTCGACTGAGCTAGCCAAGGAAATGAAAAGCATGTCGAACGATGTTGTTTAACCCTTTCAATGCCTCAAATTGATGAATAAGGGACGAATTACGCACAATCGATAACCATAACCCCACATTTCCATCCGCAAATTAAAAAATTGCGGAAGATAAAGGCTTCGTCCCTGCCTATCCTCTAGAACAAAAACATAAAGTTGCAAAATTTGTAAGGTCACCACTCTCCAACTCGGTACTTTGTTCTTTTCTTTTCCGACATGTAACTCAGCCCTCCTGCCTTAGTTAAGTCCAACGTGACCCGTCAAGGATAATTTCTTCCTTTACATTTTTTTTTTAATATTCTTTCCTATCTTTTTTTCTTTTATCCTTTTTCTGATTTTATCCATAAAAAGACAAAATAAAAAAAAAAAAAGATTAAAACCTAAAAACACACAAACAAAAAAAAAAATCCAGGCAGAGGGCTGGCCCTAGCCCTTAAAAGCATTCAAAGAATCCATGTATAATATTAATAAAAATGAGAATCGTTATCTAGTTTGTACCCTAAAGTTTATCAAATGCTAAAAGCCAAAAAGACATTTCATGCCATCTAATTTTTGGCCCCAGTTGTTTAGACTGCAAAGTGGAAAGTGAATTTTCATTCGGACATAAAAGGACGTGGGATGAGAGAAATTAATGTGTGTGTATATATATGGTTTTAATGTAATATAATATGCCCCAATTCTCTCTTGTGAAACCATTGTAAATTTTCTCACTGTACCCATGGAGTTAAACTCAATGCTTTTAAAGTCAAATTCTAGCAAATGCAAGGGTCCAAAACACCTATCAATGCATCAAATAAACAATTCATTGAGAACATCCATTGAAAGTTAAAGGCATCTTTAGAGGATTACCAGGTTAACTCCTAAATCCACAATTGGCCAACTCCTAGATCAGGCAAAGGAGTTACGACCACGGGCGCGTTGCGGGCCGACATCGCGTGTCGAGATCGCTAGGGATCACGGCGATTCCGAACCTTACTTTTTATGCAGCTTTTGAAAACCGGTGCTTGATTGAACGAGCGCCTTCTCTAGCAACTTGTCCATTTTGTTCCGCAAATTCTTGAACGTCCTAATGAGCGTGCGTGCGCATGTCGTTTGGTACTCTAATTATTGTCTTTTTTTATTTTTCGGAAAATGATTATTGTCTTTGGATCTACAAGCTGTAATCTAAGGATGCAAAAAATACTGTTTCACAGATCAATTTCTGATCAAAAATCGATTTTTTTATTTCTATTCCCTAAACCAACTTATAAAATTTCCATTTAGAACGGCGCCGGTGAAGCCAGTTAATAATGAAGACAAGCGATAAGAAAGACTTTTATTTCTCATTTTTTATTTTGAAAATTGAAAAGTAGAATACTTTACCCTCTCTCATTTTCGTTTTAAACTTATTTCTAAACTAAAAATTTATTTCAAAAATTGACAAGTGGCACCCCGCATATCAAAATTGTACGATACGCGTACATGAGGAGGGGGCTCGCTTCTGAGATTTTTTCAATCTCTGCCCCTTTACCCTCTCTCATTTCTCGCTGTTTTCTTCGCTTTCCTTTTGACCTTAGCGCCTCCCCCATTCGCCGGCGACGGCTCCACCACTGAAGTCGTCCGCCGCCCACCGCCCGTCGCCGCCGCCCCACCGGGTCCAAGAATAAGCCCAAGTCCCCGCCGAGGGCTCCTCTTCCTCAGCCCCTGCATCCGATGTCGCCCCCTCTCTCCAGAGCTTCCGGATCTGACGAGGGCTCGACCCGACGCTGCTCCCTCCGAGATGGCCTCCGCCGCGACCCATTCCGGATCCGAGAGACCCAAGACAGATCCGCTCGAGATCCGGCTCTCGTGGGCCCGGCTCCGGTACCGACGCTCCGCACGCGAGGCAAAGAAACCGAAGAGATGAATTTAGGGGCGAGGTCGAATCGGGAATCGAACCGAACCGAACCGAACCGGCTGGTTCAGGTCGCACGTGGAGGCGATGGTTGTTTCTTTCTTTATTTTTAATTTACGAGGTGGGGCGAGGATCTGCTTGTGTCTGCTTGTGACACCGTGGGGGCATTATCAGCCCGCATTCCTGATCTGTCCACCGCTTTTTTGGCAGTCGATACTTGAGGAGGAGATCGCTTTTTTTGGTAAAAGTTGATACTTTTTGGAGATGGCTTAAATGTACGGCAGAACGAACCAAGCGGACAACTTCTTCTGCTGCTGCTAAATCGACAGCGGCCGCACGAACTCCGTCTCTCCCCCATTAAAAGTTCCCATCTTTCGTGCGCAGCTCGGGTTCCCGGTGAGCGCGAGAGATGGGTAGCTGAACGACGGCATTGTTTCTCTGCCTTCTCGTGATATGATGGCATCAGGAGGAGCTCGAGGGCTTTTCTACAACTGGGAAGTGAAGCAAGAGATGATGGGCTCCTACAAGGAGCAGGTTGTCACCATCAATTGGACGGCACCCCGGCCCCACCATCCAGGCTCATCAGGGAACAGAGTTTTCGTCAGAGTTACCAACAGGTTGAGAGCCAGAATGTCGCGATCCATTGGCACGACACCCAACAGGTATGGTAGCGAAACCCATCGAAGCTGTGTTTGACGAAGATTGTAATGAGAAGTTCATGCGATGATGAGTTCGGATTGGATTGACTTGCAGATTCAAAGTCTAGGGAGCGATGGAACTGGGGATGTCGTTCCAAGGCCCATTTTCCCCAGAAAAACTTTCACCTATGTTTTCATCGTGCATCAGGTGAGCCCTAAGTAAAATGATCATTCAATACCATGTTCATGTGTGCTTTTTCTGAAATTTGTGCGAGGTTCTGGCTGATTCCACCTCATTCGATGAATATGCACTGCGGGCATTTAATTTCTTATCTTGCAAAGGGATGTCATTTATACTTATATGCTTCATTGCAGCTTGGAAAATCTCAGTACGACTCCTATTACACAATGCAGACGGTGGCTGAACTGCATGGGTTGATTGATGTTTTGCCGCCATATGGCGTGGCCGAGCCATTCGCTCAAGATTATGACAAGAGCATCATCCTCCACAACCGGTACTACTAAAGCTATCATGATTGGGCGGCAGAGCCTGAGGTGATTAATTTAATTTGATTGCCTCAATTATGAAGAACTTAAACAGCAGTTTCGCTCATTTGTCGTGTTTGTTTCGTTCTCTTTTTGTTGCTTGGATTGCAGTCCCTGCTGATTCCCAGGAAGGGAAAGTTTGATTGTGCTGAATCGACTACTCCAAGCTCACATCCAACAGCTCGTGATGCAATCAATCCTGAATATCCCCACTGAAGGGTTATCCCTGGTAAAACTTATTGCCTCAATATTTCAAGTGTGACTGTTCAATCTGCTCTCAGCTTTAGGATTGAGGTATACTTTCATTACAACCTACAAATTCTCTTTTTGTTGCTTGGATTGCAGTTTCTGCTGATTCCCAGGACGGCTCGTAATGCCATCAATCCTGAATATTTGCACTGGAGGGTCGTCCTTGGTAAAACGTATCACCTCAATATTTCGAGTGTGAACACTCATTGTACTCTCAGCTTTCAGATTGAGGTATACTTTGATTACAACCTAAAAATTGTTTCTCTGGTTTGTTTATTTCCTCGCTTTCTATAATGAAGTTTCCACTTCTGGATCATATACTTTGGGATTTTTCGATGTTTTTAAAGACTATTA
Organism: Eucalyptus virginea; assembly: GCA_014182375.1. Lineage (NCBI taxonomy): Eukaryota > Viridiplantae > Streptophyta > Magnoliopsida > Myrtales > Myrtaceae > Eucalyptus > Eucalyptus virginea. Next base: position 3,649,296 of record CM024520.1, on the reverse strand, counting down.
GATTCAAGAAATTTCAGAGATAGATTTGCAAGATGAAGCGACCCTTCATTTTTTTCTTACTTAGGACCTCAGTCTTTGATTTGCAGGGTCACAACCTTACTGTTGTTGAAGTGGATGGGCACTATGTAGAGCCATTTGTGAACCAAAGCCTGATCATCTACTTGGGTAAGACATACTCCATCAAGATCAAAGCTGATTAAGATCCGTCGAGAAATTACTTGATCACGACCAACATTGTTGGCCAGAATGCCACTGTGACAACCCCTCTTGGTCTGGCCGTGCTCAGCTACTCCCCACCCACTGGCCTGATTCGAATGGCGTCACACCAGTCAGTTCAGAGCCTGGGGAACAAAGCCTGCCAAGGTAATATATGTGGCAGGACTAATGTCTTAGTTAGAGATGCTGTTTTGATCCCTTGTTTGAAATTAAACAATTTGAGGTTATGTTTCCCTAGAGGATATAAGTCCGTGGATATTTATTATCTTTCAAGCAAAAGTTCGCTCTTTTTCTTGAATCTTTGAAAAGTATGATTATTTTTCTCCTGAGGATATAAATTGTATTTTTGTTTTGTTTGTTAGCAACAGAACTGTGGGCATCATGAATGAAAAACTATAAAAGAAGCAGAGCCCTGCAATGTTGGGTTTGATGCTGCAGAGCATATAGGCATAGGATGGCAAAAAGAGAAGCAACAGAACTGTGGACACTGTTGAGTTTCTATGCCTTTTCGTGACGATGCGATGGGCAGGGGCTCTAGGGCCTTTCTACAACTGGGAAGTGAAGCAGGAGCTGATGGGCTCCTACAAGAAGGAGGTCGTCACCGTCAACGGACAGACTTCCGGCCCCACCATCCAGGCACATCAGGGAGAGAGTTTTCGTCAGAGTTGCCAACATTTTGAGCGAGAATGTCGCGATACATTGGCACGACACCCAACAGGTATGGTGACGAAACCCATGGAAACTGTGTTTGACGAAGATTGTACTGAGAAGTTCATGCGATGATGAGTTCGGATTGGATTGAACTGCAGATTCAAAGTCTAGGGAGCGATGGAACTGGGGATGTCGTTCCAAGGCCCATTTTCCTCGAAAAAACTTTCACCTATGTTTTCATCGTGCATCAGGTGAGCCCTAAGTAGAATGATCATTCAATACCATGTTCATGTGAGCTTTTTCTGAAATTTGTGCAAGGTTCTGGCTGATTCCACCTCATTCGATGAATATGCACTGCAGGCATTTAATTTCTTATCTTGCAAAGGGATGTCATTTATACTTATATGCTTCATTGCAGCTTGGAAAATCTCAGTACCACTCCTATTACACAATGCAGACGGTGGCTGAACTGCATGGGTTGATTGATGTTTTGCCGCCATATGGCGTGGCCGAGCCATTCGCTCAAGATTATGACAAGAGCATCATCCTCCACAACCGGTACTACTAAAGCTATCATGATTGGGCGGCAGAGCCTGAGGTGATTAATTTAATTTGATTGCCTCAATTATGAAGAACTTAAACAGCAGCTTCGCTTATTTGTCGTGTTTGTTTCGTTCTCTTTTTGTTGCTTGGATTGCAGTCCCTGCTGATTCCCAGGAAGGGAAAGTTTGATTGTGCTGAATCGACCACTCCAATCTCACATCCAACAGCTCGTGATGCAATCAATCCTGAATATCCCCACTGAAGGGTTATCCCTGGTAAAACTTATCGCCTCAATATTTCAAGTGTGACTGTTCAATCTGCTCTCAGCTTTAGGATTGAGGTATACTTTCATTACAACCTACAAATTCTCTTTTTGTTGCTTGGATTGCAGTTTCTGCTGATTCCCAGCACAGCTCGTAATGCCATCAATCCTGAATATTTGCACTGGAGGGTCGTCCTTGGTAAAACGTATCACCTCAATATTTCGAGTGTGAACACTCATTGTACTCTCAGCTTTCAGATTGAGGTATACTTTGATTACAACCTAAAAATTGTTTCTCTGGTTTGTTTATTTCCTCGCTTTCTATAATGAAGTTTCCACTTCTGGATCATATACTTTGGGATTTTTCGATGTTTTTAAAGACTATTAGATTCAAGAAATTTCAGAGATAGATTTGCAAGATGAAGCGACCCTTCATTTTTTTCTTACTTAGGACCTCAGTCTTTGATTTGCAGGGTCACAACCTTACTGTTGTTGAAGTGGATGGGCACTATGTAGAGCCATTTGTGAACCAAAGCCTGATCATCTACTTGGGTAAGACATACTCCATCAAGATCAAAGCTGATTAAGATCCGTCGAGAAATTACTTGATCACGACCAACATTGTTGGCCAGAATGCCACTGTGACAACCCCTCTTGGTCTGGCCGTGCTCAGCTACTCCCCACCCACTGGCCTGATTCGGAATGGCGTCACACCAGTCAGTTCAGAGCCTGGGGAACAAAGCCTGCCAAGGTAATATATGTGGCAGGACTAATGTCTTAGTTAGAGATGCTGTTTTGATCCCTTGTTTGAAATTAAACAATTTGAGGTTATGTTTCCCTAGAGGATATAAGTCCGTGGATATTTATTATCTTTCAAGCAAAAGTTCGCTCTTTTTCTTGAATCTTTGAAAAGTATGATTATTTTTCTCCTGAGGATATAAATTGTATTTTTGTTTTGTTTGTTAGCAACAGAACTGTGGGCATCATGAATGAAAAACTATAAAAGAAGCAGAGCCCTGCAATGTTGGGTTTGATGCTGCAGAGCATATAGGCATAGGATGGCAAAAAGAGAAGCAACAGAACTGTGGACACTGTTGAGTTTCTATGCCTTTTCGTGACGATGCGATGGGCAGGGGCTCTAGGGCCTTTCTACAACTGGGAAGTGAAGCAGGAGCTGATGGGCTCCTACAAGAAGGAGGTCGTCACCGTCAACGGACAGACTTCCGGCCCCACCATCCAGGCACATCAGGGAGAGAGTTTTCGTCAGAGTTGCCAACATTTTGAGCGAGAATGTCGCGATTCATTGGCACAACACCCAACAGGTATGGTAGCGAAACCCATCGAAACTGTGTTTGATGAAGATTGTAATGAGAAGTTCATGCGACAATGAGTTCGGATTGGATTGAATTGCAGATTCAAAGTCTAGAGAGCGATGGAACAGGTGACGTCGTTCCAAGGCCCATTTCGGAAAAACTTTCACCTATATTTTCATCATCCATCAGGTGAGCCCTAAGTACAATGATCATTCAACTCCATGTTCATGTGAGCTTTTTCTGACATCTGTGGGAGGTTTGAGCTGATTCCACCTCATTTGATGAATATGCGCGGCAGGCATTTAATTTCTTATCTTGCAAAGGGATGTCATTTATACTTATATGCTTCATTGCAGCTTGGAAAATCTCAGTACGACTCCTAGTACGATTCCTATTACACAATGCAAACGGTGGCTGGACTGCATGGGTTGATCGATATTTTGCCACCGTACGGCACGGGCGAGCCATTCCTTCATGAAAGTGACCATTCCGTAAGACAAAAGTACCAGTAAGATTACAACCGTGAACTAGCTAGAGGCAGGAAACTCGGCATGGGCAACAAGTCATTTCGATGGCATCAGACATAGTTATCTGTGAACTAGCTAGAGGAAGGAAAACTCGACAGAAAAAACCATATTGCCTGCTCATGAAAGTGACCATTCCATAAGACAAAAGTACCAGTAACAGCCAAGAAGATGACAGCCCAGATTGAACAGAGAACCATAGAATGTCTCTTATCTCCCCAGCTCGCTAAATAGTATGAAATTATGGGACCATTATGTCCATTACCGCATGTCGGGCCATTAATATTGTTCCTGGAGTTCTCAAGAGACCCATAACGAGATTGGTATTGGGGGTCTCAGTTAAATTCCACAATGATACTATGCAAGAAATCCACGGCAGTGCCAAAAAGAAGTGTGCCTGACATTGGCATTAGCAACAAATAAAAAGAGAGATCTATAGTAAGTGGACATGTTAATACAATTATGTGCTTATCGCTGGCTAAAGAGCATTTATTGCCACAACATTCTTTCTGAAGTATTTTCATAACGACTAGCATGATTCATGGAGTATAGAGCCAAGATCAACTATGAAAGCTATTTCTTCTGCCTTTAATTTCATAACGTCTTCATGTGATTCATGGATACTATGGTACCTAGCTAGACGACAAAAGGTATCCCCCAGCACACACCTCCGAGGCTTCCGGCACACACCTCCGGGCATCCCGAAACTCCCGAGGACATCCGGCACACATTCTCCGGGCATCCGGCACCCACATGCTAAGCATCTCGAAACTCCCGAGTCATCGTCGGCTCACACCTCCAACGGTCTTGTTATTATCTCAATTTATATTTACATACGAATCTCAATTTCAACATGGCATTTGATGCATCAATAACAAGAGTCTCAACCAGCTTTTTGATGTCACATAACATGCCATATGTCATCACATATGCAGCAAAATCAACCACTCAAAGCATTGCATCACATGGAAAAATTCATTTATTTTTTATAACACATCAATTTTTAGATAAAACAGAATACGCTCCTTTGGTTAAAACTCTAGGAAAATTAGTGAATGGTATAGATAAATTCTGAAAACTTGACACATTATAGACGAGACCTAAATGCAGATATCTCATGAAAAACACCATACCAAAAGAATCTCACACAAAACAGCACGGTCCATGCATCACAGTCTTCAAAATTTTTAGCACTTCAGCTTGCACAGTTTCGGAAGTAATTTAAATTAAATATCCAATTGAACTCCAAAAATTATGAAATTTTGATATGTTATAGACAAGTCCCAAGGGTAAATATCTTATGAAGAAATCGAACCCCAAATCGTTCTATATTAACAGATATAGACGATTAATCCCCCCTGTTCTCGGTGTAGTTTTTTCAGATTTTCTTCTTTCAAAGGAAACTCGTTTCACCGATCTACATATGTCCGTTTCTTCTAAATTTTCAGTACATTATTCCTCATAATATTATCTACAACTTTCATTAAGGACACACGATCAAATTTTAACTGTATGATTTTATAAAAATCACAGAATCATACTAGGTCGAGGTAGTATTTTCCCAGATCCAGTTTCTTCAAAAGACAACGATTTCACCGACCTATTTTTATTCATTTCCTCTAAATGTTTTATATGTTTTACCTCAAGAAGTACACTACAACTTTCATTAAGAACTCAAAGTGATATTTTCGCAAGAAAGCTACTTTACAGTCCACAAAATCACTAAAGGGCAGCACAACAAATTCCAGACCTAATCTCTCCAAAGAAAAATCGTTTCACCAGGAAATCCTTGTCCTTTTTGTCTCAAATTTTAGTATGTTATCCCTCAAGATGTTCTATACAACTTTCATGAAGAAATCGAAGCAATATTCCAACAAAAAAGTCACATGCAGCTCACAAACTCGTGAAGGGTCGGACTGGTTTTTCCAGAAAACAGCATGCTAGGCCAACGAATTTCTCCCCATAGCTTCGACCTTTCATCACATCTACCACAACCAAAATTCACCATCTTCTACACACACATCACAGCAAACAAAGGGTAGGTTTTAGGACTCTACTTGCCTCGAATTTAAGCACAAAACAGCGACAATCGGCGGGCAAGGCGGCGAACGAACGGCGGCGAGCTAGGCGGACAATCAGCAGACGGACCTCCCTCTTCTCTCTCACACGCACGGCCTCTTCTTTCTCTCTTCCTTTCTTCCTTTCCTTTCTCTCTTTCTCTCCTCTCTCTCTCTCGGACGACTCTCTCTCTTCCTCTCCTCTTTCTCTCGCTTAATCCGACCCCCTCACTCTCTAATTTCTTCCCCCTCATGATTAACAATCATGATCTTGCATGCCGGTGCCACTTGGCAATTGCCATGCAAGATGGGCTTGAATCCGGCTGGGCTTGGGCTAGCTTGGTCGACGGCAGCTCCTCCTCTCCCTTTGGGCTTCGCGGGCCAAGCCCATATGGCCGAATGGTGGGTGATTGTGGGCTGGGTTTTTGGGCCAGCTTGGCCTAAGAATTTCGGCCCACTTCCCCTTTAATAATCTACTAGTATATTCCACTTAAATAAATACCTAACTTAGAAAAATAATATGGCCAAAAACTTGCAATCACAAATCCATAAATTTCAATTTATAAAACACATGGCCAATGATACAATTTTCTTTCCTATCAAACTAATTATCCACTAAAAGCTTGGCCATAAATCTCATTGCAAATTATGGCTTAAATGGCTACAATTCAACTTAAGGGTACTTCCATCACCTATTCATAGACTTTAATGCTTCTAGAGATTGCCATTAATTTTGGGATGCCACACATTGTGACTGTTGGAAATGGTGATCCATTTTCTAGAATTTCGTAGAGTTGCTAAACTACAATATAGAATTCTCTAGATAAAGTTTTGGATGGTTAAAAAATTGTGGCTGAAAATTTCCAACATGTAAGAAAAATGTAGAAGCATAAATGTAGAATTCTCTAGAAGAACTACAATCTAGAATTTCCTAGATGAAGCCTACATGGACAACATTCTATAGAGATCTAGAATGTTGTGCTAAGGCGGTGACTCACGCTTATAAATAGGCTTGTAGTTCATTCATTTGAGTGTGAGAGGTAAACCCTCCACCTTGTGTGTGAGGTGAACCCTCCACCATGAGATGTCATTGTACCTCCATCAAACTATTTTGTTCAACTAATGAAACTATTTTCCCCGTGTCCTATATCCTTCAATTATCATATATTGTTCCTTGTCTATCTTCTACAAACTATATCATACACTTGCACACAACATCACTAACCAAAAACTATAACTAATACAAAAACCATGCTTTCGCACACACACATCCAAAAAATTTTAACAGTGACCAATGTCCATAACTCTTGACCGTCCCTCAATCACCCGTCTCATACATGAATTGGATAAGGAAATCCGCAAGCATCTCAAATTAAGCAAGTCTCCAATCTGAACGGGCAAATAGTCAATTCCAGTGCCTCGGATATCAAGAACCTCAAGATGTGCCAATGCTTTCATGTCAATGGGAAGCTCGGTTGAAAGGCTGCAAGAATTTAGATAAAGTGCTCTTAGAGCTGTCAGGGACAATCGTGATAATGGCAAGGATGTTATCCGAGTGCCATGCAAGTCTAGAACTCGGAGCTTTTCCATAGATCTGAAGAACGAGTTTGGAATTAATGCCAACTCATAATTTCTCTGCAGCATCAGAGTAAGGAGAGAAGTGCAATCTACTGTTTCTGGTAATGTGCACAGTTGGTTATCCATCAGAGATATGCGGTTTGCCATTTTCCAATCTTCTTCATTAGGGGCCACATTCAACCTCTCACAAGCTTTCACCAAGAATTTGGAATTCTTGCCTTCGACGATATTTTGAGTGCCATGTTCAAGCACTTTATTCATTTTGACATGCTTAATTTTTTCACTTCTTTCTAGCAAGGAAACATCAATGAGATCATGCAATATGTCATGCCCTCGATCACAAGCTTCGGTAAAATCAACTGCATCACTCAGAAAGCCTTCTGCTCTCCAGCACTCCAATAAATAATCTATATAGACGTCAGAATCCTCCGGAAATAGTGCGCCATAAAGGAAACAAATCTTTTGTCCTTCATCATCTAACTCGTCATAACAGAATTTCAAAAATTCAAGAACTTCATCCATGCCTTGGACTTTGACATCGGGCCATCTCCACAAGCTTCTTAATCCATCCCTCCAGAGATTATGCTCCGTTCGTTTCGCGGAAAACAACTTCCAGGAAAATATTTTCCGAAATTTCCGGTGTTCGGGTGGGCGGAAAATACACGGTCAAAGAAAACATTTTCCGGTCAACGGAAAATCCTCTCTTGACATCGTGGAAAATGATTTCCTCTTTTGAAAAGAGGAAATCATTTTCCCGGCCTCTCGCACGAGCTCTCGCTATCTCTCGCCGCTTTTTCCTTCCTTCGGTTCTCGTTCTCTCTCTCTCTCTCTCTCTTGCTCTCCCTGCTGCAATGGCTTCGACAACGTCCTTCTCCGGGATCGCCTCCGCCCTCCCCGGCTGCTCTTGCCCGCCTGCTCCGGCCGGGCGCCGCCGCCGCCGCCGCCGCGCTCCGCTTCCCGGCGGCTCGAAGCCGCCGGGAGGATCCGGCTCAAGAGGGAGCACCGCGGCGGCGCCGAGAGGCTCGCGGGGAGCCCGCTGTCCCGGCCGCTCGTCGTGCGGTGGCGAGCCGTGAGCTCGTCGGATCTGGGCGGAGCTCGCGGCTCGCCGGATCTAGCGGCGAGCTCGAGCTCCCAATCCCGGGCGAGCTCGAGCTCGTCGCCGATCCGGCGAGCTTGGGTGAGATTGGCCGAGCCTCGAGCTCGCCGGATCTCGCGCGGCGGAGCTCGCGGCTCGCCGGATCTAGTGGCGAGCTCGGGCTCCCGATCCGGCGAGCTCGAGCTTTGTCGCCGATCCGGCGAGCTTGGGTGAGATTGGCCGAGCCTCGAGCTCGCCGGATCTCGGCCACGGGTCTTGGTCGGCAGCTGCCGCGCCCGCCATCGTCGGCAGGAAGGAAGGAGGAAGAAGGAGGAGGAAGGAGGCGGTGGCGGCGGAAGGAGGAGGAAGAAGGAGGAGGAAGGAGGAAGGAAAATAAAAAGAAATAATAAATAATAAATAATAAAAATTTCTATTTTTTAAAATATAAATAATTAAAAAATCATTTTTTAAAAAATATAAATAAATAAAATAAATTTTTTGATCAATTAAAAATATTAAAATTCAATTTTTGATAATTTTTCCCAAACAAATAAATGAGCTAACGAATGGTGGAAAATATTTTCCACTCAAATTTTAGATTTTGGTCGAACACCGGAAAATGTTTTCCGGAAACATGATATTTTCCGCGAAACGAACGGACCCTTAATATTACCCTTCTTTCTGAAATATCTTGCAACTCTGTCAATCGAAGGGGTAAACTAGTGTTGGGGTTTCATGAATCATGTATAAGAAAAATTAACAAAAAGAACGCAGCGGAAACAAAGATATATTTTATACATGATTCTCCTAAGGCGTTGTTCATGCGTTTTAATCAAAAATTTAAATATAAATAGGGAGTTAAATGAATTACCTCTCGAAGCGCGCTTTGAAACGAATAGGTTTGAATGTTCTACAGTTCGAGTCCCACAAGTGTTGGACCTCTAGTTCAGACACACCACCAACGAACGTCGAACGGAAGAGAGAACTTTCAGATATTTACCACGATGATCGTGCTAGCAATCTCGTGGAAATGATCCGCCGTATCCTCAATGTATTATAGTCACGGCCCGAACGAGAAAACACTTTACTTTCTCCCGTCTCTCGAAGAACACAAGAACACGCATGTCTCTCTTTATTTTCAGCAACCCATTTTCTCTCTAAAACACAAAACGCACGCCCACCTTTCTCTGTTTTTCAATACCAAGCACCCATCCTCTTCATTCTATTTTTCAACCCCTTTACGGCATTTCTTGGACGGTTTTTCACGGGATCAGCAACCACCGTTGATCCCCATCTGTCAAGCACGATCGTGCATGAACGGTCAACCGTTCATGCACAATGCTTCGTGCATGAAGCTTCCAATTAAAAATATATATATATATATATATATATTGATTAATTAATTAATTAAATGAATAATTAATTAATTAATCAATCCCCTTTAAAATAAAAAGAGCATAATATTTATATATGCAATTAGGGTACATTAACATGTATCAACTTTGGGCATGTATGTGCATTATATGCAAATAGGCTCGTGACTATAATACAAATTAAATTAAATCTCATTTAATTTAATTTCAAATCAACTCAATTCAATTGTAGTAATTGCAAACACATTTGCAATTATATTTCTCTCTTGTTCCACGTTATCCTAATTGTTTATGGTGTGTGACATCCATAGGTTCATCACTAAACTGGTAGTAAGACTTGTACTAACACATTAGTACTCCCACAAGAATTAATTGTCCCGATTAATCTTTAGGTCCTACAAGCCATGATTAACATCTAGCAATATGTCATGGCTACCCAGATAGTGTGAATGCTTTAAGAACATAATGAACCTGTCAGCTTTGGCTACAGTGTAATTTAATCCCTCTGTCTTACTATGTCCCGATCAAACAAAGACCATGGAATATTTGTCAAGTTATTAATTTGATCATATGCACAAATCTAATTGACGTGCATTTTATTCGAGACATAAACAATTTATTTTCGGTTACAACCCCGGCCGATGATTTCAATGCAGTGTCATAATTAGATCGCATAGGACATCATTTTTATACCTTGCATATAACAAAGAGACAGATTCCATATTGGGCACACGTGCAACTTCGTATATGAACGAACTATGACCATCAAGTATAAAGACGGATCAATGACCGGGCATTATGTGCACCCGTGAACCATAGTTGTTCAATACACAAGTTAACACTGTGCCTCAGGTCTAAAGATTATTTACACAAGACCAAAGCATGAACAATTAAACATTGACCATGCTAAAAGCTTTTATGTCGCTAATCGTTCCATATGCGTCACGTTCAGTGAACTTGTCTAATACAAACACCTATGTTCTAACTCAGGCATCATAATACCCAATGACATGTGACTCATCATTCCCTTAAGTATCCAATACTTAATGGCGAAGTTAAGAACACACCGGTCTCAACAGGATTATTAATATCCACTCAATAATCCATCGACCGAAAACGATTTAAAGATTTAGTCTAACTATAAACCCGTCACATATATTCTTGACGTCTCAAGAATAGGTCTAATTGCAACTGATCTTATGGAATCATTCATAAATATAAAATAATTGGACAAATGAATGAATACGTCATTGCCATTAATTAAATAATAATGAAAATACAACTGAAATCCCTAATATGTAACTATTACATAATAGCTTTAGGGCATACAACCAACAACCAGCACATTCAGTTACCACTAGACGGGCAAGTGGTTCAACACTAGGCAGATTAATATTCCTACCCACTTTCTCCCGGAACATTTTCCATGCATCTGCTTCAGACGGCCTTTTCACATTAACCAACTCATCAACTTCCATATCCCAACAAACATGTTCGTATCTACTTGCTAACACAACCTTACCATCCTGGCTATTATCATGTAATCCTACCGCCCGTAAATCAAAAACATTCCAAACTTCATCCAGAAGAAGCAAGTATCTTTTGTTCTCCAATTCTTTGATATTCTCCACGATATTTCATGTGGATCACTGATCCCTTCAGTATTCAATTTTAGCCTCTCTGCAATTGCCTTTTGCAACTTCTCTATGCTACTCTCTTTGGAAACTGATGCTGAAATTACAATGTCAAACATTTTGCTGATCTCTACAAAAAATGAAATAAAAAATTATTTGTTGGTCCCGGTTGACCTCGAAACCGAACCGAACCCATTGGATCAGTTCGATCCTCAATCACTTTTTTAAGGAATACAAAAATGAAATAAAAAATTATTGGTTGGTCCTGAGTTGACCCTGAAACTGGACCGAACCCATTGGGTTAGTTCAGTCATCAATCACTTTTTTAAGGAATACAAAAAATGAAATAAAAAATTATTGGTTGGTCCTAGGTTGACCCTGAAACCGAACTAAACCCATTAGGTTAGTTCGGTCCTCAATCGTTTTTTTAAGGAATACAAAAAATGAAATAAAAAATTATCGATTGGTCCCGGGTTGACCCTGGAATCGGACCAAACCCATTGGGTTGGTCCGGTCCTCGGTCCCAAGTTCAATAGGATCGGTCCTCGGTCCCAAAAATTGAGAACCAATACTGTGCGGGTTGGTCCTAGAATTAGGGGGTGGATCGACCCAACCCAAACCATGCTTACCCCAAGTCCTGTTTGCAATTCAATTGGTTTATTAAGCCCTCCAATTGTAAGTTTTTGTACTGCAATATCACTGTATGTTTATATCGCAGCCCATATTCGACATTCTTTTAGAAGCCCATATTCGGCCTTTTTACTTTTAACACAGGGCAACTATGATTGGCCAGTTTCTTAATAACACATTACAAAATATCAACCATTTCACCAAATCTTAATTTCCATGTGGCAATATCTTATTATAGATACAAGGGAAAATTCTAAAAAGGGACCTAAAGTGCCATCTTTCTCTCAAATAAGGACCTGAAGTGGACCTTGTAAAGTGCCATTACTTTCTCAAATAATGGCCTAAAGTGGATGTTGTTTCAAATGAAGACTTGAAGTAATTATGTTTATTTCAAATAAAGGCTTGAAGTGATTATTTCCGTTGCAAATAAGAACCTAACTTTTCCAGACGGTCAGGGTATTTTCATCATTTGTCATTTTTCCCCTTTTTCCTTCCTTTTTTTTTTTTCCTGGTTCTTCTTCTTCCTCTTCGCCAATGGCCGGCCAGCCACCGGCAATGCCCACAGAGGGCTAGGCGATGGTCGCTCTTGCCAGCGAGGGCCACCCATGTCGACCACAGGCGAGGGACGGCCTCGCCTAGGCAAGGCGACCCTCCCCCAAGGGCCATTCGCAAGGTCGGCCCTCATGACCCTAGGTGAGACCAATCTGGCGAGGGTGGCCTCGCCCACGGTCAGTGAGGGCTGGGCGACTAGCGAAGAGAAAAAAGAATAATCATAAGAAAAAAAAAAAAAGGAAGAAAGGGGGGGAATGCCAAATGACGAAAATACCCTTGATTGATCGGAAAATTTAGCTAGTGAGTGACCGGCAAGGTTAGGTCCTTATTTTAAATGACCAAAACCACTTCGGGCATTTATTTGAAGCAACTAAAATCACTTCAGGTCCTTATTTGAAACAAAGTCCGCTTCGGATCCTTATTTGAAAAAAAGATGGCAGTTCATGTCCCTTTTTGGAATTTTCCCTAAATACAAGTAATATTTATCTGGGATTTTTCAAGGAGAGACTTTGCTATTGAGAGATCCAATGTTGAATACAACCTAGAGATAGAGCTAAGCTCGAAGGGCTTTGGGCGGTCTTAAGGAAGACCTTTTCGTTATAAAGTCCAGCCCAAAAACTTCACACATAATTTTTTTTATGTCTAGGCATTTGGGGCCTCACAGGCTCTTGCCAAACTTCAGAGTCTAGGCCTCCAGCTTAAATTTTTGGGTCTTATTACTAAGCATTTTGTCCATTCGCATAGAAAAAATATTCAGGGATACGAAAGTGTCACATATAATCGGGGGTATTGACTGAACTTGTTGGTTTAGGAACAGTGCCGCAAGGCATGTTCAGCCAGCAGAGGGAATTTCACCCTCACTCATTCACGCTGGGCGAGGGACAGGGATTGGTTATCCCATGCCAGCCCAGTCGTAGCTCGGATTGCTCCAAACGTGGTGTTTACACTCACCACCATGAGCCCTCCAAATTCCCAGTCGATGTTTTACCAGTCGACTGAGAGGCTGGGGAAGGCAAGTACGAGGTCACCCACCCCTGGGCGGTTCTCCCGCCTTTACCTTCCCTAAGCAGTTTAAGGACCTGCTTAGGTCAAAATCTTACAGGATATTATCCCAGCCACTATATTTTTCGAGGCGTGGGAGCTGCCTCTACCCCCCCTTAGTTTTTTACGGTCGGGAAGGCCCCTACAAGGGCAGGGCGACCCTGCCTGGTTCAGCTGGTACCCCACCAGGGGAAGACTCCCCAAGGGTACCCCATCATTACAAGTGGAGCAGTTTAAAGACTTACTCAGGTCTGCATAGAGAAAATATTCAGGGATACGAAAGTGTCACGTATAAAGCAGCACACGTTTGTCCAGCTGGATCCACTTGCCACTTGACAAGTGGCAATTGAATTAAAATTAAATAAAAGTAATATTTCTGACCTCCTAGGGATCATTAACGTGAAGCAGCTTTTGGGAAAATTTTAAACACCCACCCAATATCTCTCTTCAACCTTCGTTCATGGCTTTACAAGAAACCTTCATCCTTCTTTCTTTCACTCAGATCTTACATTTCAGACTAGAAAAAGCCTTCTTCTGTTTTTTTTTTCAGCCCTTGTGTTGCAAAGCGCCGCTCGACTCTGCGCTTAGATGACCTCTATTTTCGCTTTGAAGGTCACCGCTTCTAGGACCTTCATTTTGCTTTAAAGACCGCCGCTTGACTACCATGCTTCCAAGAACTCTATTTTCACTTAGAACACCGCTGCCTCGAAGATCTCCATTTTTACTTTGAAGACTGCTGCCTCGATGATCTCCATTTTCTAAGAAATCCAACTGTATGTAAATCACCTTATTTTTTTTGAATCAGCTTATTGCCTCGAAAACAAATTTACACTAATGTAGTTCGGCCACACCCTCTTTTCCTTGACCTTGGCAACATTTCCTTGTTTTGTGCTTGCACCATGCACACGCCGTGGATATTCCGTGCACATTCTCTAGAAGGACTTCGGGTTAAAAGAATCATTGACTCAATGGGTATATGCTCAAAGCAAATACGTTAGCTTAGTGATTTTGGTGTAATTATTTGCAAAATAGCTTTGAAGTTAAGAAAGAAAAGAAAGACAAAGGAATTGTATGGAAGTCCTCTAATTCGAGTGTGTAGGAGGTTGAGCTCACCGGTACTAAAGACACTATCTCCTGCGATTCGTCACAGTTGCATCTTCGGCAAAGCCCTGTACCCCTGCTCCCCAACTTCAAAACAGGTTCCACCTCCATTTTGAAAAATTACCATTCCAAATTCTAACTAAAAACCGGTTTGGCTTCCAGTTTGTAAAATTATCGGTCCTACTCATTTCCCTCTTCGTTTCGTTCCAAGTTCTAACCCAGAAGCTCTCTACTCAGAAGATGAACTCAACTCCTCCTTGGTAACGCTCCTCGCTTCATGCAAAGCTTAGGATAACGGTAAATTGCGGACCTAGGGTTTCACTTCTTACACATTCGAGTTTTGTCTTACCGCCTGCCTTTTGTTTGAGAACGTATACAGGAAATGAAACTAAAAAATGGCTATACTAGGATGTGTTTTTCATCAGCGTTTTGATCGAGCAATTGTTGTGTCTGTGGGGAACGATGGATTCATTCTCATGGTGTATATAAGTTGTGTTACGGCACTGTTGTGTTTGAGCGACTAGTGTCTATTGTTTGACAACGTATTTCGTTCTAGAATGGCCTAGGTAGTAGTGTCCGACGTGCTATCCTTTTCGTTTGTCTATGTTGTATAATTGATTTAGTGTTTCTTGGCTATTGAAAAATGCACGACTATTCGATATTGAGATCCTGACGCACAAGAGAAGTGGCGAGTGTCTGAAAACTTTTGTCACTAGCAACTCATTCTTGAAGATCGTCTACTTCACCTTCTGATTTGTTTTGATCATAAATCTACCAAAGGGGCCACCACACATATGATCAAGTTGATTTTTCTCGTTTTTGGTCCTTTCCCTTAATTTTTCATTCGCGTTGTGTATTTTTATATATTTTCATTATATATTAAGTAAAAAAAAAAATCAATGCAGGCAAATGGACCGCTAGGCTTGAAATGAAGTTTATTTTTTTCTCAATTTTTTGCTCTTCTCTTCGATTTTTTTATTAGTTTTCTTTTATTAATTCAATCTTATATTTTTATGATAATACAGAGTTTTTGCTTTTTCAATAAATATCAACTCACATTTTTCATATGTGATTTTGATTAATTAGTTCTTTCGAGGTTATTTTTGCCAATTCATAATAGTCTTTAACTAATCAATTTTCGCGTTATATGCCACGTTCAATAAGAAGCCAAAGCCCACATGCGCTCTAGGCTTTGAACACCCCTGTTGTCTCTGGACGTGGATGGCAGCAAGGTCTCAAATCCTGATGGAGTTCATGGACGGAGAGTCGCTGAAGGACGAGCTCATCTTCATAACCCAACAAGGTTCTGAAAGGTCTCAGCGATTCGCATTGAAGAAAGTTAGCTCGCCGCAACAAAAGACCATCCGGTATCATGATCAGCCGCCATCAAAAGAGTGCCAAAAAAATAGGAGACGAGAAAAATCCGCGAGCATGGAATTTGCACGGCGGCGTATATGATCCCTAAGAGGATCGACACGGATCTCCTTCATAGCGTCCACGATAGTTACAAAGGTGATGCTTGGAGTCTTGGCATTTGTGTTCCTGAGTTGGTATTGAAATATTAACGGGCCTCTCCTTTTGAAAGCCGAATGTCCGAGAATCAGAAAAAGAATCAAAACGGTGAAACTCTCACTCTTCCCTTTCGTCATCCCGGTTGCTGTCCGCCACCGCCCGCCACCGTCCGCCGCCCGCCGCTGCCCGTCCGCCGCCGGTCGCCGGTCCGGCGAGGTCGCTGGAGGCTCGCCGGTGGCTGGGCCGCCTCGCCCGGCCCGGCGAGGCCGGCCCGGCCACCGACGAGGCTGGACGAGCCTCACCGACAGCTGGGCGAGGCTCGGCCTCACCAGATCGGGCGAGATCGAGCCTCGCCCGGCGGCCGCGTGAGGCTCGCCCGGCCACTAGCGAGGCTCACCCGCCCCGCCGGTGGCCAAGCTGGCCTCGCCGAGGCTAGGCAAGGCCAGCTGGCCACCGGCGAGGCCGAGCCTCGGCGGGCCGGGCGAGCCTCACCCAACCGCCGCGAGGCTCGGCCAACAAAGGCCGACCTCGCCGAGGGCCGGCAACGCTCGGGTGAGTGTCGGCCGGCCCTCGAGCAACCGGCCACATGAAGAAGAAGAAGAATAGGAAAAAGGGAAAAAAAAAAAGAAAAAAGGAAAAAAGAAAAGAAAAAAAGTAAAAAAATTATTTAAAAATCAAAAGAAAAAATTATTTAAAAATCAAAAGAAATTAATTTGGAACCGAATCCATTAGCACAAGATCAAACGCAATTCTATTCCGAATCAAAAATTTTGGACGCTTACCAAACGTGCTTTTTACTCGAATCGCCTCCCGGGAACGAAATAAAAATAATCATTTCTAGTCGAATCGCTCAGGAGCAGAATGTAATCATTACCAAACGCGCCCTTAGCTGGCCGAGTAGGTACGGTTACTTCAAACATCATTAGAAACAGACTAAAGTCGCACAATCTTCAAGAGAAGTACAGTGGCAAAACATCGATCAACCATGTAGTCCAGCCACTGTTTGCATTTGCGTAATAGGAGTCGTACGGAGATCTTCCAAGCTGCAATGAAGCATATGAGTATAAATGAACACCCCTTGCAAGATAAGAAATTAAATGCCTGCAGTGCATCTTCATCGAATGAGGTAGAATCAGCTTGAACCTTGCACAAATTTCAGAAAAAGCTCACATGAACATGGTATTGAATGATCATTGATAACTAGCGCTCACCTAATGGACAATGAAAATATAGGTGAAAGTTTTGCTGCACGAAATGGGCCTTGGAACAACATCCCCTGTACCATCGCTCCCCATACTTTGAATCTGCAATTCAATCCAATCCGGACTCATTGTCACATAACTTCTTATTAAATCTTCATCGAACATAGTTTGGATGGGTTTCGCTCCCATACTTGTTGGATGTTGTGCCAGTGGATCGCAACATTCTGGCTCAACCTATTGGAAAATGAATATTTTGAATTTTTTAAAAATGATCACTTAGTTCACTTGAATTAATTAGTTGATGAAAAAGGTTTTCAATATCAATAATAATGTACGTTTAAATATTTTTTATGGACGATGGAAATATCTTTGGAGCATTATATTTTCATAAGCTATGAAGAGATCATTTATAAGATAATGTTTTCCCAATCATTCATTTTTCACAAAATAAATACAATGAATTTAATAAAATTTAATCAAAGTGCAACCAATTATTGAGGTGGAACTATGTTAATCGATGGTTTTATTTACTAGAACCACGTTGAAGACTTGATTATGTTTACCTATTAATCCTTAATGTTTTTCCCCATGTATAATTAGGCCCGTTAAGACCATGGCCACTCATTTAACTCACTTAAAACTATTCATATGTGTTATGGTACTTGAATAAATTTCATAACAAATTAAAACAAAAAGTAAGTGAACAAAATAAAAATATGCTGGTGAAATAACAATTAAAATGACCTAAAGAATCAAATTCTCAATAGAAAAACTAGAAAAGTACGCTAAATCATATTTATGCCGGGTATACATCCTCAGCTACATATGTATTTTTTTTTCCAGTATTTGCTTTACTCTTTCTAATGTTAAGAGTATTTGGATTTTTTTTCTTGAAATCAGAATATAATAAAGCTTTCAAAGCCAAAGTAAATAAAATTACTTCGGCAGCCAGCGACCCAATTGGGTACATTGCATATGAAAATTTTACCAGTCCATTCACCGTCAGATTTTTCTATCTCCCTCCTGACCTTTATCGCACTGTTTTCTTCGTTTACTTTTCGCAAGATATGATCACAACGTGGTCGGGCCAAACAACGGCATTTTAAGGAACTCAATAGACAAACTGGTATAGACTGATACAGGACAAAGAAGAGGGCCGGCAAAAACATTTAGGGTAACCGCGAATCATACTAAAATTTCGACACACCAGTTCACCAAACGAGCACTATATAGAATAGAACATGGCATGCTTGGATTTATTGGTACGCTAGCCAAAATAAGAGAAAGATGCTCATGACATCGGTTTAAACATTTCAGCAAACAGCTGGCGAGCGTAGATTGAGAGGAAAATATTGACTGCTTTGAGAACCCGAACTCAAGTTTGGACTCAAAAGAAATCGTCACGAGATAGCTTAAACCCAGCATGTGTATGTGCCTAAGGAGATTGAGTCTCGGCTTTGCTTGGATCAAAACAGTACGGAGTAACACAGATTCACGAAAACAACCGTCTAATCGCGGAGTTCCCTACCCAACTCGGAGACGATGGCAAGCGGGCCAGCTCGTGACAAATCGGGCTATGGTCTGCCGCCTTGGTATCTTTGAGCCAAGATCCTTGGGCAAGGGATGATGGGTATGTATATTTTGGAGTTGTCAATAGCTTGTAGAATTGTCTAACCAATCTTATCACCCACCTTGATAGCATCTTCGTCCCTTAATACGCGGATTCCGGCATTATTCAAGTCTCTATTGAGGAAGTCCGTGAAGTCAAAACGAGTATCCACTCCACTAAAATTCAAGAACACGTGGTACTGAAATTCCGATGCGTTGGCCTTTGAGTGTGCCATATGTGGGAAGCGTATTACTTCCAGACCTCTCTCTCTCCCCCCATAAGAAGAAAAAAGGTTGGTAACTTGGTGTGGCATGGCCTGGCTAAGAAGTGGGCTGAGGCTTTTGGAATGCTTCCAACGCAGAGCACACAAAGATGACCGATATTCAATGAAGACGGAGACACTCCGGAATATACTGTATGTTACACAGACACCAGAAAAGAAGAAGAAAAAAGATCATCCAGCAGCTGAAGGTGTGTGCAAATAGATTTAGCGAAGAGGATTTCTGCTCAGAGTGAACAATCACATGCAAAAACACAAACAAATTCGGACGAGATTTTATCTAAATTCACAGGATAATAGTGCTCGATTTGGACTTCATCGGAATCGGCTAGACGGATGACCGGTACAATGCTCCCTGGCAAAGGATGGCCACGGTGGTGATCCGGTCAGGTGCACGCGGCAGTGATTCAGCCGACGATTTGTGGCACGGCTCGTCTCATCTCGTCTCAGTAGTGACTTTCGACCGGGGGTAGCGATGCAAGACGAAGCCACGAGGGACACCGACCGAACGAAAACAGGCTTGAGATCATGATGCAACAGCAGCGGCTTGGGATAGAGAGCACCCGCGTCGTCTTCGGTCCCGACCCTGGGATCCGACCCGGGTCGTTTTTTATACTATATTATAATAAGAATAATAAATAATATTTTAATAATAAAAAAATCAAAAAAATAATAAAAATAATTTGTTTTTCAGAAAATCAGAAATATCCAAAAATATCATATGTTTTCCCAAAAAGCCCAAAAAAATCAGAAAATGCCAAAAAATGATTGGGAAGCTCGACGACGGCATTGTTTCTATGCCTTTTTGTGACGATGGGATTGGCAGGGGCTCTAGGGCCCTTCTACAACTGGGAAGTGAAGCAGGAGCTGATGGGCTCCTACAGGAAGCAAGTCGTCACTATAAATGGACAGACGCCCTGCCCCCACCATCCAGGCGCATCAGGGAGAGAGAGTTTTCGTCAGAGTTACCAACAGGTTGAGCGAGAATGTCGCGATCCATTGGCACAACACCCAACAGGTATGGTTGCGAAACCCATCGAAACTGCGTTTGATGAAGATTGTAATGAGAAGTTGATGCGACAATGAGTTCGGGTTGGATTAAATTGGAGATTGAAAGTCTAGGGAGTGATGGAACAGGGGATGTCGTTCCAAGGCCCATTTTTCCTGGAGAAACTTTCACTTATTGTTTCATCGTCCATCGGGTGAGTCCTAAGTAGAATGATCATTCAATAACATGTTCATGTGAGCTTTTTCTGAAATTTGTGCAAGGTTCTAGCCGATTCCACCTCATTCGATGAATATGCATTGCGGGCATTTAATTTCTTATCTTGCGAAGGGATGTCATTTATACTTATATGTTTCATTGCAGCTTGGAAAATCTCAGTATGACTCATATTACACAATGCAAACGGTGGCTGGACTGCATGGGTTGATTGATGTTTGCCGCCGTACGGCGTGGCCGAGCCATTCGCTCAAGATTATGACAAGAGCATCATCCTCGATGACCGGTACTACAAAAGCCATTATGATTTGGTGGGAGAGCCTAAGGTGATTAATTTAATTTGATTGCCTCAATTATGAAGAACTTAAACGCTAATTTCGCTCATTCGTTGTGTTCATTTCATTCTCTTTTTGTTGCTTGGATTGCAGTCCCTGCTGATTCCCAGGAAGGGAAAGTTTGATTATGCTGAATCGACCACTCCAAGCTCACATCCAACAGCTCGTGATGCGATCAATCCTGAATATCCCCACTAGAGTGTTGTCCCGGGTAAAACTTACCGCCTCAATATTTCAAGTGTGACTACTCAATCTGCTCTCAGCTTTAGGATTGAGGTATACTTTCATTACAACCTACAAATTGTTCCTCTGGTAGGTTTGTTTTCTCGCTTTCTATAATGAAGTGTGCACATCTGGATTGGGCTTTTTCGATGTTTTTAAAGACTTATTAGATTGAAGAAATTTTGGAGATAGATTTGCAAGATGAAGGGACCCTTCATTTTTTTGTTACTCAGGACCTCAATCTTTGAATTGCAGGATCACAACCTTACCATTGTTGAAGCAAACGGGCATTATATAGAGCCAAGCTTGATCGTCTACTCGGGCAAGACATACTCTGTCAAGATCAAAGCCGATTAAAGATCCGTCGAGAAATTACTCGATCACGATCAACATTGTTGGCCAGAATGCCACTACCACAACCGCTCTCGGTCTGGCCGTGCTCAGTTACTCCCCTCCTGCTGGCCCGATTCAAAATGACGTCACACCTTAGTTAGTTTCTCCGGAGAATATAAATCATATTGTTGTTTTGTTTATTAGCTTTTTAACGAATTATTGGGGAACATGCTGGTTAGTGTTTTATTCAGTTGAATTTGACATTCTAATCGAGTGTTAAATTGGCTTTCAATATCCAAGTCAGAGGCGATTCTAGTAATATCTCAGCATTTCTTCTGGTGATGGCATGGGATAGTTTCTTGCATCGTTGTTGACTGATCGAGCAATTTGTCATAAGTCTCTCGGCTGTAGTCCCCTGCAAACAGAAAGATAATGTTAGAGCAGGTTGCTTCAACTTTGACTGGTATACCCAATTTGTCATTGGGCACACATGTTGAACATTTGTTCCAATTTTAAGCATCTTCTAGGAAGAGGAGATTGCTTCTATTTTGAAGGAAGAAATTGTTCAGACAGCCATAAATCTATAGCACAACGGGCACTAATGGAGATCATCGATGATTGAAATAACATCGTCTTACGAATTCTTTTTTCTTTCCCCCCTTTTCTCATAGTGAATCCAACTTGATTTCTAGAAAGGATTACTAATCCTTAACTTTTCGCGGAATTCTTCATTAGTGGTTGTGAGATTGCTGATAAGATCATTTGGAGACCTTCTACTATAGATGTGGATTCCATCAAATGGTTCAGAGATAGGATGGTACTGCTTGTTGTTTCTGGTTGTAACTCTCCTCACAGGTTATGCATGCATGAGCCTAAGAAGCTCATTGGGTTGTTTTCTTACAAAGTATTATATGGAATGGTCCAGGATGCTATGGTCAAGACCCGAGATTGAAGAGTGCATGAATGAACTTCGAGAGAGACTCCACTCCGTGCAGGAAATATATGTGACAACACTCATGTCTTTACTGGAAAGGTTGTTTTGCTCATATATGAGATAGTTACGCAATTTGGAGAAGTATATCAATTCCATCTCTCTGACGTTTCTGATTACTGCTCTTGTAGTATACACATGGTCCCGTTCAATGATGAGTATTTGTTTGTTGAAATTTGCAAAAAAGGCACTTTCTCATGGTACATGCCACATTGTTTATTTCGTGATCAGCTTTAGATAACTATAATGAGACTGATATAATTTCAAACTGAACATGTTTTGCTCATATATGCGATAGTTATGCAGCTTGGAGAAGCATATCAATTCCATCTCTGACGTTTCCAATTACTGCTCTTGTAGTATACACATGGTCCCCTTCAGTGATGAGCGTTTGTTGAAATTTGCAAATAAGGCACTTACTCTTATTCATGGTACATGCCACATTGTTTATTTCATGGTCCACTTTACATAACTATAATGAGATTGATATAATTTCAAACTGAACATGTTTCGGGATAAATCAGCCCATTATAGACAATAGGAAAAAAGATCTGTTCGTAGTGTTGTTGAGATTAATCACTATAGTCCTACCTAGAAGCGAAATAAACGAAGGGGAAAGAATAGATAGACAAACTCTATCATCCCCAATCTGACATGGTTGCCGATCTAAGATGAAGGTTGTGTGTGTGTGTGTGTGTTTTTTTTTTCTCCAATTTCAATAGCATCCACAAATCACTTTCCTGTCATTCAAAGAGGGTTTAGCATCGATCCATTTGAAAAAAAAAAATGCAAATCATCAACCTGACCAATACCCTTGATAGTTTGGGTTTTGATGATTGGAATGTGCTGTCCTAGGAAAGATGCCGAGCGATGGTGGCGCTATCTGGACCCGCCATCCAATTCTGCCCCCGCCGACCAGGATATCTCTTTCCGACTCGTCGTGTCATCTAGCACACTCCCCGGCCCAAATTCTTACATCAATCTAAAGGAGAATCCAATATCATTAGCAAAAAGGGTTAGGATCTTTGCATGTCTAGCTTGACGCGTTTTGTTTTGTTTTTTTGTTTTTTTTTTACTAAGGATCCGCCAGAGCATGTCCTTGTCGGTTTACGCCGATTCAGGATCTCACGGCCTCCGCGATAGAGGACCTACAGCGCCTATACCTTGGGAAGAGCTAGCCCAGCAACTCACCGTTAGGGTCCCCACTTAAATCGCTAGCAACACAAAATTTCGAACCCTCGACCTCCATTTGACTTGAACAGCATTTCATCATCGAAGCCGCGCATAAAGAATCATTCGTTGTCGTTTCCGCTGGGGCTGTTGAGGCGAAATGCTGCTGCTCTCGGACGCACCCCGGCGCTGCAAATTTAGCTCATAGATTCAGCAGCGCATCACGTCGTCTCATCAAATCATTCGGTGCCAAGTGCGGGAAATTGCATCGGAAATAATAAATAGGATCGCTTGGTTCCTAGTGAACCGGGTACCCTCTTGGAAAAGGGACATAAATGCACAACCACATACAAATATAGGATAATATATTGTATAGTTTTGGCCAATTAGATGGAGTTAATTGCATCAATTTTACAAATTATAGAATTTGATAGCCTTTTTTTGAAAGTTTTAAAAAATCAATTACACTTTCATTACAAGTATTAGAACTTTTTGTGCACTTATGCATTTATTAAAATATTATTCACGATACATTTGATAAAAATAATTTGGAAAATTGATAATAATAATGTCACGACTTTCGTGCGGTGCTCATTTGATACTAAAAATTTTCAATTAACTAGTTAAGTCTCATTGATTTTACAAAATTTTCACTTGAGCGACATCGCTAATATCTCTTATAGAAAAATCCGACATGGTATTAATTTAGCATAAAATTGTTCGACTGAGCTAGCCAAAGAAATGAAAAAGCATGTCAAACGATGCTGTTTAACCCTTTCAATGCTTCAAATCGATGAATAGGGGACGAATTACGCACAATCGATATCCATAACCCCACATTTCCATCCACAAATTAAAAAATTGCGGAAGATAAAAGGCTTCGTCCCTACCTATCCTCTAGAACTGATGGATTTATGAGATGGGCTTAAGGCCCGTCCGGCTAAGTTGGGCCCAGAAAGCCCGGCCCACGGGAATAGGGCCCGTGGATGGGGGAAGGTATAAAAGGGATGAGAGAGAGGGAGGACGCACCCTTTGGGTGTATAACGTACGTACGTCTTTTTTCCTCTCCCTCTCTCCCTCCAAAAAGCTCTCAAACGCTTAAGGCGACGCCGTTTCCTTTTTCAAAGCAAATTGACATCATCGGATCAGAATTTCTTCCTCGATCTTCGGCATTGGTGTTTAATCTGTGGCTAACAAGGTACGCTCGATTCCGTGGTGTGCTTTACGATCGGTGATGCGTGTTTTCCCGGGCTTCGCTTCCGCATTGATTTAGGGGTTCGATTCGGTGTCGAATCCGGTTTTCGAGATCCGTTATTCCCAACATTGGTATCGAGCCCTAGTTCACGTTTTCCCGACCTGTTTGTTTTGTTTTGATTGATTTTTCGCAAAAGCAATTCGGCCGTACGGATCGGGCGACAAATCCCGACACCCGAGCGCTCTTCGGCCATTTTTCTGTATTTTCATAAGTCGAAATAAAAATCTGATGGCACAGGGAGAAAGGGGGCGTCGAGACGAGTCTGGCGGTATGTCGAGCGCCGCCGGGCAACGCCGCACGCGCGTCCACACGCGCGCCGGGAGGCGCTGCGCGTGGGCGCGACTCGCGCCGGCAGCGCTGGCTCGCCAGCGCGCGTGTGGCACACGTGCCGGTGGCGAACCGGCGCGCGCGCTCCGCCGCCCGGCGGCCGGCACGCGCCGGTCCGCGGACCGACGCAGCGTGCGCGTCACGAGATGACGCATCGTGGCGTCATCCAACGGTCGGTAACCGCTCGGATGACGTCACCGATGACGTCATCGCCGGCGACGGTTGGCCGGGCGGTCACCGGCCGGCGACCCGACCTGACGGCGACCCCGACCCGATCCAGGACCCGACCCGCGACGCCTAGCACGTGCGCGGCACGTGCGGGCGACGTGCATGATGTCGGCCCACGCACGCGCGGGGCACGTGCGGGCGGTTCGCTCGAACCGGCCCGAACCGGCCCGACCGGCGCGACCGGTCCGACGTCCGACCGGCGACCGTTGACCCGTTGACCGACCGTTGACCGTTGACTGACCGTTGACCGTTGACCCGAAAAAAAAAAAAAAAAAAAAAAAAAAAAAGGAATTTGTTTCTTTTTTCATGTATGCCTATGTGGTATATGTAATCCATTTTTTTATTATGCATGTGTTGCATGAATTATGGAAATTTATGTATTTTCCTTATGTAAAATTATGGATTATAAGTGATCCATTTTTAGTTCTGCATTTGTTGCAAGAACTATGATGCGTCATGCACGAATACCTGCAATCCCGAGAACGGAGGAGGGAAATGCAAGACTGAAAAGGCTGATGACGGAGTTAGCTGATTATCGGTGGCATGACGGTGATTTAGTATCACATCTGGTCAGGGTCAATCAGATGATACAGGAAATCATCTGGAATGGTTATCTTATGCCGGATTTTGAGAATGTGCTGGCTTTGATGAACACTCTCCCACCTGAATGGCAAGCAGTGTTGGATCGGTTATGGGAGGTCAACGTGGTCCCGGATTATAGGAGAGTAGTGGAAGCTTTTGTAAGAGAAAACTATAGGATTGAGTTAAAACTAAAACTTCAACCCTTAGTTTAAGCGCCACAGGGCGCAGAGTAAATGCGCCTTGGTGGCGACATGAAAGCTCTCCAAAAGTTTTTTCCTAGTTGAAAATTGTACTTTTCAGTTTTCTAAAATATTTTGACTGATATATTGATTTTTTTTTTTTGAGATGTTTTTATGATGAATATCTCTTTCTATGCTTTCTCTGTATATATTGCTTAGTGTAATATGTTAGTTGTATTATGTGGAAGTATAATTGATTTATTGTATGTCAATTAGTATTTGCTTTCTATTACTGGCGATTCTTTGTGGGTAGTTAGTCATGGGTAGCTAATAGAAGTTTTTGTAACTTCATAGAATGTATTTGCATAAGACAATTATATTAATAATAATTTTGAGTTAGGACTTTGGAGGATGATTGGAAACGTAGTGACCTTTTGATTCTGAAGCCTTACTTGAAATTATTCATTAATATGATGGGTCTCGTGCAAATAGGGATGCATAAATGATAGGCATTAATTATTCGTGCATGTATGTCGATGTGTTCGACCGATAGTTTCAGCAACTAAGAATGTGATTGCCGATATGAACGGCAACAATTGTGAAATATTGAATATGAAGATTCAATATGTGCTGGAAAAGCAAGAAGCACTAGAAGCTCTTGACCATATTATGGAAGATCTTATAAATGTTGTGCGCCACCTTGAGCTAGTTGAGGACCACCTAACGGCATTTGAGCCGAAAATAGATATTTTCTATGCTGGTCCTAGCTCAGAAAGGGCTTTGTGCTCTAAGCGCAAGCGTATTGATTCGTTCAATATGTGGGCATACAAAGGATCAAGTCCTTATTGCAAGAAATCAAGAGTTAACCAACACAAGAGAGGAAAACGTCCTCAAGTAAAGAAAATGTCGAGGGTGAGGTATTACAAATGTGACAAGAGAGGTCACTATGCTCGCGACTGTCGTGAGCCAAAGAAAGTATACACCTCTTGTACATTTGTGAACTTTGCTTATGTGTCAAGTTCTGAATTATTGGCTGAATCCAATCCTTTGTGGACTGTAGATTCAGGAGCGACAGACTATGCAGCGAAGGATATAAAATCCTTCGTGGAATTTTGACGAGTACCAACTGGAACTAAGTGGATCTATGTAGGAAATAACTCCAGAGATGAAGTTAAATGGATTGGCACCGGCCAATTGAACATGCGTGGTGGACGCAACTTGTTCCTGCATGATGATC
This sequence comes from Eucalyptus virginea, assembly GCA_014182375.1. Taxonomy (NCBI): domain Eukaryota; kingdom Viridiplantae; phylum Streptophyta; class Magnoliopsida; order Myrtales; family Myrtaceae; genus Eucalyptus; species Eucalyptus virginea. The sequence continues at coordinate 3,622,062 of CM024520.1, read as the reverse complement.
TATATGCTCCGGAGATTCATCGAAATTTAAGTGTCTGTTTTGGTGTTGGTCAAACTTGGTTTTTATATGAACTTCCATAATATAGGTGTAGATTTGTATTTGGATACAAACTACTAGGGTTGTGGTCACTTTCTGGATGGTTTTATTGTACTAAATGTTGACTGTAGTGATGTCAATATGTTATTCCCTTGTTTCACGTCTTCTACTTCATATGATAATGATGTGAATATTTGTTTCACGTCTTCTACTTTATATTATAATGATGTGAATATGGTGGCATGCTAGACTTGGTCATATGGGCCAGCAACATATGAAAAGACTGGCCAAAGAGGGCTTGTTGGGTAACATTGAAAAAGTCGATTTGCCCATATGTGAGCATTGCCTAGAAGGGAAAATGACAAGGAAACCATTTGGAAAAGGTAAAAGAGCTGAATTTCCTCTGCATTTAATCCATTTGGACGTCTGTGGTTCAATGAATGTGAGAGGAAGGCATGGGGCTGTTTATTACATCACTTTTATAGATGATAATACTCGATTCGGATATGTCTATTTGATTTCTCATAAATCTGAAGCATAAGTTGTTTCAGAAGGTTTATGAACCTGACAGAAAATCAATTAGACAAGAAAATAAAGGTATTTAGATCCGATCGAGGTCGAGAATATTTATCTGATGAGTTCAGAAAATTATGTGATGAAAATGGAATAGAAAGATAGTTGTCTATTCCATATACTCCTCAACAAAAATGGTATTGTAGAGAGAAGAAACAGAACCCTACTAGAAATGGTTAGGTCCACGATGGCGCATGCTAACTTGCCTATCACTTTTGGGAGTGATGCGTTGTTAATCTTTTTGTATACTTAACCGGTGCCTTCCAAATCGCTTACTTTCACTCCATATAAGTTATGGACAGGTAGAAAACCAAACTTAAGTTTTCTTAAGTTATGGGGTTGTGCTGCCTGTACTCATGAGTCCTCTCACAAGTTTGGGAAATCGGGTCCCAAAGGAAATAAGAGTATTTTAATGAGATACTCTGAACACTCGAAAGGGTATGTGTTCATAGGTGAGCAGGAAAGTGGGAGTATAACTGAATTTGAATCACGGGATGTCACATTCTTAGTGGATGAATTTCCTAAGAAGGGCGAAATAGGGAAGATTCCTCCCTATTTGAAACTTTGGATCAAGATAATGATATTAGTGAAGTTCGTCCAAGTGGGAGTAATATGAGAAGTGATGAATTGAATTCAACTCATTCTCAATTACAACCATATGATGAGATAACATCATCATTATCTAATCCTAGTGGGAGCATTATGGGAAATAATGTGCTAAGTGTACAATCTCCCATACGGCGAACAAGTTGCCAAAGTATTCCCCGTCAACGTTTTGACATTGAAAGGGAAACTTTTATGGTTGCTCCACAAGATGAGGATGAGCCAAGAAATATTAATGAGGCTCTAAATTGCCCTAGTAAGGAAAAATGGATTAATGCAATGGAAGAGGAAATGGAGTCAATGAAATCAAACTAAGTCTGGGAACTGGTTGATATTCGAAAAGGACGCAGAGCTATTAGGAACAAGTGGGTTCTCAAAATAAAGCGAAAGGCTGATGGCTCGATAGAATGGCATAAGGCTCACCTTGTGGCGAAGGGGTATAATCAACAGGAATGAATTGATTATGAAGGATTATTTTCTCCTATAGTGAGATTTACCCTGATTCACGTTATTCTGGCAATAGTAGTTAGTATGGATCTTGAGTTACATCAAATGGATGTAATGACTGCTTTCCTCAATGAAGAATTAGAGGAAGAAATATATATGGAACAACCTGCTGGTTTCATAGTGAAAGGCCAATAAGACAAGGTATGTTGACTTTTGGGATCGATATACGGCCTCAAGCAGTCATCAAGACAATGGTATATACGTTTTCATAATGCCATAATGACATATGATTTTACAATGATTGATGAGGATCATTGTGTATATATCAAAAGATCCAATGATCAATTTGTGATCATATCATTATATGTTGATGATATACTGATTGCCGGAAGCAATATGGAGTTTGTTAAGACTGTCAAGAGTTGGTTGTCTTCCAACTTTGAGATGAAAGACATGGGTGATGTTGCATACATTCTTGGAGTTAAGATTTCGAGATTGTAAACCCATAGACACTCATATTGCAAAGGATGAAGGATTGAACCATAGACTGTGTCCAAGGACTCCACAAGAGAAGGAACAAATGAAACATGTTCATTAAGCTAGTGCTGTTGGAATGCTTGATGTACGCCATGATGTGTACAAGACCCGACATATGTTTTGCGGTTGGAATGGTGAGAAGATACCAATCCAATCCAGGTCCAGCACAATGGAAAGCCGTTAAGAGAATACTGTGGTATCTAAAGGGGACTGCTGATTATACGTTGAGTCATAAGGAAAGGATCTGCGACTCTGAGGTTATATTGATGATGATTGAGGAGGAGATTTAGATGAAAGAAAATCTATCTCTGAGTTTGTTTTCTTACCGAATAATGGCACCATATGTTGGAGCAGTAAGAAACAACAGTGTATAGCCTTGTCCACGATGGAAACTGAGTCCGTGGCATTATCAGCAGCAATATATGAGGATGTTTGGCTTAAGAGATTATTGGATCATTTAGGTGTTATTGGAAGTGCTGCAGATTCGTTATTGGTTAACGATGATAGCTAAGCAAAGAAAAGCGTACACCAAAGATCCAAAATATCAAGGCAAGACCAAACATGTAGATACCAAGTATAACTTTGTTAAAGATATGATTGCACGAAAAGATGTGAACTTGGAGTACATACTACGCAAAGAATGGTAGCAGATCCTATGATAAAGCCAGTACCTAGAGATGTGTTTTTGTGGCCATGTGAAATCTCTAGGATTGCGTAGAGGCTGATGTACTGAATATTGTTTTTTCCCTAAAGTGTTCACATATGATGAATTTGTGTTTTTCATCATTAATGTCTATGAATCTATGTGTGATCTTTGTGCATCTTAATGCTCGGTGCATTACTTTAAGTTGAGAAAGTATGTCGGACGGATATAAGATTAGCCCACTCACACGGGTAATCGCCTCTATTTACTTGTGTGATAAATAGAGATGAGACTGTTTTTAAGCTTATTATCTAGGTGATAATCGAGAGCTCAAGCTTAAAACACGTATGTCGCCTTAATCGGGTGTTAAGATGAGGACATAATACTTGTCTATGTCCGAAAGTAAAATACCCCACATATTTTACTTTATCTGTCTATGATGCCAGATGTGAGTTCTGATGAATGAGTAGATAGGTGGACTCAAGTTAGACATTGGGTATGTCTGAACTATCATCTGTACGGTATTGAAAAATGTAGACATACGCTCCATGGGGAAGGAGTTAATACCGTAATACGTATTTCATACTACGTATGCATGAGACGACCAATAAGAGTGGCAAAAGTTTGATCTCAACTTTTATGACGTGTGAGACTCTTGAGGAAATGAGTTCCTCAATTCTTAGTCCCCTCAAGACTCTTACTTATTCTCAAGGTTTCTATTTAGTATTTGCTATCTTAGGATGTTGCCAATGGTCATGAGTTTGATTCGATCTAATGGGGCATTTCTAGAAAAGCAAGCTGAACTGAAATTGAGAGTTTGAAGGAAAGAGGAAGATCGATTTTGGAGAATCACATTGTAGTTTTGTATTCACCGGTTAACCAATTATGACTGTCTTTGGGATAATCATAGTTGTGAATACAATATATATATCGTTGTTTAAAAGAGATCAAGAGAGATATAAATGTGATCGATCGATCTAGGGTACTGCATACTAAATCTACTCGGAGTGTGATGCCCATTATGAGCTGCTATATATTCCTAACAGATGTATGGCAACGAGCTCTCAAAGTATGCTGGTCGCACGGATTATTCACCGGTATGAATGTTGAAGAGAGGAAAAGAGGATTACATTCGGCCCACCATGTTAAGTGAGAGTCTATGATGGATTTTTCTCGATGGGGCTGCGTAGGGCCTGTCCGCCCATGTTGGTTTTGTACCACCATGTGCGAGTGGGAGATGATGGATTTATGAGATGGGCTTAAGGCCCGTCCGGTTAAGTTGGGCCCAGAAAGCCCGGCCCACGGGAATAGGGCCCGTGGATGGGGGAAGGTATAAAAGGGATGAGAGAGAGGGAGGACGCACCCTTTGGGTGTATAACGTACGTACGTCTTTTTTCCTCTCCCTCTCTCCCTCCAAAAAGCTCTCAAACGCTTAAGGCGACGCCGTTTCCCTTTTCAAGGCAAATTGACATCATCGGATCAGAATTTCTTCCTTGATCTTCGGCATTGGTGTTTAATCTGTGGCTAACAAGGTACGCTCGATTCCGTGGTGTGCTTTACGATCGATGATGCGTGTTTTCCCGGGCTTCGCTTCCGCATTGATTTAGGGGTTCGATTCAGTGTCGAATCCGGTTTTCGGGGATCCGTTATTCCCAACAAGAACAAAAACATAAAGTTGCAAAATTTGTAAGGTCACCACTCTCCAACTCGGTACTTTGTTCTTTTCTTTTCCGACATGTAACTCAGCCCTCCCGCCTTAGTTAAGTCCAACGTGACCCGTCAAGGATAATTTCTTCCTTTACATTTTTTTTTTAATATTCTTTCCTATCTTTTTTTCTTTTATCCTTTTTCTGATTTTATCCATAAAAAGACAAAATAAAAAAAAGATTAAAACCTAAAAACACACAAATAAAAAATAAAAGAAATCCAGGCAGAGGGCTGGCCCTAGCCCTTAAAAGCATTCAAATAATCCATGTATAATATTAATAAAAATGAGAATTGTTATCTAGTTTGTACCCTAAAGTTTATCAAATGCTAAAAGCCAAAAAGACATTTCGTGCCGTCTAATCTTTGGCTCCAGTTGTTTAGACTGCGGAGTGGAAAGTGCATTTTCATTCGGACATAGGATGAGAGAAATTAATATGTGTGTATATATATGGTTTTGATGTAATATAATATGCCCCAATTCTCTCTTGTGAAACCATTGTAAATTTTCTCACTGTACCCATGGAGTTAAACTCAATGCAGTAGAATTCAACATTCTAGCAAATGCAAGGGTCCAAAACACCTATGAATGCATCGGATCAACAATTCATGGAGAACATCCATTGAAACTTAAAGGCATCTTTAGAGGATTACCAGGTTATAACTCCTAAATCCGCAATTGGCCAACTCCTAGATCAGGCAAAGGAGTCACGACCCTCCCCGAGCCGGGCCCTTAGCCAAAAGAAAAATAAAATAATAAAAAAGAAGGAAAAAAAAAACCAAAAAATGTCCTACTCACCAACCCTTATTCCCAACATTCTCCGAGTCAGACTTTTTATGCAGCTTTCGGAAATTGGTGCTTGATTGAACGAGCGCCTTCTCTAGCAACTTGTCCGTTTTGTTCCGCAAATTCCTGAACGTCCTAACGAGCGTGCGTGTGCGTGCCGTTTTGGTACTCGATTATTATCTTTTTTTTTTCGATAAATGATTATTGTCTTTGAATCTACAAGTTATAGGGTGCGTTTGGTTCGACATTTAGAAAGCCCCTTGGAGCCCCAAAGTCTATTAGAGAAAATTTGGAGCGTTTGGCAATCATTCCCAAAGAGCTTTCAAATGAAAGCCAGCCATTGGGAATGCTCAAAGCTCAACGCTGGTCCCTACTGGCGCCTTGAGCTTTCAAAGATTTTCGGAATCTTTGAAGAGTTCATTTAATGAAAATTAGTAGATTGCCTATTTTACCCTCAAAATTTACTGAAAAACCAATTTTACCCATTTCGAAACTAAAACCCCAGATCGCCTTCTCTCTCCACCCTCCCCCACGCTCTGCACCCTTCCCCATCGCTCTCTCACTGCGAGCTCGACTGCCGTCCTCCGATCCGCCGCCGCTGGTCAATGTCACCGCCGCCAACGAAGACAACCGCCGCGATCGATCGACCAAGAGGCCGGTGAGCGGCGCGCGAGGTCGGTGGATCCCCGATCGGGAATGTCTTGGGTGGGATGGAACCGGACGTCCGAGAGCTTCCACCTCGCGCTCGCGTATGGCACAGCGGAGGATCCGGGCCACGCCGGCGTCAAGGATCCGACGCGCGCGTCGGTCTCGTCAACGGCGTCGTCGGGATCGGGGTCGGGGTCGTCGCTGGGTCGATGTCGCCGCAGCATTTTTTGCTTGCCGACCGTTGTCTCTCTCTCTGTTTCATTTGATATCCCCACCAGGCGAGAATGCCAAGTCTCGGGGCTCTCGATCGAGAAGAAGATTGAGTTCCCGGAGAGTTTGACTGGAGGGGTGAGTGCATTGAGTGATGCGTGGATGCGGAATGACCTTATGGAACTTCATTTAATTGCGATCCATCATAATCCCATTCCTGCTTTGGGGTGTCATTCACCTGTTTTACAGTAGGTTCTTTAACTCATGCTGCCCAAATTTGTTGATGCCCTGATCTGCTCCTTATTTGGTGCTATATGCATGCTTAATCTAGCATCCCAGTTTGTATTATGTTGCAACAAATTTTTTGCTATCAAAGTCATACGTGCCAATTACGAGTTATGCACTGGTTTTTTGTGTTCTGTTTTGCAACATGGATGTTTATTCATATAGCTGATACTTGCTAGAATGAGTGGGCAATGAATGGGTATAAAGAATACATGTCAATTTTGTGTTATGTTATGCAACCTGGATGTTCATGGGCAACTTCACAATGTTTTGTTCCTGTTAAGGAGGGTCTTTCTTGTGAAAATCAATTTCTGATCAGAAACCGATTTTTTCTATTTCTATTCCCTAAATCGACTTTCTAAGCAGAAATACGTATTTGATAGCCACATAAAATTCCTTTTTCGAACAATGCCGGTGAGGCCAGTTAATAGTGAGGATAAACGATAATAAAGATTTTTATTTTTCATTTTTTATTTTAAAAAATTGAAAAGTAAATACTTTCACTTCTCATTTCCGTTCTAGACTTATTTCTAAATTAGAAATTTATTTCCAAAATAGACAAATGACACCTGCATATCAAAATTGTACCGGTAGTCCGTTCATCATACGATACGAGTACATGAGGAGGGGGCTCACTTCTGAGATTTTTTCAATCTCTCCCCCCTTTACCCTCTCTCATTTCTCGCTGTTTTCTTTGCTTTCCTTTTGACCTTAGCGCCTCCCCCACCGCCGGCGACGGCTCCACCACTGAAGTCGTCCGCCGCCCCACCGGGTCCAAGAACAAGCCCAAGTCCTCCTCGGTCGTCATCACCCGCGACCCCTGCATCCGATGTCGCCGCCTCTCTCCAGAGCTTCCGGATCTGACGAGGGCTCGACCCTCGCCGGATTTCGTGAGGTCCCGACGCTGCTCCCTCCGAGATGGCCTCCGCCGCGACCCATTCCGGATCCGAGACCGAAGACAGATCCGCTCGAGATCCGGCTCTAGCGGGCCCGGCTCCGAGGCAAAGAAACCGAGGAGATGAATTTAGGGGCGAGGTCGAATCGGGAATCGAACCAAACCGAACCGAACCGAACCGGCTGGTTCAGGTCGCACGTGGAGGCGATGGTTGTTTCTTCTTTATTTATAATTTACGAGGTGGGGCGAGGATCTGCTCGTGTCTGCTTGTGACACCGTGGGGGCATTATCAGCGCGCATTCCTGATCTGTCCACCGCTTTTTTGGCAGTCGATACTTTAGGAGGAGATCGCTTTTTTTTGTGAAGTCGATACTTTTTGGAGATGGCTTAAATGTACGGCAAAACGAACCAAGCGGACAACTTCTTCTGCTGCTGCTAAATCGACAGCGGCCGCACGAACTCCGTCTCTCCCCCATTGAAGTTCCCATCTTTCGTGCGCAGCTTGGTTCCCGGTGAGGGGGAGAGATGGATAGCTGGACGACGGCATTGTTTCTCTGCCTTCTCGTGATATGATGGCATCAGGAGGAACTCGAGGGCTTTTCTACAACTGGGAAGTGAAGCAAGAGATGATGGGCTCCTACGAGGAGCAGGTTGTCACCATCAATGGACGGCACCCCGGGCCCACCATCCAGGCTCATCAGGGAAACAGAGTTTTCGTCAGAGTTACCAACGGGTTGAGCCAGAATGTCGCGATCCATTGGCACAACACCCAACAGGTATGGTGGCGAAACCCATCGAAACTGTGTTTGACGAAGATTGTAATGAGAAGTTCATGCGATGATGAGTTCGGATTGGATTGAATTGCAGATTCAAAGTCTAGGGAGCGATGGAACAGGTGATGTCGTTCCAAGGTCCATTTCGGAAAAACTTTCACCTATATTTTCATCGTCCATCAGGTGAGCCCTAAGTACAATGATCATTCAATATCATGTTCATTTGAGCTTTTTCTGACATCTGTGGGAGGTTCGAGCTGATTTTACCTCATTTGATGAATATGTGCGGCAGGCATTTTATGTCTTATCTTGCAAAGGGATGTCATTTATACTTATATGCTTCATTGCAGCTTGGAAAATCTCAGTACGACTCCTATTACACAATGCAAATGGTGGTTGGACTGCATGGGTTGATCGATGTTTTGCCACTGTACGGCATGGCAGAGCCATTCGCTCAAGATTATGACGAGCATCATCCTCGACAACCGGTACTACTAAAGCTATCATGATTGGGCGGCAGAGCCTGAGGTGATTAATTTAATTTGATTGCCTCAATTATGAAGAACTTAAACAGCAGTTTCGCTCATTTGTCGTGTTTGTTTCGTTCTCTTTTTGTTGCTTGGATTGCAGTCCCTGCTGATTCCCAGGAAGGGAAAGTTTGATTATGCTGAATCGACCACTCCAAGCTCACATCCAACAGCTCGTGATGCGATCAATCCTGAATATCCCCACTGGAGGGTTATCCCTGGTAAAACTTATCGCCTCAATATTTCAAGTGTGACTGTTCAATCTGCTCTCGGCTTTAGGATTGAGGTATACTTTCATTACAACCTACAAATTCTCTTTTTGTTGCTTGGATTGCAGTTTCTGCTGATTCCCAGGACGGCTCGTAATGCCATCAATCCTGAATATTTGCACTGGAGGGTCGTCCTTGGTAAAACGTATCACCTCAATATTTCGAGTGTGACCACTCATTGTACTCTCAGCTTTCAGATTGAGGTATACTTTGATTACAACCTAAAAATTGTTTCTCTGGTTTGTTTATTTCCTCGCTTTCTATAATGAAGTTTCCACTTCTGGATCATATACTTTGGGCTTTTTCGATGTTTTTAAAGACTATTAGATTGAAGAAATTTCAGAGATAGATTTGCAAGATGAAGCAACCCTTCATTTTTTTCTTACTTAGGACCTCAATCCTTGATTTGCAGGGTCACAACCTTACTGTTGTTGAAGTGGATGGGCACTATGTAGAGCCATTTGTGAACCAAAGCCTGATCATCTACTTGGGTAACACATACTCCGTCAAGATCAAAGCCGATCAAGATCCGTCGAGAAATTACTTGATCACGACCAACATTGTTGGCCAGAATGCCGCTGCGACAACCCCTCTTGGTCTGGCCGTGCTCAGCTACTCCCCACCCACTGGCCTGATTCGGAATGGCGTCACACCAGTCAGTTCAGAGCCTGGGGAACAAAGCCTGCCAAGGTAATATATGTGGCAGGACTAATGTCTTAGTTAGAGATGCTGTTTTGATCCCTTGTTTGAAATTAAACAATTTGAGGTTATGTTTCCCTAGAGGATATAAGTCCGTGGATATTATCTTTCAAGCAAAAGTTCGCTCTTTTTCTTGAATCTTTGAAAAGTATGATTATTTTTCTCCTGAGGATATAAATTGTATTTTTGTTTTGTTTGTTAGCAACAGAACTGTGGGCATCATGAATGAAAAACTATAAAAGAAGCAGAGCCCTGCAATGTTGGGTTTGATGCTGCAGAGCATATAGGCATAGGATGGCAAAAAGAGAAGCAACAGAACTGTGGACACTGTTGAGTTTCTATGCCTTTTCGTGACGATGCGATTGGCAGGGGCTCTAGGGCCTTTCTACAACTGGGAAGTGAAGCAGGAGCTGATGGGCTCCTACAAGAAGGAGGTCGTCACTGTCAACGGACAGACTTCCGGCCCCACCATCCAGGCACATCAGGGAGAGAGTTTTCGTCAGAGTTGCCAACATTTTGAGCGAGAATGTCGCGATTCATTGGCACAACACCCAACAGGTATGGTAGCGAAACCCATCGAAACTGTGTTTGATGAAGATTGTAATGAGAAGTTCATGCGACAATGAGTTCGGATTGGATTGAATTGCAGATTCAAAGTCTAGAGAGCGATGGAACAGGTGACATCGTTCCAAGGCCCATTTCGGAAAACTTTCACCTATATTTTCATCATCCATCAGGTGAGCCCTAAGTACAATGATCATTCAACTCCATGTTCATGTGAGCTTTTTCTGACATCTGTGGGAGGTTCGAGCTGATTCCACCTCATTTGATGAATATGCGCGGCAGGCATTTAATTTCTTATCTTGCAAAGGGATGTCATTTATACTTATATGCTTCATTGCAGCTTGGAAAATCTCAGTACGACTCCTAGTATGATTCCTATTACACAATGCAAACGGTGGCTGGACTGCATGGGTTGATCGATATTTTGCCACCGTACGGCACGGGCGAGCCATTCCTTCATGAAAGTGACCATTCCGTAAGACAAAAGTACCAGTAAGATTACAACCGTGAACTAGCTAGAGGCAGGAAACTCGGCATGGGCAACAAGTCATTTCGATGGCATCAGACATAGTTATCTGTGAACTAGCTAGAGGAAGGAAAACTCGACAGAAAAAACCATATTGCCTGCTCATGAAAGTGACCATTCCATAAGACAAAAGTACCAGTAACAGCCAAGAAGATGACAGCCCAGATTGAACAGAGAACCATAGAATGTCTCTTATCTCCCCAGCTCGCTAAATAGTATGAAATTATGGGACCATTATGTCCATTACCGCATGTCGGGGCCATTAATATTGTTCCTGGAGTTCTCAAGAGACCCATAACGAGATTGGTATTGGGGGTCTCAGTTAAATTCCACAATGATACTATGCAAGAAATCCACGGCAGTGCCAAAAAAGAAGTGTGCCTGACATTGGCATTAGCAACAAATAAAAAGAGAGATCTATAGTAAGTGGAAATGTTAATACAATTATGTGCTTATCGCTGGCTAAAGAGCATTTATTGCCACAACATTCTTTCTGAAGTATTTTCATAACGACTAGCATGATTCATGGAGTATAGAGCCAAGATCAACTATGAAAGCTATTTCTTCTGCCATTAATTTCATAACGTCTTCATGTGATTCATGGATACTATGGTACCTAGCTAGACGACAAAAGGTATCCCCCGGCACACACCTCCGAGGCTTCCGGCACACATCTCCGGACATCCTGAAACTCCCGAGGACATGCGGCACACACACTCCGGGCATCCGGCACCCACACTCTAGGCATCTCGAAACTCCCGAGGCATCGTCGGCTCACACCTCCAACGGTCTTGTTATTATCTCAATTTATATTTATATACGAATCTCAATTTCAACATGGCATTTGATGCATCAATAACAAGAGTCTCAACCAGCTTTTTGATGTCACATAACATGCCATATGTCATCACATATGCAGCAAAATCAACCACTCAAAGCATTGCATCACATGGAAAAATTCATTTATTTTTTATAACACATCAATTTTTAGATAAAACAGAATACACTCCTTTGGTTAAAACTCTAGGAAAATTAGTGAATGGTATAGATAAATTCTGAAAACTTGACACATTATAGACGAGACCTAAAGGCAGATATCTCATGAAAAACACCATACCAAAAGAATCTCACACAAAACAGCACGGTCCATCACAGTCTTCAAAATTTTTAGCACTTCAGCTTGCACAGTTTCGGAAGTAATTTAAATTAAATATCCAATTGAACTCCAAAAATTATGAAATTTTGATATGTTATAGACAAGTCCCAATGGTAAATATCTTATGAAGAAATCGAACCCCAAATCGTTCTAGATTAACAGATATAGACGATTAATCCCCCCTGTTCTCGGTGTCGTTTTTCCAGATTGTCTTCTTTCAAAGGAAACTCGTTTCACCGATCTACATATGTCCGTTTCTTCTAAATTTTCAGTATGTTATACCTCAGAATATTATCTACAACTTTCATTAAGGACACATGATCAAATTTTAACTGTATGATTTTATAAAAATCACAGAATCATACTAGGTCGAGGTAGTATTTTCCCAGATCCAGTCTCTTCAAAAGACGACGATTTCACCAACCTATTTTTGTTCATTTCCTCTAAATTTTTGATATGTTTTACCTCAAGAAGTACACTACAACTTTCATTAAGAACTCAAAGTGATATTTTCGCAAGAAAGCTACTTTACAGTCCACAAAATCACTAAAGGTCAGCACAACAAATTCCAGACCTAATCTCTCCAAAGAAAAATCGTTTCACCAGGAAATCCTTGTCCTTTTTGTCTCAAATTTTAGTATGTTATCCCTCAAGATGTTCTCTACAACTTTCATGAAGAAATCGAAGCAAGATTCCAACTAAAAAGTCGCATGCAGCTCACAAACTCGTGAAGGGTCGGACTGGTTTTTCCAGAAAACAGCATGCTAGGCCAACGAATTTCTCCCCATAGCTTCGACCTTTCATCACATCTACCACAACCAAAATTCACCATCTTCTACACACACATCACAGCAAACAAAGGGTAGGTTTTAGGACTCTACTTGCCTCGAATTTAAGCACAAAACAGCGACAATCGGCGGGCAAGGCGGCGAACGAACGGCGGCGAGCTAGGCGGACAATCAGCAGACAGACCTCCCTCTTCTCTCTCGCACGCACGGCCTCTCCTTTCTCTCTTCCTTTCTTCCTTTCCTTTCTCTCTTTCTCTCCTCTCTCTCTCGGACGACTCTCTCTCTTCCTCTCCTCTTTCTCTCGCTTAATCCGCCCCCCTCACTCTCTAATTTCTTCCCCCTCATGATTAACAATCATGATCTTGCATGCCGGCGCCACTTGGCAATTGCCATGCAAGATGGGCTTGAATCCGGCTGGGCTTGGGCTAGCTTGGTCGACGGCAGCTCCTCCTCTCCCTTTGGGCTTCGCGGCCAAGCCCATATGGTCGAATGGTGGGTGATTGTGGGCTAGGTTTTGGGCCAGCTTGGCCTAAGAATTTTGGCCCACTTCCCTTTAATAATCTACTAATATATTCCACTTAAATAAATACCTAACTTACAAAAATAATATGGCCAAAAACTTGCAATCACAAATCCATAAATTTCAATTTATAAAACACATGGCCAATGATACAATTTTCTTTCCTATCAAACTAATTATCCACTAAAAGCTTGGCCATAAATCTCATTGCAAATTATGGATTAAATGGCTACAATTCAACTTAAGGGTACTTCCATCACCTATTCATAGACTTTAATGCTTCTAGAGATTGCCATGAATTTTGTGATGCCACACATTGTGACTGTTGGAAATGGTGATCCATTTTCTAGAATTTCCTAGAGTTGCTAAACTACAATATAGAATTCTCTAGATAAAGTTTTGGATGGTTAAAAAATTGTGGCTGAAAATTTCCAGTATGTAAGAAAACTGTAGAAGCATAAATGTAGAATTCTCTAGAAGAACTACAATCTAGAATTTCTTAGATGAAGCCTACATGGACAACATTCTATAGAAATCTAGAATGTTGTGCTAAGGCAGTGACTCACGCCTATATATAGGCTTATAGTTCATTCATTTGAGTGTGAGAGGTAAACCCTCCACCTTGTGTGTGAGGTGAACCCTCCACCATGAGAGGTCATTGTACCTCCATCAAACTATTTTATTCAACTAATGAAACTATTTTCCCCGTGTCCTATATCCTTCAATTATCATATATTGTCCCTTGTCTATCATCTACAAACTATATCATATACTTGCACACAACATCACTAACCAAAAATTATAACTAATACAAAAACCATGCTTTCGCACACACACATCCAAAAAATTTTAACAGTGACCAATGTCCATAACTCTTGACCATCCCTCAATCACCCGTCTCATACATGAATTGGATAAGGAAATCCACAAGCATCTCAAATTAAGCAAGTCTCCAATTTGAACGGGCAAATAGTCAATTCCAGTGCCTCGGATATCAAGAACCTCAAGATGTGCCAATGCTTTCATGTCAATGGGAAGCTCAGTTAAAAAGCTGCAAGAATTTAGATAAAGTGCTCTTAGAGCTGTCGGGGACAACAAATGATAATGGCAAGGATGTTATCCGAGTGCCATGCAAGTCTAGAACTCGGAGCTTTTCCATAGATCTGAAGAACGAGTTTGGAATTAATGCCAACTCATAATTTCTCTGTAGCATCAGAGTAAGGAGAGAAGTGCAATTTACTGTTTCTGGTAATGTGCACAGTTGGTTATCCATCAGAGATATGCGGTTTGCCATTTTCCAATCTTCTTCATTAGGGGCCACATTCAACCTCTCACAAGCTTTCACCAAGAATTTGGAATTCTTGCCTTCAGACGAAATTTTGAGTGCCATGTTCCAAAGCACTTTATTCATTTTGACATGCTTAATTTTTTCACTTCTTTCTAGCAAGGAAACATCAATGAGATCATGCAATATGCCATGCCCTCGATCACGAGCTTCGGTAAAATCAACTGCATCACTCAGAAAGCCTTCTGCTCTCCAGCACTCCAATAAATAATCTATATAGACGTCGAAATCCTCCGGAAACAAAGTGCGCCATAAAGGAAACAAATCTTTTGTCCTTCATCATCTAACTCGTCATAACAGAATTTCAAAAATTCAAGAACTTCATCCATGCCTTGGACTTTGACATTGGGCCATCTCCACAAGCTTCTTAATCCATCCCTCCAAAGATTAATGTTACCCTTCTTTCTGAAATATCTTGCAACTCTGTCAATCAGAAGGGGTAAACCAGTGTTGGGGTTTCATGAATCATGTATAAGAAAAATTAACAAAAAGAACGCAGCGGAAACAAAGATATATTTTATACATGATTCTCCTAAGGCGTTGTTCATGCGTTTTAATCAAAAATTTAAATATAAATAGGGAGTTAAATGAATTACCTCTCGAAGCGCGCTTTGAAACGAATCGGTTCGGATGTTCTATAGTTCGAGTCCCACAAGTGTTGGACCTCTAGTTCAGACACACCAACAACGAACGTCGAACGGAAGAGAGAACTTTCGGATATTTACCACGATGATCGAGCTAGCAATCTCGTGGAAATGATCCGCCGTATCCTCAATGTATTATAGTCACGGCCCAAACGAGAAAACACTCTACTTTCTCGCGTCTCTCGAAGAACACAAGAACACGCATGTCTCTCTTTATTTTCAGCAACCCATTTTCTCTCTAAAACACAAAACGCACGCCCACCTTTCTCTGTTTTTCAATTCCAAGCACCCATCCTCTTCGTTCTATTTTTCAACTCCTTTACGGCATTTCTTGGACGGTTTTTCACGGGATCAGCAACCACTGCTGATCCCCATCTGTCGAAGCACGATCGCGCATGAACGGTCAACCGTTCATGCACAATGCTTCGTGCATGAAACGGTCAAACCGTTCATGCACGAAGCATGAGCATCGTGCATCGTTCATGCACGATGCTCCCCTTCGTGCATGAAGCTTCCAATTAAAAATATATATATTGATTAATTAATTAATTAAATGATTAATCAATCCCCTTTAAAATAAAAAGAGCATAATCTTTATATATGCAATTAGGGTACATTAACATGTATCAACTTTGGGCATGTATGTGCATCATATGCAAATAGGCTCGTGACTATAATACAAATTAAATTAAATCTCATTTAAGTTAATTTCAAATCAACTCAATTCAATTGTAGTAATTGCAAACACATTTGCAATTATATTTCTCTCTTGTTCCACGTTATCCTATTTTTTTATGGTGTGTGACATCCCTAGGTTCATCACTAAACTGGTAGTAAGACTTGTACTAACACATTAGTACTCCCACAAGAATTAATTGTCCCGATTAATCTTTAGGTCCTACAAGCCATGATTAACATCTAGCAATATGTCATGGCTACCCAGATAGTGTGAATGCTTTAAGAACATAATTAACCTGTCAACTTTGGCTACAGTGTAATTTAATCCCTCTGTCTTACTATGTCCCGATCAAACAAAGACCATGAAATATTTGTCAAGTTATTAATTTGACCATATGCACAAATCTAATTGACGTGCATTTTATTCGAGACATAAACAATTTATTTTCGGTTACAATCCCGGCCGAGGATTTCAATGCAGTGTCATAATTAGATCGCATAGGACATCATTTTTATACCTTGCATATAACAAAGAGACAGATTCCATATTGCGCACACGTGCAACTTCGTATATGAACGAACTATGACCATCAAGTATAAAGACGGATCAACGACCCGGCATTATGTGCACCCGTGAACCATAGTTGTTCAATACACAAGTTAACACTGTGCCTCAGGTCTAAGGATTATTTACACAAGACCAAAGCATGAACAATTAGACATTGACCATGCTAAAAGCTTTCATGTCGCTAATCGTTCCATATGCGTCACGTTCAGTGAACTTGTCTAATACAAACACCTATGTTCTAACTCATGCATCATAATACCCAATGACATGTAACTCATCATTCCCTTAAGTATCCAATACTTAATGGCGAAGT
This sequence comes from Eucalyptus virginea, assembly GCA_014182375.1. Lineage (NCBI taxonomy): Eukaryota > Viridiplantae > Streptophyta > Magnoliopsida > Myrtales > Myrtaceae > Eucalyptus > Eucalyptus virginea. Next base: position 3,605,324 of record CM024520.1, on the reverse strand, counting down.
TAAGAACACACCGGTCTCAACAGGATTATTAATATCCACTCAATAATCCATCGACCGAAAACGATTTAAAGATTCAGTCTAACTATAAACCCGTCACATATATTCTTGATGTCTCAAGAATAGGTCTAATTGCAACTGATCTTATGGAATCATTCATAAATATAAAATAATTGAACAAATGAATGAATACGTCATTGCCATTAATTAAATAATAATGAAAATACAACTTAAATCCCTAATATGTAACTATTACATAATAGCTTTAGGGCATACAACCAACAACCAGCACATTCGGTTACCACTAGACGGGCAAGTGGTTCAACACCGGGCAGATTAATATTCCTACCCACTTTCTCCCGGAACATTTTCCATGCATCCGCTTCGACGGCCTTTTCACATTAACCAACTCATCAACTTCCATATCCCAACAAACATGTTCGTATCTACTTGCTAACACAACCTTACCATCCTGGCTATTATCATGTAATCCTACTGCCTGTAAATCAAAAACATTCCAAACTTCATCCAGAAGACGCAAGTATCTTTTGTTCTCCAATTCTTTTGATATTCTCCACGATATTTCGTGTGGATCACTGATCCCTTCAGTATTCAATTTTAGCCTCTCTGCAATTGCCTTTTGCGACTTCTCTATGCTACTCTCTTTGGAAACTGATGCTGAAATTACAATGTCAAACATTTTGTTGATCTCTACAAAAAATGAAATAAAAAATTATTTGTTAGTCCTGGTTGACCTCGAAACCGGACCGAACCCATTGGGTCAGTTCGATCCTCAATCACTTTTTTAAGGAATACAAAAATGAAATAAAAAATTATTGGTTGGTCCTGAATTGACCCCGAAACCGGACCGAACCCATTGGGTTAGTTCAGTCATCAATCACTTTTTGAAGGAATACAAAAAATGAAATAAAAAATTATTGGTTGGTCCTAGGTTGACCAAAACCGAACTAAACCCATTAGGTTAGTTCGGTCCTTAATCGTTTTTAAGGAATACAAAAAATGAAATAAAAATTATCGATTGGTCCCATGTTGACCAAAAATGAAATAAAAAATTATCAACCAGACCAAACCCATTGGGTTGGTCCGGTCCTCGGTCCCAAGTTCAATAGAATCGGTCCTTGGTCCCAAAAATTGAGAACCAACACTGTGCGGGTTGGTCCTAGGATTAGGGGGTGGATCGACCCAACCCGAACCATGCTTACCCCAAGCCATGTTTGCAATTCAATTGGTTTATTAGGCCCTCCAATTGTAAGTTTTTGCACTGCAATATCACTATATGTTTATATCGCAGCCCATATTCGGCATTCTTTTAGAAGCCCATATTCGGCCTTTTTACTTTTAACACAGGGCGACTATGATTGGCCAGTTTCGTAATAACACATTACAAAATATCAACCATTTCACCAAATCTTAATTTCCATGTGGCAATATCTTATTATAAATACAAGGGAAAATTCTAAAAAGGGACTTGAAGTACCCTCTTTCTCTCAAATAAAAACCTGAAGTGGACCTTGTTTCAAATAAGAGCCTAAAGTGTCATTACTTTCTCAAATAAGGGCCTAAAGTTGATGTTGTTTCAAATGAAGACCTTAAGTAATTATGTTTATTTCAAATAAGAGCTTGAAATGGTTATTTCCGTTGCAAATAAGAACCTAACATTCTGACGGTCAAGGGTATTTTCATCATTTGTCATTTTTCCCCTTTTTCCTTCCTTTTTTTTTTTTTCTGGTTCTTCTTCTTCCTCTTTGCCAGTGGTCGGCTAGCCACCGGCAATGCCCACAGAGGGCTAGGCGATGGTCGCCCTTGCCGAGGGCCACCCATGTCGACCACGAGGCAGGGACGGCCTCGCCTAGGCAAGGCGACCCTCCCCCAAGGGCCATTCGCAAGGTTGGCCCTCGTGACCCTAGGTGAGACCAATCTGGCGAGGGTGGCCTCGCCCACGGTCAGCGAGGGCTGGGCGACTAGCGAAGAGAAAAAAGAATAATCATAAGAAAAAAAAAAAAAAAAAAGGAAGAAAGGAGGGGAATGCCAAATGACGAAAATACCCTTGATTGATTGGAAAATTTAGCTAGTGAGCGACCGGCAAGGTTAGGTCCTTATTTTAAACGACCAAAACCACTTCGGGTATTTATTTGAAGCAACTAAAATCACTTCAGGTCCTTATTTGAAACAAAGTCTACTTCGGATCCTTATTTGAAAAAAAAAAAATGGCAGTTCATGTCTCTTTTTGGAATTTTCCCTAAATACAAGTAATATTTATCTGGGGTTTTTCAAGGAGAGACTTTGCTATCGAGAGATCCAATGTTGAATACAACCTAGAGATAGAGCTAAGCTCGAAGGGCTTTGGGCGGGCTTAAGGAAGACCTTTTCGTTATAAAGTCCGGCCCAAAAACTTCACACATAATTTTTTTTTTTTATGTCTAGGCATTTGGGGCCTCACAGGCTCTTGCCAAACTTCAGAGTCTAGGCCTCCAGCTTAAATTTTTGGGTCTTATTACTAAGCATTTTGTCCATTCGCATAGAGAAAATATTCAGGGATACGAAAGTGTCATGTATAATCGGGGGTACTGACTGAACCTGTTGGTTTAGGAATAGTGCCGCAAGGCATGTTCAACCAGCAGAGGGAATTTCACCCTCACTCATTCACGTCGGGCGAGGGACAGGGATTGTTTACCCCATGCCAGCCCAGTCGTAGCTCGGATTGCTCCAGACGTGGTGTTTACACTCACCACCATGAGCCCCCCAAAATCCTAGTCAATGTTTTACTAGCCGACTGAGAGGCTGGGGAAGGCAAGTACGGGGTCACCCACCCCTGGGTGGTTCTCCCGCCTTTACCTTCCGTGAGTAGTTTAAGGACCTGCTCAGGTCAAAATCTTATGGGATATTATCCCAGCCACTATATTTTTCGAGGCGTGGGAGCTGCCTCTACCCTCCTTAGTTTTTTACGGTCGGGAGGGCCCCTGCAAGGGCAGGGCGACCCTGCCTAGTTCAGCTGGTACCCCACCAGGGGAAGACTCCCCAAGAGTACCCCATCATTACTAGTAGAGCAGTTTAAAGACTTACTCAGGTCTGCATAGAGAAAATATTCAAGGATACGAAAGTGTCACGTATAAAGCGGCACACGTTTGTCCAGCTGGATCCACTTGCCACTTGACAAGTGGCAATTGAATTAAAATTAAATAAAAGTAATATTTCTGACCTCCTAGGGATCATTAACGTGAAGCAGCTTTTGGGAAAATTTTAAACACCCACCCAATATCTCTCTTCAACCTTCGTTCATGGCTTTACAAGAAACCTTCATCCTTCTTTCTTTCACTCAGATCTTACATTTCAGACTAGAAAAAACCTTCTTCTGTTTTTTTTTTTTTTTTTTTTTTTTTTTTTTCAGCCCTTATGTTGCAAAGCGCCGCTCGACTCTGCGCTTAGATGACCTCTATTTTCGCTTTGAAGGTCACCGCTTCTAGGACCTTCATTTTGCTTTAAAGACCGCCGCTTGACTACCATGCTTCCAAGAACTCTATTTTCACTTAGAACACCGCTGCCTCGAAGATCTCCATTTTTACTTTGAAGACTGCTGCCTCGATGATCTCCATTTTTTAAGAAATCCAACTATATGTAAATCACCTTCTTTTTTTTTAATCAGCTTATTGCCTCGAAAACAAATTTACACTAATGTAGTTCGGCCACACCCTCTTTTCCTTGACCTTGGCAACATTTCCTTGTTTTGTGCTTGCACCATGCACACGCCGTGGATATTCCGTGCACATTCTCTAGAAGGACTTCGGGTTAAAAGAATCATTGACTCAATGGGTATATGCTCAAAGCAAATACGTTAGCTTAGTGATTTTGGTGTAATTATTTGCAAAATAGCTTTGAAGTTAAGAAAGAAAAGAAAGACAAAGGAATTGTATGGAAGTCCTCTAATTCGAGTGTGTAGGAGGTTGAGCTCACCGGTACTAAAGACACTATCTCCTGCGATTCGTCACAGTTGCATCTTCGGCAAAGCCCTGTACCCCTGCTCCCCAACTTCAAAACAGGTTCCACCTCCCTTTTGAAAAATTACCATTCCAAATTCTAACTAAAAACCGGCTTGGCTTCCAGTTTGTAAAATTATCGGTCCTACTCATTTCCCTCTTCGTTTCGTTCCAAGTTCTAACCCTCAGAAGCTCTCTACTCAGAAGATGAACTCAACTCCTCCTTGGTAACGCTCCTCGCTTCATGCAAAGCTTAGGATAACGGTAAATTGCGGACCTAGGGTTTCACTTCTTACACATTCGAGTTTTGTCTTACCGTATGCCTTTTGTTTGAGAACGTCCACAGGAAATGAAACCAAAAATGGCAATACTAGGATGTGTTTTTCATCAGCATTTTGATCGAGCAATTGTTGTGTCTGTGGGGAACGATGGATTCATCCTCATGGTGTAGATGGGTTGTGTTACGGCACTCTTGTGTTTGAGCGACTAGTGTCTATTGTTTGACAACGTATTTCGTTCTAGAATGGCCTAGGTAGTAGTGTCCGACGTGCTATCCTTTTCGTTTGTCCATATGTTGTATAATTGATTTAGTGTTTCTTGGCTATTGAAAAATGCACGACTATTCGATATTGAGATCCTGACGCACAAGAGAAGTGGCGAGTGTCTGAAAACTTTTGTCACTAGCAACTCATTCTTGAAGATCGTCTACTTCACCTTCTGATTTGTTTTGATCATAAATCTACCAAAGGGGCCACCACGCATATGATCAAGTTAATTTTTCTCGTTTTTGGTCTTTTCCCTTAATTTTTCATTTGCGTTGTGTATTTTTATATATTTTCATTATATATTAAGTAAAAAAAAAAAAAAATCAATGCAGGCCAATGGACCGCTAGGCTTGAAATGAAGTTTATTTTTTCTCAATTTTTTGCTCTTCTCTTCGATTTTTTATTAGTTTTCTTTTATTAATTCAATCTTATATTTTTATGATAATACAGAGTTTTTTGCTTTTTCAATAAATATCAACTTTCACATTTTCATATGTGATTTTGATTAATTAGTTCTTTCGAGGTTATTTTTGCCAATTCAGAATAGTCTTTAACTAATCAATTTTCGCGTTATATGCCACGTTCAATAAGAAGCCAAAGCCCACATGCGCTCTAGGCTTTGAACACCCCTGTTGTCTCTGGACGTGGATGGCAGCAAGGTCTCAAATCCTGATGGAGTTCAAGGACGAGGAGTCGCTGAAGGACGAGCTCGCCTTCATAACCCAACACGGTTCCGAAAGGGTCTCAACAATTCGCATTGAAGAAATTTAGTTAGCTGCAACAAAAGACCATCCAGTATCATGATCAGCCGCGATCAAAAGAGGGCGAAGAAATGGGAGACGAGAAAAATCTGCGAGCATGGAATTTGCACGGCGTACATGATCCCCGAGAGGATCGACACGGATCTCCTTCATAGCGTCCACGATAGTTACAAAGGTGATGCTTGGAGTCTAGGCATTTGTGTTCCTGAGTTGGTATTGAAATATTAACGGGCCTCTCCTTTTGAAAGCCGAAATTACATGGATCTTTTCATTAAGACGCCTAAGGCACGAACCCTAAGTCCCATGTCGGCCACGGACCAACTGAATATGATTCTTTTTTCCTTTGTTCTTTGTTTTGGCAATGTCCCCATTTGCCTTGTTGGAAAAAAATCGATTAAGGAAGCACTCCATAGGACGAGAAAAATCCGTCGATTTGTTGAATGCAAATGGATACTCTAAGCACATGGTCTCTTGCTGAACTGGGATATTTCCACGGTTGTAATCTAATACATCATGTGAGCGAATTTTGCACCCCAAACACGTTAAATTTTAATAAAGGCATTTGAATTTAATGAAGTCAGTCTTTTTCTTCTGAATAACACTTCAAGAAATTTTCCACGAAGTAGTGAGTTTAGATTTTTTTTTTAAAAAATCATTATCAAATGACCGGCTGTGGAGAAACTTCATATGCCAGAGAAAACATACCTAACTTATTCAACATGTAATACGATCATTACGTTAACCATATGCTATAATCATATGATGAAAATTACTCTACTACTTCAGTGTATCGGAATGAATATTCGTGCAGATATAAAGTATACGTATCCAGGGGCATAGACATCTCTCAAGAAAAGCGATCCCACTGCCATGGCAAATGTAAACTTTCCTCCCAGTTAAAAATTAGATCGCTTGCAAGAATGACAAACCAAGGAAAAAAACTGCCACAACAACCAAACCCCCTCCAAATTTAAAATTTTGGCGCACGCCAGTGATATTGGTGCTTATTATGATACTGATCAGAGACTTAGCTGGACGAGTAGGTACGGTTACTTCAACATCATTAGAAACAGACTAAAGTCGCACAATCTTCGAGAGAAGTACAGTGGCAAAACATCGATCAACCCATGTAGTCCAGCCACTGTTTGCATTGCGTAATAGGAGTCGTACGGAGATCTTCCAAGCTGCAATGAAGCATATGAGTATAAATGAACACCCCTTGCAAGATAAGAAATTAAATGCCTGCAGTGCATCTTCATCGAATGAGGTAGAATCAGCTTGAACCTTGCACAAATTTCAGAAACAGCTCACATGAACATGGTATTGAATGATTGTTGTAATTAGTGCTCACCTGATGGACGATGAAAACATAGGTGAAAGTTTTGCCAGGCGAAATGGGCCTTGGAACAACATCCCCTATTCCATCGCTCCCCATACTTTGAATCTACAATTCAATCCGATCCGGACTCATCGTTGCATAAACTTTTCACTACAATCTTCATCGAACATAGTTTGGATGGGTTTCGCTACCATACCTGTTGGATGTTGTGCCAGTGGATCGCGACATTCTGGCTCAACCTATTGGAAAATGAATTTTTTGAATTTTTTAAAATGATCACTTATTTCACTTGAATTAATTAGTTGATGAAAAAAAATTTCATTATCAACAATAATGTATGTTTAAATATTTTTTATGGACGATGGAAATATCTTTGGAGCATATATTTTCATAAGCTATGAAGAGATCATTTATAAGATAATGTTTTCCCAATCATTCATTTTTCACAAAATAAATACAGTGAATTTAATAAAATTTAATCAAAGTGCAACCAATTATTGAGGTGGAACTATGTTAATCGATGGTTTTATTAACTAGAACCACTTTGAAGACTTGATTATGTTTACCTATTAATCCTTAATGTTTTTCCCCATGTATAATTAGGCCCGTTAAGACCATCGCCACTCATTTAACTCACTGAAAACTCTTCATATGTGTATATGGTACTTGAATAAATGTCATAACAAATTAAAACAAAAAGTAAGTGAACAAAATAAAAATATGCTGGTGAAATTACAATTAAAATGACCTAAAGATTGAAATTCTCAATAGAAAAACTAGAAAAGTACGCCAAATCATATTTATGCCGGGTATACATCCTCAGCTACATATGTATTTTTTTTTTCCAGTATTTGCTTTACTCTTTCCAATGTTAAGAGTATTTCGATTTTTTTTTCTTGAAATTAGAATATAATAAAGCTTTCAAAGCCAAAGTAAATAAAATTACTTCGGCAGCCGGCGACCCAATTGGGTACATTGCATATGAAAATTTTACCAGTCCATTCACCGTCAGATTTTTCTATCTCCCTCCTGACCTTTATCGCACTGTTTTCTTCGTTTACTTTTCGCAAAATATGGTCACAACGTGGTCGGGCCAAACAATGGCATTTTAAGGAACTCAATAGACAAACTGGTATAGACTGATACAGGACAAAGAAGAGGGCCAACAAAAACATTTAGGGTAGCTGTGAATCGTACTAAAATTTCAACACACCAGTTCACCAAACGAACACTATATAGAACAGAACATGGCATGCTTGGATTTACTGGTACGCTAGCCAAAATAAGAGAAAGATAATCATGACATCGGTTTAAACATTTCAGCAAATAGCTGGCAAGCGTAGATTGAGAAGAAAATATTGACCGCTTTTAGAACCCGAACTCAAGTTTGGACTCAAAAGAAATCATCACGAGATAGCTTAAACCTAGCATGTGTATGTGCCTAAGGAGATCGAGTCTCGGCTTTGCTTGGATCAAAACAGCACGGAGTAACACGGATTCACAAAAACGACCATCTAATCACGGAGTTCCCTACCCAACTCAGAGATGGCGGCAAGCGGGCCAGCTCGTGACAAATCGGGCTATGGTCTGCCGCCTTGGTATCTTTGAGCCAGGATCCTTCGGCAAGGGATGATGGGTATGAGAGATGATGGGTATGTAGATTTTGGAGTTGTTGATAGCTTGTAGAATTGTCTCACCAATCTTATCACCCACCTTGATAGCATCTCCGTCCCTGAATACGCGGATTCCGGCATTATTCAAGTCTCTATTGAGGAAGTCCATGAAGTCAAAACGAGTATCCGCTCCACTAAAACTCAAGAACACATGGTACTGAAATTCTGATGCTCTGGCCTTTGAGTGTGCCATATGTGGGAAGCGTATTACTTCCAGACCTCTCTCTCTCCCCCCAGAAGAAGAAAAAAGGTTGGTAACTTGGTGTGGCATGGCCTGGCTAAGAAGTGAGCTGAGGCTTTTGGAATGCTTCCACGGCAGAGCACACAAAGATGACCGACATTCCAATGAAGACGGAGACACTCCGGAATATACTATATGTTACAAACACCAGAAAAGAAGAAGAAAAAAGATCATCCAGCAGCTGAAGGTGTATGCAAATAGATTTAGCGAAGAGGATTTCTGCTCAGAGTGAACAATCACATGCAAAAACACAAACAAATTCGGACGACATTTTACCTAAATTCACAGGATAATAGTGCCAAATTTGGACTTCATCGGAATCGGCTAGACGGATGACCGGTACGGTGCTCCCTAGCAAAGGATGGCCACGGTGGTGGTCCGATGAGGTGCACGCAGCGGTGATTCGGCCGATGATTTGTGGCACGGCTCGATGCAAGACGAAGCCACGAGGGACGCCAACCAAATGAAAACAGGCTCGAGATCATGATGCAACAGCAGCGGCTTGGGACAGAGAGCACCCGCGTCATCTTCGGTCCCGACCCTGGGATCCGACCCGGGTCATTTTTTTATACTATATTATAATGAGAATAATAAATAATATTTTAATAATCAAAAAATAAAAAAAATAATAAATAATTTATTTTTCAGAAAATCAGAAATATCCAAAAATATCATATGTTTTCCCAAAAGCCCAAAAAAATCAGAAAATGCCAAAAAATGATTGGGAAGCTCGACAACGGCATTGTTTCTATGCCTTTTGTGACGATGGGATTGGCAGGGGATCTAGGGCCTTTCTACAACTGGGAAGTGAAGCAGAGCCGATGGGCTCCTACAAGTAGGGGTGAGCGGTTCCCGGTTCCTTACAGTTCCGCTTGGAACCCGGAACCTACCTCGGGTACATGTTCCTCATTTTTTGGAACCTGGAACCTACCCGTCGTAACCAAGAACCTAGAACCTACCTTGTCACAGTTCCGAGGTTGCCTGTTCCAACAGTTCTTTTTTTTTTTTTTCTTTTCATTTTTAGTTAAAAAAATGGAAATGAATGCAGCAATAATAAACAAACTTGTCATTCATCACCCGCACGTTTCTATCAAATGATGTCGTGGGAAAAATTGTGCATTCCCTACTATCCTACTAACTTTATGCAGGTGGCATACCTGGGAAAACTTGTTTAAATCAGCAAAAGACTCGGCTCATGCTTTGATGCAGCTTCGCTAAAGTGTCTTCAAGTTCCCAAAGATTTTCGCCAAAGTCAGCAAGCTTGTACTTGTCTTTGCGCCATTATCAAAGAAGCTTCAGATCATCCCGGCATAAAAATTCAGAAAACAGATATTTTAGCCTCTGAAGGAGCAATATGTGAACTTACTTGGCAATGTGATTTCATTCACACTTTATAATTAACGGGATAACAAGTGATATTTTGCAGGTATGTGAGTGCATCCAGGGAATGTGCGGTGGGATAAATGTCGTGATAGAAAAATAAGCAAGAGAAATCTGGTTCTTACAAAAGATCGTAATTATCAACCGGTGGAAGCTCTCTCGGTAAAAATTGAGTCTACTTTGTTGCCGATCCTAAAATTAAGAGAGAAATGCACTGAATTTATGATCAAAATCCATATACCATTATATACTTCTTTTAGCAAAAGAGTAAATGACTGGATAAATCTGAGAAAGGGATAGACCTTAAATGGCATTCTGAGAACAAGCTTTGTAGCAAGAGAATGGTAGAAATTTTCTGGGGCTGCACTAACAAATTCTTGATGAAGACCACTTCAACAAAACTTACAACATACTTGCATCCTCCCGCAACCCAAAGAGAGAGAGAAGAAAAGTACACCCAATTGAAAATGTTCTCAAATATTTTCTGTTTTGTGAAAGTTGAAACAATACCTTCAACTGATTCAAGGAGACAGACATGAGAACGGATCCATCACGGTGTGTCCTCTCTGTAATCCACCTCCTCCTCGCCCTACTCCCATGTTAAGTATGGTTGTTAGAAAATGGAACTATCTAAAATTTTATGGCCAATGTCATTGTCAAGTTGATGACCAACCTCCTTTTGCATTGGCAATTAACCCGATCGTCGCTGGAAGTCAAAATAATGTCTATGCTTTTCTCAAATGGTGCCTGATGGTAATTAGAAATAAAGACGGGGCGAATAAGAATCCCAAAATGGTCGACTAATGCAGAATGATACAATAAACTAAATTAAAAACCTACCACCCCCTTCTGGTTTTGAAGCTCTCTGCTACTCTCATACCGAGATTTGCCAGCCTTCTATAGGGATCTATCTCTTCTTTAGGTGGTTCAGTAAGAGAGACTCTGATTGTATCACCTAAACCATCCTGCATTAAAATGTTCCATGAACTTCAAGGTCTAATTAGGGTATAAGGAGCATTTCAAATATCACCAAAGAATGGCCCGTTATGCGCAGTCCACCAAAAACAAAATGACTCCAATCATTCAAAAATATAAATGAAAACAGAATTTTGCAAAGTATTTTAAACCACCCAATCACCGAATTGCAAAAGTGTGATACATCTAGATCAACAGGGTTCTAATCATGTTCGGGATAGTAGCATCGAGCCGAGGTGTAAAGGAGACCTCGAAGAAGGGTTCCAATGCCAATTGCGGACTTCATGCGTCCATCTTCACCTTCTCCGGCTTCAGCGCGGGCTTCGGGGCACGGCGAAGGCAGAGTAGCGGCGTCGCAGGCTGCAGGCGAGGCACTGGGAAGGCAGTAGCGGGCGGAGCAGGAGCGACGCCGGTGCGGGCTGCAGGCGAGGCGAGGCGCGGCGGGGATGCTACTTGGTGGCGTCGAGCAGAGGACGAAGAGAGAACAGAGGGAACAGTGTCGTGAGACAGTGAGATTGAGTGTTGTGAGAGTAATTTAGGGCACGGCGAAGGCAGAGCGGCGGCGGTCGCGGCTCAACCCACGGCCAAGGGGGAAGAGCTAGGTTCGGGCGGAGGTGGTGACGGTTCGAGCAACGACGGCCGGACGGCCGAGACGAGCGGCGGCAAGAGGTAGTGACAAAGTGGCTTGGGGACAGCGGCGGGGGGCCTCACGGCGGCGTGGACGGCGAGACATCTCGTTGGGCTCAACGGCGAGACGGCTCGTCGGACGAGCAAAGGTGGTGGTGGGGGTTCGGTGGCCAAGAGGTGGTGGTGAGTAGGGCGTGGGGTGGCGGTGTGGTGGTGGGTGAAGCAGCAGCCGGTGAGAGGAAGGAAGAAGAAGAAGAAGAAGAAGAAGGGGGTTTCGGCCGAGCGAGGGGGAAAGAGGAGAGAGAGAGAGAGAGAGAGAGAGAGAGAAGAGAGAGAGGAAAAGAAAAAGTTGGGGGGCAGGGAAGTGACGTGAGGAGAAAAGGGAGAGAGAGAAAGAAAGGGAAAGGGGGGAAGATTGAACAAAAGAGGGGGGGGAAATGACGTGGAGGGGATTAGGGTTTTTATTTTTTTAACTTAGGCCGGTTCCGGTTCCTCCGGTTCCCAGAAAAAGAGAACCGGGAACCAGAACCGGCCCCTTTAGAACCGGGAACCGAACCGGAACCTCCGGTTCCATTCCCCGATTCCCGGTTCTACCCGGGAACCACGCTCACCCCTACCTACAAGAAGCAAGTCGTCACTATAAACGGACAGACGCCCGGCCCCACTATCCAGGCGGATCAGGGAGAGAGAGTTTTCGTCAGAGTTACCAACAGGTTGAGCGAGAATGTCGCGATTCATTGGCACAACACCCAACAGGTATGGTAGTGAAACCCATCGAAACTGCATTTGATGAAGATTGTAATGAGAAGTTTATGCGACGATGAGTTCGGGTTGGATTAAATTGCAGATTGAAAGTCTAGGGAGTGATGAAACAGGGGATGTCGTTTCAAGGCCCATTTCTCCTGGAGAAACTTTCATTTATTGTTTCATTGTCCGTCGGGTGAGTCCTAAGTAGAATGATCATTCAATACCATGTTCATGTGAGCTTTTTCTAAAATTTGTGCGAGGGTCTGGCTGATTCCACCTCATTTGATGAATATGCACTGCGGGCATTTAATTTCTTATCTTGCAAAGGAATGTCATTTATACTTATATGCTTCATTGCAGCTTGGAAAATCTCAGTACGACTCCTATTACACAATGCAAACGGTGGCTGGACTGCATGGGTTGATTGATGTTTTGCCGCCGTACAGCGTGGCCGAGCCATTCGCTCAAGATTATGACAAGAGCATCATCCTCGATGACCGGTACTACAAAAGCTATTATGATTGGGTGGGAGAGCCTGAGGTGATTAATTTAATTTGATTGCCTCAATTATGAAGAACTTAAACACTAGTTTCACTCATTTGTTGTGTTCGTTTCATTCTCTTTTTGTTGCTTGGATTGCAGTCCCTGCTGATTCCCAGGAAGGGAAAGTTTGATTACGCTGAATCGACCACTCCAAGCTCACATCCAACAGCTCGTAATGCGATCAATCCTGAATATCCCCACTGGAGGGTTGTCCCTGGTAAAACTTATCGCATCAATATTTCAAGTGTGATTGTTCAATCTGCTCTCAGCTTTAGGATTGAGGTATACTTTCATTACAATCTAGAAATTGTTCCTCTGGTTGGTTTGTTTCCTCGCTTTCTATAATGAAGTGTGCACATCTGGATTGGGCTTTTTCGGTGTTTTTAAAGACTTATTAGATTGAAGAAATTTTGGAGATAGATTTGCAAGATGAAGGGACCCTTCATTTTTTTGTTACTCAGGACCTCAATCTTTGAATTGCAGGATCACAACCTTACCATTGTTGAAGCAGACGGGCATTAAATAGAGCCAAGCTTGATCGTCTACTCAGGCAAGACATACTCTGTCAAGATCAAAGCCAATTAAGATCCGTCGAGAAATTACTCGATCACGACCAACATTGTTGGCCAGAACGCCACTACCACAACCGCTCTCGGTCTGGCCGTGCTCAGTTACTCCCCACCTGCTGGCCCGATTCAGAATGACGTCACACCTTAGTTTCTCCAGAGAATATAAATCATATTTTTGTTTTGTTTATTAGCTTTTTAACGAATTACTGGGGAACATGCTGGTTAGTGTTTTATTCAGTTGAATTTGACGTTCTAATCGAGTGTTAAATTGGCTTTCAATAACCAAGTCAGAGGCGATTCTAGTCATATCTCACCATTTCTCCTGGTGATGGCATGGGATAGTTTCTTGCATCGTTGTTGACTGATCGAGCAATTTGTCATAAGTCTCTCGGCTGTAGTCCCCTGCAAACAGAAAGATAATGTTAGAGCAGGTTGCTTCGACTTTGCAGGTATACCCAATTTGTCGTTGGGCACACATGTTGAACATTTGTTCCAATTTTAAGCATCTTCTAGGAAGAGGAGATTGCTTCTATTTTGAAGGAAGAAATTGTTCAAACAGCCATAAATCTATAGCACACCGGGCATTGACGGAGATGATTGATGATCGAAATAACATCGTCTTACGAATTTTTTTTCTTCTTGCCCCCCCCCCTCTTTTCTCATAGTTCATCTTCCTGGAAAAAGGCCGAATCCATTTGATTTGTAGAAAGGATTACTAATCCTTAACTTTTCGCGAAATTCTTCATTAGTGGTTGTGAGATTGCTGATAAGATCATTTGGAGACCTTCTACTATAGATGTGGATTCCATCGAATGGTTCAGAGATAGGATGGTGCTGCTTGTTGTTTCTAGGTGTAACTCTCCTCGCAGGTTATGCATGAATGAGCTTAAGAAGCTCATTGGGTTGTTTTCTTACAGAGTATTATATGGAATGGTCCAGGATGCTATGGTCAAGACTCGAGATTGAAGAGTGCATGAATGAACTTCGAGAGAGATTCCACTCCGTGCAGGCAATATATGTGACAACACTCATGTCTTCGCTAGAAAGGTTGTTTTGCTCATATATGGGATAGTTACGCAGTTTGGAGAAGTATATCAATTCCCTCTCTCTGATGTTTCTTATTACTGTTCTTGTAGTATACACATGGTCCCGTTCAATGATGAGTATTTGTTTGTTGAAATTTGCAAAAAAGGCACTTTCTCATGGTACATGCCACTTTGTTTATTTTGTGGTCAGCTTTACATAACTATAATGAGACTGATATAATTTCAAACTGAACATGTTTTGCTCATATATGCGATAGTTACGCAGCTTGGAGAATTATATCAATTCCATCTCTGATGTTTTCGATTACTCCTGTAGTATACACATGATCCCCTTCAGTGATGAGTGTTTGTTGAAATTTGCAAATAAGGCACTTACTCATGGTACATGTCACATTGTTTATTTCGTGGTCCGCTTTACATAACTATAATGAGATTTATATGATTTCAAACTGAACATATTTCGGGATAAATCAGCCCATTATAGACATTAGGAAAAAAGCTCTGTTTGTAGTGTTGCTGAGATTAGTCACTATAGTCCTACCTAGAAGCAAAAATAAACGAAGGGGAAAGAATAGATAGACAACTCTATCATCCCCAATCCGACATGGTTGCCGATCTAAGGTGAAGGTTCTGTTTTTTTTTTTTTTTTTTGTCCAATTTCAATAGCATCCACAAATCACTTTCCTGTCATTCAAAGAGGGTTTAGCATCGATCCATTTGAAAAAAAAAATGCAAATCATCAACCTGACAAATACCCTTGATAGTTTGTGTTTTGATGATTGGAATGTGCTATCCTAGGAAAGGCGCCGAGCGATGGTGGCGCTATCTGGACCCGCCATCCAATTCTTCCCCCGCCGATTAGGAAATCTCTTTCCGACTCGTCGTGTCATCTAGCACACTCCCCGGCCCAAATTCTTACATCAATGTAAAGGAGAATCCAATATCATTAGCGAAAAGGGTTAGGATCTTTGCATGTCTACCTTGACTTGGACAGCATTTCATCATCGAAAGCCGCGCATAAAGAATCATTCGTTGTCGTTTCGCTTGGGCTGTTGAGGCGAAATGCTGCTGCTCTCGGACGCACCCCGGCGCTGCAAATTTAGTTCATAGATTCAGCAGCACATTACGTCGTCTCATCAAATCATTCGGTGCCAAGTGCGGGAAATTGCATCGGAAATAAGAAATAGGATCGCTTGGTTCGTAGTGAACCGGGTACCCTCTTGGAAAAGGGACATAAATGCACAACCACATAATCAATTGTGTTTCCTTTACCCTCTAATTAAAGCATAATCAATTATCGAGGTGGAATTGTGTTTCCTTTACCCTCTCTCATTTCTCGCTGTTTTCTTCGCTATCCTTTTGACCTCTCCCTCCCCCACCGCCGGCGACGGCTCCACCACTGAAGTCGTCCGCCGCCCCCGCCGCCGCCGCCCCCCACCGGGTCCAAGAACAAGCCCAAAGTCCTCCTCAGTCGTCATCACCCGCGACCCCGAGGGCTCCCTCTCCCTCTCCCTCAGCCCCTGCATCCGATGTCGCCGCCTCTCTCCAGAGCTTCCGGATCTGACGAGGGCTCGACCCGACGCTGCTCCCTCCGAGATGGCCTCCGCCGCGACCCATTCCGGATCCGAGAGACCCAAGACAGATCCGCTCGAGATCCGGCTCTCGCGGGCCCGCCTCCGGTACCGGGGGTCCGCACGCGAGGCAAAGAAACCGAGGAGATGAATTTAGGGGCGAGGTCGAATCGGGAATCGAACCGGCTGGTTCAGGTCGCACGTGGAGGTGATGGTTGTTTCTTTCTTTATTTTTAATTTCCGAGGTGGGGCGAGGATCTGCTTGTGTCTTCTTGTGACACCGTAGGGGGCATTATCAGCCCGCATTCCTGATCTGTCCACCGCTTTTTTGGCAGTTGATACTTTAGGAGGAGATGGCTTTTCTTGTAAAAGTTGATACTTTATGGAGATGGCTTAAATGTACGGCAAAACGAACCAAGCGGACAACTTCTTCTTCTGCTGCTGCTAAATCGACAGCGGCCGCACGAATTGCGTCTCTCCCCCATTGAAGTTCCCATCTTTCGTGCGCAGCTTGGTTCCCGGTGAGGGGGAGAGATGGGTAGCTGGACGACGGCATTGTTTCTCTGCCTTCTCGTGCTGATGGCATCAGGAGGAGCTCGAGGGCTTTTCTACAACTGGGAAGTGAAGCAAGAGATGATGGGCTCCTCCTACAAGGAGCAGGTTGTCACCATCAGTGGACGGCACCCCGGCCCCCACCATCCAGGCTCATCATCAGAGAAACAGAGTTTTCGTCAGGGTTACCAACAGGTTGAGCTAGAATGTCGCGATCCATTGGCACAACACCCAACAGGTATGGTGACGAAACCCATGGAAACTGTGTTTGACGAAGATTGTACTGAGAAGTTCATGCGATGATGAGTTCGGATTGGATTGAACTGCAGATTCAAAGTCTAGGGAGCGATGGAACTGGGGATGTCGTTCCAAGGCCCATTTTCCTCGAAAAAACTTTCACCTATGTTTTCATCGTGCATCAGGTGAGCCCTAAGTACAATGATCATTCAATACCATGTTCATGTGAGTTTTTTTCTGACATCTGTGCCAGGTTCAAGTTGATTCCACCTCATTCAATGAATATGCGCAGCAGGCCTTTAATTTCTTATCTTGCAAAGGGATGTTATTTATACGTATATGCTTCATTGCAGCTTGGAAAATCTCACTACGACTCCTATTACACAATGCAAACGGTGGCTGGACTGCATGGGTTGATCAATGTTTTGCCACCATACGGCATGGAAGATTATCACAAGAGCATCATCCTCGATGACCAGTACTACAAAAGCTATTATGATTGGGCGACAGAGCCTGAGGTGATTAGTTTAATTTGATTGCCTCAATTATGAAGAACTTAAACACCAGTTTCACTCATTTGTCATGTTTGTTTCATTCTCTTTTTGTTGCTTGGATTGCAGTCCCTGCTGATTCCCAGGAAGGGAAAGTTTGATTACGCTGAATCGACCACTCCAAGTTCACACCCAACAGCTCGTGATGCGATCAATCCTGAATATCCCCACTGGAGGGTTGTCCCTGGTAAAACTTATTGCCTCAATATTTCAGTGTGACCGCTCAATCTACTCTCAGCTTTCAGATTGAGGTATACTTTCATTGCAAGCCTGATTGTGTACTGAATTGGGCCTTTTCTATGTTTTTAATGACCATTAGGGCAAGACATACTTCATCAAGATCAAAGCCAATCAAGATCCTTCGAGAAAATACTCGATCACAATCAACATTGTTGGCCAGAACGCCACTGCGACAACCCCTCTCGGTCTGGCCGTGCTCAGCTACTCCCCACCCGCTGGCCCGATTTGGAATGGTGTCACACCGCAGTCAGTTCAGAGCCTGGGGAACAAGGCCTGCCAAGGTGAGAGGCTGTTTTGATCCCTTGTTTGAAATTTGAGGTTATGTTTCCCTAGAGGATATAAGTCCGTGGATATTTATTATCTTTCAAGCAAAAGTTTGCTCCTTTTCTTGAATCTTTGAAAAGTATGATTATTTTTCTCCTGAGGATATAAATTGTATCTTTGTTTTGTTTATTAGCTTTTTAACAGCAATTATTGAGGAACATGCTGGTTAGTGTCTTATTCAGTTGAATTTGATGTTCTAGTTGAGTGTTAAATTGGCTTTCACTATCCAAGTCAGAGGCGATTCTAGTCATGTCTCAGCATTTTTCCTATGATGGCATTGGATAGTGTCTTGCATGGTTGTTGACTGATCGAGCAATTTGTCATAAGTCTCTTGGCTTTAGTCCCCTGCACACAAAAAGATAATGTTGAAGGAGGTTGCTTCAACTTTGCAGGGTATGCCCAATTTGTCATTAGGCACACATGTTGAACATTTGTTCCAATTTTTAAACATCTTCTGGGAAGAGGAGATTGCTTCTATTGTGAAGGACACTGTTGGGTTTGATGCTGCAGAGCATATAGGCATAGGATGTCAAAAAGAGAAGCAACAGAACTGTGGGCATCTTGAATGTTGGGTTTGATGCTGCAGAGCATATAGGCATAGGATGGCAAAAAGAACTGTTGGGTTTCTATGCCTTCTCGTGACAATGCGATTGGCAGAGGCTCTAGGGCCTTTCTACAACTGGGAAGTGAAGCAAGAGATGATAGGCTCCTACAAGGAGCAGGTCGTCACCAACAATGGACGGCACCCTGGCCCACCCATCCAGGCTCTTCAGGGAAACAGAGTTTTCGTCAGAGTTACCAACAGGTTGAGCCAGAATGTCGCGATCCATTGGCACAACATTCAAAAGGTATGGTTGCGAAACCCATCAAAACTGTGTTTGATGAACATTGTAATGAGAAGTTCATGCGACGATGAGTTCGGATTGGATTGAATTGCAGATTCAAAGTCTGGGAGCGATGGAACAGGGGATGCCGTTCCAAGGCCCATTTCGCCTGGCAAAACTTTCACCTATGTTTTCATAGTCCATTAGGTAGGTGAGCACTAATTTCAACGATCATTCAATACCATGTTTATGTGAGCTTTTTCTGAAATTTGTGCAAGGTTCAAGCTGATTTTACCTCATTCAATGAAGATGCACTGCAGGCATTTAATTTCTTATCTTGCAAGTGGTGTTCATTTATACTAATATGCTTCATTGCAGCTTGGAAAATCTCCGTACGACTCCTATTACGCAATGCAAACAGTGGCTGGACTACATGGGTTGATCGATGTTTTGCCACCGTACGGCATGGGCGAGCCATTCCTTCATGAAAGTGACCATTCCATAAGACAAAAGTACCAGTAAGATTACAACCGTGAACTAGCTAGAGGCAGGAAACTCGGCATGGGCAACAAGTCATTTCGATGGCATCAGACATAGTTATCTGTGAACTCGCTAGAGGAATTTGGACCCAAAAAAAAAAAAAAAAAAAACTCGCTAGAGGAAGGAAACTCGACAGAAAAAACCATATTGCCTGTTCATGAAAGTGACCATTCCATAAGACAAAAGTAACAGTAACAGCCAAGAAGATGACAGCCCAGATTGAACAGAGAACCACAGAATGTCTCTTATCTCCCCAGCTCGCTAAATAGTATGAAATTATGGGACCATTATGTCCATTACCGCATGTCAGGGCCATTAATATTGTTCCTGGAGTTCTCAAGAGACCCATAACGAGATTGGTATTGGGGATCTCAGTTAAATTCCACAATGATACAATGCAAGAAATCCACGGCAGTGCCAAAAAAGGACTGTGCCTGACATTGGCATTAGCAACAAATAAAAAGAGAGATCTATAGTAAGTGGAAATGTTAATACGATTATGTGCTTATCGCTGGCTAAAGAGCATTTATTGCCACAACATTCTTAAGTATTTTCATAACGTCTAGCATGATTCATGGAGTATAGAGCCAAGATCAACTATGAAAGCTATTTCTTCTGCCATTAATTTCATAACGTCTTCATGTGATTCATGGATACTATGGTACCTAGCTAGACGACAAAAGCTATCCCCATGGGAACTCTGCTGTAAGTAAATATTGTACCCTTGATCAGATCAGACCATTTAAAATAGCTATTCCATTTAAACAAGACAATGGACAGCAACATTATTGGAGTAAATTAAAACAGAATAGATATCATGCTAAAATAACTAAGCTTTAGGAAAAGATGAAGACACAAGATAACAGCAAATGAATCCATTTGAATAGCAATACGTCACAGTAATGTGAACACATGCATGTGGCACCGGTCACAGTAATGTGAACACATGCATGCATGGCACTGGTCTGTACTAGGATTAATTCCATCTATAGAGAAGAACATCAACTGGATTAAATGAAGATAAACAGCCTTTAAGTTCGAATGCCAACTAAAAATGCTAGTTGAGCATGTAAAAACAAATATGAAAGCATGACAAGAACCTACACATGCATGCATGGCACCGGTCGGTACTAGGATTAATTCCATCCATAAAGAAGAACATCAACTGGATTAAATGAAGATAAACAGCCTTTAAGTTTGAATGCCAACTAAAAATGCTAGTTGAGCATGTAAAAACAAATATGAAAGCATGACAAGAATCCACTTCCACCAACTCATGACGACTTAGCTAGTTCAGAAAGACATAGCAGCAATTTCTTTACAAAAGCATGTTCTGACAAAAAGAATTAACTTTTGTAAATCATCCAACAGTCCCATTCCATATTCAATCCCCAATCGATATTTCACAATCCTCTCATGTCTTGCTTGATCAATGTGCATCACAAAACTTTGGAAAGTTGACACATAACTAATATACGGATTGAACAGCAAGACTTTCCCAATGCATTGGGAAAAAAGTTCAATATAGAAAAATTCAGCAATCAATCCGAATACCTTTAGCAACTTTCATTAATGTCCTATCGAATTCAGCCAAAGAAATGCTCCATTATAAGTTCAGAGAATGCAGATAAAATTTGGTTACAAAATGGTACAAAAAGGAAAATGAAGATATAATTCCATGAGACAAAACCATCATATCTAAAACAGAAAACAAACGGAGAACAAATAAAAACCTTATTAAAAGCTAAACCCTTTACAATCAGTTGTCATCACCACAAAATTGATTTTCACGAGTGCTTGAAGGTCCCTGAGCCTGTGGAGATGCACGCATTGGCCAGCCAAGTAGTGGAGGTGAAGCAGGTGGGGTTGCATCTCGACTAGGAGAGAAGAGACTTAGCTCTACAAAGTTGCCGTTGATGGGCCATCCTTTCCATAAGTCCGAAAAGAAATTGATCCACGCTTGGTCGAAGAGTCAGAATTTCTGCAAGGGCTCATTCTACCACTTTCCTCAAGATGGCTCAGATTAGCAATGAGTGAAACAGTCTCATTCTGATCATCACTAACTCTTCTTCTCACATCCAAGTCATTAAGCTTCCCCAACGCTAGAGAATCCGCCACTGGGCAGTACACCAGCAAGAAAATACACACCCCAGCACAACAGAAAAGGGAAAGAAATGCCATGAACACAAGAGCTTCAAAAAGAACATGTTCTGGCTTAGACAAAACCGATAAACCAAGTAATAGGATCCTTAATGGAAGGAAACCCGAAACTGAGAATATCAGCACGTATACTCTTTTCTGCAGACCCTTATTAATGACTAGTTTTAGGATCCGCCTTCCAAGCCAAAATAAGTAGGCAGTTAGGAGAAAAGCAAGAACCCCAAGAATAATGGTACTCATTAAAGGGTAAGTGCAAAACGCAGCACCTTCAGTCCTCTTCATAGCACTTGTGAAGTAATGCGGCAATGTCAGTCCGGTACTTTTAACATTGCTTAAACTTGGTCCAACTAGAATGATGATGAGCTGAAGAACAAAAACTGGGAAGCAGTAGAGAAGAATATAACCAATTGTTTTTCCATTCCAGTTTCTGCTTAAGATTCCTGACTCCATCTTCTGCAAAGGTGCCCGAAGGAGAAACACAAGAGTGAGGAACAAGCAAGGTTCTGCAAAACCAAGATTTGAGACGACATAACCTTCGCAAAAAGTTTCTTGCCATTTGTAACTAACGGAGCTCAACACCTTCCCTTTCTGTCTGAGCAAGCTTAAACGGACAATCTCACCAAAACCCCACACGATCGTGAACACGATGAATATGATCCGGATGACCCAAGGACCCGTAAAGTAACTGAGTTGGATGAAGTCCTGGCTACGAGTGCGAGACCTGAAGTAAAACGAGTAGATGGTGCATAGCAAACCCAGAAGAACCAAGAGAGCAACCAGACAAATGGTCACCACACCGAATGCTTCGGCAACAAATCTTGTCAGGTGCATCACCCGAAGCAAAGATTCCACGCATGCTCTCTGCCAGCATGGATGCACGAAACTTCTCTGATCGGACTACACTTCCTTCCACGATTAAACGGCAAAAGAAGCAGCCCCGGGCACAATGCTGGACGACACCACAGACCCCAATTCCACCACGTACAATCGGTCGAAACGACCGTACACGAACACGCCCCGGATCACGTCATTAATCCAGTTCAAACCCCGGTTCACCACACAAACATCATCCCAAGAGGAACAGTGTTCATGTTCAGGTTCCAGATCTGCACACAAGCAGCAAAATTCATCAGCCCGAATCCATCATCCAGGCATGCCAGCAGAGCAAAACACAACGATAACAACTACAGGCTTCTAACGACAATGTCCGGCTATATAACCTCCCTCCTATTCGCGCAACATCATTACATCACAGAACCTTAACCCAAATCAAAATTCACGCAAAATCAGTACATCACAACTACAGGATTCCAACGACAATGTCCGGCGATACAACCTCAAAATCGCGCAACAACAGTACGTCACAAAACCACAACCCAAATCAAAATCCAGACGCATACCGGTATAAAAAATCTGAAAAAATCTGCACCTAACCACGAAGGAACGCCACAACAACCGAACAAAACCCCCAAAAAAATCCAAAAAAAATCGAAAAAAATCAAAAAAAAATCTGAAAAAATCTTTAAAAAAGAAAAAGACAACAAAAACCACGAGAGCGAGTCGACACCGCAAACGACGAACGAAAAAACGCCCGCAGCGAGCGACGGAAGAGGCGGCGACGGAAAGCGGAGAAAGGCGGATCGATCAGTCGAGAGAGCTCACAATGCAGAGGACCTCGATCTGGCGGGCTCCGGCCGGCGAGGGGGCTCCGAATCGCGACCGGGCGGCGCTGCCGAAACCCTAAATCGCCGGTGCGCAGGGGACGAGCGGTAGAGAGAGAAAGAAGAGAGAAAGAAGAGAGAGAGAGAAGGCGATGGAATGGAAGCGAAGCGAAGGCAGAAGGAAGAAGAGCGAGAACACACAGAGAGAGAAAGAAGAGAGAGAGAGAGAAGGGGGGAGTTAGAGGGGAGAGGGGAATAGGTGAGTGGGACTTTGTTGGAGACAGGCTGTCTCCAGCTGTTGCTGAGGACCCCCCGAGCCTGCAGGCTCGGGGGCTGGCTCGGGAGGGTTCGGGGGAGTGGGGCCCGTGGCCCGATCCTACGTGGCGCTGGTGTGGCGGCGTTCGCGTTGAGTGGAGACACGAGAGCGAGGGAGGCGGGGATGTCTTTGGAGGATCGAGTCATCGCATCCATTTTTTTTTTTTTTTATTACCCGAAAATGCATATTTTCATTTATGGACAATTAATGGCCCCCCGATAATATAACCACTCCATTAATTTACAAGTGTGTATTTATGTATATATGTGTGTGTAGATATATTTATTAATTTGGTGATTTTGGATTGTGAATAGAAACGGAAGAGGAGCAAGAACAATTAATATAAGTAATATGACGGCATGAATATGACAGAAAAAAGAGTATAGCCAAAATCAGAGATAATAAATTCCTTAGCTTGCACTTACAGCGGGCACGTTTACTTTGCATAGAGTTTAAAAGCCAGTAAGCTGATAATACAATACGTGATGTAAGAAAAATAATGGAGAAAATTACCAAAGCAGTATGAAACCTATTGCAATTTTTTCAATTTGGTCCTAATTTTTTTTTTTAACAAATTGAATTCTAAATTTTTGTATTTATAGCAATTTAGTTCATCCAATCAATTTTGGTTGACCAACGCTAATGTGATGATATTTTAATATTTTTCCTTTCTATTTTTTTTCTTTTCTTCTTCTGCCAAAGGTTGGGCTGGGGAGGTTGACCTCACCAGCCATTGTGGAGGCTCGCCTTGCTAGCCTAGCCTCTAGCCGATGACCGGCCAAGAGAAGTGAAGAAAGTGAAAAAAAAAAAAAAGTAAAAGAGAGAGATAGAAAAAATAAATAAAATTTAAAAAATTGACATGTCAACATCTTGGATGTCCGGATCAATTGAATTGGCAAAAAAAAAAAATGTTTATAATTAAATTGAAAAAATTACAATAGGTTTAAGATTGTTTTGGTAATTTTCCCAAAATAATGAGATTCATCTAATATTTACATATTTATGTAGTTTTTTTAGAAAAAAATCGTGGAGGGCTGAACTTAACAAGTGGCTGAACAAGTTGAACCCAATTTAAATAGTTGAATTTAAGATTACAAAACTCACTCGAATATGCCATTGATTATTTGGAAATTAAATAGTTGAATTTAACCTTTTTTTTTTAAGGATTTGGAAAGACTAAAAAGACTGTCCTAGCCTTGAAGAACAAAAGGCTTGGGTACGTAGCCAAGTAATGGCAAACGGACAAGCATTTGTTGGACACCCGAGATTCCTCTAACTATCGAATTTCTAACATTTGTAACGGTTTGTAACGGCTAGTCGAGAGCAGTACATACTCAAAACTTACGATCTAAACTCTCAAAAAGATTGAAATTGTATAAAAGCATATTGCAAAAGAGTGCGCCCTATTAGGTCATTGTAATTTTTACTGAATTAAATCAAATTACTCTAAATATATTATTTATGCTTAATCAGCAATAAGATATCACGTATTTAACATGTATCTTAAAGTGGAACCTGTTCAATTGATGCTCTAAGTTATACTGAAATTACTATAGATGTATTTTTTTTCTAGTTGCCATAATAAATATATGTTGTAATTCATGACATATTTATAACTGATTTAATTCCAATTTTTTTAACTGAAGTGAAATTTTTTCATGTAGTGAAATAATATATACTACAAATTGTAAATTGTAATGTTTAAACTAAACGTAGTTCTTAGTTAAGTGACACTTATTATGTAATAAATTAGGCTATACTCGAAATCCTACATGTATAAATGAGGGCACGACATTGTAACTTTTATGAATTTTCTAGAATCCGCAGTTTTATTCTTTTAAAATAAATTATAACATGCCAAAACATATTTAAGGATATTTCTATAAATATATTTTTTCTAAATTAAACTCAAATATCTTAATTATTAAAAAAAAAAGAAAAAAGTTGTATTACAAAAATTAAAACTCAATAACTTTGTCCTTATTTAAATTTTAAAGATATTTGAAATGAATTTCTTTAGCAAAATAATTTTCTATGGAGGTACTCAATCTAATCGCTCAAATAAAAAAAAATATACATTAAATTAACAAAACTTTATTTATCAAGAACGTAGGTCGAGTAGCTTGTTCTATTCTTCTTTAGATTTCCAATTAGATATTTACTATTGTGATATTTTTGTAAATGAAATGATATCATTAATGAATAGATTAAATATTGTTCTCTCTTTATCTATTTTTTCAAATTTAAATTTTGAAATGAAGAAAAGAAAGATAAAAAGTTCTAATACAAAAAAAAATTCGCGTTGCTGTTGTGTTTCAAAAATTAAAGCTCACGGACTCTGTCCTTGCCCGTACTTTTTCTGTTTTTTTTTTTTTTTCAAAGTATGAAATAAAATCTTAATATATTTTCATTTATCCACTTTCTAAAAGTCAAACATAATAAGAGATAGAAATAAGGAGATGAGAAATCATTAAGTTGAAAATTCATTGGTCGAATGTGACCCATGTTGTAAAACCATAACATGAATCAGTGAAGTCCCACACTAACAAAAGTGACTAATTTGTCATTTCTAATTTGAATTATAATAGAATCACATCGGAGTTTTGTCCTATAAATTTAAATGGACTATAAGTGTAGAACCACCCCTGCAAAGGGTTTCCATAAACCTCTCCAAGTATTAACTCTTCAAGGACCACAGTCGAAATGTCAATTCATAGTGGTCCAGCTCTCCCATCCCATGTTTACTTAACTCTTCAAGTGATATCGAGATTGCGGACCACGTCCATAGGAAAGGCTAAGGACACAAATCTTTGAGCACGCTTCTGAATGCCCCTGTTGAGTGGCACGCTCCCGGGGTTCATCATGTCATTTAAGTACAACATTGCAATAAAATATGCGTAATTGAAGCTCGGATGTCATGCCCCCAAAAACATTCACTGAACTTGACGTTAACCTCGAGCTGTGAAACGTCCCTATTCAAGCTCCATCGTCAACTTCGAAAAGCAAATTTTGCTCTCGGGACCTTTTTTTTTATCGTCAGTTTACATCCTTGCCCCGTTGTTACGGGCTTTGCAACTCTCATTAGATATTCCTAATTGGAAGGCTTGTGCAGCAAATGGGCTTCCTCGGTTAGTAAATATGATTTATGGCCAACGCTAGCCTTGATGCATGCAAAGTTGTGGAGGCTACAGGTCTCTCGACATTGCAGAAGCAAGCAAAGAAATTGGAACAAAGTTATGAAGGAAGATGAAGATGGAAGTGGAAGAGAAGATGTCGAGAGGAGAGGTGGGACGTAGGGTCGCCAAATGGGTGGGTTGGGTCGAGCCAAGTTGAGTAAAAATAATGAGTCGATCTAAATTAACCCATTCATATGTTATATAAATTTAATGACTCATTAACAGCACAAATTGACTCGACTTATTTACTTAAATATTTTATATTTAATCCAACCCATGAAATTCCGTATATACCAAGTTAACCCACTTTAATCTTCTTGTGTATATGTCATTTAGATAAAATGGCTATTTAGACTATAAGATGATAAAGAATTGTCTTTCAACATTGCATAGAATTTTCAATTTTTGTATTGATTCTCAATGAAAAATAAGAGAAAGTTAATACTTGATAGTGAATTTATAAAATTACAGCAATAAATAATGTGGAAGAATTGAAATTTTAATTAAATTGAATGTAAGATATTGAAGAAGATAATTTATGTTGACTATGAATTGCACCGACAATAATTAAGATAAGAATATTATGGAAAAATAACAATGCCAAATGCAACCAAGGATACTATATTCGATAACTAGCAAGCAAAACTTGCCAGATTTTTTTTTTTTTTCTTTCTGTCGGTCCTCTCTAAAGGGTACTGGAACTTATTCAATTAATGCTTTGAGCTATAAATAATCTAAATAAATGTAACTTATTCAATTCCTTTTTGATTATAAATAATCTATTTTGTAAATGTAATTATCTCATTATATTAAAATAAACATTAATTGAATAAGTTCCAAATTATAAACATTAATGTCTAAACAATATATTTTTAACTAAGTGAAACTTATTATGCAATAAAACAGGTGATACCTAAAATCCTGTATTTTAAATGAGGGCACAAAATTGTAAATTAAATGGACTTCCTTAAATTCACAATTTCATTGTTTTCAGAATAAGCTAAACCGTTGTAAAATATACTTGAAAATACTTTCTATTTATTTATTTCTCAAATTTAAACTCAAATACTTGAATTGTTGAAGAAAAGACAAAAATGCTGAATTACAAAAACTGAAGCTCGTAAAATTTGTCCTTATCCAAAATTTTTGAAAAATTAAACAAAACGAATTTCGCTAGCCCAATAATATTTATTTTGATGTACGGAATCTAATTATTTGAATAAAACAAGTAATGATTTAAATCAACGATACTTTATTCGTCAAGAACACATGTCCGTAATCTGTGCTAATTTTCTTTAGATTTATATTGACAGGTTATCTGTACATTCACTATTGTGATATTTTCAAAGGTGAACCATATCATCTATGAATAAACTAGAGATTATTATTTCTTTATCTATTTAAATTGTAGATTAAAAAAGACAAGAGTTACGTTACAGAAGTATTTTTGCTTGGTAATTGTGTTTTGAAAATTTAAGCTCATGGACTCTACCCTTGTCCATACTTTTTCTAATTTATCCCTTTATTTCAAGTTTATATTCAGGTACGACAAAAAAATATTGATATACTTTCAATTTACTAATTTTTGAAATTTAAACATAATAAGATATTGAAATTGAGCAATAAGAATTCATTAACCCAAAAAGCTTATCCCTTGAATATGCCCCATGTGGGGAACCATACCACATGTCTTGCTACACAACATCAGCATGGGCAAAAGTGAAATGCCAAGTGGCACACACGAATATAGATAACAAAATCACATAGAATCTATTTACTAGATAGTGTTTAACTGACATTGACTTCTACAAATCTCTGGAGAATAATTCTTCGGGGATTGCGATGTGGAATTATCTAAGTGCAAACACATATGTCAATTTATGGTGGTCCGACTCTTTGGTTCAAGAGCCTTCATTGAACTTGACGTGACCTTGGGCCATAAAACGTCCCTATTCAAGCTCCATTGTCAATTTCAAATAGCAAAATTGGCACTTAGGTCCTTGATTTAAGAAATTTCCGGGATAATTTCAATTTACATCTTTTCCCAATTTAATTTGATCTTAAGCATATTATAATTTATATGTGTGAGAGGTTATGTCAAAATCAAATATCAGTAAATAAATAAATCCCGATCTCCCTTCTTTTTTTTTTTTTTTTTTTCGGGGGATTTATAGCTATCTTTGGCTACATGGGCCTGGGCTTTCTCCAATCATTAATTATTTGTGGGCCGGTTGAAAACGAGCTCCCAAGTTGCATCCAGTTAGGCACCCAATTGCGTGCTGTCAAAGAAGAGATCGGATATCTGACCTAAAAAAAAAAAAAGAAAAAAAGAGATCGGATATCGAATTTCAATTATTGATGACATATGATTTAAGGGTATTTTGATTATATCATAAGCGGATATCCAATTTAAAAGCTCTCTTTATATAATATAAATAAATAGATAAAAACTCCATTTGAAGATGACACCTTAGCTATTTACCTGCATTATTATATAAATTGAAAATTTTGATTAATTGCACCCAAAAATTCGAAAAAAAATATACGGAAATATTTATTTTTTAATTCAAACCATGCTTTTAATTTTTCAGCTCACTATTGGAATTTTCTTCTCGAATTTGTTTTTATCAGAATGGATTTCAAAAAGTTGAAAAAGATTAAAAAAAATATCAAAGCCTTTCCTTCAAAAGTTGGAAAAAAGATTAAAAATGCCACTTTTTATATTTAAAATTACAACTATACCCTCGAGGGAGAAAAAAAATCCTCCAGGTTGAGCTGCTTTTTATTAATTATATAATTTAGTATTTGTTGTCGTAAGTCAATATTAAAAAATTTCGCATAATTTTGATTGTCCAAGTAAAAAAAACAAATAGTCAAGAAAAATTGTTATTAATATTAGACTTCGAAAAGGAGGAGTTAATGCGATTAAATTCTTGTATTAATCAAATTGTATATCGTAAAATGAAAAACATGCACGGATGTATTTAATTTGTTAGCTAAATTACTCCACGTCCTTGGGCACTGAAGAAGTAAGAACGCGAAAATAATTAGCAAAAGTAACGACTTTCATACTTTCATTCTATTTTTTTTTTTTTATGTAATCTTGAAACCCAAATTACATCAATATTTAAAAGAACTTTTTTTTTTCAATAATTTTGAAACTCAAATTACATTAATATTTGAAAGCGCTTAACTATATAATTTCGACGACATATACTTGAATCTTTACTATATAGTCCAAGACACTATATTTATATGGTCATAATTATATGTTGCCACAAGCAACACCACTTCTTCAAGCACCACACGGGGTGCATGTGCAGCTCGGCCCGCACCGGCAGTAGAATCGCCCGTTCTCAGCAGCCGCCGCAGCCGCCGCCAGCCCGCCACCGCAGGGTCTGCAGCCGCAGTTGTTCCCGGACAAGCACTCCTTGTGGCCCGCCCCTCCTCCGGCCGCCAGGGCTGCGCACCTGTCGCAAAACAACCAGCATCAAAACCGCTCAGACAACGTGAGAAACTCGAGTAGTGAGCTGGCGCCGTGGAATCCTCGGATCGACTCCGCCGCCTCACCTGCACGGGGCTCCGCCGGGGCAAGGATAAGGGCAGCCGCAGCTGGGGTCGCAGGCGACGGCGACGCGAGTTCCGGTCAGGTCCGCCATGAGAACTCCTCCTTCGGCTCTGAAGCTTGCTTTTTTACTGTAACTGGAAGAGGTTGAAGATGAACGAGGGCATCGGAAGGAAGGCGGCTTTTATAAGCAAGGTAAAGATGGGGGCCATGCATGGAGGATGGCACATGGTGGTACAAGCGGTGCATGGAGGACACGTGGCGCTTGCTTATTACTGCATTCCTCCGTTACAACTTTGACCGAGGGCCATGGAAGCCCGCCTCCTTTTGCTGAGGCTCCGTCAACGGTCGCTAAATTTTAGTATTTTTAAGTACTGAATTTTAATTATAGAGGCTCACCGCACTAAACTTTAAAACTTACTAATGAATAACTTCCAACCACTTGGGTATAATTATGAAGATTGATGGAGTCAAAAAAGGTTCGAATAAAGTCCGACCAAAATCGGAAGGCCTGTCCATGGCAATCCGACCACCTAGATCATGCAATATTAAAAATTGGAATCGACACTTTAGAGCAAATATCCGAGGGACTAACTTTCCATCTCAATATGGGGTAGGGGTGAGCAATAATCGAGTTCAATCCGGGAATTGAAGAAAACCGGCCCAAATCAATTGCTTTAAGGTTGAAATTAAGGAAAACTGATTAGGTTCCTAATCCGAAACCTGAAACCAACCCAAGATTGGTTTGGTTTCAATTCCAAGGCAAGACAGCTAGTTCTACCTTGGAATCATATGATTCCCCACTAAATCACTTTTGCAATCATCAAGAATTGAAGTGTTGTCTTCAACACGAAGAAACAACTACATAACTATTTGGCCAAGCAAATATTTTTATAGTGAAATGGTACTACTTTCACATTTGATTATAAGAATATGATTTTTTACCATAATATAAAATAATGCAATTCTTGGTTCCGATGGTTTAGAGATTGGCGATTCCAAAACAGATGGGTTTGATTCTCGATTCTTCACACAAACTGGAATTTGGCTCACCATGGAACCGATCACCCATAATTTGAAATCATTAAGAATAATGGTATGGACGGCAATGGATGAGCGAATAAAATCTTAAAGTACATTATCAAATTATTCTCATTGTAACTCATTTACTTCAAACTCTTTTTATGATAAAAAGACTCTTGAGTGACATATTTACCCTCCTACAAACCATTAAAATGTTAGAAAAAATTAAGATGAAACAAAAACTAAAAAAGAATCTAGAAGCTTCATGGCCGTTACTGTTCAACAACTTCAAGCGCACGTCCAGCCCTGCTTAGAGCCGCCTGGAGATCCGGCTGTGTTCAATTCCTCTTTCTTTTATTTTCTTTCTTTCTTTTTTTTTTTTTGGAACTTTTGTTGTAATATTCTTCCTTATTCCTTAGTGTTCATCTTTCTGAGAGAACTCTTCCATTTTCCATCTACTCTTTTTTTTTTTTTTTTTTTTTGGTCCTACATTTTTCCTCTACTTTCATTAGTCAAATACTAGCAAAATCAATCCATGGACTTTGCCACCTTGATCACTGCTTCTCCAAACCTTGGAAGTCTCTTTATAGAAAGATTGGCATATTGTAGCTCATATTTGCCCCGCCATGACTCTTCAAGGCATATTTCATGATATCACAAAATCCTACAGTTTTGACAAAAAAAAAAGAAAAGGAAAAAGGTTCAACAATGCATGGACAACCTTGACTGAGTTTGTTGTCCACAAATGAGCGCTTGAAGATGACGGATGGTGAATGGAAGAAGATGAACATTATTTGTGATAACCGTGCTTCAATTTTTTTTCTTTTCTGTTTTTATTTAACTTTATTTTTTCTAACATGGCATCAAGTGTCATGTCGAAGCCACATTAGATTTTTAATGGTGATTTCTAATAGAATCTTCACGAAGGGTAATTGTGTATTTGGATATTAGTTAGTGGTTTTTGTGTTGCAAAAAAAAAATTGAAGCAAATGTGACATGGTGGGTATAATTTTGGGTTCTTTGTGGTTTTTTCTTTTATTTTTGTGAGATAATTGTATCGGAAGTTCTAAAACTTGTCATGAAAATGTGATTGAGTTCTAAAACTTGAAAAAATGCAATCAAATTATTAAAATTTGTCAAATTGGTTCATTCAAGTTCTTTTGTTAATTTGGTTAATTTAGCTAATGGAAAATACTAACGTGATTAATTTTTAGTATTTTTTTCTCCTACAAGGTGATGGTGTGGTTAAATTGACATCATTTTGATCCAAATTTGACTTTTAATATAAATTTAAAATAATAAATATAAAAATAAGCTAACTTAAAAATTAAAAAAAACAAAAAAGAAGACAAACTAGCGGTGAGAGTTCAACACCACAGCCTCACCATTACTGAGAAGGGCTGTCGAGGGTGGGGGATGACCAGTGTTGAGGGCTCACTAGTTTGTCCTTTTTCTTCTTTCTTTTTTATTTTTTAATTTAGCTTATTTTTAAATTTATATTTGTATAAAATCAGATTTGGATCACAAAAACATTATTCTAATTTAGCTGTGAAACGTCCCTATTCAAGCTCCATCGTCAACTTCAAAAAGCAAATTTTGCTCTGAGGACCTTTTTTATCGTCGGTTTACATCTTTCCACCATTGTTACGGGCTTTGCAACTATCTTTAGATATTCCTAATTGGAAGGCTTGGCGTACGGGCTTATTCAGTTAGTAAATATGATTTATGGCCAACATTAGCCTCGATGCATGCAAAGTTATGGAGGCCATAGGTCTATTGACATTGCCAAGCAAGCAAAGAGATTGGAACAAGGTTATGGAGGGAGATGAAGATGGAAGCGGAAGATAAGATGTTGAGAAGAGGGGAAGTGGGAGGTAGGGTCACCAAATGGGCGGATTGGGTTGAGTTAGGTTGGGTTGGGTCGAAAATGATTCCATCCAAATTGATCCATTCATATGTTATACAAATTTAATGACTCATTAACATCACAACTTGACTTTACTTATTAACTTATGTTTTTTATATGGGTTAATACCTAAAAACTCAAATTGATATACTTGTAACAAATTTACCTCAAACTATTTTTTTGACCACTAAAAACTCCAAACTGGTATACCTTTGACAAATTTACTCCAAATTGGTACACTTGTGACAAATTTACCATTTGTTAGTTTTCGTTAAATTTTATTCTCAAATTATTAAGTTAAATGACACATGCAATTGACCGGTATGCTAATTTAGGATTTTACGCTCCGTTTGTCACCGTTTACAATTTTTGTGATTTTTTTGTGATATTAATTCAATTTAGCATATGGTATATTTGTTACAAATTTACCATTTTGGAGTTTTTTGCAGTTAAATAAATTAGTTTGGGGTAAATTTATTATAAATGTATCAGTTTAGGGTTTTTTATAGTCAATTGGGGTAAATTTGTCACAGGTATACCGGTTTGGGGTTTTTCATGGTCAAAAAAATAGTTTGGGGTAAATTTGTCATAAGTGTACCGGTTTGGGATTTTTCAAGGTATTAACCCTTTTTAAATTTAATCAAACTTATGAAAATCCATATTTACCAAGTTAACTCACTTTAAACTCTTCTTGTGTATATGTCAGTTAAATGAAACCGATATTTAGACTATAAGATGAAAAAGAATTGTCTTTTAACATTGCATAGAATTTTCAATTTTTGTATTGATTCTCAATGAAGAATAAGATAAAAGTTAGTACTTGATAGTAAATTTACAAAATTACAGCAATAAATAACATGGAAGAGTTGAAATTTTAATTAAATTGAATGTAAGATATTGAAGAAGATAATTTATGTTGATTGTGAATTGCACCAACAATAATTAAGATTAGAATATTACGGAAAAATAACAATGCCAAATGCAACCAAGAAAATATATACTTAATAACTAGCGGGCAAAACTTGCAAGATTAATAGAATTAAAATAATGGGTAAAAAAGAATAACATATACCTTAAAATTGGAACTTATTCAATTAATGCTTTGAGCTATGAATAATCTATTAATAAATGTAATTATCTCTATTCCATTATGAAAATATATATATATATATATATATATATAAATTTTATAAACTATATTTAAAATTTTGTAAACTTATTCGACTCATTTTATTAAAATAAAGTGAAGTTCACGTAATGATATAGTAAATACTTCAAATCATAAATAGGAAGGTCTAAAGGATATATTTTTAACTAAGTGAAACTTATTATGCAATAAAATACGTGATACCTAAAATCCTGTATTTCAAATGAGGGCACAAAATTGTAAATTAAATGGACTTCCTTAAATGCACAATTTGATTGTTTTCAGAATAACTTTTACCATTGCAAAATGTACTTGAAGATACTTTCTATTTATTTATTATTCAAATTTAAACTCAAATACTTAAATTGTTGAAGAAAAGACAAAAAAACTGAATTACAAAAATTGAAGCTCGTAAAATTTGTCCTTATCCATAATTTTAAAATACTAAACAAAATGAATTTCACTAGCACAGTAATATTTATTCTGATGTACGGAATATAATTATTTGAATAAAACAAGTAATGATTTGAATCAACAATACTTTATTTGTCAAGAGCACATGTCCGTAATTTGTGCTAATTTTCTTTAGATTTATATTGACAGGTTATCTATATGTTTTTTTTTTTTTGGCCAAATATCTATATGTTCACTATTGTGATATTTTCAAAAGTGAACCATATCATCTATGAGTAAGTTAAAAATTATTCTTTCTTTCTCTATTTAAATTGTAGATTAAAAAAGACAAGAATTACATTACAAAAGTATTTTTGCTTAGTAATTGTGTTTCAAAAATTAAAGCTCATGGACTCTATCCTTGTCCATACTTTTTCTGATTTATCCCTTTACTTCAAGTTTATATTCAGGTAAATGATTTTATCTTACTAATCTTTTGAAAATAAGAGATAGAAATTGAGATAGAAATTGAGAAATAAGAAATCATTAACCTAAAAAGCTTATCCCTTGAATATGCCCCCCGTGGGGAGCTATACCACGTGTGTTGCTGCTCAACATCCGCATGAGCAAAAGTGAAGTGCCAAGTGGCGCACACGGAAGCGAGCACTCTTGGTTCGGACCTTTATTATAGATAACAAAATCACATTGAGTTTATTTACCAGGATTGTGTTTTACCGACAATGACTTCTACAAATCTTTGGAGAATAATTCTTCAGGGACTGCGATGTTGAATTATTTATGCGCAAATACATATGTCAATTTATGGTGGTCTGACTCCTTGGTTGAAGAGAACTTGACGTGACCTAGGGCTATATTTCAAGCTCCATTGTCAACTTCAAATAGCAAAATTGGCACTTAGCTCCTTGATTTAAGAAATTTCCGGGAATATTTCAATTTACATCTTTGCCCAATTTAATGTGATCTTAAGCATATTATAATTTCTATATCTGAGAGTTTATGTCAAAATTAAATATCAGTATATAAATAAACCTCAATCTCCCTTTTTCTCGCGGGGGATTTATAGCTATCTTTACTGCATGGGCCTGGGCTTTCAGTAATGATTTGTGGGCCGGTTGAAAACGAGCTTCCAAATTGCATCAGTTATGCACCCAATTGCGTACTCTCAAAGGAGAGATCGTATATCGAATTTTAATTACGGGCATTTTGATTTTATGATAAGTGAATATCCAATTTAAAATTTTTCTTTATATAATATAAATAAATAGATAAAAACTCCATTTGCAGATGACGCCTTAGCTATTTACCTGCATTATTATACAAATTGAACATTTCGATTTATCATCACAATCACAGAGACAAGAATAAATCTATCAAATTAATTGCACCCAAAAATTCAGAAAAACAATATATGAAACAATGTATTCTTGAAAATTACAACTAGACCCTTGAGGGAGAAAATAACCTCCATCTTGAACTGCTTTTTGTTTGTTATATAATTTAGTATTTGTTCTTGTAATTCATTATTAAAAAATTGCCGCATAATTTTGATTGTCCATGTAAAGAAACAAATAGTCGAGAAAAATAGGTTATTAATATTAGACTTCGAAAAGGGGAAGGTTGATGCGATTAAATTATTGTATTAATCAAATTGAATATCTTATAAATGAAAAGCAAGCACAAATGTATCCGATTCATAACAAAATTTTAGGACTTTTCATAAATTTATCATAGTTTTTTTTAATATATAATTTTGAAACCCAAATTACGTTAATAACGAATGTTTTTGACAAGAATTTAAGCATTGTCTAGACATGAAGAATAACAAATGTTTTTGTAGTGAAATGGTACTATTTCATATTTAATTATAAGAATATGATATTTTACCATAACATAAAATAGTGTGGTTCTTGATTGTGGCGGTTCAGGAATTGGCAATTCTAAAACCAATCCGTTTGATTCTCAATTCTTTACATAAAGTGGGATTTGGCTTACCATAAAATCAATCACCCATAATTTGAGAATCGTTAAGAGTAACGGTATGGACGGGGATGGATGAGCACATAAAATCTTAAAGTACATCACTAAATTATTCTCATAGTAACTCAGTTACCTCAAATCTTTTTCGTGATAAAAAATTATCTTCCTACGGAAACACTATAAAAATATTAAAAAAATAAAATGAAACAAAAACTAAAAAGGACTCGAAGCTTCATGGCCGTTACTGTTCAATGTCTTCTAGCGCCCGTCTAGCCCTGGTCAGACCCACCTGGACATCCGGCGTACAATCCCTCTTTCTTATTTTTCCTTTTTCCTTTTTTGTTTTTTGTTTTTTTTTTTTTTTTTGGCTTTTGTCGTAATATTCTTCTTTATTTCTTTAGTGTTCATCTTTTTGGGCGAACTCTCCATATTCCATCTACTCCTTTTTTTTTTTTTTTTTTTTTTTGCCTTTGAGTTCTACAATTTTTCCTATACTTTCATCAGTCAAATACAAGCAAAATGAATCAATGGACTTTGCCACCTTGATCACTGCTTCTCCAAACCTTGGAAATCTCTCCTTAGGAAGATTTGCAAATAATAGCCGATATTTGCCTTGACTCTTCATGGAATATTTCATGAAAACACGAAATCCTAGGGCTTCGAGAAAAAAAGGAAAAAGGTTTAACGGTGCACGAACAACCTTGACCGAGGTTGTTGTCCACGGATGAGTGCTTGAAGAAGACGAACAGTTCATGGAAGATGATGAACATTATTTGTGATAACCATACTTCAATTTTTTTCTTTTCTAGTTTTTATTTAATTTTATTTTTTGACGTGGCACGAGCATCATGTCAAAGCCACGTTAGAATTTTAATGCTGATTTCTAATAAAATCTTACCAAAGAGTAATGTGTTTTATGGGTGTTAGTTCGTGGTTTTTGTGTTGCAAAAAAAAAAAAAAAAGCAAATGCGACATGGTGGGTATAATTTGAGATTCTTGGTGATTTTTTGTCTTTTTTTATTATTAAGATAATCGCAGAAAAAGTCCTAAAACTTATGATGAAAGTCCGATTGAATCCTAAAACTTGCAAAAAATGCAATCAAATCCTAAAACCTATCAAATTGGTTCAATCGAGTTCTTCTATTAATTATTTCCAATTTAGTTAATGGAAAATGTTGATATGGCATTTTTTAGTATTTTTTCTCTCCTACAAGGTAATGGCGTGGTTAAATCAACATTGTTTTGGTATAAATCTGACTTTAATACAAATTTAAATAATAAAATATAAAAAATAAGCCAAATTTAAAAAAAAAAAAAAAAAAAAAGAAGAAAAAAAGACAAACTAGTGGTGAGAGTTCATCATCACAGCCCCACCATCGCTAAGGAGGGTTGGCGAGGCTGGCGAGGCTGGGGGATAGTTGGGGGTGAGGGCTCACTAGTTTATCCTTTTTCTTCTTTCTTTTTTATTTTTTTAATTTAGCTTATTTTTAAGTTTGATATTGGTATTTCATTATACAGCCACATTATTGCCATGTAAGAGAGAGAAAATATTAAACAAAAGCTTCATCAACATTTTCCATTTTCTAAATTGGACAGAGTTAATGGAAAAGACTCAATTGCACCAATTTAACGAGTTTTAGAATTTGATAAGTTTTAAGACTCAATCAGACTTTCATGACAAGTTTTATAACTTATGTTATGCTTATCCCTATTTTTTAAATTGCAACTACATGCTATTATGGGAAAATTCCAATTAAGAGTCTCAAATGTCCTCATTTTTTTTAAAAATAAATGCTTGAAATAAACTTTGTTTCCAATAAGAGTCTTTGTTATGTTAGTCTGAAAGAAGGGCTTGGCCTCATCGGCTCGTCAAGGGCATTTGTGTCATTTACTTATTTATTTATTTTCTTTCTTTTTTCTTCTTATATTTTTCCTTTCCTTTTTGTTGGTGGCTAGTCTCAGGCGATGGCTGGCCATCGGCAATATCTAGAGAGAGCAAGGCACAGTCGAAAGCCACAAGTGAGGGCCGCCTTCGCCAGCCATAGCCAAGACTTGCCCTTGCTAAATCTAGGCGGGACTCAATTTTATGTTTCGCTAACATTGCGTAATATGACTAGCGAAAAATGCTAATGTGGTTTTTTTATTTGTATTTAATCTTTCCCACGTGGTGTTTTACGTGGCGTTAAGGTTAACTAAAATACTAAGACAATGTTGTTTTGATCCAAATCCTAATTTTTACACAACATCTTAATTAAATTAGGTTTAAAAATCCAAAATATTTTCATAAAAAAGACAAACTCAAAAGAGAAAAAAAAAGGCTAAAATTTAAAAAACACACACACTAAAAGGAAAAACCAGGGCCTCCACATGTGGTCACAGCCCCATCGCAGTTGGGGTGCTAGCGACCCGACTGGCCATTGCTAATGCCCCTACTGGAGTTGGGGTGGCGGCCACAGGCTGGAGGGCCTACATTTTGTTTCATTTTCAAAAACTTTTAGCTTTCTCAATTTTTAATCTATTTTGAATAAAATTTAGGTTAAAATTACCTTTGGACGAAAATTCTCTTGATCGGCTGGAATATTTAGTTGGCTGGTAAGGCCAGACTCTTATTTAAAACTCCCATGGTTATCTCAGATCTTTTTTTTTTTTTTAAACAAGATTTAACTTAGGCCCTCATTTGAGAAAATAATAACACTTCATATCTTTAATTGAATTCTTTTAATTTTTATTTTACCTCGCACACATGCAGGTTGATTCCAACGAAATGGGACACAATATTCAATAATTTTGAGGACCAATCCGGTTCTCTCCTTTTTCCACAAAAAATCAAGATATTTTCCATGTAAACCATTTCGAATTTCAAGTAAATGTGTGATCTGGCGAATAGTCGAATTCAATAGATTTTGCTTGGCCATATCTCCTTGAAAATTGATAAATTTACAAATACCCGTAGCTAGGTAATTCCCTTTTCATATGTAATAAGCTTGTCTATTGTATGAGGTAAATGGAACGCACGAATTAGACACGCACACCTAATGTGAAATAGAAAAGAATTTTCATGTGACAGACATAATG
Source organism: Eucalyptus virginea (assembly GCA_014182375.1). Taxonomy (NCBI): domain Eukaryota; kingdom Viridiplantae; phylum Streptophyta; class Magnoliopsida; order Myrtales; family Myrtaceae; genus Eucalyptus; species Eucalyptus virginea. The sequence goes on along the minus strand of CM024520.1, from coordinate 3,565,627 downwards.
GGTTAATAAAAGCACATATGATTTTAAAATTGAGCCCTACACAAAATGACTACTATGTTCAGTTGGGCGATCTGATAAAAAGTACGTTCTCCTGCAAGGAGAACTTTGCTCAAATGTAGCCCTTCACTCCTCTCTCTCTTTTGCTTGTACAGGAGGGAAAAGTTCGTCCAAAAAGAGGATCTTTTGGATCGCTTCGTTGAAGCGAAATCCCGTGGCATTGGATTTGATTAGCGAGTTGACGCAACAATCTGTCCCAACCCTGTGTCTCTCACATCCACCGGCTCTTCGCCTTTTCAGGGTCCAAGCTTGATCCGCAATTCTCTCCCTCTCTTTTCCTCTTTCTCTCTCTCTCTCTCCCTCCTTTCTTGCCCCTCCCGCCTCACATTTCGAAGCAAAAACCAACTTAGAGCAGACGTTATGGTTTTTTAGACATTTCCCATTTAGAATTTTCCTCCGTGGCAGCTCGGAAGTTCGAACGTTTGGTTGCCATCCTTGTTCTTGTTCCAAGGTAATTGCAATGCCCGTGCGCTTTCGTGATCTGGGTTTTTCGTGTTTATTGGCATTTGTGATTTCGGCGTCTGATTCGGGGGTTTCTTCCTTGATGGGCTTTTCAGGCATTGGGGGTTTCTCAGCATAGGAGGGAGAACTTTGGGTTGCAAATAAGGACGGGGAACTTTGGTTGATCTTCTGGATCAGGGTTTTTCCTCATTCGTTTTTGCCATAGGATTAAGCATTTCTTGGTTTTCGCGTTGAAGCAATTCACCAAGGGAAAGTTGTAGAAATTGATAGGAATTAAGATCCTCTGGTTTCTTTTGGGAATGCTGATCGATGACAGTCTCAATTTTAAAAAGAGGGGTTTCTCTCGGAACCGGTACTTTGATTTGACGAAGAGGGCAAATTTGAAGTGGGATAATGGGTTGCATTTGCACCAAAGGAATTCTTCCCGCCCATTACAGGATTAAAGACGGGGGTTTGAAGCTTAGCAAATCTTCAAAAAGGTCTGTTGCATCCTTAAGGAGAGATGAACTGGCGGTTTCAGCCAATGGTGGAGGCAACGATGCTGCAGATCGACTGATATCAAGCCCACATGAGGTTGAGAATGAAGTGGAGGATAGGAAAAACGTTGATTTCAATGAGAAACTGTCAAAATCCCTTCAAAGACGAGCTACAATGGACGTGGCAAGTGGGGGACACACACAAGTACAGTTGAAAGTGGGTAAAGTAGGTGGCTTTCCCCTTGGTGAGAGAGGAGCACAAGTGGTAGCCGGATGGCCTTCTTGGCTGACAGCAGTGGCCGGAGAAGCTATTAACGGATGGGTGCCTCGAAGGGCCGATTCATTTGAGAAGCTGGAAAAGGTCATTTCTCTGCCTTTATCTTTTATGGTGGATCTCCAATAAAAAGAAAAAGATGCACATTTCTTTTAACCCAAGTGTATGTTCTTTAGCTAGTATTGAATCTTTTTGTTTACTATTTGCTAAGTTGTGGACATAAACTACTACCTTTCTTGAAAACTTTTGATGCCGCGTAGATCCATGTTAGCTAGACATTAATTGAAAAGCATGTTTGAACTACTTGGCTCGCATTTTAGCTCACCCTAGTCAATTTTTTTTTTTTTATTTGACAAGTTTCAGGTGAATGGAAAAATTTGTGATGTTCATTTCTGGAGAGGCATAAACAGTTTTTATCTCGCAAGTGTTAAATAGGACACTGGGACCATACTATGTCGAATGATGGATGTATCTGGTCTTAAACTTGTAATCACCGCATGTTTCCTAGAGAAAACTTTCAACCATATTAAGCCTTTTTAAGCCGGCATGCTATGTGAACTCCAAGGGGTTGCTCAAGTGGTGAGCATAGTTGTCATTCTCGCTTAAGGCTTGGGCTTAAATCACCACACTTGTGCATTCTCTTGGAGTCACCCCAGGAGCACAAACTTACGTGTTTATGGCAATTACTTGATGTGCATGTGACATAGGGTCTGTCACATCTGATGGGGACTAATTGGGTGCTCAAGTAGCCTGGACACCATTGACATTCATCAAACAAAAAGCTGGGATGCTATGCGGGATGATGTTAGAGTGAGAGGTTTTGGTTGGAATTAGTCAGTTCAGTTAGACACCACTCCATTGATAAGCCGTTGATCAATAAAACATTGTCAATGGCTCATATGATCGAAAGGTCATTGTTACCATTTGGATAGTTTCTTGAGATGTTAGTGATGGAATAACTACATGAATTTTTGGGATTAAGAGAGCCTTGATTTCAAATGTACACGTTCTATCCTCATTCAGAGAATTCTAAGGCACATGACTCGTTGATTTGACATTCCAGTAAAAAGGTAGAGTCCTTCCATGAATTGATAGAGACAGAGTTAGTAGACATCTTAAATGCATTTTGTTTAACTCTGGATACTCTAGTATTTTTCCCTTTTGTGCATTTGAGCATTTATTCTCAGCTCTCTCAGGGATATTTATAGCTAAGAGATAGTTCATGAGTATAGACACCTAATGTTTTTGTTGACTACCTGTGAAAAGAATCTATATTCTAAAATCCTTCCCAATGATACAGATTGGGCAAGGTACTTACAGCAGTGTATATAGAGCACGTGACCTGGAAACGAATACAATTGTAGCCTTGAAAAAGGTTCGATTTGCTAATATGGACCCAGAGAGTGTTCGATTCATGGCAAGGGAGATAATTATCTTGCGAAAGCTTGACCATCCAAATGTCATGAAGCTGGAGGGTTTGATAACTTCAAGGGTTTCTGGCAGTCTGTATCTTGTGTTTGAATATATGGACCATGATCTTGCTGGCCTCGCTGCCACTCCAAGTATAAAGCTCACTGAATCTCAGGTACACGCTTGTTGTGTTTAATACTTCCTTGGTTGAATTAAATGTTATTCATGTGACCAGCAAGTTGGGTAGAGTATGGATAAGGTGGAGTTGTTCTAAGAGGCTACTGCATCAATTGGACAGTAGAACAAAAGTTTGTAGGTTTATGTAGCTTCCCAGGTTTTCTCACAATTGATGCTTGAGTTTCTATCATCATTCCTTAGATCTTCTCATTTACCATTTGATGTTGCATCTTCACATTTACCGTTAGCTATATAGTCTTGAATATAAAAGGGAGAATGTGGACATTTAATTTTAGATCAAAACTCTTTCTTCTATATAAGGTCTTCATTCCTAAGCATTATCTGTAATTGTGATTCACCACTTTCTACTTGCTGTAGTTTCTTACTAAACTATAAAGATGATATAGACTTTCTTTGACTGACTTATTTTTTTAATTTCTTCCTCTAGATCAAATGTTACATGCAACAACTACTTCGTGGACTTGAATATTGCCACAGCCATGGTGTTCTACACCGTGACATAAAAGGCTCTAACTTGTTAGTTGACAACAATGGCAATCTCAAAATTGGAGACTTTGGATTGGCAACTTTTTTCCGGACCAATCAAAAGCAGCCTCTAACAAGTCGCGTAGTCACTCTCTGGTACCGACCTCCTGAGCTGTTGCTTGGTTCTTCAGAATATGGAGCTTCTGTGGATTTGTGGAGTTCTGGTTGCATCCTAGCTGAATTGTTTGCTGGGAAGCCCATAATGCCTGGAAGAACAGAGGTGCCATTCCTTATGTGGTGCCTAATTTGTTTACAATATTAGAACATTGGGAAAAACATTGTATCAGTCATATAGTGTTTCGAAAATTCTATACCCAATGTTTACTCGAGCATTTTTGCCTTGTGTACAACAGCTTGATGTCTATACTTTTGGTTACATAAAATCTAATCTAAGAGTCTTGAAGAGCATTCCATAGTCTACTTATGCATGACATAAATTATAATCAGCATCAATTTCATAGAAAATGGCAACAGAATTTGATTTTACAAGCTTCTATTTCAGGGTTTTGTTGATTCATTTATGGCATTTTCTGTAAGAGGGTGGATGTGTCATATCTACCTTAATATGTAGTGTTGTGTAAAGCTAATGTCAAAATGCAATCTTAAATATTTCCGAGTCTATAATAAATATTTAAGCACTTCTGAGTCTATAATAAATAATTGTCTATGCGATTCACCAATTCTTATCTGATCATGAAATATTTGTAGGTGGAGCAATTGCACAAAATTTTCAAACTTTGTGGGTCTCCGTCAGAAGAATATTGGAAGAAGTCAAAATTGCCACATGCAACCATTTTCAAGCCTCAGCAACCTTACAAGCGCTGTCTCCTGGAGACATTTAAGGATTTTCCTTCATTTGCATTGGGCCTGCTAGATGTTCTTCTTGCAGTTGAACCAGAATGCCGTGGAACGGCTTCCTCAGCCCTTCGGAATGAGGTGGGTCCTAAGTTTTTCCTTTTCAGCTTTCTTGATGTCATGTATGGTTTGTTCCTCCCTAGCATGTCTACTTTTAAATATTTTACATTTTGTGTGCCAATTTTCTTATTGTTATTGCAACTTTGAATAATTCAGCAGATTTCTTTGAAGACATTAAATAGTGCAATCATGTAATTTGATATGACATGATAGTTTTGCCAGGAATACTAACCTTCAAACTACAACCTTTTTCATGAAACAATGTGATAACTTTTTAATAGGATATTGAATCAAGTGGGGCCTGTGTTTTTAATATTGACTTACTGCTCAGTAAACAAATTTTAGGAAGAAATTTTTTCTATCTATGACGCTGCAAGCTGATCTTTTGCTTTTTATCTTCCTTTTAGTTACAACTGCTAATATCCTTTACTTTGATTTACTATCCCAGTTCTTCACATCCAATCCTCTTCCAAGTGATCCGTCAAGTTTGCCAAAGTATCCATCAAGCAAGGAGTTTGATGCCAGACTTCGAGATGAGGAAGCCAGAAAGTGAGTCATCTTCTGTGTTGTTTTACTAAAAGAAATCTCCACTTTTGGCCATAAATGTGGCTGTGGGTCTGTGCTGATTAGAGAAACAGTCTTTAGCACTAATTTAAAATCTGATCACAGATGGCTAGCCGAAAAAAAAAAAAAAAAATCCCAAATGAAAGAACACCTCTACAGAAAGTTTGAAGTCTTGTCAAAATCTTGCTATATAGAAACCGATAGAAAAAAGGACTTTCTGTTAATTACTTGCTGCAAATGAACTATCAACTAGTTCATCCTTGTACAAACAAAAACGTTTCATCAAGTTTCCACTTTTGTACTGTAAAATAAATACGACCATTGTTAATGCAGTTACTTTTCCCTTTTTTCAAAATGTGTAATGGCGGAGGAGTTGGATTGACATATTATGGGGAAGGAAAAATTTGCTTATGTAGCCACTTAGAATTGCTTCATGAGAAGTGTTTCCTACACTCCACATCATGCTACTAACCCTACAATTGGTTGATTTTTATTCCAGGCGTAAAGCTACTGCCGGTAAAGCTCGTGGTCTTGAATCAATTAGAAAGGGTTCGAAAGAGTCTAAAGTTGTGCCTACATCAAATGCCAATGCTGATTTAAAGGCATCCATCCAGGTAACTTGACCTTCTAATAATATCTCATACATATATGTAAGTTGAAGGGTTGGATGTGAGTGCCTTAACACAAATTCAGCGTAGGCATACATATATTGCAGAGGGACCCATTTTTTCATAGCTTAACTGCATTTATTATTATTTTTATTACCTTCTTTAGAAGCGACAAGAGCAATCGAATCCCAGAAGTACCAATGAGAAACCAGGAGGAACGACCCAGAACAATTTCATTCTATCTAGACAATCAGCACAACCCAGTCTTAATGGATCAACACAAATTGGAAATGCAAATGAGGTTGAGGCTTTGATTGTGCCAGACCGAGAACTTGATTCTCCAAGAGGTGGGGCCGAGTTGAGAAGGCAGAGATCTTTCATGCAAAGAAGAGCATCACAGTTATCCAGGTTTTCTAATTCTGTTGCAGTGGGAGGTGATTCGCATCTCGATTGTAGTAGGGAGAAGGGTGCTGACACCCAATGGAGGGATGAGGCTTTTGTTGCCAGGTGTAGTCATCCAGATGGTGGTGAATTAGCGGGAAAGCATGACTGGTCACATCATTTGTTACATAGGCCGATATCTTTGTTTAAGAAGGGGGGAGAGCACTCCCGGAGGGAGTCCATCGCGGTAATTGCATTATAACTTAAACAAGCTATTTAACTTTGTCTTTGCTAGGGATTTTTTTTCCCATTTTCCGGTTCCCTTTCCACTTAGTTGAAGGTGAAATAATCTGACTCAACCATTTTCCTTTTATAAATATAGCTTTGGTAATGCTGTTTAGTGTTTCTTGGCATTCTCTGTATTTGTTTTCCTTTATTTACTAGCACGAATAAAATGCTTGGGATATGGAGTTGAAAAAAGCAATGGACGTCATCATGTCCATGTGGTCATTGGAAGTTTTGTGCTAAGTGCATCTTTCTCTCTTTGCTCAAACGACTTGCTATGACAATTGGTATTGAATGTCTTTGCTCATAAAATATTGAGAGATCAATCGAAAGTATCTGAAAAATCATAAAAAATTGCTTTGGAGAATAATTTTATTGGTAGCTTCATGTCAAATGTCAAAGAATGACATCAACTAATTGTTGAGTATAGATGAGGATCATTTTTTTCTCTTGCCTTTGGTGTGGTGATTCGCAAGCTATGATCTAAAAAGCTGATTATCTTCTCTTGCTTGTGTTTGCAGAGTTATTCTCCCAAAAGGAGCCGAATCCACTATTCTGGACCTTTGCTTCCCTCGGGAGATAACCTCGATGAAATGCTCAAGGAGCATGAGCGGCAAATACAAAATGCCGTCCGGAAAGCTCGCCTTGATAAGGTCAAGACGAAGAGAGAGTATGCCGATCACGGGCAGACAGAGTCACTTCTCTATTGGGCAAATGGTAGGTGATTATAAGGATGACAAGGAGTAAGTGCATTTCTCTCTCGAAGCAAGGAGGCCCATGAGATGGCAACACTGTTGACAGGAAGCAGAATTCCTATCCAGAAGCGGTAAAAGATATGATCGACACAAGCATTTTGTGTTGGAGCCTCAGCTAATGGTATGTCATCGAGTACTTTTTCGAAGCACTTGATGATGCTCCTTGTGTCGTATCAAATCCGAAGCAATCGGATTTGGTAAAATCAGGTGGCGGTCTTGTTTGGTGCTCCAACAATGGAAAGAGCTGTATATTGTCAATGTTTACTCTGATTGTTGGAAGGATTCTCTGTACAGTGATGGCCCATCCCTATCTTAACATTGATTGTTCCCTGATTATGGAAATGTTACTACATAATTCGAAATAGTATGGCTGAATTCTGGTAATATGAGGCACGGTATACTATATAGTCCCCCTCCAGCTTCAATCCCTCTCATGCTCACTCTAGCTCCCTATTTGTTCGCTCCCTTCTCTTCAGCTCCCTCTTTTGCTCAATTCGCTCTAGTTCCCTCTCTCGCTCTTGCACCCTTACCGATCGGACGGAATGATGAGTGTTTTCTACTCACAAGATAATTTGTTTTGTTAGTTCTCCTTCCTTGGTTATGCTGCCTGCCATATATAAACTAAACAAAACACAAGCCTAACATTAAAAAAAATAGGAAAAAATAGGAAAAAGTAGGAAAATAGTGAAAGCAGATGGTAGTGGTCATTAGATGAGTTCAGAAAGACAAGCCTAACAAAAAAAAAAAAAAAAAAAAAAAAAAAAAAAAAAAGTTTAGAAAGACAAGCCTAACATTAAAAAAAGAAGAAGGATAATAGTGAAAACAGTTGATAGTGGTCGCTAGATGAGTTTTCTGTCTTCCATAGTCATGCATTGCTTGCCATATGTAAACTAAAAGAAATGCAAGCCTGACATTAAAAAAAAAATAGGAAAATAGTGAAAGCAGTTGATAGTAGTCGTTAAATGAGTTCAGAAAAGCAAGTCTAACATATATATAAGGATAACAGTTGATAGTGGTCCCTATATGAGTTTTCTTCGTCGAGAACGCATCTTTAGTGGCAGCCGCCACCGCCCTTTTTCGCTCTTGAGTACTTGTTGCTGCGGGGTCTAGATGGCAAGATTAGGAGCTAATGACCAGCGTCTCTAAATTAGGACACATCCACCTCAAGCTTTCCGTTAGTCGAGAACTGGTATCAACATCTCCAGAAGTGTTGCACAGGATCTGAAGTCTTAGATGCTTGACATTCCACAATGGAGGAAGCATTTCACTTCTAATTTCTTTTGGAAGAACCAATGCCTATGTATATAAAAAGAAGAATAACAAGATTCTAACGTTGAGTTCACATTAGCATACAAATACTCGATACAAAATACTGATTTGGAAAACATTTACTTACCTTGACTTCCTTACAAATCAGTGTTAACGAGTCGCAACGGCCGAAATACCTTACGAACTTGGCCGCCTTGAGATAACTCCTCCTCTTGTTGCGGACTCCAAAATCCACCTCCAGTCTCGCATTGGCCAATTTTGTCGAATCTTGTGGACCGATGACTAGGATGTTGGGGCCGTCATATTGGAACGACACGAGATTAGGAGTTTGGGTCTTTACTCTTATCAGAGACTTGAATGCAGTCAAGGCGAGGGTATTGAATCCAGTCAAGGCGAGGTGCTTGAGATTCTTGTGAGTTATCCTGATGCGCTCGGCGGACGGACTCCCTTTGAGCCTCAAGGTCTCTAGGAGGTGAAGCTGAGAGACCGCTTTTCTAATGGTCCCGATTCCGACCATGCACAGATCCAGAGCAAGCTCCCTCAGATTTCTAGTGCCATGTACTTGGAGAGCTGACAACTCCTCATCCGGGTAGGGCATGGTGAAACAGGATGTGTAGCTGAAGGATATGAGGTTTGGGGCTGATATTGAAATCGAAAGGTTTTCCTTGTCAAACATGGCCGATGCCTCAAAAGTCTGGAGCTTCGGTCCACAGATGAGGAGGTCCTTGGAGCGGGAGCAGTCGATCAGCTCCACGCGCCGGAGTGCCGGGCAGCTCAGCATTAGCTCGTTCGAGAATTCTTCGCTCTTTTGGACTCTGTGTAGGACCAGTTCTTCCAAGCGAGGCAGCCTCGTCTTGACGCCCTCCATTGAGAGGTGGCTCACGTGGAGGACAGAGATGGTGTCAGACACCAAGTCGGGGCACATTTGCTTGTACCATCTACTGTCGGGATAGTTGACGATGCGGCCAAGACTAAGGTGTCGGAGATTGTGACTCGAGGCGATATCTATCCACTTGGGCACTATGGGTTTCAACTCATCGTCTCTTGCGAAGACCAACAAGCTCATCGAGTTGATGCTGAGGTTGAGCTCATGGCGCCGCGTGATGTAACGATCGATATATTCTAGAAAAGTATCGTGCTCCCCAACGTCTTTTCTCCCGAAGGTTTTTTCATCGAATTCTAGAGCAGGAAGAGTGTTGAAGGCATGATTCCAATCTCTAGAGAGGATGCACATTTGTGTTGCGTCCCTCGGAGACAATCTTGACATGATTTCTTGAATCATCGATTGAGGCAAATAAAGAGCACGGCCTTCGGAGATCTCCGCCATCATCGTCAACAAAACTTTCTGCAATAAAACAAAAAACGATTGGATTTACGTGATAGCAAAACCGTACACAGTGAAATCCTAAAGCGCAACAACAATAGGCCAAAAGAAACACTAGCGTCACCCTTGATCATACACTAATAACAGTGACACGATGCCCGGGAAGAGCCGTTAAATTTATTGAAAACCAACGAATTACGAACTGATTTATCGAGACTACAGAGCACCGCACGCCTCTTATACAAAACGCCGAAAAGATTTCCAATGACAGGATCAGTCAACTTCTTCCGGAGGCTGACTTTATAGGAACAATAAACCACGGAGGATGGGGTAAGCCAAGTCACCTTCAACGGGGTTGCTTTCCCCTTTCTCTTCAGTTGAAACGAGAACGCACAAGACGATGGCTCTTCTACTCCTCCTTGGCACTTCAAGAGTGTAAGCACAGGGGAAGAGCGGGGATTGTAATGCCGAGAGCAAACTCGTTATTTTCCTAAATCTCTCACCCAGTCCTAACAGGGCTCAGGATAAGGAAACGTGGAGATTAGCAAATCCGAATTATGTTCTCGTTGGAAACAATTGTTGGAAAACCATGCGCAATCTATATCCTGCTCAAGTTGAACAACTAATACAAGTATAACACCTCCTTAATAAATTATTTTCTATGACTTCACCATAACATTGTTTCATTCGGTAGTTGCTTTTATAAATTAAATTCACTCAAATGAAAAATCAGGATAAAACCTACAATAAAAAACTAAGAAGATATATCTAGTTTTAAATATGGCTTATCCAGTGCTTAGTTTAAATATAGCTTATGGAAAAGGTATCTAACAATATATCTGATCATTAGATTACTTACTCGTGAGTTACAAATTATGGATATTACTTGCATATCAACTTAGTTAAAGATAAATACTTATGATTTTCAGATTTGTTCCTCTGATCAGGGATGACCCAAAACATAACCCAATCAATTCAAATGTGGCGAGAACCGAAGAACATAAGAACCGAGAAACCCTCGGCATCTCATTCTATGGATGCTTTCCAAACCACTCATCAATCACTTTTCCTCCTGAGATCTCGCCTACGTAACTCAATTTACAGCTTGCGCTAAAAGAGACATTAATCTGGATAGTAACAGTATCACGAACAATGCCTGCTTCTACGGACACAATGCTAGCTCTGACTGAAGAAGAAGGTAGAATGGTACGCGAGACTAGCGTGAGATGGTACCACGGCCAAAACTTCATCTGCTTTAGGGAATTTCGAAAGACGATTCTCAAAGTACGAGAAATCCGCCTGACCTGGCTAAGCCAAACCGATGGTCAAAGTTCCTGGCTAAACCTCGCTGTCGCGGGGACATTCTCTTGGGATCATGCATGTAGCCAACACGGAAACTTCACATGTACTCGATGACTGACAAATTAAACGAGGCCTCGCATTGCTACTCAAATCAACAGGCAATAGAGAGTTGTTTACAGGAAATATAGGCGCATTTAAATACGTGTAGCTGTATTTTCAAACTCTTGCACCTATTTGTAGATCAAGCAGGCACAACGTATTAAAACTTGTGGGTTGGCTTTTTTTGGAATTGGTGATTACCCTTTTTAGTTCCCTTCTCAAATGCTTATGGGTTGGTTTTCGGTTTTGATCCAGATTGCATTGGCTATCACTGTTGAAATAGCTATTTGGAGAGTGTAGTATTGTTTGGATGGAATTTTGCACTTGAATTGGGTTTCTTCGATAACGTGAAGTTGTGGATTTGGGTATCAGGGAAGCCTGAGGCCGATGTCGTGGTCATTGGAAGTGGTATCGCTGGTCTCTGTTGTGCTGGGCTTCTTGCCAGATACAACCAAGACGTGCTTGTGCTGGAGAGCAAGGACCAACCAGGAGGTGCTGCTTACGCGTTCGACATCAAGGGGTACAAGTTCGACTCCGGTCCTTCGCTGTTTTCTGGCTTCCAATCTAGGGATCCTCAGGTGAATCCTCTTGCACAGGTAATCTGATTTCCATCACTCTAAGTTGCCCCATTTTTTCTTTAGCATGAATCAAGTGCAGATTGTTTATGTTTATATGGCCGCTTTTCCATTGGTATACTCCGGTGTTGTTTTCGCCTCTGGATGATATTAATAGATAACGGCATTTCTCATGTATCAGGCGTTAGATGCATTAGGAGAGTCTGTTCCGTGTGCTAACTGTGACTCCTGGATGGTGTACATACCAGAAGGTGAATTTTTTTTCACGTATTGGTCCAATAGAGTTTTTCAAGGTGGATCCTTCTTTTCCCTGTGGTTTTGTATATCTATAGCATCATCCCTTGGACTTAGCTTTAGCACATCTATGAATATATGAATGTCGTATCAGTTTTAAAAATGTTACTGGACCAATTGCCAAATTCATCTGTCGAATTGAAGATTGGACAGAATGGTCTCATTTATCATGTTCTGCTTAATATGAAACAGATATGCGGATAGCCAGACAGCTGAGCCCAAGTTAGTTTAAATCCACTGGTGCTCAGTTGTCGAGGATATGGATGCTAACGTGGAAAAAGCTGGTCATCCCTTTTTGATAGACAATAAGGCAGCTTAATACAGAGTCCTTAATGCCAAGACGATTTATGATGCAAGGCATCGTGGTGCGAATATCAAGGGGAAAGAATGTCTTTGCATAGATTTCCCAGATGACGCTAAGTGTCTGGCGTCAGCTGAACAGAATTAACTTAAACAACGGAAATGGTTTCTGTGGCAAAAGACGATTACCAAGCTGTTATGACGAAAGCATTCATTGAGTAGACTGCCAAGGCCGAGAATGTGAAGATTGTCATTTATCTTAGGTACACTGAAGAAATGAACATGCATAACCTAGATAACTTATGAAGGAACTTTTAGATACATGTAGTGGCAGGAAAACTGTTTGTTTGAGGTAGAGAAGTCTTGTCTGGATTGAACATTACCTCCTGAAAGTCTTGACAGATCTCCAGTCAAATTCAGGGAGCGTCGTAATCAGCCTCCTAGGCCGAATTGGATATATTACAAACTTAGGGAACATTCAAAAGAGACCGTTGTTTACATAGAATTGACTACTATTTTAAAGAGAAAAACAGTAATATTGCTTCATATGTTCTTGTAAGAATTTATGTGGGTCCACTGATGGCAATTTGTGAGCCTGGTAATATTGTCTCTGTAGTTCTTCAGTCAATGCCCATGATGTTTTAAATTTTATAGTATGTTCTGCTTATGCTTTTAATTAAATCTTAATCCAGGACCTCGAGAAGTATGCAAGTCAAAATGCCGTGCAAGAATGGAAAAGGTCATGGTATCTCCTGTTCTATTCTGTCTCATTTGTAAAGAAAGAACAAGATGGCTTTGTAGATTTAAACAGCAAAAGAAGATTTTACCAAGGCTTATAAGCAAAAGTACTCATTATTGACGTTGACCCCCCTATGAGAAGTTAAAGTAAATTGGAACCTCTGAATCTATTGCTTGTTTTATGATTTACCAGTGACCATTATGATATAATGGTACTCTTACTCTACATTTTATCTGTAATGAACGTGTTTGTTTAAATTTGAAGTACAGGCATCTTTTTCTGTTGGTTTGCTGCTATTCATCTTTTCTTACGTAATATGAATTTGCAGGATGCAGTGCTTCCAATGTCTGCAGCTGTGATGGCTCTACCTCCTCAATCTGCTCGTGGTGATTTGGGTGTCCTTTCCACCACTGCTGCTAGATGTGCTCCTTTCTTGTTGAAATCTTTATCCAAATGGGACCTCAGGGTGCTATTGGTGCGACAAAGCTTCTTAGACCCTTCTCAGAAGGCATTGACTCACTGGAACTAAAAGATCCTTTTATAAGGAATTGGGTGGACCTTCTTGCCTTTCTTCTTGCTGGGGTGAAATCTAATGGTATACTCTCAGCAGAGATGGTAACGATGATGTTTTTAAATATTGAAAAGCTCCTAAGATTGGTCATTGTTATCCTTGGGATGTCCATATTCTCTTTCACGAACTTATTTGATACATGTTCAGCTTGTGTAACTAATTCCGTGTGAATAACTGATTCCTGTTGTAACAGTATATGAAATGATTGGCCCTTGTCCTCTTTTGAGAGTATTTTCTGGTATTTATATAGATTATGGTTGATTGATTTGCAAACTTTAAAACCTTAAAGCATGCACCATGTTGCTCAGTAATTTAAATCTTTAGCCACTTGATAAAATTTTAGAAGTTCAGTATCTGTTAGTGAATAAATTTTAGAAGTTCAGTATCTGTTAGTGAATAATTTAGGAGGATAATTAATCATTTGGAGATTTTATATTCTACCACATTATGCAGTGTAGTGAGTTGCTTTCAGGTCTTGTTTATTATCTTGCAGAAACTACAACTCTAGCAACTTCTTTAGTAAATAAACGATGGGGTGGTGACCAAATAGTTATGTTTTTTTTTTTTTGGTCGAGACCAAATGGTTATGTTGAATCCTGATGTTAACAAGAGAGATTTTCTCCTTTCTATGCAGTTATTCCTGCTGTCCTTAACTGATTAATTTCCGAGTTCTTGCATGTGACCTCTGCTATTTGAAGTTGCTAGCTGGCTGGTTGTTTATCAACAAATTGCTTGGATGCCTGAAATATGTATCGTACTTTTGTTTTACCTTACATCCACCCTTCTGAGGAGGTGACACCTTTTATCTGCACGCTGAGTGGTACAAACCTGGTTGCAGTCTTGAGTACCCTCTTCATGGAGGTGGAGCTATTGTTGATGCCCTCATAAGGGGAATGCAAAAATCTGGTGGACGGATTTCTCTCAGGAGTCACGTGGAAAAGATTGTTGTTGAAAACGGTCGAACCGGGAGTCAAGTTAAGAAGTGGTCAAGTGAGTGGACTTTTTAGGGAAACTTCAAGGCTTAAAAATTGTTTTAACTGGATTTTATCATAAGATCAACACAAATTAAAGAATTGCATCTCTGGATATTGCAGTTCGTGCGTGCTAAGAAAGCTGTTGTCAGCAATGCATCTATGTGGGACACTATAGGTTTGTTACCTGAGGACGTTTTCCGGAAGTCGTATTCAGATAGGGTTAAGAGGACTCCAAAGTGCGAATCTTTCATGCATCTTCATCTTGGTTTTGATGCTGAGGTGAGCATTGCAAATATTCTAGGGGACAGTTTTCTCAGTCCCACTTGGTCCGTCTGCTTTATAATTTTGCAGGATGCTGGATGTCTTTTTCTTTTTGTACTCGCTCAAGCATTAAACAATAAAGGGAAAAAGGTTTTGGCATACATGATATAGCCTCCCTACACTTCATACTCCGTAGGTAACCACGCTGCAACGTGTTGCACACTTTACCGAGTACTCTAATTCTGCAATCGCTTAATTTCTTGATGATGGATAAGTTTCCAATCCAAATCTCTCAATGGCTTTACTTTATGAGTTTTTGTTGTCGTTAGGTTTGCTGTGCTTCTTCACTCTCACACACTGAAGCACAGTGGAATTAGTGCGCACGTGCGCAGTGAGAGAGACAGAGAGAGGCAACGTACTGGAGATGTTTCTGGCAACAGCACCTCATGTTCCTTGCTATCTTAGGGTCTAATTATGTGTTTCTTGTCCCACTTAATGTTTGGATTCTTTTTTTTAAGGTTAGTCGCTTTATTTTGTCTTTGTTGTTTCAACATTTAATTTGTATGTGAAGATTTTTAGAAAATTTGTTCCTTCTCAGGGTGTACGTAAGGATTTAGGAATTCATCATATAGTTGTGAGTGACTGGGAAAGAGGAGTCGATGCTGATCAGAAGGTGGTTCTATTATCTGTACAGAGCATACTTAGTCCAGATCTGGCACCGGCAGGGAAACATGTTTTGCATGCATATACCTCCGGTATGGAACCATATGAACTCTGGCAAGGACTTGACTGCAGCAGCGCTGAGTACAAAAAACTGAAGCTTGAAAGATCAGAGGTATCTCTACTTAGATCTGCTCCTCCTCGTCGAGTAGCTGGTATAACTTTTTAAGTCAAAGGCAGAAAGACACTAATTTGTGCATCAACGCAACAGGTTATGTGGAGAGCTGTTGGGCGTGTACTCGGACCAGGGTTTAGGAGGGACAAATGCGAGGTGAAGTTGATTGGAACTCCATTGACGCATCAAAGATTTCTTCGTAGAAACAGAGGAACATACGGTCCAGCTATTCAACGAGGTAAGGACTCTTTCCCCGGACATCAACCCCTATCCCTCAGCTTTTCCGTTGTGGCGATTCTACTTTTCCGGGCATCGGGGTCCTTGCTGTTGTAGCCAGCGGTGCTATTGGGGCCAATACTTTAGTCTCCCTAAGTCAACAGTTGGAGCTTCTCGATGCTATTGGGATCTAATTGCTCCTGTAAATTTCCTTCGCTTGTCCTCATAATTCCCGAGAAATGTCGGTACCATCCTAATTGTTAGTTCTTATCTAGTTCTTCCATGAGGTCTCTTAATATGCTCTGTAAATTCTTTCGACTGAATGACTCGTAGAGCATGGAAATAGATTGGATGGATATTTGCATTGCGATCTGTCACTACCAAAACATAGCTTGTACACTACGGAATTCTATAACATGACTGTTGGATAAGTTTGGCATGCGCTAATTATGTTTATTATATGATTCACAAACTTTCTTTGGGCACCTTACTATTGTGAAGAAGACAAATGACCTCGGTCTTGTCCTTTATCATATGACAGATAACTATAATGTTCGTTTATTTCATCTAATCTGCTTTCTAAAGTTTTGCATTTTTTTTTCTAAATTTGGAGCATTGAATTTTCAATTAATTAATCAAACTATCCTATTCACGTGTGGTGAATTGAATAAGACATCCACGATAAGGGAAGATATATCACATTTAAGAGTTAACTGACCTGAAAATAAGGAAATTGTCACAACTAAATAAAACAATTGATCAAAATAAAACGGAAGAAAAGATTTCTCATGGCACTCTTTCTCCTCAAAGCAAAAAAGGAAAAACGATCGTACTTGAGTTTGATTGCAAGTCTTTAGTTCACGTAATTAATTAGCTCAAGTCGGTGAAATTGGGAATCACGTGCTCTTTTCATGGAAGCTCGTAGGATCATGGGCCGGTTCAAGTGTATCTCCTTAGCCCATTGCACAAGAGTCTCCAAATAGTATCGAGGATGAGGATTGGACTTGTAAGGTATAATATCGACTAAAAACTTTACCTTTTAATTGGGTGGTCCATCCATCTCAACCCCTTTGGAATCTTCTTTGTTTTGATGCCTCGATTGTAGGCTTTGGTGTTTGAAGTGCTTTGGGATTTAATAAAATTTTATTTGAACAAAAAATATAAAAATAAAATAATTGACCATTCACTCAATCCGTTGATATCAATTTTGAGAAGATTGTTGTGTTGTCAAATTTATAGTGAGGATCTCAACCCCTTTGGAATCTTCTTTGTTTTGATGCCTTGATGGTAGGCTTTGGTGTTTGAAGTGCTTTGGGATTTAATAAAATTGTATTTGAACAAAAAAAATAAAAAAATAATAATTGACCATTCACTCAATCCCGTTGATATCAATTTTGAGAAGATTGTTGTATTGTCAAATTTATAGTGAGGTGTAGTTATAACTAATAGTTATGATTCTCAACATCGTGCGATTAGATGAAATATCAAGGTATTTTTGGCATAAATCATCTGTTGAAACTATATCAATTGCATGCAAACTATTTATTAAGTCGGACCCGACAATCAAAAGCTTGAAATTAATTTGTAGGACTTATAGAATTTCTTTAATGAACAACATGTTTTATAATCTTCAAATAACTATATCTCTGCACTTGTTTCCGTAAAATGTAACAAAGATGAATAGTAATAGTTTTCTTGAAGTTTTAGAGTATATGCTTGAATAATAAGCAGATTACCATACGTTGTGGAGTTAAAAAGCTTTGGACAATTCATTCTTAAATCGAAATATTCACAAATTATGCTTAGCATTTTTTTTTTTGCTAAGCAAAAGGAAAAAAAAAAAAAAAAGATTAGACTCTACTTGGCATTGCTCACTATTTTGCTTTTTTTTTTTTTTTTTTTAAAGTCGAATGGCATTTTGCTCATTTGCATTTTGGAAAACATAGGCAAATTCTAAGCAGCACCGATTAATTGACGAAAATTTGGAGAGAGAGAAGCCAAATTTCAGAAGCACCTCAACCTTTCCAACAGTTCCCGACATGCCTGGGCAGACTTAGATTCGACGCTTCTCTATATTACGCTACATTGGACCTGAGCAGGTCCTTAAACTGCTCAACGGAAGGTAAAGGCGGGAAAACTGCCCGACCCCGTACTTGCCTTTCCCAGCCTCTCAGTCAGCTAGTGAAACATCGATTGGGAATTTGGGGGGCTCATGATGGTGAAGGTAAACACCACGTCTGGAGTAATCCAGACTACGACTGGGCTGGCATGGGGTAACCAATCCCTGTCCCTCGCCCGGCGTAAATGAGCACCTCGACCTTTAGTCCCTGACATGCCCGGGCAGACTTAGATTCGAGGCTTCTCTATATTACGCTACACACTCTCTTCGTCCTCCTCGCTGCTCACGCCAGACTCCATTTTGCAAATTCAACCCCCGCCAGAAAAAAAGAAACTTTCTTATTGAATTACTACCCGTTCGTTCGCTGAAAATTCGGAGAGAAGAGAAAGAACAGAGAGGACTTCATTTTGGTTGCTCTGTCGAGGTTTTGCCCTTTCGGGTCGGCGTATTCAACCGCGGAAATGGCGTCCTGGGCGGCTCAAATCCGCAGCCTGGGTCTAGCTCGAACTGGGTCGTCTTCAAGAACCCCCAAGAGAGCGAATCGCCGATCAAGTTCCTTGTTTTTCGGGGAGTCTCTGGATTCAAGAAAGCTCTCGTTCTTGAAGCTCAGCGCCAAAGGCCCGAATAGGTGGCGGCGATGGAGGGAGGGAAGTCCACCATTGTGACCAACGCCGAAGGGCATAGAACCACACCCTCCGTGGTCGCGTACACGAACAGCGGTGACCGGCTCGTTGAGCAGATAGCGAAGCGGCAGGCCAGATCATCTCTATCCTCCCCCTCTTATAAATTCGAAGAAGAAGAAAGTCCTTTCGACTTTTATGTATTAGAAATTGTAAATTTTATAAGAAATTACATTTTTATTAAACGATATGGGTTTAGTTTCACGCACTAGTTAAAATTTATTTACAAACAAAAATTATACTAACATAACTATAATCTATTAACACCAATTGATGATTAATGCAATGTAACTAATATAGATTACAAGTTTATAATACTGCACACACGCACATGTGTGCACGCATATACGTATACATATATATGGATAGTCATGAAGCTGGAGGGTTTGATAACTACAAGGGTTTCTGGCAGTCTGTATCTTGTTTTTGAATATATGGACCATGATCTTGCTGGCCTCGCTGCCACTCTGAGTATAAAGTTCACTGAATCTCAGGTACACACTTGTTGTGTTTAATACTTCCTTGGTTGAATTAAATGTTATTCATGTGACCAACAAGTTGGGTAGAGTATGGATAAGGTTTAGTTGTTCTCAGAGGCTACTGCATCAATTGGACAGCAGAACAAAAGGTTGTAGGTTTATGTAGCTTCCCAGGTTTTCTCACAATTGATGCTTGAGTTTCTATCTTCATTCCTTAGATCTTCTCATTTACCATTTCATGCTGCATCTTCACATTTACCGTTTGCTATATAGTCTTGAATATGAAAGGGAGAATGTGGACATTTAATTTTAGATCAAAACTCTTTCTTCAATATAAGGTCTTCATTCTTAAGCATTGTCTGTAATTGTGATTCACCACTTTCTACTTGCTGTAGTTTCTTACTAAACTATAAAGATGATATAGACTTTCTTTGACTGACTCATTTTTTTAATTTCTTCCTCTAGATCAAGTGTTACATGCAACAACTACTTTGTGGACTTGAATATTGCCACAGCCATGGTGTTCTACACCGTGACATCAAAGGCTCTAACTTGTTAGTCGACAACAATGGCAATCTCAAAATTGGAGATTTTGGATTGGCAACTTTTTTCCGGACCAATCAAAAGCAGCCTCTAACGAGTCGCGTAGTCACTCTCTGGTACCGACCTCCTGAGCTATTGCTTGGTTCTTCAGATTATGGAGCTTCTGTGGATTTGTGGAGTTCTGGTTGCATCCTAGCTGAATTGTTTGCTGGGAAGCCCATAATGCCTGGAAGAACAGAGGTGCCATTCCTTATGTAGTGCCTAATTTGTTTACAATATTAGGACATTGGGAAAAACATTGTTTCAGTCTGTATAGTGTTTTGAAAATTCTATACCCAATGTTTACTCGAGCATTTTTGCCTTGTGTACAACAGCTTGATGTCTACACTTTCGGTTACATAAAATCTAATCTAAGAGTCTTGAAGAGCATTCCTTAGTCTACTTATGCATGACATAAATTATAATCAGCATCAATTTCATAGAAAATGGCAAAATAATTTGATTTTACAAGCTTCTATTTCAGGGTTTTGTTTATTTATTTATATTGGCAGGTATTTTCTGTAAGAGGGTGGATGTGTCATATCTACCTTAATATGTAGTGATGTGTAAAGCTAATGTCAAAATGCAATCTTAAATATTTCTGAGTCTATAATAAAAATTTAAGCACTTCTGAGTCTATAATAAATAATTGTCTATGCGATTCACCAATTCTTATCTGATCATGAAATATTTGTAGGTGGAGCAATTGCACAAAATTTTCAAACTTTGTGGGTCTCCGTCAGAAGAATATTGGAAGAAGTCAAAATTGCCACATGCAACCATTTTCAAGCCTCAGCAACCTTACAAGCGCTGTCTGCTGGAGACATTTAAGGATTTTCCTTCATCTGCATTGGGCCTGCTAGATGTTCTTCTTGCAGTTGAACCAGAATGCCGTGGAACGGCTTCCTCAGCCCTTCGGAATGAGGTAGGTCTTAAGTTTTTCCTTTTCAGCTTTCTTGATGTCATGTATGGTTTGTTCCTCCCTAGCGTGTCTACTTTTAAATATTTTACATTTTGTGTGCCAATTTTCTTATTGTTATTGCAACTTTGAATAATTCAGCATATTTCTTTGAAGACATTAAATAGTGCAATCATGTAATTTGATATGACACGATAGCTTTGCCAGAAATACTAACCTTCAAACTACAACCTTTTTCATGAAATAATGCGATAAATTTTTAATAGGATATTGAATCAAGTGGGCCTGTGTTTTTAATATTGACTTACTGCTCAGTAAACAAGTTTTAGGAATAAATTTTTTCTATCTATGACGCTGCAAGCTGATCTTTTGCTTTTTATCTTCCTTTTAGTTACAACTGCTAATATCCTATACTTTGATTTACTATCCCAGTTCTTCACATCCAATCCTCTTCCAAGTGATCCGTCAAGTTTGCCAAAGTATCCATCAAGCAAGGAGTTTGATGCCAGACTTCGAGATGAGGAAGCCAGAAAGTGAGTCATCTTCTGTGTTGTTTTACTAAAAGAAATCTCCACTTTCGGCCATAAATGTGGCTGTGGGTCTGTGCTGATTAGAGAAACAGTCTTTAGCACTAATTTAAAATCTGATCACAGATGGCTAGCTGAAATAAAAAAAAAAAAATCCCGAATGAAAGAACACCTCTACAGAAAGTTTGAAGTCTTGTCAAAATCTAGCTATATAGAAACCGATAGAAAAAAAGGACTTTCTGTTAATTACTTGCTGCAAATGAACTATCAACTAGTTTCATCCTTGTACAAACAAAAACGTTTCATCAAGTTTCCACTTTTGTACTGTAAAATAAATACGACCATTGTTAATGCAGTTACTTTTCCCTTTTTCCAAAATGTGTAATGGTGGAGGAGTTGGATTGATGTATTATGGGGAAGGAAAAACTTGCTTATGTAGCCACTTAGAATTGCTTCATGAGAAGTGTTTCCTACACTCCGCATCATGCTACTAACCCTACAATTGGTTGATTTTTATTCCAGGCGTAAAAGCTACTGCCGGTAAAGCTCGTGGTCTTGAATCAATTAGAAAGGGTTTGAAAGAGTCTAAAGTTGTGCCTACGTCAAGTGCCAATGCTGATTTAAAGGCATCCATCCAGGTAACTTGACCTTCTAATCATATTTCATACATATATGTAAGTTGAAGGGTTGGATGTGAGTGCCTTCACACAAATTCAGCGTAGGCATACATATATTGCAGAGGGACCCATTTTTTCATAGCTTAACTGCATTTATTATTATTTTTATTACCTTCTTTAGAAGCGACAAGAGCAATCGAATCCCAGAAGTACCGGTGAGAAACCAGGAGGAACGACCCAGAACAATTTCATTCTATCTGGACAATCAGCACAACCCAGTCTTAATGGATCAACACAAATTGGAAATGCAAATGAGGTTGAGGCTTTGATTGTGCCAGACCGAGAACTCGATTCTCCATGCGGTGGTGCCGAGTTGACAAGGCAGAGATCTTTCATGCAAAGAAGAGCATCACGGTTATCCAGGTTTTCTAATTCTGTTGCAGTGGGAGGTGATTCACATCTCGATTGTAGTAGGGAGAAGGGTGCGAACACCCAATGGAGGGATGAGGCTTTTGTTGCCAGGTGTAGTCATCCAGATGGTGGTGAATTAGCGGGAAAGCATGACTGGTCACATCATTTGTTACATAGGCCGATATCTTTGTTTAAGAAGGGGGGAGAGCACTCCCGGAGGGAGTCCATCGCGGTAATTGCATTATAACTTAAACATGCTATTTAACTTTGTCTTTGCTAGGGATTTTTTTTTCCCTTTTTCCGGTTCCCTTTCCACTTAGTTGAAGGTGAAATAATCTGACTCAACCATTTTCCTTTTATATATATAGCTTTGGTAATGCTGTTTAGTTTTTCTTGGCATTCTCTGTATTTGTTTTCCTTTATTTACTAGCATGAATAAAATGCTTGGAACAAATTGGTGTACATATGGAGTTGAAAAAAGCAGTGGGCGTCATCATGTCCATGTGGTCATTGGAAGTTAAGTTGTGCTAAGTGCATTTTTATCTCTGCATTTTTTTGTACATTAAAACAAGCTTATTATTTGGTAACCTTTAAGGCTTCCGTTGGAACGACTTGTAATGACAATTGGTATTGAATGTCTTTGCTCATATAATATTGAGAGATCAATCGAAAGTATCTGAAAAATCATAAAAAATTGCTTTGGAGAATAATTTTTGTGGTAGCTTTATGTCAAATATCAAAGAATGACATCAGCTAATTGTGAAGTATAGATGAGGATCATTTTTTTCTCTTGCCCTCGGTGTGGTGATTTGCGAGCTATGATCTGAAAAGCTGATCGTGTTCTCTTGCATGTGTTTGCAGAGTTATTCTCCCAAAAGAGCCGAATCCACTATTCTGGACCTTTGCTTCCCTCGGGAGATAACCTCGATGAAATGCTCAAGGAGCATGAGCGGCAAATACAAAATGCCGTCCGGAAAGCTCGCCTTGATAAGGTCAAGACGAAGAGAGAGTATGCCGATCACGGGCAGACGGAGTCACTTCTCTATTGGGCAAATGGTAGGGTGATTATAAGGATGACAAGGAGTAAGTGCATTTCTCTCTTGAAGCAAGGAGGCCCATGAGATGGCAACAATGTCGACAGGAAGCAGAATTCCTATCCAGAAGCGGTAAAAGATATGATCGACACAAGCATTTTATCTTGGAGCCTCAGCTAATTGTATGTCATCGAGTACTTTTTCGAAGCACTTGATGATGCTCCTTGTGTCGTATCAAATCCGAAGCAATCGGATTTGGTAAAATCAGGTGGCGGTTTTGTTTGGTGCTCCAACAATGGAAAGGGCTGTATATTGTCAATGTTTACTCTGATTGTTGGAAGGATTCTCTGTACAGTTATGGCCCATCCCTATCTATTCATTGATTGTTCCCTGATTATGGAAATGTTACTACACAATTTGAAATAGTATGGATGAAATCTGGTAATATGAGGCACGGTATACTTTATAGTCCCCCTCCAGCTTCAATCCCTCTCTCGCTCACTCTAGCTCCCTCTTTGTTTGCTCCCTTCTTTTCAGTTCCCTCTCTCGCTCAATTTGCTCCAGTTCCCCCTCTCTTGCCCTTGCGCCCTCACCAAAGAGATGGAATGGTGAGTTTTTCTACTCACAAGATAATTTTTTTTTTTTTTTTTTTTGTAACCCAAAAGAACCCTCGTAAAAGCCGGCAGCCCTAAAATAAAAGGTAAACCCTAACATATAGGTAAGTCACCATTCTACTCACAAGATAATTTGTTTTGCCGGTTCTCCTTAATTAGTCATGCAATGCCTGCCATATGTAAACTAAAAGAAACGCAAGCCAAACATTGGAAAAAATAGGAAAATAGTGAAAGCAGGGGCCAATAGATGAGTTCAAAAAGGCAAGCCTAACATAAAAAAAAAAAGGGATAATAGTGAAAACGGTTGATAGTGGTCACTAGTCGAGTTTTCATCGTTGAGAACGCAGCTCTAGTGGCAGCTGCCACCGCCCTTTTTCATAGTCGCTCTTGAGTACTTGTTGCTGCGGGGTTTGGATGGCAAGATTAGGAGCTAACGACCAGCGTCTCTAAATTAGGAAACATCCACCTCAAGCTTTCTGTTAGTCGAGAACTGGTATCAACATCTTCAGGAGTGTTGCACAGGATTTGAAGTGTTAGATGCTTGACATTTCGCAATGGAGGAAGCATTTCACTTTTGATTTCTTCTGGAAGAACCAATGCCTATGTATATAAAAAGAAGAATAGTAAGATTTCAAAGCTTAGTTCACGTTAGCATACAAATACTCGATACAAAATACTGATTTGGAAAACATTTACTTACCTTGACTTCCTTACAAATCAGTGTTAACGAGTCGCAATGGCCGAAATACCTCAGGAACTTGGCTGCCTTGAGATAGCTCCTCCTCTTGTTGCGAACTCCGAAATCCACCTCTAGTCTCGCATTGGCCAATGTTGTCGAATCTCGTGGACCGATGACTAGGATGTTGGGGCCGTCATATTGGAAGGACACAAGATTAGGAGTTTGGGTCTTTACTCTTATCAGATAGTTGAATCCAGTCAAGGTAAGGTGCTTGAGATTCTTGTGAGTTACCCTGATGCGCTTGGCAGACAAGCTCCCCTTGAGCCTCAAGGTCTCTAGGAGGTGAAGCTGAGAGACCGTTTTTCTGATGGTCTTGATTTCGACCATGCGCAGATCCAGAGCAAGCTCCCTCAGATTTCTAGTGCCATGTACTTGGAGAGCTGACAACTCCTCATCCAGGTAGGCCATGGAGAAATTCGATGTGTAGCTGAAGGACACGAGGTTTGGGGCTGATATTGAAATCGAAAGGTTGTCCTTGTCAGACATGCCCGATGCCTCAAAAGTCTCGAGTTTCGGTCCACAGATGAGGAGGTCCTTGGAACGGGAGCAGTCGATCAGCTCCACGCGCCGGAGTGCCGGGCAACTCAGCATCAGCTCGTTCGAGAATTCGTCGCTCTTTTCGACTCTGTGTAGGACCAGTTCTTCCAAGCGAGGCAGCCTCGTATTGACGCCCTGCATTGAGAGATGGCTCACGTGGAGGACAGAGATGGTGTCAGACACCAAGTCGGGGCATATTTGCATGTACCATCTTCTGTCGGGATAGTTGACGATGCGTCCAAGACTAAGGCGTCGGAGATTGAGACTCGAGGCGATATCTATCCACTTGGGTACTATGGGATTCAACTTGTTGCCTCTCGAGAAGATGAGCAAGCTCATCGAGTCGATGCTAAGGTTGAGCTCATGGCGCCGCGTGATGTAACGATCGATATATTCTAGAAAAGTATCGTGCCCATCAATGTCTTTGCTCCCGAAGGTTTTTTCATCGAATTCTAGAGCGGGAAGAGTGTTAAAAGCGCGGTTCCAATCCTTGGAGAGGATGTCCATTTGTGTTGCATCCCTGGGAGACAATCTTGACATGATTTCCTGAATCATCGATCAAGGCAACTGAAGAGCACGGCCTTCGGAGATCTCCGCCATCATCGTCAACAAAACTTTCTGCAATAAAACAAAAAACGATTGGATTTACGTGACAGCAAAACCGTACACAGTGAAATCCTAAAGCGCAACAACAATAGGCCAAAAGAAACACTAGCGTCACCCTTGATCATACACTAACAAAAGTGACACGATGCCCGGGAAGAGCCGTTAAATTTATTGAAAGCCAACGAATTACGAACTGATTTATCGAGACTACAGAGCACCGCACGCCTCTTATACAAAACGCCGAAAAGATTTCCAATGACAAGATCAGTCAACTTCTTCCGGAGGCTGACTTTATAGGAACAATAAACCATGGAGGATGGGGTAAGCCAAGTCACCTTCAACGGGGTTGCTTTCCCCTTTCTCTTCAGTTGAAACGAGAACGCACAAGACAATGGCTCTTCTACTCCTCCTTGGCGCTTCAAGAGGCTATCTTTGTGTAAGCACAGGGGAAGAGCGGGGACTGTATAGCTCTTGTAATGCCGAGAGCAAACTCGTTATTTTCCTAAATCTCTCACCCAGTCCTAACAGGGCTCAGGATAAGGAAACGTGGAGATTGGCAAATCCGAATTATGTTCGGCAAATCCGAATTATGTTCTCGTTGGAAACAATTGTTGGAAAACCATGCGCAATCTATATCCTGCTCAAGTTGAACAACTAATACAAGTATAACACCTCCTTAATAAATTATTTTCTATGACTTCACCATAACATTGTTTCATTCGGTAGTTGCTTGTATAAATTAAATTAACTCAAATGAGAAATCAGGATAAAACCGACAATAAAAAAACTAAGAAGATATATCTAGTTTTAAATATGGCTTATCCAGTGCTTAGTTTAAATATAGCTTATGGAAAAAGGTATCTAACAATATATCTGATCATCAGATTACTTACTCGTGAGTTACAAATTATGGATATTACTTGCATATCACCTTAGTTAAAGATAAATACTTATGATTTTCAGATTTGTTCCTCTGCTCAGGGATGACCCAAAACATAACCCAATCTTATCAAGTGTGGCAGGAACCGAAGAAAATAAGAACCGAGAAACCCTCGGCATCTCATTCTATGGATGCTTTTTCAAACCACTCATCAATCACTTTTCCTCCTGAGATCTCGCTTACGTAACTCAATTTACAGCTTGCGCTAAAAGAGACATTAATCTATATATTTATAGTGTCACGAACAATGCCTGCTTCTACGGACACAATGCTAGCTCTGACTGAAGAAGAAGGTAGAATGGTACGCGAGACTAGCGTGAGATGGTACCACGGCCAAAACTTCATCTGCTTCAGGGAATTTCGAAAGACGATTCTCAAAGTACGAGAAAATCCGCCTAATCTGGATAAGCCAAACTGATGGTCAAAGTTCCTGGCTAAACCTCGATGTCGCGGGGACATTCTATCTGGATCATGCATGTAGCCAACACGAAAGCTTCACATATAGTCGATGACTGACAAATTAAACGAGGCCTTGCGTTGCTACTCAAATCAACCGGCAATAGAGAGTTGGTTACAGGAAATATAGGCGCATTTGAATGCATGTAGCTGTATTTTCAAACTCTTGCACCATATTTGTAGATCAAGAACTTATCCTTTTGCTACTGTCAGTTTTAAGCAGGCACAACGCATTAACACTTGTGGGTTGGCTTTTTTTGGAGTTGGTGATTACCCTTTTTAGTTCCCTTCTCAAATGCTTATGGGTTGGTTTTCGGTTTTGATCCAGATTGCATTTGCTATCACTGTTGAAATAGCTATTTGGAGAGTGTAGTATTGTTTGGATGGAATTTTTGTACTTGAATTGGGTTTCTTTGATAACGTGAAGTTGTGGATTTGGGTATCAGGGAAGCCTGAGGCCGATGTCATGGTCATCGGAAGTGGTATCGCTGGTCTCTGTTGTGCTGGGCTTCTTGCCAGATACAACCAAGACGTGCTTGTGCTGGAGAGCCACGACCAACCAGGAGGTGCCGCTCACGCGTTCGACGTGGTACAAGTTCGACTCTGGTCCTTTGCTGTTTTCTGGCTTCCAATCTCGGGATCCTCAGGCGAATCCTCTTGCACAGGTAATCTGATTTCCATCACTCTAAGTTGCCCCATTTTGTCTTTAGCATGAATCAAGCGCAGATTGTTTATGTTTATATGGCCGCTTTTCCATTGGTATACTCCTGTATTGTTTTCACCTCTGGATGATATTAATAGGTAACGACATTTTCTCATGTATCAGGTGTTAGATGCATGAGGAAAGCCCGTTCCGTGTGCTAACTATGACTCCTGGATGGTGTACATACCAGAAGGTGAATTTTTGTCACGTATTGGTCCGACAGAGTTTTTCAAGGTGGATCCTTCTTTTCCCTGTGGTTTTGTATATCTATAGCATCATCCCTTGGACTTAGCTTTAGTGCATCTATGAATATATGAATGTCGTTTCAGTTTTAAAAATGTTACCAGACCAATTGCCAAATTCATCTATCTAATTGAAGATTGGACAGAATGGTCATTTATCACGTTCTGCTTAATATGAAACAGATATGCCGATAGCCAGAAGTTAGTTTAAATCTAATGGTGCTCAGTTGTTGAGGATATGGATGCTAACGTGGAAAAAGCTGGTCATCCCTTTTTGATAGACAATAAGGCAGCTTAATACAGAGTCCTTGATGCCAAAATGATTTATGATGCAAGGCATCGTGGTGCGAATATCAAGGGGAAAGAATGTCTTTACATAGATTTCCCAGACGACGCTAAGTGTTTGGCGTTAGCTGAACAGAATTAACTTAAACAATGGAAATGGTTGCTGTGGCAAAAGACGATTACCAAGCTATTATGACAAAAGCAGTCATTGAGCAGACTGCCATGGCCGAGAATGTGAAGATTGTCATTTATTTTAGGTACACTGAAGAAATGGACATGCATAACCTAGATAACTTATGAAGGAACTTTTAGATACATGTAGTGGTAGGAAAATTTTTTGTTTGAGGTAGAGAAGTCTTGTCTGGATTGAACATTACCTCATGAAAGTCTTGACAGATCTCCAGTCAAATTCAGGGAGCGTCCTAATCTTCCTCCTTGCCTGAATTGGATATATTACAAACTCAGGGAACATTCAAAAGAGACCGCTGTATACATAGAATTGACTACTATTTTAAAGAGAAAAACAGTATTATTGCTTCATATGTTCTTGTAAGAATTTATGTGGGTCCACTGATGGCAATTTGTGAGCTTGGTAATATTGTCTCTGTTGTTCTTCAGTCAATGCCCATGATGTTTTAAATTTTATAGTATGTTTCTGCTTATGCTTTTAATTAAATCTTAATCCAGGACCTCGAGAAGTATGCAAGTCAAAATGCCGTGCAAGAATGGAAAAGCTCATGGTATCTCCTGTTCTATTCTGTCTCATTTGTAAAGAAAGAACAAGATGGCTTTGTAGATTTAAACAGCAAAAGAAGATTTTACAACGGCTTATAAGCAAAAGTACTCATTATTGACGTTGACCCCCCTATGAGAAGTTAAAGTAAATTGGAACCTCTGAATCTAGTGCTGGTTTTATGATTTATCAGTGACCATTATGATATAACGGTACTCTTACTCTACATTTTATCTGTAATGAACGTGTTTGTTTAAATTTGAAGTACAGGCATCTGTTTCTGTTGGTTTGCTGCTATTCATCTTTTCTTACGTAATATGAATTTGCAGGATGCAGTGCTTCCAATGTCTGCAGCTGTGATGGCTCTACCTCCTCAATCTGCTCGTGGTGATTTGGGTGTCCTTTCCACCACTGCTGCTAGATGTGCTCCTTTCTTGTTGAAATCTTTATCCAGATGGGACCTCAGGGTGCTATTGGTGCGACAAAGCTTCTTAGACCCTTCTCAGAAGTCATTGACTCACCGGAACAAAAAGATCCTTTTATAAGGAATTGGGTGGACCTTCTTGCCTTTCTTCTTGCTGGGGTGATATCTAATGGTATACTCTCAGCAGAGATGGTAACGATGATGGTTTTAAATATTGAAAAGCTCCTAAGATTGGTCATTGTTATCCTTGGGATGTCCATATTCTCTTTCACGAACTTATTTGATACAGGTTCAGCTTGTGTAACTAATTCCGTGTGAATAAGTGATTCCTGTTGTAACAGTATATGAAATGATTGGCCCTTGTCCTCTTTTGAGAGTATTTTCTGGTAGTTATATAGATTATGGTCGATTGATTTGCAAACTTTAAAACCTCAAAGCATGCACTTTGTTGCTCAATAATTTAATTCTTTAGCCACTTGATAAAATTTTGGAAGTTCAGTATCTGTTAGTGAATAATTTAGGAGGATAATTAATCATTTGGAGATTTGATATTCTACCACATTATGCAGTGTTGTGAGTTGCTTTCAGGTCTTGTTTATTATCTTGCAGAAACTACAACTCTAGCAACTTCTTTAGTAAATAAACGATGGGGTGGTGACCAAATGGTTATGTTGAATCCTGATGTTAACAAGAGAGATTTTCTCCTTTCTATGCAATTATTCCTGCTGTCCTTAACTGATTAATTTCTGAGTTCTTGCATGTGACCTCTACTATTTGAAGTTGCTAGCTGGCTGGTTGTTTATCAACAAATTGCTTGGATGCCTGAAATATGTATCGTACTTTTGTTTTACCTTATATCCACCCTTCTGAGGAGGTGACACCTTTTATCTGCACTTTTCAGGTATACATGTTTGCTGAGTGGTACAAACCTGGTTGCAGTCTTGAATACCCTCTTCATGGAAGTGGAGCTATTGTTGATGCCCTCATAAGGGGAATGCAAAAATCTGGTGGACGGATTTCTCTCAGGAGTCACGTGGAAAAGATTGTTGTTGAAAACAGTCGAACCAGGAGTCAAGTTAAGAAGTGGTCAAGTGAGTGGACTTTTTAGGGAAACTTCAAGGCTTAAAAATTGTTTTAACTGGATTTTATCATAAGATCAACACAAATTAAAGAATTGCATCTCTGGATATTGCAGTTCGTGCGTGCTAAGAAAGCTGTTGTCAGCAATGCATCTAGGTGGGACACTATAAGTTTGTTACCTGAGGACGTTATCCCGAAGTTGTATTCAGATAGGGTTAAGAGGACTCCAAAGTGCGAATCTTTCATGCATCTTCATCTTGGTTTTGATGCTGAGGTGAGCATTGCAAATATTCTAGGGGACAGTTTTCTCAGTCCCACTTGGTCCGTCTGCTTTATAATTTTGCAGGATGCTGGATGTCTTTTTTTCTTTTTGTACTTGCTCAAGCATTAAACAATAAAGGGAAAAAGGTTTTGGCATACATGATATAGCCTCCCTACACTTCATACTTCGTAGGTAACCACGCTCAATATGTTGCACACTTTATCGAGTACTCTAATTCATCCGCTTAATTTCGTGATGATGCATAAGTTTCCAATCCAAATCTCTCGAGGGCTTTACTTTATGAGTTTTTGTTGTCGTCAGGTTTGCTGTGCTTCTTCACTCTCACACACTGAAGCACAATGGAATTAGTGCGCACGCGTGCACAGAGAGAGACAGAGAGAGGCAACGTACTGGAGATGTTTCTGGCAATAGCACCTCACGTTCCTTGCTATCTTAGGGTCTAATTATGAGTTTCTTGTCCCGCTTAATGTTTGGATTCTTTTTTTATTGGAGGCTAGTCGCTTTATTTTGTCTCTGTCGTTACAACATTTAATTTGTCTGTGAAGTTTTTTAGGAAATTTGTTCCTTCTCAGGGTGAGTGTAAGGATTTAGGAATTCATCACATAGTTGTGAATGACAAAACTAGAGGCCCAAAAACATGAGATCAAATAGATCTTGTTTTGCGATTTTACACTCCATAACCTTTCTCCCTTCAGTTTTTTTTTTTTTTTTTTTTTTTTTTTTTCGGGCTTTCTCGCTAATTTTACACAATCACAAGTGTTGCCAAAATCTAGTTAGGATAAGTATATTAGAAGTCTTTAAATTTATTACGAAAGTGTTGTTACGTTCAGAAAATTAGAAAAAAATGCAATAAACTTTTAAAACTTATCAAATTAGTATAATCAAGCACTTTCGTTATTTTGACCAAAAAAAAAAAGTACTTTCATTAACTCCCTTCAACTTAGTTAATGGAAAATACTAACACGGATTTTTTTATACTATTTTCTCTCTTCTACGTGGTGATTGTGTGGCTAAAACGATGTTGTTTTGATTCAAATTTAATTTTTAATACAAATTTTATTTAAAAAATTTAAAAATAAGCTCACTTTAAAAAAAAAAAGGAAAAACAGTTTTTCTCAACTTTTTTTTTTAATTGAGCTAATTTTTAGTTTAATTTATGTAAAATTTGGACTAAAAAAACAAGATTAGGACCAAAACGGCGTTATTTTGGGCTTATGCTTCTTCAGTCACATCATTGTCACATAAAAAAGAAAAAGCAAAAAGCAAAAAACCATGTCAGTTATTCCCATTACCAAAAATAGACGGAGTTAATGAGATCACATTGCACCGATTTGACAATTTTAAAGACTC
The DNA here is from genome assembly GCA_014182375.1 of Eucalyptus virginea. Taxonomy (NCBI): domain Eukaryota; kingdom Viridiplantae; phylum Streptophyta; class Magnoliopsida; order Myrtales; family Myrtaceae; genus Eucalyptus; species Eucalyptus virginea. Next base: position 3,533,598 of record CM024520.1, on the reverse strand, counting down.
GATTTCTCTTTTTGTAGGTTTTAAACTTAATTATAAATTCGTGATAAGTTTTAGAACTTTTAGCATATCTATTTCAATCTAATCTAAAAGCGAGTCAATAAGAACTTGATTAGTCTAGAGCTATTCACAAGAAATATGTTATATTTCGTGGAGTTCGGTTAGTTGTTGTTCCTAAGAATTCATACATAAATAATCATCGTTTCGTTTTCCCTCAACACTGTCCTTGGCTGCGCTGCATGGAACGTGAAGATGCTAAGTACAGAATTTGCCCCTCCTTTGCTCGTGTACCCACCTCACAAAGTCGCTTAAATCTATATCCAAGCTCCCTCCTTTGATTGCATTCCGAGCCACACTTCTCATCTCCTTGTCTCGAACCTCTTGGGGCAGATCCCCGCTCAATGGCTCGGCCAAACCAGAGCCAACTCCGCTGCCTCTGGTGTCTTCTCTGACCCTGTGCCTACTCCGAATTGCCATGCCCTATTCGTCCACCAGCAGTTTAGCTTTCACGAACTGCTCTGCGCCCTTCAGCCATGTTGGCATAACCATTGTTGGAGAAGGAGAGTTCGCATCATATTCATATGTTGTCAATTTGACATTCTGCTCAATAGGTATAGCAGCTGGCTTGCATCCCGATAATCCAGTATCCGATATGATTTCCAAGGCAAATTTTCTCTGACTGAGACAAATTCCCTCATTGGATCGAGCTATCTCAATACTAAGAAAATTTTGGGAGGTCCCAAATCCTTAATATGAAAGGTCATATGCAAATATTCCTTGAGTTTCTGAATTGCGACATCATCATTTCCGATAATAAGTATATCATCGACATAAATCAATAAGTAGATTGGTGAAGTACCTTTGGTCCATGTGAACAATGCATAATCATATTTGGAATGTACAAAACTTGCATTTGTGAGTGCTGCAGTAAACTTTGCATACCATTGTTGAGAAGCCTGTTTGAGTCCATAGAGGGATTTGCAGAGATGACATACTCGAGACTCCCCCTGTCTACGTAACCCCGGTGGAAGTTCCATGTAAATTTCTTCATCTAGGTCTCCATGAAGAAAGACATTGTTCACATCCATTTGATGTAAGTTCCAATTACGCATTGCAGCAACGGATAGAAAAAAACGAACAGTCACTTCTTTAGCAACAGGAGAAAAGGTCTCATGATAATCAAAACCTTCACGTTGCGTAAATCCTTTAGCGACTAGTCGAGCTTTGTACCGCTCAATCGAACCACCTGCCTTATATTTTATTTTGTAGACCCATTTGCAGCCAATGGGTTTTCTGTGAGAAGGCAGGGGAACAACATCCAAGTGTCATTTGCTGTAAGAGCAGCTAATTCTTCCTTCATAGCTTTTTGCCATTGAATATCACGTGCCGCTTCCTCATAGGAAGATGGTTCTTGTTCTTGAGATATTCTACTAATACAGCGTGTGTGCTCTGGCGATAATTTAGTGAAGGAAACATAAGAGGACACTGGATATATTGCGTACTTGGTGTTTCCAAGTTTGGACAAATATAGTCTTTTGTCCATGTTGGAGGTCGCACCTCTCGTCTCGAACGCCTGGGCATTGGAATGGGTGTTTGTTCAGCAATTGGTGATGAGAAGGACCCATTATCATTTTGCTGAGGTGATGAAATGGTGGATCGATTCATCACAGGGGAGGACCCATAATCCGAAGATCCGGTAGGTAAAACAGGGGATTCGACGGGTGCCACTACAGGGCATGATCCAGAGCATGACTGATTCAGGGCAACCCAAAAATATTGTGGCTGCATAGATATATCTTCCACTGATAAGAATTTTCGATGATTCAATGTTGATATTGACGACTCATGTGCAGATGCCATCTTCTAGAAAGGGAATACATCTTCATGGAAGACAACATCTCGGCTAACAAAGAAGCGACCTGTAGATATCTCCATAATGCGATAACCTTCAGCAAAGCTGGATATCCCATAAAGATGCATTGAAGAGCACAAGGATCCATTTTATGATGACGTCTCATATTTGTCACATAGCAAAGACAGCCAAATACCCGAAGATGATCAATCGTCGGTTCTTTGCCAAAAAGCATTCCAAAAGGGGTGCATCCTTTTAATATTCTAGTTGGCATGCGATTAATTAAATAGGCTGCCGTGACCACACAATTTTCCCAAAAACATTAGGGAATGGAAGCTTGATATTTTAGTACTCGGGCAACTTCTAAAAGATGTCGATGTTTACGTTTGACAACACCATTCTGTTGGGGAGTGTATGCACAAGAACTCTCATGGAGTATTCCTTGAGATGATAGAAAAGATTGACATTCATGGGAGAAAAATTCACTGCCATTATCTGTTTGAATCCTTTGAACTCCTTTATTGAACTGATTTTTGATCATGGACAAGAATTTTGACAAATGTGAAAAGGTTTGACTCTTGGATTGCATGAGGAATATCCAAGTAGCACGGGAGTAATCATCAATTATGGTGAGAAAAAAAGGGGATCCATCACGGTGTGGTGCATGGTAAGGACCCCAAATGTCCATATGAATTAATGAGAAGGCATTGATGGCATGAGAGGTGCTATTTTGAAATGGTGCTCGTATTTGTTTTGCCAGAGGGCATATCTTACAACCAGGACAAGGAAAATGAGCACTACGACCAAGACGCTTATGAGAAAGGGAAATTTTATTTCTAGTGATAGCATTACAAGACATAGATAAATCAGAATTTCCCGAAAAATTGACCCAAAAGTAGAGCCCTTGTTCCATTCTACCCAAGCCCATCAGTTTTCCGGTTGAAAGGTCTTGAAAGGAACAATTTTCAGAATTGAAATTGGCTCTCACAAACTTTGGAAACTGATATGAGATTAAATTCGAACTCAGGAATGTACAGCACATTTTTTAGGACAATATTTTTGCTAAGGTATACAGTCCCAATTTTTCTGACATCAATGACAGTTCCGTTTGGAAGACGAACAAATATAGAGGATTTAGGCTTTGTGTGGACATCATAAAATAGACATTAATTGCAAACTATGTGGTCACTGGCGTCTATGTAGCACCGATACGGATATGCGACACGCGACACGATACGCCGACACATCATTTCTTAAAAATAGAGAATTTCGACATGTTCCAACACGTTTTTTTTATATATAAATACATAAATAAATAATTAAAAAAATAGCCTATAACTAAATTACACGAAAAATATTAATTTAACATTTGTTAATATCATTCATTATTTTAATTTGTTACAATAATACATAAAACTTAGAGGAAAAAAAAACATTGTTTAAAGAAAAATGCTGAAATGATATTTTTAAATTTATTTATTTATCATATATAGCATTTTTTATTACTTCTTTCATAGTAAAAGACTTTTGAAAAAACTAAAACAATTCTAAAAAAACAAAACTGAAAAAAACAAAAATTGACCCATGCGTGTATATTTATAGCATTGTTTATTACTTTTTTTTTTTTTGTATATTTATATTTTGACCCCTCAAGTATTAGAAATTTTTAAAATTGACCCCGTACGTGTTGGAATCACGTATCGGAATTCCGGACTCGCGTGTCGGAGAGAGTTGATGTGACACCCCCGTAATGGCCCCCAATCCGTTTAGGTCGCCACAATTCGCTTACCTCTCTCTTACTTGACCTGAAGGTCTATCAATTTTGGGGGTTTATAACTTTTAGATCGGTCCCTGCGCAATTTATAAATATATAGCGGAAGCGAAATCACATCTCCCTATCCCAAAATTAGAAACGATGCACACCTACTAGACATTTTTATAAGTCAAAGTCGAACACTTTTATTTACATAGACTTGATAGACAACATCGGTCGGTACATCAAAATTTACCATGGTTTTCTATACCCGGCTTCATAACAAAAGATAACCCGACCTCCCTTTTTACTTTCCTTTCCATGTAGTCCTATACAAAGGTCTATCAGTCAATGTCGGTAGTCCAAAAAGCTTCATCTGCTACCCATCACACATGATCACACCCAGCCCGGTCCATCGGCTGGCGGTGGCGGCAACATCCCTAGCATGATCCCATCACGATGAATGTGCACCGACAAAAACTCCTGAACCACGGGACCATCAGGCAATCTGACGTCATACATGACTAGAACCCGTACTCGGATGAAAACCAATCCTCGAATCTCGACATGAGCGTCTCTGAACACATGCACTCAACGTCAACTGGGACACCGTAAAAAGTACTGCGAGTGACAGGCAGCAGAGGCATTTTTTAATTTGAAATGTTAGTCCTCGAACGGGGTGAGTACAGCCACTCAGCAGTAAAAGATTCATTAAACTATATCAAGCAGTACTATCAATATCTAGACTCATGCAGGATAGATAAAATCAGATAGTCAAGGGATAAATATGCATCAAATTCATGATATTCTTTAATGCAATGACCAAATGCAATTTCAAAAGAATCAAAATGCATCATGTCTGGTTACACAAGTCTCGATCATAGGGCCAAATTATAGTGACACTTCCCATTCCATGCCATACAATTCAGTCCCATAACTAGATCACATGCACATAGCAGGATCATCCATTTTATCATTCAAAAAGTTTAATCTCCTGGAGGACTAATGTTTGCGTTCCTCCGGGCATTCGCATCCACCTTGGCATTGCGAAAGCCTCCGGCATTCAGCCACTAGGGCCACCGGGCATCTGGAGCATATCACACCTCCAAGCGTCTCGTACCCCACTCGGCATCACGAGGAAATCCTCCGAGGCTCACCATGAGAATGGTTACCCCGGCCCTCCGGATTTACGTACCGACTAGCATACAACCGGGCATCTCAAAGCTCCCGAGGAGAAACCTCCAGCATTCAGCCAGGCCACCGGGCATCCACAAGGCATCGACTCATTCGATCCTTTGGGCATCCGACTCCCGGGGCATCATCGACCCAAGGGTCCAACGGTAACAATTAGCATTTTCATTTCCCAAAAACATTTTCAAAGCAATGACTAAATGTCCCTTGGGTCTCATCAAATCTCAATATTTCATGATATGCTAAATGCCGATATCATCATGCCACGTAACAACCCAAGATGCATTCACTTTTTGAAACAAGTTGAGTAAATTTGGAGTGAAGACAATTCGAAAATCAGGATGCACAGTTTTAGCAAAGATTTTGGAATAATCCTTAAATGAACTCAGAAAATTCTAAAATTTTAATATGTTAAATTAGAGACATAGATTGACATTTTCCGTCAAGAAACCTAAGTCTATATCTCACTGTATTAAGAGTAGTAATCGCCGTAATCTTTACTAGCATCCTGTAATAGTTTTCAGATTCAACATCTACAAGGAAAATTCGTCTCACTGACTAAACCTCATCCATTTATTCTCAATTTTTGGTATGTTATTCCTAAAAATGTGTCCTATAACTTTCATTAAGGATTTGAGGTCCAATTCTATCTAGATAAATACAGAAAATTCGAAGAATCATCAAAGGTCAGGCCGTTTTCTACAGAACAGTATTTCTGTTTTAAAAAGAATTGTTTCTATCTACACGTTCTTGTATTCATATAGCTATAACTATGAGTTAAACTCAATCTACTAGATGTTATCTTAAATAAAATGATTCTATTCCTCATCTTCATCTCTAGAGATCAAAGCGACACAATATAAATGACTTTCTATCCATGTTCCTCTAGGACAGAAAACATCTAATGCCTTTCTCTTCATTTCCAGCTCAATCATCATGTAGCATCTTGACACACTTACACAGCATCCATGAGTGGTCATAGTACATTTTCTCTCACCTAGAATCCTTCACAACTCGGTACAAAGCACATACTTGCACCTCAGCTCTTATCACTCAACATGCATCACCTTTTCTTCACTCGGCACACACCATCACCCCTTACTCAACAATCACAGCTCACTCACACTTAAATTTCAAGACACACAAGCCTCAAATGCATCATGAAACATCATATTCGGACCTTCTTCGGTCTACTTGCACTTCACTAGATAATCACAGCATGTATAACATAGATTAATGAACTTCTACTTGCCTCAAGTCTTCCTACTCGGTTGCTAGCCAAAAACAGGGGTTCGAGGTCTCGGCTTGGCTCAATCGGCGACGGGGATCGGCGGCGTTGATGGCAGTAGCTCGGACACAGGCACGGGCGGAGGGCGGCCTTCCTTCCTTCTCTGCCCTCACTTGCTCGGACCACTCGCTGGTCACTCTTGCTCAAACCCTCTCTCTCTCTCACTTGCTCGCCCGCTCACTCTCGGTCTCTCTCTCTCACTTGCTCCAACCGAATGCTTTTGCTTCTTTTGGTTAATTAATTTGCTAACTTTTTTGCATGCAGGTGACAAGTGGCTTCAAGGAAAGGACAAGTGGAAGAGGGGCTGAGTGGCATTGTCTAGTTCTCTTCTGCCCCCCCCTTTCTTTCGGTCGACGGCTTGGAAACTCCTTGGGCCTACTTGGGCCCGAAAATTTGAGGCCAAAAATCCAAATTAAGTGGCCCGTAATCTTAAAAAATAAGCCCATAATTTCTGTATAATTATTAGGCATTTGGTTTCCACAGAAATTAATTTGATATGCCCATAGCAAATTTGCATCATATACAAGGATATAACCAAAGTTCTTGCATGCAGTCCAACTCCTCAAAATTTTATTCTTAAATTTCAGCATGCATGTTCCTCACGCATGACCAAATTCCATCCCTTCGGATCTAAAATAAAATAAAAATATTAGTTGAGCAAAGTCCAAAGATTTTCTTTTGATGCACAGTTGATCGGTTTGTTGCCAACATATCATATCAATCCACCAAATAAACAAATACGGATTACTGCCCGTAATTGCTACCAATGCCATAGTTCGATGATACTTCTATCGATTGGTCATGACCATCACCTATCCGAGGGTTTGTTGAAATTCTTGGATGCCATAGTTGACCACGTGTTGGATTTTTCGACACTCATTGACTGCATGTTAAGACGTGTCGGAGCCTGTCGGACATTTGTCGGAGTGTCGGACACGACACGAAGGCTCCCGGAGAATGTCGGTGCTACATAGACTAGCGCCAGTGTCAATAATCCATGTATCAACTAAAATATTCGTAGTTTCGCATAATGAAGTACCTGAAAAATTGGCACTCTTGTCAACTATCCTCAATTGATTTAGTGCCTTCATAATTTGCTCATATTGATCCTGGGTAAGTGGCTGATGAGCTGGATTATTTCCATGTGCAGATATCTGATAAGCAAAAAATTCTTTCCCTTTCTTTTCTTTGTCAGTAGGCTTACCATGTAATTTCCAACATGTTTCAATAGTATGATGCGGACGACGGCAATATTCACAATACTTACCCTTGAATTTAGAATTTTGTCCTCCCCCTCTATATAATTCAGCACCATAGGGAAGCGAATAGGGGCCGTTCGATCCGTGTGAGCGGCGCTGATTTGGACTGTTAGATCGCACAACATAAGAGCCATCGGATCCATAAGCGCGGCGTTGATCATGGCCGTTGGATCGCGCAGCATATGGGCCGTCGGATGCTCTTCCACACCTGTAATCCCAACCGTCAATTCGGAAAGCACGGGTACCGTCCAATCCCTGCTTCTGATCTTGACCGTTGGATCGGTAAGGTCTAGGGTTCCCAAAGAAGTCTTATTCTTCCTCTCCTCCTTCTGTTAGTCGGGCGTTTCCTCCTGAGCACGACCCAGAGCTACTTCCTCACAGTGACGCGCGAAAAACGGCGTGGGAGCGGCCCAAGTTCTTCCCGGGCACGATGCTCTCTCCTCCCCTCCCTTGTCCGGTGGTTGCAAGGCGCTGGTTTTCTTCTTGGACAGCAAGTTGAAAAATGCGATCGAGCGGCGGCACTGGCTCCATGGTGAGGATCTGTGAGCGGAAAGGTGTCCAATTACCATTTAGGGCTAATAAAAAGCGAGTTACTTTCTCCCTTTCCTTAATCTCTCTGTATTGCTTGATTGTTGTCTTTGGGCCTTCGAGCTGCTCCTCCGCGGCTTTGAGCTCGTTCCAAAGGGCTGATAGGTAGTTGAAGCAAGCGGTAACTGAGAGGTTCCCTTGCTTCAGTTCCTCGAGGGCTTGGGTCAAAGAAAAAACTTTAACCCGATCAAGTTTCCCATACAATTCTCTAATGTTTTCCCACATCGTTTTTGCATCTTCTATAGGAGGAAGTCCGGCGGCGACCTCTGCCGTCATACAGTACCTGATCCAGGTTCGTACTAAGTGGTTGCACCTTTGCCAGTGGCGTTGCATGCGGTCGTCGGCCAGAAGAGGGACGGATCCATCAAGGAATCCGTCCTTGTCTTTTGTAAGGAGAGCCCGGCGGAAGTCCCTTGCCCATGTCGAGTAATGGTCCGGTCGTCCAGAACCCGGCGACCCGCTTTATACTTCACCAGCTGACGGCCCGGAATTGAAGTTAATCACGCTTCAAGGGACTTCCCACATCCTTGATGGATCCGTCCCTCTTCCGGCCGACGACCGCATGCAACGCCACTGGCAGAGGTGCAACCACTTGGTATGAACCTGGATCGAAAACTGTGTGACAGCAGAGGTTGCCGCCGGACTTCCTCCTATAGAAGATGCAAAAACGATGTGGAAAAACATTAGAGAATTGTATGGGAAACTTGATCGGGTTAAAGTTTTTTCTTTGACCCAAGCCCTCGCGGAACTGAAGCAAGGGAACCTCTCATTTACCGCTTGCTTCAACCGCCTATCAGCCCTTTGGAACGAGCTCAAAGCCGCGGAGGAGCAGCTCGAAGGCCCAGAGACGACAATCAGGCAGTATAAAGAGATTAAGGAAAGGGAGAAAGTAACTCACTTTCTATTAGCCCTAAATGATAATTGGATACCTTTCTGCTCGCAGATCCTCGCCATGGAGCTGGTGTCGCCGCTCGGTCGCATTTTCCAACTTGCTATCCAAGAAGAAAACCAGCGCGTTGCGAACACCGGACAAGAGAGGGGAGGAGAGAGCATTGTGCTTGCAACGCTCAGGAAGAAAGAAGAACTTGGGTTACTCCCATGGCGTTTTTCGCGCATCACAGTGAGGAAGCAGCTCTAGGTCGCGTTCAGGAGGAAACACCCGACTAACAAAAGGAGGAGAGGAAGAAGAAGACTTCTTTGGGAACCCTAGAACTTACCGATCCAACGGTCAAGATCAGAAGCAGGGATCTGACGGTACTCGTGCTTTCCGAATTGACAGTTGGGATTACAGGCGTGGAAGAGCATCTGACGGCACTTATGCTGCGTGATTCGACAGCCATGATTAGCGTCACCCACATGGATCTGATGGCTCTTATGCTGTGCGATTCGACGGTCCAGATCAGTGCCGCTCACACGGATCGGACGGCCCCTATTCGCTGCCCTATGGTGCTGAATTATATAGAGGGGGAGGACAAAATTCTAAATTCAAGGGTAAGTATTGTGAATATTGCCGTCGTCCGCATCATATTATTGAAACATGTTGGAAATTACATGGTAAGCCTGCTAACAAAGAAAAGAAAGGGAAAAAATTCTGCTTATCAAGTATCTGCACATGGAAATAATCCAGCTCATCAGCCACTTACCCAGGATCGTATGAGCAAATTATGAAGGCACTAAATCAATTGAGGATAGTTGACAAGAGTGCCAATTTTTCAGGTACTTCATTATGCGAAACTAAGAATATTTAGTCGATGCATGGATTATTGATACTGGTGCCAGTGACCACATAGTTTGCAATGAATGTCTATTTTATGATGTCCACACAAAGCCTAAATCCTCTATATTTGTTTGTCTTCCAAACGGAATTGTCACTGATGTTAGAAAAATTGGGACTGTATATCTTAGTAAAAATATTACCCTAAAAAATGTGTTGTACATTCCTGAGTTCGAATTTAATCTCATATCAGTTTCCAAAGTTTGTGAGGACAATCATTGTCAAGCCAATTTCAATTATGAAAATTGTTCCTTTCAGGACCTTTCAACTAGGAAACTGATGGACTTGGGTAGAATGGAACAAGGGCTCTACTTTTGGGTCAATATTTTGGGAATTTCTGATTTATCTATGTCTTGTAATGCTATCGCTAGAAATAAAATTTCCCTCTCTCATAAGCGTCTTGGTCATAGTGCTCGTTTTCCTTGTCTTGATTGTAAGATATGCCCTTTGGCAAAACAAACACGAGCACCATCTCAAAATAGCACCTCTCGTGCCATCAATGTCTTCTCATTAATTCATATGGACATTTGGGGTCCTTACCATACACCACACCGTGATGGATCCCCTTTTTTTCTCACCATAGTTGATGATTACTCTCGTGCTACTTGGACATTGGGGGTCCTTACCATAGGCGCATTTAAATACGTGTAGCTGCATTTTCAAACTCTTGCACCATATTTACAAATCAATGTCTTATCCTATTGCTACAAGAATAAGCAAAATTTCAAATGACTAAAATAACAATTTTGTCAATGTGAGGGATAAATAACCAAACCTGAAAGGAAGTTGCTAGCCTGAAGAGAGAAAAACTCATTTATGATGCACTAGTTAGTGCAGTAGCACAATGAAACAGACCTGCAAAAGGTGGCAACAGAAGTGCAATGAACAGGGCAAGTTAGTCATTACGGTTTCCTATAAATTCTCCTTTCCCGAGTATGCTTCTCTTCTAATTGACTCTGCCTTCTTGACATGGATATTCTGGAAAGTAATCCAAAAATGTTTTGCTGCCTAGCGAATCAACTCCGTCGAATAGGAAGCTCGGGACTTCATTCTATGTCTCATGACAAGAGATAAGTAACTGCAATTCTAATATGCAATGGGGATGTAGATGTACGAATTGCTGTAAATGACATTTCTATCTTTGCATATGTCTCCCCTAATAACCTTTTCAAAACTTCATAACCCGGATCTTCGACTCAAAAATCAAATAAATTATAGATTGAAAAGGAATCAAAGAAACATAAGAGCAACGGCATAATTTTAGATGCACCTATAACAACACTTCGCTTAATACTTTAGACCATCGGTGGTAGCACTGGTCTCTGCATGTGCATGTAATAAATAAACTTCGCAAGTAGGCTGTAGATGAAGATAGGGGAGGAGATGAGTGACCAGGTGATTAACCTTTTCTGCTCTCAAAGTCGGATACCGATGCTGCGCTTCACAGTTGGCTATAATTTGAGATGCATCAGTCTCCCTTATTCCTAGGTCCATCAAAACAAGCCAAGCGTGAGAAGAAAACAAAGGTCAGAGGAAATTAAATAGAGAAATATTCTAGCCTAAAAGAAAAAATGCAATCACTTGAAGAGACAATTTATTGAGCGACGTACCTTGAGATAATCCACGAATGCAGGGTATCAAACGGCATGCATGTGTTGACCTGGTCCATATGACTATTGGTGAGAAGAATCTCAACGATTCGCCCGTTAAATTTCCACCCCATGGTAAAAGCTGCATAAAGTGGTGTTCAGCTGAAACGTCCAAAAAGGACAGGAAAAAAACTAAAAACTCTTTGAATGTTACTATAAAACACAACAAACAACTGACCTCAGCATACTTGAGACATCAGGCCTTCGTAGCACTTATCTTTGTATTCTTTGTGCTTGACGACGTCATATAGAGGGTCAAGGTCCCTGCAAATAATATATCAGGGCAGATCAGGAAGCCTTATGTACAGCAATCAAAGTTAATATAGGATTTAAGGGCGATGGGCAGCATTCAGCACCTGCTGACCCTGACTTGATGATAATTCTTTACACCAACCAAGAAGGATATCATTTATTATTTTCTTTCTATATTCAACTATTATAAAAGAAAATTGAAATGCATCACTCCTGTTTTGAGAAATTTAACATTGTTGAAATACTTATTGCACATCCTAACAACAAAACTATACACTCCAACAAGATGCTAAGCTCATCAAGGAGCATTACAAATCTCAAGCCATATCTCAAGCCGGAAGTTCACTATTGCACATCTAGCTTGACAAACACTGTCCAGCATACTACGCCATGCCAGTAGGTACTAGATAGTTAGACGTCAAATGTGTGACTGCTCAAAGCTTCTGCAAAAGTCAGCTCGTGACACTCAGGCAGAACAGCTACACCGCAACCCATTTCAACTGTTCAAACACTTTGTTTTATCAGAAAGGTGCTAGCAGGTAATTTCAGCAGAAAAACACGCATGGCCACTAATTGGCTTGCTACACATGGATATCACATGCACATGCACATTTGCTCGAGACATACAGTTGACCATAGAGCACATGCAAAATTACTGAGCACATATAGTTGACCATAGAGCAAGCAACTGCTGTCATTTTCATCAACTCGCGTTGTTTCTTACAACAAGGAATAAGTTAAAAAAGAAGAACAAAGAATTATTCTTACAGAACAACTATAATTGTCCTTACAGAACAACTATAATTGTCTCGGCAGCAGTGAAAAAGTTGGCACAGAATATAGGCAGATCATATTCTGGTTCTGGAAACATAGCAAAATGCAAAACCTGAATAGAGCATCTTCAGAATAACAAAATGAGGCCGCTAAACATCATAGCAAAATAATGCGTTCAAGTAAACTTACTTGAACAACCGATTCCTCCATCAGCACAAGTGGCAAATCTAATTAGAGGAAAAGCTTTACACGGAAAATACTATCTTCCAAAAACATGAAAGTTTCCATTGGTGAAAAAGTCGGATCAATTAATTCTACACTTAATTCAAAAACTATCAAATTCGTACACCCATATGGATCCAAAATTCCTAAAGTTCTAATAACAAAAGAAGTGAAGCCATAGTACCGATTAAGCACAACCGTCCTCTCTCTCAAGGAAATTTCCTCTGACCATCATCTTCTGTAGACTGATTCCTCCTAATTTATGTATCAAGTGGCAATGATGTTAGACAATCATAACTGCGGTCCCTTGCTCCCTTGAATGCTCAAACTCTGGAGCAACCTTATTTTCGGCACTTCACACGACAACAACTCAATCTCTGTTTTATCATCCAGTGGCATCATGGAGCCGAACCTTTCCTAAGGACACGAAGAAGGACAAGCCTTGATTAACCAAACAAACGGCAAATAGAGCAGACGCCCAGAGAGAAAACCAAAAACCCGGCGACAGACATTCACAGTCAAGCATCTCTCTCTCTCTCACGCACGCACGCACGCACGCACATACTGAGCAGCATTGTCAGAACTTGAAACGGCGGATAGAAAACGAAACAGTGGAATGCAACGACTACGTCTGGAGTGCCGACACAAGAAGGTCCGGAATGCAACGCGCGACGAGAGGATTGAACTTGAGTTCACCAGCAAACAGCCGCGATGCCAATTCGAACTCCAACTGAGCACGAAGCCCAGTCGTGAAACAATCGCATAACCAGCAAAAGAGAAGGAGCCATGCGAGTGTGGAGCGCGGTCTTGTCCAGAGCGAATTGGACGAACTGCCGGTGCGCCAGAGCATAGACGCGAACGGACGGCCTCCAATTTTCCTCGCGTGCAGTGCGTAAAGAGAGATGCTACTGTGTTGGAAATATGGTTTGATATGTTAACCAAAGAAACAGGAGAGGAGGGGGGAGGTAGTGGGGGTGGCCAAAACGGTTAACAAGAGAGGTAGTGGGGTGGCCAAAACGGTTAACAAGAAGACACGATCGAAGCAAAAGACCAATTATCCGGACGCACGATGGTTGTGAAAACGACATGAGGATTCGAAAGATCAACCTTGAAAACAGAGAGAGGTTTTCTCCGTAGGGGAAGGGCAAAACAAGGAATTCGCGGTGCCATGTGACTTTGCTTGCGTCGCTTGACCACGCAGCGACGCGACGGGTCCACCCCATGCACCACAAGAAGGCCGTCGCACGAGAAATAGAGATGGACGTGAGTTGAGTGGTTGCCTAAATTTAAATTTAACGTTTTCCTGTTGATTAATGCTGCGAAAAATTTTAATCTATGTCGATATTCAAAATTCTTTTTCTTACCACTAAAAATCTTAAATTCAAGCATTCTTTAGAAAGCGTACTTTTGTTAGGCCGGCACAAATTCAAGGCATTTTGATGTCATGCTACGTATCATTTAGAGGTATTTTAGCATCTCTCTTCATCCGAATTTTTATCACTCGGTTCATTCAATTAAGCGCTATAAATTTCATTCTTTTATATTGTAATTTTCAAGTGACATTTTGAGTTAGGCGATTAATTCCTTGGAGGGCAGGTTAGGATTAGGGCCATGGTTTGGAATTTTTTAGTCTGGAGTAATCATGTCATTATCGGCCATCTTTTTTAGGTTTTTTTTTTTTTTTTTTTTTTTTTGGTGGTAACGAAAGTTAATTACAAATTTTTTTTTTTTGGTTCGCTGAAAAATCCGTTTCCCGTTCTATTCCCTCTATGACACGGCGTCAACTCCAGACTTAACGCGTCTAACATCTCCATTTCGTACTGGTCTACATTTGTTTGTGCCCAATTCAACGACATTAAAAAAAAAAAAAAAAAAAAAAAACTGCAGACTCTCGGGTCTGATTTAGTTACTGTTTCGGCAGTTGTAGGTCATTAAATTCGTTAATTAGGTTGATAAAAGTATGTGGTAAAGGTGACCGACTCTATCTTTTATTGTGGCACTTGTTGGATTATACACCTACTGGTGATCTTGCTCCTCAATAGTATTTACTATACAAAGCCTTTCGTATGTCTGAAATTTTGTACAAGCCTTTCTCAAGCCTCCTAATCATGTAAACGGGTCGTCGCATATGTTCCATGAACGGCAGGCCGAGGGATATTTTTTTTTCTACTCGCTAGCTTCATCGGTTCATTGATCTTTGTTTACTTTTTATTTTTTTTTCGGCTGTCCGCTTACTCATGTGAATATAATTAATGGTCGATATCTTTTTGTGCGACAAGAAGAGCACCTTCAAATCAAGTACAATCCCGATGCGTGGAGTATCTTATTCAGGTTGAACACGAGCTAAAATCACACTTATTGAGCGCTTGATAAAGTACTAGTAATGATTTTTTGTTGTCGTTCAGTTTAATAACAAGGTTAGCTTACACTTAGATTGCATTCCTTATTTTAGCATGTCAGCATCCGCAAACCTCATTTCCCTCGTTCATAGTTAAATATTTTCCCCCCCAATAACTAGGGAATATGAGAGGCCAAGGTTGCTGCATATTGAGTGGTTTTATGAATTTCGTGCACCAAATCATTTCTTCTTTGCTTTTTTGTACTTGTCTCGTATCTAGGTCAGCACTAAATAGCATGTCATTCTCATTTAGTCCTCAACCTTTCTAAATAGAGCTTAGAATTATAGCTTTTATTATAATTTACTTATGCTTATTCCACTGCATCTAAGCACAAATTTGATCAAACAAGAATTTAACGGGTTTGATGATTTGGTTGCACTTATATATATAAACAAAATACTCACGGCTTTTCCGTCAAATAGAAAATACAAAATTAATACCACAAAAAGTCTCAAATCGATATATTTATGCCACATTTACCTCAAGTTAATTTTTATGTCACAAAACATCCCAAATTAGCATACACATGCGGCATTTATAACAAACTAGTGCGCTCATGCTACATTTATCCCTAAAAAATGAAAGATTTGCCACAATTTGAGGAAAATAGGGCACAAAAAATCAGTTTGGGGGTATTATGTGGCACACCTAGAATGTTCTATAAAGTTTGTTTGGAGATAATGTAGTATGTTTGTATCTGTTTTGAGTTTTTGGTGTTACCAGGTGAAATTTAAATAAAGTATGTTCAAGATCGAATGAAAAATAAAGTGCAAAACAATTAAAAAACCAAAAATTACATTAAACCCACGCTAAGTATATGAGCCCTTGTTGGAGAAATGAGCCAATTTTGATAGTTATACAATCGTGGCCAGTTACTTGATCTTTGTTGTAGGGACATAATCCATATATCTTGAAGTTAGTGCTAGAAAATAGAAGGCCGATATTTTTTAAAACCTTAAACTAGTACATATGTGATAAGTTTATCAAAAATTAATATTTTGACTACAACAACCTCTAAACTAGTATACGTATGATAAATTTATTTCAAACAACTATTAAAAATAAAAACTGGCATACTTGTAATAAATTTACTCCAAACTAATTTTTAAACCTCTAAAAATCTCAAACTGATATATTTGTGATAAATATATTCTTCATTAAATTGGATTAATACCACAAAAAACCACAGAATTGGTATAACTTTGACAAATGGAAAGTAAAATCCTAAATTGCTATATTAGTCAACTGTCACGTGCCATCGAGTTCAGTAATTTGATAATAAAATTTAACGGAAACTATCAGAAAATAAAATTGTCTTAAGCATACCAATTTAACTTAAAATTATCAAAGGCATACCAATTTGAGATTTTTGATGGTAAAAAAATTAGTTTGGGGTAAATTTATCATATGTATACTACTTTGGGATTTTTCGTGATATTAACCCTTATTTAATGTCGAAAAAGTGATTGTCTATGGACAAGCAAAAAAAACGTCGATTGTTTATATTAATAAATAGCTTATAGTCATCACTATTTACTGCTTGGGCCAGATAATCTATTATCGGATCACCTTATCTGTCACGCCATTGATTGATTAATGTGTATTGCATATGATCACCTCTTGCTTGAAGTCGAAGGTATTGTTTTGGGGTAGCTCGGTCCATTTCGAGCGTCGCTAATGATCTGTTTCGGGTAAACGGTTGACATCGCAGCGTGATCTTCCGACTGTTGGGTTTGTGTCCGAAAACGTTCTTCCAATCTTGTTGTTCCTTTGATCTTTGTCGCAACTTTTTGAGTGCCCCAAGGAGTTAGACACACTTACGACCGCTTCAAACTAGGCGATGCGTCACAACCGTGTGACAGTGTCGTGTGGAAGGGTAAGTGGAGACCTACAAGGAAAGAAGCCAAAAGGGGAATACCTTCATGGGGGCCATAAATAGGCCAGATTAGGTCATGGGTTGTTTTATTAATTGCATTAGCTCCCGTGCTAATAAAACCACACAAAGAAACAAGTCGATTTTCTTTTTTTTGTCGGTCCTACTCTAATCCTACTCTAACATTCACTTTCAGACTTTTGCATTGCCTTTTTGTAGGGCGTGGGAGTCAAAACCCACTCATGAAATGAAAATCGTCCCCATCTCAATCCTCCATGAGAAGGTGAGGATTTGAATTCCCCACCTCTCACTTCCAAGTTAGAAGGGTGGCCATTGGAGCGAACCCTCGGTGGTTAAAACAAGTCGATTTTAAAGCAGAAGAAACTCTCAAAATTTAGCAACGAAATTGATCTAGATGCATATCACGAGCAAATCCAACAAATAAACAAATACGGCTTATTGCCCGTAATTGCTACCAATGCCATAGTTTGATGATACTTCTATCGATTGGTCATGACCGTCACCTATCCGAGGGTTCGTTGAAATTCTTGGATGCCATAGTTGACCATGTGTCGGGTTTTTCGACACTCGTTGATTGCGTGTCGGGACGTGTCGGAGCCTGTTGGACATGTGTCGGAGTGTCGAATATGACACGAAGGCTCCCGGAGAGTGTTGGTGCTACATAGACTAGCGCCGGTGTCAATAATCCATGTATCAACTAAAATATTCGTAGTTTCGCATAATGAAGTACCTAAAAAATTGGCACTCTTGTCAACTGTCCTCA
This sequence comes from Eucalyptus virginea, assembly GCA_014182375.1. Lineage (NCBI taxonomy): Eukaryota > Viridiplantae > Streptophyta > Magnoliopsida > Myrtales > Myrtaceae > Eucalyptus > Eucalyptus virginea. The sequence continues at coordinate 3,515,943 of CM024520.1, read as the reverse complement.
ATTGATTTAGTGCCTTCATAATTTGCTCATCTAATCTTGGGTAAGTGGCTGATGAGTTGGATTATTTCCATGTGCAGATACCTGATAAGCAGAAAATTCTTTCCCTTTCTTTTCTTTATCAATAGGCTTACCATGTAATTTCCAACATGTTTCAATAGTATGATGCGGACGACGGCAATATTCACAATACTTACCCTTAAATTTAGAATTTTGTCCTCCCCCTCTATATAATTCAGCACCATAGGGAAGCGAATAGGGGCCGTCCGATCCGTGTGAGCGGTGCTGATTTGGACCGTCGGATCGCACAACATAATAGCCATCGGATCCATGAGCGCGGCGCTGATAATGGTCGTCGGATCGCGCAGCATATAGGCCGTCGGATGCTCTTCCACACCTGTAATCCCAGCAGTCAATTCGGAAAGCACGGGTACCGTCCGATCCTTGCTTCTGATCTTGACCGTTGGATCGGTAAGTTCTAGGGTTCCCAAAGAAGTCTTATTCTTCCTCTTCTCCTTCTGTTAGTCGGCCGTTTCCTCCTGAGCACGACCTAAAGCTACTTCCTCATAGTGACGCGCGAAAAACACCATGGAAGCGGCCCAAGTTCTTCCCGGGCACTGCAAGCACGATGCTCTCTCCTCCCCTCTCTTGTCCGGTGGTCGCAAGGCGCTGGTTTTCTTCTTGGACAACAAGTTGAAAAATGCGACCGAGTGGCGGCACCGGCTCCATGGCAAGGATCTGTGAGCAGAAAGGTATCCAATTATCATTTAGGGCTAATAGAAAGCGAGTTACTTTCTCCATTTCCTTAATCTCTCTGTACTGCCTGATTGTCGTCTCTAGGCCTTCGAGCTGCTCCTCCGCGGCTTCGAGCTCGTTCCAAAGGGCTGATAGGCAGTTGAAGCAAGCGGTAACTGAGAGGTTCCCTTGCTTTAGTTCTGCGAGGGCTTGGGTCAAAGAAAAACTTTAACCCGATCAAGTTTCCCATACAATTCTCTAATGTTTTCCCACATCGTTTTTGCATCTTTTATAGGAGGAAGTCCGGCGGCGACCTCTGCCGTCACACAGTTCCTGATCCAGGTTCGTACTAAGTGGTTGCACCTCTCCGGTGGCGTTGCATGCGGTCGTCGGCCGGAAGAGGGACGGATCCATCAAGGAATCTGTCCTTGTCTTTTGTAAGGAGAGCCCGGCGGAAGTCCCTTGCCCATGTCGAGTAATGGTTCGGTCGTCCAGAACCCGGCGACCCGCTTTATACTTCACTAGCTGACGGCCCGGAATTGAAGTTAATCACGCTTCACGGGACTTCCCACATCCTTGATGGATCCGTCCCTCTTCCGGCCGACGACCGCATGCAACGCCACTAGCGGAGGTGCAACCACTTGGTATGAACCCGGATCGAACGTGTGACGGCAGAGTTCGCCACCGGACTTCCTCCTATAGAAGATGCAAAAACGATGTGGGAAAACATTAGAGAATTGTATGGGAAACTTGATCGGGTTAAAGTTTTTTCTTTGACCCAAGCCCTCGCGGAACCGAAGCAAGGGAACCTCTCAGTTACCGCTTGCTTCAACTGCCTATCAGCTCTTTAGAACGAGCTCGAAGCCGCCGAGGAGCAGCTCGAAGGCCCAGAGACGACAATCAGGTAGTACAGAGAGATTAAGGAAAGGGAGAAAGTAACTCGCTTTCTATTAGCCCTAAATGATAATTGGATACCTTTCCGCTCGCAGATCCTTGCCATGGAGCCGGTGCTGCCACTTGGTCACATTTTTCAACTTGCTGTCCAAGAAGAAAACCAGCGCCTTGCGACCACTGGACAAGAGAGGGGAGGAGAGAGCATCGTGCTTGCAACACTCGGGAAGAACTTGGGTCACTCCCATGGCAATTTTTGCACGTCACAGTGAGGAAGCAGCTGGGTCGCGTTTGGGAGGAAACACCCAACTAACAAAAGGAGGAGAGGAAGAAGAAGACTTCTTTGGGAACCCTAGAACTTACCGATCCAACGGTCAAGATCGGGAAGCGGGGATCCGACGGTACTCGTGCTTTCCCAATTGATGTTGGGATTACAGGCGTGGAAGAGCATCTGACGGCACTTATGCTGCGTGATTCGACAGCCATGATCAGCGTCGCCCACATGGATCCGATGGCTCTTATGCCGTGCGATTCGACGGTCCAGATCAGTGCCGCTCACACGGATCGGACGGCCCCTATTCGCTGCCCTATGGTGCTGAATTATATAGTGGGGGAGGACAAAATTCTAAATTCAAGGGTAAGTATTGTGAATATTGCCGTCGTCCGCATCATACTATTGAAACATGTTGGAAATTACATGGTAAGCCTGTTGACAAAGCAAAGAAAGGGAAAAAATTTTCTGCTTATCAAGTATTTGCACATGGAAATAATCCAGCTCATCAGCCACTTACCCAGGATCAGTATGAGCAAATTATGAAGGCACTAAATCAATTGAGGATAGTTGACAAGAGTGCCAATTTTTCAGGTACTTCATTATGCGAAACTAAGAATATTTTAGTTGATGCATGGATTATTGATACTGGCGCCAGTGACCACATAGTTTGCAATGAATGTCTATTTTATGATGTCCACACAAAGCCTAAATCCTCTATATTTGTTCGTCTTCCAAACGGAATTGTCACTGATGTCAGAAAAATTGGGACTGTATACCTTAGTAAAAATATTGTCCTAAAAAATGTGCTGTACATTCCTGAGTTCGAATTTAATCTCATATCAGTTTCCAAAGTTTGTGAGGACAATCATTGTCAAGCCAATTTCAATTATGAAAATTGTTCATTTCAGGACCTTTCGACTAGGAAACTGATGGACTTGGGTAGAATGGAACAAGGGCTCTACTTTTGGGTCAATTTTTTTGGGAATTTCTGATTTATCTATGTCTTGTAATGCTATTGCTAGAAAAAAAATTTCCCTTTCTCATAAGCGTCTTGGTCATAGTGCTCGTTTTCCTTGTCTTGATTGTAAGATATGCCCTTTGGCAAAACAAACACGAGCACCATCTCAAAATAGCACCTCTTGTGCCATCAGTGCCTTCTCATTAATTCATATGGACATTTGGGGTCATTACCATACACCACACCGTGATGGATCCCCTTTTTTTCTCACCATAGTTGATGATTACTTTCGTGCTACTTGGATATTTCTCATGCAATCCAAGAGTCAAACCTTTTCACATTTGTCGAAATTCTTGTCCATGATCAAAAATCAGTTCAATAAAGGAGTTCGAAGGATTCGAATGGATAATAACAGTAAATTTTTCTCCCATGAATGTCAATCTTTTCTATCATCTCAAGGAATACTCCATGAGAGTTCTTGTGCATACACTCCCTACAGAATGGTGTTGTCGAATGTAAACATCGACATTAAGGATTTGGGACCTCCCAAATATTTTCTTAGTATTGAGATAGCTCGATCCAATGAGGGAATTTGTCTCAGTTAGAGAAAATTTGCCTTGGAAATCATATCGGATGCAGGATTATCGAGATGCAAGCCAACTGCTACACCTATTGAGCAGAATGTCAAATTGACAACATATGAATATGATGCGAACTCTCCTTCTCCAAATAACAATCCATTGCTCAAAGATCCATCAAGTTATTAGCGACTCATTGCGAAATTGATTTATCTCACCATGACTAGGTCTAATATATGTTATGCAGTACAAATACTCAATCAGTTTATGCACAATCCAAAACGATCATATATGGATGCAGCACTGAAGGTTGTGAAGTATTTGAAAGGATGTCTAGGACTTGGAATTTTGTTATCTTGCGACTGCAACATGAAGATGATGTCCTATTGTGACACAGATTATGCCACTTGTCCAATGACAAGAAGATCCATTACTGATTTCTGTATTAAGCTGGGAAAGTCTTTAATTTCATGGAAGACAAAGAAGCAATTGACAGTTTCATTGTCATCAGCTGAATCAGAATATCGAGCCATGGCGAAAACTATGTGCGAAATAGTTTGGATTCGGGGGTTTCTTTCAGATCTGGGTGTGCAAGTCGACGGTGCAAGTGAATTGTTCTATGACAATGATGTGGCTCTTAAATTGGCTGCAAATCCGGTTTTTCATGAAAGAACAAAGCACATCAAGGTTGATTGTCATTTTACTCGAGAGAAAATTCAGGAAGGGATTGTTGCCACTTGAGGAATCACAATTGTGGAACAACCTGCAAATATTTTCACTAAGCCCTTATGCCAAAGACAGCACATATATCTATTAAGCAAGCTTGGCACCTTCGACATTTATAAGCCGCCAGCTTGAGGGGGAGGGTTGGAGAAGGAATCTGATTTAGTCTGAAGATTGATTAAACAAATCATAGATAATCATAGATACGATTTACTTTAGGAAAATTAATATTGTGTAAATATTTTCTGATTCATTTACTGTTCTACACATATACTTGTACATTGATATGCAAAGTAATACAGAACACAGAAAATTCCTCTCCATTTTCATGAATCTTGTCAACCATCCCGATTTTGAGCCCCTCCAATGTCATGTTCTGCCCGCGGTGAGTTAGGAACGCAGGGCCCAACCCTTGTTCACAAGGCCTCTCTCGGTTTGTGGAAATCCCTTCGGCTGAACGTCCCCTCTCTCTTTTAAAGAACACCGCAGGCACGCATGGCTGTTGCCACTGCCAGTTTGCCATGGCTGGTTGATCCTCCGACCCTAGGAGTGTGCTACAGCCTACTCTGCCTCTGTTCTTAGTAATTTGCTTCTGTACATCGTTGTGTTGCAGAGGTGTGAGCGACGTGAGGGAAGAAGAAGACCAATGCACGGGCCAGGCTAGAGGGTATAGGAGATGGGCCGACCTGTGCAGGGGGAAAAGAAAGAGAAAAAGGGGTGGGCCGGGTCTAGTCGAGAAAAGAAATAAGGGGCCGGGTCGACCAAGCTCGAATCCGGCTTTGTCTTTTCTAAATTTTTTAATTTTTTAATTTTATAACTATGACTCTTTGTTTTTTTTAATTTTTTAATTAATCTATTTTTTATATTTACTATAAATTCTAGTTCTATTATTGCAAATGCTCCAAATGCTTATGTGCTATGCAATTGTAATGATTTGAATTGTTTTAGGAATTAAAAATTAATCCCTAAAATTTTTATGCAATTAAACCCTAAAGTGATAGCTAAAACTTATGTGCCAACAAATGATTATTTAAAAATAATAATTTTCAAATTATTCATTTTCTGCGAAACAAATGAACTATTAATATTGTGTAGAATATGATAACTAGTAGCTACACGTGTGATTTTTTTGTTTTGCATTATATATAGAGGTGTCAAAATGGGTCTTAAACTAATTTATGACCCATTTAAATCATAAATGTATAATATATGGGTCATTTATATTTTTATGAGACTAGTTAAATGGGTTTAAAATTGGAAATTTAAGATAAACGGGTCTTAAATGGGTAAGACTTAGAAGCTAGAACCCATTTCCAGTCCAAGCCTTGCACTCTCTCGTTCCCTCTTTGAAATTATAATTATTTTTTATATTTCTTTTTCTTCCCCTTTCTTTTTTTCTTTCTTCTTCCTCCTTAGTCCTTCCTTAGTCGGTGGTTGGCACGGTGATGACCTATGACTTGCTAGGTTAGGCTTGAGCTTGCCGGCCTCAGATGAGCTTGAGGTCACCTATGATTAGCGAGGCTTGAGTCTCGCTGATATAACAAGACTCGAGCTCACTAGCATCGGGCAAGCTCGGCTTGCCAATCTAGTGAGGTCGAGGCCTCACCAACAACTGGTGAGGCTTGAGCGAGGCTTGAGCAAGACTTGAGCCTTGAGCTCGCTTATGGCTAGTTGTTGGTCATCTATTAGCGGTCAGCCAAAATGAAGAAAAAGAAAAAAGAAAAAAGCAAAATTCTATTTTAAAAAAATACAAAACTAACAATTAGATTTTTAAAAGTAAAAATAATTTAAATTTCTATTTTTTAAAAATGAAAATATTAAAAATTAGTCAAGGAAAATTTATCATATTTTTCTTATTAAATGACAAAAATATTTTCTAATTTATTTTCAAATTTCAGGAAAAACAAAAAAATATTGTAATTTTCCTAAAATATACTTCTTGGAAAATATTTAAGAAACAAACCTTATTTTTTTAATAAAAAAATTGTCCACTAAATTTGTATTGCATGAAAGTGTTTTGGCAATACCTTTGTTTAAAAAAAGAAAAGGAAATATCATAAAAAAGAACAGCTCCAGTCATTGAACAACTCCTCTAAGATTGTTTTGTTCAAAGCTTAAGCAATCAGCAAAACTTGTCTATATAATTCAGGCATATCCTTAACCCTCCCTATTGCATTTCACATAAAACACAGCATGTACATTTAACGATGTCAAGCAAAGAATCAATGAAAGGAATTCAATGATAGAAGAAATTTGAATGCACTCTATATTGTTCGAAATGATATCAATCACGTATGGCACGATGATGTCGTTCCCTACACACGAAAAGTATATAGGGTGCAGATGGTACAGAATCTTCATAATATTTTTGTTTTTTGTTATAAATGATGCATAAGATTTAGATATTCATGCAGAGTGTTACTACTTCTGGGTAAGTTAACAGAGAACAAGGAAGAAAATGAGGGGTAAGTATGAGAATGGGAAAATTATCAAAAAAGTCTTATCTTGTGTTAATTCAGTCTTTTTTATTTTATTTTATTTTATTTTATTTTTTTACTAATTTAGGCTTAAATTTTTTGCATTTGTGTTAGTTGTTTTTATTACTAGCTGTTCGCATTCATAGCGACATATCAAGGATATAGTTGAATGACACACCTTGATGGATGAACGTCCTAAAAATAGGCTTCCCTCCACACCGTTTGTCACGGGCAATCACCAAGGAACCATCCAGCGTAGTGGGAATAGCAGAAGCCCAGAAGCCTGAGAGAGGAAAGAAAATGAAATGTTCAGATTTCGATTTCAACCACGACAACATAAGAAAACTTCACATCTACTCAACGACCACTGAATTAAATGAGGCCTCGAGTTGCTACTCAAATCAATAGGCGATAGAAAGTTGCTTACAGGAAAGATAGGCGCATTTAAATACGTGTAGCTGCATTTTCAAACTCTTGCACCATATTTACAGATCAAGGTCTTATCCTATTGCTACAAGAATAAGCAAAATTTCAAATGACTAAAATAACAATTTTGTCAATGTGAGGGATAAATAACCAAACCTGAAAGGAAGTTGCTAGCCTGAAGAGAGAAAAACTCACTTATGATGCACTAGTTAAGTGCAGTAGCACAATGAAACAGACCTGGAAAAGGTGGCAACAGAAGTGCAATAAACAGGGCAAGTTAGTCATTACAGTTTCCTATAAATTCTCCTTTCCCGAGTATGCTTCTCTTCTAATTGACTCTGCCTTCTTGACATGGATATTCTGGAAAGTAATCCGAAAATGTTTTGCTGCCTAGCGAATCAACTCCGTCGAATAGGAAGCTCCGGACTTCATTCTATGTTTCATGACAAGAGATAAGTAACTGCAATTCTCATATGCAATGGGGATGTAGATGTACGAATTGCTGTAAATGACATTTCTATCTTTGCATGTGTCTCCCCTAATAACCTTTTCAAAACTTCATAACCCGGATCTTCGACTCAAAAATCAAATAAGTTATAGATTTAAAAGGAATCAAAGCAACATAAGAGCAACGGCATAATTTTAGATGCACCTATAACACTTCGCTTAATACTTTAGACCATCGGTGGTAGCACTGGTCTCTGCATGTGCATGTAATAAATAAACTTCGCAAGTAGGCTGTAGATGAAGATAGGGGAGGAGATGAGTGACCAGGTGATTAACCTTTTCTGCTCTCAAAGTCGGATACTGATGCTGCGCTTCACGGTTGGCTATAATTTGAGATGCATCAGTCTCCCTTATTCCTAGGCCCATCAAAACAAGCCAAGCCTGAGAAGAAATCAAAGGTCAGAGGAAATTAAATAGAGAAATATTCTAGCCTAAAAGAAAAAATGCAATCCCTTGAAGAGACAATTTATTGAGCGACGTACCTTGAGATAATCCACGAATGCAGGGTATCAAACGGCATGCATGTGTTGACCTGGTCCATATGACTATTGGTGAGAAGAATCTCAACGATTCGCCCGTTAAATTTCCACCCCATGGTAAAAGCTGCATAAAGTGGTGTTCAGCTGAAACGTCCAAAAAGGACAGGAAAAAAACTAAAAACTCTTTGAATGTTACTATAAAACACAACAAACAACTGACGTCAGCATACTTGAGACATCAGGCCTTCGTAGCACTTATCTTTGTATTCTTTGTGCTTGACGACGTCATATAGAGGGTCAAGGTCCTTGCAAATAATATATCAGGGCAGATCAGGAAGCCTTATGTACAGCAATCAAAGTTAATATAGGATTTAAGGGCGATGGGCAGCATTCAGCACCTGCTGACCCTAACTTGATGATAATTCTTTACACCAACCAATAAGGATATCATCTATTATTTTCTTTCTATATTCAACTATTATAAAAGAAAATTGAAATGCATCACTCCTGTTTTGAGAAATTTAACATTGTTGAAATACTTATTGCACATCTTAAGAACAAAACTATACACTCCAACAAGATGCTAAGCTCATCAAGGAGCATTACATATCTCAAGCCATATCTCAAGCCGGAAGTTCACTATTGCACATCTAGCTTGACAAACACTGTCCAGCATACTACGCCATGCCAGTAGGTACTAGATAGTTAGACGTCAAATGTGTGACTGCTCAAAGCTTCTGCAAAAGTCAGCTCGTGACACTCAGGCAGAACAGCTACACCGCAACCCATTTCAACTGTTCAAACACTTTGTTTTATCAGAAAGGTGCTAGCAGGTAATTTCAGCAGAAAAACACGCATGGCCACTAATTGGCTTGCTACACATGGATATCACATGCACATGCACATTTGCTCGAGACATACAGTTGACCATAGAGCAAGCAACTGCTGTCATTTTCATCAACTCGCGTTGTTTCTTACAACAAGGAATAAGTTGAAAAACAAGAACAAAGAATTATTCTTACAGAACAACTATAATTGTCCTTACAGAACAACTATAATTGTCTCGGCAGCAGTGAAAAAGTTGGCACAGAATATAGGCAGATCATATTCTGGTGCTGGAAACATAGCAAAATGCAAAACCTGCATAGAGTATCTTCAGAAGAACAAACTGAGGCCGCTAAACATCATAGCAAAATAATTTGTTCACGTAGACTTACTTGAACAACCAATCCCTCCATCAGCACAAGTGGCAAATCTAATTAGAGGAAAAGCTTTACACGGAAAATATTATCTTCCAAAAACATGAAAGTTTCTATCGGTGAAAAGTCGGATCAATTAATTCTACACTTAATTCAAAAATTATCAAATTCGTACACCCATATGGCACCAAAATTCCTAAAGTTCTAATAACAAAAGAAGTGAAGCCATAGTACCGATTAAGCACGACCGTCCTCTCTCTCGTGGAAATTTCCTCTGACCATCATGTTCAACTTACAGGGGCTTTTCTGGAGCTACAGACTGGAACTAGCTACTTTTGCTTAAAAACCATAAATTTAAGCTGTCTGTCTAGATTCTGTAGACTGATTCCTCATAATTTATATATCAAGCGGCAATGATATTAGACAATCATAACTGCGGTCCCTTGCTCCCTTGAATGCTCAAACTCTGGAGCAACCTTATTTTCGGCACTTCACACAACAACAACTCAATCTCTGTTTTATCATCCAGTGGCATCATGGAGCCGAACCTTTCCTAAGGACACGAAGAAGGACAAGCCTTGATTAACCAAACAAACAGCAAATAGAGCAGACGCCCAGAGAGAAAACCAAAAACCCGGCGACAGACATTCATAGTCAAGCATCTCTTACACTTGATTCGGTAATTGACTTGGTAAAATAGGAATTAGAACCATTATATAATCAATGTATATTTTCGTTTATTTCTTTTCTCTTACACTTTAGTATAATAAATAGAGTAGTGAACATGTACAAATCAATATACAGAAATACAAAATTGCAATCTTCCTCTCCATTCTATTTCAATTACGTTCATGTAATCAATGAATATCTCCGTTCGTTTGTCACGTTTTTTCACCAAAGAACCATCCAGCACAGCAGGATTAGCAGAAGCCCAGAAACCTGAGAGAGGAAAAAAAGTAGAAATGTTCACAGTTCGATTTCCACTACGATAACATAAGAATGAAATCGAGTCTGTGTTTATTCCTTGAATTCCTCCTTTTTCTTTGGCTATTCCTTTTTCATCTTCTTCCCACGGATTCCAGGAATTCCAAGACGGAAAAGCTGTTGGTTATCTTTCGCCCAAAAGAACCAAGGAAAAAGGAGAGGAGGGGGGAGGTAGTGGGGTGGCCAAAACGGTTAAGAAGAGAGGTAGTGGGGTGGCCAAAACGGTTAACAAGAAGACACGATCGAAGCAAAAGACCAATTATCCGGACGCACGATGCTTGTAAAAATGCCATGAGCATTCGAAAAATCAACCTTGAAAACAGATCGAGGTTTTCTCCATAGGGGAAGGGCAAAACAAGGAATTCGCCGTGCCATGTGACTTTGCTTGCGTCGCTTGACGATGCAGCGACGCGGCGGGTCCACCCCATGCCCCGCAAGAAGGCCGTCGCACGAGAAATAGAGATGGATGTGAGTTGCGTCGTTGCCTAAATTTAAATTTAATGTTGTTCTGTCGATTAATGCTGCGAAAATTTTTAATCTATGTTGATATCCAAAATTCTTTTTCTTATCACTAAAAATATTAAATTCAGGCATTCTTTAGAAAGCGTACTTTTGTTAGGCCGGCACGAATTCAAGGCATTTTGATGTCATGCTACGTATCGTTTAGAGGTATTTTAAAATCTCTCTTCCTCCGAATTTTTACCACTCGGTTCATTCAATTAAGCGCTATAAATTTCATTCTTTTATATTGTAATTTTCAAGTGACATTTTGAGTTAGGCGATTAATTCCTTGGAGGGCAGGTTAGGATGAGGGCCATGGTTTGGAATTTTTAAGTCTGGAGTAATCATGTCATTATCGGCCATCTTTTTGAGGTTTTTTTTTTTCTTTTTCTTGGTGGTGACGAAAGTTAATTACATTTTTTTTTGGTTCGCTGAAAAATCCGATCCCCGTTCTATTCCCTCTATGACGGCGTCAACTCCAGACTTAACGCGTCCAACATCTCCATTTCGTACTGTTCTACATTTGTTCGTGCCCAATTCAACTACATAAAAAAAAAAAAAAAAAAAAAAAAAAAAAACTGCAGACACTCGGGTCTGATTTAGTTACTGTTTCGGCCAGTTGTAGGTCATTAAATTCGTTAATTAGGTCGATAAAAGTATGTGGTCAAGGTGACCGACTCTATCTTTTATTGTGGCACTTGTCGGATTATACACCTACTGGTGATCTTGCTCCTCAATAGTATTTACCATACAAAGCCTTTCGTATGTCTATGAAATTTTGCAAGAGCCTTTCTCAAGCCTCCTAATCATGTTAACGGGTCATCGCATTTGTTCCATGAACGGCCGGCCGAGGGGTATTTTTTCCTACTCGCTAGCTTCATCGGTTCATTAATCTTTGTTTACTCTTTTTTTCCCGGCCATCCACTTACTCATGTGAATATAATTAATGGTCGATATGTTTTTGTACGACGAGAAGAGCACCTTCAAATCAAGTACAATCCCAATACGTGGAGTACTTAATCAGGTTGAACACAAGCTAAAATCACCTTATCGAGTGCTTAATATAGTACTGGTAACAATATTTTTTTGTTAGTTGGTTTAATAATAAGGTTAAATTACATTTAGACTACATTCCTTATTTTAACATGTTAGCACCTGCACACCTCATATCCCTCGTTCGTAGTTAAATATTTTTTCCCCCTTACTAACTAGGGAATATGAGAGGCGAAGGTTGCCGTATATTGAGTGGTTTTATGACTTTCGTGCACCAAAGCATTTCTTCTTTGCTTATTTTGTACTTGTCTCGTATCTAGGTCAGCACTAAATAACACGTCATTCTCATTTATTCCTCAACCTTTCTAGTTAGAGGCTAGAATTATAGCTTTTATTACAATTTTCTTGTGCTTATTCCACTGCATCTAAGCACAAATTTGATCAAACAAGAATTTAACGGGTTTGATGATTTGGTTGCACTTATATATAATAAAAAAAATGCTCATGACTTTCCCGTCAAATAGAAAATACAAAATTAATACCACAAAAAGTCTCAAATCGGTATATTCGTGTCACATTTACCTCAAGCTAATTTTTATGTCTCAAAACATCCCAAATTAGTATACACATGCGGCATTTATGACAAACTGGTGCACTCGTGCTACATTTATCCCTAAAAAATGAAAGAATTGCCACAATTTGAGGTAAATGGGGCACAAAAATATCAGTTTGGATATTATGTGGCACACCTAGAATGTTCTATAAAGTTTGTTTGGAGATAATGTAGTATGTTAGTACCTGTCTTGAGTTTTTGGTGTTATTAGGCGAAATTTAAATAAAGCATGTTCAAGATCGAAGGAAAAATAAAGTGTAGAACAATTAAAAAACCAAAAATTACATTAAAATCACGCTAAGTATTTGAGCCCTTGTTGGAGAAATGAGCCAAATTTGGATAGTTATACAACCGTGGCCAATCACTTGATCTTTGTCGTAGGGACATAATCCACATATCTTGAAGTTAGAGCTAGAAAATAGAAGGACCATCTTTTTCAAAACCTTAAACTGGTATGTATGCAATAAATTTACCAAAAATTAATATTTTGACTACAAAAAACTCTAAACTAGTATACGTATGATAAATTTATCTCAAACAACTATAAAAAAACCAAAAACTAGCATACTTGTAATAAATTTACCCCAAACAAATTTTTAAACCCCTAAAAATCTCAAACTAGTATATTTGTGACAAATATAACATTCATTAAATTGGATTAATACCACAAAAAACCACAAAATTGGTATAACTTTGACAAATGGAAAGTAAAATCCCAAATTGCTATATTAGTCAACTGTTACGTGTCATTCAACTCAGTAATTTGATAGTAAAATTTAACGGAAACTATCAGAGAATAAATTTGTCTTAAGCATACCAATTCAATTAAAATTGTCAAAGGTGTACCAATTTGAGATTTTTGGTGGTAAAAAGATTAGTTCGGGATAAATTTATCATATGTATACAAGTCTGGTTTTTTTTTTATAATGATATTAACCCTTATTTAATGTCAAAAAGTGATTGTCTATGGACAAGCAAAAAGAACCTCGATTGTTTATATTAATTAATAGCTTATAGCCATCACTATTCACTGCTTGGGCCGGATAATCTATTAGCTGATCGCCTTATCTGTCACGCCATTGATTGATTAATGTGTATTGCGTATGATCATCTCTTGCTTGAAGTCAAAGGTATTGTTTTGGTGTAGCCCGGTCTGTTTCGAGCGTCGCTAATGATCTGTTTCGGGTAAACGGTTGACATCGGAGCGTGATCTTCCAACCGTCGGGTCTGTGTCCGAAAAAGTTCTTCCAATCCTGTTGTTCCTTCGATCTTTGTTGCAACTTTTCGAGCGCTCCAAGGAGTTAGACATGCTTACGACCACTTCAAACTAGGTGACACGTCACAACTTTGTGAACAGTGTTGTGTGGAAGGGTAAGTGGAGACCTACAAGTAAAGAAGCCAAAAGGGGAATACCTTCATGGGGACCATGTACGGGCCAGATTAGGTCCTGGGTCGTTTTATTAATTGCATTAGCCCCCGTGATAATAACTCCATACAAAGAAATGAGTCAATTTTAAAGCAGAAGAAACTCTCAAAATTTAGCAACGAAATTGATCCAGATGCATGCCACGAGCAAATCTTAATTGGTCACACACGCCACATCGATCGTTTAATCTTTTACTCAAAACAACTTTATAATTCCTTTAACGTGCCTCACTCACCGGACTAATCCACCCTGTCCAAAAGCTCAGACCCCAGCACCCTCGACGTCCCAACACGTGCCCCTCCACCAACAGTGGCAGCAACTTGGCGACTCCGTAACCCTTTTCTGCAGAAAGTAAGGAGCCAACAAATTCTCCCTTAAAAAACCACGGCTATTTCTATGAATGCGGATGCCGCAGAGGTAATGGGAAAAAGAATGTACTTTAATTAGATTTTACTCAGCCTTTCGAGTGGAAGGGTTTCGACGACGGTCTTTACGTAGGCATTGAAGCACTCTCTGCAGGAATTAGGCATGACATAAGACTCATGGAGCCTCCGAACGTCATCGATGCTTACTCTCACAGTCATTAAGTTGGTGGTCTGTCACCAAGATAATATTTCATCCTCTTCATAAGAAGATTACATCTGTTTATTTGATTCTTAGTACAAGTACTTTTCCCCATCATCACAAGTCTCACACACCGTATCAAAAATCTCTTCCTCATTTTTCCTCTGGTTTGCCATTAATGGGAAGAAGCCTCATTTTTGTCAATAGCTTCTCAAATTCTTCATAAAGGGGAAAGTTCTAAGTTGTTGGCATTCATCAACAATGACTACTTCCCATTCTGTTTGTGTCAGAATATTTATATCCTCAACAATGGCCTTTAGAGGGCATATAAGCACTTGAAATGCTATGGAAGCCCCTTCCTCAAAGAATTGCACGTTCCTGTTACGTCCACGAGCATCTTCACTTCCATTATAAACTGCAACATCAATAGTCGGTGCCCAACGAAAAAAACTCCAAATTCCATGAATAAACTAAGGTAGAATGTGAAATGATAAGAGAAGGAAGACAGCCATCACATTTGAATAATAAAACAAATGATGTGATCTTGGAAATGTGTTCTTGGTCATCTACTAGAAAAACATTATGGCTCATCTTCCAATATTCGAACGGCTTATTAATGGGATATGCACAAATGTTCTTTGGGAAATAACATCCTAAGAGTTTGCTACGATGGATTGACAACTGAATAGGACTCACATTTTTCTGACTTGACTTCGGAGAATTTTATGCTTCAATGCACCGTCAAGTAGAGGGATTTCTAAAAATCGACCATCACATATAAGCTGTGAAAGAAAGACATTGTCACTTAAGCAAATGAGAAGGGATCTCTCGGTGAGACCATCTCTTCTAATGAAAGCCAGACAATGAGACTTTGCCCCAAAATCCCCACTTAAAAGGGTTAAGTGTTCATTTGTAAGAAAAAAACATCATTGAGAGATCCTTCCATGATTTATCAATCCAATGCCCTTTAGATTTTACAAACCGACTCCGTTCCAATCATCTAGTTTTGATAAATTTTTCTACAAAGCTGTGCTTTTAATTTTGAAAAGTTTATTCATTAAAATAAGAATCTACTTTCGGAAACTCTTCAATTTTGAAAAATTAATGCACACGATGTAATTTCAATTCAACATCTCAATATGTAAGATTAACTTTGAAAAATTAATTTAGAAAAATGATTTCTAACCCATAATTCAAAATTCTAACAATCCACTTTTACTACGGGGTCAAAAAAGAAATATTGGCCTATGCCACTTGTAGGAATTAATTGGGCGCTCAATTGATTTCCATAGATTTTGCGAAAATGAAATTTCAATTCTAAGTATAAAGGTAAAGAGAGAAATTATATTTACAATAGGTGATGAGATTTTTTTTTTTTTTTAAATCATATAGACATGTGGATGTATTTGCAAGGTTTTGATGCCTGACGGGTAGGGTACTATAGGCTTAAGGTTTCCATTTCAACCTAATAGGAAGCCTTTCACCAATATCGCAAACAAACTGTGGGTGGGCTAGCTTGTTTCTTTTGAGAAAATGAGCAGAATTGAGAATGATTGTGTCATCCGCACGAATTGCGTATGGTCCATTCAATCCTCAACACCTCCTAAGTGTTTCGTGGGGTGTAACTAGGCTTAACCGCATGCTATGTGTGCAAATGTGTAGTGCTAAGGTATATGTAAAGGAAAACACAACAATTAATATCCAAACAGTGCTTTAATTTTATTCATATAAACATTCATTCTTTACACCAACTGTTAAACAAAAATGTTAACAAACAATTCACCATTTATAATTCCCAACCAACATCAACCTTTAACATACAGTTAGTGGACTTACCTCACCTTCGCAAAAGTGCCACCATGAAATCACATTAGTTAACAAACAATTAAGTTTTATTAGGCCAAAGTCCTTGAGTCCCAACAAAATCATCAAGCTGTCATGTCCTATCCTCGGGAGGAGAAAGGTTCAGAGGTCTTTGTTCATAAAACAACATAAGTGGGCATTCCCACAACATACAGCTCGAATACATCGTCTAGTTGATGATCCACACTTAGCCCATCGATTATGAATGTGGGATCTCAAACCCGCACCTCTTTGATTTTCTTAGTCTATGTGTTCAAAAGAAGTCGCCACTAGCCATTGTTGAGGGTTGGCTAGAAAACTAATTAAGATATGAGAGTGTCGTTTTAATACATGCACAACTGGAGATTTTAGACTCGGAAACTTGATTACACTGGTTATGCAACCAATGTCTTTTTAACACCTAAATTTGGATAAGTGCTAATTAAAGTGTTAGGGTAGCTTATTGAGGATTTTAAGGTTCATCCTAACCATTCTAAAAATGTCACGCCCCGATCCTCGGGCACGCACACATCCTTCAACTCTTGGTCGATTTTATAATGCGATATCCCAGGACTATGTATCGCCGACCCTTTCATTTATTAAGCACATGCGGAAGCAGTTAAAATCCCCAACAATAAAACATGGGATAGAAAAGCGGGGCCATATTTTTCATATTGAAACTTATAACCAAACTTTTATACAAAACACAAATCACACTTCACAATTTTTTACTCTAAACTCTATTCACATCAAAATGGAGACCTCAAAAGAAGATAGAAACTTAGACCATTGGGCCGTACTCAAGGCCCCTCTCAGGGACTATCTTCTTCTTCCAAAAATCTTTCTCCTTAAGATTCGCCTCCGAGTTCTCCTTCTCGGATTCCTCCTTCTCAGCTCTTCAGCGGGGTCCTGAAATGGTTTCCCCAAACTGGGATGAGACTACGTCTCAGCGAGTTCTACCCCACTAAGCCCGATTAGTAAACCATTATACTAAAGGCTGCCTAAACACGCACAGGGCAAAGGACTTACCTTGGCCTCAGATCCCACCTGCAAGTAAGTACAATTCACAATAAACACCCATTTACTCAAAACAAATCGAACTACCGATTACATGTCAAACGAATCAATCCCCACTATGGGATATTTAAAAGCTAGGCCACGTGCATTCTCCAGACGATCTTCCAAGTCTCCGAGTCCACGTGCCTCGAACCTTCCCAAGCATTCTCCGGTGGTACATCAAGTCACAGCCACGTGCCCTTTTAGATGTCATTCTCAATTCTGGATCCACGTGCATTCTCTAAGGCACTCATTTGCCAAAGTGACGCATCAAATCACCGAGCCACGTGTCCTTTTACGATGCCCGGGCCACGTGCCTTCTCTTAGGTGCTATCTCACCAAAGTGATGCATCAATTCACCGAGCCCACGTGCCCTTTTAGATGCCAAACTCGTCACCGAGCCACGTGCATTCTCAAGGAATGACATACCAAGTCTCCGAGCCACGTGCATTCTCTCGGCGACCTTTTTGCCAAGATGACATATTCAACCACCGAACTCACGTGCATTCTCCAAGTGACATTCCAATTCACCGAGCCCACGTGTCCTCTTTCAAGTGATTACCAATCTACTTTCAATACCGACAACCAATGCCCAACGATTTCTCAATCAAATAATTAAATCAACTCAACAAAGCATTAAAATGCTGAATAACATACTTGGCCATTTACCAATCAACAATTAAATCTCAATCAATTCCAATCAATTTAGGGTAAATCCCTAAAATATCACAATTTATTCAATTCCATACAACGTGAGCTCAAATAAATAAACGGACTGCGCCACCACGATCAGCACGAGATTTCGGTCGTCGGCCATCAAAATCTTAATTTCCGAAAAATAATTAATTAATTTATTAATTTCGAAAATTAAATAATTAATATTAAAAATTCAATTTAGCTCAAAATAAAGCCCATTAAATAAACGGACTTCACCACGATCATCAGCATAATTTTTCGGTTCCAGGTCCTCTCAGTTGAATTTTCGGAAAATAAATAATTATTTAATTTAATTCCGAAAATTAATATTTAAATACTAAAAATTCCACTTAGGCCCGAAAAGAATTGGAGCCCACTTCCAAAAATCCCGAGTAGACCACGTCTACTTGCTAATTACGCAATCAATTTATCTAAATTACATCACAATTGACTAATAATTGCTAATTTATTCTAATCTAACAACCTAAACATAATTAATTAAAACTAAACCAACCTTAAGCATAATTAGCCAACTAATCCGGGATTAGTGAGATTACTCACCAAATCGCGCGCAAATCGGATCAATCCGACGGCGGCGACGCGAGGAACGATTCTTCCCAAAGCGACTCACGGATCCGGGCCCGGAAACGGCCCAAAAGCGGCCCACGAGTGAGCTGAAACCCACTCGTGGGTTTCGCCCTGGACGCTGGCCGGGCCGATCCAACGGCCAAAATGGCGAGGGGAGGGCGGCGGAGAGCAAAGGGAACGTCGGGGAGGTCCGGCGGGGTCAAACGGCGGCCGGAGGTGGCCGGAGCTAGAGCTAGTCGGTGGAACGGGGGCTGGGCAAGAGCTGGATTCGCTCGGGGGAATGCCTATCGCGGGGCCGGGCGTGCGCGGACGGCGGCGGGCGCGCGGCCGGTCGCGAGCGTGCGTGGGCGGTGCGGGACGAGCGGCGAGCGGGCGGCGGTCGGCGAGCTGCGGTCCTTCCTCCGTCTCCGTTTCCAAAGAAGAAAGAAGAAAAAGAGTGGGGTTCGGTCACGTGGGGGAAAAGAAGAAAGAGGAGAGAGAGAGAGAGAGAAAGAAGGGATAAGGGTTGACTAGTCAAAGAAAAGAAAGAGAGAGAGAGAAGTCGGTGGGGGGGAATCTCGCACGGAAGGGGGAGGGAGAGAGAAAGAGAAAAGAGAGAGAGAAAGAGAGAAAAGGGAGAGAGAGAAAAGAAAAAATAATCATTATTCTTTTTTTTTTCTTTTCTTTTCTTTTCCTTTTCCTTTTCTTTCTCTTTTGGTCTTCAATTTTTCTTCCGATAATTTCTTTATTGAAATTTCGGACTCGTCAATAATTTGACGACAATGAGACATGATCCTAAAAATAAGAATTATGACGCGCTTAAAATTCGATTCCCGAAATCGAGTTCAATTTCGTGGTTAAAAATCGATCAAACGTGATTTTAGCTCAATCCAACCAATTAGGTAGCTTTTAGGGATTTTACACCGATACATCCCTTAACGGCTTTACCCAATAGGTTAGTTAACTCGTGAGTGATCGGCACGAGAAAAAAGGGCCATAGGCACGTCGATGAAATGCCCATTTCACTTTATCGAAACGGGGTCGAATTTCGGGATGTCACAACTCTTCCTCTTATAAAAATTTCATCCTCGAAATTTAAACCATTACACTTTGTTCAAAAAGGTGGGGGTACAACTGTCTCATCGATTCTTCGCTCCCAAGTCGCTCCTTCAATGCCGTGGTGTTGCTGCACCACTTTGACCAACGGGATGGTCTTTGTACGCGAAACTTGCTCTTTACGATCGACAATCTGAACCCCGGGCTTTCAACGTATGACACACGGTCATCCACGTCCAATTCCTCGAAATTTAGCACGTGGGTCGGGTCAGGCTCGTACTTCCTTAACATCGACACGTGAAAGACGTCATGCACTTGCGCCAATCTTGGTGGCAACGCAAGACGATACGCTAGGTTTCCGATTCTTTCAAGAATCTCAAACGGACCTACGTACCTCGGACTCAGCTTGCCTTTCTTACCAAAGCGCGAAGTTCCCTTCATTGGTGACACTTTCAGAAAAACGTGATCACCAACTTGGAATTCCAAAGACCTTCGACGCTTATCTACATAACTTTTCTGCCTGCTCTGCGTTGTCTTTAATCTGACTCTGATCACTGTCATGGCATCTACTGATTGCTTAACCAACTCTGGGCCTGTTATCTTCCTTTCTCCGACTTCATCCCAACACACTGGAGTTCTGCATGCTCTGCCATACAACGCTTCAAATGGAGCCATCTTGATGCTCTGCTAATAACTATTGTTGTAGGCGAATTCCACCAGATGAAGTTGATCTTCCCAGCTTCCTTTGAAGTCTATTACACACGCTCTCAGCATGTCTTCAAGAGTCTGAATTGTCCTTTCCGACTGGCCATCCGTCTGAGGATGATATGCCGTACTGTACTGAAGCTTTGTACCTAAAGCACTCTGCAAGCTCTTCCAAAAAGCAGCCGTAAACCTCGGGTCTCTATCAGATGTTATCGTAACCGGCACTCCATGCATTCGAATCACGTGACGCACATACAGGTCTGCGTGTCTATCTAGACTCAGGTCTTTTCGAACCGCAATGAAGTGAGCCGACTTTGTCAACCCGTCGACTACTACCCAAATCGAATCATTCCCCTCGACTCCTTGGTAGTCCAGTCACGAAGTCCATCGTGATATGCTCCCATTTCCACTGGGGATCGCGAGAGGTTGCGAAAATCCTCCCGCTTGCAATGCTTTGGGCTTTTACTTGCTGACAAGTCAAACACTTGGCCGCATGCTTGGCGATATCCGCCTTCATACCTGACCACCAGTAGTGTTGACGCAGATTTTGATACATTTTAGTGCTTCCAGGATGAATGCTGTAATTGCTACGATGTGCCTTAGATAAAATTTCTTCTCTAAGCTCAACATCGTCAGGTACAACCAAACGTCCTTGAAACCTTAGAGTCCCGTCATCGAAACTTGAAAATCAGTTTTTCTTTTATCGGTATCCTCTTGAAGAATTTTACAACGTCCGGATCCGGTTGGAGTTGCTTGATTCGACTGACATCCTACTTCAATTCTAAGGGTGGCCATAAGACTCGAGAGGTGGCCTACCTCAAATTTGAATTCCGAATCCCGAGCTCTCTCGATTAAGTTCCACTCCTTAACCAAGATCCGTGCCACTGAAGACTTCCAACTCAATGCATCGGCGACCTTGTTCGCCTTTCTGTGATAAAGAATATCACAGTCGTAATCTTTCAACAATTCCATCCATCGACGATGTCTCATGTTCAACTCCTTTTTTAAGAGAATAAATACTTGAGACTACGATGGTCCGTGAAGATCCAAACTTTCTCCGCACAAGTAGTGCCTCCAAATCTTCAATGCAAATATGATGGCTGCAAGTTTTAAGTCATGCGTCGGATCATTCAATTCATGAGGTCTCAATCGCTGGGGAAGCGTATGCAACAACTCGCCATGTTGCATCGCACGCAACCCAATCCCCGAATGACGCATCACTATAGATCTCGAATCCTCCAGGACCAGATGGAATCGTTAGCACAGGTGCGGCAGTCAGCTTTTCCTTCAGCTCTTGGAAATTACGCTCGCACTTGTCTGACCATATGAACTTCTCATTTTTCTTCGTGAGCTTTGTCAGAGGCGACGCTATCGATGAGAACCCTTCCACAAACCGTCGTAATAACTTGCTAACCCCGAAAACTTCGATCTCGACACCGATGCCTGGCCCGGGCCACTTGATCACGGCTTCTATCTTGCTTGGGTCGACGGAGATTCCTTCTCTGGAAATCACATGACCTAAGAACGCAACACGAGTCAACCAAAACTCGCATTTGCTAAACTTAGCATACAACTGATGAGCTCTTAAGGTCTGAAGCACTAATCTCAAATGATTCTCATGCTCTTCATTACTTCTCGAATAGACCAGGATATCATCTATAAACACGATCACAAATTGATCTAGATATTCATTGAACACTATGTTCATCAAATCCATAAAGGCAGCTGGAGCATTCGTCAATCCAAACGGCATCACTGTAAACTCGTAATGCCCATACCGAGTACGAAATGCAGACTTAGGAATATCCTCTTTCCGAATCCTCAGCTGATGATATCCTGTCCTTAAGTCGATCTTCGAGAATATTGACGCCCCTTGCAATTGATCAAACAAGTCATCTATCCTTAGCAATGGATACTTGTTCTTGATCGTTACCTGATTGAGCTGTCGATAGTCGATGCACAAACGCAACGAACCATCTTTCTTCTTAACAAATAGAACTGGTGCTCCCCAAGGTGACGCGCTAGGACGAATAAATCATTTATCTAGTAATTCTTGCATCTGCACCTTCGCCTCCTTCAACTCGATAACGCCATTCGATAAGGTGCCTTTGAGATCGGCTTACGTCCCCGGTGCTAGCTCGATTACAAATTCAATCTCTTTTTTGGCGGTAACCCTGGCAATTCTTTTGGAAAGACATCTGGAAATTCCTGTACCACTGCAATATCTTCCATTTTCAACTCTTCAACTGTCGTATCCACGACGCGCTAAGCTACCCTCGGCAACCCTCGTCTAACAAACGAGCCGCTTCGGCGACGAGATTAGGGAAATCGAAGGTCCTCCTCGATTCCCAACAAACTCGAAGCTCTTACCCTCTAACGGGTCAAACTGAATCGCCTTGCGATAGCAGTCCATTTTAGCTCGTTGATTGGTGAGCTAGTCCATGCCAATTATCAAATCAAAATCATACATGGTTAGGACTAACAAGTCAATTTTCCCCACTCGCTCACCAATCTCTAACTTGCACCCCAAACATCCCAAAGCAGCAATAACTTTATCTTTCAAGGGTGTAGATATGCAAATTGCCGATTCCAACAATACAGGATTCAATCTTAGCATCCTAACATATTGCTTGGTAATGAAGGAATGGGTTGCTCCCGAATCAAACAAAGCAAAAGCAGGTTGGTCGTTGAGCGAGACCGTACCTGTAATCACGCCAGGCGCAGCTTCTACCTGACCTTGGGTAATCGCGTACACGGTGCCCTAAGCCGGAGGTCTCGCCCCCTCCTCCTCGTTGCGTGCATTCTGAGGGGGATACCCTCCTATCTCTCTCATCGGTGGCGGCGGCGGCAACTGAGGTTGTCCTATTTGCTTCTTAGGACAAAATCTGGCCATGTGACCCTGTTGGCCACATTCAAAACATGCACCCGTCCTAGCTGGGCACGATCTTTGTCCCATGTCTTCTGCCACACAAGCGACACGCATCATTCCTAATAGGTCCTGGCCTATTAAATCCACTCTTCTTGCTGGGCGGGCTTTGGAATCTATTTCCAAACATCGGCCTCTTCCCTTGGCGGATGTTGTCTCTGTGAGAGCTAAACCTCGATCCAAATGAGGCAGCTTTATCGTTCTGATCTTTCTCAATCTTCTGAGCTCTCCGATATATGTCATTATAAGTCTTCAGATCCATAAAGACTAAGGCGCTTCTCAAATCTTGCCTAAATCCATCTCTGAACCTCCTCGCTCGGTTCACAGGATTCTCAATTAACTCGGGGGCATATCGCGAAAGCTGAGCGAACTTTGCCTCATACTCATCAACAGATAGGGAACCCTGACGAAGACGTTGAAATTCAGCCATCTTCACCTCTCTAGCAGTCTCAGAGAAAAACTTATCATTGAAAGCTTCACGGAAAGTGTTCCGATCCCGAACAGCGCCTTAGGAAAGATCATTTCACGAGTTGTCATCCACCGAGTGTCCGCAACTCCCTCCAGCTGGTAAGTTGCTAACATTACCTTCTCAGCCTCATTGCACATCAGCAGTGCAAACGCCTTCTCGAGCTTCTGAATCCATGAAGAAGCAGCTTCAGGATCTCCAGACCCGGTAAAAACCGGCGGATTTAACTTTAGGAAATGCTCCACCAATTTATGGATTGGTCTTGCAGCGACCACTATCTCCCAGTGGATTTTCAACATTCACGGCGGCTACCGGAGCAACGGCGGTGCGGCTGCGGCGCGGCAACGTGCGACTGCAGGGGCAACTCCGGTGGCGGCGGCAGCGGCGGTAGTTGCAGCGGCCTGAGCAACGGCTTCAACAGTAGCGGCTTGCTGATCCATTCTAGTACCCATTGCTTCCAGAACACGCAAGATCCCATCCACCCTAGGATCATTAGGGGCTGCTACCCCGACATCTACGACAGGTGGATTCACTCCACTCGCGCTAGCCTGTGCTGGCGCTCGACCACGTCTGCCTCGGGTTCCGACACGAGTCAGAGCTCTACCCCGAATAACGGTCCTACTGGTCCTCTTTGCAAGAGTTCTCGGCTCCTGATCGCTCATGGTGTAGCTTTACTCAACTAACACTTGTTTCCAATTCAACATCGAATTAGAAACAGAGCGATTCAAACCACAAACAATTTTAGCACTCAGCTAACACAGACATGCACCAGCATGAATTTAAAGGCCTTTCCTACTAACTATCCCATGGTCATCGCTCCTTATCACTCCAATCTTCAACTTCGCTCTGATACCACTTAAACTGGATGTCACGCCCCGATCCTCGGGCACGCACACATCCTTCAACTCTTGGTCGATTTTATAATGCGATATCCTAGGACTATGTATTGCCGACCCTTTCATTTATTAAGCACATGCGGAAGCAGTTAAAATCCCCAGACAATAAAACGATGGGATAGAAAAGCAGGGCCATATTTTTCATATTGAAACTTATAACCAAACTTTTATACAAAACACAAACCAGAGCACTTCACAATTTTTTTACTCTAAACTTTATTCACATCAAAATGGAGACCTCAAAAGAAGACGAAACTCAATCCATTCGCGGGCCGTACTCAAGGCCCCTCTCGGGATTGTCTTCTTCTTCCAAAATCTTTCTCCTTAAGATTCGCCTCCGAGTTCTCCTTCTCAGCTTCATCCTCGGGGTCCTCATCAAGGTCTTGATAGTTTCCCCAAACCGGGATGAGACTACGTCTCGGCGAGTTCTACCCACTAAGCCCGATTAGTAAACCATTATACTAAAGGCTGCCTAAACACGCACAGGGCAGAGGACTTACCTTGGTCTCAGATCCCACCTGCAAGTCAGTACAATTCACAATAGGCACTCATTTACTCAAAACAAATCGAACCAGTCGAT
Organism: Eucalyptus virginea; assembly: GCA_014182375.1. Lineage (NCBI taxonomy): Eukaryota > Viridiplantae > Streptophyta > Magnoliopsida > Myrtales > Myrtaceae > Eucalyptus > Eucalyptus virginea. The sequence continues at coordinate 3,490,828 of CM024520.1, read as the reverse complement.
TACATGTCATACGAATCAATCCCCACTATGGGATATTTAAAAGCTAGGCCACGTGCATTCTCTAGGACGACCTTCCAAGTCTCCGAGTCCACGTGCCTCGAACCTTGGGCCCACGTGCATTCTCTAAGGCGACCTCTTCGCCAAGGTGGTACATCAAGTCACCGAGCCACGTGCCCTTTTAGATGTCATTCTCAATTACCGGATCACGTGCATTCTCTAAGGCACTCATTTGCCAAAGTGACGCATCAAATCACCGAGCCACGTGTCCTTTTTACGATGCCCGGGCCCACGTGCCTTCTCTTAGGTGCTATCTCACCAAAGTGATGCATCAATTCACCGAGCCCACGTGCCCTTTTAGATGCCAAACTTCTCTAAGGTACTACGTCGCGAGCCACGTGCATTCTCCACCGAGGATGACATACCGAGTCTCCGAGCCACGTGCATTCTCTCGGGCGACCTTTTCGCCAAGATGACATATTCAACCACCGAACTCACGTGCATTCTCCGGGTGGCATTCCAATTCACCGAGCCCACGTGTCCTCTTTCAAGTGATTACCGATCTACTTTCAATACCGACAACCAATGCCCAACGATTTCTCAATCAAATAATTAAATCAACTCAACAAAGCATTAAAATGCTGAATAACATACTTGGCCATTTACCAATCAACAATTAAATCTCAATCAATTCCAATCAATTTAGGGTAAATCCCTAAAATATCACAATTTATTCAATTCCATACAACGTGGAGCTCAAATAAATAAACGGAACTGCGCCACCACGATCAGCACGAGATTTCGGTCGTCGGCCATCAAAATCTTAATTTCCGAAAAATAATTAATTAATTAATTAATTTCGAAAATTAAATAATTAATATTAAAAATTGATTTAGCTCAAAATAAAGCCCGATTAAATAAACGGACTTCACCACGGTCATCAGCATAAAATTTCGGTTCCGGACCCTCTCAGTTGAATTTTCGGAAAATAAATAAATGAAAAGAACAATTAATATACGAGAAACACACAATCAACTATAATCGTAATAACAAATGCAAAGAGCAACCTAGCGTATCCCTAAAAAGAAAATTGCATCCAAAAATTCCTCAGGTAAAGCCCTAAAGGAAAGGATTTTCACAAATTCTAAGAGAAAACTACTCAAAAACTTATTTTTAAGAACTTCTAAGAAAACTACTCAAAAACTTATTTTTAAGTTTTTTTTTTTTTTTGGAACTTTCTGCATTTTTTTTGAATTTTTTGAATTTCTTAAGAAAATTTATGGATTTCTTGAATTTCCTAAATTTTTTTTATGAATTTTTAAAATTTCCGAATTTTTATTTATTTATTATTTTTAAAAACATTTTTTAATCTTGGAAAAAAGGACTCTGGACCGGGTCATAGAACCCGGCACGGATATGTCTCTAACCATGACCCTAATGGTCCGGGTAGAGTTTGAATTTAGTCCGGCCCTAACGACCGGCCCTAACAACTAGCCCAAACATATGAAATGGGCCCATTCGCCTCTAAGCCGTGGTCATATTATTAGAGAGGGACAAAGAGGTCGGGTCTAAACATCAATTTTTGGGATGTTACTGTTGGGGGGTGACAGAGAGAGTGATAGAGAGAGATAGATAGGTCGTATTACTAGAGAGGGACATAGAGGTCGTACTATTCGGGTTTGAACATTAATTTTTGGATGTTACTGTTGGGGGGTGACAGAGAGAGCGACAGAGAGAGAGACAGAGATGTCGTATTACTAGAGAGGGATAGAGAGGTCGTACTATTCGGTTCTAAACATCAACTTTTGAGATGTTACTGTTGGGGGTGACAGAGAGCGACAGAGAGAGAGAGACAGAGATGAGCTAGGGCTATAGAGTGAAGGGACAAGGACACCGCCATCCCTAGTCCTCTCGGAGACAATTGTGAAAGGTTGTCAACCCCACTCAAATTCCAACAAGAGCTGTAGATGGCCGTCCCAGTCTCCTGAGTGTGTAAGCACGTTTTCTTCATTCCCCCAACCCCACAATATCCTCAACGGCTACTCTCTTTATAAACAATCTGTGGACTTGTCTCATGTTTATAGCCGCTTCCCGTTTTTTCTACATTAAGCTAGGGCTTGAGTTGAGGAAAAGAACTTGTCGTAGCAGTGAGTAGATGTTAGGTTTTTGACTCTTCTTGGAACCCGATGATGGTAACTTGTCAGGTTCATAGCTTCTTAGCTACTCCTCTTTTTCTAACTCATAAAGCGAACAAGACTTATATTCACATTTTGATTTATAATGCTAGACAATGCTTAGGTGGTTTTTCAACTGAAAAAGATAACGATGGTTGGCCTAACATGTATCTTTGTTCCCTAGTCTCAATGTATGCATTCTTTCTATGCAATGTCATCATGAACTTGGGTCACAACCTTTCACAATTGCATCCGAGAGGACTGGGGATGGCGATGTCCTTGTCCCTTCACTCTGTAGCCCTAGCTTATCTTTGTGTCTCTCTCTGTCGCTCTCTTTGTCACCCCCAATAGTAACATCCCAAAAATTGATTTTCAGACTTGAATAGTACAACCTCACTATCCCTCTCTAGTAGTACGACCTCTCTGTCTCTCTCTCTCTCCGTCGCTCTCTCTATCACTCCCCAATAGTAACATCCCAAAAATTGATGTTCAGACCCGAATAGTACGACCTCTCTGTCCCTCTCTAGTAATACGACACCTCTGTCTCTCTCTGTCGTTCTCTCCGTCACCCCCCAACAGTAACATCCCAAAAATTGAGTTCAGACCCGACCTCTCTGTCCCTCTCTAAGTAAAATAACAGAGAACAAGGAAGAATAAGGGGTAAGTATGAGAATGGGAAAATTATCAAAAAAGTCTTATCTGTACTACAATTGTGTTAATTCAATCTTTTTTTTTTTTTTTGCTAATTTAGGCTTAAATTTTTTTGCATTTGTGTTAGTTGTTTTTATTACTAGCTATTCACATTCATAGCGACGAATCAAGGATATAGTTGAATGACACACCTTGATGGATGAACGTCCTAAAAATAGGCTTGCCTCCACACCGTTTGTCACGGGCAATCACCAAGGAACCATCCAACGCAGCGGGAATAGCAAAAGCCTAGAAGCCTGAGAGAGGAAAGAAAATGAAATGTTCAGATTTCGATTTCAACCACGACAACATAAGAAAACTTCACATATACTCAATGACCACTGAATTAAATGAGGCCTCGAGTTGCTACTCAAATCAATAGGCAATATAAAGTTGCTTACAGGAAAGATAGGCACATTTAAATACGTGTAGCTGCATTTTCAAACTCTTGCACCATATTTACAGATCAAGGTCTTATCCTATTGCTACAAGAATAAGCAAAATTTCAAATGACTAAAATAACAATTTTGTCAATGTGAGGGATAAATAACCAAGCTTGAAAGGAAGTTGCTAGCCTGAAGAGAGAAAAACTCACTTATGATGCACTAGTTAAGTGCAGTAGCACAATGAAACAGACCTGGAAAAGGTGGCAACAGAAATGCAATGAACAAGGCAAGTTAGTCATTACAGTTTCCTATAAATTCTCCTTTCCCGAGTATGCTTCTCTTCTAATTGACTCTGCCTTCTTGACATGGATATTCTGGAAAGTAATCCAAAAATGTTTTGCTACCTAGTGAATCAACTCCGTGGAATAGGAAGCTCCGGACTTCATTCTATGTTTCATGACCAGAGATAAGTAATTGCAATTCTAATATGCGATGGGGATGTAGATGTACGAATAGCTGTAAATGACATTTCTATCTTTGCATATGTCTCCCCTAATAACCTTTTCAAAACTTCATGACCCGGATCTTCGACTCAAAAATCAAATAAATTATAGATTGAAAAGGAATCAAAGAAACATAAGAGCAACGGCATAATTTTAGATGCACCTATAGCAACACTTCGCTTAATACTTTAGACCATCGGTGGTAGCACTGGTCTCTGCATGTGCATGTAATAAATAAACTTCGCAAATAGGCTGTAGATGAAGATAGGGGAGGAGATGAGTGACCAGGTGATTAACCTTTTCTGCTCTCAAAGTCGGATACCGATGCTGCGCTTCACGGTTGGCTATAATTTGAGATGCATCAGTCTCCCTTATTCCTAGGCCCATCAAAACAAGCCAAGCCTGAGAAGAAAGCAAAGGTCAGAGGCAATTAAATAAATAAATATTCTAGCCTAAAAGAAACAATGCAATCCCTTGAAGAGACAATTTATTGAGCGAGGTACCTTGAGATAATCCACGAATGCAGGGTATCAAAAGTCATGCATGTGTTGACTAGACTTAAACCTGGTCCATATGACTATTGGTGAGAAGAATCTCAACGATTCGCCCGTTAATTTTCCAACCCATGGTAAAAGCTGCATAAAGTGGTGTTCAGCTGAAACGTCCAAAAAGGACAGGAAAAAAACTAAAAACTCTTTGAATGTTACTATAAAACACAACAAACAACTGACCTCAGCATACTTGAGACATCAGGCCTTCGTAGCACTTATCTTTGTATTCTTTGTGCTTGACGACGTCATATAGAGGGTCAAGGTCCCTGCAAACAATATATCAGGGCAGATCAGGAAGCCTTATGTACAGCAATCAAAGTTAATATAGGATTTAAGGGCGATGGGCAGCATTCAGTACCTGCTGACCCTGACTTGATGATAATTCTTTACACCAACCAAGAAGGATATCATTTATTATTTTCTTTCTATATTCAACTATTATAAAAGAAAATTGAAATGCATCACTCCTGTTTTGAGAAATTTAACATTGTTGAAATACTTATTGCACATCTTAACAACAAAACTATACACTCCAACAAGATGCTAAGCTCATCAAGGAGCATGACATATCTCAAGCCATATCTCAAGCCGGAAGTTCACTATTGCACATCTAGCTTGACAAACACTGTCCAGCATACTACACATGGATATCACATGCACATGCACATGCACATTTGCTCAAGACATACAGTTGACCATAGAGCACATGCAAAGTTGCTGAGCACATATAGTTGACCATAGAGCAAGCAACTGCTGTCATTTTCATCAACTCGCGTTGTTTCTCACAACAAGGAATAAGTTAAAAAACAAGAAGAAAGAATTATTCTTACAGAACAACTATAATTGTCCTTACAGAACAACTATAATTGTCTCGGCAGCAGTGAAAAATTTGGCACAGAATATAGGCAGATCATATTCTGGTTCTGGAAACATAGCAAAATGCAAAACCTGCATAGAGTATCTTCAGAAGAACAAAATGAGGTCGCTAAACATCATAGAAAAATAATGTGTTCAAGTACACTTACTTGAACAACCAATTCCTCCATCAGCACAAGTGGCAAATCTAATTAGAGGAAAAGCTTTACACGGAAAATACTATCTTCCAAAAACATGAAAGTTTCCATCGGTGAAAAGTCGGATCAATTAATTCTACACTTAATTCAAAAACTATCAAATTCGTACACCCATATGGCACCAAACTTCCTAAAGTTCCAATAACAAAAGAAGTGAAGCCATAGTACAGATTAAGCACAACCGTCCTCTCTCTCGAAGAAATTTCCTCTGACCATCATGTTCAACTTACAGGGGCTTTTCTGGAGCTACAGACTGGAACTACTAGCTACTTGTGCTTAAAAACCATAAATTTAAGCTGTCTGTCTAGATTCTGTAGACTGATTCCTCATAATTTATATATCAAGTGGCAATGATATTAGACAATCATAACTGCGGTCCCTTGCTCCCTTGAATGCTCAAACTCTGAAGCAACCTTATTTTCGGCACTTCACACGACCACAACTAGATCTCTGTTTTATCATCCAGTGGCATCATGGAGCCGAACCTTTCCTAAGGACACGAAGAAGGACAAGCCTTGATTAACCAAACAAACGGCAAATAGAGCAGATGCCCAGAGAGAAAACCAAAAACCCGGCGACAGACATTCCCAGTCAAGCATCTCTTACACTTGATTCGGTAATTGACTTGGTAAAATAGGAATTAGAACCATTATATAATTAATGTATATTTTCGTTTATTTCTTTTCTCTTACACTTTAGTATAATAAATAGAGTAGTGAACATGTACAAATCAATATACAGAAATACAAAATTGCAATCTTCCTCTCCATTCTATTTCAATTTCGTTTATGTAATCAATGTATATCTCCGTTCGTTTGTCACGTTTTTCACCAAAGAACCATCCAGCACAGCGTGAATAGCAGAAGCCCAGAAACCTGAGAGAGGAAAAAAAGTAGAAATGTTCAGATTTCGATTTCAACCACGACAACATAAGAATGAAATCGAGTCTGTGTTTATTCCTTGAATTCCTCCTTTTTCTTTGGCTATTCCTTTTCATCTTCTTCCCACGGATTCCAGGAATTCCAAGACGGAAAAGCTGTTGGTTATCTTTCGCCCAAAAGAACCAAAGAAAAAGGAGAGGAGGGGGGAGGTAGTGGGGTGGCCAAAACGGTTAACAAAAACGGTTAACAAGAAGACACGATCGAAGCAAAAGACCAATTATCCGGACGCACGATGCTTGTAAAAACGACAAGAGCATTCGAAAAATCAACCTTGAAAACAGATCGAGGTTCTCTCCGTAGGGGAAGGGCAAAACAAGGAATTCGCCGTGCCATGTGACTTTTGCTTGCGTCGCTTGACGATGCAGCGACGCGGCGGGTCCACCCCATGCCCCGCAAGAAGGCCGTCGCACGATAAATAGAGATGGATGTGAGTTGCGTCGTTGCCTAAATTTAAATTTAATGTTGTTCTGTCGATTAATGCTGCGAAAATTTTTAATCTATGTTGATATCCAAAATTCTTTTCTTATCACTAAAAATATTAAATTCAGGCATTCTTTAGAAAGCGTACTTTTGTTAGGCGGCACGCGAATTCAAGGCATTTTGATGTCATGCTACATATCATTTAGAAGTATTTTAAAATCTCTCTTCCTCCGAATTTTTACCACTCGGTTCATTCAATTAAGCGCTATAAATTTCATTCTTTTATATTGTAATTTTCAAGTGACATTTTGAGTTAGGCGATTAATTCCTTGGAGGGCAGGTTAGGATTAAGGGCCATGGTTTGGAATTTTTATGTCTGGAGTAATCATGTCATTATCGGCCATCTTTTTGAGGTTTTTTTTTTCTTTTTCTTGGTGGTGACGAAAGTTAATTACATTTTTTTTTTTTTGGTTCGCTGAAAAATCCGATCCCCGTTCTATTCCCTCTATGACGGCATCAACTCCAGAATTAACGCGTCCAACATCTCCATTTCGTACTGGTCTACATTTGTTCGTGCCCAATTCAACGGCATAAAAAAAAAAATAAAAAAATAAAAAAAAGAACTGCAGACACTCGGGTCTGATTTAGTTACTGTTTCGGCCAGTTGTAGGTCGTTAAATTCATTAATTAGGTCAATGAAAGTATGTGGTAAAGGTGACCGACTCTATCTTTTATTGTGGCACTTGTTGGATTATACACCTACCGGTGATCTTGCTCCTCAATACTATTTACCATACAAAGCCTTTCGTATGTCTATGAAATTTTGCAAGAGCCTTTCTCAAGCCTCCTAATCATGTTAACGGGTCATCGCATTTGTTCCATGAACGGCCGGCCGAGGGGTATTTTTTCCTACTCGCTAGCTTCATCGGTTCATTAATCTTTGTTTACTATTTTTTTCCCGGCCATCCACTTACTCATGTGAATATAATTAATGGTCGATATGTTTTTGTACGACGAGAAGAGCACCTTCAAATCAAGTACAATCCCAATACGTGGAGTATCTTAATCAGGTTGAACAAGCTAAAATCACCTTACCGAGTGCTTAATATAGTACTGGTAACAATATTTTTTTGTTAGTTGGTTTAATAATAAGGTTAAATTATATTTAGACTACATTCCTTATTTTAACATGTCAGCACCTGCACACCTCATATCCCTTGTTCTTAGTTAAATATTCTTTTCCCCCACTAACTAGGGAATATGAGAGGCGAGGGTTGCTGCATATTGAGTGGTTTTATGAATTTCGTGCACCAAAGCATTTCTTCTTTGCTTTTTTTTTTTTTTGTACTTGTCTCGTATCTAGGTCAGCACTAAATAGCACGTCATTCTCATTTATTCCTCAACCTTTCTAGTTAGAGGCTAGAATTTATAGCTTTTATTACAATTTTCTTGTGCTTATTCCACTGCATCTAAGCACAAATTTGATCAAACAAGAATTTAACGGGTTTGATGATTTGGTTGCACTTATATATATTTAAAAAAATGCTCATGACTTTTCCATCAAATAGAAAATACAAAATTAATACCACAAAAGTCTCAAATCGATATATTCGTGCCACATTTACCTTAAGTTAATTTTTATATCACAAAACATCCCAAATTAGTATACACATGCGGCATTTATGACAAACCAGTGCGCTCGTGCTACATTCATCCCTAAAAAATGAAAGAATTGCCACAATTTGAGGTAAATGGGGCACAAAAATATCAGTTTGGGGTATTATGTGGCAACCTAGAATGTTCTATAAAGTTTGTTTGGAGATAATGTAGTATGTTTGTACTTGTTTTGAGTTTTTGGTGTTATTAGGCGAAATTTAAATAAAGCATGTTCAAGATCAAATGAAAAATAAAGTGCAGAACAATTAAAAAACCAGAAATTACATTAAACCCACGCTAAGTATTTGAGCCCTTGTTGGAGAAATGAGTCAAATTTGTATAGTTATACAATCGTGGCCAATCACTTGATCTTTGTCGTAGGGACATAATCCATATATCTTGAAGTTAGAGCTAGAAAATGGAAGGACCATTTTTTCAAAACCTTAAATTGGTATATATGCAATAATTTTACAAAAATTAATATTTTGACTACAAAAAACTCTAAACTAGTATACGTAGATAAATTTATCTCAAACAACTATTAAAAACCAAAAACTAGCATACTTGTAATAAATTTACCCCAAACAAATTTTTAAACCTCTAAAAATCTCAAAATGGTATATTTGTGACAAATATAACATTCATTAAATTGGATTAATACCACAAAAACACAAAATTGGTATAACTTTGACAAATGGAAAGTAAAATTCCCAAATTGCTATATTAGTCAACTGTTACGTGTCATTCAACTTAGTAATTTGATAGTAAAATTTAACGAAAACTAACAGAATAAATTTGTCTTAAGCATACCAATTTAAGTTAAAATTGTCAAAGGTGTACCGATTTGAGATTTTTGATGGTAAAAAAATTAGTTCGGGGTAAATTTATCATATGTATATTAGTTTTTTTTATTTTTTTGATATTAACCCTTATTTAATGTCGAAAAAGTGATTGTCTATGGACAAGCAAAAAGAACCTCGATTGTTTATATTAATAAATAGCTTATAGCCTTCACTATTCACTGCTTGGGCCGGATAATCTATTAGCGGATCACCTTATTTGTCACGCCATTGATTGATTAATGTGTATTGCGTATGATCATCTCTTGCTTGAAGTCAAAGGTATTGTTTTGGTGTAGCCCGGTCTGTTTCGAGCGTCGCTAATGATCTGTTTCGGGTAAACGGTTGACATCGGAGCGTGATCTTCCGACCATCGGGTCTGTGTCCGAAAAAGTTCTTCCAATCCTGTTGTTCCTTCGATCTTTGTTGCATCTTATCGAGCGCTCCAAGGAGTTAGACATGCTTACGACCGCTTCAAACTAGGCGACACGTCACAACTTTGTGAACAATGTTGCGTGGAAGGATAAGTGGAGACCTACAAGTAAAGAAGCCAAAAGGGGAATACCTTCATGGGGACCATGTACGGGCCAGATTAGGTCCTGGGTCGTTTTATTAATTGCATTAGCCCCCGTGATAATAACTCCATACAAAGAAATGAGTCAATTTTAAAGCAGAAGAAACTCTCAAAATTTAGCAACGAAATTGATCCAGATGCATGCCACGAGCAAATCTTAAATGGTCACACATGCCACATCGATCGTTTAATCTTTCACTCAAAACAACTTTATAATTCCTTTAACGTGCCTCACTCACCGGACTAATCCGCCCTGTCCCAAAAGCTCAGATCCCAGCACCCTCGACGTCCCAACACGTGCCCCTCCACCAACAGTGGCAGCAACTTGGCGACTCCATAACCCTTTTCTGCAGAAAGTAAGGAGCCAACAAATTCTCCCTTAAAAAACCACGGTTATTTCTATGAATGCGGATGCCGCAGAGGTAATAGGAAAAAGAATGTACTTTAATTAGATTTTACTCAGCCTCTCGAGTGGAAGGGTTTCGACGACGGTCTTTACGTAGGCATTGAAGCACTCTCTGCAGAAATTAGGCATGACATAAGACTCATGGAGCCTCCGAACGTCATCGGTGCGGCGACACACGGAGCTGGAGATGACAACTTGGGGCGCTCCAAGTTACACGCAGCCAGTATGGTGTGGGTCGCCGCTCTAGCGATTTCTTTGAATGCATCAACTCTCGCAGGAGCGGCAACGAATGAGAAACTACAATTAAAAGACAAGAATGAAGAGAGTAAGTAATAAGATGGTCTGAGTAAGTAAATATGGTTAGATCCAAGCAACTAGATGACAACAGAATGATACCCATGACGATTAGAGGTTTTACTCCTATCATATTACACATGCTGTTTTGTTAGTAATATCTTCTTACACATTCAGGTAAGATATACCAACTGAAACAAAACGCGCAATTGATCATTATTGACACTCGAATTTTGTCAACCTTTTAGGTATTTGCACATTTTGCAAAAATATAAAAATTATAAAAAGATATAAAAAATATGAATCATAGAAAAATAAAAATAAAAATAAAAATAATAAATAAAGTAATATTAATAAAAGATGCATGAAAGAAAGAGAAAAAGAATAATGAAAATGAAAAAAATGAAATGAAAGATGAACAAGAAAATTAGACACAAAATATAATCAAGCCCGAAGTAGCAACCCCATGAGCTACAATCAAATTGAATCCAGTTCTCGTCTAAAATAGCAATCTCCCAAAACTAAACTATAATCAAGTACTCACTAACATCTCCAAACTACATAAATATCAATTAAGAGACACTAAGCTAAATCTAATATTAAGATCTAACTACTTAATTGAGACATAATCAAGGCCTAGTGCGGCACTGTGATTTTTCACTTTCTTGATTTTAGGAAGGGTTTTGCACATAAAAAAATCTCGATTGTTTTCTTCTCTATTTTTCCTAGTCGCTCTTGAGTACTTGTCTCTACGAGGTCCAGAACCGATGGCCGGCAGCATCTTCTTGTGGGAGGGTTTGGAGCTAATAGCCATCATCTCTAAATTAGGACACATCCATCTCAAGCTTTCCGCGAGTTGAGAACTGGTATTAATATCTTCAAATGTATTGCACAGGATCTAAAGTCTCAGATGTTTGACATTCCACAATGGAGAAAGCACTTCACTTCTGATTTCTTTTGGAAGAACCAATGCCTATGTATATAAAAAGAAAAATAGCAAGATTTCAATGCTCAGTTCACATTAGCATGCGAATACTCAATACAAAATACCAATTTGGAAAAATGTTACTTACCTCGATTTCATTATAGACTAGTGTTAGTTAGTCACAATGGCCAAAATATCTCGAGAACTTGGCGGCCTTGAGATAGCTCCTCCTCTTGTTGCGGACTCTGAAATCCACCTCCAGTCTCGCTTTGGCCAATCTTGTCGAATCTCGTGGACATAACGTTCAAAAGTATTGATAAATTAATCAATCTCTTATCGGTGGGGCTTTTCCTCTCACAGTGGGACACGTATACTCAAACGTGGAAAACACAGGTTTGTAGGAAATCTATGTAACTTGTGAGAAGCAATGGCTAACTGAGCCTAAGGGGTTGAGGGCCACCATCAGCCCCTCCAGGTCTGCTGGCGGTGAGAACATTGATAAAATACATATCACAAATGTTCACAAGTGCAGAAACACGCATACATCATGTGATCAAGCTACATAAGACAGGGACAGCAATTATAGCTAATGAAATCATCAGACACTAGTATCTTTAAGTTGTAATTTCAAAAGTTGAAAAAATATATTCTCTTTCTCAAACTCTGGTCCTGAAAGTTGCTGTGCGACGAGACGGAGCTCAGGTCCGTCGGCAGTAGACATGTGCAGCGGATCTCCAGGTTCCGGCCATCCTCCGGTGAGACTTGCAAGTGGAAAGAAACCGGGTCCATAAGTTGGGTAGGGATTTCCTCCCAGACCTGGCGGACCCGATTCATGATGACCCAGAAAAGACCAACCCGCCACATATCCATGACCCGCCCTGGCAACATGTGATGGGCTTCCTCCCGATCCACCATTTGTTCCGGATTCTTCAAGGCTCGGATTTTGGGCTGATCTTCCTGGGTTCGGCTAAACAGGTATAGGTACCCATTGGATGTATGGACCTGAAAAATTTGTCCAGGGTTATATTGTCCTGTCCCTGAGACGTGTTCAACAGGACTCGATTGTCCTTCAATATCTGATGGTCCTGTCTGGTGTTCTGCAGCAACGTTGTCTCCTCCTCGGTTGTTGAGATACTGTTCGTCGCCTTCGGACACACCAGAATTTGTACCTTGATTCTTCGGCATGGTGCTCCCTTTGTTGACTAAAAAGAATTCTGGCGTTGATGCTGTGGAGCCAAAAAAATAAAGGACTGAAAGAAGTTTTCTAAAGAATAAAAGTATAGTGGAAGCTAGATGGATGAGGGAGGCTCTGATACCATGTCAGAAGTTTGGATAGAGAGTAAAGTTTGAAATTCTCTTCTATGACTTTCATGTGTACATTACATCATCTGTTATAATACAAGAGATCTAAATCTATAGGGAAGGAAAATATACAATAAATCAAATAAAAGAAAAATCCCCCCAATCATGATCATTTAAGATCAATTCCTATCAGCACGAGATCAATTAAGATAACTAACTATCAGCAACCGTATCTTCAACAAAAACAAGCCCCAAATCAAAAGTCCAATTGGTCAAAAAAAAGAAATTGATCGAAACTCCGACTTTCCTCACGTCCCCTCCACTTGATTGCGCTCCCTCTCTTGACGAGAGAAGTTTTCTATAATACTCTAAAAGAAATTTCTAATTGATTGCTTTTGGATGCACACGAAACAACATGTTTTTCTTTTGCCTACCTAACTGCTAAGTATTTAAGATGACATGTCAATCGACATATATGCTATTAAACGGTGGTTTTTGCGGACGGAATAACGCTTTTTGATTTTAAACCAAAAATTTAATTTTGTGTGTCTTCATGGTCCATTTTAATGTTCGTGTGTTTCTTTTTAACATAAAGTGGATAAAGTTTGCTTCCTTTTTTTTTTTTTTTTTTTTTCATTTTTATAATATTCTGCAAAAAGAATGGTTGATCTTGATTTCCAGGATAAAAATTATTATATTCATATTGCTTCATATAGAATTAGAGTTAGAGACAAGTTCGCAAGGAAAATGGGGAGTTTCAATTTCATAATTTTCGTCGGTGGTGCCCATATAGAATGTAATTATGAATTTTTAACCTTAAAAATCAACTAATTTTAAAAGGGGCCGAGCATTTCTTTCCATTCCCATTATTATATTTAATTCAGAGGAAAAAAAATATTTCCAATGAAAATCTATCAGTCATTGCAGAATACTCTTATTAAACAATCGATTCAGGAGAGAGAGTATCAAGCTTTCAATGTGATAGCTTTAGTGTTCTCATGTTGAATTATTTAAAATTAAGTACATTTAATATAAATGCACTCTAGTTAACACGTGCCCGATAACAAAAGGCAATGCTACTAATTTCTTTCCCTTTAACTGTTATAATTAAATTTATTTTTTTTATTTTATTTTGGGTTTTCAACTTTAAAGCACGAGATAAAAAAACTTCATCTACATGTCCAATGACAATGGAGATCCTCCGCCACGAAATTTGAAGAGTACCTAGCCTCATCAAGCCACAAACATCATCAACAACAGCTTCGACAACACTCTGCCACCTCTCATCCTCTGGGCTTACCTTGATACTAGGCTCTTCTAATCGAGTGAGCGTGGAAATAGTGCCCCGAAGAATCAATGCATTCATTTTCGCATATTTTGGGCCACAATCTATGCATTGGTAAAAGATACCTCTAAGCAAATGAGCGTCGTTAGCTTTGTGACCTCCTCTAGCAGATCCATGATCATAGTCCCTTCAAGATCAAGAACCTCAAGCCGATAAAGTTCTCCAATTTATAGGGATAACACCCTCAAGAGATCACAATAAGTTAAGAATAGTCTTTTTAGGTGGGCTGACTAGAGCAGAGACTTTGGCATGATCCAAGTTCAGGACAAATTCAGGATTTCGAGAGGTGGCATGTAATCAAGAATTTTGATTATAATTAGTTATTGCATAGCATGTGTGTTGTTATTTAAGTCAAGAACTTCTGCTAATCTACTAATGCATATTAGATAAGGTCAAATTTAATCAGACATAGATCACGAGTTCACATAGCCTTTAAGGCATTTAATTTCGCATTCATAAGACAGAAAAAATTAAAAAGAAAAGGGGGCCAAGTGCACCTAATGCACTCACAATTTGATTGGGATCGCCTAACTCTAATACCATGTTAAAGGAATATAATACAACTTACTAGTTGATCTAATTAACATCTTCATAAGACCTTCAATGGAGATGTGATGAAAGATATTGAGTTTTTGTTAGAAACTTGTGTTCCTAAAATAATGCACGACAACTGCTAGTGAATATTCTTGGAAGTACGAGGACCAAAAGTATATTTCCACTAGACCCATCCGTGGGTAGCGTAGGTGGTATTCGCTCTCTCCCGCAACGCTGTTGTCGAAAGTTCGAATCCCCTCATTGTCAACACGATTTAAGTAGGGAGCCTTGGTAGTGGATTACTGGGCTAGTTCTCTCAAGGTTTTACGTCTAAATAGTGGTTTGCGATGACGTTCGACGGTGCCACCAAACATTGGAGGGTGGTGTGATCCCGTAAGGGGTTTTTGGCGGTTCCTCAATCACCAAAAAAAAAAAAAAAAAAAATATATTTCCACCGGAGATAGGTCGGGGTGCTAAATATGCATGAAACACAATACACGGGGCGAAATTGTATTTAGACATTACTATGAGGACCAGTTTAGTAAATTCCCTTATTTTTCAAGTACAAGACCATCTTCGAGTCCTCCAATCAAACCGAATCTTCCTTCACGTTCTGCTCATTTCAAAACAAGTAAAGCAAATTTTAACTGTACGTCCATGCATGGAGATGGCGGAATATAAATATGTATGAAATGGCTTTCTGACTCGGGTTTGTCTTCATCATCTCCTCTCTCCCTCCACCATTTTTCAACCAAATCACAAATCTCTACAACTCATCTGGCGTGTGTTGATTTCATGAAAAATCAATTCTCTCATAATAATGACTTGTATCGTCCATGAAAATAAATTTTGAAAAATATTTTATTATTAACGAAAATGGACATGTATGTCGTTGGATCGGAAAGTCAGCATTCAATTAGGGATCTTGGCTTTAATTTATTCGGTACTCTTATTCCTGCAGCTCATTTCATTATTGGAGATGTACAAAACTAGCAATGAGAATAAGAAGCCCGATTACTGTCAAAGCAGTCGAAACTTAGAAGGTCGTCCATATTTTAAAAATTATGAAAGTTACAGAAGAAGAATATCACAATTTATACGTTTGACTGAGAAAAATGCTATAACGTCAAGTTTTCTCAAAGCATATAACATAAATACAGATGATTTGCCATGCTCGTTAAGGAAAGCCATGTTCAAAAGTAAAAATAGAGATTCCATATAAGACCGTGAAGAGGAAAATGGGTAACAAAAAGAAAAAATTTTCTTTTATATATTCCTATGGCATGGTACAAAAGAAACGATTTTTTTTATACCAATGAGAAGTTAATGAGGATAAATGTGTTTAAATGGTTTGTGGAAAAATTAATCCTTGCCTCGACTCGGCTTAACTCAAATTCTATCACTAGAACAGTTTCGGGTTTCGATTTCGTCATTAACTCAATAAATCCAAATCCGAAAGGGACCTCGAAAGTTGTCTTCTAACCGATAGGATCATGCGATGGTTTCTGGTTTCGGTTTTGGCCAACGTCCCCTATGATGTTGATGATATTAAAAAGAATATCATAAGTATTCTTCGAACCCTGTGTTGATGATATTGCAGATAGGCACACAAAAATTTGCTCCACTAACGTTTTGGAGAAAAGGACGTAATTGGAAAAAATCGGGGAAGGAACTAAAAAGAGCAAAGGGACCCAATTGCAACAAATGCTCAAATTTAGGGACGAAATTTAAAAAATCTAAATTTTCCTCAATCGTTCCCGTCCTCGTCAATTTTCGCTCTCTCGTCCCACTTTTGCTCGGTCAGGTTTTGATAGGCCGTCGTCCTTAATTGGCATGAACCTCTCCCTCGACACCTCCAGGAAGTCCCCACCGAAGCCGGCTGCCAAGCCCTTCTCCACCGCCTTTCGCTTCGCCACTGACGGCGATGAGGACCACTGCAAAGAGCAGCCTTCGTAAGCACACGAGCAGATCACCCAATTCGATTCCTCCAATACCCCCGACGGATGATGCGAAGCGCAGAAACCTGCTGGTTATATCGCTGAAGCCACCAGCGAGTGGCGTCCCGCCAAGAGAATGAAGAACCTCGGCCTGTCTCTCCACTCGGACCCAGCCTCCTCCTCTGATCTCTCCCGGTTCCATTCCCCATGCACGTCCCTCGACGACGAGGCCAAAGCCGGTGCCGTGTCATACGGCCTAACTGTCTGTCCGAGACAGAATGGCGGGGAGCTGTCTTTGGTGGACATTGAGGTCAAGCCGGAAGCCCTCGGACCATCAGGTAGCCTGGATGACTCCCGGCTAAAACCGGGGGAGGAGCTGGCGAAGTTGGGGGACAAACTGGAGTGCGCGGACATGCTTGGGGAGGAATTCGCGGCGGCGTTTGTTAGAGGGGTTATGGATGGCGAGAGGGGAAAGGGTAGGGAAGAACGCCGAGGACAATGTTCCGGTTAGATGCAAGGCTTTTATGCTTCCTTCACTGCAAATTCTGCCGCTTCTTTTGTCTGGTCTTTTCCGATTTGTAAACAAGTGATACTTCAAATCCTTATAATCTTTCCTACGGAAGCTCTAAAATTTTGAGATTTTGATTTCGACATTTGATGCCAAAGCACTCGAGGCATGTTTACTGCTTTTTCCCACCATTTGCTTTTTATTACACGTAAAGGCTTCACTTAAGTGGTTTTCCTGAGGAGTATACATAATATGCCGACTTACAGACAGAAAAGATGAATGTATTAATTTTATTAGGATATCATGGAAAATTCTTGTTACCATGAACTCTCTGTTTTTCCTGCCTTTAAATGAAGAAAAAGCTTCATGCCAATGAATAAAGTTTCACAATGAATATTTCTGTCATTCTATGACTTTTTTTCCTAAGAAATAGGCAGATTTGGATTTCTAGTTTAGTACTAAATGGACTTTATGGGACCGCCAGAATGACTAGACAATCTTCTTGATAGTCTGATTATTACTTTTTTTGCTTGAATTATGTAGTTTGCATATATTGGCGGGAACTGTGTTTATGCCACCCAAGTGGTGCTTAGGCTATTGTCAATGCCGCTGGAACTATGACTCTGATAACAGAGTTGGAGAGGTTGGCTCTTCTGATGCAACTTGCTTGATTCTACAATCTTTCCTCCTCACCCTGCATTTCCTTGTATCTAATTAAATAACAATGTCAAACTTTCATTGTATGCTGTCGGCATATCATTTATGAGTTAATGCATGATAGTTCTTTAGCTCCAATTTTTGTCAAATTATCACATATCACAAGTAAATTTAGAGAAAAGATTTCTTGTGATGTTGTATGGATGCATATAGATTAAATGGATGGGTTTTGCTGCTTCGCTTTTGACAAGGCATGGAATCCCATTTTGTGTTAACCCTGTAATTGCCTTGTTTGGAAAAATTAGGTCCAATTTCACATCATCTACCTCACTTTAATAGGTATCAAACCACTCACAACTTATGCCTGGAATTCATAGTTTTAGCCAATTTGGAAAAGGTGACAAACTTATCACCTAAAAACAAACCATAACTATATATCTACATGATGACATTTAACCTCAAGCAAAGCATATATCTACATGTACATGTAAGATGGGAGATATTATCAAATATGAATGAAAATCTGTTTTTCATCTTGGAATGATCTTGAGGAAGACGGTGATATTCATTTTGGAAGTGAGGTAGGTTGTGTGGAATATGTCGTCGGTTAATACACTTTAGAGGCACTACAATGATCGGTGTTCTTTGGATATTCTATTTTCAACTTAAGATATGGTGCTTGATGCAAAAATGCCATGCCTCACTGTTTTGTCCATCACTTCCATACATTTCATACACCGAGTCCTTTATGGTTGGTAGTCACTTTAGTTCCAAACCTCCAAAGTGCATTCATGTCTAGGACTTCTTGCCTTGCTAACTTGTGTAATAGTAAAAGGACCTAGGTTCAATGCTTAGTAAGTAGAAGACACCTCTCTAGTAAATAAAGATTGCTATTTTCAGCATGGAAATTAAAACGGATAATATTACTCTCAGGACCGCTTCTCCGATCCAAAATCTTTGGTAAATAGTCTCCACCAAGATGGGTTCAAAGCGATTTGGATGCTTGATCCTGATATCAAACGTGAAGAGGGGCATTTTGTCCATGATAGTGGTTGCAAAAGTGATGTCTGGATCAAAGCAGCAGATGAAACTCCATTTGTTGGGACCTTGCTATCTTTCACTAAGGTTTTGGTTAATCGTTGTCGTTGTCTATCTTGTTTCGCTTTTTCCTTTTCGTCTTTTACTTTTTTGTAGCATTTGAAATTTAAGTAACCTTTAAAATCTTTCAAAACATACAAATGTTGACGTGCTGAGTCATTTGGATTTAGCTTAAAATAAGTCTACATGTATGTATGTAAATGCTGAGTAACCGTTTGCTTGTCAGGGGAGGTGTGGCCCAGTCCTTTTGTATTCCTGACTTTATATAGTCAAAAGTCCATCACTGGAAGGCTCAGTTAGTTTAGGATTGGAATCGATGGTATATGGAACGATATGAATGAACCATTTGTCTTTCAGGTAACTAGTGCTTT
The DNA here is from genome assembly GCA_014182375.1 of Eucalyptus virginea. Lineage (NCBI taxonomy): Eukaryota > Viridiplantae > Streptophyta > Magnoliopsida > Myrtales > Myrtaceae > Eucalyptus > Eucalyptus virginea. The sequence goes on along the minus strand of CM024520.1, from coordinate 3,471,647 downwards.
CATTTTCTGTCATTTTCTCTCCTTGGACTATGGCTTACAATTTCTCCTTCGGTCTGTGATGAAGACCATGCCCGCGAGCAACCATGCCCAAGAGCAACATTCACAGGGGAAATGATGAATTTGGAGGTCTCCAGAATCACTCTCACTACCATAATGTAAGTTTCTAGCCTTTTGTTATTTGTAGTTTGTGTTTCATGTTTTTTTATTAGGGTTAATACCCTGAAAAACTCCAAATTAGTACACCCGTGACAAATTTACCCCAAACTATTTTTTTGACAACAAAAAACCCCAAACTGGTATACCTTTGACAAATTTACTCCAAACCGATACACTTGTAACAAATTTATCCTCTTTTAATTTTCGTTAATTTTACTGTCAAATTATTAAGTTAAATGACACATGATAGTTGACCAATATACTAATTTGTTACTCTCCATTTGTCATAATTTACCATTTTTGTGATTTTTTTTTGTTGTATTAATCCAATTTAACGAGTATATTTGTCACAAATTTACTAGTTTTGGATTTTTTGCGTCGAATAAATTAGTTAAGTGTAACAAATTTATCCTCTTTTAATTTTCGTTAATTTTACTGTCAAATTATTAAGTTAAATGACACATGATAGTTGACCGATATACTAATTTGTTACTCTCCATTTGTCATAATTTACAATTTTTGTGATTTTTTTTTGTTGTTGTATTAATCCAATTTAACGAGAGTATATTTGTCACAAATTTACTAGTTTTGGATTTTTTGCAGTCGAATAAATTAGTTTGGGGTAAATTTGTTACGGGTGTACCCAGGTTTGGGGTTTTTCGGGTATTAACCCTTTTTATTAATATTGAAATAGATAGCAAGCAATTTTGTGATGTATCCACCATGATTGTACTAGAAAAACAAGGCAGGTTGAGTTAAAGAGTGAGTTTTTGTTGATTTGAGGTCAAGTGTTAAATGTTTTCTATTGAATATAGTAGGATAAAATACCATAACTTCTGGCTTTCCACATTCTTAGCACAAGTGATGTCATGATTCAACTTTTGATTACTTCATCATTGTTGTACATTCAGTGTCATATAAAACGAATGGTGAGGCCGACAGAATTGAAGAGTGCCTTGCTTTTCATCTCTTTGTTTGAGGATCTTCTCTACCAAATTTGCATTGTGCAATCCGAGAGCCTTTTCTCCCATGACCCCAATATTCTCTTTCATGTGTAAAGTCACAATCAAACCATTAGTTTAAGAAAATTGAGACTGAGTTAGTGGAAGAAGAGTTCTTTCTTTGTAAAGCATTTGTAATACCACCATCGCAAGATTAGGTAGGAGGTTTACTTCTGATCATTTGGTACTTTCATCATTTATAAGGGTTGCTTGTGTCCTTCACTAAGACATACGGCTTGAACATCCCTAGGTGAAGGTTATGAACCTGAAGTTCTTTGAGAAAAGTGATTGGACACAAATTTCGCAAAGTTTTTATCTATTGTGGCAACTTCTGTAATCAACGGTACATGATCTAATAGATCTTCAAGAGAAGGTTTGACATCATACCACCTAAGAGATGGTAGGAAATTGATAAAAAATAAAAAAAAAACAAGTAAAACATATGGATAGCTTTCATTACAAATGTATCGGTAGGCACATAAACTTGAATGGTTTTGGGTTTAGCAAATGATACCACATGGATAGATAAGATGCCTGTGAGGATTTCTTTGCAAAATGAGGACCGTAGATAGTAACCACGATGGTTATAGTTTGTCGAAATGACTTCTTTAGACTGTCGACTTATATACACCCCTTATCCTTGAAAAAGACATAGGTCTTAGGATGCACATAGGACAATTCATATTTTCATTCAGTCACCTCCTCACATATGTGTTGAAGCCCATCATTTACCATCCCACATAAGTGTACTTGAGTTGGGAAGTCAACTAAAATATCATCGTCGACCATAAGAGCGGCAAAATAGAAAAAGAAATAGGCTTGCTCTCACGATCAATAAGAAATAGACTATCATAGGAGGTAATGTTTCACCCTCTTAGTCAATAGATTCCATTTGTTGATTTGAATTTTAGCATAAGTACTTCTCCCCCATCATCACAAATCACACTCATCGTATCAAATATTTCTTCATCATTTTCCTCTGGTTTACCATTATTGGAGAGAAGCCTCATTCGAGTTTTTAAGTTCTTAAATTTTTAGAAAATGAGAAAGCGCTAGGTTGTTATTTATCAACACCCCCTACTTCCTATTATATTTGTGTCGGATTATCTATATCCTCAACAATGGCCTTTGGACTCTCTCTCTCTCTCTCTCTCTCAAAACAGATCTATGGAATGGTTGATAAGCAAGCGATGCATTGTAGGAAATGGAAATTTCAACAAGATCGGTATTTGGATCGCTACATTAGCGTTAAACACGACCGCTACAATATGGTTGACAAGCAAGTGATGCAATGTGAGGAATGGAAATTCAACAATATTAATATTTGGATCACTACATTGGCACTAAACATAACCGCTACAACCTCATCGAAACCTTAGAAAGCTTATGTTCCCATCTATCATGTCATCTACTCCTCCATCCTTTGACCCGAAAGTAACGGTCAAAGGCTACCCTGCTCCTTATCCTTTGCGAAGGGGACATCGATGGGGTAAATGCATATCCGACCTGCCTCGGCCATATACCGCCAACTTCAATCCCAGTGAATATGTATCATATGCACTCTCTATCTCTCTTAACAGATCTATCGAATGATTGACAAGCAAGCAACGCATTGTAGGGAATGGAAATTCAACAAGATCGATATTTGGATCACTACATTGGCGTGGAACACGACCACCACAACCTCATTCTCTGCACAAATCCTCTCTTCGGTTCCTTTCCCATTCACATATCACCGAAACCCTAGAAAGCTTATGTTCTCATTTGTCATGTCATCTACTCCTCCATCCTTTGACTTGAAAACAGTGGTCAAGGGCTACCCTGCTCCTTATCCTTTGTGGAAGGGACATTAACAGGATAAATGCATATCCAACTGCCTCAACCACATGCCCCAAATTCCAATCCCCATTGAATATACATCATATGCACTATCTCTCTCTCTCTCTATCAACAGATCTGGAGCGATGCGATGTAAGGAATGCAAAGTCAATAAGATCGGTATTTAGATCGCTACATTGGTGCTGAACTTAACCACCACAACCTAATTTTCTCTACACAAATCCTCTCTCCGGTTCCCTTCCCCTTCGTACATCACCGAAACCCTAGAAAGCTTATGTTCCCATCTATCATGGCATCTACTCCTCTATCCTTTGACCAAAAAGCAGCGGCCAACGGCTACCCTACTCCTTATCTTTTACAGAGGTTACATCGACGGGATAAATGCATATCTGACATGCCTCAACCACATGGTCAAATATGCATTTACCCCATCGATGTCCCCTTTACAAAGGATAAGGAGCAAGGTAGCCCTTGACCACTGCTTTTGGGTCAAAGGATGGAGGAGTAGATGATATGATAGATTGGAATATAAGCTTTTTAGGGTTTTAATGATATGCGAAAGGGAAAGGAACCATAGAGAGAATTTGTGCAGAGAAAATGAGGTTATGGCAGTCGTGTTCAACGCCAATGTAGCGATCGCAATACCGATCTTTTTTTTTTTTTAGTGAGCCAATCTTGTTGAATTTCTATTGTCTACATCGCATCGCTCACTTGTCAATCATTCTATAGATCTATTGAAAGAGATAATGCATATGATGCATATTCACTAGGGATTGGAGTTGGGTGCATGTGGCCGAGGCAGGTCGGATATGTACTTATCCCGTCGATGTAACCTCCGCAAAGGATAAGGAGCACGGTAGCATTTGGTTGAGTTTAGTATGCTTTCTTAGATTAAGGGTTATTTTGCTTTCTTATTTTGTTTAAGGGTTCACGCATATTCTCTGAATTGGTATTCTATACTAATTTCTTCAAAAAAATTTCTCAAAAAATTTTCATAATCCTTCCCCAACACTTATCTTTTTTGGATTTATTTCTTTGATTTTAAATTTGAAAGAATGAAATAAAATTATAAAGCATCAAATAAAATCATATTGGGTGCTCAATTGATTTCCATAGATTTTGTGAAAATGAAATTTTAATTCAAAGTAAACAGGTGAAGGGAGAAATCATACTTACAATAGGTGGCGAGTCTTTTTTTTTTTTTTTTTTAAAATCACATAGACATGCAGTTGGAATGTCCTTACATGAAAGTTTATTTGCCTAATGTTGTGGAGAAAAGTGACTAGACACACATAATTTCACCAAGTCTCTAACAGATCTTCATGAGAAAGTTTTACATTGTACATTTGAGATATGGTAGGGAATTGATAAAAAAATCAAGTAGAACAGGTGAATAGCTTTCACAGTATCGATAGGCATATAAACTTTAGGGTTTTTCAAATGACGTCACACAGATACATAAGATGCCTGTGATGATTTATTTACAAAATGAAGAATGTAGATAGTAACCAAGTTAGTGATAGTTTGGCGAAAGCTTTCTTTGGACTATTGACCTATATCCACCCTCTATTCTTGGAAAGGACATAGATCTTAGAGAGGTTATACTTCAATGTAGTCACCCCCTTACATATGGGTCAAAGCCCATCATCTACCATCCCTCATAAGTGTACTAGAGTTTGCAAGTAAATGAAAATATCATCATTCAACCAAGGAAGCGGCAAAACAAAAAACGAAACGGGCTTGCTCTCACAATCATTAAGTTGATAGTCTGTCACACAAGATAATATTTCACCCTCTTCATTATAAGATTCCATCTGTTTATTTGATTCTTAGTATAAGTACTTTTCCCCCGTCATCACAAGTCTCACACACCGTATCAAAAATATTTTTCTCATTTTTCCTTTGGTTTGCCATTAATCAAAAGAAGCCTCATTTTTGTCAATAGCTTCTCAAATTCTTCATAAAGGAGAAATTCTAAGTTGTTGCCATTCATCAATAATGACTACCCATTCTGTTTGTGTTAGAATATTTATACGCTCAACAATGGCCTTTAGAGGGCATATAAGCACTTGAAATGCTATGGAAGCCCCTTCGTCAAAGAATTGCATGTTCCTATTACGTCCACGAGCATCTTCATTTCCATTATAAACTGCAACATCAATAGCCGGCGCTCGATGAAAGAAGACTCCAAATTCCATGAATAAACTAGGGTAGAATGTGAAATGATAAGAAAAGGAAGACACCCATCACATATGAATAATAAAACAAATGATGTGATCTTGGAAATGTGTTCTTGGTCATCTACTAGAATAACAATATGGCTCCTCTTCCAATATTTGAACGGCTTATTAATGGGATATGCACAAATGTTCTTTGGGAAATAACATCCTAAAAGTTTGCTACGATGGATTGACAATTGAATAGGACTCAAATTTTTCTAACTTTGACTTCAGAGAATTTTCTGCTTCAATGCACGGTCAAGTAGAGGGATTTCTAAAAATCAGCCATTACATATAAGCTGTGAAAGAAAGACATTGTCACTTAAGCAAATGAGAAGGAATCTCTCGGTGAGACCATCTCTTTTAATGAAAGCGAGGCAATGAGACTTTGCCCCAAAATCCCCACTTAAAAGGGTTAAGTGTTCAAAAGAAGTCACCATTAGCCCTTGTTGAGGGTTGGCTAGAAACACTAATTAAGATATGAGAGTGGAGTGTCGTTTTGATACATGCACAATCGAAGATTTCAGACTCAAAGACTTGATTACACTAGTTATGCAACCAATGCCTTTTTGACACCTAAATTTGATTAAGTGCTAATTAAAGTGTCGGGGTAGCTTATTGAAAATTTTAAGGTTCATCCTAACCATTCTAAAAATGAAAAGAACAATTAATATATGAGAAACAGACAATCAAGTATAATCGTAATAACAAATGCAAACAGCAACCTAGTGTATCCCCAAAAAGAAAATTGCATCCAAAAAATATGATGGTAAAGCCCTAAAGGATCATTCAATTAGGTTTCAATTTTCAATTAAAGGATTTTCACAAATTCTAAGAGAAAACTACTCAAAAACTTATTTGTTAAGTTTTTTCCTGAAATTTCTGCATTTTTTTCAATTTTTTGAATTTCCTAACCAAATTTATGGATTTCTTGAATTTTCTAGATCTGTTTTACGAATTTTTAATTTTTCCGAATTTATTATTATTTATTACTTTTAAAAATATTTTTTAATCTGGGGCAAAAGGACTCTAGGTCGGGTCATAGAACCGGCACGGATCGAGACCCCTAATGATCCGGGTAGAGTTTGAATTCAGTATGGCCACAATGACAGGCCCAAACATATGAAATGGGCCCATTCGCCTCTAATCAGTGGCCTCCGATTTATCTCCTTTTTATTATACTCGGCCCAACCACAAGCCCGCGGTGTCTAACCCGGCCAACTATATTATTCTCTATCGTAACTGAATTTTTATTCTCTATCTTTTATTTGGAATTTTTAAAATTTCTTGCCTTTTTTTTTTTTTCCTATTTTTCTTTTTCTGCATCTTCTTCATCCCGAATCTTTCTCGCACCCACTTCTCTGCAACTGACCCGAACCACCTTCCGCCTCCGACGACGTCTCTTGCCCAGAGCTCAGGCCACCGTACTTCACCGGTCGTCCACACTGACCAGCGCCCAGCGATGGGATTTTCACAACTATAAAAAGACATGTATGACAGAAACCTAATAAAACTAGCGTAAAAAATCACTCAAATGCATATATTCAACGAAGAGGAATGGACCCACTATGGCGGCCTCTAACCGCGGGCTTCACCGGCGTGGGAATATATTTTCCGGCAAGGACGCTTTCGTCCATGGCCGAATCGTTAAGGCGTATATGCCATAAAAACGAAGGAAAACGCAGCAATTCCTTCTATTCAGTCGATCAATGAAGTGAGCATAACCCAAAATCGGATCAAAACAATATCACACAGCGAATCACACAAAATCCATTTCGGAATCTCACTTAGGCACCACACGATTCGCCCAAAATCTCGTCGATTTGGTCCAATACTCTCAAACTCGGTATGCTAGAAAGAAGCAGGGCGTTCTTCAGGCCTACCTGGTTCGAGAGGTTGCTGCGACGAACGACGATGGGCGAGTTGGCTTCTGCAGATGGTCGAGGGTGATTCGGGAGAACCACCGGCGAACGGAAAGAAATTCAATCTCGGTCTCTCGCTTCTCTCTCTCTCTCTCTCTCTCTCTCTCGCACCCCTTTTCTCCTTTAGACGAGCCAACGCCTTCAACAGGATTCTAGAAGATCTCATATTTGCTCAATTCCGTCTCATTCGGTTACCCTTCATTGCGTCCCGGTGGCTTCGTTACGCTCGCAGCCTGAACGTGCAAAAAGGAGAGAAGAAACCGCAGAGTGGCCAGGCCCTTGATGCTTCGGATGGGCCAATGATGAGAAAAGAAAATAAAACGAAGGACTGGATTTGAGAGAAAAGAACAGGATTGGGTCCGAAAGAAATAAAAAGCTCGGTGGAGGGAATTAAAGACTCAGCCTGGGCTGGACTCGTAGCGGGCCAATAATTCGAGTAAATAAAAAATTTTGTTAATTTTTTTTACTATATTTTTGTTGTCTTTAATTTTTTTTTCATTTTTATTTCTTGTATTTTTGCAAAAAATGGATGCCTAAATGGTCGACAAAAATTTCAAGTGTCAACGTCTAGAATTGCTAATGAGTTGAGGCAATGAGACTAGGGATGTTTTTCTCAACTTGGGGAGGAAGCAGGCACTCTCGAAAATAGAGTGTCTTCACACCTCACTAGACTTAAGATGAAGGGCTAGTCAACGACTTCAAGCTCTTCTAAGCTATTGGGGTTTTCTAGTACGTGAGGTGTGAATATGATAATCAACTGAGGACACGTGACTAAAGACAAACATTTAAGATGAGACAAATTTTCTCAATGCAGTAACCTCTCATAAATGGGCCTCAAACTCTTCATACGACATATGTAGAGATACTCAAGTGATTTGGGAAACCATCTATCATTCTCCCATGTTTCCAATTCGGTTTCACTTCAACTGAATATGATAATCAACTCACGACATGTGACTAAAGACAAACATTGGATTTGTATTGCTTTGAAGTTTTTAGTATAATCTTAAAAAAAAAAAAAAAAAAAAAAACATAAGAATAAGTTGTCCTAAATTTGGTTAAATATGAAAATATTTTATTAATATTGGTCGGGTCGGGTATGGGTCGAGTATAGGTCAAGTCGGGTATGGGTCGAAAAATTTCCATTAGGCATAAATGGGTCATAAATGGATTAATGAGTCAATTTAAGTCAGACCATTAATGACCCGACTCAAACCCGATCTCGACCCACCCGTTTAACGATTCTAATTAAGAGACACTAACTTAAATAAAATACTAAGATCTAATTATCCAATCGAGGCCTATTTTCTAAACATTTTCTATGTTTTTAACATTCCGAATTTTTTGAATTTTTTTATTATTAAAAATTCTGACGTTGTTCTAGGCTGTTGAGCCCAATCCGAATATGGTCCAACATGTTTTCACAAATCTGGGCCAAAAAAATACAATTGGGCTTTCATACAAAGCCCCTTTTAGTTCTAAACCTGCAAAGCCCATTTTTTTATTCTTTATTTCCTCTTTTCTTCTTTTTTTTTTTGGAACCATTCATTTTATTCCTAAGCCGAGAACCAAGCTCACCATTCCTAGATGTTTTTTTTTTTTTTGGTAGGTCACCATTCCTAGATGTTTGTTTCTTATGAAGCCCACAAACTAAAGCTTTCAAATTATCAAAATGGAACTCTCCGAAAGTAATTCAAGTTCGAAAATTGAACTGAATTCCACTATTGAAACAATCCTAAATATCCGGAATCCACTACTCCTATTTTTATTATTCTCCTCCTTATATCTATTATCTATGCTCACTGTCTTCCTCTTAATAGACTAAGAATACAAAAAACTATCAGAACACCAACAATCAAACTTCCCCTCACCAAAATATCAGCACGTTACTTCACCATCAATCACCTATTGTCTATCACGGGATCTCCATTATCAAGCGTTGCATTCGCCTATCAATATCAACCACCAACAGATACCATCCTTGCTTCTCCTCCATCAATCTCTACTGTGCACCATCGTCTTTTACTTTTACTAAACAGCTCCAGTCATTGAACAACTCCTCTAAGATTGTTTTGTTCAAAGCTTAAGCAATCAGCAAAACTCGTCTATATCTAAATTCAGGCATATCCTTAACCCTCCTTGTTGCATTTCACATAAAACACAGCATGTACATGTAACCGTGTCAAGCAAAGAATCAATGAAAGGAATTCAATGATAGAAGAATTTTGAATGCACTCTATATTGTTCGAAATGATATCAATCACGTATGGCACGATGGAGTCGTTCCCTGCACACAAAAAGTCTATAGGGTGCAGATGTGTACAGGTTCTTCATATTATTTTTGTTTTTTGTTATAAATGATGCATAAGATTTAGATATTCATGCAAAGTGTTACTACTTCTGGGTAAGTTAACAGAGAATAGGGAAGAAAATAAGGGGTAAGTATGAGAATGGGAAAATTATCAAAAAAGTCTTAACTGTACTTCAATTGTGTAAATTCAGTCATTTTTTTGTTGCTAATTTAGGCTTAAATTTTTTGAATTTGTGTTAGTTGTTTCTATTACTAGCTGTTCGCATTCATAGCGACAAATCAATGATATAGTTGAACGACACACCTTGATAGACAAACGTCCTAAAAATAGGCTCGCCTCCACACCGTTTGTCACGGGCAATCACCAAAGAACCATCCAACGCAGGGGGAATAGTAGAAGCCCAGAAGCCTGAGAGATGGAAAAAAAATGCAATGCTCAAATTTCGATTTCAACGACGACAACATAAGAATGAAATCGAGTCTGTGTTTATTCCTTGAATTCCTCTTTTTTCTTTGGCTATTCCTTTTCATCTTCTTCCCACGTATTCCAGGAATTCCAAAACGGAAAAGCTGTTGGTTATCTTTCGCCCAAAAGAACCATATAAAAAAAAAAGGGTGGGGGGAGTCTCACGACGTTATTCTCATCGTGGGGTCGCCAAAACAGTTAAGAAGAAGACACGATCGAAGCAAAAAAGACTAATTATCCGGACGCACGATGCTTCTAAAAACGACATGAGCATTCGAAAAATCAACCTTGAAAACAGATCGAGGTTTTCTCTGTAGGGGAAGGGCAAAATGGGGAATTCGCAGTGCCATGTGACTTTGCTTGCGTCGCTTGACGACGTAGCGACGCGGCGGGCCCATCCCATGCACCGAAAAAGGCCGTCGCACGAGAAATAGAGATGGACGTGAGTCGCGTCGTTGCCCAAATTTAAGTTTAACGTTTTCCTATTTGATTAATGCTATGAAAAATCTCCATCTATGTTGATATCCGAATTTCTTTTCTTATTGCTAAAAGTCTTAAATTCAAGCATTCTTGACAGTGTACTTTTGTTAGACTGGGATGAATTCAAGGCATTTTAATGTCATGATAGGTATCATTTATGTTGGGAATAACGGATCCCCGAAAACCGGATTCGACACTAAATCGAACCCCTAAAACGAATGCGGAAGCGAAGGCCGGGAAAATCACGTATCACCGATCCTAAAGCACACCACGGATTCGAGCGTACCTTGTTAGCCACAGATTAAACACCAATGCTGAAAATCGAGGAAGAAATTCTGATCTGATGATGTCAATTCGCCTTGAAGGGAAGACGGGACGCCTTAAGCGTTTTTCTTTTTGGAGGGAGAGAGGGAGAGGAAACGTACATGCGTTTTTTGTTTTCCAAACGGTACGTTCTCTCTCTCTCTCCTCCTTTTTATATGTCCCTCCATCCACGGGCCCTATTCCCGTGGACCGGGCTTTTTGGGCCCAACATGGGCGGACGGGCCAACTCAGGCCCATCAATAAAGAAAAAATCCATCATCTCCCACTCGCACATGGTGGTCCAAAACCAACATGGGCGGACAGGCCCTACTCAGCCCCATCAGAGAAAAATCCATCATAGACTCTCACTTAACATGGTGGGCCGAACAATGTAATCCTCTTTTCCTCTCTTCAACATTCATACCGGTGAATAATCCGTGCGACCAGCATACTTTGAGCTCGTTGCTATACATCTGTTAGGAATATATAGCAGCTCATAATGGGCATCACATCCTGAGTAGATTTAGTATGCAGTACCCTAGATCGATCGATCACATTTATATCTCTCTTGATCTCTTTCAAACAATGATATATATATTGTATTCACAATTATGATTATCCCAAAGACAGTCATAATTAGTTAACCGGTGAATACAAAACTACAATGTGATTCTCCAAAATCGATCTTCCTCTTTCCTTCAAACTCTCAATTTCAGTTCAGCTTGCTTTTCTAGAAATGTCCCATTAGATCGAATCAAACTCATGACCATTGGCAACATCCTAAGATAGCAAACACTAAATAGAAATCTTGAGAATAAGTAAGAGTCATGAGGGGACTCAAAAATTGAGGAACTCTTTTCCTCAAGAGTCTCACACGACATAAAAGTTGAGATCAAACTTTTGCTACTCTTATTGGTCGTCTCATGCATACGTAGTATGAAATACGTATTACGGTATTAACTCATTTCCCATGGAGCGTATGTCTACACCTTTCAATACCGTACAGATGATAGTTCAGACATACCCAATGTCTAACTTGAGTTCACGTATCTACTCATTCACAAAATTCATCAGAACTCACATCTGGCATCATAGACAGATAAAGTAAAATATGTGGGGTATTTTACTTTCGGACATAGTAAGTATTATGTCCTCATCTTAACACCCGATTAAGGCGACGTACGTGTTCTAAGCTTGAGCTCTCGATTATCACCTAGATAATAAGCTTAAAAACAGTCTCATCTCTATTTATCACACAAGAAATAGAGGCGATTACCCGTGTGAGTGGGCTAATCTTATATCTGTCCGACATACTTTCTCAACTTAAAGTAATGCACTGAGCATTAAGATGCATAAAGATCAAACAAAGATTCATAGGCATTAATGATGAAAACACAAATTCATCAAATTGTGAACACTTAGGGAAATTACAATATTCAGTACATTAGCCTCTACGCAATCCTAGAGAATTCATATGGCCACAAAACACTTCTCTAGGTATTGGCTTTGTCATAGGATCTGCTACCATTCTATGCGTAATATGTACTGTAAGTTTACATCTTTTCGTGCAACCATATCTTTAACAAAATTATACTTGGTATCTATATGTTTGGTCTTGCCATGATATTTTGGATCTTTGGTGTACGCTTTCGCTGCTTGGCTATCACAGTTAATCAATAACAAATCTGCAGCACTTCCAATAACACCTAAATGATCCAATAATCTCTTAAGCCAAACATCTTCTTATACTGCTGCTGATAATGTCACGAACTCAGTTTCCATCGTAGACAAAGCTATACACTTTTGTTTCTTACTGCTTCAACATATGGTGCCATTATTCGGTAAGAAAACAAACCCAGAGGTAGATTTTCTTTTATCTAAATCTCCTCCCCAATCAGCATCTGAATAGCCTTAGAGTCGCAGATCCTTTCCTTAATAACTCAACGTATAATCAGCAGTTCCCCTTAGATAACTCAGTATTCTCTTAACGGCTTTCCAACGTGCTTGACATGGATTGGATTGGTATCTTCTCACCATTCCAACTGCAAAACATATATCAGGTCTTGTACACATCATAGCGTACATCAAGCTTCCAACAGCACTAGAATAAGGAACATGTTTCATTTGTTCCTTCTCTTGTGAAGTCCTTGGACACAGTCTATGGCTCAATCCTTCACCTTTTGCAATAGGAGTGTCTATGGGTTTACAATCTTGAAATCTTAACTCCAAGAATGTATGCAACATCACCCATGTCTTTCATCTCAAAAGTTGGAAGACAACCAACTCTTGACAAGATATTAACAAACTCTATATTGCTTCCTAAGGCAATCGGTATATCATCAACATATAATGATATGATCACAAATTGATCCTTGGATCTTTTGATATATACACAATGATCCTCATCTATCATTGTAAAGTCATATGCCATTATGGTATTATGAAAACGTATATACCATTGTCTCGATGACTGCTTAAGGCCGTATATCAACCTCAAAAGTCGACATACCTTTTCTTCTTGGCCTTTCACTATGAAACCAGCAGGTTGTTCCATATATATTTCTTCCTCTAATTCTCCATTGAGGAAAGCAGTCTTTACACCCATTTGATGTAATTCAAGATCCAAACTAGCCACTATTGCCAGAATAATGCGAATCTAGGTAAATCTCACTATAGGAGAAAATGTATCTTCATAATCAATTCATTCATGTTAATTATACCCCTTCGCCACAAGGCGAGCCTTATGCCTTTCTATCGAGCCATCAGCCTTTCGCTTTATTTTGAGAACCCACTTGTTCCCAATAGCTTTGTGTCCCTTTGGAAGATCAACCAGTTCCCAGACTTGGTTTGATTTCATTGACTCAATTTCCTCTTTCATTGCATGAATCCATTTTTCCTTACTAGGGCAATTCAGAGCCTCATTAATATTTCTTGGCTCATCCCCATCTTGCGGAGCAATCATAAAAGTTTCCCCTTCAATGTTGAAACGTCGACGGGGAATACTTTGGCAACTTGTTCGCCGTATGGGAGATTGTACACTTAGCACATCATTCCTCATTATGCTCCCACTTGGATTAGATAATGACGATATCATCTCATCATGTGGTTGTAATTGCGAGTGAGTTGAATTAGATTCATCACTTCTCATGTTACTCCCACTTGGACGAACTCCACTAATATCATTATCTTGATCCAAGGTTTCAAATAGAGAGTAATCTTCCCTTATTTCGCCCTTCTTAGGAAATTCATCCATTAAGAATGTGACATCCCGTGATTCAAAATTCAGTTATACTCCCACTTTCCTGCTCACCTATGAACACATACCCTTTCGAGTATTCGGAGTATCTCATTAAAATACTCTTCTTTCCTCTGAGACCCAATTTTCCAAACTTGTGAGAGGACTCATGTGTATAGGCAGCACAACCCCATTGCTTAAGAAAACTTAAGTCCGGTTTTCTACCTGTCCATAACTCATATGGAGTGGAAGTAACTGATTTGGAAGGCATCCGGTTAAGTACATAGGCAGCAATTAATAACGCATCACTCCAAAAAGTAATAGGTAAGTTAGCATGCGCCATCATGGACCTAACCATTTCCAGTAGGGTTCTGTTTTTACTCTTTGCAACACCATTTTGTTGAGGAGTATATGGAATAGACAACTATCTTTCTATTCCTTTTTCATCACATAATTTTCTGAACTCATCAGATAAATATTCTCAACCTCGATCGGATCTTAATACTTTTATTTTCTTGTCTAATTGATTTTCTACCAAGGTCATAAACCTTTTGAAACAACTTATTGCTTCAGATTTACGAGAAATCAAATAGACATATCCGTATCGAGTATAATCATCTATAAAAGTGATGAAATAAACAGCCCCATGCTTTCCTCTCACATTCATTGAACCACAAACATTAGAATGGATTAAATGCAGAGGAAATTCAGCTCTTTTACCTTTTCAAATGGTTTCCTTGTCATTTTACCTACTAGGCAATGCTCACATCTGGGCAAATCGACTTTTTCAATGTTGCCCAACAAGCCCTCTTTGGCTAGTCTTTTCATATGTTGTTGGCCCATATGACCAAGTCTAGCATGCCACCATATTCACATCATTATCATATAAAGTAGAAGACGTGAAACAAGGGAATAACATATTGACATCACCACAGTCAACATTTAGTACAATAAAACCATCCAGAAAGTGACCAAAATCATAGTAGTTTGTATCCAAATACAAATCTACACATCTATTATGGAAGTTCTTATAAAAACCAAACTTGACCAACACCAAAACAGACACTAATTTTCGACGAATCTCCGGAGCATATAGAACATCATGTAGGAACAAGGTGCGTCCATCACGCATGTTCAATTGGCAGATGCCAATCCCTTTAACTTCATCTCTGGAGTTATTTTCTACATAGATGCACTTAGTTCCAGTTGGTACTCGTCAAAATTCCACGAAGAATTCTCTATCCTTCGCTATATGGTCTGTCGTATCTGAATCTACAGTCCACAAAGGATTGGATTCAGCCAATAATACAGATTTGGCACATAAGCAAACTTCTCAAATGTACAAGAGGTGTATACCTTCTTTGGCTC
Organism: Eucalyptus virginea; assembly: GCA_014182375.1. Classification (NCBI taxonomy): domain Eukaryota; kingdom Viridiplantae; phylum Streptophyta; class Magnoliopsida; order Myrtales; family Myrtaceae; genus Eucalyptus; species Eucalyptus virginea. Next base: position 3,456,347 of record CM024520.1, on the reverse strand, counting down.
ACGACAGTCGCGAGCATAGTGACCTCTCTTGTCACAATTGTAATACCTCACCCTTGACATTTTCTTCACTTGAGGACGTTTTCCTCTCTTGTGTTGATTAACTCTTGATTTCTTGCAATAAGGACTTGATCCTTTGCATGTCCACATATTGAACGAATCAATACGCTTGCGCTTAGAGCTCGAAGCCCTTTCTGAGCTAGAACCAGCATTGCAAATATCTATTTTCGGCTCAAATGCCGTTAAGCAGTCCTCTACCAGCTCAAAGTGGTGCACAGCATCCTCAAGATCTTCCATAATATGGTCAAGAGCTTCTAGCGCTTCTTGCTTTTCCAGCACATATTGAATCTTCATATTCAATATTTCACAATTGTTGCCGTTCATATCAGCAATAACGTTCTTAGTTGCTGAAAGTATCGATCTGAACACATCAGACATATATGCACGAACAATTAATGCCTATCATTTATGCATCCACTTTTACATAGACCCATCATATTAATGAATAATTTCAAGTAAGGCTTCAGAATCAAAAGGTCACTATGTTTCCAATCATCCTCCAAAAATCCTAACTTAAAAATCATTATTAATATAATTGTCTTATGCAAAATAAAATTCTATGAAGTTACAAAAACTTCTATAACTACCCACAGCTAATTACCCACAGCAACCAGCAATAACAGAAAGCAACAGATAACTAACATCCAATAAAACAATAATGCTTTCACATAATACAACTATACATTACACTAAGCAATATATACAGAGAAATATCAACATGGAAAGAGATATTTACACCCATAAAACATCTCATAATTAATCTAAGAAATAATTAGGGAATGTCCCTTCTAATCTATCACCAAAACATCTCGAGAAAAATCAAGGCACATTTGCCAACCATGGAAAAACTTTTGGAGAGTTTTCATGTCGCCACCAAGGCGCATTTACTCTGCGCCATGTGGCGCTCAATCTAAGGGTTGAAGTTTTGGCCAACTCAATCCTATAGTACTCTCTTACAAAAGCTTCCACTAGCTTCCTATAACCCGGGACCACGTTGACCTCCCATAACCGATCTAACACTACTTGCCATTCAGGTGGAAGAGTGTTTATGAAAAATCGCACCATCTCTGACTGTGACATAGGACGACCATTCCATATGACCTGTTGAATTTTCCCGTTGACTTCAAGGACGTGATCAATTAAGTCACCTCTCTCCCATTGATGATCAGTCAGCTCAGCTATCAACTTAGACAGCCTATCATTTTGTTCATCGGTAACTGCGCGAATAGGTGTGCGCAACCTCGGGGAGGCATTGTTCCCGCAACAAATGCGAACAAAATAAGGGATCACTTATAATCCACATAGACTTAATTGAAAAAGAAACACATTCTTTTCCTTTTTTTTTTTTGGGTCAACGGTCAACAGTCGTCGGTCAACGGTCAACGGTCGTCGGTCAGGTCGGGTCACGCGAACCGCCCGCACGTGCCGCGCGCGTGCGCGGGCTGACGTCACGCGAGACGTCGCCGGCACGTGCCACGCGTGCCCGGCGTCCGCGGGTCGGGTCGGGTCGGGTCGCCGGCCGGTGACCGCCGGCCAACCGACGTCGGCCGACGTCATCCCGGCCGATTCTTGTGCGTTGGGTGACGTCATGCCGACGCTCATCCTGGCCGTTATCGACCGTTGGGTGACGCTCATGCTGACGCCAAGACGCTCGGTCCGTCGACCGGCGCGTGCCGGCCCCGGACGGCGGCGCGCACGCGCGGTTCGCCGACCGGCGCTTGTGCCGCACGCGTGTGGGCGAGCCGGCGCTTCGGGCGCGTCGCGCCCACGCGCAGCGCTTCCCACGCGTGTGGGCGCATGCGGCGTCGCCCGGCGGCGCTCGACGTATCGCCAGACTCGTCTCGACGTCGCCTTTCTTCCTATGCCATCAGAATTCGATTTCGACTTACGGAAACTCAGAAAAATGGCCGAACAGCGCTCGGGTGTCGGGATTTTGGCCCTGATCCGTACGGCCGAAGTTCTTTCGCGAAAAATCAGTCAAAAACATCAAAAACAGGTCGGGAAAAACGTGAACTAGGGCTCTGATACCAATGTTGGGAATAACGGATCCCCGAAAACCGGATTCGACACTAAATCGAACCCCTAAAACGAATGCGGAAGCGAAGGCCGGGAAAATCACGTATCACCGATCCTAAAGCACACCACAGATTCGAGCGTACCTTGTTAGCCACAGATTAAACACCAATGCTGAAAATCGAGGAAGAAATTCTGATCTGATGATGTCAATTCGCCTTAAAGGGAAGACGGGACGCCTTAAGCGTTTTTCTTTTTGGAGGGAGAGAGGGAGAGGAAACGTACGTGCGTTTTTTGTTTTCCAAACGATACGTTCTCTCTCTCTCTCCTCCTTTTTATATGTCCCTCCATCCACGGGCCCTATTCCCATGGGCTGGGCTTTTTGGGCCCAACATGGGCGGACGGGCCAACTCAGGCCCATCAATAAAGAAAAAATCCATCAATTTAGAACGTTTAGAGGCATTTTAGCATCTCTCTTCCTTCAAATTTTTACCACTTATTTCATTCAATTAAGCGCTACGAATTTCATTTTTTTATATTGTAATTTTCAAGTAACATTTTGAGTTGGGTGATTAATTCTTTGGAGGGGAGGTTGGGATTTGGGCCGCGGTTTGGAATTTTTCAGTCTGGAGTAATCGTGTCATTATCGGCCACCATTTTGAGGTTTTTCTTTTATTTTTTATTTTTTTGTGGAGACGAAAGTTACTTACCTTTTATTTTTTTGTTCGCTGAAGAATCTGATCCTCGTTCTGTTCCCTCTATGACGGCATCAACTCGAGACTTAACATGCCGTCCAGCAGTGCTATTTCGTACGGATCTACATTTGTTCATGCCCAATTCAACGGCGTCCAAACTGCAGACTCTCGGGTTTGATTTAGTTACTGTTTCAGCCAATTGTTGGTCGCTAAATTCGTAAATTAGGTCAATAAAAGGATGTGGAAAAGGTGACTGACTGACTCTATCTTTATTGCGGCACTTGTTGGATTATACACCTTCTGGTGATTTTGTTCCTCAATGGTGACTGCTATAGAAAGCCTCTCGTATCACCGTCTAGGAAATTTCGTACAAGCCTTTCTCAACCCTCCTACTTGTGTTAAAGGATCGTCGCATATGTTCCATGAACGGCGGGCCGAGGGATATTTATTCCTGCTCGCTAGCTTCATTGGTTCATCAATCTATGCTTACTTTTTTTTTTTTCCGACCATCCACTTACTCATGTGAATATAATTAATGATTGATATCTTTTTGTACGAAGAGAAAAGCACTTTCGAATCAAGTACAATCTTGATACATGGAGTATCCTGATCAGGTCATACACGGGCTAAAATCACACTTAACAAGTGCTTAATAAATTACTTGTAACAAGTTTTCTTTTTGTTGGTTGGTTTTAATAACAAGGTTAGCTTGCAATTAGGTTGTATTTCTTTTTTTCTAACGTACTGACATGCGCACATTTTATTACCCTTAGTAGTTAAATATTTTTTTCCCCACTAATCAGGGAATACGAGAGTCGAAGGTAGTTGTATATTGACTGGTTTTATGAATTTCGTGCACCAGAGCATTTCTTCTTTGCTTTTTTGTGCTTGTCTCATATCTGCATCAGTAGTAAATAGCACGTGATTCTCATTTAGTCCTCAACCGTTATAGATAGAGCTTAGACTTAAAGCTTTGATTACGACTTTCTTATGCTTATTCCCCTGCTTATATACATCTAAGCACAAATTTGATCAAACAAGAATTTCATGGGTTTAATGATTTGGTTGCACTTATAAGAAAAAAATTGTCACAGCTTTCCCATCAAATAAAAACTACAAAATTAATTCCACAAAAACCTTAAATTGATATATTTGTGCCACATTTACCTAAAGCTAATTTTTATGTCACAAAAAATCCCAAATTAGTATACATGTGCTGCATTTATAACAAACCGGTGTGTTCATGTTACATTTATGGCTAAAAATATCAAAGATTTGCCACAATTTGAGGTAAATAGGACACAAAAATATCAAGGGTATTATGTGGCATAGCTTGGAATGTTTTATAAAATTTGTTTGGAGTAAGTATAGTATGTTTGTACCAGTTTTGGGTTTTTTGTGTTATTAAGCCAAATTTCAATAAAGCATGTTCAAGATCGAATAAAAAATAAAGTGCAGAATAATTGAAAAATAAAAAATCACATTAAACCCACGCTAAGCAGTTGAGCCCTCGTTGGAGAAATGAGCCAAATTTGGTTAGTTACACAATCGTGACCAATCACTTGATCCTCGCCGCAGGGATATAATCCATATGTCTTGAAGTGAGAGCTAGAAAGCACAAGGATGATCTTTTTTTTTTTTTTTTGTAAAGATTAATACAACGGAAAACCTTAAACTGGTATATTTGCGATAAATTTATCCAAAACTAATATTTTAATTAAAAAAATTCTAAACTAATACATATATGATAAATTTACCTCAAATAATTATAAAAAGCCCGAAATTGATATAGTTGTGACAAATTCATCCAAAACTAATTTTTTCACCCCTAAAAATTTCAAATTGATATATTTGTGATAAATATGACATCTATTAAATTGAATTAATGCTACAAAAATCACAAAATCGATACAACTTTTACAAATGGAAAGTAGAATCCCAAATTACTACACCGGTCAATTGTCTCGTGTCATTTAACTCAGAAATTTGACAGTAAAAGTTAATGTAAACTAACATAGATTAAATTTGTCTTAAGCATACTAATTTAGGGTTAAATTATTAAAAGTATACCAATTTGGGATTTTTTATGGTTAAAAATTAATTCAGGGTAAATTTGTCATATGTGTACTAGTTTAGAGTTTTCCGTAGTATTAATCCTTATTTAATGTCGAAAAAGTGATTGTCTATGGACAAGCAAAAGGAACCTCAATTGTTTATATTAGCAAATAACTTATAGCCATCACTATTCGCTGCTTGGGCCGGATAATCTATTATCAGATCATCTAATCTGTCACGCCACTGATTGATTAATGTGTATTGCGTATGATCACCTCTTGCTTGAAGTCGAAGGTATTGTTTTGGGGTAGCTCGGTCCGTTCCGACTTCTTTGCAAGTACCTAGGGGTCAAGTTTGAGCGTCGCTAATTATCTATTTCGAGTGCATGGTTGACATCAAAGTGTGATCTTCTGATTGTTGGGCCCATGTCCGAAAATGTTCTTCCAATCTCGTTGTTCCTTCTATCTTTGTGGCAACTTTTCGAGTGCCCCAAGGAGTTAGACACACTTGTGATTGCGTGAAACTAGGCGGCACGTAAGATCATTCGATAGTTGCTCTCGTCTTGTCGAGCTCCTCTCTCTACCCTCTCGGTAGTTTGCCCTAACCCCTTTTTCGCGTTTTCTTCCCCCGCAAGTTTTCGCTTCTTCTTCACTCTACTTCTCTGGTTTGCCTTCCCCTCTTCGGTTTCTTCCGCCCCTGGTCTCTCTGATGGCTTCACAAACAAATTCCTTCTCTCGAACTCAACTTCCTTCGCTTCGCCGTAGCTCTGGACTTCTTCAAGTTCCAGGTTGAAGTGCGGCTCTCTTCCGCGCTTTCCTTTCCCCTTGGTTCCGGTTTTTTCGCCCCCTCTTCCTTCTTCGGACCTCACCTCAACCTCTGCTCTGCGCTGCGTCCCCGCCTTTTTTCTTGTCCCTTCATCCCTGTTTCTCTTCGTGCTGGTTTTTTCCCTTTGTCACCCCTTTCCCCTTTTTCCATGGGAGGAAATATCTTGGAGGAGGAGTCACGAATAGCTGCCCTTTGCAACAAATTGGGCAGACTCTGTGCTGACCATGAACTGGAAGCTTGGGAAGGCCCGCCACCGCTGGAACAAATTGAAGAATGCAAGCTTATTTTAGTTGGTAATCTCCTTTCAAACCCATCTGTAAATTTCCAGGCTCTTCAATCCACGCTGAAACACTCATGGAGAGCAGAAAAGGCAGATTTTTCACAACGTGATACAGGCCTATATGTTGTAAGGTTTAATTTGGTAGAGGAGAAAAATCGCATCCTTGATGGAGGTCCCTGGTCGTTCTCAGGTCATCTTGTCATCCTAAAACCTTGGCTTCCTAACACGCCGCTGCATTGCTATGATTTCTCTAAATGTGCCTTTTGGGTCCACATTCTCGGTCTGCCTCTCGAATGGTGTTCAGAACAATGCTGGACAAAGTGTTTCGGCATGTGGGACGAGTGATTGAAACCAGAGTAGACACTAGGAAGGCTCCTAATTTCAGAGCAGGAAGAGCTAGGGTCGAACTTACCCTCAGTCAGCCTTTGAAATCAGGTCACTTACTTCGTATTAATGGCAAGACTTTCTGGCTTGATTTCAGGTACGAGCGCCTCCCTCATTTCTGCTACTCTTGTGGTAGGTTAGGCCACTTTGCTGTGAGTTGTCCAGAAACTCCCCTCACTGCTGCAGAACTGGCAGGTAAGGAATCAATGGCTTTTGGTCAATGGCTGCGATCAGAAGTTAGAGAACACAGCCCTTACTGGCATACCTTTTATGGCGATCTTGTTAGCCCTACTGTGATGGATGATGTTATACCTGAAACACATCCTTCCTTAGTAACCAAGACCCTTGCGCTCCCCACTTTTGAAGTGCCTCTCTAACCCTATGGGCTTAATGACCAGCATGTTGGAGCCTCCTCTACTCGTCGATCAAAAACTGCCATGTTTCCCTCGAGTGGTACAACCCCTGCATCATCAACTCAGCCAAGTGTTATGCAAGATCTCCACATGTCTGAGAAGGTGCAGTCACAACAATCTGGGCAAATTGTTGTCATATCTCAGCCAGCACAAAGAAGGGATCACTATATGCAGGGGGCAAAGTTAAAAGGCACCTCAGATCAGCAGGGTCATCTTCAGAGTTGAAGCTGCCTTACTTAAAATGAAGTCCCCTGTTTCAGCAGTACCTACTGCACTCAATGTTCCAGCAGCAGATTCATCAAAACCAGTCAAATTAAAGAGTCCTCACAAGCTTACCAGAGGCAGCCCCCAGAAAAAAGCTAAGAGGTTCTCGCCTTATGAATCGCTTGCTCCTGGATTACCTGTTTTGGATGACAACCAACTAATGGACACCCCTATCCTTGAAGCCAAAGGGGTTGACAATTGGGCGATGGTGGCTTGCCCTAAAAAGCCACCAAGGGATAGATGAAGTTTGTAAGTTGGAACTGTCAGGGGCTGGGCAACCCCTTGACAGTTCAAGCTCTTAAGGACCTCGTGGTCCATGATCGGCCCGACCTTTTGTTTTTGATGGAATCTAAAAACCAGGACTCCTTTTTATCTAGAGTACAAAGGAGATTGCATTACCAGCATAGCTTTTTGGTGTCCCCTGTCGGTCTAGCTGGTGGTTTGGCTGTCTTTTGGAATGACCCTCTCTCTGTTAGTGTGGAGGACTCCTCAGCCCACTTTATTGACCTGATCTGCTCTGGTCCCCATGATGAAAGCCCAATGCGCCTCACTTGCATCCATGCCCCTACATCCTTCCAGCAGAGACAGCAGTTATGGACAGTTCTCAAGCATATCAGCAGAGTTATTACAATGCCTTGGGTATGCATCGAAGACTTCAATGAAATACTAAACCACTGGGAAAAAGTAGGTAAACGTTTCACTCCTTATCGGTTGCGCTCTTTTAGGGACTTCTTAAACGATTGCTCACTCATGGAAGCAGAATCTAAAGGCTGTGCCTATACATGGATGAACAATAGGGACGGCGACGAATTGATTAAGGAAAAACTTGACAGGGTATTATGCAATATGGACTGGAGGTTAACATACCCAGCAGCTGAAGTATTCGCCCTACCTGCCATTGGCTCTGACCATAGTTCGCTGATTTTATCGCTTATGTCTCCTGCTACAAAACGCAAACGGACTTTCACCTTTGAAGCCTTCTGGCTTCATCATCCTGAATGTCATCAGATCATTGCCACTGCCTGGTCCTCTCTTTCTCGAGGACCTGTCTCCATCTTCAGAAAACTCCAGGCTGCTACCACAGCGCTCCTACAGTGGAGTAAAGACAAGTTCAGCAATGGCTATCACCGGATAAACTTACTAAAGCAGCAGCTTCAAGATCAGTCTAACCAACCACCTTGCTATCATGACAACCAGCAGATTAAAAATCTGAAAGCTGAAATTCAACCAATTTGGCAACAAGAGGAGCAATACTGGGCTATGCGTTCACGAGTTAAGTGGCTGCGTTGGGGAGACAAAAATACCAGCTTTTTCATGCGACTACAATACAAAGACGCTAAAGAAATCGCATAAGTATGCTACAAGACGCAAACAATCTTTGGATTCGTGATCCTACTCAACTTAAGCACATGACTAAGGACTTCTTTTGCAGTCTATATACTTCAGTTGGAGCTCGTGACTTCAATCATATCCTATCTCAGTGCAGCCCAGCAGTTACAGTGGAAATGAATCAGTATTTAATAGCAGAGGTAACTAAAGAGGAAGTCAAGATTGCTGCTTTTCAATTAGGTGCCACAAAAGCCCCCGGTCCTGATGGCTTTAATGGTCTATTCTATCATCGGCACTGGGATATAGTGGAAGATGATATTTTTACCTCAGTGCAAGCTTTCTTCATATCTGGTAGGATGCCACCAGCCCTGAATAGAACCATCATCATTCTGATTCCTAAGGTTCAGCAAGTAGAGAGGTTAGACCAGTTTCGACCAATCAGTCTGTGCAACTTTATATACAAAATTATATCCAAACTTCTAGCTAACCGGCTCAAAAAATGGCTTCCTGACCTTATCTCACATGAACAGAATGCTTTTATCGAGGGCAGACAAATTCAAGACAGTATATTGATTGTTCAAGAGGTTATACATCAGTTCAGAATCAGGCAGAGAAAGAAGAATTTCCAAGGAATCTTGAAGTTGGACATGAAAAAAGCATATGATCGGGTCGAATGGGATTTTTTGGAGGCGTATTTTCACAAGTTGGGATTTGATTCTAGATGGATACAATGGATAATGCAGTGTATCACCACAGTATCCATTAGCATTAAGTTAAATGGTGAAACTCTTCCCTACTTTCAGCCTTCAAGGGGTCTACGCCAAGGTGACCCCCTTTCTCCTTATCTCTTCATATTACTAGCTAACCTTCTATCTAGGCTTATCACACAAGCAGTAGATATGGGCAATCTAAAAGGGATAAGGCTTAATAGGTGGTGTCCCACTTTGTCTCACCTTCTCTTTGCCGACGATGCAATCTTTTTTCTAGATGGTAAGCTTCTTGAATGTCAAAACCTATCGAATATTCTGCAGCAATATTGCCTAGCCACGGGCCAAGCTATAAACAGGAACAAATTTGGTCTTTTTCTTAGTAAAAATTGCCCGATGAGTTTGTAGGAGAATCTGGCCACAGAATTGAGAGTCCCCTTGCTACAGAAATTTGGGAAGTATTTGGGGATACCGTCTGATTGGGGTGCCTCTAAAAAAGATATGTTTTCTTGGATTATGGCTCGAGTCAATTCTAAATTAGCAGGCTGGAAAGAGAACCTTATCTCTAAAGGTGGCAAAGAAATTCTACTTAAATCAGTGGTGCAAGCCCTCCCTCAATATGCTATGTCCATTTTTAAGCTCCCTATCTCTATTTGCAAATCTATTGAGCAGAGAATAGCTAGCTTTTGGTGGCAGACTAGCAAAACCAAATCAGGTATCCATTAGAAAAGCTGGGATTTGCTGAAAGAATGTAAAGATAGAGGTGGGATGGGATTCAGAGACTTAGTGGCTTTTAACAGGGCTCTTCTTAGCAAACAAGCGTGGCGTCTTTCCCAAAATTCGTCTTCCCTATGGAGTTCAATTTTTAAGGGCTTATATTACCATTCCAGTGACTTCTGGCATGCTGACCATGGCTCGCGACCCTCCTGGGGTTGGCAAAGCCTTCTGCTGGGAAGGGACTCCATCAAAGAGAACATGCATTGGTCGGTAGGTAATGGCCAAACTATTAAAGTCAGACAAGATAAGTGGCTGAGGAAAGGAGTTATTGGTGGCCCAACACCTAGAAATGAACCTGATAAAGTGGCTGGCTTTATTTCTTTAAACCAGCTCACTTGGGACATCCTTAAACTCAAGCAAAGCTTCGATGACCAGGCTGTTAATGAAATTCCATCCATTAAGCTACGAACGGAGCCTATCCCAGACCAAATTCTATGGAATGACACACATATAGGTACATATTCAATTAAAAGTGGCTACCATCATATTCATCAGTCAAGTCACTTTATCAGAAATACTTGGCCCTCATCATCCTATACCACACCGCGGCGCCTTTGGCAATAGATTTGGAAAATTTAGACGACACCCAAAATTCGAATATTCCTATGGTCTATCTGTCACAATGCGCTTCCAACTAAGGAAAATCTTCACAGGCGCCATATCACAGATGATCCAACATGCCCTGTTTGCCCGTCTCAAGTCCCAGAAACTCTGGAACATCTATTACTGCTCTGCCCTAGATCTCAACAGGTTTGGTCCCATCCTCACATACATATTACAGTCTCAGCATTTTGCACTCATCGAATGGATGCATGGTTGACTGATCTAATTGGGCATAGATCTCACTTACCTGGTTTAGAAGTCATTGCTTCCCTTCTCTGGCAACTTTGGAAGGCCCGCAACCTAATTATCTTCCAGCGACAGTTCTCCAGCCCTCAACAGATCGTTGATTCGGCTCTCACTTCAGCTCGGCTGTATCTCTCTTGCTCCAAGTTGAATCCGGCTTCATCAATGGCCTCTCTGAATCCTCTCAGTGGATGGATCCCCCCTGAACCTGGCTCCATTAAAGTGAATCTGGATGGAGCCCTCCCTGATGCCTCTGAAGTAGGGTCGATTGCGTGCTTGTGTCGTGATCATAACGACACCTTGCTCGACGGCTATGCCCAGAACGTTTAGGCCTCCTCACCCCTTCAAACAGAAACCCTAGCCTTATTATCCACCCTCCAATTTCTGTTGCGACAGGGTTTTGGAAATACTCACCTGATCCTTGAATCAGATTGTTTGGAGTTGGTGGAAACCGTGAATCACCGCAGGCGGCCGTCACAGGTTTGTCAATCTTTGCTCGAGCACGCCTCAACCCTTCTTCGTGAGTGCCCTAATTTTCTTCTTCAGACCTTTGTCACCGTGAAGCTAATTTGGCTGCCGACTGGATCGCCAAGGCCCAAGGCCGAGGGTCTCGGCTTCGAATTGGGCTCTTGATCCGCCCATTTCTCTCTTCAATTTGCTTTGTACCGATGCCCTCTTTAAGGGTTGTAACCTGGTTTGCTCTTAAATGTCATGCTTATGTTTCGACCAAAAAAAAAAAAACTAGGCGGCACATCACGACTGTGTGACAGTTTCACGTTGAAGGGTAAGAGGAAACCTATAAGGAAAGAAGCCAAAAGGGGAATATCTTTCATGGGGGCCATGTACGGGCCAGATTAGGTCTTAATTGGTCACACACACCACATCGACCGTTTAATCTTTCACTCAAAACAACTTTATAATTCCTTTAACGTGCCTCACTCACCGGACTAATCCGCCCTGTCCAAAAGCTTATATCGCAGCACCCTCGATGTCCCGACACGCACCCCTCCATCAACAGTGGCAGCAACTTGGCGACTCTATAACCCTTCTCTGCATAAAGTAAGGAGCCAACAAATTCTCCCTTCAAAAATCATGGTTTTGACATCCTTGAATTTCAATTCTGCTTTCAGTTGAATAAATCGGGCATTTCATTGACGTGCCTATAATGTTATTCTTAGAGCTGATCACTCATGAGATAACTAGACTATTTGGGGAAGTTATTAAGGGATTTTAAGGCAAATAGACTTGAGAATTTGACCAGAAATCGACTACTCGACCATGCTCATTTGCTGAGATCATTACGACACTGTTGAAATCGACCAGAGATCGGAGATATGTCGATTCAACTTAGATATGTGATCAGAGTGTGGGTGATTCCACCTGAATTCAAGATTCTCGTCAATTGGCACTAGACCAATTTTTCTACCGTTTTGGTACTCGATGCCCGTAATTGAAATCTCGAGATTTTCACGACAACCGAGAGTTGTTAATAAATCGAAAATGTACATTGTGACTCGAGATAAATCGATCACAAGTCAATTGCATCAAAAATTTCTAAAAGCTACCCAGTAGATTAGGTCATGCTAAAATCGCATCGGATTGAAATTAACGGCGAAATTGAACCCAATTTCAGAAATTGAAAGTTATGTCATGTCATATTCTATTTTAGGAACGTCGACTCATCCTCTGAAGAATTTTCAGAGATTCCGGGATTTTTACGGAAAATCGATTCGGACAACTTGGAAAAGAGTTTTAAATTTGGATGGGCATTATCAGAGGAATTTTGGATCACCAAATTTAAGTAAATGGTACGGAGATTGTGCAAATTCGTAGGGGTGATGGATTGCTGCAGTTGGGTCCTCAATTTGATTTCATTTGGTGTGGAATTGTGGAGAAATTGGCCCCTTGGGTGACCCATTGGAAAGGTTGGCTAAAAATAGGCATAATTATCTACATCAATTTAATTTGGGTGAAATGGAAGCAAATTCTCCATTGGTTGGGCTAAAGACTTTTGTGGTTTGTTAATCATGAATGAGATATTTTATTTTGACTTGGCCCCCCTCTCATTCGGCTTCTTCAGCACGCTTGCAAGCTGTCCTCTCCCTTCGCTGCTTCTGCCTGCCTACCTTTTTCCTTCGAAGAAATCCAGCGGAAGCCGAAGACCAATTGCTGCTTCAACGTTTTCCTTCTTCACCTCACGTGTCCCACCGACGGCCCCATTAGTTCATTTCCTTCCCCGCAGCCGCGTGCCATCTGCCACCGCAGCTGTCCCCACCGAACGAAGCCTCACCAAGTCAACCAACAATTTCTTCAACGCTGGCAGCACCGATCGAAGCCAACCCACGCCTGCTCCTCCTTCATTTTGTCTCCTTCAAAGCTTCACGTGGCCGTCTGTTGCTCCATTTCTCTACTCACCGAATTGCCCCACGCGTCGGAAGCTGCTCCATCTTCGTTTCCCCCCTGCCGTCTCACGCTGCAGCCCCTCGTCCACGTGTCTTCGACGGTCAACCAGCAAAGCCCGGTTGACCCCAGCAGCAAAGCCGAAGATGCCAGCTCCTCGATTGCTGCTTCGGTTTGCAGCAGCTCAGCCCAGCAATTTGCAACGGCCCAGCAGTGTCGGTCTTCATTTCCCCAAGCCCAACCGTAGCCCAGTTTAGCGAAGCCTAACTTAAGTTCAGTCGAGATTTCAGTCCAGAAAGTTTCGTAGCAGCCCAGCCCAAATTTGAAGCCCATCCTCGGCCCAATTCTAGCTCACTTGAGGCCTGTGCAGTCAAGCCCAATTCCGAGCCCAAGCCCACGAAGCAAGCCCAACCCAGTTGCAGCCAAAGCCCAAGATCAAGCCTAGCATGCTTGCAAGGCTTTTTGCCCCGATCTGAGTGTCCGTTAACGCCGACGAAAATTCGAATTTTGGTCGCCGTCGCGCCGTCGTCACAATGATCCAATCTTTGCTTTGAACAAGTGATTTTGCTCACTAATCCTTACTTAGTAGGCTAATAATGCTTAGGGGTTGATTAAATTTAATTAAATGCAATTAGGTGGATAGATTAGAGTGGAGCAATTAGTTTAGAGCCTTATTAATGCAAGTTAGGCAAATGATTAGTGATATTAGCAAGTAGACTCGTGTTATTATTTATTGAATGAGTCTCAGAAATTTTCCGGGTCTGTTTCGGCTTCCAATTAGGCATTACGGGCCTAAATTGGATTTATTGCATTTATTTAATATTTTTCGTAATTATTTAACTATTTATTGCATTTATTTAATATTTTTCGTAATTATTTAATTATTTATTTATTTTCTTCGAAAATTAAATTTGAGATAAATTTACGATTGGAATTTTATGCTAATTATGGTGGTACAATCTATTTATTTATTTAGGCTCTAAATTATACTGAATTGATTTCATTGTGATTTTAGGATTTTATTTCAAAATTAATTAAAGTTGATAATTAACTGGAAAATTACCGAGCGTCGGTCTACAGCGTCAAAAATCTATTTTGGACCGTTGAAAGAAGTAGGAGGTTGAATTGATTGTACGATTGGAATAGTATACTATATCACTGCGGGTGATATGTCAACTTAAATTGCGAAGCGATATCTTTGGTATATTATATCAGCCTACGGGTTTTGATATGTCAGCTTAAATTGCGAGCAGTATACCTTATTAGCTTAGTTTGCGAGCTATATTATTATCAGCTTAGATCGAGCAATGTCTGTATACTATATCAGCCTATGAGCGATATGGCAGCTTAGATAAAGAACAGTATACTCGATCATCTCAGAAGCGAGCTATACTATCCATTTATCAGCTTAGCAGTGAGCAATCCTAATATGAACGGACTTTATAGATAGTATGAAATGAGCCAACTAAGAAAGGGTCGAGATGACATGTAATCGACTAGGTCGATTGATCACTAATTTGATCTTATGTTGTGAATTGATTGATGGATGTGATATAAGGCATCTGTAAATAACGTTGGTTTGTAGGATGGAACTGAGGCCAAGGTAAGTCTTCTGAACCGTGTTGTGCTTAGGCAGCCTTTAGGGCATATTGGCTTCCTAATCAGGTCTTAGCGGATAGAACTCGCTGAGACATTGTCTCATTGGTTATTGTATAACCATTTTTAGGTCCTTAGATGGCATTGGTAAAGGACCAGAGGCCCGAAGAGTAGAACGTGAAACCTGAAGAATTAACAATCATGTCTAACTAGTTAGTCATAGGACAATTTTCTTTTGATGGAAGTTGATTCATTTCTGCAGACTTTGTTTTATGAACCGATGGTTTAAAACCTGACTTAACAATTCGTCTTGTATACATTTGCACTATGATTTGTAATGTATATAAGTGTGATTGCATTTAAAGTGTGAAAATTTGGAAACCTACTTTTCTATCCCATTATTTTATTATCTGGGGATTTTATATGCTTTCGCATGTGTATTAAAAATAAAAGGGTCAGCGATGAGTCTTGGGACGTCGCTATTAATCGACCAGGAGAGGGATGGGCGCGCGCCCAAGGATTGGGGCATGACAATGGCTATTTCTATGAATGCGCATGCCGTAGAGGTAATGGGAAAAAGAATTTACTTTAATTAGATTTTACTCAGCCTCTCGAGTAGAAGGGTTTCGATGACGGTCTTTACGTAGGCATTGAAGCACTCTCTGCAGGAATTAGGCATGACATAAGACTCATGGAGCCTCCGAACGTAATCAGTGCAGCGACACATGGAGCTGGAGATGACAACTTGAACCGCTCCAAGCTACACACGACCAGTATGGCCTGGGTCGCCGCTCTAGCGATTTCTTTGAATGCATCAACTCTCGTAAGAGCGGCAACAAATGAGAAACTACAATTAAAAGACAAAAATGAAGAGAGTACAGTATTGAGTCTTCAAAAAATGAAAAGATAAGATGGTCGGAGTAAGTGAAGACGATTAGATCTGAGCAATTAGATGACAACAGAATGATACCCATGATGGTTAGAGGTTTTACTCCTATCGTATTACACATGCTGTTTTGTTAGTAATGTTTTCTTACACATTCAAGTAAAGTAAGATATACCAACTGAAACAGAACGTGCAATTGGTCATTATTGACACTTGAATTTTGTCAACCTTTTAGGTATTTGCACATTTGCAAAAATATAAAAATTTATAAAAAGATAAAAAAAATATGAATCATAAAAAGATAAAAATAATAAATAATAAATAAAGTAATAGTAATAAAAGATGCATGAAAGAAAGAGAAAAAGAATAATGAAAATGAAAAAAAAAATGAAATGAAAGATGAACAAGAAAATTAGACAGAAAATATAATCAAGCCCCGAAGTAGCAACCCCATGAGCTACAATCAAATTGAATCCAATTCTTGTCTAAAATAGCAATCTACCAAAACTAAACTATAATCAAGTACTCACTAACATATCCAAACTACATAAATATCAATTAAGAGACACTAAGCTAAATCTAATATTAAGATCTAACTATTTAATTGAGGCTTCATCAAGGCCTAGTGCGGCATTGTGATTTTTCACTTTCTTGATTTTAGGAAGGGTTTTGCACGTAAAAAAATCTTGATTGTTTTCTTATCTATTTTCTCTTCATATATTCGTGTTTCTAATGTTCCAAGCCACCCTTTTTCCTAGTCACTCTTGAGTACTTGTCTCTGTGAGGTTCGAAACCGATGGCCGGCAGCATCTTCTTATGGGAGGGTTTGGAGCTAACAACCAGCATCTCTAAATTAGGACACATCCACCTCAAGCTTTTCGCTAGTTGAGAATTGGTATCAATATCTCCAGAAGTGTTGCACAGGATCTGAAGTCTCAAATGTTTGACATTCCACAATGGAGGAAGCACTTCACTTATTGTGACATCTCGATTTTCCAATTCTATTTTCAATAAATTGAGACGGACATTTCATTGGCATGAATATAGTTCTTTTCCTTGAGTGGGCCACTCATGTGAAAATTAGTTTATCGGGTGAAACCGTTAAGAGATTTTAATGCATCAGACTCGAGAATTTGATCAGGAAGTGACCTTTCGACCGAGCTAATTTGTAAGGATCATTACGGCACAAATAAAAATCGCTTAGAGACCGGAGATAGGTCGACTCGATAGAGGCATGTGATCAGGTGTGGGTGATTCCACCAGATCGTACAATTCTTGTCAATTAGCACTGGACCAACTTTTCTGTCAATTGGGTACCCTGTGTCCGTATTTGAAACCTTGAGATTACCCCGACAACCGAAAGTCGCCAATGTGTCAAAAATGTACATTGTGGCTTGAATTGATCAACCACAAGTCAAATGAATGAAAATTTCTAAAAGTTGCTCGGTAGATCAGGACACGCTAGTATAGTGCCGAAGTAAAATTAACCGTGAAATTGAGATCGAATTCATAAATTGGAAGTCATGGTGTGTCACAAATCTTATTAGGAACATTGGATTAATTTATGGACTTTAATTGTACTCATTTGGAAGAGAATTGATTGGAATTGAAGAATTTAGTGTACAAGACTCCATGCCACAGTGGAAAATGAAATTAGACCTATTGAAAATTGTTGTAGAGAATTGAGATAGTGGAAGATGATGTCATCCTAAGTCATGATAGTTGGGACAAAGGAAGGAGAAGATGACAAGTGGAGGGTTGAGATCAAATCCCAAAAAGGTGGGATGTTACTTCCCCCTTGTCTCCATCATCTTCTTCAATTGGCCTTAGAATTTGAAATTAGGAGGGGGAGGAAGAGAGAGAAAGCGGCGGACCAGGCCAACCCGACTGCCCTTCGCTCGCTTGCTCGTCGCCGCTTGCCATTTGCCGCCAAAGTTCGTTGTCGCCGCTCATCCGCGCACGACCGCACGCACGCTGTCCCGCTGCACGCCTTCGTCCTCCGTCCAATGTCATCGTCCGAAGTCACTAGCCATTGCTCGCCGTTTGCCAGCCACCATCGGAGCTAGCCAAGACTGCTGGAGCCACCGCCGATCGCTGCTCGAGCTGCCGCAGCCCCTCTCTGCTGTTTCCGCACTCGACCAGCCTCCGGCGTGCCCTCCTCTGAGCTTGGGCAGTAGCTGGAAGTTCCAACCCTAGCCGAATCTTTGAGGAGTGTTTCCGGGCTCTTCCCGGCCTCCTTTGGTGTTGCTCCGTGTAGATTTATCGTCGGCCTCATCGTGCTCTTCGTCAGAGACTCGTCGGAAAGCAATTCCGATGAGTTTACCTCACTAAATTTTGATTAGAGGGTTAATGATGCCTTAAGTGTATTTAACTTAGGTTGATTGAGATTAGGTGGTTAACTTAAGGTATTTAATTAAGTTAAAGTGTGTTTAGTTTAAGGTTAAGTAGGTTTATTTTTATATAAGCCTTGATGTGACTTAAAGAAATTTATTTTTGATTTAAATAAGGGATAATACCCTAAAAAACCCCAAACTGGTACACTTGTGACAAATTTATCCCAAACTATTTTTTTAACCACCAAAAACTCCAAACTGGTATACTTTTGACAAATTTATCCCAAACTGGTACACTTGTGACAAATTTACTCTATGTTAGTTTTCGTTAAATTTTATTATCAAATTATTAAGTTAAATGACACGTGACGCTTAACCAAGATATCAATTTAGGATTTTACGTTCCGTTTGTCACAGTTTACAATTTTTATGATTTTTTTGTGGTATTAATCCAATTTAGCATATGGTATATTTGTCATAAATTTACCAGTTTAGGGTTTTTTGCAGTCGAATAAATTAGTTTGGGGTAAATTTGTCATAAATGTACCCGTTTAGGGTTTTTATAATCGGTCGGGGTAAATTTGTCACAAGTTTACCAATTTTGGGTTTTTCATGGTCAAAAAAATAGTTTTGGGTAAATTTGTCACAAGTGTACCAGTTTGGGGTTTTTTAAGGTATTAACCCTTTAAATAAATATTTCAAAATTATTGGATTATTAAATAATATATTATATTCCAAAAATTATTAAAATATTATTATTTAAAAAAATTTTGAAAAATTAATTCTGACCTCAATTGCTCAGAATTTCATGCGATCACCGCTGTGTATTTAGAATTTAAATTTGATGAGTGGATAATGCAAATTGAGTGTTGATTGTGAAAAATATGAATTTTATTTAGAAAATCCCAAGTGTCGGGTTTGGCACCGAAATTGAATTTTTAAAGATTAATATTGTAATTGGAGTATTTGAATGATATGCAAAGTGCCTTTGGTTGAGTATGAATTGTTGTGTGATAATTAAGAGAAATTGTCTTGAGCTATCGAGTTGGAATTGCCCCCATATGGGATGCCCCATACAACGAATGCAGGTCACAGTTGATTCTGGGCCCATGCTCCTTCGAGAATGCCGTCGACGTACTAACGAAGCCGCGCTCCAAGGTGGGGAGGCGATGCCTGGCTATATGTTAGTAGATAGCCAAACTGCGAGTAGGCTATGCCCTTGTGTGGCAGTGAATAATAATTGAAACGCTTGCTATGATTGAGAATTATGTGAATTTGATTATGTTCCAATGGGTTAAGTTCTTAATATTACCTATGATTGAGTGATATGAACTGTACTAACCTGCAAGAAGGAAATAAGACGAGGTAAGTCTTCTGTACTGTGTGACTAGACCACTCTTGGGCATATTTTCTTTCTAATAGGGGTTTAGGAGGGGTGAACTTGCTGAGACAATGTCTCACCCCGTTGTGGGAAAGTATTACAGAGCCGTAGATGGCAGGACCTCCGGAGAAAAATGGCATCCCAGTGCACATTGTCGAGCAGGTGCATAGTTTTCCTGACCCTGAGAGTCATTGGGTCTACGAGCTAATTAGGACCACCGTCTAGATTTAGGAGACCGAGGATGTCAGGGTACCACATAGGTTTAAGGCATAGTTCCATTTTGGGGCTAATGGCTTTAGGATTGGTCCACTCGATAGTTTTGATATTCCACTTACTGTGGTGGATGCTATTTTGGGTGAAGGTGTAGCTGACCTTCCTGATGGCAGGGTGGACAACCCATCGTCCCTGGACCCAATGAAGTCAGATGTGGAAGATGTGGGATCGACGAACGAGTCTGACTAGTAGTCTTAGGACTGTTCCTTTTTTTGGTGGACCGATCCCTGTTGTGCAGATTGACCCTTTTTGATGCACATGAACTCTAACCCATTTTTGGTACATATAGTCTCTGATCCTGTTGGTGTATGTAAACTCTGGAATGATTATATATGAAAGTATGTTGGTTTGTTTTGAATTGATTTTTCCCGCTGTCCTATCTCGTAAGTTTGGTCAGGGGTTTCTTAGTACATTCCGCATGCGCATATTAATTGAATTGGGTTGGCGACACTACCTGGGAATGTCGCATTTACATGACCATGGCGGGTTGTTCACGTGTCTCGGGGTTCGGGGCGTGACAACCCCGTTTAAGTAGTATTAGAGCATGGTTCATGTATGGAGTGATAAGGTGCGTAGGAGTCATGGGATAGTTGGTAGGAAATGCTTTTATTATACTGATGCAAGTGATTGTTAGCTGTTTGTTGACTTGTTTGTGAGGTCACTTAGATTCTAATGTGATATTGGAATTTGCAAATAGGCATCTATATTGAGCTTGTAGCATGAGTGACCGAGTGCTGAGAGCTGCTAGGAAGAGAGCAGTAGGCCCCGTGTTTCGGGGTGGGTCGTCGATGAGGGTCGGTGCCCGAGGTGCCCTGGAAGAGCGCAGGCTGAGGCCAGTGCTAGTGGTGCAGCATCGCCTCCAGACGATATAGTAGCCCCTAAGGATCTGAGGTTTGTTGGAATCATGCAGATGCTTGAGTTGATGGGTGATAGATTAGACCAGCAGGCCGCCGCTACTGCTGCTACCACCAATGCCGCTAATGTTGCCAATGCTGCTGCCGCCGTACCGGTTGTCGAACCTGAAGTGGAACTTGTTGAAATTCCACCTGAGAATGTGGCCGCTGGGAGGCCTAGGCATAAGTTGGTAGAATATTTTCTGAGGTTGAATCCACCGATGTTCACGGGAGCGGGAGATCCCAAAGCTGCAGCACTATGGATTCAGGAGTTAGAGAATGCCTTTGAGTTATTGATGTGCACCGAAGTAGAGAAGGTTGTTCTGGCAACCTATCAGTTAAGGGGGATCACAGCTACATGGTGGAAGACTAATAAATGGATGGTGTTCCCTGAAGGTGTAGTTCCAAAGTGGAATACTTTTCTTGAGGTCTTCAATGAGAAGTACTTTTCTGATTGTGCTAGAGAGGTGAAGATGGCGGAGTTTCAGTGCCTTCGTCAAGGTACAATGACAGTCGATCGGTATGAAGCGAAGTTCGCGGAACTGTCGCAGTATGCCCCTGAGTTAGTTCAAAGACTGTCAGACCAAGCTCGAAGGTTTAGAGATGGGATCCAACCAGATGTGAGGAGCTTCTTGGTACCATTAGATCTGAAGGAGTACAAGGACCTTTATAAGTGGGCCCAGCTGATTGAGAAATACCAGAATGAGAGAGCTGCCGTATCTAGGTCGCGGTTCAATTCAAACAGAGAAGGTAATCAGTTTGGGAAGAGGCCGATGTCTAGAGGAAGATATCCTGTTCCACTCAACAGGAAGGGTGTGATAGGGAAACCATCGCCGAACCATCATGGGGTGTGTCGTTCATGTGGAAGAAGACACGGTTCAGCCCCGTGTCCCTTTAGGACGGGTGCCTGTTATGAATGTGGCCAGTAAGATCATATATCCAGGAATTGCCCTAAGAATCAGATGGGACAGTGTCAGTTGCCGCTGCCGCCACCGTTGGGTCAGAACAGAGGAATCTCGCCCAAATCATGCCGCAGGGTGGATTGAACCAACCTCCAGCTCAGGGAAGGACTTATGCGATCACCAGAGGACAGGCGGAGGATGCGCCTAACGTGATCACAGGTATGGTCTTATTGAACGACTAACCTGCTTATGCTTTATTTGATTATGGAGCTTCTCATTCATTTATAGTTGAAAGATATGTTAAGTTGGTAGAATTAATTCCTGAGTTGTTGGAGTCTGTGATTAGCATATCTACGCCGTTGAAGGATAAGGTGTTAGCTATAGTGGATTATCTTGGTTGCAAGTTAGTGATTGGTGAGCGAGAATGGAGGATAGACTTGATAGTCCTAGCCATGTTTGATTTTGATGTGATAATTGGCATAAACTGGCTCACCAAGCAAAGAGCTAAGATGGACTGTTATCGCAAGGCGATTCGGTTTAACCTGCTAGAGGATGAGAGTTTCGAATTTATTGGGAGTCGAGGAGGACCCTCGGTTTCTTTAATCTAATCGCTCGAGGCAACTCGCTTGCTAGGCAAGGGTTGCCAAGGTTACCTAGCGACTGTCATGGGCACGACAGTGGAGGAGTTGAAGATTGAAGATATCGCAGTGGTGCAAAAGTTCCCAGACATGTTCCCGAAAGAATTACCAGGTTTGCCACCAGAGAGAGAGATAGAGTTCGTGATTGAGTTAGCCCCCAGGACAGAGCCGATCTCTAAAGCTCCTTATCGGATGGCCTTGTCAAAACTTAAAGAGCTGAAATTGCAGATGCAAGAGTTGTTGGATAAAGGATTTATTCGTCCTAGTGCATCACCTTGGGGAGCACCAGTTCTATTCGTGAAGAAGAAGGATGGTTCACTGCGCTTGTGCATCGACTATCATCAACTCAATCAGGTGACGATCAAGAACAAGTATCTATTACCGAGGATCGATGACTTGTTTGATCAACTTCAAGGAGTATCGATATTTTCTAAGATCGACTTGAGGACAGGGTATCATCAGCTAAGAATCAAGAAGGAAAACATACCGAAGTCGGCGTTTCGCACTCGATACGGCCATTATGAGTTTATTGTAATACAATTTGGGTTGACGAACGCCCCAGCTGCTTTCATGGATCTGATGAACCGTGTATTTAGAGAGTACTTGGATTAGTTCATAATTGTTTTCATTGACGACATCCTGATGTATTCAAGGAGTACTGAGGATCATGAAAGGCACTTAAGGATAGTGCTTCAAACTTTGAGAGATCACGAGCTGTACACCAAGTTCAGTAAGTGCGAGTTTTGGCTAACTCGTGTGGCTTTCCTAGTTCATGTCATCTCCAGAGAATGAATCTCAATTGACCTAACCAAGATAGAAGTAATGATCAACTGGCCGAGACCGTTGACATTGACAGAGATAAGAAGGTTTCTGGGTTTAGCAGGGTATTACAGACGGTTTGTAGAAGGGTTTTCAATGTTAGCATCGCCGATGACGAGATTGCTGAAGAAGGAAGAAAAGTTTGTATGGTCAAATAAATGTGAGAGTAGTTTCCAAGAGCTTAAGCGGAAACTAATTACCACACCCGTGCTTACTATTCCATCTAGTCCATGAGGGTTTGAGATCTACAGTGATTCGTCGTTTAAAGGATTAGGTTGTGTATTGATGCAGCATGGTAGAGTAGTTGCATATGCGCCTCGTCAGTTGAGACCTCACGAGTTGAATTATCCGACGCATGACTTAGAGCTTGCAGCGATCATCTTTGCCCTGAAGATTGGAGGCATTATTTGTGGGGAGAAAGATTCCAAATCTTCATTGACCATCAGAGTCTCAAGTACTTATTCTCTCAGAAGGAGTTGAATATGAGATAGCGTCGATGGATGGAGCTCCTAAAGGACTATGACTGTGAGATTTTGTATCACTCCAAGAAGGCGAACAAGGTCGCCGATGCACTGAGTAGGACGTCTTCAGTTGTACAAATGGTACTCAAGGAATGGGGTCTAATTGAGAGAGAACGAGATTCAGATTTCAAATTTGAGGTAGGCTACCTTTTGAATCTTATGGCCACCTTTAGAATTGAGTCGGAAGTGCAGGGCAGAATTAGAACGCTTCAGCAGACAGATTCAGATATTCAGAAAATCATGCAAGAGGATACAGAGAAAAGGAAAGCTAACTTTCAAATTTCTGAGGATGGAACATTGAGGTTCTAAGGACGATTGGTTGTACCTGACAATGTGGAGCTTAGAGAGGAAATTTTATTAGAAGCGCATCGTAGCGGTTACAGCATTCATCCTGGTAATACCAAGATATATCAGAATCCGTGTCAACACTACTGGTGGTGTGGCATGAAGGCAGATATTGCCAAGCATGTTGCTAGGTGTTTAATGTGTCAGGAGGTGAAAGCTCAACATTGCAAACCGGGTGGATTTCTGCAACCCCTTGAGATCCCAAAATGGAAATGGGAGCATATCATGATGGACTTCGTGACGGGACTACAAAGGAGTCAGAGAGGAAATGATTCGATTTGGGTAGTAATTGACAGACTGACAAAGTTGGCTCACTTTATTGCAGTTCAAAGGGACTTGAGTTTGGATAGACTCGCAGATCTGCACGTGCGCCAGATAGTTCGTATGCATGGAATGCCGGTTACAATTACTTCAGACAGAGACCCGAGATTCACCGCCGCTTTTTGGAAGAGCTTGCAATCCGCTTTAGGAATGAAGCTGCAATACAGTATGGCCTATCACCCGCAAACTGATGGCCAGTCTGAGAGGACAATTCAGACTCTCAAGGACATGCTGCGAGCTTGCGTCTTGGACTTCAAAGGAAGTTGGGAGGAACAGCTTTATCTGGTCGAGTTTGCCTACAACAACAGTTATCAGCAAAGTATTCAGATGGCCCCTTTTGAAGCGTTGTATGGTAGAGCGTGCAAAACGCTAGTGCGTTGGGATGAGGTCGGGGAAAGAAAGATCACCGGTCCAAAGTTGGTTAAGCAGTTAGTGGAGGCAGTTGCAGTTATCAGAAATAGATTAAAGACCACTCAGAGCCACTAGAAAAGTTATGCTGATAAGCGTCGAAGGCCATTCCAAGTTGGTGAGCACGTCTTTCTGAAGATGTCACCGATGAGAGGTACTTCCCACTTTGGCAAAAAGGGAAAACTGAGTCCGAGGTATGTAGGTCCTTTTGAGATTTTAGAAAGAATAGGGACCCTAGCGTATCGTCTTGTATTACCGCCGGGGTTGGCACAAGTGCATGACATCTTTCACATGTTGATGTTAAGTAAGTATGAACCTGATTCGACACACGTTCTAAATTTTGAGAAATTAGACGTGGACGACAGGGTGTCGTACGTTGAAAGCCCAGTTCAGATTGTGGATCGCAAGGAGCAGGTGCTACGCACCAAAACCATCCCATTGGTCAAAGTGGTCTGGCAACACCACGGCACTGAAGGAGCAACTTGGGAAACCGAAAATTCGATGAAACAATTGTACCCCCACATTTTTGCTTGAGATGTGTAATGGTTTATATTTCGAGGATGAAATTTTTATAAGAGGGGAAGAGTTGTGACATTCCGATTTTCCAATTCTATTTTCAATCAATTGAGACAGGCATTTTGTTAGCACACATATAGTTCATTTCCTTGAGTGGGCCACTCATGTGAAAACTAGTCTATCAGGTGAAGCCGTTAAGAGTTCTAATGTATCAGACTCGAGAATTTGATCAGGAAGTGACCTTTCGACCAAGCTAATCTGCAAGGGTCATTACGGCACAAATAAAAATCGATTAGAGACCGGGCATAGGTCGACTCGACAGAGGCATGTGAACAAGTGTGGGTGATTCCACCAGATCGCACAATTCTTGTTGATCGGTATTGGATCGACTTTTCTGTTGATTGGGCACCCTGTGTCCGTATTTGAAACCTTGAGATTACCCTGACAACCGAAAGTGGCCAATGTGTCAAAGATGTACATTGTGGCTTGAATTGAACAACCACAAGTCAAATGCATGAAAATTTCTAAAAGCTACCCGGTAGATCAAGACGCGTTAGTAAAGTACCGAAGTAAAATTAACCTTGAAATTGAGATCGAATTCAGAAATTGGAAGTCATGATATGTCACAAATCTTATTAGGAACATTGGATTAATTTATGGACTTTAATTATACTCATTTGTAAGAGAATTGATTGGAATTGAAGAATTTAATGTACAAGACTCCATGCCACAGCGGAAAATGAAATTGGACCTATTGAAGATTGTTGTAGAGAATTGAGATAGTGGAAGATGATGTCATCCTAGGTCATGGTAGTTGGAACAAAGGAAGGAGAAGATGACAAGTGGAGGGTTGAGATCAAATCCCAAAAAGGTGGGATGTCACTTCCCCCTTGTCTCCATCATTTTCTTCAATTGGCCTTGGAATTTGAAATTGGGCGGGAGGAAGAGAGAGAAAGTGATCGGACTAGGCCAGCCTAACCTCCCTTCACTCGCTCGCTCGCTCGTCGCCACTTGCCGTTCGTCGCCGGAGTTCGCCGTCGCGGCTCGTCCGCGCACGACCCCGCGCATGCTATCCTGCGTGCAAGCTGCTCTGCCTTCGTCCTCCGTCTAGCGTTGTCGTCCGAAGTCACCAGCCACTGCTGGCCGTTCGCCAGCCACCGTCGGAGCCAGCCAAAACCGCCGGAGCCACCGCCGATCGCTGCCTAAGCTGCTGCAGCCCCTCTTCGTCGTTTCCACACCTGACCAGCCTCCGACACGCCCTCCTCCGAGCTTGGGCAGTAGCTGGAAGTTCCAGCCCTAGACAGATCTTTGAGGAGCGTTTTCGGTCTCTTCCCAGCCTCCTTTGGTGTTGCTCCGTGTAGATTTGTCGTCGGCCTCGTCGTGCTCTTCGCCGGAGACTCGTCAGAAAGCGATTCCGGTGAGTTTACCTCCCTAAATCTTGATTAGAGGATTAATGATGCCTTAAGTGTGTTTAGCTTAAGTTGATTGAGATTAGGTGGTTAGATTAGTTTATTTAATTATGGATTAGATTAAGGTGTTTAATTAAGTTAAAGTGTATTTAGTTTAAGGTTAAGTAGGTTTATTTTAATATAAGCCTTGATGTGACTTAAAGGAATTTATTTTTGATTTAAATAAATGTTTCGAAATTATTGGATTATTTAATAATATATTATATTCCGAAAATTATTAAAATATTATTATTTAAAAAAAATTCGAAAAATTAATTCTGACCTCAAGTGCTCAGAATTTCGTGCTGATTGCCATTGTATATTTAGAATTTAAATTTGATGAGTGGATAATGCAAATTGAGTATTGATTGTGAAAAATATGGATTTTATTTAGAAAATCCCAAGTGTTGGGTTTGGCACCAAAATTGGATTTTTAAGGAGTAATATTGTAATTTGAGTATTTGAGTGATATGCAAAGTGCCTTGAGTTGAGTATGAATTGTTGTGTGATAATTAAGAGGAATTGTCTTAAGCTATCGAGCTGAAATTGCCCCTATATAGGATGCCCCATACAATGGATGCGGGTCACAGTTGATTCTGGGCCCATGTTCCTTCGGGAACACCATCGACATACTGATGAAACCATGCTCTAAGGTGGGGAGGCGATGCTTGGCTATATGTCAGTAGATAGCCAAACTGCGAGGATGCCATTGTGTGGTAGTGAATAATAATTGGAACGCTTACTGTGACTGAGAATTATGTGAATTTGATTGTGTTCCAATGGGTTAAGTTCTTAATATTACATGTGATTGAGTAATATGAACTGTACTAACCTGCAGGAAGGAAATAAGACGAGGTAAGTCTTCTGTGCTGTGTGGCTAGACCACTCTTGGGCGTATTTTTTTTCTAATAGGGGTTTAGGAGGGGTGAACTTGCTAAGACAATGTCTCACCCCGTTGTGGGAAAATATTACATGGCCGTAGATGGCAGGACCTCCGGAGAAAAATGGCATCCCAGTGCACATTGTCGAGTAAGTGCACAATTTTCCTGACCCTAGGAGCCATTGGGTCTACGAGCTGATTAGGACCACCGTCTAGATTCAGGAGACCGAGGATGTCAGGGTACCACATAGGTTTAAGGCATGGTTCCGTTTTGGGGCTAATGGCTTTAGGATTAGTCCACTCGATAGTTTTGATATTCCACTTGCTGTGGTGGATGCTATTTTGGGTGAAGGTGTAGCTGACCTTCCTGATGGTAGGGTGGACAACCCATCATCCCTGGACCCAGTGCAGTCAAATGTGGAAGATGTGGGATCGACGAACGAGTCCAACTAGTAGTCTTAGAACTGTTCCTTTTTTTTGTGGACCGATCCTTGTTGTGCAGACTGACCCTTTTTGATGCACATGAACTCTGACCCATTTTTTATACATATAGTCTTTGATCTTGTTGGTGTATGTAAACTCTGGAATGATTATATATGAAAGTATATTGGTTTGTTTTTTAATTGATTTTTCCTGATGTCCTATCCCATAAGTTTGATCAGGGGTTTCTTAGTACGTTCCGTATGCGCATAATAATTGAATGGGGTCGGCGACACTACCTGGGAATGTCGCATTTACATGACCATGGCGGGTTGTTCACGTGTCTCGGGGTTCGGGATGCGACACTTCTAATTTCTTTTGGAAGAACCAATGCCTATGTATATAAAAGGAAAAATAGCAAGATTTCAATGCTCAGTTCATATTAGCATGCAAATACTCAATACAAAATACCTATTTGGAAAAATGTTACTTATCTCGACTTCATTACATACTAGTGTTAGCAAGTCACAATGGCCAAAATATCTCAAGAACTTGGCCGCCTTGAAATAGCTTCTCCTCTTGTTGTGGACTCTGAAATCCACCTTCAGTCTCGCATTGGCCAATCTTGTCGAATCTCGTGGACCTATGACTATGATGTTGGGGCCATTGTATTGGAACAACACCAAATTAGGAGTTTGGGTCTTTACTCTTATCAGGGAGTCGAATTCAGTCAAGGCAAGGTGCTTGAGATTCTTGTGAGTTATCCTGATGCGCTTGGCAGAACGGCTCCCCTTAAGCCTCAAGGTCTCTAGGAGACGAAGCTGTGAGATGACTTCTCTGATTGTCTTGATTGAGAGCACGCACAAATCCAGCGCAAGCTCCCTCAAGTTTCAAGCACCATGTACTTGGAGATTCGACAACTGCCCATCTGGGAAGGCCATGACGAATATCGATGTGTAGCTGAAGGATACGAGCTTCGGGGCTAAAATCAAAATCGAAAAGCTGTCATTGTGAAGCACGGCTGACACCTCAAAAGTCTCAAGCTTTGATCCACAAATAAGGAGGTCCCTGGAGCGGGAGCAACCAATCAGCTACACAAGTCGGAGTGTGGGGCAACTTAGCATTAGCTCGTTCAAGATGTCATCACTCATGGGCTTTGTGTAAGACCAATTCTTCTAAGCGAGATAGCTTCATCTTGATGCCCTGCATTGAGAGATGGCTCACGTGGAGGACAGAGATTGTATTAGAGACCAAGTTGGGGCATTTTTGATTGTACCATCTTCTATCAGGATAGTTGACGATGCGGCTGAGGGTAAATAAAGCTGTTGAAGGTAAAATGGCTTCAATTCCCTTTTGTAAAAAAATCCTCTCTGGCTAAGCATGACTAGTGCCAAATATGGCTTGATTCCTTGTGGAAGGGACAACATCTCAAATCCCAAGTTGGTGAATGGATGTGAAGTTCATTTCTTGTTCGAATGTTTGGTGTGGCATCTCTCCTCTTAAATCTAGGTTTCTTCTCTATTCTCCATCACCAATGATTAGAACATTGCAACGATTCTTGACATTTAGAGTATTGATTTTGGATTTATCGCATAGCAATGCTATTATAGACAGTGAGAAATCTTATTGCTTTTCACTCATTATGAGTAGTTGTAACGACATTATGACATGAACATGCTGCCAAAGAGTCAAGGCAAATAAACAAGAGTATTGACACAATCGATCTTGGAAGAGATGCTCAGATATACTAAAAAGTCTACACTTCCCATAGAAAAATCGATAGCCTCTTCGGACAGCCTCTTCTAAGAGGATACGCTAATGATAATGACCATGAAATAATGCAAAATTCATCAAGCCAGGTTCCATCGGGCCTCTCCCCCCAAAAATCTTTTATTCTCTTGTCTTATCCTACTTTTCACCATTCTCTCACTTACCTTCCAATCCTTTAATCATTCATAAGCAAACGTAACTAAGCCCCCTAAAAACCAAGAATAGAAAAGCCTAACCATCACCTGAAACAAACACATGAATCTCATCCATAATCACTACAAAATTCCAACACTTTAATCTTCCACTCCCTGAGAGGGTAACTAAGCCTCCCTAAAAACCCTTCATTCTCTTGCCCTACCTACCTGCTTTCCGCCATTCTCTCACTTATCTACCTATCCTTTAATCATTCATAAGCAAACATAACTAAGCCCCTCTAAAAACCAAGGACAAAAAAAGCCCAACCATCACCTGAAACAAACGCAAAAACCACATCCACAATAACTACTAAATTCCAACACTTTTAGCTTCCACTCCCTAAGAGGGTAACTAAGCCCCCCTAAAAACCCTTCATCCTCTTGCCCTATTATGTTTTCTGCCATTCTCTCACCTACCTAGCAATCATTTAATCATTCATAAGCAAACGTAACTAAGCCCCCCAAAAACCAGGAATAGAAAAACCCAATCATCGCTTGGAACAGATGCAAAAAACTCATCCATTATCACTACAAAACTCCAACACTTTCATCTTCCACTCCCCAAGAGGGTAACTAAGCCCCCCTAAATTTTTTTCATTCTCTTGCCCTATCCTACTTTTCACCATTCTCTCGCCTACTTACCAATCCTTTAGTCATTTATAAGCAAACATATCTAAGCAAATGTAACTGAACCTCTAAAAACCTAGCTTATGTGATTCTAATGGCTTTGTCTTCAGTTGGTTTTAAGCATGTTGGATAGGTGTGAAAATTCAGGATTCGAGAAGTTGGGCAATTTTATTGTGAGAAAATTGACATTTTAGTAAATAAAGATGTATCAATAATTGATGTGCAAAACTAGTTTTTTGTATTTGATATTTCTAGAAAGTGGAGAGATAAAATGGTCAATTGAATGTTCTTAACACACTACGACAAATGTGAGGATAGCTTCCAAAGTAGCAACAAATGAACGATTTCGACATCCTCCACATGGTGTTTCGGCTTGGTAATGCGTGGGGCCCACCTGCACCCTGGACCCCATCGCGCACATGCCCTTCCCTCCTCCCGTATATGAGGACACATGGTGCCATTGCTGCCCGCCAGCTAGCTTCAGAGGTACCTAAATCTGAGGCTCCGATTTGTCAACTCGCAAATGATATCATGCATCATGTGTGTTGAACGACAATGCTTCCATCTCTCCTTCACTAAAGTTGAAATGAAATTAAAATATAATAAAAAGATTTATTTTTCTTTTTAAGCAAAGATAGGGTAAAAGGCATAGAGCACCAAATCACCTGATTATACTTCTTTTATGCCAAGGCATCAACTAATTTCATGCCAATAACAAAGATTCATTAAATTCTAATTTTCCGCGATGACAAATGATGCCAAATGAATGTATAAAGGATACATATAATATAGAGTGCGCATGTAATATAGAAATTTCGATCAGTTGTTTAAACATACTTTTCCTTGTCGTATAAGGGAAATGATGGGGAGGGGAGTTCAATGTTCATGGAATACTCGACAATTTTTTGAGTCCAAATTGAGATGGGTAAACATTCATAGATTACTTCTCAATTATCTTGAATATTGTTAATTACGATTGCTATCTAAAGTTAAATGTAATTGTAGGACATGGTAAATATGCACAACAGTTTCTCATGAACTTTCTTCTTTTCTTTTTCTTTTTTTTTTAAATAAGAAAAGTGAGATTGAAGTCACGATGGGATTTGCTTAATTATTATGATAGATTTACAAAGTGCGCAAGAGATTTAAAAAATTTCCCTTTTTTTTTTTAAACATGACCTATGTTCAATTTGATGATAGAAATAGAAATTCCCCATATCACCCTATAGAATTGACGATTAGGGGTTTTAATTGACAATTATGGGAATGGAAATAGAGAGAAAATCAAAAAAGAATTATTCTAAAAAAGTAATTTACTGACGATGTGACGGGACGCAAGCCAAGTCGTCAACTCAACTTATGATGGACTGACCAAAAAAAAACTTATGATGGCATTTGTGTAATTAACAAGCATTTCCAAGGGCGTTTCTTCAAACTCAAACTTTCCCACCCAAGGCCCCTTCGCTCTCTGTAGTGGTCTATACCCCAAAAACACAACGCTGACAAAAAATAGAAATAAAAAAATAATTTTTTGAGGTTTTAATTCGATTTTCCTTTTTGCTTTCTTCCGGCGCTTCCGCTTTTATGGCACGATTCCCACTCTCCTCCACTCTCCTTCACTTCTCCCGAACTATGCTTTGATACAAATTTCATTTGGTTTGCATATTTTCCGCTTTGATCATACCATTCAGATCTTAAACCTATTATGTTATAAACTTTTCAATATGATAAATTTAGCTTTAAATCTTATGATGATTTGTCGACATAGTCATTCTAGCCAAATTGCTCGAAAATCATTGACTAGACGATTTGTGTAATTTTTTTGTAAAGTTTTCTGAATTTCCTCCCCTCTCCTTTTCTTTTCTTTTTTTTTTTTTTTTTTCTTTTCCTATCTCCCTCTGCCAGTTGTCGAGGGAGCCTCAATGATTCTCATCAGCCACCCCTCTCTAGATCTGGTGAGCAGCAGAAGAAAGAAGGAAAAAAAAAAGGAGGTAAAAGAAAGGACAAAATTCAAGTTTTTTTTTTTTTTTTTTTTTTTTTGAAATCGTCTAATTAAGTGACTTCTAGCTAAAATTTGCCGGAAGGGCTTTATATTACCAAATCATCAATAGATTTATGACTAAATCGATTATTCATGAAAATTATCACTATGACATTCATTCGAAACCCCATCAATGCAAATTGAGATCACTTATAAATAAGCCTTGCTTGAATGGAATTGTCCACCTTGCCACGCAGGCCTTTTTTCTTTCTTAATAAAGTAGGGAAAATTGTCAAAAAGTCCTAAACCTATTGCACTTTTGTCAATTCAGTCCTAAACCTTTTAACTTTGCCAATTGAGTCTTAAACCTTTTCACTTTTTGCCGATTAAGTCCATCTGGCCAATTTTGGCTGGAAAATGCTAACGTGGACGCCGGCGGTGCCACGTAGGGGATCGGCTGCGCCGATATTGACAATTTTTAATAATATTTTAATATTTTTGAATATTTTTATTTTTATTTTTATATTTTCTGTTTTTCCCTTTTTTTTTTTTTCTTTTTCTTTTCTTTTTTTCTTTTTGGCTTTTTCCTTGGCCTTTTCCGGTGGCCAACCACAGGCCTGTGGCCGGCCACAGCCGGCCGGGCGAGGAGGAGCACCGGTGAGGGTGAGGGAAGCCCTCGCCCGGCGCGGCTCGGCAAGGGTCGCCGGGCGAGGCCGACCCTCCCCAGGCGAGGTGGCCTCGCCGGCGTCGGGCGCGACGACGATGCGGCGAGGCCGCCGCCGGCCCCGACGAGGGCCAGCCTCACCAGATCCGGCAAGGGGAGCCCTCACCGGGGCTCGCCCTCACCGAGCAAGTGTCGGCCTCGCCGGACCGGATCTAGTGAGGCCGGCCCTCGCCCCCGGCCGAGCGGGCGTCGGCTGTGGCCGAGGGCAAGGCCGACGCTCGCCTGGGCGAGGGCGAGCCCCGGCAAGGGCTCCCCTCGCTAGATCTGGCGAGGCCGGCCCTCGCCGGGGCGGGCGGCCTCACCCGGCGTCACCGTCGCTCGGCCAATGCCCGGCGAGGCCACCCTCGCTTGGGGGAGGGTCGGCCTCGCCCAGGCACGGCCCGACGCCCTTCCCGATGCTCCTCCTCGCCCGACCGGCTGTGGCCGGTGGCCAAGGAAAAAGCCAAAAAGAAAAAAAGAAAAAAAAAAGGGAAAAATAGAATATATAAAAATAAAAATAAAAAAATTCAAAAAAATTCAAAAAATTAAAATATTATTAAAAACTCGTCAACGTCGGCGCCGGCGGTCCTACGTGGCACCACCGGCATCCACGTCGGCATTTTCCGGCCAAAATTGGCCGGATGGACTTAATTGGCAAAAAGTGAAAAGGTTTAGGACTCAACTAAGAAATTAAAAGGTTTATAACGAATTGGAAAGTCGTAGGTTTAGGACTTTTTGGCTCCCAATAAAGTAGCACTAACTTTTACTTCCTCTCTCTCCCTCCCCCTGTTGATTAGGGATGTCAAAATCAAACTAAACAAACTGAAACCGAGCTAAACTAAAAATCGAAATTTCGTGCAGTTTGTATTCACTTCGACTAACTGAAAAATAACTGCTATTTTTTCCAATTCGATTTGGTTAATCAAACTGAATTGAAATTCTCAACAATAATCGGACCCAAATTTAAAATCTCTTTTTTTTTTTCTTACCCTTTTAATCGATTCGATTCCAATAAGCAAGGAAAAAAACCGAAAAACTAAAAAAGAAAAAAAAATCGAATTGAACCAAACTCTATTTTTGAATTGGGTCAAAATTGCACTCTATCGGTTCGATTGCAAGTTTTCAGAAAATCCGAAACGGACGGAACTATATATATTTCTTTATACCTTTTTGTTAGATTCATGGGGGACCCACATCCAGTCACCATAAACACGGCAAGCTGTGATTTTGGGTGGGTGGGACCGGGGGAAGACCGGGGGGCTGCCACGTGGCTCTCCCCCTCGCCTCGGGCCCACGATGCCACATCAGAAAGAGAAAGCCGAGGTAAAAGCCACTGGAGGATGTATTGGCTGGGTTTAACATGTCAAGGCCAAACCATCCAGGAATCGACACGTGTCGAACCCACCTATCAGAAAAATTTTGTCCCTTTCTCCTATCTCTCACGCGCTCTGCACTCTGAGAAAACTCTCTCTCTCTCTCTCTCTCTCTCTCCATCTCTGCAACCCCAGCCCTCACCGCTTGGCTCAATTTCTTGTTCCGGAACCCCAAGTCGTGGGGGTGTGATTTGTCGTTGGTGGTCTCGGATGGCCGCGGCGATGAGGAGAATGAAGTGAAGGGGAAGAGGGGAAGTTGGCCAGAGGTCGGGGTCGGGTTCGATCTTCCGCAGTCGCAACCGGCGACCTCGACGACGGCGAACAAGCACTCTCGAATTTGGCAATCAATTCAGGAGCTGCTGCGGTCGGTCTTCAAGCCGAAGACAAGCTCGACCCCAGTTGTTCACCGCCTCCAAGCGGACCCCACTCCCTCCCTCCACCGCCCGCCGTGGTGCCGGCCACCCCTCGCTCGCCACCGCCGCCTCTGTGCGCTTGAGGCAGAAGAAGTCTGCGGCCTCCGCAAATTGCAGTACTCATTACAGTGTGCAAAATCCACTGTTGTGTTCATTAATATGATCTTGGTAATATTACTTTGATTCCCTTTCCCCCTTGTGAATAAACCCCATCTTGCTCCTGCTGAATGAAGAACTTATGTTTTACCAAGATCATCCATTTATCAATGGTACTCTTCAAATGGAAGATTAATGAGATAGAAAAGGGCACTGGTTTGCAGTCGATGGAAGCATTTTAAACATATTCAAGAAGTGCTTTGACAGTAGAAGCAAGATGTTCTATCAGAGGAGCAAGATGTGGTGAATGAAATCCGCAACTTCAAAATTCGAATTGAATTTTGAATAATTCAATCTAAAGACCTCACAATTAATAAAATTATGTTTAATCAAATTGTATTTGAACCCAACCAAAAACTAGATACCATATATCATGGAAAAGATTGAGCACATTGAACATTTGCTGAAGCATATGTATTGAAGATTTTAACCATATGTATATACAACCGTCCCAAGAAAGTGAAGATTATCGCCATGCTCAACCCATTGATTAGATGGAACCTTAGGATATGCATAAGCTAATTGATGAAATCAGAAATGGAGGAACCTCAGTTGATTGGTGGTTTCATGGAACGAAATCTCATGAACCTATGAATTGACTTTGAGTAATACAAGGCCATATGAAGATTCACACAAGGATGGAAGAGTGGAAGACGATTGCTGGCTAAGGGACCTCCGACATTTCGATCAACGGGAACTGACGATTGGAATTCAAAGCAGGGGACAAGAATAGGGTATAACGAGACTACTACCAATATGAAGAGCCCGTACCTTGATTCTTGCACTTCCCTTTGTGTTAAACTTAGCAAGACCTTGAGTGTATTTTCAAAAATCCTTGTATTATCTTCTCTCTAGTAAGCACTGCAGATTGGGCTTAGAAATTTATATGAGAGGGAGGGGCCTAACTAAATGGGAGCATTGATAGGAGACCATTGTTCCATTCTAAAAAGACTAGTGGTTCTGTACAAGGTTTAGCATAGAAGCAACTGATGCTGAAGTTGTGTGGAACAAATGGTATGAGTTGTAATATATTGGGTGGAAGTGGCGGATTTAGCCTCGGTTGGAGGCTGGGCCGATAGTATAGGAAAAGAGAGGAGAAGGGTGCGAGCCTGAACCTCTCCTATACTTACCTCAATTTCGTTATCTCTACTCTTTTATTTCTCCTTAATCACTGAAAGCATCTACTGTTTCTGTAATAATTCTGTTAACATTATACTAGAGTGTTAAAATTCAATCCTAACCAACTTTTGGTGATCCAAGATGCTAGAAGTTTACCTAAATCTTGAACAATGCACTTGGATCTTGGTTAAACAAGGAATTTGTGACCCTATTACCCCGATCTTCCGGCTGATAACCAAATGCAAGTTTTGGTAAACCAATGTAAGAGTTCCAAAAACTGGCAAGATGCAATCGGATCTTGGTTTACTGGGGAGTATAGCTCTCCAGTTACCTAGGCCTTTGCAGCAGATAACAAAATGCAGAACCAAAAGGAAAGGTAAGAACAAAAGATTACCATTAGCTAGAAGATTTCCTTCGAAGGTCTGCCCACCAAAATCGGGCCAAAGTTCATGCTTAGAACCATCAACGGCTGTCTGTAGGGTGCAACAGGGTGAAAGTGGGGATGTGCTCTCAAGCAGACCAACCTATAGTACAGTACTGACCACCATTACAGGTGATTAATGACAATTGAAAGTCACAAAAAATGAAAAGCATAAAATGCAGTTCTCTGATGATTTCTCCATTTAATTTTCTGATTAAATTATTCATTGTAAGAAATATGCAGCTGAACTTTAAGCAAGTGTTCTCAATAGTGATGAGCAATGAGTTTTTCATTACATTTTCTTAGCAATAACACAACTGCTGATTTCCTAAAGGCCTGTCATCAGAAGTCCTTTGTAGTTGTGTAACTTTCTCCAAGACTTTTTTGTGAGCTGACCTTGAAAATCCACCAGAACCAGCACCAACTTTCCTGGCTGCAAAGCTAGAGTCGGTTCGAAAGGCCATAGGGTTGTCCTTTTGCGACAGATATGAGTCGTTGAAGGACCAGTCCACCACCAATTTCACCTTCCATCATAAGAGATTCCCCCTCTCTAGCAACCTCAAGATTTCTCCCACGGGGAACGCAGAGCTTACGCGAGGTAAATCTGCCTAAAGAAAATAAAATTCCTATGTTTTGGAAATCAAATGAAAACAAAGTTTTCTGGGTTATGTTAACAGGGAATGGAAGCTATGGTCGTTCACACTAATTGTACAGCTTTACAGATTAATGTTGATAATAAATAATTCCGCAAATTAGTAGCGGTCAAATGCTTCTACATAAATGAAAAAGTCGAGTTCTACTTTGGACTAATTTGTAAACTGCTGGAATTCCGGCAGATAATAAAGGCTACACCTTTACTGAGTGACTAAATAAAAGAGTATATAGACGGCTCTATTTATAAAGCATGAGAGACACTAGAAAAACCTTAATTTCCTTATTTATGACTACTACCTACAAAGCCAGTGGTTCGAGGCCGCACTAGTTACGCTATTCTTCCCCATGCTTATGCATTCACGCTTGTTTGTTTTCTGGATTGCTGGTTTTAGAAGTTTCGGATCGATAGGATTTTGTTTTGTTAATATTTGTGGTCGCCGGAGTAGGCAGCACTTAGTTGGTACTGGTTCTGCGGTGGTGTAGCACAGAGATTGGTAACTGATGCGACGGCGGCAGCGGCAGCGGCGGCGGAGAGAAGTTGATGTTTAGATTAAAGCCTTTTTTAATGCGATCTATTAAACCCTCGCAGAATCATCTACAAGACCCACAAACTTGGGCCAAAGAATCCAAACAATCATCTGTTATTATGAAGACTAATAAGAACAGACTTAAGATTTGATAACCATGATCCCATTAAGACACCAAATGGCATATCTTTATGACAACAATGCTACAAAATGCAGAAAACCTTCAAAAGTGAGACATAACGTTAAAAAGTATTGACACATTAATCAATCTCTTATCGGTAGGGCTTTTCCTCTCCCAGTGGGACACGTATACTCATACGTGGAAAACACAGGTTTGTAGGAAATCTATATAACTTGTGAGAAGCAATGGCTAACTAAGCCTAAGGGGTTGAGGGCCACCACCAGCCCCTCCAGGTCTGCTGACGGCGATAACATTGATAAAATACCATATCACAAATGTTCACAAGTGCAGAAACAACCATACATCAGGTAATCAAGCTACATAAGACATGGACAGAAATTATAGCTAATGAAATGATCAGACACTAGTATCTTTAAGTTGTAATTTCAAAAGTTGAAAAAATATATTCCCTTTCTCAAACTCTGAGAAAGATACTGACTAGATTAGCAAACACAAAGGAAAAAGGGAAAGACACTAGTGACAGAAATACAATATGGAGAAACAACAAGGGCTCAGGTTGCATGTATTCTCATGACATAGGCAAGATCAATTAAGAGCCATCGTAACATTCTTTGGAAGATGTTCCTTGTATTCTTTTTTATAATATTAAATAGTACAAGATTTATCATTCTTAACATTCGTATCAAGAGTTAATCATATGCTGAAAAGAAAAAAGAGCCTGAATTGCTCATCATTTTTGCTTTTTGCTAGGATTTCGTTGCAATCAATTCGTGTCTCTAGATTGAATCAATCAACCAATCAATTAGTTTGTCTTGGTGCTTGGTCCCTGGCAAATCATTCTTAGATGGGCAATTCAATAAGTTTGTTGCTTTAGGTTTATGTAGTTTGGCAAGGTTGATGAGTTGTATCGGCCGTAAAAGTCGAGCTTTGAATTTGAGCCCCTCAACTTTATAGAAAAGGTTAATATTCGTCTTTCCATTATACCTTTTCTCTTGCGATTTGATTTTTTTTTTCTTTTGAGGTTAGCTAGCTTAATGACCCGTTACAGACAAATAGTAACAGTGCCGGCAGGACCACAAATTCTCTTTTGCCTAGGATGGGCACCCCGAGGATTAATTTTAAAATGTGAAAAATACTGTTTCAAATTGTTGAGATACAAGAGCAAATATCAAATGCTAGCCAAGTCTTTAAAATGTCAAATGCTAGTTTCAAACGTGTTTAATTTCACAATTCATAATTTTAGAGAAAAGGAATGATAATTTCTAAGAATTGCTAAATGAGAAAAGTAAATATTAGGTATTTGGAGGATATAAATTGTGGACTATCAATTTTTTTAAGGTCTTCTGATCGTGTCCACAACGATTAGGCTTTTTTTATGTGCACATTGAAGATGAAGTTAGTCTCTCACTGCGAAAAGAAATTTCTCTAGTCTCTTATACTAATTTCTAAGAATTGTTAAATGAGTACAGAATTTGACTTTTTAAACTTCATTTCGACCAAAAAAAAAAATTTCATACATTTTTATATATTTATACTGAAAGCTATATTTTAACATTAGATTCTTAAACTCGTATAAAAGGAAAATAGTAAGGAAAGTATAATTCTTTAAAATGTGATTGAAGATTGATGTAAAAAAATGAAATAAAAATCAACTTAAATGTAATAGAAGAATTGAATCAACTAAATATCATTTTTCATATTTGTGATTATATGAACTTTGGATCATTAATAATTTTTTTTATTTCTTCTTTAAACTTACTTTTAGAAAAACTTTGTTATTTAAGGGAAATGATTTTGTGGCACCCCTGAATCTCATATACATTGATTTCACTTGACTTGTTTGTACTTCAAGAGTTGTAAAATAAATTTCAGTTAAGCTGAATTATAAGAAACTGAGCTACTCGGCTCTATTTATCATAAAACTTGGTTTCTTTACACGTGGGAAGATGAGATTAAGAGAGGAAATTCTACAAAAAAAAAAAAAACACTATAAACCACAAACACTAAACATCCCACCTCTCGTTGAGTATGTACATGTTGTCAGACAACCAAAAACAAAAGTTATCCCACACGTCCAGCTCTTCTCTGCCACCTCCTACTCCGCGGGACTACCACCCTGCCCCGGTCCATCGTCGTACAACATCAAGGGTCCCACCAGCCGTCCATCTACCTGAGCGTAAAAGCAACGAAGGCCATGTATGCTGGTCCGTTAGGCGCCCCCGTATCTACCGTCAAACAAGATGTGTATTTGACGAAGACTACTCTCAGGAAATGTCGGTCCTGGAAGTCCTCTTACCGCCATACAAAATCGGCGAGGGAACCATACAGGATGGTCATTGTGGCAGTAGGCGGTGTAGGCGATGCAGAAGACATCTTCTACTCTGAAGAAATAACATAATAAACAAGTGTGAGTTTTTAAAATAAAAACTCAGCAAGTGGGCAGTTAGTCCTAACTTGGATTGGCCAATAACAAGACAAATAGGTAAACAGAATCATCAATTTGCTGAATCCACAGAAGTCTAGCTACAACAATCATCCGGGGGGAGACGATACTCCACCCTGAATCCCCTCGCACCCAACCTGGCATTACGAGGTCCCCTGAGAAGCTATTCAGCCCTTCTCAGACCTCTAGAGAGAATACTACTACTCTTTATCACCCCTCTCCAGGCATCCTGACACCCGGGGTCTCACATTGGCTATTAGCCAACTTCACACATTCACAATTCCCTTGTTGCAATACCAACAACCTCAGCCAATTAAGAATCAAGTACAAGAGACAACAACTAATACATATTCTCAGATCAAGCAGTTTATGGACTAAAATGAGCAGTTTTGTTCACAGACACAGAAAGTACATCAATCCTTATCAGAATATTATGAAATTTCAGTATGTTATATAAGGGACCTAGATTAACATTTTCTATGAAGAAACCTAAGTCTATATCTCAACGTATTAAGAGCAGTAATTTCTGTTTTCTTTCTAAAATTCTGCAGCAGATTCCAGGTTTAGTACCTACAGAAGAAAATCGTTTCACCAGCCAAACCTTGTCGGTTTTTTCTGAAATGTTGATATGTTCTGCATCTACATGTCTCCTACTACTTTCATGGAGAAATCAAGTCCTTATCCTAAGTCAAAATTTTTATAAAGATTCAAATGCACACTGAGGTCGTGATTTAACTATTCTGGACAGCTTACAAACAGCATAAATTCAAGCCTTCGTGAGGGTCAATTCAACTCAGAAAAATCCCAATTAAATATATGTTAGAGATCAGAAAGTAATGCACAATTCTTTAGAAGATAAATCCATCAAATTCTTAATGTATTTGACGACAGAAAATCGGTAAACCAGCACCCTCAGCTGGTTTTTCTTACTGAACAGATCAACTATAAATTCTATCATCTGCACTCAATGGTTCCTACCTGTTTAATTCTCTCACGAACCTTCTTTTTAGACTTGACCACACACGTATAGCACCTAAATGGGTGCTAACCACCAGCGATTCACCATTAACAACTTGAAAAATCCGTCTAAAGCCACATTTAAACTCTCGATCTTCCTATGTTAACATGCAAGCCTATTTCATAACTCATAAGTATTTCCTACTCCACAATGAGGGACCACAGCCTCCCTTTTTTCCCTGACGTATACCATACTATCAACAAGCCTTGCGCGCAAGTCACCAAACACCCGTTCAACCCTGCGACCAGCCCGAATGAGCCCAAAACAGAACCATCAAGTCCAGAAATTGTCCTCAACTCGTTTAGTCCGCATCTCTCACCGACTCTCCCTCTCTC
This sequence comes from Eucalyptus virginea, assembly GCA_014182375.1. Lineage (NCBI taxonomy): Eukaryota > Viridiplantae > Streptophyta > Magnoliopsida > Myrtales > Myrtaceae > Eucalyptus > Eucalyptus virginea. Next base: position 3,414,846 of record CM024520.1, on the reverse strand, counting down.
TGTCTCTCTCTCGCACACCTCCCTTCTCATTCACAGCCTCCTCTCCCATATAACTCCTCAAGCTCTTATTCAGACTCTCGGCTAACCCATATACGCTCAAGACAGTGACATCAAAACTCTAGTCCATTCAAGTTGAGGGAGAAAAAGAGAGAATATGGGACAGAGAGAGAAAAACATGGAATGGTGGGTTGTCAACTGGATAGGACGCGATATCTACGACTCACCAGCGGGGCCACCAAAACCAGAACCTACTCTATCTAAGAACTAGCATTTTCAGCCATCAATCCCGGTTCCAACAACCACTTCAACTCACGAATTGTATATGCAAAGCTTCCTAAAGTTTACCCATAAACTAAAGACTCCAAAATAGCACCACAATCACAAAGGAATAGCAATCCGCCGCACCTACCCCCAACCCCAGCTACAAACGACGCTTTATCACCCGTCCCTTGCGCCCTCACCGCCACAACCAAGCCCTAAATCAACATGCAAAGCTAGGCAGGGCAGATTCATGAATTCAAACCACAAGGACAGCTCCACTTGCCTGGATCCTTCGCCGATGGAAGGGGAAGGAGGCGTCAGGCGGCTAGGGTTTCGCAACCAGCGATGAAGCTCCATTCGAAACTGAGCAGCAACGATTTTGCTACTGGATGGAGGCGCCGACTATGAGAGGTTGAGGTAGGGTCACGCTCAGCGGAGGTGAACGAAAAGGGAGTAAAAGGAAGATGGTGGGTTTCCGTTATTGAAGAAAGAAAAGAACGCCGCTCCTTCGTGGCTAGAGGACGTCATGCGCTTCGGGGAAGGGTAAAAGAATAAAAAAAAAAAAACCCAAGTGTCGTTTCCACCCTCCCCTTCACTTTAGTAACACATGGCTGCGATGTGGATAGAGAAGAAAATTTCTTCTCAAAAATGAATCTCCCTTTTTCACACACAAAGTGGGTCTTCACCAGATTGTTATTATTTTATTTTATTTTATTTTTATTTTTTATATTTTTATTTTTTTTTTCTTAACTATGCTTAATTTAACCAACGAAAGAGGAAAGAGGAAATTGAATGTCACAGATTTCCCAAGGAAACTGGACAATAAAGTCATCTGGTTTCCTTGGGAAATTGTGGGGTGTAGATTGTTCCGTTACACTGGACAAATCATGGGAAATTGTGGGGTGTAGATTGCACCGTTACACTGGACAAAGCAACGGCGCATGGTGCAATCACCTAAGCAATTTCCATATTATATCACTTGAAAGCAAGTAAAAAGTTAGGCCTAAAAAAGCAATCAAAAAGGGAATTGTTTGGGTCAAATGAGCGTCTTATTCATATAATTTTACAATTGAAAGAACTATACATACCTAACTTGACAAATTTTCCTTTTAAGATCAATTAATATTTTACCTGTGAGCGGAGGATCCAATAATTTGATATCAAGGGTAGATCAACCATACACTTGCCTCAAATTATAGAAGATAGTCCTAAATATCTCACTATAGGAGATTAAAATATCTAAGGAAGTGGACGTATTAATCCTATGAAGGGCCCTTTTTACGGCCTATTTGGCTGCACAACAATATTTTTTTTTATGAACGACCTAAATTTACACTTTAGTTAAGTCGAGTGGACACACCAATACATGCTTGCAACGTCCAAGCCATGCATGCAAAATTACTGAGACATGTTACATTCTTTGTGGAAATTGGAAGTGTTTTAGAGATTCTGTCTGGCATTAGTACTAAGATATATAAAATGAGATGGTCGTTGATTACGAGTGTCATTAAGGGTATATCCCGTTTTTTAAAGCTCGAAATAAAATACTTTGTCTTTTAGATTGACCAGAGTAATTAATTAAAGATAGTTTATTTTCTAATTAGCCAATAAGTGATTTATCAAACACGTTACATTGAAATTCAATCTCGTTAGCAGAAAACTCAACTTTTTTTTCAAATGAAATATGTAAATTGATTTATAATTGGATGGTACGTATATTTTTCGTATTTAGTTAAAATAAATGATCAATTATAACATTTTATACATATTCATTACATAAGACTCAAGCATTGAGAGTACCGAATAATAATCATAATTTTCAAATTTGTTTGAAAAGGCAAATCATCACTTCCAAGTCTTGGTATTTTGTATACATGGATATATTATCATTGAAGAATTCTTGTTACATAGCCAAATGTGAAATCAAACTTTTAATTTTAGTTTGAAAATTGACAAAAAGAACAATGGCCTAAACAAAATTAGTCATAAAGATAGCCTATCAACTCTAATGCCGAAAAATAAAAATAAAAAGAATTAAAATCTGTGGATATATATATATATATATATATATATATATATATATATATATATATATATATCTTAAGAAAACCTACCTACAAAATCCCCACCTCAATGAAAACATGAAATGAAAATCTGTGGACCATATTTTCACCAATTTACTAATGCCATCGATTGACTCTAATATAAAAATCTGGAAAAATGGGCAAATAGTCTGTGAACATTGGTCAATGTGTATTTTGATCTTTGAATTTTTAATTTATTCAAATGAATACTCAAACTTTAGTCCAATATACAGTGTTGTCTTTGAATTTTTAGTTTATTCGATATGATCTCTGAGTTTCTTGTACATACTCAATTTAGTCCTTATACAATATTAAATATTTTCATATAATTTATGGAATTAATTAAATATATAGCCGACAGACTAAGGATCACATTGAAAATATTAAAAGTTCAGGGATAAATTACATATTAAATCAAAGTTCAACAACCATATTAAATAAATTAAAATTTTAGAGATCACATCATACATTCAACTAAAATTTAAACTAAAATTTAGAGACTACTTATTTGTATCATTTCGATTTAATAAATTGCTATATCAAGGCTCATTCTTGGAGCCACAGATAAAGGCTGATTGCCATGCATACTTACGTCATTTTTTTGTCCTCGTGTTCTTATTCTTTCTTCATCATCTTTACTTTCCCTCCCACATGGGTGCATTTATGATTGGAGTTTCTCTTTCTTTCTTTTTTTCCTTTGTTCCCTTGATGCGACTATGTTTGCTTTTAATTGTCTACCTTGTGATAGGGGTTAGGTTTTGATAAAACTGTCCAGTATTAACAATTTCTTTTTAGGTCATTTTAATGATATCTTAATTTTTTAATGACTTCAAAAGTGTATGCTGAGATGTGTATACTCTACCTTATGACGCAATAAATATGTGTGTTGTATGAATAAGAGGTTAGCATTTATCTTTTTCATCAGTCAAATATTGCTATTTGCATTTATCACAAAATTCATCCATCCAATTAGTTTTAAAGTACCAAAAAACAACGTTGCACGCCCATGAGAACTAGTAGAACTATATAGAAAAAATGAAGAGTGAAAGATCTGGCAGTTTTCTACACAATTTAACACATTTATGGTTATATGGCGAATCCGAAAGTAATACGAATTGACACAAACTTGACATAGGTTTCATATCATAATTAATAAAGTATGGTGTTTCCTAGTGGCACAATAGCAAAACCCAATCATGAAATGTGAACTTGAAATGTTAGCCAGTCAATTTTTTCAATAGAAAATACATATTAGGTAAATTTTAAATTGAGCAAAAAGTGAAAATTGCAGGTGGACCCCATTTTTTCCTGACAATAATCAACTTGGCATCAATTATTGGTTTATTTCCATATCGCTGTAAAAATGATGTCGTCAATTATTGTATGTTGTGGTAGGAGCAACGTATGTAGTTTTTCTATACGAATGGTCTGATCATAGGATCATGTTAATAATGAATGGCTTGTTTTTTTTTTTTTTTTTTTTGGGTGCATATGTTAAGGTGGGTGGACAATTTGGCGATGTTGTGGCAGATTTGCTGAAAACAAGGGTCGCTTTATAAACTTAGGATTTGGATAAGAAGGGTACAAATCTTTTTAAGTATTTAACTAGAGGAGAGAGCCTCGAAAAGACCAAACTAGGGGAAGATCTTTTAAGATCCCCTTGCTGCCTCAGTGCTGATCTCCATGCCGTTTTGGTGTTTCCTTAAATATTATCATATTTTCTTTCCAAGAGATAAAGAAATTGCGCAAATCGATCGAAAACTCTTCTTTAGGTCATAGATTATGTAACAAGAAAATATTGAGTGGGCCAGCCCATTCAATGCCGACATGCCACGTATCGGCCGGGTCCCACCTCCCACGTACTCTCTCTTTCCGTGATCTCCCTCTCCGCCCTCCTTCTCTCTCTTCTGTGCTTGCATTTCTTTTGTTTTTCTTGTGGCCGCCGTGGCGACGGAGCTCGGCCTCATCTACAGTCGCAGTTGCTATGGTTGTGGACCACAGGCTTGAGCCTGGAGCTCGAGGTCAAAGCAGCCATGGTCGCTTGAGCACGAGCTCGCGACCAGGGTTACTTGAGCTCGAGCTCCTGGCCATGGCGGCCGCAAGAAGAAAAGCAAGCACGCAGAGGAGAGAGGCCATGGCGGCCCCAAGAAAAAAGAAGAAACGCAAGCACAGAGGAGAGAGAAGTAGGCTCGGGAGGAGAGATATCACAAGAGAAGATAGAGTGTGGGACGACGCTGACGACACATGGCGCCACGTGTCAGCAATTTAATGGGCCGGCCCCACGGTGACGTGGAGGCCTTTCCAATATTTTCTCGTAAAACAGCACTTATTCCCTGAGCAATCAATACGACACCATTAAGAAACCGCATGTCAAATTCGTCGCATTTTCTTTTTATCCTTTTCTCAAGAATGCGTGATGTCAAAAACTTATGACTTGTCAACCGGCCGATAGCTCTTGTGCTGAAAATTAAAGATTCACCAATTAATGCTATTAAGCTAGAAATTGACTTATCTAATATGTGGAAAAAGGGGGCCACTTAATTCATTTAGTAGAAAAAAATAATTGATGATAATTAGAATCTTGTCAACTATAATGTTAAGGCTCATCAATCATGATTGTATATCTAGTGATTGCCAAACAACTCTTTCTTTCCTTTTGTACACTTAAAAATGAGTTCTTTAAATTCTTACCACTAATTTCTCAATAATGTCAAATAGGCCAAAATGCATATAAATCAATATATATATATATATATATATATATATATATATATATATATATATATATATATATATATATATATGTAGATCACCAAAGAAAAATGTAGATCAAATAAGGCTTTAAAAGAGTGATCAGCGTAGCCTTCAATTTCAAATTATTTTGAACTAAAGCTGTAATACAATCAACCATTCATCCATGCAATTTTCTCCATTTTTTTTTTTTTTTTTGGGGTCATTTAGCCATAAAACAATACAAACGTAACGTTGATTGGCTAAAAGGCAAGGAATGCATAAATGTTGACACATGAGCTCTTTGCAAATGCGTGAGCCTGGCCTATCATCACCCTAGAGAAAGAGGCATTATATCGTAGTTACGTTATGATTATAATAGCTATTACATTACAACCTTATCTATTACTGTGATCAAAACAAACATGCAATTACAAATTTGTTCATGAGGAGGATTAGAGAAGTGGGCCAAAGGGTAAGTAGTAAACTTCCATCTCAATATTACTATAGCAACCTCCATGGACCCAAAAAAAAAAAAAAATGTGAATAAAAGTGACAGTGAGTTCGATAGTAGCTGACACCCGGACTCCTAGAGTGCCAAAAGTTGACACAAATGGACACTTAAGTATCAAAAGTTATGGAAATGACACTTAAGTGCCAAAATCAAAGTAAAATTGATCACTTAAATGCCAGCGGCCTAGCACTATAGGACTTTGCTAGGTGGACCTAGCACTATAGTGCTCGAACCAAGACTTCAAGGTCACAATTGAGATCCATGGAGTCTAACTTGGGATCTTTGGGGTAAGACTCGGACTCCAAACCTTATGCTTAGGATTCGGACCTTGGCCGGCCAAGCTTGATTGACTGTTGTACTGATAAAAGGAGGTCCCAAACACGTCGGTGGCAACAATCGGCGATGAAAGATTTTGAAAATCAAGTTGAGCATTTCACGATTATCAGCCATTTGATCCGCAATGGCTAAGATGCGATCACAAGTCGCGAATGGTGAACTAATTAGCAACCGTAACCTGTGAGACTTCGTCAACAGTGATTGGCGCCCAAACAAAGACTTTGTACACGAATCCAAGCTCTTCGGGTATTCATGACAAAGAAGACAGAGAAGAACAGGTGCTTCTCCGGAGCAGCAGTCCCATGATGGCTGAGTCACCTTGGGCACAAAGATGAATCAGAAACAAGAAAGAACTCTTTTGGATGTCAATCCTCTGAAAGAAATTTTTGGTGATGTCACTCAAAAAATACTCTCTGGAATGTCTCAATGGGTCTCTCTCCGTTGTGTGAGTGACGATCGATGATAAGGTTGTGGCTGTCGGAGGTGGTGGCCGGGGGTGATCGGCAAAGGAGAGGTGGTGTCCAGAGAGAGGATTTTTGCTCAATTCTTATGTTTTTTGTACATAGAAAATCATATCCTTAAAAGCACTTGGATGTCGACTGCGGGAATTGGACCAAAATTGAATTGACCTTTTGTTATTTATTATTCGTTATATATCTTTATTTATTTATTTATTTATTTATTTATTTATTTATTTATTATTCATTATTCTTTTTTGAGTTCTTTTTAGCACTATTTACTTCTTCTTTTTAACTTTTTACAATAATTTATTGCTTAATTTGTCGAGTAAAATTTAAGAGTCAACAAAACCATAACTGCTCCTTTGCTCATCATGTGCATGTAGCCTAAATTCAACCAAGTATGATTAGTTTAGTGACTTGTCATGCTTACACATCTATCACTTTTTAGATTTAAATTTAAATCTGAAAATAAATAAAGAAAATCATCTTTAAATGTATTTGATCAATAATATTGATAAATATCAGGATAAAATATTTTGAAATAAATTTCTATAATCCTTCCAAAACACTTATATCTTTGAATTCATCTCATTGATTTTAAATTTGTAAAAACCATATAAAAATAAGGAAAAAAAAAAAAAAAACAGAAAACACCTCGGACTATGCCCAATGTAGCACATCTACCCCAAATTTATTTTGTAACATCAAAAACTCCAAACTTGTGCCCTTAGGACATATTTGATTTTTCAGCCAAAAAGACGTCATGAAGCCACATGAGTGCAATGTCAACGCGGATTTTAGTGGTGTTTATTTGCGAAATCTTGATGAGGGGTAAATGTATCCCATAGGTATAAGTTTAGGATTTATTGTATCACACAAAAAAAAAATTATGGTAAATATGTTATAATAAGTATAATTTGGGGTTGTATTCTCTAAAAATAAAGTAACTTTAAATATATAGGTTTATCCATGTAGTTTGTGATGAAGCCAAAACAAGAAATATATATTAATACATGAATGATACTCAGATTTTAAAATATAACTTCTGGTTAATAATGTGATTAATGCATTATTTTTCAATTCAATTCAAAATTAGATCAAGATAATTTCAAGGATAACTTAATTTATTCCTTGAATAAGCTTCACTTAATATTCACTAAATTTTAGACACTACAATAAAAGAACGAAAACTTTAATCCGAAACACACATGCTTATCCTTCACTTAGTTTTATTTCCTAATTTTGAATTAGCTTTTGTACTTTAAAGAAAATTTATTTAGCAAACAACCAAAGTGAAACTAAGGTTTCTAAAAAGCCACGTATTTTTGAGTTGGGGATATTTTTAAGATAAAAATAATGTTAAGTTGATGAGTTTTGGTTCATTAGTTTTTTTTTCGACGATTAGTCAATTACACAAATTGAACCGACACTTATTAAGTCAACTATGAAATGTATTTGATACTTACTTAAGTACAAGGTCTTGGATAAAAAAAATCCTGAATCAGCCTAAAAGTTTTGAGTTCAAAGATTAAAGACTCCTCCCTCATCTCAAGTGTTTCCTAGTCTTGTAACTTATACCTGAATTGTACAATTTTTAGCCTCAACACTATTACACAATAAATGATCGTTGGCACCTAAATTTGTGTCGACTGTCGATTAGTTAAGCATTCATTAAAAAAAAAAAAATGTAAGAAGAAGAAGAAGAAGAAGAAGAAATAGAGTTGTTAAGTCAGTCCGATTAGTCTTCAGCCGGCGACGGTTAGCACTGCCATATCCGAGATTCTCCCTTCTTTGGCCACGAAATCTCAACAGATAAATCCATCTTATCAAAGTTCAAATGACCAAAGTCCTTGAATTCCCCTCAAAAACGGAAGAGCTCATCTCTCTCTCTCTCTCTCTCTCTCTCTCTCTGGCTAACTCTCGCTTTCTCTCGCTGTCGCTGGCGTCCGAAGAAGATGAAGATGCGAGCAAAAGAGCAGGTGAGATCCAACACTCCTCATCTCGGTTCAATCTTTGATCTAAAACAATTAAAAACAAATAACGTCATGGTAATGTTCGCAGGAAATCTGCGTGATATTGAAGCTTTTGTTCATGGTTTGACCTGAAATCCGCGTTGATGCGATGGTGTCAGATCCAAACATTACTATAACGTTCCATCCAGAACCCTCGCTCGATATTGCTTACGTCTGAGGAGACGTCGCAGAGAAATATAAGCGAGATGACGCCTATTTTTCGTTCGTTCGATCCGAAGACAGCCCGATGTTGTTTTGTATGTCATCGGTTGCTTCATGAGTCATCAAATACGGTTTTCTGAGATTTTATCTGTTAACTGCAAGCGACATATTCTTTTCTTTTATTTCCGGATGGTTTGCCTGCTGTCGTGGTTCTGCGGTGGGCGTCCCGAGGAAACGATTCGATCATTACGGTCTGTGCTCCGATCTCGTTTGCGCGGGTATGTCTCTGTATACATTAGCTGTACATTTTGAGTTCTATGAATGAGATATCATTGAGTTAATAGAAAATCAAGATGGGTGGATGATGGTGACCAATGAGTGCAGCGATTATTTGGCAACACATGGAGGTGGTTGATAATCATGTTCCAGAGATTGGCGGTAGCCAATGATAAATTGTGCAATTTTCAGTCCAATATGAATTGTTGTTGAAATTTTAATTGTCTGAGATTGAAAAATGAGTCAGCAAGGTTTCTCAGTAATGATATGAAAACGATGAATAATAATAATACCAACTGCATGATAAAACCATAAATAAAAAAAGGGGAGAATAAGAGGATGGGTTTTATATTGGAAAACAGAATTAGAGTGCGTTCTTGGAGCACTCGTCCTTCAAGATAGGCTCAATTAAGGTTCAATGATGAATTTTGGGCTTGAACAGTGTCGGAAAGTTTGGGCTTAACTTCATTAAAATATATTTGGGCTGAATTTGAATTTTGGGGAAATGGGTTAAATAGATTCAGGGGGCTTGATATAAGAGCCCAAATTTGTATCCATGGCCCGTATATAGAAATAAATAATAAATAAATAATAAAAGAAATATAAAATAAATAAAAAGAAAATTAGAAAACAGTTAAAAAAAAAAAAAAGGCATTGATGAGGTAGTTAGATGTTAGTATTAAAATTGGCTTAATTTCATTTAGTTAGTGTACACATGGTTTAGGGTTTTAGTGGGCACATTTGATCTAGTTTAGTTTTAGAAGGTCAATTGTTTAGAAAAGAAATTGAACTCAATTTGAACTAAGCTCGTGAGGGTTACAATCCTGATAATAATGATAATAATAGGGCTTTGTTAAATTCTTTGCTCGATTCTTATCGAGTCTTTTTACTGCATTTCATTTGTTAGTTATCCTTTCACTACTATCTTTGAGTGAATTGATTGTGCTTCTTTTATATTATTTTTTTTATTGTGATTTTTCTGTTTTGATTGAATGGTTAGATTACAATTTAGGACCATAATAAATATAAAAACAGTGCATAGGACACCTATTGGACATAAATTATAAGTCATGATTGAATAAAAAAAAACCGCATGTGATACTTAGTTAACAAATAATCAAGTTATGATAATGAAATGGCACTAGTTAGATAACTAGTGTAATCAAGTCTCAAACTCCAGATTTTAGGTTATATAGAAAGTGATGTATACTCCAATACCTATCTTGGTTTCTAGTTGATCTCAACTCCTAATACAAAATTCTCTTTGGGTTAATCGAAATTGAATATCTCAAGATTGCACAAAATAAGGGTTTGGGAGAACTTGCGTTGAATAGGGATTGTTGGTCCTAACTCGACATCACCTCTGAACCTATCCTTTTCCCCGATGGAAAAAGTGTCGCGACAATTACACTTGGGTTTCATGTGTACCTTAGCTAATAAAAAAAAACCTTAAAAAAAGTCTAATATAAATATGTATATAATTTACATATTGGATATTTAATTTTCTATAGTTATGGACTCTTGAATTTTATTTTATTTTTATTTAGAACCAATATTTCACCATCTAAGTTAATTATCCTACAACTTTATTTTTCTGAATAATGTCGTTGGGTTTATTTCTTTAAATATTGCACACATGCAAAAGTAATTATTTTGTACGACAAGTAAGGGAGCATTTGGTAACCATTATGTTCCGGGGAACAATTTTTTATTAGAAATGATTTTTTTTTGCTTTTGCTCCTGGGAACAATTTTCTGGCAAAAGAATACGTTTGGTAATTATCCAAAATTTTTTATTCAAACAAGCAAGATCGAGCCTCACGCCAGTAGGCGAGGCCGACCTCACCCTGGCTTGGCAACACTCGGCCTCACCTAGATCTTGTGAGGCCGAGCTCACCCAGCCACCAGCGAGGCTTGCTGGATCTGGGCGAGGTCGGCCTAGCCTAGCCCAGTCAAGGCAGGCCAACGAGCCTTGCTGTGGCTTGGCGTCGCCGAGGGTCGACGACACTCCGGTGAGGTCGCCGACCCTTGTCTACCCAGTCGCCGGCCATAGCCGAGGCCGGCTACTGGCCAAAGGGAAGAAGAAGAAAGAGGAAGAGAAGAAGAGAAAAAAAAAATAGAAGAAAAGAAAAAACTAGGAACTAATTCTAGGAATTGTTTGTGGGAACAAGAAGCAAGTTTTTTCCACTTCTTGATTCTGTTCCAAATGTACTCCCGAGAACAAAAAAATATATTTTTATTCCCGAGAATAAATTATTTACTAAACGCATTTCTATTCTTTTTTGGTTCCGGGGAACAAAATAATAAAATCAGACACTATTTGGAGTAAAAACAAACAAGCCCTAAGTATCTGAGTGCTAGTCATTAAAAAAAAAAAAACCAACAGCTCAAGTTCTATTGTCACTCGATGAAAGTAACAGTACCGTTACACAAGTAAAGTCCGTTTTCTATATATTTGATTTGCATATTTTGGCATTGGTTTTGTTATACAGTCAAAGTCATTTCTCACTTTCATCCAAAACCCTAGAAAGCCCTATTCCTCATTTCCATGGCATCTCTTCCTCCGCATCCCAACCCGAAAACAGCAGTCACGAGTTACCTCACTCCGCATTCTCTGTCGAAGGGATATTAGCCGGGTGCCACGCATATGATTTCCCTCACTGTGCCCGCCTGCCCTAGTCGCATGCCTCCCTTCCAACCTATAAGCCACAATGCAAAATGTCCAACAAATGGATGCCAGACACTACGCATGGTTCTTTGTTGCACGTTGATTGTCGTATCAATCTATTTCGGTGTTACTCATTTTCGCCATCTTCCTTTACCTCCCCAATGGACCTAATTACCCATTTGTAAGTCGCGGGGCTGACTATGTTCAGTATCACAGTCATCACATCCATCGGGACCAATTGAAATGCCGCCCTCTTGGTGACAAAATCAAAGATTTACGAAAACTTGTACTTTCGTGAAGTCGAATTCTTCACCTACTATCATCGGGACATAGTGCAATCCATGGCATTGGCGTCATTAGAGCCATTCGTGCTACGATTGGCTGACGGGATAGTGATAAAGGTAAAGATGACAATGGAGAGGCCCAACGAGGCAGTGGTGGAGGACATGGATTAAGAGCGGAGGTGCATAGGGATAGTGGTTGTCAGGGTGGGTCTGAGGATGTGAGGCACATATGTGTTTAGGCTATGAAAGAAGGGCTATGACCACATTGAAGCTCATTGTGACAACATGAAGGTTGTTTTTGCAGAGTCTATGGGGGAGTGAAGCTTAAGTTTTCAGCGATAATTTAGTCACTGGCTATAATTTTCCGTCCAATAATCTTCCACTGTGCTTCTATAATAATTTTGACTGAATCCATCCACAAACCCACGCTTAAGAGCTATTATTGATGGTAATATTTACAAGCCTGCCTTGAACTCTTATTGGCCATAATGTTCATTTTTTTTTTCCATATAATTTAGTGATCCATGATTTTTGAATGGTACATGAAATTTGCAAGTACTAAATATATATAAAAATGGGGTTGGGTTGTAACTTGCAGCCATCTCATCTTTCAAGATTCACAAGTATTGAATTTTACTTTAAAAAATTAATTGAGTTATATATCGGGCAAAATAGTAGCGATTTAAATAATATTCCAAATCTTAATCCATTGACACGCATTAGACAAATGTTCTATTTAATAAGCGTAATACACTTCACGCAACGTATATTCATCTTCCATAAATAACAATTCCATATAACATTGGACTTTGTTTTAGAATATTCACTGCATTTTATAAATGCCACACAATCATTTAACAATAAAGTAGAAGTGAAAAAAAAATCATAAACACTAAATTATAGATGGAAAAAAAGGATCATTATGGCCAAAAATAGTACAAGGTGAGCTCATGAACCTTAATATCAATAGCAACACCTAAAATTGCGGTTGTGGATGGATTTAGTCAACATCAATATAGGAGTGTGATGGAAAATTATTGGACAAAAGATTATCGTGATGACTAAGCTTTCCTCCCCTCTAAATTCACTAAAGCTGCCCTCAAGTTGTCACAGTGTGCTTTAATGCGGCCGTAGTACTTCTTTCACCACGACCCAAGCATGTACATGCTTTGCATCTTCATACCCAATTCGACAGCCACTATGCTCACAAACCTCCACTCTCGATCCTATCCTAAACCACCGCCCCCTCAGGTCCTTTCGTCATATTCACCTTTATCATAATCCTACCGGTAGCCCACAACACGAATGGCTCCATTGATGCCAATCCCAAGTGTTGCTATATGAACCAATGTTAGTAGACAAAGCACTCGACTTCATGGAAGAACAAACTCTTGTAGACCTTTAGGTTTTTTCCACTAAGAGGGCAGCTTTCCAATTGGCCTCAGTGGATGTAGTGAGTGGTTGTAGTGACTGTGAGATTGGACATAATCAGCTCGACAACTTTCAGTATGGGGTAAATCCAAAGAGGCAAAGGAAGATAGTGAAAATGGATAAGTGCATTGGAAGTCCTAAAATTTCTCATAAAAATGCAATTAAGTTCTAAAATTTTCAAAAAGTTCAATTAAGTCCTAAAACTTGTCACAAAGTGCAATTAAGTCATAAAACTTTCAAAAAATACAATAAAGTCCTAAAACTTATCAAAGTGATTCAATCTAAGTCATTTTATTGATTGCACTTTTGAAAGTTTCAAGACTTGGTTGCACTTTTGAGACAAGTTTTAGGACTTTATTGAACATTTTGAAAGTTTTAGGACTCGATTAAACTTTCGTGATAAGTTTTAGGACTTAATTGCACTTTTTGAAAGTTTTAGGACTTAATTGCATCGTCATGATAAGTTTTAGGACTTCTAATGCACTTATCTCTAGTGAAAACTAGTAATATTGCGAAACACATCAACACGACAGTCAATGCGATATAAAGAAGTCATGAGTCAGATGTGTCTAGTATCTATTCGTCTGACATTCTACATCACGACTGTGAATTGGAAAAGGGGGCATGCTAGAAATAGGTGTGATGCCAACATGCACATGGTGGTCACCCTGCCTTCCTCCTCCTCCTCCTCCTCCTTTGTTTTTTCTTAATAAATATAAATATAAATTATTTTGTTTTAAATTTAATTTAATTAATTTTTATATTATATTAAAATTCAAATTATGCCAAAATGACATCGTTTTGGATGATTTAAGAGCTCTATTTTGGCCAACTATGGAAACGACGTCGTTTTGGGTGAATTAAAGTTGAGTCAGCTGTCCAATGAACCAGATAGGTGAGCAATATTAATATTTAATTACCACGTATGATTTTCAGCCGGCTTCGCCGAATGTGGCACTCAGGTGTCCCACTTTTCTACGAAAGTGGCACTTTCGTAACTTTTGGCACTTAAGTGTCCCTTTGTGCCAACTTTTGGTATTTGAAGCGATCTTTTGCCGATAGTAGCTTATGTCATGATGAAAGCTCTCCATATAATGGGGTTGAGTGAAATACAAAGGTACTTAGGGAAAGAATAAGAATGATGGAGCTTGATTTTGTTGATTATTTCGGTGAGTGCCACAAGAGGGGATAGTGGCTATAACAATTCCGATTATGAACGTTTTACTCTTGGAAACAATGAGGATGACGAGGGTCAGGATAGACAAAGATTCTCCTAGTCTAATCTAAGGTCTGACTATGAGAATCTTGTTTTTGAAAAATGAATGAGATTTAAATCTCCATCTCAATTTAAATAGGCTATCTAAAACAATTCGAATTACCGGATACTTTGAGGCAGTATGCAGAGAAAAGTAGTGTGACGGAGCATGAAATAATTTCTGCTTTTTGAGATAAAGTGGTGCATACATAATGGTCACAAAGTAGGAAACACCTTGCCCCTTTTTAAGCCAACATGCGGTAACACATGCGGAGTGAACAGCCGATGAAAACTCCAATTTGTTCATATTCCTTGACCTAAAGTGTATACTTTCATGTGTGATGTCGAGGAATGGTTAACAAATCAAGACAGACGTTTCATTAGTAAAAGCATTGAGATTTCATTACTAAAAGCTTACACCAAAACAAAGTAAAAAAATCAACTACAAAAAATCTTTTAAGATCCTAATCTAGCTAACAAGATATCAGAATTTTCAATTCATTATGATAGTGTACGAGCAATGGCCAGATATTAATAATGTGATTGCAAAACTTCTCTTGGTTGCTTGCAAATCTGAACTACATTTAATCGAATCATCCCCACAATCCACTCTTTGAATCGTTGCCCCACCCATTAAAAATTAACCTCACTTACTGACGCTTTCAGTCGTCGCCATCAGAGGAGAAGATTGGTAAAAATTACTTCTACTCGATCAATTGAAATAACCTGCGCAAAATAGTTAGGAAGCCTCGTGTCTTTTACTTCTCCCACAAATTAACAATGCACAGCTCTGAAACGTTTCGAATTCAGGGTATTGTAGAGCCGTCAATGACTCAAAATATGGGTTAAAAACATTTTACGACTCACTTTTAGGGGGCCAGGCTACAAATGGGTCACTTAAAATTTTACAAATGGGTGAAAATGGGTTTCAGATATTTGAGCCTGACTTTATATGGGTCTATATGGGTTTGCCCATGACCTATGTCTTCATTTTGCTCGCTTGACTCGCCTAGGAAGGAAAGAAAGGAAAAAGAGAGAAAAAAAAAAAAACTCTGCTCAACGGCAGCGCGTAGCCGACGCTCGCGCTTGGGGATCCGCAGCTCTTGGGTGAGCTGCATCGGAACAAGCAGGGATGGATCGTCGTGAGCACTGCAAGTCCTCCGCGGCGTTGGGCAATTGAGAGAGAAGCGGATGGAAGGAGAGTGCTGGGCAGGGTAGTGGAGGTTGATGCGCGTTGGGGAGGAAGATCTGTGGAAGGAGGTGAGGGCAGCAGCAGCGGAGGCGCGGGATGCAAAGGTGAAGGAGGAGGAGGAGGAGGGAGACGGCGGTGAAGGAGGAGGCAGCGAAGGACGGCGGCGTATGAAGCCCGGACCACCAGCCTAGTCGGCCCAGGCTAGGTCCTTCTTCTGGTGGTCTCCGCCATTTTTTTGTTGTAGTAGAGAGAGAGTGGATTTCTTTTTCAGAGAGAGGGACAGTGGCTTACGTTCTCAATGGGGAAGAAGATAAAAGCTTTTTTTTTTTTTTTTTTTTTACATTTTTCAAGAAATTAGATTTTTAATTTTTAATTTCTTTTTCATTTTTCATTTTTTAATTTTACTTTTCATATTATTTTATTGGAAAAGTATGAGTATCCCTACGTTAAACATATTTGAGTAGCAGAAATATCTTATCTCCATTATTTTTTAGCTTAATTTGTGAATTATCTATACATTATTTTTGTTTATATATGAATCGATCAGTTTGAAAGTCATTGATTGACAAACCAAAAAACAACCTTTGAATTCATTGCCCTTAGAGTCTAAATAGTTGAAAAAAAAAAATTAGAGGAAAATTTCAAAATAAGTTTTCAAATTTGTCGATTTCTTTCTTCTTTTTCTCACCATTTATAACTCATTTAAAAAGCAACCGAGTTGCTCATATGAGATTGATCTCATTGAATCTGAGATAGAACCCATTTTTCCAGCCCTAAGTCTTTATAAGTATTTCAATTCATAAGTTTTGAAAGTTTTTTTTATTTTATTTACTAATTTTTTATTTAATTAATTTTTTTATTCGACGTAAAGTTTTTATCTAAATTATATATATATATATGAAGAGCTTGAAGTGGGTTAAATCAGTAGGTATAGGTTTTCCCTATTATATTAATTTGTTTTGATAATATAGGTCTGGTCGGGTATGTGTCAAGTACATGTTAGGTCGGGTATAGGTCATTAATTTTACATTTCATGAAAATGGGTCAATATAGATCGGACCATTTTTTACCCAATCCAAATTTGATCTGATCCAAACCTAATGCAACCCATTCATTTGACAGTCTTAGGGCATTGTCAATCAAAAACAAGCCCCGAATCAAAAGTCCAATTGGTAAAAAAAAAAATGTCTAATCGAAACTCCGACTTTCCTCACGTCCCCTCCTCCACTTGATTGCGCTCCCTCTCTTGACGAGAGAAGTTTTCTATAATACTCTAAAAGAAATTTCTAATTGATTGTTTTTGGATGCACACGAAACATGTTTTTCTTTTGCCTACCTTGCTGCTGAGTATTTAAGATGAAATGTCAATCGACATATATGCTATTTAATGGTGGCTTCTGCAGACGGAATAACGCTTTTTGATTTTAAACCAAAAATTTAATTTTGTGTGTTTGCATGGTCCATTTTAATGTTCCTGTTTTTCTTTTTAACATAAAGTGGATAAAGTTTGCTTCTTCTTTTTTTTTTTTTTTTCTTTTTTATAATATTCGGCTAAAAAAGAATGGTTGATCTTGATTTCCAGAATAAAAATTATTATATTCATATTGTTTCACATAGTATTAGATTTAGAGACAAGTTCGCAAGGAAAATGGGGAGTTTCCAATTTAATAATCTCCGTTGGTAGTGCCCGTATAGAATATAATGTTGAATTTTTAACCCTGAAAATCGACTAATTTTAAAAGGAGCTGAGCATTTCTTTCCATCCCCATTATTATATTCAATTTAGAGGAAAAAAAATATTTCCAATGAAAATCTATCAGTCATTGCAGAATACTCTTGTTAAACAATTGATTCAAGAGAGAGAGTATCAAGCTTTCAATGTGCTAGCTTTAGTGTTCTCATGTTTTTTTTTTTGGTCGAAACAAACCATATATTAGATCAAACGGAAGTACAACCAGAGGCTAAAGCTTCAGTAGATATGATATCCTGGAAAATAAAAGGAGGGAAAAGAAGCTAGTTGCGAGGCGGGCCGTGATCCCGGTGGGCTTTAGCAGCCCAGTCAGCTGCTAGGTTTGCTTCTCGGCGGACATGCTGGAGAGAGAGATTAGGGCATCGAGAATACACATCTCAAAGAATCGCAAAAAGATGGCGCTCCGTCCATGGCGGCTACTGCTGCTTTTGAACGATCTCCACCAACAATAGACAGTCAGACTCAACCATGATGCGTTCGAGATGAAGCCCTTGTTGGATCAGATGTTGGATGGCCAAGATGAGTGCGTAGATCTCGGCTTGGAAGGCCGAAAGGGCTGGAACAGTTTTGGTGATCACATCGGTAAGAACTCTATTGAAATCTCTGTAGATACACGCGATTGATCCATCCTCAGACCCTGTTCGAAAAGCCCCATTAACATTACATTTAAGGCAGCCTTTTTCAGGCGGTTTCCATCGACAATCTGAATTGACTAGTGTGTTGTGAATCCGCTGTACAGAGGGGTGTAAAAGCATCATGATTCGACTCTGGGCTAGGGCGTTGTCCACGGCTTGGAGAGGATCCAGGTGTTGCTGCCGAAAGACTGCATTTTTTCTTTGTCACCAGATCTCCCACAGTAAACTAGCGATCACATCGAAATCAAGGGACGCCTTGGGGAGAATAGCTCGGGCTGCAGCCCATGCATCAAAACGTCGTATCGAGGTAGGTGAAAGCGAAACCCTAACTTTTTCATGATT
Source organism: Eucalyptus virginea (assembly GCA_014182375.1). Classification (NCBI taxonomy): domain Eukaryota; kingdom Viridiplantae; phylum Streptophyta; class Magnoliopsida; order Myrtales; family Myrtaceae; genus Eucalyptus; species Eucalyptus virginea. The sequence continues at coordinate 3,396,454 of CM024520.1, read as the reverse complement.
CCAGATGTTGTGTGTCCAAGGGTAGAAGAAGAAAAGATGTTCAATCGTTTATGGAATTTTGAGGTTACAAAGGGTACAGTAGGGATTAGGGGAGATATGTCGTTGATAGAGATTGGCTTTTGTAGCAATTGCATTTTTACAAGCTAACCACAGAAACACCCGAATCTTAGGAGCAGTTTTCATATGCCAGATTTTCCTCCATAACTGAGTAGGGTTCTGATAAGAGGATGAAGCGACATTAATTGGGGTATGTTGGGTCGAAAAGATATAGTGGTAACAGCTTTTCACTGTATAGTCACCAGAGGAAGTAGTAGTCCACACTAATTGATCAGGTAGAAGCGAAGGGTTTAGAGGAGTATTCAAGATAACTTCACTGACCGGGGCATCAAAGAGGGTGGTGATAAGAGAGCTCTTCCATTCTGTTTTTGATAATTCCATTAGATCAGCAACTACAACAGGTTCACCCTCCTCTGCTAATCCTCCTATCTTATCAACTGGTAGCCAGATATCTTCTCTTATTCGAATCTGTGTTCCATCCCCAACTAACCAACGTAGGTTAGGAATAATGGTATCTCTACCCTTTAACATACTCTGGCACCCCCATGAAGGTTGATAGCCTGATTGGGCACTTTGGAAAGAGGAATTCCTAAAATATAATCCCTTAAAAAGCTGACTCCAGATAGCATTAGGATGCTGAAAAAGACGCCAAGCCTGCTTTCCAAGCATTGCTCTATTGAAGTTAATCAGATCTCGGAATCCCATCCCCCCTAATTCTTTTGACTGCTTTAACTCTGACCAGTTTTGCCAATGAATTCCTGATTGACTATTGTGTTTGCTCCACCAGAATGCTGATATCTTCCTCTCTATTAATCTGCAGAGCGACAAGGGAATCTTAAAGATGGACATGGCATACTGAGGTAATGCTTGAATTACTGATTTCAGAAGAATCTCCTTGCCACTTTTTGATAAGAATTTTTCCTTCCAGCCAGCTAATTTAGCATTTACTCTTGCCAGGAGCCAGGAGAACATCTCATGTTTGGAATAGGCCCAATTAGAAGGGATGCCCAGGTACTTACCATATTTGCTAACCACAGGTATTCTCAGTTCACTTGCCAAATTATTTTGTAAGGTTATAGGGCGGTGTTTGCTGAAAAATAAACTAGATTTGTTCCTATTAATTAGCTGACCTGTAGCTAGGCAATACTGGTTTAATATATTAGCAAGATTTTGGCATTCAGAGACTGTGGCCTTTAGGAAAAATACTGAATCATCAGCAAAGAATAAATGGGATAACTTAGGACAGGCTCTATTGAATTGAATCCCCTGTAGGTGGCCCATATCCACAGCTTGCTTGATAGTAGTTGACAGAGCATTAGCAAGTAGAATGAAAATATATGGGGAGAGGGGGTCACCTTGACGAATCTCTCTAGTAGGCTGAAGATAAAGGAGCTGTTCCCCATTAAAACAAATACTAAAGGAAGCCGTAGTAATGCAAGCCATGACCATAGTAACCCAGCTGTTATGAAAGCCCAACCTCTGCAAATAGGCTTCTAGGAAATCCCATTCTACCCTATCATAAGCCTTCTGCATATCTGTTTTCAGGATAAGATTGAATCTTTTCTTGCATGTTCTCACTTTAAACTGATGAAGCACTTCTTGCACCACCATAATATTGTCTTGTATCTGCCTATCACTGACAAATGCCGCCTGTTCGTTTGATATCAAACTAGAAAGCCAAGGCTTAAGTTTGTTTGCCATAACTTTCGAAATAATCTTGTAAGTGAAATTACAAAGACTGATGGGACGGTACTGGTCAATGCTTTTTGGATGGTGAACTTTAGGAACTAGGGCAATTATTATTCTGTTTAGTCTAGGAGGCATACAACCTGTTGCAAAAAAAATCTTGAACTGTTTTAATGATAGTTGTTTTGATGATATTCCAGTGATGCTGATAGAAAAGACCATTAAGGCCATCAGGCCCAGGAGCCTTAGAAGCACCCGACTAGAAAGTAGCTTGGTAAATCTCCTCCTCTGTTACCTCACTCATCAATTGTTAATTCATTGCAGGTGTTACCACAACTGGACATTGCTCTAAAAATGGGCTAAAATCCCGGTATCCGATAGACTGATATAAATGAGAAAAGAAACCCATTGTCATATCCTTAAGCTATTCTGGCTCCCTGATCCAGTTCTGGGTAGCATCTTTAAGCATTGCAATTCGATTTCGTTGTCTCCTTTGCATAGTACAGGCATGGAAAATTTTTGAATTTTTGTCGCCCCATTTCAACTAGTTAATACGGGAGTGCATAGCCTAGAACTGCTCCTCTTGATTCCACAGGTTTTGAATTTCAGTTCTAATAGAAGTGGCTTGCTCCTTATCTCCAGTCTGATAGAATTTCCTGTTGATAATTTTCTGCAGTTGATGTTGCAATTGAGAGATGCGCTGATGGCCATTACTAAACCGTGACTTACTCCAGCTAGCTAGCTAAACAGAAACTGCCTGCAATTTAGAGACCAAAGAGGTATTCCTACTCTCCCATGCCTTTTGAATTACCTCTTGACATTCTTGATCTTGATTCCAGAAAGCTTCATAATGAAAAGTCTTTGCTCGCTTGACAGTTGGAAAACAAGTGTGCAGCAGGATAGGACAGTGATTCGAACCTATAGATGGTAGGGCAAGCACTTCTGCAGAAGGATATGATAGCATCCAATCCGGGAGCAGAAAACACGATATAACTTCTCCTTCACCAGAGCATCCCCTGCTCGATTATTAGACTAGGTAAATTCACAACCTTTGCTGTGCAGTTCGAGTAAAGCACAGTCATTAATTAAATTCCGAAATGATGTCATTCATGAGTAAATGGCTGGTTTTTTTCCCATTTTCTCCCAGGGGGAAAGGAAATCATTGAGTCACCTACACATAGCCAAGGTAAATGATTTGCAGCAGAGATTACCCTAATTGTATCCCAAAATTCCTGACGTGCCTTATAAGTAGAAGGGGCGTGCAGGCATGTTAAATGCATCGAAGCAGCTGTCAAAGGATCAAGGACCATGAGATCCACAAAGTGATCATCCGACTGTACAATAGTAACATCAAACAGGTCAGTCCAAAACACAAGAAGTCCACTCGAGAAGCCAACCGGATCCCTCAAGTAGGAGTGAGGGAAGTGAAATCTACGCTGTAAGCTCGTAACAACTTTCCGTACATTCTTTGTTTCCATTAAAAAAACTATATCGGGCTTTTCAGAGGTTAACAACGCTTTTAGTGTTTGAATTGTCAAGGGATTGCCTAACCCCTGACAATTCCAACTCAGGAGTTTCATTTGGAGAGCGGTGGCTGTTTAGGGTCAGCCGCCAAAGCCCAAGGAGCAGGATTGTCTGCCACAAGCATAGGAGTGTCCAGAAGTTGGGTTTCATCCAAGTCTGCAGAGTAAGTAGCTCGAGTGTCATATGGTGAATATCTTTTGGTTTTCTTACTAGATCCCACAATTGTCATTGTTCTAGGGATTTTTGGTTTCTTCTGTTGAGGAATGTCCGAGGAAGGTAGTTGAATGCTCTTTAACTTAGCCTCTGCAGGTACCAAATCAGTAGTTCTCACTGCGGGGTTGACAGAGTTCAGGTGAGAAAAAGGCCCTAGGGGTAGAACAGGGGTCAAAACAGGGGCCTCTGAAGCAAGAATGGGAGGTAAAGCTGGGAGAATGGACTGCATAGCTGGAGGGGTTTCAGGTATTGTCTCTTCCATCTGCTCTATGTGTGCTGTCGGATGGTAAAAAGCATCCCAATAGGGGCTAAGCTATCTAACCTCTGCTCTCAGCCATGGGCCATAGACCATTGTCTCGCGGCCATCAAATTGTGCTTCCTCATAAGCGTAATCTGTACATGAAGCGGCATAATGACCAAGCTTTCCACAAGAATAATAGTAGTGGGATTGTCGCTCATAGCGAAAATCTAGCCATAGGGGTTTTCTTTCAATTCTTATAAGCTTTCCTGATCTTAAAGGTGCTTTCAGGTCTATTTCTATTCGAACCCTCCCAGATGTATCATGTTTTACTTCCAGAACGCGTCCCACCTGTTGCACAGCTCTACGCAGAAGCGATGGAGTGGTCCACTCCAAAGGTAAGCCTATCACATGAACCCAAAATGCGCACTTAGAAAAGTCGTAACAGTGTAAAGGAGTATTTGGTTGCCATGGACGCAGATGGACCAAATGACCTGAGAATAACCAAGGACTGCCATCTAATATGCGCCGTTTTTCCATTTCAGATCGAAATTTAATGTACAGCCCACCATCGCTAGGAGAAATCTCAACTTGGTCAACATGCCATGCTTTCTTCATCGCGATTTGAAAGGCACATAAATTGACAGTAGGATTTGTGAAGATGTTACCAACCAGGATGAGGCGACAGTCCTTCAGTTTCTCCGATGCAGGTACATCATCCCAAACCTCCAATTCCTGTTCCAAACACAGTCGTCCCAGACGGTGACACAGCGAAGCAATTCGCGAGGTATGGTCACTTTCATCCATAGCCAAAATGAAGCATGAATTCGGTTATATGGGTTAATTGACAGGAACACAGTACAGAAAACAAACCGTCGGTGGTTGCATGTCCAGGATTGCACACATGCAACTCAGAAATGGCGAAAGCAAGTAAAGTTGAGAAGGCCAGCAGCAAAACAGATGGGGTGGAGAAGAGGAGAAAGGGTTCGAAGGCGACAGAGGATGAGATAAACTTCACATGCAAGGCAGTTCACGAAGACAGGGGTCAACTATAATGGAATGTGAGTGAAGCAGAGGGGATTCAACAAGAATGTGAAGTGCAGAAGAATAAAGGAGAAGACGGAAGACATTGGAGAAGACTCGAGCATGTCGCGAGGAGAAACTCTACCATAAACGAGAGAGGGTTTAATTTTTAAGCTTTGCACTTTGGAATTTGAATGTATTAGTGTTCTCATGTTGAATTATTTAAAATTAAGTATATTTAATATAAATGCACTTTAGTTAACACGTTCCCGATAACAAAAGGCAATGCTACTAATTTCTTTCCATTTGACTGTTATAATTAATATTTTTCTTTTTTGGGGTTTCAACTTTAAAGCACGAGATATAAAAACTTCATCTACATGTCCAATGACAATGGAGATCCTCCGCCACAAAATTTGAAGAGTACCTAGCCTCATCAAGCTACAAACATTGTCAACAACAGGTTCCTCAACACTCCACCACCTCTCATCCTCCGAGCTTACCTCAATACTAGGCTCTTCTAATCGAGTGATTGTGGAAATAGTGCCCCGAAGAATCAATGCATTCACTTCCGCATATTTTGGGCTACAATTTATGCATTGGCAAAAGATACCTCTAAGCAAGTGAGCTTCGTTAGCTTTGTAACCTCCTCCAGCAAATCCATGATCATAGCCCTTCAAGATCAAGAACCTCAAGCTATTGAGGTTTTCCAATTTATGGGGATAACAACCTCAAGAGATCACAATAAGTTAAGAATTGTCTTTTTAGGTGGGTTGGCCTGAATAAAGACTCTGGCAAGGACTTGATTCAAGTTTTGGACAAATTCAGGATTTCGAGAGGCGGCAAGTAATCAAGAATTGTGATTATAATTAGTTATTGCATAGCATGCGTGTCGTTATTGCATATTAGCTATAAGTGGCAAAATGGGTCTTGGACCCATATATGACCCATTTAAATCATAAATGGGTCACATATAGGTCACTTATTTTTTGACAAAAAGTAGTTAAATGGGTTTAACAATTAAAGACTTAAGATAGGTGAATCTTAAGTAGGTCTTAAGTGGGTCTTAAATAGGTTGGATTTAGAATCCATTTTTAATCAAAACCTCACAATGTCTCTCTTCCCTCTTTAACTTTACAAATATATATATATATATATATATATATATATATATATATAATTATAAAAATCAAATTTATTATTATTTTTTAAATTTAAATTTTATTTTTCTTTCTTTCTTCTTCCTCCTTCCAGTGGCCAGCATGATGATGGCCGGCGACCGGCCATGCAAGCCTTGAGCTCCCTAGCGTCGGGTGAGCTCGAGCTCGCTGGCGTCGGTAAGCCGGGTGAGCACGGCTTGCCCATGGCCGATTGTCGTCGTGGCCGGCGGCCGGCCAAAGAAAGAAGAAGAACAAAAAGAAAAAAGAAAACAGAAAACAGAAAAAGAAAATTAAAATTATATTCTTAAAAAATAAAAATACAATTAATTAAAAATTTAATTTAAAAAATAAAAAATAATTTAAAATTCGATTTTTTTAAATAATTATCTTAAAATTATAAAAATTGTCCATTAAATTTTTGTTGTATAAAACTATTTTAGCAATACCATTTTTTTAAATATATATATATAAAATAAGTTTTTTTTAAGTTTAGTTAAATGGGTCAGGTATGAGTAAAAAAATTTGCACTGCAATAAATGGGTCATAAATGGGTTAAATGGGTCAATTTGGGTCGGACCATTTATGACCCGACCCAAACCCGACCCAACCCACCCGTTTGACGGGTCTAAGGTCAAATTTAATCACACATAGATCAATAGTTCACATAGCCTTTAAGGCATTTAATTTTGCATTCATAAGACAGAAAAACTTAAAAAGAAAAGGGGGCAACGTGCACCTAATGCACTCACAATTTGATTGGGATCACCTAACTCTAATCCCATGTTAAAGGAATATAATACAATTGACTAGTTGATCTAATTAACATCTTCACAAGACCTTCATTGGAGATGTGATGAAAGATATTGAGTTTTTGTTAGAAACTCGTGTTCCTAAAATTATGCACGACAACTGCTAGCGAATGTTCTTGGATGTACGAGGACCAAAAGTATATTTCAACCGGAGATAGGTCGGGGGGCCAAATATGCATGAAACACAATACGCGGGTCGAAATTGTATTTAGACATTATTACGAGGACCAGTTTCGTAAATTCCCTTATTTTTCAAGTACAAGACCATCTTGGAGTCCTCCGATCAAACAGAATCTTCATTCACGTTCTGCTCATTTCAAAACAAGTAAAGCAAATTTTAACTGTACGTTCATGCATGAAGGTGGCGGGATATAAATATTTATAAGAAGGCTTTTTGACTCAGGTTTGTCTTCATCATCTCCTCTCTCCCTCCACCATTTTTCACCAAACCACAAATCTCCACGACTCATCTGGCGTGTGTTGATTTCATGAAAAATCAATTCTCTAATAATAATACTTGTATCGTCCGTGAAAGTAAATTTATAAAAAATATTTTATTATTAACGAAAATGGACATGTATGTTGTTTGATTGGAAAGTCAGTGTTCAATTAGGGATCTTGGCTTTAACTTATTCGGTACCCTTATTCCTACAGCTCATTTCATTATTGGAGATGCACAAAACTAGCAATGAGAATAAGAAGCCCGATTACTGTAAAAGCTGTCGAAACTTAGAAGGTCATCTATATTTAAAAAATTATGAAAGATAAAATATGAAATTTGTAGAAGAAGGATATCACAATTTATATGTGTGACGGAGAAAAATGCTATAACGTCAAGTTTTCTCAAAGCATAAACCATAAATACAGATGATTTGCCATGCTCGTTAAGGAAAGCCATATTCAAAAGTAAAAATAGAGATTCCATATAAGACCGTGAAGAGGAAAAAGGGAAACGAAAAGACAAAATTTTCTTTTATATATTCCTATGGCAGAGTACAAAAGAAACGATTTTTATATACCAATGAGAAGTTAATGAGGATAAATGTGTTTAAATGGTTTGTGGAAAAATTACTCCTTGCCTCAACTCGGCTTAACTCGAATTCTATCACTAGAACAGTTTCTGGTTTCAATTTCGTCATTAACTCAATAAATCCAATGGGACACATCCGAAAGTGACCTCGAAAGTTGTCTTCTAACCGATAGGATCATGCGACGGTTTCTGGTTTCGGTTTTGGCCAACGTCATCTATGATGTTGATGATTTAAAAAAGAATATCATAAGTATTCTTCGAACCCTGTGTTGATGATATTGCAGATAGGCACATAAAAATTTGCTCCACTAACGTTTTGGAGAAAAGGACGTATTTGGAAAAAATCGGGGAAGGAACTAAAAAGAGCATAGGGACCCAATTGCAACAAATGCTCAAATTTAGGGACGAAATTTAAAAAATCAAAATTTTCCTCAATCGTTCCCGTCCTCGTCAATTTTCGCTCTCTCGTCCCACTTTTGCTCGGTCAGGTTTTGATCGGCCGTCGTCCTTAATTGGCATGAATCTCTCCCTCGACACCTCCAAGAAGTCCCCACCGAAGCCGGCTGCCAAGTCCTTCTCCACCGCCTTTCGCTTCGCCACTGACAGTGATGAGGGCCACCGCAAAGTGCCGCCTTCGTCAGCACACGAGCGGATCACCCAATTCGATTCCTCCAATACCCCCGATGAATGATGCGAAGTGCAGAAACCTGCTGGTTATATCGCTGAAGCCACCAGCGAGTGGCGTCCCGCCAAGAGGATGAAGAACCTCGGCCTGTCTCTCCACTCGGACCCAGCCTCCTCCTCTGATCTCTCCCGGTTCCATTCCCCGTGCACGTCCCTCGACGATGAGGCCAAAGCCAGTGCCGTGTCATACGGCCTCACTGTCTGTCGGAGACAGAATGGCAGGGAGCTGTCTTTGGTGGACGTTGAGGTCAAGCCGGAAGCCCTCGGACCATCAGGTAGCTTGAATGACTCCCGGCTAAAACCAGGGGAGGAGCTGGTGAAGTTAGGGGACAAACTGGGGTGCGCGGACATGCTTGGGGAGGAATTCGCGGCGGCATATGTTAGAGGGGTTATGGATGGTGAGAGGGGAAAGGGGTAGGGAAGAACGCCGAGGACAATGTTCCGGTTAGATGCAAGGCTTTTATGCTTCCTTCACTGCAAATTCTGCCGCTTCTTTTGTCTGGTCTTTTCCGATTTCTAAACAAGCGATACTTCAAATCCTTATAATCTTTCCGACGGAAGCTCTCAAAATCTTGAGATCTTGATTTCGACATTTGATGCCAAAGCACTCGAGGCATGTTTACTGCTTTTTCCCACCATTTGCTTTTTATTACACGTAAAGGCTTCACTTAAGTGGTTTTCCTGAGGAGTATACATGATATGCCGACTTACAGGAGTATACATGATATGCCGACTTACAGATAGAAAAGATGAATGTATTAATTTTATCAGGATATCATGCAAAATTCTTGTTAGCATGAACTCTCTGTTTTTCCTGCCTTTAAATGAAGAAAAAGCTTCATGCTAATGAATAAAGTTGTCACAATGAATATTTCTGTCATTCTATGACTCTTTTTTTTCGTAAGAAACAGGCAGATTTGGATTTCTAGTTTAGTACTAAATGGACTTTACAGGACCGCCAGAATGACTGGACAATCTTCTTAATAGTCTGATTATTACATTTTTCGCTTGAATTATATAGTTTGCATATATTGGCGGGAACTGTGTTTATGCCACCCAAGTGGTGCTTAGGCTATTGTCAATGCCGCTGGAACTATGACTCTGATAACAGAGTTGGAGAGGTTGGCTCTTCTGATGCAACTTGCTTGATTCTACAATCTTTCCTCCTCACCCTACATTTCCTTGTATCTGATTAAATAACAATGTCAAACTTTCACTGTATGTTGTTGGCATATGATTTATGAGTTAATGCATGATAGTTCTTTAGCTCCAATTTTTGTCAAATTATCACAGATCACAAGTAAATTTAGAGAAAAAAATATTTCTTGTGATGTTGTATGGATGCATATAGATTATATGGATGGGTTTTGCTACTTCGCTTTTGACAAGGCATGGAATCCCATTTTGTGTTAACCCTGTAATTGCCTTGTTTGGAAATATTAGGTCCAATTTCACACCATCTACCTCACTTTCAATAGGTATCAAACCACTCACAACTTATGTCTGGAATTCATAGTTTTAGCCAATTTCGAAAGGGTGACATACTTATCACCTAAAAACAAACCATAACTATATATCTACATGATGACATTTAACCTCAAGCAAAGCATATATCTACATGTACATGTAAGATGGGAGAATATTGTCAAATATGAATGAAAATCCGTTTTTCATCTTGGAATGATCTTGAGGAAGACGGTGATATTCATCTTGGAAGTGAGGTAGGTTGTGTGGAATATGTCGTCGGTTAATACACTTTAAAGGCACTGCAATGATCGGTGTTCTTTGGATATTCTGTTTTGAACATAAGATATGGTGCTTGATGCAGAAATGCCATGCCTCACTGTTTTGTCCATCACTTCCATACATTTCATACACCGAGTCCTTTATGGTTGGCAGTCACTTTATTTCCAAACCTCCAAAGTGCATTCATGTCTAGGACTTCTTGCCTTGCTAACTTGTGTAATAGTAAAAGGACCTAGGTTCAATGCTTAGTAAGTAGAAGACACCTCTCTAGTAAATAAAGATTGCTATTTTCAGCATGGAAATTAAAACGGATAATATTACTCTCAGGACCGCTTCTCTGATCCAAAATCTTTGGTAAATAGTCTCCACCAAGATGGGTTCAAAGCGATTTGGATGCTTGATCCTGATATCAAACATGAAGAGGGGCATTTTGTCCATGATAGTGGTTGCAAAAGTGATGTCTGGATCAAAGCAGCAGATGAAACTCCATTTGTTGGGACCTTGCTATCTTTCACTAAGGTTTTGGTTAATCGTTGTCGTTGTCTATCTTGTTTCGCTTTTTCCTTTTCGTCTTTTACTTTCTTGTAGCATTTGAAATTTAAGTAATCCTTAAAATCTTTCAAAACATGCAAATGTTCACGTGGTGAGTCATTTGGATTTAGCTTAAAATAAGTCTACATGTATGTATGTAAATATTGAGTAACCGTTTGCTTGTCAGGGGAGGTGTGGCCCCGTCCTTGTGTATTCCTGACTTTATATAGTCAAAAGTCCATCACTGGAAGGCTTAGTTAGTTTAGGATTGGAATCGATGGTATATGGAACGATATGAATGAACCATTTGTCTTTAAGGTAACTAGTGCTTTCATTTTCTGTCATTTTCTCTCCTTGGACTATGGCTTACAATTTCTCCTTCGGTCTGGGATGAAGACCATGCCCGCGAGCAACCATGCCCAAGAGCAACATTCACAGGGGAAATGATGAATTTGGAGGTCTCCAGAATCACTCTCACTACCATAATGTAAGTTTCTAGCCTTTTGCTATTTGTAGTTTGTGTTTCATGTTTTTTTATTAGGGTTAATACCCTGAAAAACCCCAAACCGGTACACCTATGACAAATTTACCCCAAACTATTTTTTTGACAACAAAAAACCCCAAACTGGTATACCTTTGACAAATTTACCCAAAACTGATACACTTGTAACAAATTTACTCTCTATTAACTTTCGTTAAATTTTACTGTCAAATTATTAAGTTAAATGACACATGATAGTTGACTGATATACCAATTTGGGATTTTACGCTCCATTTGTCATAATTTACAATTTTTGTGATTTTTTTGTTGTATTAATCCAATTTAACGAGAGTATATTTGTCACAAATTTACTAGTTTTGGGTTTTTTGCGGTCGAATAAATTAGTTTGGCGTAAATGTGTCATTAATGTACCAATTTAAGGTTTTTCATAGTTAGTCAGGGTAAATTTATCACAAGTGTGCCAGTTTGGGGTTTTTCATGGTCAAAAAAATAGTTTTGGGTAAATTTGTCACATGTGTACCAGTTTGGGGTTTTTTAGGGTATTAACCCTTTTTATTAATATTGAAATAGATAGCAAGCAATTTTGTAATGTATCCACCATGATTGTACTAGAAAAACAAGGCAGGTTGAGTTAAAGAGTGAGTTTTTGTTGATTTGAGGTCAAGTGTTAAATGTTTTCTATTGAATATAGTAGGATAAAATACCATAACTTATGGCTTTTCGCATTCTTAGCACAAGTGATGTCATGATTCAACTTTTGATTATTTCATCATTGTTGTACATTCAGTGTCATATAAAATGAATGGTGAGACCGATAGAATTGAAGAGTGCCTTGCTTTTCATCTCTTTGTCTGAGGATCTTCTCTACCAAATTTGCATTGTGCAATCCGAGAGCCTTTTCTCCCATGACCCCAATATTCTCTTTCATGTGTAAAATCACAATCAAACCATTAGTTTAAGAAAATTGAGACTGAGTTAGTGGAAGAAGAGTTCTTTCTTTGTAAAGCATTTGTAATACCACCATCGCAAGATTAGGTAGGAGGTTTACTTCTGATCGTTTGGTACTTTCATCATTTATAAGGGTTGCTTGTGTCCTTCACTAAGACATATGGCTTGAACATCCTTGGGTGAAGGTTATGAGCCTGAAGTTCTTTGAGAAAAGTGATTGGACACAGATTTCGCCAAGTTTTTATCTATCGTGGCAGCTTCTGTAATCAACGGTACATGATCTAATAGATCTTCAAGAGAAGGTTTGACATCATACCACCTAAGAGATGGTAGGGAATTGATAAAAAAAAAAAAAAAAAAAATACAAGTAAAACATATGGATAGCTTTCACTACAAATTTATCGGTAGACACATAAACTTGAAAGGTTTTGGCTTTAGCAAATGGTACCACATGGATAGATAAGACGCCTGTGAGGATTTCTTTGCAAAATGAGGACCGTAGATAGTAACCAAGATGGTTATATTTTGTCGAAATGACTTCTTTGGACTGTCGACTTATATACACCCCTTATCCTTGAAAAAGACATAGGTCTTAGGATGCACATAGGACAATTCATATATTCATTCAGTCACCTCCTCACATATGTGTTGAAGCCCATCATTTACCATCCCACATAAGTGTACTTGAGTTGGGAAGTCAACTAAAATATCATCGTCCGACCATAAGAGTGGCAAAATAGAAAAAGAAATAGGCTTGCTCTCACGATCAATAAGAAATAGACTGTCATAGGAGGTAATGTTTAACCCTCTTAGTCAATAGATTCCATTTGTTGATTTGAATTTTAGCATAAGTACTTCTCCCCCATCATCACAAATCACACTCATCGTATCAAATATTTCTTCATCATTTTCCTCTGGTTTACCATTATTGGAGAGAAGCTTCATTCGAGTTTTTAGGTTCTTAAATTTTTAGAAAATGAGAAAGCGCTAGGTTGTTATTTATCAACACCCCCTACTTCCTATTATATTTGTGTCAGATTATCTATATCCTCGACAATGGCCCTTGGACTCTCTCTCTCTCTCTCTCTCTCTCTCTCTCTCTCTCTCTCTCTCTCTCTCTCAAAACATGTCTATGGAATGGTTGACAAGCAAGCGATGCAATGTAGGGAATAAAAATTCAACAAGATCGGTATTTGGATCGCTACATTGGCGTTGAACACGACCACTACAATATGGTTGACAAGCAAGCGATGCAATGTGAGGAATGGAAATTCAACATTATTAATATTTGGATCGCTACATTGGCGCTGAACATAACCGTTATAACCTCATCGAAACCTTAGAAAGCTTATGTTCCCATCTATCATGTCATCTACTCCTCCATCCTTTGACCCGAAAGTAGCGGTCAAAGGCTACCTTGCTCCTTATCCTTTGCGAAGGGGACATCGATGGGGTAGATGCATATCCGACCTACCTCGGCCACATACCCCCAATTCAATCCCATTGAATATGTATCATATGCACTCTCTATCTCTCTTAACAGATCTATCGAATGATTGACAAGCGAGCAACGCATTGTAAGGAATGGAAATTCAACAAGATTGATATTTGGATCGCTACATTGGCGTGGAACATAACCGCCACAACCTCATTCTCTGCACAAATCCTCTCTTCGGTTCCTTTCCCATTCACACATCACCGAAATCCTAGAAAGTTTATGTTCCCATCTGTCATGTCATCTAGTCCTCCATCCTTTGACTTGAAAACAGCGGTCAAGGGCTACCCTGCTCCTTATCCTTTGTGGAGGGGACATTAACGAGATAAACGCATATCCAACCTGCCTCAACCACATGCCCCAAACTCCAATCCCCATTGAATATACATCATATGCACTATCTCTCTCTCTATCAATAGATCTGGAGCGATGCAATGTAAGGAATGTAAAGTCAATAAGATCGGTATTTAGGTCGCTACATTGGCGCTGAACACAACCACCACAACCTAATTTTCTCTACACAAATCCTCTCTCCGGTTCCCTTCTCCTTCGTACATCACCGAAACCCTAGAAAGCTTATGTTCTCATCTATCATGTCATATACTCCCCCATCCTTTGACCCGAAAGTAATGGTCAAGGGCTACCTTGCTTCTTATCCTTTGTCGAGGGGACATCGACGAGGTAAATACATATCTAACCTGCCTTAGCCACATGCCTCCAACTTCAATCCCCAGTGAACATGCATCATATGCACTCTTTCTCTCGCTCAACATATCTACGGAATGGTTGACAAGTGAGCGATGCAATGTAGGGAATGAAAATTAAACAAAAATCGGTATTTGGATCGCTACATTGGTGTTGAACACGATCACCACAACCTCATTTTCTTTACACAAATCCTCTCTCCAATTCCTTTCCCCTTCACACATCATCGAACTTTAGAAAGCTTATGTTCCCATCCATCATGTCATCTACTCCTCTATCTTTTGACATGAAAGCTGCGGTCAAAGGCTACCCTACTCCTTATCCTTTGCAAAGAGGACATCGACGGGGTAAATGCGTATTCAACCTGCCCTAGCAACATGCCCCTAACTCCAATCCCCAATGAATATGCATCATATGCACACACACTTTCTCTCTCAACAGATCCATGGAATGGTTGACACCAAGCGAAGCAATATAGGGAATGGAAATTCAACAAGATCGGTATTTAGATCGCTACATTGGCGCTGAATACAATCACCACAACCTCATTTTCTCTGCACAAATCCACTCTCCAGTTCATTTCTTCCTCACACATCACCAAAACCCTGGAAAGCTTATGTTCCCATCTATCATGTCATCTACTCCTCCATATCATTCGACTCGAAAGCAACGGTCAAGCACTACCTTGCTCCATATCTTTTGCGGGGAGGACATTGACGGGGTAAATGCATATCCGACCTGCCTCAGCCACATGTCCCTAACTCCAATCCCCAATGAATATGCATCATATGCACACACACTCTCTCTCAACAGATTTATGGAATGGTTGACAAGCGAGTGATGCAATGTAGGAAATGGAAATTCAACAAGATTGGTATTTGGATCACTACATTGGCGATGAACACAACCGCCACAACCTCATTTTCTCTGCATCAATACTATCTCCGATTCCTTTCCCTTTTGCACATCACCGACACCCTGGAAAGCTTATGTTCCCATCTATCATGTCATCTACTCCTCCATCCTTTAACCGAAAAGCAGTGGCCAAAGGCTACCCTACTCATTATCCTTTACAGAGGTTACATCGACGGGATAAATGCATATCTGACCTGCCTCAACCACGTGGCTGAATATGCATTTACCCCGTCGATGTCCCCTCTACAAAGGATAAGGAGCAAGGTAGCCCTTGATCACTGCTTTCGGGTCAAATGATGGAGGAGTAGATGATATGATAGATTGGAACATAAGCTTTTTAGGGTTTTGATGATATGCGAAAGGGAAAGGAACCAAAGAGAGAATTTGTGCAAAGAAAATGAGGTTATGGCAGTCGTGTTCAGCACCAACGTAGCGATCGCAATACCGATCTTCTTTTTTTTTTTTTTTTTTTTTTTAGCAGGCCGATCTTGTTGAATTTCCATTATCTACATTGCATCGCTCATTTGTCAACCATTCTATAGATCTGTTGAAAGAGAGAGAATGCATATGATGCATATTCACTAGGGATTAGAGTTGGGTGCATGTGGCTGAGGCAGGTCGGATATGTATTTATCCCGTAGATGTAACCTCCGCAAAGGATAAGGAGCACGGTAGCATTTGGTTGGGTTTAGTATGCTTTCTTAGATTAAGGGTTATTTTGCTTTCTTATTTTGTTTAAGGGTTCACGTAGGTTCTTTGAATTGGTATTCTATACTAAGTGATCATGCATGGTGGATTACTTTCACTCTATTCTATTCCTAAGAAATGAAAGGAAAACAATCAATGAAATTGAAATTGCAAGACATGAAGTAAACAATCATAAAAAGCAATAAACCTAATCATGCAATCCTAAGAATATAAAAGAGAAACGTATGAGAAAAAGAGAGAAAAACCCGCAACTCATCGGGTTCTATACAGCAAATGAAACCCGAGACATATGTCGGGAAAATGAGTATTACATAATAACGGTCAGAGTGGACATTGACCTCCACCATCTTCACACATTCTCCATCTTCAGGGCCCTAATCTAAACCTAATCTAAGAAATCTTATAACTAGGTATGTACAATGGAAGGAAACAAACAAACATATCAAAACAACCAAAAGCAAGACATCATGGCAAATCAGAAAATGATGCATGGTAACTGACTTGTTAAGCCACCTAATCAATGTACGAAAATTATGAAATTTGAACATGATGTAGGGCTAAATGTGAAGAACAAGTTTGATTAAGACATTTAACCCTAAATCTATGTGCAAAAGGTCACACAAATCCATTAACATTGATATATGACTTATCATTAGGAGCAAAATGCATAACACTTTCAATTGCGACATATCGACTTGAGTTCTAAGGTTACTTGACCTTATTTAATGATGTTTAAAATTCTCAAATTTCAGCATGGGATGGATATGGATATTATGGACAGCTTTCATTAAGAATTTATCCTCAAGATCATTATGTATAAGACCACACAAAATTGGTAAACAGTCAAATTCATAGAGACAAGACAGCACTATAGGTCAAGACAAATTCCAGACTTCAAAACTTGATCTAAAAAAAAGAAAAGCAGGACAAATGGTGGGCAAATTAGACAAACTAGGCATCGTTAGAAAGCTCAAGGTGTCCTTTACGAATTCCTATTAGGTGACAATTGCAATTTAGGTCTTTTTCTAGCTCAAGCGAAGGCATTTGTATAAGTGGTCAGATCAGATCATAACAAACAGAACACGACAGCAGAGCAAACATGCAGTAGCACGCTGAAGCAACTTCTCCATATTAGTGGGGACACCCACACATTTACATATTTCTAGGATTATTACTTCATATGTTCTTGTAAGAATTTGTGTGGGTCCACTTATGGCAATTTGTGAGCCCGGTAATATTGTCTCTGTAGTTCTTCAGTCAGTGCCCATGATGTTTTAAATTTTATAGTATGTTCCTGCTTATGCTTTTAATTAAATCTTAATCCAGGACCTTGAGAAGCATGCAAGTCAAAATGCCGTGCAAGTATGGAAAAGCTCATGGTATCTCCTGTTCTATTCTGTCTCATTTGTAAAGAAAGAACAAGATGGCTTTGTAGATTTGAACAGTAAAAGAAGATTTTACAACGGATTATAAGCAAAAGTACTCACTATTGATGTTGACCCCCCTACGAGAAGTTAAAGTAAATTGGAACTTCTGAATTTAGTGCTTGTTTTACAATTTATCAGTGACCATTATGATATAACGGTACTCTTACTCCACATTTTATCTGTAAATGAATCTGTTTGTTTGAATTTGAACTATGGGCGTCTTTTTCTGTCGGTTTGCTGCTATTCATCTTTTCTTATATAATATGAATTTGCGGCATGCAGTGCTTCCAATGTCTGCAGCTGTGATGGCTCTCCCTCGTCTATCTGTTTGTGGTGATTTGGGTGTCCTTTCCACCGCTGCCGCTAGATATGCTCCTTCCTTGTTGAAATCTTTTATCCAAATGAGACCTCAAGGTGCTATTGGTGCGACAAAGCTTCTTAGACCCTTCTCAGAAAATCATTGACTCACTGGAACTAAAAGATCCTTTTATAAGGAATTGGGTGGACCTTCTTGCCTTTCTTCTTGCGGGGGTGAAATCTAAATCTCTCGAGGGTTCTACTTTATTAGTTTTTGTTGTCATTAGGTTTGCTGTGCTTCTTCACTCTCACACACTGAAGCACGGTGGAATTAGTGCCCACGTGCGCACGTGCGCAGTGAGAGAGACAGAGAGAGGCAACGTACTGGAGATGTTTGTGGCAACAGCACCTCATGTTCCTTGCTATCTTAGGGTCTAATTATGAGTTTCTTGTCCCGTTTAATGTTTGGATTCTTTTTTTATTAGAGGCTAGTCACTTTATTTTGTCTTTGTCGTTTCAACATTTAATTTGTCTGTGAAGTTTTTAGAAAATTCAAGCCTTGCACTCTCTCTTTCCCTCTTTAACTTTATAAAAATATTTTTATAAAAATTGAAATTATAATTATTTTTTGTATTTCTTTTTTCTTTCCTTTTTTTTTTGTTTCCTTTCTTCTTCCTCCTTAGTCCTTCCTTAGCCAGGGTTTGGCATGGCGACAACCCACGATCGACTAGGTGAGGCTCGAGCTTGCCCACCTCAGATGAGCTCAAGGTTGCCAATGACTGGCGAGGCTTGAGTCTTGCTGATCTAGCAAGACTCCAGCTTACTGGCATCAGGCGAGCTCGAGCTCACAAATGGTGAGGCAAAAGCCTCACTGACGACCGGTGACGCTTGAGCGAGGCTTGAACCTTGAGCTCGCTTATGGCTAGTTGCCGGCTAACTGTCGCGGTCAGCCAAAGAAGAATAAAATGTAAAAATTCAATTTTTTAAAAAATAAACAAAATAAAAATAATAAAAATAAAAAAGATTTTTCGAAAAAAATAATTTAAAATTCTATTTTTTAAATAAAATATAAAAAAGGAGTCCAGGAAAATTTAATCATATTTTTCTTACCAAATGGCAGAAAATATTTTCTAATTTATTTTCAAATTTCAGGCAAAAACCAAAAAATATTGTAATTTTCCTAAAAAATATTTCTTGGAAAATATTTAGGAAACAAACCTTTTATAAAAAAAAAAAAAAAAAAAAAAAAAAAATTGCACACTAATTTGTATTGCATGAAAGTGTTTTAGCAGTACATTTTAAAAAATATATATATCATAATAAATAAGCTTTCTTAGGTTTACTTAAATGGGTTGGGTTGGGTAAGGTCGGGTCAAGAATGGGTCAAAATTTTTATATTAGGATAAATTGATCATAAACGTGTTAAATAGGTCGATTTGAGTTGAATCATTTGTGATTGACCCAAACCAAGCTGACCCAACCTGCTTGACATATCTAGTTATGTACAAAAACAAGCATGCCACTGAGTCTATTAGTCCTTAAGAAACCATATCCCAAAAGATTTAAATCTCAATTATTCATCTAAAACTTTCGAAATTTCTACACGCGAGTGATATCATCACCCATAAAATTGAGTTTAAGGGCATTTCTATAATTACCTTAAATAAAAGGGAGCAAATCGTCAATTTCTAAGTCTTGAGAGTATTTTAAATTATTTTTTTTGCCTACGGTTATTTTGGTTACTGTCATGAGATTGGCCTGAGGTGGACCGAGCCAGCCTTGGCGAGGGATGAAATACATTATTTCCTATGTTAAAGATAATTATGATATTTCTTTTTGGTTATCTAAATCTCTCGAGATTGTACACATATTACATGTGGATTATATGTAAATTGCCATTTGATTGTGTAAAATCTTGATTTAGATATTATCTTAAAATGGTAACCTAAAAAAAACTTATAAATAAGATGGTGTATATACATCAAAATATATACAAATTTCATATTTCCTTTTTCCATTATTATTATTTTTAACTTGTACGGATGTTTCGCACTTTCTATCAGATATTTTCATGTACTAAAGATAATTATGATATTTCGTATAAATTATTCATGTATTTTAAGATTGTATGTATATTGCACATATATTGCCATTTGATTATGCATAATCTTAATTGACATAGTTATCTAATAAAGTCTATAAATATATTGTATTCTTCATTAGTGTATACATTGAAATATATGCAAATTTCATTTGTCATCCTTCTTCACGTGGACGTCGAGCCTTCTCGTTTCCTTGGTAAAGATCTCATCCATGGGCTTAGCAATTCCACAAGCGTTGGCCGAGCTCTTAGGAGATGGTGATAGCAACACGAGGATCGTGAGGGAAAGGGTGAGCACAAACTTGATCCCTATCGTTGAGATCGCAAAGATCGCCTGGAAGGTGATTTTTTTCGTAGGAGAAGGTTTGGAGAATTTTTGCCTTTGAATGGTGATGTTGCACGTATATTTAAAGACAAATGTTAGATGAAGAAGAAGCGGTTGGGGAATTCTCTGATGCAATTGATTTCAGTTCAACAAAAAATTGCCTTTCGCCCGATTCGATCAAGAAGGCGATCTCCGCAATGTCGATGGCTGGGATCAAGTCCATGCTCGCCCTTTCCCTCGCAATTCTCGTGTTGTTGTCTCGATGTCCAGAGAGCTTGGCTAGCGCTTGTGGAAGTGCTGAGCCCCTTGATGATATCTTTAGTCAGGAAATGAGAAAGCTCGATGTCCACATGAAGAAGGTTGGCGGTGGGGGTTGCGATGGCGGTGGGGGTTGCAATGGCTGTGGTGGCGGCACTAGTTACAAAGGTGGCGTATCATCTATTTGGTACCTGCAGGTGCCAGTGGGCATAAGCCTAGCAACGGGACTCCTCAACCATCAAACCTCGCCCATCGTCGCTTGCCTCGATCATTTTTGTTCCTCTCTAATTCTCTTCAAAACTAGTTTGATTGCCAATTGTTCAGTCTATCTGATAGAGGGATTTTTTTTTTTTAATGATTTTCCTTTTCAGTATGAAATGAAAGAAAAAGAGCCTAAATCTTCCTTTTACATCAACTTTTTTTTTATTCACTCCACGAAAAAAAGAAATAAATTTCTTTTTCTATCTATCTATATTTTTTTAATCACTGGGGTTTAATTCAAAGATGAATTATTTATGATGATAAATGCAATCTTTAGGAAAACTTTATTCAAATAGTGATATCCAGGTAGGTTTTTTTTTTTTTTTTTAATTCAATAACTATTTGAATTGAATGATTTTTAATGATTTCTTATGAGTATTTGATATTCAACAATCTTAGACTTCTTCGAGTATCAAATACTCATAAGAAATCATTCAAAATCATTCAATTCAAATAGTTATTGAATTGAAAAAAAAAAAAAAAAAAAAAACCTACTTGGATATCACTATTTGAATAAAGTTTTCCTAAAAATTGCATTTATCATCATAAATAATTCATCTTTGAATTAAACCTTAGTGGTTAAAAAAATATAGATAGATAAAAAAGAATTTTTTTTTTTTTCGTGGAGTGAATAAAAAAAAAGTTGATGTAAAAGAAAGATTTAGGCTCTTTTTCTTTCATTTCATACTGAAAAAGAAAATCATAAAAAAGAAGAAGAAGAATTCCCTCTATCGGATAGATTGAACAATTGGCAATCAAACCAGTTTTGAAGCAAAGCAAACGGTAGATCGAGGATTAGAGAGGAACAAAAATGATCGAGGCAAGCAATGATGGGCGAGGTTCAATGGTTGAGGACCTTTGAGTCCCATTGCTAGGCTTATGCCCACTGGCACCCACATGTACTAAATAGATAAAAACGCCACCTTTGTAACTAGTGCCGCCACCATTGCCATCACCGTTGCCATCGCCACCCCCACCGCCACCCTTCTTCATGTGGATGTCAAGCTTTTTTATTTCCTGGCTAAAGGTCTCATTTGCAGGTTCAATACGTCCAAGAGTGCTAGCTGAACTCTCTAAGAGATGAAGGCAACAATAGGAGGATCGAGAGGGAAAGGGCAAGCATGAACTTGATCCCTGCCATCGAGATCACGGAGATCGTCTTCTTGATCGAATAGGGCGGAAGGCGATTTTTCTTAAAGGAAAAGGTCCGAAGGGTTTTTGTCTTTGGATGGTGATGTTGCACGTATATTTAAAGACCAACGTTATATGAGAAAGAAGCAGTTGGGGAATTCCTCGATGCAATTGACTTTAGTTGGACAAACGTTAGACAAAATTCTCCATTGCACGTATATTTGGTGAGGGTTGGCGATCGAGGTCCAAGCACGTTGGCTACTAAAGGAAGCCCTTCAATCATGACCTTTCTTCCTGGTTCTCGATCCCTCTCACTCTCTCGGTTTCTCTACCCAGTCCCTGAACCTCCCAAAAATCACCACTTTAAGCTCGCCTAGCAAGCACGCATGGCCCTGCCACTGTCAGCTCGTCGTGCCAGCCTGGCCCTGGCTAGACATCCTACTCGACGGTCTCTATTGCTCTACCTATCCTTTGTGTCCTTCCTTTAGCGAGCGTGAGGGGAGAGAGGAAGAAAGGGGAAGGAGACCAGGTCAGGGGAAGAAGGAAAATAGAGGAAGTAGGGCCAAGCCTAGGTAAGAAGAAAAGGAGGAAACATTATAAATTATAAATTATTGCTAGCCTTTTGATAGCCTTGTAGGATGGTGAGTATCTCACAAATGCCTTACGCTTGACGTCAACATCTTAATGACTAGTGATGATTGCAGGAGTCAAAATGATGAAGAAGTTGTTGACAAGAAAACCCAAGGATTTTTTTTTTTTCAAATTAAGACTCCAAAACGCAACCTAATTATTCAACAAAAGCAAGCAAATCGCAACTTAAGAAAGCAATATAAAAAGAATCACAATCAGTTGATCAAAGAAAGTAATGAAGAATGAGTAAAAAAGTATAGTATGGTAATGTAACCCGACACAAGTTGGATAAAGAATATGACATAGCTCTATTATCAAGCCCTGAGATAGCAACCTCATGAGCTATAATCAAATTGAATCCAATTCTTGTCTAAAAAAGTAATCTACCAAAACTAAACTATAATCAAGTACTCACTAACATCTCCAAAATACATAAATGTCAATTAAGAGACACTAAGTTAAATATAATACTAAGATCTAATTATCCAATCGAGGCCTATTTTCTAAACATTTTCTGTGTTTTTAATTTTCTGAATTTTTTGAAATTTTATTATTATTAAAAATTGGGACATTGTTCTGGGCTTTTGAGCCCAATCCGAATATGGTCCAACATGTTCTAAACCTTCAAAGCCCATTTTCACAAATTTGGGCCAAAAAATACAATTGCGCTCTCATACAAAGCCCCTTTAAGTTCTAAACTTTCAAAGCCCATTTCTTCATTATTTCTTATTTCCTCTCTTTATTTTTTCTTTTTTTTTTGGAACCGTTCATTTTATTCCTAAACCGAGAACCAAACTCACCATTCCTAGATGTTTGTTTCTTATCAAGCCCACAAACTAAAAGCTTTCAAATTGTCAGCAAAATGGAACTCTTCGAAAGTAGTTCAAGTTCGAAAATTGAACTGAATTCCGCTATTGAAACAATCCTAAACATCCGGAATCCACTACTCCTATTTTTATTATTCTCCTTCGTATATCTATTTTCTATGCTGTCTTCCTCTTAATAGACTGAGAATACAAAAAACCATAGCCAGATCAGAACACCAACAATCAAACTTCCCTTCACCAAAATATCAGCAGTTACTTCACCATCAGTCATTTATTGTCTATCAGGGGATCCCCATTATCAAGCGTTGCATTCGCCTATCAATATCAGCCACCAACAGATGCCATCCCCGCTTCTCCTCCATCAATCTCTACAGTGCACCATCGTCATTCACTTTTACTAAACAACTCCGTCATTGAACAACTCCTCTAAGATTGTTTTGTTCAAAGCTTAAGCAATCAGCAAAAGTTGTCTGTATCTAAATTCAGGCATATCCTTAACCCTCCCCTTTGCATTTCACATAAAACACAGCATGTACATGTAACGATGTCAAGCAAAGAATCAATGATAGAAGAATTTTGAATGCACTCTATATTGTTCAAAATGATATCAATCACGTATGGCACGATGGAATCGTTCCCTGCACACGAAAAATATATAGGGTGCAGATGTGTACAAGTTCTTCATATTATTTTTGTATTTTTGTTATAAATGATGCATAAGATTTAGATATTCATGCAAAGTGTTACTACTTCTGCGTAAGTTAACAGAGAACAAGGAAGAAAATAAGGGGTAAGTATGAGAATGGGAAAATTATCAAAAAAGTCTTAACTGTACTACAATTGTGTTGATTCAATTGTTTTTTTTTTTTTTTTGTGCTAATTTTGGCTTAAATTTTTTTGCATTTGTGTTAGTTGTTTTTATTACTAGCTGTTCGCATTCATAGTGACAAATCAAGGATATAGTTGAACGACACACCTTGATGGATGAAAATCCTAAAATTAGGCTCGCCTCCACACCGTTTGTCATGAGTAATCACCAAAGAACTATCCAGCACAGCGGGAATAGCAGAAGCCCAGAAACCTGAGAGAGGAAAAAAAGTTGAAATGTTCAGATTTCGATTTCAACGGTGACAAAATAAAAATGAAATCGAGTCCGTGTTTATTCCTTGAATTCCTCCTTTTTCTTTGGCTATTCCTTTCATCTTCTTCCCACGAATTCCAGGAATTCCAAGACGGAAAAGCTGTTGGTTATCTTTCGCCCAAAAGAACCATAGAAAAAGAAGGGGTTGGGGGGATTCTCACGACGTTATTCTCATCGTGGGGTCGCCAAAACGGTTAAGAAGAAGACACGATCGTAGCACATAAGACTAATTATCCGGACGCACGATGCTTCTAAAAACGACCATTCGAAAACAGATGGAGGTTTTGTCCGTAGGGGAAGGGCAAAATGGGGAATTCCAGTGCCATGTGACTTTGCTTGCGTCGCTTGACGATGCAGCGACGTGGCGGGTCCAGCCCCATGCACCGCAAGAAGGCCGTCGCACGAGAAATAGAGATGGACGTGGGTCGCGTCGTTGCCCAAATTTAAATTTAACGTTTTCCTATTTAATTAATGCTATGAAAAATCTCCATCTATGTCAATATCCGAATTTTTTTTCTTATTGCTAAAAATCTTAAATTCAAGCATTTTTGACAGAGCGTACTTTTGTTAGACTGGGATAAATTCAAGGCATTTTGATGTCATGGTAGGTATCATTTAGAACGTTTAGAGGTATTTTAGCATCTCTCTTACTTCAAATTTTTACCATTTATTTCATCCAATTAAGTATTACGAATTTCACTCTTTTATATTGTAATTTTCAAGTGACATTTTGAGTTAGATGATTAATTCCTTGGAGGGGAGGTTGGGATTTGGGCCGTGGTTTGGGATTTTTCAGTTTGGATTAATTGTGTCATTATAGACCACCATTTTGAGGTTTTCCTTTTACTTTTTTGTGGAGACGAAAGTTAATTACCTCTTCTTTTTTTTTTTTTTGGGTTCGCTGAAGAATCCGATCCTCGTTCTGTTCCCTCTACGACGGCATCAACTCCAGACTTAACATGCCGTCCAGCATCGTTATGTCGTACAGATCTACATTTGTTTGTGCCCAATTCAACGGCGTCCAAATCGCAGACTCTCGAGTTTGATTTAGTTACTGTTTCAGCCGGTCGTTGGTCGCTAAATTCGTAAATTAGCTCAATAAAAGGATGTGGCAAAGGTGACCGACTCTACCTTTATTGTGGCACTTGTTGGATTATACCCCTTCTAGTGATCTTGTTCCTCAATAGTGACTGCTATAGAAAGCCTCTCGTATGACCGTCTAGGAAATTTCGTACAAGCCTTTCTCAACCCTCCTACTTGTGTTAAAGGATCGTCGCATATGTTCCACGAACGGCGGGCCGAGGGATATTTCTTCCTACTCGCGAGCTTCATCGGTTCATCAATCTATGTTTACTTTCTTTTTTTGTCCGACCATCCACTTACTCACGTGAATATAATTAATGATCGATGTCTTTTTGTACGAAGAGAAAAGCACTTTCGAATCAAGTACAATCCCGATACATGAAGTATCTTGATCAGGTCATTCACGGGCTAAAATCACACTTAACAAGTGCTTAATAAATTACTTGTAACAAGTTTTCTTTTTGTTGGTTGGTTTTAATAACAAGGTTAGCTTGCAATTAGGTCGTATTTCTTTTTTCAATGTACTGACATGCGCACATTTTATTACCCCTTAGTAGTTAAATATTTTTTTCCCCACTAATCAGGGAATACGAGAGTCGAAGGTAGTTGTATATTGACTGGTTTTATGAATTTCGTGCACCAGAGCATTTCTTCTTTGCTTTTTTGTGCTTGTCTCATACCTGCATCAGCAGTAAGTAGCACGTGATTCTCATTTAGTCCTCAACCGTTATAGATAGAGCTTAGACTTAAAGCTTTGATTACGACTTTCTTATGCTTATTCCCCTGCTTATATACATCTAAGCACAAATTTGATCAAACAAGAATTTCATGGGTTTAATGATTTGGTTGCACTTATAAGAAAAAATAGTCACAGCTTTCCCATCAAATAAAAACTACAAAATTAATTCCACAAAAAACCTTAAATTGATATATTTGTGCCACATTTACCTAAAGCTAATTTTTATGTCACAAAAAATCCCAAATTAGTATACACGTGCTGCATTTATAACAAACCGGTGTGCTCGTGTTACAGTTATGGCTAAAAATATCAAAGATTTGCCACAATTTGAGGTAAAAAGGACACAAAAATATCAAGGGTATTATGTGGCACAACCTGGAATGTTCTCTAAAATTTGTTTGGAGCAAGTGTAGTATGTTTGTATCAGTTTGGGGTTTTTGGTGTTATTAAGCCAAATTTCAATAAAGCATTATCAAGGTCGAATAAAAAATAAAGTGCAGAATAATTGAAAAATCAAAAATCACATCAAACCCACGCTAAGCAGTTGAGCCCTCGTTGGAGAGATGAGCCAAATTTGGATAGTTACCCAATCGTGGCCAATCACTTGATCCTCGCCGTAGGGATATAATCCATATGTCTTGAAGTGAGAGCTAGAAAGCACAAGGATGATCTTTTTTGTAAAGATTAATACAACGGAAAACCTTAAACTGGTATTTTTGTGATAAATTTATTCAAAATTAATATTTTAACCAAAAAATTCTAAACTGATATATATATAATAAATTTACCTCAAATAATTATAAAAAAAACCCAAAATTGATATATTTGTGACAATTTTATCCAAAACTAGTTTTTCACCCCTAAAAATTTCAAATTGATATAATAAATCGAATTAATACTACAAAAATCACAAAATACAACTTTGACAAATGGAAAGTAAAATCCCAAATTACTACACCGGTCAATTGTCTTGTGTTATTTAACTCAGAAATTTAACAGTAAAACTTAACAGAAACTAACAGAGATTAAATTTGTCTTAAGCATACTAATTTAGGGTTAAATTATTAAAAGTGTACCAATTTGGGATTTTTTATGGTTAAAAAATTAATTTGGGGTAAATTTATCATATGTGTATTAGTTTAAAGTTTTTCTTAGTATTAATCCTTATTTAATGTCGAAAAAGTGATTGTCTATGGACAAGCAAAAGGAACCTCAATTGTTTATATTAGCAAACAATTTATAGCCATCACTATTCGCTGCTTGGGCCGGATAATCTATTATCAGATCACCTAATCTGTCACACCATTGATTGATTAATGTGTATTGCGTATGATCACCTCTTGCTTGAAGTTGAAGGTATTGTTTTGGGGTAGCCCGGTTCATTCCGACTTCTTTGCAATTACCTGGGGGTCAAGTTCGAGCGTCGCTAATTATCTGTTTCGGGTGCACGGTTGACATTAGAGCGTGATCTTCCGATTGTTGGGTCTGTGTCTGAAAACGTTCTTCCAATCTTGTTGTTCCTTCGATCTTTGTTGCAACTTTTCGAGCGCCCAAGGAGTTAGACACGCTTGTGACTGCCTAAAACTAGGCGACGCGTCACGACCATGCGACAGTTTCACGTTGAAGGGTAAGAGGAGACCTACAAGGAAAGAAGCCAAAAGGGGAATACCTTCATGGGGGCCATGTACGGGCCAGATTAGGTCTTGGGTCATTTTACTAATCGCATTAGCCCCCGTGATAATAACACCATACAAAGAAACGAGTCGATTTTAAAGCAAAAGAAACTCTCAAAATTTAGCAACGAAATTGATCCAGATGCATGTCACGAGCAAATCTTAATTGGTCACGCACGCCACATCGACTGTTTACTCTTTCGCTTAAAACAACTTTATAATTCCTTTAACGTGCCTCACTCATCGGACTAATCTGCCCTGTCCAAAAGCTCAGATCGCAGCACCCTCGATGTCCCGACACGCGCCCCTTCACCAACAGTGGCAGCAACGTGGCGACTCCATAACCCTTTTCTGCAGAAAGTAAGGAGCCAACAAATTCTCCCTTCAAAAACCATGGCTATTTCTATGAATGCGGATGCCGCAGAGGTAATGGGAAAAATAATGTACATTAATTAGATTTTACTCAGCCTCTTGAGTGGAAGGGTTTCGACGACGGTCTTTACGTAGGCATTGAAGCACTCTCTGCAGGAATTAGGCATGACATAAGACTCATGGAGCCTCCGAACGTCATCGATGCTTACTCTCACAGTCATTAAGTTGGTGGTCTGTCACACAAGATAATATTTCATCCTCTTCATAAGAAGATTCCATCTGTTTATTTGATTCTTAGTACAAGTACTTTTCCCCATCATCACAAGTCTCACACACAGTATCAAAAATCTCTTCCTCATTTTTCCTCTGGTTTGCCATTAATGGGAAGAAGCCTCATTTTTGTCAATAGCTTCTCAAATTCTTCATAAAGGAGAAAGTTCTAAGTTGTTGGCATTCATCAACAGTGACTACTTCCCATTCTGTTTGTGTCAGAATATTTATATCCTTAACAATGGCCTTTAGAGGGCATATAAGCACTTGAAATGCTATGGAAGCCCCTTCCTCAAAGAATTGCACGTTCCTATTATGTCCACGAGCATCTTCACTTCCATTATAAACTGCAACATCAATAGTCGGTGCCCGACGAAAAAAAATTCCAAATTCCATGAATAAACTAAGGTACAACGTGAAATGATAAGAAAAGGAAGACAGCCATCACATTTGAATAATAAAACAAATGATGTGATCTTGGAAATGTGTTCTTGGTCATCTACTAGAAAAAAATGATGGCTCATCTTCCAATATTCGAACGGCTTATTAATGGGATATGCACAAATGTTCTTTGGGAAATAACATCCTAAAAGTTTGCTACGATGGATTGGCAACTGAATAGGACTCACATTTTTTTGACTTTGACTTCGGAGAATTTTCTGCTTCAATGCACGGTCAAGTAGAGGGATTTCTAAAAATCAACCATCACATATAAGCTGTGAAAGAAAGACATTGTCACTTAAGCAAATGAGAAGGGATCTCTCGGTGAGACCATCTCTTCTAATGAAAGCAAGGCAATGAGACTTTGCCCCCAAAATCCCCACTTAAAAGGGTTAAGTGTTCATTTGTAAGAAAAAACATCATGGAGAGATCCTTCCATGATTTATCAATCCAGTGCCCTTTAGATTTTACAAACCAACTCTGTTCCAATCATCTAGTTTTGATCAATTTTTCTACAAAGTTGTGCTTTTAATTTTGAAAAGTTTATTCATTAAAATAAGAATCTACTTTCGGAAACTCTTCAATTTTGAAAAATTAATGCACACAATGTTATTTCAATTCAGCATCTCAATATGTAAGATTAACTTTAAAAAATTAACTTAGAAAAATGATTTCTAACCCATAATTCAAAATTCTGACAATCCACTTTTACTACGGGGTCAAACAAGAAATATTGGCCTATGCCACTTGTAGGAATTAACTGGGCGCTCAATTGATTTCCATAGATTTTGCGAAAATGAAATTTCAATTCAAAGTATAAAGGTAAAGAGAGAAATGATATTTACAATAGGTGATGAGATTTTTTTTTAAAATCATATAGACATGTGGATGTATTTGCGAGGTTTTGATGCCTAACGGGTAGGATACTATAGGCTTAAGGTTTCCATTTCAACCTAATAGTAAGCCTTTCACAAATATCGCAAACTGTGGGTGGGCTAGCTTGTTTCTTTCGAGAAAATGAGTAGAATTGAGAATGATTGTCTCATTCGCATGAATTGTATTTGGTCCATTCAATCCTCAACACCTCCTAAGTGTTTCGTGGGGTGCAACTAGGTTTAACCGCAAGCTATGTGTGCAAATGCGTAGTGCTAAGGTATATGTAAAGGAAAACACAACAATTAATATCCAAATAGCGCTTTAATTTTATTCATATAAACATTCATTCTTTACACCAACTGTTAAACAAAAATGTTAACAAACAATCCACCATTTATAATTCCCAACCTACATCAACCTTTAACATAATGTTAGTGGACTTACCTCACCTTTGCAAAAGTGCCACCATGAAATCACATTAGTTAACAAACAATTAAGTTTTATTAGGCCAAAGTCCTCGAGTCCCAACAAAATCATCAAGCTGTCATGTCCTATCCTTGGGAGGAGAGAGGTTCAAAGGTCTTTGTTCATAAAACAATATAAGTGGGCATTCCCACAACATACGGCTCGAATACATCGTCTAGTTGGTGATCCACACTTAACCCATTGATTATGAACGTGGGTTCTCTCAAACCCGCACCTCCTTGATTTTCTTAGTCTATGTGTTCAAAAGAAGTCGCCACTAGCCATTGTTGAGGGTTGGCTAGAAAACTAATTAAGATATGAGAGTGTCGTTTTAATATATGCACAACCGGAGATTTTAGACTCGGAAACTTGATTACACTGGTTATGCAACCAACACCATTTCAACACTTAAATTTGATTAAGTGCTAATTAAAGTATTAGGGTAGCTTATTGATGATTTTAAGCTTCATCCTAACCATTCTAAAAATGAAAAGAACAATTTATATATGAGAAACACACAATCAAGTATAATCGTAATAACCACTAGGGGTTTGCCCCAATGGCCACCCTTCCAACATGGAAGGGGGAGGTGAGGGGTTCAAATCCCCACCTTCTCAGGGGGGAATGGGGGTAGGGACGCGTAAGTTTCGAGAGTGGGTTGCGACTCCCACGCCCTGCAAGAGGCATGGTACAAGTCTGTGAGTGAGTGTAGAGTAGGAATAGAGTAGGACTGACAAAAAAAAAAAGTATAATCGTAATAACAAATGCAAACAGCAACCTAGCGTATCCCTAAAAATAAAATTGCATCCAAAAAATCCTTAGGTAAAAGCCCTAAAGGAAAGGATTTTCACAAATTCTAAGAGAAAACTACTCAAAAACTTATTTTAAAGTTTTTTTTTGGAAATTTCTGCATTTTTTTTGAATTTTTTTGAATTTCCTAAGAAAATTTATGGATTTCTTGAATTTCCTAAATTTTTTTATGAATTTTTAAATTTTTCGATTTTTTTATTTATTACTTTTAAAAACATTTTTTTAATCTAGGGAAAAAGGACTCTAAATTGGGTCATAGAACGCGGCACGGATATGTCTCTGACCCAAACCCTAATGGTCTGGGTAGAGTTTGAATTCAGTCCGGCCCTAACGACTAGCCCAAATATATGAAATGGGCCAATTCGCCTCTAAGCCATGGTCGTCTTATTAAATAGGGACAGAAAGGTCGGGTCTAAACATTAACTTTTGGGATGTTACTGTTGGGGGTGACAGACAGAGCGACAAAGAGAGAGACAGAGAGGTCGTATTACTAGAGAGGGACAAAGAGGTCGTACTATTCGAGTCTAAAAATCAATCTTTGAATGTTACTGTTGGGGGTGACAAAGAGAGCGACAGAGAGAGAGACAGAGAGGTCGTATTACTAGAGAGGGACAGAGAGGTCGTACTATTCAATTCTGAACATCAATTTTTGGGATGTTACTATTGGGGGAGATAGAGAGCGACACAGAGAGAAACAGAGATAAGTTAGGGCTAGTGAAGGGACAAGGACACCGCCATCTCCAGTCTCAATGTGTGCATTCTTTCTACGCAGTGTCATCATGAACTGGGGATGGCAATGTACTTGTCCCTTCACTCTGTAGCCCTAGCTTATCTCTGTCTCTCTCTGTGTCGCTCTTTATCACCCCCAACAATAACATCCCAAAAATTGATGTTCAGACCCAAATAGTACGACCTCTCTATCTCTCTCTAGTAATACGACTTCTCTGTCTCTCTCTCTCTCCGTCGCTCTCTCTATCACTCCCCAACAGTAACGTCCCAAAAATTGATGTTCAGACTCGAATAGTACGACCTCTCTATCCCTCTCTAGTAATATGACATCTCTGTCTCTCTCTGTCGCTCTCTTCGTCACCCCTCAACAATAACATCCCAAAAATTGATGTTCAGACCCGACCTCTTTGGCCCTCTCTAATAATATGACCTAGCCTCTCTCTCTACCTCCCACACGAGCAATCCAACCCGTAGGATTATACTCGGCCCAACCACTAGCCCGCGGTCTAACTCGGCCAACTATATCTGACTCATTGGCCGGGTTTGACCCCTTTTCTATCGTAACCGAATTTTTATTCTCTATCTTTTTATTTGGATTTTTTAAAATTTCTTGCCTTTTTTTTTTTCCTATTTTTCTTTTTCAGCATCTTCTTCATCTCGAAGCTTGCTCACACCCACTTCTTTGCAACTCACCCGAACCACATTCCGCCTTCGACGATGTCTCTTGCCTTGAGCTCAGGCCACCGCACTTCACCGGTCGTCCACACCAACTGGCACCAACCACTAATTAGCCGGTGATTACTAACGTTGCCGGACTAGCTCCAGCAATGGGATTTTCACAACTATAAAGACATGTATCATAGAAACCTAATAAAACTAGCGTAGAAATCACTCGAATGTATATTAAACGAAGAGGAATGGACCGACTATGGCTGGCCTCTAACCGCAAGCTTCACCGGCATGGGAATAGATTTTCCAGCAATGAGGCTTTTGTCCACGGCCGACTTGTTAACGCGTATATGCCATTAAAACGAAGGAAAACGCAGCATTACCTTCTATTCTGTCGATCAATGAAGTGAGCATAACCCAAAATCGGATCAAAACAATATCACACAGCGAATCACACAAAATCCATTTCGGAATCTCACTTAGGCATTTGATCGAACGTGTGACGTGCGACTTAAAACATGAACTCTATGCTAGGTTTCGGAGCAATTCTCAGCTTGGCAATGATATATCATACTCCAAATCATCAATATACACTATAAATCAGCTTCAGCATCACACGATTCGCCCAAAACCTCGTCGATTTGGTCCAATACTCTCAAACTCGGTATGCTAGAAAGAAGCAGGGTGATTCGGGAGAACCACCGGCGAACGGAAAGAAATTCACTCTCGGTCTCTCGCTTCTCTCTCTCTCTCTCTCTCGAGCACCCCTTTTCTCCTCTAGCCGAGCCAACGCCTTCAACAGGATTCTAGAAGCTCTCGTATTTGGTAAATTCCTTCTCATTCGGTTACCCTTCATTGCGTCCCGGTGGCTTCCTTACGCTCACAGCCTGAACGTGCAAAAGGGAGAGAAGAAACAGCAAAGTGGCCAGGCCCTTGCTGCTTCGGATGGGCCAATGATGAGAAAAAAATAAAACGAAGGGAATGGGCTGGATTTGAGAGAAAAGAAAAGGATTGGGTCCAGAACGAAATAAAAAGCTGGGTGGAGGGAATTAAAGACTGGGCTGGATTCGTAGCGGGCCAAGAATTCGAGTAAATAAAAAAATTTATCGATTTTTTTTACTATATTTTTGTTGTTTTTAATTTTTGTCATTTTTATTTCTTGTATTTTTGCAGAAAATGGATGCCTAAATGGTTGACAAAAATCTCAAGTGTCAACATCTAGAAATGCTAATGAGTTGAGGCAATGAGACTAGGGATGTTTTTCTCAACTTGGGGAGGAAGCAGGTACTCTCGAAAATAGTGTCTTCACACCTCACTAGAGTTAAGATGAAGAGCTAGTCAACGACTTCAAGCTCTTCTAAGTTATTGAGGTTTTCTAGTAGGCGAGGTGTGAATATGATAATCAACTGAGGACATGTGACTAACGACAAACATTTAAGATGAGACAAATTTTCTCAATGCAGTAACCTCTCATAAATGGGCCTCAAACTCTCCATACACATATGTAGAGATACTCAAGTGATTTGGGAAACCATCTATCATTCTCCCATGTTTCCAATTCGGTTTCACTTCAATTGAATATGATAATCAAATGAGGACATGTGACTAAAGACAAACATTGGATTTGTATTGCTTTGAAGTTTTTAGTAATATAATCTTTAAAAAAAAAAAAAAAAAAAAACATAAGAATAAGATGTCTTAAATTTGGTTAAATATAAAAATATTTTATTAATATGGGTCGGGTCGAGTATGGGTCGAAAAATTTCCATTAGGCATAATATTGGTCATAAATGGATTAATGGGTTAATTTAAGTCGGACCATTAATGACTTGACCAGACCAGATCCGATCCACTTGTTTAACAGCTCTAATTAAGAGACACTAACTTAAATATAATACTAAGATCTAATTATCCGAACGAGACTATTTTCTAAACATTTTCTATGTTTTTAATATTCCTAATTTTTGAACTTTTTTTATTATTAAAAATTCTGACATTGTTCTAGGCTGTTGAGCCCAATCTGAATATGGTCCAACATGTTTTCACAAATCTGGGCCAAAAAATACGATTGGGCTTTCATACAAAGCCCCTTTTAGTTCTAAAGCCCTTTTTTTTTTTTTTTATTTCTTATTTCCTCTCTTCTTCTTTTTTTGGAACCGTTCATTTTATTCCTAAGCCGAGAACCAAGCTCACCATTCGTAGATGTTTTTTTTTTTTTTTTTGGTAAGTCACCATTCCTAGATGTTTGTTTCTTATCAAGCCTAGTAACTAAAGCTTTCAAATTATCAACAAAATGGAACTATTCGAAAGTAATTCAAGTTCGAAAATTGAATTGAATTCCACTATTGAAACAATCCTAAACATCCGGAATCCACTACTCCTATTTTTATTATTCTCCTCCTTATATCTATTTTCTATGCTCATTGTCTTCCTCTTAATAGACCGAGAATACAAAAAACCATAGCCATATCAAAACACCAACAATCAAACTTCCCTTCACCAAAATATCAGCATGTTACTTCACCATCAATCACCTATTGTCTATCACGGGATCTCCATTATCAAGCGTTGCATTCGCCTATCAATATCAACCACCAACAAATGCCATCCCTACTTCTCCTCCATCAATCTCTACTGTGCACCATCGTCATTCACTTTTACCGAATAGCTCTAGTATTGAACAACTCCTCTAAGATTGTTTTGTTCAAAGCTCAAGCAATCAGCAAAACTCGTCTATATCTAAATTCAAGCATATCCTTAACCCTCCCTATTGCATTTTACATAAAACACAGCATGTACATTTAACGATGTCAAGCAAAGAATCAATGAAAGGAATTCAATGATAGAAGAAATTTGAATGCACTCTTTATTGTTCGAATTGATATCAATCACGTGTGGCACGATGGAGTCGTTCCCTACACACGAAAAGTATATAAGGTGTAGATGGTACAGGTTCTTCATATTATTTTTGTTTTTTGTTATAAATGATGCATAAGATTTAGATATTCATGCGGAGTGTTACAACTTCTGGGTAAGTTAACAGAGAACAAGGAAGACTAAGGGGTAAGTATGAGAATGGGAAAATTATCAAAAAAGTCTTATCTGTACTACAATTGTGTTAATTCGGTCATCTTTTTTTTTTTTTTTTTGCTAATTTAGGCTTAATTTTTTTTTGCATTTGTGTTAGTTGTTTTTATTACTAGCTATTCACATTCATAGCGACAAATCAAGGATATAGTTGAATGACACACCTTGATGGATGAACGTCCTAAAAATAGGCTTGCCTCCACACCGTTTGTCACGGGCAATCAACAAGGAACCATCCAGTGCAGCGGGAATAACAGAAGCCCAGAAGCTTGAGAGAGGAAAGAAAATGAAATGTTCATATTTCAATTTCAACCACGACAACATAAGAAAACTTCACATATACTCAACGACCACTAAATTAAATGAGGCCTCGAGTTGCTACTCAAATCAATAGGCAATAGAAAGTTGCTTACAAGAAAGATAGGTGCATTTAAATACATGTAGCTGCATTTTCAAACTCTTGCACCATATTTACAGATCAAGGTCTTATCCTATTGCTACAAGAATAAGCAAAATTTCAAATGACTAAAATAACAATTTTGTCAATGTGAGGGATAAATAACCAATCCTGAAAGGAAGTTGCTAGCCTGAGGAGAGAAAAACTCACTTATGATGCACTAGTTAGGTGCAGTAGCACAATGAAATAGACCTGGAAAAGGTGGCAACAGAAATGCAATGAACAGGGCAAGTTAGTCATTACAGTTTCCTATAAATTCTCCTTTCCCGAGTATGCTTCTCTTCTAATTGACTCTGCCTTCTTGACATGGATATTCTGGAAAGTAATCCAAAAATGTTTTGCTGCCTAGTGAATCAACTCCGTGGAATAGGAAGCTCGGACTTCATTCTATGTTTCATGACAAGAGATAAGTAATTGCAATTCTAATATGCAATGGGGATGTAGATGTACGAATAGCTGTAAATGACATTTCTATCTTTGCATATGTCTCCCCTAATAACCTTTTCAAAACTTCATAACCCGGATCTTCGACTCAAAAATCAAATAAATTATAGATTGAAAAGGAATCAAAGAAACATAAGAGCAACGGCATAATTTTAGATGCACCTATAACAACACTTCGCTTAATACTTTAGACCATCAGTGGTAGCACTGGTCTCTGCATGTGCATGTAATAAATAAACTTCGCAAGTAGGCTGTAGATGAAGATAGGGGAGGAGATGAGTGACCAGGTGATTAACCTTTTCTGCTCTCAAAGTCGGATACCGATGCTGCGCTTCACGGTTGGCTATAATTTGAGATGCATCAGTCTCCCTTATTCCTAGGTCCATCAAAACAAGCCAAGCATGAGAAGAAAACAAAAGTCAGAGGAAATTAAATAAAGAAATATTCTAGCCTAAAAGAAACAATGCAATCCCTTGAAGAGACAATTTATTGAGCGACGTACCTTGAGATAATCCACGAATGCAGGGTATCAAACGTCATGCATGTGTTGACTAGACTTAAACCTGGTCCATATGACTATTGGTGAGAAGAATCTCAACGTTTCGCCCGTTAATTTTCCAACCCATGGTAAAAGCTGCATAAAGTGGTGTTCAGCTGAAACGTCCAAAAAGGACAGGAAAAAAACTAAAAACTCTTTGAATGTTACTATAAAACACAACAAACAACTGACCTCAGCATACTTGAGACATCAGGCCTTCGTAGCACTTATCTTTGTATTCTTTGTGCTTGACGACGTCATATAGAGGGTCAAGGTCCCTGCAAACAATATTATAGGGCAGATCAGGAAGCCTTATGTACAGCAATCAAAGTTAATGTAGGATTCAAGGGCGATGGGTAGCATTCAGCACCTGCTGACCCGGTCTTGATGATAATTCTTTACACCAACCAAGAAGGATATCATTTATTATTTTCTTTCTATATTCAACTATTATAAAAGAAAATTGAAATGCATCACTCCTGTTTTGAGAAATTTAACATTGTTGAAATACTTATTGCACATCTTAACAACAAAACTATAAGCTCCAACAAGATGCTAAGCTCATCAAGGAGCATTACATATCTCAAGCCATATCTGAAGCCGGAAGTTCACTATTGCACATCTAGCTTGACAAACACTGTCCAGCATACTACACATGGATATCACATGCACATGCACATGCACATTTGCTCAAGACATACAGTTGACCATAGAGCACATGCAAAGTTGCTGAGCACATATAGTTGACCATAGAGCAAGCAACTGCTGTCATTTTCATCAACTCGCGTTGTTTCTCACAACAAGGAATAAGTTAAAAAACAAGAAGAAAGAATTATTCTTACAGAACAACTATAATTGTCCTTACAGAACAACTATTATTGTCTCGGCAGCAGCGAAAAAGTTGGCACAGAATATAGGCAGATCATATTCTGGTTCTGGAAACATAGCAAAATGCAAAACCTGCATAGAGTATCTTCAGAAGAACAAAATGAGGTCGCTAAATATCATAGCAAAATAATGTGTTCAAGGACACTTACTTGAACAACCAATTCCTCCATCAGCACAAGTGGCAAATCTAATTAGAGGAAAAGCTTTACACGGAAAATAGTATCTTCCAAAAACATGAAAGTTTCCATCAGTGAAAAGTCAGATCAATTAATTCTACACTTAATTCAAAAACTATCAAATTCGTACATCCATATGGCACCAAACTTCCTAAAGTTCCAATAACAAAAGAAGTGAAGCCAAAGTACAGATTAAGCACAACCGTCCTCTCTCTCGAAATTTCCTCTGACCATCATGTTAAATTTACAGGGGCTTTTCTGGAGCTACAGACTGGAACTACTAGCTACTTTTGCTTAAAAACCATGTCTAGATTCTGTAGACTGATTCCTCATAATTTATATATCAAGTGGCAATGATATTAGACAATCATAACTGCGGTCCCTTGCTCCCTTGAATGCTCAAACTCTGAAGCAACCTTATTTTCGGCACTTCACACGACAACAACTAGATCTCTGTTTTATCATCCAGTGGCATCATGGAGCCGAACCTTTCCTAAGGACACGAAGAAGGACAAGCCTTGATTAACCAAACAAACGGCAAATAGAGCAGATGCCCAGAGAGCAAACCAAAATCCGGCGACAGACATTCACAGTCAAGCATCTCTTACACTTGATTCCTTGGTAAAATAGGAATTAGAACCATTATATAATTAATGTATATTTTCGTTTATTTCTTTTCTCTTACACTTTAGTATAATAAATAGAGTAGTGAACATGTACAAATCGATATACAGAAATACAAAATTGCAATCTTCCTCTCCATTCTATTTCAATTTCGTTTATGTAATCAATGTATACCTCCGTTCGTTTGTCACGTTTTTTCACCAAAGAACCATCCAGCACAGCGGGAATAGCAGAAGCCCAGAAACCTGAGAGAGGAAAAAAAGTAGAAATGTTCAGATTTCGATTTCAACCATGACAACATAAGAATGAAATCGAGTGTGTGTTTATTCCTTGAATTCCTCCTTTTTCTTTGGCTATTCCTTTTCATCTTCTTCCCCCGGATTCCAGGAATTCCAAGACGGAAAGCTGTTGGTTATCTTTCGCCCAAAAGAACCAAAGAAAAAGGAGAGGAGGGGGGAGGTAGTGGGGTGGCCAAAACCGTTAACAAGAGAGGTAGTGGGGTGGCCAAAACGGTTAACAAGAAGACACGATCGAAGCAAAAGACCAATTATCCGGACGCACGATGCTTGTAAAAACGACATGAGCATTCGAAAAATCAACCTTGAAAACAGATCGAGGTTTTCTCCGTAGGGGAAGGGCAAAACAAGGAATTCGCCGTGCCATGTGACTTTGCTTGCGTCGCTTGACGATGCAGCGACGCGGCGGGTCCACCCCATGCCCCGCAAGAAGGCCGTCGCACGAGAAATAGAGATGGATGTGAGTTGCGTCGTTGCCTAAATTTAAATTTAACGTTGTCCTGTTGATTAATGCTGCGAAAAATTTTAATCTATGTGGATATCCAAAATTCATTTTCTTATCACTAAAATTCTTAAATTCAAGCATTCTTTAGAAAGTATACTTTTGTTAGGCCGGCATGAATTCAAGGCATTTTGATGTCATGCTACGTATCATTTAGAGGTATTTTAGCATCTCTCTTCCTCCGAATTTTTATCACTCGGTTCATTCAATTAAGCGCTATAAATTTCATTCTTTTATATTGTAATTTTCAAGTGATATTTTGAGTTAGGCGATTAATTCCTTGGAGGGCAGGTTAGGATTAGGACCGTGGTTTGGAATTTTTTAGTCTGGAGTAATCATGTCATTATCGGCCATCTTTTTTAGTGCTTTTTTTTTTTTTTTTTTTTTTGGTGATGATGAAAGTTAATTACTTTTTTTTTTTTGGTTCACTGAAAAATCTGATCCCCGTTCTATTCCCTCTATGATGGCGTCAACTCCAGACTTAACGGGTCCAACATCTCCATTTCGTATTGGTCTACATTTGTTCGTGCCCAATTCAACGACATAAAAAAAAATTTTAAAAAAAAAAACTGCAGACTCTCGGGTCTGATTTAGTTACCGTTTCGACCAGTTGTAGGTTGTTAAATTCGTTAATTAGGTCGATAAAAGTATGTGGTAAAGGTGACCGACTCTATATTTTATTGTGGCACTTGTTGGATTATACACCTACCGGTGATCTTGCTCCTCAATACTATTTGCTATACAAAGCCTTTCGTATGTCTATGAAATTTTGTACAAGCCTTTCTCAAGCCTCCTAATCATGTTAACGGGTCGTCGCATTTGTTCCATGAACGGCCGGCCGAGGGGTATTTTTTCCTACTCGCTAGCTTCATCGGTTCATTAATCTGTCTTACTTTTTTTTTTCCCGGCCATCCACTTACTCATGTGAATATAATTAATGGTCGATATGTTTTTGTACGACAAGAAGAGCACCTTCAAATCAAGTACAATCCCAATACGTGGAGTATCTTAATCAAGTTGAACACAAGCTAAAATCACCTTACCGAGTGCTTAATAAAGTACTGGTAACAATATTTTTTTGTTGGTTGGTTTAATAATAAGGTTAATTTACATTTAGACTACATTCCTTATTTTAACATGTTAACACCTGCATACCTCATATCCCTCGTTCGTAGTTAAATATTCTTTTCCTCCACTAACTAGGGAATATGAGAGGCGAAGGTTGCTGCATATTGAGTGGTTTTATGACTTTTGTGCACCAAAGTTTTTCTTCTTTGCTTATTTTGTACTTATCTCGTATCTAGGTCAGCACTAAATAGCACCTCATTCTCATTTAGTCCTCAACCTTTCTAGTTAGAGGCTAGAATTATAGCTTTTATTACAATTTTCTTGTGCTTATTCCACTGCATCTAAGCACAAATTTGATCAAACAAGAATTTAACAGGTTTGATGATTTGGTTGCACCTATATATAATAAAAAAAAATACTCACGGCTTTCCCGTCAAATAGAAAAAACAAAATTAATACCACAAAAAGTCTCAAATCGGTATCTTCGTGTCACATTTACCTCAAGCTAATTTTTATGTCTCAAAACATCCCAAATTAGTATACATATGTGGCATTTATGACAAACTGGTGTGCTCGGGCTACATTTATCCCTAAAAAATGAAAGAATTGCCACAATTTGAGGTAAATGGGGCACAAAAATATCAGTTTGGGATATTATGTGGCACACCTAGATTGTTCTATAAAGTTTGTTTGGAGATAATGTAGTATGTTTGTACCTGTGTTGAGTTTTTGGTATTATTGGGCGAAATTTAAATAAAGCATGTTCAAGATCGAACAAAAAATAAAGTGCAGAACAATTTAAAAACCAAAAATTACATTAAAACAACGCTAAGTATTTGAGCCCTTGTTGGAGAAATGAGCCAAATTTGGATAGTTATACAATTGTGGCCAATCACTTGATCTTTGTCGTAGGGACATAATCCACATATCTTGAAGTTAGAGCTACAAAATAGAAGGACAATCTTTTTCAAAACCTTAAACTGGTATATATGTAATAAATTTACCAAAAACTAATATTTTGACTACAAAAAACTTTAAACTAGTATACGTATGATAAATTTATCTTAAACGACTATAAAAAAACCAAAAATTAGCATACTTGTAATAAATTTACCCCAAACAAATTTTTAAACCCCTAAAAATCTCAAATTGGTATATTTATGACAAATATGTCATTCATTAAATTGGATTAATACCACAAAAAACCACAAAATTAGTATAACTTTGACAAATGGAAAGTAAAATCCCAAATTGCTATATTAGTCAACTGTTACATGTCATCCAACTCAATAATTTGATAGTAAAATTTAGCGGAAACCATCAAAGAATAAATTTGTCTTAAGCATACCAATTTATGTTAAAATTGTCAAAGGTGTACTAATTTGAGATTTTTGGTGGTAAAAAAATTAGTTTGGGATAAATTTATCATATGTATACTAGTTTTGGGGTTTTTTTTTTTTTTAATGATATTAACCCTTATTTAATGTCAAAAAAGTGATTGTCTATGGACAAGCAAAAAGAACCTTGATTGTTTATATTAATAAATAGCTTATAGCCATCACTATTCACTGCTTGGGCCGGATAATCTATTAGCGGACCACCTTATTTGTCACCCCATTGATTGATTAATGTGTATTGCGTACGATCACCTCTTGCTTGAAGTCAAAGGTATTGTTTTG
The DNA here is from genome assembly GCA_014182375.1 of Eucalyptus virginea. NCBI lineage: Eukaryota > Viridiplantae > Streptophyta > Magnoliopsida > Myrtales > Myrtaceae > Eucalyptus > Eucalyptus virginea. Next base: position 3,354,196 of record CM024520.1, on the reverse strand, counting down.
GTGTAGCCCGGTCTGTTTCGAGCATCGCTAATGATTTGTTTCGGGTAAACGGTTGACATTGGAGCGTGATCTTCCGACCGTTGGGTCTGTGTCTGAAAACGTTCTTCCAATCTTGTTGTTCCTTCGATCTTTGTTGCAACTTTTCAAACGCCCCAAGGAGTTAGACATGCTTATGACCGCTTCAAACTAGGCGACACGTCACAACCGTGCGACAGTGTTGCATGGAAGGGTAAGTGGAGACCTACAAGGAAAGAAGCCAAAAGGGGAATACCTTCATGGGGACCATGTATGGGCCAGATTAGGTCCTAGGTTGTTTTATTAATTGCATTAGCACCCGTGATAATAACACCATACAAAGAAATGAGTCAATTTTAAAGCAGAAGAAACTCTCAAAATTTAGCAACAAAATTGATCCAGATGCATATCACGAGCAAATCTTAATTGGTCACACACACCACATCGACCGTTTAATCTTTCGCTCAAAACAACTTTATAATTCCTTTAACGTGCCTCACTCACCGGACTAATCCGTCCTGTCCAAAAGCTCAGATCGCAGCACCCTCGATGTCCCGACACGCGCTCCTTCACCAACAGTGGCAGCAACGTGGCGACTCCATAACCCTTTTCTGCAGAAAGTAAGGAGCCAACAAATTCTCCCTTCAAAAACCTTGGCTATTTCTATGAATGCGGATGCCACAGAGGTAATGGGAAAAAGAATGTACTTTAATTAGATTTTACTCAGCCTCTTGAGTAGAAGGGTTTCCACGACGGTCTTTACGTAGGCATTGAAGCACCCTCTGCAGGAATTAGGCACGACATAAGACTCATGGAGCCTCCGAACGTCATCGGTGCGGTGACACACGGAGCTGGAGATGACAACTTGGGCCGCTCCAAGCTACACGCGGCCAGTATGGTGTGGGTCGCCGCTCTAGCGATTTCTTTGAATGCATCAACTCTCGCAAGAGCGGCAACGAATGAGAAACTACAATTAAAAGACAAGAATGAAGGGAGTACAGTATTGAGTCTTCAAAAATTGAAAAGATAAGATGGTCGGAGTAAGTGAAGATGTTTAGATCCGAGCAATTAGATGACAACAGAATGATACCCATGACTGTTAGAGGTTTTACTCCTATCGTATTACACATGCTGTTTTGTTAGTATTATTTTCCTATACATTTAGTTAAAGTAAGATATACCAACTAAAACACAACGCGCGATTGATCATTATTGACACTTGAATTTTGTCGACCTTTTAGGAATTTTGTCGAGTAGCTGGTAAAACTTTTAAGTCAGAGGCAGAAAGACACTAATTTGTGCATTAATCCATCAGGTTATGTGGAGAGCTGTTAAGCGTGGGACCAGGATTCAGGAGGGACAAATGCGAGGTGAAGTTGATTGGAATTCCATCGACGCATCAAAGATTTCTTCGTAGAAACAGAGGAACATACGGTTCGGCTATTCAAGCAGGTAAGGACTCTTTCCCTAGACATTCTACCCCTATTCCTCAGCTTTTCCGTTGCGGCGATTTTACTTTTCCGGGCATCCGGGTCCCTGCTGTTGTAGCCAGCAGTGCGATCGTGGCCAATACATTAGTTTCCGTGAGTCAACACTCGGAGCTTCTTGATGCTATTGAGATCTAATTGCTCCTGTAAATTCTTCTGCTTTTCCTCATCATTCCTGATAGATGTCGGTAACATCCTGATTGTTAGATCTTATCTAGTCCTTCCACAAGGTCTCTTGATATGCTCTGTAAATTTTTTCGATTGAATGACTTGTAGAAAATGGAAAGAGATCGGATGGATATGTGCATTGTGAACTATAACTATCGAAAATAGTTTGTACGCTATGGAATTCTATAAGATGACTGTTGGATAAGTTTGGGATGCGCTAATTATGTTTACTATATGATGCACAAACTTCTTTGGGCATCTTACTATTGTGAAGAAGACAAACGACCTCAGTCTTGTCCTTTATCATATGACAGATAACTATAATGTTCATTTTCGTCTACTCTACTTTCCAAAGTTTTGCATTTTTTATTCCTAAATTTGGAGCATTGAATTTTCAATTAATTAATCAAGCTATCCTATTCACATGCATTGAATTAAATAAGACATCCACGAAAGGGCTGTAATTGGCGATCGGGATAAAATTCAAAATATGATAAATTTTATTCTATCTTACGTTTGGTGCCTATTTAAGACAGGATAAAGTTGGATATAAAGGAAATATATGCCGAATAAATATATCTCATGAAAGATGTAAGATAAAGCTGGGTAGGATTGTTAATATCTATAATAGAAAAGTTATTTTTCTTCAATAACAAACTTCTTAAATTAACAAATTTAAAATTGTATTTCAATATAATTAATATTTAAATTCTAATGTAAGAAATTAAAAAAAAATGAATTTTTTAATTTAATCTTATTTTTATTTATATATTCGAGTTTAATTATATCATATAATATATATTCAACATATAAATTTGGATAGATTTATATTGATTACATATTTTAGGTGTTTTAGTATTTTAGATATATTAGTATAGTTTACTAGTTAATAAAATTATAGTAGAGAATGATGGAAAGGAAAAAAAAACTAATTAAAAAAGAGAGGAAAATAAATTAAAATAAAAAAGCAAGTAAAAATAAAATAGACGACAGTGTCTCGAGAAATTTTTATCATCTCTATTTGTAAAAAAAAAATTATCCATTTATATTAACATGTTGTTTATACCAAATAATGTATATGATATAATATGAATATATTTGATTTTATTACTCTAATAACCAAATGATGGATCGAATGTAGCAAAATTCCTAGATTTTATATCTTGTCATATTTAGTCCTATCCTTATTGTAAATTTAGACGACCAAACATAGCCTAAGAGAAGGTACATGGCATCTAAGAGCTAATTGACTAGAAAATATTGAGATTGTCATAGCTAAATAAAGCAATTGACTGAATCAAAAAAGGAAAAAAGGATTGCTCACGGCACTCTCTCTCCTCAAAAGCAAAAAAAAGGAAGAAATGATCATACTTGAGTCTGATTGCAAGTCTTTAGTTCATGTAATAAAAGCTCAAGTCAGTGTAATTAGGAATCACGTGCTCTTTTCACGGAAGCTCGTAGAATCATGGGCCGGTTCAAGTATATCTCCTCAGCCCATTGCACAAGAGTCTCCAATAGTATGGAGGACTGGACTCGTAAGGTATAATATCTACTAAAAACTTTACCTTTTAATTGGGTAGTCCATCCATCTCAACCCCTTTGGAATCTTCTTTGTTTTGATGCCTCGATTGTAGGCTTTGGTGTTTGAAGTACTTTGGGATTTAATAAAATTTTGTTTGAACAAAAAAAATAAAAATAAAACAATTGACCATTCACTCAATCCTGTTGATGTCAATTTTGAGAAGATTGTTATATTGTCAAATTTATAGTAAGGTGTAATTATAACTACTAGTTGTGACTCTCAAAGTTGTGCGATTGGATGAAATATCAAGATATTTTCGGCATAAATCAACCCCCCGCCAGAAAAAGAAACTTTTTTATTGAATTACTGCTCGCTCGTTCGCTGAAAATTCGAAGGAGAGAAGAGAAAGAACAGAGAGAACTTCATTTTGGTTGCTCTGTCGAGGTTTTGCTCTTTCGTGTTGGCGTATTCAACCGCAGAAATGGCGTCCTGGGCGTCTCAAATCCACAGCCTGGGTCTAGCTCGAACTAGGTCGTCTTCAAGAACCCCCAAGAGAGCGAATCGCCGATCAAGTTCCTTGTTTAGAGGAACTATTCCGGCTCATTATACAATATCTTGTCAATCTTTCCTTAAAGAGAACTGAATATATATCTTGCGGAAGTTTTTCTCGCTGTTGCTTTTGTATGGTCCACATCATAAGATAATCATCACCTGATGATCATTCTTTTGAGTTTTGATTGGGTTGTGTTGCACCGTTTTGGAGTTAACTGGAAAGTGCAGGGCTCCTCCTAAAATCCCCCTTATCTTTTCCCCATGCGCCTCCGCCAAATTCCCAACCCTCCCTCACAACGTGAGAGGTGTTTTGCTTGATACTCATCAATGATAAGTCTTTATAACTATTAATAGCAATCAAAATTCAACTTTTGTTTTTTTATTATCAAATCCATTTATCATTAAAAATATTTGGAAACTGTTCATATATAAAATATAAATTATTTATTTTGATCAATTACCAAATATTAATTTATTCATTTGTTTTGTACTTGTCATATTATAGTCAATCGAATATGTTGAATTATTGTCGATATATCAATTTTGTATATTGGCAAACACATTATCATGGGCACCTTATGAAGGCCGTGCCACTCGACACGAGAGAAGATCCAATCTATGCAAACCGTTTTAATTGTCTTTGTCAATGGCTTAATAGATGATCTCAACGAAACTATTGATAACCGCCCTAGAATTGCAAAGGAAAATCTGTTAGTATCTACGTTCAATCTGCCCTCATCTATTTGTTGAACAATTTAAATTTTTGAAGCTTTCAACTAGTGCTAAGTTATGTTGTTTTTAATCATGCCTTCGTGTCCATTTAAGAGTTAACCTTGTGAGTAGTTATGAAAGTGCATGTAAACAGAGTTTGGTGTCCATCGCATATTCTTCTCTCTCGCCTGCACAAAGATGGCAGCCTCTACAGCTTCTGGTACAAGCATTGAAGCGGAAATAGTACACGTGAGTGTCAGGGGCCAGGTATGATGACTTCTTCTGTACCCTCTTCTTTCCTAGGGTTTTTTTCTTTATGGGCTTGTGTATCTTTAATATGTGCATAGGGCTGTGATGGTGCGATGATGTTGCTTTAATTTCTTCAGTGGGTTAGCTTGATTTCATCAAAGGTTTTTCTTTCTAGGCACTTGTGTGTCTTGTGTGTGCTTGGGTCTGTTTGTTTTCTGCTTCTAGACGTTAGGTCAGCTAAAGATCTGATTTTTATAGCAAGTGATGGTGGAGTTTCAGTTCTTGCTCTTTTTAGCTAGGACTCATGAGTAGATCATACAATTGTTTTGTGCGGCTAGAGTTGTTTAAACACAAATTTAGGAGTAATAAAGGATGAGGGCATAGAGTTCACAAGGTTTCCATCAATGTGGCATCCTTTTGCAAAAACTCAGAATGCCCTAAAATGGAAAAGAAATAGTTCAAAGTGGAGACTTGTGTTTTAAAATATTTGGTGAGATGCCATATTGGCTATTTGTCCTGCTGTGTTGATGGTGATTAGCTCGCACATTGTGAATCCGATGTTTCATGTAGACCGCCGGTTCCTTTTTGTTCCTTCCTTTAACTCACGTAGGTCAATGTCGTAAGTGTAGGAGTCACAGTGATTCATGCACTTAATTTTCAATCTAGTCTCTAGTACCAAAGCAACAGATGCAGGAAGGAGGATATTGTATTTAATTTTCGATCTAGTCTCTAGTACCAAAGCAACAGATGCAGGAAGGAGGATACTGTATCAAAGCCCTCAAAGTAGAATCAACAAGTGAGGGAAATTAAAAACGGTAATAGTGAAGATGTATTGATTAGAGCAATTTTGAATGGGAAGATTACATCCACTCTTCACATAAGTCACATGTGAATTTATTCACTCCGATGTGTTGTCTATTTCAGTGCTGAGCATCTTGTTCAACTTGCCGGACAATCGTGCGCTTTACTTCAAAATGAACAGGAGAGTGAGGCTATCTAAGATGTTCAACATCTATTGCGAAAGGCAACTACTGGATGTGCAGAACGTGTAGTTTCTCTATGAAGGCAATCGCATTACCAGCAATCAAACCCCTCAAGAAGTAAGTATCGACCACGTGGGATCAACTTCTACATAACTTATTAGTAGCATCACTTCAAATTCATTTTATATTTCGTCGTAACCCTGCAGTTGGGATTGGAGGACCACGACGAAATTTGCGCTTTCGTCCACTAGTTGGGAGGCAGAAGACAGCTGCACGAACAAGTCACATGGTGAAAGGACATTTCTTCTCTGCTTTTATGAGACATCCAATGAAATAAAAACCATCTAGAAAGTACGAAGGAATTTCTGATATTTTAAATTACATTATGTATATGAATCCTTGGACTCGCTCTCTTTTACCTTGATTCTCCATCCATTATCACAAAACAATACGCCTGCATGCATGTACTCTTTCAACCAAAAACACAGCATAGGCCACTAGGGTTCCAGTAGAACGCCAGACTAATAACTGCTGAAAAGCCATCCATCTTGCAACGATATAGCAATGAAGCAGAATGTCAAGTATAGTCCTTCAAGGGCACTCAGATGGGCTCCCAAGAAGTGACACAAGTAAACTTTCCCTGAGCAGCTCCTCACCAATCCCAGTCAAACCATGTAAACATTCCCAAGTGTATCTCATCACTAGATGAAATGGCTTAACCATTTTGTAGTGTCCTAAAACTGTGGCAATGTCCAAGCGCACCTACAAGTAGAGTATATATCTGATCAATAACCTAAATATTGGACAATGCTATCATTTCACAACTAATCCATATGATCACTCAAAACATGCAAGTCAGAACTACTTGCGACTTCACAGAAATTCCAAAACACGTACTCAAGTAAGGCATTTCATGTTCAAAGTTCAAAAGTACTCAGGTAATGGCAGATAGCACCAATTATTTTGCGTCATAAGATTTGGTTTGACCGATGCTGCCAGCTTTTGAATAATAAGTATCCAAAAAAGAAGGATAGATTGTTGTCACCCTATGGCGTATCAGTTCCTTGAATCATTGAAGGGAAAATTTGAGATTGAAAAGTCAGATGTATAAAGAATTCTGCTATTTTTTTTTTTGGTCAAAAAAGAATTCTGCTATTTTTTTTTTTTGGTCAAAAGAGAATTCTGCTATTTGAACATCTAGAAGTACCTTGTCAAAAAAAAAAAAAAAGAACATCTAGAAGTACGGGTGACTTGTTCTAGGACGTGTCAATTCCATGGCAAGAACCTAGTATCGACCCTGGAGGCCTTAGTTACAATTGATCTACAACTGGCCTAGACTTGAGCAATGGAAAATAACATACAATATCTATAATTCGATTTCCACAAAAGCTCTTCCCTGGAATTGGGCAATTCGTTTTTGAGGCTGGAATTGGGAACCGAATCAATTGTATTTTTGAGGCCAGTTTCCAGCCGGTTTCCAATCGGGGTTCCAGTAATACTCAAGAATTGTATTTTTTTTTTTTTTTTTGGGGGTTGTGAAAATCAGGTCTTACATATCATTGATGATATTTTATAGCTGTTGTCAAGTAAACTCTTGTGAGCTTAGTGGTATTATGCACACACCTCATACTTGAGCCCACGGCTTCCAATCCCTCTCGGTTGCAACTTGCTATTATATTTTTCTAAAATAAGGTGAAAGACCGGTTCTGAATTGGTTCGACCCTAGAACCACCTTGGTTGGTCATTTTCAAGGTCCAATATGTGGTTTTAGTACAAGAACTGGGAGCCAAAGCAGATAAAGGCCGACTCTAGGGTTTCATTATCGAGAAGTGAACCGATTTTTTTGCGAACTGACTTGGAACCGGACTCGATCAGAATGGCTCTAGCTGGTTTTTGGCTTGAACTGGACTTGCTGTGCACCGCTAATCCAAACTCTCCATCTAACTTCACGAATATAAGATGACAAACAATAAAATCTAGTCAACAGCAGGACAGAATTGAAGTTTTAGAGCAATATGTAACTCTTTTATGTGTCCATAACCCACCTACAACTAAGCAATTATCAGGAGTATCGGATAATAGATTTTGGGCTCGTATTCTCTCATCTTAACACCTTTCCCTAATATTAAAAGATTATTATGAGCGTCAAATATTGAGCAACTTAACAATTTTAAATGAGTACTGGGATTTAAGGTCTTGTTATCCGGTGGATATACATCCTCTGTACCCTGCTTTATTTTAAATGTGATTAACCATGAAATTTTTTCTATTATTATTACAATTAACCATTGAAGTCACTTGAAATGCTATAATAAAACTGGTAGCGGATTTTGGTTCTCGCAATTAAACATGAAGCCGTAGATGATGTGAATGGAAGTAATTTAGATAGATCACTTTCTTTATTAAACTCTAAACTACTTCACTAAAGGAAGAAATAGATCTGGAGAAGTATAAAAGAAGTTCGTTCGGGACATGATGAGAGTAGATCTTCCACATACCATGTCAATTATACATAATGATGCTTTGTGAGGAAAGATAACCTAATCAATTGCAAAATATGCAGCGAATTCAATTCTAGAAGTTTAGAGCTTATTGATTCATGTGGAAAAATTAAATAAGCGACAAACATGGTAATGTTAGATATCATAAAGAATTTAACTACAAAGCTCAAATAGGGATTCTCTCATAGATCTATACTTCAAATGATTTGAACTCAGATTCACCTTGAACTCAGATTGAGTTGCATGCTTCTGCGTGTATTTTATTGAAAGATAAAAATAAATGGGATGGTGACGCCTCCTGGGACGTTGCAAAGTAATTCCATGGCGGATGTCGTGTTTCCATGGTGAAGAAAGGTCTAAGATGTGACATCTTGCCTCACATTTATTGGTATCAGAGCGAGATTAATACATGGAGTGATAACGTGCATGGGAATTTTGGGATTGTTAGTTAAGAAAACACCCCATTCTTGTAATTGTTGATTGCTTTCTTAGCTAGTGTCCTCGAGATCTAATCTTTTGTTGGAACTTGCTCTGCAAATTTTCCCTAGAACTCCTATAGCTGCGAAATGAGTGCAAAGATCCCAAGAGGAGGGGCTACTCAAGGCCGGTCAAAACGTTTTCAATCATATATCACTAGATGAAGAAAAACTAATCGTATTCCTAAAAAAATAAATTATCATTGAGTTTTCCGCAAACCAAGCGCAAACATTCCACAAAGAAAAATGCACCTGAGAGAGGACTTGAACAAAAAGCCAAAACTAGAGGCCCAAAAACATGATACCAAATAGATCTTGTTTTGTGATTTCACACTGCATGATCTTTCTCCCTTTGGTTTTTCTTGGGCTTTCTCGCTAATTTTACACAATCACAAGTGTTGCCAAAATCTCATTAGGATAAGTATATTAGAAGTTTTTGAATTTGTTATGAAAGTGCTATTATGTTCATAAAATTAGAAAAAAAATGCAATCAACTCTTAAAACTTGTCAAATTAGTGTAATCAAGTACTTTCATTAACTCGCTTCAACTTTGTTAATGGAAAATATTAACATGGATTTTTTTATACTATTTTCTCTCTTCTACATAGTGATTGTATGGCTAAAATGATGTTGTTTTGATTGTACTAATTTTTAGTTTAATTTATGTAAAATTTGGATTAAAAAACCAGATTAGGACCAAAACAATGTTATTTTGGGCTTATGCTTCTTCAGTCACATCATCGCCACATAAAAAAGAAAAAAGAATAAACAAAGAACCACGTCAATTTTTCCCATTACCAAAAATAGACAGTTAATGAGATTATATTGCACAAATTTGACAAATTTAAAGACTTGATTTCTCTTTTAGTAGGTTTTAAACTTAACTATAAATACGTAATAAGTTTTAAAACTTTTAGCATATCTATTTCAATCTAATCTAAAACCGAGTCAATAAGAACTTGATTAGTCTGGAGCAATTCACAAGAAATATGTTCTACTTCATGGAGTCCGAGTCAGCTGTTGTTCCTAAGAATTCATACATAAATAATCATCGTTTCGTTTTCTCTCAACACTGTCCTTGGCTTCGCTACATGGAACGTGAAGATGCTAAGTACAGAATTTGCCCCTCCCTTTGCTCGTGTACCCACCTCACAAAGTCGCTTAAATCTATATCCGAGCTCCCTCTTGGGGGCAGATCCCCGCTCAATGGCTCGGCCAAAACCCGAGACATCTCCGCTGCCTCCGGTGTCTTCTCCGATTCCCATGCCCTATTCGTCCACCAGCAGTTTAGATTTCACGAACTGCTCTGCGCCCATCGGCCGCGTCAGCATAACCATCCCGATTCTGAGCCCCTCCAACGTCATGTTCCGCCCGCGGTGAGTTAGGAACGCGGGGCCCAACCCTTGTTCACGAGGCCTCTCCCGGTTTGTGGAAATCCCTTTGGCTGAACGTCCCTTCTCTCTTTTAAAGACCACCGCAGGTGCGCATTGGCTTTTGCCACCGCCAGTTTGCCGTGGCCGACTGATCCCCCGACCCTAGGATTGTGCCGCGGCGTGCTCTGCCTCTGTCCCTACTAATTTGCTTCTGTACGTCGCTGTGCTGCAGACGTGTGCGCGACGCGAGGGAAGAAGAACAACGCACGGACCGGGCTGGAGGGTACAGGAGATGGGCTGGCCTGCGCGGGGGAGAAGAAAGAGAAAAAAGGTGGGCCGGGTCTAGCCGAGAAAAGAAATAAGGGGCCGGTTCGACCCGGCCCGAATCCGGCCTGTCTTTTTCATTTTTACAACCATGACTTTTTTAAAATTTTTTTTTTAATTAATATATATTATGTTTTTCTATAAATTCTAGTTCTATTAATGTAAATGCTCCAAATGCCTATGTGCTATGCAATTTTAATGATTTGAATTGTTTTAGGAATTAGAAACTAATCCCTAATTTTTTTATGCAATTAAACCCTAAAGTGATAGCTAAAACTTATGTGCCAACAAACGATTATTTTTTAAAAATAAAATAATTCTCAAATAATTCATTTTTTGCAAAACAAATGAACAATTAATATTGTGTACGATATGATAACTAGTAGCTACATGTGTGATTTGTTTGTTTTGCATTATATATAGATGTGTCAAAATGAGTCTTAAACCAATATATGACCCATTTAAATCATAAATGTGTAATATATGAGACATTTATATTTTCAAAATACTAGTTAAATGGGTTTAAAAATTGAAAAATTAATATAAATGGGTCTTAAATGGGTGGGACTTAGAAGCTAGAACCCATTTCCAATTCAAGCCTTGCACTCTCTCTTTCCCACTTTAACTCTATAAAATGTTTTTTTATTAAAAATTGAAATTATAATTATTTTTATATTTCTTTTTTTTTTCTTTTTTTCCTTTCTTCTTCCTCCTTGTCCTTCCTTGGCTAGTGTTTGGCATGGTGATGACAACCCGTGATCAACTAGGTGAGGCTTGAACTTGCCGACCTCAAATGAGCTTGAGGTCGCCTATGACTAGCGATGATTGAGTCTCGCTGATCTAGCAAGACTCGAGCTCAGCATCAAGCATCGGGTGAGCCCAAACTTGCCAATCTAGTGAGGTGGAAAGCCTCACTAACAACTGGTGAGGCTTGAGCAAGGCTTGAACTTTGAGCTCACTTATGGCTAGTTGCTGGTCATCTGTCAACGGTCGGCCAAAGAAGAAGAAAAAGAGAAAAAAAAAAAATGTAAAAGAAGAAAAGAAAGAAGCAAAAAAAAATAAAAAAAAAAAAAAAAACTAACAATTAGATTTTTCAAAAAATAAAAATAATTTAAAATTATATTTTTTAAAAAAATAAAAATATTAAAAAGGAGTCAAGGAAAATTTAATCATATTTTTCTTATCAAATGGCAAAAAAAAAATTTTAATTTATTTTCAAATTTTAGGCAAAAACCAAAAAATATTGTAATTTTCCTAAAAATATTTCTTGGAAAATATTTAAGAAACAAACCTTTTTTTTTTTAAAAAAAAATTGCCACTAATTTATATTGCATGAAAGTGTTTAAGCAATACCATTTTTTTTTTTTTTAGGTATCATAATAAATAAGCTTTCTTAGGTTTAGGGTTTAAGTTAAAAATTTTATATTAGATAAATTGATTATAAACGTGTTAAATAGATCGATTTGAGTTGAATCATTTGTGATTGACCCAAACCCGAGCTAACCCAACCCGCTTGATAGATCTAGTTATGTACAAAAGCAAGCATGCCACCGAGTCTATTAGTCCTTAAGGAACCATATCCCAAAGATTTAAATCTCAATTATTCATCTAAAACTTTCGAAATTTCTACATGTGAGTGAGATCATCACCCATAAAATTGAGTTTAAGGGCATTTCTATAATTACTTTAAATTAAAGGGAGCAAATAGTCAATTTCTAAGTCTTGAGAGTATTTTAAATTATTTTTTGAGCCTATGGTTATTTTGGTTACTATCATGAGATTGGCCCGAGGTGGACGGAGCCAGCCGTGGCGAGGGACGAAATACTTTATTTCTTATGTTAAAGATAATTTTGATATTTCTTTTTGGTTATCTAAGTCTCTCGAGATTGTACACGTATTACATGTGGATTGTATGTAAATTGCCATTTGATTGTGCATAATCTTGATTTAGATATTATCTTAAAATGGTAATCTAACAAAACTTATAAATAAGATGGTGTATATACATCAAAATATATACAAATTTCATATTTCTTTTTTCCATTATTATTATTTTTAACTTGTTACGGATGTTTAACACTTTCTATAAGATATTTTCATGTACTAAAGATAATTATGATATTTCATATAAATTATTCATGTCTTTTAAGATTGTATGTATATTGCACATATATTGCCATTTGATTATGCATAATCATAATTGACATATTATCATAAAATAGTTATCTAATAAAGTCTATAAATATATTGTATTCTTCATTACTATATACATTGAAATATATACAAATTTCATTTGCCATCCTTCTTCACGTGGATGTCGAGCCTTCTCGTTTCCTTGGTAAAGATCTCATCCATGGGCTTAGCACTTCCACAAGCATTGGCTAAGCTCTTAGGAGATGGTGATAGCAACACGAGGATCATGAGGGAAAGGGTGAGCACAGACTTGATCCCCACCGTCGAGATCGCGAAGATCGCCTTCTTGATTGAATCGAGTGGAAGGCGATTTTTTTCGTAGGAGAAGGTTTGGAGAGTTTTTGCCTTTGGATGGTGATGTTGCACGTATATTTAAAGACCAACGTTAGATGAAGAAGAAGCGGTTGGAGAATTCTCCGATGCAATTGATTTTAGTTCAACAGAAAATCGCCTTTCGCCCAATTCGATCAAGAAGGCGATCTGCACAATGTCGATAGCTGGGATCAAGTCTGCGCTCGCCCTTTCCCTTGCAATTCTTGTGTTGTTGTCTCGATGTCCAAGAGCTTGGCTAGCGCTCGTGGAAGTGTTGAGCCCCTTGATGAGATCTTTAGTCAGGAAACGAGAAAGCTCAATGTCCACATGAAGAAGGTTGGCGATGGAGTTGGCGGTGGGGGTGGCAATGGCCATGGTGGCAGCACTAGTTACACTGGTGGCGTATCATCTATTTGATACCTAAAGGCACTAGCGGGCATAGGCCTAAAAACGGCAAAGCCTCAACAACGAGACCTCAAACGTCCTTTTCAACCATCGAACCTCGCCCATTTGCGTTTGCATGAAACACAAGCTGAATCGAGGATTATGGTTCATGGCAATCAAACTAGGGTTGAAGCAAATGGTAGATCGAGGATTGGGCAAAAATGAGGTTTGATGGGTGAGGTTTGAGGACCTTTGACTCCCATTACTAGACTTATATCCACCGGCACCCACAGGTACTATATAGATGATACCGCAACCTGTGTAACTAGTGCCACCACCACTGCCATTGCCATTGCCATCGCCATCCCCACCCCCACTGCCACCCTTCTTCACGTGGATGTCAAGCTTTCTTATTTCTTGGCTAAAGGTCTCATTTGAGGTTCAATACGTCCAAGAGTGCTAGCTGAACTCTCAAGAGATGAAGACAGTAATAGGAGGATCGAGAGGGAAAGGGCGAGCATGAACCTGATCCCGCCATCGAGATCACGGAGATCGTCTTCTTGATCAAATCGGGCGAAGGCGATATTTCTCATAGGATAACGTCCGAAGGGTTTTTGTCTTTGGATGGTGATGTTGCATGTATATTTAAAGACCAACGTTATATGAGGAAGAAGCAGTTGGGGAATTCTTCGATGTAATTGACTTTAGTTGGACAAACGTTAGACAAGATTCTCCAATGCACGTATATTTTTGGCAAGGGTTGGCAATCGAGGTCTAGGCACGTTGGCTACTAAAGGAAGCCCTTCAATCACGACCTTGCTTCCTAGTTCTCGATCCCTCTCACTCTCTCGATTTCTCTCCCTAGTCCCTGAACCTCCCCAAAATCACCACTTTTAAGCTCGCCTAGCAAGTGTGCATGGCCCTGCCACTGACAGCTTGTTGTGCCAGCCTACCCTTGGCTGGACATCCTACTTGACGGTCTCTATTGCTTTACCTGTCCTTTGTGTCCTTCCTTTAGCGAGCGTGAGGGGAGAGAGGAAGAAAGGGGAAGGAGACTAGGTCGGGGGAAGAAGGAAAATAGAGGAAGTAGGGCCAAGCCTAGGTGAGAAGAAAAAGGAGGAAGAATTATAAATTATAAATTATTGATAACCTTTTGATAGCCTTATAGGATGATGAGTATCTCATAAATGCCTTACGCTTGATGTCCACATCGTAATGCCTAGTGATATATTGCAGGATTCAAAATGATGAAGAAGTTGTTGACAAGAAAACCCAAGGATTTTTTTTTTTTTCAAATTAAGACCCCAAAACGCAACCTAATTATTCAACAAAAGCAAGCAAATCACAACTTAAGAAAGCAATATAAAAGAATCACAATTAGTTGATCCAAGAAAGTAATGAAGAATGAGTAAAAAAGTATAGTATGGTAATGTAACCCGACATGAGTTGGATAAAGAATATGATGTGGCTCTAATATCAAGCCCTAAGATAGCAACCCATGAGCTATAATCAAATTGAATCCAATTATTGTCTAAAAAGTAATCTAAAAACTAAACTATAATCAAGTACTCACTAACATCTCCAAATTACATAAATGTCAATTAAGAGACACTAAGTTAAATATAATACTAAGATCTAATTATCCAATCGAGGCCTATTTTCTAAACATTTTCTTTGTTTTAATTTTCCGAATTTTTCAAAAAAATTTATTATTAAAAATTGGGACATTGTTCTGGGCTGTTTAGCCCAATCTGAATATGGTCCAACATGTTTTCACAAATCTGGGCCAAAAAATACGATTGGGCTTTCATACAAAGCCCCTTTTAGTTCTAAACCTTCAAAGCCCATTTTCTTCATTATTTCTTATTTCTTATTTCCTCGCTTTTTTTTTTTGGAACCGTTCATTTTGTTCCTAAACCGAGAACCAAGCTCACCATTCCTAGATGTTTTTTTTTTAACTAAAGCTTTCAAATTATCAGCAAAATGGAACTCTCAAAGTTTCAAGTTCGAAAATTGAACTGAATTCCACTATTGAAACAATCCTAAACATTTGAATCCACTATTCCTATTTTTATTATTCTCCTTCTTATATCTATTTTCTATGCTCACTGTCTTCCTCTTAATAGACTAAGAATACAAAAAACCATAGCCAGATCAGAACACCAACAATCAAACTTCCCTTCACCAAAATATCAGCACGTTACTTCACCATCAATCACCTATTGTCTATCACGGGATCTCCATTATCAAGCGTTGCATTCGCCTATCAATATCAACCACCAACAGATGCCATCCCTACTTCTCCTCCATCAATCTCTACTGTGCACCATCGTTATTCACTTTTACTGAACAACTCCAATCATTGAACAACTCCTCTAAAATTGTTTCGTTCAAAGCTTAAGCATTGGGCAAAACTCGTCTATATCTAAATTCAGGCATATCCTTAACCCTCCCTGTTGCATTTCACATAAAACGCACATG
This sequence comes from Eucalyptus virginea, assembly GCA_014182375.1. Lineage (NCBI taxonomy): Eukaryota > Viridiplantae > Streptophyta > Magnoliopsida > Myrtales > Myrtaceae > Eucalyptus > Eucalyptus virginea. The sequence continues at coordinate 3,338,465 of CM024520.1, read as the reverse complement.
TACATTTAACAATGTCAAGCAAAGAATCAATGAAAGGAATTCAATGATAGAAGAAATTTGAATGCACTCTATATTATTCGAAATGATATCAATCACATATGGCACGATGGAGTTGTTCCCTGCACATGAAAAGTATATAGGGTGCAGATGGTACATGTTCTTCATATTATTTTTGTTTTTTGTTATAAATGATGCATAAGATTTAGATATTCATGCAGAGTGTTACTACTTCTGGGTAAGTTAACAGAGAACAAGGAAGAAAATAAGGGGTAAGTATGAGAATGGAAAATTATCAAAAAAGTCCTAACTGTACTACAATTGTGTTAATTCAGTTCTTTTTTTTTGTTGTTGCTAATTTAGGCTTAAATTTTTTGCATTTGTGTTAGGTGTTTTTATTACTAGCTGTTCGCATTCATAGCGACTAATCAAGGAAATAGTTGAACGACACACCTTGATGGATGAACGTCCTAAAAATAGGCTCGCCTCCACACCGTTTGTCACGGGCAATCACCAAGGAACCATCCAGCGCAACGGGAATAATAGAAGCCCAAAAGCCTGAGAGAGGAAATAAAATGAAATGTTCAGATTTCGATTTCAACCACGACAACATAAGAAAACTTCACATATACTCAACGACCACTGAATTAAATGAGGCCTCGAGTTGCTACATAAATCAATAGGCAATAGAAAGTTGCTTACAGGAAAGATAGGTGCATTTAAATACGTGTAGCTGCATTTTCAAACTCTTGCACCATATTTACAGATCAAGGTCTTATCCTATTGCTACAAGAATAAGCAAAAATTCAAATGACTAAAATAACAATTTTGTCAATGTGAGGGATAAATAACCAAACCTGAAAGGAAGTTGCTAGCCTGAAAAGAGAAAAACTCACTTATGATGCACTAGTTAAGTGCAGTAGCACAATGAAACAGACCTGCAAAAGGTGGCAACAGAAGTGCAATGAACAGGGCAAGTTAGTCATTACAGTTTCCTATAAATTATCCTTTCCCGAGTATGCTTCTCTTCTAATTGACTCTGCCTTCTTGACATGGATATTCTGGAAAGTAATCCAAAAATGTTTTGCTGCCTAGCGAATCAACTCCGTCGAATAGGAAGCTCCGGACTTCATCCTATGTTTCATGACAAGAGATAAGTAACTGCAATTCTAATATGCAATGGGGATGTAGATGTACGAATTGCTGTAAATGACATTTCTATCTTTGCATGTGTCTCGCCTAATAACCTTTTCAAAACTTCATAACCCGGATCTTCGACTCAAAAATCAAATAAGTTATAGATTGAAAAGGAATCAAAGAAACATAAGAGCAACGGCATAATTTTAGATGCACCTATAACACTTTGCTTAATACTTTAGACCAATGGTGGTAGCACTGGTCTCTGCATGTGCATGTAATAAATAAACTTCGCAAGTAGGCTGTAGATGAAGATAGGGGAGGAGATGAGTGACTAGGTGATTAACCTTTTCTGCTCTCAAAGTCGGATACCGATGCTGCGCTTCACGGTTGGCTATAATTTGAGATGCATCAGTCTCCCTTATTCCTAGGCCCATCAAAACAAGCCAAGCCGAGAAGAAAGCAAAGGTCAGAGGAAATTAAATAAAGAAATATTCTAGCCTAAAAGAAACAATGCAATCCCTTGAAGAGACAATATATTGAGCGCCGTACCTTGAGATAATCCACGAATGCATGGTATCAAAAGTCATGCATGTGTTGACTAGACTTAAACCTGGTCCATATGACTATTGGTGAGAAGAATCTCAACGATTCGCCCGTTAATTTTCCACCCCATGGTAAAAGCTGCATAAAGTGGTGTTCAGCTGAAACGTCCAAAAAGGACAGGAAAAAAAAACTAAAAACTCTTTGAATGTTACTATAAAACACAACAAACAACTGACCTCAGCATACTTGAGACATCAGGCCTTCGTAACACTTATCTTTGTATTCTTTGTGCTTGACGACGTCATATAGAGGGTCAAGGTCCCTGCAAACAACATATCAGGGCAGATCAGGAAGCCTTATGTACAGCAATCAAAGTTAATATAGGATTTTAAGGGCGATGGGCACCATTCAGCACCTGCTGACCCTGACTTGACGATAATTCTTTACACCAACCAAGAAGGATATCGTTTATTATTTTTTTTCTATATTGAACTATTATAAAAGAAAATTGAAATGCATCACTCCTGTTTTGAGAAATTTAACATTGTTGAAATACTTATTGTACATCTTAACAACAAAACTATACACTCCAACATGATGCTAAGCTCATCAAGAAGCATTACATATCTCAAGCCATATCTCAAGCCGGAAGTTCACTATTGCACATCTAGCTTGACAAACATTGTCCAGCATACTACGCCATGCCAGTAGGTACTAGATAGTTAGACGCCAAATGTGTGACTGCTCAAAGCTTCTGCAAAAGTCAGCTCGTGACACTCAGGCAGAACAGCTACAGCGCAACCCATTTCAACTGTTCAACACTTTCTTTTATCAGAAAGGTGCTAGCACGTAATTTCAGCAGAAAAACCCGCATGCCCACTAATTGGCTTGCTACACATGGATATCACATGCACATGCACATGCACATTTGCTCGAGACATACAGTTGACCATAGAGCACATGCAAAGTTGGAGCACATATAGTTGACCATAGAGCAAGCAACTGCTGTCATTTTCATCAACTCGCGTTGTTTCTTACAACAAGGAGTAAGTTAAAAAACAAGAACAAAGAATTATTCTTACAGAACAGCTATAATTGTCCTTACAGAACAACTATAATTGTCTCGGCAGCAGTGAAAAAGTTGGCACAGAATATAGGCAGATCATATTCTGGTTCTGGAAACATAGCAAAATGCAAAACCTGCATAGAGTATCTTCAGAAGAACAAAATGAGGCCGCTAAACATTGTAGCAAAATAATGTGTTCAAGTAAACTTACTTGAACTACCAATTCCTCCATCAGCACAAGTGGCAAATCTAATTAGAGGAAAAGCTTTACACGGAAAATAATATTGTCCAAAAACATGAAAGTTCCATCGGTGAAAAGTCGGATCAATTAATTCTACACTTAATTAAAAAACTATCAAATTCGTACACCCATATGGCACCAAAATTCCTAAAGTTCTAATAACAAAAGAAGTGAAGCCATAGTACTGATTAAGCAAAACCGTCCTCTCTCTCGAGGAAATTTCCTCTGAAAATCATGTTCAACTTACAGGGGCTTTTCTGGAGCTACAGACTGGAACTACTGGCTACTTTTGCTTAAAAACCATAAATTTAAGCTGTCTGTCTAGATTCTGTAGACTGATTCCTCATAATTTATATATCAAGTGGCAATGATATTAGACAATCATAACTGCGGTCCCTTGCTCCCTTGAATGCTCAAACTCTGAAGCAACCTTATTTTCGGCACTTCACACGACAACAACTCGATCTCTGTTTTATCATCCAGTGACATCATGGAGCGGAACCTTTCCTAAGGACACAAGAAGGACAAGCCTTGATTAACCAAACAAACGGCAAATAGAGCAGACGCCCAGAGAGAAAACCAAAAACCCGGCGACAGACATTCACAGTCAAGCATCTCTCTCTCTCTCACGCACGCACGCACGCACGCACATACTGAGCAGCATAGTCAGAACTTGAAACGGCGGATAGAAAACGAAACAGTGGAATGCAGCGACTACGTCTGGAGTGCCGACACAAGAAGGTCCGGAATGCAACGCGCGACGAGAGGATCGGACTTGAGTTCACCAGCAAACAGCCGCGATGCCAATTCGAACTCCAATGGAGCACGAAGCCCAGTCATGAAACAATCGCATAACCAGCAAAAGAGAAAGGGGAAAAGCCGAAAACGACCGCACCTGCAGAAGAGAAGGAGCCATGCGAGTGTGGAGCACGGTCTCGTCCAGAGCGAATTGGACGAACTGCCGGTGCGCCAGAGCATAGACGCGAACGGACGGCCTCCACGCTTCCTCGCGTGCTGTGCGTAAAGAGAGATGCTACTGTGTTGGAAATATGGTTTGATATCTTTAACAGATACGGATCCTGAGTATCAATAATTGATTCGGTAATTGACTTGATAAAATAGGAATTAGAACCATTATATAATTAATGTATATTTTCGTTTATTTCTTTTCTGCCTTACACTTTACTCTAGTATAATGAATAGAGTAGTGAACATGTACAAATCAATATACAGAAATACAAAATTGCAATCTTCCTCTCCATTCTATGTCAATTTCGTTTATGTAATCAATGTATATCTCCGTTCGTTTGTCGCGTTTTTTTACCAAAGAGCCATCCAGCACAGCGGGAATAGCAGAAGCCCAGAAACCTGAGAGAGGAAAAAAAGTAGAAATGTTCAGATTTCGATTTCAACCACGACAACATAAGAATGAAATCGAGTCTGTGTTTATACCTTGAATTCCTCCTTTTCTTTGGCTATTCCTTTTCATCTTCTTCCCACGGATTCCAGGAATTCCAAGACGGAAACGCTGTTGGTTATCTTTCGCCCAAAAGAACCAAAGAAAAAGGAGAGGAGGGGGGAGGTAGTGGGGTGGCCAAAAGAGTTAACAAGAGAGGTAGTGGGGTGGCCAAAACGGTTAACAAGAAGACACGATCGAAGCAAAAGACCAATTATCCGGACGCACGATGCTTGTAAAAACGACACGAGCATTCGAAAAATCAACCTTGAAAACAGATCGAGGTTTTCTCCGACGGGTCCACCCGATGCACCACAAGAAGGCCGTCGCACGAGAAATAGAGATGGATGTGAGTTGCGTCGTTGCCTAAATTTAAATTTAACGTGTCCTGTTGATTAATGCTGCAAAAAATTTTAATCTATGTTGATATCCAAAATTCATATTCTTATCACTAAAATTCTTAAATTCAAACATTCTTTAGATAGCGTACTTTTGTTAGGCCCGCACGAATTCAAGGCATTTTGATGTCATGCTACATATCATTTAGAGGTATTTTAGCATCTCTCTTCCTTCGAATTTTTATCACTCGGTTCATTCAATTAAGCGTTATAAATTTCATTATTTTATATTGTAATTTTCAAGTGACATTTTGAGTTAGGCGATTAATTCCTTGGAGGGCAGGTTAGGATTAAGACCGTGGTTTAGAATTTTTAGTCTGGAGCAATCATGTCATTATCGGCCATCTTTTAGGGTTTTTTTTTTTTTTTTTTTTTTGGTTCGCTGAAATATCCGATCCCGTTCTATTCCCTCTATGATGGCGTCAACTCCAGACTTAACGCGTCCAACATCTCCATTTCGTACTGGCCTACATTTGTTCGTGCCCAATTCAACGACAAAAAAAAAAAAAAAAAACTGCAGACTCTCGGGTCTGATTTAGTTACCGTTTCGGCCAGTTGTAAATTGTTAAATTCGTTAATTAGGTCGATAAAAGTATGTGGTAAAGGTGACCGACTCTATATTTTATTGTGGCACTTGTTGGATTATACACCTACCGGTGATCTTGCTCCTCAATAGTATTTACTATACAAAGCCTTTCGTATGTCTATGAAATTTTGTACAAGCCTTTCTCAAGCCTCCTAATCATGTAAACGGGTCGTCGCATTTGTTCCATGAACGGCCGGCCGAGGGGTATTTTTTCCTACTCGCTAGCTTCATCGGTTCATTAATCTGTCTACTTTTTTTTTTCCCGGCCATCCACTTACTCATGTGAATATAATTAATGGTCGATATCTTTTTGTACAATGAGAAGAGCACCTTCAAAATCAAGTACAATCCCGATGCGTGGAGTATCTTAATCAGGTTGAACATGGGCTAAAATCACACCTATCGAGTGCTTAATAAAGTACTAGTAACAATTTTTTTTTGTTGGTCAGTTTAATACAAGGTTAGCTTATACTTATATTGCGTTCCTTATTTTAACATGTCAGCACCTGCACATCTCATATCCCTTGTTCGTAGCTAAATATTTTTTTCCCCCACTGACTAGGGAATATGAGAGGCGAGGGTTGCTGCATATTGAGTGGTTTTATGAATTTCGTGCACCAAAGCATTTCTTCTTTGCTTTTTTGTACTTGTCTCGTATCTAGGTCAGCATTAAATAGCACGTCATTCTCATTTAGTCCTCAACCTTTCTAGATAGAGCTTAGAATTACTTGCGCTTATTCCACTGCATCTAAGCACAACTTTGATCAAAGAAGAATTTAACGGGTTTGATAATTTTGGTTGCACTTATATATATATATAATACTCACGGCTTTTCCATCAAATAGAAAATACAAAATTAATACCACAAAAGTCTCAAATCGATATATTCGTAAGTTAATTTTTATGTCACAAAACATCCCAAATTAGTATACACATCGGCATTTATAACAAACTAGTGCGCTCATGCTACATTTATCCCTTAAAAATGAAAGATTTGCCACAATTTGAGGTAAATAGGGCACAAAAATATCAGTTTGAGGTATTATGTGGCACACCTAGAATGTTTTATAAAGTTTGTTTGGAGATAATGTAGTATGTTTGTACCTATTTTGAGTTTTTGGTGTTATCAGGCAAAATTTAAATAAAGCATGTTCAAGATCGAATGAAAATTAAAGTGTAAAACAATTAAAAAAACCAAAAAATTACATTAAACCCATGCTAAGTATTTGAGCCCTTGTTGGAGAAATGAGCCAAATTTGGCCAGTTGCTTGATCTTTGTTGTAGGGACATAATCCATATATCTTGAAGTTAGTGCTAGAAAATAGAAGGACGATATTTTTAAAAATCTTAAACTGATATATATGTGATAAATTTATCAAAAATTAATACTTTGACTACAAAAAACTCTAAACCAATATATGTATGATAAATTTATCTCAAACAACTATTAAAAACCAAAAACTGACATACTTATGATAAATTTACTCTAAACTAATTTTTCGACCCCTAAAAATCTCAAATTGCCCTCCATTAAATTGGATTAATATCACAAAAAACCACAAAATTGATATAACTTTGACAAATGGAAAGTAAGATTCCAAATTGTTACACTAGTCAATTGTCACGTGTCATTCAGCTCAGTAATTTGATAGTAAAATTTAGCGAAAACTAACATAGGGTAAATTTGTCTTAAGCATACCAATTTAAGTTAAAATTGTCAAAGGTGTACCGATTTGAGATTTTTTATGGTAAAAAAATTAGTTCGGGGTAAATTTATCATATATATATTAGTTTTGGATTTTTTGTGATATTAACCCTTATTTAATGTCGAAAAAGTGATTATCTATGGACAAGCAAAAGGAACCTCGATTGTTTATATTAGTAAATAGCTTATAGCCATCACTATTCACTGCTTGGGCCAGATAATCTATTATTAAATCACCTAATTTGTCACACCATTGATTGATTAATGTGTATTGCGTGTGACCTCTTGCTTGAAGTCGAAGGTGTTGTTTTGGGGTAGCCCGGTCCGTTCCGACTTCTTTGCAAGTACTTGGGGGTCAAGTTCGAGCACCGCTAACATCTATTTCGGGTGCACGGTTGACATCGGAGCGTGATCTTCCGATTGTTGGGTCCATGTCCGAAAACGTTTTTCCAATCTCGTTGATCCTTCGATCTTTGTGGCAACTTTTCAAGTGCCCCAAGGAGTTAGACACGCCTGTGACTGCTTGAAACTAGGCGGCGCGTCACGAACAGTTTCACGTGTAAGGGTAAGAGGAGACCTGCAAGGAAAGAAGCAAAAAGGGAAATAGCTTCATGGGGGCCATGTACGGGCCAGATTAGGTCCTGGGTCGTTTTATTAATTGCATTAGCCCCCGTGCTAATAACACCATACAAAGAAACGAGTCGATTTTAAAGTAGAAAAAACTCTCAAAATTTAGCAACGAAATTGATCCAGATGCATGTCACGAGCAAATCTTAATTGGTCAGACACACCACATCGACCGTTTAATCTTTCGCTTAAAACAACTTTATAATTCCTTTAACGTGCCTCACTCACTGGACTAATCCGCCCTGTCCAAAAGCTCAGATCGCAGCACCCTCGATGTCCCGACACGCGCCCCTCCACCAACAGTGGCAGCAACTTGGCGACTCCATAACCCTTTTCTGCAGAAAGTAAGGAGCCAACAAATTCTCCCTTAAAAAACCATGGCTATTTCTATGAATGCGGATGCCGCAGAGGTAATGGGAAAAAGAATGTACTTTAATTAGATTTTACTCAGCCTCTCGAGTAGAAGGGTTTCGACGACGGTCTTTACGTAGGCATTGAAGCACTCTCGGTAGGAATTAGGCATGACATAAGACTCATGGAGCCTCCGAACGTCATCGGTGCGGCGACACACGGAGCTGGAGATGACAACTTGGGCCGCTCCAAGCTACACGCGGCCAGTATGGTGTGGGTCGCCGCTCTAGCGATTTCTTTGAATGCATCAACTCTCGCAGGAGCGGCAACGAATGAGAAACTACAATTAAAATACAAGAATAAAGATAGTACAGCATTCAGTCTTCAAAAATTGAAATAATAAGATGGTCGGAGTAAGTAAAGATGGTTAGATCCGCGCAATTAGGTGACAACAGAATGATACCCATGACGATTAGAGGTTTTACTCCTGTCATATTACACATGTTGTTTTGTTAGTAATATCTTCTTACACATTCAGGTAAAGTAAGATATACCAACTGAAACAAAACGCGCAATTGATCATTATTGACACTCGAATTTTGTCAACCTTTTAGGTATTTGCACATTTTGCAAAAATATAAAAATTTATAAAAAGATATAAAAAATATGAATCATAGAAAGATAAAAATAAAAATAAAAAATAAAGTAATAGTAATAAAAGATGCATGAAAGAAAGAGAAAACGCATAATGAAAATGAAAAAAATGAAATGAAAGATGAACAAGAAAATTAGACAGAAAATATAATCAATCCCTGAAGTAGTAACCCCATGAGCTACAATTAAATTGAATCCAGTTCTCGTCTAAAATAGTAATCTACCAAAACTAAACTATAATCAAGTACTCACTAACATCTCCAAACTACATAATATCAATTAAGAGACACTAAGCTAAATCTAATATTAAGATCTAACTACTTAATTGAGACATAATCAAGGCCTAGTGCGGCACTGTGATTTTTCACTTTCTTGATTTTAGGAAGGGTTTTGCACATAAAAATATCTCGATTGTTTTCTTCTCTATTTTTTCTAGTCGCTCTTGAGTACTTGTCTCTGCGAGGTCCAAAACCGATGGCCGGCAGCATCTTCTTGTGGGAGGGTTTGGAGCTAATAGCCATCATCTCTAAATTAGGACACATCCATCTCAAGCTTTCCGCTAGTTGAGAACTGGTATTAATATCTTCAAATGTGTTGCACAGGATCTGAAGTCTCAGATGTTTGACATTCCACAATGGAGAAAGCACTTCACTTCCGATTTCTTTTGGAAGAACCAATGCCTATATATATAAAAAGAAAAATAGCAAGATTTCAATGCTCAGTTCACATAGCATGCGAATACTCAATACAAAATACCAATTTGGAAAAATGTTACTTACCTCGACTTCATTACAGACTAGTGTTAGTGAGTCACAATGGTCAAAATATCTCAAGAACTTGGCAACCTTGAGATAGCTCCTCCTCTTGTTGTGGACTCTGAAATCCACCTCCAGTCTCGCATTGGCCAATCTTGTCGAATCTCGTGGACATAACGTTCAAAAGTATCGATAAATTAATCAATCTCCTATCGGTAGGGCTTTTCCTCTCATAGTGGGACACGTATACTAAAATGTGGAAAACACAGGTTTGTAGGAAATCTATGTAACTTGTGAGAAGCAATGGCTAACTGAGCCTAAGGGGTTGAGGGCCACCACCAGCCCCTCCAGGTCTGCTGGCAGTGAGAACATTGATAAAATACCATATCACAAATGTTCACAAGTGCAGAAACACGCATACTGTGGCACCCCGAACCCCCCTTAGGTCGCCGCAAGCACCAAATGCTACACCTAACTACATCTCTTAGAAGAAGCGTTGTAAATCACGGGAAATTTTTTTTTTTTTTGAAAACGGTCCTAGCGCGACTTATTAGCGGAAGCAAAATATAACATCACCATCTCCCCCTCCATCAACCATGATACAATTGCACACCACTAAACATCATAATAAAAGACAAAGCCATGACACTTTATTTACATATTTTCAAGATGGGTTTCCTTGGGTCGGTACATCAAAAGAAAGGCCAGGACATGAAGCCACACTCGGCCTAAACCCCAAAAAGAGACGCTCGACCCACTACGACTAACGTGCAAGATCCCCCATCACTAGTGTCGGCTAAACATCCCAAAAAGTTTCAGCTCCTACTTGTCACGCACGGACCCTCACACCCATCCCGGTGCATCAGGCGGTGGCGGCGGCAACATCCCACGCATCACTCCATCTCGACGAACATGGACGGATATGAACTCCTGGATAACAGGGCCCCCAGCCAGGCCCACATCATACATAACTAAGGCGCGAACTCGAATATACGTAAGACCAGGAACAGAGGGACAGTCAAACTCCTCGCACTCGACCTCTACATCCGAAGGTAGGCCGTAAAATACGCCCCGTGTGACAGCAGGGAGCAGCATCCTACTAATCTGAAATGCTGGTCCCCGAAGGGGTGAGTACAACCACTCAGCAGGTAAAGGATCAATAAGCCACTCAATACATCATGCCATGCAATCATCACAATCATAGCATCACATGACATACCAGCATCCATGCACAACATACCATGGCATCATGCACATGTCATCATACCTCATGTACCATCATCATCATATAGACATCACCATCATATCACATACTTACCATCATCATGTCACATATGGCATCATCCTTACCATGCATCCATGCATGTAACATCATCATCGTATCACATGTACCATCATCATTACCATTCATCCATGCATGTAACATCATCATATCACATGTACCATCATCATTGCCATGCATCCATGCATCATATCATGCATATATCATCATGCATCATGTCATGCATATATCATCATGCATGATTTGATTCCAATTTCATCTTGGATCGCCACACTTCCCATTCCCGGGACCAATGTTTGCATCCCACATGTATCCAAGATACAATCAGACCATCCGGCTCTCCCACTCTCCGGGCATCTCGTACCCCAACTGGCATCACGAGGACTCTCCGGCATTCAGCCATTTAAGGCCACCGGGCAACCGGCCGCACCCTTCAAGCCAGGCATCTCGCACCCAACTGGCATCGCGAGGTATCCCTCGGCACAATACCGTGCCGAGCTTCCAGCTCCCCCACTCTCCGGGCATCTCGATACCACTCGGTACTCTCGAGGACCCTCCGGTATTCGGCCATTCATGACCACCGGGCAACCGGCCGTACCCTTCTAGCCAGGCATCCCGACACTCCCGGGGCATCGTTGGCTCACCCCCGACGACTTCCTCATTTATCTCAATTTACATAATTATAATTCAATTTAACATGGCATGTGATGTGATGGCAATCAAGATCATATTCATCATTGAATTGATAAATGCATCTCAAGTCATTATCATATGTGCAGCAAGACAATCATCCATGGCAATACGATTCATGGGATCCATACAATTTAAAATAGTCCATATTTCATGCCTTTTCAAAGTTTACAAAATTCCAGCATGTACCATCTTTAGAAAATATTTAAATTAAATATCCATATGCTTCTCGAAAATCATGGAATCAAAGCACGTGATAGACAAGACGATAAGATAGTAATTTCATGAGAAACACATGCCCAATAGAGTTCCACACAAGAAGATATAATCCACACGATTCCAGCATGCAAATTCGGATAAAACAGAATGTGCAGTTTTCGAGATAATTCAATTAAAATATCCGAACGACCTCCGGAAATTATGAAATTTTACCAGGTTATAGTTAAGATACTAAAGTAAATTTTTCATGAAGACTTCTATGCCAGATTCGTTCTAGATATTTTTATATAGTCATCCGAAGCTTCTGGTTCTAGCACCGAAACGTCCAGTGTATGTATCTCCGAAAAATCAAGTTTTCACCCCTTTATTCTTCTTCGTTTCCTCTGAAATTTGGATATGTTTTACTTTAAGATGTCCCCTACAACTTTCATTTAGGGATCTAAGTCAAATTTCTAGATCATAATCATCATATGGGTCCATGAAGTCTCGGGTATCCTGTACCGCATCTCCAGATTTACCGTCTTCAAGAGTAAGTCGATTCACTAGGCTACACTTGCTCATTTTACTTCAAATTTTAGTATGTTAATCCTTAGGATGTTCTCTACAAGTTTCATGAAGAAGTCGAAGAGAGATTCTTGATAAAAATTGACATGCAACACAAATCTACCAAAAGGTCAGCAAAACTGTTCCAGATCTAGTGTCTTCGTAGGATGAGGTTTTGACCCCTTAAATCTCCACCATTTTGTCCCAAATTTTAATATGTTGTATTTTAAGATGTTAGCTACAACTTTCATGAAGGAATAAAAGTCAAAATCCAACTCGAAACATGCACGAAAGCCCTCACAAGATTCTGGTCCAGGCGGTTCATGCGAAAACAGCAAGCAAACTCAAGAACAAGTCACATTCTAGCTTCGGTTTTGCCTACCCTATGATCCGAAAACCACCACCAACAAATCATACATGCAAGGCACACATGCAAGAATGGAAGTCAATCCCAACTTGCCTTAAAGACCGAACGAACAGCAGCAAAAAGGGACAGCACACCGGCGACGGACGAACGGCGTGCGGCGGCGACGGGCGACTCCTCCTCCTCGGTTCCTCTCCTCTCGGCCTCACTCTCTCTCTCTTTCTCACTTGGCCGAATACCACCAACCGGCCACCCTCTCTCTCTCCGCTTCCTTTTATTTCCCCAAATCCTCATCATTAGCAATGATGAGCTTGCCTCTCCAATGGCCAATGCATGCAAGCCTCTTTTTGCCACTTGGCAAGGCTCATGCATGGTGGGCTTGGGAGCAATTGGGCCAGCAAATGGGCCGGCCTCCCTTGTGGCCGACGACAGCCCATTCGTGGGCTTCAATGGGCCGGCCATCTTGGCCCATCAAAATCCACCTTTGGGCCTAAGGCCCAAACCTAAATAAAAATAAAAATTTCCCCTTTCTTATTCTTTCTTTTAAGAATTTAATTACTAAATTCCACATGGCCAAAAATCTTGTAACATTTTTATTTATAGGAACTTAGTCTATAAAGTGCATAGCCAAGCATAGATTATTCTCATTAATTTATCTAATTTAAAATCTCATAAACACAAGCATATATCACTTAGTCTTAAAAGGAGACTAATGGCTAAAGCATAAACCATAGGTAATTTCATTACCTAATTATGGGCTATAACACACCTTAGAGCTTGTCTTGAATTTTTGGGATGCCACACATACATCATGTGATCAAGCTACATAAGACAGCAATTATAGCTAATGAAATCATCAGACACTAGTATCTTTAAGTTGTAATTTCAAAAGTTGAAAAAATATATTCTCTTTCTCAAACTCTGGTCCTGAAAGTTGCTGTGCGACGAGACGGAGCTCGGTCCGTCGGCAATAGACATGTACAGCGGATCTCCGTGGTTCCGGCCGTCCTCCGTGAGACTTGCAAGTGGAAAGAAACCGGGTCCGTAAGTTGGGTAGGGATTTCCTCCCGGACACTGGGCGGACCCGATTCATGATGACCTGAAAAGACCAACCCGCCACATATCCATGACCCGCCCCGGCAACATGTGATGGGCTTCCTCCCGATCCACCATTTGTTCCGGATTCTTCAAGGCTCGGATTTTGGGCTGATCTTCCCGGGTTCTGCTAAACGGGTATAGGTACCCATTGGATGTATGGACCTGAAAAATTTGTCCAGGGTTATATTGTCCTGTCCCCGAGACGTGTTCAATAGGACTCGATTGTCCTTCAATATCGATGGTCCCGTCTGGTGTTCTGCAGCAACGCTGTCTCCTCCTCGGTTGTTGAGAGACTGTTCGTCGCCTTCGGACACACCAGAATTTGTACCTTGATTCTTCGGCATGGTGCTCCCTTTGTTGACTAAAAAGAATTCTGGCGTTGATGCTGTCGAGCCAAAAAAATAAAGGACGGAAAGAAGTTTTCAAATGAATAAAAGTATAGCGGAAGCTAGATGGATGAGAGAGGCTCGATACCATGTCGAAGTTTGGATAGAGAGTAAAGTTTGAAATTCTCTTCTATGACTTTCATGTGTACAATTACATCATCTTTTATAATACAAGAGATCTAAATCTATAAGGAAGGAAAATATATAATAAATCAAATAAAAGAAAAATCCCCCCAATCATGATCATTTAAGATCAATTCCTATCAGCATGAGATCAATTAAGATAACTAACTATCAGCAACCGTATCTTCAACAAAAACACGCCCCAAATCAAAAGTCCAATTGGTCAAAAAAAAAAAAATTTGATCGAAACTCCGACTTTCCTCACGTCCCCTCCTCCACTTGATTGCGCTCCCTCTCTTGATGAGAAAAGTTTTCTATAATACTCTAAAAGAAATTTCTAATTGATTGCTTTTGGATGCACACGAAACAACATGTTTTTCTTTTGCCTACCTAACTGCTGAGTATTTAAGATGACATGTAAATTGACAGATATGCTATTAAACGGTGGTTTTTGCGGACGGAATAACGCTTTTTGATTTTAAACCAAAAATTTAATTTTGTGTGTCTTCATGGTCCATTTTAATGTTCGTGTTTTTCTTTTTAACATAAAGTGGATAAAGTTTGCTTCCTTTTTTTTTTCTTCATTTTTATAATATTCTGCTAAAAAAGAATGGTTGATCTTGATTTCCAGGATAAAAATTATTATATTCATATTGCTTCATATAGAATTAGAGTTAGAGACAAGTTCGCAAGGAAAATGGGGAGTTTCCAATTTCATAATTTTCGTCGGTGGTGCCCATATAGAATGTAATTATGAATTTTTAACCTTAAAAATCAACTAATTTTAAAAGGGGCCGAGCATTTCTTTCCATTCCCATTATTATATTTAATTCAGAGGAAAAAAAATTTTCCAATGAAAATCTATCGAGTCATTGCGTAATACTCTTATTAAACAATCGATTCAGGAGAGAGAGTATCAAGCTTTCAATGTGATAGATTTAGCGTTCTCATGTTGAATTATTTAAAATTAAGTACATTTAATATAAATGCACTCTAGTTAACACGTGCCCGATAACAAAAGGCAATGCTACTAATTTCTTTCCCTTTGACTGTTATAATTACTTTTTTTTTTTTTTTGGGTTTTCAACTTTAAAGCACGAGATAAAAAAACTTCATCTACATGTCCAATGACAATGGAGATCCTCCGCCACGAAATTTGAAGAGTACCTAGCCTCATCAAGCCACAAACATCGTCAACAATAGCTTCGACAACACTCCTGTTGAACGAGTCTATGTTTCTGGTTTGTTTTATGTGTTAATAGTCTATTAAGCACTTTTATTATGTGGATTGGTTGCTGTACGTGTGAAGTTAGTGGGGTGTGGTGGTTATTTGTTTTTGTAAAGCCTATATAAAGGCTGTCAGTTTTTTTTAGCGTGTGTGGTTATGCAGACGTTCCTCTGTTTTTTGTGCATATCAGAAAATCTCCTCTGTTTTCCTCTGTTTTAACGCTGTTTTGTGCACATCTGCATATCTGCATCTCCTCTGGTTTTTAACATTGGTATCAGAGCGAAGGTTGGGAAGAAAAGTGTGCGTTTGAGTGCTGTAAAAAGGTGAGAACCAAAAGAGAGTTTTTACTGCAGCAAGTACTTTCATTTGCAGCAGTCAAGGGAGAGTATTGCAGCAGGTTATTTTCATTTGTAGCAGCAGCAGGTTGCTTTTGTGGTGGTTCTATCTTGCAGCAGCAGTAATGGCCTCAGAAACATTTGTACAACCTGCTATTCCACACTTTGATGGTCATTATGATCATTGGAGCATGCTAATGGAGAATTTTCTCAAGTCCAAGGAGTATTGGGATGTTGTTTCTTCGGGAGTTTCCGAACCTGATGAAGGAGTTGTGTTAACGGCAGCGCAAAAAACGGCTTTGGATGCGTTAAAATTGAAGGATCTCAAGGCCAAAAATTATCTTTTCCAAGCAATTGACAGATCCATTTTGGAGACAATTCTTTGCAAGGATACCTCCAAGGAAATATGGGATTCCATGAAGAAAAAGTATCAAGGCTCGAAGAGCAAAGAGGCAGCAGCTTCAAACGCTTCGTTCGGAGTTTGAAATGCTACGAATGAAGTCGGGAGAGACAATCACAGATTTCTTCTCTCGGACAATGGCAATAGTTAATAAGATGCGGATTCATGGCGACAAGACGGAGGATGTCATCATAGTTGAAAAGATTCTTCGATCGTTGACACCAAAGTTCAACTTTATTGTTTGTTCCATAGAAGAAGCCAAGGACATTGAAGAACTTTCCATTGATGAGTTGCAAGGATCCTTGTTAGTTCATGAACAAAAACTCCTACAACAAGAGACGGAAGAGCAAGCTTTGAAGGTCTCAACTGGAGATCATTCTTCATCGGCAACAAGGGTGAACAAAGGAAGAGGCGAGGAAGGGAGAACAACGATCGCGGTGGCTTCAGCTTTGATCAAAAGTCTGAAAGCTATTCCTATCGTAATTTCAAGGGAGAGGAAGAGGTCGTGGAGGACGACATTCAACTGGTTTTAGGCCAAGGTCAGCAGACAAATCCAAAGTGGAGTGTTTTAGATGCCACAGGTATGGGCATTACAAATCTGAATGTCGAACTAATTTGAATAAACAAAGAGTTGAAAGAACTAACTTTGCTGAAAAAGAAGAAGAAGTATCTCTTTTGATGGTGTGCCATGAGAAGGAAGAAACTCAACCAAATATGTGGTATCTCGACACTGGTTGTAGCAATCACATGTGTGGAGACAAGAAAATGTTTTTTGATCTAGACGAAACGTACAACAACACCGTAAAGTTTGGTGATAATTCCATTGTGTCGGTGATGGGGAAAGGAACAGTGGCGATTCATCCAAAAGGGACTTCGGTACAAACTATCTCAAATGTATTGTATGTTCCTGAATTGAAGACTAATCTGTTAAGTGCTGGTCAGTTGCAAGAGAAGGGATATGAAATCTCTATTAAAGGTGGGATTTGTAGAATCCAAGATGAGAAGTTGGGTTTAATTGCTGAAGTCAAAATGACGGGCAATCGGATGTTTCCATTGTATCTCCACAACACTACAAATTCATGTTTCTCTGCAAGATTGAAGGAGGAAGCCTGGTTATGGCATTTTCGCTATGGGCATCTTAATTTCGGTGGGTTGCGAACACTATATAAAAAAGAGATGGTGGAGGGTCTTCCTCAAATCTCTGCTCCTTTGGAAATTTGTGAAGATTGTGTTGTTAGCAAGCAACATCGTGCTCAATTTCCACAAAGAAAATCGTGGAGAGCAAAAAGTCCGTTGGCGTTGGTTCATTCAGATATTTGCGGACCAATATCTCCAATTTCCAATGGAGGTAAACGGTATATCATTACCTTCATCGATGATTTTAGCCGGAAGATTTGGGTGTATTTCTTGCAAGAAAAATCTGAAGCTTTTGCGGCTTTCAAGAACTTCAAAGCACTTGTTGAAAAGGATGGAGGAAATCAAATAAAGGTCCTTCGCACGGATCGTGGTGGAGAGTACAACTCGCTTGAGTTTACAGATTTTTGTATGAAGCATGGGATCAAGAGACAACTAACAGCAGCCTATACACCACAGCAAAATGGCGTATGTGAGAGAAAGAATCGTACCATTCGAATATGGTGCGAAGTCTCTTGAGGGGAAGTGGAATTCCAAAAAGTTTCTGGCCCGGCGATCAATTGGAGCATTCATATTTTAAATAGAAGTCCCACTCTAGCTGTTCAAAATATGACACCGGAAGAAGCATGGAGCGGCCAAAGACCCGCAAGATCACTTCGGATTTTTGGGTGTATTGCCTATGCCCATGTTCCGACCAAAAGAGGAAGAAGCTAGATGACAGGGAGTCAAATGTGTTTTTCTTGGCATTAGTGATCAATCAAAAGCCTATAAACTTTATAATCCTATGACCAAGAAAATCATTATCAGCCGTGATGTGATATTTGATGAAGAACAAACTTGGCCGTGGGGTGAACAAGGTGTTGGTAAGCAAATTCCAACGAATTTTGAAGATGAAAATGGGCTGGTGCAGCAATCCACAACAACCCAAATCGCCACAAAAAGTGTCCAAAGTACAGCGGAGCTGCGGAACTGAAGATCGGCCTCATCGTGTTCGACGGAGGCCTGCATGGATGAGTGATTATGAAGTAACAGGAGTTGATCAATATGAAGATCCACTTATCCATTTTGCTTTGTTTTCAGATTGTGATCCAACAACTTTTGATGAAGCAGTACAAAAAGAAAATTGGAGGATAGCAATGGATGAAGAAATTGCAGCTATTGAGAGGAATGACACTTGGGAGTTAACAGATCTTCCAAAAGGACATAAAACAATCGGAGTCAAGTGGGTGTACAAGACAAAATTGAACAAGAATGGTGAAGTTGATAAGTATAAGGCGCGCTTGGTGGCGAAAGGCTACAAGCAAGAATTTGGAGTGGATTACAAAGAAGTATTTGCACCTGTAGCAAGACTTGACACAATCAGATTGGTAATTGCATTAGCAGCGCAGAATTCATGGCCTATCTTCCAATTGGATGTGAAGTCAGCATTCTTGCATGGTGATCTTCAAGAAAAGGTATTTGTTGATCAACCTTCTGGTTATGTGAAGCTCGGTAGTGAACATAAAGTTTATAAATTAAAAAGGCACTATATGGGTTAAAACAAGCTCCCGAGCTTGGTATAGTCGCATTGATGCCTATTTCTTGAAGAAAGGTTTTAGAAAATGTCCATATGAGCATACACTCTTTATTAAAATTGGTGATGGTGGAAAGTTGCTTCTTGTATGCTTATATGTGGATGATCTTATTTTTACTTGGGAGTGATAGTGCCATGTTTGACAAATTCAAGGAGTCTATGATGGATGAATTTGAGATGACTGATCTTGGATTGATGCATTATTTTCTGGGCATAGAAGTTATTCAATCTGCAGCTGGAATCTTTATGTCTCAAAAGAAGTATGTTCAAGAGATTTTGGACAGGTTTCAAATGAATAATTGTAACCCCGTGACTACTCCAACTGAAGTTGGATTGAAGCTCTTGAAAGATCCTTATGGAAGCAAAGTGGATAGCACTCTCTACAAGCAGATTGTTGGAAGCCTGATGTATTTGATGGGGACAAGACCAGATATCATGCATGCTTTGTGAGCCTTATAAGCGGTATATGGAGCACCCAACTGAGTTACATTTACAAGCTGCAAAAAGGATTTTTCGCTATTTGCAAGGAACTAAAAATTTTGGGCTGTTCTATAAAAAGGGAGAAAAGTCAGATTTGTTTGGGTTTCTGACGATAGCGATTATGCTGGAGATGTTGATGATAGAAGAAGTACTTCGGGGTATGTATTCATGCTTGGTTCGGGCGGTTTCATGGTCTTCAAAGAAGCAATCAATTGTTACTTTATCAACAACTGAAGCAGAATTTGTTGCTGCAACTTCATGCGCTTGTCAAGCCATATGGTTACGGAAGATTCTTGAAGAGCTTCAGTTCAAACAGCAAAAAGCAACTATAATCTATTGTGACAACAGCTCAGCTATCAAGCTGTCCAAAAATCCAGTTCTACATGGGAGGAGCAAGCATATAGATGTGAAATACCACTTCTTAAGAGATCTTACAAAGGATGAAGTAGTTGAGCTAGTTTTCTGTAGAAGTGAAGATCAAGTGGCTGATATATTCACCAAGCCCCTAAAGTTGTCCATGTTTCAGAAGCTGAAAGCTCCTTGGTGTTTGTTTGTTGGATATTCCAAATTGAGAGAGGGTCCTTTAAACGATTGTTTGCAACATCAGCTTAAGGGAGGGAATGTTGAACGAGTCTATGTTTCTGGTTTGTTTTATGTGTTAATAGTCTATTAAGCACTTTTATTATGTGGATTGGTTGCTGTACGTGTGAAGTTAGTGGGGTGTGGTGGTTATTTGTTTTTGTAAAGCCTATATAAAGGCTGTCAGTTTTTTTAGTGTGTGTGGTTATGCGACGTTCCTCTGTTTTTTGTGCATATCAGAAAATCTCCTCTGTTTTCCTCTGTTTTAACGCTGTTTTGTGCACATCTGCATATCTGCATCTCCTCTGGTTTTTAACAACTCCGCCACCTCTCATCCTCTGGGCTTACCTTGATACTAGCCTCTTCTAATCGAGTGAGCGTGGAAATAGTGCCCCGAAGAATCAATGCATTCACTTTCGCATATTTTGGGCCACAATCTATGCATTGGTAAAAGATACCTCTAAGCAAGTGAGCGTCGCTAGCTTTGTGACCTCCTCTAGCAGATCCATGATCATAGTCCCTTCAAGATCAAGAACCTCAAGCCGCTGAAGTTCTCCAATTTATAGGGATAACACCCTCAAGAGATCACAATAAGTTAAGAACAGTCTTTTTAGGTGGGCTGACTAGAACAGAGGCTCATCCAAGTTCAGGACAAATTCAGGATTTCGAGAGGTGGCATGTAATCAAGAATTTTGATTATAATTAGTTATTGCATAGCATGTGTGTTGTTATTTAAGTCAAGAACTTCTGCTAATCTACTAATGCATATTAGATAAGGTCAATTTTAATCAGACATAGATCATGAGTTCACATAGCCTTTAAGGCATTTAATTTCGCATTCATAAGACAGAAAAAATTAAAAAAAAAAGGGGGCCACGTGCACCTAATGCACTCACAATGTGATTGGGATCGCCTAACTCTAATACCATGTTAAAGGAATATAATACGACTTACTAGTTGATCTAATTAACATCTTCATAAGACCTTCAATGGAGATGTGATGAAAGATATTGAGTTTTTGTTAGAAACTTGTGTTCCTAAAATAATGCACTACAACTGCTAGTGAATATTCTTGGAAGTACGAGGACCAAAAGTATATTTCCACTGGACCCATCCGTGGGTAGCGTAGGTGGTATTCGCTCTCTCCTGCAACGCTGCCATTGAGAGTTCGAATCCCCTCATTGTCAACACGATTTAAGTGGGGGGCCTTGGTGGTGGGTTGCTGGGCTAGTTCCCTTGAGATTTTACGTCTAAATAGTGACTTGCGATGATGTTCAACGGTGCCACCAAGCATCGGAGGGCGGTGTGATTCCGTAAGGGGTCTTCGGCGGTTCCTCGATCACCAAAAAACAAAAAAAAAGTATATTTCCACCAGAGATAGGTCGGGGCGCTAAATATGCATGAAACACAATACACGGGTTGAAATTGTATTTAGACATTACTACGAGGACCAGTTTAGTAAATTCCCTTTTTCTTCAAGTACAAGACCATCTTGGAGTCCTCCAATCAAACCGAATCTTCCTTCACGTTCTGCTCATTTCAAAACAAGTAAAGCAAATTTTAACTGTACGTCCATGCATGGAGATGGCGGAATATAAATATGTATGAAATGGCTTTCTGACTCGGGTTTGTCTTCATCATCTCCTCTCCCCTCCACCATTTTTCAACCAAATCACAAATCTCTACAACTCATCTGGCGTGTGTTGATTTCATGAAAAATCAATTCTCTGATAATAATGACTTGTATCGTCCATGAAAATAAATTTTAAAAAATATTTTATTATTAACGAAAATGGACATGTATGTTGTTCGATCGGAAAGTCAGAATTCAATTAGGGATCTTGGCTTTAATTTATTCGGTACTCTTATTCCTACAGCTCATTTCATTATTGGAGATGCACAAAACTAGCAATGAGAATAAGAAGCCCGATTATTGTAAAAGCTGTCGAAACTTAGAAGGTCATCTATATTTAAAAAATTATGAAAGATAAAATATAAAATTTGTAGAAGAAGGATATCACAATTTATATGAGTGACGGAGAAAAATGCTATAACGTCAAGTTTTCTCAAAGCATAAACCGTAAATACAGATGATTTGCCATGCTCGTTAGGGAAAGCCAAATTCAAAAGTAAAAATAGAGATTCCATATAAGACCGTGAAGAGGAAAAAGGGTAACGAAAAGACAAAATTTTCTTTTATATATTCCTATGCCAGAGTACAAAATAAACGATTGTTTTTTATACCAATGAGAAGTTAATGAGGATAAATGTGTTTAAATGGTTTGTGGAAAAATTACTCCTTGCCTCGACTCGGCTTCACTCGAATTCTATCACTAGAACAGTTTCGGGTTTCAATTTCGTCATTAACTCAATAAATCCAATGGGACACATCCGAAAGGGACCTCGAAAGTTGTCTTCTAACCGATAGGATCATGCGACGGTTTCTGGTTTTGGTTTTGGCCAACGTCCCCTTTGATGTTGATGATATTAAAAAGAATATCATAACCCTGTGTTGATGATATTGCAGATAGGCACACAAAAATTTGCTCCACTAACGTTTTGCAGAAAAGGACGTAATTGGGAAAAATCGGGGAAGGAACTAAAAAGAGCATAGGGACCCAATTGCAACAAATGCTCAAATTTAGGGACGAAATTTAAAAATCTAAATTTTCCTCAATCGTTCCGTCCTCGTCAATTTTCGCTCTCTCGTCCCACTTTTGCTCGGTCAGGTTTTGATAGGCCGTCGTCCTTAATGGCATGAACCTCTCCCTCGACACCTCCAAGAAGTCCCCACCAAAGCCGGCTGCCAAGCCCTTCTCCACCGCCTTTCGCTTCGCCACTGACGGCAATGAGGACCACCGCAAAGAGCAGCCTTCGTCAGCACACGAGCAGATCACCCAATTCGATTCCTCCAATACCCCCGACGGATGATGCGAAGCGCAGAAACCTGCTGGTTATATTGCTGAAGCCACCAGCGAGTGGCGTCCCGCCAAGAGAATGAAGAACCTCGGCTGTCTCTCCACTCGGACCCAGCCTCCTCCTCCGATCTCTCCCGGTTCCATTCCCCATGCACGTCCCTCGACGACGAGGCCAAAGCCGGTGCCGTGTCATATGGCCTAACCGTCTCGGAGACAGAATGGCGGGAGCTGTCTTTGGTGGACGTTGAGGTCAAGCCGGAAGCCCTCGGACCATCGGTAGCTGGATGACTCCCAGCTAAAACTGGGGGAGGAGCTGGCGAAGTTGGGGGACAAACCGGGTGCGCGGACATGCTTGGGGAGGAATTCGCGGCGTGTGTTAGAGGGGTTATGGATGGCGAGAGGGGAAAGGGGTAGGGAAGAACGCCGAGGACAATGTTCCGGTTAGATGCAACGCTTTTATGTTTCCTTCACTGCAAATTCTGCTGCTTCTTTTGTCTGGTCTTTTCCGATTTGTAAACAAGTGATACTTCAAATCCTTATAATCTTTCCTACGGAAGCTCTAAAAATTTTGAGATTTTGATTTCGACATTTGATGCCAAAGCACTCGAGGCATGTTTACTGCTTTTTCCCACCATTTGCTTTTTATTACACGTAAAGGCTTCACTTAAGTGGTTTTCCTGAGGAGTATACATAATATGCCGACTTACGTACAAAAAGATGAATGTATTAGTTTTATCGGGATATCATGGAAAATTCTTGTTACCATGAACTCTCTGTTTTTCCTGCCTTTAAATGAAGAAAAAGCTTCATGCCAATGAATAAAGTTGTCACAATGAATATTTCTGTCATTCTATGACTTCTTTTCGTAAGAAAGAAGCAGATTTGGATTTCTAGTTTAGTACTAAATGGACTTTATGGGACCGCCTTTAATGACTAGACAATCTTCTTGATAGTCTGATTATTACTCTTTTTGCTTGAATTATGTAGTTTGCATATATTGGCGGAACTGTGTTTATGCCACCCAAGTGGTGCTTAGGCTATTGTCAATGCCGCTGGAACTATGACTCGATAACGAGTTGGAGAGGTTGGCTCTTCCGATGCAACTTGCTTGATTCTACAATCTTTCCTCCTCACCCTGCATTTCCTTGTATCTGATTAAATAACAATGTCAAACTTTCATTGTATGCTGTCGGCATATCATTTATGAGTTAATGCATGATAGTTCTTTAGCTCCAATTTTTGTCAAATTATCGCAGATCACAAGTAAATTTAGAGAAAAGAAGATTTCTTGTGATGTTGTATGGATGCATATAGATTATATGGATGGGTTTTGCTGCTTCGCTTTTGACAAGGCATGGAATCCCATTTTGTGTTAACCCTGTAATTGCCTTGTTTGGAAAAATTAGGTCCAATTTCACATCATCTACCTCACTTTCAATAGGTATCAAACCACTCACAACTTATGTCTGGAATTCATAGTTTTAGCCAATTTCGAAAAGGTGACATACTTATCACCTAAAAACAAACCATAACTATATATCTACATGACGACATTTAACCTCAAGCAAATCATATATCTACATGTACATGTAAGATGGGAGATATTGTCAAATATGAATGAAAATCTGTTTTTCATCTTGGAATGATCTTGAGGAAGACGGTGATATTCATTTTGGAAGTGAGGTAGGTTGTGTGGAATATGTCGTCGGTTAATACACTTTAGAGCACTTTGCAATGATCGGTGTTCTTTGGATATTCTATTTTCAACTTAAGATATGGTGCTTGATGCAAAAATGCCATGCCTCACTGTTTTGTCCATCACTTCCATACATTTCATACACCGAGTCCTTTATGGTTGGTAGTCACTTTAGTTCCAAACCTCCAAAGTGCATTGATGTCTAGGACTTCTTGCCTTGCTAACTTGTGTAATAGTAAAAGGACCTAGGTTCAATGCTTAGTAAGTAGAAGACACCTCTCTAGTAAATAAAGATTGCTATTTTCAGCATGGAAATTAAAATGGATAATATTACTCTCAGGACCGCTTCTCCGATCCAAAATCTTTGGTAAATAGTCTCCACCAAGATGGGTTCAAAGCGATTTGGATGCTTGATCCCGATATCAAACGTGAAGAGGGGCATTTTGTCCATGATAGTGGTTGCAAAAGTGATGTCGGATCAAAGCAGCGAGATGAAACTCCATTTGTTGAGACCTTGCTATCTTTCACTAAGGTTTTGGTTAATCGTTGTCGTTGTCTATCTTGTTTCGCTTTTTCCTTTTCGTCTTTTACTTTTTTGTAGCATTTGAAATTTAAGTAACCTTTAAAATCTTTCAAAACATACAAATGTTGACGTGCTGAGTCATTTGGATTTAGCTTAAAATAAGTCTACATGTATGTATGTAAATGCTGAGCAACCGTTTGCTTGTCAGGGGAGGTGTGGCCCAGTCCTTGTGTATTCCTGACTTTATATAGTCAAAAGTCCATCACTGGAAGGCTCAGTTAGTTTAGGATTGGAATCGATGGTATATGGAACGATATGAATGAACCATTTGTCTTTAAGGTAACTAGTGCTTTCATTTTCTGTCATTTTCTCTCCTTGGACTATGGCTTACAATTTCTCCTTCGATCTGATGAAGACCATGCCCGCGAGCAACCATGCCCAAGAGCAACATTCACGGGGAAATGATGAATTTGGAGGTCTCCGAATCACTCTCACTACCATAATGTAAGTTTCTAGCCTTTTGTTATTTGTAGTTTGTGTTTCATGTTTGTTTATTAGGGTTAATACCCTGAAAAACCCCAAACTAGTACACCTGTGATAAATTTACCCCAAACTATTTTTTTGACAACAAAAAACCCTTAACCGATATACCTTTGACAAATTTACTCCAAACCGATACACTTGTAACAAATTTATCCTATTTTAATTTTCGTTAAATTTTACTGTCAAATTATTAAGTTAAATGACAAATGATAGTTGACCAATATACTAATTTGGAATTTTTACACTCCGTTTGTCATAATTTACAATTTTTGTTATTTTTGTTGTTGTATTAATCCAATTTAACGAGTATATATTTGTCACAAATTTACTAGTTTTGGGTTTTTTGCGGTCGAATAAATTAGTTTGGGGTAAATTTGTCACAGATGTACCAGTTTGGGGTTTTTCAAGGTATTAACCCTTTTTATTAATATTGAAATAGATAGCAAGCAATTTTGTGATGTATCCACCATGATTGTACTAGAAAAACAAGGCGAGTTGAGTTAAAGAGTGAGTTTTTGTTGATTTGAGGTCAAGTATTAAATGTTTTCTATTGAATATAGTAGGATAAAATACCATAACTTCGGCTTTCCACATTCTTAGCACAAGTGATGTCATGATTCAACTTTTGATTACTTCATCATTGTTGTACATTCAGTGTCATATAAAACGAATGGTGAGGCCGACAGAATTGAAGAGTGCCTTGCTTTTCATCTCTTTGTTTGAGGATCTTCTCTCCCAAATTTGTATTGTGCAATCTGAGAGCCTTTTCTCCCATGACCCCAATATTCTCTTTCATGTGTAAAGTCACAATCAAACCATTAGTTTAAGAAAATTGAGACTGAGTTAGTGGAAGAAGAGTTCTTTCTTTGTAAAGCATTTGTAATACCACCATCACAAGATTAGGTAGGAGGTTTACTTCTGATCGTTTGGTACTTTCATCATTTATAAGGGTTGCTTGTGTCCTTCACTAAGACATACGGCTTGAACATCCCTGGGTGAAGGTTATGAGCCTAAAGTTCTTTGAGAAAAGTGATTGGACACAGATTTCGCAAAGTTTTTATCTATCGTGGCAGCTTCTGTAATCAACGGTACATGATCTAATAGATCTTCAAGAGAAGGTTTGACATCATACCACCTAAGAGATGGTAGGAAATTGAAAAAAAAAAAAAAAGTAAAACATATGGATAGCTTTCACTTCAAATGTATCGGTAGGCACATAAACTTGAAAGGTTTTGGGTTTAGCAAATGATACCACATGGATAGATAAGACGCTTGTGAGGATTTCTTTGCAAAATGAGGACCGTAGATAGTAACCACGATGGTTATAGTTTGTCGAAATGACTTCTTTGGACTGTCGACTTATATACACCCCTTATCCTTAAAAAAGACATAGGTCTTAGGATGCACATAGGACAATTCATATTTTCATTCAGTCACCTCCTCACATATGTGTTGAAGCCCATCATTTACCATCCCACGTAAGTGTACTTGAGTTGGGAAGTCAACTAAAATATCATCGTCTGACCATAAGAGCGGCAAAATAGAAAAAGAAATAGGCTTGCTCTCACGATCAATAAGAAATAGACTATCATAGGAAGTAATGTTTCACCCTTTTAGTCAATAGATTCCATTTGTTGATTTGAATTTTAGCATAAGTACTTCTCCCCCATCATCACAAATCACACTCATCGTATCAAATATTTTTTCATCATTTTCCTCTGGTTTACCATTATTGGAGAGAAGCCTCATTCGAGTTTTTAAGTTCTTAAATTTTTAGAAAATGAGAAAGCGCTATCCATTCCAACAAGATCAGTATTTGGATCGCTACATTGGCGTTAAACACGACCGCTACAATATGGTTGACAAGCAAGTGATGCAATGTGAGGAATGGAAATTCAACAATATTAATATTTGGATCACTACATTGGCACTGAACATAACCGCTACAACCTCATCGAAACCTTAGAAAGCTTATGTTCCCATCTATCATGTCATCTACTCCTCCATCCTAGCGGTCAAAGGCTACCCTGCTCCTTATCCTTTGCGAAGGGGACATCGATGGGGTAAATGCATATTCGACCTGCCTCGGCCACATACCCCCACCTTCAATCCTAGTGAATATGTATCATATGCACTCTCTATCTCTCTTAACAGATCTATCGAATGATTGACAAGCAAGCAACGCATTGTAGGGAATGGAAATTCAACAAGATCGATATTTGGATCACTACATTGGCGTGGAACACGACCGCCACAACCTCATTCTCTGCACAAATCCTCTCTTCGGTTCCTTTCCCATTCACACATCACCGAAATCCTAGAAAGCTTATGTTCCCATTTGTCATGTCATCTACTCCTCCATCCTTTGACTTGAAAACAGTGGTCAAGAGCTACCCTACTCCTTATCCTTTGTGGAAGGGACATTAACAGGATAAATGCATATGCAATTGCCTCAACCACATGCCCCAAATTCCAATCCCCATTGAATATACATCACATGCACTATCTCTCTCTCTCTATCAACAAATCTGGAGCGATGCAATGTAAGGAATGCAAAGTCAATAAGATCGGTATTTAGATCGCTACATTGGCGCTGAACTTAACCACCACAACCTAATTTTCTCTACACAAATCCTCTCTCTGGTTCCCTTCCCCTTTGTACATCACCGAAACCCTAGAAAGCTTATGTTCCCATCTATCATGTCATCTACTCCTCCATCCTTTGATCGAAAAGCAGCGGCCAAATGCTACCCTACTCCTTATCCTTTACAGAGGTTACATCGACGGGATAAATGCATATCTGACCTGCCTCAACCACATGGTTGAATATGCATTTACCCCATCGATGTCCCCTCTACAAAGGATAAGGAGCAAGGTAGCCCTTGACCACTGCTTTTGGGTCAAAGGATGGAGGAGTAGATGATATGATAGATTGGAACATAAGCTTTTTAGGGTTTTAATGATATGCGAAAGGGAAAGGAACCATAGAGAGAATTTGTGCAGAGAAAATGAGGTTATGGAAGTCGTGTTCAACGCCAATGTAGCGATCGCAATACCGATCTTGTTTTTTTTTTTTTTTTTAAGCAAGCCAATCTTGTTGAATTTCCATTATCTACATTGCATCGCTCACTTGTCAATCATTCTATAGATCTGTTGAAAGAGAGAGAATGCATATGATGCATATTCACTAGGGATTGGAGTTGGGTGCATGTGGCCGAGGCAGGTCGGAATGTACTTATCCCGTCGATGTAACCTCCGCAAAGAATAAGGAGCACGGTAGCATTTGGTTGGGTTTAGTATGCTTTCTTAGATTAAGGGTTATTTTGCTTTCTTATTTTGTTTAAGGGTTCACGTATGTTCTCTGAATTGGTATTCTATACTAAGTGATCATGCGTGGTGGATTACTTTCACTCTATTCAATTCCTAAGAAATGAAAGGAAAACAATCAATGAAATTGAAATTGCAAGACATGAAGTAAACAATCAAGAAAAAAAGTAAACCTAATCATGCAATCCTGAAGAATATAAAAGAGAAACGTATGAGAAAAAGAGAGAAAAACCCGCAACTCGTTGGGTTTTATACAACAAATGGAACCCGAGACATATGTCGGGAAAATAAGTATTACATAATAACAGTCGGAGTAGACATCGACCTCCACCATCTTCACGCCTTCTCCATCTTCAAGGCCCTAATCTAAACCTAATCTAAGAAATCTTATAACTAGGTACGTACAATGGAAGGAAACAAACAAACATATCAAAACAACCAAAAGCAAGACATCATCGCAAATCAGAAAATGATGCATGGTAATTGACTTGTTAAGCCACCAAATCAATGCACGAAAATTATGAAATTTGAACATGACGTAGGGCTAAATGTGAAGAACAAGTTTGATTAAGACATTTAACCCTAAATCTATGTACAAAAGGTCACACAAATCCATTGACAATGATATGAGACTTGTCATTAGGAGCAAAATGCATAACACTTTCAATTGCGACATATCGACTTGAGTTCTCAGGTCACTTGACCTTATTTAATGATGCTTAAAATTCTCAAATTTCCGCATGGGATGGATATGGATATTATGGACAGCTTTCATTGAGAATTTATCCTCAAGATCATTATGCATAAGACCACACAAAATTGGTAGACAGTCAGATTCATAGAGACAAGACAACACTACAGGTCAAGACAAACTCCAGACTTCAAAACTTGATATAAAAAAAAGAAAAGCAGGGCAAATGGTGGGCAAATTGGACAAACTAGGCATCGTTAGAAAGCTCAAGGTGTTCTTTACGAATTCCTATTAGGCGACAATTGCAATTTAGGTCTTTTTCTAGCTCAAGCGAAGGCATTTGTATAGGTGGTCAAATCAGATCATAACAAATAGAACACGACAGCAGAGGAAACATGCAATCATTTTTCATAATTTTTATGTGAAGGAAAACTTTCATGAAGGACCCAATCCTAGACTTCTCACACAAAATTCATATCAAATTCACAAAAACATTCGAGGTCATAAAAACAAAGCATGTATTATAGACCAAGGCAAATTCCAGATTCAAGCATGTATGCCTTAATGCAAATCAACCTATTTGTATGACCTTCAGAAATTCTAGAAAAATTATATGTTTTAATGATATACGTGTGAGCCGACTTAAAATTCGAAGCACAAAAATCAATAAGCAGCAAAGATCATCCGAAACACAGACAAGTTAGAATGAAGATCGCCAATGCTTGGGCAGCAGGCACATGTTTAATTTCAGCAAATTCAAGTTATAGACAGCACTTATAACCTGCCAACAGCATATTATGAATATACACAACATCCGTAGCCAAGAATACAGCATGTTCTAAACTTATACAACACTCATAACCAAAAGAGTTAACATCATGTTTAGCAAGAACAACAATGAATCCAATAAACTTGAGCCATGTATGGTGAGAATAGACATATTCAATGAGCTCACAATGCAACAGGTGTACAAATTCAACAAATAGCACATGTCGAGTTGAAGATTATGCGAGCTAATAGTGACCATGTACTTGCACATACGACCCAAGCAAAAATTCAAAAGAAAATCAGAAAACAACAAACATGTTCAACAATCATTCATAGCAGCAGTATCTCAAATTAGATTTTCAAAATAGTGCACAAATTTTAGAGATGGATTTAAACTAGCAAATGACTTCCATTTGAGCCTTTTAATATATTAAATAGAAGCTTATCGAATGTAGATCGATTGTCCAGAACACGTCAACTCAAGATTTCGAAGTTTATGACCTCAAATTTGCTATAGTAAAAACTAAGTCCTGAAGACCTACAAATTTCCAGAATTAAACATTGATGTGGTAACATTCATTTGATTAGGTAAATGACAACCAAATCATGCACATAACATGTCATTAGAAAACTTGTCAAATCTATTTCAAGTCTCATGAAGGCCTCAAAGCTAAATAACCTGATCTACCAGCTCATCTGAAGTCATCCATCAGGCTCGTGAGAACTAAATTTCGATCTTACAGAACCATCAATAAAGCACCACTAAGCCATAATATCATCATTAGACTCACAATATCACCAAAAATCATCCTCAATCATTCATATCATTCATCTAATCATAAAATTGCAACACAAAGTTCTAATCTTAGCTTCGATTGTTCAATGATTGAGAACGCTTACCTTGTTATGATTGTTCTTCGAGTCAAACGAGTTAAGCTGAGCACTTATGAACTTCGAGGAGTGACTGATCAATGCTCCGAGATCTAAGAGGGAAAATTCTCAGAAATGACTCGATCTAGATAGAACTCGTCACAACCCTTCTTGCGCGCGAGACCATCGGAAAAACAGAACAAAGACACGATCGAAGGCCACCACTGATGCCGTTGTTGATGTCGCTGATATGCTTTGGGTCTCTATTCTCGAAGCCAAGCCAGAACAAAAAGAGAACCAGGCGGTAGATGACGAACAAAAGAGACCGAACAGAACGTTGCCGCTGCGAGGAATCACCGGAAAAACAGAACAAAGAGATTATCGGAAGCCATCGCCGCCGTAATCGTCGTCATTATTGCCGTTTCTTCTTGGAGTCGAGTCAATTCCTCTCTTGCTCATGAGCTCCAACCTTGGCTCGAGAATAGCATACAGCCTCGAGCGAATCGAGGCACCGATCTCGGTTCTGGTGAACGGCGGGACAGCGAAAACTCGCCAGAGATCAGGGGTTTCCAGCCTAGGGTTTTGCCCTGCTTGCACTAGTCATAGGGAGGAAGGAGATGCGTTCGTTTTCTTGAGAGAGAAAACTGTTTCCAAAGAGAGTGCGAGTGAGAGCCTTCGGGAATCGAGGGAGAGAGTGTCCGTTTTTTTTTTTTTTTTTTTTTTTTTTTTTAGAGAGAGAGAGAGTGCCAATGTCTCGAGAGAGAGAGCCCCCTAGGCCGGAAACCCCGATCTCCGGCGAGTTTTCGCTATCTTGCCATTCGCCGGAACCGAGACCGATGCCTCGATTCGCTCGCCGCTGTATGCTATTCTCGAGCCAAGGTCAAAGCTCATGAGCGAGAGAGCAATTGACTCGACTCCAAGAAGAAACGGCAACAATGACGACGATTACAGCGGCGATGGCTTCCGATCATCTCTTTGTTTTGTTTTTCCGGTGATTCCTCGTAGTGGCAACGTTCGGTTTGGTCTCTTTCGTTCGTCATTTACCGCCTAGTTCTCTTTCTGTTCTAGCTTGGCTCCGATAATAGAGACCCAAAGCATATCGGCAACATCGATAGCGGCGTCGGCAGTGGCCTCCGATCGTGTCTTTGTTCTGTTTTTCCGGTGGTCTTGTATGCAAGAAGGGTTTCAACGAGTTCTCTCTAGATTGAGTCATTTCTGAGAATTTTCTCTCTCAGATCTCGGAGCATTGATCAGTCATTCCTCAAAGTTCATAGGTGCTCACCTTAACTCGTTCGACTCGAAGAACAATCATAACAAGGTAAACGTTCAATCATTGAACAATCGAAGTTAAGATTAGAACTTTGTGTTGCAATTTTATGATTAGATGAATGATATGAATGATTGAGGATGATTTTTGGTGATATTATGAGTCTGATGATGATATTATGGCTTAGTGGTGCTTTGTTGATGGTTCTGTAAGATCGAAATTTGGTTCTCACGAGCCTGATGGATGACTTCAGATGAGCTGGTAGATAAGGTTATTTAGCTTTGAGACTTGAAATAGATTTGACAAGTTTTCTAATGACATATTATGTACATGATTTGGTTGTCATTTACCTAACCAAATGAGTGTTAACACATCAATGTTTGATTCTGGAAATTTGTAGTTTTTTAGGACTTAGTTTTTACTATGGCAAATTTTAGGTCATAAACTTCAAAATCTTGAGTTGACGTGTTCTGGACAATCGATCTACATTCGATAAGCTTCGATTTGATATATTAAAAGGCTCAAATGGAAGTCATTTGCTAGCTCAAATCCATCTCAAAAGTTTGTGCATTGTTCTGAAAATCTGATTTGAGATATTGCTGTTTTCTGATTTTATTCTGAATTTTTGCTTGGGTTTATGTGCAAGTACATGGTCACTATTAGCTCACATAATCTTCAACTCGGCATGTGCTATTTGTTGAATTTGTACACCTGCTGCATTGTGAGCTTACTGAATATGTATATTCTCAACATACATGGCTCAAGTTTACTGGATTCATTGTTGTTCTTGCTGTACATGATGTTAATTCTTTTGGTTATGAGTGTCGTACAAGTTTAGAACATGCTGTATTCTTGGCTACGGATGTTGTGTATATTCATAATATGCTATCGACAAGTTATAAGTGTTGTCCGTAACTTGAATTTGCTGAAATTAAACATGTGCCTGCTACCCAAGCATTGACGATCTTCATTCTAACTTGTCTGTGTTTCGGATGATCTTTGCTACTTGTTGATTTTTGTGCTTCGAATTTTAAGTCGATTCCTTCAAGAACATTGCTCACACGTATATCTCTAAAACATATAATTTTTCTAGAATTTCTGAAGGTCATACAAATAGGTTGATTTGCATTAAGTCATACATGCTTGAATCTGGAATTTGCCTTGATGTATAATACATGCTTTGTTTCCATGACCTCGAATGTTTTTGTGAATTTGATATGAATTTTTGTGTGCGGAGTCTAGGATTGGGTCCTTCATGAAAGTTTTCCTTCACATAAAAATTGCGAAAAATAATTGCATGTTTGCTCTACTATCGTGTTCTGTTTGTTATGATCTGATCTAACCACTTATACAAATGCCTTCGCTTGAGCTAGAAAAAGACCTAAATTGCAATTGTCACCTAATAGGAATTTGTAAAGAACACCTTGAGCTTTTTAACGATGCCTAGTTTGTCCAATTTGCCCACCATTTGCCCTGCGTTTCTTTTTTTTAGATCAAGTTTTGAAGTCTGGAATTTGTCTTGACCTGTAGTGCTGTCTTGTCTCTATGAATCTAATCGTCTACCAATTTTGTGTGGTCTTATAGATAATGATCTTGAGGATAAATTCTCAATGAAAGCTGTCCATAATATCCATATCCATCCCATGCCGAAATTTGAGAATTTTAAGCATCATTAAATAAGGTCAAGTGACCTTAGAACTCAAGTCGATATGTTGCAATTGAAAGTATTATGCATTTTGCTCCTAATGACAAGTCACATATCAATGTTAATAGATTTGTGTGACCTTTTGCACATAGATTTAGGATTAAATGTCTTAATCAAACTTGTTCTTCACATTTAGCCCTACATCATGTTCAAATTTCATAATTTTCGTGCATTGATTAGGTGGCTTAACAAGTCAGTTATCATGCATCATTTTCTGATTTGCGATGATGTCTTGCTTTTGGTTGTTTTGATATGTTTGTTTGTTTCCTTCCATTGTACGTACCTAGTTATAAGATTTCTGAGACTAGGTTTAGATTAGGGCCTTAAAGATGAAGAAGGCGTGAAGATGGTGGAGGTTGATGTCCACTCCGACTGTTATTATGTAATACTCATTTTCCCGACATATGTCCCAGGTTCCATTTGTTGTATAAAACCTGACGAGTTTCGGGTTTTTCTCTCTTTTTCTCATACGTTTCTCTTTTATAATCTTTAGGATTGCATGATTAGGTTTACTGCTTTTCTTGATTATTTACCTCATAACTTGCAATTTCAATTTTATTAATTGTTTTTCTTTCATTTCTTAGGAATAAAATAAAGTGAAAGTAATCCATCATGCATTATCACTTAGTATAAAATTGACAATCCCGAAAATGTAAAAAGAAATGCATGGACATGTTAGGAAAAATACAACATATTGTTTAGGTACCGAAACGGCGTTAATAGAAATATTAGTGTAACCTAAGTCTTCGAACCTAGATATTTGGTTGCGTAGGAATTGAGGGAACACTCCCGACCCTCGATTGGATTTTCTAGCCAACCCCTAAAAACGAGCCTAGTGGCGACTCTTGTCTATTTTTTAGGTTGTTATAAACAACTAGATCGTATAAATAAACTTGTTGTCGCACGGGATACGAGCTTAGGAGAGCTCGCGATCTCATGAATGAACTCTCGTGATCAAAGTACCCCTAAACCCGATCTTTTCCCCTTTGACATCGAGGACGGCGAGATCGGGTCGCGACAGACTTGGCGACTCCACTAGGGATCGAACCCAGAATCTCTGGTTCACTTAGTATACTAAGTGATGTCATACTAAGTATACTTAGTACCCTTAAATCCGACCTTAAACCCTTAGACATTCGAGGGCGGCGAGATCAGGTCGCAACAGGCTTGACAACTCCGCTGGGGACTGGTTACTAGATTAAGAGGACTAAGTACCCTTAAACCTGACCTTACCCTTAAGAAAGCAAAACAATCAATAAAATTTCATAGATTAAGGGTTATTTTGCTTTCTTAGTATACTTAGTATAGAATCCCATTGTTTTTCCATGGTGTTGGTGATGTGCGAAAGGGAAAGGAATCGGAGAGAGTATTTATGCAGAGAAAATGAGGTTGTGGCGGTCGTGTCCATCGCCAATGTAGCGATCCAACTTCCAATCTTGTTGAATATCCATTTTCTACATTGCATCGCTCGCTTGTCAACCATTCCATAGATCTATTGAGAGAGAGTGTGTGTGCATATGATGCATATTCATTGGGAATTGGAGTTGGGGGCATGTGGCTGAGGCAGGTCGAATATGCATTTACCCTGTTGATGTCCCCCTTGCAAAGGATATGGAGCAGGGTAGTGCTTGACCATTGCTTTCGAGTTAAAGGATGGAAGAGTAGATGACATGATAGATGAAAACATAAGCTTTCTAGGGTTTTGGTGATTGTGATGGGGAAAGGAATCGAAGAAAGGATTTGTGCAAAGAAAATGAGGTTGTGGCGATTGTCTTCATCGCCAATGTAGCGATCCAAATACCGATCTTGTTGAATTTCCATTCCCTACATTGCATCGCTTACTTGTCAACCATTCCATAGATTTGTTGAGAGAGAGAGAGAGAGAGAGAGAGTGAGTGTGTGTGCATATAATGCATATTCATTGGAGATTGGAGTTGGGGGCATGTGGCTGAGGCAAGTCAGATATGCATTTAGCCCTTGACCGTTGCTTTCGAGTTAACAGATGGAGGAGTAGATGACGTGATAGATGAGAACATAGGCTTTTTAGTGTTTTGGTATTTGTGCGAAGGGGAAAGGAACTAGAGAGAGGATTTGTGCAGAGAAAATGAGGTTGTGGCAATCGTGTTTAGTGCCAATGTAGTGATCCAAATACCGATCTTGTTGAATTTTCATTCCCTACATTGCATCGCTCACTTGTCAACCATTCCATAGATCTGTTAAGGGAGAGAGATTACCAAAAATAGATCGAGCTGGCAAGCTTCTCGACTTTTTCTCTTGTTATTCATTTTTACCAATTTATTATTCGTTATTCATTCTTTTGTTTTTCTCTCTACTACTATTTTCTTCTTCTTCTTTTTAAATGTTTTTTATGAGAATGCGTTGCTTACTTTATCCATTGAAATCCAGATGTTAACATAAGCATAAGCCGGAGCTGCTCCTACGCTCATTATTTGCCACACAACCGAATTCAATCAATTATCATTAATTTAGTGATTTGTTATCCTTATAAATCTATCACTTATTAAAATTAAACTTGAATGTAAAAATAGATTAAGAAAAGTTTTTCCAAATGTATTTGATCAATAACGTTGGCAAAGGAAAAGATAAAATTTCTTCAAAAATTTCCATAATCCTTCCCCAACACTTATCTTTTTTGGATTTATTTCTTTGATTTTAAATTTGAAAGCATGAAATAAAATCATATTGGGTGCTCAATTGATTTCCATAGATTTTGTGAAAATGAAATTTTAATTCAAAGTAAATAGGTGAAGGGAGAAATCATACTTACAATAGGTGGCGAGTTTTTTTTTTTTTTTTTTAAATCACATAGACATGCGGTTGGAATGTCCTTACATGAAAGTTTATTTGCCTAATGTTGTGGAGAAAAGTGACCAGACACACATAATTTCACCAAGTCTTTATCTCTTTTGACCACTGTCGTGATCAATGCGATATGATCTAATAGATCTTCATGAGAAAGTTTTACATTGTACATTTGAGATATGGTAGGGAATTGATAAAAAAATCAAGTAGAACTAGTGAACAGCTTTCACAGCAAATGTATCAATAGGCATATAAACCTAAAAGCTTTAGGGTTTTTCAAATGACGTCACACAGATACATAAGATGCCTGTGATGATTTCTTTGCAAAATGAAGAATGTAGATAGTAACCAAGTTAGTGATAGTTTGGTGAAACGCTTTCTTTGGACTATTGACCTATATCCACCCTCTATTCTTGGAAAGGACATAGATCTTAGAGAGGTTATACTTCATATGGGTCAAAGCCCATTATCTACATCCCTCATAAGTGTACTAGAGTTTGCAAGTCAATGAAAATATCATCATTCGACCAAGGAAGCGGCAAAACAAAAAACGAAACGGGCTTGCTCTCACAATCATTAAGTTGATAGTCTGTCACACAAGATAATATTTCACCCTCTTCATAAGAAGATTCTATCTGTTTATTTGATTCTTTATACAAGTACTTTTCCCCCATCATCACAAGTCTCACACACCGTATCAAAAATCTCTTCCTCATTTTTCCTCGGGTTTGCCATTAATAGGAAGAAGCCTCATTTTTGTCAATAGCTTCTCAAATACTTCATAAAGGAGAAATTCTAAGTTGTTGGCATTCATCAACAATGACTACCCATTCTGTTTGTGTTAGAATATTTATATCCTCAACAATGGCCTCTAGAGGACATATAAGCACTTGAAATGCTATGGAAGCCCCTTCCTCAAAGAATTGTATGTTCCTATTACGTCCACGAGCTTCTTCACTTCCATTATAAACTGCAACATCAATAGTCGGTGCTCGACGAAAAAAAATTCCAAGTTCCATGAATAAACTAGGGTGGAATGTGAAATTGTAAGAAAAGAAAGACACCCATCACATTTGAATAATAAAACAAATGATGTGATCTTGGAAATGTGTTTTGGTCATCTACTAGAATAACAATATGGCTCCTCTTCCAATATTCGAATGGCTTATTAATGGGATATGCACAAATGTTCTTTGGGAAATAACATCCTAAAAGTTTGCTACGATGGATTGACAATTGAATAGGACTCAAATTTTTCTAACTTGACTTTAGAGAATTTTCTGCTTCAATGCACGGTCAAGTAGAGGGATTTCTAAAAATCAGCCATTACATATAAGCTGTGAAAGAAAGACATTGTCACTTAAGCAAATGAGAAGGGATCTCTCGGTGAGACCATCTCTTTTAATGAAAGCGAGGCAATGAGACTTTGCCCCAAAATCCCCACTTAAAAGGGTTAAGTGTTCAAAAGAAGTCACCATTAGCCCTTGTTGAGGGTTGGCTAGAAACACGAATTAAGATATGAGAGTGGAGTGTCGTTTTGATACATGCACAATCGAAGATTTTAGACTCGAAGACTTGATTACACTAGTTATGCAACCAATGCCTTTTTGACACCTAAATTTGATTAAGTGCTAATTAAAGTGTCGGGGTAGCTTATTGAAAATTTTAAGGTTCGTCCTAACCATTCTAAAAATGAAAAGAACAATTAATATATGAGAAACGCACAATCAAGTATAATCGTAATAACAAATGCAAACAAAGAACCTAGTGTATCCCTAAAAAGAAAATTGCATCCAAAAATATGATGGTAAAGCCCTAAAGGATCATTCAATTAGGTTTCAATTTTCGATTAAAGGATTTTCACAAATTCTAAGAGAAAACTACTCAAAAACTTATTTGTTAAGTTTTTTTCCTGAAATTTCTGCATTTTTTTCAATTTTTTGAATTTCCCAAGAAATTTTATGGATTTCTTGAATTTTCTAAATTTTTTTACGAATTTTTTATTTTTCCGAATTTATTATTATTTATTACTTTTAAAAATATTTTTTAATCTGGGGCAAAAGGACTCTGGGCCAGGTCATAGATTCGGCACGGATCAGACCCTAATTGATCCGGGTAGAGTTTGAATTTAGTATGGCCCTAATGACCGGCCCAAACATATGAAATGGGCCCATTCACCTCTAAGCCGCGGCCTCTGATTTATCTCCTTTTTAGTATACTCGGCCCAACCACAAGCCCAAGCGGTGTCTAACCCGGCCAACTATATTATTCTCTATCGTAACTGAATTTTTATTCTCTATCTTTTATTTGGATTTTTAAAATTTCTTGCCTTTTTTTTTTTCCCCTATTTTTCTTTTTCTGCATCTTCTTCATCCCGAATCTTGCTCGCACCCACTTCTCTGCAACTGACCCGAACCACCTTCTGCCTCCGACGACGTCTCTTGCCCAGAGCTCAGGCCACCGTACTTCACCGGTCGTCCACACTGACCAGCGCCCAGCGATGGGATTTTCACAACTATAAAAAGACATGTATGACAGAAACCTAATAAAACTAGCGTAAAAAATCACTCAAATGCATATTCAACGAAGAGGAATGGACCCACTATGGCGGCCTCTAACCGCGGGCTTCACCGGCGTGGGAATAGATTTTCCGGCAAGGACGCTTTCGTCCATGGCCGACTCGTTAAGGCGTATATGCCATAAAAACGAAGGAAAACGCAGCAATTCCTTCTATTCAGTCGATCAATGAAGTGAGCATAACCCAAAATCGGATCAAAGCAATATCACACAGCGAATCACACAAAATCCATTTCGGAATCTCACTTAGGCATCACACGATTCGCACAAAATCTCGTCGATTTGGTCCAATACTCTCAAACTCGGTATGCTAGAAAGAAGCAGGGCGTTCTTCAGGCCTACCTGGTTCAAGATGTTGCTGCGACGAACGAACGACGATGGGCGAGTTGGCTTCTGCAGATGGTCGAGGGTGATTCGGGAGAACCACCGGCGAACGGAAAGAAATTCACTCTCGGTCTCTCGCTTCTCTCTCTCTCTCGAGCACCCCTTTTCTCCTCTAGCCGAGCCAACGCCTTCAACAGGATTCTAGAAGCTCTCATATTGGCTCAATTCCTTCTCATTCGGTTACCCTTCATTGCGTCCCGGTGGATTCCTTACGCTCGCAGCCTGAACGTGCAAAAGGGAGAGAAGAAACAGCAAAGTGGCCAGGCCCTTGCTGCTTCGGATGGGCCAATGATGAGAAAACAAATAAAATGAAGGGAATGGGCTGGATTTGAGAGAACAGAAAAGGATTGGGTCCAGAAAGAAATAAAAAGTTGGGTGAAGGGAATTAAAGCCTGGGCTGGACTCGTAGCGGGCCAAGAATTCGAGTAAATAAAAAAATTTATTAACTTTTTTTACTATATTTTTGTTTTTTTTAATTTTTTATTTCTTGTATTTTTGCAAAAATGGATGCCTAAATGGTTGACAAAAATTTCAGGTGTCAACGTCTAGAAATGCTAATGAGTTGAGGAAATGAGACTGTGGATATCTTTCTCGATTTGGGGAGGAAGCGAGTACTCTAAAAAATAGAAGTGTCTTCACACCTCACTAGACTTAACATGAAGCTCTTCTAAGCTATCGAGGTTTTCTAGTAGGCAAGGTGTGAATATGATACTAAATATGATAATCAACTGAGGACATGTGACTAAAGACAAACATTTAAGATGAGACAAACTTTCTTGATGCAGTGACCTCACATAAATGCACCTCAAACTCTTCATATGACATATGTAGAGATACTCAAGTGATTTGGGAAACTGCCTATCGTTCTCCCATGTTTCCAATTCAATTTCACTTCTATATACTTCATTGTACATGTCAGTTTTGTCAAGAATAACCCAAATCTCATTACACTCTCCAATTATGTAGCATTTCAGTTGCTCCATGTTCTCAATTCCAAAATCAGATAGCTTAGTGACATCCGTATGGCAGCCTAAGAAATATGTAGTAGCACGCTGAAGCAACTTCTCTATATTAGTGGGGACACCCACACCATTTACATATTTCTAGGATTATTACTTCATATGTTCTTGTAAGAATTTGTGTGGGTCCACTTATGGCAATTTGTGAGCCTGGTAATATTGTCTCTGTAGTTCTTCAGTCATTGCCCATGATGTTTTAAATTTTATAGTATGTTCCTGCTTATGCTTTTAATTAAATCTTTATCCAGGACCTTGAGAAGCATGCAAGTCAATATGCCGTGCGAGTATGGAAAAGCTCATGGTATCTCCTGTTCTATTCTGTCTCTTTTGTAAAGAAAGAACAAGATGGCTTTGTAGATTTGAACAGTAAAAGAAGATTTTACAACGGGTTATAAGCAAAAGTACTCACTATTGATGTTGACCCCCCTACGAGAAGTTAAAGTAAATTGGAACTTCTGAATTTAGTGCTTGTTTTACAATTTATCAGTGACCATTATGATATAACGGTACTCTTACTCCACATTTTATCTGTAAATGAATCTGTTTGTTTGAATTTGAACTATGGGCGTCTTTTTCTGTCGGTTTGCTGCTATTCATCTTTTCTTACATAATATGAATTTGCGGCATGCAGTGCTTCCAATGTCTGCAGCTGTGATGGCTCTCCCTCGTCTATCTGTTTGTGGTGATTTGGGTGTCCTTTCCACCGCTGCCGCTAGATATGCTCCTTCCTTGTTGGAATCTTTTATCCAAACGAGACCACAAGGTGCTATTGGTGCGACAAAGCTTCTTAGACCCTTCTCAGAAAATCATTGACTCACTGGAACTAAAAGATCCTTTTATAAGGACTTGGGTGGACCTTCTTGCCTTTCTTCTTGCGGGGGTGAAATCTAAATCTCTCGAGGGCTCTACTTTATGAGTTTTTGTTGTCATTAGGTTTGCTGTGCTTCTTCACTCTCACACACTGAACCACGGTGGAATTAGTGCCCACGTGCGCACGTGCGCAGTGAGAGAGAGAGAGAGAGGCAACGTAGAGGCAACGTACTGGATATGTTTCTGGCAACAGCACCTCATGTTCCTTGCTATCTTAGGGTCTAATTATGAGTTTCTTGTCCCGTTTAATGTTTGGATTCTTTTTTTATTAGAGGCTAGTCACTTTATTTTGTCTTTGTCGTTTCAACATTTAATTTGTCTGTGAAGTTTTTTAGAAAATTCAAGCCTTGCATTCTCTCTTTCCCTCTTTAACTTTATAAAAATATTTTTATAAAAATTGAAATTATAATTATTTTTGTATTTCTTTTTTCTTTCCTTTTTTTTTTTTTTTTCCTTTCTTCTTCCTCCTTAGTCCTTCCTTAGCCAGGGTTTGGCACGGCGACAACCCGCAATTGACTAGGTGAGGCTCGAGCTTGCCGGCCTCAGATGAGCTCGAGGTTGCCAATGATTGGCGAGGCTTGAGTCTTGCTAATCTAGCAAGACTCCAGCTTACTGGCATCATACGAGCTCGAGCTCGCAAATCTGGTGAGGCGAAAGCCTCACTGACGACTGGTGACGCTTGAGCGAGGCTTGAACCTTGAGCTCGCTTATGGCTAGTTGCCGGCTAAATGTCAACGGTCGGCCAAAGAAGAAGAAAAAGAAAAAAATTCGAAAAAAAATACAAAAATGTAAAAATAATTTAAAATTCTATTTTTAAATAAAAATATAAAAAAGGAGTCTAGGAAAATTTAATCATATTTTTCTTACCAAATGGCAAAAAATATTTTCTAATTTATTTTCAAATTTCAGGCAAAAACCAAAAAATATTGTAATTTTCCTAAAAAATATTTCTTGGAAAATATTTAGGAAAAAAACCTTTTAAAAAAAAATTGCACACTAATTTGTATTGCATGAAAGTGTTTTAGCAATACCTTTTTAAAAAATATGTATATCATAATAAA
This sequence comes from Eucalyptus virginea, assembly GCA_014182375.1. Classification (NCBI taxonomy): domain Eukaryota; kingdom Viridiplantae; phylum Streptophyta; class Magnoliopsida; order Myrtales; family Myrtaceae; genus Eucalyptus; species Eucalyptus virginea. The sequence goes on along the minus strand of CM024520.1, from coordinate 3,295,470 downwards.
TAAGCTTTCTTAGGTTTACTTAAATGGGTTGGGTTGGGTAAGGTCGGGTCAAGAATGGGTCAAAAATTTTATATTAGGATAAATTGATCATAAACGTGTTAAATAGGTCGATTTGAGTTGAATCATTTGTGATTGACCCAAACCCAAGCTGACCCGACCTGCTCGACATATCTAGTTATGTACAAAAACAAGCATGCCACTGAGTCTATTAGTCCTTAAGAAACCATATCCCAAAAGATTTAAATCTCAATTATTCATCTAAAACTTTCGAAATTTCTACACGTGAGTGATATCATCACCCATAAAATTGAGTTTAAGGGCATTTCTATAATTACTTTAAATTAAAGGGAGCAAATCGTCAATTTCTAAGTCTTGAGAGTATTTTAAATTATTTTTTGAGCCTACGGTTATTTTGGTTACTGTCATGAGATTGGCCCAAGGTAGACCGAGCCAGCCTTGGCGAGGGACGAAATATGTTATTTCCTATGTTAAAGATAATTATGATATTTCTTTTTGATTATCTAAATCTCTTGACATTGTACACATATTACATGTGGATTATATGTAAATTGCCATTTGATTGTGCATAATCTTGATTTAGATATTATCTTAAAATGGTAATCTAACAAAACTTATAAATAAGATGGTGTATATACATCAAAATATATACAATTTCATAGTTCTTTTTTCCATTATTATTATTTTTAACTTGTTACGGATGTTTCGCACTTTCTATCAGATATTTTCATGTACTAAAGATAATTATGATATTTCGTATAAATTATTCATGTCTTTTAAGATTGTATGTATATTGCACATATATTGCCATTTGATTATGCATAATCTTAATTGACATATGATCGTAAAATAGTTATCTAATAAAGTCTATAAATATATTGTATTCTTCATTAGTGTATACATTGAAATATATGCAAATTTCATTTGCCATCCTTCTTCATGTGGACGTCGAGCCTTCCCGTTTCCTTGGTAAAGATCTCATCCATGGGCTTAGCACTTCCACAAGCGTTGGCCGAGCTCTTAGGAGATGGTGATAGCAACACGAGGATCGTGAGGGAAAGGGTGAGCACAAACTTGATCCCCATCGTCGAGATCGCAAAGATCGCCTGGAAGGTGATTTTTTCATAGGAGAAGGTTTGGAGAGTTTTTGCCTTTGAATGGTGATGTTGCACGTATATTTAAAGACAAACGTTAGATGAAGAAGAAGCGGTTGGGGAATTCTCTGATGCAATTGATTTCAGTTCAACAAAAAATTGCCTTTCGCCCGATTCGATCAAGAAGGCAATCTCCGCATTGTTGATGGTTGGGATCAAGTCCGCACTCGCCCTTTCCCTCGCAATTCTCGTGTTGTTGTCTCGATATCCAGAGAGCTTGGCTAGCGCTTGTGGAAGTGATGAGCCCCTTGATGATATCTTTAGTCAGGAAACGAGAAAGCTCGATGTCCACATGAAGAAGGTTGGCGGTGGGGGTTGCGATGGCCGTGGTGGTGGCACTAGTTACAAAGGTGGCGTATCATCTATTTGGTACCTGCAGGTGCCAGTGGGCATAAGCCTAGCAACGGGACTCAAAGGTCCTCAACCATCGAACCTTGCCCATCGTCGCTTGCCTCGATCATTTTTGTTCCTCTCTAATTCTCTTCAAAACTAGTTTGATTGCCAATTGTTCAGTCTTTCTGATAGAGGGAATTTTTTTTTTTTAATGATTTTCCTTTTCAGTATGAAATGAAAGAAAAAGAGCCTAAATCTTCCTTTTACATCAACTTTTTTTTTATTCACTCCATGAAAAAAAGAAATAAATTTCCTTTTCTATCTATCTATATTTTTTTAATCACTAAGGTTTAATTCAAAGATGAATTTTTATGATGATAAATGCAATCTTTAGGAAAACTTTATTCAAATAGTGATATCCAGGTAGGTTTTTTATTTTTTTTCAATTCAATAACTATTTGAATTGAATAATTTTGAATGATTTCTTATGAGTATTTGATATTCAACAATCTTAGACTTCTTCGAGTATCAAATACTCATAAGAAATCATTCAAAAATTCAATTCAAATAGTTATTGAATTGAAAAAAAAAAAAACCTACTTGGATATCACTATTTGAATAAAGTTTTCCTAAAATTGCATTTATCATCATAAATAATTCATCTTTGAATTAAACCTCAGTGGTTAAAAAATATAGATAGATAGAAAAAGAATTTTTTTTTTTCGTGGAGTGAATAAAAAAAGTTGATGGAAAAGAAAGATTTAGGCTCTTTTTCTTTCATTTCATACTGAAAAAGAAAATCATAAAAAGAAGAAGAAGAATTCCTCTATCGATAGATTGAACAATTGGCAATCAAACCAATTTTGAAGCAAAGCAAACGGTAGACCGAGGATTAGAGAGGAACAAAAACGATCGAGGCAAGCAACGATGGGCGAGGTTCGATGGTTGAGGACCTTTGAGTCCCATTGCTAGGCTTATGCCCACTGGCACTCACATGTACTAAATAGATAAAACCGCCACCTTTGTAACTAGTGCCGCCACCACTGCCATCGCCGTTGCCATCGCCACCCCCACCGCCACCCTTCTTCACGTGGATGTCAAGCTTTCTTATTTCCTGGCTAAAGGTCTCATTTGCAGGTTCAATACGTCCAAGAGTGCTAGCTGAACTCTCTAAGAGATGAAGACAGCAACAAGAGGATCGAGAGGGAAAGGCTCGAGCATGAACCTGATCCCTGCCATCGAGATCACGGAGATCATCTTCATGATCGAATAGGGTGGAAGGCGATTTTTCTTAAAGGAAAAGGTCCGAAGGGTTTTTGTCTTTGGATGGTGATGTTGCACGTATATTTAAAGACCAACGTTATTTGAGGAAGAAGCAGTTGGGGAATTCTTCAATGCAATTGATTTTAGTTGGACAAACGTTAGACAAAATTCTCCAATGCACGTATATTTGGCGAGGGTTGGCGATCGAGGTCCAAGCACGTTGGCTACTAAAGGAAGCCCTTCAATCACGACCTTTCTTCCTAGTTCTCGATCCCTCTCTCTCTCGGTTTCTCTACCCAGTCCCTGAACCTCCCAAAAATCACCACTTTAAGCTCGCCTAGCAAGCGCGCATGGCCCTGCCATTGTCAGCTCATCGTGCCAGCCTGGCCCTGGCTAGACATCCTACTCGACGGTCTCTATTGCTCTACCTATCCTTTGTGTCCTTCCTTTAGCGAGCATGAGGGGGGAGAGGAAGAAAGGGGAAGGAGACCAGGTCAGGGGAAGAAGGAAAATAGAGGAAGTAGGGCCAAGCCTAGTAAGAAGAAAAGGAGGAAACATTATAAATTATAAATTATTGCTAGCCTTTTGATAGCCTTGTAGGATGGTGAGTATCTCACAAATGCCTTACGCTTGATGTCCACATCTTAATGACTAGTGATGATTGCAGGATTCAAAATGATGAAGAAGTTGTTGACAAGAAAACCGAAGGATTTTTTTTTTTTTTTTTTTCAAATTAAGACCCCAAAACGCAACCTAATTATTCAACAAAAGCAAGCAAATCACAACTTAAGTAAGCAATATAAAAAGAATCACAATCAATTGATCAAAGAAAGTAATGAAGAATGAGTAAAAAAGTATAGTACGGTAATGTAACCCGACACGAGTTGGATAAAGAATATGACATAGCTCTATTATCAAGCCCTGAGATAGCAACCTCATGAGCTATAATCAAATTAAATCCAATTCTTGTCTAAAAAAGTAATCTACCAAAACTAAACTATAATCAAGTACTCACTAACATCTCCAAAATACATAAATGTCAATTAAGAGACACTAAGTTAAATATAATACTAAGATCTAATTATCCAATCGAGGCCTATTTTCTAAACATTTTCTATGTTTTTAATTTTCCGAATTTTTTGAAATTTTATTATTATTAAAAATTGGGACATTGTTCTGGGTTGTTGAGCCCAATCCGAATATGGTCCAACATGTTCTAAACTTTCAAAGCCCATTTTCTTCATTATTTCTTATTTCCTCTCCTTTTTTTTTCTTTTTTTTTTTTTTTTTTTTTCTTTTTTTTTTGGAACCGTTCATTTTATTCCTAAACCGAGGACCAAGCTCACCATTCCTAGATGTTTGTTTCTTATCAAGCCCACAAACTAAAAGCTTTCAAATTGTCAACAAAATGGAACTCTTCGAAAGTAGTTCAAGTTTGAAAATTGAACTGAATTCCGCTATTGAAACAATCCTAAACATCCGGAATCCGCTACTCCTATTTTTATTATTCTCCTTCGTTTATCTATTTCCTATGTTGTCTTCCTCTTAATAGACTGAGAATACAAAAAACCATAGCCAGATCAGAACACCAACAATCAAACTTCCCTTCACCAAAATATCAGCACATTACTTCACCATCAGTCACTTATTGTCTATCACGGGATCCCCATTATCAAGCGTTGCATTCGCCTATCAATATCAGCCACCAACAGATGCCATGCTCGCTTCTCCTCCATCAATCTCTACTGTGCACCATCGTCATTCACTTTTACTAAACAGCTCCAGTCATTGAACAACTCCTCTAAGATTGTTTTGTTCAAAGCTTAAGCAATCAGCAAAAGTTGTTTGTATCTAAATTCAGGCATATCCTTAACCCTCCCTGTTGCATTTCACATAAAACGCAGCATGTACATGTAATGATGTCAAGCAAAGAATCAATGATAGAAGAAATTTGAATGCATTCTATATTGTTCGAAATGATATCAATCACGTATGGCACGATGGAGTCGTTCTCTGCACATGAAAAATATATAGGGTGCAGATGTGTAAAGGTTCTTCATATTATTTTTGTATTTTTGTTATAAATGATGCATAAGATTTAGATATTCATGCAGAGTGTTACTACTTCTGCGTAAGTTAACAGAGAACAAGGAAGAAAATAAGGGGTAAGTATGAGAATGGGAAAATTATCAAAAAAGTCTTAACTGTACTACAATTGTGTGCTAATTTTGGCTTAAATTTTTTTGCATTTGTGTTAGTTGTTTTTATTACTAACTGTTCGCATTCATAGCGACAAATCAAGGATATAGTTGAACGACACACCTTGATGGATGAAAGTCCTAAAATTAGGCTCGCCTCCACACCATTTGTCATGAGTAATCACCAAAGAACTATCCAGCACAGCGGGAATAGCAGAAGCCCAGAAACCTGAGAGAGGAAAAAAAGTCAAAATGTTCAGATTTCGATTTCAACGGTGACAAAATAAAAATGAAATCGAGTCCGTGTTTATTCCTTGAATTCCTCCTTTTTCTTTGGTTATTCCTTTCATCTTCTTCCCACGGATTCCAGGAATACCAAGACGGAAAAGCTGTTGGATATCTTTCGCCCAAAAGAAGGGGGGGGTGGTGGTGTGGGGGGATTCTCACGACGTTATTCTCATCGTGGGGTCGCCAAAACGGTTAAAAAGAAGACACGATCGTAGCACAAAAGACTAATTATCCGGACGCACGATGCTTCTAAAAACGACATGAGCATTCAAAAAATCAACCTTTTAAACAGATGGAGGTTTTCTCCGTAGGGGAAGGGCAAAATGGGGAATTCGCAGTGCCATGTGACTTTGCTTGCGTCTCTTGACGACGCGGCGACGCGTCGGGTCCATCCCATGCACCGCAAGAAGGCCGTCGCACGAGAAATAGAGATGGACGTGAGTCGCGTCGTTGCCCAAATTTAAATTTAACGTTTTCCTATTTAATTAATGCTATGAAAAATCTCCATCTATGTCAATATCCGAATTTTTTTTCTTATTGCTAAAAATCTTAAATTCAAGCATTCTTGACAGAGTGTACTTTTGTTAGATTGGGACAAATTCAAGGCATTTTGATGTCATGATAGGTATCATTTAGTACGTTTAGAGGTATTTTAACATCTCTCTTCCTTCAAATTTTTACCACTTATTTCATCCAATCAAGCATTACGAATTTCATTCTTTTATATTGTAATTTTCAAGTGACATTTTGAGTTAGATGATTAATTCCTTAGAGGGGAGGTTGGGATTTGGGCTGCGGTTTGGAATTTTTCAGTTTGGAGTAATTGTGTCATTATCGGCCACCATTTTGAGGTTTTCCTTTTATTTTTTCGTGGAGACGAAAGTTAATTACCTCTTTTTTTTTTTTTTTTTTTCGCTGAAGAATCCGATCCTCGTTCTGCTCCCTCTACGACGGCATCGACTCCGAACTTAACATGCCGTCCAGCATCGCTATGTCGTACAGATCTACACTTGTTTGTGCACAATTCAACGGCGTCCAAATCGCAGACTCTCGAGTTTGATTTAGTTACTGTTTCAGCCGGTCGTTGGTCGCTAGATTCGTAAATTAGGTCAATAAAAGGATGTGGCAAAGGTGACCGACTCTATCTTTATTGCGGCACTTGTTGGATTATACACCTTCTGGTGATCTTGTTCCTCAATGGTGACTGCTATAGAAAGCCTCTCGTATCACCGTCTAGGAAATTTCGTACAAGCCTTTCTCAACCCTCCTACTTGTGTTAAGTATCGTCGCATATGTTCCATGAACGGCGGGCCGAGGGATATTTATTCCTACTCGCTAGCTTCATCGGTTCATCAATCTATGTTTACTTTTTTTTTTCCCGACCATCCACTTACTCACGTGAATATAATTAATGATAGATATGTGAATATAATTAATGATAGATATCTTTTTGTACAAAGAGAAAAGCACTTTCGAATCAAGTACAATCATGATACATGGAGTATCTTGAACAGGTCATACACGGGCTAAAATCACACTTAACAAGTGCTTAATAAATTACTTGTAACAAGTTTTCTTTTTGTTGGTTGGTTTTAATAACAAGGTTAGCTTGCAATTAGGTTGTGTTTCTTTTTTTAACGTACTGACATGCGCACATTTTATTACCCTTAGTAGTTAAATATTTTTTTCCCCACTAATCAGGGAATACGAGAGTCGAAGATAGTTGTATATTGACTGGTTTTATGAATTTCGTGCACCAGAGCATTTCTTCTTTGCTTTTTTGTGCTTGTCTCATATCTGCATCAGCAGTAAGTAGCACGTGATTTTCATTTAGTCCTCAACCGTTATAGATAGAGCTTAGACTTAAAGCTTTGATTACGACTTTCTTATGCTTATTCCCCTGCTTATATACATCTAAGCACAAATTTGATCAAACAAGAATTTCATGGGTTTAATGATTTGGTTGCACTTATAAGAAAAAATAGTCACAGCTTTCCCATCAAATAAAAACCACAAAATTAATTCCACAAAAAATCTTAATCGATATATTTGTGCCACATTTACCTAAAGCTAATTTTTATGTCACAAAAAATCCCAAATTAGTATATACGTGTTGCATTTATAACAAACCGGTGTGCTCGTGTTACATTTTTTTTTTTTTTTTTTTGGTAAAGTGTGCTCGTGTTACATTTATGGCTAAAAATATCAAAGATTTGCACAATTTGAGGTAAATAGGACACAAAAATATCAAGGGTATTATGTGGCACAGCCTGGAATGTTCTAAAAATTTTGTTTGCGAGTAAGTGTAGTATGTTTGAGTAAATGTTCTAAAAATTTTCCTTTCCCGAGTATGCTTCTCTTCTCATTTAATCTGCCTTCTTCACATGGATATTCTGGAAAGTAATCCAAAAATGTTTTGCAGCCTAGTGAATCAACCCCGTCGAATAGGAAGCTCTGGACTTCATTCTATGTTTCATGACAAGAGATAAGTAACTGCAATTCTAATATGCAATGGGGATGTACGAATAGCTGTAAATGACATTTCTATCTTTGCATGTGTCCCCCCAAATAACCTTTTAAAAACTTCATAACCCAGATCCGGGACTCAAAAATCAAATAAGTTATAGATTGAAAATGAATCAAAGAAACATAAGAGCAACGGCATAATGTTAGATGCATTTATAACACTTTGCTTAATACTTTAGACCATTGGTAGTAGCGCTGTTCTCTGCATGTGCATGTAATAAATAAACTTCGCAAGTAGGCTAATGAAGATAGGGGAGGAGATGAGTGACCAGGTGATAAACCTTTTCTGCTCTCGAAGTCAGATACCGATGCTGCGCTTCATGGTTGGCTATAATTTGAGATGCATCAGTCTCCCTTATACCTAGGTCCATCTAAACGAGCCAAGCCTGAGAAGAAATCAAAGGTTAGAGGAAATTAAATAGAGAAATATTCTAGCCTAAAAGAAACAATGCAATCCCTTGAAGAGACAATTTATTGAGCGAGGTACCTTCAGATAATCCACGAATGCAGGGTATCAAACGGCATGCATGTGTTGACTAGCCTAAAAGAAACAATGCAATCCCTTGAAGAGACAATTTATTGAGCGAGGTACCTTCAGATAATCCACGAATGCAGGGTATCAAACGGCATGCATGTGTTGACTAGACTTAAACCTGGTCCATATGACTATTGGTGAGAAGAATCTCAATGATTCGCCCGTTAGATTTCCACCCCATGGTAAAAGCTGCATAAAGTGGTGTTAAGCTGAAACGTCCAAAAAGGACAGGAAAAAAACTAAAAACTCTTTGAATGTTACTATAAAACACAACAAACAATTGACATCAGCATACTTGAGACCTAAAGACATAAGGCCTTCGTAGCACTTATCTTTGTATTCTTTGTGCTTGACAATGTCATATAGAAGGTTAAGGTCCCTACAAACAATATATCAGGGCAGATCAGGAAGCCTTACATACAGAAATCAAAGTTAATATAGGATTTAAGGGCGATGGGCAGCATTCAGCACCAAGGAGCATTACATATCTCAAGCCAAGAAGGATATCATTTATTATTATTTTTCTATATTCAACTATTATAAAAGAAAATTGAAATGCATCACTCCTGTTTTGAGAAATTTAACATTGTTGAAATACTTATTGCACATCTTAACAACAAAACTATACACTGCAAGATGCTAACTGCTCATCAAGGAGCATTACATATCTCAAGCCGGAAGTTCACTATTGCACATCTAGCTTGACAAACACTGTCCAGCATACTACGCCATGCCAGTAGGTACTAGATAGTTAGACGTCAAATGCGTGACTGTTCAAAGCTTCTGCAAAAGTCAGCTCGTGACACTCAAGCAGAACAGCTACACCGCAACCCATTTCAACTGTTCAACACTTTCTTTTATCAGAAAGGTGCTAGCAGGTAATTTCAGCAGAAAAACACGCATGGCCACTTATTGACTTCCTAGACATGGATATCACATGCACATACACATACAAATTTGCTCGAGACATACAGTTGACCATAGAGCACATGCAAAGTTGCTGAGCACATATAGTTGACCATAGAGCAAGCAACTGCTGTCATTTTCATCAACTTGCGTTGTTTCTTACAACAAGGAATAAGTTAAAAAACAAGAACAAAGAATTGTTGTTACAGAACAACTATAATTGTCTCGGCAGCAGTGAAAAAGTTGGCACAGAACATATTCTGGTTCTGGAAACACAGCAAAATGCAAAACCTGCATAGAGTATCTTCAGAAGAACAAAATTAGGCAGCTAAACATCATAGCAAAATAATGTGTTCAAGTAAACTTACTTGAACAACCAATTCCTCCATCAGCACAAGTGGCAAATCTAATTAGAGGAAAAGCTTTACACGGAAAATACTATCTTCCAAAAACATGAAAGTTTCCATCAGCGAAAAGTCAGAGGATCGATTATTCTACACTTAATTCAAAAACTATCAAATTCGTACACCCATATGGCACCAACATACCTAAAGTTCTAACAGCAAAAGAAGTGAAGCCATAGTACCGATTAAGCACAACCGTCCTCGCTCTTGAGGAAATTTCCTCCGACCATCATGGTCAACTTACAGGGGCTTTTTTGGAGCTACAGGCTGGAACTAGCAGCTAGTTTTGCTTAAAAACCATAAATTTAAGCTGTCTGTCTAGATTCTGTAGACTGATTCCTCATAATTTATTTGCTTTTGCTGTAACTTCTGTTTGGAGAAGCTTAGAGAAACTAAATATCGAGTGGCAAAGATATTGGATGATCATAACTGCAGTCCCTTGCTCCCTTGAATGCTTAAACTTCGAAGCAACCTTATTTTCGGCACTTTATACGACAACAACTCGATCTCTGTTTTATTATCCAGTGCCTGCATGGAGCCGAACCTTTCCTGAGGACACGAAGAAGGACAAGCCTTGATTAACCAACCAAACGGCAAATAAAACGACCACACCTGCAAAGGAGAAGGAGCCACGTGAGTGTGGAGCCAGAGCGAATATTATTGTAAGATGAATGTGTCACATAAGTATATCTTCACTAGCCTACACATCCTCTTCTTGCTGGTCAACTAGTCCCAATCCATCTCCCCCATTCTCTCCTTCTCCTTCATTGAACATCCGCAATAAAAAAGCCTGATATCATCCATTCCAAATGGCTCTTCATTTCTTTTATTGAACATCATCAACAAGAATGCCTGGTAGCTATCATCTATTCCAATTGGCTCTTCACATGACAACAAAAGTTGCTCAGAGTCTATGGCAGCTGATATATGGAAAATCAAAGTCGAGATAACAAATTAGTATGGACATAAGATATGGATAATTGAACATAATAAACATGAAAATAAATGAACAGATAGTTTTAAGAATTGACATTTCTCAAATAAAGCTATTCAAGGTAAGATAAGGCAAGATTAAAACCAAAGGATGAGCACAGCGCCCCGAAACTAAATGTTGATCTTGCAAACAAAAGAAGGCTCTATTTTCAAGAATTAACACTTGTCAAATAAAGCTAGTGCCATATACAGCTTGATTCCTTGTGGAAGGGACGACATCTCAAATCCCAAATTGGTGAATGCATGTGAAGTTCATTTCTTGTCCGAATGTTTGGTGCGGCATCTCTCCTCTTAAATCTAGGTTTCTTCTCTCTTCTCCATCACCAATGATCAGAACATTGCAATGATTCCTGATATTTAGAGTATTGATTTTGGATTTATCGCATAGCGATGCTATTACAGAAAGTGAGATCAAGTACAGAAAAGCCCAACCATTGCCTGGAACGAATACAAGAATCCCATCAAAATTCCAACATTTTAATCTTCCAGACGATGGTTGGGCTTTTCTGTTCTTGGTTTTTAGGGGGCTTAGTTACGTTTGCTTATGAATGTTTAAAGGATTGGAAGGTAAGTTAGAGAATGACGAAAAGTAGGATAAGACAAGAGAATAAAAGATTTTTGGGGGAAGAGGGGCGATGGAACCTGACTTGATGAATTTTGCATTATTTCATGGTCATTATCATTAGCTTATCCTCTTAGAAGAGGCTATCCAAAGAGGCTGTCAATCTTTCTATGGGATGTGTAGACTTTTTAGTATATCTGTGCATCTCTTCCAAGATTGATTGTGTCAGTACTCTTGTTTATTTACCTTGACTCTTTGGCAGCATGTTCATGTCATAATGTCGTTACAACTACTCATAATGAGTGAAAAGCGATAAGATTTTTCACTTTCTGTAATAGCATCACTATGCGATAAATCCAAAATCAATACTCTAAATGTCAGGAATCGTTGCAATGTTCTGATCATTGGTGATGGAGAAGAGAGAAGAAACCTAGATTTAAGACGAGAGATGCCGCACCAAACATTTGGACAAGAAATGAACTTCACATGCATTCACCAATTTGGGATTTGAGATGTCGTCCCTTCCACAAGGAATAAAGCTGTATTTGGCACTAGTCATGCTTAGCCAGAGAGGAATTCTTTAGAAAAGGGAACTGTAAAGTCATTTTACCTTCAATAGCTTTATTTGACAAGTGTTGATTCTTGAAAACAGAGACTTCTTTTGTTTGCAAGATCTACTTTTAGTTTCGGGGCGCCGTGCTCATCCTTTGGTTTTAATCTTGCATGATCTTACCTTGAATAGCTTTATTTGAGAAATGTCAATTCTTAAAACTATTTGTTCATTTATTTTCATGTGTATTATGTACAATTATCCATATCCTATGTCCATACTAATTTGTTATCTTGACTTTGATTTTCCATATAGCAGCTACCATAGACTCTAAGCAACTTTTGTTGTCATGTGAAGAGCCATTTGGAATAGATGATAGCTACCAAGCATTCTTGTTGATGATGTTCAATAAAAGAGATGAAGAGCCATTTGGAATGGATGATAGTTATCAGGCTTTTTTTTATTGCGGATGTTCGATGAAGGAGAAGGAGAGAATGGGGGAGATGGATTGGGACTAGTTGACCAGAAAGAAGAGGATGTGTAGGCTAGTGAAGATGTGTTGGGAGCACATGAGATAGAGCTAGAAGATGATGGGGAAGATGCATTGGCTCCTACTCTAGTTGAAGAAGTACCGAGTGGAGACTCTTCAAGCACGTTGGAGATTGAGGTTGATGGCAATGAGATCGACAATGATCATCCCAACCTGTTTGTTTTGATATCTCACTTTTTATTTCTTAAAAAACAAGTACCAATTGAGTATCGGTATAGTGGACATTGATTTCTAGTACAGTGGATAGTGGAAGGAGTAAGAGCATAGTACAATATATACTTGAATGGATTAAACAAATCAATTGCAAAAGCAACAATAGATTAGAGGGAGGGTATTGAGGGCTATTATCCTTTAATTGTTCATTGCCTAGTTTAATTTTTATCCATCAAATATCATAACTTATTAAATTTTATATAATATTCTTTTATCATGCCTCTCTTTTGAAGCTTGTGTTTTGTGGGTCACTACTAGACAAATAACAATATCTTAGTTGATCTTTATTAATTTTGTCATTACTAGACAAGGAAGGATTGAGGACTTTGATCCTCCGGTGAGGCTGCTCCCCAATATGTATGCCATGACCTATGCCTTAGCTGCCTCTTTGACCACCATTTCGCTAGCTTATGGTTAGTCTCTCTTGTTCAATATTGTGAAGCAAAGACTATTGGTCTAGTAATTTTGGTGTAGTTATTTGCAAATAGATTTTCTCATTATTTTGTTTTTGAATTTTAGTAGTCCAAGCACTAATCAACGGGCTTGCGCTATATATCAAGACGGACTTGATTTTAGGCTACTTGTATCTTGAGCTCATGACAGCCATCCTCAGCGTGTTCACATTGTTGAGGTTGGTGCTAGCGAGATTGATTTCTAATCAGTTCGGTCACCATTGGACAATTGTGATGGAAGGTGCCATATTTTTCATCAGGCCCTTCATTATGGGTTTCACCCCCAAGTTATGTCGTCTTCTTGGTCAATCACTCCTTGGCCAACCACAGCACTTGCTTTGCCTTGACGATTGCCCTAATCTTCACCGCCGAGATCTCTACTACCTTCTCCCGTGACATCTTGATCTTCTCACCTAAGGTAGTAATTTATTTTCATTTATTTTTTTTTCCTAATTTTGTGGCATCTTTTTCATTTTTTATTTCCCTGGTTTAGGTGCGTATCAGCATTGGCACCCTATTCGGCAATCTATCCAATTATATTCTCTCAAATCTCCACCTCAACCATACATGGCATTGGATGCTTATTGCAGGAGCAATCCCCTTGGTTGTACTCGTGGTTGCTTTCATATTTCTCCACATGCCATAATCGCCTAAGTGGCTCATCATGTGGGGCCGCCTAGGCCTCGCTAAGCCTCTCCTCATTGAGACCTTTAAATCTGATGGGGAGGCTGCACTTCGGCTTGCCCAAATAAAAAAAAAAAAAATGCTTGCATACCCAAGGAGTGCGATGATGACATTGTGAACACAATCCAGAACATCGGCACGTGGTGGGACATCTTTCACCCAAGTCAGTGCATTCGTCACATGCTATTGTGCACTGTTGTGATCTAGTTTGTGCAACGGGCATGTAGCATAGACACCATGATGCTCTTCACCCCTCACTTTTTACTCTCTATTTGTTATAGTTGTACCGGTTTTATGATTTTTTTTTGTATTAATCCAATTTAATGAAAGGCATTTTTGTCGAATGTACCAATTTGAAGTTTTTGCTTACCCACCTCACAAAGTCGCTTAAATCTAAATCCAAGCTCCCTCCTTTGATTGCTTTCCAAACCGCACTTCTCATCTCCTTGTCTCGAATCTCTTGGGGCAAATCCCTGCTCAATGACTCGGCCAAAACCTGAGCCAACTCCGCTGCCTCCGGTGTCTTCTCCAACCCCGTGCCTACTCCAATTCCCATGCCCTATTCGTCCAGCAGCAGTTTAGCTTTCACGAACTGCTTTGCGCCCTTCGGCCACGTCGGCATAACCATCCCAATTCTGAGCCCCTCCAACGTCATGTTCCACCCGCGATGAGTTAGGAACATGGGGGCCCAACCCTTGTTCACGAGGCCTCTCCCGGTTTGTGAAATCCCTTTGGCTGAACGTCCCCTCTCTCTTTTAAAGAACACCGCAGGCGCGCATGGCTGTTGCCATCGCCAGTTTGCCGTGGCTGGCTGATCCCCCAACCCTAGGATTGTGCCGCGGCCTGCTCTGCCTCTGTTCCTACTAATTTGCTTCTGGACGTCGCTGTGTTGCAGAGGTCTGCACGACGTGAGGGAAGAAGAAGACCAACGCACGGGCTGGGCTAGAGGGTACAGGAGAAAAAGGGGTGGGCCAGGTCTAGCCGAGAAAAGAAATAAGGGGCCGGGTCGACCAGGCCCGAATCCAGCTCTGTCTTTTCTTAATTTTTTTTTTTTTATTTTTATAACTATAAATCTTTTTTAAAAAATAATTAATCTATTTTTTATACTTACTATAAATTCTAGTTCTTTTAATGCAAATGCTCCAAATGCCTATGTGCTATGCAATTTTAATGATTTGAATTGTTTTAGGAATTAAAAATTAATCCCTAAACTTTTTATGCAATTAAACCCTAAAGTGATAGCTATAACTTATGTGCCAACAAACGATTATTTTTAAAAATAATTTTCAAATAATTCATTTTTTACGAAACAAATGAACTATTAATATTGTGTACAATATGATAACTAGTAGCAACATGTTTGATTTGTTTGTTTTGCATTATATATAGAGGTGTCAAAATGGGTCTTAAACTAATATATGACCCATTTAAATCATAAATGTATCATACATGGGTCATTTATATTTTTATGAGACCATTTAAATGGGTTTAAAATTTTAAAATGTAAGATAAACGGGTCTTAAATGGGTGGGACTTAGAAGCTAGAACCCATTTCCAATCCAAGCCTTGCACTCCCTCTTTCTCTCTTTAACTTTATAAAAATATTTTTACAAAAACTGAAGTTATAATTATTTTTTATATTTCTTTTTTTTTTCTTCTTCTTCCTTAGTCCTTCCTTAGTCGGTGGTTGGCACGGTGACGACCCGTGACTTGCTAGGTGAGGCTCGAGCTTGCCGGCCTCGGATGAGCTTGAGGTCACCTATGATCGCGAGGCTTGAGTCTCGCTAATTTAGCAAGACTCGAGCTGGTGAGGCGGAGGCCTCATCGACAACCGGTGAGGCTTGAGCGAGGCTTGAGCAAGACTTTAGTTCGCTTATGGCTAGTTGTTGGTTGTCTTGTTAGCGGTCGGCCAAAATGAAGAAAAAGAAAAAAAGAAAAAGTAAAAATTCAATTTAAAAAAAAAAAAAACTAACAATTAGATTTTTAAAAATAAAAATAATTTAAATTTCTATTTTTTAAAAAATATTAAAAAGGAGTCAAGGAAAATTTATCATATTTTTCTTATTAAATGACAAAAAATATTTTCTAATTTATTTTCAAATTTTAGGCAAAAACCAAAAAGTATTGTAATTTTCCTAAAATATTCTTCTTGGAAAATATTTAAGAAACAAACCTTCTTTTTTTTTAATAAAAAAAATTGTCCACTAAATTTGTATTGCATGAAAGTGTTTTAGCAATACCTTTTAAAAAAAAAAAAGAAAAAGAAAAGAAATATCATAAAAAATAAGCTTTCTTATGTTTAGTTAAATGAGTTGGGTTGGGTAGGGACAGGTTGGGTCAAAAATTTTACATTAGGATAAATGAATCATAAACGTGTTATGTCACGCCCCGATCCTCAGGCATGTACACATCCCTTACCTTGGTCGATTAATAGCGACGTCTCAAGACGCATCGCCGACCCATTCATTTCATACGCACATACGGAAGCATATAAATTATACCCAGACAATAAAACATTAGGATAGAACAGTAGGACTAAATTTCAAACCTTTAAAACGTTCACTCTTATATACATTGCAAACCAGTGCACATATATATACAAGGTGAACTATTAAGTCAAATTTAACTTAAGCCAGTTTAAAAACAAGGTCTATAAACATGAGTAGGATTCTACAAACTACAGGTCCCTATCCTCCTTTTCATCATCTTTCACACTCCAACTGGAGCCTTCAGCAGACTGCATTATACTTTCGAGATCTTCAAAATTCAAGTCTGCTGCATTTAGGGACCTGAAATGGTTATTCAATAACCAATGAGACAACGTCTCAGCAAGTTCTACCCCCTAAGAGCCGATTAGTAAACCAATACACCTTAGGGTTGCCTAAGCACAATACTAGTCAGAGGACTTACCTTGACCTTAGTCCCAACCTGCAAATCAGTACAGTTCAATAGGCACCCAACAATCTCAATAGATCAAAGCATCGTTCAAATTGACCTAGTCGATTACATGTCATCAAGATCATCACACGGTCATTCCGACTATTCATTCTCGACTCTGAATCATGGCCCTACAGGCATAATTTATACTTAGTGGAATCACGGCCCCACTCGACAAATTTAGACTTTAGTGGCATCATGGCCCCACTCAGCAATTTTAGACTTGGTGGCATCACGGCCCCACTTGGCAAATTTTCTCGACTTGGTGACATCATGGCCCCACTTGGCAATTTTCTCGACTGGGTGGCATCACGGCCCCACCTGACAATTTTCTCGACTTGGTGAAATCACGGCCCCACCTAGCAATTATCTATTAAACTCACAACCTCACACGGTTATTTTCCTTTCAAATAACGACACTTCCTAATTTTGGGACATTTTCCCATATTCACCAATCTTACTCAACTTTCATAATTTTCCATAGTTCACCAATCAATTAAACACTGACAACCGATACTCGGTTGTTCTTCGATCCATTACTCAAAATCAACTCATTTAGGAATATGTCCTAAAAATCCACAATTTATTCAATTCAACACAACGTAGAACTCAATTAAATAAACGAACTGCACCATGATGATTAGCGTAAAATTCCGGTCGTCGGCTATCCCTGCCAAATTTCTGAAAAATAAATAAATAATTAAATAATTCCGAAAATTAATTATTAAATAGCAATAAATCCAATTTAGGCCCGTAATGCCTAATTGAAGCCCGATAAGGGTTGGGAAAAATCCCGAGATGTATTCAATAAATAATAACACGTTTCCACTTGTTAATGACTATGTCTAACCACCTAACATGCATTACATTTAATTAATAATCACTAATCTATTCTAATCTAACCACCTAATTGCACTTAATTAAATCTAATCAACCCTTAAGCATAATTAGTAAACTAAGAAGGGATTAGTGAGTAAAACTTACTTGATTTAAAAGCGGAGACCGGATCACCACACGGCGACGCGACGGCGGCCGAAATCCAAATTTTCGGCAGCGTCGGCAGACACCCGGGCCGGACTCAAAAGCCTCGCAAGCCCACAACGATTTGGGCTTGGTCTCGGATTTGGGCCTACTTCTTGGGCTTTAAGTGAGCTGGAAATGGGCTGATCTTGCTTGAAGATGGGCTGCTCTCTCTTGGGCTGAAATAATCTGAATTTCACTTGGGCTGAACTTGATGGATTGAAGATAGGCCCAGCTGTTGGGCCACGAAAATTGTGTGGACTGCTCTAGAAGGCCCAAGGATGGGCTGCTAAAATAGAAGCCCACGGCTTCAAATGGGCTGGAATCCAATGTTTGTGGGCCGAAGATAGGCTGGAACGTCACCTTGCTGGGCTGCTCGCGGACGGTGGGCTGCTCGATGAAATTGGAGAAGACACGAGGGCATTGCTGGTTCGATTGTTGACCGGGCATGGACTGGAGCTCGCTGGGTTGATGGGCTGTCGGTGGCTTGACTTCACGCGACCGAGATGAAGACACGAAGAAGCAGCAAAATTTCGGTGGAAATGAAGGCTGCTCGATGGACATGTGGAGGAAAGCGGCAGCTGAGACGTTGTCGAAGGAGCTGCTGCGTGTGAGCTGGGGGATTCGGTGAGTGGAGCTGCCGAAGGAGAGAGGGAGACGTAGAGGTGGAGAAGCGGTGAGGGAAAGTTGGGATGGTGGCCCTCGGTTTTGGAGCAGCGCACAACAAGAAGAACAAAAGTAAAAGAGGAGTAGAAGAAGACACGGGGAAACGGCTTGTTGAGAAGAAACGAAAGGAAAAATGAAAGGCAAAGCAGAACCGAGGGAATTGAAAAGGAAGCCACGCGAAGAAGATAGGAACGACGATGGCGTGCTCGAGAGCTTGGGAAAAATGGGGGAAGAAAAGTCCACACTTTATCTCTTCCATTTATGGCATTTCCCCTCCTAAGTCTTCAATATTATCCTATATGACTCCCTAATACTTTCTAACTAGTAATTTTCCACAAATTGTCCAAACGGAAGCCAAAATTCCAGCTCCTAATTTGGCATCCAAATTTCATTACTTTAGCTTCAATTTCTCACCAAAATTCCTAATTTAATGTCCAATTTCGTCCAAGAAATTGCCCATACCATTTTCAGCAAGTCCTCGACACCCAAGGGTTCGATAAAGAGGCCAAAATTCCAATCAACTTGGCTGATCCAATTTTCCGCTAATTTCCGCGACGTTCGAATCCATTTCCCATAAAAATTTCGGAATCTCTGAAAAATCTTCTGAGACTGAGTTGACATTTCTAGAATTTATTGTGACATGACAGAATCTTCAATTTCTGAAATCAGACTCGAATTCACGGTTAATTTCCATTCGACGCGCTTTTAGCGTGACCTAGGCTACCAGGTAGTTTTCAGAACTTTTTAGTGCAAATGACCTGTGGTCGATTTTCTTCGAGTCACAATGAACCCACTCGACACAATGGCGACTCTTGATTATCGTGAAAATCTCGAGGATTCAAATACGAACACAAGGTACCAAAACGACAGTAAAATCAAATTAGTGTCAGTCGATGAGAATTTTCCAATTTAGTGGAGTCACCCACGATCGGCCACACATCTCAATTGAACTAACCTATTTCTGATCTCAAATTGATTTTATATTGTGTCATAATGGCCTCTAAAGATGAGCACGGTCGAGAAGTCGATTCTTGGTCGAATTCTCAAGTCTATTTGCCTTAAAATCTCTTAATGACTCCCCCAGATGGTCTAGTTATCTCGTGAGTGGCCAACTCCGAGAAAAACACTATAATCGCGTCGATGAAAAGCCCAACTTATCCGATCGAAATCAGGATCTGAAAATCAGGATGTCACATGTTAAATAGATCGATTTGGGTTGGACCATTTGTAACCAACCCAAACCCAACCTGACTCGACCAGCTTGACAGATCTAGTTATGTACAAAAGCAAGCATGCTACTCAGTCTATTAGTCCTTAAGGAACCATATCCCAAAAGATTTAAATCTCAATTATTCATCTAAAACTTTCAAAATTTCTACATGTGAGTGATATCATCACCCATAAAATTGAGTTAAGGGCATTTCAATAATTACTTTAGGGTAAAGGGAGCAAATAGTCAATTTCTAAGTCTTGAGAGTATTTGGTTATTTTTTGAGCCTACGGTTAGTTTGGTTATTGTCATGAGATTGGCCTGAGGTGGTCCAAGCCGGCCTTGGCGAGGGACATAATACAATATTTCCTATGTTAAAGATAATTATGATATTCTTTTTGGTCATCTAAATCTCTCGAGATTGTACACATATTACATGTGTATTGTATGTAAATTGCCGTTTGATTGTGCATAATCTTGATTGAGATATTATCTTAAAATGGTTATCTAACAAAACTTATAAAGATGGTGTATATACATCAAAATATATACAAATTTCATATTTCTTTTTTCTACTATTATTATTTTTAACTTTTTACGGATGTTTAACACTTTCTATAAGATATTTTCATGTACTAAAGATAATTATGATATTTTGTATAAATTATTCGTGTCTTTTACGATTGTATGTATATTGCACATATATTGCCATTTGATTATGCATAATCTTAATTGACATATTATCGTAAAATATTTATCTAATAAAGTCAATAAATATATTGTATTCTTCATTAGTGTATACATCGAAATATATACAAATTTCATTTGCCATCCTTCTTCACGTGGACATCGAGCTTTCTCGTTTCCTTGGTAAAAATCTCATCCATGGGCTTAGCACTTCCACAAGCGTTGGCCGAGCTCTTAGGATGGTGATAGAAACATGAGGATCGTGAGGGAAAGGGTAGCACAGACTTGATCCCCACCGTCGAGATCGCGAAGATTGCCTTCTTGATTGAATCGAGTGGAAGGTGATTTATTTTCTAGGAGAAAATTTGGAGAGTTTTTTTCCTTTGGGGAATTCTCCAATGCAATTGATTTCAGTTAAACAAAAAATTGCCTTTCCCCTAATTCGATCAAGAAGGCGATCTCCACAATGTTGAGGGCTGGGATCAAGTCTGCCCTCGCCCCTTTCCCTAGCAATTTTCGTGTTGCTGTCTCGATGTCCAGAGAGCTTGGCTAGTGCTCGTGGAAGTGGTGAGCCCCTTGATGAGATCTTTAGTCAGAAAACGAGAAAGCTCGATGTCCACATGAAGAAGGGTGGCGATGGGGTTGGCGGTGGGGATGGCGATGGCCGTGGTGGCGGCACTAATGACACTGGTGGCGTATCATCTATTTGATACCTGAAGGCGCTAGTTGGAATAAGCCTAGCAAGGGGATTCAAAGTACCTCAACTATCAAACCTCACTCATCGTCGCTTTCCTCAATCATTTTTGTTCCTCTCTAATCCTCGGTCTACCATTTGCTTCAACCCTAGTTTGGATGAAACACAACTGAGGAGATGATGAATCGAGGATTATGGTTCATGGCAATCAAACTAGGGTTGAAGCAAACGGTAGACCGAGGATTAGAGAAACAAAAATGACTGAGGCAAGTGACGATGGGCGAGGTTTGATGGTTAAGGACCTTTCTCCCCTTACTAGGCTTATATCCACCGGCACCCACAGGTACTATATAGATGATACGGCCACCTGTGTAACTAGAGCCACCACCATTGGCATCGCCATTGCCATCGCTACCCCCACCACCACCCTTCTTCACGTAAATGTCTAGCTTTCTCATTTCCTAGCTAAAGGTCTCATCTATAAGTTCAATACTTCCAAGAGTGCTAGCTGAGCTCTCAAGAGATGAAGACAGCAATGAGAATCAAGAGGGAAAGGGCAAGCATGGACCTGATCCCTACCATCGAAATCACGGAGATGGTCTTCTTGATCGAATTGGGCGGAAGGCGATTTTTCTCATATCGGAGGGTTTTTGTCTTTGGATGGTGTGATGGTGCATGTATATTTAAAGACCAACATTATATGAGGAAGAAGCAGTTGGGGAATTCTTCGATGCAATTGACTTTAGTGGACAAACGTTAAACAAAATTCTCCAATGCATGTATATTTGGCGAGCGTTGGTGATCGAGGTCCGGGCACATTGGCTACTAAAGGAAGGCCTTCAATCATGACCTTGCTTCCTAGTTCTCGCTCCCTCTCACTCTCTCGATTTCTCTCCCCAGTCCCTAAACCTCCCAAAAATCACCACTTTTAAGCTCGCCTAGCAAGCATGCATGGCCCTGCCATTACCAGCTCGTCGTGCCAACCTAACCCTAGTCGGACATCCTACTCGACGGTCTCTATTGCTCTACCTGTCCTTTGCGTCCTTCCTTTAGCAAGTTTGAGGGGAGAGAGGAAGAAAGGGGAAAGGAAGGAGACTAGGCCAGGGGAAGAAGGAAAATAGAGGAAGTAGGGCCAAGCCTAGGTGAAAAGAAAAGGAGGAAATATGAAAAACTATAAATTATTGATAGCCTTTGATAGCCTTATAGGATGGTGAGTACCTCACAAATGCCTTACACTTGATGTCCACATCTCAATGCCTAATGATGGTTTTAGGATTCGAAATGATGAAGAAGTTGTTGACAAAAAAACCCAAGGATTTTTTCAAATTAAGACCACAAAACGCAAACTAACCATTCAACAAAAGCAAGCAAATCAAAACTTAGGAAAGCAATATAAGAGACTCACAATCAATTGATCCAAGAAAGTAATGAAGAATGAGTAAAAAAGTATATTACGGTAATGCAGCTCGATACGAGTTGGATAAAGAGTATGACATGGCTCTATTATCAAGCCTTGAGATAGCAACCCCATGAGCTATAATCAAATTGAATCCAATTATTGTCTAAATAAGTAATCTACCAAAACTAAACTATAATCAAGTGTTCACTAACATCTCCAAACTACATAAATGTCAATTAAGAGACAGTAAGTTAAATATAATACTAAGATCTAATTATCCAAACGAGGCCTATTTTCTAAACATTTTCTATGTTTTAATTTTCCGATGTTTTTATGAAATTTTTTTATTACTAAAAATTGGGACATTGGGCTGGGCTGTTGAGCCCAATCCGAATATGGTCCAACATGTTTTCACAAATCTGGGCCAAAAATACGATTGGGCTTTCATACAAAGCCCCTTTTAGTTCTAAACCTTCAAAGCCCATTTTCTTCATTATTTCTTATTTCTTATTTCCTCTTTTTTTTTTTTTTTTTGGAACCATTCATTTTATTCCTAAACCAAGAACCAAGCTCACCATTCCTAGAGGTTTGTTTCTTATCGAGCCCACAAACTAAAGCTTTCAAATTATCAGCAAAATGGAACTCTCCGAAAGTAGTTCAAGTTCGAGAATTGAACCGAATTCCACTATTGAAACAATCCTAAACATCCGGAATCCACTATTCCTATTTTTTTTATTCTCCTTCTTATATCTATTATCTATGCTCACTGTCTTCCTCTTAATAGACTGATAATACAAAAAACCATAACCAGATTAGAACACCAACAATCAAACTTCCCTTCACCAAAATATCAGCACGTTACTTTACCATCATTCACCTATTGTCTATCACGGGATCTCCATTATCAAGCGTTGCATTCACCTATCAATATCAACCACCAGCAGATGCCATCCCTACTTCTCTTCCATCAATCTCTACCGTGCACCATCGTCATTCACTTTTACTGAACAGCTCCAGTCATTGAACAACTCCTTTGTTTTGTTCAAAGCTTAAGCAATCGGCAAAACTTGTCTATATCTAAATTCAGGCATATCCTTAACCCTCCCTGTTGCATTTAACATAAAACGCAGTATGTACATTTAACGATGTCAAGCAAAGAATCAATGAAAGGAATTCAATGATAGAAGAAATTTGAATGCATTCTATATTGTTCGAAATGATATCAATCACGTATGGCATGATGGAGTCGTTCCCTGCACACGAAAAGTGTATAGGGTGCAGATGGTATAGGTTCTTCATATTATTTTTGTTTTTTGTTATAAATGATGCATAAGATTTAAATATTCATGCAGAGTGTTACTACTTTTGGGTAAGTTAACAGAGAACAAGGAAGAAAATAAGGGGTAAGTATGAGAATGGGAAAATTATCAAAAAAGTCTTATTTGTACTACAATTGTGTTTGTTCAGTCTCTTTTTTTTTTTTTTTTTTTTTTTTTTTTTTGTGGCTAATTTACGCTTAAATTTTTTGCATTTGTGTTAGTTGTTTTTATTACTAGATGTTCACATTCATAGCGACAAATCAAGGATATAGTTGAATGACACACCTTGATGGATGAACATCCTAAAAATAGGCTCGCCTCCACACCGTTTGTCACGGGCAATCACCAAGGAACCATCCAGCGCAGCAGGAATAGCAGAAGCCCAGAAGCCTAAGAGAGGAAAGAAAATGAAATGTTCCGATTTCGATTTCAACCACAACAACATAAGAAAAAACTTCACATATACTCAACGACCACTGAATTAAATGAGGCCTCGAGTTGCTACTCAAATCAATAGGCAATAGAAAGTTGCTTACAGGAAAGATAAGCGCATTTAAATACGTGTAGCCGCATTTTCAAACTCTTGCACCATATTTACAGATCAAGGTCTTATCCTATTGCTACAAGAATAAGCAAAATTTCAAATGACTAAAATAACAATTTTGTCAATGTGAGGGATAAATAACAAAACCTGAAAGGAAGTTGCTAGCCTGAAGTGAGAAAAACTCACTTATGATGCACTAGTTAAGTGCAGTAGCACAATGAAACGGACCTGGAAAAGGTGGCAACAGAAGTGCAATGAACAGGGCAGTTAGTCATTACAGTTTCCTATAAGATCTCCTTTCCCGAGTATGCTTCTCTTCTAATTGACTCTGCCTTCTTGACATGGATATTCTAGAAAGTAATCCAAAAATGTTTTGCCGCCTAGTGAATCAATTCCGTCAAATAGTGAATCAACTGCAATTCTAATATGCAATGGGGATGTAGATGTACGAATAACTGTAAATGACATTTCTATCTTTGCATGTGTCTCCCCTAATAACCTTTTCAAAGCTTCATAACCCGGATCTTCGACTCAAAAATCAAATAAGTTATAGATTGAAAAGGAATCAAAGAAACATAAGAGCAACAGCATAATTTTAGATGTACCTATAAGACTTCGCTTAATACTTTAGACCATCGGTGGTAGCACTGGTCTCTGCATGTGCATGTAATAAATAAACTTCGCAAGTAGGCTGTAGATGAAGATAGGGGAGGAGATGAGTGACCAGGTGATTAACCTTTTCTGCTCTCAAAGTCAGATACCGATGCTGCGCTTCACGGTTGGCTATAATTTGAGTTGCATCAGTCTCCCTTATTCCTAGGTCCATCAAAACAAGCCAAGCCTGAGAAGAAATCAAAGGTCAGAGGAAATTAAATAGAGAAATATTCTAGCCTGAAAGAAACAATGCAATCCCTTGAAGAGATAATTTACTGAGCGACGTACCTTGAGATAATCCACGAATGCAGGGTATCAAACGTCATGCATGTGTTGACTAGACTTAAGCCTGGTCCATATGACTATTGGTGAGAAGAATCTCAACGATTCGCCCGTTAAATTTCCACCCCATGGTAAAAGCTGCATAAAGTGGTGTTCAGCTGAAACGTCCAGAAAGGACAGGAAAAAACTAAAAACTTTTTGAATGTTACTATAAAACACATCAAACAACTGACCTCAGCATACTTGAGACATCAGGCCTTCGTAGCACTTATATTTGTATTCTTTGTGCTTGACAACGTCATATAGAGGGTCAAGGTCCCTGCAAACAATATATCAGGGCAGATCAGGAAGCCTTATGTACAGCAATCAAAGTTAATGTAGGATTTAAGGGCGATGGGCAGCATTCAGCACCTGCTGACCCTGACTTGATGATAATTCTTTACACCAACCAAGAAGGATATCATTTATTATTTTCTTTCTATATTCAACTATTATAAAAGAAAATTGAAATGCATCACTCCTGTTTTGAGAAATTTAACATTGTTGAAATACTTATTGCACATCTTAACAACAAAACTATACACTCCAACAAGATGCTAAGCTCATCAAGGAGCATTACATATCTCAAGCCATATCTCAAGCCGGAAGTTCACTATTGCACATCTAGCTTGACAAACACTGTCCAGCATACTACACATGGATATCACATGCACATGCACATTTGCTCAAGACATACAGTTGACCATAGAGCACATGCAAAGTTGCTGAGCACATATAGTTGACCATAGAGCAAGCAACTGCTGTCATTTTCATCAGCTCGCGTTGTTTCTCACAACAAGGAATAAGTTAAAAAAGAAGAAGAAAGAATTATTCTTACAGACCAACTATAATTGTCCTTACAGAACAACTATTATTGTGTCGGCAGCAGTGAAAAAGTTGGCACAGAATATAGGCAGATCATATTCTGGTTCTGGAAACATAGCAAAATGCAAAACCTGCATAGAGTATCTTCAGAACAACAAAATGAGGTCGCTAAACATCATAGCAAAATAATGTGTTCAAGTACACTTACTTGAACAACCAATTCCTCCATCAGCACAAGTGGCAAATCTAATTAGAGGAAAAGCTTTACACGGAAAATACTATCTTCCAAAAACATGAAAGTTTCCATCGGTGAAAAGTCAGATCAATTAATTCTACACTTAATTCAAAAACTATCAAATTCGTACACCCATATGGCACCAAACTTCCTAAAGTTCCAATAACAAAAGAAGTGAAGCCATAGTACAGATTAAGCACAACCGTCCTCTCTCTCGAAGAAATTTCCTCTGACCATCATGTTCAACTTACAGGGGCTTTTCTGGAGCTACAGACTGGAACTACTAGCTACTTTTGTTTAAAAACCATAAATTTAAGCTGTCTGTCTAGATTCTGTAGACTGATTCCTCATAATTTATATATCAAGTGGCAATGATATTAGACAATCATAACTGCGGTCCCTTGCTCCCTTGAATGCTCAAACTCTGAAGCAACCTTATTTTCGGCACTTCACATGACAACAACTCGATCTCTGTTTTATCATCCAGTGGCTTCATGGAGCCGAACCTTTCCTAAGGACACGAAGAAGGACAAGCCTTGATTAACCAAACAAACGGCAAATATTGCAGATGCCCAGAGAGAAAACCAAAAACCCGGCGACAGACATTCACAGTCAAGCATCTCTTACACTTGATTCGGTAATTGACTTGTTAAAATAGGAATTAGAACCATTAAATAATTAATGTATATTTTCGTTTATTTCTTTTCTCTTACACTTTAGTATAATAAATAGAGGAGTGAACATGTACAAATCAATATACAGAAATACAAAATTGCAATCTTCCTCTCCATTCTATTTCAATTTCGTTTATGTAATCAATGTATATCTCCGTTCGTTTGTCACGTTTTTTCACCAAAGAACCATCCAGCACAGCGGGAATAGCAGAAGCCCAGAAACCTGAGAGAGGAAAAAAAGTAGAAATGTTCAGATTTCGATTTCGACCACGACAACATAAGAATGAAATCGAGTCTGTGTTTATTACTTGAATTCCTCCTTTTTCTTTGGCTATTCCTTTTCATCTTCTTCCCACGGATTCCAGGAATTCCAAGACGGAAAAGCTGTTGGTTATCTTTCGCCCAAAAGAACCAAGGAAAAAGGAGAGGAGGGGGGAGGTAGTGGGGTGGCCAAAACGGTTAACAAGAGAGGTAGTGGGGTGGCAAAAACGGTTAACAAGAAGACACGATCGAAGCAAAAGACCAATTATCCGGACGCACGATGCTTGTAAAAACGACATGAGCATTCGAAAAATCAACCTTGAAAACAGATCGAGGTTCTCTCCGTAGGGGAAGGGCAAAACAAGGAATTCGCGGTGCCATGTGACTTTGCTTGCGTCGCTTGACGATGCAGCGACGTGGCGGGTCCACCCCATGCCCCGCAAGAAGGCCGTCGCACGAGAAATAGAGATGGATGTGAGTTGCGTCGTTGCCTAAATTTAAATTTAATGTTGTTCTGTCGCTTAATGCTGCGAAATTTTTTAATCTATGTTGATATCCAAAATTCTTTTTCTTATCACTAAAAATATTAAATTCAGGCATTCTTTAGAAAGCGTCTTTTGTTAGGCCGGCGTGAATTGGCGTTTTGATGTCATGCTACATATCATTTAGAGGTATTTTAAAATCTCTCTTCCTCCGAATTTTTACCACTCGGTTCATTCAATTAAGCGCTATACATTTCATTCTTTTATATTGTAATTTTCAAGTGACATTTTGAGTTCGACGATTAATTCCTTGGAGGGCAGGTTAGTATGAGGGCCATGGTTTGGAATGTTTTAGTCTGGAGTAATCATGTCATTATCGGCCATCTTTTTGAGGGTTTTTTTTTTTTTTCTTGGTGGTGACGAAAGTTAATTACATTTTTTTTTTTTGGTTCGCTGAAAAATCCGATCCCCGTTCTATTCCCTCTATGACGGCGTCAACTCCAAACTTAACACGTCCAACATCTCGATTTCGTACTGGTCTACATTTGTTCGTGCCCAATTCAACGACATAAAAAAAAAAACTGCAGACTCTCGGGTCTGATTTAGTTACTGTTTCGGCCAGTTGTAGGTCGTTAAATTCATTAATTAGGTCAATGAAAGTATGTGGTAAAGGTGACCGACTCTATATTTTATTGTGGCACTTGTTGGATTATACACCTACCGGTGATGTTGCTCTTCAATACTATTTACCATACAAAGCCTTTCGTATGTCTATGAAATTTTGCAAGAGCCTTTCTCAAGCCTCCTAATCATGTTAACAGGTCATCGCATTTGTTCCATGAACGGCCGGCCGAGGGGTATCTTTTCCTACTCGCTAGCTTCATCGGTTCATTAATCTTTGTTTACTTTTTTTTCCCGGCCATCCACTTACTCATGTGAATATAATTAATGGTTGATATGTTTTTGTACGACGAGAAGAGCACCTTCAAATGAAGTACAATCCCAATACGTGGAGTATCTTAATCAGGTTGAACACAAGCTAAAATCACCTTACCGAGTGCTTAATAAAGTACTGGTAACAATATTTTTTTGTTGATTGGTTTAATAATAAGGTTAAATTACATTTAGACTACATTCCTTATTTTAACATGTTAGCACCCGCACACCTCATATCCCTCGTTCGTAGTTAAATATTTTTCCCCCACTAACTAGGGAATATGAGAGGCGAAGGTTGCTGCATATTGAGTGGTTTTATGACTTTCGTGCACCAAAGCATTTCTTCTTTGCTATTTTTGTACTTATCTCGTATCTAAGTTAGCACTAAATAGCATGTCATTCTCATTTAGTCCTCAACCTTTCTAGTTAGAGGCTAGAATTATAGCTTTTATTACAATTTTCTTGTGCTTATTCCACCGCATCTAAGCACAAATTTAATCAAACAAGAATTTAACAGGTTTGATGATTTGGTTGCACTTATATATAATAATAAAAAAAAAAATACTCACGGCTTTCCCGTCAAATAGAAAATACAAAATTAAGACCACAAAAAGTCTCAAATCGGTATATTCGTGTCACATTTACCTCAAGCTAATTTTTATGTCTCAAAACATTCCAAATTAGTATACACATGCAGCATTTATAACAAACTGGTGCGCTCGTGCTACATTTATCCCTAAAAAATGAAAGAATTGCCACAATTTGAGGTAAATGGGGCACAAAAATATCAGTTTGGGATATTATGTGGCACACCTAGATTGTTCTATAAAGTTTGTTTGGAGATAATGTAGTATGTTTGTACCTGTTTTGAGTTTTTGGTGTTATTGGGCAAAATTTAAATAAAGCATGTTCAAGATCGAATGAAAAATAAAATGCAGAACAATTAAAAAAACCAAAAATTACATTAAAACAACGCTAAGTATTTGAGCCCTTGTTGGAGAAATGAGCCAAATTTGGATAGTTATACAATCGTGGCCAATCACTTGATCTTTGTCGTAGGGACATAATCCACATATCTTGAAGTTAGAGCTAGAAAATAGAAGGACGATCTTTTTCAAAACCTTAAACTAGTATATATGTAATAAATTTACCAAAAATTAATATATTGACTACAAAAACTTTAAACTAATATACATATGATAAATTTATCTCAAACAACTATATAAAAAAAAAAAACCAAAAACTAGCATATTTGTAATAAATTTAACCCAAAAAAATTTTTAAACTCCTAAAAATCTCAAACTGGTATATTTGTGACAAATATGACAGTCATTAAATTGGATTAATACCACAAAAACCCACAAAATTGGTATAACTTTGACAAATGGAAAGTAAAATTCCAAATTACTATATTAGTCAACTGTTATGTGTCATTCAACTCAGTAATTTGATAGTAAAATTTAACGAAAATTATCAGAGAATAAATTTGTCTTAAGCATACCAATTCAAGTTAAAATTGTCAAAGGTGTACCAATTTGAGATTTTTGGTGGTAAAAAAATTAGTTCAGGATAAATTTATCATATGTATACTAGTCTGGTTTTTTTTTTTTTTTTTTAATGATATTAACCCTTAATTAATGTCGAAAAAGTGATTGTCTATGGACAAGAAAAAAGAACGTCGATTGTTTATATTAATAAATAGCTTATAGCCATCACTATTCATTGCTTGGGCCGGATAATCTATTATCGGATCACCTTATCTGTCACGCCATTGATTGATTAATGTGTATTGTGTGTAATCACCTCTTGCTTGAAGTCAAAGGTATTGTTTTGGTGTAGCCCGGTTTGTTTCGAGTGTCGCTAATGATCTGTTTCGGGTAAACGGTTGACATCGGGGCGTGATCTTCCGACCGTTGGGTCTATGTCCGAAAACGTTCTTCCAATCTTGTTGTTCCTTCGATCTTTGTTGCAACTTTTCGAGCGCCCCAAGGAGTTAGACATGCTTATGACCGCTTCAAACTAGGCGATGCATCACAACTGTGCGACAGTGTTGTGTGGAAGGGTAAGTGGAGACCTACAAGGAAAGAAGCCAAAAGGGGAATACCTTCATGGGGGCATGTGCAGGCCAGATTAGGTCTTGGGTCGTTTTATTAATCGCATTAGCCCACATGATAATAACACCATACAAAGAA
This sequence comes from Eucalyptus virginea, assembly GCA_014182375.1. Lineage (NCBI taxonomy): Eukaryota > Viridiplantae > Streptophyta > Magnoliopsida > Myrtales > Myrtaceae > Eucalyptus > Eucalyptus virginea. The sequence goes on along the minus strand of CM024520.1, from coordinate 3,264,785 downwards.
ACAAGTCCATTTTAAAGCAGAAGAAACTCTCAAAATTTAGCAAGGAAATTGATCCAGATGCATGCTACGAGCAAATCTTAATTGGTCACACATGCCACATCAATCGTTTAATCTTTCGCTCAAAACAACTTTATAATTCCTTTAACGTGCCTCACTCACCGGACTAATCCGCCCTGTCCAAAAGGTCAGATCCCAGCACCCTCGACGTCCCTACACGCGCCCCTCCACCAACAGTGGCAGCAACTTGGCGACTCCATAACCCTTTTCTGCAGAAAGTAAGGAGCCAACAAATTCTCCCTTAAAAAACCACGGCTATTTCTATGAATGCGGATGCCGCAGAGGTAATGGCAAAAAGAATGTACTTTAATTAGATTTTACTCAGCCTCTCGAGTAGAAGGGTTTCGACGACGGTCTTTACGTAGGCATTGAAGCACTCTCTGCAGGAATTAGGCATGACATAAGACTCATGGAGCCTCCGACCGTCATCGGTGCGGCCTTGAGATAGCTCCTCCTCTTGTTGTGGACTCTGAAATCCACCTCCAGTCTTGCATTGGCCAATCTTGTCGAATCTCGTGGACATAACGTTCAAAAGTATTGATAAATTAATCAATCTCTTATCGGTAGGGCTTTTCCTCTCACAGTGGGACACGTATACTCAAACGTGGAAAACACAGGTTTGTAGGAAATCTATGTAACTTGTGAGAAGCAATGGCTAACTGAGCCTAAGGGGTTGAGGGCCACCACCAGCCCCTCCAGGTCTGCTGGCGGTGAGAACATTGATAAAATACCATATCACAAATGTTCACAAGTGCAGAAACACGCATACATCATGTGATCAAGCTACATAAGACAGGGACAGCAATTATAGCTAATGAAATCATCAGACACTAGTATCTTTAAGTTGTAATTTCAAAAGTTGAAAAAAAATATTCTCTTTCTCAAACTCTGGTCCCGAAAGTTGCTGTGCGATGAGACGGAGCTCAGGTCCGTCGGCAGTAGACACGTACAGCGGATCTCCAGGTTCCGGCCGTCCTCCGGTGAGACTTGCAAGTGGAAAGAAACCGGGTCCATAAGTTGGGTAGGGATTTCCTCCCAGACCTGGCGGACCCGATTCATGATGACCCAGAAAAGACCAACCCGCCACATATCCATGACCCGCCCCGGCAACATGTGATGGGCTTCCTCCCGATCCACCATTTGTTCCGGATTCTTCAAGGCTCGGATTTTGGGCTGATCTTCCTGGGTTCGGCTAAACGGGTATAGGTACCCATTGGATGTATGGACCTGAAAAAATTTGTCCAGGGTTATATTGTCCTGTCCCTGAGACGTGTTAAACAGGACTCGATTGTCCTTCAATATCTGATGGTCCTGTCTGGTGTTCCGCAGCAACGTTGTCTCCTCCTCGGTTGTTGAGAGACTGTTCGTCGCCTTCGTACACACCAGAATTTGTACCTTGATTCTTCGGCATGGTGCTCCCTTTGTTGACTAAAAAGAATTCTGGCGTTGATGCTGTCGAGCCAAAAAAATAAAGGACTGAAAGAAGTTTTCTAAAGAATAAAAGTATAGCGGAAGCTAGATGGATGAGAGGGGCTCTGATACCATGTCAGAAGTTTGGATAGAGAGTAAAGTTTGAAATTCTCTTCTATGACTTTCATGTGTACAATTACATCATCTTTTATAATACAAGAGATCTAAATCTATAAGGAAGGAAAATATATAATAAATCAAATAAAAGAAAATCCCCCCAATCATGATCATTTAAGATCAATTCCTATCAGCACGAGATCAATTAAGATAACTAACTATCAGCAACCGTATCTTCAACAAAAACAAGCCCCAAATCAAAAGTCCAATTGGTCAAAAAAAAAAAAAATTTTGATCGAAACTCCGACTTTCCTCACGTCCCCTCCTCCACTTGATCGTGCTCCCTCTCTTGATGAGAGAAGTTTTCTATAATACTCTAAAAGAAATTTCTAATTGATTGCTTTTGGATATACACGAAACAACATGTTTTTCTTTTGCCTACCTAACTGCGGAGTATTTAAGATGACATGTCAATCGACGATATGCTATTAAACGGTGGTTTTTGCGGACGGAATAACGCTTTTTGATTTTAAACCAAAAAATTTAACTTTGTGTGTCTTCATGGTCCATTTTAATGTTCGTGTTTTTCTTTTTAACATAAAGTGGATAAAGTTTGCTTCCTTTTTTTTTTTTTCATTTTTATAATATTCTGCTAAAAAAGAATGGTTGATCTTGATTTCCAGAATAAAAATTATTATATTCATATTGCTTCATATAGAATTAGAGTTAGAGACAAGTTCGCAAGGAAAATGGGGAGTTTTCAATTTCATAATTTTCGTCGGTGGTACCCATATAGAATGTAGTTATGAATTTTTAACCCTAAAAATCAACTAATTTTAAAAGGGGCCGAGCATTTCTTTCCATTCCCATTATTATATTTAATTCAGAGGAAAAAAATATTTCCAATGAAAATCTATCAGTCATTGCAGAATACTCTTATTAAACAATTGATTCAGGAGAGAGAGTATCAAGCTTTCAATGTGATAGCTTTAGTGTTCTCATGTTGAATTATTTAAAATTAAGTACATTTAATATAAATGCACTCTAGTTAACACGTGCCCGATAACAAAACGCAATGCTACTAATTTCTTTCCCTTTGACTGTTATAATAATAATAATTTTTTTTTTTTGGGGTTTTCAACTTTAAAGCACGAGATAAAAAAACTTCATCTACATGTCCAATGACAATGGAGATCCTCCGCCACGAAATTTGAAGAGTACCTAGCCTCATCAAGCCACAACAGCTTCGACAACACTCCGCCACCTCTCATCCTCTGGGCTTACCTTGATACTAGGCTCTTCTAATCGAGTGAGCGTGGAAATAGTGCCCTGAAGAATCAATGCATTCACTTTCGTATATTTTGGGCCACAATCTATGCATTGGTAAAAGATACCTCTAAGCAAGTGAGCGTCGTTAGCTTTGTGACCTCCTCTAGCAGATCCATGATCATAGTCCCTTCAAGATCAAGAACCTCAAGCCGCTGAAGTTCTCCAATTTATAGGGATAACACCCTCAAGAGATCACAATAAGTTAAGAACAGTCTTTTTAGGTGGGCTGACTAGAACAGAGACTCATCCAAGTTCAGGACAAATTTAGGATTTCGAGAGGTGGCATGTAATCAAGAATTTTGATTATAATTAGTTATTGCATAGCACGTGTGTTGTTATTTAAGTCAAGAACTTCTGCTAATCTACTAATGCATATTAGATAAGGTCAATTTTAATCAGACATAGATCACGAGTTCACATAGCCTTTGAGGCATTTAATTTCGCATTCATAAGACAGAAAAAATTAAAAAGAAAAGGGGGCCACGTGCACCTAATGCACTCACAATTTGATTGGGATCGCCTAACTCTAATACCATGTTAAAGGAATATAATACGACTTACTAGTTGATCTAATTAACATCTTCATAAGACCTTCAATGGAGATGTGATGAAAGATATTGAGTTTTTATTAGAAACTTGTGTTCCTAAAATAATGCACGACAACTGCTAGTGAATATTCTATTTCCACTGGACCCACCCGTGGGTAGCGTAGGTGGTATTCGCTCTCTCCTGTAACGTTGCCGTCAAGAGTTCGAATCCCCTCAGTGTCAACACGATTTAAGTGGGGGGCCTTGGTGGTGGGTTGCTGGGCTAGTTCCCTCGAGGTTTTACGTATAAATAGTGACTTGCGATGATGTTCAATGGTGTCACCAAGTATCGGAGGGCGGTGTGATTCCGTAAGGGGTCTTCGGCGGTTCCCCGATCACCAAAAAACAAAAAAAAAGTATATTTCCACCGGAGATAGGTCGGGGCGCTAAATATGCATGAAACACAATACACGGGTTGAAATTGTATTTAGACATTACTACGAGGACCAGTTTAGTAAATTCCCTTTTTTTTTCAAGTACAAGACCATCTTGAGTCCTCCAATCTAACCGAATCTTCCTTCACGTTCTGCTCATTTTAAAACAAGTAAAGCAAATTTTAACTGTACGTCCATGCATGGAGATGGCGGAATATAAATATGTATGAAATGGCTTTCTGACTTGGCGGAATATAAATATGTATGAAATGGCTTTCTGACTCGGGTTTGTCTTCATCATCTCCTCTCCCCCTCCACCATTTTTCAACCAAATCACAAATCTCTACAACTCATCTGGCGTGTGTTGATTTCATGAAAAATCAATTCTCTGATAATAATGACTTGTATCGTCCATGAAAATAAATTTTAAAAATATTTTATTATTAACGAAAATGGACATGTATGTTGTTCGATCGGAAAGTCAGAATTCAATTAGGGATCTTGGCTTTAATTTATTCGGTACTCTTATTCCTACAGCTCATTTCATTATTGGAGATGCACAAAACTAGCAATGAGAATAAGAAGCCCGATTACTGTAAAACTGTCGAAACTTAGAAGGTCGTCTATATTTAAAAAATTATGAAAGATAAAATATGAAATTTGTAGAAGAAGGATAGCACAATTTATATATGTGATGGAGAAAAATGCTATAACGTCAAGTTTTCTCAAAGCATAAACCATAAATACAGATGATTTGCCATGCTCGTTAAGGAAAGCCGTATTCAAAAGTAAAAATAGAGATTCCATATAAGACCGTGAAGAGGAAAAAGGGTAACGAAAAGACAAATTTTTCTTTTATATATTCCTATGGCAGAGTACAAAAGAAACGATTTTTTTATACCAATGAGAAGTTAATGAGGATAAATGTGTTTAAATGGTTTGTGGAAAAATTACTCCTTGCCTCGACTCGGCTTAACTCGAATTCTATCACTAGAACAGTTTCGGGTTTCAATTTCGTCATTAACTCAATAAATCCAAGGGGACACATCCGAAAGGGACCTCGAAAGTTGTCTTCTAACCAATAGGATCATGCGACGGTTTCTGGTTTCGGTTTTGGCCAACGTTCCCTATGATGTTGATGATATTAAAAAGAATATCATAAGTATTCTTCGAACATTGTGTTGATGATATTGCAGATAGGCACACAAAAATTTGCTCCACTAACGTTTTGGAGAAAAGGACGTAATTGGAAAAAATCGGGAAAGGAACTAAAAAGAGCATAGGGACCCAATTGCAACAAATGCTCAAATTTAGGGACGAAATTTAAAAAATCAAAATTTTCCTCAATCGTTCCCGTCCTCGTTAATTTTCGCTCTCTCGTCCCACTTTTGCTCGGTCAGGTTTTGAAAGGCCGTCGTCCTTAATTGGCATGAAGCTCTCCCTCGCCACCTCCAAGAAGTCCCCACCGAAGCCGGCTGCCAAGCCCTTCTCCACCGCCTTTCACTTCGCCACTGACGGTGATGAGGACCACTGCAAAGTGCCGCCTTCGTCAGCACACGAGCAGATCACCCAATTCGATTCCTCCAATACCCCCGATGGATGATGCGAAGTGCAGAAACCTGCTGGTTATATCGCTGAAGCCACCAGCGAGTGACGTCCCGCCAAGAGGATGAAGAACCTCGGCCTGTCTCTCCACTCGGACCCAGCCTCCTCCTCTGATCTCTCCCAGTTCCATTCCCCATGCACGTCCCTCGACGATGAGGCCAAAGCCGGTGCCGTGTCATACGGCCTCACTGTCTGTCGGAGAGAGAATCGCGGGAAGCTGTCTCTGGTGCACGTTGAGGTCAAGCCGGAAGCCCGCAGACCATCAGGTAACCTGGATGACTCCCGGCTAAAACCAGGGGAGGAGCTGGCGAAGTTGGGGGACAAACTGGGGTGCGCGGACATGCTTGGGGAGGAATTCGCGGCGGCGTTTGTTAGAGGGGTTATGGATGGCGAGAGGGGAAAGAGTAAGGGAAGAACGCCGAGGACAATGTTCCGGTTAGATGCAAGGCTTTTATGCTTCCTTCACTGCAAATTCTGCCGCTTCTTTTGTCTGGTCTTTTCCGATTTGTAAACAAGTGATACTTCAAATCCTTATAATCTTTCCTACGGAAGCTCTCAAAATTTTGAGATCTTAATTTTGACATTTGATGCCAAAGCACTCGAGGCATGTTTACTGCTTTTTCCCACCATTTGCTTTTTATTACACGTAAAGGCTTCACTTAAGTGGTTTTCCTAAGGAGTATACATGATATGCCGACTTACAGACGGAAAAGATGAATGTATTAATTTTATCAGGATATCATGCAAAATTATTGTTACCATGAACTCTCTGTTTTTCCTGCCTTTAAATGAAGAAAAAGCTTCATGCTAATGAATAAAGTTGTCACAATGAATATTTCTGTCATCCTATGACTTTTTTTTCCTAAGAAATAGGCAGATTTGGATTTCTAGTTTAGTATCAAATGGACTTTACGGGACCGCCAGAATGACTGGACAATCTTCTTGATAGTCTGATTAATACTTTTTTTGCTTGAATTATATAGTTTGCATTTATTGGCGGGAACTGTGTTTATGCCACCCAAGTGGTGCTTAGGCTATTGTCAATGCCGCTGGAACTATGACTCTGATAACAGAGTTGGAGAGGTTGGCTCTTCTGATGCAACTTGCTTGATTCTACAATCTTTCCTCCTCACCCTGCATTTCCTTGTATCTGATTAAATAACAATGTCAAACTTTCATTGTATGCTGTCGGCATATCATTTATGAGTTAAAGTATGATAGTTCTTTAGCTCCAATTTTTGTCAAATTATCACATATCACAAGCACATTTAGAGAAAAGAAGATTTCTTGTGATGTTGTATGGATGCATATAGATTAAATGGATGGGTTTTGCTGCTTCGGTTTTGACAAGGCATGGAATCCCATTTTGTGTTAACCCTGTAATTGCCTTGTTTGGAAAAATTAGGTCCAATTTCACATCATCTACCTCACTTTAATAGGTATCAAACCGCTCACAACTTATGTCTGGAATTCATAGTTTTAGCCAATTTGGAAAAGGTGACAAACTTATCACCTAAAAACAAACCATAACTATATATCTACATGATGACATTTAACCTCAAGCAAAGCATATATCGACATGTACATGTAAGATGGGAGAATATTGTCAAATATGAATGAAAATCCGTTTTTCATCTTGGAATGATTTTGAGGAAGACGGTGATATTCATTTTGGAAGTGAGGTAGGTTGTGTGGAATATGTCGTCGGTTAATACACTTTAGAGGCACTGCAATGATCGGTGTTCTTTGGATATTATATTTTCAACTTAAGATATGGTGCTTGATGCAGAAATGCCATGCCTCACTGTTTTGTCCATCACTTCCATACATTTCATACACCGAGTCCTTAATGGTTGGTAGTCACTTTAGTTCCAAACCTCCAAAGTGCATTCATGTCTAGGACTTCTTGCCTTGCTAACTTGTGTAATAGTAAAAGGACCTAGGTTCAATGCTTAGTAAGTAGAAGACACCTCTAGTAAATAAAGAGTGCTATTTTTAGCAGGGAAATTAAAACGGATGATTTTACTCTCAAGACTGCTTCTCTGATCGAAAATCTTTGGTAGATAGTCTCCACCAATATGGGTTCAAAGCGATTTGGATGCTTGATCCTGATATCAAACATGAAGAGGGGCATTTTGTCCATGATAGTGGTTGCAAAAGTGATGTCTGGATCAAAGCAGTAGATGAAACTCCATTTGTTGGGACCTTGCTATCTTTCCCTAAGGTTTTGGTTAAATTGTTGTCGTTGTCTATCTTGTTTTGCTTTTTCCTTTTCGTCTTTTACTTTTTTGTAGTTTGAAATTTAAGTAACCCTTAAAATCTTTCAAAACATACAAATGTTGACGTGTTGAGTCATTTGGATTTAGCTGAAAATAAGTCTACATGTATGTATGTAAATGCTGAGTAACCATTTGCTTGTCAGGGGAGGTGTGGCCCAGTCCTTGTGTATTCCTGACTTTATATAGTCAAAAGTCCATCACTGGAAGGCTCAGTTAGTTTAGGATTGGAGTCGATGGTATATGGAACGATATGAATGAACCATTTGTCTTTAAGGTAACTAGTGCTTTCATTTTCTGTCATTTTCTCTTCTTGGACTATGGCTTACAATTTCTCCTTCGGTCTGTGATGAAGACCATGGCCGCGAGCAACCATGCCCGAGAGCAACATTCATAGGGGAAATGATGAATTTGGAGGTCTCCAAAATCACTCACACTATCATAATGTAAGTTTCTAGCCTTTAGCTATTTGTAGTTTGTGTTTCACGTTATTTTATTAATATTGAAATAGATAGCGAGCAATTTTGTAATGTATCCAACATGATTGTACTAGAAAAGCAAGGTAGGTTGGGTTAAAGAGTGAGTTTTTATTGATTTGAGGTCTAACCGTTAATGTTTTCTATTGAATATAGTAGGATAAAATACCACCATAACTTCTGGCTTTCCACATTCTTAGCACAAGTGATGTCATGCTTCAACTTTTGATTACTTCATCATTGTTGTACATTCGGTGTCATATAAAACGAATGGTGAGGCCGACAGAATTGAAGAGTGCCTTGCTTTTCATCTCTTTGTCTAAGGATCTTTTCTACCAAATTTGTATAGTGCAATCCGAGAGCCTTTTCTCCCATGACCCCAATATTCTCTTCCATGTGTAAAATCACAATCAAACCATTAGTTTAAGAAAATTGAAACTAGAGTTAGTGGAAGAAGGGTTCTTTCTTTGTAAAGTAATTGTAATACCACCATCGCAAGATTAGGTAGGAGGTTTACTTCTGATCGTTTGGTACTTTCGTCATTTATAAGGGTTGCTTGTGTCCTTCACGAAGACATATGGCTTGATTTTTTACAAAGAAATCGTTTCGCCAAACTGTCACTAACTTGGTTACTATCTACATTCTTCATTTTGCAAAGAAATTATCACATGCTTCTTATGTATCTATGTGACGTCATTTGCAAAACCCTAAAGCTTTTAGGTTTATATGCCTATCGATACATTTGATGTGAAAGCTGTTCACCTGTTCTGCTTGATTTTTTATCAATTCCCTACCATATCTCAAATGTACAATGTAAAACTTTCTCATGAAGATCTATTAGATCATGTCCCATTGATCACGATAGTGGTCAAAAGAGATAAACACTTGGTGAAATTATGCGTGTCTAGTCACTTTTCTCCACAACATTAGGCAAATAAACTTTCGTGTAAGGACATTTTAACCGCATGTCTATGTGATTTAAAAAAAAAAAAAATCTCACCTGTTTACTTTGAATTAAAATTTCATCTTCGCAAAATTTATGGAAATCAATTGAGCACCCAATATGATTTTATTTGATTCTTTCAAACTTAAAATCAAAGAGATAAATCCAAAAAAGATAAGTGTTGGGGAAAGATTATGGAAATTTTTTGAAAAATTTTATCTTTTTCTTTGTCAACGTTATCGGTCAAATACATTTGAAAAAACTTTTCTTTATCTATTTTTACATTCAAGTTTAATTTTAATAAGTGAGATTTATAAGGATGACAAATCACTAAATTAATAATAATTGATTGAATTCAGTTGTGTGGCAAATGATGAGCATAGGAGTAACTCCGGCTTATATTAACATCTAGACTTCAATGGATAAAGTAAGCAACACATTCTTGTAAAAAAAACATTTAAAAAGAACAAGAAGAAAATAATAGTAAAGAGAAAAAATAATAAATAATGAATAATAAATAGATAAAAATGAATAACGAGAGAAAAGGCCGAGAAGCTTGCTAGCTCGATCTGTTTTCGGTAATCTCTCTCTTCCTCAACAAATCTATGGAATGGTTAGCAATGTAATGTAGGGAATGGAAATTCAACAACATCGGTATTTGAATCGCTACATTGGCACTTAACACAACCGCCACAACCTCATTTTCTCTACACAAATCCTCTCTTCAATTCCTTTCCCCTTCGCACAATACCAAAACCTATGTTCACATCTATCACATCATCTACTCCTTCATCCATTAACTCCGACGAGGTAAATGCATGTCCGACCTACCTCAGCCACATGCCCTCAACTCCAACCCCTAGTGAATATGCATGTCGGACATGCATTACTTCGTTGATGTCCCCTCCGTAAAGGATAAGGAGTAGGGTAGCCCTTGACCGCTGCTTTCGAGTTAACGGATGGAGGAGTAGATGACGTGATAGATAAGAACATAAGCTTTCTAGGGTTTTGGTATTGTGCGAAGGGGAAAGGAACTGGAGAGAAGATTTGTGTAGAGAAAATGAGGTTGTGGTGGTCGTGTTTAGTGCTAATGTAGCCATCCAAATACCAATCTTGTTGAATTTCCATTCCCTACATTGCATCGCTAACTTGTCAACCATTCCATAGAATCGTTGAGGGCGAGAGAGATTACCGAAAATAGATCGAGCTAGCAAACTTCTCAACTTTTTCTCTTGTTATTCATTTTTATCTATATATTATTCAATATTCATTTTTTTTTTCTCTCTCTACTACTATTTTCTTCTTGTTCTTTTTAAATGTTTTTTATGAGAATACGTTGCTTACTTTATCCATTGAAATCCAAATGTTAACATAAGTCGGGCTGCTCCTACGCTTATTATCTGCCACACAACCGAATTCAATCAATTATCATTAATTCAGTGATTTGTCATCCTTATAAATCTATCACTTATTAAAATTAAACTTGAATGTAAAAATAGATAAAGAAAAGTTTTTTCAAATGTAATTGATCGATAATGTTGGCAAAGAAAAAGATAAAATTTCTTCAAAATTTTTTCATAATCCTTCCCTAACACTTAACTTTTTGGATTTATCTCTTTGATTTTAAATTTGAAAGCATCAAATAAAATCATATTGGGTGCTCAATTGATTTCCATAGATTTTGCGAAAATGAAATTTAATTCAAAGTAAACAGGTGAAGGGGAAATCATACTTACAATAGGTGGTGAGATTTTTTATTTTTTTATTTAAATCACATAGACGTGGTTGGAATGTCTTTACATGAAAGTTTATTTGCCTAATGTTGTGGAGAAAAGTGACCAACACACAAGTCTATATCTCTTTTGACTACTGTCGTGATCGATGGGACATGATCTAACAGATCTTCATGAGAAAGTTTTACATTGTACATTTGACATATGGTAGGGAATTGATAAAAAAATCAAGTAGAATAGGTAAACAGCTTTCACAGCAAATGTATCTATAGGCATATAAACCTAAAAGTTTTAGGATTTTGCAAATGACATCACACAGATACATAAGATGCCTGTGATGATTTCTTTGCAAAATGAAAAATGTAGATAGTATCCAAATTAGTGACAGTTTGGCAAAACGATTTCTTTGGACTATGACCTATATCCACCCACTATTCTTGGAAAGGACATAGATTTCAGAGGGGTTATACTTCAATGTAGTCACCCCCTTACATATGGGTTGAAGCCCATCATCTACCATCCCTCGTAAGTGTACTTTAGTTTGCAAGTCAATGAAAATATCATCATTCAACGGAAGCGGCAAAACAGAAAACGAAACGGGCTTGCTCTCACAATCATTAAGTTGATAGTCTGTCACACAAGATAATATTTCACCCTCTTCATTAGAAGATTCCATCTGTTTATTTGATTCTTAGTATAAGTACTTTTCCCCCATCATCACAAGTCTCACACACCGTATCAAAAATATCTTCCTCATTTTTCCTTTGGTTTGCCATTAATCAAAAGAAGCCTCATTTTTGTCAATAGCTTCTCAAATTCTTCATAAAGGAGAAATTCTAAGTTGTTGGCATTCATCAACAATAACTACCCATTCTGTTTATGTTAGAATATTTATACGCTTAACAATGGCCTTTAGAGGGCATATAAGCACTTGAAATGCTATGGAAGCCCCTTCGTCAAAGAATTGCATGTTCCTATTACGTCCACGAGCATCTTCACTTCCATTGTAAACTGCAACATCAATAGCCGGCGCTTGACGAAAGAAGACTCCAAATTCCATGAATAAACTAGGGTAGAATGTGAAATGATAAGAAAAGGAAGACACACATCACCCTTGAATAATAAAACAAATGATGTGATCTTGGAAATGTGTTCTTGGTCATCTACTAGAATAACATTATGGCTCCTCTTCCAAAATTCGAACGGCTTATTAATGGGATATGCACAAATGTTCTTTGGGAAATAACATCCTAAAAGTTTGCTACGATGGATTGACAATTGAATAGAACTCCAATTTTCCTAACTTGACTTCAGAGAATTTTCAGCTTCAATGCATGGTCAAGTAGAGGAATTTCTAAAAATCGGCCATCACATATAAGCTATGAAAGAAAGACATTGTCACTTAAGCAAATGAGAATGGATCTCTTGGTGAGACCATCTCTTCTAATGAAAGCAAGGCAATGAGACTTTGCCCCCAAAATCCCCACTTAAAAGACTTAAGTGTTCAAAAGAAGTCGCCACTAGCCATTGTTGAGGGTTGGCTAGAAACACTAATTAAGATATGAGAGTGTCCTTATGATACATGCACAACTGAAGATTTCAAACTCGAAGACTTGATTACACTAGTTTTGCAATCAATGCCTTTTCGAAACCTAAATTTGATTAAGTGCTAATTAAAGTGTCAGGATAGCTTATTGAAAATTTTAAGATTCTTCCTAACCATTCTAAAAATGAAAAGAACAATTAATATATGAGAAACGCACAATCAAGTATAATCGTATTAACAAATGCAAACAGCAACCTAGGGTATCCCTAAAAAGGAAAATTGCATCCAAAAAATCTGATGGTAAAGCCCTAAAGGATCATTCAATTAGGTTTCGATTTTTGATTAAAGGATTTTCACAAATTCTAAGAGAAAACTACTCAAAAGATGATTTTAAAGTTTTTTTTTTCCCGAAATTTCTGCATTTTTTTTTTTCAATTTTTTGAATTTCCTAAGAAAATTTATGGATTTCTTGAATTTTCTAATTTTTTTTACGAGTTTTAAATTTTTCCGAATTTATTATTATTTATTACTTTTAAAAGTATTTTTTAATCTGGAGCAAAAGAACTCTGGGCCAGGTAATAGATACGGCACGGATCAGACCCTAATGATCTGGGTAGAATTTGAATTTAGTATGGCCCTAATGACCAGCCCAAACATATGAAATGGGCCCATTCGCCTATAATCCGCGGCCTCCGATTTATCTCCTTTTTACTATACTTGGCCCAACCAACCACAAGCCCGCGGTGTCTAACCCGGCCAACTATATTATTCTCTATCGTAACCGAATTTTTATTCTCTATCTTTTATTTGGATTTTTTAAAATTTCTTGCTTTTTTTTTTTTTCCTATTTTTCTTTTTTCTGCATCTTCTTCATCCCGAATCTTGCTCGCACCCACTTCTCTGCAACTCACCCAAACCACCTGCCGCCTCCGACGATGTGCCCTGAGCTCAGGCCACCGCACTTCACCGGCCGTCCACACCGACCGGCGCCAACCATTTATTAGCCGGTGATTACTAACGTCGCCGGACTAGATCCAGCGATGGGATTTTCACAACTATAAAGACATGAATGACAGAAACCTAATAAAACTAGCGTAGAAAACACTCATATGCATATTAAACGGAGAGGAACGGACCGTCTATGGCGACCTCTAACCCCGGGCTTCACCAGCGTGGGAATAGATTTTCCGGCAAGGAGGCTTTCGTCCATGGCCGACTCGTTAAGGCGTATATGCCATAAAAACGAAGGAAAACGCAGCAATTCCTTCTATTCTGTGGATCAATGAAGCGAGCATAAACCAAAATAGGATCAAAACAATATCACACAGCGAATCACACAAAATCCATTTCGGAATCTCACGTAGGCATCACACGATTCGCCCAAAATCTCGTCGATTTGGTCCAATACTCTCAAACTCGGTATGCTAGAAAGAAGCAGGGCGTTCTTCAGGCCTACCTGGTTCGAGAGGTTGCTGCGACGAACGAACGACGATGGGCGAGTTGGCTTCTGCAGATGATCGAGGGTGATTCGGGAGAACCACCGGCGAACGGAAAGAAATTCACTCTCGGTCTCTCGCTTCTCTGTCTCTCTCTCTCTCTCTCTCGAGCACCCCTTTTCTCCTCTAGCCGAGCCAACGCCTTCAACAGGATTCTAGAAGATCTCATATTGGCTCGACTCCTTCTCATTCGGTTACCCTTCATTGCGTCCCGGTGGACTCCTCACGCTCGCAACCTGAACGTGCAAAAGGGAGAGAAGAAACAGCAAAGTGGCCACGCCCTTGCTGCTTCGGATGGGCCAATGATGAGAAAAAAAAAATAAAACGAAGGGAATGGGCTGGATTTGAGAGAAAAGAAAAAGGATTGGGTCCAGAAAGAAATAAAAAAGCTGGGTGGAGGGAATTAAAGCCTGGGCTGGACTCGTAGCGGTCCAAGAATTCGAGTAAATAAAAATTTAAGACTGAGTTTCCTCCCACCAAATGGGAAAAAAACATTTTCTAATTTATTTTCAAATTCCAAGCAAAAACCAAAAAAATATTGTAATTTTACTAAAAATACTTCTTGGAAAATATTTAAGAAACAAACCTTTTTTTTTCAAAAGAAAATTGCGCATTAAATTTGTATTGTATGAAAGTGTTTTAGCAATACCCTTTAAAAAAAATATATCATAATAAATAAGCTTTGTTAGGTTTAGTTAAATGGGTTAGGTCGGGTAGAGTCGGGTCTAGAATTGGTCAAAAATTTTATATCAAGATAAATGGATCATAAATATGTGATTTGTGTTTGGACCATTTGTGATTGACCTAAACCCGAGCTAACCCGACCTGCTTGACAGATCTAGTCATGTACAAAAGCAAGCATGCTACTGAGTATATTAGTCCTTAAGGAACCATATCCCAGAAGATTTAAATCTCAATTATTCATCTAAAACTTTCAAAATTTCTACATGTGAGTGATTTCATCACCCATAAAATTGAGTTTAAGGGCATTTCTATAAGTACTTTAAGTTAAAGGGAGCAAATAGTCAATTTCTAAGTCTTGAGAGTATTTTGGTTATTTTTTGAGCCTACGGTTAGTTTGGTTACTGTCATGAGATTGGCCTGAGGTGGTCCAAGCCGGCCTTGGCGAGGACATAATACATTATTTCCTATGTTAAAGATAATTATGATATTTCTTTTTGGTTATCTAAATCTCTCGAGATTGTACACATATTACATGTGTATTGTATGTGAATTGCCATTTGATTGTGCATAATCTTGACTGAGATATTATCTTAAAATGGCTGTCTAACAAAACTTATAAATAAGATGGTGTATTCTTCATTAATATATACATCAAAATATATATAAATTTCATATTTCTTTTTCCATTTATTATTATTTTTAACTTGTTAAGGATGTTTAACACTTTCTATAAGATAATTTCATGTATTAAAGATAATTAAGATATTTTGTATAAATTACTCGTGTCTTTTAAGATTGTATGTATATTGCACATATGTTGCCATTTGATTATGCATAATCTTAATTGAGATATTATCTTAAAATAGTTATCTAATAAAGTCCATAAATATATTGTATTCTTCATTAGCGTATACATCGAAATATATACAAATTTCATTTGACATCCTTCTTCACATGGACGTCGAGCTTTCTGTAAAGATCTCATCCGTGGGCTTAGCACTTCCACAAGCGTTAGCCGAGCTCTTAGGAGATGGTGATAGCAACACGAGGATCATGAGGGAAACTGTGAACACAGACTTGATTCCCACCATCGAGATCGCGAAGATCGTCTTCTTGATTGAATCGAGTGGAAGGCGATTTTTTTTTTTTTTGTAGGAGAAGGTTTGGAGAGTTTTTGCCTTTGGATGGTGATGTTGCACGTAAGATGAAGAAGAAGCGGTTGGGGAACTCTTTGATGCAATTGATTTCAGTTCAACAAAAAATCACCTTTCGCTCGATTCAATCAAGAACGTGATCTCCGCGATATCGATGGCTGGGATCAAATCCGCGCTCGCCCTTTCCCTCGGAATCCTCATGTTGCTGTCTCAATGTCCTAAGAGCTTGGGCTAGCACTCGTGGAAGTGCTGAGCCCCTTGGTGAGATCTTTAGTCAGGAAATGAGAAAGCTCAATGTCCACATGAAGAAGGATGGCGGTGGGGATGGCGATGGCCGTGGTGGTGGCACTAGTTACACAGGTGGCATATAATCTATCTTGTAGCTACGGGTGCCCATGGACATAAGCCTAGCAACAAGATTCAAAGGTCCTTAGCCATTGAACCTCACTCATCGTCGCTTTCCTCGATCATTTTTGTTCCTCTCTAATCCTCAGTCTATCATTTGCTTCAACCCTAGTTTGAATGCCATGAACCATAAATCCTCGGTTCATCATCTCCTCAGTTGTGTTTCATGACAATCAAACTAAGGTTGAAGCAAACGGTAAACTGAGGAGTAGAGAGGAAAAAGAACAGCCGAGGCAAGCAATGATGGGCGAGGTCTAATGGCTGAGGACCTTTGAGTCCCATTACTGGGCTTTTATCCACCGACACCCACATGTATTGGATAGATGATACCGCCACCTGTGTAACTAGCGCCACCACCACTGCCATCACCATTGCCACCCCCACCGCCACCCTTCTTCACGTGGATGTCAAGCTTTCTTATTTCCTAGCTAAATGTCTCATCCACAAGCTCAATAATTCCAAGAGTGCTCGCTGAGCTCTCAAGAGATGAAGACAGCAATAGGAGGATCGCGAGGGAAAGGGCAAGCACGGACCTAATCCTCGCCATCGAGATCACGGAGATCATCTTCTTGATTGAATTGAGCGAAAGGCGATTTTTCTCATAGGAAAAGGTTCGAAGGGTTTTCGTCTTTGGATGGTGATGTTGCACATATATTTAAAGACCAATGTAATATGAAGAAGAAGTAGTTGGGGAATTCTTTGATGCAATTTACTTTAAAAGGATAAACGTTAGACAAAATTCTCTAATGCATGCATATTTGGCAAGGGTTGGTGATCGAGGTCCAGGCACGTTGGCTACTAAAGGAAGCCCTTCAATCCCGACATCGCTTCCTGGTTCTTGCTCCCTCTCACTCTCTTGATTTCTCTCCCCAATCCTTGAACCTCCCAAAAATCACCGCTTTTAAGCTCGCCTAGCAAGTATGCATGGCCCCGCCATTGCTAGCTCGTCGTGCCAACCTGGCCCTGGCCAGACATCCTACTCGACAGTCTCTATTGCTCTACTTATCCTTTGCATCCTTCCTTTAGCAAGCTTGAGGGGAGAGAGGAAGAAAGGGGAAAGGAAGGAGACTAGGCCGGGGGAAGAAGGAAAATAGAGGAAGTAGGGCCAAGCCTAGGTGAAAAGAAAAGGAGGAAAGATGAAAAATTATAAATTATTGATAGCCTTTGATAGCCTTATAAGATGGTGAGTGCCTCACAAATGCCTTACGCTTGATGTCCACATCTCAATACCTAATGATGGTTTTAGGATTCGAAATGATGAAGTTGTTGACAAGAAAACCCAAGGATTTTTTTTCAAATTAAGACCCCAAAATGCAACCTAACTATTCAACAAAAGCAAGCAAATCAGAACTTAGGAAATCAATATAAAAGAATCACAATCAGTTGATCCAAGAAAGTAATGAAGAATGAGTAAAAAAGTATAGTACGGTAATGTAACCTGATACGAGTTGGATAAAGAATGTGACATGGCTCTATTATCAAGCCCTGAGATAGCAACCCCATGAGCTATAATCAAATTGAATCCAATTATTGTCTAAACTATAATCAAGTGCTCACTAACATCTCCAAACTACATAAATGTCAATTAAGAGACAGTAAGTTAAATGTAATACTAAGATATAATTATCCAATTGAGGCCAATTTTCTAAACATTTTCTATGTTTTACTTTTCCGAATTAAAAAAAAAAAATTATTACTAAAAATTGGGACATTGGGCTAGGCTATTTAGCCCAATCCGAATATGGTCCAACATGTTTTCACAAATTTAGGCCAAAATTACGATTGGGCTTTCATACAAAGCCCCTTTTAGTTGTAAACCTTCAAAACCCATTTTCTTCATTATTTCTTATTTCTTATTTCCTTTTTTTTTTTTTTTTTGGAACCATTCATTTTATTCCTAAACCGAGTACCAAGCTCACCATTTCTAGAGGTTTGTTTCTTATCAAGCCCACAAACTAAAGCTTTCAAATTATCAGCAAAATGGAACTCTCTGAAAGCAGTTAAAGTTCGAAAATTGAACCGAATTCCGCTATTGAAACAATCCTAAACATCCGGAATCCACTGCTCCTATTTTTATTATTCTCCTTCTTATATCTATTTTCTATGCTCACCTGCCTTCCTCTTAATTGACTAAGAATACAAAAACCATAGCCGATCGTAACACCAACAATCAAACTTCCCTTCACCAAAATATCAGCACGTTACTTCACCATCAATCACTTATTGTCTATCACGGAATCCCCATTATCAAGCGTTGCATTCGCCTATCAATATCAGCCACCGACAGATGCCATCCCCGCTTCTCCTCCATCAATCTCTATTGTGCACCATCGTCATTCACTTTTACTTAACAGCTCCAGTCATTGAACAACTCCTCTGAGATTGTTTTGTTCAAAGCTTAAGCAATCAACAAAAGTCGTCTATATCTAAATTCAGGCATATCCTTAACCCACCCTGTTGCATTTCACATAAAACGCAGTGTGTACATGTAACGATGTCAAGCAAAGAATCAATGAAAGGAATTCAATGATAGAAGAAATTTGAATGCATCTATATTGTTCGAAATGACATCAATCATGTATGGCACGATGGAGTCATTCCCTGGACACAAAAAGTATATAAGGTATAGATGTGTACAGGTTCTTTATGTTATTTTTGTTTTTTTGTTATAAATGATGCATAAGATTTAGATATTCATGCAGAGTGTTACTACTTCTGGGTAAGTTAACAGAGAACAAGGAAGAAAATAAGGGGTAAGTATGAGAATGGGAAAATTATCAAAAAAGTCTTATCTGTACTACAATTGTGTTAATTCAGTCTCTCTTTTTTTTTTCTTTTTTTTTTTTGTGGCTAATTTAGGCTTAAACTTTTTGCATTTGTGTTAGTTGTTTTTATTACTAGCTGTTCACATTCATAGCGACAAATCAAGGATATAGTTGAATGACACACCTTGATGGATGAACGTCCTAAAAATAGGCTCGCCTCCACACCGCGACAAATCAAGGATATAGTTGAATGACACACCTTGATGGATGAACGTCCTAAAAATAGGCTCGCCTCCACACCGTTTGTCACGGGCAATCACCAAGGAACCATCCAGCGCAGTAGGAATAGTAGAAGCCCAGAAGCCTAAGAGAGGAAAGAAAATGAAATGTTCTGATTTCAATTTCAACCACGACAGCATAAGAAAACTTCACATATACTCAATGACCACTGAATTAAA
Organism: Eucalyptus virginea; assembly: GCA_014182375.1. Classification (NCBI taxonomy): domain Eukaryota; kingdom Viridiplantae; phylum Streptophyta; class Magnoliopsida; order Myrtales; family Myrtaceae; genus Eucalyptus; species Eucalyptus virginea. The sequence continues at coordinate 3,245,370 of CM024520.1, read as the reverse complement.
TGAGGCCTTGAGTTGCTACTCAAATCAATAGGCAATAGAAAGTTGCTTACAGGAAAGATAAGTGCATTTAAATATGTGTAGTTGCATTTTCAAACTCTTGCACTATATTTACAGATCAAGGTCTTATCCTATTGCTACAAGAATAAGCAAAAATTCAAATGACTAAAATAACAATTTTGTCAATGTGAGGGATAAATAGCCAAACCTGAAAGGAAGTTGCTAGCCCGAAGAGAGAAAAACTCACTTATGATGCACTGGTTAAGTGCAGTAGCACAATGAAACAGACCTGGAAAAGGTGGCAACAGAAGTGCAATGAACAGGGCAAGTTAGTCATTACAGTTTCCTATAAATTCTCCTTTCCCGAGTATGCTTCTCTTCTAATTGACTCTTCCTTCTTGAAATGGATATTCTGGAAAGTAATCCAAAAATGTTTTGCTGCCTATTGAATCAACTCTGTCGAATAGGAAGCTCCGGACTTCATTCTATGTTTCATGACGAGATAAGTAACTGCAATTCTAATATGCAATGGGGATGTAGATGTACGAATAGCTGTAAATGACATTTCTATCTTTGCAGATGTCTCCCCTAATAACCTTTTCAAAACTTCATAACCTGGAACTTTGACTCAAAACTCAAATAAGTTATAGATTGAAAAGGAATCAAAGAAATATAAGAGCAACGGCATAATTTTAGATGCACCTATAACACTTCGCTTAATACTTTAGACCATCGGTGGTAGCACTGGTCTCTGCATGTGCATGTAATAAATAAACTTCGCAAGTAGGCTGTAGATGAAGATAGGGGAGGAGATGAGTGACCAGGTGATTAACCTTTTCTGCTCTCAAAGTCAGATACCGATGCTGCGCTTCACGGTTGGCTATAATTTGAGATGCATCAGTCTCCCTTATTCCTAGGTCCATCAAAACAAGCCAAGCGTGAGAAGAAAACAAAGGTCAGAGGAAATTAAATAGAGAAATATTCTAACCTAAAAGAAACAATGCAATCCCTTGAAGAGACAATTTATTGAGCGACGTAGCTTGAGATAATCCACGAATGCAGGGTATCAAACATCATGCATGTGTTGACTAGACTTAAACCTGGTCCATATGACTATTGGTGAGAATAATCTCAACGATTCGCCCGTTAAATTTCCAACCCATGGTAAAAGCTGCATAAAGTGGTGTTCAGCTGAAACGTCCAGAAAGGACAGGAAAAAAACTAAAAACTCTTTGAATGTTACTATAAAACACAACAAACAACTGACCTCAGCATACTTGAGACATCAGGCCTTCGTAGCACTTATCTTTGTATTCTTTGTGCTTGACGACGTCATATAGAGGGTCAAGGTCCCTGCAAACAATATATCAGGGCAGATCAGGAAGCCTTATGTACAGCAATCAAAGTTAATATAGGATTTAAGGGCGATGGGCAGCATTCAGCACCTGCTGACCCTGACTTGACGATAATTCTTTACACCAACCAAGAAGGATATCATTTATTATTTTTTTTCTATATTGAACTATTATAAAAGAAAATTGAAATGCATCACTCCTGTTTTGAGAAATTTAACATTGTTGAAATACTTATTGTACATCTTAACAACAAAACTATACACTCCAACAAGATGCTAAGCTCATCAAGGAGCATTACATATCTCAAGCCATATCTCAAGCCGGAAGTTCACTATTGCACATCTAGCTTGACAAACATTGTCCAGCATACTACGCCATGCCAGTAGGTACTAGATAGTTAGACGCCAAATGTGTGACTGCTCAAAGCTTCTGCAAAAGTCAGCTCGTGACACTCAGGCAGAACAGCTACAGCGCAACCCATTTCAACTGTTCAACACTTTCTTTTATCAGAAAGGTGCTAGCACGTAATTTCAGCAGAAAAACACGCATGCCCACTAATTGGCTTGCTACACATGGATATCACATGCACATGCACATGCACATGCACATTTGCTCGAGACATACAGTTGACCATAGAGCACATGCAAAGTTGGAGCACATATAGTTGACCATAGAGCAAGCAACTGCTGTCATTTTCATCAACTCGCGTTGTTTCTTACAACAAGGAGTAAGTTAAAAAACAAGAACAAAGAATTATTCTTACAGAACAACTATAATTGTCCTTACAGAACAACTATAATTGTCTCGGCAGCAGTGAAAAGTTGGCACAGAATATAGGCAGATCATATTCTGGTTCTGGAAACATAGCAAAATGCAAAACCTGCATAGAGTATCTTCAGAAGAACAAAATGAGGCCGCTAAACATTGTAGCAAAATAATGTGTTCAAGTAAACTTACTTGAACTACCAATTCCTCCATCAGCACAAGTGGCAAATCTAATTAGAGGAAAAGCTTTACACGGAAAATAATATCGTCCAAAAACATGAAAGTTCCATGGGTGAAAAGTCGGATCAATTAATTCTACAATTAATTCAAAAACTATCAAATTCGTACACCCATATGGCACCAAAATTCCTAAAGTTCTAATAACAAAAGAAGTGAAGCCATAGTACCGATTAAGCACAACCGTCCTCTCTCTCGAGGAAATTTCCTCTGACCATCATGTTCAACTTACAGGGGCTTTTCTGGAGCTACAGACTGGTACTACTGGCTACTTTTGCTTAAAAACCATAAATTTAAGCTGTCTGTCTAGATTCTGTAGACTGATTCCTCATAATTTATATATCAAGTGGCAATGATATTAGACAATCATAACTGCGGTCCCTTGCTCCCTTGAATGCTCAAACTCTGAAGCAACCTTATTTTCGGCACTTCACATGACAACAACTCGATCTCTGTTTTATCATCCAGTGACATCATGGAGCCGAACCTTTCCTAAGGACACGAAGAAGGACAAGCCTTGATTAACCAAACAAACGGCAAATAGAGCAGACGCCCAGAGAGACAAGCCTTGATTAACCAAACAAACCCGGCGACAGACATTCACAGTCAAGCATCTCTCTCTCTCTCTCTCACGCACGCACGCACGCACATACTGAGCAGCATTGTTAGAACTTGAAACGGCGGATAGAAAACGAAACAGTGGAATGCAACGACTACGTCTGGAGTGCCGACACAGGAAGGTCCGGAATGCAACGCGCGACGAGAGGATCGAACTTGAGTTCACCAGCAAACAGCCGCGATGCCAATTCGAACTCCAATTGAGCACGAAGCCCAGTCATGAAACAATCGCATAACCAGCAAAAGAGAAAGGTGAAAAGCCGAAAACGACCGCACCTGCAGAAGAGAAGGAGCCATGCGAGTGTGGAGCACGGTCTCGTCCAGAGCGAATTGGACGAACTGCCGGTGCGCCAGAGCATAGACGCGAACGGACGGCCTCCACGGTTCCTCGCGTGCTGTGCGTAAAGAGAGATGCTACTGTGTTGGAAATATGGTTTGATATCATAACAGATACAGATCCTGAGTATCAATAATTGATTCGGTAATTGACTTGGTAAAATAGGAATTAGAATCATTATGTAATCAATGTATATTTCCGTTTATTTCTTTCTTGTCTTACACTTTAGTATAATAAATAGAGTAGTGAACATGTACAGATCAATATACAGAAATACAAAATTGCAATCTTCCTCTCCATTCTATGTCAATTTCGTTTATGTAATCAATGTATATCTCCGTTCGTTTGTCACGTTTTTTTACCAAAGAACCATCCAGCACAGCGGGAATAGCAGAAGCCCAGAAACCTGAGAGAGGAAATAAAGTAGAAATGTTCAGATTTCGATTTCAACCACGACAACATAAGAATGAAATCGAGTCTGTGTTTATACCTTGAATTCCTCCTTTTTCTTTGGCTATTCCTTTTCATCTTCTTCCCACGGATTCCAGGAATTCCAAGACGGAAACGCTGTTGGTTATCTTTCGCCCAAAAGAACCAAAGAAAAAGGAGAGGAGGTAGTGGGGTGGCCAAAACGGTTAACAAGAGAGGTAGTGGGGTGGCCAAAACGGTTAACAAGAAGACACGATCGAAGCAAAAGACCAATTATCCGGACGCACGATGCCTGTAAAAACGACACGAGCATTCGAAAAATCAACCTTGAAAACAGATAGAGGTTTTCTCCGACGGGTCCACCCCATGCACCACAAGAAGGCCGTCGCGCGAGAAATAGAGATGGATGTGAGTTGCGTCGTTGCCTAAATTTAAATTTAACGTTGTCCTGTTGATTAATGCTGCGAAAAATTTTAATCTATGTTGATATCCAAAATTCATATTCTTATCACTAAAATTCTTAAATTCAAGCATTCTTTAGAAAGCGTACTTTTGTTAGGCCCGCACGAATTCAAGGCATTTTGATGTCATGCTACATATCATTTAGAGGTATTTTAGCATCTCTCTTCCTTCGAATTTTTATCACTCGGTTCATTCAATTAAGCGCTATAAATTTCATTATTTTATATTGTAATTTTCAAGTGACATTTTGAGTTAGGCGATTAATTCCTTGGAGGGCAGGTTAGGATTAAGACCGTGGTTTAGAATTTTTTAGTCTGGAGCAATCATGTCATTATCGGCCATCTTTTTTAGGGTTTTTTTTTTTTTTTTTTTTTGGTTCGCTGAAATATCTGATCCCGTTCTATTCCCTCTATGATGGCGTCAACTCCAGACTTAACGCGTCCAACATCTCCATTTCGTACTGGCCTACATTTGTTCGTGCCCAATTCAACGACCAAAAAAAAAAAAAAAAAAAAAACTGCAGACTCTTGGGTCTGATTTAGTTACCGTTTCGGCCAGTTGTAGGTTGTTAAATTCGTTAATTAGGTCGATAAAAGTATGTGGTAAAGGTGACCGACTCTATATTTTATTGTGGCACTTGTTGGATTATACACCTACCGGTGATCTTGCTCCTCAATAGTATTTACTATACAAAGCCTTTCGTATGTCTATGAAATTTTGTACAAGCCTTTCTCAAGCCTCCTAATCATGTAAACGGGTCGTCGCATTTGTTCCATGAACGGCCGGCCGAGGGGTATTTTTTCCTACTCGCTAGCTTCATCGGTTCATTAATCTGTCTACTTTTTTTTTCCCGGCCATCCACTTACTCATGTGAATATAATTAATGGTCGATATCTTTTTGTACGACGAGAAGAGCACCTTCAAATCAAGTACAATCCCGATGCGTGGAGTATCTTAATGAGGTTGAACACGAGCTAAAATCACACCTATCGAGTGCTTAATAAAGTACTAGTAACAATTTTTTTTTTTTTTTGTTGGTGAGTTAAATACAAGGTTAGCTTATACTTATATTGCGTTCCTTATTTTAACATGTCAGCACCTGCATACCTCATATCCCTTGTTCGTAGTTAAATATTTTTTCCCCCCACTAACTAGGGAATATCAGAGGCGAGGGTTGCTACATATTGAGTGGTTTTTATGAATTTCGTGCACCAAAGCATTTCTTCTTTGCTTTTTTGTACTTGTCTCCTATCTAGGTCAGCATTAAATAGCACGTCATTCTCATTTAGTCCTCAACCTTTCTAGATAGAGCTTAGAATTGTAGCTTTTATTACAATTTACTTGCGCTTATTCCACTGCATCTAAGCACAACTTTGATCAAAGAAGAATTTAACGGGTTTGATAATTTTGGTTGCACTTATATATATAATACTCACGGCTTTTCCATCAAATAGAAAATACAAAATTAATACCACAAAAGTCTCAAATCGATATATTCGTGCCACATTTACCTTAAGTTAATTTTTATGTCACAAAACATCCCAAATTAGTATACACATTCGGCATTTATAACAAACTAGTGCGCTCATGCTACATTTATCCCTTAAAAATGAAAGATTTGCCACAATTTGAGGTAAATAGGGCACAAAAATATCAGTTTGGGGTATTATGTGGCACACCTAGAATGTTTTATAAAGTTTGTTTGGAGATAATGTAGTATGTTTGTACCTATTTTGAGTTTTTGATGTTATCAAGCGAAATTTAAATAAAGCATGTTCAAGATCGAATGAAAATTAAAGTGTAAAACAATTAAAAAACCAAAAAATTACATTAAACCCACGCTAAGTATTTGAGCCCTTGTTGGAGAAATGAGCCAAATTTGGCCAGTTGCTTGATCTTTGTTGTAGGGACATAATCCATATATCTTGAAGTTAGTGCTAGAAAATAGAAGGACGATATTTTTAAAAATCTTAAACTGATATATATGTGATAAATTTATCAAAAATTAATACTTTGACTACAAAAAACTCTAAACTAATATATGTATGATAAATTTATCTCAAACAACTATTAAAAACCAAAAACTGACATACTTATGATAAATTTACTCCAAACTAATTTTTCAACCTCTAAAAATCTCAAATTGATATATTTATGACAAATATGCCCTCCATTAAATTGGATTAATATCACAAAAAACCACAAAATTGATATAACTTTGACAAATGGAAAGTAAGATTCCAAATTGCTACACTAGTCAATTGTCACGTGTCATCCAACTCAGTAATTTGATAGTAAAATTTAGCGAAAACTAACATAGGGTAAATTTGTCTTAAGCATACCAATTTAAGTTAAAATTGTCAAAGGTGTACCGATTTGAGATTTTTTATGGTAAAAAATTAGTTTGGGGTAAATTTATCATATATATTAGTTTGGGATTTTTTGTGAGTTTGGGATTTTTGTGATATTAACCCTTATTTAATATCGAAAAATGTGATTATCTATGGACAAGCAAAAGGAACCTCGATTGTTTATATTAGTAAATAGCTTATAGCCATCACTATTCACTGCTTGGGCCAGATAATCTATTATTAAATCACCTAATTTGTCACACCATTGATTGATTAATGTGTATTGCGTGTGACCTCTTGCTTGAAGTCGAAGGTGTTGTTTTGGGGTAGCCCGGTCCGTTCCGACTTCTTTGCAAGTACTTGGGGTCAAGTTCGAGCACCGCTAACATCTATTTGCTAAATATGGGTGCACGGTTGACATCAGAGCGTGATCTTCCGATTGTTGGGTCCATGTCCGAAAACGTTTTTCCAATCTCGTTGATCCTTCGATCTTTGTGGCAACTTTTCGAGTGCCCCAAGGAGTTAGACACGCTTGTGACTGCTTGAAACTAGGCGGCGCGTCACGAACAGTTTCACGTGGAAGGGTAAGAGGAGACCTACAAGGAAAGAAGCCAAAAGGGGAATACCTTCATGGGGGCCATGTGCGGGCCAAATTAGGTCTTGGGTCGTTTTATTAATGGCATTAGCCCCCGTGCTAATAACACCATACAAAGAAACGAGTCCATTTTAAAGTAGAAGAAACTCTCAAAATTTAGCAACGAAATTGATCCAGATGCATGTCACAAGCAAATCTTAATTGGTCAGACACGCCACATCGACCGTTTAATCTTTCGCTTAAAACAACTTTATAATTCCTTTAACGTGCCTCACTCACCGGACTAATCCGCCCTGTCCAAAAGCTCAGATCGCAGCACCCTCGATGTCCCGACACGCGCCCCTCCACCAACAGTGGCAGCAACTTGGCGACTCCATAACCCTTTTCTGCATAAAGTAAGGAGCCAACAAATTCTCCCTTAAAAAACCACGGCTATTTCTATGAATGAGGATGCCGCAGAGGTAATGGGAAAAAGAATGTACTTTAATTAGATTTTACTCACCCTCTCGAGTGGAAGGGTTTCGACGACGGTCTTTACGTAGGCATTGAAGCACTCTATGCAGGAATTAGGCATGACATAAGACTCATGGAGCCTCCGAACGTCATCGGTGCGGCGACACACGGAGCAGGAGATGACAACTTGGGCCGCTCCAAGCTACACGCGGCCAGTATGGTGTGGGTTGCCGCTCTAGCGATTTCTTTGAATGCATCAACTCTCGCAGGAGCGGCAACGAATGAGAAACTACAATTAAAAGACAAGAATGAAGATAGTACAGCATTCAGTCTTCAAAAATTGAAATAATAAGATGGTCGGAGTAAGTAAAGATGGTTAGATCCGCGCAATTAGGTGACAATAGAATGATACCCATGACGATTAGAGGTTTTACTCCTATCATATCACACATGCTGTTTTGTTAGTAATATCTTCTTACACATTCAGGTAAAGTAAGATATACCAACCGAAACAAAACGCACAATTGATCATTATTGACACTCGAATTTTGTCAACCTTTTAGGTATTTGCACATTTTGCAAAAAATATAAAAATTTATAAAAAGATATAAAAAATATTAATCATAGAAAGATAAAAATAATAAATAATAAATAAAGTAATAGTAATAAAAGATGCATGAAAGAAAGAGAAAAAGCATAATGAAAATGAAAAAAATGAAATGAAAGATGAACAAGAAAATATAATCAAGCCCTGAAGTAGCAACCCCATGAGCTACAATTAAATTGAATCCAATTCTCGTCTAAAATAGCAATCTACCAAAACTAAACTATAATCAAGTACTCACTAACATCTCCAAACTACATAAATATCAATTAAGAGACACTAAGCTAAATCTAATATTAAGATCTGACTACTTAATTGAGACATAATCAAGGCCTAGTGCGGCACTGTGATTTTTCACTTTCTTGATTTTAGGAAGGGTTTTGCACATAAAAAAATCTCGATTGTTTTCTTCTCTATTTTTCCTAGTCGCTCTTGAGTACTTGTCTTTTCCTAGTCGCGAGGTCCAGAACCGATGGCCGGCAGCATCTTCTTGTGGGAGGGTTTGGAGCTAATAGCCATCATCTCTAAATTAGGACACATCTATCTCAAGCTTTCCGCTAGTTGAGAACTGGTATTAATATTGTCAAATGTGTTGCACAGGATCTAAAGTCTCAGATGTTTGACATTCCACAATGGAGAAAGCACTTCACTTCTGATTTCTTTTGGAAGAACCAATGCCTATGTATATAAAAAGAAAAATAACAAGATTTCAATGCTCAGTTCACATAACATGTGAATACTCAATACAAAATACCAATTTGGAAAAATGTTACTTACCTCGACTTCATTACAGACTAGTGTTAGTGAGTCACAATGGTCAAAATATCTCAAGAACTTGGCGGCCTTGAGATAGCTCCTCCTCTTGTTGTGGACTCTGAAATCCACCTCTAGTCTCGCATTGGCCAATCTTGTCGAATCTCGTCGACATAACGTTCAAAAGTATTGATAAATTAATCAATCTCTTATCGGTAGGGCTTTTCCTCTCACAGTGGGACACGTATACTCAAACGTGGAAAACACAGGTTTGTAGGAAATCTATGTAACTTGTGAGAAGCAATGGCTAACTGAGCCTAAGGGGTTGAGGGCCACCACCAGCCCCTCCAGGTCTGCTGGCGGTGAGAACATTGATAAAATACCATATCACAAATGTTCACAAGTGCAAAAACACGCATACATCATGTGATCAAGCTACATAAGACAGGGACAACAATTATAGCTAATGAAATCATCAGACACTAGTATCTTTAAGTTGTAATTTCAAAAGTTGAAAAAATATATTCTCTTTCTCAAACTCTGGTCCCGAAAGTTGCTGTGCAACGAGACGGAGCTCAGGTCCGTTGGCAGTAGACATGTACAGCGGATCTCCAGGTTCCGGCCATCCTCTGGTGAGACTTGCAAGTGGAAAGAAACCGGGTCCGTAAGTTGGGTAGGGATTTCCTCCCAGACCTGGCGGACCCGATTCATGATGACCCAGAAAAGACCAACCCGCCACATATCCATGACCTGCCCCGGCAACATGTGATGGGCTTCCTCCCGATCCACCATTTGTTCCGGATTCTTCAAGGCTCGGATTTTGGGCTGATCTTCCTGGGTTCGGCTAAACGGGTATAGGTACCCATTGGATGTATGGACCTGAAAAAATTTGTCCAGGGTTATATTGTCCTGTCCCTGAGACGTGTTCAACAGGACTCGATTGTCCTTCAATATCTGATGGTCCTGTCTGGTGTTCTGCAGCAACGCTGTCTCCTCCTCGGTTGTTGAGAGACTGTTCGTCACCTTCGGACACACCAGAATTTGTACCTTGATTCTTCGGCATGGTGCTCCCTTTGTTGACTAAAAAGAATTCTGGCGTTGATGCTGTCGAGCCAAAAAAATAAAGGACTGAAAGAAGTTTTCTAAAGAATAAAAGTATAGCGGAAGCTAGATGGATGAGAGAGGCTCTGATACCATGTCAGAAGTTTGGATAGAGAGTAAAGTTTGAAATTCTCTTCTATGACTTTCATGTGTACAATTACTGTAAGAATTATTGTGGCTCATATTATTTGATTTATTATATGGTTTAATAATTATTGAAATGCTATAAATAATTATTGGTTACGAGAAGGTACGACTCTAATAAAACGAAAGGGTATTATCGCTTTGATGGAAGGCACCCTTTCAATGAATGTATAAATAGAGTCCGGTCCTCTCTCCACCCACATATGAACAATAATAACTTAAAGGAATTTGGTATTCTCTCCTCCATCGATTGAATACATTAAGTTTTAGTGGGTTAAGGGAGAGAAATCGGATTTCTTCTTTTGGTTCAAGATCATTGGGTTTTCTACAACGATCATCATCAAGCGTAGCGCTATGGATAAAGGTTTGTCTGAATCTATTTGTGAAAATCATGAAGATCAAAGATCATTGATTTGTTATGAATTTCCGCATCAAAGTATTATATGAATTATATTCTAACAGTTGGTATCAGAGCATTTGGTTTATGATCTCATGATTTTTCCGTTTAAATAAATATTATGACTTATGCATGATGATTTGTTGAATGATCCTGTTCGTAGCATTTGTTGTTGTTGAAATGTTTTGGAAGGTTCTGTTAAAGAAAATCCGGATGATGGAACGTTCTTCATGGACTAAAACGGTGAAGAAAAGTTACTGTGCGCGAGTGGAAAAGGACGAAAATGAAAAAATTCGGAATTTTGAGGGCAAGTAAGAAACTCGCCCATTCCGGGAAAATTCGGCGATCCACCGCTTGATTTCGGACCCAAACCGTCACACTGCCATGAGGAACATTAGCCATGAGTTTTTTCGGTATATCGGTGTTCGCCGGAGGCTAATCGAGCGGCAGAAGCGGCGGTGGTGGAGGGTTTGCGTTTTGGGGAAACTTTGGTTTGATTTGGGGCCAATTTTTTGGTCATTTTCGCCGAAACTTAAAGCCATGTGGTCGTGCTGGCATGCTCTTCAAAACCCATTATTTATTTATGTCTGGGATGAGCTACCGGAGAAGAAACGGCGGCGAAATCGCGGCTGAAAACGGCGAAAACCGGCGAAAAATCGCGTCTGTGCGCGAGGACGAAGGCGCGTGGGCTCCATGCGCGCGCTGCGGTTGCAGGCGCGTGGAACCCACGCGCCACGTGCCGTCACGCGCGTGGGGCTTCCCGCGCGGTTGCAAGAGCGTGCAACGCACGCACCTGCGCGCCGAACGCGCGTGTGGGGCACGCGCCTGCCGAGGACGAAGGCACGTGCTCGGCACGTGCCCGACGTCCCTGCGCGGGACTTTTACGCTTTTGCCCCTCCCGAGGCTCCTAATTACCGTTTTGCCCTCCTTTTGATGGTTATTTACTGTTCTGCCCCTGTTTAATTTATAATTACGATTTTGCCATTGCTGATTATTTACCATTTTGCCCCTGGATTATTATTTTATGGTTCTACCCTTATGGAATTATGATTTTATGATTTTGCCCTTATGCTTTGATAAAGTTTGTCCTTGTGTGCAAATTTGGTAAATATTTATATTTTACAATATTGAAAATTCATATTATGAATGGTTTGTTAGTCACCAAAGTGGCCGAATCTTGAAGTTTTTTGAATTTTTGATATTGTAAATTATTTTATTCAATTACCCATGATTAATTGATGCTATATATGAAATTAATATGTTTTATATCATTATTGAAGTTATAGGTATATTGAAGTTCATTTATTATAAGAACTTAGGGATTAACCCAAAGGTTAATTATTTTCTTATAATTCATGAACATGATGGTTGATAATTAATATGATTTGTTAAATTTGTTTGTCTATCCAAAGATAACAAATAAATTTTAATAAGATATATTTACAATTATCAAATAAAAGTTATTAGCGTCATTATGGTTTATATATATTTGTATATCATAGGATCGCCCAAAGGAGAACTATGATGTGCATGTGTAGTTTAGTTTGAATCTGATTAGGTGATATTCTCAAAGAATTAATGTATGAGTATTTTCTTGCACATTTGCAGTATCTGTACCTGTTTCACTCCATTCGCATGCCTCATCTGTTCCCTTATTCAATGGGATAAATTTTCCTGATTGGGGTGAACAAGTCCAGTTTCACTTAGGTGTCCTGGATCTTGATTTAGCGCTTCAAGCTGAGAAACCAGCTGCTATTACTGATGAAAGTAGCGATGATGAAAAGTCTTTCCATAAAGCTTGGGAAAGATCGAACGGACGAGCTTAATGTTCATGCGAATGACAGTTGCAAACAACTTAAAGACTTCTTTTCCCAAGACTAACAATGCTAAGGAATTTATGAAATTTGTGGGAGAGCGTTCTCAAACTGCTGATAAGTCACTTGCTGGTACACTAATGAGCACATTGACCACCATGAAATATGATGGTTCGCATACCTTGCATGAGCATATACTTGAGATGACCAACTTAGCAGCAAAGTTAAGGACTTTGGGAATGAATGTGGATGAGTACTTTTTAGTACAATTTATACTTAATTCCTTACCTCATGAGCAATATGGGCCATTTCAAATGAATTACAACACTATAAAGGATAAGTGGAATGTAAACGAATTGGCCAGTATGTTAGTTCAAGAGGAAACAAGGATAAAGAATCAAAAGGCTCATTCTGTTCATCTCTCAAGTCATCAAGAAGTTCAAAAGAATTTTAAGAGGAAAGGTGGAAGGAGCAAGAAGAAAGGACTATACGTCCTGAATGACTCTTCAAAGGCTTCTCAAATCCACAAGAAGGAACACAATCTTATTAAGTGTCATTTTTGCAATAAAATTGGACACTTGAAGAAAGATTGTATGAAATGTAAGGCTTGGTTCGAAAAGAAAGGTAAGCCTTGTACTTTAGTATGTTTTGAATCAAACTTTCATGAAGTTGCTTATAATACTTGGTGGATTGATTCTGGTGCCACCACTCATGTGTCAAATACGATGCAGGGATTTCTTACGATCCAAACTATAAAGCCAAATGAAAGTTATGTGATTACGGGGAACGAAACAAAGCTCCGTTGAAGGCATTGGCACTTATTGTTTGATCTTAGATACTGGGCATTATTTGGATTTGTTTCGAACCCTTTATGTACCTACATTTTCTCGCAATTTAGTTTCTTTGCCAAGACTTGATGTGGCGGGATTTTATTGTAAGTTTGGATCTGAATCTTTTAGTCTATTTAAGAGTGATACTCTTATTGGAATTGGAACTTTATGTGATGGTCTCTACAAATTTAGACTTAATAATACTTTTGTTGAGACATTAATGACCTTGCATCATAATGTTGGCACTAAACGAAGTTTGGTGAATAAAAATTCTGCTTACTTGTGGCATAAACGGTTGGGTCATATATCCAAAGAAAGAATGCAAAGACTAGTGAAGAATGAAATTCTTCCAAATTTGGATTTTACTGACCTTGGAGTGTGTATTGATTGTATTAAAGGTAAACAAACAAAGCACACTAAGAAAGGTGCCACAAGAAGCACAGAGCTTCTTGAAATTATACATACTGACATATGTGGTCCTTTTGATGTTCCATCTTTTGGTAAGGAAAGCTATTTCATAACCTTTATTGATGATTTTTCACGTTATGGTTACATTTATCTATTGCATGATAAGCTCAATCAGTGAATGCACTTGAAGTGTATATTAAAAAGGTTGAGAGGCAATTAGATAGAAAGGTGAAAATAGTAAGATCGGATAGAGGTGGTGAATATTATGGAAAATATGATGAATCGGGACAATGTCCAGGTCCATTTGCTAAATTCCTTGAAAGACATGGCATTTGTGCTCAATACACAATGCCAGGTACACCACAACAGAATGGTGTAGCAGAAAGGCGTAACCGTACTTTATTGGAAATTGTTAGGAGTATGATGAGTCATTTATCTTTACCCTTGTCTTTGTGGATGTATGCTTTAAAGACTTCTATGTACTTATTAAATAGGGTTCCTAGTAAGGCAGTTCCAAAGACTCCTTTTGAACTGTGGACAGGAAGGAAACCTAGTTTACGACACCTGCATGTTTGGGGTTGTCAAGCAGAAGTAAGAATTTACAATCCACATGAAAGAAAATTGGATTCAAGAATGACTAGTGGTCATTTCATTGGTTATGCAGAGAAATCCAAAGGATATAAATTTTATTGTCCTAATCATAGTACAAGAATTGTTGAATCTGGAAATGCTAGGTTCATTGAGAATGGTGACATCAGTGGGAGTGAAAGAATGCGTGATGCTTGCATTCAAGAAGTAAGGGTAGAAGTTCCTATGCCTAAAGCTTCTAAAGTTGTTGTTCCTGATATTATAGTACAATCTAACAATAATTAAGAACAACAAATTAATGAACAAACACTCGATAACGAAGATGTCAATAATGAACCTCCAATGGCCGAGTCACAAGAAATAGCATTAAGGAGATCTCAAAGAGAAAGGAGGTCGGCTATTTCTAATGACTATATGGTTTATTTACAAGAGTCAGAAAATGACTTAGGAATTGGAAATGATCCAGATTCATTTTCCCAAGCCATGAAATGTGAAGATTCTAATGAATGGTTTAATGCCATGGAAGAAGAGTTAAAATCCATGCATCAAAATCAAGTTTGGGATATAGTTGAATTGCCTAAAGGATGTAAAAAGGTCGGGTGAAAATGGGTCTTTAAGACTAAGCGCGACTCAAAAGGCAATATTGAACGACATAAAGCCAGACTTGTTGCAAAGGGTTTTACTCTCGGAAAGAAGGCATTGATTATAAAGAGACATTTTCACCAGTCTCTAAGAAGGACTCACTTAGAATCATTATAGCTTTGGTGGCTCATTATGACTTGGAGTTACACCAAATGGATGTAAAAACCGCTTTTCTTAATGGGAATTTAGATGATGAGGTTTATATGTACCAACCCGAAGGCTTTTCAGTTAAAGGAAAGGAACACATGGTATGTAAATTAAATAAATCAATATATAGACTTAAACAAGCTTCCCGACAATGGTATCTTAAGTTTAACGATACCATAACTTCATTTGATTTAAGGAAAACACCGTTGATCGGTGTATATATATGAAGATTAGTGGTAGCAAGTTTATTTTTCTAGTTCTCGTATGTTGATGATATTTTGCTTGCTTGCTAATGATCTTGGTTTGTTACATGAAACCAAGAAGTTTCTCTCTAAGAATTTTGAAATGAAGGATATGGGAGAGGCAACATATGTGATAGGAATAGAAATATTCCGTGATAGATCACAAGGATTATTAGGATTGTCTCAAAAAGCCTACATTGAGAAAATTTTAGAGAGATTTAATATGAGTAAATGTTCAGCAGGAATAGTTCCAATTCAGAAATGTGATAAATTTAGCCTTATGCAATGTCCAAAAAGTGAATTGGAATGAGAACAAATGAAAAATATTCCTTATGCATCTGTTGTGGGGAGTTTAATGTATGCATAAACTTGCACCAGACCAGACATTAGTTTTGCTGTCGGAATGTTGGGCAGGTATCAAAGTAATCATGGAATGGATCATTGGAAAGCTGCAAAGAAAGTTCTTAGATACTTGCAAGGAACGAAGAATCATATGTTCACTTATAAAAGATCCAATCATCTCGAGGTGATTGGATATTCAGATTCAGATTTAGCCGGATGTGTTGATATAAGAAAATCAACATTTGGTTATTTGTTTCTTCTGGCTGGAGGGGCAATTTCATGGAAGAGTGCGAAGCAGTCAATTATTGCTGCATCCACTATGGAAGCTGAATTTGTGGCATGCTTTGAGGCCACAATTCATGGATTATGGCTGCGGAATTTTATTTCAGGGCTTGTGATTGTCGACAGTATTGCCAAGCCGCTGAAAATTTATTGTGATAACTCTACAGCAGTTTTATTCTCTAAGAACGACAAGTATTCTAAGGGTGCTAAGCATATGGAGATCAAATACTTGTCTGTCAAAGAAGAAGTTCAGAAACAAAGAGTGTCAATTGAGCACATTAGCACCAATCTTATGATAGCAGATCCCTTAACAAAAGGACTGCCGCCCAAAACATTTAATGAGCATGTTGAAAGGATGGGCATTATTGGACGTCATTAATGTTTGTATTATGATTGTATTAAATTTATGTATTTGACACTTTGAGCTCACTTACGTGTTTCTGATATTTCCTGTTTTCTATTTAGTATACATTATGGAAATAGATGAATGTTAAACAAGATAGTTTCGAAAGAAACATTATAGTTGGATTATTACTGTACTTCTCATTTATGGATCATGTTAAGTAAAGTTCTATAATTGTAGTACATAGAAGGGACTATGTCGATTAATCACATACAACCGCTATGACTCACATTAGTTTTCTTTACTTAATTGTGATTATTATTTGATTGCCAATTTAATGAAATTTTATAGCATAATCTTATTGTGCACATTACAGTCTTTATTAAACCATGAAAGGAACATCATATGAGCCAAGTGGGAGAATGTAAGAATTATTGTGGCTCATATTATTTGATTTATTATATGGTTTAATAATTATTGAAATGCTATAAATAATTATTGGTTACGAGAATGTACGACTCTAATAAAACGAAAGGGTATTATCGCTTTGATGGAAGGCACCCTTTCAATGAACGTATAAATAGAGTCCGGTCCTCTCTTCACCCACATACGAACAATAATAACTTAAAGGAATTTGGTATTCTCTCCTCCATCGATTGAATACATTAAGGTTTAGTGGGTTAAGGGAGAGAAATCGGATTTCTTCTTTTGGTTCAAGATCATTGGGTTTTCTACAACGATCATCATCAAGCGTAGCGCTATGGATAAAGGTTTGTCTGAATCTATTTGTGAAAATCATGAAGATCAAAGATCATTGATTTGTTATGAATTTCCGCATCAAAGTATTATATGAATTATATTCTAACAATTACATCATCTTTTATAATACAAGAGATCTAAATCTATAAGGAAGGAAAATATATAATAAATCAAATAAAAGAAAAATCCCCCCAATCATGATCATTTAAGATCAATTCCTATCAGCACGAGATCAATTAAGATAACTAACTATCAGCAATTGTATCTTCAACAAAAACAAGCCCCAAATCAAAAGTCCAATTGGTCAAAAAAAAAAAAAAATTTTGATCGAAACTCCAACTTTCCTCACGTCCCCTCCTCCACTTGATTGCGCTCCCTCTCTTGATGAGAAAAGTTTTCTATAATACTCTAAAAGAAATTTCTAATTGATTGCTTTTGGATGCACACGAAACATGTTTTTCTTTTGCCTACCTAACTGCTGAGTATTTAAGATGACATGTCAATCGACAGATATGCTATTAAACGGTGGTTTTTATGCGGACGGAATAACGCTTTTTGATTTTAAACCAAAATTTAATTTTGTGTGTCTTCATGGTCCATTTTAATGTTCGTGTTTTTCTTTTTAACATAAAGTGGATAAAGTTTGCTTCCTTTTTTTTTTTTTTTTTTTCTTCATTTTTATAATATTCTGCTAAAAAAGAATGGTTGATCTTGATTTCCAGGATAAAAATTATTATATTCATATTGCTTCATATAGAATTAGAG
Organism: Eucalyptus virginea; assembly: GCA_014182375.1. Taxonomy (NCBI): domain Eukaryota; kingdom Viridiplantae; phylum Streptophyta; class Magnoliopsida; order Myrtales; family Myrtaceae; genus Eucalyptus; species Eucalyptus virginea. The sequence goes on along the minus strand of CM024520.1, from coordinate 3,227,610 downwards.
TTAGAGACAAGTTCGCAAGGAAAATGGGGAGTTTCCAATTTCATAATTTTCGTCGGTGGTACCCATATAGAATGTAATTATGAATTTTTAACCTTAAAAATCAACTAATTTTAAAAGGGGCCGAGCATTTCTTTCCATTCCCATTATTATATTTAATTCAGAGGAAAAAAAAATATTTCCAATGAAAATCTATCAGTCATTGCAGAATACTCTTATTAAACAATCGATTCAGGAGAGAGAATATCAAGCTTTCAATGTGATAGATTTAGCGTTCTCAGGTTGAATTATTTAAAATTAAGTACATTTAATATAAATGCACTCTAGTTACCACGTGCCCGATAACAAAAGGCAATGCTACTAATTTCTTTCCCTTTGACTGTTATAATTACTTTTTTTTTTTTTTTTTTTTTGGGTTTTCAACTTTAAAGCACGAGATAAAAAAAACTTCATCTACATGTCCAATGACAATGGAGATCCTCCGCCACGAAATTTGAAGAGTACCTAGCCTCATCAAGCCACAAACATCGTCAACAATAGTTTCGACAACACTCCGCCACCTCTCATCCTCTGGGCTTACCTTGATACTAGGCTCTTCTAATCGAGTGAGCGTGGAAATATTGCCCCGAAGAATCAATGCATTCACTTTCGCATATTTTGGGCCACAATCTATGCATTGGTAAAAGATACCTCTAAGCAAGTGAGCGTCGTTAGCTTTGTGACCTCCTCTAGCAGATCCATGATCATAGTCCCTTCAAGATCAAGAACCTCAAGCTGCTGAAGTTCTCCACTTTATAGGGATAACACCCTCAAGAGATCACAATAAGTTAAGAATAGTCTTTTTAGGTGGGCTGACTAGAACAGAGACTTTGGCAAGGACATGATCCAAGTTCAGGACAAATTCAGGATTTCGAGAGGTGGCATGTAATCAAGAATTTTGATTATAATTAGTTATTGCATAGCATGTGTGTTGTTTTTTAAGTCAAGAACTTCTGCTAATCTACTAATGCATATTAGATAAGGTCAAATTTAATCAGACATAGATCACGAGTTCACATAGCCTTTAAGGCATTTAATTTCGCATTCATAAGACAGAAAAAATTAAAAAGAAAAGGGGGCCACGTGCACCTAATGCACTCACAATTTGATTGGGATCGCCTAACTCTAATACCATGTTAAAGGAATATAATACAACTTACTAGTTGATCTAATTAACATCTTCATAAGACCTTCAATGGAGATGTGATGAAAGATATTGAGTTTTTGTTAGAAACTTGTGTTCCTAAAATAATGCACGACAACTGCTAGTGAATGTTCTTGGAAGTACGAGGACCAAAAGTATATTTCCACTGGACCCATCCGTGGGTAGCGTAGGTGGTATTTGCTCTCTCCTGCAACGCTGCCGTTGAGAGTTCGAATCCTCTCAATGTCAACACGATTTAAGTGGGGGGCCTTGGTGGTGGGTTGCTGGGCTAGTTCCCTCGAGATTTTACGTCTAAATAGTGACTTGCGATGATGTTCAACGGTGCCACCAAGCATCGGAGGGCGGTGTGATTCCGTAAGGGGTCTTCGGCGGTTCCTCGATCACCAAAAAACAAAAAAAAAAAAAAAGTATATTTCCACCGGAGATAGGTCGGGGCGCTAAATATGCATGAAAGACAATACACGGGTTGAAATTGTATTTAGACATTACTACGAGGACCAGTTTAGTAAATTCCCTTTTTTTTCAAGTACAAGACCATCTTGGAGTCCTCCAATCAAACCGAATCTCCCTTCACGTTCTGCTCATTTCAAAGCAAGTAAAGCAAATTTTAACTGTACGTCCATGCATGGAGATGGCGGAATATAAATATGTATGAAATGGCTTTCTGACTCGGGTTTGTCTTCATCATCTCCTCTCCCCTCCACCATTTTTCAACCAAATCACAAATCTCTACAACTCATCTGGCGTGTGTTGATTTCATGAAAAATCAATTCTCTGATAATAATGACTTGTATCGTCCATGAAAATAAATTTTAAAAAATATTTTATTATTAACGAAAATGGACATGTATGTTGTTCGATCGGAAAGTCAGAATTCAATTAGGGATCTTGGCTTTAATTTATTCGGTACTCTTATTCCTACAGCTCATTTCATTATTGGAGATGCACAAAACTAGCAATGAGAATAAGAAGCCCGATTATTGTAAAAGCTGTCGAAACTTAGAAGGTCGTCTATATTTAAAAAATTATGAAAGATAAAATATAAAATTTGTAGAAGAAGGATATCACAATTTATATGAGTGACGGAGAAAAATGCTATAACGTCAAGTTTTCTCAAAGCATAAACCGTAAATACAGATGATTTGCCATGCTCGTTAGGGAAAGCCATATTCAAAAGTAAAAATAGAGATTCCATATAAGACCGTGAAGAGGAAAAAGGGTAACGAAAAGACAAAATTTTCTTTTATATATTCCTATGCCAGAGTACAAAATAAACGATTTTTTTTTTTTTTATACCAATGAGAAGTTAATGAGGATAAATGTGTTTAAATGGTTTGTGGAAAAATTACTCCTTGCCTCGACTCGGCTTCACTCGAATTCTATCACTAGAACAGTTTTCGGGTTTCAATTTCGTCATTAACTCAATAAATCCAATGGGACACATCCGAAAGGGACCTCGAAAGTTGTCTTCTAACCGATAGGATCATGCGACGGTTTCTGGTTTTGGTTTTGGCCAACGTCCCCTTTGATGTTGATGATATTAAAAAGAATATCATAAGTATTCTTCGAACCCTGTGTTGATGATATTGCAGATAGGCACTCAAAAATTTGCTCCACTAACGTTTTGGAGAAAAGGACGTAATTGGGAAAAATCGGGGAAGGAACTAAAAAGAGCAAAGGGACCCAATTGCAACAAATGCTCAAATTTAGGGACGAAATTTAAAAACTCTAAATTTTCCTCAATCGTTCCCGTCCTCGTCAATTTTCGCTCTCTCGTCCCACTTTTGCTCGGTCAGGTTTTGATAGGCCGTCGTCCTTAATTGGCATGAACCTCTCCCTCGACACCTCCAAGAAGTCCCCACCAAAGCCGGCTGCCAAGCCCTTCTCCACCGCCTTTCGCTTCGCCACTGACGGCGATGAGGACCACCGCAAAGAGCAGCCTTCGTCAGCACACGAGCAGATCACCCAATTCGATTCCTCCAATACCCCCGACAGATGATGCGAAGCGCAGAAACCTGCTGGTTATATTGCTGAAGCCACCAGCGAGTGGCGTCCCGCCAAGAGAATGAAGAACCTCGGCCTGTCTCTCCACTCGGACCCAGCCTCCTCCTCTGATCTCTCCCAGTTCCATTCCCCATGCACATCCCTCGACGACGAGGCCAAAGCCGGTGCCGTGTCATACGGCCTAACTGTCTGTCGGAGACAGAATGGCGGGGAGCTGTCTTTGGTGGACGTTGAGGTCAAGCCGGAAGCCCTCGGACCATCAGGTAGCCTGGATGACTCCCAGCTAAAACTGGGGGAGGAGCTGGCGAAGTTGGGGGACAAACCGGGGTGCGTGGACATGCTTGGGGAGGAATTCGCGGCGGCGTGTGTTAGAGGGGTTATGGATGGCGAGAGGGGAAAGGGGTAGGGAAGAACGCCGAGGACAATGTTCCGGTTAGATGCAAGGCTTTTATGCTTCCTTCACTGCAAATTCTGCCGCTTCTTTTGTCTGGTCTTTTCCGATTTGTAAACAAGTGATACTTCAAATCCTTATAATCTTTCCTACGGAAGCTCTAAAAATTTTGAGATTTTGATTTCGACATTTGATGCCAAAGCACTCGAGGCATGTTTACTGCTTTTTCCCACCATTTGCTTTTTATTACACGTAAAGGCTTCACTTAAGTGGTTTTCCCGAGGAGTATACATAATATGCCGACTTACGTAGAAAAGATGAATGTATTAATTTTATCAGGATATCATGGAAAATTCTTGTTACCATGAACTCTCTGTTTTTCCTGCCTTTAAATGAAGAAAAAGCTTCATGCCAATGAATAAAGTTGTCACAATGAATATTTCTGTCATTCTATGACTTCTTTTTCGTAAGAAAGAAGCAGATTTGGATTTCTAGTTTAGTACTAAATGGACTTTATGGGACCGCCAGAATGACTAGACAATCTTCTTGATAGTCTGATTATTACTCTTTTTGCTTGAATTATGTAGTTTGCATATATTGGCGGGAACTGTGTTTATGCCACCCAAGTGGTGCTTAGGCTATTGTCAATGCCGCTGGAACTATGACTCGATAACGAGTTGGAGAGGTTGGCTCTTCCGATGCAACTTGCTTGATTCTACAATCTTTCCTCCTCACCCCGCATTTCCTTGTATCGATTAAACAACAATGTCAAACTTTCATTGTATGCTGTCGGCATATCATTTATGAGTTAATGCATGATAGTTCTTTAGCTCCAATTTTTGTCAAATTATCGCAGATCACAAGTAAATTTAGAGAAAAGAAGATTTCTTGTGATGTTGTATGGATGCATATAGATTATATGGATGGGTTTTGCTGCTTCGCTTTTGACAAGGCATGGAATCCCATTTTGTGTTAACCCTGTAATTGCCCTGTTTGGAAAAATTAGGTCCAATTTCACATCATCTACCTCACTTTCAATAGGTATCAAACCACTCACAACTTATGTCTGGAATTCATAGTTTTAGCCAATTTGGAAAAGGTGACATACTTATCACCTAAAAACAAACCATAACTATATATCTACATGACAACATTTAACCTCAAGCAAAGCATATATCTACATGTACATGTAAGATGGGAGATATTGTCAAATATGAATGAAAATCTGTTTTTCATCTTGGAATGATCTTGAGGAAGACGGTGATATTCATTTTGGAAGTGAGGTAGGTTGTGTGGAATATGTCGTCGATTAATACACTTTAGAGGCACTGCAATGATCGGTGTTCTTTGGATATTCTATTTTCAACTTAAGATATGGTGCTTGATGCAAAAATGCCATGCCTCACTGTTTTGTCCATCACTTCCATACATTTCATACACCGAGTCCTTTATGGTTGGTATCATGTCTACGACTTCTTGCCTTGCTAACTTGTGTAATAGTAAAAGGACCTAGGTTCAATGCTTAGTAAGTAGAAGACACCTCTCTAGTAAATAAAGATTGCTATTTTCAGCATGGAAATTAAAATGGATAATATTACTCTCAGGACCGCTTCTCCGATCCAAAATCTTTGGTAAATAGTCTCCACCAAAATGGGTTTAAAGCGATTTGGATGCTTGATCCTGATATCAAACGTGAAGAGGGGCATTTTGTCCATGATAGTGGTTGCAAAAGTGATGTCTGGATCAAAGCAGCAGATGAAACTCCATTTGTTGAGACCTTGCTATCTTTCACTAAGGTTTTGGTTAATCGTTGTCGCTTGTCTATCTTGTTTCGCTTTTTCCTTTTCGTCTTTTACTTTTTTTGTAGCATTTGAAATTTAAGTAACCTTTAAAATCTTTCAAAACATACAAATGTTGACGTGCCGAGTCATTTGGATTTAGCTTAAAATAAGTCTACATGTATGTATGTAAATGCTGAGTAACCGTTTGCTTGTCAGGGGAGGTGTGGCCCAGTCCTTGTGTATTCCTAACTTTATATAGTCAAAAGTCCATCACTGGAAGGCTCAGTTAGTTTAGGATTGGAATCGATGGTATATGGAACGATATGAATGAACCATTTGTCTTTAAGGTAACTAGTGCTTTCATTTTCTGTCATTTTCTCTCCTTCGACTATGGCTTACAATTTCTCCTTCGATCTATGATGAAGACCATGCCCGCGAGCAACCATGCCCAAGAGCACATTCACAGGGGAAATGATGAATTTGGAGGTCTCCAGAATCACTCTCACTACCATAATGTAAGTTTCTAGCCTTTTGTTATTTGTAGTTTGTGTTTCATGTTTGTTTATTAGGGTTAATATCCTGAAAAACCCCAAACTAGTACACCTGTGATAAATTTACCCTAAACTATTTTTTTGACAACAAAAAATCCTTAACTGGTATACCTTTGACAAATTTACTCCAAACCGATACACTTGTAACAAATTTATCCTATTTTAATTTTCGTTAAATTTTACTGTCAAATTATTAAGTTAAATGACAAATGATAGTTGACCGATATACTAATTTGGAATTTTTACACTCCGTTTGTCATAATTTACAATTTTTGTTATTTTTGTTGTTGTATTAATCCAATTTAACGAGAGTATATTTGTCACAAATTTACTAGTTTTGGGGTTTTTACGGTCGAATAAATTAATTTGGGGTAAATTTGTCACAGGTGTACCAGTTTGTGGTTTTTCAGGGTATTAACCCTTTTTATTAATATTGAAATAGATAGCAAGCAATTTTGTAATGTATCCACCATGATTGTACTAGAAAAACAAGGCAAGTTGAGTTAAAGAGTGAGTTTTTGTTGATTTGAGGTCAAGTGTTAAATGTTTTCTATTGAATATAGTAGGATAAAATACCATAACTTCTGGCTTTCCACATTCTTAGCACAAGTGATGTCATGATTCAACTTTTTTTTTTTTTTTTTTTTTTTTTGGTCAACATGATTCAACTTTTGATTACTTCATCATTGTTGTATATTCAGTGTCATAAAAAACGAATGGTGAGGCCGACAAAATTGAAGAGTGCCTTGCTTTTCATCTCTTTGTTTGAGGATCTTCTCCACCAAATTTGTATTGTGCAATCTGAGAGCCTTTTCTCCCATGACCCCAATATTCTCTTTCATGAGTAAAGTCACAATCAAACCATTAGTTTAAGAAAATTGAGACTGAGTTAGTGGAAGAAGAGTTCTTTCTTTGTAAAGCATTTGTAATACTACCATCGCAAGACTAGGTAGGAGGTTTACTTCTAATCGTTTGGTACTTTCATCATTTATAAGGGTTGCTTGTGTCCTTCACTAAGACATACGGCTTGAACATCCCTGGGTGAAGGTTATGAGCCTAAAGTTCTTTGAGAAAAGTGATTGGACACAAATTTCGCAAAGTTTTTATCTATCGTGGCAGCTTCTGTAATCAACGGTACATGATCTAATAGATCTTCAAGAGAAGGTTTGACATCATACCACCTAAGAGATGGTAGGAAATTGATAAAAAAAAATTAAAAAAATTTTTAAAAAAAAAACAAGTAAAACATGTGGATAGCTTTCACTACAAATGTATCGGTAGGCACATAAACTTGAAAGGTTTTGGGTTTAGCAAATGATACCACATGGATAGATAAGACGCTTGTGAGGATTTCTTTGCAAAATGAGGACCGTAGATAGTAACCACGATGGTTATAGTTTGTCGAAATGACTTCTTTGGACTGTCGACTTATATACACCCCTTATCCTTAAAAAAGACATAGGTCTTAGGATGCACATAGGACAATTCATATTTTCATTCAGTCACCTCCTCACATATGTGTTGAAGCCCATCATTTACCATCCCACGTAAGTGTACTTGAGTTGGGAAGTCAACTAAAATATCATCGTCTGACCATAAGAGCGGCAAAATAGAAAAAGAAATAGGCTTGCTCTCACGATCAATAAGAAATAGACTATCATAGGAAGTAATGTTTCACCCTCTTAGTCAATAGATTCCATTTGTTGATTTGAATTTTAGCATAAGTACTTCTCCCCCATCATCACAAATCACACTCATAGTATCAAATATTTCTTCATCATTTTCCTCTGGTGAGAAGCCTCATTCGAGTTTTTAAGTTCTTAAATTTTTAGAAAATGAGAAAGCGCTATCCATTCCAACAAGATCAGTATTTGGATCAGATTATCTATATCCTCGACTACATTGGCGTTAAACACGACCGCTACAATATGGTTGACAAGCAAGTGATGCAATGTGAGGAATGGAAATTCAACAATATTAATATTTGGATCACTACATTGGCACTGAACATAACCGCTACAACCTCATCGAAACCTTAGAAAGCTTATGTTCCCATCTATCATGTCATCTACTCCTCCATCCTTTGACCCGAAAGTAATGGTCAAAGGCTACCCTGCTCCTTATCCTTTGCAAAGGGGACATAGATGGGGTAAATGCATATCCGACCTGCCTCAGCCACATACCCCCAACTTCAATCCCAGTGAATATGTATCATATGCACTCTCTATCTCTCTTAACAGATCTATCGAATGATTGACAAGCAAGCAATGCATTGTAGGGAATGGAAATTCAACAAGATCGATAGTTGGATCACTACATTGGCGTGGAACATGACCGCCACAACCTCATTCTCTGCACAAATCCTCTCTTCGATTCCTTTCCCATTCACACATCACCGAAATCCTAGAAAGCTTATGTTCCTATCTATCATGTCATCTACTCCTCCATCCTTTGACTTGAAAACAGCAGTCAAGGGCTACCCTACTCCTTATCCTTTGTGGAAGGGACATTAACGGGATAAATGCATATGCAACTGCCTCAACCACATGCCCCAAATTCCAATCCCCATTGAATATACATTATATGCACTCTCTCTCTCTCTCTCTATATCAACAGATCTGGAGCGATGCAATGTAAGGAACGCAAAGTCAATAAGATCGGTATTTAGATCGCTACATTGGCGCTGAACTTAACCACCACAACCTAATTTTCTCTACACAAATCCTCTCTCCGGTTCCCTTCCCCTTCGTACATCACCGAAACCCTAGAAAGCTTATGTTCCTATCTATCATGTCATCTACTCCTCCATCCTTTGACCCGAAAGCAGCGGCTAGAGGCTACCCTACTCATCCTTTATAGAGGTTACATCGACGGGATAAATGCATATCTAACCTACCTCAACCACATGGTTGAATATGCATTTACCCCATCGATGTCCCCTCTACAAAAGATAAGGAGCAAGATAGCCCTTGACCACTGCTTTTGGGTCAAAGAATGGAGGAGTAGATGATATGATAGATTGGAACATAAGTTTTTTAGGGTTTTAATGATATGCGAAAGGGAAAGGAACCAGAGAGAGAATTTATGCAGAGAAAATGAGGTTATGGAAGTCGTGTTCAACGCCAATGTAGCGATCGCAATACCGATCTTTTTTTTTTTTTAAGCGAGCCAATCTTGTTGAATTTCCATTATCTACATTGCATCGCTCACTTGTCAATCATTCTATAGATCTGTTGAAAGAGAGAGAATGCATATGATGCATATTCACTAGGGATTGGAGTTGGGTGCATGTGGCCAAGGCAAGTAAGATATGTACTTATCCCGTCGATGTAACCTCCGCAAAGGATAAGGAGCACAGTAGCATTTGGTTGGGTTTAGTATGCTTTCTTAGATTAAGGGTTATTTTGCTTTCTTATTTTGTTTAAGGGTTCAAGCATGTTCTATGAATTGATATTCTATACTAAGTGATCATGCGTGGTGGATTACTTTCACTCTATTCAATTCCTAAGAAATGAAAGGAAAACAATCAATGAAATTGAAATTGCAAGACATGAAATAAACAATCAAGAAAAAAAGTAAACCTAATCATGCAATCCTAAAGAATATAAAAGAGAAACGTATGAGAAAAAGAGAGAAAAACCCGCAACTCATCGGGTTTTATACAACAAATGGAACCCGAGACATATGTCGGGAAAATGAGTATTACATAATAACGGTCGGAGTGGACATTGACCTCCACCATCTTCACGCCTTCTCCATCTTCAAGGCCCTAATCTAAACCTAATCTAAGAAATCTTATAACTAGGTACGTACAATGGAAGGAAACAAACAAACATATCAAAACAACCAAAAGCAAGACATCATCGCAAATCAGAAAATGATGCATGGTAACTGACTTGTTAAGCCACCTAATCAATGCACGAAAATTATGAAATTTGAACATGACATAGGGCTAAATGTGAAGAACAAGTTTGATTAAGACATTTAACCCTAAATCTATGTGCAAAAGGTCACACAAATCCATTGACAATGATATGAGACTTGTCATTAGGAGCAAAATGCATAACACTTTCAATTGCGACATATCGACTTGAGTTCTCAGGTCACTTGACCTTATTTAATGATGCTTAAAATTCTCAAATTTCGGCATGGGATGGATATGGATATTATGGACAGCTTTCATTGAGAATTTATCCTCAAGATCATTATGTATAAGACCACACAAAATTGGTAGACAGTCAGATTCATAGAGACAAGACAGTACTATAGGTCAAGACAAACTCCAGACTTCAAAACGTGATATAAAAAAAAGCAAAGCAGGGCAAATGGTGGGCAAATTGGACAAACTAGGCATCGTTAGAAAGCTCAAGGTGTTCTTTACGAATTCCTATTAGGTGACAATTGCAATTTAGGTCTTTTTCTAGCTCAAGCAAAGGCATTTGTATAGGTGATCAAATCAGATCATAACAAATAGAACACGATAGCAGAGGAAACATGCAATCATTTTTCACAATTTTTATGTGAAGGAAAACTTTTATGAAGGACCCAATCCTAGACTCCTCACACAAAATTCATATCAAATTCACAAAAACATTCGAGGTCATAAAAACAAAGCATGTATTATAGACCAAGGCAAATTCCAGATTCAAGCATGTATGCCTTAATGCAAATCAACCTATTTGTATGACCTTCAGAAATTCTAGAAAAATTATATGTTTTAGAGATATACGTGTGAGCCGACTTAAAATTCGAAGCACAAAAATCAATAAGCAGCAAAGATCATCCGAAACACAGACAAGTTAGAATGAAGATCGCTAATGCTTGGGCAGCGGGCACATGTTTAATTTCAGCAAATTCAAGTTATGGACATCACTTATAACCTGCCAACAGCATATTATGAATATACACAACATCCGTAGCCAAGAATACAGCATGTTCTAAACTTATACAACACTCATAACCAAAAGAGTTAACATCATGTTTAGCAAGAACAACAATGAATCCAATAAACTTGAGCCATGTATGGTGAGAATAGACATATTCAATGAGCTCACAATGCAACAGGTGTACAAATTCACCAAATAGCACATGCCAAGTTGAAGATTATGCGAGCTAATAGTGATCATGTACTTGCACATACGATCCAAGCAAAAATTCAGAAGAAAATCAAAAAACAGCAAACATGTTCAACAATCATTCATAGCAGCAGTATCTCAAATTAGATTTTCAAAACAGTGCACAAATTTTCGAGATGGATTTAAACTAGCAAATGACTTCCATTTGAGCCTTTTAATATATTAAATCGAAGCATATCGAATGTAGATCGATTGTCCAGAACACGTCAACTCAAGATTTCGAAGTTTATGACCTCAAATTTGCTATAGTAAAAACTAAGTCCTGAAGACCTACAAATTTCCAGAATTAAACATTGATGTGGTAACATTCATTTGATTAGGTAAATGACAACCAAATCATGCACATAACATGTCATTAGAAAACTTGTCAAATCTATTTCAAGTCTCATGAAGGCCTCAAAGCTAAATAACCTGATCTACCAGCTCATCTAAAGTCATCCATCAGGCTCGTGAGAACTAAATTTCGATCTTACAGAACCATCAATAAAGCACCACTAAGCCATAATATCATCATTAGACTCACAATATCACCAAAAATCATCCTCAATCATTCATATCATTCATCTAATCATAAAATTGCAACACAAAGTTCTAATCTTAACTTCGATTGTTCAATGATTGAGAACGTTTACCTTGTTATGATTGTTCTTCGAGTCGAACGAGTTAAGCTGAGCACTTATGAACTTCGAGGAGTGACCGATCAATGCTCCGAGATCTAAGAGGGAAAATTCTCAGAAATGACTCGATCTAGATAGAACTCGTCACAACCCTTCTTGCGCGCGAGACCATCGGAAAAACAGAACAAAGACACGATCGGAGGCCACCACTGATGCCGCTGTTGATGTCGCCGATATGCTTTGGGTCTCTATTCTCAGAGCCAAGCCAGAACAAAAAGAGAACTAGGCGGTAGATGACGAACAAAAGAGACCAAACAGAACGTTGCCGCTGCGAGGAATCACCAGAAAAACAGAACAAAGAGATTATCGGAAGCCATCGCCGCCGTAATCGTCGTCATTATTGTCGTTTCTTCTCGGAGTCGAGTCAATTCGTCTCTCGCTCATGAGCTCAAACCTTGGCTCGAGAATAGCATACGGCCGCGAGCGAATCAAGGCACCGATCTCAGTTCTGGTGAACGGCGGGACAGCGAAATCTCGCCAGAGATCAGGGGTTTCCAGCCTAGGGTTTTGCCCTGCTTGCACTAGTCGTAGGGAGGAAGGAGATGCGTTCGTTTTCTTGAGAGAGAAAACTGTTTCCAAAGAGAGTGCGAGTGAGAGCCTTCGGGAATCGAGGGAGAGAGTGTCCGTTTTTTTTTTTTTTTTTTTTTTTAGAGAGAGAGTGAGTGCCAATGTTTGAGAGAGAGAGCCCCCTAGGCCGGAAACCCCGATCTCCGGCGAGTTTTCGCTATCTTGCCGTTTGCCGGAACCGAGACCAATGCCTCGATTCGCTCGCCGCCGTATGCTATTCTCGAGCCAAGGTCAAAGCTTGTGAGCGAGAGAGCAATTGACTCGACTCCAAGAAGAAACGGCAACAATGACGACGATTACAGCGGCGATGGCTTCCGATCATCTCTTTGTTTTGTTTTTCCGGTGATTCCTCGTAGTGGCAACGTTCGGTTTGGTCTCTTTCGTTCGTCATCTACCGCCTAGTTCTCTTTCTGTTCTAGCTTGGCTCCGAGAATAGAGACCCAAAGCATATCGGCAACATCGATAACAGCGTCGGCAGTGGCCTCCGATCGTGTCTTTGTTTTGTTTTTCCGGTGGTCTTGTATGCAAGAAAGGTTTCAACGAGTTCTCTCTAGATTGAGTCATTTCTGAGAATTTTCTCTCTCAGATCTCGGAGCATTGATCGGTCATTCCTCAAAGTTCATAGGTGCTCACCTTAACTCGTTCGACTCGAAGAACAATCATAACAAGGTAAACGTTCTCAATCATTGAACAATCGAAGTTAAGATTAGAACTTTGTGTTGCAATTTTATGATTAGATGAATGATATGAATGATTGAGGATGATTTTTGGTGATATTATGAGTCTGATGATGATATTATGGCTTAGTGGTGCTTTGTTGATGGTTTTGTAAGATCGAAATTTGGTTCTCACGAGCTGATGGATGACTTCAGATGAGCTGGTAGATCAGGTTATTTAGCTTTGAGACTTGAAATAGATTTGACAAGTTTTCTAATGACATATTATGTACATGATTTGGTTGTCATTTACCTAATCAAATGAATGTTAACACATCAATGTTTGATTCTGGAAATTTGTAGTTCTTTAGGACTTAGTTTTTACTATTGCAAATTTTAGGTCATAAACTTCGAAATCTTGAGTTGACGTGTTCTGGACAATCGATCTACATTTGATAAGCTTCGATTTGATATATTAAAAGGCTCAAATGGAAGTCATTTGCTAGCTCAAATCCATCTCAAAAGTTTGTGCACTGTTCTAAAAATCTGATTTGAGATATTGCTGCTATGCTTGTTGAACATGTTTGCTGTTTTCTGATTTTATTCTGAATTTTTGCTTGGGTTATGTGCAAGTACATGGTCACTATTAGCTCACATAATCTTCAACTCGGCATGTGCTATTTGTTGAATTTGTACACCTGTTGCATTGTGAGCTTACTGAATATGTCTATTCTCAACATACATGGCTCAAGTTTACTGGATTCATTATTGTTCTTGCTGTACATGATGTTAATTCTTTTGGTTATGAGTGTCGTACAAGTTTAGAACATGTTGTATTCTTGGCTACGAATGTTGTGTATATTCATAATATGCTATCGGCAGGTTATAAGTGTTGTCCGTAACTTGAATTTGCTGAAATTAAACATGTGCCTGCTACCCAAGCATTGACGATCTTCATTCTAACTTGTCTGTGTTTCGGATGATCTTTGCTACTTGTTGATTTTTGTGCTTCGAATTTTAAGTCGATTCCTTCAAGAACATTGCTCACACGTATATCTCTAAAACGTATAATTTTTCTAGAATTTCTGAAGGTCATACAAATAGGTTGATTTGCATTAAGTCATACATGCTTGAATTTGGAATTTGCCTTGATGTATAATACATGCTTTGTTTCCATGACCTCGAATGTTTTTGTGAATTTGATATGAATTTTTGTGTGCGGAGCCTAGGATTGGGTCCTTCATGAAAGTTTTCCTTCACATAAAAATTGCGAAAAATAATTGCATGTTTGCTCTACTATCGTGTTCTGTTTGTTATGATCTAATCTAACCACTTATACAAATGCCTTCGCTTGAGCTAGAAAAAGACCTAAATTGCAATTGTCACCTAATAGGAATTTGTAAAGAACACCTTGAGCTTTCTAACGATGCCTAGTTTGTCCAATTTGCCCACCATTTGCCCTGCGTTTCTTTTTTTTAGATCAAGTTTTGAAGTCTGGAATTTATCTTGACCTGTAGTGCTATCTTGTCTCTATGAATCTAACTATCTACCAATTTTGTGTGGTCTTATAGATAATGATCTTGAGGATAAATTCTCAATGAAAGCTGTCCATAATATCCATATCCATCCCATGCCGAAATTTGAGAATTTTAAGCATCATTAAATAAGATCAAGTGACCTTAGAACTCAAGTCGATATGTTGCAATTGAAAGTATTATGCATCTTGCTCCTAATGACAAGTCACATATCAATGTTAATAGATTTGTGTGACCTTTTGCACATAGATTTATGATTAAATGTCTTAATCAAACTTGTTCTTCACATTTAGCCCTACGTCATGTTCAAATTTCATAATTTTCGTGCATTGATTAGGTGGCTTAACAAGTCAGTTACCATGCATCATTTTCTGATTTGCGATGATGTCTTGCTTTTGGTTGTTTTGATATGTTTGTTTGTTTCCTTCCATTGTACGTACCTAGTTATAAGATTTCTAAGACTAGGTTTAGATTATGGCCTTAAAGATGAAGAAGGCGTGAAGATGGTGGAGGTTGATGTCCACTCCGACTGTTATTATGTAATACTCATTTTCCCGACATATGTCCCAGGTTCCATTTGTTGTATAAAACCTTACGAGTTGCGGGTTTTTCTCTCTTTTTCTCATACGTTTCTCTTTTATATTCTTTAGGATTGCATGATTAGGTTTACTACTTTTCTTGATTATTTACCTCATAACTTGCAATTTCAATTTTATTGATTGTTTTCCTTTCATTTCTTAGGAATAAAATAAAGTGAAAGTAATCCACCACGCATTATCACTTAGTATAAAATTGACAATCCCGAAAATGTAAAAAGAAACGCATGGACATGTTAGGAAAAATACAACATATTGTTTAGGTACCGAAAGGGCGTTAATAGAAATATTAGTGTAACCTAAATCTTCGAACCTAGATATTTGGTTGCGTAGGAATCGAGGGAACACTCCCGACCCTCGATTGGATTTTCTAGCCAACCCCTAAAAACGAGCCTAGTGGCGACTCTTGTCTATTTTTTAGGTTGTTATAAACAACTAGATCGTATAAATAAACTTGTTGTCACACGGGATACGAGCTTGGGAGAGCTCGCGATCTCATGAATGAACTCTCGTGATCAAAGTACCCCTAAACCCGATCTTTTCCCCTTTGACATCGAGGACGGCGAGATCGGGTCGCGACAGCTTGGCGACTCCACTAGAGATCGAACCCGAATCTCTGGTTCACTTAGTATACTAAGTGATGTCATACTAAGTATACTTAGTACCCTTAAATCCGACCTTAAACCCTTAGACATTCGAGGGCGGCGAGATCAGGTCGCAACAGGCTTGACAACTCCGCTGGGACTGGTTACTAGATTAAGAGGACTAAGTACCCTTAAACTTGACCTTACCCTTAAGAAAGCAAAACAATCAATAAAATTTCATAGATTAAGGGTTATTTTGCTTTCTTAGTATACTTAGTATAGAATCCCATTGTTTTTCCATGGTGTCGATGATGTGCAAAAGGGAAAGGAACCGGAGAGAGTATTTATGCAGAGAAAATGAGGTTGTGGCGGTCGTGTCCATCGCCAATGTAGCGATCCAAATTCCAATCTTGTTGAATATCCATTTTCTACATTGCATCGCTCGCTTGTCAACCATTCCATAGATGTGTTGAGAGAGAGTGTGTGTGCATATGATGCATATTCATTGGGAATTGGAGTTGGGGGCATGTGGCCGAGGCGGTCGAATATGCATTTACCCTGTTGATGTCCCCCTTGCAAAGGATATGGAGCAGGGTAGTGCTTGACCATTGCTTTCGAGTTAAAGGATGGAAGAGTAGATGACATGATAGATGAAAACATAAGCTTTCTAGGGTTTTGGTGATTGTGATGGGGAAAGGAATCGAAGAAAGGATTTGTGCAAAGAAAATGAGGTTGTGGCGATTGTCTTCATCGCCAATGTAGCGATCCAAATACCGATCTTGTTGAATTTCCATTCCCTACATTGCATCGCTTACTTGTCAACCATTCCATAGATTTGTTGAGAGAGAGAGAGTGAGTGTGTGTGCATATAATGCATATTCATCGGAGATTGGAGTTGGGGGCATGTGGCTGAGGCAAGTCAGATATGCATTTAGCCCTTGACCGTTGCTTTCGAGTTAACAGATGGAGGAGTAGATGACGTGATAGATGAGAACATAGGCTTTTTAGGGTTTTGGTATTTGTGCAAAGGGGAAAGGAACTAGAGAGAGGATTTGCGCAGAGAAAATGAGGTTGTGGCAATCGTGTTTAGTGCCAATGTAGTGATCCAAATACCGATCTTGTTGAATTTTCATTCCCTACATTGCATCGCTCACTTGTCAACCATTCCATAGATCTCGTTAAGGGAGAGAGATTACCAAAAATAGATCGAGCTGGCAAGCTTCTCGACCTTTTCTCTTGTTATTCATTTTTACCAATTTATTATTCGTTATTCATACTTTTGTTTTTCTCTCTACTACTATTTTCTTCTTCTTCTTTTTAAATGTTTTTTATGAGAATGCGTTGCTTACTTTATCCATTGAAATCCAGATGTTAACATAAGCATAAGCTGGAGCTGCTCCTACGCTCATTATTTGCCGCACAACCGAATTCAATCAATTATCATTAATTTAGTGATTTGTCATCCTTATAACACTTATTAAAATTAAACTTGAATGTAAAAATAGATTAAGAAAAGTTTTTCCAAATGTATTTGATCAATAACGTTGGCAAAGGAAAAGATAAAATTTCTTCAAAAAATTTCCATAATCCTTCCCCAACACTTATCTTTTTTGGATTTATTTCTTTGATTTCAAATTTGAAAGCATGAAATAAAATCATATTGGGTGCTCAATTGATTTCCATAGATTTTGTGAAAATGAAATTTTAATTCAAAGTAAACAGGTGAAGGGAGAAATCATACTTACAATAGGTGGCGAGTTTTTTTTTTTTAAATCACATAGACATGCGGTTGGAATGTCCTTACATGAAAGTTTATTTGCCTAATGTTGTGGAGAAAAGTGACCAGACACATAATTTCACCAAGTCTTTATCTCTTTTGACCACTGTCGTGATCAATGCGACATGATCTAACAGATCTTCATGAGAAAGTTTTACATTGTACATTTGAGATATGGTAGGGAATTGATAAAAAATCAAGTAGAACAAGTGAACAGCTTTCACAAAGAAATGTATCGATAGGCATATAAACCTAAAAGCTTTAGGGTTTTTCAAATGACGTCACACAGATACATAAGATGCCTGTGATGATTTCTTTGCAAAATGAAGAATGTAGATAGTAACCAAGTTAGTGATAGTTTGGCAAAACGCTTTCTCTGGACTATTGACCTATATTCACCCTCTATTCTTGGAAAGGACATAGATCTTAAAGAGGTTATACTTCATATGGGTCAAAGCCCATTATCTACATCCCTCATAAGTGTACTAGAGTTTGCAAGTCAATGAAAATATCATCATTCGACCAAGGAAGCGGCAAAACAAAAAATGAAACGGGCTTGCTCTCACAATCATTAAGTTGATAGTCTGTCACACAAGATAATATTTCACCCTCTTCATAAGAAGATTCTATCTGTTTATTTGATTCTTAGTACAAGTACTTTTCCCCCATCATCACAAGTCTCACACACCGTATCAAAAATCTCTTCCTCATTTTTCCTCGGGTTTGCCATTAATGGGAAGAAGCCTCATTTTTGTCAATAGCTTCTCAAATACTTCATAAAGGAGAAATTCTAAGTTGTTGGCATTCATCAACAATGACTACCCATTCTGTTTGTGTTAGAATATTTATATCCTCAACAATGGCCTCTAGAGGACATATAAGCACTTGAAATGCTATGGAAGCCCCTTCCTCAAAGAATTGTATGTTCCTATTACGTCCACGAGCATCTTCACTTCCATTATAAACTGCAACATCAATAGTCGGTGCTCGACGAAAAAAAATTCCAAGTTCCTTGAATAAACTAGGGTGGAATGTGAAATTGTAAGAAAAGGAAGACACCCATCACATTTGAATAATAAAACAAATGATGTGATCTTGGAAATGTGTTTTGGTCATCTACTAGAATAACAATATGGCTCCTCTTCCAATATTCGAATGGCTTATTAATGGGATATGCACAAATGTTCTTTGGGAAATAACATCCTAAAAGTTTGCTACGATGGATTGACAATTGAATAGGACTCAAATTTTTCTAACTTGACTTTAGAGAATTTTCTGCTTCAATGCACGGTCAAGTAGAGGGATTTCTAAAAATCAGCCATTACATATAAGCTGTGAAAGAAAGACATTGTCACTTAAGCAAATGAGAAGGGATCTCTTAGTGAGACCATCTCTTTTAATGAAAGCAAGGCAATGAGACTTTGCCCCAAAATCCCCACTTAAAAGGGTTAAGTGTTCAAAAGAAGTCACCATTAGCCCTTGTTGAGGGTTGGCTAGAAACACTAATTAAGATATGAGAGTGGAGTGTCGTTTTGATACATGCACAATCGAAGATTTCGACTCAAGACTTGATTACACTAGTTATGCAACCAATGCCTTTTTGACACCTAAATTTGATTAAGTGCTAATTAAAGTGTCAGGGTAGCTTATTGAAAATTTTAAGGTTCGTCCTAACCATTCTAAAAATGAAAAGAACAATTAATATATGAGAAACGCACAATCAAGTATAATCGTAATAACAAATGCAAACAGCAACCTAGTGTATCCCTAAAAAGAAAATTGCATCCAAAAAATATGATGGTAAAGCCCTAAAGGATCATTCAATTAGGTTTCAATTTTCGATTAAAGGATTTTCACAAATTCTAAGAGAAAACTACTCAAAACTTATTTGTTAAGTTTTTTTCCTGAAATTTCTGCATTTTTTTTCAATTTTTTGAATTTCCTAAGAAAATTTATGGATTTCTTGAATTTTCTAGATCTGTTTTACGAATTTTTAATTTTTCCGAATTTATTATTATTTATTACTTTTAAAAATATTTTTTAATCTGGGGCAAAAGGACTCTAGGCCGGGTCATAGAACCGGCATGGATCAGACCCTAATGATCCGGGTAGAGTTTGAATTCAGTCTGGCCCTAATGACCAGCCCAAACATATGAAATGGGCCCATTCGCCTCCAAACCACGGCCTCCGATTTATCTCCTTTTTATTATACTCGGCCCAACCACAAGCCCGCGGTGTCTAACCCGGTCAACTATATTATTCTCTATCGTAACTGAATTTTTATTCTCTATCTTTTATTTGGATTTTTTAAAATTTCTTGCCTTTTTTTTTCCCCCTATTTTTCTTTTTCTGCATCTTCTTCATCCCGAATCTTGCTCGCACCCACTTCTCTGCAACTGACCCGAACCACCTTCTGCCTCCGACGACGTCTCTTGCCCAGAGCTCAGGCCACCGTACTTCACCGGTCGTCCACACTGACCAGCGCCCAGCGATGGGATTTTCACAAATATAAAGACATGTATGACAGAAACCTAATAAAACTAGCGTAAAAAATCACTCAAATGCATATTCAACGAAGAGGAATGGACCCACTATGGCGGCCTCTAACCGCGGGCTTCACCGGCGTGGGAATAGATTTTCCGGCAAGGACGCTTTCGTCCATGGCCGACTCGTTAAGGCGTATATGCCATAAAAACGAAGGAAAACGCAGCAATTCCTTCTATTCAGTCGATCAATGAAGTGAGCATAACCCAAAATCGGATCAAAACAATATCACACAGCGAATC
The DNA here is from genome assembly GCA_014182375.1 of Eucalyptus virginea. Classification (NCBI taxonomy): domain Eukaryota; kingdom Viridiplantae; phylum Streptophyta; class Magnoliopsida; order Myrtales; family Myrtaceae; genus Eucalyptus; species Eucalyptus virginea. The sequence continues at coordinate 3,207,369 of CM024520.1, read as the reverse complement.
ACACAAAATCCATATCGGAATCTCACTTAGGCATCACACGATTCGCCCAAAATCTCGTCGATTTGGTCCAATACTCTCAAACTCGGTATGCTAGAAAGAAGCAGGGCGTTCTTCAGGCCTACCTGGTTCAAGAGGTTGCTGCGACGAACGAACGACGATGGGCGAGTTGGCTTCTGCAGATGGTCGAGGGTGATTCGGGCGAACCACCGGCGAACGGAAAGAAATTCACCCTCGGTCTCTCGCTTCTCTCTCTCTCGAGCACCCCTTTTCTCCTTTAGCCGAGCCAACGCCTTCAACAGAATTCTAGAAGCTCTTATATCCCGGTGGATTCCTTACGCTCGCAGCCTGAACGTGCGAAAGGGAGAGAAGAAACAGCAAAGTGGCCAGGCCCTTGCTGCTTCGGATGGGCCAATGATGAGAAAAAAAAATAAAACGAAGGGAATGGGCTGGATTTGAGAGAAAAGAAAAGGATTGGGTCCGAAAGAAATAAAAAGCTTGGTGGAGGGAATTAAAGCCTCAGCCTGGGCTGGACTCGTAGCGGGCCAATAATAATTCGAGTAAATAAAAAATTTATTAATTTTTTTACTATATTTTTGTTGTTTTTAATTTTTGTCATTTTTATTTCTTGTACTTTTGCAAAAATGGACGCCTAAATGGTTGACAAAAATTTCAGATGTCAATGTCTAGAAATGCTAATGAGTTAAGGCAATAAGACTAGGGATATCTTTCTCAACTTGGGGAGGAAGCAGGTAAACTCGAAAATAGATTGTCTTCACACCTCACTAGAGTTAAGATGAAGGGCTAGTCAACGACTTCAAGCTCTTCTAAGCTATCGAGGTTTTCTAGTAGGTGAGGTGTGAATATGATAATCAACTAAGGACATGTGATTAAAGACAAACATTTAAGATGAGACAAACTTTCTTGATGTAGTGACCTCCCATAAATGGACCTCAAACTCTTCATACAACATATGTAGAGAAACTCAAGTGATTTGGGAAACCATCTATCATTCTCCCATGTTTTCAATTCAGTTTCACTTCTATATACTTCGTTGTACATGTCGATTTTGTCAAGAATAAGCCTAATCTCATTACACTCTCCAATTATGTAGCATTTCAGTTGCTTCATGTTCTCAATTCCAAAATCAAATAGCTTAATGACTTCTATATGGCGGCCTAAGAAATATGCAGTAGCATGCTGAAGCAACTTCTCCATATTAGTGGGGACACCCACACCATTTACATATTTCTAGGATTATTACTTCATATGTTCTCGTAAGAATTTGTGTGGGTCCACTGATGGCAATTTGTGAGCCTGGTAATATTGTCTCTGTAGTTCTTCAGTCACTGCCCATGATGTTTTAAATTTTATAGTATGTTTCTGCTTATGTTTTTAATTAAATCTTAATCCAGGACCTTGAGAAGCATGCAAGTCAAAATGCCGTGCAAGAATGGAAAAGCTCATGGTATCTCCTGTTCTATTCTGTCTCATTAGAACAAGATGGCTTCATAGATTTGAACCAGCAAAGGAAGATTTTACAGTGGCTTATAAGCAAAAGTACTCACTATTGATGTTGACCCCCCTATGAGAAGTTAGAGTAAATTGGAACTTCTGAATTTAGTGCTTGTTTTACAATTTATCAGTGACCATTACGATATAACAGTACTCTTACTTTACATTTTATCTGTAATGAACATGTTTGTTTAGATTTGAAGTATGGGCATCTTTTTCTGTTGGTTTGTGGCTATTCATCTTTTCTTACATAAAATGAATTTGCAGGATGCAGTGCTTCCAATGTGTGCAGCTGCGATGGCTCTACCTCCACTATCTATTCATGGTGATTTGGGTGTCCTTTCCACTACTGCCGCTAGATATGCTCCTCCGTTGTTGAAATCTTTTATCCGAATGGGACCTCAGGGTACTATTGGTGCAATAAAGCTTCTTAGACCCTTCTAAAAAATCATTGACTCATTGGAACTAAAAGATCCTTTTATAAGGAATCAGGTGGACCTTCTTGCCTTTCTTCTTGCGAGGGTGAAATCTAATAGTATACTCTCAGCAGAGATGGTAACTATGATGTTTTTAAATATTGAAAAGCTCCTAAGATTGGTCATTGTTATCCTTGGGATGTCCATATTCTCTTTCATTAACTTATTTGATACAAGTTCAGTTTGTGTAATTAATTCCGTGTGAATAACCTATTCCTGTTGTAACAGTATATCAAACGATTGGCCCTAGTCCTCTTTGGAGAGTATTTTCTGGTAGTTAATAGATTATGGTCGATTGATTTGCAAACTTTAAAATGTCAAAGCATGCACCATGTTGTTCAGTAATTCAAATCTCTAGCCACTTGATTAAGTTTTAGAAGTTCAGTATCTGTTATTGAATAATTTAGGAGGATAGTTAATCATTTGGAGATTTTATATCCTACCACATTGTCGTGAGTTGCTTTCAGGTATTGTTTATTATCTTGCAGAAACTACAACTCTAGCAACTTCTTTGGTAAATAAACAATGGGGTGATGATCAAATGGTTATGTTGAATCCTGATGTTAACAAGAGACATTTCTTTCTATGCAGTTATTCCTGCTGTCCTTAACTGATTAATTTCTGAGTTCTTGCATGTGACCTCTACTATTTGAAGTTGCTAGCTGGCTGGTTGTTTATCAACAAATTGCTCGGATGTCTGAAGTATGTATCTTACTTTTGTTTTACCTTACATCCACCCTTATGAGGAGGTGACACCTTATATCTGCAATTTTCAGGTATACATGTTTGCAGAGTGGTACAAACCTGGTTGCAGTCTTGAGTACCCTCTTCAAGGAAGTGGAGCGATTGGTGATGCCCTCATCAGGGGAATGCGAAAATTTGGTGGACGGATTTCTCTCAGGAGTCACGTGGGAAAGATTGTTGTTGAAAACAGTCGAGCCATTGGTGTCAAATTAAGAAGTATAGTGAATGGACTTTTTAGGGAAACTTCAAGGCTTAAAAATTGTTTTTAACTGGATTTTATCATAAGATCAACACAAATTGAAGAACTGCATCTGTGGATATTGCAGTTCGTGCGTGCGAAGAAAGCTGCTGTCAGCAATGCGTCTATTTGGGACACTTTAGGTTTGTTACCTGAGGACATTATCCGGAAGTCGTATTCAGATAGGGTTAAGAGGACTCCCCAGTGCGAATCTTTCCTGCATTCTGATCTTGGTTTTGATGCCGAGGTGAGCGTTGCAAATATTCTAAGGGACAGCTTTCTCAGTCCCACTTGGTCCGTCTGCTTTATAATTTTGCAGGATGCTGGATGTCTTTTTTCTTTTTATACTTGCTCAAGCATTAAACAATAAAGGGAAAAAGGTTTTGGCATACATGATGCAGCCTCCCTACACTTCATACTCCGTAGGTAACCACGTTGCAACGTGTTGCACACTTTACCGAGTACTCTAATTCTGCATCCGCTTAATTTCCCGACGATGCATAAGTTTCCAATCCAAATCTCTCGAGGGCTTTACTTTATGAGTTTTTGTTGTCGTTAGGTTTGCTGTGCTTCTTCTCTCTCACACACTGAAGCACAGTGGAATTAGTGCGCACGTGCAGTGAGAGAGACAGAGAGAGGCTACGTAATGGAGATGTTTCTGGCAATAGCACCTCATGTTCCTTGCTATCTTAGGGTCTAATTATGAGTTTCTTGTCCCGCTAATGTTTGGATTCTTTATTTTTTAGAGGCTAGTCACTTTATTTTGTCTTTGTTGTTTCAACATTTAATTTGTCTGTGAAGTTTTTTAGAAAATTTGTTCCTTCTTAGGGTGTGTGTAAGGATTTAGGAATTCATCACATAGAATGACTGGGAAAGTAGAGTCGATGCTGATCAGAATGTGGTTCTATCATCTGTACCGAGCGTACTTAGTCCAGATCTGGCACCAGCAGGGAAACGTGTTTTGCATGCATATACTCCTGGTATGGAACCATATGAACTCTGGGAAGGACTTGACCGTGGCGGCGCTGAGTACGAGAAACTGAAGCTTGAAAGATCAGAGGTATCTCTACTTAGATCTGCTCCTCCTCGTCGAGTAGCTGGTATAACTTTTTAAGTCAAAGGCAGAAAGACACTAATTTGTGCATCAACGCAACAGGTTATGTGGAGAGCTGTTGGGCGTGTACTCGGACCAGGGTTTAGGAGGGACGAATGCGAGGTGAAGTTGATTGGAACTCCATTGACGCATCAAAGATTTCTTCGTAGAAACAGAGGAACATACGGTCCAGCTATTCAACCAAGTAAGGACTCTTTCCCCGGACATCAACCCCTATCCCTCAGCCTTTCCGTTGTGGCGATTCTACTTTTCCGGGTATCGGGGTCCTTGCTGTTGTAGCCAGCGGTGCTATTGGGGCCAATACTTTAGTCTCCCTAAGTCAACACTTGGAGCTTCTCGATGCTCTTGGGATCTAATTGCTCCTGTAAATTTCCTTCGCTTGTCCTCATAATTCCCGAGAAATGTCGGTACCATCCTAATTATTAGATCTTATCTAGTTCTTCCATGAGGTCTCTTAACATGCTCTGTAAATTCTTTCGACTGAATGACTCGTAGAGCATGGAAATAGATTGGATGGATATTTGCATTGTGAACTGTCACTACCAAAACATAGCTTGTACACTACGGAATTCTATAACATGACTGTTGGATAAGTTTGGCATGCGCTAATTATGTTTATTATATGATTCACAAACTTTCTTTGGGCACCTTACTATTGTGAAGAAGACAAATGACCTCGGTCTTGTCCTTTATCATATGATAGATTACTATAATGTTCGTTTATTTCATCTAATTTGCTTGCTATAGTTTTGCATTTTTTTTTTCTAAATTTGGAGCATTCAATTTTCAATTAATTAATTAAACTATCCTATTCACTTGTGTTGAATTGAATAAGATATCCACAATAAGGGAAGGTATATCGCATTTAAGAGCTAACTAACCCGTAAATAAGGAGATTATCACAACTAAATAAAACGATTGACCAAAAAAAAAAAAAAAAGGAAGAAAAGATTTCTCACGGCACTCTTTCTCCTCAAAGCAAAAAGGAAAACGATGGTACTTGAGTTTTTTTTTCGTCCTACTCTATTCATACTCTACACTCACTCTCAGACTTTTTGTGACATCCTGAAATTCGACCCCGTTTCGATAAAGTGAAATGGGCATTTCGTCGACGTGTCTATGGCCCTTTTTTTCTCTGAGCTGATCACTCACGAGTTAACTAACCTATTGGGTAAAGCCGTTAAGGGATGTATCAGCTGTAAAATCCCTAAAAGCTACCTAATTGGTTGGATTGGGCTAAAATCACGTCTGATCGATTTTTAACCACGAAATTGAACTCGATTTCGGGAATCGAATTTTAAGCGCGTCATAATTCTTATTTTAAGGATCTTGTCTCATCGTTCGTCAATTTATTGACGAGTCCGAAATTTCAAGAAAGAAATTATCAGAAGAAAAATTGAAGCCCGAAAGGAAATAGAAAGGGAAAGAGAAAAGAAAAGAAAAAAATTAAGATTAAGGCTATTTCTTTTCTCTCTCTCCCTCTCTTTTCTTTTCTTTCTTTTTTTTTTTCTCTCTCCTCCGAGAAAATATTCAGTGGTATGTGCGCGCCACGTCATCCGCTGATGTGGCGCGCACGTTCCACTCAGCTTTCGACACCTGTCGTGTGGGACCCGCTGAAAATTAAAGGATCCGCTCAGCTCGGAACGGCTCGGCTCGGCTCGTTGGCAGAAACAATGTCAGGTCAATAAATGCTTTAACGCTCCCGCCCAAAAAATTTCTCACTCCTCAATTGAATTTATTGGCTTTTCTCTCTCTCTCCTCGCAGGAGAACAAACAGAGAAGGACCGTCTGTTTCCTTCTCCGCGCATCCGGTTCCGGCTCCGCCTCTGCCTCCCAAAAGCCTCGCCGGTCGTCGCCTCCTTCAAGAGCCTCGCCAGTCGCAGTTGGGTCCTCACCTCCTCCGCCTCCGGCTGTTCCAAACGTGGAGATCGAGCACAAGGTTTGTGCTCGCGTTGGTTACTCGGCAACTTTTGGACCTCCGACGAACGCGTCATCGCTCCGACTCCGAGTAGCCCGAGGTCTTTGGACTCTATGTCCTCGAGGTCGATGGTCGGGACGTGAGGGCCTCGTGCTTCTTCTACTCCCCGCCTCCCAAAAGCATCGCCGGTCATCCGCCGCCGACACATTGCCCCCGAGAGCCCCGCCGATTGCACAGGCTGGGTTCCCGAGCCCCCTCTGCCTCTGCCTCCGCCTTCGACTATTTTCAACGCGGAGATCGAGCACAGGAGGAGAAGAGAAGAGAAGGACAAAACCACCTCCTTCCCTCCCCTCCCGTCTCCTAAACTCCTCTCGTGGTTCCGGACAGCTTCATCGATGCCTTCGATAGTTGTGCCCGATTCAGCTCAACCCCGGAGAACTCCAAAAGCAAGAGCAAAGAGAAGAAGATGAAGGCGAAGGTCCAGCTCGAGGCCGATGGCGGCTTCGCGTCTTCGGCGGAGTCGGACAAGAAGCACAAGAAGGAAAAGAAGAGCGGCAGTAAAGGCTCCGAATCCAAGCAGCCGAAGCTCCCGGAGCATCAGGGGATGCGAAGAAGGAGAAGAAGAGGAAGGCGCTGGAGCTGCGCGAGGACGACGAGGAAGACAAGAGCGAGACCAGCTCCGAGCTGGTTGACCCCGAGAACTTGAAGGGGAAGAAGAAGAAAAAGAAGAAGGCGAGGTTGAGCGACGGCGATAATAAGGTGGCTCGGAGGAGAAACCCAACGCTGTGTTGAATTTCGGATCTCGGACAGCTTGAGGTTGAAGTTGAAGGACAATGGTATCGAGGCGCTGTTTCCCATTCAGAGCATGACGTTTGATATCGTCCACGATGGGACTGATTTGGTCGGCCGTGCCTGCACTGGTCAGGTATGAACATCTTTTTATTTGAATTTCGCAGGATTGACATGTTGATGGTCGCGTGCTTGTTTGAAATCTGCTAATTAACTGACAATTTAGAGAAGTGAATGGTCTGGACGTTGGAGTAATGATAGTGTGTGATGCGGAAAAGGGTCACGAAGCTGACATATATGAAAAGAGAAGCAGGTTTTATCTACTCTATGAGTAGTGAATGGTTGATGTATGAGCTTGGTGAATATTGTTTTAATTAACAGCACGACAGAGCAATCATGGTGTAGAGTGTAGCAAAGTGCACTTGGTTCGTGAAATGTCTTTCGTGCATTTCTGGTCCTAAATCCCTGTATTTCTGCCCCTGATTGTCATTGCAAAAGTCAAATTCCGACCGATCTTTTCAGGCATTCGAACCTACAGCTGGTAATTCGACCAAAAAACCTACAGCTATATAAGTCTTCTAGTTTGTGGCAGTCATCTGTACATTAGTTCATTGGTGTTATTTGACATAAAAAAACCAAAAGTGGCGTGAAGACTGTTTGGCCGCAGTTGCATTTCAAGTTTTTTAAAGATGATTGGCTGCTAGGAACATGAGTTTTCGAACTGGTTGCTCATTGCTGTAGTTGATGGGTTTTAATTTTTGAGCACTGATTATCACCTTGTTCACTGTGTGAATTGTACCAGGGCAAAACTCTAGCTTTTGTCTTGCCCATTTTGGAATCTCGACGAATGGGCCTGCAAAAACCTCAAGGAAGACAGGATGTGGTAGGCCACCAAGTGTTTTGGTGCTTTTACCTACTAGGGAATTGGCCAAGGTGTATTGGAATCAAGCTTATAGAAATAATCTCATCTTTTTACAGAGATAGATGTCCGACATCGTTTACTCTATTATTTTAGGTGTTTTCGATTTTGAAGTTAATGGTGGAGCAGTGGGCTTAACATCATGTTGTTTGTATGGTGGAGCTCCTTATCATGCTCAGGAGAGCCAATCGAGGAGAGGGGTCGATATAATGATTGGAACACCTGGCCGTGTGAAAGTAACTCATTGAATTGGAAGCTTATTTGGTAAGTATTCACGCAAATCATTGTGGGTCCTAGGAAGTGTTGGCAAGCCTATCAATCCAAGTGCGTGGAGGTACTGAGCTTTATCCTAACTTTCTAATGTAGATAATGTTTCACTAGATCCATAAACCCGTGTACATTTCTTCGTGGTTTTTCAATGTAGTTGGGGATTCGGTAGTGCCCTATATCGACACTTGGTGGCAAACTGAAACTGGTGGCTTCATGGTACATTTTGTTATTTGTTTGGGTTTATCATGTTAGAATTTTTTACAAAGAATGCCCACAATATCCACTTTATGGTCTCAGTCTGATTCCAGTGATGCTTACCTTCCCTGCAGATCACACCATTATCTGGTGCCTGGCCACAGAAACCTGGATCTGCTACTTTTCTTTTCTTTGGGGTTCAGTCTCTAAACTCTTTCATTCCCTTTGACTTTTGAACAACTTAAGAGCCTTTCACAAGGTGTCTCTCCGACTAATTTCCACATTTGTTTTGTGCAGCTGTCATAGTGGATGAAAAGGGGGTTGAAATTGAAGGTGAGTGTAGTGGATACGTGGGCATTAAAAGTTCCTGGCCTGGGGCATTTTGTACAGTATATGGTGATCATGAGCAATACGAAACAACATACTTCAACCATTCCCAGGATACTATTTTACTGGTGATGGCTGCAGCAGGTTAGTTGATACAACTATTAAATTATTGCTTGAGGTACTTGCATTATGCCTAGGTTCTTACTAGGGATGTTTATACAATTCCTTAACTTGAATGATAATCTTGCGCTTATATATCTTTGGAAGGTGTAGTTATGGTTATATTTTTTGCAGCATAAGCTGTGCGATTTGATTTCCTTATTTTTTAATTCGCTCAACCCATTCAGGGACAAGGATGGTTACGACTGGCTGACTGGTAGAGTTGATGATGTCATCAATGTCGGGTGCTACATGAATTTCTCAAGATCTTCTCTTTTGGTACCTTCATTCAAACATTTTTTATGTGCTTATACAATGTGGCTTTGTTTTTGTTGAGAAACTTCGAAAGACCAATTCTTTTCCTTCTTAAAGCACCCAAAGGCCTTGAATTCGGACTAGTTATCTGATGATGCTTCACTTGCCTCTGCAGTGGACACCGGATTGGAACAAAGAGGTTGAATCTGCTCTTGTCTCGCATCCCAAATGTGCGGAAGCTGCGGTTGTTGGTGTTGAGCATGAGGTACTTTAGAGAGGACTAAATTGATGATAAAATTTTCATTGCACTTGCTTTAAATGCTAACAAATCAGCAAATCATGTTTTTGTCTCTAGGTGAAAGGACAAGGCATTTATGCCTTTGTCATTCTGGTGGAAGGTGAACCTTACAGCGAAGAACTGAAAAGAGACCTCATACTCACCGTGAGGAAACAGGTTTGCATCCCATTAACAGTCATTTCTTTATTTGAAAACTAATTGCTCTTGCTTTCTTAAACTCCCCAAAGTGACTTAGACAACATGCAAGTTCTTGACAGAGTAACCTCTTAATGTGATGATAATTGTGATGGATCTCATTTTCTTTCCACATGCTAGTCCCACTCAAAACAAATATTGTTGAGCCTCTTGTTTGCTTACTCCACTGAATCTGTCCTTGGGCTTTGCAAACAGTGCTTAATCCGTTCCGTCATTACCATGGGGCACTATGCTTAAGATCTCACTCATACTTCTCATTTGATTATTAGATGCCTCTAATTTCTAATTGATTCCCTGGTGACATCTAATGATTTTGATCTTAGCTATGTGAAAGTTATTTGCATATTCTGATTAACAATGAACATATTCATTGCATGGAGCTCTATCTCCCTTCACTTACATGAGAGTTGTAATGAGAATGATCAAACAGTGGGACACATGCTAAATGGGCTCTTTTGGCTGATGGATCACGATGAACTCGCCGCATCTAACGCTTTGCCGATATCTTTTCTTTTTGGTTTCTCCCTTTCTTCTGAGCCAAAGACAACTATATTATCAGTAGGATCTGTAATCCTCGCATAACATTTACTACAGTAGCAAATATAGGGCCAGGTTCCAGTTTATGTTCCTGGGCCATTTTGGCCTTCCTGTGCTAATATTGGCTTCATCAGGCTTCAAAATAAATTGGTTTTTCGTCCATGAACTAAAAAATAGGTGAAATCTATTTTATAGCCCATCTTGTTTAACTTGTGATAGGAAATTCATAAACATAACTTTCGACTAGGCAATCTGATTCATCTTCTGTACGACTTCTAGATAGAAGCATTTGCTCCGGATCAACGGTTGAGGAAGGGGATACTCCGGGATTGGCAGCAATTTTGTCAGCTATACCTTTCTGTCAAGGAAAATTCTTTTGTATGAAGTTGTCAGAAGCATCCACATCTTACTAGAAGCTTTTTGTACAGATATGAAGTTGTCAGAAGCATCCACATCTTACTAGAAGCTGGTGCATGGAGGCCTTTTCAATCTCTCTCACCAAAATTCTTTGACTTAGCCTGTCTTGGTCCATCTCTTCAGGTTTTGCATAATGCGAGTTTGTACAAAATCCCTTGTCTTGAGCTCATAGATATCCCTGAGGAATGTATTATTTGCTCCTGGATCGAGATGAATCGGCTGTTAAATTCTGGAGTTTGTAGAAGTTTTTCAGTCTCAAGCTTACATGGCAAGCTGTAGCTCGAGGCTTTTGTCCCCAGTACTTAAGAACAGTCCTGACACTCGAAATATGATAAAGAACGAATTCGGTAGCCTTGGAGGTCTCGGAGACTACGCCGGAACAATGTAGTATCCAAATGCAAGCTGCAAAGAGAAGCCAGCACCTCTTCCTTCACGGGTAGATGGAGCTTGCTTTTTGTAAGGATTCTTCATTGTGATGATATTACAGTCAAAGGTTAGATTTGTTGGAATTTTGTATAAGTTGGTGCCAGTGCTATAGCTTGTTCAAACCTTGACTGGATTTCTTCCGAGAAAGCGGTTGTTGGGTAGAAGTGCACTTGGTGTCTTCGATGTGACTTTCACATTTAGTTCTTTAGCTTTATACTAATAATATCCTGGTTGATCCTCTTCATTTTTGCGTTACAACCGTAATGAAGTTATGGAAACTGGTCAAAGGAAAAGGACTTGATGGTTGCTGCTTTAGTGGCTCTTATTTGTAAAGGCTTTTTTGCTTGAGATTTAATCCTGACTAGCATTACTACACTATTATTCTTGACCTAGCAATTATGATCAACATGCTTTACTAGAGTTACTTTCCTTGAAATATTCCAAGTGGTACCGCATATGTTTCGGTTTGCTCAAGGACTCGTGGGTTCATCCCTTTAATTTCACATGCATGTTTGCTTCTCGAAGGTGAATGATGATTGGATAATTCTTGACAAGACAGCTTGCCGATCAAGTGTCTTTGTGGAAAAGCAGCAATGGGTTCACTGATGCATTGGTTCTGGACCATGTTTGTTCAGGAGAAACGTGTTCTTATCATCAAATTGGCGATGTCTTTGTTTGTGAGAAGACTGGAAATGTTCAGGGTAAAATACTTTAATTGCTAACAATGACAAGTCTCTTTAGTATATCCAATTTATATGTGTCGTGCGAATGTCTTTCCTAATGAGGTTTCCTTCATCATCGTCTTTTCTTTCGATGCCCGTGATGAGACGTGCAGAGAAACTGTTATGGATCCTGCCAATGAGCTCTTGGTTTGCAAAATATCTGGACACTGTTTAAATAGGTTGCTGTCAGCTGCTGAAATGGAGACTGATGCCGTGAGTAGAACGTCTTCTTTCAACACTCCAATTTCTTAAAACAGAGTCGTTCTTTTATCTATCTAGCCAGGATCAGAAAATTAACAGCTAGCATTTGTCGTTCTCGTAGAGTAAAATCTTTGAGGCAACTGATTTTTTCGCTTTTTCACATGAAAAATTTCAGGAGCAGCAGCAAGGTGGTGTGACAGATGAAGCTGAACCATTCATGGGACCTGGTCGATTTGGTAACTAGTTAACCGTTTCCTTTCTCTTTTTTCGTTAGCTATGATTGACACGTGCCTCACACTTCATGCTTGTGTCTCGCAAAGACGAGCTTATGTCTTGGGATAAAGAGAATTAGATGTTGTGTTGAGGTTCTCACTGAGTTTTGGGGATGGAACGTATATGCCTTGATCCTCCTCTCAAGGTAGTTCATAGCTATTTGAGGGGTCTTGCCTTGAGTTAGATGTGTTAATTGCTGTCATTTGTCTTATCGTACTTGATTGAGATAATTTAGTTGTCTCATTTTATGGTTTTCCATTTCCAGCGGATTCCACTAGGAAAATGGCAATGTCCTAAGTGCCGCTCGAAAAGTGATTCAGTTGAGCCAATAAGCCATCTCGATTCCAGTTTGAACCGAGCTCGGACGAAAATTTGTGGGTCAAGATCCAAGACATTGTCTAGCACGGAAAAAGTATCTCAAATGCTTGGTGGCTCCCATTTTCCAAGCAAGAGGTCTTTGAGTGGAGGGAATTCTGTTGTAACACCCGAAGTTCAGCCATTGGAAGGTAAGCCGATCTGTCCCCGGGAGAGGAGCCATGCACCATCAAGCCTGTTGCCCATCCCTGGGTGGTTCTACGGATGGAACCTCTTCCTCTCAGAAAAATGATGATGAACAGAAGGTAGATGTACCTCCAGCAAAAGCACCTTCAACCAGAAGGTTAGCTTCTCCTTCTGTGCCCGCTTCATCTCATTCTCAACTGGTGAGTTCAGAACAATATGATGAAGCATCGTAGAAAATTTCTGAATGTTCGATGGATGCAATAGTCCGTATGGTCAAGCTGCTCTCGGAACTAGTGCTAGTAAAGAGAGAGCTAAGAAGAGAAAGCTTGTGCAGAAAAATGACATTCGGAAGAAACGCATGACTGACAATGGAAAGCAAATTATTGCTACTTCTAAGAGCAGAATGATGATGGCAAGCAAATTATTGCTACTTTTAAGAGACATGGGTCGAAGAAGAAAGCTGCATTACCTGAAATAGGTAATTTACAATTAAGAAAGAGAACAATTGTAAAAAGGGTTCACGGTCTACCATGGAAGAAATGGAGCAAAAGAAGGTTCAAATGGTCCACATAAACAAAAGGTAGATACTTTTACATTGGCCTTTTCATTACTGACATATTACGTATAGACATATATAAGATACTTCCTCACATTCAGTTACATTTAGCAAATGTATGGGACTTACAATTTTTTTTTTCCTTTGCTTCCTAAGATATGAACCTCTACAATATATTGAGTGGACACAGTTTGGTGTTTGGTCCTCTTGCATGGCTTGTTTGTTTTCTAAAGATACCTAGAAGCCCTGGATATATTTTGGTTGGTAGTTCTAAGTTGATGGTTTCCACGTGCAAAGGCACAGGGAAAGTCCTTTTAATTGAGGCTTGATGATATATTAAAAATTGATTTTGTGGTGCAGAAGGTTTTACGGAGAGTTGAAAACCCCACCCGTAAAGCCAAAGAAAAGAGACCGTCATGTGAATGACACACCAATGTGCATAAGCGGCACCGCCAGAGTGAATTTCAGCAGGTAAATCTACTTATGACCAACTTTGTTGTTTGATTCTGGTGATCAATCTTAGAATCCATCTTAATTCATTTGACACTTTTCTGCTTTTCATGTTGATCGGGTTTTGGGCTATCGTGTTAGAGGTAATGATGCAAGTTCATTGTTTTATGTTTCTGTATGTATTGTAGACATCCTTAATTATGTTAGTTTACTTGTTCTAGAGAAGCAGGACAGACATCAACATAGTACTTCCAGCAAAATCAACTTAGATGCAGGAGATGGGTGGACTCGCTGATGATAGACAAGCTGATATAAGCATTGACAAAGTGACATCAAACTGCACAATCTGAATGTTTTTCAGTGGTTATTCTCTTATCAGCTGGAATTTTAATGGTAAAGCTGGAGGAAGAGTAAAAACTGTATAACTTGGTTGACGACATTTTATCTTTCTTCTATTGAGGTTGAAAGACGTGTTTTGAGCAGGTTCGTCTATGTAGACTTGCTGTGTATAAAGTTTACTTATCAGGTTTAGTTCAAATGCTTTACTGTTGTTCCTTTTCAAGTGCTGAACGTATTCTCCTCTGTTTTTATCCTCTAATTTTGCAGGAGGAGCTCCATATCTAGTGCAGCAGCTATTATTTACATTATACCAAGCTGGTATACCAAGAAAGAGGATCTAAAGAATTTCTACAGCTTTTGAGTGTTTGTAGATATACAAACAAAATCGACATTAGTTAACTTTCGTTAGTTTTGGAAATCAAAACAATCTTGAATTTTTAATTATTGTTATAAAGAATATGGTGGTTTTTAATTTTCACTCTTTGTATTTGTTGGAAGATACCTTGAAAAGTTTGTTATTCAAACATCGAAATGCTGTGTTCAAGTTATTATTGGCCCTCGATTACGTATCAATACCGGTGTCATAGCAAATACACTGCTTCGATTTCGCATGATAATGTGGGCAAGAAGACGCAACATTATTCAACTCTGACGAGATGTTGGTTTAATAAGTTATAAGTCCGTTCACTTTGGTCCTTTACGCTTTCAATTCAGCTAGTTAAATCTCATTAGTAGTCTCCATACCCGTTTTTTCCTTTGATTGGTCATCATAGTAAAACTCAATTTCACCAAGTATGTTCCTGTGCTTGAAGAGATAAAACTCTACACTCTGCAGTCTCATGGTCTTGATTTCGATTAATATTAATCTATAAGAAATTATGCACAAATTAGGCGAACTATATGCGCATTTCCCCTTTGTCTTTTTGAAAGCTTGGCAAAGTTTTAACAATGGCTTTTCATGATTGCTGGTATTGCTCACTATGCAAAAATTCATCACACTACAACTAGCAAATGAACCCTTATTGACATAGAAAAATTGTGATATTTTGATGATATGATATATATGATACAAGCTTTTAGTCTCATACGAAGAACCTTCTAAAAGCTTCTAAAAGCTTGGAGAGATAGAACAAGGCAATCGAAGAAAAGAAAGGTAAATGCACCATTTGACTTGATCTAAGGGTGATGTATTGGACAGAGCCACTCAGCAACCTCACTCTAGTTAAACGCCCACAATAACTCATTTTTATGCTAATCTAGCACTTGCAACATTTGAGTAAGACGAATGTACATCAACTAACACTATAATCTCATTTTCTATGACAAAAGCTTTACATAGAGGTGTCTTAATTTGTCGAATCGTCCCTATCTTTGTAGTTTCATTACTCACTATCCATACTCAAAGTCTACAAGAAAAGAATTTAAGCCATTATCTGCAAAGCACCTAACGCTTCCAGTCCCATGAAAGAATTGTGATTTCCATATATTATCACTCCCTTGCCTTGAATTTACTGATCAGTGTCAGTCTCGGGATGACCTGAAAAAGTCTCCTCAGACAATACTTTCTCTGCATCAAGATGAAGGGCCACATCCTCATGTATTCTGCAATAAAAACCATCCTCAACCACAGAACATGGTATCATTGCCTTTTGGAATGGACAGTAGCACAAATTAATTCTCATCTCTAGAGGTGAACATAGGTACTGCAGATCAGCTTTCATCAAGCTTAACTACGACTCACCCATGGTCACATGATAACACATCTGTCGAGTGAAAGCGCCATTCAATCGTCCATGAAATAAATTTCTTCCTGAAACATTTAAAAAAGCACAGTTCATAGATGAGAAACTACAAAACTATTCCAAAATCACATCCTCACTATAAATCTTCTTAAGCAAAAACATATTTAAAGAAGAGGGCTGATAAAGGCGGAAGTATTAGCCAAAAGGATGGGAATGTCAAGCTCAAGTAGACCGAAAAAATACTTACAAAATTCAATGAGAATCATTTCTTAAAAAAAAACTGACATTTACGGACACTTTTAATTTGTATATCCAATGCATGACCAAAGAGTCAACACCTAATAAGTCTTGCACTTCCTAATCTCATGGCAATAAAATAACTTGCAAATGAGATTAAAACCTAAATAAGCAAGTTAGATAAGTTCAACCATGGTTGTTTAAGAAATGTTCCTGATCGATGAATGTTATTGCATAGAAGGAATCACTTCTTGATAGCATTTTCTTAGTTGAATGATTGATTCCAAATATTCTTAGGAGTTGCAACTGTGATCTAGATATAAACCCATATAATGAAGATTCAGAGACATAGAGATAGAAGAGGTGATCTTAACCTTCGATAATACATCTTTTATCATCAGATAGCTTGATTATTGACTTAAGGAGAAAAAAGATGAGAAGGAGATCACATCATCATAGGTAGAGTAAATACTGACATTGTTATCACTAAATCCCTAGAGCAAGATCAGCTTTTAAAGATAAATATTTAATGCCTTCGAAGGACCCAAATGATATAATGTTGTATACCCCAGCCAAGAGAATGACCCCACTCAAAAAAAAGAAGTAACTAAACAGAAGAAGAAGAATGCATAAAGCCTACCACAAAAATCATCTACACCTATTGTGCAGAACTTGTAGCCATCTTACAAAATCGATAGCATAGTATATATAGTCCACTCTAAGGTCAAGATTCTGACATCACACCTTTGCTCATATCGAGACTGATTTCGGTCCCTTTTTGACAGTCCACTTGGAAGGAACAAGAGTTTCGTTCTCCTACTAGCAGCTGCACGCTGGAGGTTTCGGAGGGGAAACGGCAACTTAAAATAAGGATGCATACTTAATTTAGTTCTTGTTCTGTGAGCTGCTTCAGTCACCCTCTTCACTTCCTCGAGCAAATTATAGTCTCATCAATCATGAATTTCAATGAATTATGAGCATAAAAAACTCAAGAATAAATGAAAGATTCTTAAAAAGTAAATATGAAAACAGAAGTCTTGACCACCTACAGACATGTGTCGATATCTGAGTGGTAGATGCGCACCACGTCAGCAGATGACGTGGCGCACTCATACTACTGAATAATTTCTCGATTTAAAATAGGATATTCAAATTCACAGGAAGCCGTAAAAGCGAACCTTCAAAGTCTAATTCATCGTCTGAGTCACTAACTGATCCATCTTTGTAATGAGAACTGAAATCATAATGATCGTTCACTTTGTAGAATCTTCATCAAATGCATCTTCCACATTATCATACTCATTCTTTTCGCTGTCGCCAGCTTTCTAACGCATATATATCATCAATACCATCACGCGTGTCTTTTGGGATCTCCCTACTTTGTTCCTCATTATTATTATCTCTTGCAAAGTCTTCCCCGCTTTCCTTCTCTGTCTTTTCCCCTGTCCAACGAGAAGCAACAAGTTGACCCAACTCTTCCTTTGACTGTTCGTCAGCATTCTTAGATGCGTCATCTCCCTACAAGTAATAAAACAATCATTCACGAGTTCTGGAAAAGCCAGCTAAAGTGAGATATCTCGAGATCATTTCAAATTCAAACCCACAAGAACTTCAAACTCCATAAAAATAAAATGCTCTGCATTGGGCAAGAGGAAGAAAAGTAACATGCAGTCATGTAGACACCTCGAGTAAAGATATTCATTCTCAAACCTATGATATCTACTTGATGGAAATTACACTGAGAAATCAGCTTGTTCTTGCCAAATTTTGAGAAAAAAGCTGCATTTTCTATTAGAAGTCAAAAGTGTAATCAGAATATATTTTTTCATGTTGAGTTAAATCTAACAGAATTTTCCATGACATGTGAATTATGTTTTATACACTGCCAATGGCAGAAAAGGAGTATGCTTAACCAATTCATCTGCAAGGAATGATGTCGAGAAAGCAGAGATACCCCAAGCATCGAATGGGATCATATTACATAAAAACACGAGACAAGAGGAGTCCATTAATGAAGGTGATGAGGACGACTATAATTTCTATGGCCAACACGATTTCTATCAGACATTCACTTCCGCCAAGCCATAACATTTTTGCTGCTATGATTGACTGAAATCAAAGTTTGGTATGACAACATAAAATTTCATGCATATCGCTTCATTGCAAAGGCAGTACTTGTGGTAAGCAAAAAGCATCTACGACATAATACTTGCTTATGATTGCACCAGATTTAACCAGAGAAATCTAAGGGTTTGCAGTCACATTAAAGCAATAAAAGCAAAAGAGTTGAGAAAAAGTACTTCTGCATCTATATAACTATTAGCCACCTTACTTTCAGCATCAACAATAGGTTCAGATGATACAATTGACTCTTCCTCATTTGCCGGTGTTAAAAACTCATCTTTCTCTTCCACAAAGATGCTATACGAACAACAAATGTCCAGATTGTTGGAATCATGTTGACTACAGAGAATCAATTGTGTGTACTGCATGATTAAACTTTTGATGACTTGCCGTAATTCCCTTATCTTGGACTCCAGTCGATAGATGATCATGTTCTGCTGCCAGCTTTCCCCTCAGCTTCTCTTTTTCCCCTCTCTCGTTTTTCTTTTCTCATTCGTTCTTTCTCCCCTGCTTTCTCTATTTGTTCTTTGCGCTCTATATTTAGAGATGAAAAAGCAACAAACTTGGGTCGACACTTGACCTTCCTATCTCCAAGCAATGGGCGTTAAGCTCCCAGGATCCTTCTCAATGGTGGCTCTGACTTCTTTCTTGGATCACTGTTTTGACTGGAAACACCCCAGAAGAAAAAAGAAAAAAAAAACAATTAAATAAGCAGGCACAAAGTAACAAAAATCTAATCATTATTTTATCATTCAATTACCATGGTAAATAGATATTGCATGAAGTCCAAACTTACACTTATTAGATGGTGTCGATTGTCTTCTCGAGATATAGATTGTTTATCATCAATCAAGTCAGACCACTCAAATTTCTATTAAGGTGCCGCCTTTTTAAGCATAATGGAGACATCTATAGGTTGATCTATAATGCATGGTCATAGGCTATGATTTTTAAGTTAACAAATTCACGAGTCTTGAAACTGGAGATTCCCCTCAAACGTCTGGGAAAATATAATCTGGAAAGAGTCATCCAGGCAGTGATCCATGGAGCTGTACATTAGCAAACAGAAACATCTCCTCAGCAAAGGCCAAGCTCTGAGGGATTTGGGATAAATAGAAAATTTGAAGCAGCAAAGCGAAAAGACAGTCAAGCACTTTGGTCATGGAACAAGACACTCCACATTGACATCTTATAAAGTCAGATTAATCTAAAATGCTATGTACTTAAATGCCAATGAATAAAGAACTAGTAACTTGATTTTTTAACACAGGAAAACATACCCAGGCTTAACATGACCACTAAGCGCAAGATAAGGTGTCTTCATTTGAGCTTGAGCTTCCCTCATCCTCTATGCAGACAAAGAAGGCGTGTCTGAATTCTTCATCTGCTTCAACTTCAACTCTTCCTGGTATTGCTTCATGCGCTTCTCTTGCTTCATTTTGCCAGGCCCTTTTCCATGAAATTTATGGGAAAGCAATCGGAAAGCTTCGCTTCCTTTGGGGTTAACCATTGCAAACATTCAAAACAAGAAGATTGGCATAAAAACATCAAAGTAATGAATTGGCGTTTCTTTCTCGAGGCAAAAGAAATTATAATGGACAATTTAGTATTACAAGGCTTTATGATTAATATCTTTTTTCGTTGAAAACTTACTATTCGGCCAAATTCATCCGCCCTTTCAATGCGGATCTCTTTCTCGTCCATCATCCGCAATGCCTACGAGCTTGCTTTTCTTCTTATCCATGTTTCTACCACCCCCCACTCAATAGTTTCTTTAAGTGTTCCCCGTTCCTTAAGAGCTGATAGTTTCCATCTTAGACAAGCTTGTTATAGTAAGATACCTGGCCTCACTGAGTACAGCCAGAACCCGTTTATGATGAGCAAATACTTCTGCTACTGCCTTTTTCCCAGCTTCGACACCTAAGAATTTCAGTCGCACATCGGGGCAAAGAAAAAAAAAGCCAGTTGGATGAATTGATTTAATTTCTTGACTCAAAGAGGCCACACATATTCTCAACAGCAATAAGCCCAAAACATATAGCAACCATCTAATTTACATAAGCATTATGAGGTAAACTATTTACCGGTTGATGATAGGCATTAATATTAACTAATGAGGCGAATATCTCAACCGCCGCTCATACAATGCTATAAGAGCCCACACTGATCTATGGGTCACTTCTTCAACGGTGACTTATAGACTCACGATCATTGGCATATAGAGCATAGCCCGTTCCCTACAAAAGTTCACCATATCTAAAACAGATCAATTGCAGAAAACAACCGAGTGACTATAAGTAAATCATCCACTGTACTCATGTCTCCTTTCCAAGAGAAGTGTGAGATCTTAAACTTCAGAAACAATAGACATAACAACTTCGACTATTGCTAGAATCTTCTTAAAGGTAAATATTAGTAGCTCTTATTGTAAATTAACTTGAAGCATTCCAAACAGATAGTCACCACAGGTAACACTAGGTTCAAGCTCCCAATCATGACCAGGTGGTCTCTCACAAAGCACTTCAATGAATGTTACGAAGAAGTTGTGCACACCCTCTCTAAGATGTTGTTTGTAGCTATATCGAAATTAGACAATAACATGCATCAGGAATAATCATGTCACCAACATGTAAAAGTAATAGTGGCATTACTTTATCAAAAAATAACTTACGCATGCTGATCTCGTGCTTGCTTTATTCCCATAAACAAGAAGCCCTTGATTGACCCGTGAAATGAACAATTTGAGATTTAATATTTTGGAAACTACAGATGGAGACGGAACTCCCTATTTTCACCAAAAATTAAACACATACCCGATTGCCATCCAAATCAAATTGTTGCGTATACCAACCGAATAACAAAGGCTGTCTTTGTAAGGAAGAATTACCATGTCCCGACAAAGAAAATTTAAAAGTGAAACAATTGTCAATGACTGCAAACTGAAAGGGAAAAACTTTTTTCTCGCTCTTGTCTTCCTCGTCGTCCTCGCGCAGCTCCAGCGCCTTCCTCTTCTTCTCCTTCTTCGCATCCCCTGATGCTCCGGGAGCTTCGGCTGCTTGGATTCGGAGCCTTTACTGCCGCTCTTCTTTTCCTTCTTGTGCTTCTTGTCCGACTCCGCCGAAGACGCGAAGCCGCCATCGGCCTCGAGCTGGACCTTCGCCTTCATCTTCTTCTCTTTGCTCTTGCTTTTGGAGTTCTCCTGGGTTGAGCTGAATCGGGCACAACTATCGAAGGCATCGATGAAGCTGTCCGGAACCACGAGAGGAGTTTAGGAGACGGGAGGGGAGGGAAGGAGGTGGTTTTGTCCTTCTCTTCTCTTCTCCTCCCCCGTGCTCGATCTCCGCGTTGAAAATAGTCGAAGGCGGAGGCGAGGCGAGGGGGCTCGGGAACCAGCCGCAATCGGCGGGGCTCTCGGGGGCAATGTGTCGGCGCGGATGACCGGCGATGCTTTTGGGAGGCGGGGAGCGGGGAAGAAGCACGAGGCCCTCACGTCCCGACCATCGACCTCGAGGACATAGAGTCCAAAGACCTCGGGCTACTCGGAGTCGGAGCTGATGACGCGTTCGTCGGAGGTCCAAAAGTTGCCGAGTAACCAACGCGAGCACAAACCTTGTGCTCGATCTCCACGTTGGAACAGCCGGAGGCGGAGGAGGTGAGGACCCAACTGCGATCGGCGAGGCTCTTGAAGGAGGCGACGACCGGCGAGGCTTTTGGGAGGCGAGGCGGAGCCGAACCGGATGCGCGGAGAAGGAAACAGACGGTCCTTCTCTGTTTGTTCTCCCGCGAGGAGAGAGAGAAAAAGCCAATAAATTCAATTGAGGAGTGAGAAATTTTTGGGCGGGAGCGTTAAAGCATTTATTGACCTGACATTGTTTCTGCCAACGAGCCGAGCCGAGCCGTTCCGAGCTGAGCGGATCCTTTAATTTTTCAGCGGGTCCCACACGACAGGTGTCGAGTGTGGAACGTGCGCGCCACATCGGCGGATGACGTGGCGCGCACATACCACCGAATATTTTCTCCTCTCCTCTCCCCCTCCCCCTCGTGCGATTACCCCCACCGCCTACCTTCTCTCTCTCTTCCCTTTTGACCGGTCAATACCTATCCTCTCTCTCTCACTCTCTCCCTCTCTCTTTCTTTTTCTTCTTCTTCCTCCCCGTGCGTCCGAAGAAGCGAACCGAACCGTAAGCCGCAGCTCACCGTCGCCCTCCGTCGCCGCTCGTCCCGCCGCCGCACCGCACGCCCGCGCCCGTGCTCGTGCGCGCGCCGCTAGCCGCCGTGCGCCGCCGGCTCGTCCTCGCGCCAGGCGTTCCCCGCGCGACCCGGCCCGCCGCCCGGCCTCCGTCCAGCCTGTCCGGCCACCTCCGCCGCCGTTCAACCCCGCCGACTTCCCTCGGCGTCCCCCTCGTCCTCCGCCGGCCTCCTCACCGTTTTGGCCGCCGGAGCAGCCCCCGACCAGCAACCCACGAAATGGGTTTCCAGCGGCTTTAGGCCCGCTTTCGGGCCGTTTCCGGCCTCGAACCCAAGGCCCGCTTTGGAGTTTATTGTTCCTCGCGTCGCCCCGTCGGATTGATACGTTTTGCGCGCGATTCCGGTGAGTAATCTCACTAATCCCGGATTAGTTGGCTAATTATGCTTAAGGTTGGTTTAGTTTTAATTAATTATGTTTAGGTTGTTAGATTAGAATAAATTAGCAATTATTAGTCAATTGTGATGCGATTTAGATAAATTGATTGCACAATTAGCAAGTAGACGTGGTCTACTATTTATTGGAAGTATCTCGGAAATTTTCCGACCCCTAATCGGGCTTTAATTTGGCGATTTGGGCCTAAGTGGGATTTTTGGCATTTAAATATTATTTTTCGGAATTAAATTAATTATTTATTTATTTTCCAAAAATTCAACTTTAGGATAGTAGTGACCGGAATATTATGCTGATGACTGTGGTGAAGTCCGTTTATTTAATCGAGCTTTATTTTAAGCTAAATTGAATTTCTGGTATTTAAATATTATTTTTCGAAATAAATTAATTAATTATTTATTTTCCGGAAATTCAACTTGGATGGCTAGTGGCCGAATTTTTATGCTGATGATCATGGTGCAGCCCGTTTATTTAATTGGGCTTTAATTTGAGCTAAATTGGATTTATTGAAATTAATTATTAATTTTCGAAATTAATTAATTAATTATTTATTTTTCGGAAATTAAGATTGAGATGACCGACGACCGAAATTTCGTGATGATCGTCGTGGTGAAGTCCGTTTATTTAATGGAGCGTTATTTTGTGTTGAATTTAATTATTTGCGAAGGATGAGAACTATTCTTTAATTGGAAAATCATTGATTATTAATTGAAAAATAACCGGGCATCGGTTGATAATGCCAAAACTATTTGAGCGGACTATGGAAAATGTGGGAGTTATGAAAAGGAAAATATTAGATTTTGGCTAAGGCCAGCCGTGTGCCCACGCACGATATTTTATTAGATATTTCTAATACGAAGAAATGAGGCCAAGACATTACTTTAATTGAGAAAGTTAAGTGCGAGGCACAATGTCATTGGGCCGTGATGGATTA
The DNA here is from genome assembly GCA_014182375.1 of Eucalyptus virginea. NCBI lineage: Eukaryota > Viridiplantae > Streptophyta > Magnoliopsida > Myrtales > Myrtaceae > Eucalyptus > Eucalyptus virginea. Next base: position 3,183,862 of record CM024520.1, on the reverse strand, counting down.
ATCGTGTGTTGGCTTATAGTTGAAGCAAGATGATTATTAGAAGTTGATGTGATGTGTGTTGTGTTGAGGGTAACCAATGGATCATGAGCAGGTAAAGGACTAAGTACTACACAAGTAGAAGACTTCGTGTGAGTTACCTCTAGCGTCTTATACCATTGCTTATTGTAGTTAAGGACTAAGTATTACATGGCGACCTGAGTCGCATGGGAATTACCTCTAGCGCCTTGCTGCATTGTTATGCATAGTAGAAGACTAAGTGCTACACGATGGAAGATCTCGTGTGAGTCACCTCTAGCGCCTTACCCTATTGCATTTTATAGCGAAGGACTAAATACTACACGATAGCGAGATTTCGTGTGAGCTACCTCTAGCGCCTTATACTATTGTTATTTGTGGTCAAGGACTAAGTACCGCACAATGACGAGACTTTGTGTTGGGGTCACCTCTAGCGCCTTGAGCCTATATTTGAGTGGGAATGTTGAATTGGAATGTTGAGATTAATTATCGAGTATAGATGGAATCATTGATATGATTTGATCCGTTTGTCATGGATTGATTGATTGAACTGAATTGGCCGGGGAATGGTCATCGTTGCCATGTAATCGACTAGGTCAATTGATCATTGTTTTGATCAAAGGTTGTGAATTGCTTGATTGAATGGAAATGACCGTGAGTGGTCTTGTTGACATGCACTCGACTGGGTCGATTTGATCGATGCTTCGATCAGTGATGTGATTGCTTGGGTGTCTATTTGAACTGTGCTAATATGCAGGTGGAATCTGAGGCCAAGGTAAGTCATCTGCCCTGTGCGTGTATAGGTAGCCTATAGTATAATGGTTTACTAATCGGGCTTAGTGGGGTAGAACTCGCTGAGACGTAGTCTCATCCCAGTTTGGGGAAATCATTTCAGGGACCCCGATGAGGAGCCGAGGAGAAGTAGTCTCGGGAAGGAGAACTCGGAAGTGAGATCTCGAGGAGAAGGATTTTGAAAGAAGAAGATAATACCGAGAGGGGCCTTGAGTATGGCCTGGATGAATTGAGATCATATCTTCTTTTGAGATCTCCATTTTGATGTGAATAGTTATGAAGTGGTTTGTGTTTTGTATAAAAGTTTGGTTATAAATTTCAATATGAAAAATATGGCCCTATTTTTCTATCCCATCGTTTTATTGTTTGGGGATTTTAAATGCTTCCGCATGTGCTTAATAAATGAAAGGGTCGGCGATACATAGTCATGGGATATCGCATTACAAAATCGACCAAGTGTAAAGGATGTGTGCGTGCCCGAGGATCGGAGCGTGACATCCCCTTTTTATGGTATCAGAGCGAAGTTGAAGATTGGAGTGATAAGGAGCGTTGACCATGGGATAGTTAGTAGGATGGACTTTAAATTCATGCCGGTGCATGTCTGTGCTAGCTGAATGCTAGAATTGTTTGTTGTGTGTGGATCGCTCACCTTCTAATCCAGTGTGGGTTTGGAAGACGGGTTGCAGTGTAAAGACTGAACCATGAGCGAGCAGGAGCTGAGAACTCCTAGTAAGAGGACAATGTCCTTTGTGACTCGGGATGATGCACTGACAAAGGTCGGTACCCGAGGTAGTTGTGGCAGAGTGTTGGCTTTGGCCAGCTCGAGCGTAAGAGTACCACCGCAGGTTGGTACTAGTGTAGCAGCATTGAATGATCCTAAGTTCGATAGGATCGTTCTGATGCTAGTGTTCCTTGGGAACATGATGAGCCAGCAAGCTCAAGATCAAGCCGCTGTTGTTGTTGCTATCACTACCGTCGTTGTCGCCTCACCTGCTGAGATCCAGAGTGGAGATGTGATCCGGGAGCGAGTCATTGCATTTGAGTCGAGGTATAGATCTAGTTCAAGCAAAAAAGGAAATCGGTCAGGGAAAAGACCGAGGTCGAGAGAAAAGTATTCTATTCCACTCGTGAGGAAGGGTGGGGTAGTCAAGTCAGCACCGAGTCAAATAGATCAGGTTGTTTCTGGACGTGATAATGGAGATCGGTCTTATGTCCTTCTTAGGACGCGAAATTGTTTGGAGTACAGCCAACAGGGATATCTGGTCGGGAGTGGTCTTAGCAGAAAGAGTGTGTGCTGTCACTTGGCAGGAGATAGAAGACTCACCTGATAGGTGTCAGAATTGTAGAAGGAAGCATGGATAAATCTAGTGTCCGAGTATGACTAGAACATGTTGTGATGATGACTAGCATGGCCATCAGATGAAGGATTGTCAGTAGAAGTCTAAGGTAGCATAGACATTGCTACTGCGGCTAGAACGCCACTAGGATGGCGAAAGGAATGGGAGTAGAATTGATCTTATACCGATCAGAGAAAGAATATGTTGGAGGTGATCTTATCAGAGTAACGTAGCAGAGTTTTGTGCTGAGTTGGTAGAACTTAAATTGTTGAAGTAAAAGTGACAGAGGAGAAATCACTAGCAATAGTTGTGCTTGACTAGTTGCTAAGGAGTATTTTTAATGCTATATGAGTAGAGTGGACTCATAGAGCATCTTGTGATAATGAATCATGGTTATGGAATAATCCAGTTTAGTCTATTAGTTTGCGAAAATGTCGAGATCATTAAGAGTCGAAAGGAATTTTCGATTTCATTAATCTCGTTGGTTGAAGGCAATCTGTTTGTTAGATGGAGGTTGCCAAGGTTGCTTAGCGATTGTCTTGGGTAGGACAGATTGGAGAACTAGAGATGGAGGACATCTCAGTGGTCTAAGAATTTCTAGATGTGTTGTCACAAGAACTGGGACCACATCGAGAAAGAGATAGAAATTGCGATCGAGCTAGCACCAGGATAGAGCCACTCTCGAAGGCTTCTTACCAGCTGCTGTTGTCTGAATTGGTAGAACTGAAGATGCAGATGTGAAGATTGATGAATGAGGAATTCATGCATATTAGTGCATCACTTCGGGGAAACCTCAGTTTTGTTTGTGAGAAAAGAAAGATGGTTTGTTGCGAGTATGCATCAACCATCGTCAACTCAATTAGGTGACGATCAAGGACAAACATCCATTGTGCAAGATCGGCGAATTGGGTGACCAAACATCAAGAGTGTTGATGTCTTCAAGGATTAACTTGAGAACAAGATGTTGTCAGTTACGAACCAGGAAGAAGGTTGTACGAAAGACAGCTGTTCGTACTTGATATGGTCATTACGAGAGTATTGTAAGATTGTTTGGCTTGGTGAGCACTCCAGTTGCTGTCATGGATTTGACAAACAGAATGTTCAAGGAATATCTGGATCAGTTTGTGATCGTGTTCATTGATGATATCTTGGTCTATTCGAGAAGTAATGAAGAGCATGAGAATCATCTGAGAATAGTACTCCAGACCTTAAGAACTCATCAGCTGTATGCTAAGTTTAGCAAATGCGAGTTTTGGTTGACTCGTGTTGCGTTCTTAGGTCATGTGATTTCCGGAGAAGGAATCTCCGTCGACCCAAGCAAGATAGAAGCCGTGATCAAGTGGTCGAGACCGACAACAGTGTCAGAGATCAGAAGCTTTCTGGGGTTAGCAGGTTATTACAGACGGTTTGTGGAAGGGTTCTCATCGATAGCGTCGCCTCTGACAAAGCTCCTGAAGAAAGAAGAGAAATTTGTATGGCCAGACAAGTGCGAGCGTAGTTTCCAAGAGCTGAAGGAAAAGCTGACTACCGTACCTGTGCTGACGATTCCATCCGGTCCTGGAGGATTCGAGATCTATAGTGATGCGTCATTCAGGGGATTGGGTTGCGTGCTGATGCAACATGGCAGAGTTGTTGCATACGCTTCCCGGCAGTTGAGACCTCATGAATTGAATTATCCGACGCATGACTTAGAACTCACAGCCATCACATTTGCGTTGAAGATTTGGAGGCACTACTTGTGTGGGGAAAAGTTTCAGATCTTCACGGACCATCGAGTCTCAAGTATTTGTTCTCTCGAAGGAGTTGAACATGAGACAACGCGATGGATGGAATTGCTGAAAGACTACGACTGTGATATTTTTTATCACCCGGGAAAGGCGAACAAGGTCACCAATGCATTGAGTCGGAAGTCTTCAATAGCGCAAATCTTGGTTAAGGAGTGGAATTTAATCGAGAGAGCTCGGGATTCGAATTCAAATTTGAGGTAGGCCACCTTTCAAGTTTTATGGCCACCCTCGAATTGAGCCGGATGTCAGTCGAATCAAGCAACTTCAACCGACAGATCCAGACGTACAGAGAATTCTTCAAGAGGATACCAATAAAAGAAAGGTTGATTTTCAAGTTTCTGATGATGGGGTACTGAGGCTTTGTGGACGTTTGATTGTACCTGACGATGTTGAGCTTAGAGAAGAAATTTTATCTGAGGCACATCGTAGCAGTTATAGTATTCATCCTAGAAGTACTAAGATGTATCAGAATTTGCGTCAACACTACTGGTGGTCAGGTATGAAGGCGGACATCGCCAAGCATGTGGCCAAGTGTTTGACTTGTCAGCAAGTAAAAGCCCAGCATTGCAAGCCGGGAGGATTTCTGCAACCTCTCGCAATCCCAGAGTGGAAATGGGAGCATATCACGATGGATTTCGTGACTGGACTACCAAGGAGTCAAAGAGGAAATGATTCAATTTGGGTAGTAGTCGACAGGCTGACAAAGTCGGCTCACTTCATTGCAGTTCGAAAGGACCTGAGTCTGGATAAACACGCAGACCTGTACGTGCGTCAAGTGGTTCGTATGCATGGAGTGCCAGTTACGATAACATCCGATAGAGATCCGAGGTTTACTACTGCTTTTTGGAAGAGCTTGCAGAGTGCTTTAGGTACAAAGCTTCAGTACAATACGGCGTATCATCCTTAGACGGATGGCCAGTCTGAAAGGACAATTCAGACTCTTGAAGACATGCTGAGAGCGTGTGTAATAGACTTCAAAGGAAGTTGGGAGGATCAGCTTCATCTGGTGGAATTCGCCTACAACAACAGTTATCAGCAGAGCATCAAGATGGCTCCTTTTGAAGCGTTGTATGGCAGAGCATGCAGAACTCCAGTGTGTTGGGATGAAGTCGGAGAAAGGAAGATAACAGGCCCAGAGTTGGTTCAGCAATCAGTAGATGCCGTGACAGTGATCAGAGACAGATAAAAGACAGCGCAGAGCAGGCAGAAAAGTTATGCAGGTAAGCGTCGAAGGTCTTTGGAATTCCAAGTTGGTGATCACGTTTTTCTGAAAGTGTCACCAATGAGGGGAACTTCGCACTTTGGTAAGAAAGGTAAGCTGAGTCCGAGGTACGTAGGTCCATTTGAGATTCTTGAAAGAATCGGAAACCTAGCGTATCGTCTTGCGTTGCCGCCAAGATTGGCGCAAGTGCATGACGTCTTTTACGTGTCGATGTTAAGGAAGTACGAGCCTGACCCGACCCACGTGCTCAATTTCGAGGGATTGGACGTGGATGACCATGTGTCATACGTGGAAAGCCCGGTTCAGATTGTCGATCGTAAAGAGCAAGTTCTGCGTACAAAGACCATTCCGTTGGTCAAAGTGGTCTGGCAACACCACGGTACTAAAGGAGCGACTTGGGAGACTGAAGAGTCGATGAGACAGTTGTACCCCCGCCTTTTTGAACAAAGTGTAATGGTTTAAATTTCGAGGACGAAATTTTTATAAGAGGGGAAGAGTTGTGACATCCTGAAATTCGACCCCGTTTCGATAAAGTGAAATGGGCATTTCGTCGACGTGTCTATGGCCCTTTTTTTCTCTGAGCTGATCACTCACGAGTTAACTAACCTATTGGGTAAAGCCGTTAAGGGATGTATCAGCTGTAAAATCCCTAAAAGCTACCTAATTGGTTGGATTGGGCTAAAATATCGTCTGATCGATTTTTAACTACGAAATTGAACTCGATTTCGGGAATCGAATTTTAAGCGCGTCATAATTCTTATTTTAAGGATCTTGTCTCATCGTTCGTCAATTTATTGACGAGTCCGAAATTTCAAGAAAGAAATTATCGGAAGAAAATTGAAGCCCGAAAGGAAATAGAAAGGGAAAGAGAAAAGAAAAGAAAAAATTAAGATTAAGGCTATTTCTTTTCTCTCTCTCCCTCTCTTTTCTTTTCTTACTTTTTTCTTTCTTTTCTCTCTCTCCTCTCCCCCTCCCCCTCGTGCGATTACCCCCACCGCCTACCTTCTCTCTCTCTTCCCTTTTGACCGGTCAATACCTATCCTCTCTCTCTCTCTCTCCCCTCTCTCTTTCTTTTCTTCTTCTTCCTCCCCGTGCGTCCGAAGAAGCGAACCAGAACGGAAGAAGCCGCTCGCCGCCGCTCCCGTCGCCGCTCGTCCCGCCGCCGCACCGCACGCCCGCGCCGTGCTCGTGCGCGCGCCGCTCGCCGCCCGCCCACCTCGTGCGCGCGCCGCCGCCCCGCGCCCAGCCGCGTCCCTCGCGCCGGGCGTTCCCCGCGCGACCCGGCCCTGCCCGCAGCCTCCGCTCCGGCCTGTCCGACCACCTCCGGCCGCCGTTCAACCCCGCCAGACTTCCTCGGCGTCCCCCTCGTCCTCCGCCGGCCTCCCCTCACCGTTTTGGCCGCCGGAGTAGCCCCGACCAGCAACCCACGAAATGGGTTTCCAGCGGCTTTAGGCTCGCTTTCGGGCCGTTTCCGGGCCCCGAACCCAAGGCTCGCTTTGGAGTTTATTGTTCCCCGCGTCGCCGCCGTCGGATTGATCCGATTTGCGTGCGATTTCGGTGAGTAATCTCACTAATCCTGGATTAGTTGGCTAATTATGCTTAAGGTTGGTTTAGTTTTAATTAATTATGTTTAGGTTGTTAGATCAGAATAAATTAGCAATTATTAGTCAATTGTGATGCGATTTAGATAAATTGATTGCGCAATTAGCAAGTAGACGTGGTCTACTATTTATTGGAAGTATCTCGGAAATTTTCCGACCCCTAATCGGGCTTTAATTTGGCGATTTGGGCCTAAGTGGGATTTTTGGCATTTAAATATTATTTTTCGGAATTAAATTAATTATTTATTTATTTTCCAAAAATTCAACTGGGATGGCCAGTGACCGGAATATTATGCTGATGACTGTGGTGAAGTCCGTTTATTTAATCGAGCTTTATTTTAAGCTAAATTGAATTTACGGTATTTAAATATTATTTTGGAAATAAATTAATTATTTATCTATTTTCCAGAAATTCAACTTGGATGGCTAGTGGCCGAATTTTTATGCTGATGATCATGGTGCGGCCGTTTATTTAATTGGGCTTTAATTTGAGCTAAATTGGATTTATTGAAATTAATTATTAATTTTCGAAATTAATTAATTAATTATTTATTTTTCGGAAATTAAGATTGAGATGACCGACGACCGAAATTTCGTGACGATCGTCGTGGTGAAGTCCGTTTATTTAATGGAGCGTTATTTTGTGTTGAATTTAATTATTTGCGAATGATGAGAACTATTCTTTAATTGGAAAATCATTGATTATTAATTGAAAAATAACCGGACATCGGTTGATAATGCCAAAACTATTTGAGCGGACTATGGAAAATGTGGGAGTTATGAAAAGGAAAATATTAGATTTTGGCTAAGGCCAGCCGTGTGCCCACGCACGATATTTTATTAGATATTTCTAATACGAAGAAATGAGGCCAAGACATTACTTTAATTGAGAAAGTTAAGTGCGAGGCACAATGTCATTGGGCCGTGATGGATTAATCGTGTGTTGGCTTATAGTTGAAGCAAGATGATTATTAGAAGTTGATGTGATGTGTGTTGTGTTGAGGGTAACCAATGGATCATGAGCAGGTAAAGGACTAAGTACTACACAAGTAGAAGACTTCGTGTTAGTTACCTCTAGCGTCTTATACCATTGCTTATTGTAGTTAAGGACTAAGTATTACATGGCGACCTGAGTCGCATGGGAATTACCTCTAGCGCCTTGCTACATTGTTATGCATAGTAGAAGACTAAGTGCTACACGATGGAAGATCTCGTGTGAGTCACCTCTAGCGCCTTACCCTATTGCATTTTATAGCGAAGGACTAAGTACTACACGATAGCGAGATTTCGTGTGAGCTACCTCTAGCGCCTTATACTATTGTTATTTGTGGTCAAGGACTAAGTACCGCACAATGACGAGACTTTGTGTTGGGGTCACCTCTAGCGCCTTGAGCCTATATTTGAGTGGGAATGTTGAATTGGAATGTTGAAATTAATTATCAAGTATAGATGGAATCATTGATATGATTTGATCCGTTTGTCATGGATTGATTGATTGAACTTAATTGGCCAGGGAATGGTCATTGTTGCCATGTAATCGACTAGGTCGATTGATCATTGTTTTGATCTGAGGTTGTGAATTGCTTGATTGAATGGAAATGACCGTGAGTGGTCTTGTTGACATGTACTCGACTGGGTCGATTTGATCGATGCTTCGATCAGTGATGTGATTGCTTGGGTGTCTATTTGAACTGTGCTAATATGCGGAGGTGGAATCGAGGCCAAGGTAAGTCATCTCGCCCTGTGCGTGTATAGGTAGCCTATAGTATAATGGTTTACTAATCGGGCTTAGTGGGGTAGAACTCGCTGAGACGTAATCTCATCCCAGTTTGGGGAAATCATTTCAGGACCCCGGTAAGGAGCTGAGGAGAAGGAGTCTGGGAAGGAGAACTCGGAAGTGAGATCTGAGGAGAAGGATTTTGAAAGAAGAAGATAATACCGAGAGGGGCCTTGAGTATGGCCTGGATGAATTGAGATCATATCTTCTTTTGAGATCTCCATTTTGATGTGAATAGTTATGAAGTGGTTTGTGTTTTGTATAAAAGTTTGGTTATAAATTTCAATATGAAAAATATGGCCCTACTTTTCTATCCCATCGTTTTATTGTCTGGGGATTTTAAATGCTTCCGCATGTGCTTAATAAATGAAATGGTCGGCGATACATAGTCCTGGGATATCGCATTACAAAATCGATCAAGTGTAAAGGATGTGTGCGTACCCGAGGATCGGGGCGTGACACTTTTGCCTTGTCTCTTGCAGGGCGTGGGAGTCGAAACCCACTCCTGAAACTTACGCGTCCCCACCCCATCCCTCCCTTGAGAAGGTGGGGATTTGAACCCCTCACCTCCCCCCTTCCATGTTGGAAGGGTAGCCACTGGGGCGAATCCCAGTGGTTATGGTACTTGAGTTTGATTGCAAGTCTTCAGTTCACGTAATTAATTAGCTCAAGTCAGTGTAATTGGGAATCACGTGCTCTTTTCATGGAAGCTCGTAGGATCATGGGCCGGTTCAAGTGTATCTCCTTAGCCCATTGCACAAGAGTCTCCAAATAGTATGGACTATGGAGGATTGGACTTGTAAGGTATAATATCGACTAAAAACTTTACCTTTTAATTGGGTGGTCATCCATCTCAACCCCTTTGGAATCTTCTTTGTTTTGATGCCTCAATTGTAGGCTTTGGCGTTTGAAGTGCTTTGGAATTTAATAAAAAAATAAAATAATTGACCATTCACTCAATCCCGTGGATATCAATTTTGAGAAGATTGTTGTATTGTTAAATTTATAGTGAGGTGTAGTTATAACTAATAGTTATGATTCTCAACATCGTGCGATTAGATGAAATATCAAGGTATTTTGGGCATAAATCATCTGTTGAAACTATATCAATTGCATGCAAACTATTTATTAAGTCGGATAGGAATCAAAAGCTTGAAATTAATTTGTAGGACTTATAGAATTTCTTTAAGGAACAACATGTTTTATAATCTTCAAATAACTATATCTCTGCACTTGTTTCCGTAAAATGTAACAAAGATGAATAGTAATAGTTTTCTTGAAGTTTTAGAGTATATGCTTGAATAATAAGCAGATTACCATACGTCGTGGAGTTAAAAAGCTTTGGACCATTCATTCTTAAATCGAAATATTCACAAATTATGCTTAGCATTTTTTTTTTTTTTTGCTAAGCAAAAGGAAAAAAGAAAAGAAAAAGATTAGACTCTACTTGGCATTGCTCACTATTTTGCTTTTTTTAAGTCGAATGGCATTTTGCTCATTTGCATTTTGGAAAACATAGGCAAATTCTAAGCAGCACGATTAATTGACGAAAATTTGGAGAGAGAGAGCAGCCAAATTTCAGAAGCACCTCGACCTATCCAACAGTTCCCGACATGCCCGGGCAGACCCAGATTCGACGCTTCTCTTCGTCCTCCTCGCTGCTCGCGCCAGGCTAGACTCTGCAAATTCAACCCCCGCCAGAAAAACAAACTTTCTTATTGAATTACTGCCCGTTCGTTCGCTGAAAATTCGAAGGAGAGAAGAGAAAGAACAGAGAGAACTTCATTTTGGTTGCTCTGTCGAGGTTTTGCCCTTTCGGGTTGGCGTATTCAACCGCGGAAATGGCGTCCTAGGCGGCTCAAATCCACAGCCTGGGTCTAGCTCGAACTGCGTCGTCTTCAAGAACCCCCAAGAGAGCGAATCGCCGATCAAGTTCGTTGTTTTTCGGGGAGTCTCTGGATTCAAGAAAGCTCTCGTTCTTGAAGCTCAGCGCCAAAGGTCCGAATAGGTGGCGGCGATGGAGGGAGGGAAGTCCACCATTGTGACCAACGCCGAAGGGCATAGAACCACACCCTCCGTGGTCGCGTACCCGAACAGCGGTGACCGGCTCGTTGGGCAGATAGCGAAGCGGCAGGCCAGATCATCTCTATCCTCCGCCCTCTTATAAATTCGAAGAAGAAGAAAGTCCTTTCGACTTTTATGTATTAGAAATTGTAATTTTTCTAAGATTTTATTAAATGATATAGGTTTAGTTTCACCACTAGTTAAAATTTATTTACAAATAAAAATTATACTAACAGAAATATAATCTATTAACACCAATTGATGATTAATGCAATGTAACTAATATAGATTACAAGTTTATAATACTGCACACACGCACATGTGTGCACGCATATACATATTCATATATATGGATAGTCATGAAGCTGGAGGGTTTGATAACTTCAAGGGTTTCTGGCAGTCTGTATCTCGTTTCTGAATATATGGACCATGATCTTGCTGGCCTCGCTGCCACTCCGAGTATAAGGTTCACTGAATCTCAGGTACACACTTGTTGTGTTTAATACTTCCTTGGTTGAATTAAATGTTATTCATGTGACGAACAAGTTGGGTAGAGTATGGATAAGGTTTAGTTGTTCTAAGAGGCTACTGCATCAATTGGACAGCAGAACAAAAGTTTGTAGGCTTATGTAGCTTCCCAGGTTTTCTCGCAATTGATGCTTGAGTTCTATCTTCATTCCTTAGATCTTCTCATTTACCATTTGATGCTGCATCTTCACATTTACCGTTTGCTATATAGTCTTGAATATAAAAGGGAGAATGTGGACATTTAATTTTAGATCAAAACTCTTTCTTCAATATAAGGTCTTCATTCTTAAGCATTGTCTGTAATTATGATTCACCACTTTCTACTTGCTGTAATTTCTTACTAAACTGACTTTCTTTGAATGACTTATTTTTTTAATTTCTTCCTCTAGATCAAATGTTACATGCAACAACTACTTCGTGGACTTGAATATTGCCACAGCCATGGTGTTCTACACCGTGACATAAAAGGCTCTAACTTGTTAGTCGACAACAATGGCAATCTCAAAATTGGAGATTTTGGATTGGCAACTTTTTTCGGGACCAATCAAAAGCAGCCTCTAACGAGTCGCGCAGTCACTCTCTGGTACCGACCTCCTGAGCTGTTGCTTGGTTCTTCAGATTATGGAGCTTCTGTGGATTTGTGGAGTTCTGGTTGCATCCTAGCTGAATTGTTTGCTGGGAAGCCCATAATGCCTGGAAGAACAGAGGTGCCATTCCTTATGTAGTGCCTAATTTGTTTACAATATTAGAACATTGGTTAAAACATTGTTTCAGTCGTATAATGTTTCGAAAATTCTATACCCAATGTTTACTCGAGCATTTTTGCCTTGTGTACAACAGCTTGATGTCTACACTTTCGGTTACATAAAATCTAATCTAAGAGTCTTGAAGAGCATTCCTTAGTCTACTTATGCATGGCATAAATTATAATCAGCATCAATTTCATGGAAAATGGCAAAAGAATTTGATTTTACAAGCTTCTATTTCAGGGTTTTGTTGATTCATTTATGGCATTTTCTGTAAGAGGGTGGATGTGTCATATCTACCTTAATATGTAGTGTTGTGTAAAGCTAATGTCAAAATGCAATCTTAAATGCTTCCGAGTTTATAATAAATATTTAAGCACTTCTGAGTATATAATAAATAATTGTCTATGCGATTAACCAATTCTTATCTGATCATGAAATATTTGTAGGTGGAGCAATTGCACAAAATTTTCAAACTTTGTGGGTCTCCTTCAGAAGAATATTGGAAGAAGTCAAAATTGCCACATGCAACCATTTTCAAGCCTCAGCAACCTTACAAGCGCTGTCTGCTGGAGACATTTAAAGATTTTCCTTCATCCGCATTGGGCCTGCTAGATGTTCTTCTTGCAGTTGAACCAGAATGCCGTGGAATGGCTTCCTCAGCCCTTCGGAATGAGGTAGGTCTTAAGTTTTTCCTTTTCAGCTTTCTTGATGTCATGTATGGTTTGTTCCTCCCTAGCGTGTCTACTTTTAAATATTTTACATTTTGTGTGCCAATTTTCTTATTGTTATCGCAACTTTGAATAATTCAGCAGATTTCTTTGAAGACATTAAATAGTGCAATCATGTAATTTGATATGACACGATAGCTTTGCCAGAAATACTAACCTTCAAACTACAACCTTTTTCATGAAACAATGTGATAACTTTTTAATAGGATATTGAATCAAGTGGGGCCTGTGTTTTTAATATTGACTTACTGTTCAGTAAACAAATTTTAGGAAGAAATTTTTTCTATCTATGACGCTGCAAGCTGATCTTTTGCTTTTTATCTTCCTTTGAGTTACAACTGCCAATATGCTATACTTTGATTTACTATCCCAGTTCTTCACATCCAATCCTCTTCCAAGTGATCCGTCAAGTTTGCCAAAGTATCCATCAAGCAAGGAGTTTGATGCCAGACTTCGAGATGAGGAAGCCAGAAAGTGAGTCATCTTCTGTGTTGTTTAACTAAAAGAAATCTCCACTTTCGGCCATAAATGTGGCTGTGGGTTTATGCTGATTAGAGAAACAGTCTTTAGCACTAATTTAAAATCTGATCACAGATGGCTAGCCGAAATTTAAAAAAAAAAATCCCAAATGAAAGAACACCTCTACAGAAAGTTTGAAGTCTTGTCAAAATCTTGCTATATAGAAACCGATAGAAAAAAAGGACTTTCTGTTAATTACTTGCTGCAAATGAACTATCAACTAGTTCATCCTTGTACAAACAAGAACGTTTCCATCAAGTTTCCACTTTTCTACTATAAAATAAATACGACCATTGTTAATGCAGTTACTTTTCCCTTTTTCCAAAATGTGTAATGGCGGAGGAGTTGGATTGATGTATTATGGGGAAGGAAAAACTTGCTTATGTAGCCACTTAGAATTGCTTCATGAGAAGTGTTTCCTACACTCCGCATCATGCTACTAACCCTACAATTGGTTGATTTTTATTCCAGGCGTAAAGCTACTGCCGGTAAAGCTCGTGGTCTTGAATCAATTAGAAAGGGTTCGAAAGAGTCTAAAGTTGTGCCTACGTCAAGTGCCAATGCTGATTTAAAGGCATCCATCCAGGTAACTTGACCTTCTAATCATTTCTCATACATATATGTAAGTTGAAGGGTTGGATGTGAGTGCCTTAACACAAATTCAGTGTACACATACATATATTGCAGAGGGACCCATTTTTTCATAGCTTAACTGCATTTATTATTATTTTTATTACCTTCTTTAGAAGCGACAAGAGCAATCGAATCCCATAAGTACCGGTGAGAAACCAGGAGGAACGACCCAGAACAATTTCATTCTATCTGGACAATCAGCACAACCCAGTCTGAATGGATCAACACAAGTTGGAAATGCAAATGAGGTTGAGGCTTTGATTGTGCCAGACCGAGAACTCGATTCTCCATGCGGTGGTGCCGAGTTGACAAGGCAGAGATCTTTCATGCAAAGAAGAGCATCACGGTTATCCAGGTTTTCTAATTCTGTTGCAGTGGAAGGTGATTCACATCTCGATTGTAGTAGGGAGAAGGGTGTGAACACCCAATGGAGGGATGAGGCTTTTGTTGCCAGGTGTAGTCATCCAGATGGTGGTGAATTAGCGGGAAAGCATGACTGGTCACATCATTTGTTACATAGGCCGATATCTTTGTTTAAGAAGGGGGAGAGCACTCCCGGAGGAGTCTATCGCGGTAATTGCATTATAACTTAAACATGCTATTTAACTTTGTCTTTGCTAGGGATTTTTTTTTCCCTTTTTCCGGTTCCCTTTCCTCTTAGTTGAAGGTGAAATAATCTGACTCAACCATTTTCCTTTTATATATATAGCTTTGGTAATGCTGTTTAGTTTTTCTTGGCATTCTCTGTATTTGTTTTCCTTTATTTACTAGCATGAATAAAATGCTTGGAACAAATTGGTGTGGCATATGGAGTCGAAAAAAGCAGTGGGCGTCATCATGTCTATGTGGTCATTGGAAGTTAAGTTGTGCTAAGTGCATCTTTATCTCTGCATTTTTTTTGTACATTAAAACAAGCTTATTATTTGGTAACCTTTAAGGCTTCCGTTGGAACGACTTGTAATGACAATTGGTATTGAATGTCTTTGCTCATATAATATTGAGAGATCAATCGAAAGTATCTGAAAAATCATAAAAAATTGCTTTGGAGAATAATTTTTGTGGTAGCTTTATGTCAAATATCAAAGAATGACATCAACTAATTGTGAAGTATAGATGAGGATCATTTTTTCTCTTGCCCTCGGTGTGGTGATTTGCGAGCTATGATCTGAAAAGCTGATCGTGTTCTCTTGCATGTGTTTGCAGAGTTATTCTCCCAAAAAGAGCCGAATCCACTATTCTGGACCTTTGCTTCCCTCGGGAGATAACCTCGATGAAATGCTCAAGGAGCATGAGCGGCAAATACAAAATGCCGTCCGGAAAGCTCGCCTTGATAAGGTCAAGACGAAGAGAGAGTATGCCGATCACGGGCAGACGGAGTCACTTCTCTATTGGGCAAATGGTAGGGTGATTATAAGGATGACAAGGAGTAAGTGCATTTCTCTCTTGAAGCAAGGAGGCCCATGAGATGGCAACAATGTCGACAGGAAGCAGAATTCCTATCCAGAAGCGGTAAAAGATATGATCGACACAAGCATTTTATCTTGGAGCCTCAGCTAATTGTATGTCATCGAGTACTTTTTCGAAGCACTTGATGATGCTCCTTGTGTCGTATCAAATCCGAAGCAATCGGATTTGGTAAAATCAGGTGGCGGTTTTGTTTGGTGCTCCAACAATGGAAAGGGCTGTATATTGTCAATGTTTACTCTGATTGTTGGAAGGATTCTCTGTACAGTTATGGCCCATCCCTATCTATTCATTGATTGTTCCCTGATTATGGAAATGTTACTACACAATTTGAAATAGTATGGCTGAAATCTGGTAATATGAGGCACGGTATACTTTATAGTCCCCCTCCAGCTTCAATCCCTCTCTCGCTCACTCTAGCTCCCTCTTTGTTTGCTCCTTCTTTTCAGTTCCCTCTCTCGCTCAATTTGCTCCAGTTCCCCCTCTCTTGCCCTTGCGCCCTCACCAAAGAGATGGAATGATGAGTTTTTCTACTCACAAGATAATTTTTTTTTTTTTTTTGTAATCCAGGAACCCTCGTAAGCCGGCAGCCCAGCGAGGTAAACCCTGGAGTAGGTAGAGTCACCATTCTACTCACAAGATAATTTGTTTTGCCGGTTCTCCTTAATTAGTCATGCAATGCCTGCCATATGTAAACTAAAAGAAACGCAAGCCAAACATTGGAAAAAATAGGAAAATAGTGAAAGCAGGGGCCAATAGATGAGTTTAGAAAGGCAAGCCTAACATTTAAAAAAAAAAGGGATAATAGTGAAAATAGTTGATAGTGGTCGCTAGATGAGTTTTTTTCGTTGAGAACGCATCTCTAGTGGCAGCCGTCACCACCCTTTTTCCTAGTCGCTCTTGAGTAGTTGTTGTTGCGGGGTCTGGATGGCAAGATTAGGAGCTAACGACCAACGTCTCTAAATTAGGAGACATCCACCTCAAGCTTTCTGTTAGTCGAGAACTGGTATTAACATCTTCAGGAGTGTTGCACAGGATTTGAAGTGTTAGATGCTTGACATTTTGCAATGGAGGAAGTATTTCACTTTTGATTTCTTCTGGAAGAACCAATGCCTATGTATATAAAAAGAAGAATAGTAAGATTTCAAGGCTTAGTTCACGTTAGCATACAAATACTCGATACAAAATACTGATTTGGAAAACATTTACTTACCTTGACTTCCTTACAAATCAGTGTTAACGAGTCGCAATGGCCGAAATACCTCAGGAACTTGGCCGCCTTGAGATAGCTCCTCCTCTTGTTGCGAACTCCGAAATCCACCTCTAGTCTCGCATTGGCCAATGTTGTCGAATCTCGTGGACCGATGACTAGGATGTTGGGGCCGTCATATTGGAAGGACACAAGATTAGGAGTTTGGGTCTTTACTCTTATCAGATAGTTGAATCCAGTCAAGGTAAGGTGCTTGAGATTCTTGTGAGTTACTCTGATGCGCTCGGCAGACAAGCTCCCCTTGAGCCTCAAGGTCTCTAGGAGGTGAAGCTGAGAGACCGTTTTTCTGATGGTCTTGATTTCGACCATGCGCAGATCCAGAGCAAGCTCCCTCAGATTTCTAGTGCCATGTACTTGGAGAGCTGACAACTCCTCATCCAGGTAGGCCATGGAGAAATTCGATGTGTAGCTGAAGGACACGAGGTTTGGGGCTGATATTGAAATCGAAAGGTTGTCCTTGTCAGACATGCCCGATGCCTCAAAAGTCTCGAGCTTCGGTCCACAGATGAGGAGGTCCTTGGAACGGGAGCAGTCGATCAGCTCCACGCGCCGGAGTGCCGGGCAACTCAGCATCAGCTCGTTCGAGAATTCGTCGCTCTTTTCGACTCTGTGTAGGACCAGTTCTTCCAAGCGAGGCAGCCTCGTCTTGACGCCCTGCATTGAGAGATGGCTCACGTGGAGGACAGAGATGGTGTCAGACATCAAGTCGGGGCATATTTGCATGTACCATCTTCTGTCGGGATAGTTGACGATGCGGCCAAGACTAAGGCGTCGGAGATTGAGACTCGAGGCGATATCTATCCACTTGGGTACTATGGGATTCAACTTGTTGCCTCTCGAGAAGATGAGCAAGCTCATCGAGTCGATGCTAAGGTTGAGCTCATGGCGCCGCGTGATGTAACGATCGATATATTCTAGAAAAGTATCGTGCCCATCAATGTCTTTGCTCCCGAAGGTTTTTTCATCGAATTCTAGAGCGGGAAGAGTGTTAAAAGCGCGGTTCCAATCCTTGGAGAGGATGTCCATTTGTGTTGCATCCCTGGGAGACAATCTTGACATGATTTCCTGAATCATCGATCAAGGCAACTGAAGAGCACGGCCTTCGGAGATCTCCGCCATCATCGTCAACAAAACTTTCTGCAATAAAACAAAAAACGATTGGATTTACGTGACAGCAAAACCGTACAAAGTGAAATCCTAAAGCGCAACAACAATAGGCCAAAAGAAACACTAGCGTCACCCTTGATCATACACTAACAAAAGTGACACGATGCCCGGGAAGAGCCGTTAAATTTATTGAAAGCCAACGAATTACGAACTGATTTATCGAGACTACAGAGCACCGCACGCCTCTTATACAAAACGCCGAAAAGATTTCCAATGACAAGATCAATCAACTTCTTCCGGAGGCTGACTTTATAGGAACAATAAACCATGGAGGATGGGGTAAGCCAAGTCACCTTCAACGGGGTTGCTTTCCCCTTTCTCTTCAGTTGAAACGAGAACGCACAAGACAATGGCTCTTCTACTCCTCCTTGGCGCTTCAAGAGGCTATCTTTGTGTAAGCACAGGGAAGAGCGGGGACTGTATAGCTCTTGTAATGCCGAGAGCAAACTCGTTATTTTCCTAAATCTCTCACCCAGTCCTAACAGGGCTCAGGATAAGGAAACGTGGAGATCGGCAAATCCGAATTATGTTCTCGTTGGAAACAATTGTTGGAAAACCATGCGCAATCTATATCCTGCTCAAGTTGAACAACTAATACAAGTATAACACCTCCTTAATAAATTATTTTCTATGGCTTCACCATAACATTGTTTCATTCGGTAGTTGCTTGTATAAATTAAATTAACTCAAATGAGAAATCAGGATAAAACCGACAATAAAAAAACTAAGAAGATATATCTAGTTTTAAATATGGCTTATCCAGTGCTTAGTTTAAATATAGCTTATGGAAAAAGGTATCTAACAATATATCTGATCATCAGATTACTTACTTGTGAGTTACAAATTATGGATATTACTTGCATATCACCTTAGTTAAAGATAAATACTTATGATTTTCAGATTTGTTCCTCTGCTCAGGGATGACCCAAAACATAACCCAATCTTATCAAGTGTGGCAGGAACCGAAGAAAATAAGAACCGAGAAACCCTCGGCATCTCATTCTATGGATGCTTTTTCAAACCACTCATCAATCACTTTTCCTCCTGAGATCTCGCTTACGTAACTCAATTTACAGCTTGCGCTAAAAGAGACATTAATCTATATATTTATAGTGTCACGAACAATGCCTGCTTCTACGGACACAATGCTAGCTCTGACTGAAGAAGAAGGTAGAATGGTACGCGAGACTAGCGTGACATGGTACCACGGCCAAAACTTCATCTGCTTCAGGGAATTTCGAAAGACGATTCTCAAAGTACTAGAAATCCGCCTAATCTGGCTAAGCCAAACTGATGGTCAAAGTTCCTGGCTAAACCTCGATGTCGCGGGGACATTCTATCCGGATCATGCATGTACCCAACACGAAAACTTCACATATGGTCGATGACTGACAAATTAAACGAAGCCTTGCGTTGCTACTCAAATCAACAGGCAATAGAGAGTTGGTTACAGCAAATATAGGCGCATTTAAATGCGTGTAGCTGTATTTTTAAACTCTTGCACCATATTTGTAGATCAAGAACTTATCCTTTTGCTACTGTCAGATTTAAGCAGGCACAACGCATTAACACTTGTGGGTTGGCTTTTTTTGGAATTGGTGATTACCCTTTTTAGTTCCCTTCTCAAATGCTTATGGTTTGGTTTTCAGTTTTGATCCAGATTGCATTTGCTATCACTGTTGAAATAGCTATTTGTAGAGTGTAGTATTGTTTAGATGGAATTTTTGTACTTGAATTGGGTTTCTTTGATAACGTGAAGTTGTGGATTTGGGTATCAGGGAAGCCTGAGACCGATGTCATGGTCATCGGAAGTGGTATCGCTGGTCTCTGTTGTGCTGGGCTTCTTGCCAGATACAACCAAGACGTGCTTGTGCTGGAGAGCCACGACCAACCAGGAGGTGCCGCTCACGCGTTCGACATTAAGGGGTACAAGTTCGACTCTGGTCCTTCGCTGTTTTCTGGCTTCCAATCTCGGGATCCTCAGGCGAATCCTCTTGCACAGGTAATCTGATTTCCATCACTCTAAGTTGCCCCATTTTGTCTTTAGCATGAATCAAGTGCAGATTGTTTATGTTTATATGGCCGCTTTTCCATTGGTATACTCCTGTGTTGTTTTCGCCTCTGGATGATATTAATAGGTAACGACATTTTCTCATGTATCAGGTGTTAGATGCATTAGGAAAGCCCGTTCCGTGTGCTAACTATGACTCCTGGATGGTGTACATACCAGAAGGTGAATTTTTGTCTCATATTGGTCCGACAGAGCTTTTCAAGGTGGATCCTTCTTTTCCCTGTGGTTTTGTATATCTATAGCATCATCCCTTGGACTTAGCTTTAGCGCATCTATGAATATATGAATGTCGTTTCAGTTTTAGAAATGTTACCGGACCAATTGCCAAATTCATCTGTCTAATTGAAGATTGGACAGAATGGTCATTTATCATGTTCTGCTTAATATGAAACAGATATGCCGATAGCCAGACAGCTGAGCCCAAGTTAGTTTAAATCTAATGGTGCTCAGTTGCTGAGGATATGGATGCTAACGTGGAAAAAGCTGGTCATCCCTTTTTGATAGACAATAAGGCAGCTTAATACAGAGTCCTTAATGCCAAAATGATTTATGATGTGAGGCATCGTGGTGCGAATATCAAGGGGAAAGAATGTCTTTACATAGATTTCCCAGATGACACTAAGTGTTTGGCGTCAGCTGAACAGAATTAACTTAAACAATGGAAATGGTTGCTGTGGCAAAAGACAATTACCAAGCTGTTATGACGAAAGCATTCATTGAGCAGACTGCCATGGCCGAGAATGTGAAGATTGTCATTTATTTTAGGTACACTGAAGAAATGGACATGCATAACCTAGATAACTTATGAAGGAACTTTTAGATACATGTAGTGGTAGGAAAGTAGGGAAGTCTTGTCTGGATTGAACATTACCTCATGAAAGTCTTGACAGATCTCCAGTCAAATTCAGGGAGCGTCATAATCTTCCTCCTAGGCTGAATTGGATATATTACAAACTCAGGGAACATTCAAAAGAGACCGCTGTATACATAGAATTGACTAGTATTCTAAAGAGAAAAACAGTATTATTGCTTCATATGTTCTTGTAAGAATTTATGTGGGTCCACTGATGGCAATTTGTGAGCCTGGTAATATTGTTTCTGTTGTTCTTCAGTCAATGCCCATGATGTTTTAAATTTTATAGTATGTTTCTGCTTATGCTTTTAATTAAATCTTAAATCCAGGACCTCGAGAAGTATTCAAGTCAAAATGCTGTGCAAGAATGGAAAAGCTCATGGTTTCTCCTGTTCTATTCTGTCTCATTTGTAAAGAAAGAACAGGATGGCTTTGTAGATTTAAACAGCAAAAGAAGATTTTACAACGGCTTATAAGCAAAAGTACTCATTATTGACGTTGACCCCACTATGAGAAGTTAAAGTAAATTGGAACCTCTGAATTTAGTGCTCGTTTTACAAATTATCAGTGACCATTATGATATAACGGTACTCTTACTCTACACTTTATCTGTAATGAACGTGTTTGTTTAAATTTGAAGTACGGGCATCTTTTTCTGTTGGTTCGCTGCAATTCATCTTTTCTTACGTAATATGAATTTGCAGGATGCAGTGCTTCCAATGTCTGCAGCTGTGATGGCTCTACCTCCTCTATCTGCTTGTGGTGATTTGGGTGTCCTTTCCACCACTGCTGCTAGATGTGCTCCTTTCTTGTTGAAATCTCTATCCAAATGGGACCTCAGGGTGCTATTGGTGCGACGAAGCTTCTTAGACCCTTCTCAGAAGTCATTGACTCACTGGAACTAAAAGATCCTTTTATAAGGAATTGGGTGGACCTTCTCGCCTTTCTTCTTGCGGGGGTGAAATCTAGTGGTATACTCTCAGCAGAGATGGTAACTATGATGTTTTTAGATATTAAAAGGCTCCTAAGATTGGTCATTGTTATCCTTGGGATGTCCATATTCTCTTTCACGAACTTATTTGATACAGGTTCGGCTTGTGTAACTAATTCCGTGCGAATAACCTACTCCTGTTGTGACAGTATATGAAATGACTGGCCCTAGTCCTCTTTTGAGAGTATTTTCTGGTAGTTATATAGATTATGGTCGATTGATTTGCAAACTTTAAAACCTCAAAACATGCACCTTGTTGCTCAGTAATTTAAATCTATAGCTACTTGATAAAATTTTAGAAGTTCAGTATCTGTTAGTGAATAATTTAGGAGGATAGTTAATCATTTGGAGATTTTATATTCTACCACATTATGCAGTGCTGTGAGTTGCTTTCAGGTCTTGTTTATTATCTTGCAAAAACTACAACTCTAGCAACTTCTTTAGTAAATAAACGATGGGGTGGTGATCAAATGGTTATGTTGAATCCCGATGTTAACAAGAGAGATTTTCTCCTTTCTATGCAATTATTCCTGCTGTCCTTAACTGATTAATTTCTGAGTTCTTGCATGTGACCTCTACTATTTGAAGTTGCTAGCTGGCTGGTTGTTTATCAACAAATTGCTTGGATGCCTGAAATATGTATCTTACTTTTGTTTTACCTTACATCCACCCTTCTGAGGAGGTGACACCTTATATCTGTAATTTTCAGGTATACATGTTTGCTGAGTGGTACAAACCTGGTTGCAGTCTTGAGTACCCTCTTCATGAAAGTGGAGCTATTGTTGATGCCCTCGTCGGGGGAATGCAAAAATTTGGTGGATGGATTTCTCTCAGGAGTCACGTGGAAAAGATTGTTGTTGAAAATGGTCGAGCCAGGAGTCAAGTTAAGAAGTGGTCAAGTGAGTGGACTTTTTAGGGAAACTTCAAGGTTTAAAAATTGTTTTAACTGGATTTTATCATAAGATCAACACAAATTAAAGAACTGCATCTCTGGATATTGCAGTTCGTGCGTGCTAAGAAAGCTGTTGTCAGCAATGCATCTATGTGGGACACTATAAGTTTTTTACCTGAGGACGTTATCCCGAAGTTGTATTCAGATAGGGTTAAGAGAACTCCAAAATTTTAGGGGACAGTTTTCTCAGTCCCACTTGGTCCGTCTGCTTTATAATTTTGCAGGATGCTGGATGTCTTTTTTTCTTTTTGTACTTGCTCAAGCATTAAACAATAAAGGGAAAAAGGTTTTGGCGTACATAATATAGTCTCTCTACACTTCATACTCCGTAGGTAACCACGCGGCAACATGTTGCACACTTTACCGAGTACTCTAATGCATCCGCTTAATTTCTTGATGATGCATAAGTTTCCAATCCAAATCTCTCGAGGGCTTTACTTTTATGAGTTTTTGTTGTCGTCAGGTTTGCTGTGCTTCTTCACTCTCACACACTGAAGCACAATGGAATTAGTGCGCACGCGTGCACAGAGAGAGACAGAGAGAGGCAACGTACTGGAGATGTTTCTGGCAATAGCACCTCACGTTCCTTGCTATCTTAGGGTCTAATTATGAGTTTCTTGTCCCGCTTAATGTTTGGATTCTTTTTTTATTGGAGGCTAGTCGCTTTATTTTGTCTCTGTCGTTACAACATTTAATTTGTCTGTGAAGTTTTTTAGGAAATTTGTTCCTTCTCAGGGTGAGTGTAAGGATTTAGGAATTCATCACATAGTTGTGAATGACAAAACTAGAGGCCCAAAAACATGAGATCAAATAGATCTTGTTTTGCGATTTTACACTCCATAATCTTTCTCCCTTCAGTTTTTTTTTTTTCTTTTTTTTTGGGCTTTCTCGCTAATTTTACACAAACACAAGTGTTGCCAAAATCTAGTTAGGATAAGTATATTAGAAGTCTTTAAATTTGTTACGAAAGTGCTATTACGTTCAAAAAATTAGAAAAAATGCAATCAACTTTTAAAACTTGTCAAATTAATGTAATGAAGTACTTTTGTTATTTCGACCAAAAAAAAAAAAAGTACTTTCGTTAACTCCCTTCAACTTTGTTAATGGAAAATACTAACACAGATTTTTTTATACTATTTTCTCTCTTCTACATGGTGATTGTGTGGCTAAAACGATGTTGTTTTGATTCAAATTTAATTTTTAATACAAATTTTATTTAAAAATTTAAAAATAAGCTCACTTAAAAAAAAAAAGGAAAAACAGTTTTCTCAACTTTTTTTTTTTAATTGAGCTAATTTTTAGTTTAATTTATGTAAAATTTGGACTAAAAAAACAAGATTAGGACCAAAACGGCGTTATTTTGGGCTTATGCTTCTTCAGTCACATCATCATCACATAAAAAAGAAAAAGCAAAAAGCAAAAAACCATGTCAGTTTTTCCCATTACCAAAAATAGACGGAGTTAATGAGATCACATTGCGCCGATTTGACAATTTTAAAGACTCGATTTCTCTTTTTGTAGGTTTTAAACTTAATTATAAATTCGTGATAAGTTTTAGAACTTTTAGCATATCTATTTCAATCTAATCTAAAAGCGAGTCAATAAGAACTTGACTAGTCTAGAGCTATTCACAAGAAATATGTTATATTTCGTGGAGTTCGGTTAGTTGTTGTTCCTAAGAATTCATACATAAATAATCATCGTTTCGTTTTCCCTCAACACTGTCCTTGGCTGCGCTACATGGAACGTGAAGATGCTAAGTACAGAATTTGCCCCTCCTTTGCTCGTGTACCCACCTCACAAAGTCGCTTAAATCTATATCCAAGCTCCCTCCTTTGATTGCATTCCGAGCCACACTTCTCATCTCCTTGTCTCGAACCTCTTGGGGGCAGATCCCCGCTCAATGGCTCGGCCAAAACCAGAGCCAACTCCGCTGCCTCTGGTGTCTTCTCTGACCCTGCGCCTACTCCGAATTGCCATGCCCTATTCGTCCACCAGCAGTTTAGCTTTCACGAACTGCTCTGCGCCCTTCAGCCATGTTGGCATAACCATTGTTGGAGAAGGAGAGTTCACATCATATTCATATGTTGTCAATTTGACATTCTGCTCAATAGGTATAGCAGCTGGCTTGCATCCCGATAATCCAGTATCCGATATGATTTCCAAGGCAAATTTTCTCTGACTGAGACAAATTCCCTCATTGGATCGAGCTATCTCAATACTAAGAAAATATTTGGGAGGTCCCAAATCCTTAATATGAAAGGTCATATGCAAATATTCCTTGAGTTTCTGAATTGCGACATCATCATTTCCGATAATAAGTATATCATCGACATAAATCAATAAGTAGATTGGTGAAGTACCTTTGGTCCATGTGAACAATGCATAATCATATTTGGAATGTACAAAACTTGCATTTGTGAGTGCTGCAGTAAACTTTGCATACCATTGTCGAGAAGCCTGTTTGAGTCCATAGAGGGATTTGCAGAGATGACATACTCGACACTCCCCCTGTCTACGTAACCCCGGTGGAAGTTCCATGTAAATTTCTTCATCTAGGTCTCCATGAAGAAAGACATTGTTCACATCCATTTGATGTAAGTTCCAATTACGCATTGCAGCAACAGATAGAAAAGAACGAATAGTCACTTCTTTAGCAACAGGAGAAAAGGTCTCATGATAATCAAAACCTTCACGTTGCGTAAATCCTTTAGCGACTAGTCGAGCTTTGTACTGCTCAATCGAACCACCTGCCTTATATTTTATTTTGTAGACCCATTTGCAGCCAATGGGTTTTCTGTGAGAAGGCAGGGGAACAACATCCAAGTGTCATTTGCTGTAAGAGCAGCTAATTCTTCCTTCATAGCTTTTTGCCATTGAATATCACGCACCGCTTCCTCATAGGAAGATGGTTCTTGTTCTTCAGATATTCTACTAATACAGCGTGTGTGCTCTGGCGATAATTTAGTGAAGGAAACATAAGAGGACACTGGATATATTGCGTACTTGGTGTTTCCAAGTTTGGACAAATATAGTCTTTTGTCCATGTTGGAGGTCGCACCTCTCGTCTCGAACGCCTGGGCATTGGAACGGGTGTTTGTTCAGCAATTGGTGATGAGAAGGACCCATTATCATTTTGCTGAGGTGATGAAATGGTGGATCGATTCATCACAGGGGAGGACCCATAATCCGAAGATCCGGTAGGTAAAACAGGGGATTCGACGGGTGCCACTACAGGGCATGATCCGAGCATGACTGATTCGGGGCAACCCAAAAATATTGTGGCTGCATAGATATATCTTCCACTGATAAGAATTTTCGATGATTCAATGTTGATATTGACGACTCATGTGCAGATGCCATCTTCTAGAAAGGGAATACATCTTAAGACAACATCTCGGCTAACAAAGAAGCGACCTGTAGATATCTCCATAACGCGATAACCTTCAGCAAAGCTGGATATCCCATAAAGATGCATTGAAGAGCACGAGGATCCATTTTATGATGACGTCTCATATTTGTCACATAGCAAAGACAGCCAAATACCCGAAGATGATCAATCGTCGGTTCTTTGCCAAAAAGCATTCCAAAAGGGGTGCATCCTTTTAATATTCTAGTTGGCATGCGATTAATTAAATAGGCTGCCGTGACCACACAATTTTCCCAAAAACATTAGGGAATGGAAGCTTGATATTTTAGTACTCGGGCAACTTCTAAAAGATGTCGATGTTTACGTTTGACAACACCATTCTGTTGGGGAGTGTATGCACAAGAACTCTCATGGAGTATTCCTTGAGATGATAGAAAAGATTGACATTCATGGGAGAAAAATTCACTGCCATTATCTGTTTGAATCCTTTGAACTCCTTTATTGAACTGATTTTGATCATGGACAAGAATTTTGACAAATGTGAAAAGGTCTGACTCTTGGATTGCATGAGGAATATCCAAGTAGCACGGGAGTAATCATCAATTATGGTGAGAAAAAAAGGGGATCCATCATGGTGTGGTGCATGGTAAGGACCCCAAATGTCCATATGAATTAATGAGAAGGCATTGATGGCATGAGAGGTGCTATTTTGAAATGGTGCTCGTATTTGTTTTGCCAGAGGGCATATCTTACAACTAGGACAAGGAAAATGAGCACTATGACCAAGACGCTTATGAGAAAGGGAAATTTTATTTCTAGTGATAGCATTACAAGACATAGATAAATCAGAATTTCCCGAAAAATTGACCCAAAAGTAGAGCCCTTGTTCCATTCTATCCAAGCCCATCAGTTTTCCGGTTGAAAGGTCTTGAAAGGAACAATTTTCAGAATTGAAATTGGCTTGACAATGATTGTCCTCACAAACTTTGGAAACTGATATGAGATTAAATTCGAACTCAGGAATGTACAGCACATTTTTTAGGACAATATTTTTGCTAAGGTATACAGTCCCAATTTTTCTGACATCAATGACAGTTCCGTTTGGAAGACGAACAGATATAGAGGATTCAGGCTTTGTGTGGACATCATAAAATAGACATTAATTGCAAACTATGTGGTCACTGGCGTCTATGTAGCACCGATACGGATATGCGACACGTGACACGACACGCCGACACATCATTTCTTAAAAATAGAGAATTTCGACATGTTCCGACACGTTTTTATATATAAATACATAAATAAATAATTTAAAAAAATAGCCTATAACTAAATTACACGAAAAATATTAATTTAACATTTGTTAATATCATTCATTATTTTAATTTGTTACAATAATACATAAAACTTAGAGGAAAAAAACATTGTTTAAAGAAAAATGCTGAAATGATATTTTTAAATTTCTTTATTTATCATATATAGCATTTTTTATTACTTCTTTCATAGTAAAAGACTTTTGAAAAAACTAAAACAATTCTAAAAAAACAAAACTGAAAAAAACAAAAATTGACCCCATGCGTGTATATTTATAGCATTGTTTATTACTTCTTTTTTGTATATTTATATTTTGACCCCTCAAGTATTAGAAATTTTTAAAATTGACCCCATACGTGTTGGAATCACGTATCGGAATTCCGGACTCGCGTGTCGGAGAGAGTTGATGTGACACCCCCGTAATGGCCCCCAATCCGTTTAGGTCGCCACAATTCGCTTACCTCTCTCTTACTTGACCTGAAGGTCTATCAATTTTGGGGGTTTATAACTTTTAGATCGGTCCCTGCGCAATTTATAAATATATAGCGGAAGCGAAATCACATCTCCCTATCCCAAAATTAGAAACGATGCACACCTACTAGACATTTTTATAAGTCAAAGTCGAACACTTTTATTTACATAGACTTGATAGACAACATCGGTCGGTACATCAAAATTTACCATGGTTTTCTATACCTGGCTTCATAACAAAAGATAACCCGACCTCCCTTTTTACTTTCCTTTCCATGTAGTCCTATACAAAGGTCTATCAGTCAGTGTCGGTAGTCCAAAAAGCTTCATCTGCTACCCATCACACATGATCACACCCAGCCCGGTCCATCGGCTGGCGGTGGCGGCAACATCCCTAGCATGATCCCATCACGATGAATGTGCACCGACAAAAACTCCTGAACCACGGGACCATCAGGCAATCTGACGTCATACATGACTAGAACCCGTACTCGGATGAAAACCAATCCTCGAATCTCGACATGAGCGTCTCGAACACATGCACTCAACGTCGACTGGGACACCGTAAAAAGTACTGCGAGTGACAGGCAGCAGAGGCATTTTTTAATTTGAAATGTTAGTCCCCAAACGGGGTGAGTACAGCCACTCAGCAGTAAAAGATTCATCAAACTATATCAAGCGGTACTATCAATATCTAGACTCATGCAGGATAGACAAAATCAGGTAGTCAAGGGATAAATATGCATCAAATTCATGATATTCTTTAATGCAATGACCAAATGCAATTTCAAAAGAATCAACATGCATCATGTCTGGTTACACAAGTCTCGATCATAGGGCCAAATTATAGTGACACGTCCCATTCCATGCCATACAATTCAGTCCCATAACCAGATCACACGCACATAGCAGGATCATCCATTTTATCATTCAAAAAGTTTAATCTCCCGGAGGACTAATGTTTGCGTTCCTCCGGGCATTCGCATCCACCTTGGCATCGCGAAAGCCTCCGGCACTCAGCCACTAGGGCCACCGGGCATCTGGAGCATATCACACCTCCAAGCGTCTCGTACCCCACTCGGCATCACGAGGAAATCCTCCGAGGCTCACCATGAGAATGGTTACCCCGGCCCTCCGGATTTACGTACTGACTAGCATACAACCGGGCATCTCAAAGCTCCCGAGGAGAAACTTCCGGCATTCAGCCATTAAGGCCACCGGGCATCCACAAGGCATCGACTCATTCGATCCTTTGGGCATCCCGACTCCCGGGGCATCATCGACCCAAGGGTCCAACGGTAACAATTAGCATTTTCATTTCCCAAAAACATTTTCAAAGCAATGACTAAATGTCCCTTGGGTCTCATCAAATCTCAATATTTCATGATATGCTAAATGCCGATATCATCATGCCACGTAACAACCCAAGATGCATTCACTTTTGAAACAAGTTGAGTAAATTTGGAGTGAAGACAATTCGAAAATCAGGATGCACAGTTTTAGTAAAGATTTTGGAATAATCCTTAAATGAACTCAGAAAATTCTAAAATTTTAATATGTTAAATTAGAGACATAGATTGACATTTTCCGTGAAGAAACCTAAGTCTATATCTCACTGTATTAAGAGTAGTAATCGCCGTAATCTTTACTAGCATCCTGTAATAGTTTTCAGATTCAACATCTACAAGGAAAATTCGTCTCACTGACTAAACCTCATCCATTTATTCTCAATTTTTGGTATGTTATTCCTAAGGATGTGTCCTATAACTTTCATTAAGGATTTGAGGTCCAATTCTATCTAGATAAATACAGAAAATTCGAAGAATCATCAAAGGTCAGGCCGTTTTCTACAGAACAGTATTTCTGTTTTAAAAAGAATTGTTTCTATCTACACGTTCTTGTATTCATATAACTATAACTATGAGTTAAACTCAATCTACTAGATGTTATCTTAAATAAAATGATTCTATTCCTCATCTTCATCTCTAGAGATCAAAGCGACACAATATAAATGACTTTCTATCCATGTTCCTCTAGGACAGAAAACATCTAATGCCTTTCTCTTCATTTCCGGCTCAATCATCATGTAGCATCTTGACACACTTACACAGCATCCATGAGTGGTCATAGTACATTTTCTCTCACCTAGAATCCTTCACAACTCGGTACAAAGCACATACTTGCACCTCAGCTCTTATCACTCAACATGCATCACCTTTTCTTCACTCGGCACACACCATCACCCCTTACTCAACAATCACAGCTCACTCACACTTAAATTTCAAGACACTCAAGCCTCAAATGCATCATGAAACATCATATTCGGACCTTCTTCGGTCTACTTGCACTTCACTAGATAATCACAGCATGTATAACATAGATTAATGAACTTCTACTTGCCTCAAGTCTTCCTACTCGGTTGCTAGCCAAAAACAGGGGTTCGAGGTCTCGGCTTGGCTCAATCGGCGACGGGGATCGGCGGCATTGATGGCAGTAGCTCGGACACAGGCACGGGCGGAGGGCGGCCTTCCTTCCTTCTCTGCCCTCACTTGCTCGGACCACTCGCTGGTCACTCTTGCTCAAACCCTCTCTCTCTCTCTCACTTGCTCGCCCGCTCACTCTCGGTCTCTCTCTCACTTGCTCCAACCGAATGCTTTTGCTTCCTTTGGTTAATTAATTTGCTAACTTTTTTGCATGCAGGTGACAAGTGGCTTCAAGGAAAGGACAAGTGGAAGAGGGGCTGAGTGGCATTTCCCTTCTCTAGTTCTCTTCTGCCCCCCTTTCTTTCGGTCGACGGCTTGGAAACTCCTTGGGCCTACTTGGGCCCGAAAATTTGAGGCCAAAAATCCAAATTAAGTGGCCCATAATCTTAAAAAATAAGCCCATAATTTCTGTATAATTATTAGGCATTTGGTTTCCACAGAAATTAATTTGATATGCCCATAGCAAATTTGCATCATATACAAGGATATAACCAAAGTTCTTGCATGCAGTCCAACTCCTCAAAATTTTATTCTTAAATTTCAGCATGCATGTTCCTCACGCATGACCAAATTCCATCACTTCGGATCTAAAATAAAATAAAAATATTAGTTGAGCAAAGTCCAAAGATTTTCTTTTGTTGCACAGTTGATCGGTTTGTTGCCAACATATCATATCAATCCACCAAATAAACAAATACGGATTACTGCCCATAATTGCTACCAATGCCATAGTTTGATGATACTTCTATCGATTGGTCATGACCATCACCTATCCGAGGGTTCGTTGAAATTCTTGGATGCCATAGTTGACCACGTGTTGGATTTTTCGACACTCGTTGACTGCATGTTGGGACGTGTCGGAGCCTGTCGGACACGTGTCGGAGTGTCGGACACGACACGAAGGCTCCCGGAGAATGTCGGTGCTACATAGACTAGCGCCAGTGTCAATAATCCATGTATCAACTAAAATATTCGTAGTTTCGCATAATGAAGTACCTGAAAAATTGGCACTCTTGTCAACTATCCTCAATTGATTTAGTGCCTTCATAATTTGCTCATACTGATCCTGGGTAAGTGGCTGATGAGCTGGATTATTTCCATGTGCAGATACCTGATAAGCAAAAAATTCTTTCCCTTTCTTTTCTTTGTCAGTAGGCTTACCATGTAATTTCCAACATGTTCCAATAGTATGATGCGGACGACGGCAATATTCACAATACTTACCCTTGAATTTAGAATTTTGTCCTCCCCCTCTATATAATTCAGCACCATAGGGAAGCGAATAGGGGCCGTCCGATCCATGTGAGCGGCACTGATTTGGACTGCCGGATCGCACAACATAAGAGCCATCGGATCCATAAGCGCGGCGTTGATCATGGCCGTCGGATCGCGCAGCATATGGGCCGTCGGATGCTCTTCCACACCTGTAATCCCAACCGTCAATTCGGAAAGCATGGGTACCGTCCGATCCCTGCTTCTAATCTTGACTGTTGGATCGGTAAGGTCTAGGGTTCCCAAAGAAGTCTTATTCTTCCTCTCCTCCTTCTGTTAGTCGGGCGTTTCCTCCTGAGCACGACCCAGAGCTACTTCCTCACAATGACGCGCGAAAAACGGCGTGGGAGCGGCCCAAGTGCTTCCCGGGCACGATGCTCTCTCCTCCCCTCCCTTGTCCGGTGGTTGCAAGGCGCTGGTTTTCTTCTTGGACAGCAAGTTGAAAAATGCGATCGAGTGGCGGCACTGGCTCCATGGTGAGGATCTGTGAGCGGAAAGGTGTCCAATTACCATTTAGGGCTAATAAAAAGCGAGTTACTTTCTCCCTTTCCTTAATCTCTTTGTATTGCTTGATTGTTGTCTCTGGGCCTTCGAGCTGCTCCTCCGCGGCTTCGAGCTCGTTCCAAAGGGTTGATAGGTAGTTGAAGCAAGCGGTAACTGAGAGGTTCCATTGCTTCAGTTCCTCGAGGGCTTGGGTCAAAGAAAAAACTTTAACCCGATCAAGTTTGCCATACAATTCTCTAATGTTTTCCCACATCGTTTTTGCATCTTCTATAGGAGGAAGTCCGGCGGCGACCTCTGCCGTCACACGTTCTGATCCGAGTTCGTACTAAGTGGTTGCACCTTTGCCAGTGGCGTTGCATGCGGTCGTCGGCCGGAAGAGGGACGGATCCATCAAGGAATCCGTCCTTGTCTTTTGTAAGGAGAGCCCGGCGGAAGTCCCTTGCCCATGTCGAGTAATGGTCCGGTCATCCAGAACCCGGCGACCTGCTTTATACTTCACCAGCTGACGGCCCGGAATTGAAGTTAATCACGCTTCAAGGGACTTCCCACATCCTTGATGGATCCGTCCCTCTTCCGGCCGACAACCGCATGCAACGCCACTGGCGGAGGTGCAACCACTTGGTATGAACCTGGATCAGGAACTGTGTGACGGTAGAGGTTGCCGCCGGACTTCCTCCTATAGAAGATGCAAAAACGATGTGGAAAAACATTAGAGAATTGTATGGGAAACTTGATCGGGTTAAAGTTTTTTCTTTGACCCAAGCCCTCGCGGAACTGAAGCAAGGGAACCTCTCATTTACCGCTTGCTTCAACCGCCTATCAGCCCTTAGGAACGAGCTCGAAGCCGCGGAGGAGCAGCTCGAAGGCCCAGAGACGACAATCAGGCAGTATAGAGAGATTAAGGAAAGGGAGAAAGTAACTCACTTTCTATTAGCCCTAAATGATAATTGGATACCATTCTGCTCGTAAATCCTCGCCATGGAGCTGGTGCCGCCGCTCGGTCGCATTTTTCAACTTGCTGTCCAAGAAGAAAACCAGCGCGTTGCGACCACCGGACAAGAGAGGGGAGGAGAGAGCATTGTGCTTGCAACGCTCAGGAAGAACTTGGGTTACTCCCATGGCGTTTTTCGCGCGTCACAGTGAGGAAGCAGCTCTGGGTCGCGTTCAGGAGGAAACACCCGACTAACAAAAGGAGGAGAGGAAGAAGAAGACTTCTTTGGGAACCCTAGAACTTACCGATCCAACGGTCAAGATCAGAAGCAGGGATCCAACGGTACTCATGCTTTCCGAATTGACGCTTGGGATTACGAGCGTGGAAGAGCATCGACGGCACTTATGCTGCGTGATTCGACAGCCATGATCAGCGTCGCCCACATGGATCTGATGGCTCTTATGCTGTGTGATTCGACGGTCCAAATTAGTGCCGCTCACACGGATTGGAAGGCCCCTATTCGCTGCCCTATGGTGCTGAATTATATAGAGGGGGAGGACAAAATTCTAAATTCAAGGGTAAGTATTGTGAATATTGCCGTCGTCCGCATCATATTATTGAAACATGTTGGAAATTACATGGTAAGCCTGCTAACAAAGAAAAGAAAGGGAAAAAATTCTGCTTATCAAGTATCTGCACATGGAAATAATCCAGCTCATCAGCCACTTACCCAGGATCAGTATGAGCAAATTATGAAGGCACTAAATCAATTGAGGATAGTTGACAAGAGTGCCAATTTTTCAGGTACTTCATTATGCGAAACTAAGAATATTTTAGTCGATGCATGGATTATTGATACTGGTGCCAGTGACCACATAGTTTGCAATGAATGTCTATTTTATGATGTCCACACAAAGCCTAAATCCTCTATATTTGTTTGTCTTCCAAACGGAATTGTCACCGATGTCGGAAAAATTGGGACTGTATATCTTAGTAAAAATATTACCCTAAAAATGTGCTGTACATTCCGAGTTCGAATTTAATCTCATATCAGTTTCCAAAGTTTGTGAGGACAATCATTGTCAAGCCAATTTCAATTATGAAAATTGTTCCTTTCAGGACCTTTCAACTAGGAAACTGATGGACTTGGGTAGAATGGAACAAGGGCTCTACTTTTGGGTCAATTTTTTGGGAATTTCTGATTTATCTATGTCTTGTAATGCTATCGCTAG
This sequence comes from Eucalyptus virginea, assembly GCA_014182375.1. NCBI lineage: Eukaryota > Viridiplantae > Streptophyta > Magnoliopsida > Myrtales > Myrtaceae > Eucalyptus > Eucalyptus virginea. The sequence goes on along the minus strand of CM024520.1, from coordinate 3,149,765 downwards.
AAATAAAATTTCCCTCTCTCATAAGCGTCTTGGTCATAGTGCTCGTTTTCCTTGTCTTGATTGTAAGATATGCCCTTTGGCAAAACAAACACGAGCACCATCTCAAAATAGCACCTCTCGTGCCATCAGTGTCTTCTCATTAATTCATATGGACATTTGGGGTCCTTACCATACACCACACCGTGATGGATCCCCTTTTTCTCACCATAGTTGATGATTACTCTCGTGCTACTTGGACATTGGGGGTCCTTACCATAGGCGCATTTAAATACGTGTAGCTGCATTTTCAAACTCTTGCACCATATTTACAAATCAATGTCTTATCCTATTGCTACAAGAATAAGCAAAATTTCAAATGACTAAAATAACAATTTTGTCAATGTGAGGGATAAATAACCAAACCTGAAAGGAAGTTGCTAGCCTGAAGAGAGAAAAACTCATTTATGATGCACTAGTTAGTGCAGTAGCACAATGAAACAGACCTGCAAAAGGTGGCAACAGAAGTGCAATGAACAGGGCAAGTTAGTCATTACAGTTTCCTATAAATTCTCCTTTCTCGAGTATGCTTCTCTTCTAATTGACTCTGCCTTCTTGACATGGATATTCTGGAAAGTAATCCAAAAATGTTTTGCTGCCTAGCGAATCAACTCCGTCGAATAGGAAGCTCTGGACTTCATTCTATGTCTCATGACAAGAGATAAGTAACTGCAATTCTAATATGCAATGGGGATGTAGATGTACGAATTGCTGTAAATGACATTTCTATCTTTGCATGTGTCTCCCCTAATAACCTTTTCAAAACTTCATAACCCGGATCTTTGACTCAAAAATCAAATAAGTTATAGATTGAAAAGGAATCAAAGAAACATAAGAGCAATGGCATACTTTTAGATGCACCTATAACACTTCGCTTAATACTTTAGACCATCAGTGGTAGCACTGGTCTCTGCATGTGCATGTAATAAATAAACTTCGCAAGTAGGCTGTAGATGAAGGTAGGAGAGGAGATGAGTGACCAGATGATTAACCTTTTCTGCTCTCAAAGTCAGATACCGATGCTGCGCTTCACGGTTGGCTATAATTTGAGATGCATCAGTCTCCCTTATTCCTAGGCCCATCAAAACAAGCCAAGCCGAGAAGAAAGCAAAGGTCAGAGGAAATTAAATAAAGAAATATTCTAGCCTAAAAGAAACAATGCAATCCCTTGAAGAGACAATATATTGAGAGACGTACCTTGAGATAATCCACGAATGCATGGTATCAAAAGTCATGCATGTGTTGACTAGACTTAAACCTGGTCCATATGACTATTGGTGAGAAGAATCTCAACGATTCGCCCGTTAATTTTCCACCCCATGGTAAAAGCTGCATAAAGTGGTGTTCAGCTGAAACGTCCAAAAGGACAGGAAAAAAACTAAAAACTCTTTGAATGTTACTATAAAACACAACAAACAACTGACCTCAGCATACTTGAGACATCAGGCCTTCGTAGCACTTATCTTTGTATTCTTTGTGCTTGACGACGTCATATAGAGGGTCAAGGTCCCTGCAGATCAGGAAGCCTTATGTACAGCAATCAAAGTTAATATAGGATTTAAGGGCGATGGGCAGCATTCAGCACCTGCTGACCCTGACTTGATGATAATTCTTTACACCAACCAAGAAGGATATCATTTATTATTTTCTTTCTATATTCAACTATTATAAAAGAAAATTGAAATGCATCACTCCTGTTTTGAGAAATTTAACATTGTTGAAATACACTCCAACAAGATGCGAAGCTCATCAAGGAGCATTACAAATCTCAAGCCATATCTCAAGCCGGAAGTTCACTATTGCACATCTAGCTTGACAAACACTGTCCAGCATACTACGCCATGCCAGTAGGTACTAGATAGTTAGACGTCAAATGTGTGACTGCTCAAAGCTTCTGCAAAAGTCAGCTCGTGACACTCAGGCAGAACAGCTACACCGCAACCCATTTCAACTGTTCAAACACTTTGTTTTATCAGAAAGGTGCTAGCAGGTAATTTCAGCAGAAAAACACGCATGGCCACTAATTGGCTTGCTACACATGGATATCACATGCACATGCACATTTGCTCGAGACATACAGTTGACCATAGAGCACATGCAAAATTACTGAGCACATATAGTTGACCATAGAGCAAGCAACTGCTGTCATTTTCATCAACTCGCGTTGTTTCTTACAACAAGGAATAAGTTAAAAAACAAGAACAAAGAATTATTCTTACAGAACAACTATAATTGTCTCGGCAGCAGTGAAAAAGTTGGCACAGAATATAGGCAGATCATATTCTGGTTCTGGAAACATAGCAAAATGCAAAACCTGAATAGAGCATCTTCAGAAGAACAAAATGAGGCCGCTAAACATCATAGCAAAATAATGCGTTCAAGTAAACTTACTTGAACAACCAATTCCTCCATCAGCACAAGTGGCAAATCTAATTAGAGGAAAAGCTTTACACGGAAAATACTATCTTCCAAAAACATGAAAGTTTCCATTGGTGAAAAAGTCGGATCAATTAATTCTACACTTAATTCAAAAACTATCAAATTCGTACACCCATATGGATCCAAAATTCCTAAAGTTCTAATAACAAAAGAAGTGAAGCCATAGTACCGATTAAGCACAACCGTCCTCTCTCTCAAGGAAATTTCCTCTGACCATCATCTTCTGTAGACTGATTCCTCCTAATTTATGTATCAAGTGGCAATGATGTTAGACAATCATAACTGCGGTCCCTTGCTCCCTTGAATGCTCAAACTCTGGAGCAACCTTATTTTCGGCACTTCACACGACAACAACTCAATCTCTGTTTTATCATCCAGTGGCATCATGGAGCCGAACCTTTCCTAAGGACACGAAGAAGGACAAGCCTTGATTAACCAAACAAACGGCAAATAGAGCAGACGCCCAGAGAGAAAACCAAAAACCCGGCGACAGACATTCACAGTCAAGCATCTCTCTCTCTCTCTCACGCACGCACGCACGCACGCACATACTGAGCAGCATTGTCAGAACTTGAAACGGCGGATAGAAAACGAAACAGTGGAATGCAACGACTACGTCTGGAGTGCCGACACAAGAAGGTCCGGAATGCAACGCGCGACGAGAGGATCGAACTTGAGTTCACCAGCAAACAGCCGCGATGCCAATTCGAACTCCAATTGAGCACGAAGCCCAGTCGTGAAACAATCGCATAACCAGCAAAAGAGAAGGAGACATGCGAGTGTGGAGCGCGGTCTCGTCCAGAGCGAATTGGACGAACTGCCGGTGCGCCAGAGCATAGATGCGAACGGACGGCCTCCAATTTTCCTCGCGTGCAGTGCGTAAAGAGAGATGCTACTGTGTTGGAAATATGGTTTGATATGTTAACCAAAGAAACTGGAGAGGAAGAGGGGGGTGGCCAAAACGGTTAACAAGAGAGGTAGTGGGGTGGCCAAAACGGTTAACAAGAAGACACGATCGAAGCAAAAGACCAATTATCCGGACGCACGATGCTTGTGAAAACGACATGAGCATTCGAAAAATCAACCTTGAAAACAGATCGAGGTTTTCTCCGTAGGGGAAGGGCAAAACAAGGAATTCGCGGTGCCATGTGACTTTGCTTGCATCGCTTGACGATGCAGCGACGCGGCGGGTCCAACCCATGCACCGCAAGAAGGCCGTCGCACGAGAAATAGAGATGGACGTGAGTTGAGTGGTTGCCTAAATTTAAATTTAACGTTTTCCTGTTGATTAATGCTGCGAAAAATTTTAATCTATGTCGATATTCCAGATACTTTTTCTTACCACTAAAAATCTTGAATTCAAGCATTCTTTAGAAAGAGTACTTTTGTTAGGCTGGCACAAATTCAAGGCATTTTGATGTCATGCTACGTATCATTTAGAGGTATTTTAGCATCTCTCTTCCTCCGAATTTTTATCACTCGGTTCATTCAATTAAGCGCTATAAATTTCATTCATTTATATTGTAATTTTCAAGTGACATTTTGAGTTAGGCGATTAATTCCTTGGAGGGCAGGTTAGGATTAGGGCCGTGGTTTGGAATTTTTTAGTCTGGAGTAATCATGTCATTATCGGCCATCTTTTTTAGGTTTTTTTTTTTTTTTTTTTTTTGGTAACGAAAGTTAATTACAATTTTTTTTTGGTTCGCTGAAAAATCCGATCCCCGTTCTATTCCCTCTATGACACGGCGTCAACTCCAGACTTAACGCGTCCAACATCTCCATTTCGTACTGGTCTACATTTGTTTGTGCCCAATTCAACGACATAAAAAAAACTGCAGACTCTCGGGTCTGATTTAGTTACTGTTTCGGCAGTTGTAGGTCATTAAATTCGTTAATTAGGTTGATAAAAGTATGTGGTAAAGGTGACCGACTCTATCTTTTATTGTGGCACTTGTTGGATTATACACCTACTGGTGATCTTGCTCCTCAATAGTATTTACTATACAAAGCCTTTCGTATGTCTATGAAATTTTGTACAAGCCTTTCTCAAGCCTCCTAATCATGTAAACGGGTCGTCGCATATGTTCCATGAACGGCAGGCCGAGGGATATTTTTCTTTCTACTCGCTAGCTTCATCGGTTCATTGATCTTTGTTTACTATTTTTTTTTTTTTCGGCCATCCACTTACTCATGTGAATATAATTAATGGTCGATATCTTTTTGTACGACAAGAAGAGCACCTTCAAATCAAGTACAATCCCGATGCGTGGAGTATCTTAATCAGGTTGAACATGATTTTTTGTTGTTGTTCAGTTTAATAACAAGGTTAGCTTACACTTAGATTGCATTTCTTATTCTAACATGTCAGCATCCGCACACCTCATTTCCCTCGTTCGTAGTTAAATATTTTCCCCCCCAATAACAAGGGAATATGAGAGGCGAAGGTTGCTGCATATTGAGTGGTTTTATGAATTTCGTGCACCAAATCATTTCTTCTTTGCTTTTTTGTACTTGTCTCGTATCTAGGTTAGCACTAAATAGCACGTCATTCTCATTTAGTCCTCAACCTTTCTAAATAGAGCTTAGAATTATAGCTTTTATTATAATTTACTTGTGCTTATTCCATTGCATCTAAGCACAAATTTGATCAAACAAGAATTTAACGGGTTTGATGATTTGGTTGCTCTTATATATATAAACAAAATACTCACGGCTTTTCCGTCAAATAGAAAATACAAAATTAATACCACAAAAAGTCTCAAATCGATATATTTATGCCACATTTACCTCAAGTTAACTTTTATGTCACAAAACATCCCAAATTAGCATACACATGCGGCATTTATAACAAACTAGTGCGCTCATGCTACATTTATCCCTAAAAAATGAAAGATTTGCCACAATTTGAGGAAAATAGGGCACAAAAATATCAGTTTGGGGGTATTATGTGGCACACCTAGAATGTTCTATAAAGTTTGTTTGGAGATAATGTAGTATGTTTGTACCTGTTTTGAGTTTTTGGTGTTACCAGGCGAAATTTAAATAAAGCATGTTCAAGATCGAATGAAAAATAAAGTGCAAAACAATTAAAAAACTAAAAATTACATTAAACCCACGCTAAGTATATGAGCCCTTGTTGGAGAAATGAGCCAAATTTGGATAGTTATACAATCGTGGCCAGTTACTTGGTCTTTGTTGTAGGGACATAATCCATATATCTTGAAGTTAGTGCTAGAAAATAGAAGGACAATATTTTTGAAAACCTTAAACTGGTACATATGTGATAAGTTTATCAAAAATTAATATTTTGACTACAACAAACTCTAAACTAGTATTAACGTATGACAAATTTATTTCAAACAACTATTAAAAATAAAAAAACTGGCATACTTGTAACAAATTTACTCCAAACTAATTTTTAAACCTCTAAAAATCTCAAACTGATATGTTTGTGATAAATATATTCTTCATTAAATTGGATTAATACCACAAAATTGGTATAACTTTGACAAATGGAAAGTAAAATCCCAAATTGCTATATTAGTCAATTGTCACGTGCCATCCAATTCAGTAGTTTGATAATAAAATTTAACAGAAATTATCAGAGAATAAATTTGTCTTAAGCATACCAATTTAACTTAAAATTATCAAAGGCATACCAATTTGAGATTTTTGATAGTAAAAAAATTAGTTTGGGGCAAATTTATCATATGTATACTACTTTGGGATTTTTCGTGATATTAACCCTTATTTAATGTCGAAAAAGTGATTGTCTATGGACAAGCAAAAAGAACCTCGATTGTTTATATTAATAAATAGCTTATAGTCATCACTATTCACTGCTTGGGCCGGATAATCTATTATCGGATCACCTTATCTGTCACGCCATTGATTGATTAATGTGTATTGCATATGATCACCTCTTGCTTGAAGTCAAAGGTATTGTTTTGGGGTAGCTCGGTCCATTTCGAGTCTCACTAATGATCTATTTCGGGTATTCAGTTGACATCGGAGCGTGATCTTCCGACCGTTGGGTCTGTGTCCGAAAACGTTCTTCCAATCTTGTTGTTCCTTCGATCTTTGTCGCAACTTTTCGAGTGCCCCAAGGAGTTAGACACGCTTACGACCACTTCAAACTAGGCGACGCGTCACAACCGTGCGACAGTGTCGTGTGGAAGGGTAAGAGGAGACCTACAAGGAAAGAAGCCAAAAGGGGAATACCTTCATGGGGGCCATGTACAGGCCAGATTAGGTCATGGGTTGTTTTATTAATTGCATTAGCCCCCAAGCTAATAAAACCACACAAAGAAACAAGTCGATTTTTTTTTTTTTTTTTTTTTTTGTCGATCTTACTCTAATCCTACTCTAACACTCACTTTCAGACTTTTACCATGCCTCTTTGTAGGACGTGGGAGTCGAAACCCACTCCTAAAATGAAATCATCCCCATCTCAATCCCCCATGAGAAGGTGAGGATTTGAACCCCCCACCTCTCCTTTCCAAGTTAGAAGGGTGGCCACTGGAGCGAACCTCTAGTGGTTAAAACAAGTCGATTTTAAAGCAGAAGAAACTCTCAAAATTTAGCAACGAAATTGATCCAGATGCATATCACGAGCAAATCTTGTCACGCCCCGATCCTTGGGCATGCACACATCCTTCTCAATTGGTCGATTTTATAATGCGATATCCCAGGACTATGTATCGCCGACCCTTTCATTTATTAAGCACATGCGGAAGCAGTTATAAATCCCCAGACAATAAATCAATGGGATAGAAAAGTAGGGCCATATTTTTCATATTGAAACTTATAACCAAACTTTTATACAAAACGCAAACCAAAGTACTTCACAACTTTTTACTCTATCTCTATTCACATCAAAATGAAGATCTCAAAAGAAGATAGAATCTCAGTCCATCAGAGCCGTACTCAAGGCCCTTCTCGGGATTATCTTCTTCTTCCAAAAATTCTTCTCCTCAGGTTTTACCTCCGAGTTCTCCTTCCTAGACTCCTCCACCTCAGCTCCTCATCGGGGTCCTGAAATGTTTTTCCCAAACCGGGATGAGACTACATCTCAGCGAGTTCTACCCCACTAAGGCCCGATTAGTAAACCATTATACTATAGGCTGCCTATACACGCACAGGGCAGAAGACGTACCTTGGCATCAGTCTCAACCTGCAATTCAAGGTTATATACAGATACTTCATATATCTCCAAGCACAATCGGTCAAATCATAGTTCAATCGACTTAGTCGATTACATGTCAGTCGGACCATTTCTAGATTGATTCGATTATTCCATCTCAATCCCCAATTACGAATCATGATCCTCAGATCACATCTTAAGCATAGGTGGTAGACACAGTCTCACTCAACAACATTCAATATTTAATGGCTTTACGGTCCTACTCGACTACTTTCGATATCCAATGGCTTTACGGTCCCACTCGACCACTTTCGATATTCAATGACTTTATGGTCCCACTCGACCACTTTCGATATTCAATGGCTTTACGGTCCTACTCGACCACTTTCGATATCGACAATCAATACCCAACGATTTCTCAATGAAATAATTAACAACAACCATTTAGGAATATATCCTAAAAATTCATAATTAAATCAATTCCATACAAATTACAACTCAATTAAATAAATGGACCACGCCACGACGATCAGCAGGAGATTTCGATCGTCAGCCATCTCAATCTTAATTTCCGAAAAATAATTAATTAATTAATTAATTTCGAAAATTAATTAATAAATATTAAAAATTCAATTTAACTCAAAATAAAGCCCAATTAAATAAATGGACTTCACCACAGTCATCAGCATAATTTTCCGGTCACCAGCCATCTCAATTGAATTTTCGGAAAATAAATAAATAATTAATTAATTTCGAAAATTAAATAATTAATATTAGAAATTCAATTTAGCTCAAAATAAAGCCCGATTAAATAAACAGACTTCACCACGGTCATCAGCATAATTTTCCGGTCACTAGCCATCTCAATTGAATTTTCGGAAAATAATTAATTAATTAATTAATTTCGAAAAATAATATTTAAATACCAAAAATTCCACTTAGGCCCGAATCATCAAATTGAAGCCCGATTAGGGGTCGGAAAATTCGAGCTACCTTCATTAAATAGTAGACAATGTCTACTTGCTAAATACACATTCAATTTATCTAATTCGCATCACAATTAACTAATAATCGCTAATCTATTCTAATCTAACCACCTAAACCTAATTAATTAAAACTAAACAACCCTTAAACATAATTAGCCAAACTAATTAGGGATTAGTGAGATTACTCATCGGAATCGCGAGCAAAACGTAACAATCCGATGGGGACTACACGAGGAACGATTCTTCCCAAAGCGACTCACGGATCCGGACCCGGAAACAGACCAAAAGCGGGCCTAAAGCCGCTGGAAACCCACTTTGTGGGTTGTCGTTCTTGGCTGGTCGGAGCTAGTCCGGCGGCCAAAACAGCAAGGCGGGGCCGGCGAAGGGTGAGGGGGACGCCGGGGAGGTCCGGTGGGGTCGAACGGCGGCCGGAGGTGGCCGGACGGGGGCTGGACAGAGGCTGGGCACCGGCTGGATCGCGCGGAGGAGGATGCCTGGGCGCGAGGGACGGCCGGCGGAACGCGCGGCGTTGCGCGAGCGGGCGTCACGGGTGCAGGCCGCGGGACGGGCGGTGAGCGATGGCTTCGGCAAGCGGCTGCTCCTGCTCTTCTTCGGCTTCTGGTTCGCTCGCACGAAGAAGAAAGAAGAAGAGAGAGTGACGAGAGAGAGAGAGAGAGAGAGAAAAGATGAGGATTGACCGGTCAAAAGAAAAAGAGAGAGGGAGAGGTCAGGCGGTGGGACTGTCCGCACGAAGGGGGGAAAGAGGAGAGAGAAAAGAGAGAGACAAAGAGAGAAAGAGAGAGAGAAAGAAAAAAAAAGGAAAAGAATAACACTATTCTAAATTTTCTTTTCTCCTTCCATTTCCCTTTCTATTTTCTTCCGGTCTTCGATTTTTCCTCCAATAATTTCTTTCTTGAAATTTCGGACTTGGCAATAAATTGATAGATAATGAGACGGTCCTAAAAATGAATTGTGACACGCTCAAATATTCGATTCCCAAAACCGAATTAAATTTTATGATTAAAATCGACCGAACGTGATTTTAGTCCAATCCAACAAATTAGGTAGCTTTTAAGGATTTTACCGCGGATATATCCCTTAACGGCTTCACCCAATAGGTTAGTTAACTCGTGAGTGATCAGCTCAGAGAAAAATGACCATAGGCGCGCCAACGATATGCACATTTCATTTTATCGAAACGGGATCAAATTTCAGGATGTCACAAATCTTAATTGGTCACACACGCCACATCGGCCGTTTAATCTTTTGCTCAAAACAACTTTATAATTCCTTTAACGTGCCTCACTCACCGGACTAAATCCGTCCTGTCCAAAAGCTCAGATCGCAGCACCCTCGATGTCCCGACACGCGCCCCTTCACCAACAGTGGCGGCAACGTGGCGACTCCATAAGCCTTTTCTGCAGAAAGTAAGGAGCCAACAAATTCTCCCTTCAAAAACCACGGCTATTTCTATGAATGCGGATGCCGCAGAGGTAATGGGAAAAATAATGTACTTTAATTAGATTTTACTCAGCCTCTCGAGTAGAAGGGTTTCGACGACGGTCTTTACGTAGGCATTGAAGCACTCTCTGCAGGAATTAGGCATGACATAAGACTCATGGAGCCTCCGACCGTTATCGGTGCGGCGACCCACGGAGCTGGAGATGACAACTTGGGCCGCTCCAAGCTACACGCGGCCAGTATGGTGTGGGTCGCCGCTCTAGCGATTTCTTTGAATGCATCAACTCTCGCAAGAGCGGCAACGAACGAGAAACTACAATTAGAAGACAAGAATGAAGAGAGTACAGCATTCAGTCTTCAAAAATTGAAATAATAAGATGGTTGGAGTAAGTAAAGATGGTTAGATCCGCGCAATTAGGTGACAACAGAATGATACCCATGACGGTTAGAGGTTTTACTCCTATCATGTTACACATGCTGTTTTGTTGGTGATATTTTCTTACACATTCAGGTAAAGTAAGATATACTAATTGAAATAGAACGCGCAATTGGTCATTATTGACATTCGAATTTTGCAACATTTTAAGTATTTGCTCATTTTGCAAAAATATAAAAATTTATAAGAAGATAAAAAAAAATGAATCATAAAAAGTGAAAAATAATAATAAATAAAGTAATAGTAATAAAAGATGCATGAAAGAAAGAGAAAAAAATAATGAAAATGAAAAAATGAAATGAAAGATGAACTAGGAAATTAGACAGAAAATATAATCAAGCCCCGAAGTAGCAACCCCATGAGCTACAATCAAATTGAATCCAGTTCTTGTCTAAAATAGCAATCTACCAAAACTAAACTATAATCAAGTACTCACTAACATCTCCAAACTACATAAATATCAATTAAGAGACACTAAGCTAAATCTAATATTAAGATCTAACTATTTAATTGAGACTTAATCAAGGCCTAGTGCGGCACTGTGATTTTTCACTTTCCTGATTTTAGGAAGGGTTTTGCATGTAAAAAAATCTCAATTGTTTTCTTCTCTATTTTCTCTTTATATATTCGTGTTTCTAATGTTCCAAGCCACCCTTTTTCCTAGTCACTCTTGAGTACTTGTCTCTGCGAGGTCCGGAACCGTTGGCCAACAGCATCTTCTTGCGGGAGGGTTTGGAGCTAACAGCCAGTGTCTCTAAATTAGGACACATCCATCTCAAGCTTTCCGCCACTTGAGAACTGGTATCAATATCTCCAGAAGTGTTGCACAGGATCTGAAGTCTCAGATGTTTAACATTCCACAATGGAGGAAGCACTTCACTTCTGATTTCTTTTGGAAGAACTAATGCCTAGATATATAAAAAGAAAAATAGCAAGATTTCAATTCTTAGTTCACATTAACATGAAAATACTCAATACAAAATACCGATTTGGAAAAATGTTACTTACCTCGACTTCATTACAGACTAGTGTTAGCGAGTCACAATGGCCAAAATATCTCAAGAACTTGGCAGCCTTGAGATAGCTCCTCCTCTTGTTGTTGACTCTGAAATCCACCTCCAGTCTTGCATTGGCCAATCTTGTCGAATCTCGTGGACCTATGACTATGATGTTGGGGCCATTGTATTCGAACGACACTAGATTAGGAGTTTGGGTCTTTACTCTTATCAGGGAGTTGAATTCAGTCAAGGCGAGGTGCTTGAGATTCTTGTGAGTTATCCTGATGCACTTGGCGGAACGGCTCCCCTTGAGCCTCAAGGTCTCTAGGAGACGAAGCCGTGAGATGACTTCTCTGATTGTCTTGATTGAGAGCACGCACAAATCCAGCGCAAGCTCCCTCAGGTTTCGAGCACCATGTACTTGGAGATTCGACAACTGGGAAGGCCATGACAAATGTCGATGTGTAGCTGAAGGATACGAGGTTCGGGGCTGAAATCGAAATCGAAAATCTGTCATTGTGAAGCATGGCTGTCGCCTCAAAAGTCTCAAGCTTCGATCCGCAGATCAGGAGGTCCCTGGAGCGGAAGCAGCCAATCAGCTGCACAAGTCGGAGTGTGGGGCAACTTAGCATTAGCTCATTCAAGATGTCATCACTCTCGTGGGTTTTGTGTAAGACCAATTCTTCTAAGCGAGACAGCTTTATCTTGATTCCCTGCATTGAGAGATAGCTCACGTGGAGGACAGAGATGGTGTTAGAGACCAAGTCGGGGCATTTTTGATTGTACCATCTTCTATCGGGATAGTCGACGATGCGGCCGAGCGTAAGATCTCGGAGATTGAGCCTCAAGGCAATGTCTATCCACTTAGGCACCACGGAGTTCAACTTGTTGCCTCTCGAAAAGACCAGCAAACTCATTGAGTCAATGCTCAGGTCGTTCTTACCGCGCCGTGTAATGTAACCATCGACATACTCCAAGAAAGTGTCAATGTTGGCATTGTGACTGCCAACGTCTTGGCTCCCAAAGGTTTCTTCATCGAATTCTAGAGCCGAGAGACTATTAAAGGCATGGTTCCAGTCCTTGGAGAGGATGCTCATTTGTGTTGCAACCCTTAAAGGCAAATGTGACATGATTTTTTGAATTATTGGTTGAGGTCAGTAAAAAGTGCCATGGACGGAATCCGATGTATCAACGCGGCCTTTGGAGATCTCTGCCATCTCGTCGTTCTAACAAAACTTCCTGCAATCCAAGAAAGAACAAGAACTCAAGAATGTTATTAACAAAGGAGGCTTTGGATTGTTGAAGGTTCTTGACTTGGAAGGCGTGTACAAGCCCATGCGACTGGAAGCATTATCGTTGAACGAGACAGCCCGGGGTTGAACTTGAACTTGGCTCCATTTACTTTCTACTTAATTTTTTCCCGTCGTTATATAATTTTCTAGCTTTTCAAAGTCAAACTCGAAAGCGAAGCGATGCTTCGAAAATCAAAATACAAACATGGCGGATTGCGACTCCTGTTCCTGTAAATGTTGGATTTATGTGATAGCAAAACCATACACGGTAAAAACTTGAAGCGTAGCTAGAATAGGCCAAAAAAATACTAACGACACCATTGATCGTATATTCAATAACAATCGTGCCATGTCCGGGAATAGCTGCTAAATTTATCGGAAACAAACGAATTACAAAACAATTTATCAAGATTACAAAACACCACACGCCCATTATACAAAACGCCGAAAAGATTTCCGATAACAAGATCAATCAACTTCTTCTGGAGGCTGACTTTACAAGAACAATAAACCATTGACGATGGGTAAGCCAAATTACCTTCAATGGGGTTGCTTTTCCCTTTCTCTTCGATCAAACCAAGAACGCGTTACGAATCGATAAACAGATGATCCTCGTCTCTATGTCGCGCCAACGTTTACGGGCCGATGACACTCTTGCACTCCTTCTTGGCTCTTCAAGAGGCTATTTAGTATTTTTGTGTATGTGCAGAGGAAGAGTGGGGATTTTAAGTCGGTTGTAATGTAGATTAACGAGTGAGCTCATCAATTTTTTGAAATACCTTACCAATCCGAGCCCTGTTAGGATTAGGAGACATGCGAGTGAACTCATCAATTTTTTGAAATACCTCACAGAATTGGAGCCCTATTAGGAGTAGGAGATATAGGGTTGTAACGCTGAGTACCGAGTGAAATTAATTTTTTGAAATACCTCACCCAATCCGAGCCCTGTTAGGATTAGGAGACATGCGAAGGTTAGCTCTGGCTGGAAACTCGTGCGTTACGTTAATGCTAGGTATTTCCTTTTCTATTCTGTTGGTAAATTAAATCCTTAGTTGTTCGCTGTTCGTGTTATCTTATGGACTTCTTATCCCCTAAATAGATGTGCATCTTTGTAATATAAATTTTCATGATATTATCTCTCTCGAAATTATTTACCAATATTACCATATTGCCTCTTAAGTTTGCCTAATTTTCACACCATCTTAACCATGGTGATGGATTTATTTATTCCCCACTCTCTCTCCGGAAATTACAAAAACAATTGTTGGATAACCATGCACAATTTGTATCCTCCTCAAGTTGAACAACTAATAGTAGTATACTACCTTCTTAATAAATTATTTTCTATGACTTCACCATAACATTGTTTCAATCAGCAACATGTTTCAATCAGTGGGTTCCTTTATAAATTAAATTCACTCAAATGAAAGATTAGGATAAAACCGAAAATGAAAAACTAAGAAGATATATTTATTAAATACAGCTTACCCAGTGCTTAGTTTATATATAGATTATGGAATAACAATATATCTTATTGCATCACTTACTCGCGAGTTACAAATTATAGATATAACTTGGATACCAACTTCATTAAAAATAAATAATTATGATTTTCGGATTTGTTCCTCCAATCAATGATGGCCCAAAACATAACCCAATCATATGTGGTGAGAACCGAAGAAAATAAGAACAGAGAAGCCCTCGAGATCTCATTCCATGGATGCGGTGTTCATGTTTCCAAACCGCTCATCAATCATTTTTTCACCCGGAGATCTCATTCATATAACTAAATTTATGGCTTGCACCAAAAGAGACATTAATCTGGTTAGTACAATGAACAATGCCTGCTTCTACAATTATAATGCTAGCTCTAACTGAAGAAGAAGGTGGAGTGGTACGCTAGAGACTAGCCTGTGATGGTACCATAGCCAAAAATTCATCTGTTTCTGGGAATTACGTTAAAGACGATTCTCAAGTACGAGAAATCCTCCTGATCCGGATAGGTCAAAGGTGATGGTCGTAGTTCCTGGCTAAACCTTGATGCCGCGGGGGACATTCTCATGGGATCACACATGTTACCAACACGAAAACATCACATATACTCCACGACCACTGAATTAATTGAGGCCTTGGGTTGCTACTCAAATCAACAGGCAATAGAAAGTTGCTTACAGGAAAGATAGACGCATTTAAATACATGTAGCTGCATTTTCAAACTCTTGCACCATATTGAAAATGAATCAAAGAAACATAAGAGCAACGGCATAATGTTAGATGCATTTATAACACTTTGCTTAATACTTTAGACCATTGGTAGTAGCGCTGGTCTCTGCATGTGCATGTAATAAATAAACTTCGCAAGTAGGCTGTAGATGAAGATAGGGGAGGAGATGAGTGACCAGGTGATAAACCTTTTCTGCTCTGGAAGTCAGATACCGATGCTGCGCTTCATGGTTGGCTATAATTTGAGATGCATCAGTCTCCCTTATTCCTAGGTCCATCTAAACGAGCCAAGCCTGAGAAGAAATCAAAGGTTAGAGGAAATTAAATAGAGAAATATTCTAGCCTAAAAGAAACAATGCAATCCCTTGAAGAGACAATTTATTGAGCGAGGTACCTTCAGATAATCCATGAATGCAGGGTATCAAACGGCATGCATGTGTTGACTAGACTTAAACCTGGTCCATATGACTATTGGCGAGAAGAATCTCAACAATTCGCCCATTAGATTTCCACCCCATGGTAAAAGCTGCATAAAGTGGTGTTAAGCTGAAACGTCCAAAAAGGACAGGAAAAAAAAACTAAAAACTCTTTGTGACATCCTGAAATTCGATCCCGTTTCGATAAAGTGAAATGGGCATTTCGTCGACGTGCTTAGGGTCCTTTTTCTCTGAGCTGATCACTCACAAGTTAACTAACCTATTGGGTGAAGCCGTTAAGGGGCGTATCTGCAGTAAAATCCCTAAAAGCTACTCAATTTGTTAGATTGGACTAAAATCACGTCTGATCGATTTTTAACCACGAAATTGAACTCGATTTCAGGAATCGAATTTTAAGCGCGTCATAATTCCTTTTTAGGACATTGTCTCATCGTTCGTCAATTTATTGACGAGTCCGAAATTTCAAGAAAGAAATTGTCGGAAGAAAAATCGTAGACCAAAAGAAAATAGAAAGGGAAAGAGAAAAGAAAAGAAAAAAAAAAAAAATAAGACCATGTGGTGTTATATTATTTTATTTCTTTTCTCTCCCTCTCTCTTTCTTTTCTCTCTCTCTCTTCTCTTTCTATCTTCCTCCCCCTTCGTGTGGATACCCCCACCGAACACTTCCCCTTGCCAATTTTAAATTGGCTTCTCCCTCTCTCTTTTTCACTTTTGACTAGTCAAAATTCTATCTCCTCCCTTCTTCTTATCTCTTTCCTTTCTTCTTCTCTCTCCTCTCTCTTCTCCCCCATTTTTCCCCCACGTGATCGAGCCCCTCCTTTCTTCTTCCCCTCTTGTTCGTGAAAAACCAGAAGCTGAAGAAGAACGGAAGCAACAGCTCGCGAAGCCGTCGCCGCCGCACCGGAGCCGGACCGCCGCCCGCACCGCACGCCCGCGCACGCCGCGCGCTCCGCCACTGTACCCTTCGCGCCTCGCCGTCCCTGCTGTGCGCCACCCAGCCCTGTTCAGCCTCTGCTCAGCCCTCGTTCCGCCCCGTTTGGCCACCTCCGGCCGCCGTTTGATCTCGCCGGACCTCCACCGGCCTTCCCCCGCGCCTTGCCGCCCTTGCTGCTTTGATTTGTGGCTGTTTTGTGACTGTTTTCAGCCATCGCAGCCACCCCACGAAGTGGGTTTCCAACAGTTTTAAGCCCGCTTTTGGGCTGTTTCCGGGCCCTGAACCCGAGCCGTGCTTTGGGAAGAATTGTTCCTCGCGTCGCCCTCGTCGGACTGATCCGATTTGCGCGCGATTTGGTGAGTAATCTCACTAATCCCGAATTAGTTGGCTAATTATGCTTAAGGTTAGTTTAGTTTTAATTAATTATGTTTAGGTTGTTAGATTAGAATAAATTAGCAATTATTAGTCAATTGTGATGCGATTTAGATAAATTGATTGTGTAATTAGCAAGTAGACGTGGTCTACTATTTATTGGAAGTGTCTCAGGAATTTTCCGACCCCTAATCGGGCTTCAATTAGGCTTTTCGGGCCTAAGTAGAATTTTTGGTATTTAAATATTAATTTTCGGAATTAAATTAAATAATTATTTATTTTCCGAAAACTCAACTGAGATGATCCGGAGAACCGGAATTTTATGCTGGTGACCATGGTGAAGTCCGTTTATTTAATCGGGCTTTATTTTGAGCTAAATGGAATTTTAATATTAATTATTTAATTTTTGAAATTTATTAATTATTTATTTATTTTCCGAAAATTCAACTGGGATGGCCCGTGACCGGAATATTATGCTGATGATCGTGGTAAAGTCCGTTTATTTAATTGGGCTTTGTTTTGAGCTAAATTGAATTTTTAATATTTATTAATTAATTTTCAAAATTTATTAATTAATTAATTATTTTTCGGAAATTAAGATTGAGATGGCCGACGACCGAAATCTCGTGCTAATTGTCGTGGCGCAGTCTGTTTATTTATTTGAGCTTTGAATTGTGCCAAATTGAATTGAATGTGGAATTTAGGATGTATTCCTAAATGGTTGTGGTTAATTATTTCATTGAGAAATCGTTGAGTATTGATTGTCGAAATCGAAAGTGGTCGAGTGGGACCGTAAAGCCATTGAATATCGAAAGTGGTCGAGTGAGACCGTAAAGCCATTGAATTTTGAAAGTGGTCGAGTGGGACCGTAAAGCGGGTGAATATCGAAAGTGGTCGAGTGGGACCGTAAAGCCATTGAAATATCGAAAGTGGTCGAGTGGGACCGTAAAGCCATTGAGTATCGAAAGTGGTCGAGTGGGACCGTAAAGCCATTGAGTATCGAAAGAGGTCGAGTGGGACCGTAAAGTCATTGAGTATCGAAAGTGGTCGAGTGGGACCGTAAAGCCATTGAGTATCGAAAGTGGTCGAGTGGGACCGTAAAGCCATTAAATATTGAATGTTGTCGAGTGAAGGACTGTGTCTTCCACCTATGCTTAAGATGTGATCTGAGGATCGTGATTCGTAATTGGGGATTGAGATGGAATAACCGAATCGACCTAGAAAAGGTCTGACTGACATGTAATCGACTAAGTCGATTGAACTGTGATTTGATTGATTGTGCTTTGAGATATTTGAAGTATCTGTATATAACCTTGAATTGCAGGTTGAGACTGATGCCAAGGTACGTCTTCTGCTCTGTGCGTGTATAGGCAGCCTATAGTATAATAGTTTACTAATCGGGCCTTAGTGGGGTAGAACTCGCTGAGACGTAGTCTCATCCCGGTTTGGGGAAATCATTTCAGGACCCCGCTGAGGAGCTGAGGAGAGAGAGTTTGTGAAGGAGAACTCAAAGGTGAAACCTGAGGAGAAGGATTTTTGGAAGAGGAAGATAATCCCAAGAGGGATCTTAAGTACGACCCTGATGGATTGAGATTCCATCTTCTTTTGTGAACTCCATTTTGATGTGAATAGAGTAAAGTAAAAAGTGCTGAATAGTTGTGAAGTACTTTGGTTTATGCCATGTATAAAGGTTTGGTTGTGGATTTCAATATGAAAGATATGTCATACTTTTCTATCCCATTGTTTTATTGTCTGGGGATTTATAATTGCTTCCGCATGTGCTTAATAAATGAAAGGGTCGGCGATACATAGTCCTGGGATATCGCATTCTAAAATCGACCAAATAGAAGGATGTGTGCGTGCCCGAGGATCGGGGCGTGACACTCTTTGAATGTTACTATAAAACACAACAAACAATTGACATCAGCATACTCGAGACCTAAAGACATAAGGCCTTCGTAGCACTTATCTTTGTATTCTTCGTGCTTGACAACGTCATATAGAAGGTTAAGGTCCCTGCAAACAATATATCAGGGCAGATCAGGACCATCTACAAGACCCGGAAACTTGGGCCAAAGAATCCAAACAATCATCTCTTATTATGAGGACTAATAAGAATAGACTTAAGATTTGATAATCGATCCCATTAAGACACAAGATGGCATGCATATCTTTATGACAACAATGCTACAAAATGCAAAAAAACCTTCAAAAGTAAAACATAACGTTAAAAAGTATTGATACATTAATCAATCTCTTATCGGTAGGGCTTTTCCTCTCACAGTGGGACACGTATACTCAAACGTGGAAAACACAGGCTTGTAGGAAATCTATGTAACTTGTGAGAAGCAATGGCTAACTGAGCCTGAGCGGTTGAGGGCCACCACCAGCCCCTCCAGGTCTGCTGGCGGTGAGAACATTGATAAAATACCATATCACAAATGTTCACAAGTGCAAAAACACGCATACATGATGTGATCAAACTACATAAGACATGGACGGCAATTATAGCTAATGAAATGATCATACACTAGTATCTTTAAGTTGTAATTTCAAAAGTTGAAAAAATATATTCTCTTTCTCAACCTCTGAGAAAGATACTGACTAGATTAGCAAAAAGAAAGAAAGGGAAAGACACTAGTGACAGAAATACAATATGGAGAAACAACAAGGGCTCAGGTTGCATGTATTCTCATGACATAGGCAAGATCAATTAAGAGCCACCGTAACATTCTTCGGAAGATATTCCTTGTATTCTTTTTTATAATTATTAAATAGTACACGATTCATCATTTTCTTAACATTCGTATCAGGGGTTAATCATATGCTAAAAAGAAAAAAGAATCTGAATTGTTCATCATTTTTGCTCTTTGCTGGGATTTCATTGCAATCAATTCGTGTCTCTGGATTGAATTAATCAGCCAATTAATTAGTTTGTCTTGGTGCTTGGTCCCTGGCAAATCATTCTGGCTGGGCAATTCAATAAGTTTGTTGATTCAGGTTTATGTAGTTCTTTGGCAGGGTTGATGAACCGTATCGGTTGTAAAACATGAGCTTCGAATTTGAGCTCCGCGACTTTCTGGAAAAGGTTAATATTCGTCTTTCCATTATACCTTTTCTCTTGCGATTTGATTTTTTTTTTTCTTTTGAGGTTAGCTAGCTTAATGACACGTTACAGACAAATAGTAACAGTGCCAGCAGGACCACAAATTCTCTATTGCCTAGGATGGGCACCCTGAGGATTAATTTTAAAATGTGAAAATTTACTTTCAAATTGGTGAGATACAAGAGCAAATATCAAATGATAGCCAAGTCTTTAAAATGTCAAATGCTAGTTTCAAACGTGTTTAATTTCACATTTCATAATTTTAGAGAAAAGGAATAATAATTTATAAGAATTGCTAAATGAGAAAAATAAATATTAGGTATTCGGAGGATATAAATATTGGACTGTCAATTTTTTTAATGTTTTCTGATCGTGTCCACAACGATTAGGCTTTTTTTATGTGCACATTGAAGAACAAGTTAGTCTCTCATTACGAAAAGAAATTTCACTAGTCTCTTATACTGATTTCTAAGAATTGTTAAATGAGTATAGGATTTGACTTTTTAAACTTCATTTTGACCACCAAAAAAAAAAAAAAAAAAAAAAAACACTTCATACATTAGATTCTTAAACTCGTATAAAAGGAAAATAGTAAGGAAAGTATAATTCTTTAAAATGTGATTGAAAATTGATTTTAAAAAATGAAATAAAAATCAACTTAAATGTAATAGAAGAATTAAATCAACTAAATATCATTTTTCATATTTGTGATTATATGAACTTGGATCATTAATAAATATTTTTCTTTCTTCTTTAAACTTACTTTTAGAAAAAATTTGTTATTTATGGGAACTGATTTCTCAAGGAAACTGGACAATAAAGTCATCTGGTTTCCTTGGGAAATTGTGGGGTGTAGATTGCACCGTTACTCTGGACGAAGCAACGGTTCAATCACCTAAGCAATTTCCATATTATATCACTTGAAAGCAAGTAAAAAGTTAGGCCTAAAAAAAGCAATCAAAGAGGGAATTTTTTGGTCAAATGAGCGTCTTATTCATATAATTTCACAATTGAAAGAACTATACATACTTAACTTGAAAAATTTTCCTTTTAAGATCAATTAATTTTTTACCTGTGAGCGGAGGATCCAATAATCAGATATCAAGGGTAGATCAACCATACACTTGCGTCAAATTATCGAAGATAGTCCTAAATATCTCACTATAGGAGATTCAAAATATCTAAGGAAGTAGACGTATTAATCCTATGAAAGGCCCTTTTTACGGCCTATTTGGATGCACAACAATGTTTTTTTTTTTTTATGAACAACCTAAATTTGCAATTTAGTTAAGTCTAGTGGACACACCAATACATGCTTGCAACGTCCAAGCCATGCATGCAAAATTGTTGAGACATGTTACATTCTTTGTGGAAATTGGAAATTTTTTAAGAGATTCTGTTTGGCATCAGTACTAAGGATATATCAAATGAGATGGTCATTGATTACGAGGGTCATTAAGGCTATATCGCGTTTTTTAAAGCTCGAAAATAAAATACCTTATTTTGTCTTATAGATTGACCATAGTAATTAGTTAAAGATAGTTTCTTTTTTAATTAGCCAATAAGTGATTTATCAAACACTTTACATTGAAATTCAAACTCGTTAGTAGAAAAATCAATTTTTGTTGAAATGAAATATGTAAATTGATTTATAACTGGATGATACGTATATTTTTCGTATTTAGTTAAAATAAAAAATAAATTATAACATTTTATACATATTCATTACATAAGACTCAAGCATTGAGAGTACCGAATAATAATCATAATTCTCAAATTTATTTGAAAAAGCAAATCATCATTTCCAAGTCTTGGTATTTGTATACATGGATATATTATCTTTGAAGAATACTTGTTACGTAGCCAAATGTGAAATCAAACTTTTAATTTTTAGTTTGAAAATTGTCAAAAAGAACAATGGCATAAACACAATTAGTCTTAAAGGTCGCCTATCTACTCTAATGCGAAAAAAGAAAAAGAAAAAGAAAAGGTATTATATATATATATATATATATATATATATATATATATATATATTTTTTTAAGAAAGACGTACGTACAAAATCCCCTCCTCAATGAAAACATGAAATGAAAATCTGTGGACTATATTTTCACCATTTTACTAATGCCATCGATTGACTTTAATATAAGAATATGAAAAAAATGCGCAAATAGTTTGTGAACTTTGGCCCAATATGTATTTCGATATTTGAATTTTAATTTGTTCGAATTAACACTCAAACTTTAGTCTGATATATAATGTCTTGTTTGAATTTTCAATCTGTTCGATGTGATCCCTGAGTTTTTTGTACATACTCAATTAAGTCCTTGTACAATATTAAATATTTTCATATAATTTATGGACTTAATTAAATATATAATCGACAAACTAACGATCACATTGAAAATATTAAAAGTTCAAAAAAAAAAATGTACATTAGATAAAAGTTCAACAACCATGTTAAATAAATTAAAATTTTAGAGACCACATCATACATTTAACTAAAATTTAGAGACTACTTATTTGTATCGTTTTGATTTAAGAAATTGCTATATCAAGGCTCATTCTTGGACCCACAAATAGAGGCTGATTGCCATGCATACTTACGTCATTTTCTTGTCCTCGTGTTATTATTCTTTCTTCATCATCTTTACTTTCCCTCCCACATGGGTGCATTTATGATTGGAGTTTCTCCTTCTTTCTTTTTTTCCTTTGTTCCCTTGATGCGACTATGTTTGCTTTTAATTGTCTACCTTGTGATAGGGATTAGGTTTTGATAAAATTGTCCAGTATTGACAATTTCTTTTTAGGTCGTTTTAATGATATCTTAACTTTTTAATGACTTCGGAAGTGTACGCCGAGATGTGTATAATCTACCTTATGACAGGATAAATATGTGTGTTGTATGAATAAGAGGTTAGCATTTATCTTTTCCATCACTCAAGTATTGCTATTTGCATTTATCACGAAATTCATCCATCCAATTATCTTTAAAGTACCCAAAAACAACTATGCACGCCCATGAGAACTAGTAGAATTATAAAGAAAAAATGAAGAGTGAAAGATTGGCAGTTTTCTACACAATTTAACTCATTTATAATTGGTTATATGGCAAATCCGAAAGTGATACGAATCGACACAAACTTGACATAGGTTTCATATGATAGTTAATAAAGTATGGTGTTTCCTAATGACGCAATAGCAAAACCCAATCATGAAACACGAACTTGAATCGTCAGCTAGTCAATTTTTTAATAGAAAATACATATTTGGTAAATTTTAGATTGAGCAAAAAAGTGAAAATTGCGGGTGGACCCCATTTTTCCCAACAATAATCAACGTGGCATCAATTATTGGTTTATTTTCATATCGCAGCAAAAATAATGTCGTCTTATCATATGTTGTGGTCAGAGCGACGTGCGTAGTTTTTCTATACGAATGGTCTGATCATGGGATTATGTTAATAATGCACGGCTTTCTTTTTTTTTTTTTCCTTTTTTGGGTGCATATGTTAAGGCGGGTGGACAATTAGGCGATGTTGTGGCAGATTTGCTGAAAACAAGGTCGATTTATAAACTTAGGATTTGGATAAGAAGGGTACAAATCTTTTTAAGTATTTGACTAGAGGAGAGGGCCTCGAAAAGACCAAACTGGGGGAGATCTTTTAAGATCCCCTTGCTGCCTCAGTGCTGATCTCTATGCCGTTTTGGTGTTTCCTTTAATATTATCATATTTTCTTCCCAAGAAATAAAGAAATTGCGCAAATCGATCGGAAACTCTTTTTTAGGGAAAAGATTATGTGACAAGAAAATATTGAGTGGGCTAGCCCATTCAATGCCGACATACCATGTATCGGCCGGGCCTCATCTACAGTCGCAATTGCCATGGTTGTGGACGACAGGCTTGAGCCTAGAGCTCGAGGTCAAAGAAACCATGGTTGCTTGAGCGTGAGCTCACAACCAGGGTTACTTGAGCTCGAGCTCCTGGCCATGGCGGCCCCAAGAAAAAAGAAGAAACGCAAACACAGAGGAGAGAGAAGTAGGCTTAGGAGGACAGATATCACAAGAGAAGGGAGAGTGTGGTGGGACGCTGACGACACATGGCGCCACGTGTCAGCAACTTAATGGGCCAGCCCCACGGAGACATGGAGGCCTTCCCAATATTTTCTCTTAAAACAACACTTATTCCTTGAGCAATCAATAGATTCAATACAACACCTTTAAGAAACTGCATGTCAAATTCGTGGCATTTTCTTTTTATCCTTTGCTCAAGAATGCGCGATGTTAAAAACTTATGACTTGTCAACCAGCCGATAGCCCTTGTGCTGAAAATTAAAGATTCACCAATTAATGCTATTAAGCAAGAAATTGACTTATCTAATATGTGGAAAAAGGGGGCCACTTAATTCATTTAGTAGAAAAAAGATAATTGATGATAATTAGAATCTTGTCAACTATAATGTTAAGACTTATCAATCATGATTGCATATCTAGTGAATGTCGAACAACTCTTTCTTTCCTTTTGTGCCCTAAAAAATGAGTTCGTTAAATTCTTACTATTAATTTCTCAATAATGTCAGATAGGCCAAAATGCATATAAATCAAAATCGAATAAATCAACCAAAGAAAAACGTAGATTGAATAAGGCTTCAAAAGAGTGATTAGCGTGGCCTTCAATTTTAAATTATTTTGAGGTAGAGATGTAGTACAATCAAGCATTTATCCATGCAACTTTCTCCAATTTTTTTTTTTTTTGGGTCATTTAGCCATAAAACAATACAAACATAATGTTGATCGGCTAAAAGGCAAGGAATGCATAAACGTTGACGCATGGGCTCTTTGCAAATGTGCGAGCCTGGCCTAGCATCACCCTAGAGAAAGAGGCATTATAGCTTAGTTACGTTGTGATCATAATAGCTATTACATTATAACCTTAACTATTACTGTGATCAAAACAAACATGCAATTACAAATTTGTTCACGAGGAGGATTGGAGAAGTGGGCCAAAGGGTAAGTAGTAAACTTGCATCTCAATATTACTATAGCAACCTCCATGGACCAAAAAAAAAAAATGTGAATCAAAGTGACAGTGAGTCCGATAGTTGCTCATGTCATGATGAAAACTCTCAATGTAATGGGGTTGAGCAAAATACAAAGGTACTTTGGGAAAGAATAAGAATGATGGAGATTGATTTCTTTGCCTTTTTCGGTGAGTGCCACAAGAGGGGATAGTGGCTATATAATTCGGATGAGGAACGTTTTACTCCTGAAAACAATGAGGATGATGAGGGTCAGGATAGACAAAGATTATTCTTGTCTAATCTAGGGTATGACTATGAGGACCCTGTTTTTGAAAAATGAATGAGATTTAAATCTCCGTCTCAATTTAAACAGGCTATCTAAAACAATACAAATTACCAGATATTTTGAGGCAATAGTAGAGAAAAGTAGTGTGACGGAGCATGAAATAATTTCTGCTTTTTGAGGTAAAGTGTGCATACATAATGGTCACAAAGTAGGAAACACCATGCCCCTTTTTAAGCCAACATGCAGTAACCCATGCGGTGTCATGCCCCGAATCCTGGGCACGCAACAACCCCTTCCTTGGTTTATAAAAAGCGATGTCCCAGGATTCATCGTCGACCCTTCATTTTAATTGTACCTGTGGAATCGTATAATAAAATCTTCAGACAACATAAATGTGGGATAGAAAAGGAGGATACCATTTTCACCAAAACACTTTTCATAAACAAACTAGTTTATACACAGAGGCCAACTCTAAGGTCTATGTACAAAAGATCTATCTCCAAAAAGAACTATTGAGCCATCCATGCTCTTGACCTTTCCGCCTCAAGCTCTGGGTTCTTTATACTAGGGACCTGAAAATGGTTATATAATAACCAGTGAGATAAAATCTTAGCGAGTTCTTCCCTTAAGCCCTTGGTTAGAACACCAACTCAACTCGGGGTATCTCTTTAGAATCACCCCACAAACAAAGTAAAGACTAACAATCAACAATCAATTAGTTGATTCACAAGCAACCTTACCTAGTATGTCATACCCTACACGTTATAACTTAGCACAATACATGCAATGCACATGGCCATTAGATAATGTAGTTCATCAATCACATACGAGTCGCGTCACAAGCGATCTTACCTGGTCATTGCTACACCCTGCACGTTATCGATTCATGCGTGCGTGCCATAAGCAATGTGATCAACATGTATAACCGAAATTAATGATACCATGATTCTCATACACTCTTGCACTTTAGTGCGCCACCTATCATGCATTAATTGATCACATGGGTCCCGATTATAAGGTAAAATTGTTATGACACGTCTCATACCGCGTCATACAATTTTACCCTATAATAAGGCCCAACCAACTCAATACTCACGCAAGTTCCACTTATTTATGACCTTCCGGCTATAGCTAACTTTCCAGTTAATGCTCATCCACCTCAACACTCGTGCGTGCTCTAGTTATTAATGACCTCCCGGCCATCGCTACTTTCCAGTCAGCAATAATCCGACTTTCGCCGAGCTACCAATAAAAATCGGGCTTCGTCCAGCCCCGTTGGGCACGACTTTGTCTAGAATTCCGTTTAGACGGTATCCCAAAGAGGGACATTGGTCCAGAATCTATTGCGACCGGCTTCCGACTCTCGTCAAGTATCGCCCCCAAACTTTCGTTGGGTGACAGTTCAACTTTTAATGACGCAAGCACCCCCACTAACACTCCATTCTTAACTTTGAGTATTTAACTAATGCTTGATGCTTACAAATACAATTTCAAATCATTTTCTCTTAAAGGCGGTCCATTTCCAACGTCCCTTGGACAAGGCATATTTCTCAGGTGAACAATGCACATAAACAGTGTTCGAGTGAACAGTGAATTTCCAAAATTAAATAACTAATAAATTAATTCTAAAAATCATTGAAAGCACTAATTAAAGCAAGCAACTAATCCATTAAGGTTAACCAAGCTCAACTAAGAACATAAGCCACAATTAAGCCAATAAAGCAAGATTAAACTAAACTAATCACAGCCATTAATCTAACCACTTATCTTAGGACTAATATAACCTAATTAAATATCCTAAACTAGAATTAACACTAATTAAACTAACCCTAAGCAAGTTTAGGCACTAATCAAGGGATTAGGAGCTAAACTCACCCGTTAAATGGGCTGGAGACACGAACGTGGCAACGACGCTTGAGAACCTCTACCACAATGATCCAAGGCGGTCTCAGAGCTAGAACAACAACCACAAACTCGGACTCCCACTGAAATACTTAAAACTGGACTGCTAGAGGAGAAACAAAGCTGAACGGGCTTGGTGAGAGCTTCGGCGAGGGGTTGGCCGGCGACTGGCTAGGATGGGTGGAGGTTGGGTCGAAATGGAAGGAAAATGGCTGAAAGGGGCGAAACAGGTAAAGCAGTGCAAGCTACCAAGCGAATCGATGGACTAATGAGCGGTTTCTTCCGATCGGCTAACGGGTCAACCGACGGCTCCATTCGGCAAGCAGCCAAGTCCTCCTAAACAGATTGGACCTTCTGAGTACGATGGTGGGTGGAACGAAGGCTGATTCTCACTGGAAGACAACTATCAACTCAGTTTTTCGGAGAAAGGTCGGCTGGAGCAGAAATAGGGAGAGAAGAAAAACATGGGAGAAAAGGTTATGAATTTGCTTGGAGCTGAAGAGGGGAGAGAGAGAGATGTGAAGGCTGGTTTCTTTGGTTCTCTCAAGCTCTCAAATGCCTCAACAATGGATAAAGTGAGGCTTCAAGGAGGAAGAAGTGGCTGCTGAAGATAGAAGGGGACCACCAAGCCTTCTAGAAACCAAAGTTGTCCCATTTGAGCACATCCAACATGCCCCACTTGCTCAGCCATCATCCTTAGCCATTATCCACTCCCAAGCTTCCTCAAGAAGTCTCCCAAATCGTCCAAAAGGTTGCTCCCCCCTTAGCCTACGAATTTTGTAAATTTTACCTTCTATTCAATTCAATTTTCCTCCTATTAAGCTCAAATCAAAGCCTATAAATTCAGCCAAGGTGCCATCGTCCCTCTTAGGATTTTTCCTCGTCAATTTGTCCAACTTGTATCTCAAAATACGATAAAAACGGTCCTCTGATTTTCCGGTCAAAAAATCCCTATTTTGAATTTTCGCCAAAAATCTCGATTTGCAGAAAAATCTTCAAAGGATGAGTTGATGTTTCTAAAATGAATCGTGACATGACAGAACTTTTAATTTCTGAAATCGGGTTTAAATTCGCAGTTAATTTCAATTTGGCGCAATTTTAGCGTGACCTAGCCTACCGGGTAACCTTTAGGAATTTTTGGTGCAATTGACTCGTGGTCGATTATTTTGAAGCCACATTGTACATTTTTTACACATTGGCAACTCTCAGTTATTGTGAAAATCTCGAGGTTTCAAATACGGGCACAAGGTACAAAAATGACAGAAAAATCGGTCTAATGTCGTTCGAAGAGAATTTTGCAATTAGGTGCAATCACCCACAAACTAATCACATACCTCTGTCGAACCAACCTATCTCCGGTCTTTGGTTGATTTTGACAGTGCTGTAATGACCCTTCTAGATTAGCATAGTCGAGCAGTCGATTCCTAGTCGAATTCTCGAGTCTATTACGTTTAGATTCCTTAACGGTTTCATCTGATAGGCTAGTTATCTCGTAAGTGATCAGCTCAGAGAAAAGAACTATAGGCACGTTGATTAAAAGCCCTACTTATTCAATCGAAAACAGATCCCGCAAATCAGGATGTCACATGTGGAGTGAACAGCCGATGAAAACTCCACTTTGGTCATATTCCTTGACCTAAAGTGTATACTTTCATGTGAGATGTCGAGGAATGGTTGACAAATCAAGACAAACGTTTCATTAGTAAGAGCATTGAGATTTCATTACTAAAAGCTGACACCAAAGCAAAGTAAAAAGATCAACTACAAAAAATCTATTAAGATCTTAATCTAGCTAACAAGATATTAGATTTTTCAATTCATTATGATATTGTATGATCAATGGCTAGATATTAATAATGTGATTGCAAAACTTCTCTTGGTTGCTTGCAAATCTAAACTACATTTAAATGAAGCATCCCCACAATCCACTCTTTAAATCGTTGCCCCACCTATTAAAAATCAACCTCACTTAGTGACACTTTCAGTCATCGCCATCAAATGAGAAGATTGGTAAAAATTACTTCTACTCGATCAGTTGAAATAACATGCACAAAATAGTTAGGAAGCCTCGTGTCTTTGACTTCTCCCATAATTTTTTTTTTTTTTTGGTCGGAAATAGATAGCTTTCATTACTTAACCATCGTCGCACACCACAAAGTTTCAGCATCTAAGCATAAAATTAACGAAAGAGAAGGGAGGGGGGACATCTTATCCAGTTAAAGGGAAGATCTCTTGCTCAATGGGCCTTTACAACCCAATCCGCTGCTCTATTGGCGTCTCTGGGCTTGTGGGCTAATTTGACTTGAGGCATGTGCTTCAAAAGAGTTTTGCAATCATTAGTTACTACTCGTGCGGCTCATATACATTCTTTTTGGCCCAAAATACCTTGAATAGTTTCTAGATTGTCTGAAGTAAGTTGGAACTCTTTTGCACTTTCCAAGTACACGGCAAATCGTGCACTTCTGTCTTGTTCAAAGTGTTGTAGCCAAAGTAAAGCTTCCCTTACCGCTAGGGTTTCAGCAATCAAGACTGAGGGTGTGTGGATGGGTTTCGCGAAGCCGTCGACGAGGAGCCTGCTACTGTTTCGAACAACTCCAACGACCGAACCAGACAACATGGAGCTGCACCAGGCGCTGTCCACGTTGATTTTGCAGGTATGGGATTCTTTTGCCGTCCACGGGTTGCTGTTCCTCGAATCTACCCTCATCTTTTTTTGCTGGGATTTGTTCCGCGGGAGTTGATTGATGAAGAGTAGGTTCATGGAGGTCGCCTCTTCAAAGATCAACCAAAGATTTGGCCGATGAGCTTGGAAAATCACAGCGTTCCTCGCTTTCCAGATCTACCATAAAATCTCAGCGAAAAAAGCTTTTTGCCTGAGAATCCGCGGCCAAGGTAAGGGCGTCCATGACCCATTTATCGATTCAGGTTATCTTCATTGGGTAAGTGTCGATCTGTAGTCTCGGTTCTGACCAAATAACTTTTGTCCAGCTGCATAAGGCAAATAGATGCTAAACTGTTTCTAGGTTTTGTTGACAAATTGAACATCTCGGATCAAATATCATTTTCCTTTTGAATAGATTTTCTTTGGTAGGGAGAGCGTAGTTGCACAGGCTCCATACTAAAAATTTGACTTTGGGCCTAGTTTGGAGCTTCTAGATTTCATGCCATAATGATTTGGGAATCTAGTAGGAAGTGGAGGGTAGTGTTGTTGCTGAAAGCTTCTCGTGATCTTTGAGTTTATTATAGCCACTTTTAACTGTGTAGGTTCTGGATCCATTTGTAGTCCAAATTAATTTATCTGGTTCCGGGAATAAACTAAGAGGAGTCACTAATATTTCCTTTGCCACACTCTCACCAAAAATCATATTAATATGCTGGGCATTCCATTCTTTGGTATTCTGGTCTATCGGTTCCGCCACCCTTTGAGGATCATTTCTGTTTGAAGGTCCACCAATCTTTCCCAAGGTTAACCAACGATCCTCTCGAATCCTTATATTTTCCCCATTTCCTACCTCCCATTTAGTTGTAGGTTCAATCACATCCCTTCCCATCAAGAGGCTTTGCCATCCCCAAGATGGTCTATGACCTCTATGTGCACTGCAGAAGGTATCTCTTGGGAAATATAACCTCTTTAATATTCTGCTCCATCAGGCTTCCGGGGCTTGAATTAGCCGCCAAGCTTGTTTCCCTAGCAAAGATTTGTTAAAATTGATGAGATCTTTGAAACCAAGTCCTCCACAGTCCTTTCGAGATTTCAAAGAGTCCCAATTCTTCCAGCAAACACCTTTCTTTGCTAAATTTTGCTTCCACCAGAAGTTGGATATTCGTTGTTCTATCGCCCGGCAGATGGATATTGGGGTTTTGAAGAGTGACATAGTGTATTGTCGCAAAGCTTGGACTACTACTTTGATAAGAATCTCTTTTCCTGCCTTAGATATTAGTTTTTCTTTCCGGACCTGTAATTTCTTTTCAACTCGAGCAAAGACCAAAGCAAACATATGTTTTTTGGTCTGGCCCCAATCTGAGGATACTCCCAGATATTTTCCTGTTTTTTCCATGATAGGAACCTGTAATTCGTGTGCTTAGATTGGATTTCAAGAGTTGAGGGCAGCCTTTACTGAAAAAAAAAATCCTTGACTTGTTTAGGTTGATGGCTTGACCCGAGGCAAAGCAGTATTGGTAGAGGATATTGGCCAGATTTTGGGCTTTGGTAATTGTACCATTAAGGAAAAAAATAGCATCATCAGCGAATATGAGATGTGATAAAGTGGGACAGGTTGTGTTTAATTGGATATCTTTGATGGTTTGGTCTTTGATAGCTTTGTTCATAAGGGATGAAAGAGCAATGGCCATGAGGATAAAGAGATATGGGGATAATGGGTCTCCTTGTCAGATACCTCGGGATGGACTAAAAGGAGTGCATAGGTCCCCATTTACTCTGACACTATATGAGACCGAGGAGATGCATTTTTTTGACTAAGGATACCCATTTGTCACAAAATCTCAACTTTAGCATATAATCACATAAGAAATCACATTCAACTCTATCAAAAGCTTTTTGCATGTCAAGCTTAAGTACTGCTTGGAAATTTTGCTTCATTTTCCTTACTCGTAGCTGATGTATGACCTCTTGAACAATGAAAATATTGTCCTGGATTTGACGACCACTAGCAAAAGCGCTTTGTTCTTAAGAGATTAGGTTCGGGAGAAGGGGTTTTAGTCGGTTTGCTATAACTTTGACAATGATTTTATAACTGAAATTGCAAAGACTGATAGGCCGGTATTGAGTTATACTTTCAGGATTTGCTACTTTAGAGATAAGAGTGATGTGGGTCTTATTCAACTCAGGATCGAGCGTACCTTGGCTGAAAAATGAGTCTACCATGCTGAATATGTCTTCCCGAACCACCGACCACTAGCTTTGGTAAAATAAACCATTGACTCCATCCGGCCCCGGTGCTTTAGTAGCTCCCAATTGAAAGACTGCATCTCTAACTTCTTCCTCGGAGATAGGCTTGATTAGGCCCTCATTCATCTCATCATTTACTAAGCATGCATTGATCAAGGATAGGTTGATAATTTTTTTCCCCACTGTGGTATATAAGGATTGATAAAAGGCTCTGATATGTTGCTTTATTGTTGTAGGCTCTCGGCTCCATGTAGTTTCTTCAATCCGTAACATAGAGATCCTGTTTCTAACTCTTCTTTGAACCATCGTGGCATGAAAAAATTTTGTGTTTTGATCACCCCATCTCATCCACATGATTCTTGGCCGCATGCTCCAATACATTTCCTCTTGTCGCCAAAGGTCTTCTATTTTCCCAATGATATTCCTATATTCCTCTCTGTTATGAGACTCCTCCTTCTTGTTAGTCAACTCCGTTAGTCTTTGCTTCAGTAGCTCTATTTGTCGGGGTGCATTATGGAATTTTCCTCGACTCCATTTGGCTAGATCGGCTGTGACTTTCTTCACTTTTCCAGCAAAGTTTACTTGGTGAATGCTATTTTTCCCCCAAGCCTCTTGGATCACAGCTGTACATTCCTTTTCTTCGAGCCAGTAAGCCTCAAATCTGAACTCCTTCTTTCTTCTTATAGTGTTTGATTCCAATGCAAGTAGCAAGGGGCTATGATCCGAGCCTATCGCCGATAAAGCAAGGACCTCTGCGTTTGGAAATTGTACTCTCCATGCCCAATTGCATAAAGCTCTATCTAGCCTTTTCTGCATAAGGTCAACTCCTTCTCTATTATTAGTCCAAGTAAATTTGCAGCATTTACTTTCCATATCCATTAATGAGCATGAGTCCATGAAAGCACGAAAAGCCGCCATTCTATGTTTATTTGCTTCTCTTCTTCCAACTTTTTCCCAATAATAGAGAACTTCATTAAAATCTCCCATACAAAGCCAAGGTAGGCTGTTGGATGAATTGATTGAGGAGAGCATTTGCCAAAGGCTTAATCTTTCTTGAAATGAGGTAGATGTATGTAAAAATGATATTTTTATTTGATCACCGCTGCTGAGAACTTTACACTTAACATCAATGATATCCCCAAAGCATGCCAAAACTTCCACTTGAACTTGATCATCCCACATTAGAATTAATCCCCCCACAATTCTAATTGGATTAACTATGGTAGAATAGCTAAACTTCAGACTCTTTCATACTTGATCAACCTTGCTTTTTTTATTCATGGTTTCCATAAGGAACACTAAGTTAGGCCTCTCTTGAACCACTAAGACTTTAAGGTGCTGAACTATCAAGGGTGTGCCCAAACCCTGACAGTTCCAGCATAGGATCTTCATGTATAACCCGGTGGCTTATTAAGGCTAGCCACCAAAGCCTGTTCCATAACGCCTTCTACTTATTGGATAGGGGTATCCAATAAGTTCTCCTCATCCAAGAGCTAAATTGTAGAGAATCTTTTCTCATAAGGGTTAACCTTTTCTTTTTTTGTCACTAGAGTTTTGAGTTTGTTCTTGTTTTTCTTTAGGTATTCAGCCCCTTTATCCTCCTCAATCGAGGGAAGAAGTAGGAGCTGGGTTTGCTGAGGCATCTTCCCCTTGTTTGGGGAAATATGGTCGTCCATCCATACATCTTCTCCTGGTTCTTTTGTTGGAACAGTGGGTAAAATTATGGCTAAGGCTTCTAGTTCAGCAGTAAATGGCTCTGATCTGGGTGCTTTATCAGTAGATGGCATGGGGGTTTCAGGCACCATTTTCTCCTCGTCAGGTTGTTGATCGATTTGCCCATAAAAGGTTTTCCAGCAAGGGCTGGATTCTCTACTTTTGCTTTCAGCCAAGAACCGTATTTTCCTAGTTTGTCCTGAGCCAACCCCGTCTCCTCATAAGGTATTCTAGAGCAGTAATTGAAGTAATGCCCAAGTCGACCACATGAGTAGCAGAAATGAGGTAGTCTTTCATATTTAAAGTCCAGCTACCATTTGTTCCCTCCTAAGTTAACCATTGTTCCTGTTTTTAGGGGGCATGATAGATTTAGGCTTACTTTTGCTTTGCCTATCTTGCGCCAACTATTATTCCAGGCTTCCAGTTTTACATCCTCCACTTTGCCTAGTTTTGAGGCTATGTTCCGAACAGAGTCTTTATTTATCCGAGCTTGAGGCAACCCTAATATATGTACCCAAAAGGCATTATGTGAAAAGTCATACCAGTGTTCAAGGATGTTAGGATTACCTTCCGGGAGAACAAGTAAGTTACTTGCAAAGGACCATGGTCCATTTTCTACAACCCTTTTTTTATCCTCTACTGATTCAAATATGAAGGAGAAAAAACTCGGCTCAATAACTTCACATTTAATAGAATCTGTTTTCCATACCTTCCTCATTGTGCTGATAAATGCCTGGAAATTTACATTCGGTTTAGAAAGTAGTTTCTCATATAGAGTTAGGTCACTTTCCTATTTATCTTTGTCAGGTATGTGGGTATTCAGCTCGGTGATTTCATCTTCTGACCAAAGGTCTCCCATACTTATGCATAATGCTGCCAGACGAAGTTGACTTTCTTTGGTTTGATCCATCTTTAACCTGTGTAGTTGTTTAATGTGGTAGATCTGGGTTTGGGTTTTGGTGTTCGGGGCTAGGTGGAGTGAAGGGAGCTCTATTGGAGAGTATGTGATATGTCGAGCAAGGTTATTTTGGGGGTATGGTTATGCATTGGATGAGGAGAGTGCTGTGAGGACTTATGGAGGATGTGGTTTCTGATTCTGCCGAATGTGATTTCTAGGTTTTGTGTTGAGGTTTTTGGTGGGGATGGAGAAGGGACCAAAATCAGCAATTATCCAGTCCTGGGGTTTGAGAATGGGTACCTTTGCAAGTCCATGTTGCTCTATCCGCCATCGATCGCAAACCGGGGGGAAGAGAAGTAAGGATGATGCGATTGAAAGGTAAAAAATGGAAGGTGATTGGTAGGGTTTTGGTGTTCTTGAAGGGTGAGATTTGGGGGTAGACGGCAAAGAAACTAGTCTGGTGCAAAGGGTTTAGGTATAGCCATTAGATTAAGGGAAGCCACGAAATGGGGTCTGGGTTGCAGAGGGAAAGCAGCTATCAACGAGGATAGGGAAGAAGCTCACACCATTGATGAGGGGAAAAGCGCCAAGGGGACGCAGAGGAGACCACACTTCTCCCACAAATTAACAATGCACAACTTGGAAACATTTCGAATTCAGGGTATTGTAGAGCCGTCAATGACTCAATATGGGTTAAAAACACATTTTACGACTCACTTTTAGGGGGCCAAGCTACAAATGGGTCACTTAAAATTTTACAAAGGGGTGAAAATGGGTTTAAGATATTTGAGCTTGACTTTATATGGGTCTATATGGGTTTGCCCATAACCTATACTCGACCCATTTAGTTTACTAGCCCAACCCATATAGCTGTCTTCATTTTGCTCGCTTGACTCGCTTAGGAAGGAAAGAAAGGGAAGAAAGCAAAAAAATAAAAAATAAACTATACTCGGCGGCAGCATGTAGCCGACACTCACGCTCAGGGATCCGCAGCTCTAGGGCAAGCTGCATCGGAACAAGCAGGGATGCATTGTCGTGAGCACTACAAGTCCTTGGCAGCGTTGGGAAATTGAGGGAGAAGCATATGGAAGGAGAGTGCTGCGCAGGGTAGTGGAGGTTGATGCGTGTTAGGGAGGAAGATCTGTAGAAGGAGGTGAGGGCCACGGCAGCAGAGGTGCGGGATGTAAAGGTGGAGGAGGAGGAGGCGAAAGAGGAGGTAGGGGAGGATGGTTGTGCGTGAAGCCCGGACCACCAGCCCGGACCACCAGCCTATATTGGCCCAGGCTAGGTCCTTCTTCTAGTGGTCTCGACTCTCTACCATTTTTCTCATTGCGGTAGCGAGAGAAAGTGGATTTCTTTTTTAAGAGAGAGGGACAATGGCTTACGTTCTCAATGGGGAAGAAGATAATTTTTTTTTTTTTTTAATTTCATTTTTCAAGAAATTAGATTTTTTTTTTATTTCTTTTTCATTTTTCATTTTTTAATTTTACTTTTCATATTATTTTATTGAAGAAGTATGAGATATCCCTACATTGAAACATATTTGAGTAGCAGAAATATCTAATCTCCATTATTTTTTAGCTTGATTTGTTAATTATCTATACATTATTTTTGTTTATATATGAATCGATCAATTTCAAAGTCATTGATTGACAAAACCAAAAAAAAAAAAAAAACCTTTAAAGTCATTGCCTTTAGAGTCTAAATAATTATAAAAAAAATGGAGGAAAATTACAAAATAAGTTTTCAAATTTGTCAATATCTTTCTTTTTTTCTCATGCCATTTATAGCTCATTTAAAAAGCAAACGACTTGCTCATATGAAATTGACCTCATTGAATCTAAGGCACAAAATGGGTATAGAACCCATTTTTCCAGCCCTAAGTCTTTATAAGTATTTCAATTCATAAGTTTTAAAAGTTTTTCTTATTTTATTTACTAATTTTTTATTTAATTAATTTTTTTCATTCGACATGAAGTTTTTATCTAAATAATATATATATTTATATTTATATATATGAAGAGCTTGAAGTGGGTTAAATAAGTAGGTATAGGTTTTCTTATTATATTAATTTGTTTTGATAATATGGGTCAGGTCAGGTATGTGTCAAGTACAAGTTAAGTCAGGTATAGGTCATTAATCTTACGTTACATGAAAAAGGGTAAATATAGATCGGACCATTTTCGATCCAATTCAAACCTAATCTGACCCAAACCCAATGTGACCCATTCATTTGACAGCCTTAGGGCATTGCCAATTGGAAACAAGACCCAAATCAAAAGTCCAATTGGTCAAAAAAAAAAAAAAATTGTCGGATCAAAACTCCAACTTTCCTCAAGTCCCCTCTTCCACTTGATCACACTCCCTCTCTTTATGAGAGAATTTTTCTATAATACTCTAAAAGAAATTTCTAATCGATTGCTTTTGGATGCAGACGAAACAACATGTTTTTCTTTTGCCTACCTAGCTAATGAGTATTTAAGATGAAATGTCAATCGACAGATATGCTATTTAACGGTGGTTTCTGCAGATGGAATAACGCTTGTTGACACCTAAATTTTGGCGACCTGTTTAATCATTCATTGCGTAAAAAACAGGGGTTAATTTTATCCCTAAAAAAATTAATTAATTGCATAGAATATAGTTTTAGGTGCATTTATTTTTCAATTTGCATTTACATTGGGTCAGTGATAGATGGGTTCGAATTGATTGTTCAGAATTTAAATTTGATGAGTTGGGCTAAGCCCATGATGAGAACAAATTGGCCCAAGCCCATGTCCTCGGAGAGATTTTACAGATTTATTTGTGCGAGATTTCAAATTTAAGAAGAATCCTCTTGCAATCCTAAATTATATCAAAAACAAATATTGTGTTTGGGAAAGCAAATATTACGTTCGGAAAAAGGAATTTTTGTGGAAAAATTAAAACCCTAACTCGTGGCCAATAAATAGGTTAAATGCGTAGGGTATACGGGGGCCAACATATTGATACACACGGCCACACGTAGGGGGACTTCTCTAGGGTTCGAAGAAGAGATAATAAAAGAGAGGAAAAGGGGGTTTCTCTTCATCGAAGGAAAAGAAAACACAAAAGTCAAAAAGTGAAAAGAGAGAGAAAAGGGAAGAGAGGTTTCGGTTCTTTGGGAAAGAAAAAGTAAGCAAAGCACGGAGCAGAGAGAGACAAGTGAGGGACGTGCGGCAGGGGGTGCAGAAAGTGAAAACAGGAAAAAGAAAAGAGAAGGGACGCGCGGCACTGTCCTTCTTCTTCTTTAGTGGATCTGCTTCCCATTTGCTGCCGGAGCCGTTCCCTTGCCATGTCGCCGTTGCCTTGCGACAGCCGACTCTCCGCCCGTGACGGCCACCTCACTGCACCAGCCACGCTCGCACCACAACAACCGTTCGCGACGCCCATGAAGCCTCCGTGTCGCACCACCGCACCGGTCACTACACCAGCAATGTCGCGGTGCCAGCGATCAGTGAAGTCGCCCCCTTGCTGCCAGCCGTGATTTGCTCGATTTTTCTTCGCGAATTCGTCACTGCTCACTACTCCACCCTAGCGACCACCCAAGCTGCTTCCACCGCTCCAGATCAGGATGCTGAGCCACCATACGACCGTCCAACGCCTCACCTTCGCTACTGATCCGGCCCTGCCCGTTGCTGTTCAGCCCCCAGCCACGACGCAGCCCCTACAGGATTGACACCTGCACGATGATGCTCTGTCCCTGCGACCGCCTCGCCCCACCGGATGCCAAGCCGATGCCCCTGCAGCGGCCCTGTTCACGAAGCCACCGCCGATTTGCCTTTGCCGTCGCCCCTGCACACGCTCGAACTCCCTATCGCCCCTCAGCAACCGCATCTCTGCAACCCGACGCCATCCCTACAACAGCTCGCTCCTGTCAGTGCCCGACGCCAGTACCGAACGGAACGTCAGCCTGCACCGTGTCGCACTGAGCTTCCCCGAGCGACGGCCTTGCAGCTCCCGCGATGCTGGTCTCCCCTGTTTCGCTGCTGATGCACTCTTCGCCGGACCTCGCCGGAGCTCCGCACGACCGAGACCCGCTGCCCTTGGAGCCCCACGAGCTGCCAAGCCTTGGTTGGAAAGCAAAACCAAAAAAAAGAAAATCATATTTGGTAGTTTTCTATTTATTTTATTTTATTTTATTTTATTTTACTTGTTCTTTTTAGTATAATTATTCCTTAATGTAAGATTGAGACTACCCGACATGAAATTGCTTCTGAAATTTGAGATTGATAGTCCGATTTTCGTGCCCGAAATCCGACTCGCAATCGCAATCACTTGAAAAATCACCAATCCGATCTCCTGTCCGAGATTCGATTCGCTATTTATTTAAAAATTGACCAACCCGATCTTATGTGCGAGATATGGTTCACCAATTTGTGGATATTGATCATATCTTATTTGATTTGCTGTCATGTTGGTTGAATTAATTTTATTTTGTTAAATAAAAAAATCCAAAAAATGCATTCATTTAGGATGTTAGTTTTTGTATAATTTAAGTTGCATGTTTAATTATGTGGCAATTATTAATTTCGGAATTAAAAAAAAAACACAAAAAAATCATCATGCATATGTCATGTAGAGTTAGGGCATCTTTTTGTACGTCATTATTTATTAGGGTAAAATTGCACTTAGTTCAATTTTAGATAATATTTTTCTTAATTTATTATAACTTTAGGTATTTTCTTAGATAGATTGCAATTTAGGATTACTTGGGTTAAGATAATATTTTAGTTTAAATTAGGATTTGGCTTAACCTAATTCCTAATGCAAATTAAATAGAATCTTAATCTAGTTAGATAATTTTCACATTTTACCTAATTTCGAATTTCATGAAAAATACAATAATGTCTTAGGATAAATTAGTTTTATTTTTTAGGATAAATTGCATTCTTTTAAGTAAAAAAAAAAAAATGTCATGTGCATATCATTAGAATTAGATTCATGAAATAGATGCCATCTAGTGATTGTTGTTAGGTCCATTGCATGTCATTAAAATTCGATCAGTTATTTATATTGCATTACATATTGCGTGATTTTCATTAAATAAGTGAAAAAGAAAAAACAAACAATTGTGTGTTAATTAGAAATCATATCTAGGGTTGTTGATGTAAATTCTGATTTAACATTGCAGATGCTTTCATTACTTTGAGGTAAGTTCTGTAATTTATTCATCACTTTCTTGAGTGTTAAATTGGTGGTTTGCACACCTGCATGATCGCCTCACATGTTAGGAAAATAGATTTAAAATCAATTTAAGCTGCCTGCAAAAACATTTTTGAAAATAAAAGAATGGTACCGAAAGGGCATTAGAGAAATCTAGTATAACCAAATCCTCGTACTAATAGTCTTTGGTTCGTAGGACTAAAGTAAATCTCCCGTTACTTTACTTGGGTTTCTAATTGACCCACCAAAAATAGATTAGTGGCGACTCCTAATTGAAAATCAATTGCATGTTAAAAACTTGAACCTAAGTCGCGAATTGGTATGAATTTGGGAGAGCCCGAGTTAAGTCTAAGCTTAACAATCCATTAGCCAAAACCTAGGTGGTTGACCCCGAAATTTTCGTCGCGGCAACGCTTTTTGATTTTAAACCAAAAATTCAATTTTGTATGTTTGCATGGTCCATTTTAATGTTCGTGTTTTTCTTTTTAGCATAAACTGGATAAAGTTTGCTTCTTCTTTTTTTTCATTTTTATAATATTCGGCTAAAAAAGAATGGTCGATCTTGATTTCCAGAATAAAAATTATTATATTCCTATTGCTTCACATAGTAGAGTTAGAGACAAGTTCACAAGGAAAATGGGGAGTTTCCAATTTAATAATTTTCATCGGTAGTGCCCGTATAGAATGTAATTTTGAATTTTTAACCCTGAAAATCGACCAATTTTAAAAGGGGCTGAGCATTTCTATCCATCCCCATTATTATATTTAATAAGAGAAAAAGAATATTTCCAATGAAAATCTATTAATCATTGCAGAATACTCTTGTTAAACAGTCAATTCAGGAGAGAGTGTCAAGCTTTTAATGTGCTAGCTTTAGTGTTCTCATGTTGACTTATTTAAAATTAAGAATATTTAATATAAATGCACTCTAGTTAACACGTTCCCGATAACAAAAGGCAATGCTACTAATTTCTTTCCCTTTGACTTATAATTTTTATATATATATTTTGGGGTTTCAACTTTAAAGCACGAGAAAAAAAAACCTTCATCTACATGTCCAATGACAATGGAAATCCTCCGCCACAAAATTTGAAGAGTACCTAGCCTCATCAAGCCACAAACATCGTCAACAACAGTTTTGACAACACTCCGCCACCTCTCATCCTCTGAGCTTACCTCGATACTAGGCTCTTCTAATCGAGTGAGCGTGGAAATAGGGCCTCGAAGAATCAATGCATTCACTTTCGCATATTTTGGGCCACAATCTATGTGTTGGCAAAATATACCTCTAAGCAAGTGAGCTTCATTAGCTTTGTGACCTCCTCCAGCAGATCCATGATCATAGTCCCTTCGGGATCAAGAACCTCAAGCTGCTGAAGTTTTCCAATTCATAGGGATAACACCATCAAGAGATCACAATAAGTTGAGAATAGTTTTTTTAGGTGGGTTGACCTGAATAGAGAATCTGGCAAGGACTTGATACAAGTTCAGGACAAATTTAGGATTTCCAAAGGCAGCATGTAATCAAGAATTTTGATTATAATTAGTTATTGCATAGCATGCGTGTCGTTATTTAAGTCAAGAACTTCTGCTAATCTACTAATGCATATTAGATAAGGTCAAATTTAATCACACATAGATCACGAGTTCACATAGCCTTTAAGGCATTTAATTTTGCATTCATAAAACTGAAAAACTTAAAAAGGAAAGGGGGCAACGTGCACCTAATGCACTCACAATTTGATTGGGATTGCCTAACTCTAATACCATGTTAAAGGATTATAATACGACTTACTAGTTGATCTAATTAACATCTTCATAAGACCTTCAATGGAGATGTGATAAAAGATATTGAGTTTTTGTTAGAAACTTGTGTTCCTAAAATAATGCACGACAACTGCTAGTGAATGTTCTTGGATGTACGAGGACCAAAAGTATATTTCCACCGGAGATAGGTCGGGGGGCTAAATATGTATGAAACACAATACATAGGTTGAAATTGTATTTAGACATTATTACGAGGACCCGTTTAGTAAATTCCCTTATTTTTCAAGTACAAGACCATCTTGAAGTCCTCCGATCAAAACCGAATCTTCATTCACGTTCTGCTCATTTCAAAACAAGTAAAGCAAATTTTAACTGTACGTACATGCATGAAGATAGCGGAATATAAATATCTATAAAAAGGCTTTTTGACTCGGGTTTATCTTCATCACCTCCTCTCTCCCTCCACCATTTTTCACCAAACCACAAATCTCAACGAATCATCTGGCGTGTGTTGATTTTAGAAGGCC
Source organism: Eucalyptus virginea (assembly GCA_014182375.1). NCBI lineage: Eukaryota > Viridiplantae > Streptophyta > Magnoliopsida > Myrtales > Myrtaceae > Eucalyptus > Eucalyptus virginea. The sequence continues at coordinate 3,107,695 of CM024520.1, read as the reverse complement.
ATCCATATTTAAAAACTTATGAGAGATAAAATATGAATTTGTAGAAGAAGGATATCACAATTTATATGTGTCACGGACAAAAATGCTATAACGTCAAGTTTTATCAAAGCATAAAACATAAATACAGATGATTTGCCATGCTCGCTAAGGAAAGCCATATTCAAAAGTAAAAATAGAGATCCCATATAAGAACGTGAAAAGGAAAAAGGGTAACGAAAAAGACAAATTTTTCTTTGAGTACAAAAGAAACGATTTTTTTATACCAATGAGAAGTTAATGAGGATAAATGTGTTTAAATGGTTTGTGGAAAAATTAATCCTTGGCTCGACTCAGCTTAACTCAAATCCGGACACCTAGAGTGCCAAAACTTGACATAAAGGAACACTTAAGTGTCAAAAGTTAGAAAAGTGACACTTAAGTGCCAAAATTGGAGCAAAATGGATCACTTAAGTGCCAATCTAGCAAAAATTTGGCCAAAATGCTAACGTGGCGATTTTCCGGCAAAATAAGTGCAAAACAGCATCATTTTGATGTTGACGTGGTAAAAATTAATATAAAAATTAGTAAAATTAAATTTAAAACATTTAAAAATAAAAATACAAATATTAGAACTTAATTTTTTAAAAATAAATAAATAATAATAAATAAATAAATAAAGGGAAGGGGCGGCCGAGAGTTGAGGTCTCGCCGCGCCGCCTCCCGCCACCGCCGGAAGGGGGCGATGACGGAGGGGCGAGGGTTTGCCGGGGTCGCCGGCCCCTAGCCAGGCCTAGCGACCCCCGCCAACCCTTCCCCTCCGTTGCCGGCCCTTCCCGGGGGCGACGGCGCCCCTTCCTTTTAAAAAAAAATTATTTGTATTTGTATTTTTAAATATTTTAAATAAATTTAGTTTTAAATTTAATTTAAATTTATATTATTTTTTACTATGTCGGCACCAAAATGATGTTGTTTTGTATTGTCCAGCCACATTAACGTGCAAAACGACGCCGTTTTGCTCTTTTTTCACTGGAAAATTGCCATGTTAGTATTTTTGGTTAGATTTTTGCCAGATTGACAGTTAAGTAATCCATTTTGCTCCAATTTTGGCACTTAAGTATCACTTTTCTACCTTTTAGCACTTAAGTATCCCTTGTATCGCCCGAGTGTTGAGGAAGATGAATAGCAACTCTCTCTCTCTCTCTCTCTCTCTCTCTCTCTCTCTCTTCATTATTAATTACAGCGAGTAAATGAATGAATGCGAAGAAGAAAATTTCCACTTCTTGTTTTTTGCCTACACCATTTATTCCTTGTGCCTTTTATTAATTGATCATTTAGATGATTAGTTTTGATTTGTACTTCACATTTATCTTTATAATCTATCTTCTAATCTACTAATTATAGCTAACCACCAACGTCTAACAAATTTACCATCCGTTAGTTTCCGTTTAATTTTATAGTTAAATTGTTGAGTTGGATGATATATGACAATTGATAGACGTAGCATACCCTTTGTTTGTTAGAGTTTTTTGGTAATTAAAAAATTATTTTGTGATAATTTATTATGGGGCAAAAGAACATCCCAAGTGCCAAAATTTGATACAATGGGATAGACACTTAAATGCCAAAAGTTGGGAAACTGACACTTAAGTGCCACTTTTTTTGAAAAGTAGGACACTTGAGTGCGATATTCAACAAATCCCATTGAAAATCCTACGTTGCAATTTTTTATTAATTTTTCTGACTTATGTGGCTTGTTGGAAGGCTGGCTTAGCAAATAAACATAAAAATGATGCCATTTTTGTACAATTCAAATTTTAATATAAAAATTAATTAAATTAAATTTAAAATCATATTTATAAAAAATAAAAGGGAAGTAAGGGGGAAGAGGAAGGGAAGGGAGCAATCTGTGCATGAAATTAGCAATGCTTTGTTTATTCTCTCTTTTCTTTATCTTATTTTTGTAGCCAATTAGCAGTGACTACCAAAAACAATAATTGTAATAAAGTTAGCGTTGTTGACTTGCAGAAGATAATATTTGGATCATGTCGCAAGCTTGCGTTCCGTATCATAAAACCAGCACCATCGGTGCTTTTCACATACAAATTGGAGCATCAATTGTGCACAATAGGCAATAGATGTCACACCCCGAATCCTAAGAGCGCAAACATCTCATAGGGATCAATTAATTGCGACATCCTAGAACGTGTCACTGACCAATTCTTTTTACTCTTTAGATTAAATGTGACATCCAGATTTTCGGGTTCTGATTTTGATTAGATAAATTGGCTATTTTTGTTCAGTTGAAGCCGGAGATTAATTTTGGTTGTGAAATTGAGAAGGAAGAGGATTCTTGGATGAGGAAAATAATCAATTTGATAAGTGAGATGTCAATTGATTTTAGGAGACTTATTTGAGAGAAATTCAAGAGGGAAATTGGATGCGGAAATGCAAGAGGGGAATCAAGAACTCTAGTTTGGAAATTCCTTTGGGATTAAATGAGCTTATTCAAAAGAAATTGGATCGGGAATCTTCTATTTGAGAAAATTCTTTCTTTTGATTTTCTTCCCATTTTCCTTTCCTTACTTGGCCAAACACCTTTTCCCCTTTGCCCACAAGTTTCTTTCTTTCTTTCTTTTTCTTTTTCTCTCTCTCCCCCTCTCTTTTCCCTCGTGCGTGAGCCCCTCCACCGAATGCCCCCTTGCTGTCTTCCACTTTACTTCCTCCACTTTTCCTTTTTGACATTTCAACTTGACACACTCTCTCTTATCTTCCTCTCTCTCTCTTATCTCTAGCTCTCTCTCTCGGTACTCCCTCATCCGCTCAACAATCTCTCTCCTCCTCTCCCTCTCGGTCGTTCGAATGCAGCACAGTAGAAACAGAGACGGCAGCTTGCCATTGCAACCAGCCACGCTAGAGCCAAGATCGTCACCGTCACAGCCATGCCGGGCAGCCATCTGCTTTGCCCGCGCGCCGCCCTCACCCTCCGCCTTCCTCACCCTCCTTAGCCTGCCGTCGAAGCCTCTCTCCTCCATCTCCATTTGCTACCTGAGATTCCAGATCTGGGATGGACGTTGAAGCAGCCCGCGCCGTGCACGACGCCACCGCCCTCCGCCGTTCGCCGCTGTGCTGCACACCAGCGCTCCGCTACTGCTCCACTCATCTTGACCTCCTTCTCGCCTAGCTCATCGCCCCGAGCTGCTGTCCAGCTCGTGCAGGAGCCGCCAGAGCTCCCTCCGACCACCTCTGGCCACCGTCGGCCTCACCGGAGCTCCGCCTTGCCCTCTGCCGCCCTTAGCCGCCTCAACCAACACTGGAACCGCCTCAACCAGCAGTGAACAGAGAAGGCAGAAAATGGGTATGACAATGGGGTTTTGGCCCATTTTGGCCGCCTTCCCGAACCCGAATGCTAGGCCCGCCTTGAGGAAAGTCGATCCTCTCGTCGATCCCGTCGTTTTGAGTGAGTTTTTCTCACTAATGCCTTCTTAGTTTACTAATTATACTTAAAGGTTGATTAGTGTTAATTACGTGTAATTAGGTGGTTAGATTAGAGTTGATTAGCGATTATTAGTTAATTGCATTGCATATTAGTTGTTTGGTTAGTGTACTTAGATAGAAAATTGCCTATAGTATTTATTGGATGCTTCTTGGGATTTTCCCGATCCTTATCGGGTGTTAATTAGGCAATTCGGGCATAAATGGAATTTTTAGTAATTAAATATTAATTTTCGAAATTAATTACTTAATTATTTATTTTCCGGAAATTCAACTAGGATGGCCAGTGATCGGGATTTTATGTTGATGATCGTGGCGCAGTCCGTTTATTTAATTGAGCTTTTTATGTTGTCTTAAATTGGAATTATTGTATTTATTTATTTAATTTTCGAAATTAATTATTTAATTATTTATTTTCAGAAATTCAACCTGGCTGGTGGCCTAATTTTGTGCTGATCGTCATGGTATAGTACATTTATTTAATTGAGATTCGAATTGTGCCGAATTGATTTAATTATGAACATCAAATTAAGGCAACGATCAACCGATCTAGTCGATTGCGTCTCAATCAACCATTCACCGATCATTCCATTCAATCAATCAACTCACAACATCAAATCAAATCAAAGATTAATCGACTTGGTCGATTACATATTAACAAGACCACTTTCGGTCATTTTAACTATTTCAACTCAATTCCCAAATATAAATCACGATCCTTAGGACACAACTTATTTATAGGTGGTAATCATAGCCCCACCAAGAAGAACTTTCTTAGATTTAATGGGCTTTGGGCCCCACTCCCAAGACTTTCAATGTTCAATGGCTTTACTGGTCCCAAAGAAACTCTTTTCAATTGATTCAACTTTCTGGTCCCACTCAACCAATCAAGATTCAAATGATAGGCGTTATGGTCCCACTCGACCTTTTCAAGATTCACCGCTTTACTTGGTCCCCACTCGACCAAGGAGGTCCCTGTTGAGGAACCCGAAGAGGAGTACGTGGAGGAGGACCCTGAGGATGACCTCGAGTACGACCCGGATAAGGACTGAGATCCCGTCCTATCTTGTCAGACATTGTCTGCATGTGAATAGATGTTAGATCAGACTTACATATATATAGTATTGTAGAATACTATGAGATGTGTGTAAAAGGTGTGGTTGTGAATTTTCGCTTATGAAAATATGGCGTCTTTTCTATTCCATTTGTTTTTTTCATTGTGTGGGGATTTATAACTACTTCCGCATGTGCATATATAAATGAAAGGGTCAGCGATACATAGTCCTGGGATATCGCCTTTTAAAATCGACCAAAGGTAAGGGATGTACGCGTGCCTGAGGATCAGGGCGTGACATTAAACGTAAGCAGAACCTATTATAAACAACAATCAATCATCAAAGAGGGATAATAAGAATATTTCAACCGACTTTTTCAAAAGCATTCCTTTTATTTATAAACTTGTTAATCTCATAAGGTATAGTTTTACAAACCTTTACTACAACAACTTCTTACTAACTATTTCAAAAATCAACAAGGTCAAGGTCAACCTAAACTTCACTAACTCCAGGCCAATCTCGACTCCAAAGGAATCCCAAATCAAGCACAACGGTTCTTCATACTGCAGGCCTGAAAATAATTAACAACAAAGGGGTAAGATAAAAACTCAAAGAGTCAACAACTTAAGCCTTGATTATGAGGCGAATTTGTCTCGGAGGCAACCTTAACACGCACACTATACGAACTTACCTCGCCTTAGCACACTACTACACATTAGTACATCAAATATGACAATCTTAATACAACAAGCATAAATAATCATCAGAAACACAATTTACAATAACCAGGCACACTGTCAAACATACATGTTCCAATTATTTCGACTCCTTAGGCCACAGCTAACACACAAGTCGATAGTCTTCCGACATATCCGTGCATTATCCCGCCCCATCAAGCAAGTCATCATCTAGAACCCCCTCCTAGACGACATTCTAGAAAGGAGTAGTGGTTTGGCCTTAACCGCAACTCGGCATTCGGACTCTCGCTGGGCATCCAATAAACATCGGGTATCGTTCCTAAACTCCCGTTAGATGACGGTTCGATTAAGTAACCACTCAAGTATACAATCAATCAAGCCAATTTTTGTTGTCATTAATTAGCCCAGAACAAAATAGTTCGTTTTGAAATAATCAACTTAAGTAACCCAGAGAACCCCTGTAAGCCGGCATCCCAGCGAGGTAAACCCTGAAGCATGTAGAGTCACCACCACACTTGCCTGCCGGGTAAGTCGTGGGTTCCTTTCCAACAAGGCAGACGACGCAGGGAGTTGAACACTGGACCTCTCGCGAAAGGGACAAGTGCTCAACCAACTACGCCGCCACCACGGGTGGTATCAACTTTGGCAATTTTTCACACTTAAAATTCCAGTAAAATATTCGTACTTGGTTACGTGTTCAAAATCAACCCGTCAAACTTTGCACACTTTCATTTTAAATCCCATGGTGTTATTTGGCATCCAAACCCGACACCTCAAAATTCTCTATTTTCTTGCACATAAAACCTTTTTTTAAAATAATAAATAAAACTTATAACTGAGCAATCAATAACATAGCATCACAAGCTCAAACAATCGGAATTAGGCATAATCTCATAAAAAAAAAAAAACAAGTATAAAATTTTACTTAACACTTAATCAATCATTAATTACACTAATCACGATTAATTAAGCTAATCCCAATTAATTAGGCTAAGCATAAGTAATTAAAGCTAATTACAATTAATTAGGATAAACTCAATTAATTAACCTAACTATAATTAATTAAAAAATAATCGCCGTTAATTAAAATAATCACGATTAATTAAACAAATTATGATTAAATAAATATAAAGCACAATTAATCAAATAAATCATGATAGGGTTAATACTCTGAAAACCCCAAACTGATACATGTGTAACAAATTTACCCAAAACTATTTTTTGACTATGAAAAATCTAAAACTGGATATCGTGACAAATTCACCCCAACTAATCATAAAAAAATCATAAAATGGTATATTTATAAAAAATTTATTTCAAACTAATTTATTCGACTAAAAACCCCAAATTAGTATATATATGACAAATATAACTCCCGTTAGATTGGATTAATACTACAAAAAAATTAAAAAAATAATAAACTGTGACAAACGGAGAGTAAAATCCTAAATTGGTATACTAGTCAACGGTCATATGTCATTTAACTTAATAATTTGATAGTTTTATTTAACAGAAACTAATAGAGTGTAAATTTTTCAAAAGTGTATCGGTTTGGGATTTTTGGTGATTAAAAAATTAGTTTAGAGTAATATTATCACGGGTATACCAATTTAAGGTTTTTCAAGGTATTAACCCATTAATCTAATAGTAATTATTTAAACTAATCGTACTTAAATTTAATCTAAACCATCCTTAATCACAATCTATGTAGCACGGACACTTTTCGGAAACTTTCGTGTCGTGTTCGACACTCCGACACGTGTCCGACACCCTCCGACACGCGAGTCCCGTAATTCCGACACACGATTCCAACACGCACGGGGTCAATTTTAAAAATTTAAAATACTTGAGGGGTCAAAATATATATACACACAAAAGAAGTAATAAAAGAAGTAATAAAATTGCTATAAATATACACACACGGGGTCAATTTTTTTTTAGTTTTGTTTTTTAGAATTGTTTTATTTTTTTAAAATTATTTTACTATGAAAGAATTAATAAAAAAATGCTATATATAATAAATAAATAAATTTAAAAATATCATTTCAGCATTTTTCTTTAAACAATGTTTTTTTCTCTATGTTTTGTGTATTATTGTAACAAATTAAAATAATGAAGGATATTATTTAATATTTTTCATGTAAATTAATTCTAGCCTATTATTATTATTTTTTTTTTTTTTTTATTTATAAAAATATATTTAATATATAACATGTCGGAACGTGTCGAAATTCTCTATTTTTAAGAAATGACGTGTCGGCGTGTCGTGTCGTATCGTGTCGTGTGTCGCGTGTTCGTGTCGGTCTACATAGATTACAATTAAGAACAAACTAAAATTAACTAACACTAACTGCCATTAACCTTAAACTAACTTAACCTCTAATCGTAATTAACTACCTAATCAAGGATTAGGAATTAACTCACAGGTTTTTTGGCGATCACGATATGATGGCTTTGAGGATGTGATGCTCACAACTTGATAAGAGACTCGACAGTAGCTCCTCAAGCTCACAAGTTACTTGCTTGAGGGTTTGGTGGTGGTTCGGTGGTGGTGGTGGTGGCGGCGGTTTGAGGTGAAGTTGGAGATGGTGATGGTGGCTGTGGCTTGTGGTTTGAGGGTTACGAGTGGTGGCGAGTGCGGCATGGACGAGCAATGGAACGGGAAGGCAGTGGCGCTGGCAACGGCGGTGAAGAACGATGGCTAAAGGGTTGGCAAGGAGAAGAAATATTGAGAAGATAATGATGAAAATGGAAGCAAAAGAAGGGGAGATGTGGGGCTGGGGTGCTTTGGCCAAAATGAGGGGAGGAAGGAAAACGTAGGGGAAGGAAATGGGGAGGAGAAGATAGAGAGAGAAGGATAGGCGGGTCTGCGGCAAAGGGGGAAGAGAAAGTAACGTGAGGGAAGAAGGGAAGAAGAGAAAAGAGAGAGAGAGAGAGAGAGAGAGAGAGAGAGAGAGAGAGAGAGATGATTTTCTCAAGATTTTCCCTAAAACTCATCACTTCTCATACCCACTTCCCTCAAAACCCTCATAGTCTAGTATATTAACCCCAGCATCTCTTCTTATTTTTCTTTTATCTTTAAAGCCAAAATGTTGATGCATATGAATATGTGAGACGATACCCGATTTTTATCGGATGCTCGGCGGGGGTCCGAATTCCGAGTTGCGGTTGAAGCCAAACTGATGCTCTTAAAGGAATGTTGTGCTAATGCGTAAGAGTATGCAGAATGATACCGTACCTGATGGGGCGAGACAATACCTAATTATACCATAAGACTATTGATTTGTGTGTTGGCCGTGGTCCGATGGGCCGTAATAATTGGAACACGTGTGATGTCATTTTGCATGAGATATTATGAATGTGTTTTGATTATTGGTTATACTTGATACATTGATATTAACATGTATGAATTACTAACATGTAGGGCTGAATCGAGACTTAAGTTGTTGACTTGTTGATATTTTATCTCACTCATTGTTGTTTACTATTTTCAGGCCCGTAGTATTGAGAACCATCGTGCTCGGTTCGAGATCCCTCTGGAGACAAGGGATTGAGCTGGCATTAGTGAAATTTAGGTTAACCCCGACCCTTTTGGTTTTTGAATAGCTGGTAGGAAGTTGCTGTGATAAAGGCTTGCAATATTACACTCCCCGGTGTTAACAACCATATAAATAAAAGTAGAATTTTTTGAAAAAAGTTTGTCGATGTTTTTTTACTATTCCTATTGTTTGTTGGTTGATTGGGTGTTCATATTAAATGCTTCCGCTTGCGTTTAATCAAAATACAATAATGATGGGTTAGCGACACATCCTGGGACATTGCAAATTTAGTCGATTTCACGTAATTGGGATTCGGGGCGTGACATATGAGTACATGGATTTATGTCTCTAGACTACATGTAGGCTAGGATTTGTCCAGGAAGCTCCTCTAAAAGAGCTTGAACCACTAATATACTCCCACCTATCAAGAACCTTTTAATTTTGTATAAGTAACTGTCGAGAGAAAACAAACGGAAAATTTATAAGGATATCCTAAACTATTTTCTTAAACTTACACTTGATTGTAAAACCTTTCCTATAATCATTGAAAAGAAAAGAAAAGAAAAGTATAACAAAGAACCACCCAAATAAAACTTCTAGATCCGATACTGCCCTTTTAATGTTAATTTAATTAGCTAAAACAAAATAATGTAAATTAATTGACTTATAAGATTATATGCCACGATACAATAAAGTTAGTATGGGTTGGCTTATAGGATAATATACCTAGATGGATAAACAAATGAATAATCCGATGAAAATCAAGGAAACTACAAATTCAAGACTGAGTTTGACACAAACATCCTCTAACTATACCATGACAAAATATCATGGATGCTAGGTTTTCAACCTTCCTGGGCTTGATTTACTAACATCATGCCTAACATGAAACATCAATATCAATGAATTAAAAATGTTGGATTCATTGGAGAAAACAAAAACGTGAGAAATCAACTGACGATGAATTTCTTGCATTTGAATAAATTGTCCAATGTCTCTCAGGACTACATGATCAGTAGAGGTTTCTAATCTAGTTTCATAGTCAGCAACAAGTTTTTGAGGAGAAAAAAATTAGACAATTAAGTTCTCTACATCCACTCTACAATAAATATTTTGATGTCGACAATAGGAAAGTCTTAACTTAAATGACAAAAAAGAAACCTGCCTATGAGATTTTTTGAGACCACTACCAATTGTTTTAAAAGCTTAAATTGTTAGAATGGAAGTTCCATATTTTCTTTCTCAAGGATAACTAGGAAGCTAAACTATACTTGTATTCCACGGAATTGTCAATCATAATTCACATTCTTGCAATATGATTAGCAATTTACATAAACAACATAAAAGGTAAATAAGACCATTTATGCCCTTCCTAGTTTTAACTTTCTATGTGAGAGCTTTTGATAGAATTTTAACCCGTCAATAGCAACTGTACACAAATTGAGCATGGACATAAGCCTTTCTTTGTCTATATTCGTGTTCAAGCAACTTTGGCACAAATGGCACTTCGCCAAGAATTGCTCAAAGGGGAGTATAAATGCTTGGTTTTATATCTCTAGCCCGCATGTGGACAGCAATTGCCTAGGAAACTCTTTCAATAAAGCTTGAACCACTGATATACTACCATCTGTCATGAGCAGTTTAAATTTTTGTGCAAATTATTATTGAGAAAAGACAAATGGAAAAATTATTAGGATCTTCTAGACTACTTTGATAAACTTACACTTAATTGCAAAACCTTTCAATCACCAAAAAGGAGGAAAAAGTAGAACAAAGAAGCAGCCAAATAAAGCTTTCAAATTTGATACCACCCTCTCTATCCCAATTTAATTAGTTGAATCAAAATGTTGTATATTAATTGGCTTTAACATTATATGTCAATATACAATAAAGTCAAGTTGGGTAAACAAATGAATAATACTATGCAAACAAAGGAAACTATAAATTCAAGATCGACTCCAACACTAACATCCTCCAACTACACCATGACAAGATTACCATGAATGCTAGGTTTACAACTTCTCTCGATTTGATTTACCATTTGTATCAATTAATTAAAATGAACAGATTCCTTCGAACAAAAAAAATCATGAGAAAATCAACTTAAGATGAGCTTCTTGCATTCAAATAAATTGTCTAATGTCCCTAGAGGCTACATGACCGGTAGAGCTCCTTAATCTAATTCCATGGTTGGCATCAAGTTTCTAATAAGAGAAAAAAAAAATGGAATATTAAGTTCTGTACATCCTCACTATTAGAAAATATTTCAATGTCACACAATAGGAAGTCTAACTTAAATTATAGAAAACAAACCTACCTCCATTTGTGTAAAATTGTACCTCCAACTCAAACTATTAGAATTGAGACCCTCACTAGTGCATCTATGGTTTCTTGTTGATTGGCGAGAAATCCATTCAAAGAAAGGAGGGAAAACTACTATAAGGTGCATAAAGAAACATAAAAAAGCTAAGAAGCATAAAATACTTGTTTCTACTTTACATTATTATGAGCAAAACATAGAATTTTCTATGGTTATAAGAAAGTTATTGGCCTGCAATTTGAGCAGCCCTATTGATCACTAGACCAAATAAAGTGGATCCTACTAAGGAAACATTATGAAAAGAACTGGCATAATAGCCATGATGCATTTGACTTCTTCACTCTAACAACAAAGAGTTCTAACTGTGAATAATGGAATTGGATATAACATCCCAGGTTCTTCTTTTATAGTCTCTACTCCATAAATGAACATTCCATTAAGGTTGTGCAAACTTAGTTCACCTACCTCGTGGCCATATGGATTTTCATTCAAGTTAAAACAATGTGATACAATACCACCATATGTCCTTCCTTCAAATCCCCATGTAGAAAATCATTCATCTAAATCATAAAATTGTATCACTTGTCCCACTTCCATCATGGCCTAAAATGTTGCCAACATCAATTACACATTGGATACACTTTTGATATCAATTTATTATAAAGACAGAAAAAACATATCAAATGAGAAATGTTTAGGATGCAAATTAAACATACCTACTGGTAGAAATTATATCTTCCCAAAGGATCAATGTGATGCAATAAATAATTTGCATTATATCCTCCTGAAGAATCAATGTAATGCGGGTAATAATTTGCTTCCTACTAGCATGTATGTTTAATTTGCTTCCTAAACATGGTTAGTTGTCAGTTGACATGCCTTTTCAGTCCTTATAATCAATTGATGTCATAAATTTAGTAATTCATGATGAAAACATTTTAAGTTATATTGGAAGTTAGAGAAGTGATACAATTTTATGATTCAGATAGACGATTTTCTGCATGAGGATGTGAAGGAATGACTTATGGCAGTATTGTATTACACTATTTTAACTTTAATGGAATCCATATGGCTATAAGGTAGGTGAACCGAGCTTGCACAAGCCCATTGCTATATTCACTATTGGAGCAAGGCCTATAATAGAAGAATCTTTTGGACATTATATCTAATTCGTAATTTACAATAAGAAGTCTTTGTTGATACGTTGAAGGAGTCGAAGACATCATTACTATTATTGGACAATATTGCCTTGGCAAGACCTACTTTATTTAGTCTAGCGATAATAAGGCTACTCGAATTGCAGGTGAATCACATTCTTACAACCATAGCAAATACTATTTTCTGCTTATAATAACAACAAAGTGGAAACATACATTCAATCTTTTGAATAGCTTTTACATGTTCCTTTATGGAGTTGATAGTAGTTTTTCCTTCTTATTTAGGATGGAGTTCTCACCGCACAACAAGAAACCATGGATGCAACATTGAGGATATCGATCTTTCACTCTCAATTATGATTGTTGTTGTTGGACATGCAAATTTTAAACAAGTGAAAGTAGTGTGAGATTTTCTGGAACCACAACTAACTGCTCTAAAAGCCTAAGCTGTTAGATGAATGTGTGGTTTATTATTTAAATATCCTAACAGTCCCCCTCACGCCTAATATGGTATTTTCCTTAAGTATTAAGCGAGCAAATTTAATTGGCGAGGTAAATGAGGCCTAGTTTGATTCGAACTCAAGACCACTAGCTTTGGTATCATGTAAGATTTTGTAGGATTATAGTCAAAATTGCCCACCAAATCTTACATGGCATCGTAGCTAAGAGGTCCTGAGTTTGAATCTTTCTGGCTCATTTGCTTCTCCAACTAAATTTTCACGCTTAGTACTAAGTGTCGACTAAGCGTGAGGGAAAGTATTAGAATATTTAAATAATAAAAATCACATATTCATTTAATAACTTAAGCTTTTAGAACAGTTGGTTGTGGTTCCATAAAATCTCACGCTACTTTCACTTGTTTAAAATTTGCATGTCCAACAACAACAATCATAATTGAGAGTGGAAGATCAAAGCCCTCACTATTGCATCCATGGTTTTTTTGTTGATCGGTGAGAACTCCAACCTAAACGAGAAGGGAAAACTACTATCAACTCCATAAAGAAACATGTAAAAGCTACTAAAAAGATTGAATGTATGTTTCCACTTTATTCTTATTATAAGCAGAAAATAGTATTTGCTATGGTTATAAGAATGTGATTCACCTGCAATTCGAGTAGCCTTATTATCGCTAGACTAAATAAAGTATGTCCTGCCAAGGCAATAGTGTCCAATAATAGTCATGATGCCTTCGACTCATTCAATGTATCAACAAAGACTTTTTATTGTGAATTACGCATTAGATATAATGTCCAAAAGGTTCTTCTATTATAGGCTTTGCCCCAAAAGTGAATATACCAATGGGGTCGTGCAAACTCGGTTCACCTACCTTATAGCCATATGGATTCCATTAACGTTAAAATAGTGTAATACAATACTGACGTTTTTCTGCATGAGGACGTGAATGAATGACTTATGGCAGTATTCTATTACACTATTTTAACTTTAATGGAATCCATATGGCTATAAGGTAGGTGAACCGAGTTTGCACAATCCCATTGGTATATTCACTATTGGAGCAAGGCCTATGATAGAAGAATCTTTTGGACATTATATCTAATTCGTAATTTATAGTAAGAAGTCTTTATTGATACGTTGAAGGAGTCGAAGGCATCATGACTATTATTGGACAATATTGCCTTGGCAAGACCTACTTTATTTAGTCTAGCGATAATAAGGCTACTCGAATTGCAGGTGAATCACATTCTTATAACCATAGCAAATACTATTTTCTGCTTATAATAACAACAAAGTGAAAACATACATTCAATCTTTTGAATAGCTTTTACATGTTTCTTTATGGAGTTGATAGTAGTTTTCCCTTCTTATTTAGGATGGAGTTCTCACCGGTTAACAAGAAACCATGGATGCAACATTGAGGATATCGATCTTTCACTCTCAATTATGATTGTTGTTGGACATGCAAATTTTAAACAAGTGAAAGTAGTGTGAGATTTTATGGAACCACAAGCAACTGCTCTAAAAGCCTAAGCTGTTAGATGAATGTGTGGTTTATTATTTAAATATCCTAACAGTCCCCCTCACGCCTAATATGGTATTTTCCTTAAGTATTAAGCGAGCAAATTTAATTGGCGAGGTAAATGAGGCCTAGTTAGATTCGAACTCAAGACTACTAGCTCCGGTATCATGTAAGATTTTGTGGGATTATAGTCAAAATTGCCCACCAAATCTTACATGGCATCAGAGCTAAGAGGTCCTGAGTTTGAATCTTTTCAGGCTCATTTGCTTCTCCAACTAAATTTTCACGCTTAGTACTAAGTGTCTGACTAAGCGTGAGGGAAAGTATTAGAATATTTAAATAATAAAAATCACATATTCATTTAATAACTGAAGCTTTTAGAACAATTGGTTGTGGTTCCATAAAATCTCACGCTACTTTCACTTGTTTAAAATTTGCATGCCCAACAACAACAATCATAATTGAGAGTGGAAGATCGAAGCCCTCACTATTGCATCCATGGTTTTTTTGTTGATCGATGAGAACTCCAACCTAAACGAGAAGGGAAAACTACTATCAACTCCATAAAGAAACATGTAAAAGCTACTAAAAAGATTGAATGTATGTTTCCACTTTATTCTTATTATAAGCAGAAAATAGTATTTGCTATGGTTATAAGAATGTGATTCACCTGCAATTTGAGTAGCCTTATTATCGCTAGACTAAATAAGTAGGTCTTGCCAAGGCAATATTGTCCAATAATAGTCATGATGTCTTCGACTCCTTCAACGTATCAACAAAGACTTCTTACTGTAAATTACGAATTAGATATAATGTCCAAAAGATTCTTCTATTATAGGCCTTGCTCCAATAGTGAATATACCAATGTGGTCGTGCAAACTCGGTTCACCTACCTTATAGCCATATGGATTCCATTAAAGTTAAAATAGTGTAATACAATACTGCCACAAGTCATTGCTTCACGTCCCTATGCTGAAAATCCTCTATCTGAATCCTAAAATTGTATCACTTCTCTAACTTTCAATATAACTTAAAATGTTTTCAACATTAATTACTAGACTTATGACATCAATTGATTATAAGGACTGAAAAGACATGTCAACTGACAACTAATCATGTTTAGGAAGCAAATTAAACATACATGCTAGTAGGAAGCAAATTATTACCTACATTACATTGATTCTTCAGGAGGATATAATGCAAATTATTTATTGCATCACATTGATCCTTCAGGAAGATATAATTCCTACCAGTAGGTATGTTTCATTTGCCTCCTAAACATTTCTCAGTTGATATGCTTTTTCTGTCTTTATAATAAATTGATATCAAAAGTGTATCCAATGTGTAATTGATGTTGGCAACATTTTAGGCCATATTGGAAGAGGGACAAGTAATACAATTTTATGATTCAGATGAACAATTTTCTACGTGGGGATGTGAAGGAAGGACATATGGTGGTATCGTATCACACTGTTTTAACTTGAATGAAAATCCATATCGCCACGAGGTAGGTGAACTAAGTTTGCACAACCTTAATGGTGTGTTCACTTATGGAGTAGAGACTATAACAGAAGAATGTGGGATGTCATATCCAATTCCATTATTCACAATTAGAACTCTTTGTTGATAGAGTGAAGAAGTCAAAGGCATCATGGCTATTATGCTAGTTCTTTACACAATGTTCCCCTAGTAGGATCCACTTTATTTGGTCTAGTGATCAATAGGGCTGCTCAAATTGCAGGCCAATCACTTTCTTATAACCATAGAATATTCTATGTTTTGCTCATAATAATGTAAAGTAGAAACAAGCATTTAATGTTTCTTAGCTTTTTTATATTTCTTTATGCACCTAATAGTAGTTTTCCATCCTTTCTTTGAAAAGATTTCTCACTCATCAACAAGAAACCATAGATGCACTGGTGAGGGTCTCAATTCTAATATTTTGAGTTGGAGGTGCAATTTTACACAAATGAAGGTAGGTTTGTTTTCTATAATTTAAGTTAGACTTCCTATTGTGTGACATTGAAATATTTTCTAATAATGAGGATGTACAAAACTTAATAATCCATTTTTTCTCCTATTAGAAACTTGATGCTAACCATGGAATTAGATTAAGGAGCTCTACCGGTCATGTAGCCTCTAGGGACATTATACAATTTATTTGAATGCAAGGAGTTCATCTTAAGTTGATTTTCTCATGATTTTTTTGTTTGAATGAATCCATTCATTTTAATTAATTGACATAGATTTTTATGTTAGGCATATAAATGGTAAATCAAGTCGAGAGAAGTTGTAAACCTAGCATTCATGGTAATCTTGTCATGGTGTAGTTGGAGGATGTTAGTGTTGGAGTCAATCTTGAATTTATAGTTTCCTTTGTTTGCATAGTATTATTCATTTGTTTACCCAACTTGACTTTATTGTATAATGGCATATAATCTTAAAGCCAATTAATATACAACATTTTGATTCAACTAATTAAATTGGGATCAGAGAGGGCGGTATCAAATTTGAAAGCTTTATTTGGCTGCTTCTTTGTTTTACTTTTTCCCTCTCTTTGGTGATTATAGGAAAGGTTTTGCAATTAAGTGTAAGTTTATCAAAATAGTCTAGAAGATCCTGATAATTTTTCCATTTGTCTTTTCTCGATAATGACTTGCACAAAATTAAACTACTCATGACAGACGGTAGTATATAAGTGGTTCAAGCTCTATTGAAGGAGCTTCCTAGGCAATTGCTGTCCACATGCGGGCTAGAGATATAAAACCACACATTTATACCCTCCTTTGAGCATTTCTTGGCGAAGTGCCATTTATGCCAAAGTTGCTTGAACACAAATATAGACAAAGAAAGGCGCTTATGTCCATGCTCGATTTGTGTACAGTTACTATTAACGGGTTAAAATTCTATCAAAAGCTCTGCTATAGAAAGTTAAAACTAGGAAGGGCGGAAATGTTCTTATTTGCCTTTATGTTGTTTATGTAAATTGCTAATCATATTGCAAGAATGTGAATTATGATTGACAATTTAGTGGAATACAAGTATAGTTTAGCTTCGGAGTTATCCCTGAGAAAGAAAATATTGAACTTCCATTCTTTGTGCATTTAATGTTACCCCGAGATTGGGTCATAGTTAAGAAAATTGTATTCTTGTTATAACCTTTTTATGATATTTTTACTCTCTTTTCTGGAGATAGATATCTCATGGCGAATTTATATCTCTATCAAGTACGGCCAATCCATTCGTTTGATAAAGGAGAGGGATGGTGAGGACATAGCTATTAGTTCTATGCCTATGGAAATGCAAAAGAAAATTGAAAAATATTAGAAGGCTTATAGTGTTGTCTTGTTTATATTAGATTCTCGCTATTAGCTACACTTGTTAGAGTTTTGCTATTTGAAGTTGGACATAGATGATCATGTGAAATTTGTACGGATTATTCAAGAAAGTCTATATGCTTTTGATGAATATGTGACCTCTATGTCGAGAGATGATTGCTTTATATATACGCTTAGTCATAATGTTCTTGATTATTTGAAAGCTAATTCACATCGATATCCTGAGTAGTCTCCTATCACTTTTGTTGCTTATGAGTCGGCCTTTAGCATTGAAGGACACATTTTAAATTAATGTCATAGTTCTCTTTCTTGTGAAATTGTACAATAGAGATTGGTTATTTGAAGTTCCACCTAAGGAAGATTTAGAAGACGAGTCCCTCATTTATAGATTTTTTATGTTCTTTGACATATTTTCTAATTTTTATAATTTTTAATTTGATGTGAAGTTTTTATCCATATAATAAATACATGTGAAGAGCTTAAAATATGTTAGATGGACAAGTAATGGATTTCCTAAATTAGGTTAAATATTAATATGTTCTAATAATATGAGTTAGGTATGTATTAAGTCGGATTAGGTATAGGTCTTCAAATTTACATTGCATGGAAATATGCCAAAAGAAATTAAATGGATCAATATGAGTCGGGCGATTTTCGATTCAATCCAAACTTGACTCTAGAAAAGGGTATAAATCTTCAATTTCTCCACAACTAGTAGTGTCAATGGCAAGAATATGCACCTATTCTAAGCGCAAAGACCTCAAATCCCATCCTAAATAGACCAAATTTCAATCATTATTCCACTGGCAACACTCCCAATTTGCATCATTCCATCGTCAGTAATACCACTGGCTTCCCAAACCAATGCATTAAAAAGGAACAGCTCCAGCTTTGTCCAGCACATTTTATCCTTCAACAACTTTTGGCACAGAGGCCTCGTTTATATCACCCTATCTCTGGCTAGTGGGAGAGACGGTCCTCAGCCACCGCGAAACGCCTTATTCATGTATCGACTTTCCTTGAAACTAATGCCATGGATGGGACTAAGGCAACCGTATCTAATTTCATAACTAAAACTCCCTTCCATCCCTCCCTTCTTTAAGTTACATTACGTAATTAGGCTAATCAGGCTTTGGAGACAAACAATGCAATTAGTGAGCCATAAGGATCACTTATTCAATTTGCCTTGGTTCTGATCAATCCTGTTTCCTTTTTTGCAATATTAACCGATATATAATATGGTATAACTATGGATGTAATTTCCGTCATATTAATATAACTTCATATTTTCTTTTGCTTCTCTAGTAAAAAGCCCTAAGTCTCGGCAGTGATCAAAATATTGCATCCATAGTTTAGATGAAACTAGTGAAAGATGTTTGCAAATGAAAGCCATCTTATGATAGAAAGCTAATTGCGCCAATTATTCTTACCGGTTGCCCATCATTCCGAAAACAGCGTTGGTGCTCCAAAATGCTCAGGATACATGAACTGGATGATTGCATCATTATCTCTAAACCCACTCTCTGTTTTTACGAATTTTCATAAACCTAAACTAAAGAGAAAAAAAAACATGAACTTTCCTAAACCATATGTGTACGAATTAAATGAATATAAACTAAATCTAATATTAAGATCGAACAATCTAATCAAGACCTATTTTTCCCACTATCTTTCCATTTTTAATTTTTTTAATTTTTTTTTACTTTTGACCTTTTGTTATTATTTTGTTATATGTTATTATTGCTCCTACTATGCCCAGACGCTGCCGACATGATCAAATTATAATTTCTCCTTATTTCTGTTTTTGCTATTTTATTATTTTATTTTATTTATTCTGATAAAAGGGGACACGGACTGAGCCATTGGGCCCGGTCCACGGGTGTGGTCAAACATGGAACTCACAAGGACGCATGTAAGGATTTTGGGCCTATTCCACGTGTGGAATAAGATGTGAACTTCACAAGCACAAGAAACAAATATAAATGGGCTCAAGCCTACACTAAGCCCATTTTCTATTAGCTGTAAATGACGTTTCTATCTTTGCATGTGTCTCCCCTAATAACCTTTTCAAAACTTCATATCCCGGATTCTCGACTCAAAAATCAAATAAGTTATAGATTGAAAAGGAATCAAAGAAACATAAGAGCAACGGCATAATTTTAGATGCACCTATAACACTTTGCTTAATGCTTTAGACCATCGGTGGTAGCACTGGTCCCTGCATGTGCATGTGATAAATAAACTTCGCAAGTAGGCTGTAGATGAATATAGGGGAGGAGATGAGTGACCAGGTGATTAACCTTTTCTGCTCTCAAAGTCAGATACCGATGCTGCGCTTCACGGTTGGCTATAATTTGAGATGCATCAGTCTCCCTTATTCCTAGGTCCATCAAAACAAGCCAAGCCTGAGAAGAAATCAAAGGTCAGAGGAAATTAAATAGAGAAATATTCTAGCTCAAAAGAAACAATGCAATCCCTTGAAGAGACAATTTACTGAGCGACGTACCTTGAGATAATCCACGAATGCAGGGTATCAAACGTCATGCATGTGTTGACTAGACTTAAGCCTGGTCCATATGACTATTGGTGAGAAGAATCTCAACGATTCGCCCGTTAAATTTCCACCCCATGGTAAAAGCTGCATAAAGTGGTGTTCAGCTGAAACGTCCAAAAAGGACAGGAAAAAAACTAAAAACTCTTTGAATGTTACTATATAACACAACAAACAACTGACCTCAGCATACTTGAGACATCAGGCCTTCGTAGCACTTATCTTTGTATTCTTTGTGCTTGACGACGTCATATAGAGGGTCAATGTCCCTGCAAACAATATATCAGGGCAGATATGTACAGCAATCAAAGTTAATATAGGATTTTAAGGGCGATGGGCACCATTCAGCACCTGCTGACCCTGACTTGACGATAATTCTTTACACCAACCAAGAAGGATATCATTTATTATTTTCTTTCTATATTCAACTATTACAAACGAAAATTGAAATGCATCACTCCTGTTTTGAGAAATTTAACATTGTTGAAATACTTATTGCACATCTTAACAACAAAACTATACACTCCAACAAGAAGCTAAGCTCATCAAGGAGCATTACATATCTCAAGCCATATCTCAAGCCGGAAGTTCACTATTGCACATCTAGCTTGACAAACACTGTCCAGCATACTACGCCATGCCAGTAGGTACTAGATAGTTAGACGTCAAATGTGTGACTGCAACAAAGCTTCTTTTATCAGAAAGGTGCTAGCAGGTAATTTCAGCAGAAAAACACGCATGGCTACTAATTGGCTTGCTACGCATGGATATCACATGCACATGCACATGCACATTTGCTCGAGACATACAGTTGACCATAGAGCACATGCAAAGTTGCTGAGCACATATAGTTGACCATAGAGCAAGCAACTGCTGTCATTTTCATCAACTCGCGTTTTTTCTCACAACAAGGAATAAGTTAAAAAACAAGAACAAAGAATTATTCTTACAGAACAACTATTATTGTCCTTACAGAACAACTATAATTATCTCGGCAGCAGTGAAAAAGTTGGCACAGAATATAGGCAGGTCATATTCTGGTTCTGGAAACATAGCAAAATGCAAAACCTGAATAGAGCATCTTCAGAAGAACAAAATGAGGCCGCTAAACATCATAGCAAAATAATGTGTTCAAGTAAACTTACTTGAACAACCAATTCCTCCATCAGCACAAGTGGCAAATCTAATTAGAGGAAAAGCTTTACACGGAAAATACTATCTTCCAAAAACATGAAAGTTTCCATTGGTGAAAAAGTCGGATCAATTAATTCTACACATAATTCAAAAACTATCAAATTCGTACACCCATATGGATCCAAAATTCCTAAAGTTCTAATAACAAAAGAAGTCAAGCCATAGTACCGATTAAGCACAACCGTCCTCTCTCTCAAGGAAATTTCCTCTGACCATCATCTTCTGTAGACTGATTCCTCATAATTTATGTATCAAGTGGCAATGATGTTAGACAATCATAACTGCGGTCCCTTGCTCCCTTGAATGCTCAAACTCTGGAGCAACCTTATTTTCGGCACTTCACACGACAACAACTCAATCTCTGTTTTATCATCCAGTGGCATCATGGAGCCGAACCTTTCCTAAGGACACGAAGAAGGACAAGCCTTGATTAACCAAACAAACGGCAAATAGAGCAGACGCCCAGAGAGAAAACCAAAAACCCGGCGACACACATTCACAGTCAAGCATCTCTCTCTCTCTTACGCACGCACGCACGCACGCACGCACATACTGAGCAGCATTGTCAGAACTTGAAACGGCGGATAGAAAACGAAACAGTGGAATGCAACGACTACGTCTGGAGTGCCGACACAAGAAGGTCCGGAATGCAACGCGCGACGAGAGGATCGAACTTGAGTTCACCAGCAAACAGCCGCGATGCCAATTCGAACTCCAATTGAGCACGAAGCCCAGTCGTGAAACAATCGCATAACCAGCAAAAGAGAAAGGCGAAAAGCCGAAAACGACCGCACCTGCAGAAGAGAAGGAGCCATGCGAGTGTGAAGCGCGGTCTCGTCCAGAGCGAATTGGACGAACTGCCGGTGCGCCAGAGCATAGACGCGAACGGACGGCCGCCACGCTTCCTCGCGTGCAGTGCGGAAAGAGAGATGCTATTCTGTTGGAAATATGATTTGATATCTTAACAGATACGGATCCTCAGTATCAATAATTGGTTCGATAATTGACTTGGTAAAATAGTGGGGTGGCCAAAACGGTTAGCAAGAGACACGATCGAAGCAAAAGACTAATTATCCGGACACGCGATGCTTGTGAAAACGACATGAGCATTCGAAAAATCAACCTTGAAAACAAATCGAGGTTTTCTCCGTAGGGGAAGGGCAAAACAAGGAATACGCCGTGCCATATGACTTTGCTTGCGTCGCTTGACGATGCAGCGACGCGGCGGGTCCACCCCATGCCCCGCAAGAAGGCCGTCGCACGAGAAATAGAGATGGATGTGAGTTGCGTCCTTGCCTAAAGATCATGTTCCCACTTATCGTCTTGCCTCTGCCTGCAGAAACAAGGCAGCAATTCAATCCGCACATGTTCCATCCAATAAATTAATAGACAACCAAGCAGCACACTCTGTCGAACGAGAAACCAGGTCAAATGATGCCCAAAAGAACTCTCACCCCCACATTCCAAGAAACAATTTTAGCTTCATCGGTTCATTGATCTTTGCTTACTTTTTTTATGTTTTTTTTTTCCGGCCATCCACTTACTCATGTGAATATAATTAATGGTCGATATCTTTTTGTACGACGAGAAGAGTCAAGTACAATCCCGATACGTGGAGTATCTTAATCAAGTTGAACAAAAGCTAAATCACAATTACTGAGTGCTTAATAAAGTACTAGTGACAATTTTTTTTGTTGGTTGGTTTAATAATAAGGTTAGTTTAAATTTAGACTACAATCCTTATTTTAACATGTCGGCACCCGCACACCCCATATTCCTCATTCGTAGTTAACTATTTTCCCCCCGCTAACTAGGGAATATGAGAGGCGAAGGTTGCTGCATATTGAATGGTTTTATGAATTTAGTGCACCAAAGCATTTCTTCTTTGTTTTTTTTGTACTTATCACTAAATAGCACGTCATTCTCATTTAGTCCTCAACCTTTCTAGATAGAGGTTAGAATTTAGCTTTTATTACAATTTTCTTGTGCTTATTCCACTGCATCTAAGCACAAATTTGATCAAACAAGAATTTAATGGGTTCGATGATTTGGTTGCACTTATATAAAATATATATATATATATTCACAGTTTTCCCGTCAAATAGAAAATACAAAATTAATACCACAAAAAGTCTCAAATCGATATATTCATGTCACATTTACCTCAAGCTAATTTTTATGTCTCAAAACATCCCAAATTAGTATACACATGTGGCATTTATGACAAACTAGTGCGCTCGTGCTACATTTATCCATAATTGCCTTTCGGTTCTTTTAATGGTTTGGTGTTGCAACATCAACATTGCAAACAAACCAGCCACTGAATAGGAATTTTTTTTATACTTGTGTCAGAAAAATTTCAACAAACCATCCAATGGAGGAAACCCCCAACTCACCCCAATAAGTTTCAAATCTAACACTGGTTGATCCAATATAAGAAAGCGTGATTCCTCCTCAACCATCAGTTACGGCTTCACCTGCTTCGGTTCAAATCTAGGGCCCGATTCAATGGCCTCACTTTGGTTGGTATCCGTTTCAAGGCCAATGGGCCATTGGGCCTAGCCACACGTGGACCCAACAAGGCTTACCTGGAGAGGAGAATGCACTAGGCTCTAGAACTCAGCCCGAAGGGCATGGGCCAACACCCCCTTCGCAGGAGAACCATCGGAGTGATGGATCAGGCTGGACAAGAAGGGGTCTTGGACCCGGATCCATCCCACCGGGTCTGGGGACGAATCCATACCCAATTCCCCAACCTGGTTTTCAACCTAGTTTTTGCCCTACGCGTTCCCTATCAACAGCGGCCGTCCCAAGCCCGGAGACCCCCTATACACGTTACCGGCAGACAGATATACATATGCATACATACATACATACATACACACACACACACTTCTTTGTGTGATAAGGAAAATCCACTATAATTCCAACACGAATAATAATCAGAAGAATTTTAACACGTGAAATGATAATTAAAAAGACCGACATGATAATTATATTTAAGTGTCGTATGAATTTCTAAATTCAAGTTGAATCAAATAGAATTATTATTACAATATGCTCTTATAAATTTGAAGAAGAAGAAAGTCCTTTCGACTTTTATGCATTAGAAATTGTAAATTTTCTAAGAAATTACATTTTTATTAAATGATATAGGTTTAGTTTCACGCACTAGTTAAAATTTGTTATCCCTTCATGAGCAAGAGGGCAGATAGAATAGTTGAGTATGTGCTTGTATCAACTAGTTTGAGTGTGAGTATTTTGTATGTGTTGAGTGAGAAAGTATATTGTAATAGTTGTGTGAGTGTTTATTTTGATTGTTATACTTGTACATAATTAAGTATAACAAGTGTTTTTAGTTGTATATTACAATTATCTCGTACTACTGCCACAATGCTTTCGCATACCTTACAAGATGTATTAGAGCAACGTTCGCATACCCTAGAAACTTTGCTAGAAGGAACAACAGTGAGAGTATTTCGGTCTAGTGTGTCGCAACTATTGTGGCTAACCGGTGAAGGGAGCAATTCTCTTCTTCCTCCTCCCTCTCTCTAAAAATTTTCTGAAATTGTGAGCCCCCTTCAAATTGTATGCACCCCTTGATGAGCTCAAAGGAGATTTTCTCCTCTTTACATTGTACGCACCCCTCAATGGCCACGTCTTCACACATCACAAAAACCGAAGTGAATATATCAAATAAAATTTCGTCAATCTTTCCTTAAAGAAAATTGAATATATATCTTGCAGAAGTTTCTCTCACTTTTGTATGGTCGATGCTAATATATGAAGCGATGAGAATCATAAAATAATCATCACATGATAATTGTTCTTTTGAGTTTTGGTTGGGTTGTGTTGCATTCTTTTGGAGTTGTAAGCAGAAATTGAGGAGCTCCTAATGTGAAAGGTGTTTTTGCTTGATGCTCGTCAATGATAAGTCTTTGTAACTATTAATAACAATCAAAATTCAACTTTGTTTTCTATTATCAAATCCATTTCTCTTTAAAAATATTTAGAAACTGTTCATATGTAAAATATAAATTTTTCATTTTGATCTATTACCAAATATTAATTTATTCCTTTATTTTGTACTTGCCATATTATAGTAGGTTAAGAACAGAGTAGCAATATTACTCTGGACTTTCCGTGATCTGCGGGAGTTGAGGTATTCTAAAGAAAAGAGAGAAGAGAGAACGAGGGAATAGAGAGAGAGAGAGAGAGAGAGAGAGAGAGAGAGAGAGAGAGAGAGAGAGAGAGAGAGAGGGGTAGGAAAGAAGCAAGAGTTCCTAAGCAAGTTACTGCCTTTTTAACAAGGTCAAAGTTGCTGATTTTTATGTATTAGAAATTGTAAATTTTTTTAAAAATTACATCTTTATTAAATGATATGGGTTTAGTTTCACACACTAGTTAAAATTTATTTACAAACAAAAATTATACTAACTAACAAAAATATAATCAATTAACACCAATTGATGATTAATGCAATGCAACTAATATAGATTGCAAGTTTATAATACCGCACACAAGCACGCGCGTTCACACATATACATATACATATACATATATATAAGAGGCACTATAGCCTCTGCAGCTTTGTGTGAGCGAGTTATCCCTTCATGAGCGAGAGGGTGGATAGAATAGTTGAATATGTGCTTGTATCAACTAGTTTGAGTGTAAGTATTTTATATGTGTTGAGTGAGAAAGTATATTGTAATAGTTGTGTGAGTGTTTATTTTTATCAATATACTTGTACGCAATTTAGTATAATGAGTGTTTTAGTTATATATTACAATTCTCTCATGCTACTACCACAATGCTTTCGCATAACTTACAAGATGTATTAGAGCAAGGGTCGCATACCCTAGAAACCTGCAAGAAGGAAAAACAACGGGAGTCTTTCGGTCCAATGCGTCGCAATTGTTGTCGCTAACTGGTGAAGGGAGCAATTCTCACCTTCCTCCTCCCATCCTCTCTAAAAAATTTCTGAAATTACAAGCCCCTTTCAAATTGTATACACCCGTTGATGAGCTTGAGGGAGATTTTCTCTTCTTTTTACATTGTATGCACCCCTTGATGGTCACGTCTTCACGCATCACAGAAATCGAAGTGGATATATCCAATAAGATCTTGTCAATCTTTCCTTAAAGAAAACTGAATATATATCTTGCGGAAATTTCTCTCGTGGTCACTTTTGTATGGTCAACACTAATATATGAAGCAATGAGAATCATAAAATAATCAGCATGTGATGATCGCTTTTTGGAGTTTTGGTTGAGTTGTGTTGCATCGTTTTGGAGTTGTAACCAAAAAGTGCGGAGCTACTTCTCAAATCCCCCTTATCTTTTCCCACGCGCCTCCCCCAGACTCTCTCTCTCTCTCTCGCCTCCATTAGATCTCATGTCATCACAATGTGAAAGGGGTTTTGCCTGATGCTCGTCAATGATAAGTCTTTATAACTATTAATAGCAATCAAAATTCAACTTTGTTTTCTATTATCAAATCCATTTGTCTTCAAAAATATTTGGGAATTGTTCATATATAAAATATAAATTCTTTATTTTGATCCATTACCAAATATTAATATTTATTCTTTTATTTTGTATTGTCATATTATAGTCAATCGAATATGTTGAATCTTGTCGATATATTGATTTTGTATAATGAGCAAACACATCATCATGGCATCTTATGAAGGCCATGCCACTCGACACGAGAGAAGATCCAATCTACTACAAACCGTTTTAATCGTCTTTGTCAATTGCTTACTAGATGATCTCAACATAACTATTGATAACCTCCCTAGAATTGCAAAGTAAAATCTGTTAGTATCTACGTTCAATCTGCCTTCATCTATTTGTTGAACAATTTAAATTTTGTATGCTTTCAACTAGTGATAAGTTATGATGTTTTTCATCATGCCTTCGTGTTCATTTAAGAGTTAACCTTGTGAGTAGTTACGAAAGTGCATGCAAACAAAGTTTGGTGTCCATCCCATATTCTTCTCTCTCTTGCCTGCACGAAGATGGCAGCTTTTGGTACCAGCATTAAAGCGGGTACCAGCATTAAAGCGGAAATGGTATGCATAAGCGTGTATGACTTCTTCTGTACCCTCTTCTTTCCTAGGGTCTTTTTCTTTTTTGGCTTGTGTATCTTTAATATATGCACAAGGCCATGATGGTGCGATGATGTTGCTTTAATTTCTTCGGTCAGTTTGCCGATTTCATCTTTTACTTTTTGGGCACTTGTGTGTCTCGTTTGTGTCTAGGTTTGTTTGTTGTTCTGCTACTAGAGGTTAGGTCAGCTAAATTGTAAGTGACAGTGGAGTTTCAATTACTGGTCTTTTTAGCCAGGACTCATGAGCATATCATACAATTATTTTGTGTAGCTAGAGTTGTTTAAACACAAAATTAAGGAGTAATAGAGAATGAGGGCATAGAGTTTGCAAGGTTTCCATCAATGTAGCATCCTTTTGCAAAATCTCATAATGCCCTAAAATGGAAAAGAAAGAGTTCAAAGTGGAGACTTGTGTTTTTGAAACATTTGGTGAGATGCCATATTGGCCATTTGTCGTGCTGCGTTGATGCTGATTAGCTTGCATTTGTGAATTTGATGTTTCATGCAAACTGTCGGTTCCTCTTTGTTCCTTCCTTTAACTTGCGAAGGTCAATGTCGTAAGTGTAGGAGTCACAATGAATCATGCACTTAATTTTTCGATCTAGTCTCTCGTACCAAAGCGACAGATGTAGGAATGAGGATACTGTATCAAAGTCCTCAAAGTAGAATCAACACGTGAGGGAAATTAAGAACGGTAACAGTGAAGACGTATTGATTAGAGTAATTTCGAATGGGAAGATTACATCTATTCTTCACATAAGCCACATGTGAAGTAATTCACTCCGATGTGTTGTCTGTTTCAGTGCTGAGCATCTTATTCAACTTGCAGGGCAATTGTACGCTTTACTTCGAAATGAACAGGAGAGTGAGGCTATCTAAGATGTTCGGCATCTACTACAAAATGCAGCAACTGGATGTGCAGACCGTGTGGTTCTTCTACGAAGGCAATCGCATTACTGGCAATCAAACCCCTCAACAAGTAAGTATCGACCACCTAGGATCAACTTTTCCATAACTTATTAGTAGCATCACTTCGAATTCATTATGTATTTTGTCGTAACCTGTCGTTGGGATTAGAGGACCATGCCAAAATCTGCACTTTTGTCCACCAGTTGGGAGGTGGAAGACAGCAGCACGGACAAGTCACATGGTGAAAGGACATTTCTTCTATGCTTTTATGAGACATCCAATGAAATAGAAACCATCTATGAAGTATGGAGGGATTTATGATATTTTGAATTAAATTATGCGTATGAATCCTTGGACTTGCTCTCTTTTACCTTGATCGTTCATCCACTATCACGAAACAATACACTTGCATGCATGTACTCTCTTCAACAAAAAAACACAGCATGGGCCGCTAGGGTGCCAATAGAACACCAAACTATTAACTGCTGAAAAGCCATCCATCTAGCGACGATATAGCAATGAAGCAGACTGCCAATTATAGTCTTTCAAGGGCACTCGGATGGGCTCCCAGGAAGTGACACAAGTAAACTTTCCTCGAGTAGCCCCTCTCCAATACCAATCAAACCATGTAAACATTCCCAAGTGTATCTCATAACTAGATGAGATGGCTTAACCATTTTGTTCGCTAACATAACCATCATACGGTCAATCAGAACTAAAGTGGGATGGTTTAGCCAATTTTTGTCTGTGTCGTAGAAGGTCCTGCCTAAATCCCCAATCCCTGATGTAGCCTAGACATAATTTGTACATTTAGCCGTTCACTTCCTAGTTTCTAACAAAGTAGTTCACTTCCTATTAGAAACTGGACTTAGCAAAATCTTTAATGTAATCAATTGAACTTGGGAGAGATGCAAGTGGAATCCAAAAGCACGTCCCTCCAGGTTTTAGAGTTTGCGGTAGCAAGAAATTAATACAATACATAAGACTTCTACTAAGCACCTCAGCTAGAACTAGATACAATCTTCCAACCAAGCAATCTTTCATAAAAAGGAAACTCTAATAGCACATACAATTGTGAACTCAAACTCTAATCACTTAAAAGATAGGGCAAAAACACAAATCTATAATCCATACCCTTTTCCAAGGGGGCAAATACAAAAGGGAGAAAAAAATTTAAGAGAAGGAAAATAAAAGTGCACAGGGAATAGAAGGACTCCAATTGAAAGTCGGAAATTGAAATGTCTAACACAAGCTCACGGCTCGGCGAAGAACTATTTCCTAAACAACCATAAGGCAAAAGCATATGAGCAGAGACGTTTCTTGGCAATGTCAACCGGGAGATTTGAGAGGAATGAACAAGTGGAAATGGAAAACCCCCAAGCCATCATGTTTCTCATTTAAAACGCAAGTTTTTTACCTTTATCCTGGTGGCCTTGACAGCGAAACCTATTGCAGCTAAAAGCAGCCCCAAGAACCCCACAACACCACATATCATCACACCCTTCCTGTCCATCTCTCTCTCTCTCTCTCTCTCTCTCTCTCTCTCAAAGTATGACACCTCACAAATGACGAAATCTCAGAAGCGCAGAGTAGGTGAAGAACAGAATAGCAATATTACTGTTGACTCTCGGTGATCTATGGGAGCTGAGGTCTTCTAAAGAAAAGAGAGAAGAGAGAACAAGGGAATACAGAGAGAGAGAGAGAGAGAGAGAGAGAGAGAATAGCAATATTACTGTTGACTCTCGGTGATCTGTGGGAGCTGAGGTCTTCTAAAGAAAAGAGAGAAGAGAGAACAAGGGAATACAGAGAGAGAGAGAGAGAGAGAGAGAATAGCAATATTACTGTTGACTCTCGGTGATCTGTGGGAGCTGAGGTCTTCTAAAGAAAAGAGAGAAGAGAGAACAAGGGAATACAAAGAGAGAGAGAGAGAGAGAGAGAGAGAGAGAGAGAGAGAGAAAAAAGAAGCGAGAGTTCTAAGCAAGTTACTCCTTTTTAACAAGTTCAAAGCTACTGATTTTTATGTATTAGAAATTGTAAATTTTCTAAGAAATTACATTTTTATAAAATGATATGGGTTTAGTTTCATGCACTAGTTAAAATTTATTTACAAGCAAAAATTATACTAACTAACAAAAAGATAATCAATTAACACCAATTGATGATTAATGCAATGTGACTAATATAGATTGTAAGTTTATGATACCGCACACACGCACACGCGTCCACACATATACATATACATATTATAAGAGGCACTGCAGCCTTTGCAGCTTTGTGTGAGCGAGTTATCCCTTCATGAGCAAGAAGGCAGATAGAATATTTGAGGATGTCCTTGTATCAGCTAGTTTGAGTATGAGTATTTTGTATGTGTTGAGTGAGAAAGTATATTGTAATAGTTGTGTGAGTGTTTATTTTGATTGTTATACTTGTACGCAATTTAGTATAATGAGTGTTTTTAGTTGTATATTATAATTCTCTCATACTACCACCACAACGTTTTTACATACCTTACAAGATGTATTAGAGCAAGGGCTTCATACCCTAGAAACTTTGAAGAAAGAACAACAATGGGACTCTTTCGGTCTAGTGGATCACATCTATCATGGATAAATAATGAATGGAGCAATTCTCTCCTTCCTCCTCCCTCTCTCTCTCTAAAAATTTTCTAAAATTACGAGCCCCCTTCAAATTGTATGCACCCCTTGATGAGCTCAAAGGAGATTTTCTCTTGTTTTTACATTGTATGCATCCCTCAATGGTCATGCCTTCACGCATCATAGAAACCGAAGTGAATATATCCAATAAAATCTTGTCAATCTTTCCTTAAAGAAAACTGAATATATATCTTGTGGAAGTTTCTCTCACGGTCGCTTTTGTATGGTTGATGCTATGAGAATCATAAAATAATCATCACATGATGATCATTCTTTTGAGTTTTGGTTGGATTGTGTTGCATCGTTTTGGAGCTGTAACCGCAAAGTGCAAAGCTCCTTCTCAAATCCCCCTTATCTTTTACCACGCGCCTCCACCAAACTCTCTCTCTCTCTCTCTCTCTCTCTCTCTCTCTCTCTCTCGCCCAAGTCCATTAGATCTCATGTCATCACAATGTGAAAGGGGTTTTGCCTAATGCTCGTCAATGATAAGTCTTTATAACTATTAATAACAATCAAAATTCAACTTTGTTTTCTATTATCAAATCAATTTATCTTCAAAAATATTTGGGAACTATTCATATATAAAATATATTCTTTATTGTGATCCATTACCAAATATTAATTTATTCCTTTATTTTGTACTTGTCATATTATAGTCAATCGAATATGTTGAATTCTTGTCAATATATCAGTTTTGTATAATGAGCAAACACATCATCATGGGCATCTTATGAAGGCCGTGCCACTCAACACGAGAGAAGATCCAATCTACTGCAAACGGTTTTAATTGTCTTTGTCAATTGCTTAATAGATGATCTCGATGTAACTATCGATAACCTTCCTAGAATTGCAAAGTAAAATATGTTAGTATCTACATTCAATATGCCCTCATCTATTTGTTGAACAATTTAAATTTTTGAAGCTTTCAACTAGTGCTAAGTTATATTGTTTTTAATCATGCCTTCATGTCCATTTAAGAGTTAACCTTGTGAGTAGTTACGAAAGTGCATGTATATAGAGTTTGGTATCCATCCCATATTCTTCTCTCTCTCTCCCGCTTGCATGAAGATGGCAGCTTTTGCAGCTTCTGGTACCAGCATTGAAACGGAAATAGTAAGCATGAGCGTCAAGGGCCAAATATGACTTCTTTTGTACCCTCTTCTTTCCTAAGGTCTTTTTCTTTATGGGCTTGTGTATCTTTAATATGTGCACTAGGCTATGATAGTGCGATAATGTTGCTTTAATTTTTTCAGTGGGTTAGCTCGATTCCATAGAAGGTTTTACTTTCTGGGCACTTGTGTGTCTTGTTTGTGTCTGGGTTTGTTTGTTGTTCTACTTCTAGAGGTTAGGTTAGCTAAAGATCCAATTTTATTGCAAGTGACATTGGAGTTTTAGTTGTTGCTTTTTTTAGCCAGGACTCATGAGCAAATCATGCAAATGTTTTGTGTTGCTAGAGTTGTTTAAACACAAAATTTAGGAGTAATAGAGGAAGAGGGCATAGAGTTCACAAGGTTCCCATCAATGTGGCATCCTTTTGCAAAAACTCAGAATGCCCTAAAATGGAAAAGAAAGAGTTCAAAGTGGAGACTTGTGTTTTAAAACATTTGGTACGAGACCATATTGGCCATTTGTCTTGTTGCGTTGATGCTGATCACCTCACACATTGTGAATCTGATGTTTCATGCAAACTGTTGGTTCCTCTTTGTTCCTTCCTTTAAGTTGTGTAGGTAAGTGTAGGAGTCACAATGAATCATGCACTTAAATTTTTGATCTAGTCTCTGGTGCCAAAGCGACATATGCAAGAAGGAGGATACTGTATCGAAGTCCTCAAAGTAGAATCAACACGTGAGGGAAATTAAGAACGGTAATAGTGAAGATGTATTGATTAGGGAAATTTCGAATGGGAAGATTACATCCATTCTTCACATAAGCCACATGTGAAGTAATTCACTTTGATGTGTTGTCTACTTCAATGCTGAGCATTTTATTCAACTTGCAGGACAATCGTATGCTATACTTCAAAATGAATAGGAGAGTGAGGCTATCTAAGTTGTTCGGCATCTATTGCAAAATATAGCAACTAGATGTGTAGACTATGTGGTTCCTCTACACAGGCAATCGCATTACTAGCAATCAAACCCCCCAACTAGTAAGTATCAACCACCTGGGATCAACTTTGACATAACTTATTAGTAGCACCACTTGAAATTCATTATGTATTTTGTTGTAACCTACCATTGTGATTGGAGGATCAAGCCGAAATCTGCGCTTTTGTCCACCAGTTGGAAGGCGGAAGACAATAGCACAGACAAGTCATGTGTTGAAAGGACATTTCTTCTCTGCTTTTTTTAGACATCCAATGAAATAGAAACCATCTAGGAAGTATGGAGGGATTTATGATATTTTGAACTACATTCTGTATATGAATCCTTGGACTTGTTCTCTTTTACCTTGATTCTTCATCCACTATCACGAAACAATACACCTACATGCATGTACTCTCTTCAACCAAAAACACAGCATGGGCTGCTAGGGTGCCAATAGAACATCGGACTATTAACTGCTGAAAAGCCATCCATCTTGCGACGATATAGCAATGAAGCAGAATGCCAATTATAGTCCTTCAAGGGCACTCACATGGGCTCCCAACAAGTGCCACAAGTAAACTTTTCCCGAGCAACCTCTCACCAATCCTTGTCATATCATGTGAACAATTCCAAGTGTCTCGAAACTAGATGAGATGGCTTAACCATTTTGTTGCTAACATAACCATCATAAGGTCAATCAAAACTAAAGTGGGATGGTTTAGCCATTTTTTGTCTATGTCATAGAAGGTCCCGCCCAAATCCCTGACGCAGCTTACATTGTCGAGGCTACTCTAGCTTGAAATAATTATTGAAATGCCCTTAAACTCAGTTTTACAGGTAATTATACTAAACAAATGCAGAAACACGAAACTTAACAATTCGTTAAAATGAGGGGAATATTTATGATTTGTTACAAGTTTATAATACCACATATGTATATTATATATATCTTCTTTGTATGATGAAGAAACCCACTGCTATTTCCAAAGCCAAAATCCAGATTTTTTTTTTCCAATTACATGCATAACTGGTGCTAACGAATAATAATCATATGATTTCAACACCATGCGTGAAATGGCAATTAAAAAGATTGGCGTAATAACCATATTTAGTACTTATAAATTTCTGAATTTAAGTTAAATCAAATAAAAGGATACTTTCTCTTCCTTGTTGCACACACGAAAATACTTTTTTTTTTCCTGGTGAAAGAGAATTGGCCTTGAATGCATAACTAAATGTTTAATCAATAATAATCCGATATTATGTTGTACTATTGAAGTCTTTTCTCATTAGCGACGAAAAACGACCGCCGGCTCTTCAAACAAAATCCTTTCCCCAGAAACAGGGGACGACGTGGCGGGCTTGAAACTACAAACGAAACCAAACGACACGACCACAAACGACCGCAACTGCAGCCTCTCCCTCTCTCCAAATCGAAGGCTCGCAGAGCAGCTGTAGCTTCAACTTCTACTTCACTCGTACTCGCTCGCTCGCTTCTTCTTCATCTCTCCCCAGAAGTCATCATGGTACTGGCGAGCGTGCAGGGCTTGCTTCAATGGAGTCCTCCTCTCTCGCCTTTCAAATGCGCGCGTAACCCCAAGAGGCAGCGAGCCGTTTCGGCGCGAATCTCCACCGACGACTCCCCTCCTTCCACACAGGAGAAGAAGAAGTCTCTCCCAGGTTCCCTCCTTCATCTGCTTATCTTCAATAGTGTTTTTATTATCCGTCGCAAATGCAAGAGCAAACTTGAATTGAGTGGGGATTCAAGTCATTTGCTTGTTGGTGGGACGGTAATTTTGCAGGTACCGTCAGTTATAAGCAGTTACAACGCATTAACACTTGTGGGTTGGTTTTTTTCGGAATCAGTGATTGCCCATTTTAGTTCCCTTCTCAAATGCTTATGGGTTGGTTTTTGGTTTTGATCTAGATTGCATTTGTTATCACTTTTGAAATAGCTATTTGAAGAGTGTAGTATTGTTTGGATGGAATTTTTGTACTTGAATTGGGTTTCTTTGATAACGTTAAGTTGTGTATTTGGGTATCAGGGAAGCCTGAGGCTGATGTCGTGGTCATTGGAAGTGGTATCGCTGGTCTCTGTTGCGCTGGGCTTCTTGCCAGATACAACCAAGACGTGCTTGTGCTGGAGAGCCACGACCAACCAGGAGGCGCTGCTCATGCGTTTGACATTAAGGGGTACAAGTTCGACTCTGGTCCTTCTCTGTTCTCTGGCTTCCAATCTAGAGGTCCTCAGGCAAATCCCCTTGCACAGGTAATCTGATTACCATCACTCTAAGTTGCGCTGTTTTGTTAGTAGCATGAATTAAGTGCAGATTGTTTATGTTTATATAGCCGCTTTTCCATTGGTATACTCCTGTATTGTTTCCACCTCTGGATGATATTAATAGATTACGAAATTTGCTTATGTATCAGGTGTTAGATGCATTAGGAGAGTCCGTTCCATGTGCTAACTATGACTCCTGGATGGTGTACATACCAGAAGGTGACTTTTTGTCACGTATTGGTCCGACAGAGTTTTTCAAGGTGGATCCTTCTTTTCCCTGTGGTTTTGTATATCTATAACATCACGTTCCATTGGACTTAGCTTTAGTGCATCTATGAATATATGAATGTTGTATCAGTTTTAAAAATGACACCTTACCAATTGCCAAATTCATCTATCTAATTGAAGATAGGACAGAATGGTGATTTATCATGTTCTACTTAATGTGAAACAGATATGCTGATAGTCAGACAGCTGAGCCCAAGTTAGTTTGATTCTGATAATGTTCAGTTGTCAAGGATATGGATGTTAACATGGAAAAAGCTGGTCATCCCTTTTGGATGGACAATAAGGTAGCAACACAGTGTCCTTAATGCCAAAGCGATTTATGATGCAAGGCATTGTGGTGTGAATATCAAGGGGAAAGAATGTCTTTACATAGTTTTCCCAGATGATGCTAAGTGTGTCTGGCATGAGCTGAACAGAATTAACTTAAACAATGGAAATGCTCACTGTGGCAAAAGATGATTACCAAGCTGTTATGATGAAAGCATTTATTGAGCAGACTGCCATGGCCAAGAATGTAAAGAGTGTCATTTCCTTTAGGTATACTGAAGAATTGGACATGTGTAACCAAGATATCTTATGAAGGACCTTTTAGATACTTGTAGTGGTGGACTGAAAACTTTTTGTTTGAGGTAGAGAAGTCTTGTCTGGATTGAACATTACCTCATGAATGTGTTGACAGATCTCCAGTGTAAATTAAGGAGCATCGTAATCTGCCTCCTAGGGTGAATTGGATATATTACAAACCCAGGGAACATTCAAAAGAGACAGCTGTAGACATAGAGTTGACTATAATTGCTTCATATGTTCTTGTAAGAATTTATGTGATGGCAATTTGTGAACCTGGTAATATTCTCTGTAGATCTTCAGTCAATTCCCATGATGTTTTAAATTTTATAGTATGTTTCTGCTTATTCTTTTACTTAAATCTTTATCCAGGACCTTGAGAAGTATGCAAGTCAAAATGCTGTGCAAGAATGGAAAAAGCTCATGGTATCTCCTGTTCTATTCTGTCTCATTTGTAAAGAAAGAACAAGATGGCTGTGTAGATTCAAACGCCAAAATAAGATTTTAGAATGGCTTATAAGCAAAAGTACTTACTATTGATGTTGACCTCACTATGAGAAGTTGAAGTAAATTGGAACCTCTGAATTTAATGCTTGTTTTACAATTTATCAGTGGCCATTATGATAAAACAGTACTCTTACGCTACATTTTATCTGTAATGAATGTGTTTGTTTGAATTTGAAGGGTGTGCGTCTTTTTCTGTTGGTTTGCTGCTATTCATCTTTTCTTAAATAATGTAAATTTGCAGGATGCAGTGCTTCCAATGTCCGCAGCTGCGATGGCTCTACCTCCCTATCTGTTCGTGGTGATTTGGGTGTCCTTTCCACTGCTGCTGCTAGATATGCTCCTTCCTTGTTGAAATCTTTTATCCAAATGGGACCTCAGGGTGCTCTTGGTGCGACAAAGCTTCTTAGACCCTTCTCTGAAATCATTGACTCATTGGAACTAAAAGATCCTTTTATAAGGAATTGGGTGGACCTTCTTGCCTTTCTTCTTGCGGGGGTGAAATCTAATGGTATACTCTCAGCAGAGATGGTAACTATGACGTTTTAAATATTGAAAAGCTCCTAAGATTGGTCATTGTTATCCTTGGGATGTCCATATTCTCTTTCACGAACTTATTTGATACAAGTTCTGCTTGTGTAACTAGTTCCATGTGAACAGCCCGTTGCCATTGTAACAGTATATGAAATGATTGGCCCTAGTCCTCTTTTGAGAGTATTTTCTGGTAGTTATATAGATTGTGATCAATTGATTTGCAAACTTTAAAACCTCGAAGCCTGCACCATGTTGCTCAGTGAATTAAATCTTTACCCACTTGATAAAGTTTAAGAAGTTAAGTATCTGTTATTGAATAATTTAGGAGGATAGTCAATCATTTGGAGCTTTTATATTCTACCACATTATGCAGTGTTGTGAGTTGCTTTCGGGTGTTGTTTACCATCTTGCAGAAACTACAACTCTAGCAACTTCTTTAGTAAATAAACGATGGGGTGGTGCTCAAATGGTTATGTTGAATCCTGATGTTAACAAGAGAGATTTTCTCCTTTCCATGCAGTTATTCCTGCTGTCCTTAACTGATTAATTTCTGAGTTATTGCATGTAACCTCTACTATTTGAAGTTTCTAGCTGGCTGGTTGTTTATCAACAAATTGCTTGGATGCCTGAAATATGTATCTTACTTTTGTTATACCTTATATCCACCCTTCTGAGGAGGTGACGCATTATATCTGCAATTTTCAGATATACATGTTTGCCGAGTGGTACAAACCTGGTTGCAGTCTTGATTACCCTCTTCATGGAAGTGGAGCTATTGTTGATGCCCTCATCAGGGAATGCAAAAATTTGGTGGACGGATTTCTCTCAGGAGTCATGTGGAAAAGATTGTTGTTGAAAACGGTCGAGCCATTGGAGTCAAATTAAGAAGTGGTCAAGTGAGTGGACTTTTTAGGGAAACTTCAAGACTTAAAAATTGTTTTAACTGGATTTTATTATAAGATCAACACAAATTAAAGAACTGCATCTGGGATATTGCAGTTCGTGCGTGCCAAGAAAGCTGTCGTCAGCAATGCGTCTATGTGGGACACTTTAGGTTTGTTACCTGAGGACATTATCCCGAAGTCATATTCAGATAGGGTTAAGAGGACTCCCCAGTGCGAATCTTTCATGCATCTTCATCTTGGTTTTGATGCTGAGGTGAGCATTGCAATCTTTCTAGGGACAGTTTTCTCAGTTCCACTTGGTCTGTCTGCTTTATAATTTCGCAGGATGCCGGATGTCATTTTTCCTTTTATACTTTCTCAAGCATTAAACAGCAAAGGGAAAAAGGTTTTGGCATACATTATGTAGCCTCCCTACACTTCATACTCTGTACATAACCACATTGCAACATGTTGCACACTTTATCGAGTACTCTAATTCTGCATCCGCTTCAGTTTTTATCTTCCTGCTGATGAAGGCTATCTGGAATTTCTTGATGATGCATAAGTTTCCAATCCAAATCTCTCGAGGGCTTTACTTTATGAGTTTTTTTTGTCATTAGATTTGCTGTGCTTCTTCACTTTCGCACACTGAAGCACAGTGGAATTAGTGTGCAAGCGTGCAGAGAGAGACAGAGAGACAGAGAGAGGCAATGTACTGGAGATATTTCTGGCAATAGCACTTCATGTTCCTTGCTATCTTAGGGTCTACATGAGTTTCTTGTCCTGCTTAGTGTTTTGCTTCTTTTTTTTAGGGCTAGTTGCTTTATTTTGTCTTTGTTGTTTCAAAATTTGATTCGTCTGTGAAGCTCTTTAGAAAATTTGTTCCTTCTCAGGGTATACATGAGGATTTAGGAATTCATCATATAGTTGTGAATGACTGGGAAAGAGGAGTCGATGCCGATCAGAATGTGGTTCTATTATCTGTACCAAGCGTACTTAGTCCAGATCTGGCGCCACCAGGGAAACATGTTTTGCATGCATACACCCCTGGTACGGAACCATATGAACTCTGGGAAGGACTCGACCGCAGCAGCGCTGAGTACAAGAAACTGAAGCTTGAAAGATCAGAGGTATTTCTACATAGATCTGCTCCTCCTCATCGAGGAGCTGGTAAAACTTTCAAGTCAAAGGCAGAAAGACCCTAATTTGTGCATTAATCCACCAGGTTATGTGGAGAGCTGTTGAGCGTGTACTCGGACCAGGATTCAACCGGGACAAATGCGAGGTGAAGTTGATCGGAACTCCATTGACGCATCAAAGATTTCTTCGTAGAAACAGAGGAACATACGGTCCAGCTATTCAAGCAGGTAAGGACTCTTTCCCTGGACATTCAACCCCTATCCCTCAGCTTTTCTGTTGCGGCGATTCTACTTTTCCGGGCATCGGGGTCCCTGCTGTTGCAGCCAGCGGTGCTATTGTGGCCAATACATTAGTTTCCGTGCGTCAACACTCGGAGCTTCTCGATGCTATTGGGATTTAATTGCTCCTGTGAATTTCCTTCTCTTCTCCTCATAATTCCCGATAGATGTCGGTACTGTCCCGATCGTTAGATCTTATCTAGTCCTTCCTTGAGTTCTCTTAATATGTTCTGTAAATTCTTTTGGTTGAATGACTTGTATTTATGGAAAGATCATATGGATATGTGCATTGTGAACTGTAACTACCAAAACATGTTTGTACACTATGGAATTCCATAACATGACTATCGGATAAGTTTGATGTGCGCTAATTATGTTTATTATATGATGCACAAACTTCTTTGAGCATCTTACAAATGTGAAGAAGACGAACAACCTCGGTCTTGTCCTTCATTATATGATAGATAACTATAATGTTCGTTTATTTCATCTAATCCACTTTCTAAAGTTTTGCATTTTTTACTTCTAAATTTGGACCATTGAACTTTTGATTCGATTAATGCGAACTAGCCTATTCACTTGCCTTGAATTGAATAAGACATCCACCATAAGGGAAGGAGCATGGTTTTAAGAGCCAATTGACCCGAAAATAATGAGATTGTCACAACTAAATAAAACAATTGACTAAAGCAAAAAAGGAAGAAAGGATTGCTTGCAGCTCTCTCTCTCTTCTCAAAGGACAAAAAGGAAGAAACGATCATACTTTAGTCTAATTGCAAGTCTTTAGGCTAGGTTTGGCAATTAGGGTAAACTTTAGGATAGAATAAAATTTATCATATCCCATGTTTAGTGCCTGCTTAAGATAAATAAAATCGGAAATAAATGAGATATAAAATTTGAATAAAATTATTCCATAAAAGAAATGGGATAAAGGTGAATAAGATTTTTAATATATGTAACAATAAAGTTTTTTTTTTCAAATTAAAAACTTCTTAAATTAACAAATTTAAAATTATATTCAATATAAATAATATTTGAATCCTAATAAAAGAAATTCAAAATAACCAAAAAAATTATTTTTAAAAATTAATTTAATTTAATTTATATATTCGAATTTAATTCAATCTTATAATAAAAGTCAATATACAAATATATACTTATATTTATTACGTATTTTAGGTATTTTAGTATTTTTAGGTATATTAGTACAGTTTTCTATTAATAAAATTTTATTAGAGAATGAAGGAAGGGAAAGAAAGAAATAAAAAAAAATTAATTAAAAAAAGAGAGGAAAATAAAATATAAATGAAGTTGACAAGAATGTTTTAGAAATTTTGACCATCTTCATTTGTAAAATTTGTGATTAATTTATGTTGATATGACATTTTGATTAAACAATATATATGATACAATATAAATATATCCAACTTTATTATTATAATCACCAAATAGTGAATAGGATATAGCCAAATCTCTTGGCTTTCATATCCTTTCCTATTTAATCCTATCATGTAAAATATCTAGACAATCAAACGTAGCCTAAGTTCACGAAATTAATAGCTCAAGTCAGTGTAATTGGGAAGCACATGCTCTTTTCTTGGGAGCTCGCAAGACCATGGACCGGTTCAAGCAAACCTCCTTAATCCATTGGACAAGAGAGTCCAATAGTGTGGCGGACCAGATCTGTAAGGTATTATATCGATTAAAAACTCTACCTTATAATTGGGTAGTCCATCGTCCTCAAGCCCTTTGGAATCTTCTTTGTTTTGATGTCCCAGTTGCGGGCTTTGGTGTTTGAGTACTTTTAGATATAATCAAATTTTATTTGAGCAAAAAAATAAAAATAAAACAATCGATCATTCATTCAATCCCATTGACGTCAATTTTGGGAAGATTGTTGTATTGTCAAATTTACAATAAGGTGTAATTATACCCAATAGTTGTGACGCTCAACGCCTTGCAGATAGATGAAACATCAAGGTATTTTCGGCATAAATCATCTGTTGAAATTATACCAAATGCATACAGACTGCTTGTTAAGTCGAACACGAGTAAAAAGCTTGGACTTTATCTATTCGTAGGATTTATAGAATTTCCTTTATGAACAATATGTTTTATAATCTTCAAATAACTAGATCTCTACACTTGTGTCTGTAAATAGTAACAAAGATGAATTGTGATGGTTTTCTTAAAGTTTCAGAGTATCTACTTGAATAATAAGCTAGTGAGTTTTGTTGGAAGCTTGTTTATAAAAACAAACTAAGTGTCTGTCTCCTCGTCCCATATAGAAAAAATGGGAGGAAGTTGGCCAATTAATAAGTGTGGGGTCTTTTTAATGTACATAAAAAAAATGATTGGATGTGAGCTAGACCCCACCATAACCTCGTGCGGGTGCGCGATTATTAGACACACTTTGCACGCCTGTGGTTTAATTAGCACTAACAATTTTGTTATTTTATTTTAATTTTACTCATTAAAAGTCAACGATTCTTTAAAAGATCCGTCTTCATTGTTCTACCCAATTTAAAACTATATTTTCCCAACAAGTTTGTCGCTCGAAAATTACCATATGTCATGGGGTTACTTTTTGAGTACTAAAAAGCTTTGGACAATTCATTCTTAAATCGAATATTTACGAAATATGCTTAGCATTTATTTTGCTAAGCCAAAAAAAAAAAAAAAAAAAACAAAAGATTAGAGTATACTCGGCATTGCTCATCATTTTCTGTTTTTTGGTCTAATGGCATTTTGGTCATTTGGATTTTAAAAAACATAGGCAAATTCTAAGCAGCACCGATTAATTGAAGAAAATTTGGAGAGAGAGAGAGAGAATACAAAGCAGCCAAATTTCAGAAGCCCCTCGACCTTTCCAACAGTCCCCGACATGGCCGGGCAGACCCAGATCGTTCTCGAATTCTCCCATGTTTCGACACTCTTCTATATTACACTCTCTTGGTCCTTCTCGCTGCTCACGCCAAACTCGACTCTGCAAATTCAACCCTCGCCAAAAAAAGAAATTATCTTTTTGAATTGCAGCCCGTCTGTTCACTGAAAATTCAAAGGAGAGAAGAGAAAGAACAGAGAACTTATTTTTGGCTGTTCTGTCGAAGTTTTGGCCTTTCGGGTTGGCGTATTCAACCGCAGAAATGGCGTCCTGCACGGCTCAAATCCACAGCCTGGGTCTAACTCGAACTGGGTCGTCTTCAAGAACCCCCAAGAGAGCGGATCGCCGATCAAGTTGGTTGTTTTTCGGGGAGTCTCTGGATTCAAGAAAGCTCTCGTTCTTGAAGCTCAGCGCCAAAGGTCCGAATACAAGAAGGAGGAGCAGCGTGGGGCCGGTGAGAGTGGTGAGCGAGAAAGTGGTGGGCATCGATTTGGGGACGACGAACTCGGCGGTGGCGGCGATGGAGGGAGGGAAGCCCACCATTGTGACCAACGCCGAGGGGCAGAGGACCACACCCTCCGTGGTGGCGTACACGAAGAGCGGGGACCGGCTGGTCGGGCAGATAGCGAAGCGGCAGGCCGTGGTGAACCCGGAAAACACCTTCTTCTCGGTGAAGAGGTTCATCGGGAGGAAGATGTCCGAGGTGGACGAGGAGGCCAAGCAGGTTTCGTATAAGGTGGTAAGGGATGAGAATGGGAATGTCAAGTTTGAGTGCCCTGCTATTGGCAAGCAGTTTGCTGCTGAGGAGATTTCTGCTCAGGTATAGTCCATTGTAGTCTTTTTATTAGTTCTTTGTTTTTTTGAGTAGCTGCAGATAGGAGGATATGTTGTTGATATGGCTGTTAATAATTAGTGTCCTGCCATCATATTTGTTTCGGTGACATGTATCATTTCATGTCACTAACGAAATGTTTTGGCGTGTGTTTTTATTAGAAACGAGTGAAGACGTGTCAACTCATGGTATGTTCGGGTTTGTTG
The DNA here is from genome assembly GCA_014182375.1 of Eucalyptus virginea. NCBI lineage: Eukaryota > Viridiplantae > Streptophyta > Magnoliopsida > Myrtales > Myrtaceae > Eucalyptus > Eucalyptus virginea. Next base: position 3,064,238 of record CM024520.1, on the reverse strand, counting down.
AGTTGTTCTCAATAAATTCTTGTCCTTTCAATACCCTAGCCGTTGGTTTGTCATGGCGGGCTGATAGAACTCCTCTGTGATATAAGATTTGTGTGAAGAAAGATTTAGGGCTTGTGGTTTTGTTGCTTCCGTGGATGTTAATTCAATTTGCAATTGGAGGATAGCTGAAGACTATAGAAACAGGACAGTTGCATTTACTGTGAGGCCAAACTCAAAGCTTGTACGTTCTTCTTGATTGTGGTCAGGGGTCGTGGGATACTGATTTTGATTGCCGGTTCATGGAATAAATTCTCAGTTAAAACAGAGTTTAGAACATTTAAAATTAGGTCAGTTGGAGCTGTGTGCTTAGCTGGTGTGGGTCTCTTTTTTCGTGGATCGGACTGCAGGACAAATTGCATGCATGGTGGCCAGCTTGTTCAGCTTGTTAAAGGGAGAGTCGTTCGCTTAAGAGTACAGGGTAGATTAATGAGTTCCAGTATGCCAAATTGTTCTTTGTTTTGTTGATGATCTTGTGTGATCTTAGCTGCTAAGTATAATGTATTGTGAAGGTCATAAGCATGAGCTATGCGCCCAATCTTCAAAGATTGAATGTTTCATTCTTCATGATCTATGTTTAGTGTGTTGACGTGATTTGATTGTGGTGATACTGGAAACTGGTTTCTTTTTCAGTTAATGTGCTGATTGATAGTTGGCTTGAGTATACGGTCTAGACACTGAATTGTAACATCATAACACATCGGGTGTAGGTGCTGAGAAAACTTGTGGATGATGCTTCAAAGTTTCTGAATGACAAAGTAACTAAAGCAGTGGTCACTGTTCCTGCTTACTTCAATGACTCGCAAAGGACCGCAACAAAGGATGCTGGACGTATTGCTGGCTTAGAAGTGCTTCGCATTATTAATGAACCTACTGCTGCATCGCTGGCGTATGGGTTTGAAAAGAAAAACAATGAGACCATTCTGGTGTTCGACCTTGGCGGTGGAACTTTTGATGTCTCAGGTACACTAATAGTGATAGAACATCACAAATGTCTTTATTCATTCCAACAACTGGGTGGAACTGCTTTGATTGTCGTTTGCTGTCATTTGCGTGTGTGATTTCATGTGGACTTTATGATTCTACTTGCTATGTAGTTCTTGAAGTTGGAGATGGAGTCTTCGAAGTGCTTTCAACATCTGGAGACACACATTTGGGTGGCGATGACTTTGACAAGGTATGGATGAGCTTTCTTGCTCTTTTTTGACTGTCACTGGTCCCCCTTACACAACTTCCTTTTCGTAAATCATATTAGTTCTGAATGTGTACTTTAATTATGCAGAGAATTGTGGATTGGATAGCAGCAGACTTCAAGAGGGATGAAGGTATAGATCTTCTGAAGGACAAGCAAGCCCTTCAAAGGTTGACTGAGGCTGCTGAGAAAGCTAAGATTGAATTGTCATCTTTAACCCAGACAAACATCAGGTATTACCATGACCAGGAGAGATGCATATGCACCCCTGAAACTCTCTCATTCTTGTCACTGATGACAATCTCTATTTGTCCAGCTTGCCGTTTATTACTGCCACTGCAGATGGACCAAAGCACATTGAAAAGACACTGACAAGGGTCAAATTTGAGGAGTTGTGTTCGAACTTACTTGACAGGTAGACGATTTGTCTTGTAAGTGGAAAGCTTTGTCTTGTTGTAAATGCTTTAATCGATATTGTTTCTGTATATGGGTTTGCAGCCCTGTGGTGCCCAATAGTAATCTTCTCTTTTACCTATCAAAAAATAAGGTATCTGAGATGGACTGTATCTGTGGGTTTGTTCTCATGCACCCTGATGCTTCATGGCCTCTATAGTTTTCGTATGTACTTGGGTAATTTTGATTGCAATAGATGCTTGTTATGTCGTCAGTTTGTTGATAGTAATTATGTTTCTTTTGAAGGCTTAAAACACCAGTTGAAACTGCATTAAGAGATGCTAAACTCACCATCAAGGATCTGGATGAGGTCATCCTTGTTGGAGGTTCAACACGTATCCCAGCCGTGCAGGAGCTTGTACGGAAGATGACTGGGAAGGAACCCAATGTCACTGTCAACCCTGATGAGGTTGTTGCACTTGGAGCTGCTGTTCAGGTTTGTTAAATATCTTCAAAGAATTCTCTGTATATTCAATAATTATTGTTAGTTCGTACTTACTTTGAACTGAAATTCATGTACTTCTTTAATTCAGGCGGGTGTTTTGGCTGGAGATGTTAGCGACATTGTTCTTTTAGATGTGACACCACTATCTCTTGGTTTGGAGACACTGGGTGGTGTCATGACCAAGATCATTCAAGGAACACAACTCTCCCGACTTCTAAATCAGAAGTTTTCTCTACTGCAGCTGATGGTCAAACTAGCGTCGAGATTAATGTCCTCCAAGGGAGAGGGAGTTTGTTAGGGATAATAAATCTCTCGGCTGCTTCCACCTTAACAGTATCCCACTAGCTCCTCGAGGTGTCCCTCAACTCGAAGTCAAGTTTGATATCGATGCCAATGGAATTCTCTCTGTTACTGCTGTGGATAAAGGAACTGGAAAGAAGCAAGATATCACTATTACTGGTGCCAGCACTTTGCCTAGTGATGAGGTATGATCATTTTCATAAATCGACAAATGAAATCAGACATGAAGTTGCGTCCTCTTATTCCATGTTGTCTAGTTTGATTTTACAGATGATGTGGATGTTCTGGTTGATCGTTGCAGGTAGAAAGGATGGTGAAGGAAGCGGAGAAATTTGCAAAGGAGGACAAAGAGAAGAGGGACGCCATAGACACGAAGAACCAGGCAGACTCGGTGGTGTACCAGACCGAAAAGCAGCTCAAGGAGCTGGGTGACAAGGTCCCTGGCCCTGTGAAAGAGAAGGTCGAGGCCAAATTGAAGGAGCTCAAGGATGCGATGTCAGGTGGTTCGACCCAAGTCATCAAGGATGCGATGTCTGCGCTTAACCAGGAGGTGATGCAGCTTGGTCAGTCTCTGTATAGCCAACCTGGTGCTGCTGGTGCAGGCCCAGCACCAGGCGCCGGAGCCGGGTCTTCGGACTCCTCCAGCGAAACGGGCCAGGATGGAGATGTCATCGACGCAGATTTCACTGACAGCAAGTGAGAGAACAGAGGTTGGGTGCACTGTGGTTTCTTCTTCAGCTCATTCTCGAAGTCGAGTAAATGATCATTGCTGGTTGAAATTCTAGTGTTAAACCTTTGAGTAGGAGAATGAGTATATACGTGTACAGGAAGTGGAAGATGGAAGTTTCCTTTTTTACGGTTTTCTCTTGACTAAGAGGTCTATATAATATACGGAAATCTATTGCGCAAGTAAGATTTAGAGATTTTGTGCTCATGAAAATATAGTCCGGATCCAGCTTTTAGTGCAGTTGCTCCGCGCGTATGTGTTTTTATGTGTTGTTTTTTTCGAACATGATTGGTCTATGTAATAGTAGGATAGAATATGGTCAGTATGACTTGACTAAATTATTGGGTTATCAACTTAATCATCAACTTAAAAGAGATTTTTCATCATGACAATGGATCTATTATTATTATTATTACTATTACTATTACTATTACTAGTACTACTACTGCTATTATTAGTAGTAACTACTACTACTATTATTACTATTACTACTACTACTACTATTATTATTATTATTATTATTATTATTATCATCATCATCATTATCATTATCATTATCATTATTATTATTATTATTCATTTTTAAATTATCGAAAATAAATTTTACTAACATGGGTTTCTCTCCCCCATTTTTTCACTATTTGTATGTCATAATAAATATCTGGAGTAAGTACCCGAGACATTAGAGAAATGTTGCCCTTAAGTGTAGATAAACGAGGGTAAAAATGACTATGTCAAAATTACATTTATCGCTTTAGTTGCAATTATGATTCTTAGGTGAGTTAAGGGGCTTAGTTGCAATTATAATTTTTAGGTAAGCTGAGGGGTGTAATTCTTGTATATGGTGTAAGTTCATAATATTGGTGTGATTGTAGGTAATAAACCACCTCTTGGAGGTGTTATCACCAAAATAAGGCCAAGGTGGCTGTGAATTTCATTTTCGCCAAATGCTATTAGCTGATAATTTAAATTCTGGTTTTATTATAAGATCGTAAATAAGAGGTGTGTAATATTATGATATCATCTCTCGCGGTTCAATTTGAAAGTACAAGTTACTAAGTGGATTTGGCCCTAAGACCATTATAAATCCTAAACAAGCAAAGTTGGGTATTCTAAAATTATGTATAGTGTTATGAAATACATGAATGAATGAAATATATTAATTAATATTAATTATATTCATCTTATCTAATGTACTTATTATGGTATATTTGTATCATACATTCTAAGTACATCTCCCTATACAATGAACGTTTATCTTCCTATCCAATACATATATCATTCAATACATTGATATTAATAATAAGTACATTCTTGTTTCCTATAAATAAGAGCTTAGTTTTTGTAATAAATATAATAGTGATACACTGGAAATAAAATTCTCTCATTTGACTTTCTCTATGATCTCTGGTGTCTGATTTTCTCTATTCAATCTCTCTATTCTCTCAATTATATATTTGCGCGCAATATTTTACAACATATAGCTTGTTATTGTGGATTTATAGTCTAATTTTTGTGTTTCGATGACTCATGCATTGCTAGCAAGTGAATTTTTTTTTTTTTTTTTTTAGTTTCTATTTTTTTAGTCTTCGGTTCATATATATATATATTCATTAATGACCAAATCTCTGCTATGCCCTTGAAGCGCACAGCTAACCGCCATCAATTATGGTACTTTTAAATAGGATGCGTAACCATTAATTAATGTAACACATACCCAAAGGATTCTTGGTTTAGAATGGAGTAGGTTTCTTTTAGCATCACTCCCTTTCCATTACTCCGTCTATTTTGTGAAAAATAAATAACATAGACAATATTTTCATAAAAATAATTATTTGTATTACTTGAAGTAATTAGTTAATTAAAATTATTTTTATTATTGGCAATAATTTATGTCTAAACACTTTCGTAGGTAATAAAAATATTTTTTGTTTATTCATTTTTATAAGTGATATAAGCAATAAGTTTTCGAAACAAATTTTTTTTTTAAATTCATTTTTTGCAAAATAAAACTCATCCTAATATGGTATTTGTCCGTCCCACATGCACTAGATAGTTGACGAAAATGTTGATCCAAATAAGGTATTATATCTTGCTCTGTTTTACATGTATTACATCATGATTTGTGTGTTTTCTCATTATACTTTACTTTTTGTCATTTAAGAGTAGCAGATTTAACTTTGAAATTATTAAAAAGCCTGTTGATTTATCCTATACATCTATTGATGAAGAATCGAAACTTTATCTCTTTTTTTCCCCTTATCTACACACATCCTTATAATTTCAGCGAAGCAATGCATTGAAAAGCATTCACTTTGTTATCGTAAATCCAGATTATTATGACTTACAATTTATAAGAATCGTCGTCATTGTCATTGCTAATTAATTAGCTAGTTTTATGTCTATCATGCTATAAATTACTACTTTGCTGAAGCCATGGATGATGTATATTATAATGACAAGAGATGAAAATTGTACTTCGGAATTGCCAATAAAATCACAATCTGGGCTTTAGTACACCTTTATTCCACTAATTACTTTGATAATTTCATGATCAATACTGATATTTTTCTTTCCGTAGCAACGTGCAGAGTTCTTACCTAGTATAATCATACCAAGTTATTGTTTCGGCCTATGAGGTCAAGTGCCTGTTTGTAATTGCTAGAGGTAATTAAGATATTAGAAGAGGGCACTTCGTGGATTGTATTTATATCTAAACAGGACCAATTGGTACTTATTTAACTATTCCCATCTAATGACTACATATATACTAGTTTTAGGGCGCCCCACAAGAGAGTGTGATGTCTATGATTTTGGTGTAATTCTATTGGAAAGTCTGACTGGAATGAGAGTCATAAACAAAAGTCCCCCTATTGGTTGACATAACCTTGTAAAATATGTTTGGTCAAACTTAGGGAGGAAAAGAAATTTGTACAAATTGATGGATGCAAGGTTTAAAGAGTTCTTAGAAGAAGGTGTCCAAATTGCTTTTAAGTTGGTTACTCGTCATCTTAGCCAAGATCCAAAAGCTCGTCCCTGGATTAGTGAAGTGTTAAAGTTTTGAAGATTATCCAAGATCTTCCATATATAAGAAGTTTGTCAAATGTTCATAAAGAGCCGAGAATGATGACAATGAAATGTCATCTAAATATAACCATGGTTCAAGGAATGTAAGTCTTTCAATTCCGGATGGAATCAATGCATATTAGTGCAACCACACCATCAATATCTGGAAGCCAATGGTAAACCACAACAATGTGTCTAGAAATAGCTGTCCTTCAATCCCATTTGCTTCCTTTTCTTCTCTTCCTTCATTGGTGCGGGAGTCTCGACTTTCATATGGACATTCACTCCCGATTACTATAATGTTAATGGATTAAAATATAATGGGAGTTATGTAGTGTTTGTAAAGTAATCCTATGAGAAGTTGCGAGGAGAAAGCTAAAAGTGACGACAACTAACGAGAAGTATGCTTAAGCTTCTAATCCTTTTCCCCTCGTGACCTTTCCTCTTTAGCTTTTCGATAATATGGATCGCCCTTAATGGAGGAAATATCATATGCCGTGATTCATACTTTTCCTGCTAAATTTCTTATGCTAGAGTTTTTCATGTTGTTGCATGTCTTTGATGTATGCTGTCATTTTCAATAATCATCTTGTTTCTCAGGTAACTAGGGCTTTTCGTTCATTTAGACTGTTCTTCTCTATAAGGTATCAGCCACGATATATTGGAAATCTTTTGGGCCAACATCTTCTGTTGAAACTAGTGTTGAATTTTCTTTATGCGAGACTGACCATTTAATGTAGGCAATTGTTTGTCCCGTGTGGCCCGCCCATAAGAATAGCATGGGCCGGGGCCCTGCCCGGCCCAAGAACAACCTAAATGGGCATGTTAACCACTCTTAGGACAGAGCTTGGAATGCTGGTGCCGTGGCGCATCCATTTCTTCTTTTAATTTTTTCCATTTTTTCAGAAACTTTCTTTTCCTTTCTTTTCTTTTTCATTTAGTTTATTTTGCTCATAAATAAATATAACGCGTACTCTGTTGTAAAAGTTGTTGTTTTTCCCTCCTACTTTCTTTCTCTTTCAATCTAACCAGTGATTTTCTTTCTTCTCTCATGTGAGAGTGCCCTTTCTTTTCGTAATTTGTAATCAATTTATTAATGTAGATGATTATCTTTTCCCTTATTATTAGTCTTTTAAAAAATTTGGAATCGAATCCAATGTAAATTATTTAGTTATTCTGAGTCTAATAATTGCCTTGAGGCAAAGATTGACAATGCTTAAAATTGTAATCAAACGCATAATATAAGAGGAAGTGTGTTGTTTTTTAATTTTAATATCAGTAAAAATTCAACAGACATTCTTTGACTAAGAAAAAATAATGACGTTAAAATGATTTTCAGATTCAATTGTGTAACAAAATAAAATCATTTTTGTGCCGCAACATTGCCCGCATTATATAAATACCCTCGCTCTACCAAACATGCATGTGGCTTGTCTAGCCGTTTCATTGATGACCTATTCTTTCCACGGCAACTAGCGGAGTTTTTACCTAGTATAATCATACCAAGTTATTGTTCTAGCCCATGAGGTCAAGTACCTGTTTCTAATTGCCAGGGGTACTTAAGATATTTGAAGAATTGTACTTCGTGGATTGTATTTTTATCCAAATAGACCGATCAGTACTTATTTAACGTTTCCCATCTAGTGACTGAACATATACTAGTTTTAGGGTGCCCCGCATTAGAGAGTGATGTCTATGATTTTGGTGCAGTTCTTTTGGAAATTCTGACTGGCATGAGAGCCATAGACAAAAGTTGGCCTACTGATCAACATAACCTTGTTGAATACGTTTGGCCAAATCTAGGAAGGAAAAGAAATTTGTACAAATTGATGGATGCAAGGCTTGAAAGGGTTCTTAAAAGGAGGAGTCTAGATTTCTTTTAAGTTGGTCGCTCGCTGTCTTAGCGAGATCCAAAAGCTCGTCCCCTGATGAGTGAAGTTGTTAAAGTTTGTGAAATATTCAGAAAGGGGGAGAACAATGGTAGTGAAATGTCATCTAAATATAACCATGATTTAAGTATTGTAAATCTTTCAATTCCGGAAGGAACCAATGCAGGCCAGTGCAACCACGCCACCAATCTCTGGAAGCCAATGGTAAACCAAAGCAATATGTCCAAAATAGCTTTCCTTCAATCCCATTTGTCCCATTTGTTTCCTTTGCTTATCTTTCTTCATTGGTGCAGGAGTCTTATCTTTCATTTGAACATTCACTCCTGATTACTACAATGTTGATGGATTAAAATATAATGTGAGTTATGTAGTATGTGTAGAGTTATCCTTTGACAAGTGGCCGGGTGGATGGATGGTGGTGGCGGCAGTGGCAGTGGGGGATTCTCCAAGGCCATTTTGACCACCCTTGTAGGAAAAAAAGGGAGAAAAAGAAAGAGTTGAAAGAGGACATTAGCCTTTGATGGCACTATGACCATGTTGAGACATAAATTATTGCATATATCCATTAAGCTTAGGTGGGTATTTATATATCCAAGTGTACTTTCTAGAAGATTTACTTGTAGGAAAATAAATACATAAAATAGAAAACTTTCAAACTTTTAAAGATAAGATTTTAAAACTTCCAAATTTGATAACGCTATATTTGGTTGATAAAACCTAAAATGGCAACGAGTAATGAGAAGTATTTTTAAGCTTTTGCTCCCTTTCCCTGTGTTACCTTTCCTCTTTAGCTTTTTGATAATATGGATCACCCTGATGGAGGAAATATCATGCGCCTTGCTTACGTAGTTTTTTCTTGCTAAATTTCTTATGCATGAGCTTTTAATGTTTTGCGTGCCTTTGATGTATGCTGTCATTCTTAATAATCATCTTGTTGTAATTCTGTTTCTCAGGTAAGCAGGGCTTTCCGTTCATTTGAACTATTAGTTCGTCTTCTTCTCTATTAGGTATCAGCCACGATATTATTGGAAATCTTTTGGGCCAACATTTAATGTTAGTTTTGAATATTCTTCATTCGAGACTGACCATTTAATGTAGGCAATTAGCCCGCCCAAAACATATAGTATGGGCCGAGCCCATGGGCCTTCCAGCCCAAGCACAAGCTAAGTGGGCCTGTGATAACTCCTAGGACAGGGATTGGAATGTTGGTGCCGTGGCGCATCCATTCCTTCTTTTAATTCTTTTCCATTTTTCAGGAATTTTCTTTTCCTTTCTTTTCTATTTTTTAATTTAGTTTGCTCATAAATAAATATGAAGCGTACTCTATTATGAAAGTTGTGTTTTTTTCCTCCTCCTCTTTTTCTTTTTGTTTCAATCTAATAAGAGATATTCTTGCTTTTCTCATGTAAGAGTACCTTTTCTTTTTGAAATTTGTAATCAATTTATTAATGGGGACAAATTTCAATTAAAGGCTTGAAGTGTCTTCATTTTCTTAAATAATGGCATGAAATGACTTAAAGTGCCCATATGAATCTCAAAGAATAGCATGAAGTGATGTTAGTTTCAAATAAAGATTTAGTCTTGCTAGTTGCCAAAAAATTTCGGCTAATTAGGGATATTTTAGTCCAAATACAATTTAATTTACATTAAATTAGATTATACATTTAAAACATTTTTTAAAAAAAAGAGACAAAAAACACAAGTGGGAGGGTGCTCCCTTCTGCTTGTGGTCGCCACCCCATTACCAGTGGGGCGACGACAAAAGCTAGTGGGGTCATTAGCACCTAAGGGAGGATGAGCGACCCTAGTTGACTAGAGAGGCCAATGGGTAGGAGAGGGTGGCGACCCTCTCCCAATCTAGACGAGGGCTCGCCGACCTCATTAGAGGCTGGAGAGGGTAGTGACCTTCTCCCAGATCTGGAGGAGGGTCACTTGCCTTTGCCCTATTTAGGCAATGATCACTAGCTATTGCATAGACCCGGTGACCCTCATCTAGTTGCCTCTCACCTCTAGTTGGCTAGGGTCGCTAGCGCTAGCCCTCCCATAGGCATCAGTGACCTTGCCGGCCTCATCACCACCTCACCTATGATGGGGTGACGACCACGGTGGGAGGGTGCACCCTCTTCCTCTGTGTTTTTTTTTTTATTTTATTTTATTTTTCCTATAGTTTTTTTTTTTTAGGTTTTTGGAAAAAAAGGAAAAAAAAAAAAAAAACTTTAAAAAATTAACAAGACAAAATTGCCCTTCACATTTGGTGAATTCATGCCCTTCTTTGAAAATTGGTATACATATTTTATGTACTTATTTGAAATCCACTTCAGGCTATTTTTTGAGAAAATAAGAGCATTTCGGGCCTTTATTTGAAATAATGTCTACTTAAGGCCCTTATTTGAAATAATGTTCACTTTATATCCTTATTTGAGAAAATGTGGGCACTTTTTAGGCCCTTATTTGGAATTTTCCTTATTAATGTAGATGAGTTTATCTTTTCCCTTATTAATAGTCATTTAAAAAATTTGGAATCGAATCCAACTATATGTAAATTATATTATTTATTCTAAATCTATTAATTGTCTTGAGGCAAACATTGACAATGCTTTGAAATTGTAATCAAGCACATAATATAAGAGGAAAATTTTAATATCAGTGAAAATTCAGCAGACATTCTTTGACTAAGAAAAAATAATGAAAGTAAAATGATTTTCGGATTAATTGTGTTACAAAATAAAATCATTCTTGTGCTGCAACATCGCCCGATTTCTTTTCTACTAAACACAAAAACTAATAGATTTTTTTGTAAAAACTATCGTTTGTACCAGCCCTTGCTCTACCAAACAAGTGGGCTGCTTGTCTAGCCAATTCATTAATGACCTATTTATGTTCCAAACAATTACACATAAAGACCTTCTATCGTGGTATGTGTTCTTCATAAGATTACCAAAATTGCAAGCAATAATAAGCAAATACTAAAAGCAAGCTTAGGACTTCAGTAAGCCATTCAGAAAAATGAATTTCCAAGGGCATATGAAGTTTCCAGCAAGCACATAGGTTTGGTGGAAAGTTATCAGACAATGGAGATGGAAAAGAATAAAAAACTACTAGTCACTATGACTGAAGAAGCAAATACAAATAGCAATATTATAATTAAGATACCAAAATGAAATAATTACAAGAGAGGCAGAGAAACATAATAAACGTTTAAGAACAGTTGAAGACACGTGACTATTGACATGATGAATTGGCAAGTTCTCTCTCCATTCATGAATCACCTTGCTATTGTCTTGCGCAAAACTCCAATATTTTTTATCATAAAAAGTAATGGAAAGGGCAAAAAAAAAACTATGGATGCCGGGGGCGTTGTTATAGGAGGTCCACACCCATTACGAAATGAGCCTAATGCTCATTTTGAGCAAGCTTGTCATCATCTCTTTAGCACAGTGCTAGTGGGAGTAGAACCAGGATTATCTTATGCCATGGCATTGCCCAACCTACATCATGAATAAACCGAGGCTTCTTTGTAGCCAAGAAGCGACTGGCCTAAAAAAGGAAAGTGTAATCAGTTTGCTAATTTCCAGCGCGAAATCATCATTTAATTCTTGTAAATGTCCTCAAGCCACCATATACCGCAATTGTTGATTGATACTGCTCGAACCGATAAATAAGATAGGAAACATCTACACAATTGCAATGGGGAGCATCAATGTGAAAAGGTCCAAAATTTTTGCTGATACATAATTGAAAAATCTATAAAGTATTGAGCACCTCCTGGGTGACTGATCACAATCACAAATTCAAAGCCTTCAATTGGCTATAGCAAAAGCACATAGTTCAGTCACCAACATATTCTAACTAACATTATGCAAAAAGAGTTGAAAGAATCATTTTTCCAACCGAAAAAGAGCAAACCCAATAGATAAATTTAACCATTAACACTGACACTTTGAATGTGAATTGTAAGTTTCAACATGAATTTACATTGTCTAGAGTTTACCAAGGATTTAAGATTGGACAGTTGATAAATGATGGAATTTGATACTTCGTCATTAGTAGACGCGACTGAGTAATGGAAGATGTAGAGAGAGAGAGAGAGAGAGAGAGAGTACTTGAATAATTGGGTTTGGTCTAGATTCAATCCAACGACTAAGCGTGATCCTCACACTTTGAGAAACTTCAAAGAGCATTGTGTTAATTCTATGATAACTTCTGACAAAAAAAAAAATTAATTATGATAATAGATATGGAAAAAGAAAAAAATTTATATATTTTCCTTAATAATTTAGACCAAAAAAAACATATTCTTAATAATGACTTCTACTTTTTTGTCTTTCTAGTATTTTATTTTGAATAATACTATATGTGAAATGATTTTTACTTAACGTGAGCTTCCCGATGTTTTTTTAAAATATAGCCACAAAGATGCACACTTGTTGCATTTATCCAAGAAAAAGACCTTTAATCCATTTCCAGCGAGAAATAAACAGAGCATTGAAACATGTATCTATACTATAGTATAACATAAACAAGGTCCATTAATTTTTTATGGATGACAATCACTTTCTTTTCCAAAATATCCTCAGTTAGTTGCTTTACAAATGTTTTGTCTGGGGCAAATGCGTGAATTAATAATATTATCTTATATCTCACTTTTTCCAATTTTAAAGTTTGAATCTTACCAAAATAAAAGAAAATTTTCAGTCTTAACATATCATCTCTATCCTTACACGTAATTGCGATTTCGTCATAAATTGTGTCGGTGATTTGTTTCTATTGAATAATAATTCGAATAATTTCTATTAAAATGATTTTGTAAAATTCTTAAAATATCATTTCGTTACAAACATGCAATATCTCTACATTTTACTGGTAAATATAAGGGAAAATACCTCTTTGTCTCACTTTTAGATTTCTTAAGTTTACCTTCTTTTCTTTTTCTGATGTCCACTCATTTCATAAAAGACCACCCATTTTCTTTTCCTCTTCTCATGGTTAGATTTTATGAGCTGCCCTTATTTTCTTATAACTACTTCATTCATAGCTGCCCATTATCTTTCTATACATGATCGGAATACGCATGTCTTAACCCTCATACATTATATATTGTACTATTTCTACAATTGATTAATGAGGAACACCCACAAGTATATATCTTTTGAAAAATGTTTCACATGCAAAGTGTGTTAGCCGTTCCAAAGGATGGCGAGCTCACTATGGGGGCATTATGAGGAACACCCATAATTTTTTTTTTTTTTGTTTATGTTCCCATGAACAATTTCTAGGTATAAGAACGCGCTTGATAACTGCAAAAAATTTCTACTCCAGGAATAGAAATGCGTTTGGTAAGCTTGTATAATTGTGTTGTTTCTTTTAGTTTTTCGATATTTTTTATTATATTTTTCCTTTTTTTCTTTTTTTTTCCTTCTTTCTCTTTGTGGCCGATCGTCGGCGCCAGCCATGGCCAAGGCTGGTGACCAACAAAAGGAAGAAGAAGAAGAAGAAGAAGAAGAAGAAGAAGAAGAAGAAGAAGAAGAAGAAGAAGAAGAAGAAAAGAAAGAGAAGAAAAAAAATATGAGAGAGAAAAATTGTTTCTCGGAATTATTCTGAGAACAAGAAACAAGTTTTTTCAACTTCTTGTTTCTGTTTCAAATTTGTTCCTAGGAACAAAAAATTTTACCAAACGCATTTATGTTCTTTTTTTTTTTCCCCCGGAACAAAAGAACATAAACTTTTGTTCCGGGGAACAAAAACAAAAATAAACAAACAAGCCTTATATGACTAACTGAGCAATCTCATGCTTTTGAAAGGCAAACAATTTAAATTAACATTTTAGGTGACTTACATTATTTTGAAATCCGATTCACATAAAATTTGAGGCAGCATGAAAATCTATTACGTGTAGTTAAAGTCTAAGTAGAGAGAATATCTACTCTTATATTCGTCTTGTCAGAATTTGAAAACCAATATTCAAATCTCTTAAATTATTATAATGTTGTGAAAAGGGGAAAAAAACTTTTGAAGGATTGCAAAAGAAGTATCACAAGTTAAAAATCTTCCAGGGAGATATCAAGCGGAGATATTCATGTTTTGAATGCTATATTCACCTTTTGAATATAAAAGTTATATTAAAATAATCAAATAAGTTACACCATATCACGACAAAAGTTAAGTGGTTATGTTGGTATTTCTTCATGTTGAAAATGTTCAATTCTTCATTCATGCAAACGTACTTTTTGTCAAAGAGGCTTGGAAACCATTTTGGTTTCACGGAATCTAGAACCGAATCACCTCTCTCTAGAATAGGCCTTGAAATGGTCGGTGCAAACCAATTCAGTTTGGCTTTTGGGTTGAATCGGATCCAATGCACACCTCTGCAGAAGTTTTGAACTTCATTATTTGCAAAATTTTCAAGGTCTACATTTAGTGGACAAAGTTCTTGCTAGACATAATTTTCAATTTGTTTATAAATTTTGACAACTGAAATATAGTCAACAAATTGGGCACACAATTTAAACAATATAAAAGGAACCAAAAAATTAGATAGATTGATAGATATATAAACAAAAGAGAAAACCAACAAATATAAAAACTAAACAATCATTAAATAAAGAATAAAGGAGGTTTAATTCGGTGTCGATCAAATTTTCAAAGTCAACGAGAAGAGCCTGGTCAAAGAACAGAGGCCCATCGTAAATGCTGATGAAGCATGATCGCTCAATAGATAGAGGCCAGCCGGTCAAAGAAAAGAGGCCCATCGTAAAAAATAAAAATGCCCACAAATAGAATGGTCTCTCTCTCTCTCTCTCTCTCTCTCTCTCTCTCTCTATCATTTTATCTTGACTGAAGAAGAGGAGTGGCGTGAGCAGTGACCCGCGCAAGGAACGGCAAGAATGTTGTACTATCTGATTCGATCATCAACAGCGCACTGATCAGTTTCATTACCAAGTTCATCTTCTATACGTTATTTATTATGCTCATTTTAACAAATACTAAGTTGATGCCGCTTCAATCACATTCGAGTCTCTCTATCTGATTTAGAACATTACTCAGGAATTTCATTTGAGTCAATTTAGTAATCTCAGTTTGAAATAGTTAAAATTTATCATTCACCGTAAAGTGTTCCACGATATGCCTATAAAAAAAAAAATTGTGAAGGAGTTCTGAGAATTGTTAAATCAGAAAACTTTTGTCGTGATTTACATGATATAAATTGATACATTAGATATCAAACACAATTTTAATGCATAAAAAATCATCAATAATCTCTCTCCCTCCCTCCCTCCCTCCCTCCCTAGGTGATGGTGTCGAATCCATGGCCTGAGTTAATCGCTACACTCATTCACATCGATTTTGTCTATCGCGTTGCTCTTATTTGTGTGTTGCTATGTCTCTCGTTCTCCATGTCTGTAGAAATCGTAGTTGGTGTACATTGGTGGTCGACGATGACCGCTGAATGTGGCGGTCAACGATGGAGCTCTGGTGATGAGTACATATGCACATATCAATATAACAAATGACCTGACGTACTTTTTCTATAATATGATGTCAAGTTTCTTATCAATCTTTGTATACCTAGCATTAACTTTGGACTTAATATTTCCGAATAATTATGAAAAATAGGAAATATAGGCATGAAAAATTTTATGTTCATTAGAGCGAAGGTGAGGGTGGATAAAGTGAAGAATGAATGCCTCATCCACCACTTGTCTTCTCAATGAAAAATTTGTCTAGTTTCCTGAGAAAATCATGATTCCCATTTTGGGGAGTGAGATTCTTCATATATATAAATAAATAAATATATATATATATATATATATATATATATATTAACTGAAAAGATTTATAAAGGAATAAAGAAGATACCTATTTAAAACATTGTCAATATAGTAATTTTTTACATTCAATGTGCAATTGAATTTCTCCATAGTGAAATTTCATTGCATTTTATGAAAGTTTATGAAAGTTTACTTATTCGTGATCAAGTGCAAAACACTATGGTGTTTGGCTTACTTGGAGAGAAATCAAAATGTAAATTTGTATTCCACACGGAATAAAATTTCTCGAACAACACGTTATTGGATCAATTACCTAGCTACAGTTATTACTGCGGTTCCACTTCCATATTTCTTTAACCACAAAACTATCTGATGGATTTAATGGTGATGGGCTTAAGGCCCGTCCGCCCTGCTGGGCCCAAAAAGCCCGGCCCACGGGAATAAGGCACGTGGATGGGGGAAGGTATAAAAGGGAGGAGAGAGAGAGAGATGGCATCGGTAGGAATCAGAAATTACGCACGTCTTTTCTCTCCCGCGCTCTCTCAAAAGGAACAAACGAGGGCATACGGCTTCTATTTCTTCCCTTCAAGGCTTCATCGGATCAGAATTTCTTCCTCTTCTTCGGCATTGGTGTTTAATCTGTGGCTAACAAGGTACGCTCGAATCCGTGGTGTGCTTTACGATCGGTGATACGTGTTTTCCGGGCTTCGTCTTCCGCATTGATTTAGGGGTTCGATTTTGTGTCGAATCCGGTTTTCGGGATCCGTTATTCCCAACATTGGTATCAGAGCCCGCTTTCACGTTTTCCCGATCTGTTTGATGTATTTTGACTGATTTTTCGCAAAAAAATTTTCGGCTGTACGGATCGGGCGACAAATCCCGACACCCGAGCGCTCTTCGGCCATTTTTCCATGTTTTCGTAGGTCGAAATCAAAATCTAATGGCATAGGGAGAAAGAGGACGTCGAGACGAGTCCGGCGACATATTATGAGCCGCCGGGAAACTCCGCACGCCCCCACACGCGCGGCCGGAAGCCGATGCGCGTGGGCGCGACGCGCCCGAAGCGATGGCTATGGCCAGCGCGTGCGCCACACGCGCCGGTGACGAACCGGCACGTGCGCGCCGGCGACAGGCCGGCACGCGCGCCGGTCCGCGGACCGACGCGTGCTGGCGTCACGCAATGACGTCATCGTGACGTCATCCAACGGTCGGTAACCGCTCGGATGACGTCACCGATGACGTCATCGACGACGACGTTTCGCCGGGCGGTCACCGGCCGGCGACCCGACCCGACCGGCGACCCGACCCGACTCGCGGACGCAGGCACGCGCCCGGCACGTGCCGGATGACGTCTGCGTGACGTCATCCCACGCACGCGCGAGGCACGTGCGGTCGGTCCGCGCGAGCGGTCCGACCGGCCCGTCCGGTCCGACCCGCTCGCCCGTTGACCCAACCCGCTAGCCCGTGACCCGACCCGTTGACCGTGACCGACGACCGTTGACCGTTGACCGACCGTTGACTTTGACCGTTGACCCGAAAAAAAAAAAAAAAAAAAAAAAAAAGGAATTTGTTTCTTTTTTTTTTTTCAGTCATGCCTATGTGGGTTATAAGTAATCCATTTTTTTTTATTTAATTATGCATTTGTTGCATAAATTATGGAAAATTATGTATTTTCCTTATGTAAAATTATGGATTATATGTAATCCATTTTTAGTTCTGCATTTGTTGCAGGAACTATGATGCGTCATGCACGGATACCTGCAATCCCGATAACGGATGAGGGAATTGCAAGGCTTAAAAGGCTGATGACAGAGTTAGCTGATTATCGGTGGCATGACGGTGATTTAGTATCACATGTGGTCAGGGTCAATCAGATGATACAAGAAATCATCTCGGAATGGTTATCTTATGCCGGATTTTGAGAAGGTGCCGGCTTTGATGAACACTCTTCCACCCGAATGGCAAGCGGTGTTGGATCGGCTATGGGAGGTCAACGTGGTCCGGGTTATAGGAGGCTGGTGGAAGTTTTTGTAAGAGAAAACTATAGGATTGAGTTAAAACTAAACTTCAACCCTTAGTTTAAGCGCCACAGGGCGCAGAGTAAATGCGCCTTGGTGGCGACATGAAAGCTCTCCAAAAGTTTTTTCCCTAGTTGAAAATTGTGCTTTCAGTTTTCTAAAATATTTTGACTGATATATTGTTTTTTTTTATGAGATGTTTTTATGATGAATATCTCTTTCTATGCTTTCTCTGTATATATTGCTTAGTGTAATATGTTAGTTGTATTATGTGGAAGTATAATTGATTTATTGTATGTCAATTAGTATTTGCTTTCTATTACCGCGATTCTTTGTGGGTAGTTAGTCAGTGGGTAGTAAAAGAAGTTTTTTGTAACTTCATAGAATGTATTTGCATAAGATAATTATATTAATAATAATTTTGAGTTAGGACTTTGGAGGATGATTGGAAACATAGTGACCTTTTGATTCTGAAGCCTTACTTGAAATTATTCATTAATATGATGGGTCTCAGGCAAATAGGGATGCATAAATGATAGGCATTAATTATTCGTGCATGTATGTCGATGTGTTCGGACCGATGGTTTCAAAGAACTAAGAATGTGATTGCTGATATGAACGGCAACAATTGTGAAATATTGAATATGAAGATTCAATATGTGCTGGAAAAGCAATAAGCACTAGAAGCTCTTGACCATATTATGGAAGATCTTGAGGGTGCCGTGCGCCACCTTGAGCTGGCTGAGGACCGCCTAACGGCATTTGAGCTGAAAATAGATATTTTCTATGCTGGTTCTAGCTTAGAAAGGGCTTTGTGCTCTGAGCGCAAGCGTATTGATTTGTTCAATATGTGAGAATGCAAAGGATCAAGTCCTTATTGCAAGAAATCAAGAGTTAACCAACACAAGAGAGGAAAATGTCCTCAAGTAAAGAAAATGTCAAGGGTGAAGTATTACAAATGTGACAAGAGAAGTCACTATGCTTGCGACTGACGTGAGCCAAAGAAAGTATACACCTCTTGTACATTTGAGAACTTTGCTTATGTGCCAAGTTCTGTATTAATGGCTGAATCCAATCCTTTGTGGACTGTAGATTCAGATGCCACAGACCATATAGCGAAGGATAGAGGATTCTTCGTGGAATTTTGACGAGTACCAACTGGAACTAAGTAGACCTATGTGGGAAATAACTCCAAAGATGAAGTTAAAGGGATTGGCACCTGCCAATTGAACATGCGTGGTGGACGCACCTTGTTCCTACATGATGTTCTATATGCTCCGGAGATTCGTCGAAATTTAAGTGTCTGTTTTGATGTTGGTTAAGCTTGGTTTTGATATGAACTTCCATAATGAATGTGTAGATTTGTATTTGGGTACAAACTACTATGATTGTGGTCACTTTCTGGATGGTTTTATTGTAATGTTGACTGTGGTGATGTCAATATGTTAATCCCTTATTTCACGTCTTCTACTTTATATGATAATGATGTGAATATGGTGGCATGCTAGACTTGGTCATATGGGCCAACAACGTATGAATAGACTAGCCAAAGAGGGCTTGTTGGGCAACATTGAAAAAGTCGATTTGCCTAGATGTGAGCATTGCCTAGTAGGGAAAACGACAAGGAAACCATTTAGAAAAGTTAAAGGAGCTGAATTTCCTCTGCATTTAATTCATTATGACGTCTGTGGTTCAATGAATGTGAGAGGAAGGCATGGGGCTGTTTATTTCATCACTTTTAATAGATGATTATACTCGATTCGGATGTGTCTATTTGATTTCTCATAAATCTGAAGCGATAAGTTGTTTCAAAAGGTTTACGACCTTGGTAGAGAATCAATTAGACAAGAAAATAAAAGTATTTAGATCCGATCGATGTCGAGAATATCTATCTGATGAGTTCAGAAAATTATGTGATGAAAAAGGAATAGAAAAACAGTTGTCTATTCCATATACTCCTCAACAAAATGGTGTTGCAGAGAGAAGAAACAGAACCCTACTAGAAATGGTTAGGTCCATGATGGCGCATGCTAACTTACCCATCACTTTGGAGTGATGCGTTGTTAACTGCTGCCTATGTACTTAACCGAGTGCCTTCCAAATCAGTTATTTCCACTCCATATGAGTTATGAAAAGGTAGAGAACCGGACTTAAGTTTTCTTAAGCTATGAGGTTGTGCTGCCTATATTCATGAGTCCTCTCACAAGTTTGGGAAATTGGGTCCCAAAGGAAATAAGAGTATTTTAATGAGATACTCCGAACACTCAAAATGGTATGTGTTCATAGGTGAGCAGGAAAGTGGGAGTATAACTGAATCTGAATCACGGGATGTCACATCCTTAGTGGATGAATTTCCTAAGAGGGGCGAAATAGGGGAAGATTACTTCCTATTTGAAATCTTGGATTAAGATAATGATATTAGTGGTTTTCATCCAAGTGGGAGTAATATGAGAAGTGATGAATTGAATTCGACTCATTCTCAATTGCAACTACATGATGAGACAACATTGTCATTATCTAATCCTAGTGGGAGCATTATGGGGAATGATGTGCTAAGTGTACAATCTCCCATATGGTGAACAAAGTCGCCAAAGTTTTCCCTGTCAACGTTTTTTTTTTTGACATTGAAGGGGAAACTTTTATGATTGCTCCACAAGATGAGGATGAGCCAAGAAATATTAATGAGGCTCTGAATTGCCCTAGTAAGGAAAAATGGATTAATGCAATGGAAGAGGAAATGGAGTCGATGAAATCAAACCAAGTCTGAGAACTGGTTGATCTTCCAAAGGGACGCGGAGCTATTTGGAACAAATGGGTTCTCAAAATAAAGCAAAAGGCTGATGGCTCGATAGAAAGGCATAAGGCTCACCTTGTGGCGAAGGGGTATAATCAACAGGAATGAATTGATTATGAAGGATTATTTTCTCCTGTAGTGAGATTTACCTCGATTCGCATTATTCTGGCAATAGTAGTTAGTATGGATCTTGAGTTACATCAAATGGATGTAATGACTGCTTTCCTCAATGGAGAATTAGAGGAAGAAATATATATGGAACAACCTGATGGTTTCATAGTGAAAGGCCAAGAAGACAATGTATGTCGACTTTGGGGGTCGATATATGGCCTTAAGCAGTCGTCGAGACAATGGTATATACGTTTTCATAATGCCATAATGGCATATGACTTTACAATGATAGATGAGAATCATTGTGTATATATCAAAAGATCCAAGGATCAATTTGTGATCATATCATTATATGTAGATGATATACTAATTGCCGGAAGCAATATGGAGTTTGTTAATACTGTCAAAAGTTGATTGTCTTCCAACTTTGAGATGAAAGACATGGGTGATGTTACATACATTCTTGGAGTTAAGATTTCGAGATTGTAAACCCATAGACACTCCTATTGCAAAGGGTGAAGGATTGAGCCATAGACGTGTCCAAGGACTCCACAAGAGAAGGAACAAATGAAATATGTTCATTATGTTAGTGCTGTTGGAATGCTTGATGTACGCTATGATGTGTACAAGACCCGACATATGCTTTGCAGTTGGAATGGTGAGAAGATACCAATCCAATCCAGGTCCAGCACAATGGAAAGCCGTCAAGAGAATACTAAGGTATCTAAAGGGGACTGCTAATTATACGCTGAGTCATTAAGAAAAGGATCTGCGACTCTGAGGCTATACTGATGATGATTGAGAAGGAGATTTAGATGAAAGAAAATCTATCTCTGAGTTTGTTTTCTTACCGAATAATGGCACCATATGTTGGAGCAGTAAGAAACAAAAGTGTATAGCCTTGTCCACGATGGAAACTGAGTCCGTGGCATTATCGCAGCGGTATATGAGGATGTTTGGCTTAAGAGATTATTGGATCATTTAAGGTGTTATTGGAAGTGCTGCAGATTCGTTATTGGTTAACGATGATAGCCAAGTAGCAAAAGCGTACATCAAAGATCCAAAATATCAAGGCAAGACCAAACATGTAGATACCAAGTATAACTTTGTTTAAAATATAGTTGCACGAAATGATGTGAACTAAGAGTACATACTACGCATAAGATTGGTAGCAGATCCTATGACAAAGCCAATACCTAGAGATGTGTTTTGTGGCTATGTGAAATCTCTAGGGTTGCGTAGAGGCTGATGTACTGAATATTGTTTTTTCCCTAAAGTGTTCACATATGATGAATTTGTGTTTTTCATCATTAATGTCTATGAATCTTTGTGTGATCTTTATGCATCTTAATGCTGAGTGCATTACTTTAAGTTGAGGAAGTATGTCGGACAGATATAAGATTAGCCCACTCACACGGGTAATCGCCTCTATTTACTGTGTGATGAATAGAGATGAGACTGTTTTTAAGCTTATTATCTAGGTGATAATCGAGAGCTCAAGCTTAAAACACGTATGTCGCCTTAACTAAGTGTTAAGATGAGGACATAATACTTATGATGTCCGAAAGTAAAATACCCCACATATTTTACTTTATCTGTCTAAGATGCCAGATGTGAGTTCTGATGAATGAGTAGATAGGTGAACTCAAGTTAGACATTGGGTATGTCCGAACTATCATCCGTACGGTATTGAAAGTGTAGACATACGCTCCATGGGAAATGAGTTAATACCGTAATACGTATTTCATACTACGTATGCATAAGACGACCAATAAGAGTGGCAAAAGTTTGATCTCAACTTTTATGTCGTGTGAGACTCTTGAGGAAAAGAGTTCCTCAATTTTTTAGTCCCCTCATGACTCTTACTTATTCTCAAGATTTCTATTTAGTGTTTGCTATCTTAGGATGTTGCCAATGGTCATGAGTTTGATTCGATCTAATGGGGCATTTCTAGAAAAGCAAGCTGAACTGAAATTGAGAGTTTGAAGGAAAGAGGAAGATCGATTTTGGAGAATCACATTATAGTTTTGTATTCACCGGTTAACCAATTATGACTGTCTTTGTGATAATCATAATTGTGAATACAATATCTATCATTGTTTAAAAAGAGATTAAGAGAAAGATATAAATGTGATCGATCGATCTAGGGTACTGCATACTAAATCTACTCGGAGTGTGATGCCCATTATGAGCTGCTATATATTCCTAACAGATGTATGGCAACGAGCTCTCAAAATATGCTGGTCGCACGGATTATTCACCGGTATGAATGTTGAAGAGAGGAAAAGAGGATTCTGTTCGGCCCACCATGTTAAGTGAGAGTCTATGATGGATTTTTCTCTGATGGGGATGAGTAGGGCCTGTCCGCCCATGTTGGTTTTGTACCACCATGTGCGAGTGGGAGATGATGGATTTAATGGTGATGGGCTTAAGGCCCGTCCGCCCTGCTGGGCCCAAAAAGCCCGGCCCACGGGAATAAGGCCCGTGGATGGGGGAAGGTATAAAAGGGAGGAGAGAGAGAGAGATGGCATCGGTAGGAATCAGAAATTACGCACGTCTTTTCTCTCCCGCGCTCTCTCAAAAGGAACAGTAGGCATACGGCTTCTATTTCTTCCCTTCAAGGCTTCATCGGATCAGAATTTCTTCCTCTTCTTCGGCATTGGTGTTTAATCTGTGGCTAACAAGGTACGCTCGAATCCGTGGTGTGCTTTACGATCGGTGATACATGTTTTCCCGGGCTTCGTCTTCCGCATTGATTTAGGGGTTCGATTTTGTGTCGAATCCGATTTTCGGGGATCCGTTATTCCCAACACTATCAAAGCACAACTCCACCTGCCACCTTCATTGGTCATCGGTTGCCGGAAGTTGCCGCCACCAGTCATTGCCCGCCTATCACCAATGCCGCTGCTAGTCGCCAACACTAGCTACTTCTCTAATTCAGGGATTAATGACTCCACATTTCTGGTTACTTTATTTATTTATTTAATTCTGTTGTCTCATTCTAGCTATCAATCACAACAGGAACAAAACGGAAAAAATTCCGTATCCAAGCTATCCGGTTGGATTTTTGCTTACATATCCCCTGATCCAAGCTAGAGATATTTTACGAGTCAAGAGGTCATGAATATATAGTGATTTTCCTTATAGAAGCATGCATGGTAATAAGCATTAAAATTTAGGGTGTGCCCGTGGATAGAAGCAAGACTGAGTGAATACATATGGGAAGTGAGAATTACATTTGGCCATTTCAACTTTAAAGGCCGCTGACTTAAAACCCTAATTTACAGTGTATTTGTTTGGGGGGAAGTAATTTTTTGGAACTTTCATCCATTTGATTTGCTCAAAATGAAAGTCAATTGAAAATACTTTCCTGTCAAAGAAAATATTCGTGCATAAAATTAGAAAAGAGAATTCCTAAATCTAAGAACGTGAAAATATTTTCTGGAATTATTCATCTTAAAATTTTTTAATATTTTATTTTTTATGCGCTCTAAAAGGTCGCCTAAGAGATAATGAATAAATAGAATATGAAAAAAAATAAAAAGAATGAAAGGGATTGAATTCTACAAATATTGTATGTCTTTGGATCATTTTAGAAGTGAAGATGTTTTTGTGTGTGTATATTTTGTCACATGCATATATATATATTTGGATTTTGCTGGAAGTATGACAAATGAAAACATTTTTGTGCCATTAAAAAGAAATGTAAAAAAAAATTCACCAAATTCAATATTTCGCAATGTTTCTCTTTTTCGTAATAAAATGATCATGCTCAATGGATTTGCTTTTCATTAGCTCTTAATTATGGTCTTCAATATCTCTGAATTCCATAGCTTTGGTTGCCAAATCCACGCGTACAGGAATTTGTGATCATTGTGGTATCATTATTGATGGTAGATAAAGGTGCCGTCATATTAGCAAGACTCTTCTTTCTATGCCCTTTCTACCTCCAAAGCTAACTTAGTAGTAGGAATAACTAACAGGGAAATGTTAGGGAGTGGTGCTAATTTAGAAGGATAATATCTAACAGAAACTATTAAATGTAAATAATTACAAACCAAAACATTTTAAAGTTGTAATTCAATAGAAAAAGGTAAAATATAATTGAAGTGATAAAATATGGATACGTAACACAAGCAAAATCTTGTAACATTTGGTAACATAATTTGATAATAGTTTAGTAGGTCACTTTAATTCAAGTTAGTCTCATCATATAAGAGGTAATAAATTCGAATAGTTCATGTTGCACTGTCTAACCATGCCATATCTCTTGTATCGAAAAAATTTTAATTGCTAAGATCTTGGAGGTGCTACGGTGATTATCTCATCAATTTGTACCCTACTTGAATATTCCGCATTGAGATGTGGACCTTGTAGTGACTTTAAAGGAGACATGAGCAATTGTTGATCAAGCAGAACAACTTTATACCCTACTTGAATATTCTTGCTTTTCTCATATAACTGTACCTTTTCTTTTTGTATCTTGTGATCGATCTAACTATGTAGCTTAGTTTAACTTTTCTCTTTCCCCTTTGAGTTTACCTTATCAATAGCTTTTTGAAAATCTTGAAATCAAATCCAACTGTATGTAAATCATTTTATTTATTTTTTTCAAATCAACTTATTGTCTTAGGGCAAAAAATTGATTCTGCTTTGAATGCCTAATATAAGAGGACCTAAGTTTTTTTCTTTTAATTTGAAATCAGTAAAAATTTAACAAAGCAGAAGAATTCAATCATCAATCTATATATTACAATATGTGAATGTAACGAACATATGTAGCTATCAATAAGACTTATTCCCTCCAAATGAATTTTAATCACCGCAAATGAACAAAAATAATTTTTCAGTTAGTGTTTCAATGTCAACATATGATTGGAAAAAGACATACAATTGTTTATATGAAGCTCAAAAACTAAGCTCAAATATGAAGAAGCTAATGGCCCCAAATTAGATGATGATGATACGTTAACCCATAATGCCCAATCGATAGAATGCCTGATAAGTGCATCAATTATAATGTTATAACAATATTATTGGCCCGCTAAAAATCAATGGAATGTTAAACAGAGTTTAAGTGAAGTTCATGATACATTGTGATGATTGATTGACTTGAAACATGAAAATAGTTGAAGATTAAGTCAGGGAGGAACCATCATCCAATGGATAACTATAGCAAAAGGAATCATTGCTAGAGTAGCCCAAGTCGAGGTATTTAGTATTTCTTGCGGGGGGAAATTAGTATAACTGAATGACTCATTAGAGATACAAGAGGAATCAAAGCAAGCATATACTCATTTTACACAGAGAATACAGTATGTTCAATGAGCACACAACATCAATCTGGACATTAAAAATCACGAAGAGCCCATCAAATTTTGAAGAGGAGAAGATTATTCATCACGGATTAATCTAGGTTAGATTTCGTCTAAGTTTGGATTTTTAATTTCCAATTCCAGTACTTGTATATGTTTATAAGAGCTTTACGGTCATACTTTGTAAGCTTTTTCACATACTTCTATCATCCCAATTAATAAGTTTTATGTTCAATTTTAGCCATCGAGCAAACATGGCATCAAAGAATGTAAGTAATCTATTCTAGTTCAAGAAAGTTTTTATGCGATTTCCTTGCTTTCAACTACGAAGCTCCATAACGTTGCACGCAACACAAGATCTTTTGTTAAAACTATTATTATTAATATTAAGATGCAGAAACACAATATATACATCGTGAGTATGACAAATTTGAATGATTTAAAGATACATTCTTACTTTATCGTCCCTCTTCCAAGTATTAATATAGGTACCTAGAGAAACATAATACAACACATTAAGTAGGGAAGATGGTTGGATCTTGTCGATATTTTAAGAAAAACCTGTGAACCAAAAAATTCCCATTACAAAGTTACATTATTAAACTACAGATCGATATCCTCACCCATTGACATGCCATCATCGCACCAAAACCAGGGGTTTATCAAAGTCATCAAGATTTCTTACCAGGATGGATTGAACATGATATAATACAAAATCTATGAATTTTACTATATTGTATCTACTATTTGGTGATTGCCGTCAGGTGCATTCACATAATATCATATATATTGTTTGGTATAACGCCATATTAATATAAATGAACTAATACAAAAGGAGATAGTAAATATCTCTTGTGATGCTTTTTCCTACTTTATTTTTGGTTGCTCTTTTTTTATTAGTTTCATTGTCATTTCTTTCTTCCCCTTCCATCATTCGCTAATAGAATTCTATTAAATAGTAAAATATATTAATATACCTAAAATACTAAAATACCTAAAATATGTGATAAATATAAGTATATATGTATTTATATTAAAAAATAGAATTAAATTCGAATATATAAATATAAATTAAATTAAGTGAAATTTTATTTTTTATTTTGAATTTCTTATATTAGAATTCAAATATTATTTACATATTGAAGTATAATTTTAAGGAAAATTCCAAATAAGGACCCGAAGTTGACCAATTTTCTCAAATAAGGATCCAAAATAAACTTTGTGTCAGATAAAGACCTAAAGTGGACCCATTGTCTCAAATAAGGACCCGAGTGGTTGAATCAATTCCAAATAAGAATCTGACCTTCTTTGGTCACCAAATATTCATGTGACATTTCGACGAGGAGTTTGGGCAATTTTGTCCAACAAAAATATAGGGAAAATTAACAAATCCTAAAATAAAAAAAAAAACCCTAGGTTTTCTACAATCTCCCCATTCCTTGTACCCATCCTCTGCAAAGTCAAAGAACGAAGTTCTCCCCATTCATTGTATCCATCCCTCGCAAAGTCGAAGACCCAAATTCTCCGCCGGTTGAGGCACGTATTCAAAAACAAGAAGAAAACCACAGGCTTCTTTCTTTGTTTACGGAGACCCAAATTCTCCGTCGGTTGAGCAAGGTGAGGAGCAACGAAAATCGAGTTGCGATGATGACCGGGTAGTGATTTGGTTGAGGAGCAGCGGGGAGAAGAAAGAAGAAAACACAAACATCTAAATAAATAACCTAAACTTAATTAATTTATAATTTTCCCTTTTTTTTCCAATCACAAATTTTTGACAAAATTGCCCCTATTTTAATCGCCGGAAAATATCTACCGGTGAACTAAGGTCCTTAATAGAGATTAACTTGATCACTTTGGGTCCTTATTTGACACAAAATTTACTTCGGGTTTTTATTTGAAACAATGGGTCCACTTCGGGTCCTTATATGATACAAAGTTCACTTTTGGTCCTTATTTGAGAAAATAGATTCACTTCGGGTCCTTATTTGAAATTTTCCCTAATTTTAATGCTGTTAATTTTTTTGGTTGAATAATTTTAATTTTGTTAATTTTGTTAATTTAAGAAGTTTATTATTCGAGAAAAATAACTTTTCTAATATGGATATTATAAATCATATCCATCTTTATCTCACATCTCAATCGTATAATTTTATCTGGTCTACATCAGCTTATATCCGACTTTACTTTGATTGAAGTAGGCACCAAATGCAGGATATAATAAATTTTATTCTATCTTAAATTTTATTCTGCCAAACGCAGCCAAAGTGGTTTAACCAACTCTTCGTCAATATTGAAATACCAGACAACAAATTGATAGGGGATCCACTCTCGCAACCTTGTGTCAATCCACACAATAGAAATACACTTAGCATAAACTATTGCCAAATCAGCTACAAACACATCAAAGGAGTAAGTCGAAGCATCTCTAAGTGTGAGGTAGAAAATTATCTTATCACTCAACCTAGTACAACAAACAATAATCCTCCTAGACAAATATGAAATAACTATGAAAGGCAAATGAACAAGTTTATTCACTATCTTTCCTATAATGGTATGCCAATAAAAAGCAGTTATGCAAAAGATTATTCACAAGATGATGACAATAACACATTGTGTATCCATTCTCAAAAATCAACATTCATTACATGCCATAATCATATGCAATTCATTACCAAAATATAATCGTCATGTCGTTTCTATTCATCACTTACATATTGCCTTTCCCATGTAAACGGTGATAACATAGTCAGAGATTAGTAAATTCATATGGAAATAGACAAGTTATATGATCAACAACTCAAAGAATCGACAATGTGAATATTGACAATCCAAAGAAGCGACTTTGTGAACATCTACAACCCAAATAATCAACTGATTGATTAATCCATAACACTTAGCTCATAAATCACTGATTTAGTCGAGTTACAAAAATATCACTTTTAGGTTTAGTTTTCGTTATTCTACATTTTTCACACTTAAAAATGCCATTGCATCACATAGAAACAATCATATACTCCCTATGGAATCAATCAAATACATTCTAGGTATGTAACAAGCTTATCAGTTCGATTAAATCGAACTGATAAGATTTGATGTATGATCATTGCAACTTACCTACACTTGATAACAAAGGTCAAACTAAATTCAACAACCATCAACTAATAAAATCAATATTACTAAGTGGATCAATTTAACTTAGTTCACATAGTTTTCACTTGCCTTGAACAAAGACTTTGACAACTCAACACCTTAATCACCTCATAAGCCTTTGAAAGATGAAATCAGAAGCTTCAAGAAAAGAAGTGTAAGAATTTTGCCCACACTTAAAATTTTGGAGAGTGAGATTGAAAAAGAAAGTTGAAGGCTTAAAGAATTTTGCGAGGAGATTATATGGCCAAGGGATATATATTTGAAAGACTACACAAGAGTTACAAGAAAATAAGAACAATTGACCAAAGCTAAAAGCAATGACAACCATCGTTTGAAAAAAAATAGTGAAGAATGAGAGAGATGTTCTCAGGTGTAAAACGTTAAAAATGGTATAAAACACCCTCTATACCGATTGCATGAGCAAAGCAATTAGTGTATGTTCTAAGCACTAATAACACCAAAAAATATTTGGAACTTTTCAAATCATTTAGCAAAAGTTATCAAAAGTTAGGAGAATCACAACTCAAGTAAATTTCGAACGTGAAAATTATTCAACACACAATAGAGCATGTCCTTCATCACCACTATATAATCCACCATTCAGAAATACTCATCAATTTAATCATATTGAAAACACTTTTGGAGAATAATGGACACGGAAAATACATTTCACATCTCCTGCGTACTTCCACATCAATAATCCAGCTTAGATTGCACATTTAACAATTATATACCTACATATCATTAGCTGAAGTAAGAATTTCCGGATGTCACAGAAATTATTTGTTTGTGTGTCATTTAGTAATTTGAGTTTCACAATTTCCTCGGACTTCAAGACATATTAAAACGCACTCAGTTTCAAGTTGAAGTTAGATTTGACAGTTTAATTGGCCATCGATCTTAGATTGGACTTTAATCATTAAGTGCTTTCAGCAACCGCAACTTGACAAAAATACGTATGACGATAATCTATGTAATCATTGGTCTTGCAAATCTCTCTCTTTCTCTTAAAAGCATGCATGTGCGGGTACTTCGTTCCATTGCAAGTAATTTAGTGTCTATTTTGGTCAAGCGATATCTTTATTCTCGATCTATATTCATCAACGACGAGCATCCTTCTCAAGATTTATCAAAAAGGTACATACACGATTAAGTAATAGGTCTCCAAATTATAGAAAATTCCTATGGTTGAGGTTTCTCGAGAAGGTAAGCCCTATATAAAACTATTTCTGTGGTCAATTCTTTTCTTGCTATGTACGTAGCTAAAGAATTGATATTTTTCCCACATAATCAGACTTTTTAATTATTTAAATATACCATGTGCATTCTTTGGTTTTCAAGCTAAGCTTTCTAAATTTGGTCACAATTAGAAACCCATTCATTGTGAGTTTTTGTCCAACGATCAAACTGAAATTGTTAAATTATCGAGTTGAACGATATGTTGTGATTGACGGGTGTGCCATTTTAGGTTTTGTTTGTCATAGGTGTTCGAGTTGTGGTTTTTTCATAGTAGTAATCGAGTTCAACGGAAATCGATGGGAGATAAATTATTTATTTTGGGTTTTTTCTGGTCAAAATATTAATTTACAATAAATTTGTCAGAAATGTACTCGTTTGATGTCTTTCATGATATTAACACTTGATAAAAATAAGCCGTCTAAGACGAGATATTATCCAGTCCAAACTGAGAAATAATTTAAATTAAATCCTATTTTTTAGTGGATAAATTTGTCTCAATTAGATAGTTACTATCCTAGCGTTGCAATCTATCTAAAAGTCTATCCTAATAGATTAGGATTGAGTTTGAATAAAAGTAAAGGATAAGTGCACAAGTGGTTTTAAAACTGATTTGCGAAGATTACGATCCAAGTCGGTAGAAATTTATCGGGTTGGATTTCGATCCCGTCCGAATTGGGATAGCGTGGCTTCTATTTGGTCATACGTCGGTCCTACGTGGCAGGCAAATCCAAAACGGCGAGGTTTTTCGCAGGCCCAGATGGAAGCAAATCGCTCGTCTAAGCCCTAAATTCGAAAGTCTTACTGTTTGGGTAAAAAGCTTAAATCGTTCTTGCGACTTCTTTTCATTCACGGCCGATCTCCAATGGGTTCCTCCAGCAGCCCCCTCACGTTCAAGCTCCATACCCGAGTAATCTCTAATATCTATGAACACATTTCTCAGATCCACCCGCAGGCTTCCATGAACGACCAAAATAGGATATATATGTCCGTGAGGCCATTGGCGGATCATCCTCCAACGGTGTACGGGTGCGTGATTGGAGTTAATAGGGGTTGCACTGCGGAGATTTTTGATAGCTTCAAGCTTCCATACGACCCCGCCACTTGTTTTCTCGACCAAGCCTTTCTCAACGAGCAGCACAAGCGCTGTTTAGTGCTCTTCTCTCCCTCTCTCTTTTGGCCTTTTTTAATAAATGATTTCTTATTGCGAGCAGATTATTTATTTACTTTTTATTGTTTCTGATCTTGTTTCTTTTTTTTTCCTTTTTCCTCTTTAATTGGCCATAGATACGGAGACTTGCCCGAATTTTTGTATGCTTGGATGGTACGCCAGTGGGCACGTTGCAGATAAATCTAGTATGGTTATTCACAAAGCTGTAAGTTCCGAGTGTAATCCTCTTGGGATCTTCGCCTGTGTTCACTGTTTTGTTCCATATAATTGAGTCTCATGGGTGCCTTTCTCCGCGTTGGCTTTATAGTTAAATAAGGTTCGAATGTGATTGTTGCACGTGCGAGTCTGCATTTTTGACCACGACTTTTTTTCCTTTTTTAATGTGGCGTAACCCCTCTTCAAGTTATTCAAAGTGTATTATGAATTATCAAGCATAGTGTAAATTGATAATGTTAGTATATTTTATTTACAGTTGATGAATATCAATAGAAGTCCGATCTGCGTTATTCTCGATCCTCATGCCCTAAGTGCCCTAAAGGATCTCCCCCTCACCATCTGTGGAGAAGGTAAGTGGTTTTTATGTCCTTTTCTGAAGGTTTGTCTTTCAATATGATAGTCATTGTCTGTTTTCTTCTTCTTCTTCTTCTTTTTCAGTTGTACCGGCCAGAATGGAAGATCTGAGTGAATTTTCCCAACCTCTGGTCGTCCTTGCTCAAGGTCAGGTTTCCTGCCCTCCTCCACATAAGTCCTGCCTTCGCGTTTAGTGTCTCATCTGATTTTACTTGTTCTCGGTGAAAATTTCAATGTTAATAATCTCGTATAGCTTAAACGTTTACCTAACTTTTGGTTTGTCTCACTTTGCTCTCCATTTTTTCATTTTCCATAATGTACACATGACGTATCCTGATTTCTCCATGACATTTGGCTCAAGTTTTTTCCACATATTAATGCATGGCCCTCTGTGCTCATATAGGGTCAAAAATTTCTTTTTTGGCACTTGATTCATTCGAATAGTCGGTGTTAGCTCACAACTTCTAGCCTTTCTTCCCCTCTGGCGCTAATTATTGGTCCCCCGAGCAATGAGTATTTTTTATTATATTTTCGCGATTAGTATGATTTGCACGGTTGATCATTTAAATCAATCACTGTTTAAAACTCCATTCTTTTTTTGCGGTAAAGAAAAAGATGTCCAAGCCTTTTATTGCAATATTTCCTCAAAAAGACTAGTAATATATGCATCATTGATACAGGTAAATCTTATGTATCATATGTATAATTTATTCAGGTGTTGTAGAGCACACGCGGTACAAAAATCTTTTGCAGGACTATATGCAGAAGAGAAAGGGGCCGATGCCTGTTTATCGTACCATCGATGCTGGATCTACAACGGACGTAGCATTTATATCAACCGTTTTTATAGATGGGGGGGATAGCTTCACATCCGACAAGTTACCACAAAAAAAGCTAGCTGAACAACAGGCTGCAAAAATTGCTTTATGTCATTTGTCACGAAAGAGGAAGGATGAAGGCTGTCGTCCAGCCCCTGAGGTGTGATAATTCTTTACTTGTTGCTGCTATTATTGAAATATACATTGCAAACCAGTCGCTTCGATTGTCTGTGAGAATATGTGATATGGTTGAAATGCTATAAATCATCATCTTTGAATTGCTTCCATGTTCTTCTTACCATGCAAATGAATATCTTGAAGAAACCTTGAACTTATCGATTGATTCATTAAAGGCTTTCCAACTATGAGTGTACATCAGTTAAATATCTCTACTTCTTTTAATCGTTAATATTGTCTTATAAAAGCTAATCAAGTCCAATAACGTGCCTTTTTATGGTCGTTAGAATACTTTATCCCCTTCTATGGGCACGCCCAAAGGGGCCGACATTTGATTCTGATTATTTAAATGTTCCCATCACGTGGTCATTGGGACGTTGATATCTCCATATGCTCTCTGGAAAGATCACTGCAATTTTTTGCTGGTCGCCATTACCCGTTTATCTATTACATTCATGAGCGCTGACTGCATCTGCTGGTATGCATTATTTAGGATTAGTGAGTAAAGAGCCTCCATTATATATTACAAAGTGTGTGGGTCGAGAGTTGTCATTGCTTCGAACTAGGTTGAATAAGTGAAGACAAAACTTTGCCAATTTAATCCATGAATCGTCTCAGTATATATTCGTAAAATGCCATGACTGCTGTATGGAGTCTGTGCGTTTTCTCCTTCAAAGAAGCCTAAAGCAGTAAGTACAGCTGGTAACATTTCTAGATCGAATAGTATGACCATCAACTTTGATGCCCTTAGGTTCGTATCATCCTTTTGACGTTTTTATGAGAATTGCTTCAACTGAACCATTATCACCCTGCTGAATATTTATTCCACAGGAAAACAGAAAGCGGACTATTCAAAGCACTCAGCTTGTTAAGTCACATGCTGAAGAAGATGTCTTAGTGACAGGTATATTCATTCTAAGCTGCTAGTATTTGCACTCTTTTCCACGTGAAACATTGATGGATTACAATGATATGTGTCCAAAAGCTTTTCACTGAGCCTCCGCCAAACATGTTCAACATTGAAGCTTTTTCTTTCGTATTTTAAATTTCATGCAGCATGTGTGCTTTCTCGAAGGGCATATATCATGCAACTACGTAACTGAGTTGAGGGGCTTTAGCTAGAATACCCTACTTGTTTAAGCATCCAAGCCAAATGTGCTTTTATGATATACAGTCTTCCTACTATGTGAACAAATGGTTGAGTTGAGAGACATGCTGTACGCTGAAACAACCATGAGAGGAAAGGTCATTTGGTCTGACCTATGCACTTCATTTTTACCAACAGTTTGTTTGACTTGCGTGCGAGATGTATGTCCAGTAAGTTATTCCGTTCTTTACCGTGTGTTCTGTTGGCTGCTTGCTATTTTGCCTATTGGGAGTGTCGTTTGCATGTCGATCAGACCCAAAAAGAAAACGTAGGTGTAAATTTGGACTTTCTGTTCACGATTCTGCTTAGCTAAGGAGAACTTCGTTAGGAAAACTTCGTATGATTTGTTCATCACTTGGGAAATACTTAATGTCTTAAATATTAAAATTGCGGCATGAGCATTGTACGACTCCTGTACATGTATAAGGTAGCTTTGTGGACAAAACGTACTAAAAGGCTGCTCTACTAGTCGGACTGTAGTTGAAGGTGGGACAAAAGGAATTTTAGGCTTCAAAAATCCTCCGTTCTTCCAAGTACCCACACTTTAGTTCCAGCTTCAAGTGAAATTTTTATGCTACATGTGTTGCAGAAAGTAACGGGATGAAAATCGCCTCTAACTATCCATTTCTTGCTGGGTTTCTCTATGGATGTATCGTAAGTGTGCTTATCTAAGTACATACTTAACTGCAGGGCGAGAAGGAACGGTGGCAAAGGGAGCCGCCAGGAACGCTGACTAGCTGTGGATCTGCGGGGAAATATCCTCCTCCTTTTTAGATATTGCTAGTGTTGGACTTGGAAGCGTTCCGCTTTTATGTTAGAGGTCCTTTGCATATTGGTAGGCGATGGATTGTAGGTTGTAGGTCGAACTTGTCTTTGTCTTGAACATTTGATATGTCGCACGGGTGATTGGGATACTTCAGTTTAATGTGGATGACACTTATTTTATGGCTTAAAGTTCAAGTTTTGTTGCTCTTTTTACGGTTCAACTTTTGCTGATCATGTTCTATTTCTACACGGTTTGTCGAAATCTGTAGAAAGTTTGAGCTCGGATTGTTTAACATAGGTTCGGCATTCGTCTCCAGATTTAGTCCATGTTTTGGTCATTTAAGCATGATCCCTTTAAATATGTCGGGAAGGTTGACCATTTTGGGTGGGATGCTCACCTTAGTCCACAATTCTTTGCATTTCATTTCCTTTCCTCCACATTCCTTCTAACTTAGACTTCTGTTTTTCTTTTAATGTTTTACTTCTAATGTCAAATGCATGCCTTTTTTTTTTTTCAGATGCCGACACCCAAAATCTACAAGAACATATGTAAAAATCAGTTTTTTGAGGATATTGTCCAAGTCCATTTTCTGCTTATCGACCTAAGAAGGTGAAAGTGCCAAGTCTTGGCTGACGTTATACGTGTAACAGTCGGTGGGGGTAAATAAGAATTGCATAATAGTTTAGTTGAGACTATAAATGAGGGGGAAAAACAATTTTCCTAGCAAGGAAGTCCACGTAAACAAGAAGAAACTTCCTTCATTCTCGTGAGTTACTTCTAAATCTCAACTTGAATGCGTCGAACAAGAATTTATTGATATTTAATTTGGAGAAATCAAACTTATAAAATAGCCAAGAAAACGGAAAAAAGAAATTGTGCCCGACAATTCACTATACCATACAATTTTAAATAAAATAGTCATGACATTTCAAATTCGATTGCCAATATATATATCGAATGAATTTACAAAATCATCTTTTTCATGAGATACAGATCATAGAAAAAAGCATTGACTCTTCTTATTCCAAGTTTTTAGCATCTTTAAAAACATATGAAAAATGTTTAAGAAGTAATGGACCTTTTTTTTGTATACTTAAATGGTTTAAGCTTCTAGAGAGCTAGTGATACCAAGAAGGAGCTAATCTAGTACAATGAATTCCTCGGGAATTTCGTTATAGGCATGCCTTTGATTGAATAAGAAGTCCAATTTAATGCAGGCCATTAGAGCAACCTAAAACATATCATAGGGATAAAAGAAATGTTGAATTGTTGATCCAATTTCTAGAAATTTCAAGATAGACTTTAGCTAGAGAAGTCAAGAAAAATCCAAAAAAAAAAAGAGGAGAAAATCTAGCATGGGCAGCAATAAAAAGTGTAGAAGCACATGTAGAAGTGTCTAGGAGAAGAGGGAAAGTGAAAAATCTTCAAATCTCTGACAAGAGCAGAAGATTTTCTTTGGTAAATTCGGTGATGTAGGCCCATAAAAAGCCTTGTGGTCGTCCATTTTGAGGGGCAAACCACAAAGGTAAGCTCCTCCCCTTCCCTTTGTACTACAATAAATAATAAAAAAAGTTTTGTTTTGTTCCCTTGTGCTCTTTTGCTGTCACTCTCTTTCACATATTCTTATTCTTACTTTCCCCAATCATTTCGTGTCCACATTATTCCCTAGTTCTTTTGCTCTTTTGATAGTTTACACACAAAATACTCTCTTGCACACATATCAAATACACACTTCCCCAAATACCAACAAGAAACAAGGTGGTACTTGCTATTCTTTGAGGACGGATGGAATTAGAATGAGACAGAAAAGGGGAAATAGGGGGAAATTGGATAGGGGTTGGATGAGCAGCAAATCCCACCTGATGACAAGTATTGTTTGTTTGAAAAAAAAGGGGGGTCCTTTCCTCAGGCTTAATCTATCCTCCAAGAAAAGAAAAACGCGATAACGTTTCTAGTCGCAATATTATCTTTTGTATCTAATTTAAGATATTGTTGATATTGTTCCCGTATTTTCTCTACTTGCCTTAAGCATCCTCAATCATCCCTAATTTAGGGCTCTTGTAATATCTTTATATATAGCTTTGTACAAGAGAGATCATAATACAATATACAAAAATTACGATTCCTTCATGGTATCAGAGCTGCATCTGGCGTAATTCGCCTTACGATTTTCAAATCTCCTTCTCCTCTCATTCTTCATCGACTTTCTTCTTCCCAAACAAAATGTCGACAGGCTCTAATCTATCATCTCAGTCTTCTTCATCTATGGCTTCTCCCTCACTCATCCCATGATCACATGTTCTCAACATGGTATTTTCAAACCAAAAACCTTTACTTCTCGTTATCTTATTGCTTTATCTTCTTCTCTTCCCTTGGAGCCAACGTGCTACACTCAAGCTTCCAAATCACCTGAATGGCGAAAAGCTATGGATGAGGAATTTAATTCCTTACAAGAACAACACACTTGGTCCCTTGTGCCATTTAATCCAACCATGAACGTCGTCGGCTGCAAATGGGTTTATCGGATAAAACAAAACCCAGATGGCACCATTAGTCGCTACAAAGCTCGCCTCGTAGCGAAAGGATTTCACCAACAACCCGACATTGACTTTGTGGACACTTTTAGTCCTGTTGTAAAGCATACTACTATTCGGGTCATTATCACGTTGGCGATCACTTATGGATGGACGATTCAACAACTTGATATTGAATGTGCATTTTTACATGGCGATCTCCAGGAAACTGTATAAATGGCTCAACCACCAAGCTATGTTGATCCTGCTGCTCCTCATTCTGTTTGCTTAATGCACAAATCTATCTATGGTCTACGGCAAGCACCTTGCGCTTGGTTTGAAAAATTTACAGCTCGGCTAGAAGACATTGGTTTTTCAACCACTATCTCGGATCCGTCCCTCTTCATTTACAGTCATGGCTCTACTATTATCTATCTCTTATCTTATGTTGATGACATTATTTTAACAGGAAATGATTCCAAGGCTATTTCTGCTATCGTTGAGGAACTTCGTCACTCATTCAAGATGAAGGACTTAGGCCCCTTGACTTATTTCTTGGGCATTTAGCTTGTTCGATGAAACCCCCATCATATCTTCCTTCATCATGCAAAGTATATTCGTGATCTCTTATCTCGCACCAATATGCTGGACTGCAAGCCTGTTTCTAGCCCTGCTACCTCAAATAAACTCGGTCATTCAAGTAGTGACCCTGTCTCAGATCCTACACTATATAGGAGTGTTGTTGGAGCACTTCAATATGTTACTCTTAGTCGTCCTGACGTTAGCTATGCTATTAATCAGGCTTGTCAATTTCTCAAAGCACCTGAAGAACACCATTGGCATGCTGTAAAGCGTATCCTTCGCTATTTAAAAGGCACAATCTCTTATGGCATGCAGATTCAGCCTGGTCCTATTTCTTTACATGCCTATTGTGATGCTTGACTGGGCTGGCGATCCGATGATCGTCACTCTACCAAAGTGGTATTGTTTATTTCTCGGGGCCAACCCCGTTTCTTGGAGTGCAAAGAAGCAACCTACTGTTGCACGTTCTTCTACAGAGGCCGAATATCGTTGTCTTGCTCAAACAGCTGCCAAAATTCAATGGCTCCTATCTCTTCTCCGAGAATTACGAATCTCACTCCCACGCACTCCCGTATTGTGGTGCGACAATATCTCTGCCATTGCTTTAACTCGGAATCCAGTTTTTCATAGTCGCACTAAACACATCGAAATAGATTATCATTATGTTCGTGAATTGGTGGGTCGCCAGTTACTTGACATCGTTACATCAACACCAGTGATCAAATCGCGGACATCTTCACCAAAGGACTGTCATCAACACGGGTTTGTCTTTTACGGTCCAAGCTTCACATTGTCAACAATGCTTCGCTTGCGGGAGGGTGATAACGTTTCTAGTCAGCAATATTATCTTTTGTATCTAATTTAAGATATTGTTGATATTGTTCCCGTATTTTCTCTACTTGCCTTAAGCATCCTCAATCATCTCTAATTTAGGGCTCTTGTAATATCTTTATGTATAGCTTTGTACAAGAGAGATCATAATACAATATACAAAAATTACGATTCCTTCAAAACGAGGATTGATTTTTATTTGATTTGTGTTTGTTAATACTGTTGTGAGTTAATGACACTGTTCGGCATTCCCCAGCGTGCCTTGGCGAGAGCCTCCACCGTCGTTCCTGCGCAGCAGACACTTCAGCATCATCGGCAACGTCCATAGCAAGTCTTTAGATGACATCCCTATAGCGCTGACGCGCTGACAATCGCCTTCAGCACCTCCACGATCAATATCCTTAGCAATTCACTCTAGTAAATCCACGGCAACACGATCAGGCCAGGTGACCTAAACCGAAAGGTAAAAGAGAAGTGGAGAGGGAGAAGAGACAATCGCAAGAACAGAGGGCACAAGAAAAGAGGGAGCGTTCAGGAAAAAGGAACACAACAAAGCTCTTGCACTCCACTCATTGCCCCTTCCCTGCCTCTCTCCTATTGTTGCTGCCTAGCGTTCCGCTGCGACCAGCAGAGAACTTGGCAACTCGCCTAGTGGCTATAATGAGTCAAGTGATCTAGCAACACTTGCCTCCATCCGAGGGCGAACCAGGAGCCTCCACGAAATCGTTCATCAGGTCAGCCCTGATGAGCCTCCTGAGGTTTTTTCAGCATCAACAAGGAAATGCAAACGATACCCCTTAGTGGCCTCTGTAGCCCCCACAAATTCCCAGTCAAGCACCGACGTACTGCTGCACCTCTCACCTCTCTGCCCGCATTGACGCAGCAAATCCCAACGACGTACGATGGCCTCATCCAAGCCTTAGCCGCTCCAAGTCATATTATGCCAGATCCTCAGCCACACCCCATCCTCATTGCTATGCTCGATGCCTCTTTCACCGCATGGACTCGGTTTTTTGTCAACATTACCTTGATCGCTTAGTTGCAATTATGATTCTTAGGCCAGCCAAGCCTTTTTCTTTGACGTGGTGGTTCAATTTTTAGTACACGGTACAAAGTTTATAATATTGGTGTGATTCTAGGTTAAGCGGCCTCTTGGAGGTGCCATCACCATAATAAGGGCCAATAGTGGCTGCTATTGATGTGATTCCATTTTCGCCGATCACTATTAGCTACTAATTTAAACTATGGTTTTATTATAAGATTGTAAACAAGTGGTGTTCAATGCTGGATATCCTCTCTCATGGTCCAATTTGAAGGATTAATGCAGACCACAAGACAATAATGTAAACCCAAAAGAAGCAAAGTTGGGTATTTTAACATTATTTATAGCTTGTTATTGCGGATTTCTAGACTACTCTAGTTTT
Source organism: Eucalyptus virginea (assembly GCA_014182375.1). Taxonomy (NCBI): domain Eukaryota; kingdom Viridiplantae; phylum Streptophyta; class Magnoliopsida; order Myrtales; family Myrtaceae; genus Eucalyptus; species Eucalyptus virginea. The sequence continues at coordinate 3,023,738 of CM024520.1, read as the reverse complement.
GCCCTCGATGATCCGTGATTGTTGGCAAGTGCATTTATTTTCTGTTTTAGTTTTATTTTATTTTATTTTATTTTATTTTATTTTATTTTATTATTTTTTATACTTTTGTTGATATTATTCTTTTCAATTAATCACTGAATCCCCGCTAGGACCTTCAATCGCCCGATTAATCCCTACTAATTGTAGTACTTTTGCATAGGATACACAACCATTAATTAATGTAACACGATTCATAATTTGTGCTTCAACCCTACATGCCCAAAGGTTCTCGGCTTAGAATTGGATTCTTCAAGTACCACTTAATTTCCGCCATTAGTTTCTTTTGGGGAAAATAAATGATTTTAAAAAGTATTTTTCTAAAAAAGATTGTTTGTATTACTTGAAGTAATTAGTCAATGAAAAGTATTTTCATTATTGACAATGATTAATGACCAAATACTTCCGTGAACAATGAGAATTTTATCTTTGTAGGTAATATAAGTGATAAATTTCATTAAAAAAAATATTTTTCGAAATTTTCATTTTTTGTGAAACAAAACCCCCCCTAATGTGGTATTTATCCATCTTCCAAGCACTAGATAATTACCGAAAAATATAGATCCATAGATGGTATTATTTGTTTCTTTGTTTTACACACTTTAGGTCTACATGTATCACATCATGATTTGGGTGTTTACTCATTATACTTTTCTATTTATCCTTTATGACCCTGAAATTATTAAAAAGCCAGCTCAAGGAAGACTGACATGGACACTGGTCTTTAGTCGAGAAGGAGATCAGCGTTGGATGGGCTGATCCAGTGATAACCGATGAGCACAGTGACCACGACGGGGACAGACAAGCAACATAGAAGCTCAAGGATGCAAGCACATCATCGGAGGCGGTGATGCGTGGCGGCGGGGGGAGTGCTACGCGCATGAGAGAGGAAAGAGAGAGAGGGATGGTGAGAAGAGAGAGATTCAAGAGTGAGAGAGAAAAACTGTTTTAGAGAGAAAAACATTTTTAGAAAATGAGCGTCCTTTGGAAAAGTCTTTTACAGTCCCAAATCAGCCAATCTTAACCGTTGATTTAATTCGACGGTCAAAAACTTGATCTATTGGCCAAATTAAGTTTTAAAGGGCTAATCATGCTTAAGGCATATCATATGATCGATCGGATAGGTTTGATCTGCGAAAATTTAGATTTAATGTGAGAATTGTGCTTAAGGGCCTAATTAGAGGCTAAATTGCGAATTTCCAAAATTCAGGAATTAATCCACAAAACCGTGAAAATGTAAGACCACAAAGGTAAAATTGGCAAGGTGAGAAGCCCGGAATCGATCACTGAAGGTCTAGAACCAGCCGGCAAGGGGCTGAATCGGCCTATCCCGCTGATCAATAGAATTAGTCGACCGGTTCACGTTTGTTTGACCTATTCTTGATCGATTATGGCCGGTTCCCCGCCTATTCTAACCTGTATGGTTCTTATGGGTTCAAAATCTATGCAATTTGGTCAGAAATTACTAATATGGACGCCAACCATTTTACATGACACGGTCGATACTAATTCACAATTTTTCAAGTTTTTTTGTTAAATTTTCGAATCATATATTTAATTATTTTCTTTTATTCTTTCCTCTTTCTTTCTTTTTTTTTCCCCTAATGTGGCTCACTGGCCACTAGGCAAAGGCCATGTTCAGCTGGAGGAGTTATGGGGATGTGATGAAACTCAATACTGTCGAACATCAACACTCTTCCCCCCGGATCTGTTACAAGAAAGGGATAATATGCAACTTCGAGTTGTCAATTATATTGTTTACAGAAATGGCAAACCAATTCGGGGAATTTCTGATACAAGTATTCAATTAGTTCGGACTTGTTTAATTTTGAATTGGGACCAAGACAAAAAAAAAGTTCTTCTATCGAAGAGGCTCATACTTCCTTTGTTGAAGTAAGTACAAATGGTCGATTCGAGATTTCCTAAGAATTGACTTAGTGAAATTCCCTATTTCGTATCTCGAAAAAGGAATGATCCCTCGGGCTCGGGATTGATCTCGAGATTCAGATAATGTGTCGATCACACCAATAGCAATCCCTTTTATTCCAAGACAAAAATTCAACAATTACTTAGCCAAAATCAAGGAACTATTCGCACGTTGTTAAATAAAAATAAGGAATGTCCATATATCTCGATCGGACTCTCCAGCATCTGATCAACCAGGGGCTTCACCTCCATCGTGTCATGGTTGAATCGGACTGCTTATTACTGGTAGAAGTCCTTCGGCAGAAGCAACCGCAGCCATGGCAAGAGCGGCATCTCTTCGCCTGTCTTCAAGATTTGCTCTCTCAATGCCCTAATGTTTCTCTCCATCATGTCCGTCGAGAAGCCAATCTAGCTGCTGATTGGGCTGCCAAAGCCCACAGGGCTCAAGGCCCGGTTGGTCACTGGCTTGTTTTCCCACCTCCTCTCTTCCAGAATATTGTACTTAGTGATGCGTTACTAGCAGGATGTACTTCTATTTTCATATAATATATCAGTAGTTTCGACCAAAAAAAAAAAAAAAACCTTGCCCAAATTTAGGTTATTTGAAGGACGTGGTGTGGATTTTACCTTAGTAACACATTGATTGACTAGCCTTTATAAAGGAGAACACTCTACCCCAAGACAATTAAGGAACCCCTTAAATTACATTAAGACCGATATCCTCCGATTGCGTTGATAAATCATATAAAAAGTCGTAGAATCCATTTGTAAGTCATCTCTTGTCATCTTGATTGTTGGGGGCCATTTCATTCTAGGTCTCTCGATTTTCTATCTATCTCGAATAATTTTTTAGAATTGTGTTTGCAAGCCTTAGACAATCACCATTTCATGTCCTATCAATGGCTCTCAAAATTTTTCACAGCAAATTATGAAGCAGGGATTTTATATTTCAAAGGTTTGTCAAGATTGATTTGTATTTTATCCTAGAGCTCAAAGAAGAGAAGGAGTCTAGTTTGAGGGACTTATCTGATTTGCTAATCTGCATTCTCTTGAGCATATATCTCGTGCATGTCGTAGGAAACTCGATGAGGAAAAATACTTATCTGAATCCAGTCAAGTGAACCAAGTACCTAACCATCATTTATTTTGAGGGGCTAACGTGTGGATCCATGTAGACGCATAAAATCAACGGTAATGATGCACCCTGTTTGGGATCAGGAGGAATCCAAAAGTTCAAGCTGCTCGAGAAGATCAAGGATAAGAAGAAAGCATTGGACGTCCTAAATCCTATGTGCCTCCTCGATGAATAGTTCTCTGTTGCCACTCCTGCAAGTTTTTAAACTTCAGAAGATCTGGTTTTTAAAATTAGATCCTTACAAAGCATGTCACCACGTTAGACGGACCCATATGGGATTTGCTCAATAGTTAATAATTAATGGTGCATGGATTTGGCACATGACATTGATATGATATTTTATTTTTTTTGGTAAAGGACATCGATATGATATTCCATACCATTAAATGTAAACAATTACATTTTTAGTCCACTTATGTGAATTTTGGACTGTGTCTTATTGTGGTCACGAGGTTATTGAGATAGTTCATAGACTTGACAATGAAGTGGACTTTTTTTTTATCATTAAAACAACATCTAAGCAACCTTTATGATTGAGACTTTTATTTTATTAATGTCCATATCTTTCGTGTGTATAAATATAAGTCATGATCAGTAAATTAAAGCAGCAAGTGGTGATCATTAAATATTTAAATTTATTGCAATCGTTCAATTAATAATATAAGTAAAACCTAAGTAGATATTGGAATCGATCTTACAACCTGTGACAAGATAAGTTTCAAATTCTAGAGTACCTAGGGTAGGTTCCAGTTCTAAAAAATAAGAAAACCTATTTCAATTGGTAGGTTCTACATTTCAAGTGGAACCTATGTGGAACCTAGAACTACTCAATCCTAATCAAGATGACTAACTTTACTAGAAATAGAAAAGCAAAAAAAATAAAAAAGATAATCTTCTAATCAACAGGTATGTAGAGTCGTGGACAACACATTCACTCTTGCTCAAATTTTTATCTTTTCTTTATTTTTCTTTTTTTTCTCTGTATCCCTGTTTTGCTGTGAAATCAAAGCTTGTCTTCAAAGTCCGAGAATTTCGGAAAAATTTTATTCTCATTGCATCGCTTCTTAGGAATATCAGTTTTTGTAAGTATGAAAATGCAAGTAATATCTTAGACCAGCATTGAAAGTATGGCTATTTAAGCATGTAAAAATCTCATTCATATACTGATTTGGCTGGCTATTCGATTGACTATTCAAAAGGTGTTGTGTTTTTTTTTTTTTTTTCACTGCCTTCAAAAAATTATAGTTTGTTTATATGTACATATTTTATAATTTAAATCTTGTAGATGACACACTTTAACATTTTCTTAATCCATAGTACCTGAAATTTTCACAATATATAAGTGTTTAAGCATACATTCACTTAAAAAAAAAGATTTATACCTATGTGACTAATTCTGTTATGCTCCTCTGTTTCTGTTCTGCTACGCTCACCTCTTCCTCTTTTTGAACTGGGCCGAGTGTTCATTTCTTCGTCTTTTCTTTTTATTAGTAAAGGCTAATGCCGTGAAAAGAAAAATGGGCTTAGAGTGTCATGAGTTTCAAACGGGCCTCCACTGAGATTAATGGGTGGACGAGCTGAATTCAAATCCGATGGGCTTAAGAGAATTGACTGATGGACTGACTCGGGCTAATGGGCTGTGCATTAGTGGGCTCACATGATGAGCTTGTCTTGGGCTCACTTAACCGAATTGGACTCTCCTTCTCTCTTTTTTTTTTTTTTTTTCATTTGTTTATTATATTTGGCATTTTTTATTTGGAATATGTTTACTAGAAATACTAAAACCTGTCAAATTTATTCAATCACACCTTTCCATTAATTTTGTTCAATTTGGTTAACGGATAAATGCGGAAGTGGTGATGATGTAGCTTTTTAAAAATTATTTTTATGCAAATTTAATGTAAATTAAATTTTAAAAATGAGCTTAATTTAAGAGGAAAAAAGAAAGAAAGAGAAGTACGTGGGAGGGTTGCAAGCCCCTGCCCTTGCCACCGCCCCACCATCATCAAGAATGGCCGACGGGTTATCCATCCACGAGCTATTACACCAAGGAAAATTACACCTAGAAGTCCAAAAAATGGCTAGATAATACGACACCCAAAGTAAAGGTGATTAATAGAATTAGGCCAACATGAGCAAAAAGCACAATTAGCATCAAATGTTTTTCCATAAGAAAGAAGCATAACCTAGGTGGGCAATCTATTTCTGGTAATCAGCCACAAAAGAAACCGGTACCAAGGGATAAGCGAGCATATACCAAATAAGAGGGGCCCAAGGCATGGACTGCCCTCTTGGCTAAATGATGTCCTAGGCTGAAGCGGCAGAGAAAACTCTAGACGGGTGGCCTAGCCAATAGAAACGGTCAGGGGCATGACTAAGAACCGGTAAGGGCTCATTCCAGGAAGCAATCTCATCCATAACTCTGGAAGCCACACCAGAAAAGGACAAGAAATCAGAAGCATTCCTAGGTAATCCGAAGTCTAAGTTAGAGAAGAGAAGATTGAAAGATCCTCTAGGGTGCCAATTGTCAAACCAAAAGGATATGGAGTGACCATTTCCCACACATCAACAGAAAAACCGACGAAAATCCTACCGAAAGTCAAGCAATTTCTTCCACAACCAAGAGCAGAAGGTTGGTTTAGCCACTAACCAAAAGTTCTTATTCTTTATGAATGTGGAATAAATCCATTTGCACCACAACAATTCATTGTCTGTGAATAAAAATAAAATGTGTTTAAGCATGTCTGCCTAGTTACTTTCGCACAATCTTCTAATACCCAGGCCTCCTTCCTCTTTTGGAAGGCACACATCATTCCAAGTGATTTTGGCACCTCTCATACCTAGATCCGGCCCCTTCCAAAGGAATTGCCGTAAGATCTGTTCAATTTTATCAAGTACGGACTTTGGCAGGATAAAAACGTTTGCCCGGTAAACCTAGATCGAGTGTAAGACTGACTTGATAAGTTGTAGACAACCCGCAAAGGAGAGAAAGCGCTATGTCCACAGCTGCAACCTCAACGTGATTATGTTCACCAATGTAGAGCAGTCAGCCTTTCATAGCCTAGATGCTATGATAGGGACTCCCGAGTACCGAAATGGCAACGAGCCTTCCCGATAACCAAGGGACTCCTTAAAGAGGTTACGAAGTTCGAGGAGACTCCAGAAAAAAAAAAAAAAAAGATCTCACTCTTGTGCACGTTCAGAACTAAGACACTCCAATGGGAGAACCTATTAATGCCAGCCTTTAGAATGTTTATGACTGAATTAACAAAAAATGTAATAGGTTTAGGAATTTTTGGACAATTTTCAGAAAATTTTTCCCAATTTCGAGTTTAATTGCTTATCGAACCATGCTGAAACATGACTTAGCAAAAAAAAAAAAAAAAAGGAAATTGCCCCTATAGACAAGTCGTTGCCAAAAAAGCTTTGCCTCTAGACTTGAATAAACTTTCTTTTGGCCCATTTCATTCTCCACGAAAACTCATCGATGGTGCAAAATTTTTACATGCCATGCTAGCATGGTCCGATGGGCTATGCAGCTCGAATAGAATAGAGATTCATACAAGTACGAGGGCTTATTTAAACAAATAATTAAATAAATTTCGAAGATTTGATTGGAAAACAAAGCATGCAGGCTCCAATATATCAAAAAATATATAATTTCTTTGTATAAATAAAAGGGAGAGTTGCAGCAACGGTACCGGTAACCCTTTTGAGGTGTCAATTTAGGTGTCATGGCACTCATCACGAAATTAGCCATTAGCAAAAAAAAAAAAAAAAAAAACGAGTAAATTTGCAGAGGCAGCTAATCTTGGGTTCATGTCGAACTTTATAACACCTTGCCTAAAATTATTTCATTGCCGCCCCTTTTAGCTCTGGATAACTGTTAAATGCCTAAACAAGTATACAGGATCAAAACTGGCCGGCCCGGCCACCTCCTCCTGTTCCCAGGAGGAGCTCTTTCATTTCCCTGAACCATGCCCAGGCAACCCTGGGGAAGGCTTCACGGGGATCAAGAGTGGGTTCCTACCCCTTTCGGGGTTTTAATATAGCCTAATATATCATGATAAGAAAGATAGTACAAATTGGGACTACTTTTTTTTTTTTTTTGGGTCATAAATTTCAGGACTATTTGAATATATAATTATAATACTAATATACTATTAAAAAGATTAAGCTTTTACATATTATTTGACTAACGCCGAAAATTTGTAAATAGTGTTTACTGTGTCATCAGAATTATGACTTAGGTGATTTCTACTATCAATAACCTAAGTCAGGCCTTTCAACTGATTCATAAACCCTATAAAATTCTAACTAATATTTAACTTCTCCTTTGACTCATGGCCAGGATGCAAGTGACTAACAGATGCTAGCAAAATGGGAGAGAAAGAGGGCTACTACTTCTGCATCAGAGGGAGGAAGTACAAAAACACAGCATAAGGCCAAATAAAGCGATCGGGTCTTAGATTTTGGAAGGTCGCCGGCATCGACAAGCCACTATATTCCAGTAAACATCCCCGCGATTGCATCAGCCTCATGAAGTCTTTCATCCTTCGTCATGGCTCTGCTGACAAAGGTATCAATGCCGACTAGATGGTGCCTGCTGGGAAAGTTAGCGTTGTATTAGTTGCAAATGATACGATCGCTGAAGAGGCTGTGAAACACTAAATGCTGGTTGGTATGACCGCATTAGCTCACTTTAATTTACTACCAAATTTTCAATTGAAAAACTGAGTATCGGTTCCGGCTTAAATTTCCAGCAACATTCAACGTTAGTTTATGCTTCCTTCTTAAGGAATTATAAGCATACATACTAATATATTTGTTCGTAGTTTTGATAAATTCATTTATTTTGCAGTTGCAAGATGTACGTCGTAGGCTTTAGGATCGTGAAGCAACCCATGTGCGAATTCAATTATTGCGATGGAAATACAGAATTGCGCAGCTTGGATGGGGGTTATAATTTTTAATTTAATTTGAGATAAGTATCAATTATAAGTAAATGTATATATAAAAAAAATACGTGGCGCTCAAGAAATTTTCTACCATTTGGCCATGTGCCTCCTTTGCGAAGGTACTACCAATAGAAACTAGCATTTTTTTTTTTTTTTAATAAAAGGTTAAATGGCAAATGCACAAACATAAATCCTTCGTCACGTCCATCCTCGTTACATGCCAGGCAACCCAACGGGATTTTGCCATATAGACTCCACTCCATCCCATATTCTCCACCGGGTTGTCATTCTGGGAAGCCAAGTTAGGAGTTAGCCATTTTTGGACTTGCAGAAGTTTTCTCTACAAGTGCAAAAATGGCACCCAAAGTTAGACTGCGGTTGACGAGGGACTCCAACTCTAGACATTTAAGACAGCATTCCCACGGCGTTTGGAGCTTGAGAGACCGAAGGGAAGAAAAAGAAGGGGGAGAAACAGGGGCAGAGGGGTGTGTCTTCTGTTTCGTCGCCGCCTGCCACCGGAACGTCGGACGGAGATACTTCCGAAGCACACGTTTGTGAGGTAAGCTTTCGTTACTCTGCTTCTCTCTCCCCTGTTCTCCCTGTTTCGTTCATGAGGTATCACTGAGAATCGGTGTTTAATCTGAGTGCCAGATTCTATACTCGGACAACTCCTGCCCCAATGATGAAGCCATTGGCTGCGCTCCTCCTTGTTTACTCCTTATTCGTGAGTAGCTGTGTCGGAAGCATCTGGAGGAAGATGCACGTGGAGATCGAAAACAATTTGGCGGTCGAAACCACTCTCACCGTCCACTGCTAATTGAAGGATGACGACCAGGAACCCATCGTATGAAAGACAGCTGGGAATTCTCCTTCATACCCAGCTTCATTGACGGAACTCTCTTCTTTTGCGGCTTTTCGTGGCCCGGACGGTTTGAGTGGTTTGACATATACGTGCAATCAAGAGACGATGCCAATGCACCGAGAACACCAAGTGTGCCGAGGGTAGATGCACGTGTGCACTTGGAAGATCTCCCCTAATAGTCCTTGTAGGCTCGGCGAAGAGTTTGATACCTGTTATCACTGGAACGCTCGTTTGTAGTTAGGGGGAAGAAAATCCCTTCTACGAAGGTATGTTATCCCGTACTTCTGAAACAAGTTCTCCGTCATATCTATGTCATACTTTCCCTCTGTGTGCTCACTGAAGTTGGTCTTCAATATGTGCTCGACATTCCTCCTCGGATCGGTCTTCAATATGTGCTCAACATTCCTCCTCGGATCGGCAGTCTAAATCTCAACTCTGGTTCGGCAGAGGAGCCGGAACGTTGGATACTAAGAGCTTCGGAGGGACTTGCCAGTGAAGGTTTTTAGGAGGAGGAGGAGAACGAAGATGATGGGAACAAGTGCTGCAGAGTAGAGCGTCTAGTCGCAGACACGATGTTGATGTCGGTTTCCCTTTTTTGTTTTTCCTTCTTTTCTTTTTATGCGTGAAGATAGGGAGGGAAGAGGATGTCGATGATGATCAAGTATATGATATGCATGCGTTAATTTACGTCTCAAGATTCTTGAGTCCTCCATGTTTTTAAATTAGCGCTTCGTCATCTGAGTTCTTTGACTTCCGTCACAACAAACGGATGAAAGCAGAATCGGTAATATCGAAGATGGCCTTGAGCTCTCTATTTTCTGATGAAGGCCTAGGCACCCACAGGATTTCTCCAAAGGCCACCATGTTTGAAAAGATTGCCCTTGGATGTGATAGAGGCTAGTTTGTATCAATGATTTGATGCTTCATCCTTACCCACTACAAAGGCGTTCTTGCTGTGTCCCTGAAGAAGATAAGAAATAGCGTCCCAATAACATTTAAAAGGATTAGTAGTTAAAACTTCCAGTGGTCAAAGCAAATCTATAGAACCCTCTTTCTTATCCATTCTAAAACGTAAACTAGCATTCCTAAACAGAAAATTTTAAGATGATAAAGAACTTCAGAGGACAATTATGGGACAACCCACTTGCTGTAGGAGACAGTAAGTTTTCAAATCCCCTCATAAATGAACATAGGCCATGTGGCATTGGCCAGAAATGACTTGCCTAATGGACGTGACTGAAGAAAGATAAATTAATTAAACAACCTAATCCTTGCTTTTGCATGGTATCACAAAACAGGAGCATGATAAAAATAGACAGATGCACATGCCTTCAATCTAGAAAAAAAGAAATCATAGATTTGAACTTTCGTATCTTAACCACACAATCAACATGAAACAAAAGTTACACTGAAGCAAAAGTTACACCAAGGTGTTCTGAGTTGTGACAATAGTTCGTGATTACCTACAACGGAAAGGGTTTTTTTTCTGCACTAAGCAACATTAATTAGGCCTTTCCACCTTTTGACCCAGAAATTAATACTGACCGCTGAGTTTGCTAAAAGATGTCACAACTTAAATTAGAGCCAAACCAAAACTTAACCCCTAGCAAACCAAAAACAACATTATTAGTTTAAATTGCTAACCAAAGAGTTGAGCATTTTGTATTTTCTTCAAACTAGACAGACCGTGTCTCTTTCCTTTTCTCATAATTTAGTCATAGCCAAAAAACTTCATGTTGCATTTAAAATCTTAAGGATTTACTTTCGGAACAGCATTATGAGAAATTTAGAAAAGTGAGTAGGAAAAATAGCTGCTCCCAGAGGAATTTAATTTGCCACAAAAGACCCACAAAGTGATGCACTCGAGTCCGAGCAACCGAGAAAAGCAGGCAAAAATATCCCAAAAGAGCATATACAAAGCCCAACGTTGAATGTCAAACTGATCGGTAAAATCGTCAGCCTGTGATCGATTGCTAGATAACCGATGTGCTATGTTCTAATTGATCATTCTAATGTCAATATATATATATATATATTTTTTTTTTTTTTTTTTGCTGGGCTGGGGAGTACTTTTATAGAAGCAATATTTCTATGACTGTTGTAAAATTATTTGCCCATGACCTAAACTTAGAGGTGTTAAATGGGTCATGGACCCATTTCTAGTTAAATGGGTCGTTAATAGGTCAAGCCTCATTTCTCAAAACACTCATAATGGGTTTTGAAAATAAATATGCTGAGATATATGGGTCTTAAATGGGTCTGAGAGCAGACCCATCAACCCATTAAAATGAACTCATTTGACTCTCTTTCTCTATTTAACTTTACAAAAACTGAAATTATAATTATTTTTCTTTTAATTTTCTTTTAATTTTCTATATTTTTCTTTCTTCTTCCTCCGGTTGTTGGCACGGCGATGGCCGGCGATCGGGCGAGCCTCAAGCTCACCGGCGTCGGGCGAGCTTGAGGCCGCCGGCGTTGGGCGAGTTCGAGCCTCGCCGGGCGTTGGGCGAGCTCAAGCTTGCCGGAGCGGCAAGGCTCGAGGCTCACCGATCTGGTGAGCTTGAGGCGGAGGCCTCGCCCGACGCCGGCAAGGCTCGAGCTCGCCGGTTTGGCAAGGTGGAGGCCTCGCCGACGTCCGGCAAGGGGCGAGCTCGAGCTCTCCGACGTCGCCGAGCCTCAAGCTCGCCGAATCTAGCGAGGCGGAGGCCTCGCCGACGGTCGGCGAGGTTCGAGCCTCGCCGATCCGGCAAGACTCGAGCTCGCCGGCGTCGAGCAAGCTCGAGCTCGCCGGATCCGGCAAGCTCGAGGCTCACCCGTGGCTGGCCAAAAAAAAGAAGAACAAAAAAGAAAAAGAAAATTATATTTTAAAAAATAAAAAATAATTAAAATTCGATTTTTAAAAATAATTATTTTAAAAATTATAAAAATTGTCCATTAAATTTGTGTTGTATAAAACTATTTTAGTAATACAATTTTTTTTAAACATATATATAGGAAATAAGCTTTTTAAGTTTAGTTAAATGAATTGGGTATGGATTGGGTATGGGTCGGAAAATTTACATTAGGCATAAATTGGTCATAAATTAGTGAATGGATCAATTTGCGTCGGACCATTAATAATCCAACCCAAACTCGACACGATCCACTCATTTAACACCTCTACCTAAATTGGAACTTCAAGAAAAAAAAAAAAAGGCTAAAAAAAGATAATGAAGACGAAACTTGACCTTTTGGTTGCCCATCTCTCTGAATTTGGAATTTGTGGATGGGACTTCACCATTATTCCGTCAGCCTGGCAGCACCCTCACTGCCTCCGCCATTGGTTTTTCAAGGAAAGGTTTCCTGGAATTTCACTTGGTGGGCCACCAGTTGGGATCCTATACATTAAAAAGTAATAAATCAAATGAAAAAAAAAAATAAATAGAAAAGATACTTACTAGAAACATTGTTAATATAAAATATCTTTTACATTCATTGTAAAAGGAACAATTTAAATATCTTAATTACTATATAAAAATGTAGGATTTCTAATAACTAAATCCACAATATAAAACATTTTGCACGCTTGCAATCATAAAAAAGGAAAATTAATCATTTAACAAAATGAATACTATTGTCAAAGCTAAAACTCATACTTCTAACTTACATAAAACTTAAAGCATCAATCAATTTTGCTCGAGCCAAAACAATTCAACTTAACTCGAAAATCAAAATCATGATCATCTCGGACTAACCAAATATATTGGATTTTTTTGAACAAAATTTTTTTCCTCATCATTTTTTTTATCGTACGACTCCACTTTTTCAATGCTAACCAACTTTTGACTTTTTTTCACTTGCACGGTAATACTTTAATATTATATTATATTAGGTTAAAATACATGTGCGATTACTAATTTGATTTTCATTGTACTGATTAACAAATAAATCTTTTTGTGCCGACATAGTATTTCATAATATTACAAACATGAAAGTATTTGTTTCATGTGCATCGTTTCCATGTTCTACTTACAACTTCATTTCTTTATTGTTGCGTCCAAATAATATATATGGTAGGTGAATCTTTTTATTTTTCCCTTGAAATCCGGTTCCATGGGATATTATGTGACAAGGAAGGCACCGTTGTTGGGGAAAGAGCGACGGAGCCGTTACTATAGCATTGCTCTGGGAAGCAGGGGATAACATACCTTCGCAGAAGGGATTTTCTTTCCCCTAACTACAAACGAGCATTCCAGTGATTGCAGGCATCGAACTCTTTGCCGGGCCTACAGGGACCATTAAGGGAGATCTTCCAAGTGCACATGGTGCATCTGCCCTTGGCGCACTTGGTGTTCTCGGTGCATTGGCCATCGTGTCTCTTGATTGCATGTATATGTCAAGCCCCTCAAATCGTCTGGGTCACGAAAAGCCGCAAAAGAAGAGGGTTCTGCCGATGAAGCTGGGTATGAAGGAGAATTGCCAGCTGTGCTTCACTGATGGGCTCCCAGGTCGTCGTCCTTCGATTTGCAGTGGATGGTGAGAGTGGTTCCGGTCGGCAAACCATTTTCGATCTCCACGTGCGTCTTCTTCCGGATGCTTCCGACGCAGCTACTCACGAATGAGGAGTAAACAAGGAGGAGCGCAGCCAATGGCTTCGTCATTTGTGGCAGGAGTTAGCCCAATTATAAAATCTGGCACTCGGATTAAACACCGATTCTCAGTGATGAATGACCTCACAGACGGAATAGGGAAAACGGGGGAGAGAGAGAGAGTGAGAAGTAGAGCAACGAAAGCTGACCTCACAAGCGTATTCACCGGGAGTATCCCCGTCCGACGTTCTAGCGGCGGGTGACGACGAAACAGAAGACGCACTCGTCTGCCCCGGTTTCTCCCCCTTCTTTTTCTTCCCTCGAGTCTCTCAAGCTCCAAACACCGTGGGATGCTCTCTTAAATGTCTAGAGTTGGAGTCCCTCCTCAACCGCATTCTAACTTTGGATGCCATTTTTGCACTTGTAGAGAGAACCTCTGCAAGTTTAAAAATGACTAACTCCTAACTTGGCTTCCCAGAACGAGAACTCAGTGGAGATGGGATGGGGTGGACTCTACCGACAAACATTTTGGCAAAGTCAGGCAAGACCATCATTTGCCGAAGTGGGTTTCCTTCCAATAACCCAAAAAGCTACGGTTCATATGGGTTGTCTTCAAATGACGTATTTAAAAAATCGCAGTCGTATCAAAAGTTTTCCCTTAATTTCATAAATAATACAGTTTTAATTCATTTTTTTAGTCACATTCAGTAACGTCAAATAAGCTATCACGTTTTTTCTTTTTTTTGGTGGGTTGAGTGTAACCCGTCCGGTATCCGGGGAGAACTAATTTGTACTCGGGGTTTAGAGCAGTGAAGGTAAGTTATCGCGTTTTAAATACAAACCCACGTGATCGTTTGAGAATATATGTACTATTCTATAGTTTGATAAGTTTCGTTAAACTACATGAATTACATGGTTTTCTTTTATTATTCTTAGTTAAGATAAATACGGTTAAATTAAAATTATAGCATTTAAATGTATATTTATATGTGTATACTTTTCTTGATATTCAATAAAACAATACTTGTCGATGATGCACGTGAGAGACGCATGGCGAAGTCCCCTCGGGTTGCCAGTTACCTGGCACGTGACGAGCATGGACGTGACGAAGGATTAAAGAAAATGTCTGTGCATTTGCCAATTGACTTTATATATATATATATACACTTTCTATTGGCGGTACCTTCGCAAAGGGGGTACGTGGCCGAGCGGTAGAAAATATCTTGAGCGCCACGTACTTTCTTCTTCTTCTTTTTTATAGATTCACTTATAATTGATACTTATCTCAAATTAAAGAAAAATTATAACCCCAACCCTCTTTTCTATCTCATCTCAGCGAAGCAAATCGAGAAACCATTTGAATACTCAGAATTAATTACAGGAGATGGAAGTGACAGAAAAAAAGCCCATCAATTTCGATTTTTTTCAAGGAAAAAAATGATGACACATTTTTTAATCCAAAAGATTTTTTTGGCCGAAATTTGTAAAGATAAGCTTCTACATATTTATTATCTGATGACTAAACTCCATACAGCTGTTCAAAAAAAAAAAAAAAAAAAACTCCATACAGACTACGCAATTTCGTACTTCCTTCCCAATAAATGAATTTGCACATGGGTTGCTTCTTCTTCTTTTTGGGTCAAGTCACATGGGTTGCTTTACGAGTCTAAAACCTATGACATACAATTTGCAACTACAAAATAAATGAATTTATCAAAACTACAAACGAATATATTAGCATATATGTTTATAATTCCCTAAGAAGAGACCCTAAACTAAGGTTAAATGTTGTTGGAAATTCAATCCGAACCGATACTCGGTCTTTCAATTGAAAATTTGATAGTAAATTAAAGCGGTAATCATATCAATTGGCATTTAGTATCTCACTGCTTTTTTCAGTGATCGACTCATTTACAATTGATAGAATGCTGACTTTTCCAGCATGTGGCAGCCGGAACTCGGTACACCATCCGGTTAGCATCGATGCCTTTGCCGGCGGAGCCATGACAATGGATGAGAGACTTCTTGAGGCTGACGCAATCGCAGGGATGCTTACTGGAATATACGGACTCGTCGATGCCGGCGGCCTTCCAAAATCCAGGACCCAGTCGCTTTATATGGCCTTATGCTGTGTTTTTGTACTTCCACCCTCTGATGCAGAAGAAGCAGCCCTCTTTCTCTCCCATTTTGCTAACATCTGTTTAGTCACTTGTGTCCTAATCATGAGTCTAAGGAGGAGTTAAATATTAGTTAGAACTTTCTGGGGTTATTGAATCGGTTGAAAGGCCTAAATTAGGTTACTGATAATGGAAATCACCTGTCATAACACTAATGATATAGTAAACAATATTTACAAATTTTCGGGGTTTAGTCATAATATGTAGAAGCTTAATCTTTCTAATAATATAGTAGTGATATTATTATATATTCAAATAGTCCTAAAATTTCTGATAAAAAAAAAAGTAGTCCTAATTTGTACTATCTTTATTATCGTGACATATTAGGCTATACTAGTTTTGATCCGCTATACTTGTTTAGGCAATTAACGGTTATCCAGCGCTAAAATGGGGGCAGTGGAATTTAAAAAAAAAAAAATTCCTCCTTAACTTTCTTTTGTTTTTAACATTTTTTTTCCCTCCTCTTCTTCCTTATTGGGTTCGTGAAATTATATCTGTCTAAAATTTGGTATCTAACTCAAGGATGTTGCTAATTCAAAACTGAATTATAAACATCTCGTCTTTAGGTTGGTAAATGTTGAGATACTAGAATACAAAAATCAATCAAATAAAGATTCGCCGCGCCTTCGATAAAAAAAGAAAAATCATTTTTTTTTCATGTACCGATTATATTTCCAAATTTCGAAAGTAGCACTTCATGAATTCTGAAAAAAAAAAAAGTTATTTTTCCAAGGACACAAAATATTTAGATGCTTTCAGCAATTTCAAAAAAACAAAAATAAAAATAAAGAGAGAACATGGGTATATGTTCATGGCCGGTTCACTGTACAAGGTGTCGAAGTCTTGATTTTGGTCCGACCAATACCACAATATAATAAATACTATGAAGTTTGACATTAATTTCTAAACTCTAGCATTGACTTGTAATGACGCGGGAAAGTAAGAAATAGTTTCAAACGGCATAGGTCCTACGTATTTGATTGACAGTTTACTGCGAGTTCACAGCTCACAATTTTCCCAGTATATCTGTTATACATAATATAGACATGGACCATCAAACTTGGGTGGTCCATTTGCTAATATTATTTCGAGAAGCAATGCATTCTATCGCTTATTTATTTGTACATGCTTTCCATTCTTCCCGATTTGCTTGATTGAATTGAGCTCATATCCTTTGAGTGACCTTAACGCCAGAAAAAAGGACGTGTGATTGGAAACCCTGATTTATTTTAATCCATGTTCTAGAGCACCAATTTTAGTAATGGATCTCTTAGAGACGTCTTCAAGCTCGCATGATGTGGCCCAATTTTTTCTTTGCCCCCATTATTCCTGATCAGCAAAAACCTCTTAGACACAGTTTGCGGCTCATCTCTCCGAGTGGACTCCGCTTATTGGGTAGTAACTCTTTACTCAAGAAAATATTCACTTTCTTGGTCATACAGTTCCACGTCATGACGTGGCATGTAATTTTACTGAAGCCCAATCCCAACTTGACATGTGTTGATGACCTGGATAAACATTAAAAAAAAGAAAAAAAAAGAAACGGAATCACTCTCTTCTCTGCGGGCTCCCCCATCACTTCCATTCACAGCCACTAGCAATCACCGGCGGCGCTCCTGAACGGGCAAACGACAAGACAACCTTGTCGGAGACGAAATCGAAGCACAGCTCTTTGAGGTTGGACGCATTCCCATCATTGGAGGATTATCTATCTTGTTATAGAGCTCTTTGAGGGTGGATGGAGTCGGGGAAGTTAGATTCGGAGGAGGAAGGCTCTTGTGTATTGCACTCCGGAGGACCACGTGACAAGAGATATCCAAAAAGGCATTGCGAAGTTGAGTGATCTAAGATCTGGAGACTTTAATGGTTTGGAGATGCTGCATCTTCTGGCTCGGTCCTGGGCAGAACTGCAACAGTGATTGCAAGGGTTGTTGCTAGGTGAGCTCTTACTTGCAGCAGTCAATTCTGTACTACCCTCTTACGGTCTTTCAGGTACAGAAGAGAAACTATGAGAAGATTATTAAGGATAGAGGTAAAATCACCTAGAACATCTAATTGGGATGCATGATTGAGTCCTCGCAAATATCTATATTCATTTGCTCACGAGTTGTGTACTTCCAGTTTGGAGTATGGAAAGATATCCCAGTGTTACTTCCCGTTGTTGGTTTGACTTCGTTGGTTTCCTCATGTTCGTAATGCGCATGACTTCGTTTCTTAATGGGATTTGTTCTAATTAACAGAGTTGGTTTTCACCCTTTATGTTTGGAAGTCGAGAGCTGGCTGTGGAATCATGCACCTGGGATGAAACCTAAAGTTGTTATGAATAAATTGGAATCACTGGATGATGATAATGGCTCGCTTGCTGTTTTAGCTGCGGAAGCCAGCAGACTGGGGTTTGGCGATCCTATTGCTATATTTGCTGAGACTGGTTTAGGCATGGCAGAACTATATGTAGCTCTTAGGCTCTCCTTGAGGATTATATGATTGATGCTCTGAATGGTAAGAGTTGCTTGCTGCATGCATGAACACTTATATTTTTCTCATAGGCTATGAGGCTCTCTTGCGCTGTACCTATGGGAAAACTGCACAAGTCCAAAACCTTATGTATGGAATGCAATCAAGTCATAAACGTCTCTCTCTCTCTCTCTCTCTCTCTCTCTCTCTCTGTGGGGCCAGTATCAAAGAATTTCCTCAAATGAAATTTCTGTTGATCCCTCATTTGCCTTTTCTTATAATCAATTACTGCGCTTCACCTTCAATTATCTAATAGTTTAAGTTTTCAGATAAGTAGGCCTTCTTCCACAATCCGCACAAACCTAACTACCTTTTTACTCTCTTCTAGACTGTGACAGTTCTTCTAATGAGAAAAGTTGTTTCAAATCCAATGAGGTCAAGGAGCCGAAGTTGCCTCTTCAGCTTGCAATGGTTGGGAGACCTAATGTTGGAAAGTCTACATTGTTGAATATCGTGTCACAAGAAGATTGCGTTCTGGTTGGTGGAGAAGCTGGTCTAACAAGAGATTCAACGAGGGCTCATTTTCAATTGCAAGGCAAAACTATCTATCTGCTAAGAGACATTTCAATCGTCACCTTTTGTCAAGGGTTTTTAAGGTTGCATAAGTTTGGGACATTACATAGAATGAGCATGGCTACTTGGTCGGTGTGCTGACTTGCTTACTTACCTTATCTTTGAAAATTTCGGTAGCTACTCTTGTTAGCAGAGAGAATCTCTTTATATGTCTCTATCTCTCTCCCCCCTCCCCCCAACTGCATATGCAAATGCACAATAAAAATAATTCCCCCTTGGTTATTGCCTTTTCAGACTGCTTGTCTTGATATGAACTGCTCCCGAGTTACTGTACTGCATGTCTCCATCCTTTATGGATCCGCTATACTTCAACCTGATCCACTAGACTGAACCAGTTATGTCCGGATTGGTTCATGAATATACTTTTGGGTTGAGATTTATATTGGGATTGGAAGTTTTCCAGCCCAAATCTTTAGAGGATTTATACCCGTTATAATGTTTACACTGTTTGTGCCCTTGTTCGGTGATAGATATGTAATTACTGTTCATCTAGTGTCTAATCAAATGAATAGTATAAGTGAACTAAAGCTTTTCTGTGTCTTTGCTCGGTATAAATTTACTTATTGGCCTTTCCTCATTGTAAGAACTTCTGTTAACTCTAGATGGGATTATTGTCTTTAATGTCACTAATTGATTTTTGATTTCAAAATGCAGTATCTTCTAGGTTGACACAGCAGGCTAGTTGCTAAAGACAAAGCAAGAAAAAGGACCATCTTCCTTGAGTGTCGTACATTCCAGAAAGAATCTTATGCGTGCTCATGTGGTAGCTTTAGTCCTTGATGCAGAAGAGGTTTGTTATAAGATACTTTACCGTGCATTTCATCCAACTGCGACATTTTCATTTATGACTTAGTGACAATAATATAACAAAGGGAGGCTTATGTAATAGCAGAGATTTTAGCTGAGGGATGATTAGAGCAATTTGTTACTTACTGTAGTTGATGCCTTGATTAGTAGATTCAATTGTTGCAACTACTCTGGATGCATTTTTGGCCCCTACCTTGTTAGATTGCTAAAGTACAACAAAGCATGAAGCATGCCGAAAGGGTCATAGTCAGACAAGCTGCAGAATAAGGACGTGGGTTGGTTGTGATTGTCAACAAGAAGGATGTCCTTAGAGGGAAGAAGAACTCGATGCTATATGAAGAGGTGATGAAAGCTGTTCCTGAAGAAATCCAGACTTTGATTCCCTAGGTTTGCCTTTCTTATAAATGTCCCTCATGTGATACTCCTTTTTGTTCACAGACCTCTTATGCGATGGCTCATTATGCTGTTTCCAGTTCTCCTTTCTAGTGGTCCTTTTCCTTGGGATAGATTTCTACTTGATGAAAAAAAGATATGTTTGCTGCATGACTCTGTCCCTTGTTTCTGCCCATCTCTTGAAGCTTGTTGAATCAAATTATATTGATCCAACATTTCAAACTGAGAACTGTTTCATACCTAAAAAGTATCTGCCATTTTTTAAAACTATGGGAATGCTTTTACTGTGACTAGAAGAGTCTTTGATGCCGTGCCTGCTTTTGGTCATCCTGTCCTGAGGAATTGGGGATTATATAATCTACTTTCTGGACTTTGAACATGCAATTAGACATGTCTGTCATTAGTTAGGTCATGAGGGCAACACTTGGAGCCGTACCTATCGGAAAGTGGTTTTGCAATGACATGCCTTTCTTGTGCAGCCTGTTGCCCCTAGTTTTTGCGTTCACAATTCTGATGAAAGATTTCTCTAGAAATGAGCTTGATGATTTGCTACATTTACAAATCTGTTATCTATGAACTTATGTGAGCAGTTGGAAAAACAATGGGTAAAACGGTAAGTTGGTATTTTGGGCATAGATTGCTGTACCAATAACTCCTGTGTTGGTTTAGGAGATCAAACAAGAAGAATGTCTTTATAAGTAGACTAATGTTGAACGGCCCATTAACGAAACATGGTTTGATGCCCTAGCATGTTTTTAATTAAGAGAGGAACTTGGCTAGAGTCATTGACATGGCTTTTTAACAGGTGAAGTCTATAACTGTTGTTTTCATATTTGCACTGGAGGGTAGAGGCAGGATGGATGTCATACACCACGTTGTCGATAAGTATAAGAATTGGTGTCTTAGACTGCCAACAGCTCGTCTTAACCACTGGTTGCATAAGGTTAGTCTTCTATAACGCTTGGTCTTCTCTAGTTCTAGTTCTTCCAGCTATTGATTTGTTTACACCACTAGCCAGTAGCCAAGTGCGTGTTGGAGTATTTGATTGCCATAATGCAATTTACGATGACTCTCTCTCTCTCTCTCTCTCTCTCTCTCTCTCTCTCTCTCTCTAGGTTATGAGAAGGCACTCTTGGAAAAATTAGGCTGCCCAGCCCAAAATCAAATACTTCACTTAGGTGAAAGCTAGGCCACCCACCTTTGTCGCCTTTGTCAGCGGTAAAACACAGCTCTCAAACACGGACCTCAGGTTTTTAACAAGGTTCTTGGAGGAAGACTTTAAATTAGGTAGAATTCCAATCAGGATCATACAACTTCATTTTTAAAAAGGGATGGCTGTAGCTGTAGAATTAGTACCCATTCAAGCAAAATGGCAGAAAGAATTTGGTCTGATAAGAGGGCAGCTACTGTTTAGAGAATAACTATCCTAGTTTGAGGATGCTGTGGGGCATTTGAAGTTGGCACCTACTAACCCCAATAATATTGGGTAAAAGAAGATAGTGAGGAGCTGCCGGAATAGAAGGTGAAAAATTAAAAATGCTATGTAATCTTACTGGCTGGTCGAGTTGACCTTAGAAGACAATAGCCATATGTACGAATTTTATCAGATATTATGAAAAGAGTTTTGTTGGGATATCAGTTAATTTGGCTTTTGAGCAGTTGATAGGATGTTGGCCAATACCCTGCACTTACTTTTGTTTCAAGTGGCATCTCAGTGGGCCGAATGCCTACGATATGTGTCTATTTCAATATGATATGTGTCTATTTCAATCAAAGGGACCTAATATTGTACCGACTTTGTTCTGACAAGTTTGATTGATAGTTCTTAGTTAAGGTACTCGCGATTACTTTGCCGTATTATATCTCTAGATCATGCAGAATTTGATCTACCCTTATTAAAGTGAATTTTAATTAATTGACATAAGCTATTGTCAGTTTTGTGATAGCTTTCTCTAAACCGGTCGGGATAAATTCATCTTAGTTGTCTTCAAAGTAGAAAATGTCGCATTTGCATGCATTATTCTCTAGTTTTTAGTGTCATATGCCGAAGTAGAATATTCTTTAATCATAGATAGTATATTGCATACAAGTGAATATGATTTTAGTAAAGTCTCTTTACACTTTGCCTTCACATTATATTAATCTTGACTATTTTAATTCCGCTTGAATTTGTCAAGTTTAGTTATAATCACGTATTCGATACTCTAAGTGATAGTGCTAGCCTCCTCATCCTTGAAGACATCTCATTGTTGAATGATTTAAGCCCCTGAGGTGGAAAGTGAAAAAGGCTAATAGCTTGTCTTCCCATCAATGTCAATTTTCATTGTGTAATTTCTCAGCAAATGAATCAGTGCATGATTATGATACTGCCAGTGGCTGTTAATTTTGTTTTCTTGCCATTAGGGAACAGAAAATGCGGTAACACTCCCACCATGGAGATCAAGACACAATTTTATATGTGATGATTTGCAAATCTCATGAATGTAAGGTTTCTTGATTTGGATGGAGAGAACTTTGCTAGCGACTTTGAGAATACTTTGCTGGAGCTAAGATGGCTTTTGGTAAGAAAGTGGTATCATCGAATGTATAAACCAGCTAGACCAAAAATAAAAAACTTATAAACCAGGCTAGGAAACTTTGTTGACGACTAATTTTGGCAACCCTAAGAAAATAAAATAAAAGGAAAAACAAGGGAAAATCAATTTGATTGATTATGCGTGGAAGTTGGAAATTCTGATAAATATTCAAATTTTGGTAAATGCAGAAGCAATTAGGAAATCGGGGGAATAAAGAGCAAGAATTTTGATAAAATGGAAAGGATCGAAGCAAAATTAAGCTGATTGTGAAATCATGCTCTGATATACATCTATGAATTGATGCAACAAAAGATGGAACTCGAAAATTGTTATGGAAAGCGGCCGTTTGGAATCACTATAAAAGAGAGCCACAATTTTCATGATCAAGGGATCAAAGAAATTTCGAGAGAAAATTCATGCAGGCCTCCGTCCGCGAGCACCCACGCCAGCCCCGTTGCCAGCGCTCGCAGCCGAGCCTCCGCCGCGCCTCCGCCTCCCATCCTCTTGCCAGCCGTCGTTGCTCCAGCGCCACCCAACGCCGGTAGCCGAGCCTCTGATCACCGTCGCTCCACCAGCCCGCCCGAGTCGGCACCGAACCTCCTGCTGCCAAGCTTCCTTCCGCTGACTACCGCTCGTCCCCCGCAACACTGCAGTAGCTCAAGAACCCACGCCGGCCATCGCACCAGCAACGCCTCAGCCTCGCCTCCGCCTGCGACCCACAAGCGCTGACGCCGCAGCAGCTCACCCGTTCATCGCCATTGGTCGATGTGCCTCCGCACCACCATCCCCGACACCTACACTCACGGTCGCGCCTCTGGGCGCCTGTCACAGCTCCTGCCGTCACCGCGCCACCGTTGCTGCCAACACCAGCAACCCATGCTTCCCTGTGCCCGACGCCAGCAGATTCGAGCCAGTTGCCGGGCCGCCAGTCACCGCCGCTCCAAGTCCCTTCACCTGAGTGACCAACCGAGCCTTCGTTGCGCACCGTCTGCAACCTGACGGCGCTGCTCCCGTTCGCCTCGCTCGTCGCGCCTCAGCTTCTGCAACCCACACCAGCAGCCTGCGCGCTGCCTTTCGCCCGGCGCCCGATGTCTGCACAGCCCCTTGCTACTATGCCCGGCACCCTCGGCCACTGCGCCTCAGCCCGCGCCGCCACCGCTCGCAACCTACTCGCCCATCACCACTGCTAGTCCGCCTGCGCTTAGTCCCATCGCACTGTTGTCCTCTTGAATCCTCATCTTATTTTATTTATCAAGTTTTGTTATTATTGTGTAAATTAGAACATCAGACGTCAATGTTCATTTTATGAATATCCTAGGCATTATCCGCAAAGTTTTGCTCAAAATTATTGTAATTATTAATTTAATCCGTAAGACTTCCGATCAAATTTTTAATTATTTTGAATTTTCTTATATGTTGTGATGTTTAGAGTTATAATTGTTAATTTAACCTGTGAAACGATAGATTATTTTTCGATTATTTTAATCATTCATTTGTTGAATATCCATGGTTTAGATATGGTGTTTATCTGGTACTTACTTATCTAAAAAACACTAAACAAAAATCAAATCTTGCATCGGAATATGTTGGTTTTAGATAATTTTGGAATAGATTAGGACTGGATTTAAATTTATATATATATAAGGGCTTAGATAATCTTTGCACATTTTAATAATCTCATTTTTCTAAAAAAAATAGTTTTCTAAGATAGGATAGGGTTTAATTCAAATTAACCCTTAAAACATTTTAGAGAATTATTCATCTTAGAGAATTTAATTTTTTTATTACGAATTTTAATTAAAAGAAATACAAAAATATTAGGTGTATGTCAATTAGTTTGCATGTTAGGTTCATTTAATCAAAAATTGCTTATTAGTAAAATTAGGTTATGTAGTTAAAATGCATGTTTTATGGTAAAGTTCTAATTTCAAGATAAAAGAAAACTTATAAAAATAATTACTTGCTTTAGTGTGTTGAATTCATTTGGTGTATTTTATTTTGTTCAATGTTTAATAATGGTTGAGCATCCGTGTGATAACCCTATTGTATGATAGTGATTTGGGTTAAAATTAGTCCAAATTGCTAGCAAAAACATTTTTGAAAATAAAAAGAATGGTACCGAAATGACATTAGAGAAATTTAGTGTAATCAAGTCCCCATAACAAAGTCTCATAGGAGTAAAATAATTTTCCATTTATTTTACTTGGTATCTAATTGGCCTACACTAAACTAATTAGTAGCGACTCCAAAATAAAATTCTTTTAAAAAGAACTAGTCGCGAATTGGTATGGGCTTGGGAAAGCCTGAGCTAAGTTTAAGATTTAGTAGTCCATTAGCCTAGACCCTAAGTGGTGCATTTCGTGAAAAACTTAAAAATCCATAACTCAATCTCTCGAAGTGCAATGCCTTAGGATTAAATTGATCAATGCTAACATGGACATTATTTGTGTAAGATGATGGCCATGGAAAATCATTCTCTAAACATTTCGTACCACACGAAATTAATGACCAACTTGAGATTCCATTTGAGCCATCCAAAACTTCAAACTACTTAACTTTATAACTTGTATATATTACTATCGATCATAAAGATTCCCAATGTCACAGCATGTAAGTCAAATATACGCATACGTATGTATGTCTATACAATCAGTGTTTGCCGTCTTCATATGAATTGCGTGGTGAATGTGCTTTTTCTCTTGGAGCTCTTATAGCTAGAAAATAGAATTAATATTTAAATTTTCATAAAATGATTTTTTTTTAAATCATGATTTATTTTCGGAAATCCGACTTAATGCCTGCCTCCGCCACTTGCGAGACCATCCTCATCATCGAGACCCAAGACTCCTGCATCAAGACTTGAGATATGGGAAAATTGTTAAAAAAAAGTCTTAAACCTTTTGTATTTGTGCCAATTTAGTCATAAACCTTTTTTTTTGTGCTAATTAAGTCCTAAACCTTTTTTACGTTGTACCAATTCAGTCTTTTTTGGCCAATTTTAGTTAGATTTTGCTGACTAGACACCAGCCGACTGACGTGGCCTGATGGACGCTGACGTGGACAACTTTTAATAATATATTTTTTTGAATTTTTTCTTTTTTCTTTTATTTTTTATTTTTCTGTTTGTTTTTCTTTTTTCCTTCTCCTCATTCTTCCTCCAGCCGATCGCCGAACTAGCCGAGGCGACGGCCGACGAGGCTCGACCTCGCCAAATCCAACGAGAGCGAGCCTCGCCCACACGACGCGAGGCCGTCCTCGAGGCTTGGGCGGCAAGGCTCGCCCTCGCTGGATCTGGCGAGGGTCGAGCCTCGCCCATGGCCAACGAGGGCAAGGCCAGCTCGAGTCCCATTAGAGTTGTGACTACTCAACTGCACGGTGTTCTTCTTAATTTGAATACTTTGTTTCTAAATTATCTCATTTCTGTTTTATTTTGGTTGCCCCATTGACTATTGTTCAATTTATACA
The DNA here is from genome assembly GCA_014182375.1 of Eucalyptus virginea. Lineage (NCBI taxonomy): Eukaryota > Viridiplantae > Streptophyta > Magnoliopsida > Myrtales > Myrtaceae > Eucalyptus > Eucalyptus virginea. The sequence continues at coordinate 2,997,748 of CM024520.1, read as the reverse complement.
AAAACCTAACTTTTAGTGTTGTTGAGTCTCCCAATGTGTCTTGCTATTGCGGTTCCTTTTCTGTTACTTTGATTTTGGAAGGGTGAATTCTTCCAAGGATTAAATGGAGCGTGTCAAGCGCGAGGTTCGCTCGATGTTGAGATTGTTAATGCTGGGAATTAGGTGTATCATGGTCTTGCCCTCTTAGATTTAGTGCTATCCCTTTCGCGGGCAGAAAAAAGTCCAAGTGCCATAATCTTGGACGGAGAGGCACTTAAGTGCCATAATTTCGGAAAATACACTTAAGTGTCGGTTTCGGAGTAAAGTGGAACACTTAAGTGCCACTCCGTGCCAAATGGGCGACGTGGATTTTCCGGCGAGTTGGGTGCAAAACGGCGTCATTTTGCACGTTTGACGTGGCGAGAAAATGCAAAAACAACGTCGTTTTTGTATCTAATGTGTAAATAATTAATATAAAAATTAATTAAATTAAATTTAAACTTAATTTTATTTAAAATATTCTAAAAAAATTAAAATTTAAAAAACTTAAAATTTAAAAAACTTAAAATTTAAAAAAACTTAAAATTTAAATATGGAAGTTTTTAAATTTTTAAATTAAGTTTTTAAATTTTATTTTTTTTAATTTTAATTTTTTAATTTTAAGTTTTTGAAATTTTAAGTTTTTTTAATAGAAATTTTTTATTTTTTAAATTTTAATTTTTTTTTAATTTTAAGTTTTTTCATTTTAAGTTTTTAAATTTAATTTTTTTATTTAAATTTTTTTATTTTTAAATTTTTTTAAATTTTAAGTTTTTTATTTGTTAGAATATTTTAAATAAAATTAAGTTTAAATTTAATTTAATTAATTTTTATATTAATTATTTACATATCGAACAAAACGACGTCGTTTTTGCATTTTTCGCCACGTGCCGCAAGATGATGCCGTTTTGCACCTAACTCGCCGAAAAATTGCCATGTCAGCCATTTGACCGGAGTGGTACTTAAGTGTTCCACTTTACTATGAAATTGGCACTTAAGTGTACATTCCGAGATTATGTAACTTAAGTCATCCTCTCGTGCGCCAAGACTATGCACTCCATGTCCCAAACTCCCCTTTCGCATGTGTGCGTCCACTCCTATAAGTCAAATTCCTTGTGTCACCTTTTACATAGCTTGCATGAAAGTGTTGTTGAGAAACTATTCCACATCACTTGACAAACAATTCAATATGCTCTTTATATTCATATGCTCTCCCTCAAATGATGAGCTTGAGTTTTTTAATTGGACAATCTAACACAATTAAAGCTTGAAGAAATAATAATTCTTTTACCGAGTAGCAAACTTTTATCATCCCTAGATTTTAATCAGTCTATATCAACCATGATTTTAATGATAAGGATAGCAACATAATTGTGCTATGTATGGTCTAATCCATACAATTATCTTCATGATTAATTATGTTATGAATAGAAATTACTCATACGCGTAGACCATTTTTCTCTTCCTGACCGAATATAGTTCCTAATTTTGTATCAATTGCTCATATAGCTTGGAAGGCAACCTTGGGGTGATAACAACTTCAAGAGGAGTGGCCTTGGGCAAGTTAATTCCTAAGCCTTCAGTCATGTCCACCGGTTTGTCCGATGGTGTTGTCAAGTCGAATCCTTGAAGAAGACGAGCCAACGTTAAGTGGATCACTCGCAATGCGAACGACGCTCCCGTTTTGATCCAAAAAATTGAAATGTAAAATCGAGTCGAGTGGGCTGGTGTAGTCCTCCAGCCCATCCTTTGAATCCCTAAGCCAATCTTCTTTTTGTTTCTTTCATGGCCCATCTTTTGATTCCCTCTTTCTAGCCCATTTCTTGACTTTTTTGAGCCCAGAAAGAAAGAGAACAAGGCCCGGCCCCACATGCTCTCTCCTTTTCCCTTTGCACAAACAGCATGCGTGCGACGCAAGAAGATGAACGCAGAAGATGGAGCGGCCGTGAGCGAGAGGAAAGAAACAGCAAGTGACGCGAGCCTGCTCGACCTATGGCAGAAGAGGAGAATCCGAGAAAGCGGGAGAGGTCGAGCAAGGAGGTGAAGGGGCTCGAGGGCTCGACGTGTTCACCCAAGGAGAGGGGGGTTCAGCGATTTTTGAGGAAATTGGTTCTTCAGTGAAAGGGGCTGGAGACGCTGGCTTTTGGTAGACAGAGAGAACCGGTGGGGGCTGGAGAGGCTGGTTCGCAGAGAGGGAGAGAAAGGTTTTTGGAGAGGATGAAGAAGGTAGTTCGCCGGAGAACTTTTTGCGCGACTGCTGACCTCCTTCGCTGTCCACGGCTAGGCGAATGCCACGGGTTCGATCCTCAGACAAGCGGCAGCAAAGTTTCCATCTCTGAACCAGGGCAAGAGCGAACTTCTTAACGCCTATATATGCTTTTGTTTTTATCAAACCGAAATACAAGGTTTGTTCTTCGTGAGATCGTGGACACCCTCCATGGAAATAAAATGGACCTATGACCAAGGATGCTGATTCATGCTTCTAAATGTTAAGATCGAACGGCATTCCGCCATGAACACACATCTGTTGCGTATTCTACTTAAATGTACATCATGGGTTTGCTAAAATGTCTAAAAAAATACTGAAAAAGTTCCTCTAAACCTAACCAGTTCCCGAGCCGCGAGGGGTTAGGTCGCGACAACCCTCACTACAGTCGACCTCCTACTTCATTGGAAAGTTTCACTGAAATTTTCTCCTCATACTCCAAGAAGTCCATATTCATGACTTTTTTTAACTTTTACATTTAGGAAACTAAATGTCTGAGAGACGAGCCCTCGATCAGCAGCATCAAGTGGATCCCCAGCTGCAATCTCCACAGCCTCCTAAGGAAGATATGCTGGCTTGTGTTACTGCACTGGAGGAAGCTTTGCTGCCATGCCTACCAGCAAGAGAGCTTCAGGCTATAGATCACTCCCAGCATCCTTCACATCATAGTTTGTCATTGCTTAATCTCTTATCCAATCTTTTCCCCAGGGTGGGCAATGCTTGGTGTGCTATCTTCTTCTTTCTGCTACTTGAGATTGCTCCATTTGCATTACCAAACCAGGACTATTCATATTTTGGCTGTTGCCGTTGCTTGATGAAAAATTATTTCATCCGTTTATGTCCTTATGTTGTTGTTCCCTCCTTTTGAAGCCTTCCATCAGTTAAATTGATAACTATGTTGTTCATCTGTACTTTCCCATAAGTTTATTACTAAATCATTGGTGCAGTTACACTTGGTTCTTGTGACAATTTTGATTGTGATTACATATCTAGTTCTGACTTGCTGAGTAGGATAAGGGTTAGTTTGTTATTGGTTAAGATTCTAGTTGATGGTTCTCCAAAAGTGCATCTCAGTTAGGCCTAAGAGGAATGTCTGCATTTAGAGAAGTTCAGGTGATGAAAACTACGTATAATCGGATAAAGAAGTCATTATCATAATTTTTTTTGAGATCCCATATGTCAGTCAAATGACCAGCACAATACTCATGTCCATGGCAATGTATCCATCTGTAGTGGAGGATGGGGACAGGAGAAGGGAACATGGTTGTTTCTTTACCACCACGCTGACGTCAATAGCCCTAAGAGGAGAGAACAAGAGATCACTTATTGATCATGCCCAGCGAGGACTTGCACATGTGATGTTCTGTAAACCTATGAAGTTTCATTTGGACATATTATGATGGAGCTAGTTATCTGGATTCTAAACCAGAAGAGGATACGCTGTAGGCTTTCTCCTGCAATTGAACTCAAAAGCAGTTTTAATAAGTTGCTTTTCTAGTGTTTCTGAACTATAAAATCATATTTATAAGCTGCGAATTTCCCTGTAGTTGTACAGTTTGACAATCTGTTGGAGGAACTTGACCTCTTACGGAGGACACTTGGGTTGTTGCAAGTCTTAAGTGGAATGCACTAAGTAATATTAGCCGGTATGTAGGAAGTGTTCTTGTTTGACTCATGCATGGAGGAAGCTTGAGGAATGAAAGATCTTTAACATCTAGCTACAGGACAGCATTCTTATGATGTTTTTTCACTGGATGCAAAAGGGACAGTGCACTCAACTTGTAATGGAGTGCTGGTTTGGTGCCACTAGGAGACCAAAAAGAGATCGTGTTATCTCTTGACTTTCTGGGCTGAATAAGCTTTTTTTTCGTAATTTTATCAGCATCTTAGATCTAAGTTATGTCTGACTTGTTGCTTGGCTAATGTACTCTAAGTTCAGTTGTTTTATTTGTTAACTCACCGCACATGTGTAGTAGGCTGAGAGTATGTCTCTGTTTGTGTAATTCTAACTGTTCAGATTTCCTATTAATAAAATACCATTTGTTATCTAAAAGAGAACAAAATATGTGTAAACATTCCTAATTTATCTCTCATTCATCTCTAAACAAAGGTGTTCTGCTAGCTATTTTTTTAAAGAAATTGGTAATATTGGTTACCAATCCTGGAGTGCAATTGCTTTCTCCTCCCCACTCCCAGCTCTTAGCTGGTTAATTTTTGTGAATGCCTGGTTACTGAGAAAGTGCTTCTTACCCTTTTAGTTGATGTTGAGAGGCATGTTAGAGATTTTATGGAGGCTGCCAAAAAACTTCAAGTTTACTTTGTCAGTCTCCAGCGTGAGGATCAGCCAACCGAGGCTGAAAAGCTATGAAGGTAATGCTAAGGACACAGCTGGGAAAATAGTAAATGGTTTTTCTTTTATGTTTGAAGTTATTTGAAGGCATTTGCAAACTTAATTCCCCTACGGAAACAGGAGATAGCTATGATGGAGGAAGAACTAAAAATAAAGACCGAGCTCATTAAGAAACGGGAGGGACCGGTCCTATGGTGGAGGAAGGACTTGAAGGACCAATTGGACAAAATCAACTGTGAACTTGAGAAGTTATAGACTATTTACTGTGGACTGAGTCTGTGCTCAACTTGTAAGTGGACAATTGATGGATTGCTTTTTGTGCTACTGGTTATCTCAACATGAAAGGAATTTTATTCTTTGCCTCATGAGTGCGCAATTTTTCAACCACTATTCATTTCCTTTTTTTTCAACTCAATGGGTCTTGTGTAATTATATACTCTTGCATCAGAATACTGCAAAAGGGGAAAACTCACCCTTCGTAGGGCAATCTGTGGGTCAACCAAGATCCTTGATGCCTTATTTTAGCATTTGTTTTTCTAATTGTCAGCTTTAGATATTATTTTCACCTCATGGTGTGTCTATTGCTTTTGAATTAATGTCATGAAGAAGTCGCTATGTGCAATGCATTAATAGGTTCAGAGTCTCCTTTTCTTCCTGGGGGTTTGGGTGTGGCAATCTGTCACAAGAAGGATATATGAATGGGTGGACTTCTTTTAATTTAATGGGCAGTCGTCACCCGAGAGAAAATATTAAAAAAAAAAAGGAAGAAGAAGAATGTCTTGCATTAGTAGGCGTATAAGATCCTAGCTTGATCAAAGTCAGTCGGTAATTTCTTAGACAGTTGGCTTGGCACTTTGGGCTTATGCCACAGGATTTATGCAGATCCTGAATAAGCATGTTTTGGTCTTTTCCTGAAGCCGGGAAATGATTCTCCACTTAGACAATTTTAGAATGTAAGGGCATGTTTGTTAATCCAGATAAGATTTCGCAGATGATAAAAAGTATTCTGTCCAACATTTGGAGCCACACCTTTGGATTGAATTGGTTCCGGTAAGGCATGTTGTGATGCTATTTTTGAAGAAGAATTTTACAAGTGAGGCAATGGTCTTAAGCTAGGCTTGCATTTGCCTCTCCCACTATTCGCTACTTGTATATAAAGAGATAGACCAGCTAAAAATGGAGAACAAATTTCAATTCAATCTCAAACCTCGATTTGCCGTGGAGAATGTGCTTTGATAGCAAACTCATTCCCAAAATTTGAACTGCTCTACATTTTCCAAGTTGGCTTGGAAACCAAAAAATTAATCTTCTCTCTTTTCCCCTAAGACCTTTGCCTGCGTTCTCCATGCTCATGCAAAAACTTGAAGTTGTCCCCAAAATATGATCTTGCTTGCTCAAAATAGCGGCAACGTTGTCGCTTCCTGGGGCCTTGCTCAGCTCCTTTCGTGAGGTTCCTTGGATGCTGATTCACGATTCCCAATGGTTGCCTCTCATGAGCCCAATGCGGTAAGATGAATGCAGTCAAACCTTCGTGAGCAGAAGTTGGCCCCACACAGAAGCTACTCTCTCCATTACTTCCCGGGCGTTGTAATTGCATTGCTCCATTTATATTTGAAAATTTATGATTATGTCTCTGGTTACCCAAATTAGCATCATTCCGAGAATGCCAAAGTTCATGCTCGGTTCTATTCATAGAGCTCAAACTTTTCCCCTATTCTGTGAGTCTCCACGTTTCTCTTGAAACTTATCTATGCTATGATGGTTTTCTGTTGAATTCATCTATATAGGCCGAACTGTTGGCATCACAACACCGGCAATGGATGGTCCTCTTAATTGCCCCGCTTCATTACCTGTTTTTGAATTTGAGATTGATATAGGCAGAGCCCGGTTCTTCTCGGTGTTTTGTTTTCTGGAAATCCTGGGGCAGTATAAAAGTAAAATACTTTTGAGATCCAACATAATATTCTTTCAGAGCAACACTGCGGCAAAAGTGTGTTGCGGCAAAAGTTGTGTACTGATTTTTCCAGACCACACTCAAACTGATAATCATTTATGATGTTGCCGCGATGGAATCCAGGGATTACCCAGGATTATCTGGCCATATTCTGGGGAAAAAGATCCGAACCTGCTTTCCTTCATGAGTTTCCTCCTTTCCTTCTCTTGGAGTCGTGCTTCTGCTTCTATATCGAACCTTTCTAATGAGCCCCTCGAATGCTTTTCCATCAAAGCTTTGACCCTCTCTCCTTCATCTTCCCGTCTCTGAAATTGATACCAGAGTTATTATGCCCGAATCAGCACATTATCGGCACGCAATCAGATCTCCCATGTGGTTCTGACCTGTCTCATAATGTTGTAACGGTAAAGATTTTGGCCCCTGATAAGCAGGGGATGAAGGGGAGGGAGTGGTTTCTCTCTTTTGTTCCAGAGAACGAATCTCTATCTGATCAGTGAGTCCAAAGCTTTTAAACAATCCAAATAGGAAATGAAAGAGAAAGAAAGTAATCTCATACTTTGACATATAAATAACTAATGGAAAAATAAAAAAAAATTAAAAATCCTTCAACAGAAGCCTACAACCCACGAGATGATTTGCTGAATGGATGAGATGAAACACAAATTAACGCAAGAAATACACAGCGAATGATTTCACATTAATGAATAATTCTCTAGACAAGACGAGATGCGCAGTGGAGGCAAATAGATTCACTATATAGACCAAGAGTCTATATTGATTCTGGAGTGAGATGAGAACTTTCTAATGTCCTTTGATCTGTTGACGTCTTAAGCAAGTCCACAACTTTCTGATTCAACTCTGCTGGTGTTATGGAGTTAAACCTAATCGCAAAATCCCATTGCACGGGGATCAATATATCATAACATACTGGGTACTTAATTTCCTTTTTACCAGTCTACAGTGATATTCTTAATCTTAATCAAAATTCAAGTGAAAAAGCTTGAGTTCGCTGAAATTATATATTACGTCTCGTATGTAGAAACTCACTGTGAAAGTATGCTGTTGCTTAGCAGCACCATAGCTTTCTTTGATTATACGGCCTGCTACAATTCACTTTCCACATGGAGGACCAGTGGCACACCGAGATGCTATGTTAAATCTGAGAAAGGAAGTATCAATAGCAAGTCAATAACTGAGGAGGCAATACAAAACAGAGGGTACAAACCATACAAAGGATTTCCACTGAAGCAAGGCTGGAACATAAAATAGACAAATTTCGCCAATCATATTTTCGATTCACCAAAACAGAACCACCCGTTCAATTTTGTAAGAATATTCAACTTGAGCCAAAGATAGTTCTGACAACTTTTTTAGGCGACATGATTATGCATAACTTGTCAAGAGGAATCTCATGGAAAACATGAAGTTTCTCAAAAATTAGAGGGAGAAAGCTAATAGAGCATGTCTCTCATTATTTGTGCTGCTGCGATGGGTTTGAGAGGGCAAAGCTATGTCGAGGGAGACTTTGAAACCAACAGAATATATGTACACATATATTGTTTTCAGTTTTCACTAGGTAGTCATAACCACAAAAGTGGACAAGATGCCATAGCAAGAAGTTAGATAGTCCCTCGTCTAATACGCAGCAAATATAAGGTTTAGAGTAACCAAAAATGGGATGAATTAACGGATCACGAAATTCAGGAATATATCCATTGTGGCTATTAAACCTAAACTTCCATACTTGCCATTAAACTGACATTCGTTGATTTCAAGTTACACCAGGAGAAATCCAAAGGCTAAGTACAGTGAATAGAATCATTACCATCCACAATCATGGAACTCATTCTTATCGGTATTTTTTATCTAGAAAAATTTTATTAGATGAGGAATGTTTATAATCTAGTTAAATCAAATAGGTTAAGATAGAATAACTTTTCTGGTTACATGGACGAAGACAGGTTTCTCAACGACTTTGAAGTATCTCAGATACATGAAGACTTAAATTATGAGCCGCATTGGAAAAAAAAGGAATTGCATGGGTTATGTACTTCAGTGTCTTATTAAAACTAGAGAGTATTCAAATAAATACCAGTTGAAAGTAAAGCTTCTACAACTTCTAGCACCAACTGTGCACAATACTAATGAACACTTCAGTATCAGTTGCTAGGATAGAGAGCTTACTGTTCATAGACATTCTATTTGAACATGACAACATCGCCTGAGCATGCATCGCTTGCATAAGCCCCCTTTATCGGTCCAGATATGACACAGGAATAGAAAGGAAGCTATTTTGTAGTATGCTACTATCTTTTATGTTTAACTAACCAAAGAAGTAAAATATGAGGTGATGAGCAGCACATCACAGCAGCATTTCTTAATATTCATACTTTCACAGATTCACAAGAAATGTGTATGATGGGATTGAGAAGGCAGTTTCTCGGTTGGTGCGATGTATATGACATAAGCTATGAACCTTACCAAGAGTAGCTGTAATTTGACAACTTACAAGTTCATGCTATTTTTACTTAGGAATTTGTAATAAAGGCACATTGGCTTAAAGAGAGAGCGTACAAGTTTTGCACCTCAATACAAAACTAGATGTTGGATTAACTCATCCTTCCCCTCACCGAGTGACGATCCTGAGAAATCATTATGCAATTATCACTAAAAGGAATTCATGAAGTTGTACATGGAACAACGGATTTCATAAATAAGACGGAGAAATTACTCCATATGCTCCTTGATCCGCCGAATGAGTGTCTCCTTGTTGCCCGTCAACCTCAAACCACTTTGAATTTCTCAAGTTGGCTCGCTACAACAGAAGGAAAAAAATAGAGCAAATCATCATGATCCAGCTCAAAATCCAAGACAACGGCATACTTCATGCCACTCTTACGTGCCTAAGATGGCTCGAATCGAAGAAGTCAATTTTGCAAATGAGGCATCGTCCTGAAGCCAATCCAAATCGGAAAACACAGAAAATGAAGTAGAAACCGTGCAAAGATTCACCCTCTTTCTCATCAATCTTTATAAAAAGCTCGCCTTGAGCTGAGGCTGGTCAGCATCGTCACTCCAATCAACGTCTTTTCCTTGTTTTTACGCGATTCCCGCAAACAGCGCCATCCAGTTTTGCCTGGGATAGGAGATGAGAGGCCACCTACCGAGATACTTCTTACATATTTCTAGCTCATTTCATTATAAATTTTTATGGCGCAAAAGAAAAGGAAAAAAAAAAGATTTATAAGTTTCGTTTTTTTTTTATATATATAGTTTCACTTTTTCACTTTTTATAGTTTCGTTATCTTTGTCATTTTGATTGTCGATATATTATTCTTATTATTATATCGTGTTTTCATATATAATAAAATAATCACTTTAATTTATCTTTTGAAATATATATCACATTGAAAGTGGAAAGCTCGCCTGGCCAGTCGCCGGCCATCGCCGTGCCGGCCACCGGAAGGAGGAAGAAGAAAGAAAAAGAAAGAAAAAAAAAATTAAAAAAATTATTATAATTTCGGTTTTTATAAAAAAATTTTTTTTTTGTAAAGTTAAAGAGGGAAGAGAGAGATTATAAGGTTTTGGTTGAAAATGGGTTTTAAATCCAACCCATTTAAGATCCATATATCTTAAGTATTTAATTGTTAAACTTATTTAACTAGTTTTTTTCAAAAAATAAGTGACTCATATATAATTCATTTATAATTTTAATGGGTCATATATGGGTCTAGGACCCATTTTGCCACCTTTAGTTGGGTATAATAGATTAGCCGTGTTACCTTGTCGAGGAAGCAGTTCTTCACTAAAATCACAAGGTCGGCCGATGTAAGGAAAGTCTAGGAAACGTCGCTTGTGAGGATGAACAACGGGCTTTGTAAGAAGATTTGCTTGGAGCCTCCGAGGTCGAGGACTGGACCCGGAGAATGATCTTCGTAGCAACTGAACTGAGAGTGATGAGAGATGGGAAGATGGATGGAGATGGTCAATGCTGCTTGGACGACTCAGTGGACGATTTTTGAGAGACGACCCCGCTTCACGCTCTCTCTGTCCCCCTCCCTCCCTCCTTCCCTCCCTCCTTTTTTTTTTTTTCTCTCTTTCAGCCTTAGCCCTGTTCTTCTCACCTCATAACCGAATGATTCTCTCCTATAGCCTACGTGGCCCACGCCTTTCTATCACACCCTTCTCCCATCGGCTCATCCTTTCACCTCTCTCTGGACGACAGCGCATCATTCCTCCGTTGCTGACATCATTGTGGTAGCGTCAGCCAAGGGTGTCAACGGTTTGGTTCGGTTCGATTTTTCAAAAACCCGAACCGAATCAACTAAAAAATTTCCGAACTGAACCGAATACTTCGTCGATTTTTTTATTTTTGATTTTTAACTTTTGCTTTTCGGTTTTTTTTGCGCTCGTTCCCTCACCCTCTCTTCTCTCTCTACACGTCTTTTTCTCTCTCCTCTACCTAACTCATTTTCCCTTCTTCGACTGAACCTTAAGCCTGACCTCAAACACACCGCCATTGCTTCCGGCACGTTGCCCCCATCTATGCCTCCATCTTCGCCCGCTTCTTCTCTGACCTCCAGTGCCACCGCCTCCTGTTCAACTCCTCCCGCGTCCTCTGGGTTTGCATCCGTGTCGACCAGGAGGTCGAGGTCCTATGCCCGTTGACGAACCACGCCATTGCCTTCACCTCGCTGTTGCCTAAGCCGACATTTTCGACGACCTTGCCACCCACATGGAATCTCGACATCTCCGATCCCGCCTCTGAGCGAACAGAGATAAACCCATCATCACAGGCCGAAGAGGGACATCACAGAACAGGGGAAAAAAAAAACTAATATCCCCCTGTCGTCCTCCACCAAAACAGCATTCAATCGGAAGCAAACTAAACTCCACATACAATGAAGAATTACAGTACCGAACAGCCCAACGAGAGAATCAAGAGGGCATCAAATCTCGGTCACACGCAGCACTAAGAACTAGAGACTCGGTAGTGAAAGCGCAAGGACCGATCGCATGTACGGAACTGAGCACGGCGACAAAAAGCAATTCGGAAGAAACGAAACTGAAGTGGGGGAGAAGAGAGACGGGCGTACGCGATTCGCAGGCCGAGACGATGGGGGCAGGGTGGAATCAAGGAGAGATCCAGAAACCCTAGATCAGGAGGAGTGTGTGTTCTCTCTGTTCGCGACAGAAGAAGAAGGATTCGATCTTCCTCCTTCATCCTCCTCAATCCTTCCGGGCGTGAGTCTCAGCGTCGGTCTCAGCTTCCATGGCGTCACCAAGTTCATCTCTTTTTCCTGAGTGTAGTGTAGTGGAAACGGGAGAGAGGACAGATTTTATCGGTTTGTGGTTCGGTTCAGTTTGGTTAACCGATAAAAACCAAACCAGTAAAATAATATTGGTTGTTAACAAAAACCGAACTGAACCAAAAAAATCGACTTTTTCAGTTTGGTTCAGTTCGATTTTCGGTTTGGTTCGATTTTCAGTTCGGTTCCTAACAGACCTGCTGTCAGCACTACACGTCCTAGACGTAGCGCATCTTGCTTGCATACAAATTAGACTGTCAAATGGATGAGTTGGATTGGGTCAAAAATGGTCCGATCAATATTAACCCATTTAACTCATTTTGATTCATTTTTCATGCAATGTAAATTTTTTTACTAATATCCAACTCGATTCATATTACTAAAACACTTCAATATTTGACCAAATTTAGGAATACTTATTCTTGTGACTTTTTTCAAGGATTATATTGCTAAAATGCTTCAGCTTCTTATGTTTTTTTAAATGATATTGCTAAAAATCTTTCATTAAATAAAAATTTAATAAACATTTTTTTAATTTTTTAAAAATTGAGGCTCTCTTTTTTTCTTGAATTTTTTTGAAGTCATTCTATTGAAAAATAACAATATATTTTCAATATTCGCGTGAAATTTAAAAAAAAAAAAAATTGAAAAATCAAATTGCATACCTTTTAATTTTTTTATTTTTAAATCGAATTTTTATTTATTTTTATTTTTATAAATTGATTTTTTAATTAATTTTCTTTTCTTTTCTTTCTTTTTTCCTTTTGCTTCGCCAATTGCTTGCCATGGTGATGGCTAGTCAGGTTCAATGAGGCTCCACCTTGTTATATCCAACAAGGTCGAGCTTGAGTCTTGTCAAATTGGTGAGGTCTTGACCTGAGCCTGGCAAGCTTGATTCTCACCAAATTGGTGAGGCTTGAGCCATGCTAGTCGTCGATGAGGTTTCCACCTTGCCCAAATTTAGGAATGCTTATTCTTGTGACTTTTTTTAAGGATTATATTGCTAAAATGCTTCAGCTTGTTTCTTATTTTTTTTAAATGATATTGCTAAAACTCTTTCATTAAATAAAATTTTAATAAACGACTTTTTTAATTTTTTTTTAAATTGAGGCTCTCTTTTTTTCTTGAATTTTTTTGAAGACATTCTATTGAAAAATAACAATATTTTTCAATATTTGCGTGAAATTTAAAAAAATTGAAAAATCAAATTGCATTCCTTTTATTTTTAAATTTTAAATCGAATTTTTAATTTTTTTTAATTGATTTTTTAATTATTTTTATTTTTCTTTTCTTTTCTTTTTCCTTTTGCTTCACCAATTGCTTGCCATGGCAATGGCTAGTCAGGTTCAATGAGGCTCCACCTTGCTACATCCAACGAGGTCGAACTTGAGTCTTGTCAAATTGGTGAGGTCTTGACCTCACCAAATCAATGAGCTAGAGCCCGCTTAAGCCCGGGAAGCTTGATTCTTATTAGATTGGTGAGGCTTGAACCATGCTAGTCGTCGATGAGGTCTCCGCCTTGCCCAATTAATGAGCTCGAGTTCTCCTGGCCGGTCATTATCGTTGCCGATTGCCGGTGAAGGAAATGAAAGAAAGAAAAAGAAAGGAAAATAAAAATAAAAAATAATTTCGATATTTTAAGAATATTTTATAAGAGGAGAGAGAGTGTGAATGAGCCTAATAGGTTGAGCTAATGGGTTGAATTCAACCCATTTAAGACCTATTTATTTTAGTCTTTAAGTTTATAACCCATTTAAGATAGTCTCTTCAAAATTAAGTGATCTATATATGACTCATTTATATTTCAAATGGGTCATATATGAGTTTAAAACCATTTTGACAGGTCTATCTACAAAAGGGAAAGAGAAGGGTTGAGGGGTTGGGGGCTGGGCCTTCATTTCTCTCTTCTTGGGCTGAAATGTTGAGGCTTTAGGGAATTAAGAACAAATACAAAAGATGGGCTCAACAAAAAGGGGAGAGAAGTGGGCCAAATGAAGGGAAATAAATGGGAAGTTGGGTCTAACATTCGAAAAGGCTGAAAAATTTGCTAAGTGGGACGGACAAGTTGGCCCATTCGAAAGGGTTGAGGTGTTGGGGGCCAGGCCTTCATTTCTCTCTTCTTGGGCTGAAATATTGAGGCTTTAGGATATAAAGAACACATACAAAAGATGGGCTTAACAAAAAGGGAGCGAAGTGGGCCAAATGAAGGGAAATAAATGGGAAATTGGGTCTAACATTCGAAAAGTGCATCGAATTTTCTCATTCCAAGTTTTCAGCATCTTCCAAAACTTATGAAAAATGTTTAAGAAGTAATGCAATGATTTAAGCTTCTATAGAGCTAGTGGTATCAAGAAGTAGCTAATCTAGTACAACGAATTTCTCGAGAATTTGATAATGGGCGTGCCTTTGATTGAATGAGAAGTCCAATTTAACGCAGTCCATTAGAGCAACCAAGAAAGGATCGTCGGGATAAAAGAAACAAGGTGGTACTTGCTATTCTTTGAGGATGGACAGAATTAGAATAAGACAGAAAAGGGGGAATAGGTGTAGTTTGGATAGGGGTTGGATAAGCAGCAAATCCCACTTGGTGGCAATCATTGTTTGTTTGAAAAAAAAAAAAAAAAAGAGTCCCTTTCCTCAGACCTAATTGATGGACACTTGTTGTGTCGTTCATTGCGAAAGCAAACAATCGAATAATGAAATAAACAGAATAAGGAAATAGATTGAACAACAGATTTAGTTTTAGTGATATATGTCCATGGGAGAGCAACAATGGACTTTAATATAGATCAAGCGATACGACGGATATTACAATTATACGTAAATCACTCAAACACTTTATTTCCCAAGTCCTAATTATACCCAACGACTCAGGTAGTATTTAGCTCAACAATTCTTCACAAGATAATCTCTCAATCTCACAAACGAATTAACACAAATCTTACCACAAGATTATAATCGGCTTCATCACTTGAATCATTAGTGAAATTGGCACTTCGACAACCATTCGTGACCAAGAAATACACACACACACACACACACACACACATATCCAAAATGAAGCTATCAGTAGCCTACTTTAATTTGGAGAAAGAATTTCAAGTACAAAGCCAACTCCTATTTGGCCAACGTTGGACTTTATTTTTCTGAAGTTTCTTGACCACTTCAATAATGAAAGCGGATTTCGTGTATCTTAAGAGAATCTTGCACCTAATGAAAATCCAAGTAATACTTCCATTCAGGATCTTGATTCCAACACGGAGACGATACTTATTTTGCTTGTGATTTCAACATAGATACAATTTTCATATTATTCTACATCGTATATTTGTCACACCCCAAAACTACAAAAAATGGAGATGATACGGCCATCCTTCCACACGAAAGATGTAGCCTTAGACATAATCAATAATAATATTAACATATATATCTCAAACTAACACGTTGGTTACAATATCAGAGTTTTTATAATTTACAAACACTTACAACTAGAACTCGACCAACCCAACAACTAGCAATAATTGAGCACACCACTTTCTTAAGCAAAACCCAAAAATCGCACTCCCAAAAATTTCCCACCAACGGCGCTCTTGCTCTATTCACTGCTAACCGAGGAACTTGAAAAGATTAAAGGACGAGTGGAATGAGCAACAATAACTTAGTGAGTAGTACATATCTTTTAAGCAGATCGAGTAATCACTGTGCATATATACAAAGCAATACCAAACTTCGTAATTCAAACTCAATATATAAAATATATATCGAATCATATAAGAGTTATTTCTTATCATCGAGGCTTTATACCAATATGAAAAACTCATTTAAACCACCATTAGAATTCAAGTTTCAATGGTCCATCCATTAACTAATTTATTACTCAATACTCCACTATGGTCACAACACAATGCTTGATGACAAGGCGATCAAGATTCTTCCCTTGGCAATGTCTTTACTTACAAAGCCGGTGGCTCGATTTGGAGTGATATCCTAAACCTGGTATGCATACCCAAAAACCCTTAACTGGATTCATAATCATATTGAGCATAAACAACTATTCTCGGTACCAACAAAATCAATCTAGAAATCAATCTCATAAATCAAGTAAATAACATTTGCAACATAGCCCATCATCCATTTCCTATCCATTACTCAAATCATCATAGACATTTCCATAAACTAGTCGCAAAACATAGCCCATTATCCATTACTCCACAACACTTTGTATAACACACTTTCTAAACATTTGTAATCAACCAAAGAGTAGTAATTGCTCAATTCGGCTTTTATGCAATTATAATGCCCTTTCATAACTCATAATATATATATACACACGAGCGCGCGCACATAACCTGTAGTATTTTGGGAACATGAGTTTTATAAATTCAAAGAAAATATAGTACCACTCACCTCGTCGCCTATGACCAAATGACAAACGATACTCATATCGTCGAACTCACGGCCCTCTCAAATAACCAACGAATAATGTTAAAATCGAATAAAAATATACTTCAACTACGAAACAACTAAACTATGCCTTAACACTAACAAAACAACTCCTACACGGTAACAAATCACTTAACCAAAATGATTATCCAAGCCGTTCGCAACACGAAGTTTTGGCACACAGCTTGATTACGCCATAACTTTTTCCTCCGAATCCTGTTCTGAACGTAGTTATAGTCAATCAAAAGCCCTCAATACATACTACAAGAATCCCAACTTGACATCCGAAAATCAAGCCAAAAATCAACAAAATACAGGCCTGAAGCTGCTGCACACATACTATTCATTACATGCGGAAAACTTCGAAATTTTGTTTTGGGAAAATTGTACACTCATATCACGATACATAAAATCTCACAACTCCACAACACCCTAAACTATCATTTCTATAAAAATACATAGCTTAACGACTCAAAAATTGGATTTCGCCGCTCAATTTTCCTAAAATTTCGAATATGAGCCTTAAAATCGAAAAATACTTTGATTGGATGAAGGAGGGGCTTAATCTCTTACCAGGCGTTATGTTGTGGAGTCGAGTCCTTGGCGAGGCATTCGTGGCATGCACATGCCAAAGCCCCTTTCCTTTCTTCCCTTTCTTCCCCTTTCTTCGCTTCTTTTTCTTTTTCTTCTTCTTTTCTTTCTTTTTGGTCGAGGGAGCCCAAATAACACCGACATGATATGCCGACGCGTTGTTTCTCAAAAAATAGAGAATTTCGACACGTTGTGACACGTTGTATATTAAATATATATTTTTATATGCATAATAAATTATCATTTTTATGTTTATTTGAATCAAATTAATTTGATTCAAATTCATAAATAAACAAATAAATAAATAAGCCTAGAATGAATTTACACTAAAAATATTAATCAGCCATTTATTAATATCATTCATTATATCAATTTGACAAATTCAACTCTATTCAATAATTCATAAAACTTGAA
Source organism: Eucalyptus virginea (assembly GCA_014182375.1). Classification (NCBI taxonomy): domain Eukaryota; kingdom Viridiplantae; phylum Streptophyta; class Magnoliopsida; order Myrtales; family Myrtaceae; genus Eucalyptus; species Eucalyptus virginea. The sequence goes on along the minus strand of CM024520.1, from coordinate 2,980,403 downwards.
GAAAAAACAAGTAATCTATATTTTGGATTCGCATGTTAGATATGTTGGAAGAGGAAAAAATAACTTCAGAGATGAATTATGTATCATAGGAAGTGATAGTCAAAAGAGAAGATAAGACTAGGTTTTTCTTCTTTCTTCATTTATTATTTTTGTTATTATATTATACTTTTTCAAATATATACATTTTGACCTTTCATTTATTGAAAATTTTTAAAATGGACATCGATATCGGAATCATGTGTCGGAAACTCGTATGTTGGAATTCCGACTCGAGTGTTGGAAAAGTTGATCGGGTGTCAAATTTTCCAACACGTGTTGACCAAGTGTCGAGAGTGTCGAAGAGTGTCGGACATGTGTCGAAGTGTCTGACACGACAGGAAGGTTCTTAAAGAGTGTCGGTGCTTCATAAGAGGGAGCTCTTAGCTTCTATTTAGCTGAGCCCCCTCCCCTCTCCTTTTTAATTATTGACTTTTCAACTTCTTCTTTTTCTTTTTCTTCTTTTGGGGCCCACTAGCCAAATATTACAATATTTGGGTTGGCATTTCGTTCACGGGCTTAAATTCGACATATATTATAACATTGTTATTGCTTTGAAGCTGAGTCAACAACGACAATTTGTTGATGAATCCATGGAAATGACAACAAAATTGGGTTTATCTATTTGAGGAAAAAGCTCATCTTATTTAGGGAAAAATTATGGCTTTTGCCTTTGAGAAAATGGATTTTTTTTTTTTTACATTTCCATGTTCGTCTGCAGAAAATAAGCAAGCCGTGTAACTTATAGGGTTAATACCTTGAAAAACCAAAAACTGGTACACTTGTGACAAATTTACCCCAAACTATTTTTTTAACCATAAAAAATCCCAAACTGGTACACCTGTGATAAATTTTTTTTTTGGTTAAGGTAAGAAATATATTGATTTTGCAAAGATAAACAAGTAAACGGGCCACGAGGCAACAAGAAACAAGCACTCTACAAGACAGTCCAAGAAGAGTGAAGGGGTGCCAAGGTACCAAAGGGGACAAAACAACCAACAAGCCGAGAGGCCGAACAACAAAGGGAAGAACTAAGACCTACAACCCTCTATTACAAGAAAATAGAAGGACTTAAGTCCCAACTCCGCTGCAGCCGTCTATTCTTCGGGATATCCACCACATGCTTGAATGTCATTGCTTTGTCTTTGACGGCCTTGCAAAGATGCATCTTCATCGCCGGGATAAAGAGGGCCTGATTTCTAAAAATCATATTGTTGCGTTCTTTCCATATGATATAACAAAGAGCACCATAGCTAAAACGAGCCGAGATTGATAGAATCCCCCACCCGAGAAACGATTGGAGGCCCAATCAAGATTTTCCCGCCACGATTTATTGCGCCAACCGACATTAAACTTTGCAGCCCAATAGGAAGCAAGGTTACCTCGGAACACGACAAGCAAAGAACAGATGATCCACGGAATCGGGTCCGCTCGAGCAAAAAAACGGGCAAGAGGCTGCTGGAATCGCCGCCCAAGAGAGGAGCATAACTTGAGTAGGCAGCCTATTACGGGCAATAAGCCACAAATGGGTTTGGTACCTAGGCGGCATGGCTGTACTCCACACAAAAGAAGACCACGGCACCACATTTCCTTTCGGTCTAAAGAGGTCATACGCAGAAGCCGAAGAGAACCGCCCGAGGGATGACGAATCCATTGGAAGCGCCCTCGAGCCGGGTAAGTTGAGGAAGAGGATCCCACCAATCAGCCATAATATTAATGACATACCACCCAAGAGGCGAAGAAAATGCATCAGCCACGGAAGCGCCTTCGAGGAATCCCCGATCCGTATATTTGCTTTGGTTGGAGAAAAGGAGGTTAAGCTGGCCATTAAGGTGCCACGGATCAAACCAGAAAGAGACAGCTTTGCCATTGCCTATCTTCCATCTAAAATGTTGTTGATACATGCCACGAAGGCGGAGGAGCCTTTTCCGGCCCAAGAACAGTAGGTGGGGGTCGGGATATCCGAAGTTCTTCCTCGATAAGAAGACGGCATGAACCCATTTACACCAAAGAGATTCTTTATCAGAGAATAGCTTCCATATGTGCTTGAGCATAAGGGCTAGATTATTCTCCCTGAGCGTCCGAATCCCTAGCCCTCCCTCTCTTCTCGGGAGGCAAATGTCTTGCCACGACACTTTGGCCCCACCCGGACCCAACGCCGGCCCTTTCCACAAAAATTGCCTACGAGATCTTCTCAATTCGATCCAACACAAAGACAGGCGGGAAGAAAACGCTAGCCCAAAACACTTGAATGGAATGAAGCACGAGACTTAATAAGCAAAATTCTACCCGCAAAGGATAGGAATCTATGAGTCCACGATTGAATCCGGGCCGTTATTGCATTAACCAACGTAACACGCCCGCTTTCCCTAATCTTGTAGAAATGACGGGGACCCCCGTGGTAGCGGAAAGGAAGAGAACCAACCTGGAAACCGAGAAGATTGACAATGCCATTCCGAAGACTAGTCGAGCCACCGGAGATGTACACTTCACTTTTGGTTAAATTTGGTACTAGACCACTCCAATTCGAAAAGGATTCAATTCCAGCTTTTAGAAGGCCAACCGAAGCCAAGGTGGCTTCGGAGAAGAGGAGTACATCGTCAGCGAAGAATAGGTGAGACATCTTCGTTGATTTGCATCTCCGTAAGAATCCGAAGTCGACTCGACTAGTCTTCGAATCCAAGATTCCCGTAAGTACCTCCATCACAAGCGTGAATAAATAAGGAGACATCGGATCGCCTTGACGAATTCCTCTCCCACTAGAAAAGAATCCATGGAGCTCCCCATTTAGACATACCGAAAACTTGGGGGATCGAACACAAGTCATAATTCGGTCTATAAGAATCTGCGGGAATCCGAAAGCTTGAAGGCATGTTTCGACAAATTCCCAGCTAACCGTGTCATACGCCTTCTTAAAGTCGACCTTGATTACACATTTAGCTCGATAAGGATCATGATGAAATCCACTAAAAAGCTCCCGAGCGAGTAAGATATTATCGCTAATGTGTCTCCCCTTGATGAATGCATTTTGGGGTAGGCTAATAATAGAGGGCGGGACCCGGGTCAAGCGATTAGCAATGAGCTTGGTTATACACTTGTAAATGGTATTGCAACAAGCAATAGGCCTGAAATCATTAACGAGGAGGCATTGGGGATTTTGGGCACCGGAGAAATAATGGTAGTATTGATTTGCTTCAAGAGTTCACCCGTCACAAAGAAGTCCTTTACGCCATTATGACCGACTCACCAACAACATCCCAAGAGTGCTTAAAAAACTCCACATTGAACCCATCCGGCCCGGGGGCTTTACCGGGAGCAAGCGAGAATAGAGTATCACGCACTTCAAAGATCCGAGACAGGGGCAGAAAGAAGACAAACCTGGTCCTCATTAAGAGAATGCTTAAGCAACGCTTTGATTTCCTCCTTAACCGGGCGAACAGGGGTCGGCGAAGCAGCAAGGATAGATTGGAAGTGATGGACAAAAGTTCGCTGAATTTCCAGAGGATTAGAGGTAGAAACATCACCATTGGAGATCGACATAATTCTGTTTTGAAGATGGCGCTTGTTCACCATTTGGTGAAAGAATCTAGTATTAAGATCACCCTCTTTCAACCATCTCACTCTTGATTTTTGACGATAGAAGGATTCCTCCTGGAGGCGGAGGTCCGTAAATACCTGGATCTGCTCCTTTTCTGTTTCCGCAAGAGCCACATTGAGAGGATTAACTTGCAACTCATCCTGCGTTGCTTGTAACACCCTTCTAGCCTCCGCAGTTCTTAAAGAAAGGTCAGAAAATGATTCCCTATTAACCTGCTTTAGTTTGCATTTGAGAAGGCGAAGCTTAGAGTATAGAATAAACATAGGTGATCCATAGAATGGAGAATCCCAAGTTTCCACAACCATCCTAGCATAATCCGGATGAGTCATCCAAAAATTAAAGAACTTGAATGGCTTAGAAGTCTTGGGAGTTGGCATAACCTTTACAACCATAGGCGTATGATCGGAGATACCCGGCGCTAAAAAGGAGGCCTCCGAGAATGAAAACGCCGAATTCCAGCACCCGTTCACCAAAACCCTGTCTATCTTCCTTTGCTTTCTGTTGGTCCCCGACGAGGCAGCCCATGTATATCTATAACCGGTGAACCGCAAATCCTCAAGGCCAGCTTGGTTCAAACAATCACGGAATTCCTCAAAGGCCGGGATCCAGGCATTGGAACCTCCCATTCTATCCGAAGGATCCCGGATGGCATTGAAGTCTCCAGCAACAATCCAAGGTACCGACGAAAGAGTACCACTGGACTGAATAAGGTCTTCCCACAGCGGACGTCTAGCAACAAAACTGTGCTCGGCATAAATGACCGAAAGGAATGCAGACAAAGATACAGACGGTAACCACAAAGAAACCTACCGTGGATTGCTTGAGACGAGGCGAGTTAATCAAAAAATCAACAACACGGGGATTCCATCCCACCCAAATCCTCCCTTTATGAGAGTGGCTATAGTTATAAACCCAACGCCAACCCGGCAACAAAATAGGAGAAACCGAACTAGAAGAAGCAACAGAGATCTTAGTCTCAACAATTCCAACACAGCAGAGATTATTGGACCTGACAAAATTCCTAATTTCGGCCTGTCTAACAGGGTCACCAAGGCCCCTAATATTCCAAATACCAATAATCATATCAAAAAACAGAGAGAGGACCCTTACCGACGCCCGAAGGGCTTCCTCTGCTCGAGCCCTTCGAAGGGGAGTCTCACGAGCAGCCTTTGGAATGATCTTTCGATTAGGGGGACTTTCGGTTTAGGATAAGGGTCATTCAAACATTCAGGCGCAACATTAACCGGGTCCTCCCCTTCACTGCTGCTACTACTAACAGCATTTGCCTCATCCTCAGATTCCTCTTCAGAGGATAGAGCTGCGGAGGCCTCCGCAGGATTGGAGACTACCAGAGCCATAGCACCAGTATTTTCTCCTTTCTTCGGGTTGTCATGATCATCAGAGGCAATCTGGATCGCCTGGTTTTCAATAGATGGAGCTTTAAGAACCGAGATAGGGGGGTTAACTACCGCCTTATCACTTTGGCCCACATTCAGCCTCTTCTTTCTATTGGAAACTTGCTTCCATCCATCATCTCGATGGGGATGATGTAACCGTGTCTATATCGGTAGCCACAAGAGGTGGTATATGATGATTCGAGTTACCGATAAGCGTTCTCAGTATCGGTAGGCTCAACGGCGGTGGGAATTGCAGCGGGGGTTTCGGAGGCATCTTAGGTACCTCCTTTGCTAAGCAATCATGCCCAAACACACAGCACTTAGCACATGAATTAGGCCTCCATTCATATAGGACAGCCACCGAAAAGCTTTATCATCCACCGCACCTCAACCTCCTCACATCTTTCCAGCTTTGCCGAGATCTCCACACATACCCTGGCGAAGGACAGGCGTTTCATTTTCTCTGTCAAGGGATCAACGTACAAGGGTCTCCCTATAGCACTTGCAATCTCACTTATACCAGGCGCCGACCAGTAGGCAAACGGGATATTCTTGAGGCGTATCCAAACTGGAATGTAAGATTGCAGATCCTTCTTGAGTTCCATATCACGGTGCCATTGCTTCAGCACCAAAGGTACTCTCGCCACCGTTATATGGCACTCATCAAGAATTCTTCTCCTAAATTCATCATCCGGAATGATGAAGAAGTAAAAACCATCGTCATTCGCGAACTTCAGCAAGGTGCGATCCCCGGGCGTGTTTCGGAGCAGTTTCGTGATCTTGAAAGGAATGTTCTTACCAACATAATACCCGACTAAACAGCTATCCCATTTAGGGTCACCCGCATGCTTAGCATTATCGGATAAACGGACAATCGATTTCCTACCCACGAAATAGGTGGAGCAAAGTCCGATCATAGCCCTTAGTAGATAGGCTCGCCACTTTCGCCCAAGAGCGATTCGAGGAACGTTGGATCTGTGTTCCGACCAGCATTGGGACGTCTTGTGTCTCGCCACGAGATACATAACGAACCCCGCTCCTACTACGTGCATTGGGAGCCCGAGGCTTCCCTTTCCCCTACCAAGAGGATCCTCGCTTGTCGATGCCATAACAGCGAACAAACCCGGAAAATGCAGCGAAACCAGCAATCGATCAACCGAGACACAAAAATGCGGGCCATGGCACAGGACAGCTTCAAGATATATCCTAAGAGGAAAGAGGCGAGGCTTACCTCAAAAGGATGCAATCAACGAAGCCCGAATCAGTCCGCGCACTCAAGAAAGGAGGCGAAAATCGCACCGTAACCCTAACGATCGAGCGCGAGATCTCCCGATTCAAGCCATATCACGCGAAATGCTTCGGTGAGGATTCGAAGGGTGGAAAGGCGAGCCTTCCCTCCAAAATCTCGCCCAATGGATGGCTGAATCGGCCGGGACAGCTTGAAGACCGGTTCGCGAGCTACGTAAACCGGACGCCCAGTAGAGAGCGTTATCCAAAGCGCAGAGGAGCATACTGTTTCAAGGGGAAAAAAGTGAAGAAAAGAGTGTAAAATTAGATTAATACCACAAAAAAATCACAAAAATTGTAAACTGTGACAAATAGAGTGTAAAATCCCAAATTGGTATACCGGTCAATTGTCATGTGTCATTTAACTTTATAATTTAACAAGAAAATTTAATTAAAACTAACAGAGGGTAAATTTGTCGCAAGTGTATTGGATTAGGGTAAATTTGTCAAAGGTATACCAGTTTGGGGGTTTTTAGTGGTCAAAAAAATAGTTTGGGGTAAATTTGTCACAGGTGTACCAGTTTGGAGTTTTTTAGTGTATTAACCCTAACTTATAAAGGTCCTCTAAGAACCATACTTTTCAAATGGAGAAAAAGTTGTCATCTGTTATCGATGAAGAAATCGGCTTGGGAATAATTTGATAGACTACTGTTTAGAGGATATTTGTTATCTCAAACTATGCTTAGTAAGTTCATATTTTTAGGCATATATCACAAGATTAGACATATAAAGAGTGTTGTTTTGCACGTTGAAAAGCACATTAACAATTTCTACGCTTGTGGGGTTGTTAGGACCCTATGGGAGGGAAAATGGGTTTAGAGGTAATGCGAAAGGTGGACCAATGATATTCAATCGACACAGGTTCTCCAAAACTCCTATCTTGCATGACGATCGTATTTTTATTTTAGTTGGACTAATCTTACGAAAGTTCGTTGTGATAAAGAGTAGTCATAATCCTATTAGGTGAGCTGGATACCCAACAAGGCATAAAAGAATATCTCACTTCCTACGCAATTAGATTCTAGATACAGTGACTTGATTACGTTAGTTGTTCAACTAATGCCCATTCGGCACTTCGTTTAAGTTGAGTTGTTTTCTAAGGATACGTTTGGTAACATTTCTATTTCGGTGAATAATTTCTTTTTAGAAATAATTCTTTTCTATTTCTATTATCTTGAATAATTTCTACATAGAAGAATATGTTTTGTAACTATACAAAATTTCTATCATTGGAATATAAAAAGAATGGAAAGATATTTGGTATGACCCATAAATTTTTTTGCTTCTTTTAATTTTTTAAATAATTTTTATAAATTTCTCTTTTTTTCCTCTTTTTTGGGGTGCCGCTAGCCCCTTGCTACCAATCACTAGTTGGCGCCCACCGCTACCGCCGATCATCGGTTGGTGGGCCGCAGACGGCAAGGAGCGAGGGGCGGAAAGAAATAAGGAGAAAAGAAAATAAGAAAATAACTTATTTTTAGGAATTGTTCTTGGGAACAATAATTTTTTTTTTAATTTCTTATTTCCATTCCAAATCTATTTATAGCTATTTTTCTATTCTGTAAATATAGAAGTTAGTTAACATTATGAAACGGAATTCTGTTCTTTTTTTTATTCTAAATAATAAAAGAATGGACAAACAAAGAAATTAGGACATTAATAGACATACCCTAAATGTCCACACAGTCTTCCACCAAAATATGATCCTAAAGATTTTGTCCACTAAGTGATCATGCCGTATTCTTGTGTGTTCATATGGCCCTACGTTTTAGCCTAACCATTGAACTAAACTAAAAGGAACACAAACAGTGAAAAGCCAAGTAAAGAGGTAAAGCGCATATCAAGAATAAAATTGAAAAGCTAGTAAGTAGAGAAAGTAACCCAATGCGATGTCGGGCAAAGAATATACATGGTCATATTATATGTCCCAGGAGGTAGTCCCTCATGAGATTGACCCGATACGTGTTGGACCAACATTATACAAAGTATTGTTATAAGCCTCGGGACATGAATCCCATAATCTTGATTTTAAAGACTAATCCTATCTTAAATGGGTAATGTGGATGCTCGAAACCTTCGAGGAAGTGCGAAATAATGTCGGCAGCTTGCTATCCTAGGTTGAGGTTCCAATTCGGCTTTAGAAAAATTAGCACTCACTAGTTCGTTTCAAGACTCTCCCAAGTTATGGCACTTCCCATATTGCCTATTCAATTATTTGAGTTGATTCGTAGCCTAAACTGTTTACGAATTTCTTTTATATATCTTGAGAATGATGACAAAACTATGAATTGAACCTACCTCAAGGAGACCGACCAAAAAAAAAAAAAAACCTACCTCAAGGTTATATTTAACTAATTATTTCAATTAAAGACAAAATCCGCGACTAAACCTAATCTAGAATCTAAATCTTAAAACTAACTCTATTTCTAATGAAAGCTAAAGGAAATCTACATGTTCCACCTCTATTGCACGGTTTACTCCGACATCACGAGCCATCCATTGATTCACGCACCACACTCAACGAGAGCATCAGAATGTTACACAAAAATCGATTAAATAGTTTATTTATGTCATGAATTCACACAAGCAAGAATGGTTCTTTTGAAGGGAGATGTGATCTTATCATCGAAGTACCCAAATCCACTTCCTATTTGTCGATTTCTGAAGTGATTAGATGGATTAAGTAAAGACCAACTACTACTAACCAAAGTCCGCAAAGCAGTAAATGGATCTTCCTTATTATTCTTCAATTAATGCCCCCCACCTAATTAAGAGCCGATAAACATTCAGATGAGCAATCAAATGAGTAATTAAACAAGTAATCATGTTCTGCTTATTTCAATTGGCAAACATATCAATCAAGGAAAGTCAAAGTCAATCAGTCAACTTGTAAAGTTGACTTCTGTATTTTACTCCTGATCTATTTCATTACACTTTAAACCTTAAGGTGACCTTGTCCAAAAAAAAAAAAAAACCTTAAGGTGACCAAATGACATTTAAATGGGGTGATTCACACGTGTCAAGAATTTTTAGGAAGTCTACTTCACGTTCTCAGTCGTCAAATTTTTGCGATTCTGCCGCTAAAATACAAAAAGTGCAATTTAGCCCCTAATGTCTAGTTTTCTCAAAACAGACCCGGTTTTTCTAACGTTCGGCAAGAAATAGCAAATCAACTCAAAATGTAACGAAACTTTCCAGTTTTAAATTTTACGGTGTCTCTACAATTTCACAGGTTATCAAATTTTCATTTTTTTCCCACAACTATAACAATTTATGTGTTTTACCCAAACAATCAGACTTTCGAATTCCAGACCAATTTTCACCCCAATTTTGGAAAATTAAGCATGAAATCTAATGAAATTTTCTGGATATCCTTTAAAACTACTAAGTTTATGACTTTTCAAAATTCAATCACCTTCACTGTGCTCTTTTACAAAAATTTTCCTAGTGTTAGATCGAAAAATTACTGATGAGACAATTCAATCGTTGCAGACCATCTTTTGTGGCATGCCGCCATGTATATGATTTCCAACACAAATTGGCCAGAATGGCTCTTTTGAAATTTTGTGCAAAGATTGAAAATAAATTGACAAAATTAGAATGTTTAGGACCAAATTGATATCTATATTAAAAAGTTTGGGAAAAGACTATAAAAAATTCCAAACTTTGTCCAAAGTAACAAATTTACCGTAAACTTTTTTTGTAATATGAAAAACCCTAAACTTTGTTAACCGTGACACATTTATCCCAAACTTTTTTTGCATTACAAAGAATCCTAAACTTGTATCCGTGTGACACATTTATCCTAAACTATATGGCATTTTCCTTATTTACTTTTTAAATTTTTTTTTTTCCTTTTTCTTTTGTTCTTTTTTTTCTTCTTCTTCTCTCTTCCCTCCGCCGGCCATGGCGGAGGGAAGCTGACTCAGGCGAGGACAGTCCTCGCCGCGTTAGGTGAGGGCAGTAGAAGAAGAAAAAAGGAAAAAAAAATAAAAATAAAAAGGAAAAACACTTTAAAAAAAGACAAAAATATCCTTGGTGGGGGTAAATGTGTCACGCTTAGTAAAGTTTGGGGTTTTCATGTCACAAAAATTTTTTTAGGGTAAATTTGTCACTTTAAGCAAAATTTGGGATTTTTTATGATTTTTTTCTCAAAAAGTTTTTGACCGACTAGATAATTTTCTGCCCTTTAGTGTCATCAAAATCTTTAAGTTTGTATTGGTGTGACAAGTATTTGAGGGTTTTGGCTGTATAAAAATTGGGATACTGATGTCATTTTAAGGTTCTTTTTTTTTTTTTTATGGTATTATTTTCCAAAATATAAAGGATAACATAAAAGCCATTTGAATTGGGGGAGCTAAAACAGGTGAAAATGAGGACAACGTACGAACAGACGAGACTGATGTTGAATTTATACCGCGTCGGGGTACACTTATCACACTCTCTCCTTTTTCACGTTTTTTTTTTTTTAAATAAATAAATAAAATGATTTTTTGTAGCAATAAATTAATAAATATATAGAGTGGCGATCCTAACTACATGGTCTTATATTAATATATAGGTCGAGTTTGACGAAAATGATGCTGAATTTATAAATTGTTCAAATGGAAACAGCCCCTTGAATTTCGCCTCCAATGGGTGTTAGATTGGCAACATGCTATATTTAATAAAAGTTAATTCCACAAAAAATCCTAATCCAATATACTTATGATAAATTTACCTCAAACTCACCAAATACCTCAAATTAATATATTTATGATAAATTTACCATTTGTTAATTACCGTCAAATTAGATTAATATCACGGATAACCTTAAATTGATATACATGTGACAAACAGAGTGTAAAACTCCAAATTAATACATCCATAAATTGTTATGTGTCATCCAAATCAGTAATTTGATAATAAAATTTAATGAAAACTAAAAAAGAATAAATTTGTGACATGCGTACTAATTTGGGATTTTCGGTGGTTAACAATTTGTTTGAGGTAACCCACCGGTGGGCAGTGCAGTTGGTTTGGACTTTACTACCTCATCGCCGAGGAATGAGTTCGAATCTTTACATTGCTAACACGTTTGCGACGAGGCCCAACGGTGTCACCAGGCACTAGCAGGTCATGTGACCCCAAATAGCGTAAGTGAAAGGGGGCTCCGGCGGTTCCTCGGTATTAAAAAAAAAAAAAACAATTTGTTTGAAGTAAATTTATTATAGATGTGCCAATTTGAGGTTTTTTATGATATTAACCTTTCAATAAACAACAACATTTTTGCATAGATAAAGATCATATCCATGCAAACCAAATTACCAAAAAAAAAAAAGAAAAATCATAAACCTATTATAATTGTATCAATTCAATCATAATTTTCTTTTATTTGATCAATTTAGTCTTAAACCTTTTTCAAAATTTGCTAATATAGCCCATCTATCAAATTTTCGTTGAAAATTACTGGTGTGGAGATCGGCCATCCTATGTGGTATTGTCAATTCTAACAAGAACAAATTTTACATTTTTTTTAATTATTTTCCTATTTTTTGTTGCTTTTTTTAAAAAAAATATATTCTTTCTTTTTTTCTTCCATTCTATGCAGTCGCCTTTTTTTTTTTTTAATATGGCAATATTTTTTTATGCTTTATTATTTTTCAATTTCATTTTGACGTTGGTGAGGGAGACACTCATTGGTGCATGGAAGCTTCGTCGTTCAAGACGACCACGCACGATATCCTGAGTCTCCGCGAAAGGTCCGTCCTTCTCGAGTCCTTCGCGAGGTGCCATCACATGTTAAAGAACATTCAACGACGACCATTTACTTCTCCACTTCTTAGGAACATCAGCTACAAACACGAGTTTTACATCTGGAGGCTCTACCCCTTCACATCAATTGTCCACATATCTTTATTTACTAAGTTGTCATTTTCTTTAGAAAAATTGCCCAAACCCCAAATCCCAAATTTTTCACACCTACCCAAAATGCTTAAAATAAATTAAAAACCAAACCACCCAAATCATAGCTATATATACTAATTTTTTTTTTTTTTTTGGTGACCCAGGGAACCCCACACGGCCAGCAGCCGGAGGTAAATCACTGGGGCGACATGTGCTAGCCATCACACACGTGCCATCGGGTAAGTCGCCAAGAGTCTCAAAGCTAGCCTTCCTACAACTTGCATTGCAGGAGCTTCAAACATTAGACCTCCTCGATGGAAGTCTAACGCTTACCCAGCTGAGCCACCGCAATGGGTGGTATATATACTAAAGTTAATTTGCAAGAAATGAGGGATTTGGCTTTTACAATTTGAGGTTTTGCTTAGAGGTATATAAATGGTATTTATAAAAATAGAGGCACGTAAGTGGTTATCGATTCAAAGTGACGTGCTTTTTTTTTTTTCTATAATATTTTCCACTTTGGAAGAACGAACTGATCTAGGTGTATAAAACATGCCTTGATAAGTTTGAGTCATTGCTTCAAGTAGAAATTCTTCTCTTTTTCTTTGTTGGGTTACACAATAAATATGTCTGTTTTGGAATATGTAGCCATACTCTTTAGATCCAATGGAGTCAGTGGACATGCGATGTCTTCCTAATAGTAGCATCGCACGTGCTCACCCAAAAAGTTTTCCCGAAAACAAAATAGACTTAAGAAAAATGTTGTAATCAGAATTGGAGAGGGCCGTATGAGCGGATAAGAATTAGAGAGGATTGTGTCCGTCACAATAATTTTTATATAGCTTCCTGACCTCAGTCATACCACACATCATCACAAATCACTCATGTGATCTAATTATGTCTTATATATAAGCAATTTTTAATTTACTAAAGAAGATACGAAAAGGCAAGGGGGTTGCCCTTACATGCATTATGCATATAAGAAATCTTGATTTCTATATAATCGAGAAAAAGAAAAGATGAGGTTCATAGATCGAACAGGTTTAAATATGAACTTTTTATCTAAGGCCAAGACCCCATCTTCTTTGGATTTGGTTGCAATGTGGAGGTGATGTCATTCTTTGGTTGAATAGAGATATCATGCACCTAATCAATAATTCATGGTTGCAATTGTGCACGGGGAGAGAATTAACAGGTAAGCCAAGGGGCATATGTGTCCTTTGACTGGGGATCGACCCTGGTGGGGTTTATGTTTCTGTGGAGGGAAAATAACGGAAAACGACCTGGAGGAGTTTGCCGTTTCTTGTGTGCAGGAACAGCCGTTGGATCTGTTTACTTTTGACTGTTGCATTAAGGGCGTGATTGAGCACCGTTTGTTGCTAACTCCGCAGTGCATGTGATGAATGGCTGCTTCTTTCTTCATTTGTTAATACTGATTTGTGAATTATTTCTTGATTTTACCTCTTTTCCTCTTGCTAAAACAATTAGAGCAACTGGAATAATCCCACCCCACCCCAAATATACATGTTTTTGATGAACATACTATTGCTAGCTAAAGTGAAATTGATTTTCTTCAAGTAATCTGATTTAGTCTAGTGGAAGAAAATAAACCGAGTAAATAAGTACACTTAGTTTGAGAAGTAAAGCGATTTTAGTAATTTATTGCTAATTTATGGCTGGAATAGTAAATTTATACGAGGGTATTAAATCAATATTAGGATTAGTTTATAACTCCCTTTATGCTTTAATATTACAATGATAGTGGTATTTTTCTCAAATTTGCTAGGAAATAATTAAACTAGAAAATATTACATTGCGATTTGAGTAAATATATATATATATATATATATATATATGTAATTTTCCCTTCTTTTTTTTTTTACTTTCAAATTTGGCTTTCCTCATTATACACGGAAAAATCACTTGTATTTATATTTTTTGAGTTGAGAAAACTTAGCATTATAGAGTTTTCTTTGTCACGTATATAATAAAGTACGATGCCATTCTTCAAAGCTATAAATACTCATAAGATTTTATTTTATTTTACATCATGTCTCAGGTCAATAAAATCCTGATTATTAAAATTTAGTGTTATAGGCATGCCCGTCAAAGCACGAGTAACTTATTCTGATGATGTTGGGGCTATTTGTTAAGAAAATTTTGTTGTATGCATTTGACACTATATTATCTTTACGCGTAAATTACCATTAGAAGCTCTGTCTTCGGGACACTAGATATTGTAATGTTTTTGGGGGATATGGAACAAGGAAAATTTGGACAATTTTTTTTTTTAAATAAATCTTTATGAGATTTAAAATAAGAGGTATTATCTACTCATTTTTTCCCATATTGATTGCTTCCAAATATTAATAAAATAAAAATAAAGAAAGTGAAGGAATGAAAAATGGGGAAAATTTTTTAAATTCCTCCCCTCCCTTTTTCTTGGGTCGCACTCTATGATTCTCTCTCAATGTCTACACGTGAGGGACACCACAAGTTTTCTTCTTTGAATCTGCTTGACGTCTCGCCGGTGCCCTACTATCATTGCCAATAGATCTCTGCATCATATTTGGATTGATCGTCTTTGATCACTTCTCTACCAAAAAATCACTGTCGATCCTGCTTCGTCTTGCACATACTGCCCAAGCGATTTAAATGTCGAGGCGATTGGTGACTTGGTCTAGCTTTCGAAATTAATTCTTTGCTGAAGCAGCCATCGATGAGAGCTTTGTGCCGTTTGCTTCTTCCCTGTTATTATGGGGAGCATAAGAAGCACCCTGAAGTCGATAGAGTAGTGGACACTTCGTACAAATAGAAGGACGACAACTTTTCCAATGCAAACCATAGATTTAGATTGTGTTTTAGGTTGTTTGGTCTATCTGTTCGAACATTTGATTCCCACATCTATCCCTTTCTTGATTTTAAGATTTTGGCTGGAATCATATATGTTGTTTGATTTTGTTTTTTTTTTTTTTTTTTTAACAGAGTCGTTTGATTTTGTTTGTTTAGTGGAATTGTTCGTCATAGGGGAGAATTAATGGATCTTTACTTGTCGGATACTTATCAGCGTGAAACTAGTTGATCCCTTCGGCATAAAGAAGTAATTTTGTGCAATGCTTATCAGCAAAGTACTGTCTCCAAGGTGAGCTTGGAAGGAAGGTTTGGACTTTGGTGCCATTTGCTTTTTGCCCATCTTTTCTTTATAAAAAAAAAAAAAGTAAAATTATTATTTTTTATTGTTTTTCTTTGGTTTTGTCATATTGTAATTTCGTTTGGACTTTGGGGCAGAAACAGCTCCCTTATGAGCGTCTGGTCGTTGGTGCATGAAGGCGTCATCGTTCCCACAATTCTGTTCCTTTTGTTTCGAATTAAGTTTTTTGGATACTCGGAGATCTAATCGAGATCGTTTGTTGCTTCGGAAGCCGTCCTCGAATTTGCCATCCCTTGCCATGAACATTCTAATAATTCCGACGGTTGGCACAATAACGTAGAGGTTTTTTTATTTATATTTTTAAAAAACTAGTTGGTAATGTAGGTAGAGTTCGCCTCAAAGTGGCTCGGAGACTTCTCCAGTTACAATTCCGAAATATCCCTCAGATGCTCCTTGACCTCGGGGTTAAGCCTTGGTCCGTTTGTAGCGTAGGTTCAACTGTGTCATGGCATGGGATAACTCCGGTTCAACTATTAAGGAGGCATTTTCACGGAGAAAGTTTTGCCCTGGTCGAGGTGGTCCATGCTGGGTATGGATTCCTCCCGTCCCATACAAAGCATTACATGTTGGTGTGGAACTCCTCAGAAACCGTTCACCTGTTCTCATCGTTTGGCCCAAAAATAAAAATGTTAAGATGAGTGCATAGTCCATTACTCCAAAAACTTACAAGTCTAGTAGGAGTATTCACATTTCGTAAATTAAGGCAAAAAAATAACAATAATAAAGGTCGAAGTTAGGTGGACATTATAAGGCAATCTTTATTTATTTATAGAATTAAAAAAAAAATAACGCAGTGCTTGCAATGATTTTGATATTTAGTTATTGTTATTCAATTTAATGCAATTCCCATCTCTTCCACATCCTCAACATGGGCTGGGGCTGGGATACGACCAGACACCTCATTTCTAAGATTACTCCTAATCCTCAATAGGATATATAGAAAATAGCACATTTAATTGTTACAACATTAACAAATAAAATCACTTATGCCACCAATGAAACCACATGTTCTCATTCTAATAGCATCGTCGAGGTTTGATTCTTCAAGCTAGACTTGACGGTTGGTGTGACGACCTGTGAGCTTGTCCCGCTTGTCAAGATGTAAACCAGCTGTTGTTCAACCTATTGAACGGAATATTAAGTTAACCACGGCTAAATATGACAATAGATCATCTTCTCAAACTAAAGATCCTTCGCTTGAAGATCCGTCTCACATATCTTACCATGACATGACAAGATCTAACATATGTTATGTGGCACATACACTTAGTCAACTCATGCAAACACCAAAGGTCTCACATGAACACTGCCTTGAAGATTGTAAAGTATTTAAAAGAATGTCTAGCACTTGGGATACTTCTTTCTCAAGACTACAATTTGGAAATTTGGAAATGATAGCTTACTGTGACACAGATTATGCCACGTGTCCCATGAGTCAAAGATCCGTCATTGGTTTTTGCATTAAATTGGAAGGGTATCGAGCCATAGCCAAAACTATTTGCAAAATAGTATGCTTATGAAGACTACTTTTGGACCTAGGGTTGACCAACTTATTTTGTGACAATCATATGTACTTAAATTTGCAGCAAATCCTATAGTCCATAAGAGAACAAAGCATGTTGAAGTGAATTGTAACTTCACTTGAGATAAGATGGAGGAAGGAGTACTAAAGGCAAATGGGATTAGAACCATGGAACAATCTACTGATATCTTCAAGCCAATGTGTGGAAGGCAACATGCACATCTACTGAGCAAGTTAGGCGTCTTTGATATATATATCATTGGGAGTGTTGGAGATATGCAAGATATGTGAAGATCAATTTGGGATCATAATTGATCTATTATTTGATTTCATATATCAGATCTTATTCCTTCTTTAGTCACACATCCATTGTATTATAAATAGAAGCGTATATTTGTATCCTCTTTCGCTCTCAGAACGTGTGGCCGTGCATTCAATGTATTGTGTGGCAAAGCCTATTACTCCTTATATAGGCCAAGTCGAGGGTTCTCCCGAAAAGAGAGTCAATCTTCTTTCCTAATAAGAATATTCAAGATATATTATGCTTTGACTTCTTTCCTTTTTGCTTGTGCCATTTATATTTGTTTCTTTGTGACTCACCAAATCAACCAAATTTCCCTTATTTCTTTTCCTCTTTTGTTATTTTTGTTTACCTTGCCGATAACACACTCAAGTAGCATCAACACTGACATGTGACACAATTCGACAATTCAACACGTCGTTTAAAGAATTCCAATACATTTGGACACGTTATATATTAAGTCTATTTTTATCTATGCATGATAAGTTATCATTTTTATGATTATTTAAATAAATTAATTTGATTCGAATTCACAAATAAATTAATCCTAAAAACTAGAATAAATTTACATAAAAATAGTAATACACTATTTGTTGATATCATTCATTGTTTTAATTTGATAAATTCAACTCCACTTCAAATAATTCATAAAATTTGGAGGAAAAAAACAAACGATCCACACTCTAGTCTCGTGTCAGAGCGTGTCGAAAAAGAAGAGAAAAAAATCTTGGGAATGAATTGTGTGTCGTGAAAAGTGAGAGTCAAAAGAGAAAATAATAGAAAAAAATCTTAAAGTAAATTGTGTGTTATGGGAAGTGAAAGTCAAAAGAGAAGAGAATACTAAATTTTTTTCTTTCCTCATTTATTATTTTTACTTTTTTATTTTATTATATATTTATATTTTGATCCTTTATTTATTGAAAATTTTTAAAACCAACCCCATGCTTGTGAGAATTCCAAATTTGCATGTTGGAATTCTCGACTCACATGTTGGAAAGTATTGGCCGATTTGACTAAGTATCAGATTTTCCGACACGTGTTGATCAAATGTCAAACAGTGTCTAACACATGTCAAAATGGTCGACATGACAAGATGGCTCCCATAAAGTGTTGATACTTCCTAGGAGCCCACTTCCTCTTGGTCAATCTTTTCTTTCCCTTCTCTAATTTCTCTGTCCTTTCGAACACGTGAATGTTCTTCCATGCTGCCCCACCCCAAATATACGAGCCCAAGATATCCTTTCCTATTTTTTTAATTTTTTGCAGCCGACGATATCTGTATAATAATGCTCTCCATGTTTTAAAAATTTCCAATTTGATTATCCATGTACGGCGTATGCAATTCTCGGCCATGTGAGGAATCCATTGGGCTTAAATTTCATGTTTCCCGTTCATTGATTTAAAGTTCAAAAACATCAATTGAAATTCATCCCTCGTCAATCCGATATAAATACAATTAATGAATAATAAATGTACCTAAAACTATATGATATACAAATGAATTCTAATATTTTTGTCTAGGGGTTAAAATTAATCTCTAATTTTCTATTCAATAAATAAAAGATCAAGTTGCCAAAATTTAGGTGTCAACAATGTCGTGATGAAACAAACAAATCATATAATCACATTATCCATATTACAACCAATTTTTCATTGTAAATTTAAAAATTCTCAATTTATAATCAACTTTATTCTCCGTATAACATTTTCACGTGAGTGCTATGCTAATGCATAAAATTAATTCATAAAACTATCACATATTGTCCAACAAAGACCGAGACGTTCACACAATCTTTATTATATACATAAATAAACCACACACAAAAACACATTTTGACATGAAGAATTGAAAATCATTAAATTCTGCAGTCTGTATGCGGGTACTTGCCCTTTTCTCTTCATCACTACTCATGGCCCACGTGTCATCATTACTTCCAATAATTGACAGCGGCAGTTATGCCAGCATTGTTCACGTTTAAATGGCCAAATGAGGTTGATATTGGCGCAATGTATGCTACGATGATGAAGACATCAGCTGCGATCATAATCATTTGTTCTTTATTTGTAACTAGTTGCGTAACAGGTCAAGTTATCAAGACATATGTTGAGATCAATAACAATTTGTCGGCTGAAACTACTCTAACAGTTCATTGCAAATCCAAAGATGACAATCTCGGACTCCATGTTATAACGCGCTTCTGGGGATTCTCATTCACACCCAATTTCTTCGGAGGGACCTTGTTCTTTTGCAGCTTTGCATGGCCGGGTCGATTTGAGTGGTTTGATATATATATTCAAAGCAGGGATTGGTTTGATTGTAATGACTGTATTTGGAAGATCTCGCCCAATGGCCCTTGTTTGCTTTCTTACTCCGGAGACTTCGATATTTGTTATCCATGGAATCCTCCAATGTAATTGGGGAGGAAACCTCTTAAGTGAATGTTTCATAGAGAAAGACGATGTGACGTGAACTCATGCTTCAAGATTTAGATGAAATATGTGTTTCTCTTCTATAATCCTCATCCTTTTGATTGGCATCACTTTTTTTGAATTGTCGTCTGTTTACTTTTTGTCATTCTATTTGCGATAAATACTTATATATTTTCCTTATCTCTATCAAAATGATTCCAAGGTAGATCTTGTTTAATAAAAGAAGGTTAATAAGCTTCGAGCCATATCGGTTTTAAATTTGTGACATTGGTGTCTTATCATAAATCAACACCCTTAAATTCGTAAGTATGTAAAATAAATTCATTTTGAAAATTTTGGCAAAATATGTGAAAACTGAACCAAGGGAGATATTTGGAATTGGACCATATTTTGGGGCATTGATCTACGACTGATACTAAAAGTAATCTGGCAACGGGAGATTTGCAATGACTAGCGTAGGTGTGGGGCTTGTAAAAGGAATAATAACATGTTTATATACTGATACTCAAACCAAATAATGTCTATATCTAGTGTTATTAGTTTTGCCTCATTTTATTTCTTTGGTGATTTCACAATGATTTAATTGCAAGATCCAAATAGTTTCTGCATTATTTTACAACACATCGTTCCCAATTCTAACAGATATAGCCTAAAATCTTTAGATTGTTTAGGTTTGAGCAGCAACATTACAAAAAGTCAAGGTCAAGAATGTGATGGTCCCTCTCACATGGCTTATAACTACACTGGTCATTGCAAATCTCTTTTTGCCAAATTTCTTTTAGGATCACTCCTAGATCAACGCCAAAAAATCCCATCAACTAAAAAATGTCTCCAATCATTTCTATGCTCTCGTATTTTGCTGGATATTTCAAAAAGGATCTTGTTTTATGCACTTATGAAATCAAGGGTGCTGATTCTTGAAATGACGCCAGCTTTACAAATTTGAAACCATTGCATCTGTACGTATATTCATATGAAACTAACAGAGATAATTCTTATTCCATATAAATTGTAATGAATGAGTTCAACACATCATCTTTCTCCATCATGCATTCACATGGGAGATTTTATCCTCGACTGTGAAGGAGCACTCCAAATATAACAATCATCAAACTCCCCGGTCAATCCATTGAGCCTACAAGGACCATTGGGCGAGATATTCCAAACACAATGGGTGCATTTTTCTTGGTCTAAGCTTTGCACATATATATCGAACCACTTAAATTGATTAGACCATGTAAAGTCACAAAAGAACAATGTCCCATCAAAATATTGGGGCACGAATGAGAATCCCCAGCTCCGCGTTATTTCTTTAATTCCGAGATCATCATCTTTGGATTTGCAATGAACTCTTAAAGTAGTCCCTATTGGCAAATTATTGTTAATCTTCACATACGTCTTCTTCAAAAAACTTATTGCACAGCTAGTTACAAATAAAGAACACACTATTATGAGTGTAGCTGATGTCTTCATCATCACGACATCGATCGCTCCAATATCAGCATCATTTATCTATTTAAGGATGAACAGTGCTAGCGTAGCAGTCACCGTTACTATTGGAAGTAACGGTGACATGTGGGCCACGGTTACATTCACCGTTACTTTGGGATGAGAATTGCGATATTACCTTTATTTTTCTTTTTATTTACTTGAGGATGAAAATTGCCAATTAAGGTAAGCTACAAATCAATTATAATATATTGGCAGATGCCACGCATTCGCTGATCTTTTCTTTTTGTTTAATGACAAATGTGAGGCAATGTGAGAACTTATACATGCAAGATGAATTAACACTTTAAGGAACTCTTTTTTGCGCAAAAGAAGTTGGAATTGATAAACAGTATTTGACTTATTTAAATGTTAGAAGGAAACTACTGCACAATCTCATTTTTATTTTGTGAAAAAAATTGATCAAATTATCCTTAATAAATAATTTATATGGTAATTCCAAATATCTCTAGAATTATTTGCAAGTTCTAGGTTAAATCTTTTGCAATTAGGAAATCTTTTCATTTCGCCAGATACTGTTGACATGCAAATTTTGGCTAATCATTTAGGAATTAATTGCTTAGAAAATTAGGGTCTAACCTTTAGTCCCTAAACGAAAAATATATATAAATGCATATTGTATAATTTTAGGAGTGATGTGTATTGAGCCTATGCCGGAAGCAAATTCAGCCAGCCAATGGAGGAGAGCTAGCCGACAATTCTATGCCCACGAAACCAAGATTTGATGTTTAATTGAGTTGGGTTTAGCCCATTAAAGTTAAAGGCTTTGAATTTAATCAGAATAGGCCTAAAGGAATCAAGCCTGTCATCAATTGATTCCACAAGAAGTGAAATTTGATCATCCCATTGCACATTACAGCTAGGCCGAAATTCATAGAGGAAGGGCCTAATGGAGCCTAAGTTAATCAACTTTCACCCTATTAGAGTTTCATTAGAGTTAGGCTTTAAGGTTAATAAAGTCCATTAAATTAAAAAGGCCTGAATCAAGCATGTGAGTCAATTAAACCTAGGGTTACACATTATATAAATACCGTTATACCTCGTAATTCAAAGTTGGCTATTCATATATCTAGAATTCACCTAGAAAACACATGTGAGAGAACATGAGGAAAAAAAAAGAAAAAAAAAAGATAGGTTGCGGTTTCCCCTCCCTCGGCCGTGACCATGGCTGCTTTCCCACTGACGAAGCAGCCACCGCGGGGCTTCCTGAAGTGTCCTACCTCTGTGAGTCGCCACCGAGCCTAAGGGCCCATTTGGTTCAACTTTGGGGAAATGCCTTTGCATTTCCCCATGTATCTTTAGAAGAATGGGCATTTTGTGAATGTTGAAGTGTTTGGGAACTCTTTTTATTTTGGTGCATTTTATAAAGGAGCTTTGAGCTGAAAAGAAAAAGGAAAAAAAGAAAAGGAGAAAGGAGAAGGAGATGTTGAAGCAGAGGAGAGGAGGGGAACGATTGGGAGGCAGCCGGAGCTGGTGGGGGAGGCGGTGGGTCGCGCGACCCACGCACCGCCGTCGCGTGGGTCGCGGCCTCAGGCGGTGTCGCCTGGGTCGCGCGACCCACGCATTGCCGTCTGTGGGTCGCGCGCCCTCGGGCGACGCCGCCTAGGGCCACGCGACCCACGCACCGCCATCGCGTGGGTCGCACGGCGGCGGTGCGTGGCGACCGAGATCGGGCGGTGCTCGGCCCATCGCGTGGGTCGCGCGACCCGGCGACGCCGCCTAAGGCCGCGACCCACGCGACGGTGGTGCGTGGCGACGGCGGTGCTTGGCGACGGCGGTGCGTGGCGACCAGATCTGGCCGGCCGAGCACCGCTCAGTCCGTCGCGTGGGTCGCGCGACCTAGGCAACGTCGCCTGAGGCCGCGACCCACGCAACGGCGATGCTTGGTGACGGCGGTGCTTGGCGACGGCGATGCGTGGGCGACCAGCTCCGGCCGGCTGAGCTTCACTCTTGAATAAATAAGTTCAACGAGGAAGACGATGAACAATAGTTTTTGAGGGCATAATAGGAAAACGCAATTATCAGTGAGGGCAATATTGGAAGAAAAAAAATTCATTAATCCTCTCTTCAGCATTCTAGAGCATTCCAAATGCTAGCATTCTCCCAAGTATATCTCAAAATGCTGAACCAAACGCTTGAAATTTTCCCCAAGGGGCTTTCGGGGCTGAAAGCCCCTTGGGAATGCTGAACCAAACAGGCCCTAAATGAATCTACTATTCAAATATAGAATCGAAACAACAAGCAGATAAACCCGGTAACTGAAATATTTTGAATTCAAAATACAGATGGTCAAGAGCAATAATCACGGTAACAAACATTATCACTAAATTGAAAAAAAAATAGATCGTGGATGTCAACGATTAGATTTAAAAAACGAAAAGATATTGAAGTCCCGCTGCGTTTTTCATCGACTAAAACGAAACCCAGTCACGGCGTCTTCAATCGACCACAGCCACCGCATCGTCCTCCTCCTCGTCCTTCCCTGCTCTCGCACACCTCCTCCTCGTCCTTTTCTGCTCTCGCACCGCATCGTCCTCCTCCTCGTCCTTCCCTGCTCTCGCACCACCTGCTCGCGCAACGCTCTACACCCGCCACCTGCGCCTGCTACCACTCCGGTAAATAAATCGCATTTATTTTATATCTTTATTAACAAAGAATGTTTTTATCAAAGCGAGTCGAATATCTCTAATCATCTACCATAGTCTTCATTGAACACAGCCTCAGGTGATGATGTTAGTTATTTACTGTAATTCCGAAATTCGCGTTTTAACTTAGTTTCCACTCAAAACACAAGTTTTCATTCAATAAATCTAAATAGCGTCCTGGTGTACCGTCATGCTGCATTTCTAGCGGATGCATGTTGACCACAATTTTCACTTTGTGAAAGGTGAGCAACCGGATTGGAGAATTGTGGGAGAGGGGGTCTTGGTGTTTTTATTTTATCTAACATAAGAATATCCACTCGGTGGGCTAGCAAACCCACTGAGTGGGATTCATGATTTTCCCAAGGAACCGGGTCCCTTTGGAAAATATGTGGTGTACCCTCTCATTTAATGAAAACAACCTTCTTCAACCATTCTAGACCTCGGCATGGATATTTGCAACAACTAAAATGATTAATATAATGTGGTATTTGCAGAAATGAACACGAATATTGCAGAAATAGGAGCAAATCCGGAAACACAAGAGGATTCTCTTCTACAACAGACTCAAGAGGTATTGTTCTTAATTACTGCATATATAATATAAGATTTTCTTGTCAATGTGCCTATATAGTGTATATATCATTTTGATTTTGACTATCAATAAGCATGTCATGGTAGATTGATTTTTTTTTTAATCAAATTGCATTATGTACATTCATGATTAGGAAAATGGAAGGATTATATAATTGGGATGACCCAAATTATGTTTGTGATAAAGTAAACTGTTTATGATAAAATACATGACTCTATGAATGCACTGGCTTGCCGTATGAAAATAGTTGAACTGATGAGGATACCAAGAGATCCTATATACATGCATGATAGTACACATTTAAAATTAAAGAAATATCGCTTTAGGAAAATATTTTTCCAGAGACATGTTCATCTAACTTCTTGAATGGAAAGGCGGTAATATCTTTATATGGGTAATTCTGATTGTACAACTAGACTCACAGATTGAAATATGACTGCTCATGTGTCGATAATATAATCATAATTATCAAATATGCAAAAATAGTTCAAGTTTTTGGAAACGTTATGCCAATTGACTTGCTTCGCAGGTATCGGCAAACATACCTATTGATTCTAATGTCAATCAAAACGTCCAACTGGAGTGGATTCAACACTCCATTCCTAAACTGAAGCCACATTGCTATGCCTTCATATGCGCCATCAGGGCATCCGTCATCTGCATTTTGCTCGGTTTGAGTTAGTCCTCTCTCTCTCTCTCTCTCTCTCTCTCTCTCTCGTTCCATGCGTGTGGGTGTCTATATATTAAAAAAATTATGTTTTTCAAATTCTTGTATATGGCTACATATATGGCTACGCCTTATAACGGTACCGTTATATTAGCAAGATTCTAAATATATCGTTTTTTTAAGAATGTATTGAGTGCAATAAATAAATAAATGAATGAATAAATAAACAAGGACATAATCCCACCTGTTGTAATGATGGTCATTCTTAAAGAAAGTACTTAAAGTTGTAAAAAAAATCAGCCAAAATAGCAATATGGGAATAGAAAAAAAAATTGTTAACATTATCAGTGTTAGTGCAAAAAAAAAAAAAACGATCTAAACATATTTATTTCAAGAGAAAATAAATGTAGGATTACTATTGACAGTAGTATAATTACAAAATATTTTTACAATTAATAAGTTTTTAATCAACAACTTGTCTGTTTTACTGAGAAATTAGGGGGAAAATTGAGCAAACTGAGTTCTGTTCACTCAAAAGATAGTATTCCAAATCGATAATTTGAGTGAGTTCATCGGTATGAA
The DNA here is from genome assembly GCA_014182375.1 of Eucalyptus virginea. NCBI lineage: Eukaryota > Viridiplantae > Streptophyta > Magnoliopsida > Myrtales > Myrtaceae > Eucalyptus > Eucalyptus virginea. The sequence goes on along the minus strand of CM024520.1, from coordinate 2,954,740 downwards.
AACTTAATCGTAATTATTTTGTACCTTAAGTAAAAGTTTATGTGATTTTTTTCATTTGAAAAATGAGGATAGTTTTGTCTAGTTTGTGATCCATCCTTCTTCTTTTTTTCTGGCGGGTATTTGGCTGAAAGTATTGTAAAGGAAAAAAAAAATTAATGCCATTAAAGATAACTACAAAAAAAAAATTTAAGTTCAATATTTCTGGATCTTGTAATTCCATAATAAAATAATAACACCCCATGAATTTGGTTTTTAATATCTCTATAGTTATATGGGCATAAAAATCTCTCTGGCTTTCCAAGTTCCGGTTGCCAAATCCTCATAAATGGAATTCTATGGTTATTGTAGCACCGTTGTATGTAGTTAATAATGGTATTGTTATATTTGTAGGATTCTTTTCAAAAATGCAAATGGTTTTTTTAATTGCTGGAAATGATAGGAACTTGCTAAAGATTCTCTTTATATTTCACGAACCATAATTCTCTAGAAATCTACATGAAAGAAAAAGTTTGAAGGTAGGTCTTAAGGGCGGGTGAAAGGTGGAGTAATTTACATATGCTTGAGCATTATGTGACATTCCACTTTATCAATTATAAAGCATAAAGTGTTTTCAAAAGTTCTTGAAAAAAACAAGTTAATAGTATAAGCTACATAGATCCAAGGGAGGCTAATGGGCCATTATCTCCTAATTGTTTGTTGCCTGTTGTAATTTTACAAATTTTATCAAAGTTTAAAAATTTTGGAGTTAGGACCTACCACACACACCATAACCTTAATAATTTCTCAATTGAAAATATGCTACTTCGATAAAAATTTCACTACCTATTTATTTTTCTATTCTTCAGGTTGCGATTATAGCCTCGTCAACCTTGAACATTTGTAATTTTAATGAATGATATTTACGAATCCAATCAAACATTACTAATGCAAGAGACTTATGGTAATCCCCTTAGAAGGCACTTGTGCTAGTCCCGTTCCGATCCATATTCGCTCAGTAATTTTGTAGTCCGATTGGGATGAAAAATATATATTTTTATAGAACTAATTTTCCTGTCTATATGTCATTTAAGCCATGACTAATAAACCATTTCAACAAACGCCTGTTTAAATGCAAATTCAATTATGCACTAATATTTCATTAGCTTCTTTTCTCTCGAGGATCTATATCCATAGTGAGGAATCATAATTTTTTTTTTTTTTTTTTGTATTTTGTCTTTCATTAAATCATGGAATCATGGAATGGTTGAAGTAATATTGGTGAATTTTAATCGCTAATGAGTGCACCCTCAGTTCCAGTTGCCTGTTGCAAGGTAGAAAAACAAGCGGTGGGAAATCCTCCACCATTCTCTCATAATAACGGCACCGTTACCTTAGCGGGACCCTACGACTTACGTGAAACATCAAAGAAGATTTTTTTTTTGGCAGGCGTAGGCGTGATGAGTGAGCCGGCCACGCATTTTGAAAAGGACAAGAGGATGACCGAGAGGCAGCTTGAGTTCATGACGATGGTCCTGCACATTCTCTCACTCATTGGGTCAGCAATAGCGGGGCACACATCCGATAGGATTGGCCGCCGCCGCACGATTTTGTTGGCAGGCGGTTTTTCCTTCTTCGGGACTATCCTCATGAGCTTCATTCCCAACAACGCCTTACTCTTATTTGGCCGCGCCTTATCGCAGGTCGGTGTCGGCTTTGCTCCCATGATAGCCACCATCTACATTGCCGAGCTTTGTCCCGCCTCCTCCCGTGGTGCCCTCACCTCCCTGCCTGAGGTATTCATTCATCTTTTTCTTAATTTTGTAGCTTCTTTTTCATTAATTTATTTGTAATTAATTTTCGTCTTGTTCATGTTTGACGTACGTCGTTTCGGTTATTTAGGTATTTATCAACCTCAGCACCATCATCGGTTATATTATCAATTATAATAGCTCCAAGATCCACCCAAATTTTGGGCGACTTGCCATGCTTACGCTGGGAGCATGCTCGCTAGTCGTGCTCGCCACTAGGCTCTTCGCCATGCCAGAGTCCCCCGCATGGCTTGTCATGCAGGGCCGTCTAGCTGACGCATTGGTTATCCTCATCAAGACCTCCAACTCCGTGGAGGAGGCTAGACTCCGGCTCGATCGCCTCAAGGAAGCTGCCAACATCCCTGCCGATAGCAACCAGGACATTGTTCCGGTCCCGCAAAGCAGTGGGGAGGGCGTCTGGCGGGATCTCTGCCCCACCCTATCTGTTCGTAAAATGTTCGTTTGCGCCGTCACTATCCACTTACTCGAGCAGGGCTGTGGTATGGACACCCTCCTCCTATACGGCCCTCGTATTTTTGAGAAGGTAGGCATCACTTCCTACAACGAGAAACTCCTCTTAAACATCAAATTACACCTTGTGAAGACGCTGGTCAGCTTCATCCCCACCATCTTCCTTGACTGGTTCGGGCGAAAGGGATTGTTGCTATGTAGCGTCGGTGGAATGATTGTGTCACTCGCGATCCTTGGAACAGGCCTCACCGGCATTGACCAGAGCGATATGAAGCCGAAGTGGGCGGTGACCATGTGTGTGCCCTCATTATTTTCTTGTGTTGTCTTCTACTCTATCGGCCTGGGACCAATCCCCTTAGTATATAGCTCTGAACTCTTCCCCTTGAGGCTGCGTGCTCAAGGGGATGCAATCAGCCTCAGCGCAAAACAATTCCTAAGTGCAGTGATGGCAATGGGATTCTTCTGGGTATACGAGGCAATCACCCTTGGCGGGGCCATCTTTGGGTTCATGGCGATCACGATCCTTGGGTTCTTGTGCATCTATAAGGCCATGCCAGAGACTCGGGGGAAGACAATGGAGGAAATGTGGGGACTCTTTACTACACTCATACCGCAGCCTCAGGGTTCCCCGCAATCGAACATAGAATTGCAAAGGATTGGCGACCCAACAGTGCATGGGGTAGAGACTGGGCCTTCAGCTTGATGCATGTACATCTAATGCTGGGTCTAGGAATCTAATGTCTCCCTCTGGTGGAAGTTGGTTTTTTCAGTGGTGCTTTCAACTTTGTTTTTTTTGGCTTAACTAGCATTAGTAGGTTGGTATTAGAACTGCAAGGCTGTTTGCTGTTTCTTTTGGCATAATTTCTATTCTGTCTTAGTTCCATTGTCTTGTTTAAATCGAATAGCTATTTTAAATGGTCTGATCCGATCAAAGGGGAACTATCTACAGACCCAATAATTCACGTGGGGATATGTGGTAGTAGTCTGTCTCTACTATTCCAGGATGAACTTCTGGGTGTCGACACACAGCATAGGTGCAACTCAATGATGCAACTCTGAAGGAAAAATGTAATTTCTTTTCCACCATACGTTGCTACATCACGACCCTTGAATGTAAACCTTTAATTTTATGTTTTTATTATTTATTATTTTAGAAAAGAATTATTTTTAATTTTTTAATTAATTTTTTTAATTTTTTTAATATTTTTTTTGGGCTGAACTGAGTTGAGTCCGATCTAACTAGGCCCGGTTCGACCAGATCGAGCTCAGCCCTGTTGGGCTAGGCCCACACAAAATTTAAAAAAAAAAAAGAATGGGGATAATTCTCGGCCCAAAGCCCATTTTCAATTTTTTTTTTTTTTTACTTCAGCCCATTTGAGGGTCAATTTTTAACTTCTATTTCTAGCCCAACCTAAACAGCCCACAAAATAAAATCAGACCAAAACAAAGCCAATTTCTCTCTCTTTTTTTAAAAAAAAAAAAAAAAAAAAACCTTTTTGTGCTTTTTTATTTTTTATTTTCTTCTGCTCTTTTCATATCATCTTCTTTAGGCCTTCTTCTCCTACAGCCGCAACACGCCAAGGCCCCTGCCACTCCCTTGCCGGACTGACGCCGATTACTTCGTGAGTACCGACCACCCTAAGGAAAGTCGCCGAATAGCTGCCGCCCACCGGTCATCCCCCTCGACTGGCGCCGACCCTTGCCGGCTACCTATTCCGGCAACCACTAACCTATTTCTGACGAAATGAGTCGTCAATTCAAACACATGCTCATATCTCGCGCAAACCGTTTGAAAACACAACAAATACAAGCAAAACAACAAGGATTCAGCAAGCATGGAGGCAAAAATGAGTGGATCCGGCGTTAAAACGCAAGCTACTCTTCGGTTTTCTTTGAGGAATTTTGTCGAACACATGGTCTGCACTACCGAACTCGAAAGATTCCGGCTCAACCAAGTGCCAAACACGCTTCAAGGGTCTTAGGATACAACGTATAAGGAACACGGGTGCAAAGCACAAAGGCGACGTGGATCGGAGCTCACGGGACCTACCTTGTCCGGTGGTGGGCTACGGCAGACAATGGCGGGCAGACGGACCTCTGGTGACGACTAGCTGCTCTCTCGAGCTTCCTGCCTCTGGTTCGATTTCTCCCCTTCAAATTCTCTCCCCACCTTTCTCTCTCTCCGATTCTCTCTGTGCTTTGTCTCTTTTCTCCCCTTTCTTTCTTTGTGCTATCGCCCCCTGTTTTTATGCTTCTGTTCTACCTTTTCTGCAGGTACCTCAAGCTCTTCAAGGTCAATGGTCGATGTGCCCGGTTCCTGCTCCGCCAGCTTATCGACCGGCCTGCTCCCCAACCTGCGGATCATGCTGGACTCCAATCCTCCTACTCCTCTTTGTTGGAATTTTGTTTGTTAAAACAAAAAAAGAATGCTTTTTACTTTGTCCCACATAGAAAAGGTGGGAGCAAGTGGGTCAGTTTAAAAATGCAGGATTTCCCTTTTGTGTTTAAAGGAATGATTGGGTGGGGCTAGACCCCACCATACCCGCGTGCGGGTGTGCGATTTTGGCGCGATTATTTGGCGCACTTAGCACTTTGCACGCCTGCGCGCCCGCGGTTTAATTAGCATTAATCCCTTGCTATTTATTTATTTTTATTTTTTATTTATTTTAATTCAAATGTTGCCTTTTAATTTGAGAATTTTCGGAAATGAAATATAAATTAAAAATTCGAAATTCTCTTAAAATAAATAAATAAATAAATAAATAAATAAATTCCGAGTTTCGTTTGTGTCTTTTCAAGACAACCTTTGGAAAATTACTCATTCGGTTTTATTTTCCCGAAGGGTTGCAATTGTTCATTTTTCGACTTCTTCCGAAGAGTTGCGTTTGTTTATCCGAACAATTTTTCTAAAGGACGTGTTTGTTCATTTCTTTCACGAAGAGTTGCGAGACTATTTCGTATATATATACTCGTCATTTTTCGGATATATGTGTGTGGTCAATTTTCGAGTCTTCTTTCGAAAACTGCAGCCAATATTTTCGATTGTTTCTTAGAGAGACCACGGAGAAAGACTTGAATTGCTATCAAGTTTTCTCATCCGAGACTTTGTTGTATCCTGGAGGATTTTTGCCGGTGACCATTAGCAACGTTGTGGGGCAAATAAATCCTTAAAGAAAGTGATATCACGCCTCAAAGTCCGAGTTGTTTTACTCGATCCGATTTCATTGTTCTACCCAATTTCGAAGCCATATTTTTTCAACAATTTTAAGGATTTATTTTGCTACAATGGAGTCGGAGACAATCAAGGTTATGAATCAAGATATGGTCAAACTGGACCGGTTCGATGGGAACAATTTTGCTCGCCGGAGGGACAAGATGATGTTCCTACTCACCGCTCCGAAGATTTCCTACATCTGGATCCTAACTTGGCGCCTATAGAAGATCCACGAGCCTACACTGTCGAGGAGGACAGCCAAGTGCGGAAGTCATCGAGAGGGTCAATAAGGAAAAGAAGAAACGTGCGGAGGATGAACTACTTTGTCGAGGACACATTCTGAACACACTCTCCGATCGTACGTATGACTTATTCACTTTGAAATGAAGTCGGCCGAGAAATCTGGAATGCACTGGAATTCAAGTACAAAGCGGAGGAGCAAGGTACCAACAAATATCTAATCGCAAAGTATTTTGATTTCAAGTTTATTGATACTAAACCCTTGCTGGAACAAGTCCATGAATTGCAAGTGATTGTGAATAAGATTCGTGCCCTCAAGATTGAAATTCCAGAAGCTTTTCAAGTTGGAGCAATTATTGCAAAATTGCCTCCAAGTTGGAAAGACTATGGAAAAAGGCTGATTCACAAGTCGGAGGATTTTACCTTGGAGCAAATACAAAAACATCTTCGCATTGAGGAAGAGTCACGTTTACGTGATAATTCTGTTTTGTATAATTCCAAAGTGAATGCTGTGGATAAAAAACGGAAACTCGGCCAGAACTTCAAAGTAAAAAGCGAGGGGCATAGATTCAAAAGAACACAAAAGAAGAAAAAAGGTTGCTGTTTTGTTTGTGGCAAACAGGGACACTACGCCAAGGATTGCATTCACCGCAAGAGCTTTGCAAAGGACAAGAACATTCCTGGGGTGAAAGCAGATGCAAATCTGGTTGAAGAAAATTATGTAGCCATGATTTCAAACATGTTTTCGAACATGGAAATTTCTGAAATCAATAATGCGATGGCTATGGTTTCTGAAATTAATTCTACCACTGTCCAATCCGGTTGGTGGATAGATTCTGAGCAACAGTTCATGTGTGCAAGGACAAGTACATGTTTAAGCAATTTGAAGAGATTGTTGACTCAGATGTTCAAGAGGTCCTGATGGCGAATAATACTCTTGCAAAGGTTTGGAAGAGGCACGGTGGAGATAGACTTCACTTACGGAAAGAAGATAACTCTTCTTAATGTGTTATTTATACCCGAAATTAGGAAGAACCTAGTTTCTATTGATTTACTTTGTAAGAGGGGGTTTCGGGTTTTGTTTGAATCCGACAAGGTTATCCTGTCGAAAAATGGGCTGTTTGTTGGGAAGGGTTATGCCAATGATGGCATGTATCAACTGAGTATCAATAATAATATTTCTAGTTCTGCTTATATTGTCGAGTCTTCAATCTTATGGCATAGTAGGTTGGCACATATAAATATTCGTTATTTGAAGAATATGAGAAAATTAGACTTGATAAATTTTAATGGCGAACTTGATAAATGTGAGATATGTGCTAAGTCAAAACTTACTAAGAAGCCATTTCCTAGTGTTAAAAGAAATTCGAATTTGTTGGATTTGGTTCATAGTGATATATGTGAATTTAATGGTATGCTAACACGTGGAGGTAAAAGGTATTTTATTACCTTTGTGGATGATTGTAGTAGGTTCTTATATGTTTATCTCATGAGATCGAAAGATGAAGCATTTACCATGTTTAAGAAATATAAGGCTGAAGTAGAGAATCAATTAGAAAAGAAAATTAAAGTTCTACGATCGGATAGAGGTGGAGAATATTTCTTAAATGAATTCTCTTCATTTTGTGAAGAACATGGTATCATTCATCAAGCTTCAGCACCATATACTCCACAACAAAATGGTTTAGCTGAAAGGAAAAATCGGTCTCTTGGAGAAATGGTTAATTGTATGCTTTCAAATTCAAAGCTACCAATTAATCTTTGGGGAGAAGCATTACTTACTGCATGTTATATTCATAATAGAATACCCTCCAAGAAAGATGACATAACCCCTTATGAAATATGGAAAAGTAGAAAGCCAAATTTGTCATATCTTAAAGTGTGGGGTGTTTAGCATACTACCGAGTTCCGGATCCTAAGAGAACAAAGCTTGGTCCTAGAGCTATCAAAAGTGTTTTCGTTGGGTATGCTGAAAATAGTAAAGCTTATAGGCTTCTTGACTTAGAGTCCAATGTCATAGTAGAATCGAGAGACGTTGAATTCTTTGAAAATAAATGTTTTACAAGTTCTGAAATTATTGAAAATAATTCAAGATCTGTGGAAATTCAAAGTGATTTTCAAGAGAAGGAAACGAATGATTCTAAAGACATGATTGAACAAAGGAGAAGTACTAGAGCTAGGAAAATAAAAGACTTAGGTCCTGATTTTATTACTCATGTTTTTCTAGTTGAAGGAGATGGAGATAATAATGTGGTAAATAAATACCCTTTAGTGTTAAATTTAGAAGATGATCCTGGAAGCTTTGTTGATGCTATGTCTTCTAGAGATGCTTCTTTTGGAAAGAAGCTGTGAATGATGAAATGGATTCAATTATGTCCAATAATACTTGGGTATTAGTAGATTTACCGAAAGGATCAAAACCTATTGGATGCAAATGGGTCTTTAGAAGAAAATATCATTCGATGGTTCTATTCAAGCTTTTAAAGCTAGGCTTGTAGTTAAGGGATATAGACAAAAAGAAGGAATAGATTATTTTGATACATATGCTCCTGTTGCACGTATAACTTCTATTCGAGTTCTTTTTGCTCTAGCTTCCATTTATGATCTTTGTGTTCATCAAATGGATGTTAAAACTGCTTTCTTAAATGGAGACTTAAATGAGGAGATTTACATGGAACAACCGGAGGGTTTTGTTCTTCCTGGAAATGAAGGAAAAGTATGTAAATTAATTAAGTCTCTTTATGGACTTAAGCAAGCTCCTAAGCAGTGGCATGAAAAGTTTAATTCGGTCATATTGTCAAATGGTTTCATCAATAGTAGTGCTGATAGGTGTATATACTCTAAATTCACTAAAGACTATGGTGTCTTAGTGTGCTTGTATGTTGATGATATGCTTATCTTTGGAAATAATATGACTGGAGTTAATGAGACTAAGAAGTATCTAACTTCCATGTTTAAAATGAAGGATTTGGCTGAAGTAGATACTATCTTAGGTATTAAAGTTAAGAAAAATAGTGGGGGCTATTCTTTAAGCCAATGTAGTTATGTTGAGAAATTGTTAAATAAATTTCAACATCTTGGTTTTAAAGAAATAAGTACTCCATTTGATTCTAGTATTAAATTAAATTATAATACTGGTAGAGCGGTGGCACAACTAGAATATGCAAGTGCTATAGGGTCTTTAATGTATGCGATGCATTGTACTAGACCCGATATTGCTTATTCTGTATGCAAGTTGAGTAGGTATACTAGTAATCCAAGTACTGAACATTGGAGAGCTATTACTAGAATTTTTTGTTATCTTAAGAGAACTAAAAATTTAGGATTGTTCTATAATAATTATACGGCTGTATTAGAAGGATAATCGATGCTAGTTGGATTACAAGTGTGGGAGATGAGCGTTCCACTTCTAGATGGATCTTCACACTAGCTGGAGGTGCTGTATCTTGGGCGAGCAAGAAACAGACATGTATAACTCACTCAACAATGGAATCTGAATTTATTGCTTTGGCGGCAACTGGGAAAGAGGCTGAATGGATTAGAAATTTGTTATTGGATATCAAATTATGGCCTAGTCCTATGCCTCCTATCTCTATCCACTGTGATAGTCAGGCCACTTTGGCAAGAGCCTATAGTAGTACCTATAATGGTAAGTCTAGACACATTAGTCTAAGACATGAATATGTGAGACAATTGATTAAAGATGGTACCATAACAATTGTCTATGTGAGGTCAAGTAAAAATCTTGCCGATCCTTTGACAAAGGCTTTACCAAGACATATGGTAATAACGACCTCACAAGAAATGGGGCTGAAACCCTTTAATTGAAATCACCAATAATAGTAACCCGACCTTTTCTAGAACATCACTAGTTACAAGGTTTAATGGGTAAGAACAAGTTATTGAATGTGATTGTTTGATACGACGTAGCCCGATATGAGAAGTCGGTATCGTCATTACGTTTTGTAGGCTGAATTGAATTCTTAATGAAGTATGATACAAGTTTGTAGTGTGTTGATAGTAACGAAACACATGGTAGATACTTCACCTATATGAGCTTAGAAGTGGTGCCGCTTCTTACGAAAGTTAGGGTTGCTTTCTAGAGAGCTCATGAAACGGGATCAAGCACAAGGCCATAATAGTGCGGAGTAATATAGAAATTCTCGCTGAAACAAGAGGTTAGTATATGTGTGGTATGTCCGGTTCTATTACATAAAAGTACAAGTTTAAAGCCGAGCTACTTGTCACTTTGATAGAGCTTTGATATACTTGCACTAAGTAAAGGTTTAACTCGAAAGAGACCTTTATGTATGTATATTAATCTTACTGAAACTTTGGCTGTATGGTTTTTAAATTTTTTTTTAATCTTTGTTTTACAAACAAAGTGGGGGATTGTTGGAATTTTGTTTGTTAAAACAAAAAAAGAATGCTTTTTACTTTGTCCCACATAGAAAAGGTGGGAGCAAGTGGGTCAGTTTAAAAATGCAGGATTTCCCTTTTGTGTTTAAAGGAATGATTGGGTGGGGCTAGACCCCACCATACCCGCGTCTTGGTGTGCGATTTTGGCGCGATTATTTGGCGCACTTAGCACTTTGCACGCCTGCGCGCCCGCGGTTTAATTAGCATTAATCCCTTGCTATTTATTTATTTTTATTTTTTATTTATTTTAATTCAAATGTTGCCTTTTAATTTGAGAATTTTCGGAAATGAAATATAAATTAAAATTCGAAATTCTCTTAAAATAAATAAATAAATAAATAAATAAATAAATTCCGAGTTTCGTTTGTGTCTTTTCAAGACAACCTTTGGAAAATTACTCATTCGGTTTTATTTTCCCGAAGGGTTGCAATTGTTCATTTTTCGACTTCTTCCGAAGAGTTGCGTTTGTTTATCCGAACAATTTTTCTAAAGGACGTGTTTGTTCATTTCTTTCACGAAGAGTTGCGAGACTATTTCGTATATATATACTCGTCATTTTTCGGATATATGTGTGTGGTCAATTTTCGAGTCTTCTTTCAGAAAACTGCAGCCAATATTTTCGATTGTTTCTTAGAGAGACCCTGGAGAAAGACTTGAATTGCTATCAAGTTTTCTCATCCGAGACTTTGTTGTATCCTGGAGGATTTTTGCCGGTGACCATTAGCAACGTTGTGGGGCAAATAAATCCTTAAAGAAAGTGATATCACGCCTCAAAGTCCGAGTTGTTTTACTCGATCCGATTTCATTGTTCTACCCAATTTCGAAGCCATATTTTTTCAACACTCTTGCTGCATCTGTCTATGTGTTGCTGCTATGTTTCTCTTTCCTTTTCCAGCTCTATTTTTTGCAAGTTCTTCAGCGAAAGCGAGCCGGAGGAGGGAAAGACTGTGCGCGGGGGAGAGAAAAAGGAGGAGGGGGCGGGTCAAGCCAAGGCTAGATCCGGCCCGACCCGACCCGACCCTTAATTAACTTAATTTTAATTTTAATTTTTTTTTTTGAATTTTTTTTTTTATTTTCCTTTTTTGCAAAAAAATAGGTGTCAACAGGAGGTGACAAGTTGTTTGTTGTATGGAAGAAAAAGAAAATCACGTGGAACTTTATGTTCGTCAAACTGATCATGATAATGTAAAGAAAATATTACCTTGCTAGTGAGATAAAATTCAAGTTCGATTATAGATGAGACCTTTAATATTACAAATCTCGCTCCTTGACAATTCTTTGCTCTCTATGCTCTAAGGTTAATCCTAAAATATACAAACTTACTATCGCGCGCCTTGTGCTAATCTCACATATGCTCTTGCTTCCAAACAGATTTGCTTGACCCAGAATAGGGACATCCAACCTCCACAACCAAACACGAGATAAAAGGTAGAAGCATCTGTCTGCTTCTTTTTTTAATCAAATTATACGAATTTTAATCAATGCAATCAGTATTTAAAGCTGTTAATTTAAAATCACTTTATTTAAGGAAAACAAATTAAAATGATGTATTAATTATTGCATACACATACGTATTCAAATTGAATGAAGTTGATATTAGGTACTATTACGTATAAGCCTAATTAACTTCCCTTAGTATATATTATGAAACACGATGGGTTCATCTATGTGGTGAAATATTTTTTTTCTATCATATACCTTTGATTCAATTACATTAAGGAAAGCCATATTCGAACATTAAAAAGAAGAAGGAAAATGACAAATTATATATTTTTTTAACCAAATCGAAACATAATCTTTTCTAGTTTAATTATTTCATAGCAAAGCTGAGAACAGTGCCGAATGCCCACAAGGAATGTCGTAATTTGATTTGTAAAGCTTAAAGGGACTTACAAATTAATCCCGATATTGATTTAATATCCTCGTATAAAATTAACTAATCCAGCTATAAACTAATTGTGTTACTTCTCAAACTAATTGAACTTATTTACTCAGTGTATTTTTTTTTTCCATTGGACTAAATCAGATTTACTTGAGGAAAATCAATTTCACTTCAGCTAGCTCTGGAATATTCAAAATCAATTTCACTTTAGCTAGCTCTGGTATATTTATCAATAAAATGTATATTTGGAGTGGGATTGTTCCAATTACTCTTATTGTTTAAGGAAGAGGAAATGAGGTAAAATCAAGAAATCATTCACAAATCCTTAATTATCAAATTCAGTCCAGATATAAATCAGTTTTTGTAATCAAAGATGGACGTTGCCTGACTAATATTGTCAGGGGAATCCGCCCATGATCTACAATAAATAACCCGATAATTATAATCCACGGAAAAATCAGTAGTAATAAATGGAGAAAGAAGCAGACATTCATCGCATGCACTGTGGAGCCAGCAAAAAACAGCCCCTGCTCATGACGTTAACCAAGCAGTCAAAGGTAAATGGATCCAATGGCTGTTCTCACACCACGAGAAACGGTAACCCCTCCGTCTCGTTTTCCGTTATTTCCCCCGCCGAAAGATGCATCCCACGAGGGTCGGTCCCCGGTCAAAGGACGCATATGCCCCTTGGCTTACCCACTAATTCTCTACTTGTGTACAATTGCACCGATAAATCATTGATTAGGTGCATGATATCTCTTTAATTCAACCAAAGAGTGACATCACCTCCATATCGCAACCAAATTCAAAGAACATGAGACTTGGCCATTAATAAAGTGTTTATATCGAAACTCGATATCTGTTCGATCTATGAATGTCATCTTTTCCTTTTCTCAATTATATACATCCGGATTGATTCGTTCTTATAAAGCGAAAAATATAAAAAAACACACGTCACTTTTAAATCAATGATAATTTACTTGCCTCTTTTTTTTTTTTTTTTTTTTGGTGAATACCCTTTATAGACTTCAAGCAAAACATAAAATGTTTTTTAAAAAAATAAATCAAATCGCTCCTTTCTTGTAAATTATTTTAGTATCCATAGCTTAGGGGGGGTTTGGTTTTTCATTGGTTTTAAGCGTTTTAGAGGTGTGAAAAATTTAGGATTCCGCGCTTGGACAATTCTGCTTTTTACAGAAAACGACACTTTAATAAATAAAGATGCACCGATAATTGATGTGAAGGAAGCAAAGCCTTTAAAAACAAAAACTGGTGTGTTTGTATTTAATGTTCCTAAAAAGTGGAGATGTTATTTGGTCGTCGTCGAATGTTCTTTAACACGCGATGGCAAATTCGGGGACGGCGATCTCCACGACGACATCTCCCACCGCGTCTGGGCTTGGCGATGCGTGGGGCCCACCTGCGTTCTGGACCCCACTCACGTACACGTGCAACGCCTTCTGTCCTCCTTCATGCGCGGACACGTGGCGCCACCGCCGCCCGCCAGCTCCATCGTATCTGAACGACGACGCTTCCATCCATGCATCAATGACCAACGCCCACAAGGAAGGGACCGTCTCCCTCACCAAAATCAAAATGAAATTGAAATATAATAAAAAAAAAATTTTAAAAATCGCCATATATAAAGAAAATGGCGACAGTAGGGAATGAAGGACAAAAAAAAAAATCAGAAAAATAATTAAAAATATAAAATAGTTTATGTTAGTGCCAGTGGTGCCTTGTAGAATAGCTGACGACCATGACTAATGATTTCCGACGAAAAATTGGATACAATTACAATAATTTTATGATTTTTGTACTTATTTGATTCATATGAATGTGATCTTTATCTATTTACAAATTTTGTCATTTATTAAATGCTTAATGTCACGTAAAATTTCATAAAAATAAAAATAAAAATTGACTACTAAAAACCTCAAATCGACGTTTGTGACTAATTTATCTATCGTTGGTTTTCGTTAAATTTTATCATCAATTTTGGATAACATTTGGTAATTGACAAATATATCAATTTAGAGTCTTACACTCCATTTATCATAAGTATACTAGTTTATGATTTTTCATAATATTAATTCAATCTAATAGTAACTAATTGGTAGTAAATTTATCATAAATATATTAGTTTGGGATTTTTGATGGTATGCCGAATTAATTTTTTATGATATTATTCCTTCATTAAATGTGTCGTGTTTGCCAATCAAGCAACCAATGGAGGCAAAACTTGGGGGTTTTCCCTTCTGAATAATTTATAGATTCAACGCCGGCTTCGTCGAACCTCGACCTAAATATATTTGAAAAAGGCCATTTAGTTAGAATCGCCACTCAATATATTTATTAATGTATTGCTATAAAAATTCACTTTATATTTAAAAAAAATTGAAAAAAGGTAAAAAAAAAAAAAAAGTGAAAAAGGAGAGAGCGTGATAAGTATACCGTGACACGCTATAACAATAATTGCTACGTCCCCGCACTCGTCTGTTCGTACGCTGTTTCCATATTCACCTTTTGTAGCTCCTCCAATTCAATTGGTTTTTATGTTATCATTATCTTTTGGAAAATAACACCATCTAAAAACCATAAGATGACACAAATGTCCTAAATCTTTTACAATCAAACCCCTTGAATTTTTATCACAGCAATACAAATTTTTAAAGATTTTGGCAACACCAAAAAAGCGAAAAATTATCTAATCTGTCACAAACTTAATTGATACAGATATCAAGTCCTAAACATTCAAATTTTATTGATTTAATCCTCAAACTTCGCACAAAACTTATAAATAGTCATTTCTAGTCAATCTGCATTAGAAATCATTTACACGGTAGCATGTCACGGAAGATTATCCATACACATATTAAATTAAATATATAACACATTAAATTTCACACGTGGACATGTGTTTTTCTTTTCTCTCTCTCTTTTCTCTAAACAATAAAAGGACCCACTGGAAAATGCAGACGCATTTCTTCTCTTCGCTCGAGATCTGATTTGTTGCCCCATCACTTAAGAACGCAACCTTTTCATCCTCTCTCTCGCCCTCGGTGATACCCTCTTATTAATTCCACGGAACCAACCCCTAGGGATCCACATCCAGTCAGAGCATGGAGACAGACAGATTGGGGGCAGTGATTTTCGAGGTTGCAAGGAGGGGCTCCATCACGACCGTCGAAAGTGAACCGGCGGGTGGAGGGGCGCTGCCACGTGGCCTTGCTTTCCCCTCGTCGCGTGCCCTAAGTCTGTCCTATCCCATCAACATGAAGACTTAATGAAAGGAAGAGGTCAAGGCGCGGGGAGAAGAACGGGAAGGTACAATTTTTTCGGTACTTTCTCGTGTGTAGAGGGAACGGACCGATAAGATAGCGCTAGAAGACCCTAAAAACTGCTCGTTTCAACCAAATGGAATTCGAAAAAAAAAAAAAAAAACCAAATGGAAAATTTTCTGACCCCATCTAAAAAAAAATACAATAATCACTCATATAAAAAATAAATTATTTATAAGGCAAGAGCCATGGTAACGTGAATAGATATTTAGAAGTCAACTACGATTAACCATCATATAAGTGATCATTAAGCGAATTAGATTGGATCTTATAATTGCGCTTAATTCCTTGGTCTAACTTGTGGAAAATGATACTTAAAAGACAAGGTGAAAGTACTTACAGAGCGGGCTTTATGGATCAAATCAGTAATTAAATTGAGGCAATAAAAAATGCCCTGATAATGTCTAAATCTCATTAAAGCAATTAGACAACAAAATCTATTCGTAAATAGCCACCGGATATTGTAAAGTCTAAAAGGATAGGATGGAGATGGTGGCCGGCACATGGTGGATTTGGGGTTGCGATGTTCATGGTGATAATACTCTTGATGGTTCTCGAAGACACACGGCAGTGGCAAGGACAATAATTTGACGAGTCAAAACCAGGTGTCCTGAAAAGAGAGAGAGAGAGAGAGAGAGAGGGAGATAGTCCCCCTTTTGTTTGTAGCGGGTCTGCTTTTTTAGGTGGACAATGGCTAGAGCTTCTCCAAGCTGATCACTCTTGCATTTTTAAAATAGTAATTAATAGTGAAGAAGTGACATTTATGACAAATACTAATTAAGAGAAACGGTAATCAGACTTGCATTGCCCGTAAGGTTAACTAAAATAACTTTTTTTCTTTTAAGGTCCGTTTGTTAAAAATAAAGTTGTTATCTGGAAATTTTTTTTTCATTTTTTCGATATTTAAGTTACGGAAGACTGATTTATCAATGGTAAATATTTTTCATGGACTGAAAAAAAAATCAAGCCTATATTAATAATAAAAAAATTTCATTTCTAGTAAGAAGAATATCATCTTTCCTAAATCACCATATAAAAATAATTGCCATGAAAAATATTTTCATTTATTATAAAATTTTCAATAAAAAAATGGGGAAAATTTCATGAAAAAGGAAAATACTTTCTGAGAAATTAATTTTAAAAATTATTATTTTTCCTTTGTTTGGTCGTATGTGAATAAAAATGTTTTCTGAATTTAGATTTCATTTGAAAAATGATTTCAATCTTGTGTGCCACCCCTTGTCGCCTGCCCACCTGTCACCCACCTGTTCGCTTGCCAGCTTGCTCGCCATCCTCCTAGCGCTACCTGCTTGTCGCACGCCACCTGCCCGTTTGCGTGCACTCGCCAGGTACTGACTGACTCAGTGTGTAGGATTAGGGGATTGGGCTCGTCTCGTGCACTTCACAAATTTGAACGAGACCAAATTAAACCTCCTTTCTTATTTATTTTATCATTATTATTTAATTATTTAATTCTTATATTTGTTGATTTTCTCTTTTATTTATTTATCTGTCTTCTTTTTTTGTTTCCTTTCGTAATGTTTATTTTCATTAAATTGTATGCCCAACTTGTCAACTAAACTTCAGTTGTCAAAAATTATAAACGAACTGAAAATTATACTAGAGAGAACTTTTTCCAATTAATGCATACTTTGAAAATTTCTACAAGCAATAATGTTTGAAACTTTTGCATATGCGTGCATCAGATGCAATCGAACTAGTTTGTATCGATCGGTTCAAGGCCTATTCTAGAGAGAAGTGGTTTGATTATGGGTTTTGTGAACCTAGAATAGTTTCCAAGCCTTTCCGACAAAAAGTACCTTTGAATCAATGGAGAATTGAACATTTTCAACACAAAGAAATGCCACCATAACCATTTAATTAACAAAGTTTTTGAAGTGATATGCCAATTTATATGCTTGAATATTGAAATACTCCACTCGTCATCATTATGTAACACGACATGTCCACAAGTACCCTCTTCCTCCGACACATACTCTCTAGGTACATGGGGAACAATGATATTTCGGAGACTTTGCCTTATGCCAAATTCAACACCCTGCATTTTTTTTCTTTGTCCAAACAATATTAACAAGTTTTCGTTTTGAAAACTAACGTAGTCTCTTTACTCACATGACTTCTATGCATTTACAATACGTCAAACTTGTTATTGATTGGCAGTATATTTACAATTTTTGGTAATATTGATGAAAGAGGTGTAATTAGATAATTTAAATTTTCATTTATTTAAGGAGGCAGGTTCTAGGAGAATGTCGCAATGCAAGTAAAATCCAAAAAATTCACATTAAAAGGGATAAATTGTTGTCAGGCAATTTATTAGACAGACAATTTTCTATCCTTCATTTAAATGGGGAAAAAGTTAATCACGTGGTGGATTTTTATTGGGTGGAACTCAAGATCACAATCCCAAAATTGGCCCTCCGATGCCGTGGAGTTTCGGCAGCGGATTAAGGGAGGCCTGCGCTCCCCAGTACCCTACCCAGTCCCACAACAGCAGCATCCCTACAGCACGCGCCGTTTTAGCACCCGATGACGTCAGCGAAACCGCGCTTTTGGCATCCCGCCCCTCGTCCAATGGAACAAAAGCTCACATAATTAGGACAGCATCTATTATTTTCCCTGTACCATTAGTAATGCGACATTCGTTGATTCCACCCAAGGTGAAGAGCAGGATATGTTTTGCCAAGAGGTCGATTCATGTTAATAAACATTTAATGGATCAATGACTATCCAGAAACCTTAATTTACGGCGAGTTTGATAATGCTTCAATTTCTCAATTTATTTATTTTCCCCAAAATAGAAATATAACAAAAATTCATTTTTTTAATTTTTCTGTTTTTGGAAATAGATTTGGAACAGAAAAATAAATAAATTTTTTTATTCTCGAAAACAAAAATAAAATTAAAATTAATTTCTCATCCCTTTACCTCGTGCGTCTCAATCTCGTGAAATTTCACTGTCTCAAGAAAGTTGTCCTCCTCCTTCTTGCAACATCTTTCTCTCTCTCCTCCTTTGTTGCTGATCTCAATCGACAAATATTGCAAATAAAATGGCAAAACATCTCAATATGCCTAAGATTCCATAATTTTGTATTTTTGACTTTGTTGACACCAAAATTTTTGCCCAAAAATATTTCATGTCAAATTCCTGCATATAGATTATCTAGGTGTTTAATATAGTATTTTAAATGGAAGATGTTTTTCATTTAAAAAATTTAAAAAAAAAAAAAAATAAAAGTATATAAAAAAAAGATTTAAAAAAAGAAAAAAAAAAAGGTTGGGGCCAATGATCTAAATGTGACTAGCCAAGCCCAGGAGGTCAGATTGGAATTCAAATGGCAAATTGGGGCCAAAATGTAATTTCTAAAAGTTGAGGGACCAATTCGCAAATTTTGCAAAATTTGTGCCCGAGCCCGTAAATCATCTTGGTCACCAATTAAGTTGAAATTGAATTTGGGCCAAGTTGAATCAATCAAATCGAGCCAAAAAGACCAAATTTGTATTGAATTTGGTATTTTCGGATAAGAAAATGACCAATTTTGAGAGACTTTATTGCAAAATTGGGTGAGCACAATTGCAAAATATGGTTGAGATCTTAAACTAATACACATGTACTCGCTAATTGATCAAAATTGCAGCAAAATTGATTAATTAAAGCACTCAAACGAGTTACCAAAACCTAGCTCACAGTTAAGTCTTAAGTCGGAGCTGCTAAGTAGGCATATTGGTGGCCCCACCATATCCCACTCAGCCGCCTATCCAGCCCGATCTCTGCACGTAATGGAAGACCATTATTGGTATTGCAAGTGGACAAACATTGGTCAGGGATAAGCTGCTGAAGGTACGAGAAAATCACCAAATCCACACACTCAACAGCTACAAAAGTTCAAAAAATTGGCTAAGTCAGAAGAGTAGGTGAACCAGCTCAGTTGGCAGGCTTGATAGGTGGACAAAAGACCGACCAAAAATCCCTTAATTGATGGGATAAGATCACTGAAGCAAGTTCTTTCAAAGGATGAGAGAGAGGAGACGAGAGGGAGGGGAGAGAGCTCACGATCGTCCCCCAAAGAGGCCCTCAGAAGCAACTCCAGAAAAGCAAACCCAGAAATTCCAGATCAACCTCCAGAGAGAAAATGGAAATTTTCGCGAACTTTGAGCCAAAATTAGCTAAAACCTTCAACTAGAGAGTGAAACTTCACTCCAATATCTTTCCATCCATATGCCACATGTCCAAAATGGAGTTCGGGAAGGTCTCCTAAAGCCCCCCGAAACAGTACCCTTCTGGCGGGTCAAGAAAGTCCGAAAAATTTTCTAGGTGTTGAGCCCGGTTGGTCATGGGTGAGGGAAGGCGAGTTCTTTTGAGAAAATTGAGAGATAAATGAGGAAAATATTGACTTTTATCCCAAACTAGAATACATATAGTTTTTTTTGGTGTTAAGTTTTCCAAAAAACGAGGTCCTAAAGTCTAGTTTTAGAGGTCAACAAAAATCTTAGTTGTCAGTTTTTCTCTACATATCTCATTTTTCAGTTTGAAGGAACCAACTTCCATGTGCTTCCAGAGGACAATTTCTCAGTTTCCCTGGCCAAGAGTCATTTGCAAAATAAACTAGGAAGCAAGGTAAGCATCCTAGATGTATTTATAATCGAGTTTGAGCATGTTTCAACCATAAAAAATAAAGAGGAAGACTAGTCCGGAGAACTGATTTTCGAGGTTGAAATATTTCTAAGTGTCTAAAGCCTCTCCAATACCCCTACATGCTCGACTTGTTCCTCCCCCTTTGCATGCGTTTTTTGTCGTTGTCACTTTGATGAATGTTATATGGGAGTATAAATAATGCATAGGACAACTCGGTTTAGTCTTTAAATCTCCTTGTGAACCATGAAACCGTCCATAATATGAGCCAAAAACCAAGCCACTCCACATTGAGACATGGTTGGCCAGCATAGATCATGCATGTACGCTTCTTGGAGAGTTCGTTTTGATGCGTCCGGTTAATCGTTTTCAGTGATGTTTGTTGCATTTGAAAGTAAATGTTACCTATTTTCATCCGGATGGAGTAATATTTCATATAGATGTTGCATGTGATGGTTGTCGGGGCTTCAATCTGGGCATTTGACATGGCTGTTTGACTTGGGTTCAACACCAGATTTGCAAAACGGCTCCAACCTGCATATTAGAGGCCGTTTACAGTTTGGTTCTTGCGTGTTCTAAGCTGTGATTTCTCACTAAACCCGTTATTTACATGTAATAGTATATCCTTGATACTTTGCTTTCATATGAGATTGCTTATGGGTCGAGATTGAAGGCCACAAACATGGCCCGAGGAAACCGTTTTGAGGTGATTTGATGCAAGCCAAGTATTCGACAAAATGTTGGAACCAAATTTCGATCTTGAAATGGTCGATTTGAGCTTGATTATTATGATATTCATGTGATGTGTTACTCCATGTTAGCATAGATCGGTTTAAGGAATTATTATTAATATTTAAAAAATAATAATTAAAAAAAAAAAAAGAAAAATTTGAAAGTTTCAAAAATATCAAAAAAATGTTAGATAACATCAAATTAGGATAGAAATGACATATATGAAATTTTCCTAATTTTAAAAGGTCATTTTCTAATTTAATGCTATTTTGGCATTTTATAACCATTTTTGTAAAAATCCATTTTGCGTAGATTAAAACTATTTAAAGTAATTTCATGCATATTTGAATTCTCATTTCGCTCATGAGGGTCTTGTCCCGGGCGTGATAACAAGGCCATGTAATATTATTTGCCCGACTTATATCGGGTTTTCCTCTTTCGCATTTATTTTCAAGTCATTTCAATTTATTGGATGTTTACTTACGCACCGTTTTTCATTAATTTGAGTGTTAATTTCTCTTCTAAATTATGTTAGGATTAGTCTAGACATTAAGGAAAACAAACCTACAAAAACATTTGCATGGACGCTTAGTGATTTTATAAGGATTATAATTGGTAATTAAGATTGTGTGGCCATTTAGATAAATAACCTTTCAAGTTAGTGGTACCGCAAGGGCGCTAATAGAAACATTGGCGTAAACAAGTCCCCGGTCCTAGAAATCTCTGGTTGCGTAGGAATCGAGACAACACTCCCGCGTCTTGATTGGTTTCTAACCAACCCCAATAGGCTAGTGGCGACTCCTAAAAATACATAGGTTGTTAAGAATTGAAATTCAAAATCCAATGTCGCGCGAGGTATGGGCTTGGGAGAGCCTGCGCCTAATTTAGGGCCGTTGATCCGCCTCTTTAGGCAAATACCCCTAAACCATTCTTTCTTTTCCCCTGGACGAAAAAAAGAGGTCGCGACAGACTTTTGTAATGTTGTTTATTAGTACTTGGAAACATTTCCATTAATCATATTAAGATCATCCAATTCTATATCATTATATATTCTGATTCTATTTATTAGGTCATGCCATGCTCTAATAATTAGCCAATGACAGTATTTTCTTGAATTTAAAAAGCATGAGTTTATGATTCCAATTCCACCTTCCTCTTTCAAGAACTTTATATAATCAACTATAATTGACTTTTTATAAATTAAATGGAAAATTGGGAATAGAAATTTTTAAGGTCATACTAGACACACTTTTGTTCTTTTTCTGTTTTAGAAATAGAAAATTTATACAGTTAGCAAATGCAATCTTTTGCTTAAAAACTCGTTTGGAGAGTAGAAATAGAAAAATTGTTTCTAAACAAAAACTATTTCGAGAATAGAAACGTTACCATATTTTGGTCTTCTTGGTGAATTCTGAGCTTGTGGTGGTAGCCAAGGTTATTTATAGAGATGAGCAAGTAAAGATATAAGATGGCTTTGCGAACACGTAGAAGAAGCCAAAATTTCAAGCCCAGATTGCTTAGCTCAACTCATAACACAATCTGCGACAGTTCCTTACTCACAAGGAATGGAGTTCTTTCAATTTTAGATGAACAATAGTTAATTTATATAGCACAAATGATAGTTTTGTATTATCATGGAACTTCGGGGGCAGACAATTACTTTCATGAATATACACCATCATTCTTCGTCGGTAGTCGATGTAATATCGATATGAAAAAGACTAATCACATGCTTCTTGCTAACCTTCCTAGAACTCTTCCTCATGCAAGTCGCATAGATGTCCAGCCTTACTATTTGTTTCATTGATGGCACAAATGTTTCTTCAGACGAGCACCAAAACTATGTTCAGGTTCACTTGGATTTCGACTCCGCTCATTCAAACTCGTCCAAACTCGAACTTGCTTAGGAAAAAATGTACCAAGTCCCTCATGTGATGTCGGGCTTGGGCAAGGTTTACAGGCCTCACGTTGGGTTTTACCCTGCCTCACCATTGAGCCTAATATCTCTAACCTATGCTTCGCCCTTTCATTGATTTGGTCTAGTATAGTCTATACAGAAAAAAAATGGCTCTAGTTAAGACCTTGATAATTGATTCATACTGCTCTGATTTTGTTCATATGCAAGTATAAGCAGTGATCATTTGTAGTCTGGGGTGGAGATTGGCCCCTAAAGATATCTTTTATGTGCTTTTAGTGAAGTTGCACCAAACTGGACCGATCTCATGTAGATCAGAGAAAAAACATGCAACCGAAGCTTCAAAACTGACCTCTCCTCATAAGCGCATGAAACTTTTCTTTGGACAGACAACAAATAAAGAGTGATGATTTCTTAGATAGGACATGATTTCACCAATCTCATTCATAAATATATAGATTCACAGCAGCACATAAGACTAGTTACACCCATCAGGAAAAAAAAGAAAAAGAAATCATGATACCCAACAAGAAAGCACCGATCAAAACATGCACACGTGGAAATTTTGCGACTTTCACTTACAAGATGCCCCTAGTTCTTTACAGTGGTCACATGCTTCGACAGAATCTGCACGACGTCCTGAGAGATTCTTGTGGCCTCCCTCTTCAGGTGTGCAATTTTCGCTTCCATTTCTTGCTCAAGCCGCTTGACATTAGTGCCAGAATCTCCAGTACTCTGCTTGATTGGCACACTGGAAATGGAGACAGACTTATTAATCGGTGCAGACCAGCCTACTCCAAGCAATTATAAAGAGGAGATACTACAAGCTCCTATATTTAAAGATGATAGAATTCGGAAATTATTTCATTCTGCATTACTTTGGTTGTACTGTGCTTCAGCAAAGCTGCAGAGCTTGTGAAAATAAGACTTTATGATGAACATATGCTAATTTGAACAAGTGCAGGACATTAAGACTCCACAAGCATGAGTACACAAGCAGCAGTTCGCTGCTATTATTTGGTTGCGACAGACATTTCTTTATCCTAAATTTTCATGACCCAAGAAAGCAACTTGAAGTTCCCTAAGAGACAACAACACCAAGTGCTTAACAAGTTCTAGTACACAGATTCCAAAAAATCAACCTAGCTATTGCTCTCATCAGTATATATTCTTGCAATCCCATTTTTTATGGATGCATATTTACAGAAGTACCGTAAATCCAGAGTCCTTGTTGCCATAGAGTAGTCATCAGATAGAACCATATGACTGCCATCATAAACTTATCCAGTACAAAGCCTTGCTGAATTTAAAGAAAGCAACCAATAACAATTGAGCTCCACTTTTAAGTATACAGAGCTGCAAACCTTTGTCATTTTAAACTTCCAATTACATGCATTTCTCCTTCACAAATGGAAATACCAAATTAGGATACTAGATGGAATCAGAACAACTATTTTTCCCTGTGTTTAACAAGTAGTTGGTAAGCGTAAATTAAGAACACAAGATAGATTTGAATCCTCACACTATGAAGTCACAAAACTCCATATTTGGGCCACCCCTTGGGATTCCATATTTGGGCCACCACTTGGGATTTGCTCATGTGTCCCCTTGTCCAAGAAGTTAGTGGGGCATGTTATGGCCCAATGATTTACCTACCTATTATAGGCTTCCTATTCATAAAGAAAGGGATTAGATATGTCAATAATTAGTATTGTATCTTGTTAACCATAATATATCTTATCCTATCATCTCCTATAAGGTCCAATCTCAAGATCTTAACAACCATACACAACCTTAGAGTACTAATTCTCTAGAAAGAACAACTAGCACCGAGATCATGCTGGTCAAAACAAAAGTAAATGCACTGGTAGAAGTCTGTGAAAGACAGTAGATCTAACACGCAATGATAGTATGTAGACAAACTTCATTCCAGTAAACGAAAGGAAATACTATGAAACTAGGAAACCAATAAGCAGATTTAGAGACATGTTACCCTCTCTGGCAGCATTGACAAAGTGTTGTGCCTCTTGTTTTGCAGCAAGCAGCAATCGAATATCATTTTGTTGTTGCCTAATGGCTTCCCTGGATGCTGAAGTTTTCACAAAAGGTACGTCAAAAGTAATAACTACAATTTACTTTGAATTAGCACTCACTGTTATTAATAGGATTTTGCTTCTTACTGCAGCAAACTCAGAACTTTAGTAAGCCATTTGAAAAATGAAGTTCAAAGGGTATATGAAGATTCTGGCAAGCACACAGTTTTGGGGTAGACTTAATGAGACAATAGAGATTGAAAAGAACATTGTATCACTTATCAGGAGAATTTGAACTGAGTAAACTCTGAAATGAAATCTTGGAAACTGTTGAGAAAAAAGTACTAGTCACTCTGACTAAGAAGCAAATACAAATAGCAATATTTTAAATTTAGGACACCGG
Source organism: Eucalyptus virginea (assembly GCA_014182375.1). Taxonomy (NCBI): domain Eukaryota; kingdom Viridiplantae; phylum Streptophyta; class Magnoliopsida; order Myrtales; family Myrtaceae; genus Eucalyptus; species Eucalyptus virginea. Next base: position 2,929,649 of record CM024520.1, on the reverse strand, counting down.
AACGAAATAATTACAAGAGAGGCAAAGAATATAATAAAAGGGTTGAGAACAATCCAAGGCATGTGAAAATTGATATAATGACTGGACAATTGTCTCTCCATTCATGAATCTCTTTGATATTGTCTCGCTCAAAACCCAAATCTTTTTTATCATTAAAAAGAGTGGAAAGGGGCGATCAAAACTAGCAATTCCCTAGGATAGATTGTAGGAGCTCCATAGCCATCACAGAATGAGCTTACTGCTCGTTTCGAGCAAGCTTGTCACCATCACCCTAGCATGGTGATAGTGGGAGTAGACTCAAGATTATCCTATGCCACGGCACTACCCAAGCTATGTTATAGACAAACCAAGGCTAGGCGTGTGACCAGGGGACTGGAACCAATGACCAGTAGCCCAGGCAAGGAAAATGTAATTGGTTGGCTAATTTCTAGCACAAAATCATCATTTAATTCCTGTAAATGTCCGCAAGCCACTATATACTGGAATTGCTCATTGATATTGCTAGAATCAAGAATAAAAGACTGCAAACGTCTACGCAATTGCAATGGGATGCATCAACGTGAAAAAGGCCAGGAATTTTTGCTGACACATAACTGAAAAACCTCTAAAGCATTGAGCACCTCCTATGTGACTGAGTACAATTACATATCCCCCCACCATAGAAACCTTGAATAAGCTATAGCGAAAGAACCCAGTTCAGTTACCAACATATTCTGATTAACATTATGCAAAGAGAATTAAAGAATTATTTTTCCAACTAAATAAGAGCAAACCCAATAGATAAATTTAACTCATAACATGGATACTTCGAATGTGAATCATGTGTTCAAGCATGAAATGACCCTGATTCAGAGTTTAACAAAGATCTAAGATTGGACGGTCGATTAACAAACAGACAACAGGAAATAATGATGGGATTGGATACTCCGTCATGCCACCAAAGGCCTAGGTGATCCCGAGGATTCCAATGCCGCTTGCCTTTTTGGGGTCCGTCTGGCTACTGTCCTCGATCACAGTTAGCACTGTGATGTAAAGGAAGAGGAAGGTGGCAATGAACTCAGCGGTGAGCACTTGCCTAGCTCCACTAGGTCTATCAACAACGCCGGTAGCAGGTCGTGGTAGTCCTTGGCCGAGAATGAGCCATGCTCCGCCACTTCCTCCGTGTTGCTTGACGGCAAAACGAGATTTCTTTTTTTTTTTCTGATTGTTGATCCCGTGAAGTGTATTCTACTACAAATTGTACCCTCGAAAAAGCCAATCAACCATCTTTTTGTTGCATTTCGGTTTCCCACACTGACCCTACTAAGAATCTACCAGATCGAATGTCCTCGAGACAGCTTTGCATCAGGAATCCACCTTCTTTTGCCTCAGCTCCTCATCTAATTTAGGATGAAAAGTAGTTGTATTACTGCTCCTTGCTCCAGAATAAAATATAGCATCCAAGTGCAGCTGTTTCTGTTAGAATTTAAATGTGCGCGGAAGCATGGTATAGTTTATATTTGATAGAGAATGGACAAGGATATGATATTTTAAGAAGGTTTATAGGACAAAGATAGTTTCACTAGCTTAAAAAATGATTATACAATAGTTGAAAGAAGTGTTGGTGGGGGAACTACATGATGTGGTTTTTATGGTTAGCTCCCACAAAACATGGAGCACTTGCTCCTTTATATAGCTACCAAAGTCGGTGGAGGAAGTCTCTAGACTTCTCTACAAATAGCTGCTATTATTTTATAGTAATATAAGATGAAACTTCTAGAACACATAAGAGATGGCAACTTGTAGACTCTTCTAGAATTTTTCTTGAATTTTCTAGCTCAAATCTATCTTGAAGTTTCTAGAATTGGATCACAAATTCCAACAGTCTCTATGTCAACCGATCTCACAACTAGGTTTCACAGTAGATCCTCCTAAAAAGCACAAAAAACCACCTTGAGGGGCACAAATAATAGAGATGAACTATCACCCAATTTTATAAAAATGAACAACAAGCAACTTGATAAAGCAACATCTACAATCACATCATCAACATGATTCCCCATATCAATTTTCAATCATCACTGTTGTTCTTGTTCAACAATTTCTACAAAAAATATATATATAGTTGATTTTGAAATGGATTTTCTTCAATTGGAAATTCCTAATAAGAATAATACTAATAAGAATCAGTGACTAAGTTTAGTCTCAATTGGGGAATACTTTGTTTGTTGTAATGCACTCTAAAAAAGAAAAGAGTTTTATTTGCTAAAATATTGATATAATTCCTCATCCTCAAATCCATTCATCCCAAGGGTTAGTGTCTCAAGGAATAAATAACTGTAGGAGTAAAATATTCATATAATTTGAAAAAATCAAGGAGCAAGCCTCGGCCATAAAAAATAAGAAAAAAAATACGTATTTTTGATATTTATCATATTACATAAATGGATTTGCAAATAAACGTGATAAGGTTACACTAATCCATAAATTGTTAACACTTCCATAAAAGCCAAACTAACCAATAAAGAACCTCATATTTTTCCTCTGGCTTGAGTTGTCTTGCAATACCTTCTATAACTTGGCATGTAGCAGTATCTTGACCAACTCCAGCTCCAATAGAAGTAAGCCCAATAGCTAACCTGGTAGCAATAACAAAAGCGGTAGAAATCAATGCATTCGTGGTAAGTTTCTCACAAAAAGAAATGGTTAATGATGCAATCTTCCAATGAATTATGACTTAATTATTCCATCACTAAGATTCATTCGGATGGAGTAACTAACAACTTTGAATTAAAATAATGAAATAATATTATTGAATCATCTTAACTACTTTTATATTTCTTTCTTAGTTCTTATCGATGAGATTTTTGTGAGTTCATCTAACTTATGTTCTTCCATTTCTTTGTTCCAAACTATTGGTCGAATTCTTCATTCTTTTTCTCAATGTCATCTTTTTAGTCATTCAATTCATAGTCACAGATGAAAGGGATAGAGTTTTATTGAAATCCCTATCAAAATTCATAATTCATAGTAGTGTAGAGAAGATTAAATCAGATCTAATTTTAGTTCATATATAAGTAGCAATATCTAATATCACATACACATGGGTTTCTTCCATATTGTAAACCAACAATTTGTATATTTGATTAAATCAGTTTTAGAATTATTTTTTGATTTTTGAAACAAGAACATCCAAGAGTTGGATTCTAGCTATTCCATTATATATACCCGATTTGTATCCATCCATATTGACTAATTCATTTTTCTGAATCGCATCAATTCTACTCTTCCTTTTATTTATCATTATTCTACACATATACGATCTACATGGATAGATTCATTAGATCAAATAACTAAACAACATAGGTAGAAATATTGGTATTTCATTAATGTAAAAGTAAAAGAAAAGGTTCATACCATTTTTTATATTTCTGTATATATTTATAATTATTTTCTTTTTTGTTTCTATATATAATTTATATATGCTTATTATTATTAATATTATTATTGTTACTATTACTATTATTATTATTATTATTATTATTATTATTATTATTATTATTATTATTATTATTATTATTCTTATTCTTATTATTATTTTCCTTATTAAATAAAATAGTAATAGAAAATATTTATTGGGGGTAAGTATTATATAAATTAAATGGGCCAAACAGGAATTTTAGGAAAAAAGATCTTTTAGATCTCTTTCTTTTTCTTTTTCTTTTTTTATAATTCCCTACCTCAAAATATCATAATCTTTTTTTCTATTCCTTAGATCGTATATACCTTATTTGTTTATTTTTATCTTGCCTAAGTAGATTGTCTCGAGTTACACGTACATTACCTTGAGCTAAACTAAAAAATGACTATTTTGAAAACGAGTTAATGGTGACCCTGCATCGATTCACCTATATAAGCTGTGGCTAAATTTGAAAATAAATAGGAGCTTGAATACTTCTCACAAATAATCCAAGGAACATCATAAGTATAGGAACCATTAAACATACTAAAAAAACAAGAACAACAATTATTAATTCATCGATTAATATATTTCTGAAAAATCAAAAACTAAGTGATAAAGGTTTTGTGAAATCTTCTAAGATGTTAATGGGTAAAGGATTGGAGTTGGTTGAATGTATTTATTGAAATAACTTAATCATTTTTTTAGTAAGGCTTGTATAAAAATATGCTACTGACATGAGTAAAGCTAAAGCAATGATAATATTTATATCATTCGTGGGTGCGGCCCCATGAGATAACTCTATGATTTTCCACAGTATAGAGCCTCCGACCAATTCGAAACAAAAATAAATGAAACATAGTTCTAATAAAAGGAACCCATGGACATATTCTTCTCCAATTTGAGTAACATCTCGAATGAATCCAATGACATATTTGAAGAAATTTTGATTGTCATTCAGAATGGTTTGTGGATTCATAACATCTATACTAGTTGAACATAATAAAATGGCAATTACAGCGCAGTAATTAATAAGGACGTGGCCATGGACTTGAAATCCTCCTATTTGCCAATAGAAATGTTGGCCTACTTCCACACTTGATATATCGTATTACCCTTTTAGTGTGTTGGTGGAACATGATAAAACATTCATATTGCTCTCTGATAGAAATAGAACTTTAAAGTTTTGATTCAACAATCTCTTTTTCAACTTGCTTAGTTGAATTCTATTTTGGGTACGACTAATCACATAATATCTGCAGTAATTTGGATCTCTTTTATGCAATTCAAGAGTAGTAACTGATTCTAGAAATTTATGAAGTTCAAAATATAATTATTTATCTTATTATTAATCAAGGATTTTGTATATAGCTAGAACCACCCTCACAAAATGCAAATACTAATTTGTTAAGAATTAATTTGATTGAATCTATGGTGTCATATTTTGGTGTAATTTTTTTTTTTTTTTTGGTTGTATATGTTGGTGTAATTGAAATATCTACAAAATCCAAGTCACAATTTGATTCAATTAAACAAAATGTTGGAATTCCCAAAGTGATATAGTCTCGAAGAGCCATATATTCTTCTTGTTAATCAATGATAACAACAATAGTAGGTAACCATGTCATATATTTAATTTTGCCCACATGTTTGCAAGTGAGATAATTGTCTTTTCAACATAGCTGCATCTCTTTTCGAAAGATGATTGAGTCTCCCCGCTTTTTGTTCCATTCTCAGGTTCTCAAACTTATAAAGTCTCATTTTTGTAGTGGGCCAATTCCTTAACATACTATGGATCCACTTTTTATTAACATAATGACACTAAACCCTTATTGTAGCATATGCTATTGAATCAACTTCTTTATTCTTGGTACCGATAATAAAAAACCGTTTCCCCTACTTGCTATATTAAAAACTAAATCACAACCTTTTGATCAAAGACGAGCAATTTTAGTAAGATTTGTGATAATGCCTTTACGCTTGGTAGAAATATGAGGTGCCATCCTAGGATTCCATTTTCTAATACCATGGCCAAAATGAACTCCTCCTTACATCATCTTTTCCAAATTGATATTTCAATATCTTCTTGTCTTCCCCCCCCTCAACACTTCTATTTTTTTTTTTTTTTTTTTAAAGCAACGAGGTTGCCCTAAACCAAATAATTATTCTGATGGAACCTTTCTTCTACTAGGGATTGGCCATTGATGTCAATACACGATCCAAATCCCTACCCTCTATTCGTCATTATCTTTATTTCGTTTACTACATAATATGACCACGAATAAAGAGTTTTACTAATTAAAATTAAAAAGTATGAATCCACTCTTAGGAATCATTAAATCCTCCAAATGATTATTTTGATGTATCATGAAACTTCTTGGAAATGGAAGAATCAAATAATTCTCTACGGTGGAACAATATATCTTTTATTTCCCAATTCTACTTTTTGGTTTCCAAGAAATGTTTTTATGTTGCCTTGAATGATACACTAATCCTTTGAATTCGGTATGAACAGGTTTCATCTCTCCTATAACAACGTTCTCTTTTTGGCATTTCAACCAATTGATACGGCTCCAGAGAGTTGCTTTGGCTAAAACTTGAGCAATTTCTTGAAAACTCACTTCATATGTTAAACTTTGGGTATTCCAAGATGCCTTTGTTATGCCAATAGGATGGCATAGTAACAGATTGATTCTTCTAAAGCACACCTCGTTCATGCCACTCGCAACCAATTCCATTAGTTCTCGAGGTTAGAAAACATTAGACATTCCATCCTTTGAAATCAACACCTTTGATGTTGCTTGGCATACAATAATTTCTATTTGCTCCTCCACATCACCATCCACCTCGGGGCCTTCTAATTCTTTAGGACTTTTTGCTAACATATTTGTTATGGCACGGCCCTTAATCAACTCTTGACCCAAGCTTTGTACATCAAATTCCAAGATTAAGATCTACCACTTGACCAATTTCCCGACCAAGGCTGGCTTTTCCAAGATGTACTTGATAGGGTCATTTTCGGTCGCCCGTAGGATTTGGTAGTGGAGGGTATATTGTCGCAGTCTGTGCAACACTCAGACAAGGGCCACACAAGTCTTCTCAATCTCAGAATAATTCAACTTAGAAGCAATGAACTTCTTGCTTAAGTAGTATATCATGCATTCTCTACCATCATTTGGTCTTTTCTGGGCTAGCATGGCTCCCAGCGACTCGTCGTGTATTGTCAAGTACAAAATCAAGGGAATTTTGGGAACCGGTGGGACCAAAATCGAAGGATGCGAGAGGTAGTGCTTTATCTTTTCGAAAGCACTATGGCATTTTTCATCCCACTTAACCCTCGCATTTTTCTTCAAGAGATTGAAAAATGGTTTTGATGTTTCCGACAATTGGCAAATGAACCTTGCCATGTAGTTTAGCCGTCATAATAAACTGTGGACTTCTTTGACAATAATCAAAAGCCGTAAATCGCAAATAGCCTTGACTTTTGATGGGTCGATTTCGATGCCCTAAAAGTATTCCAAAAATAAAACAAAATATGAAACCGGGCAAGACAATCTCCAAGTTTCCAACTTTAAAATCAATGGTTGACAATAGACTGTCCATTTCCGTAAAATAATGAATCGTTATGTGCTCATTTCACTATTTTGGGTCTTAGAGAGTGGTGTTTGGAATCCCAAATAAATGATAGAGAGTGAAAAGAATTTGACACCTGTCAAATTACTCTCCCATTTTCCTTTATAAAAAATTGTGGCTGGCATCGATAGTAAAAAATTATAAGTACGGCTTTGCTATGCTAGTCGGGCCCCTAGACAAATTCAGCTGATTTCTTGACATTGAAGACAAACTAAAAGAGAAAATCCTTTTAAAGGTATTGAACTGCTCTCTTTAACATTTGAACAAAACAAAGAAGATTTCACCCGTTAAGGAGATTTAAGGAGAGGGTGAAGAATAAGGGAGAGAGCACCAACATGAGATAACAACAAAACAAAAGAGAGAATTCATAGATTTCACCCGTTAAGGAGATTTAAGGAGAGGGTGAAGAATAAGGGAGAGAGCACCACCATGAGATAACAACAAAACAAAAGAGAGAATTGACATATGAATGTAGTAGAGAAATTTATCCAAAAAGTTCTAAAGCAACAAATTATCACATTAAGGTTGTCATGTAAGAACAAAAATGCAAGTATAAAAAAAAAAAAATCCTAAAGCTTTGATAGTACTATCAATTTAATCATAAACCTATCATTGGTGCCAATTTAGTCCATTTAGTCACAAACATTTTAATTTGGTGTCAATTCGGTCCTTTCGACTAATTTTGGTTAGATTTTGCTAACTAATGGGATGCCGATCAATTGACATGACACGGCTAGGGCTAACGTAGATAAATTTTAATAATATTTTAATTTTTTTATTATTTTTCTTTTTCTTTTGTCCTTCCCCTCTTCCTTTCTCCAGCCAAACCTCCTCGACCTTCTTGGCCACTAGCGATCCTCACGGCCCCGGCGAGGCTCGAGCTCTTGCTAGAGGCCCCGAGCGCCGCTTGTGCCGTGTAATGAGGCTCGGCCTCACCAAATCCGGTGAGGCTAGCTTGAGGGCTGCCAGGCCGCAAAGTGGCCTCATGGGAGGCTTGCCCTCACCGGATCTAGTGAGGGTCAAGCCTCGTCCAACCTTTGGCGAGGCTAGCTCGAGGCCGCCCCTTGCCAGCCATGGGTGAGCAACCCTCATAGCCTCTAGTGAGGGCTTGAGCCTCACCAGTGGCCATGAGACTTAGTAGAGGCGGGCAAGGTCGAGGTCTGGTGATCGATTGGAGGAAGGAGGAGGAGAAAGAAAAAAGAAAAAGAAATAGGAAAGGAAAATGAAAATATAAAATATAATAAAATAGAAAAAGAAAAAATATTAAAATATTATTGAAAATTGTCTACGACATCATCGATCATGTCATGTCAATCAACCAATGTTCAGTCAGCAAAATCTAGCTAAAATTACTCGGAAAGAACTGAATTGGGATCAAGTAAAAATATTTATGACTAAATTAGCACGAATAAAAGGTCTATGATTAAATTGGCATAAATGTAAAGTTTTTAGGACTTTTTTTGACACTTTTCCCAAAAAATGTACCATAGTATTCTCCAAAAACAAAATAACAAGAGTCTATAGGCACAAGCCTAGATGATGGCAATGGTGGGAATGAGAATTTCTTTTTTTTTACCAATAGTTGACAAATTGGCATGAATAATACTAGCCGTCCAATTTGATAATACAAACTAAGTAGCACCAACATTAACACCAACACGCGATATACAACATGCGACACAACACGACACAATATGTCAATACGTCATTTAAAAAAAAGAATTATAATACGTTGAGACACGTTACATATTAAATATATATTTTTATATAAATTATCATTTTTATGATTATTTTAATCAATTTAATTTGATTCAAATTCACCAATAAATAAATAATAATAAATGATCATAGAATGAATTTACACTAAAAACATTAATCCACTATTTGTAAATATCAATCATTGTTTTAATTTGAAAAATTCAATTTCTTCCCAATAATTCATAAAACTCAAGAAAAAGAAAAGCAATCAATGTTATGGATTCGTGTGTTAGAGTGTATCAGAAGAGAAAAGAAAAAAAAAACCAACTTGGGAATGAATTGGAGTTGATCCTGAGATACTAGAAATCACTGGCCAGCAGCTGGCTAGCGATGACTAGCGTCAATTGGACCGAAAAACCAATGCCAGATTGCAGCCCAGCAGTGGCATGAGCGTCGATGAGGATTCCTCGAATTATTGGTGCTTCAGGTGAGGATGTCGGCAAGGGAAGACATCGTGAAGAAGAGATGGCTTCACAAGGAAGAAGACCACGTGCAGGGAAGAGAAAAAGAAAAAAAATGAAAAAGAAAACAAAATAGAAAACAAAACAAAAGAAAAAGAAAGTGAGAACAAATAGAAAATAGACAATGGAAAGGAAAACAAAAGAAACAGAAAAAGAGTAATTAAAAAGAGAGGAAACGAAAAATCCATGGGCTTACTAGAGAATGGGCTGGTTCAGGATTAGATATGAGTTAGCTGTCATGGGCTTGAAGGTCAGGAGTTGCGGGCTTAGCAAATGAAATAGAAGTTGGTTATATTTGGACTAGGCCCAGGGGCTGGTCCGAATTCCAGACCCAACCCGGACCATTAGGGTCTGGGTTAGACCCATATCCACCGGGTCCAGAGTCCATTTTCCAGAATTAAAAATATTAAAAGTTTTTAAAAATGGAAAATATTAAAAATAATTAAAAATTTTCCAAAATTAAAGAATTTAGAGAAAGTTTAAAAATTAGCTTTATGAGTAGTTTTTTTTTTTTTCAAAAATGAGGAAAATCCTTTAAAAAAATGAAATCCAATTGGATAAGTCTTTTAGGGCTTTATCATAGGATTTTTGGATGCCTTTTCTTTTTAGAGGCACTATTAGGTTGCTACTTGCACTTTTCAATTAGATAATACTTGATTACCCAATTTCAATATAATGATTGTTATTTTCTTAGATGGATTAGGATGGACCTTAAAATCTTCAATAGGCAGCTATGACATTTTAGTTAATAAATAGTCGAGTTTAGATACCAACTCTAGTTAAATAGTTAAGGTACTCAAATCCCGATTCTGAAATACCTTATTGTGCATGTATCAAGACAATAGTCTTGCCTCTGGATTAGGGTTCCTAGTTGACCTCAAACAATGGCTAGTACGAGACACTTTTTAAACATATAGATTAGGAAAATGGTTAATACCTTGAAAAACCCCAAATTGGTACACTTGTGACAAATTTACCCCGACCGACTAAAAAGCACCATAAACCGGTACATTTATGACAAATTTACCCCAAACTAATTTATTCGATCCAAAAAACCCTAAACCGGTAAATTTGTGACAAATATACCCTATGCTAAATTGGATTAATACCACAAAAAAATCATAAAAATTGTAAACTGTGACAAACGGAGCATAAAATCCTAAATTGGTATACCGGTTAACTGTCACGTGTCATTTAACTTAATAATTTGATAATAAAATTTAACGAAAACTAACATAGGATAAATTTGTCACAAGTGTACCAGTTTTGGGGTAAATTTGTCAAAAAGTATACCAGTTTGGGGTTTTTGGTAGTCAAAAATAGTTTGGGGTAAATTTGTCACAAGTGTATCAGTTTGGGGTTTTTCAAGGTATTATCCTTTAGGAAAACGAATGTCACTTGAAGTATGGACTTAAAGATAGTCCGCGATTTATAAGCAAGTACTTCTAAACCTATTCCCCTAAAGGCAGCCCCTTGATGCTACGTTGCGACAATAAGGTCGTGGTTGTGGTTTTTCATTTCCGTTATAGCTCTACTTGTTGTAAATTAAGTCAGATTGCAATCAACCAAGAGTATTGTCAAGTCCAGTTACTATCGTCCTCTTTTGCACACTGTATTCCAACCGCGCAACGTGCACTGTCACCTTCGTTTTTTGACCCAAAAAAAAAAAAACATGTACTATCGCCGTGAACATTGCAACCCCAAATCCATCGTGCGCCGGCCGGCCTCTCCATTCTATCCTATTAGACTTTCCAATATCTTAAGACTATTTACAGATAGATTTTGTTGTCTAATTGCTTTAATGAGATTTAGACATTATCAGGGCATTTTTGATTGCCTCAATTTAACTACTGATTTGATCCATAAAGCCTGCCCGAAAAGCACCTTAGCCTCGTCTTTAAAGTATCATTCCACACAAAATTTGTGGGCGCTAGGATGAACAAATTACACTGAGGAATTAAGCACAATTGTAAGATCCAATCAAAATTCGCTTAATGATCACTTATATCACGGTTAGTTGTAGCTGACTTCTAAATATCTATTCACATTATACGGTTCTTGCCTTATAAATAATTTCCTTTTTATACGAGCGATTATTGCATTTAATTTTTAAATGGGGTCAGAAAATTTTTCATTTGGTTGAAACGAGCAGTTTTTAGGGTCTTTTAGGGCTGTCTTATCGGTGCATCCCTCTGCACACGAGGGAGTACCAAAAAAATTGTACCTTCCCGTTCTTCTCCCCGAGCTTTGACCTCTACTTTTCTTTTTCTTCACGTTGATTGGATAGGACGCGACAAGGGGAAAGCAAGGCCACGTGGCGGCGCCCCTCCACCAGCAGGTTCACTTTCGACGGTCGTGATGAAGCCCCCCCCATTACTGTTTCTCGTAATTAGCATCTGGCATAATTGTCACTTCTTCACTATTAATTACTGTTTTAAAAGCAAGAGTGATCAGCTTAGAGAAGCCTAGCCATCGTCCACCTAAAGAAGCAGACCCACTATAGACAAAAGGGGGGCTATCTCCCTCTCTCTCTCTCTCTCTTTCCAGGACACCCAGTTTTGACTCGTCAAATTATTGTCCCTGCCACTGCCATGTGTCACCGAGAACCATCAAGAGTATTGTCAAGTCTAGTTAGGGTGCGCATGAAAACACTTCTGTTCTTTTTTGGTTTAATAGAAATAAAAAAGTGTTTACATTCCTAGCGATTTTTGAACAAAAGAACGCGTTTGGTAAGTGTAAAAAAAAAAACTGTTCTTGGAATAAAAAAGAATGTAAAACACGTTTGGTAGAATCGGTTAATTTCTATTCCTAAAATAGAAAAAGAATGTAAAACACGTTTGGTAAACGACAAAAAAATTTCTGTTTTAAATTTAAAAAAAAAACATTTTCTTTAATAAAGTTTAAAATTGATATTGAATTCTCATTCTTATGAAATGCTCATTAATTTTATTTTGTTCATGGTTAGTGAAGACAAACATTTTTAACATGATCATATGGCATATTTCGTAGAAAATTTTGTAATTAAAGTTTGTATCAAATTTTTTCAAGTACTTTTTATTTTTTAGTTTTAAAGCATATAAACTTGATATTGATTTCTCATTCTCATTAAATGCTTATCAATTTAATTTTGAAAAATGGTGAGTGAAGAAAAATATTTTCAACATGGTCATATGTGCGCCCTTAAACGAAAATACCAGGTCTGCATTGCCATCGGCTATGGCTTTCATACCGAGCTCTCTTGTGAACCCTCCACTGCAAATAAAAGTGCCCTGATAAGCCCGTCTCCAAGCCCTCATCAACTGGATGTATCAATTTGTGTTTTAGTGGTCAAAAACTTATTTTGCGATAAATTTATCACATTTTCCGTGGCGTCAACTCTTTCTCTTGTGATATAGTATACATCTCCATCAAATTCACCTCACACAACACCACATGCCGTAAGACAAAATGCGCAAAAGAGCTGCTCACGCAGGCAGCCGAACCGCAGTTGCGATTCAATGGCTGTACGCAGGAGGAACAGACAGGGACTCAGATTGTCGCAAACACGCACCAACTTGTGCGCCCGCTTTCGTTAAGCAGTAACTAATGTTTGTCCAGCCTAAAAGAGCCATCACATTACAAGTGGTTACAAATGATATTACAAATGAAATGATACACATGATAAATTTTGCCAGAAAGGAAGAAAACAAAATGTGTGCCGATTCTTGCTATGATTGATTTGGTCGACCACACCCCCCGAAGACAAAAATGTACAGGCTCCCAGATTCTTCTAGTGTTCCTGTTTCTTGATTTGTCTGATTTACACTCCGGATGACGATGTCCGGTTTATTCTGTGCGCCCAATTTTGGAGCGGTGGGTTTAGCTCCTCAGATTCTACTGGACGATAAAGGCTTGGCAGTGGTGGTAGGCGGAGGAGCGGCTATGGCAGCCCCTGGATCGTCATCCGTTGTTACGGCAGGTTTTACAGTCAGGTTTTGAGGCGCTCTTTGGAACCGGTGCCGCTATGGATCCCCACAAATCATCATCTTAATCTTTGGTGACTTTCACTGCACTCTTTGGCCTCAAACTCGTCACTGAGAATCAAAATTAAAATACTTAAGCCTGCCGGATGTATCGGCAGTAAATAGCATTAATCAAAATCAAAATGCAAGAGAGTTGTTAATTGCAGTAAAATTTCATTTCTAACAACAATCCTTCGACGTTAAAGGACCAAAAGATGATTACCACCACGACCTCTTAACTTGAATACACTGTAACTGGCCCTCACACACACACACACACACACACACACACACATATTCATGTGATTCAGAACCAATTATCCAGAACAGCAACTCATTCTATAATATTCTAGTTACTATTGAAGATCGCATACTCACTGGACATTACAGATACCGGAAACAAATATAACGATTTGAAATGAATTTTTCAAACAGAAGATAGCATTTTGGACTAAAAACTGTCTAATGCAGCTCGCTGGAGCTGCTGCTCGAGCAGCTGCAGCTCGAGCTGCAGCTCGCTGGAGCTGCTGCTCGACAGCTCGCTCGAGATGCTGCTCGAGCAGCTGCAGCTCGAGCGAGCTGCTGCTGCTCAGCTCGAGCTGCTGCTCGCTGGAGCGGCTGCTCGAGCTGCAGCTCGCTGGAGCTGCTGCTCGAGCTGCAGCTCGCTGGACCTGCTCAATAAAAGTCGCATGAGTTAAGGGTCTTGAACATTTCTGTCTTTAATTTCGAAGCTGAAGACAGTTAATCAAACTTCATCCATCTACAAGAGAAGAACACCACCCCTAAAGGAACGCATGAAGAGTAGAGTCTATTGTCGCAGTAAACAACCTGATTCACCACCTTTCACTTGAATTCAATCATTTGGAAAACAACAAATAGGATGCACGGTTGCAGTATGGAGGAGCGATCCAGGGCTCCTATAAGAAAGGATCACCAGACGAGAATTGGATTATTGGAAGTTCAAGTGGCTGAATGAAGCAGCTACTTCTGGAGAGTTTACTCGACAGATGACAATCGCCACTATATCTTGTGGAAGAATTCAAGTCATGCATCCTCAAGAGAGGATTAAGAAAGGACTCGAAATTCCCGTTTCCCAGGTAATTTCAAGCAAGCCGAGTACTTCCTTGGTCTAGTACAATGAGCGAAACAAAGTTGTGATATTTCTGATATACTGAAGATCACAAGTTTTTTTTTTTACAGCAAAAAAAGGTCCAAAATCTCTCTTTTTATTCTCAGAGGAACCAAAGCATCTCCAGCTTTTAACGGGAAAATGACCAGAACTCATTAAAATATAACTGTAAAAGCTGTTTCCATCAATTACACAAGATTGCAGGAACGAAATATTCCATGAATCTAGCATAGCCTCTTCACCAATCCTTCCCGCAAATCACAGCATAATCAGACACGGCATCAAACCATTTCCCAATACGTGGAGGTCACAACTAACAAGCGACAATAGTTTCTCTGCAGAATCAATCACGAGTTCTTGGAAATTAAGAATCAATTCAGCTAAAGGGACTAAACTAAATTCTGAAAGCATCTCCTTCTGTCGTTCACGCCGATCATTCTTGCAGGAACAAACAGATGCTTCAGCTCCATATCAGAACTAACGAGAATTGCTTAAAGAACCACCAAAAACAAAAGCTTTTTTTTCCTCTCTCTCTTTCAGTCAACCCAAGAAATCACAGGAGAAGAAAAACCCATCAACAGCACAAGAAATTACGAACTGGGTCGAAGAATCAGATGACAAAGAGAGAGCAAACGGGTTCAGAAGACACTCGCCTCGTGCGAAAGCGGGAGAGACATAGAGACACGCCAATTCAACAGTCTCGTCGACTGAAAGCCTCAAAGACCCAGATCTGCCGTCGCCTGCTCAACAGCGAGCGTCCCAGATCTGCCTCGCCGAAGCCCATCGTCGACCGGAGAAGAAGGAGAACCAGAAAACCTACCTGGATTCGGAGCTTCAGCCGGTGGAGTGAGGAGTCGCCGGAGAGACGAGGCTGAGTGGGAGGCGCCGGAGAGAAGGGAGACACGCCGGAAAGTTGCCGGAGACAGCCGGTGCGTCGGCGTCGTTCTTCGCCGGAGAGTTGGCCGAGTGAGGAGTCGCCGGAGAAGGAGGACGAACGAAGGAGAAGGGGACGAACGCGAAGGAGAGCACGAACGAAAAGTGTTCCCGATTCGTTTTTTTGTTCTTTTCAATTTTGTTCCTTCCGGGCGTCCAAGAAGTGTTTCTCAAGGCCAGAAACAACAAATTGTTGTTTCTTTTTTTTTTTTCCTATTTTGTTAGAACGAAAAAAAAAAAAAGAAAAACGCAACCAAACGCGTTTCTTTTTTTTTCTTTAACAAAATCCGCACAGAAGTGTTCCTAAACGCTTCTTTGAGCGTTTCCATGCACGCCCTTACTATCGTCCTCTTTTGCACACCCTATTCCAGCCGCGCAACGTGCACCGTCGCCTTCGTTTTTTGGCCAAAAAAAAAAAAATGCAGTATCGCCGTGAACACCGCAACCCCAAATCCACCGTGTGTCGGCCGCCCTCTCCATTCTATCCTATTAGTCTTTACAATATTTGATGGCTATTTACGGATAGATTTTGTTGTCTAATCGCTTTAATGAGATTTAGACATTATCAGAGCATTTTTGATTACCTTAATTTAATTACTGATTTGATCCATAAAGCCTGCCCGAAAAGCACCTCTGCCTCGTGTTTGAAGTATCACTCCACACAAAATTTGTGGGTGCTAGGATGAACAAATTACACCGAAGAATTAAGCACAATTGTAAGATCCAATCCAAATTCGCTGAATGATCACTTTTATCACGGTTAGTTGTAGCTCACTTCTAAATATCTATTCACATTATACGGTTCTTGCCTTATAAATAATTTCTTTTTTATATGAGCGATTATTGCATTTATTTTTTAGATGGGGTCAGAAAATTTTTCGTTTGGTTGAAACGAGCAGTTTTTAGGGTCTTTTAGGGCTGTCTTATTGGTGCGTTCCCTCTGCGCAAGAGGGAGTACCAAAAAAATTGTACCTTCCCGTTCTTCTCCCCGAGCTTTGACCTCTGCTTTTCTCTTTCTTCACGTTGATGGGATAGGACGCGACAAGGGGAAAGCAAGGCCACGTGGCGGCGCACTTCCACCCGCATGTTTACTTTCGACGGTCGTGATGGAGCCCCCCTGATTACTGTTTCTCTTAATTAGTATCTGGCATAAATGTCACTTCTTCACTATTAATTACTGTTTTAAAAGCAAGAGTGATCAACTTAGAGAAGCCTAGCCATCGTTCACCTAAAGAAGCAGACCCGCTACAGACAAAAGGGAGACTATCTCCCTCCCTCACCCTCTGTTCGCTGCCTTGAGGCGGGTAGGGCCACCTTCGGCGACCAAGCTGGCGCTTCCCTCTTTCCGTTCGATGGTTTCTTACACCCGGCCTCAGTTTAGCCGAGACCAGGACTTTTTGATCTACGTTCATTCATGTTGAACGCAAATAATCTGAATCTGAGTTTGCTTCGAGTGTTGCCTGTGCACTATGTATTGCTGTTGGCTCGAAATCGTGTTTGAAATTAGTCCTTGTTCTCATGTCAAAATATCTCAATGAAGTCCCAAGAGTATTTAAGAAGAACCTTCCTAAAACCTGTCCATTGAATCCTTAACAGCACGCTTAAATCCCTACGGGAGCCTTTGATCCGTTTATTCTGCCTCAATTTCATGAGATTACATTATAAGGCTTTCAGTGCCCTTAGTGTTACCTCATCGTTGTATTCTGGTGCTCTGCATTTCATGATTCCTGCAACGACTTTTGTTAAGGTAATATTCCCTTTGATTCGGGTAAATCGTCTTTGGATATTGCATTAGCTTTTGGGTTCTTGTGTTTGCTGGAAAGGAGGGATCGCAGATTGAGGAAATCGCATGGAAGAAAGAATGGCAAGGAAATGGGCTTAGTTAGGCTATTACTTAACTTTGGGCTTAGATTTTTTGGTTTAGATTCTGGGCTAAATTAGATTGTGTTGGGCTTGGATACAAATCAATTCTGATCAATTGGGGTGTCTACCTTAGAGGGTCCGGATTGAGCTTGGCAGTGGGCTTTAAAATTTATTGAGGATATCTTCATGGGCTTATTTAATTAATTTCGAATAAGCCTTAAAGTTAGCCCTATTTTCAAACCAACTCGATCCAATAGGGTCGGGTCGGTTCTCTTGACTTGAACGCACAAGTAGTACTCTGGACGGCCGAAGAAAAGCTTTGTTCGATTATAGCCGAAGTGGTACAAACCGGGCAGCGGGAGGAGAGCCTATTTCATCCACATTCCTTCCTACGGCATACAAAAACTTTTGAATGTAGGTGCTTGAGAATTTGTTCATTTCATCTCTTTTTCAATTTTTTTGTTGAGATGAGATACTCATCTCTTTCGAGAGTTGATTTTCAACAGGTTTTCCTTCAATTACCAAAAGTAGGAACAAGATTTTCTTCATTTTCCTCAATAATAATTTATCTTTTTTTCTCTTGATCTCAAGAATATCGTGAGTTTTTTGAATTTTTAAATTTTTTATTATTTTTATATTATTTGTTATCTTTTAATATTATCTAGCATTGTCTCTTAAAAAAAAAAAAAAAAAAAAAGGCATCCAAAAACATCCTATGGTAAAGCCTAAAGGCTTATTCAATAGGGCTTCAATTTTTTAAGGATTTTTCTTTACTCTTTAAAAGAAAGCTCTTCAAAAAGCTAATTTTTGAGTTTTCTCCAATGATTTCTGATTTTTCTGAATTTTTTATTAACTTTCTAAATTTTAAATTTTTTTTTTTCTATTATTTATTATCTTTAACTATTACTTAGCATTGTCTCTAAAAAGGAAAAAAAGCTTCCAAAAAAAAAAATCCAATTATATAACCCTAAAGGCTTATTCAATAGGTTTTCAATGTTTTATGGATTTTTTTTTTTTTACTCTTTAATAGAAAACTACTTGAAAAGCTAATTTTTTAGTTTTTTTTTCTAAAGATTACTGATTTTTATGAATTTTCTGATTCTTTATTTTTATTTTTTATTTTTATTATCTTTTAATATTACCTAGCATAATCTCTAAGAAGACAGAAAAAGGGATCCAAAAAATTCAAAAATTTTTAAAAAATTTCTAAATTTTTCATGAATTTTTTGAATTTTGAAATTTTTTATTATCTTATTATTTATTATCTTCTAATATTACCTACCATTGTCACTTAAAAGGAGAAAAAAGGCATCCAAAAAAATCGATGGGGAAATCCTAAAGACTTATTCAATTGACTTAATTTTTAAAGGATTTTTTCTTTGCCCTTTAAAAAAAAAAAACTACTCAAAAAACTAATTTTAATTTTTTTCTGAAAATTTCTGATTTTTTTAATGAAAACCTTTAGAAACCCTTTTACTTATTTTTTTCTTTCTTTTTCTGTCTTTTATTCGTTGTCTCTTTCTTTCCCAACAATCATTGCTATTAACAAAAAAATTGTAAACAATCAATATATCATTTAATTAAAAATTATATTCATTCATTATATAGCTTGCATAAGTTCTCTCACTCATAAGTAGTTATTAATTAAAGTCAATTTTAAGGAGAAAAAGATTTGCAAAATTGATTAGCGAGTGATGCATTGGACTCCTATCCGATGATTGCATTTATAACTTCTTGTGATACCCACTTATGTTTTGTTAAGTAACTTATTATATTCGTTTGAAACAAGATTTAGAACCTAATGCTACTATCCTAAAACTTTGCATTGTTTGTTATGGTGGAAAAACCAGGTTGATCAAAATAGTCTATTTCGATGGCACCATGAACTACAGAACAATCTCCAACAGGACTATGATTGTGATATTCTTTTTGCCATCGCATTTCATACAAACGCAACCCATGAAGTCTACTTTAATATATCTTATTGGAGGTTGTTTTCAAAGGCCAAGCTCATAATCTATTCAGACCAAGGCCAATTTAGTTGGGCCATTACTCCTAGCCACTAAGGCTCTGTTTGGTAAAAATAATTTATGTTCTCCGAAACAACTATTTATGTTCTTTTGTTCCAAGGAACGGAAAAAAGGAATAAAAATGTGTTTGGTAAAATTTTTGTTCCTAGGAATAGATTTGGAACATAAACAAGAAGTAGAAAAAAGTAGCTTCTTGTTCCTAAGAACAATTTTTTTCTTCTCTTCTTTTCTTTCCTTTCCTTCTCTCGGCCTCGCCGAGCCACTACTAAGTCGGCGTCGCCCAGCAGTGGCCCAGTGAAGTTGACCTCAAGTCACTTGGGCAAGGTCAAGCCTTGTGGTGGCCAGGTGAGGTTTGGCGAGCTCGCCGACCCTCGCCTTGGCCTATCGAGGCTTTGGCGAGCTTGTCGGACCTCGCCCAGCTGATTGTTGACGACTGTCATGGCCGGCAACCAGCCACAAAGGAGGAAGAAGGAGAGAAAAGAAAAAAGAAAAAAATGGAAAATATAATAAAATATTATAAAATTAAAAGAAACAACAAAATTATATAATTTTACTAAACGCATTTTAATCTCGGGAATGTAAATTTTGTGCGGTTACCAAGCATATTCTTATATTCAGAAATTGTTCTAGAGAACGGAAACAAAAAAAAAAAAAAATCATTTCTAATAAAAAATTATTCTTGGGAACAAAATCACTACTAAATACTCCCTAATTCTTACTAACTTTTCCATATTTTTTGTCTTCTATTTTTCTTTAGCCTATGACTACAATTTTTCCGTCTTCTTCCTCCTTGTAATGACCCAAATGAAAAAAACTCTCTTCCCCCTGCACTTCACCTCGCCACATCTATGTCTAACAACAGCATTTGAAAAGAAAACAAAATTTACAAGTAGTAAAAAAAAAAAAAATAGACTCACCAAATCATCGAAGGGTGGCACGAGAGGAGCGAGAGTGAGGGAAATGGGCACAGTGAGTGAGAGTGAGCGAGAGTGAGCGAGGGTGATGCAAAAGAGAGAGGGAGTAGGTAGAGGTTCACGTAGTGGGCAAGAGAGGGTGACTAGGTAGGGCTACTATGAGCAAGACTTTATCTCTACACCAGTAACGAGTTCCCAACTATGCCTTTTTTTTCCCAATGGGATTCTCTAAGAGCTTCCATTTTTTATTATTCATTTGACTACGTGGATCCCAATCAATAGGTTTTGTAGCTTTTTGCCTTTTCTTTACCTGTATCTTCATTGGGCATTTTCTTTTTTCTAGGGATTACTTTTTCACACATCACATCATTGCCATTGATAATTATCACCACCAAAGTATTATTCAATATTACACTAATTTTCTTGATTTATGAAAACTTGGAAGATCACAAATTCTTTACTATTTTTTTTTTCAATTTTGAGTGGAAAAAACAAAAGAACAATTATAAGTAGAAGATAAAACTAAAAATAAAGTTGGCCCATGCCCACCTGACAACTCCAAAGGTCTCACTATATTAACCTCAGTTTCTTACCTACAGGAGAGACGAGGAAAGCGTTTACCATAGGACAACCATAAATATCTAGAAGGTGCGTGGAAGAGCTCCAGAAAAATGGACAATGGGAGATTATTATCTATGAACTAGTTGGGATTTCCTTCATTTCCGTATTTGTATAGTTTTAAATGGAGAGAGAGCATTGTAATTTTTACTCCCTTTTGATGGCTGTGGTGAATGATAAGAAGTATGGGGTAGTGGTGGGGTGGTTTGTTCTTTAAGATTAGGATAAAGTAGAAGAAGATGAAAGGTAAAGCTTACCCAAAAGGAATAGGGAAAACCGATTGCACCATTATCGTATGGGGGAGAGGCTAGGGTTTAAGTTAGGGTTTGGAAGTAATTAGTTATTATTATAAATTTTCTCAATTTTTCATGAATTTTTGAATTTTTAAAATTTTATTATTTTTTATTAGTTATTATCTTTTAATATTACATAGCATCGTCTCTAAAATGGAAAAAAAAAAAGCATCCAAAAAAATCATATGGTAAAATCCTAAAGATTTATTCAATTGAGTTTAATTTTTTAAGGATTTTTCTTTGCTCTTTAAAAGAAACTTACTCAAAATGCTAATTTTTAAGTTTTTCTGAAAATTTCTTATTTTTATGAATTTTCTGAATTTTTTCATGGAAACCTTTAGAAACCCATTTACTTATTTCTTTCTTTCTTTTCTTTGTCTTTTTTTTTCATCATCTTATTCTTTCCCATCAATTATTTTTATTAAGAAAAAACTAGTAAACAATCTATATATCATTTGATTAAAAAAATTATCTTTATTTATATATAGCTTGTGTAAGTTATCTCACTCATAAATAGTTGTTAATTAAAGTCAATTTTAAGGAAAAAAGGGTTTACAAAATCGATTAGCAAAATGATGCATTGGATTCCTATCCGGTGATTGCATTTATAACTTCTTATGGTACCCACTTATGTTTTGTTAAGTAATTTAGTATATTCATTTGAAACAAGATTCAATACCTAATGCTACTATTCTAAAACTTTGCATTGTTTGTTATGGTGGAAAAACCAAGTTGATCAAAGTAGTCTATATCGTTGGCACCATGAACTACAGAACAATCTCTAATGGGATTGTAACTGTGATATTCTTTTTGCTGTAGTATTTCATATGAACGCAATCCATGAAGTCCACTTCAATATTATCTTGATGGAGGTTATTTTCAAAGGCCAAGCTCATTATCTATTTAGATCAAGGCTAATCCAATTGGGCCATTACTTCTGGCCACCGGTTCTCACTAACTTTTCCAAGTTTTTTGTCATTTGTTTTTCCCCTACCCTATGACTACAATTTTTCCGTCTTTTTCCTCCCTATAATGACCCAAAAGAAAAAACTCTCTTCCCCTTGCACTTCGCCTCCTCAAATCTATCTCTAACAACAACATTTAACAAGAAAACAAAATTTGTGAGTAGAAAAAAAAAAAAAACTCACCAAATCGCTTGAGGGCAGCATAAGAGGAGTGAGAGCAAGCAAGAGGGAGGGAGAGGGGCAAGAGTGAGCAAGAGTAATGGAGAGTAATGCACAAGAGGGAGGAAGCATATAGAGATTCACACAGTGGGTGAGGGAGGGCGAGTAGGTAGGGCTATTATGAGCAAGACTTAATTTGCTACACTAGCAATGACTTCTCAACTGTGCCTTTTTTTCCCCAAATGGAATTCTTTTAGAGGTTCCATTTTCAGTCTTTCGTTTGACTTCATGGGTCCTTATTGCTAGGTTTTGCAGCTTTTTGCCTTTTCCTCATAGCAGCGATTGCTTTTTCTTTCCTTCTCTCGTCGATGGGCATTTTCTTTTCCTAGGGATTACTTTTTCACACATCACATCATTGCCATTGATAATTATCATCGGGTGTTATTCAATATTATATTAATTTTCTCGATTTTTGAAAACTTGAAAGATCACAAATTCTTTCGATTTTTCAATTTTGAGGGAGAGAAAAAAGAAGAACGATTATAAGTAGAAGATAAAACTAAAAATTAAGTTGTCCCACGCCCACCTAACAACTCTAAAGGTCTAATTTTATTAACCTTAGTTTCTTACTTGCAGAGAAGATGAGGAAAGTGTCTACCACAGGACAACCAAAAATACCTAGAAAGTGCTACGAGAAGAGCTTTAGAAAAATTGACAATGGGAGATTGCTATAAATGAAGCAATGCGCCTTTACTCTATGAACCAGCTAGGATTTTCTTCATTTCCATATTTGTATAGTTTTAAATGGAGAGACAGCACTCTAATTTCTTTACTCCCTTTTGATGGCCTTGGTAAATGATCGTAGAAGTACGGGGTAGTGGTTGGATGGTTTGCTCTTTAAGGTTAGGGTAAAGTAGAAGAAGATGAAAGGTAAAGCTTACCCAAAAGGAATAGGAAAACTGATTGCACCATTATCGTATGGGGAGAGGCTACGGTTTAAGTTAGGATTTGAGAGTAAATAGAAGCTACCAAGTTGATAAAGGAAAGCTCTTCATGCGAGAGAGAAAAGTACTACTACGCCTCTTGGAAAGAATGAGGAGCTCTATTTTATCAATTAGGTTTAAAGATAAAACTATAAATGGTCTGAAGATTAGAGTATTTTGTTCTACCTGCAAAAAAAGCTTTCTGACCTTTTAAATTTTATATTATTCTTCTATTATTTATTATCCTTTAATATTACCTAGCATCATCTTTAAAAAGAAGAAGGCATCCAAAAAAATCCTACAATAAAGCCCTAAAGGCTTACTCAATTGGATGCCAATTTTTTAAGGATTTTCTATTTATTCTTTGGGAGAAAACAAATCAAAAAGCTAATTTTAAGGTTATTTTCTAAAGATTTCTAATTATAAGGAATTTTTTGAATTTTTAAGAATTTTCTGAATTTTTTTATTTTTTTTATTTTTCTATTAATTATTATCTTTTAATATTACTAGCATCGTCTTTGAAAAGAAAAAAAGGCATTCAAAAAAATTCTAGGGCAAAGCCCAAAAGGCTTAGTCAATTGGATTTCAATTTTTAAGGATTTTTCTTTACTCTTTCAATGAAAACTATTCAAAAAGGTAATTTTTTAAGTTTTTCTTAAAAGATTTCCGATTTTTATGAATTTTTTGAACTTTTAAATTTTTATTAATTTTCTATTATTTGTTATCTTTTAAAATTTTCTAGCATCGTCTCTAAAAAAAAAAAAAAAGGCACCCAAAAAAATCCTATGGTAAAACCCAAAGGCTTATTCAATTGTATTTCAATTTTTTTAAGGATTTTTCTTTACTCTTTTAGAGAAAACTGCTCAAGAAACTATTTTTTTTAATGTTTTTTCTAAAGATTTTTGAATTTTATGAATTTCTGAATCTTTCATGAATTTTTTAATTTTAATTTTTTTTTTATTTTTCAATATTACCTAACATCCTCTCTAAAAAGAAAAAAGACATGAAAATAAAAATCCTATGGTAAAGGTCTAAAGGCTTATTCAATTGGGTTTCAATTTTTTTTA
The DNA here is from genome assembly GCA_014182375.1 of Eucalyptus virginea. NCBI lineage: Eukaryota > Viridiplantae > Streptophyta > Magnoliopsida > Myrtales > Myrtaceae > Eucalyptus > Eucalyptus virginea. The sequence goes on along the minus strand of CM024520.1, from coordinate 2,905,403 downwards.
AGGGTTTTTATTTACTCTTTAAGAGAAAACTACTCAAAAAGCTCATTTTTAAGTTTTTTTTTTAAAAAATTTCTAATTTTTATGAAATTTATGATTTTTTAAAGAATTTTTATTTTTTTAATTATTTATTATCTTTAAATACTACCTAACATTGTCTCTAAAAGGAAAAATGCATCCAAAAAATTCATATCACAAAACTCTAAAGGCTTATTCAATTGGGCTTCAATTTTTTAAGGATGTTTTCTTAATTCTTATGAGGAAACTTCTCAAAAAGCTAACTTTTAAGATTTTTTTAAATAGTTCTAATTTTTATGAATTTTCTGAAATTTTTAATGACTTTTTTTATGAATTTTAAATTTTAAATTTTTAATATCGTTTATTTCTTTTAAGGAATTCTTATTACTCTTTAGGAGAAAACTACTCAAAAAGCTCATTTTTAAAGTTTTTTTTTTCTAAAGATTTCTGATATTTATGAATTTTAAAAATTTTTGATATTTTTTTATCTTTTAATATTGCCTAGTATCATCTATAAATAAATAAATAAATAAATAAAAAGGCATCCAAAAATTCCTATGATAAAGCCACTCAAAATGTGAATTTTTAAGTTCTTTCCTAAATATTTCTGATTTTATAAATTTTCAAAATTTGAATTATTTTTATATTATTTATATCTTTTAATATTAACTAGCATCGTCTCTAAATGGGAAAAAAAAAGAAGCATCTAAACAAATCATATAGTAAAGACCTAATGGCTTATTCAATAGGGTTTCAAATTTTTAAGGATTTTTCTTTGCTCTTTACGAGAAAACTATTCAAAAGCTAATTTTTATCTTTTTCAAAAATTTCTTTTTATGAATTTTCTCAATTTTTCATGAATTTTCTGAATTTTTAAATTTTATTATTATTTTTATTATTTATTTTCTTTTAATATTATCATGCATCATCTCTAAAAAGAAAGAAAGTCATCCAAAAAAATCGTATGGAAAACCCTAAAGGCTTAATCAATTGGATTTCAATTTTGTATGGATTTTTCTTTGCTCTTTATGAAACATACCACTGAAAAAGCTAATTTATTAGGTTTTTCTGAAGATTTCTGATTTTTATAAATTTTCTGAATTTTTTTATGAAAACCTTTAGAAACCCTTTTACTTATTTCTTTCTTGCTTTCCCTGTCTTTTTATTTTTTTTTTGCCCTTTTCTCTCCCAACAATCATTTTTATTATAGAAAAAACTAGTAAACTATCTATATATCATTTGATTAAAAGAATATCTTCATTTATTATATTGCTTGTATAAGTTCTCTCACTCATAAATAGTTGTTAATTAAAGTCAATTTTAAGGGGAAAAAGGTTTGCAAAATTGATTAGCAAATTACTGGGATTCGCCCCAGTGGCCACCCTTCCAACATGGAAGGGGGAGGTGAGGGGTTCAAATCCCCACCTTCTCAGGGGGGATGGGGTGAGGACGCGTAAGTTTTAGAAGTGGGTTTTGATTCCCACGCCCTGCAAGAGGCAGGGCAAAAGTCTGAGAGTGAGTGTAGAGTAGGAATAGAGTAGGACTGATCAAAAAAGAAAAATTGATGTGTTGGACTCCTATGGGGTGATTGCATTTATAACTTCTTAAGATACCCACTTATTTTTTGTTAAGTAATTTAGCATATTCATTGGAAACAAGATTAAGTACCCAATGCTACTATCCTAAAACTTTGCATTGTTTGTTATGGTGGAAAACCTAAGTTGATCAAAACAATATATTTCGTTGGCACCATGAATTATAGAACAATCTCTAATGGGACCGTGACTATAATATTCTTTTTTAACCATTGCATTTCATATGGACGCAACCCATGAAATCCACTTCAATATTACCTTTGATGGAAGCTGTTTTCAAAGGCTAAGCTCAGAATTTTAGTTCTTAATCTATTCGGAGCAAGGCCAATCTAGTCGGACCACTACTCCTAGCCACTAATTCTCACAAACTTTTCCAAGTTTTCCATCATCTGTTTTTCTTTACTCTATGACTACAATTTTTCCATCTTTTTCTTCCCTCTAATGACCCAAAAGAAAAACCTCTCATCCCCCTGCACTTCGCCTCCCCAAATCCATCTCTAACAACATCATTCAACAAGACAAACAAAAATTGTGAGTAGGAAAAAAAAAATCAACGAATCATTTGAGGGCGATGTGAGAGGAGAGAGAGTGAGGGACAGGGGCAACAACAAGCGAGAGCAAGGCAGAGGAGTGACGGTGAGCAAGAGTGAGCGAGAGTGAGGGAGGTTAATGTGAAAGAGGGAGAGAGCAGGTAGAGGTTCACGTAATGGACGAGGGAGGGTGAGCAGGTACGACTATCATGAGCAAGATTTAATTTGCGCACCAACAAGAAGTTCCCAATCGTGCCCTTTCTTTTCTCTGAAGTATTTCTCTGAGAGCTTCCATTTCTGGTCTTTCTTTTGACTTCATGGGTCCCTGTTGCTGGATTTTGTAGCTTTTTGCCTTATCCTTGTAGCTGCTCTTCATGTGAGAGAGACGGGTATTACTGGAGGTCTCAAAAAGAATGAGGGGACTATTTTATCAACTAGGTTTAAAGAATCAGGGACAGCCTTTTAACAGAAAATTAGTCTGACCTTTAGTTTAGAGCCTAGAGACACTAAGAGATTCAGGATGATAACATTTCTAACTATCATGTTCATTTTTTGTCACGATAGCAAAGAGCACACAGTCAGAGTCCAACCAAGAGACCAAAATTGATAGCTAAATCAGAACCCAAGGGATAAGACCAAGTTCATAGCATAGGTGGAAACTTACCGTGTTTCCATTTCTTCCACTGAATTGCCAAGTTTTGTTTTCCCTATAAATTTGTAGATGAGTTTCTGATTACTCTCTGCAAATCTGCAAGAGAATACTAGTACTCTCCGTGTTTGTTTGAGCTGTATAGCGTGTGTGGCCACCCAAAGTAAAAGGAGAAAAAAAATGGTGTCATCTTCTTCATTCGAGAGGACTTTGGCAGTGCAGCTAGATTGGTTGGAAATGGCCTCCTCAATGCCCCCTCTCCTGTTGATGAACTCCTCACTCTTCTTGATGTATGCTGCCTCAATTTACCTATTCATGCATATATGATTTGCGGAGCCGTAAAGCTTTACTTGCATTGGGATTTCTTATTTGTGTTTAATTGGGATAAATTTGAATGCTTGAGGATGGTTGATGTTTGTTTGGGGGATGATTGATCTCCTGTCTTTGGGCTTCTCATCAGTTTGCTCATCAGCCATCTTTGTTGTTTTAGTTGGTCTATATATGCTTATCCATTTGGTGGTTATGCGCGAAGGCATCTAGTTCATTTGGAACAGGAGAGTGAGTTCATATGACGGCTTTCAAACTCCTTGCTAAACTATAGAACTTTGGTTTCAGCATATTACTTTGAGCGAGTTAAATGGATATTGTTTGAGCATTGCTCCTTGTACTTGGTGTTCTTTGCTGTCCACTTCTCCATCCACTGGATGATTTTCTTGTGCTACCATGAGCTAGGAAGTCAAATCTCTAGTTTTATCCTTTCCCGCCCGCTTTGTTTGACCTCTTAAAGGACAATCATCACCAATTGTTGGAGCTTCTGAAAGGAGTGTTCTCTTTCTACGTTTCCAGAAACATTTCTGTACTCTTTACTTTTGTTTATTTAGATATACAACCTGACTTTTGCTTTCATCTACACTTTCCCCTACATAGAATGCTGATGATGTCTTGGCAAATATGGAGCAAGAACTACTGGACTTCCTCCAAGATGCCCTTCTTCCTGGCATGAAGGGTCTCATAGCTGAAGCTCTGTTCAAACATTGTAATGAGGATGTTACAGTGGCATCTTGCCTCAGTGAGATTCTGAGGATGGCATCGCCAGTACAACCATATAATGAAGATCAAATGCTAATATGATGAACTCACTCCTCTCTAGATAAAATTTTGTTCTTTCACAGTTTCTTCAGTATCCATTCTTGGGCAGGAAATTTTTAAACTGATCGTGGAGGCTCTTTCCAAGCTATCTCAACTGTCGACATGGTGTTATGAAAAGGCCCTTTCATTACATTGCAAGGGTGAAGACATGCCTGCTAATGCTTGACCTTGATTGTGAGGCGCAAATTCTTCATATGTGCCGACATTTCTGGATATTTACTACGTAATATTTTTATCAGTAACATTTTACGCTCCCTTCTTTTTCTTTTCACATGATAGTTTACCAGATATCATAAGAAAAGGATGGCTTTCTTAGCCTTTGACCAATAACAGTAGTTAATGGAAATTGCTTTTTTGAGTTTCATTCTAGTTTTCAGGATTATCACAATTTCGCTTGTCTTGCTGTCTAGTAACCTTTCTCATGACTCAAAAAGATGGTATTTGTAGTTAGTTAATCACGGATGAGTTTCCTTGAAGATCAGTGTTCATTTATAAGTTAGTTTGCCTTTCATGATTGGATGAATCTTTCGACCATTTCATGTTGGTTTTGTTTTGGTACTTTAAACCTTTCAATTTTGTTGAAGAATCTCCTGCTAAACTCAATGCTCTGCTTGGTGTAGCAAGGACTTTTTATGTAAGGTGTTACACTGCTACCCCTACAAGAGAGATTGGGATTTAGTGATATCTGTGCAAGCTCTTGGCATTAATTCTGGGGCAGGGAAAAATAATGGTACCTAAATGGCTTTGTGGTAGTTGGATTATAACTTGGCTTAACAGTTTTGTTACGACAGACTGCAACAACACTCTTATGACTTTAATAAATGATAGTTCTCAGCATCTTTTTATCTTTTGACAATTTAGTGTTTTACCTTTTGATGCTCTCTTATATTTTGATGGGTGCTTTTTTTATTAAGGTCAAATCCATCTGCTGATGAATACTGGGCCATGGAACAAATAATGGCCAACATCCTCGCTGAAAGTGAAGATATCAGCTCAGATCTCCTTATCCGTCTCCTGGCTAATGTGCTGGAGGAGAATGAGGTTACTGTCATTTTGTATATGTTTCTGCTGTTTTAACTTGGCTTTGATTTGTTCATTCTCTAATAAGGAATATACCATCTTGCAGAAAGCAGCACCTTCTGGTTGGAAATTGGGAGAGAAACTGATCTCAAATTTTGCAGCAAAGCTAAGACCTAATGGTTCTCCTAAACACGGCATTGCTAATATCCTACACTCCAGGGATTCAATATTTCCAAGAAAAGGGAACCAAAACCCAATTCACTCATGAGAACCGAGGAAGGATATGATCTTTCTTGGCTGTACAAAGAGGGTCTAACTACTAAAGAACCCCACCAAAGAAGGATCTCCTGAAGCAGAGCTGATCTTTCAGCTACGCCTACAGTTTCTAGAATAAACAGAAGAACTACAGTGCAGTCAAATATGGAGTCTATGTGAGGTGAGGCAGCTCTGCTTCCCATTGATCTAGGAGACAAAAAAATGAAGCTGCCAACCAAAGGAGAAAACAAAACTAGTAAAGGCACCTCAAGGTTATGATTGTAACTGTTGCAGTATACTTTTCGTACACTGATTGGATCTGATATTATAAATCTATCACATTCTTTGTCACTATTTTATTAAGTATGCCTTCTTCAAGTTTTATTACTAACATTATCATTGTTATAAGACCGAGGCATCTACCCAAGCTCTGCTGAATTTCTTACTTTTTCCTAATTGCCGGGTGGCATAGCCTCTGCGCCTTTCATTTTCTTCATGAAGTCATGTATTTTCTGAAACAATTTTCAGGAGTCTAGGGTGCTTGCCTATGGATTAATTGGTCGCAGAATAAAGGTCTGGTGGCCACTGGATGAGATGTGAGCCTCACTTGGGATGCTTTGTTTCTGTCACAGTTGACCATGTCATTTTTCAATTCTCATCTCCTTCTTGCACTTGCTACTGCTGTTCCTTCAATGATGGCCAGCTGCTGCTGTTGCTTCAGTGATGGTCTACTGCAGCGAGGGTTGTTTATGTGATTTTCTTCCTATTCCTAATTGGTTGTTTTAGAGGTTCTATCATGGCCGAATTCAATCTTACGACCATATAACAGAAAAGCATGAGATTAGCTGACTATCATAGTCTTCAGAAGCTTTTGCAACTGTGACCTACCATTTGTTTTGATTAGCTCAGTTAGCTTCTTGGATGCATTATGCAGATCAGTTCTTTTTATCCTCAAGTCCCATCTCATAGCTAACTCTTCAGAATTTTGTCATTGTTTGAGCAGGCGTCTCTTGCTCTATGTGCTACTACCTCTTATCCTTAACTCTGAGATCTTGCAACTGCATGTTCTTTGATATTGTGGTAAATATATGTGGCTTGATTGGGACTGTAGGTCTTGTACGATGACGAGGACAGAGAAACTTTAAACCTTCGGAAGGAACGGTGGGAGTTCATTGACGATGATTTGCCAGATGAAGTAAGCGTTCACTTCAATTTGTTGTCTTTCCGTGCTTATGTGCTTCTTGGATATCTTGAAGCATCGACAGGTGGCTGATAATCTCAAACCCATTACTTCGCCTATCATGTAAGTTTTGCCTTTTTCTGATATTTGTGCCTGCGTGTTTCATTTTTGTCCTAATGAAATTACCTGTCTTATTTGGTCCTGATTGTCGTATCAGACTGAGAAAGCAGAATGGGAATGAAGGAAGTTTTCCGTTGATATTAAACTACAAAAAATATGCTAAGAGGCTATATTTCGATATGCATTATCTTTACAATTTTTATTGTTCGCTTGGCGGCAAGCTTATTTCTCGTTCCTTTCCAGGGCCGGAGCAGCCACCAGATTGCACGAAGTTGAAGAAGCTCCAAATTTGGGCAACCAAAATATAGGTTGAGATGAGTCCCCCATCGATGAAAACTCTTAGGATAATGTCTTTGAGTTCAGGGCACGATCAACCGATGTGCAACTCGAAAATCCTAGCATCAAGTTCGACAATTCCGAATAAACTAGTTGCCTTTGCCATTAATGAGATTTTTACTCTTTTTCTTTTTGTAGTGATTTGTCATGATTATTTTATAAAAAATTGTTATTACCTAAATCTTAAAGGTATTGTGATTAACAAGCGACAATTACCCTTTTTTCTTTGGCTTCGCTGTTGAGATAAATAAGGTACGTGTATCTTATAAAATTTATATTTAAATCCCTTCACAAGTCCAACCATTTCGAAATTTTTGGTTCATGAAGTTTCAAACTTCACTAATAATTTTGTAAATTATATATTATTCTTTCTAGATTGGGTTCATAGCTAGGGATGAGCAACAAAGACTGCCCTAATCGGACTGAATCAGCCACTTCTAGGTGGTTCTTAGGGGGGCCCAGCGGGGTGTGAATGGAGGGGGTGGTCCAATTCTTGGAACCGGTGTTTAGACCACCATCCAAATTGGCAACTAAAGACATCTTTTCTCATATTGAAGCCTCTTAGTCGCATGACAAATTGTGACGGCTATGTTTGATTCAAGCCAAGTCGGGTTAATTGCATTGACCCAACTCAATTCATTGATCATATAACAATTATTTAATTCTATATGAGTTTTGATTTATACAATAGTAACACTTCATAACATGCTCTTACATATTAGATTATATAGTGCGGGGTATAGTTGGTCTTCTCTCCCCTGATGGATCTCCTGACTTGAAGGGCTCCAGGAACTTCATTTGGGGTTGCCTCAACAACAACATGAGCCATTTCAAACAACCAAGTCTTCACTATCAACTTTCGATGGTAGGATAGTGACCTACTATAGAGTAATATCAAAATTAAAATTTGGATGTTTTATTGTGGGTGGTTGCTGCAAAGACCTATTCATATAGATGTTAAGATAACTTTTCTTAATGATTTGGGAACAAGGGCCAATGACCCCATACCCATGAATAGAGTTCCACATCCAAGAGAACAAGTATGCACTCGTGGAATGAGATGAGGTTCGTGGAACACGAGCCCTACTGTCTATTCCAACCAAGCATCGAAGAGGATGCTCTGATGGATGGGACAGCCAAAGGCCCGCATTTCCATCACAATAGGTATGCAACACGGAAGCCATGCCATGTTTTGCATCCAACGTTAACTCGTGAAGCAACAACTAATCGTGACGATGAACTCATTATAACATATTTCATAAATAATTCACTTATAAATATGGAAAAATGAATTTTTCAGAACAATTGTTAATAAGACCCTTGATAATTCAATTGATAAAGAGATTTGAGTGTTTTTTAATGATGAAGAAGGGTGCTGCGCAGGAACCAATTTATTAAGAAAGAAAAGGTCATTTTTTTAAGCGAAGAAAAGTTAGGCTAAATAGACTCTTTTCACTTATGACCAATTAAAAAAACACTCTTCACTAATGAGGTGCTTTGTAAGTTTCAAATTAGTAGGCATATAGTTTAAACTATAATATATAGCTACCTAAGTTTGTTTTTAGATTAAGCCAGAAACATAGTCAGCACTCAGTAGAAAAGAAATTAGCTCCTAGCATTAGTATCACACGTGCATTTAACACTTATTAAATCAGTCGATTAGTACACATGCCATCAACCAATTTGAAGTTGTATATATTAGAAATCATGACTTTCTCTGTCCTGCACAATATGGTAATATGATACTAGTCTTAGAATTATTGAAATTCAATATAATTTTAAAGATACTAAAATGTGAAGCAGGCTCTTCAAATATTCTTTTGTCCAAAAATTTGTGGCATGAAATAATGAATAAGTTTCGGAGACTAACAAAGAAAATCAATAATTTGATACGAAAAGAAAACCTGTTTTTGAAATGAGCAAGGAGAAGCAAGGACTTGAATCAAGTAGCCTTAAGACAAAGGAGAAAAAAATTCCCTACATTTATGTGCTAATTCGTTGCATATATAATCGAAAGAGCTTTACACTTCAAAGACTTTGTGGTCTGAGATAAGCAAAACTTGTCAAGACTGGTGACTTGAGCCGATGAATCACATGCCATGGCAAGACAAATTGGATCGTACCCCTTTCTCGCAAATTAATCAACTGATACTTCAAGCTACATTGCGCATGCTGTTGCAAACAACAGCATGAGAAATGCCAAAATAGCGACAAAACAGAGACAATTTCCAGAGATGAGTTGTAAATTGTGAAACATTGAGTTTTTACCAGTATTCCTTTCCATTGACTCTAGTAACTCAGATTACACAACTGGTGACCCTGTTAAACCGACTGAACCAAGCTTTCACAACCACATCAATTCAAGAAAACACTGAGAAAATTCCAAAGGAATGAAACACAAAGATGCGTGGTCAACGCTGAAATCATCAACTATCATGTGAAAAATCAATTTCCGCCGGAATTCCCTTTTGAGAGACGCATACCAAGTGAGAACCTCAGCCACTCGCATTTCAGCGATTTTCTGCTTCATTTTCCATGTTGACATTTCAGCACTGGCAGTCTGAATCTCTTGCGTCACAGCTGATATAGAGTTTGCCAAGTTACCCTGCTCAGCAACCACTTGAGCTTTCTCCTTATTCTTCGAGTCAAGGTCATGAGCAAGTTTGGCTTTCTTGGCTTGAAGTTACGCAATCTGTTCATTTATTTCTTGCACAATAGATGACTTTGAATCCGCCTAAGACTGCAATACTTTTTCTTTCTTCTTCCGCTCATTGAACTCTTTCTCGATAGAAGAAACCTTATCCTTCAAGGCTTGAAGATCTCCGGAAAATTTGGTAGCCTGCTCAGCAACTCCCTTATTATACAGAAGAATCTCACCCAATTTTGGGATTCCATTGAGCGACTTCAACGTAAGGAGTTGATTAACACTCAAGTAAGGATCGTCCGCGAGCTTCTCTACCAAAGAAGGAATCTCCTCCAGGTACTTTGAGGACAGTAGGCATGTGAAATCCAGGGCGAGAATGGAAGAAATAAGTAGACAGACAGGTTCCGAAGACTTCAGACAGTTGTCAACATCTTCATTACCAAATCGGGCATGATATTCCTCGGCATTAAGCAGATGTTCTGCCTCAAATTCCTTGAATGCATTGCAGCTAGGACCGATATTTTGGTCCTGAGCGGAGTCCTCAAGATTAATTTGCAGTTTAAAGCCACATTTTAAATACCCAGTTTCATCAGTTATCCATTAAGTCACACAAGTCAATTACATCTCGTCATTTTGAGCATTGGCTTGAGCTTGTAATCTGCAATATTGTCGCATTCTGTACCTGGGTAAGGCTTGTGATATAGCTGGTCCTGCTTTTTTTGTCATCTTGGAATTACTTGGGGCTTCGTTTCTCCTCTTAGATGCCCTCTTAGATGCAATTATAACCGGTGGTACCTATGGAGAGAGATCTAGATGCAAATCTACATATCGAGTGATGAAAAAATAACTGGCATAACAGTATATTAAATTTTGTTTGTATCGGCTCAACATTTTTATGCATACATGGCAACCGGTATACACTTCTCCGGTAACAAAGCCATTAAACCAGAATACATAAATAAGTTTTATTACCTCTGAGAATAAAGCAAATGGGTTTCCCATCAAAAGTGGCAAATGAGAGAGTCCTTAAATTTTCAGAGCCTTAGTAATCTGTACTAGCAGTTACCTAAATTATAGATGGCATGGCGCAACAAAGAGGAAACTTACATTTACATCACTTTCCCACTAGAAGAAACGCTAGAATTCACTAGAAGAAACGCTAGAATTCATACTTGATGTCTTGAAGTATTTTGAAACTCCATATATTTGGTGTTCTAAATGCAACTAGCAAAATGTAGATATAAGATTCTAAAACAAGAGGATTAATCATTTCCGTGAGTAGTTTGCAGTTTACCATCATATTGTCTTCTAAACCCCAAGCAGAGATCACCCTTCTCCTTTGTGATTAAATTTCTGAGCTTCTCATGCTCCTTTAAACTAGTACAAATTATCTACTTTCTGCACCATCTTCTATCGCCCAAAGATCCAACATCCTAATCATTACTTTTTAATCAACGTTAAAGCCATAACTCACTAAACAGATGAACAAACAAGTGATCGCAAACTAGAGCCTATACAAACATTATGACCATAGAAGACCTTACACGATCTGAAACATCGGACAGGTCAGTAACGAGATTGCCAAAACCTCGTAAGACTTAATCCTCACCTTTGCTCAAAACTTCATTTCTAATTACTTGCTTCCCCATCTCCATAATGCTCCCTGAAGTTAATGTGACGGCCTAGCGAGAAAAGGCCATCTCGGAACAAAGATAAAACATGACAAATAATGCTAAAATTTGAAGAAGTTCATGAACAGAGAGAGAGATGGGGAGAAGACGAGAGAGAATTTGATGAAAGTATTTCTTCTGTTATTCAACTTCTCAATACCTTTACAATATGAGAGATTTCCTTTTTATATCTACTCTAGTTCTCTCAATGAATCTGTTTTACAATTGTTGAACTGTTGAAGAAACAGTTAACTACCTAACTAAAAGGAACTAACCGAATACCGGTCACAAGAAGAAAAACGAGTAAATGAAAAACGAGTGCACGAGCAAAACAGAGTGCACGAGCAGCGTGAAGGCTTAGTAGACTTCGCAGCCTATCTTCATGCAATATCTCAATTTGTATTATCACCCTTCTTCTTTCCTTTCTTTATTTTTAGCAGTAGTTCCTCTTCTTCCTGTACACTTCTCGGCATCATTCATACATTCAGCTTCTTCCTCATTTATGCTCTTGACTCCTGTTCTTGATATTTGCTGTTGAACAAGCTGTTGACTTTCATTCTTGATATTTGCTGTAATCTTAACATCCCCCCGCAAATTGGATAGGGGTGAATAACCAATGCCCAATTTGAGACGAAGAGAGGAGTGTGTTAGTTTAGACAGTGGCTTGGTAAAAATATCAGCAATTTGTTTGTTGCTGGGAACATATCTAACACACAAGGATCCAGAGGCAACTTTTTCTCGAACAAAGTGAAAATCAACCTCAATATGTTTTGTTCGAGCATGAAGTATAGGATTTGCTGTGAGAGATATTGCAGATTGATTGTCACAGAATAATAAGGTTGGAGAGTGAAGAGGAAATCCAACATCTCTGAGAACAAAAGTAATCCAAGTAAGATCAGCTGTTGCTGAAGCAAGGGCTCTATATTCAGCTTCAGTAGAGGAACGAGAAACAGTTGATTGTTTCTTAGCTATCCATGAGATGAGGTTAGAGCCGAGATAAGTACAGAAGCCCGTGGTAGAGCGTCTGGTTTGAACACAACCAGCCCAATCTGCATCAGAGAAGCCATATAAATGGAGAGAGCTTCGAGAATGAAGTGAAATGCCTAGGTGAATTGTTCCTTTTACATAGCGAAGAACTCGCTTTAGTTGAAGAAAGTCGCCAACAGTGGGTTGCTGTAGTTTCTGACACAAGATATTTGTTGCAAAGGCAAGATCAGGGCGAGTGATAGTGAGATATTGTAAGCCACCTACTAAGCTCCTGTAATTCATGGGATTTGGAAGAAAAACAACATCTCTCTCAAGTGTGACTGGTTTAAGAGAAAGAGGTGTAGCAATAGGTTTACAATCAGTCATATTTGCACGAGACAGTAAGTCAAGAGCATATTTGGTCTGACATAAGAACAACTCAGTGGAAGTTCGTGTGGCTTCAATTCCAAGGAAATAATGAAGATGGCCAAGGTCTTTCATATGGAATCGAACACTGAGAGAGTGGATAAGAGTCTGTAGCAACTTTTCTGAGCTACCAGTTAGAATTATATCGTCAACATATAGTAGTAAAAGTATTGTCTCTTGACCTTGATGGAGTATGAACAGAGAGGGATCAGTTGAGCTGCAGAAAAAACCAACTTCAAGCAAGAAGTTGCTGAATTTATCATACCAGGCACGCGGTGCTTGATGCAGTCCATAAAGTGATTTTTGAAGCAGACATACATATTGAGAGCACTGCGGATGAACAAAGCCAGGGGGTTGCTCCATGTAAACTGTTTCATTTAAGGTACCATGCAAAAAGGCATTCTTGACATCAAGTTGATGTATAGACCAGTGTTTTATCATTGCTACAGAGAGAATAAGTCTAACAGTGGCATGTTTGATCACAGGACTAAAGGTTTCTGTATAATCTATTCCTTCTTCCTGATGAAACCCCTTGGCTACTAGACGTGCTTTCAATCGATCTAGACTGCCAGTAGAGGTAAGTTTAGTCTTGAACACCCATTTGCAGCCAATAACATTCATGTTATTAGTACGAGGAACCAATAACCAAGTTTGATTATGATGTAAGGCATTCATTTCTTCTTGCATCGCCTGATACCATCCTGGATCTGCTAGAGCAGATTTTATTGATTTTGGTTCTGAAGGAACTTGATATTGAGCAAGACATGCATATCGAGGATTAGCTTTGACTATACCAGATTTAGATCTAGTTTGCATGTGATGAGTAGGTTGTGTACCTTGCATAGATTGGATAGCTTGTGTTTGGATGTTAGGAGCAATTTGGTCAATAGCTGGTTCATTCTTTGTTGTTCATCCTTTGTTGTGGGTCCGAGATATGTTTAATTGTGGAGAAATACATTGAGTAGTAGAAGGGGCTTGATCCACAGGTAATATAGTTGTAGAGATAGGAACTGTATGTTCTGTGAGAACTTGCTCAGCTGTAGGGTCCTGAACATAGCTTGTTTGATGAGATAATAGAGTGTTGATAGGATCTGTACTGGGAGATTGTAAAAATTTCTCTTCTTTTGTCCATAGTTTATACAATTGTGTGTAAGTCGAAGAGGGTGTTGCTAGCTTCTTAGAGAAAGGAAAGAAGGTCTCATCAAAGACTACATGTCGACTGATGTACACACGACCAGTGGTAGGAACAAGGCATCGATATCCTTTATGATGAGTACTGTATCCGAGGAAAACACAGGTAAGGGATCGTGGATCCATCTTGTGTTGTGCATAAGATCGAAGGCAGGGATAGCAGGCACACCCGAACACTCTGAGATGATCATATCTTGGCTTATGCTGATATAGCTTGGTAAAAGGAGATTGCATCTTTAACTTTGGAGTGGGAAGTATATTGACAATATAATTTGCTGTCATAAATGCATCAACCCAAAATTTTAATGGGAGTTTTGCATGATATAACATAGCCAGACCAAGCTCAACTATATGTCGATGTTTTCTTTCAGATATTCCATTCTGTTCAGGTGTATATGGACAAGAGACATGCTGTTGAATGCCACAACTCTGTAGGTGAGCTTTGAACTTATGACTGACAAACTCTCCTCCACCATCACATTGGAAAATCTTGATCTTACAGTTGTGTTGGTTTTCTACTAGTCTCTGAAACATAAGAAAGATATCATAGAAGTCTGATTTTAGCTTCAATGGATATATCCAGCTGAACCGAGAGAAGCTGTCAACAAAAATCACATAATATTTGAAATTCTGACAAGAGTTGATTGGAGAGGGTCCCCAGATATCGCAATGGATTTGTTCTAGAGGTTTAGTAGCTATAGAACTCGACAATGGGAAAGGTAGAGCAGTACTCTTAGCAAGCTGACAACTTCTACGTACAAATTGTGGTTCTGTATGACACTTGATTAACTTTTGATTCTTCAAATGCTTCAGGACATTCTGATTTGCATGAGCTAGACGTTGGTGCCAAACATTTTCTCTGGTAATCCTTTGTCTTTGAGTGAAGAATACCTCTGCAGCATAAGGATCAACTCTGTAAAGTCATTTATCGTTCTTTCCTAGCATCTTGGTTGTGTTGGTGATGCTGTCCTTTATGTACACCCCAGTTTTGTCAAAGACAAATGAACATGGATAATCATCAGTTAGTCTAGAAACTGAAAGGAGGTTTTTCTTAATTGCTGGAACAATCAACACATCTTTTAGAGGTAAGACAGTAGTAGCAGTAGTTAGCAATGTATTCCCAATATATTTAACAGGTAAGCATGAACCGTTGCCAATCATAACTGTATCAGTACCAGCATTCTTAGAAAAGTTTTGAAGAATACCAGCATTTGCAGTAATGTGAGCAGTTGCTCCAGTATCAAGATACCATTCATTACCACTTGTTTCTTCAATATGGAGTGCTGATAAAGCTGTTGGTATCTCTTCAGCTTGGTAGGAATTATCAAATCGATACCAACAGTGCAATGCATCATGACCTGGTCTTCTGCAGATTTGACACTCCAGTCGAGTGTTTGCTGTTGTTTTCTCCATTTGCACATCTTTATGGAGAGTTAAATTCGAAGATGGATAGGTCTTGGTCTCTGTATACCTTTGAGCTGAGCCATTATATGGTCTGAATCCCTGACCAGAACCCAAAGTAGAGGAGGTATTAAACTGGTTAAGCTGCTGACTCCCCTGTTCATAGTTCGAGTTATTAGTTCTGTAATTCATATTTCTTCCAGGGTATCCAGAGTTTCTATATCTGTTATTGAATGACCTTCCTCTTCCAAAACTTCTTCCTCCGCGACTATATCCTCTTGAACTTCCAAGACTGTTATTTTGTTGTACAAAATTTCTATTAAATTCCTCTTTGTGTATAGCTTCAGTCTTCCTTTGGCCATAATATGCTAGATGTGGACTGAACTGGCTTGAGGAATAGTTTTGCAGCCTTGTTTCAAATCTTTCTAAATGAGAAATTACTTCATCATATTCTGGTTGAGGCTTTAAACAATAAATTGTTGTTTTGAAGCTCTCATACTCAGACCCCAGACCTTCCAAGATACCAAACAGTTTTGTTATTTCATCCACTGGTTTCCCTATTGCATTTAATTGATCACATATTGTTTTGTACTCTCTGAGATATGTTGATAAAGCTCTATCACGTTTCTGACAAGCCTGCAATTTTCCCCTTAATTCAAACTCCCTTGCCACAGATTTTTGGGTAAACCGATTGAGCAAGGTCTCGCAAAGTTCATAGGCCGTGTTTAAGCCAATTATTAAGCCGAGTATGTCTTCGGAAACAGCACCACTAATCCGGGGGAAACAAGTTGATCGACTTGATCCAATCATTATACTCAGGATTAGAGATCTCAATTGTTTGACCACCTTCTTCGACCTGCAGTGTTTTAGCAGGTGGTGGAATTTCTCCATTAACAAACCCAAACAGGTCTTGGCTTCTTAGAAACCTATGAAACTGAGCTTGCCATAGGAGGAAATTATCCTCAGCTAATTTGATGGTAACAAAGTTCGAGATATTAACATGAATAGGGAATGGATATCTCAAGCTTCTTGCTGCCATTCTACTTTTCCAGATCTTTGAACAACACTTGTTGCAAATACAAACTCTACTGGTTTTTTGCAGTATGATGCAATAAATCGATTTCTGATGATAAGGATCTGGATGAAGATGATGAATATCACTCACAGATCAATGAGACTTTGATTGAGGAATATCAACTCACAGATCAATGAGGCTTCGATTCCCGACTTCAATCTGCTGTAGATTCAGCCATTTTTATGCAGCATCGAGGTGATTTCTTCAGGATGTACTGCTCTGATACCATGAAGAAGTTCATGAACAGAGAGAGAGATGGGGAGAAGACGAGAGAGAATTTGATGAAAGTATTTCTTCTGTTATTCAACTTCTCAATACCTTTACAATATGAGAGATTTCCTTTTTATATCTACTCTAGTTCTCTCAATGAATCTGTTTTACAATTGTTGAACTGTTGAAGAAACAGTTAACTACCTAACTAAAAGGAACTAACCGAATACCGGTCACAAGAAGAAAAACAGAGTAAATGAAAAACGAGTGCACGAGCAAAACGAGTGCACGAGCGAGTGAAGGCTTAGTAGACTTCGCAGCCTATCTTCATGCAATATCTCAATTTGTATTATCACCCTTCTTCTTTCCTTTCTTTATTTTTAGCAGTAGTTCCTCTTCTTCCTGTACACTTCTCGGCATCATTCATACATTCAGCTTCTTCCTCATTTATGCTCTTGACTCCTGTTCTTGATATTTGCTGTTGAACAAGCTGTTGACTGTCATTCTTGATATTTGCTGTAATCTTAACAAAATTCACTACCTCCTGAAAACATAACTAGCTCCTCTCCTCAAAATGTCCTGATCCACATAGGTATTTGGGCAAAACAGGCTCTTAAAATGCAAGAGACAGAAACTCCATCCACCGGTTCAGGAGAAAGATTGAAACTTTACCAAGGTAGTCACAAGTAAGAGCGGCAATGTGCAAGTGCAGAACGTCAAGAACAGCAAAGTAAAACGGGCAATGTACAAGTAAAAGCGGCAATGTAAAAGTGTAGAGCGTCAATAACAACAAAGATGAGAAGACAAACAAAGATCCCCACAAATTTAATGTGAGGAACGAGTTAGAGCCTGAAACATTCTTTCAATTGGAAAACAGAATCTAAAACACCAAGAAAAAGTCAAAAGTAAACGAGCGCAGAACATCAAGAACAGGAAAGTAAGAGTGGCAATGTTGAAGTGCAGAACGTCAAGAACAGAAAAAATCAGAAGACAAACAAAGATCCCCACAAATTTATCGTGAGGAATGAGTTTGAGCCTCAAACATTCTTTCAATTGGAAAACAGAATCTAAAACACCAAGAAAAGTTAGAAAGTAAACGCAAAAGGAGGTGAAAATGAGACCTTAGCAGCAATGTTCGAGTGCCGAAAGTCAAGAACAGCGAAGTAAGAGCGGCAATGTTCAAGTGCAGAACATCAAGAATAGCAAAAACGAGAAGACAAACAAAGATCCCCACAAATTTAACATGAGGAACGAGTTAGAGCCTGAAACATTCTTTCACTTGGAAAACAGAATCTAAAACACCAAGAAAAAGCTGAAAGTAAACGCGAAAGGAAGTAAAAATGAGACCTTTATGCAAAGACTTGATGATCATGAGAAGATCGCAGAGCCGAGAAAGAGCAAAGATCATAAAGACACAAGCAACGTGCACACAGCAAAAACTATACCCAGAAAGCTTGAAATGAAGGCCTTACCTCGAGACCTTTGAGGTTGAGGATGGTTGAGAGCTGGGTCTGTGTTCTACCTTCCGTTTCCCGTTCTTTTCAGCTTTTCTGAAATGTTTTCTGAAATGAGGTACAGAGGAGACAGCGTCTTAATGGCACCACGAACCTCATTGACAATTTTACCAGAGAGAGAGAGAGAGAGAGAGAGAGTTATCTTGGTTTCGTGCATCGACATGGTGTTGAAGTTCCACTTACTATAAGACTAAAACTAGAATGAGATAGTAACTAATGATAGGTTGCATAATTGTAGTTAAGCAACTCATCTTCATATGAATTTATTAATTGTAGACTTGAAAGTTGAAAGGAAGTATTAAAATTGCCGCTGGCAGATCATGTGGATTGTTTTAGTCATGCTTAATTGTTAATTCAAGTGGAGCATCTAGCATTTTAAACTCTTTCTTTTTTGGTCGAAAACATTCTAAACTTTTTTAACCAGCGAAATATCATAAGATAAACATATTATGTTCTCATAAACATACTCTACAAATATGAAAAATGTTCTTCCCGTACATTTAATAGCTCATATTATGTGAAGCCACGCCCTTATTCAAGCCTTTTTGGGTTAACTTTCCACTTTCTTAAAATTTTAATTTAAATAAATATTTTTTTATTTATTTTAAATCTTGGAAAGAAAGTCAAAATTACAAGTTTTTAAAAAAAATGGTTAATACCATGAAAAACTCTCAACCGACATATATGAACAAACTTATTTTTTGACAACCAAAACCCAAATTAGTACACCTATGATAAATCTACGCTAAAGTAAACTTTTTACTACCAAAAACCTTAAATTGGTACATTTCAGATAAATTTACCATTCATTAGTTTCCTTTAAATTGGATTTATACCATAAAAATTTACAAAACAAGTTAAAAAACCCCAAAATAGTACACCCGCCAATTTCAACATGTCATTAAAATAAGAATTTGATAGTAAAATTTGATAGAAACTAATTGAGGTAAATTTATCATAAGTATTTAGAATTTTTTGTGATAAAAAAATTAATTTTGACTAAATTTATTACAAGTGTACTAATTTATGGTTTCCCCTAATATTAACTCTTTTTTAAAAAAAAAAAATGATTTTCTCGACACTCTTCCACTCATTATGACATGTTTGTCATCATGAGTGCAAGTTTTTGGTGCCGAGACCCTCCTGCTGTATAGCTTTTTGGTTAAAAGTCAATACGTATCTTACCTTACCAAAAAAAAAAAAAAACTTTTTTAAAAAGGGAAAAAGTCACAAAATCCCTAAAATATGAATACTATGACACATTTACCATGAATTGTTTTGTTGACATAAAAATCCTAAATTATGTCTACTGTGACTTGTAACTTTATTGTGTGACATAAAAAATCTCAAACATGTATTTTACTCTCTATCAAAGTCAAAGTTCTGCTAAATGAATTTTAAGCCAAGACAACGTCATGTTTATTTTAATGTATGTTATGTCAACATTATTTGCTTTTTTTGCGTTTATGTAAATTGTTGATAAAATTTTGACGGAAGGTAAATGTTCATATAAGTACAAATTTGGAATTTTTTTGTGTCGAAAAAAAACTTATGATTTTTGGTGGCTTTTGCCCATAAGAAGTAAAGGAATATGTTCGATCGATGGGATTCCTAATTTGCAATAATTGGTGGATTTTTTTTGTTTGTTTCACGCAGAATGGAAATAATGGAATATGCACGATGGATGAGAGAGAGAGAGAGAGATTCTTAGTTTGATACATGAGAATGGTGTTGATGTTCCACTTACTATAAGATTCGCTTTCATCAAACAACCTCCTTATGTTTTATTAAAAGGTGTACTATGGTAATCGTCTCCTTTATATTATAGAATAACCGAGACGAGTAGATCACAGATTTCTTTCCCAAGTCCGCGGCAATTGGTTAGACTTTTGGATATATAAACATATATTTCATGAAATTTGCTTAAATTGATTAATCCAACAATAGAATCTCGAAAACCAAATATATATATGATGAACATGACCTCTTAAGAACAATTCAATGCTTGTTTTCAACGTGAAAAATATATTGATGGCTTGTAAAATGCTTACTTTGAGTGTGTTGATTTGGTGATGTAATTTATATTTAGTTCGAGTGGCCAACGTGTTAATTTCAATTAGGGTTATTTTTTCAATTAAACTTATCAAAAGTTAAAATAACTGTTTTGTTTTTGTAGAGATTGGGCAAACTTACTTACATTAATGAAGTAATTTACAATATATACATAGGGTTTAGGGGTAAAACAAAACAATGACAATTATGCCCTTTAGTATAAACCCAATTTGACAATACTTCCCCTCAAGTTGGTGAATGTAAACATGTCAACAACTTGTTCTTAAAATTACAAAATAAATCACGTGTGACCGGTTTCGTGAACAAGTCCGCGAGTTGGGAGTGACTGGGAACATAAAGGGTAATTTTTTCCCGAACCCTTGGCTAGCAGCTACTTCATCTTGGTACATCCCTAATTCCCAGTCCTCGGCATTAAGAGAATTTTCTTGTGATTCATTAGCAGATACAACTGTAGCAGACATATAAATGGTCTCTGACTGCATAGAAAAACAGTATATGCCTTGGCTGATGAATGTTACCGTAGAAGTTAATAAGATCAATGATTTGGGAAAGATGATTTGCCGCCGGGACGATGAAGAGGGTGGACACGGAGGCCATCGTTGCTCACGGCCATGGATGCGGAGCTCACTGGTCTGCGCCTACGACAGAGAGCGTGGGCGCTCTGATCCATGGACAAGAGGCCGACTGCTGCGCTGCATCGCCATGTCTGTGGACAAGCGCCCGCAGCCAAGGCTTAGCCGCCGGGACGACATGGACGGAGGATGCGAAGGTCGGCCTGGACACGATGATACCGTCGCTTAACAGGTGGATCTGGTTTGCTGCTCAGCAGCTTTGGGCTCTCGTGTTGGCTCGTCCACGGCTGCCAGCAACAAGCTCAACAGCTTTGCCGTGGACCGTGGTGGCCGTGGTGGGGTGGCGGCTCAAGGATGGCGGCGGCGGCGGCGGCAATAGCCAAGCCCAGGCGAGGGGAGGCTGAAGATAGAGAGGAGGAAAAGAGAATAATAATAATTTTTTTGAATTTCCACGTCAATAGCCATATTTCAATTTGTAATTGGTTAACAGTAAATAAATGCCCTACCACAACAATCCTTGTCGTGGCGCTTGCAAATCAGTAAATATTTTCTTATGTCAAAAAGATTTTTGCTCATCAGAAAAAATTGGGCCACATCATGCGAGCTTGAAGATGTCTCTAAGAGATCCATGATAAAAATTGGTGATCTAGTACGTGGATTAAAATAAAACAGAGTTTCCAATCAAACGTCATTTTTCTGGGATTAAGGTCACTTAGGGGATATGCTTTATCAAGTTATAATAATGCTAAAGTTGAATAACATAAAAATTATCTATTTCTATATCCAAATGATTCAGTATCTCAACTAAATAAATTCATCAGAATCACCACATATAAAATCCATAATAGAAGACAAAGTATCGACAAAAAATAAAAACCAAATTATGTGAAAAAATTTAACATATTTTCTTTGAAAACCATTCTTTCCTTCTGTCTCCTTTTCTGGGAAAATTGTCCAAAAAGTCCTAAACCTATTATACTTTTGCCAATTTAGTCATAAACCTTTTTTTTCTTGCCAATTGAGTCCTAAACCTTTTACAATTGTGTCAATTCAGTCCATTTGGCCGGCCGGAGGGCGCGTGGACGCCGGCGGAGACAGTGGCCGGCGAATAATTTTTTAATATTTTTTCGAATTTTTTTTTTTTTTTCTTTCTTTTCTTCCTTCCTCGGCCGGCACCGCGCCGGCGGGCCGGAGGCGAGGGCCGGCGAGGTCGGCCTCGCCGGCCACTAGCGAGGCTCGCCCCCGCCACCGGCGGAGGCGAGGCTCGGCCGCCCGGCCGTGGCGAGGTCGAGCCTCGCCTCGGGCGACGGCGGCGCTCTGCGAGCGAGCTCGACCTCGCCAAGGCTGGGCGAGGCCGAGCCTCGCCTCGGTTGGGCGACGGCGGCCTCGCCGTCGCCCGATTTGGCGAGGCGACGGCGGCCTCGCCGTCGCTAGGCGAGGCCGCCGTCGCCGGATCTGGCGAGGCTCGACCTCGGGCGGGCGACGGCGGCCTCGCCGTCGCCCCGGATCTGGAGAGGCTCGACCTCGCCACGGCCGGGCGAGGCCGAGCCTCGCCTCGCCTCGGCTAGGCGACGGCGGCCTCGCCGTTCTTTGGGCGAGGCCGAGCCTCGCGTCGGCTAGGCGACGGCGGCCTCGCCGTTCTTTGGGCAAGGCTCGCCTTCGCCGGTGGCCGGGGGCGAGCCTCGCCGGTGGGCGGCGAGGCGACCTCGGCCGGCCCTCGCCTCCCGCCGGCGGCGCGGCGCCGCCGCAGGAAGAAGAAAGTGGACAAAAAAGAAAAAAAATTCGAAAAAAATATTTAAAAATATTTAAAAATTGTTAGCCAGCCAGCTGTCTCTCCGCCCGGCGTCCACGTCGGCTCCGGCCGGCCAAATGGACTGAATTGGCACAATTGTAAAAGGTTTAGGACTCAATTGGTAAGAAAAAGGTTTAGGATTGAATTGGCAAAAGTGCAAAAGGTTTAGGACTTTTTGGACAATTTTCCCCTCTTTTTCTCTGCTTCGATATAGAACATGTCAAGATCTGCAACTAGGGCCACATCGTGCTCAATCTTCTTTCTCCATGCAAACCTACAATTTCCTTACCCTATATCAGCCCACATAATCATCGAGAGCTCGTCTTATTCACAAGAGTTTATTATCCACTTACAATTTTCAAAAGAAAAAAAGCTTCCATGCTACGATGCAAGTAATTGACACGACAATTTTAAAATTCTCTTATTAAACCTGCATCTCCAAATACGGTAAATAATAAAAGTAATAATATTAGAAAAGGACAATTTCATCTTGACACCTTTAGCTGACATGTGCGCATGTAAAAAGTGATACTCGTAAGGGTCAATCAAATGCATCTCATAAATCTCAAAGCAAAAGTGTGTAAGCTAGATGTGCTAGGTAACTGGCTGCTAGAGGGTGGGAAAAGGAGCATTAACAATGTTAATTTATCAAGTGGTAGGCTAGCTGATTTTTCCTCTCTTTTTTTTTTTTAATTCAGTAGTAGGCCTAGTGCTCGTTACATGATTTGCTCTCCGGCAAGCTTAACACGTGATGAAAGATTTTTGAGATTGGCTTATTACTGAAGAAAAGCAGAAGATTAAGAACAAAAATACTTCAAAGAACAACTCCGGAGGATAATTTGGAGTTTATATTATAAATATTTATATATTTTTGTCAAGAAGCTCCAATGGAGAAACTTGCGGACGCCTCGTACATGATTCTTATCCTTCCTCATTATTGTCCTAAAAGTAAAATTTATCAGCATACTTCCTGTGTCCTAACTAGTAACTATGCACTCCTAATCCCTGTGTCCTAATTATGCACTCTCTCTCTCTCTCTAAATAGATTTTTTATATGGGCAACATTTTCTATCCAAAATACTTTATTGCCTTCTATGCTATTATGCATAATGACCTTATTAAGGTAGTGATTGGCTTACCCTTTTCTGCATAAAAGCTGTGAATCAAATAGTTCCGCTTCAGCTGAATTATGTTATCAAGACAGTCTAGTGGGGCTCTTAAAGAGAGAAGACACACACATAATAGTAAGCTTTAATTTTTGTCCGTTGGAAATGAAGTGGTCCAAAAGCTTTCTCCAGTGTTTTTCTCCCCCATTTCTTTTGCTTCCCTTGCCGTTTGCCCCCAATTCTTCTCTCTCCCTTTCCCTAAAATATATACATATGTACATATTACATATTAATATAATTTATATTAATATTTGTATATGTATGTATGCAACCCATGACGTCACCATTCCTTGGCCTCTCTTGGCTTTCACTCTCTTGAAGGACGGGTGCACATTGGGCACCCCCACGCACTATACTTAACGTGAAACGATCCCCCATGAGAATAAGTCTATCCGCATCGGTCGGGCCAGGTCAGTTTCGAAGTGATCTGGCATGGTGGGCGAGTTTGAGCTTGCACGTTTGATTATCTTGATGTACTTGTTTTTCTTTAAATATCGATAGTTCCTGTGAAGTAAAAAAGAGTGAATTTCCATGTTGGGGATTGTTCCGACAAAAATCTCCAATGCAACATCTCTTGAATTTTGGATTTCGCACAAATCCCCCAATCGAGGAGTGAGGGTGCAAGCAAAGGAGGTTTCTTTGACAAATAGGCATGTAGAGGTCGGTTCGTCTTGTCTCGAGATCAAACTTGAGGTCGAGGTCAATGTATGATCAATGGGTGAATGAACAAATTATGGAAATGCGCATCACATATAACAGTGAAGTTCAATAGACAAATGAAAGAGGAATATAAGCAGTGGAGAGTCTAAACTCCAATATTGCTCTACAAAGCTCAAAGTGCCGAAAAGGGAAATAGTGTGACTTATATATTTCACCAATAATATTGATCAATATAAGGTCCATGTATGGTTACTGGCTTTTTTCGCGCCTCATGCAATCAAGTGAGGAAAATTTTGGTTATATTTCAAGATCAAACGTGATAATTTGCATAAACTGATACACCCTGTCAGATTTATCTCCTCACTCGCAAACTGTTTCGAACTTGAACCATTCTTGAGCTAAGCAAGGACCCCAATCTGGCATTTCGAATGCACGTTAATTTGACCCCAAGGGCATGGGGCAGGGCATCGTTGCCAATGCCATGGACCATCCGCTGTTGCGCTTTCTGCCTAGCAAGCAACGCCTGCTTCTCTCCTCCGTAGCTGTCGGGTTCTCTTCTGCCACCTACCGTACTGCCCAGGCTACGGGGGTCGCAGCTTGTTTTTACGAGGCTTGGTACGACCAGCTCTGATGCCAACATTTTCAAATGGCCTTCGGACCGAGCCCCTATAAAATTTCGTACACTTTTCTGAATTTTTATTTATTCTCTGAATTTTTAAATTCTTTATTATTTTTATCTTTTAACATTACCTAGCATCGTCTCTAAAAGGGAAAAAAGGCATCCAAAAAAATCCTATGGTAAAAGCTCTAAAGACTTATTCAATTGGATTTCAATTTTTTTAAGGATTTTTTATTTACTTTAAGAGAAAACTACTCAACAAGTAATTTTTAGGTTTCTTTTTTCTAAATATTTCTGATTTTT
This sequence comes from Eucalyptus virginea, assembly GCA_014182375.1. Classification (NCBI taxonomy): domain Eukaryota; kingdom Viridiplantae; phylum Streptophyta; class Magnoliopsida; order Myrtales; family Myrtaceae; genus Eucalyptus; species Eucalyptus virginea. Next base: position 2,880,272 of record CM024520.1, on the reverse strand, counting down.
ATTAATTTTCAGAAATTTTTAATTTTTAATTATTTTTCTATTATATATTATATTTTAATATTACCTATCTAAAAAGAAAAAAAAGGCATGACAAATAATCCTTTTCCGCTCACTCATTCAATCGGCATGCACGCTCAATTAACGTTTCACAAAATCCACAACAAAAATGAAAAATAAAATAAAACAAAGAAACCTACTGAAGCAACTCCAATGGCGAAGAGTTTTCACGAAATGACCACAAGCAAAATAACTGGATATCGTAGGGTCAAGGAGCACCTGTTATAATCATTAGGCGATATGAAATCAAAAACCGCACACATGCACAAGAATGTGCACACACGTTCACACATCTATCTTCCCATTTCATACTGGACAAGACACCACGGACACACCTACTACTTACATTATAAAAAATAACCAAGTGAAAGCCAAAGGATTATAGAAACTCAAAAGCTCCAAGCTTGGGTGTTCCGAAGTGGATAGGATCAACATACTAACAACCTTGAGATTCTATTTGAGGAAAAAAAATTCAACAACAAGGGCCCAAAGATGATATGGATTCCAAATAGCAATAGTTTCTGCAAGTGATCATTCCCCTTCATTTCCCTAGGCTGACAACAAGGGCACAAAGATGATATGGATTCCAAATAGCAATAGTTTCTGTAAGTGATCATTCCCCTTCATTTCCCTAGGCTGACGATACATGTCAAAATGCCGAATAGGATGGGGTACTCCAATCTAGAGCTGTTAATATGGGTTAAAAACCCATTTGTGACTCACTTTTAAAGGGTCGGGTTACCTATGGATCACTTAAAATTTTACAAATAGGTAGAAATGAGTTTAAGATATCTGAGCCTAACTTTAAATGGGTCTATATGGGTTTGCACATGACCCATATTCGACCCATTTAGTTTACTAACCCAACCCATATATCTGTCTTCATTTTGCTCACTCAACTCGCTTAGAAAAAAAGGAAAAAAGAAAAAAAAAAAACACTGCTCAACAATAATGCGTAGCCGACACTCACGCTTGGGGATCTGTAGCTCTTGGATAAGCTGCATTGAAGGAGCCGGGATGCATCCTCGTGAGCGTTGCAAGTTCTCTGTAACATCGGCTTCTGGTTGCTCGACCTAACGAGCTGGCCGCCCTGTGTTGGGAATCGGTATAGTGAAGTTGGGCGGTCGATGGAGAAGTGGATGGAAGGAGAGTGCTGCGCAGGGTAGTGGAGGTTGACGCGCGTCAGGGAGGTAGATCTGTGGAAGAGGAGAAGGGGGTAGAGGAGGAAGAGGAGAAGGGGGTAGAGGAGGAGGTAGAGGAGGAGGCAGCGGAGGACAGTGGTACGTAAAGTCGCCGAAGGAGGAGAGGGAGCGAACCACCGCCCTGATCGGCCCGAGCTAGGTCCTTCTTTTTTGGTGGTTGTTGCCATTTTTCTGTTGCAGTAGAGAGAGAAAGTGGATTACTTTTTCAAAAAGAGAGAGACACTGGCTTACGTTCTGAATGGAGAAGAAGATGAAGGTTTTTTTAATTTTGATTTCATTTTTAAAGAAATTAAGCGATCGACCATCAACTCCTCCTCAGATGGATCAAAGAGAAAGGGACAGGGAAGACAGCGACCGACAACGACATGAGTCAACCGGGACGGTCCCCATCGTGGACCCTACCTGATTGACCATTTTTGGCTCTTTTTTCACTCTTGCATGGGTAGTGCGGCTTCAGATTTTATTTCGAGTGCATTTGATTCAACATTCCAAGAGACTTTACTTCTTGCTTAGTCGAAAATGCTTTATGACTTATTATTACTTATGTCAATTGGAGTTGTGATGATTTTTTAATAGAAATTTAGGTTTTTCATGTTGATGTTGGAATATTCACATAATACGCACGACGCTGGCACATCATGTGCACGATGCTAGCACTGCATAACACACTTATGGCACATAATTTTTATAAAGCAACAACGTGATAGTATCGTGATTGTCATTTCCTTTCATCTCCTAGTGTCTTAAAAAACTCGAGGTACACCTCTTTTTCTTTAAATTAATTTATTATTCTTATTATTATATTTGGGAAACGGGCTCAGATTGATTTATCCGATCTAGCCCATTGACCCGATCCAAAACCGGATGCGACCTGAGTTAGAATAAAACCAAAACTTTAAATATTCTCATATTATTTTATATTTTATATTTTATATTTTTTTGATTTTCTAATTTATTTTCTCCTTTTCTCCTCCCATTTTTGTCCTCTTTCCCTACTTGGTCTATTTCCCCTGCAACTCCTTCTTCTTTCTCACGTTCTTCCTCTTCATCGATGCGTGTCTTCACCCACAACGAGCCCTCACTGGCTTTTGGGAGCATTGACAGGTCATCGTCTAGCGTCGGTCGCTCGGCCCGACCGACTCCGGTCACCATCGGCCACTACTTGGCCGGCGGTTTCTAGTATTGCTGATAAACACACTAAACAAGAATATAAAAGAAATTAGTGTTGCTCTCGGACAAGTCAAGCCAAGCCAAGTCAAGCCAAGCCAATCAATCACGATATTATCACGTTGCTTAAAAATTATGTGCCCTAAATATGTTATCCACGTGTTGTGCTAACATTGTGCACGTGCCGTGCCACCATCGTGCGTATTATGTGCATATTCCAACATCAACATGAAAAACCTAAATTTCAATTAAAAATCATCACCTTCGCTCGAAACTTCATTTCTAATTACTCGCTTCCCCTTCTCCATAATGCTCTTGAGTTAATGCGACAGCCTAGCAGAAAAGGCCATCTCAAAACAGCATAAAACGTGAAAGCATAATGCTAAAATTCACTACCTCTTGAAAACATAACTAGCTCCTATCATCAAATTGTCCCGATCTACATAGGTATTTGGGCAAAACAGGCTCTTAAAATGCAAGAGACAGAAACTCCATCCACCGGTTCAGGAGAAAGATTGAAACTTTACCAAGGTAGTCACAAGTAAGAGCGGCAATGTTCAAGTGCAGAACGTCAAGAACAGCAAAGTAAAAGGGGCAATGTACAAGTAAAAGTGGCGATGTACAAGTGTAGAGCGTCAAGAATAGCAAAGATGAGAAGACAAACAAAGATCCCTGCAAATTTAACATGAGGAACGAGTTAGAGCCTGAAACATTCTTTCAATTGGAAAACAGAATCTAAAACACCAAGAAAAAGTCAAAAGTAAACGAGTGCAGAACGTCAAGAATAGGAAAGTAAGAGTGGCAATGTTCAAGTGCAGGATGTCAAGAACAGAAAAAATCAGAAGACAAACAAAGATCCCCACAAATTTATCGTGAGGAATGAATTTGAGACTGAAACATTCTTTCAATTGGAAAACAGAATCTAAAACACCAAGAAAAGTCAGAAAGTAAACGCAAAAGGAAGTAAAAATGAGACCTTAGCAGCAATGTTCGAGTGCCGAAAGTCAAGAACAGGGAAGTAAGAGCGACAATGTTCAAGTGCAGAACATCAAGAATAGCAAAAATGAGAAGACAAACAAAGATCCACACAAATTTAACGTGAGGAACGAGTTTCAGCCTGAAACATTCTTTCAATTGGAAAACAGAATCTAAAACACCAAGAAAAAGTCGAAAATAAACATGAAAGGAAGTAAAAATGAGGCCTTAGCGGCAAGGTTCAAGTGCAGAACGTCAAGAACATCAAAAAGAGCGGCAATGTTCAAGTGCAGAACGTCAAGAATAGCAAAAATGAGAAGACAAACAAAGATCTACACAAATTTTATGTGAGGAACAAGTTTGAGCCTGAAACATTCTTTCACTTGGAAAACAGAATCTAAAACACCAAGAAAAAGTCGAAAGGAAGTAAAAATGAGACCATTTCAAGTGCAGAAAGTCAAGAACAGCAAAAATGAGAAGACAAACAAAGATCCCCACAAATTTAACGTGAGGAACGAGTTAGAGCCTGAAACATTCTTTCACTTGGAAAACAGAATCTAAAACACCAAGAAAAAGCCGAAAGTAAACGCGAAAGGAAGTAAAAATGAGACCTTTATGCAAAGACAGATCATGAGAAGATCGCAGAGCCGAGAAAGAGCAAAGATCATAAAGACACAAGCAACGTGCACACAGCAAAAACTTTACCCAGAAAGCTTGAAATGAAGGCCTTACCTCGAGACCTTTGAGGTTGAGGATGGTTTCTGTGTTCTACCTTCCGTTTCCCGTTCTCTTCAGCTTTTCTGAAATGTTTTCTCATGGACCCTACCTAATTGACCATTTTTGGCTATTTTTTCACTCTTCCATGGGTAGTGCGGCTTCAGATTTCATTTCGGGTGCGTTTGGTTCAACATTTCCAAGAGACTTTATTTCTTGCTTAGTCGAAAATGCTTTATGACTTATTGGTACTTATGTCAATTGGAGTTATGATGATTTTTTAATCGAAATTTAGGTTTTTCATGTTGATGTTGGAATATGTACATAATACGCACGACGCTGGCACATCATGTGCACGATACTAGCATGACATGTGCATAACACACTTATGACACATAATTTTTATAAATCAGCAATGCGATAATATCGTAATTGTCATTTCCTTTTGTCTCCTAGTGTCTTAAAAAACTCGAGCTACACCTCTTTTTCTTTTTCCTTTATGTTCATCCCTTTGCACGATTTGTCTTTCCTTCTCTTTGTGACCCGAAAATGAAGCACTTTTTCTTTTCTTGATTTGGCATTCTTTTATTATCAAGGTTGGTTCTCCTCCAAGTCAAGCCCTAGCCCTAGCCCTAGATGAAATGGGAGTAAAAAATTTAAGAAGAAGTGAGCTCTTTGAGAAGAAGTGAGATGAGGAAATGATTTTTACTTACCTTAATGATTCTTCGTCTAGAATGGGGTTTTTAGCAAAGTCCTCCAAAAAACATTTGACCCATTTAGTTTACTAGCCCAACCCATATAGTTGTCTTCATTTTGCTTGCTCGACTTGCTTAGAAAAAAAGAAAAAAAAAACACTGCTCAACAACAATGCGTAGCCGACACTCACGCTTGGGGATCTGCAGCTCTTGGATAAGCTGCATCGAAGGAGCCGGGATGCATCCTCGTGAGCGTTGCAAGTCCTCTGTAACATCAGCTTCTGGTTGCTCGACGTAACGAGCTAGCTGCCTTATGTTAGGAACCGGTATAGTGAAGTTGGGCGGTTGACGGAGAAGCGGATGGAAGGAGAGTGCTGCGCAGGGTAGTGGAGGTCGACGCGCGTCGGGGAGGTATATCTGTGGAAGGAGGTGATGGCAGCAACGGAGGCACGAGATGCAAAGGTGAAGGAGCAAGAGGAGAAGGGGGCAAAGGAGGAGACAGCGGAGGACAGTGGTACGTAAAGTCGCCGATGGAGGAGAGGGAGCGAACCACCGCCTTGATCGACCCGGGCTAGGTCCTTCTTTTGGTGGTTGTTACCATTTTTTTGTTGCAGTAGAGAGAGAAAGTGGATTACTTTTTTCAAAAAGAGAGAGAGAGAGAGAGACAATGGCGTATGTTCTGAACGGAGAAGAAGATGAAGGCTTTTTTAATTTTGATTTCATTTTTCAAGAAATTAAGCGATCGACCATCAACTCCTCCTTAGATGGATCAAAGAGAAAAGGATGGGGAAGACAGCCATCGACAGCGACATGAGTTAACCGGGACGGTCCCCATCGTGGACCTTACCCAATTGACCATTTTTGGCTCTTTTTTCACTCTTGCATGGGTAGTGCGGCTTCAGGCTTCATTTCGAGTGCGCTTAGTTCAACATTCCTAAGAGGCTTTACTTCTTGCTTAGTCGAAAATGCTTTATGACTTATTAGTATTTATGTCAATTGGAGTTGTCATGATTTTTTTAATCGAAATTTAGGTTTTACATGTTGATGTTGGAATATGCACATAATATGCACGACGCTGGCACATCATGTGCATGATGCTAGCATGACAAATGCATAACACATTTATAGCACATAATTTTTATAAAGCAGCAACGTAATAGTATCATGATTGTCATTTCCTTTTGCCTCCAAGTGTCTTAAAAAACTCGAGCTACACCTCTTTTTCTTTAAATTAATTTATTATTCTTATTATTATATTTGGGAAATGGGCTCAGACCGGTTTATCCAATCTAGCCCATTGACCCTATGCAAAACTGGATGCGACCTGCGTTAGAATAAAACCAATTTTTTAAATATCCTCACATTTTTTTAATTTTTTTTTTAATTTTCTAATTTCTTTTCTCCTTTTCTCCTCCCATTTTTGTCCTCTTTCCCTACTTCATCTCTTTCCCCTGCAACTCCTTCTTCTTTCTCACGTTCTTCCTCTTCACCGATGTGTGTCTTCACCCACAACGAGCCCTCACCGGCTTTTGGGAGCATTGACAGGTCATCATCTAGCGTCGATCGCTCGGCTTGACCGACTTCGGTCACCGTCGGCCACTACTGGGCCAGCGGTTTCTAGTATCGCCGATGAACACACTAAACAAGAATACAAAAGAAATAAGCGTTGCTCTCGGACAAGTCAAGCCAAGCCAAGCCAAGCCAATCAATCACGATATTATCACATTGCTACTTTATAAAAATAATGTGCCCTAAATATGTTATCCACATGTTGTGCTAGCATTGTGCACATGTCGTGCCATTATGTGCATATTTCAACATCAACATGAAAAACCTAAATTTCGATTAAAAAATCACTACAACTCCAATTGACATAAGTCATAAAGCATTTTTGACCAAGCCAAACGTTCGCAAATCGAGCAATCAGGCGCCGTAGGGATACCCTCAAGAAGTCAGACAAGCAATGACGACTCGGTTTCAATCAAAAGAACAGGAATCCACGTCGGATCTCACTTTGGCATTTGGTCGAACAGTCGGGTTGCCGTATTAAATCCTAAGGTCTCCGGCTTAACTGAGACTCGAATGTGCACCGGAGGCCTCGACGCACGACAAACAAGGACCATGGAAGCAAAATGTAAAGGTCACGAGAGCCGGAGCACTTGTGAGTCGTATGGCCATGAGTTTTGGCCCAGCACACGCTCGAAAGAAAACACGATGAGAGCCGAGCTTACCCGTTTGGCTAGAGGACGTCGCCAGGATGGCTGTCGGACGGGTCTGCCCGCGGCTGAAATGCCCTCTCTTCCTCTGCTCAATCGTTCAGACCTCTCACTCTCTGTTCGTTGTCCCTATCTCTATGTGAACGAACCTGGAGCATTCTCTCCTGCTCTCCTTTCTGGTTTTCCTTTTCCAAGCTTCCTTTCTGTCCAAAAAACCACCAAAACCCCAACGTCCAACCTCTACCAAAATCCCCCCAAAACCGGAATGTCCAGCCTCTGTGCAAAACTAGTGAGTCCCACCCTCCTCACGCAGCGAGCATGCTCGAATCCTTTCCGTTACGCGCTCGCGTTCGAGAGGGAAAGGCAAGAACTGGAGGCTGGGCCTTCGTTGCTCTCTTCTTGGGCTGAAACATTGGGGTTTAAGGAAATAAGGGAGACTGGACTGAGCATAAACAAAAGAGGGGTAGATGGGCTAAACAAAAATGGGGAGAGAAGTAGGCCACAAAAAGGAAAATCAATGGGAAGTTAGGCCTAGCATTCCAAAGGGCCGAAAATTGCTAAGTGGTTGGCGTGCTCGGCCCACGAGACTTCATGTTATTTTTTTATGTCATTTCATTCATTTTCAAATTATTTTATTATTTTATTATTTTTTACCTTTTTTATAAATTTTATATTATTTTTGTAAAACAAATGGATATTAAAAACGTCAACAAAAAATCAGATATCTACACTATTCAATTCTTGTTTTATAAGCCCATGAAAACATTAGGGGGGAAATTAAGGATTGTTATCATAAAAAATACCCGTGCCACGTTTATTTCAACTAGATATATAATGCACCGTCTACACATTAACATAAATATATGTCACATTAAAAATCACAAAGAATTTTCTTAATTAGATATTTAAGGATTATTGGAAGTTCATGCAAGACATAAGTTTCACACGTAGTTCGGCCCACACGACTTCATGTTTTTTTTTTTTTTTTATGTCATTTCATTAATTTTCGAATTATTTTATTATTTGTTTACCTTTTTATAAGTTTTTATAATATTTTTGCAAAATAAATGGATATTAAAAATGTCGACAAAAATACTGATATCAACACTATTCTATTCTTGTTTTATTAGTCCATGAAAAAATTAGGAGGAAAATTAAAGGTTGTTATCACCAAAAACACCAGTGCCACGTTTATTTTAACTTGATATATAATGCACCGTGCACACATTAACATAAATACATGACATATTAAAAATCACAAAAAAAAAATTCTTAATTAGATATTTAAGGATCGTTGGAAGCTCATGCAAGACATTAATTTCATGCATAGTTCGGCCCACGCGACTTCATGTTATTTTTTATTTCATTTTATTCATTTTCAAATTATTTTATTATTTTTTGCTTTTTTACCTTTTTAATAATTTTTTTATATTATTATTGCAAAACAAATGGATATTAAAAACGTCAACAAAAATTCAGATGTCTACACTATTCAATTCTTGTTTTATAAGCTCGTGAAAAAATTAGGGGGGAAATTAAGGGTTGTTATCACCAAGAATACCCGTGCCATGTTTATTTCAACTAGATATATAATGCATCGTGCACACAATAACATAAAATACATGACACATTAAAAATCACAAAAAAATTTCTTAATTAGATATTTAAGGATTGTTGGAAGTTCATGAAAGACATAAGTTTCGGACGTAGTTCGGCCCACGTGACTTCATGTTATTTTTGTTGTTGTTTAATTCATTTTTAAATTATTTTATTATTTTATTATTTTATACCTTTTGTACAAGTTTTTTTATATTATTTTTGCAAAACAAATGTATATTAAAAATGTCGACAAAAATTTAGATGTCTACACTATTCAATTCTTGTTTTATAAGCCCATGAAAAAATTATTAGGAGGGAAATTAAAGGTTGTTATCACCAAAAATACCCGTGCCATGTTTATTTCAACTAGATATATAATACACCATGCACACATTAACATAAATACATGACACATTAAAAATCACAAAGAATTTTCTTAATTAGATATTTAAGGATTATTGGAAGTTCATACAAGACATAAGTTTTACACGTAGTTCGGCCCACGTGACTTCATGTTATTTTTTATGTCATTTCATTCAATTTCAAATTATTTTATTGTTTTTTGCTTTTTTTTTTATCCTTTTTATAAGTTTTTTATATTATTTTTGCAAAACAAGTTGATATTAAAAACGTCGATAAAAATTCCAATACCAACACTATTCAATTCTTGTTTTATAAACCCGTGAAAAAATTAGGAGGAAAATTAAGGGTTGTTATCACCAAAAACACCAGTGCCACGTTTACCGTGCACACATTAACATAAATACATGACACATTAAAAATCACAAAGAATTTTCCTGATTAGATATTTAAGGATTGTTGGAAGTTCTTGCAAGACATAGGTTTCACATGTAGTTCCGCCCCCCACTCAACAATACCTTCTCATGAGATCCATAGGACCCATGCTCTAGGAAGGGGTGATTGAGTCTAGGATGGGTAAGTTCCAGACTTGACCTCATACTCGACCATATTCTAATCATTTTTCCTTTTTTAGATCCTATACCAAACTCTATTTGCACTAGACTCTATTTTAAAACCACATTGTTTTTCCTACCCAATTCCATGGTCAATCCTATTTTTGAAACTTATTTTGCAAACACCCGATATCCTATACGACTTTGAATTTTACACTAATACGCGAGAAATAATGCAATCCTCCCAATTTGTATTAAACACATTAACCACATGAAATCAATAAGTACATGAACTTTTTGACTAAATAAAACTAAAGATTCACAAGGCCAATTATCATAAACAAATATCATGAGGCAAAGCGAAAATCTTGTACAATGGATGGTGCAACCATGAGCCGGTGAGGGAGGAAGGCGAACGAGGAAGAGGAATGACGAAGAAGGAGTATCGTGCAAAAGGAAAAACGCAATTTCAATATTAGAAATCAGGGAAAAAAATATAGAGTTTTGGACTTATGGTTTTACAAAACCGATTTGCTAACCAATTTGGTCAATCCGGTTCCCGAGTAGGTATTCACTCAGAATTGACTCCCAGATTAATTCAAATTAGTTCTGAATTTTGAGAACTAATTCTCAGACTAATTTTAATGGGAATCGGTTTCCAAACTTATTTTTTAAGTGAGCTGATCCGGTTCTTGAGTAAATTTGGTTCGGTTGCACACCGTTACTCTAGAGAGCCCACATCTAGTCAGCATCGGAGATAAAAAGGTGATCTGATTGTCTTGTCGAGGATACGTGGAGGGGAGGGGCTCCATGGCGACTGCCCACGGTGAACTAGCAGGTGGGTGCAAGGGGTGCTGCCACGTGGCTTTGCTCTCCCCTCGCCATGGGGATCTAATTTGTGGCCCCGCCACAATATCACGTTGAAACGAAAAAGACAAAAAGGAAGGACTTCCACTTCCTAGTCTCCTTCTTGACAAGGCCTTCTTTCTCTCTCCACAAGTCGCGGCAAGGCAAGGAGAATTGCTCATTTCCAACCAAATGGAAAAAGAAGAGTAAAAATAAAAAGTAATAATCACTCCTATATTAAAAAAAAAAAGACCATTATTTAAAGAGCGTAGTTGTGGTTGTGTGGAAATATATTTGGAAGATGCCACAGTGCCCTAGATGGGGGTGCTTATCGAGCGAATTCTGGTGAAACCTTATGATCGCACGCTTAATTCCTTAATTGAGCTCATTCATCCTAATACAGACAAATTTGTGGATAAGATGGCCTCTTTGACCAAATGCCATTGCTCGAGCTCACCCAATAGCGTCTTTGGCCCCTCGTGACTCTGATCGGGTTGAGAGCACATGGTTCCAATTTGTGGGATACATAACTATTATTTGTGATGATCGTGCCTAGGGAGCAGGACCTCATCGTCGTCGTCCTCCATCATCTTCTTATCCCCCCCCACTCCCCAAAAGAAACGCCCGGCGGCCTCCTCTCTCTATCTGTAAAAGCCGAAGTATCTAATAATCTCACTCTCTCTTCCCAGGTTGAGCTTTCGATGGCGTACCAATGCCATACTATGTTTGCTTGTTGATGTTACCACAAAGCAGCTCCCACTTCTTTCTTTTCGTCTCTCCCGACCACCGCCATCATCTCGGATCCAATAATTCCCACTTCTTGATTTCATTCAAAACATTAATCATAACGTCACTAGAGGATTAAGATCACAATTGAAAAGATATGACAATCTTCTATAAATAAAAGATAGTAAAATTATTGATATTGCATATTTAGTAAACTTATAAAATGACCAGTTTGATTTCGAGTGCTACAAACCAAGATAGCTCTACTTTAAATTCTGGAAGCAGTTGTTATGGTCGAAAAGAGGGGACTATGACCCTCTGTAGCTGCAGATATATCATTATCATCGTCATGAATTATTTTCATGATGAATGAGTCGCATGTATATTTGGTTAATTGCAAATGCTGGAGTGAATGTTTTACAATTATTTTCACGATGATCTCGGAATAACAAACGGGGGCAATTCACCGACGGTCGCTAAATCATCTTGATCTTCATGATGAAAAAGCACCTACCTAATCTCGTAGATATGTGTAGAAACTTGATTAGTTTTCTTATTGGAAATTTTCTATAATATGGGCTTACATTAATTAATTGATTTTCTATTTTAAATAATCAAGTTAATGGATATTCTAATATTTGTTGAATTTTAATGAATTGGGTATTGACATCTATTAATAACGGGCTTAGTTGAGCAGTAAAGTGTATGCAATTGTATTTAACTGAAGCCTGTAATGGGAGTGGCCCAATTGGCACCCTATTGATTAGGGTTTGCTAAATCCCCTCTCTAGCTTATAAAAGGGTAGGTCTATCAGTTGCTTAATCCTATTGAAAGCTGCTATATTAAAATAGGTAATAAAGAGGAAGATTTAACATTCTGATCGATCTCTGATTATCAGAGTGATCTATTTTTCTTTAAGTGAAGTAATGGCCCAAACAGGTACACTTTAATTCAATTGTGCTTATTGATTTCGGTGTTTTATAGTCATATATGGATCCGATTCTTCTTGATTGATTAATTGTTTATGTGAATAATTTTCTACATGTGGTATCAAAGCTAATCGTATATGATTGTAGAACCCAATTTTATTTTATTTTTTTCATGGAAAAATTCGAAAATTTTCTCTTTGAGCCGAATATGGGCATTATTTTTTCGTGTGGATTTTTTACTCGATTGATCCTGAAACCATAGATCTTTTGTTCTATACGTTGAGATCTTTCCAACCATATATAATTTGTATAATTTTGTTGAGAATTGAGAGAGAATTTTAAATTTGAAATTCTAGGGTTTATACATGATAAAGTTCTAGAATTTTCAAATTACTTGCAATTAATTGATGTTCGTTGCAAATCATTGCATGGGTATTATATATATATGTTATGCATCCTTTTGTTTTATTAAATTAAGTTTTTAGGGTTTAAATTTAAGAAATTCGAAATTTGGCCATGGGAGGTTAAGATCCGAAACTTTGAAGCTTGTATGTGGTAGATTTACTCAGTTTTCCTTCGTTTAATTCATTATAGTCAATCATATTGATGTTATATGCAAGACCCATGGAGAAATGTCATCAAAAATAATATGCTATGTTGGAGCTTCGGGGCAGAAAATTCGGGACCCGGCTGGAGGTTGAAGAAGACCTCTAACCGGGCCGGGCATATAATGGGCGTAAGCCCATTTTGTCTATAAGGAAAAGCGTTCTAGGTGTGAGCCTAGAACCATCAGTGAAACAAAGGTTCTGGGCTCTCGCCCAGAATCGGAAACATATTAAAAATATTTGCACATGGGCCTATAGCCTAATATTTGGATTTTTTAAAGAGCCATGGGCCATTTTTATTCGTGGTCCGCCCGTTCCAAGCGGTCTGCGTGGGCTTCTGCGGGTCTATGGGCCGGGCGAAGGTCAGGGCCCGCGGGTAGGGTCTGAAATATTATAATAATATTAAAATAATTTTAAAAAATAATTAAAAATAATGAAAAAAAATTGTGGCAAAAATTGTTGTTTGAAAGAATGCAATATGATCTTTAGGAAGCACATGTTGTAAAATGCTTCATATTGTTAGATGAATTTTGGGCATTTATTAAATGGAACATTATTTATTAATTTTATTGGAGTTTCCTATTAATAAAAAATTAGTATATACAATTACTCGCCCAAAGGGGGTTATTGTGTATATTAATTTGGAACATAGCATGAAGATTAATTCCTATATTTGAAAGATGAGGATATATAATTGAGAAATATTTATTTGCCCAAAGGGGATAAACGTTTTGAAAATTATATGTAATTCCCCTCTAAATTGATATTATGGAGATGTATGATTTAAATGATTTGTCTGTCCAAAGGGGATGGATCCTTGACAATTATATGTAATTCTCATTGTTATTACTTTATAGACTCAATGCTGTGGAAAATAATGGTGCATTCTACATTCTGCCCAAATGGGAGTTTATAATGTACTAATTTTTTTTGTTGAATTGCTTATTGCCCATAATTGATCTTATTGTATTATGTGAGACAAACAATACAACAATAATGCCACGGTTAAAATATTAACTCGATGAAATATTATACTATTAAGGACTTGGTCAAAAAGGGAAACATTGTGATTGAGAATATTAGAATTGAGTCCATGTTGGCTGATCCTCTAATAAAAAACTTACAACTCATTTTGTTTAAAGAACATGTAAAGAATATAGATGTTTTAGATTCTTTTGATTTCTTTTGTTAGTGGGAGCTATATATAATTTGTATTTCTGGATATTATAGTTATATGTGAACTGATAATGCTTTCATGATATCTATTAAAGAATTATTTTCAATGATCATTATTATTGATTCTATTATTATCCTTTCTCCTATTGACTGAGAAATGGAAGTATAAAATAATATCTTTAAACAAATTTTAGTTTAAAGATGACTGGATGTTACTGATTATGAGATCTCATGTTAGATTGTGACATAATCGTGTAATTTTATGTTGTTTAGAAATTGCGCTAATGTAGTTTTATGTCATCGAGAAATTGCATTGATGATCAATAAAAATAATGTATATTTTGATCACATGTTGGTACTATTTCTTACTACACTACTAGGCCCATGATCCATGAAAATATAATGCTTATTATATATGATTATGGAATGTCATGTGTAGTGGTATTTTCTTAACGCATTTATCTCTATAGTCTTATACTAAGGTTATATAGGATTGGATTGGTTTTGAGATGCCGTTATTGGAATATTATTTTTAAAAGTTGTGGCCACATAAAACAAAAGTTTCAGTTATTATCCCAATAAAGTCATTTTCAATATAAAATCATTTTCAAAATAAAATAAGTTAATCAATGTAGCCCGAGTGAGAGAATGTTGGAAATTTTCTATAATATAGGCTTACATTAATTAATTGATTTTCTATTTTAAAAAATCGAGTTAATAGATATTTCAATATTTGTTGAACCCTACAATGATTTTATTGAATTGGGTATTGACATCTATTAATAATGGGCCTAGTTAAGCAGTAAAGTGTAGGCAATTATATTTAATCGAAGCTCGTAATGGGAGGGGCCTAGTTGACATGCTATTGATTACGGTTTGCTATGTCCCCTCTCTAGCCTATAAAATGGTAGGTTATACTTATCAGTTGTTTGATTTCATTAAAAGCTGCTATACTGAAATAGGTCATAGAGAGGAAGATTTGACATTTCGATATATCTCTAATTATTAGAGTGATCTATTTTTCTTCAAGTGAAGTAATGATACAAACATGTACGCTTTAATTCCGTCGTGCTTATTGATATCGGTGTTTTACAGTCATATATGAATCCGATTCTTCTTGATTGATTAGTTGTATCTGTGAATAATTTTCTACATTTCTTGCATTCATGGGGCTTATGAAATTTGATAAGCGATTCTTGCCAACAACCTCGTGCCCAAAAATAATACTAACATATTCATATAAACATTGCAACTTGTTATCCCGCATTAGAATTAGCCAGACCCACGCTAATTACCCACTAGATGAATTGATTGACGATATATTACATGTTACCTAGTAGGCCACTACAACTGTGGAGTCATACATCCAAAGGGCAAGTAAATCAAAGGTATTGTCTCACCTTTGCCATATGTTCATAATCATCCGCCACTACCTCCTTACTAGGTAAGAGACTCCGCGGCCAAACTGAGAAAAGAATGGCCTAAAGGTCAGCTTGCTATGATACCGTCGAGAAAGATTTGTTCATTATTCCGACGGATGCTGTGCTGCTAAACATAAAAAGGTTTCCTAGGGTATTGCAACCTCTATTTGAGATTCAAAAAAAAAAAAAAAACTGCGACTTGCATTGGGAGTGGAAAATGAGAAGAACAAAGACACGACATGAGTATCCTATCGACTAAAGAAAACCGCCACGATGGGGACAAGTATCAGTAGTTATTGTTTCCCAACATGAATAGAAGCTAAAGCCACATAATGGTGAAAATAAATTGCATGATAGATTCAATCTTCTATATCACTTTTTCTACCGGGCAACTTTGTTTCTTTATTTAAAGACAAAACACATTCAAAGCCCTTGAAAGCAATTCTTCCTCTATGTGCTGAAATTTCTAAAAGTGAAAAAAGGATGCTCTTATCAATGCAAATTCCGAAATGAATGAAAGCCATACCTAAAGGTGGAAAGTCCTAGCTCTTTCTCCTGCAAGGACTCCTCTAGTTGAGTGGAACTCCTAGGACAAACGATTAAGATGACATAATAAGCGATTTTTATGGATGAATACGTCCTGATTAACTTGCATTCTATGTGTACCTTTCAAGTGTCAACCAAAACAACCTTGAGAACAGCTACGCCATGTTCGAGCCTAACATTGTCAGTGGACAATATTGGATAAATTGTCTCCTTCTTCCTGGGTAAGCTCTAGATCAGCCAGCTTTTCCTTTAGCACCTCTATTGAGCAACAATGGATGAGAAGCTTTTCTCTGTAGCTTCTTGGTATGCTAATGCAGCTACCAACTGCCCTATCGGTAATCCATTTTTGTTTTACTTGATAAAAGAGGCTTTTTTTTTTCTTTTGTTTCGTAGAACTAGTGTGTGCTTGAAGTAGAGGAAGGTGCTCCAACTGTACAAGAAGTTTTTGTGAATACTAAATCATCATTGTTAAGCGAAAGGCTCTCATTCCCATTAATGCGGAACTCAAGTTTTCATCTTCAAATGTCAAAGCTGTCTCTTCCCCTGTGCTTTCACATCCATAGTTGGTTTGGACAGGATTAGAACGGTTTTTCACATGTTTTGCTGCCTGAAGTCAAACACAATCATTCCCTCATTTTTAGTTAAATTCATACTAAAGTAACTGTAATGCCAAGACAGTTCAAGTAATATCGATAATATAATTCCATAAAGTTGACAAGCAGTGACCAACAAACGATACTTTTGCATATGACAAGATAAATGAGAGAGAGAATGAGAGAGAGAGAGAGAGAACGATGCACAACAAACATTGACAAGGGATTAATCCTAGAAGCCTGTTTAGACTCTTATATGGACCCCCATCTCCCACTTGGTGTGATACATATTTTGAAAACAAGACAATGGATGAGAAGCTCCCTCTATTGAGTAATATTGGTATATCTAAGCCCTTCATATATAGTAGATGTGCACTTTCCAAGCAAATTATAGAGGACACTGTGTAAGGCTTTCCCTTTCATGTGCTAATTTACTTTCATTCATCTTCCTAAGAACTAATAAGATATCAAAATACGAGAGGAGTTGGCTAAAATAAGAAGACTTCCCAAGCTTTTGTTTTTCAAATGAGTGATTTATTTCTCCTTCCCTTAGACATCCTTTAGTTAGTAAGGTATCCTAGGTGTTGTTTTGTTGGAGTGGAGATGGTATGACTTCATGAGCATGATAAATTTAGGTTTTAAGTTGCAAAAATTGCGATGTAAACTAAAAATGACAATTGACCAAAAGGTAAAGGCTGCTCGTTTTATGAAAACAAGCAAGAAATAGGAGAGAATGTAACACTTTCAACTTAGCAATCTAGTGGTAATACCACTAACCTATGATAATGAACCTCCATCTTCAAGATGCATAGCCATGTTTTGAGTTCAATCATATTCTTCTTCATTACACCTATTTCCGAAGCGAGACATCGCCAAAAGATGGATTTGGATCAACTAGTGTGGACTCCAACAATGACTTCCTGCTTGAACCATGCTGCTCAATGGTAGATGCTAGATTTTGTCGAGCAACCAAATCAATTGAATGCTGTGAAGAATCGTTGCTTAGTTGAGTAGCCAAACCTTTAGAAGATGACCCTCTCCCAAATAGTGGTCCAGTGGCTTTTTTCGCTACAGTTCTTCGGTCTATTAGACTCTTATTCTTTTCCACCACTAGTACCTCAACCATATAGAAAAGTTTAGAAATCAAAAGAAGTCCACCACTAAAAGAAAACAAGCGAAAAAAACCACCCATGCATGATCACCTAGTTTGTGTTATCGACCGAAAAAAGGAAAAGGAAATGCATGGACACCTCAAAAAACACAATATATTGTTAGGTACAGAAGGAGTGCTTATAGAAATATTAGTATAACTCAAATTTCTAAAACTAGAATCTCTAATTGCGAACTCTTGACTCTCGATTGGGTTTTCTAGCCAACCCCCAAAAACGAAGTTAGCGATGACTTCTGTTTTTTTTTAAAGTTGTTCTAAACAAACTAGATAATATAATAAACCCGTATTGAAGGGTATGGATTTTGATGAGACTCACCATAATTTAGCATACTTAATGTGGCAATAGCTTAAAGGATGAAGTGATACCATTATTATGGATAAAGAGTACGGCCGAGAGTGCTATCATGATAAAAATACCTATAAATTTGATATCCACACCTGACCTCCTCTTTAGAGGTGTGTTGCCCATGTGGATATGAATCACAACACTTTTTGTCGTCATGCGAGGTACAAGCTTAGAAAAGCTCGCAAGGGAACTCACAAAGGTTTGCATCGAAAGGCAAGATGATAACGTCTTTTGGAATGCGAACTGTGAGAGAACTCTCATGGCCGTGAGGTCGGGTCACAACAATACTCAGTATTTTCTTTTTAATATTTAAAAAAACTTCTTGTTCCACCGTCTGCACTTGTGAAAGAATCGAGCAAAGGCTAGAAAACCAATTCATCTATCAATGGCGGAACCTCAGACAAATTTCCATTCCTGGCATGCACGCGCATCTCTCTCTCTCTCTCTCTCTCTCTCTCTGTGTTTGTCTCACGCAAGAACACCCCTTTTCAATTCAGTTCGATCTTGCCTCCTGCACCTTTGGCTAGCAATTGGGCCGACTTCGCACATGATCCCTCATCTTTTTCTGCATTGGAGCTTGGAAGCCTGCCAACTTCATCACATTTTTCAAGCTTGAAGAAAACCCATCCGAGATGTTGTCTTCTCTCACTCCAAGATCGTCTTTCTATTTCGGTATCCATGAAGTAGCAATTTTTGTGCTTGCCCATGTTCTCAAATTTGGTTATTTCTTTATTGTGACTAGTCAGTTGCGCGGTGTTCCTGATTTGAATACTCTGTTTCTGAATTATCTCATTTCTATTTTACTTTGGTTCCCCCATTGACCATTGTTCCATTTATCCATAAACCAAACTTGCAGTGTTGTTGAGTCTCCCAGTGTGTTCTGGTATAGTGGTTCCTTTTCCGTTACATTGATTTTGGAAGAGTGAACTCTTCCAAGGATTGGATAAAGTGTGTCAAGCGCGAGGTTCACTCGATGTTGGGATTTTTAATGTTGGGAATTAGGTGTATCATGGTCTTGCTCTATGCTTGGTGGCGCGGATGAGAAGGTAAGCCGAGTTACTTATGAGAGGCCATGTGGAATTGATATGACGAGCAACTAAATTGCTACACCCCCTTTGTGAGATTGTGAATTGCTATTATTAATACATGAACTGTTTCTGAATTGGACCCTCGGATTTGGAGAGATGCTAATGTTATGAAAGATTTTGTGTCCATGAAAAAAATTATTCCTTTTACGTTTCACAACTTGGAAAAGAACATTAGCTTTTGTTTAAAAAAAAAAAAATTACCATGATCGAGAGTGTTATTCAAAGTGATTTCAAGCAGAGTATAAGGAAAATATCATTGTGTAAAAAATTGGGTGGGAAGGTTTAATTTGCAATTTGAGTGTAAAAATCCCTTGGGCAAATATAGTATACATCGTTGAAAAAGGATACTTGACTGGGGCTGGTTGCACCAGCTAATTGATGTAAAAACATATTCCTAAGGAAGTTAATTTACTCTAAAATATTTCTTTCCTCTTCTTGTGGTTTTCTTTTAATGTTAGGTCTCTATATGGGAAGGTCCACAAATGTTGGACAAGGATAGAACCACTTACATAAGAGGAGTCCCTTGATATTTATGTTGAGTCAAGGAAGAATGGTTAGTCTAATTTAGTTAAAAAGTTAGCACTTCTTTGGAACAAAAGACCACTTCTTCTATTTTTCATGAAAAATATCTTACTGAATATCCAAATGATAGTTTTAAGAAGCAATCAATTCCAAGTTATAGTATTATCTTTTGTTCTGAGTTCTTAATATACATGACCAAATAAGCTAAATGTGCAAAAATTCTTTGTGACCCTTGTCAACACTCAAATTTTTATCAACATTTTAGGGTGTCCTTTTTTATTTTACAAAAAAATATAAGAAAATATAAAAAGATAAAATCCAAGAAATTAAATAAAAAAAATCGAGTCGAGTGGGCTGGTGTAGTCCAGCCCATTATTTTAGTCCCCTAGCCAATCTTCATTTTGTTTCCTTTCGGCCCATTTCTTTTATTGTTTCATGGCCATCTGTTGATTCCTTTTTTCTAGCCCATTTCTCTGACTTTTTTTTACCCCGGGAAGAAAGAGAACAAGGCCCGGCCCAACATGCTCTCTCCTTTTCCCTTTGCACAACCAGCATGTGGGTGACACAAGAAGATGAACGCAGCAAATGGGCAGAAGAGGAGAAACCGAGAAAGTGGGAGAGGTCGAGCAAAGAGGTGGTCGGCCATAGGTGGTGGTGGTAGGGGTTCGGTCCTTGTTCTGAACGAGTAAAAAAAGAAGGGAAAGAGAGGTGGGGGAGAGGGCTTGCTTATTTTTCCATGTGCTCCGATTAATTGCATGAAAAGAACATCTCAAATAAACGCTTTCTCTTTGACTAAAAAATCTCAATGAAAAAGAAGAATCACCTGACTTAGGGATAACTACATAAACAGTCCTTAAATTTTAGTTTAATGGGCATAAGGGAGAGAGAGAGGTTTTGTTAAGATTGAACGTCATTCCGCCATGAACACTGATCTCTAGCTTGCCTATTCTACTAAAGTGTACATCATGGGTTTGCTAAAATGTCTAAAAAAAGACCGAAAAAATTCCCCATGAATTGACTGCTGTTTTTTAGGGGATCTTGAGGAAATGAGGCTGTTTTGTAGCAAAAAATGGTGTTTGGAGCCTGCACAGGTTGTCGCAAGTCTGAGAACCACGCTTGAATCGGAATACCACTATAGAACCTGCCACATATATCACATGTTTGATACAATGCTTGAAAGAAGGGCGAACCTCGTTCTTTATTGAACTTAATATCAATTCGTGTTTGCTTCTACATTGGTTTGGGGTTAGTTCGCAACAACCCTCACTACAGTCGACCTCCTACTTCATTGGAAAGTTTCATTGAAATGTTCTCCTCATACTCCGGGAAGTTCATATTCATGACTCTTTTTAACTTTTACATTTAGGATACTAAATGTCTAAGAGACAAGCCCTCGACCAGCAGCATCAAGTTCATCCCCAGCTGCAATCTCCACAGCCTCCAAAGGAAGATATGGTTGCTTGTGTTACTGCATTGGAGGAAGCTTTGTTGCCATGCCTGCCAGCAAGAGAGCTTCAGGCTATAGACTGCTCGTAGCATCCTTTTCCCCAATGTGGGAAATGCTTGGTGTGCTATCATCTTATTTCTGCTACTTGAGATTGCTCCATATGCATTACCAAACCAGGACTATTCATATTTTGGCTTTTGTCATTGCTTGATGAAAAATGATTTCATTCGTTTTTGTCCTTATGTTGTTGTTCCCTCCTTTTGAAGCCTTCCGTCAGTTAAATTGATAACTATGTTTTTCATATGTAATTTCCCATAATGTCAATTTATTACTAGATCATAGGTGCAGTTATGCTTGGTTCTTGTGAAAATTTCGATTGTGATTACATATGTAGTTTGGATTTGCTGAGTAGGACAAGGGTTAGTTTGTTATTGGTTAAGATTCTAGTTGATGGTTCTTTACCACCATACTAACATCAATAGCCTAAGAGGAGAGAATAAAAGATCACTAATCGATCATGCCCAGTGAGGACTTGCACATGTGATGTTCTATAAACCTATGAAGTTTTATTTAGACATATCATGATGGAGCTAGTTATCTGGATTCTAAACTAGAAGAGGATATCCTGTAGGCTTTCTCTTGCAATTGAACTCAAAAGCAGTTTTAATAAATTGCCTTTCTAGGTTTTCTAATGAAATCATATTTATAAGTTGCGAGTTTCCTTGTAGTTGTACAGTTTGAGACAATCTGTTGGAGGGACTTGACCTCTTATTGAGCACATTTGGGTTATGCAAGTCTTAAGTGGATTGCACTAGGTAACATTGGCCGGTATGTAGGAAGTGTTCTTGTTTTAGTCATGTGTGCAGGAAGCTTGAGGAATGAAAGATCCTTAACATCTAGTTGCAGGACAGCATTCTTGTGATGTTTTTTCATTGGATACAAAAGGGACAATGCGCTCAACTTGTAACAGAGTGCTAGTTTGGTGCCACTAGGAAACCAAAAAATGATCACGATATCTCTACACTTCTGGCTGAATAAGCTTTTTTCTAATTTTATCACCATATTAGATCTAAGTTATGTCTGACTTGTTGCTTGTCCAATATCATGCTCATTGGATATGACTTAAGTTCAGTTGTTTTTATTTGTTAACTTGCCCCACGTGTAGTAGGCTGACATTATATCTCTGTTTGTGTAATTCTAACTGTTCAGATTTCATATTTGTAGAGTACCATTTGTTATCGCAAAGAGAACACTATATGCGTAAGCATTCCTAATTTATCTCTCATTCATCACTAAACAAAGGTGTTATGTCAGCTATTTTTGAAAGAAATTGGTAATCTTGGTTACCTACCCCAGAGTGCAATTGCTTCCCCCCAACAAACACCCATGGCCAGGGCGCTCTTGGCCGGTTTATTGTTGTGAATGTCTGGTTAATAAGAACATGCTTCTTACTACTTTAGTTGATGTTGAAAGGCATGCTAGAGATTTTATGGAGGCTGCCAAAAAATTCAAGTTTACTTTATCGGTCTCCAGCGTGAGGATCAGCCAACCGAGGTTGAAAAGCGTACGCAGGTAATGCTAAGGAAATAGTTGGGAAAATAGCAAATGGTTTTTCTTTTATGTTTGAAGTTATTTGAAGGCATTTGCAAACTTAACTCCCCTATGGAAACAGGAGATACTTATGATGGAGGAAGAACTAAAAATAAAGACCGAGCTCATCAAGAAACAAGAGAGACTGATCCAAGGGTGGAGGAAGGACTTGAAGGACCAATTGGACAAAATCAACAGTGAACTTGAGAAGGTATAGACAATTTCCGGTGGACTCAGTTTGTGCTCAACTTGTAGGTGGACAATAGATGGGTTGCTTTTTATGCTACTGGTTATCTCAACATGAAAAGAATTTTATTCTTTGCCTCATGAGTGTGCAATTTTTTCAACCACAGTTCATTTTTTTTCTAAAATTCGGTAGGTCTTGTATAATTATATGCTCTTGCTTCAGAATACTGCAAAAGGGGAAAACTCACCCTTTGCAAGGCAATCTGTGGGTCAACCAAGATTATTGATGGCTTAGCATTTGTTATTCTAATTGTCAGCTGTAGATATTTTTTTCACCTAATTGTGCGTCTATTGCTTTCAAATTAATGTCGTGAAGAAGTCACTATTTGCAACTCATTAATGGGATCAGAGCCTCCTCTTCTTCCTCGGGTTTGGGTGTGGCAATCTGTCATAAGAAGGAAATTTCAGATATATGAATGGGTGAACTTCTTTTAATTTCATGGGTCATCACCCGAAAGAAAAGTTTGGAGAGAGAGAGAGAGAGAGAGAGAGAGAGAGAGAGAACGTCTTACACCATAATGTGTGTAAGATTCTAGCTTGATCAAAGTCGGTAATTTCTAGACAATTAGCGCTTTGGGCTTATGCCGCATGATTAATGCAGATCCTGAATAAGCATGTTTTTGTCTTTCCCTGAAGCTGAGAAATGATTCTCCACTGGGACAATTTTAGAATGTAAGGGCCTATTTGTTAATCCTTATTAGGTTTCGCAGATGATCAAAAGTATTCTGTCCAACATTTGGAACCACACCTTTGGATCGAATAGGTTCCAGTAAGGCACATTGTGATACTATTTTTGAAGAAGAGTTTTACAAGTGAGGCAATGGTCTTAAGCTAGGCCTGCATTTGCCTTTCCCATGATCCGCTGTTTGTTTATCAGGATTTGGGATAAAGACTAGTTTTGTAGATAGAGCAGGTACAAATGGGGAAGAAATTTCAATTCAATCTCCAACCCCGATCTGCTGCAAAGGATGTGCTTTGATAGCAAACTCATTCCCAAAATCTGAACTGCTCTGCATTTTTCAAGTTGGCTTGCAAACCAAAAAAAATAATCTTCTCCTTTCCCCTAAAACATTTGCCCATGTGCTACATGCTCATGGAAAAACTTGCAGTTGTCCCCAAAATAGCATTTTCCTTGCTCAAAATAGCGGCAACGTTGTGGCTTCCTAGGGCCTTGCTCAGCTCCTCCGGTGACGTTCCTTGGATTTTGATTCTCGATTCCCAATGGCTGCCCCTCACGAACCCAGTGTGGTAACATGAATGCAGTCAAACCTTCGTGAGTAGAATTTGGCCCCACACAGAAGCTACTCTCTCTCCATTACTTCCCAGGCATTGTACTTGCAATGCTCCATTTATATTTGAAAAATTATGACTAGGTCTCTGGTTTCCCAAATTAGCATCATTCCGAAAATGCCAAAGTTCATGCTCAGTTCTATTCATAGAGCTCAAACTTTTCCTCCGTTCTGTGAGTCCCTGCATTTCTCTTGAAATTGGTCTCTGCTACGATGGTTTTCTGTTGAACTCATCTGTATAGGCCGAACGATTGGCATCCCAACACCGGCAATAGATGATCCTCTTAATTGCCCTGCTTCATTACGTGTTTTTGAGGTTGAGATTGATATTGGCAGAGCCCGGTTCTTCTTAGTGTTTTGTTTTCTGGAAGTCCTGGGCAGTATAAAAGTAAAATACTTTTGAAATTCAACATAATATTCTTTCAGAGCAATGGTGCAGCAAAAATTGTGTACTGATTTTTCTAGACCACACTCAACCTAATATCATTTTTGATGTTACCACGATGGAATCCAGGAATTACCCAAGATTACCTGGCCATATTCTAGGGAAAAAGATTCGTACTTGTTTCCCTTCATTAGTTTCCTCCTTTCCTTCTCTTGGAGGTGCGCTTCTGCTTCTATATCAGACCTTGCTAATGAGCCCCTCGGACGCTTTTCCATCAATGCTTTGGCCCTCTCTCCTTCATCTTCCCGTCTCTGAAATTGACACCAGAGTTATTATGCCTGAATCAGCACGTTATCGGCATGCAAGCAGATCTCCTATATGGTTCAGACCTGTCTCATGGTGTTGTTACAATTCTCTTTCCACATGGAGGACCAGTGGCACTCCGAGATGCTATGTTAAATTTGAGAAAGGAAGTACCAATTGTAAGTCAATAACTAAGGAGGCAATACAAAATAGAGGGTATAAACCATACAAAGTATTTCCGCTGAAGGAAGGGTGGAACATAAAACAGACAAATTTGACCAATCATATTTTCAATTCACCAAAACAGAACCACCTATTCAATTTTGCAAGAATATTCCACTTGAGCCAAAGATTGTTCCGACAACTTTTTTAGGCGACATATGTTTTGACTTTTCAAGAGGAATCTCATGGAAAACATGAAGTTTCTCGAAAATAGGAGGGAGAAAGCTAATAGAGCGCCTCTCATTATTTGTCCTGCTGCAATGGGTTTGAGAGGGCAAAACTATGTCGAGATAGACTTTGAAACCAACAAAATATATATGCATACATGTATTGGTTTCAGTTTTCACTAGGCAGTCATAATCACAAAAGTGGACAAGATGCCATATCAAGAAGTTACATAGTCCTTTTTGTTTGATACGCAGCAAATGTAAGGTTTAGAGTGACAAAAAATGGGATGAATTAACAGATCACGAAATTCAGGAATATGTTCATAGTGGCTATCAAACCTAAAACTTCCATACTTGCCATTAAACCAACATTCGCTGATTTCAAGTTACGCCAGGAGAAATCCAAAGGCTAAGTACAATGAACAGAATCATTACCATCCCCAATCATGGAACTCATTCTTATCAGTATTTTTTATCTAGAAAAAATTTATTAGATGAGGAATGTTTATATTCTAGTTAAACCAAATAGGTTAAGATAGAATAACTTATCTGGATACATGGACGAAGACAAGTCTTTCAATGACTTCGAAGTATCTCAGATACAGGAAGACTTAAATTATGAACTGCATAAAAAAAAAAAAAAAAAAACAAAACAAAACAAAACAAAGGGAATTGCACGGCTTATGTACTTCAATATCTTATTAAAACTAGAGGGATTCAAATAAATACTAGTTGAAAGTAAAGCTTCTTCAACTTGTAGCATCAACTATGCACAATACTAATGAACACTTCGGTATTAGTTGCTAGGACAGAGAGATTACTGTTCATAGACATTCTGTTTGAACATGACAACATCGCCAGTGCATGCATCGCCTGCATAAACCCCCTGACACAGGAAAAGAAAGGAAGCTATTTTGTAGCATGCTACGATCTTTTATGTTAACTAACCCAATAAAATATGAGGTGGTGAGCAGCACATCACAGCAGCATTTCCTTATATTCATACTTTCACAGATTCACCAGAACTGTGTATGATGGGATGGAGAAGGCAGTTTTTCGGTTGGTGCTATGTATATGACATAAGCTATGAACCATACCAAGAGTAGCTGTAATTTAACAATTTATAAGCTCATGCCATTTTAACCCAGGAATTTGTAATATAGGTATTTGGCTTAAAGAGAAAGCGTACAGGTCTTGCAACTCAATACAAAACTAGACATTGGATAAACTCACCCTCCCCCTCACCGGGTGACGATCCTGAGAAATCACCATGCAATTTTCACTAAAAGGAATTTATGAAGTTGTACATGCAACAATGTCTTTCATAACTAAGACTAAGAGGGAGAAATTACTCTATATGCTCCTTGATCCGCTGAATGAGTCAACAGAAGGGAAAAATAGAGCAAACCATGATGATCCAGCTTAAAATCCGAGACAACAGCATACTTGACACCCCTCTTCCGTGCCTAAGATGGCTCAAATTGAAGAAGAAGTCAATTTTGCAAATGAAGCATCGTCCAGAAGCCAATCCAAATCGGAAAACACAGAAAATGAAGTAGAAACCGTGCAAATATTCATCCTCTTTCTCATCCTCTTTCTCATCAATCTTTACAAGAAGCTCACTTGCTGGTCAGCATTGTCACTCACTCCAATCAACATTTTTTATTGTTTCTACGCGATTCCCACAAACCGCTCCATCGAGTTTTGCTCGGGAGAGGAGATAATTATTATATAATTCTAGCTCATTTCATTATAAATTTTTATGGCACAAAAGAAAGGAAAAAAAAAAACAAAAGATTTATAAGTTCCGTTTTTTTTTTTAATAATTTCGCTTATTTTTGGTTTTTATAATTTGGTTACCTTTGTCACTCTTGTCGTCTGTATATTATTCTTATTGTTATATTGTGTTTTGACATATGATAAAATAATCACTTCAATTTATCTTTTGAAATATATACATATACATATACATATATCACAATGACAGTGGAAAGCACCAGAGAAATGCAGATAAAAAAAAAAGGTATCATAATTCATTTGGCATAAAAATAACACCAACCAATGTAATTCATCTCACTTGCATGACACGATCTGATCAATTTGGCATAGGAGCTCAGGGATCCATGAACAATCATGATGCACAGTATATAAGCCACGTAACTATTTGAATAAAAGAATCGACAAAAAAACAAAAAACTATTTGAATAAGAGGAAAATGTTTGTTCACCAAGCATGCATCGGAGTCAATTATATATAAAATGAATTGTTGAAAGATTTGCATTCTTCCCCCCCTCCCCAAATAAAAAGACAAGTATTCATAAACTAAAAATAAAAGCCTAGTAATCAATGATCAATGGAATAGACTTATTGATTAACAAAAATATTTTCTATGATAAAAACTACTAAACTCGTAGAGAGTTCGTCTCATTGTCCTTCGACCATTTTTTGTTTTTTTTTGTAGGGGGGGGGGTCGGTCTAGTTAAACTTTTAATGTCCGTCAACTATTTTTTAACAGCTCTCTACTTTGACTTGGTACAATGAAAAGAAAAAATCGAGATGGGCAAAGTAGGTTCGATAGTTACCTATCTAATTCACAAATTTTAAGAAAACATGGAGAAGCAAGAATATTACCAACAGATCCTGTGCTTCTCTGTTCTTCGAACCAAACAAATATTAGATTCAATCTCTAATTTTTCTAGGCCCCACCCCTTTATGTGCGAGCACATGAGGAGAAGAGATTCAAGGTCCCCCTCCTCCATACGATTTCTTATCAGTTTCTACTTGTTTTCATTGGCTTGCCTTCTGCTTTCGACTTGCCCCCGTTACAAATTTCCAGTTTTTTCACTTACTAGATAGATCTTCGGCGGATTGCATGCGTAGGTTGCATCTAATTCAGGTGGGTGACGGTCTTTTCTCAATCGTTCATTCGATTGGATTGTGCTAGAAATATGACATTTTTAGAGCGGCGGCTCATATAATCCATTGGATTGAGCTCACAATAATAAAATTGCATTGATTGAGACTATGAGACAATGCCTTCTTTCTCAAGCGAGGGCCGTCCGGTGTTACTACTTGTTATTATATTATTAGTTAAACTTTAACTTCGGGCCAAATAGTAGTATTGTACTGATACTTAAATTTTAGTTAAGTATTTATGATTAAATTACATAAAAAAAATTAGGGACCAATTTGGTCCTAACAAAAATATTTTTCACATCACATAGTATTGATACCATTTTTTTTACAAATTTTTATTTTCTATTTTATTTCCCTTATTTTACACTATTTTCGGATAATTATTATTATTTAAAAAATGGAGAGGCCCACGCGGGCTGGGCCTTCGCGCGCAACCTCCTTTTCTTCTCTTTCTTCCTCGTGGGCCCGGGCCCATCTTCCCCCTTCTCCTTCATCTTCTTCGTCTTCCTCTCCTCTGCAACACGAGCAGCGACAACGAGGCGCGCCGGGACTGCGCCCGCACGTGGAACAGTGCGGTGGCCGGCGAGAAATCCGGAGGAATAGGACGCAGTTCGGTGGCCCGGTCGGCCCGCCGAGGACCGGCGGCCGAGCCCTCTATCGACCGGACCCTCCTCGCCTATCGATAGTCGGGCTGTGAGCTCGGTTAAGACGGGCAGCGAGCTCAGGAGACTTCCTCGGAGAGACATCAGGGGAGGCCCGTGGGTGAGCAAGCCGGAGAGAGAAAAATCCGAGAGAAAGTGAGGTTCTGGGGAGAGGGAGAAACCAGGACCATCGTGCCTTCGCCGAGCGTCGGTAGGTTCCGACCTCGAGTCTTCGTGTGTATAGGCTACGATTTTTAAATATTACTCGTCCACTACCACGAATTCCAGCGCGATCCCAGATCGGCCATACCGGTTCCTTCCTCCTTTGGCCTTTGCGTCTTAGGTGCTCGATAGAATGCCCGAGCGTGTCGCGTTATCTTTCTTTCTCTCGGGAATAGTCCGTTCTGGGTGTTGGTTGGCCTCTCGACCAGCGACGTTGGGGTTGACGAGAGCTGTCGCTGCCGTGGCTGGCCTCGGGAGCGATGGTTTATTCCCCTCCAGGCGTCCGGCAAGTAGAGATCGTGGCCGCCGTGAGGTGGCTAGGAAACGTTGAGGCTAGGAGAGGTGGTGCTGGGAAACCTCCGTCTGAGTTGACCGAAGCGACGCCGACAAGCGGTGCCGCCGTCTCGGCCGGCCAAATCGCGAAAAACAGAGGACGGTGGGAGGTCGAGAGGGAGGAGAGGCGCTCGGGTTGCATAAGGACGCCCGCAAAGGAGGTTGCGACACATATTATCCTCAGCTGCTGTCCGGTTTGAATCTTCACCAATTCGTCACTTCCAGTTGCAAGCAATAATAATATATCCCTCTCGTTGGACCATCGGTCAATCAGCTCGTCACTGTAAATCATGATTAAGATTTAACACTGCCTTGCATATGCTATAGAGCACCGAAGCAGTCCTGCTCATTATGCCATAGTCTAATGTATTTTCATCACGGATGATATAATAAATACGAGATTGAGTCAGATAACTAACTTTTCGGATGTTCATTCTAGTATAAAATGAATATACTGCAACATATAGAACCCAATGCTTCTATTATCCAGAATCTTTCTCCAAGCATGTGTATTGGCCGGATCATCTGTTTGTGATAGATTCTAGGCTGTCCAAAATAGATCTATGAGGCTTGGGATTTTTGGAATTTACTTTACGACTCAAGGGTGAGAGGGCTTGACTATTAGTCTCATTCTTAGCTCCTGCGTGCATAAGTTTTCCATACCATCGAATTGGTCTTCTTTCTTGTCAACTCCCATAAAGTTTTTATGTTGCAAGTAACTGGCTTTCATAACATTAACTCCCGACTTTGTTTTCACCAACCAATATCCTCTAACCGAGTTTGTGTGGTAAACATTGCCATGGTTTTAGAGCTAGGAACTGGGTTTTTCTTGAGTCTAGGGATGTTCTATCAAAACTTTCTAATCACAGCATCTATTATTCAACGTACAGAGAAACTGGATGATGAAATGTCGACAGGTTGTAAATCGTTATTACCTAAGTCACATATTTGATTAAGGTTCATCTAACTGCCCGGAGGTGCTAAGTCCAATTCATCATGAAAACTAAAACCGTACATGTACTATCTTGTTTGTTTAAAGTAGAGCCGTTAAATGGGTGGGCCGGGTCGGGTTTGGGTCGGGTCATTAATGGTCCGACCCAAATTGACCCATTAACCCATTTATGACCCATTTATGCTTAATGTAAATTTTTCGATCCAAACCCGACCCGACCCATACCCAATCCATACCCGACCCGATCCAACTCATATTAATAAAATATTTTCATATTTAACAAATTTAGAAAAACTTATTCCTATGTTTTTTAAAAGATTATATTATTAAAATACTTCCAAGCTTTTATATATATTATTTTTTTTAAAATTGTATTGCTAAAATAGTTTTATACAATATAAATTTAATGGACAATTTTTATAATTTTTAAAATAATTATTTTAAAAAATATCGAAATTTAATTATTTTTTAAAAATATTTTTAAAATATAATTTTCTTTTTTTTTTTTCTCTTTTCTTTTTCTTTTTTTCTCTTTTTTCTTCTCCTTCTTCTTCTTCTTGGGCCAGCCGCCGGCCACGACGACGGCCGACGACCGGCCACACGGGCGAGCCTCGAGCTCACCGGCGTCGGCGAGCTCGAGGATCGCCGACCGGCGAGGCCTCCGCCTCGCCGGGATCGGTGAGCTCGAGGCTCGCCGGTGTCGGGCGAGCTCGAGGCTCGCTAGATCGGCGAGGCTCGAGCCTCGCCCGACACCGGCGGGCTCGAGTCTTGCCGGATCGGCGAGGCTCGAGCCTCGCCGGGCGGCGGCGAGGCCTCCGCCTCGCCAAATCCGGAGAGCTCGAGCTTGCCCGACGCCAGCGAGCTCGAGGCTCGCCCCGGCCGGTCGTCGGCCGTCGCCGTGCCGGCGACCGGAAGGAGGAAGGAGAAAGAAAAAAAAAAGAAAGAAAGAAAAAAAGAAGAAAGATAAAAAATGAAGAAAATAAAAAGAGAAAATAAAAATAAAAAAATTATAATTTCGATTTTTATAAAGTTAAAGAGAGAAGGGAGGGATTATAATGTTTTTGTTAAAGATGAGTTTTCAACCCAACCCATTTAAAAACCCACTTAATACCCATCTATCTTAAATCTTTAATTATGAAACCCATTTAACTATCTTTTATTATAAACAAGGGACCCATTTATGACCCATTTAAGATTTAAATGGGTCATAAATAGGTTTATGACCCATTTTAACACCTCTAGTTTAAAGCTAGACCAGTGTAAGCTTGTGAAGCAATATTGCACACATTGCATATTCTCTCCACTTAAAGATGTTGTCTTTCATAAAAAAAAATCTCTCTGACTTGATATGCAATAACGTAACATCACCAAATCTTTGTGGATTCTTTCCGGTCTCTGAACCACACCGTAACTTTCTACATCTGTAGGATCCACTTTGCAAACAAGAGCAAAAGCAGACTGATGCACAATCATTGGCCAAGTGATTGTGGGGAGGTGAACTTCACTCATTTCACTTTCTTCTGTTGTGTTCCAAGTTCTTTAACTTGCTGGTTTGGGCCAACAAGGGTAGAAGTATTTGCTAATTAAGAGAGGTCCAAGGCTGCGGGAGCAGAGGATGAGTAGGGGCAAGAATGTGTTCTTAGGACTTGCACGACCACAGGAGCATCCAATTCATTAATAACTTCCGAAAAGCTCTTATGTCTATACTAAATTTTACCCAACCCTCTGGTGGTAGGAAGAACTGTTCTTCCGCATCATTTAGAGGGGCATTCGTGGTGATACTAACTTGACAAAATTGATTGGATGGTATTAGAGTCGGAAGACACATATCAATTTCATGTCTTACAAATATTTTATGATAAAAGGTAGTGGCTTTCATGTCTAATGCAACAATGCATAATACAGTGGTCCATCCATCTCAACAATAAAAGAAAAAGAAGAAGAAGAAGAAAACTAAGATCATATCATTAGGTAAATGAGGTCGAAGCTCCTTGGTGAGGCAATCCTGTGTTATGTTCTTGAGGATATGTTGGCTCTCTGAACATTTTTATGTGTCGTGTTCTCGTTGCTCTTTTTGATGGTTGATCTGTATTTGATTTGTTTTGTTATCAGCCTTATAGGAGTTTTGATCTTGCTGAATTGAGCTTACAATGCATTGTTATTGCTGTTCATGGGAACAAATTGGACGTAAGAATATTTCCCAATCGTCTAGATCCTTTTTTGTTGTGACCAAAGAATTGCTTATTCTTGACTTCCATTTCCCTGGCCTATTTTCTAGTGGTTTATGGCCTTCCATGAACGACGCCCCAATTTGCAAGAGCCAAGAGCTGAGAGCTGCCTCGAGGGAAGGGTTTGGTGGTGGTCGAGGAGGAAGGGAGCTCGAGAGAGTGAGCGGATCAAATTTTCTGGTGATCTGTGACATTTCCGCCGGCCATGGATTGTGGCCGTGGGGGAGGGTCTGGCCGCTCATTTTAAAGCTAGCTTTGAGAAGATGGGGCTTTGGGCTTGTTAGGTTCTTATGATAGAAAGAACTAAACTTTTCCCGACACGCTTCGACATGCGAGTCTGAAATTCTGACACGCGATTTCGACACGCACGGGGTTAATTTTAAAAAATTTCAATACTTGAGGGGTCAAAATATAAATATATAAAAAATAATTAAAATAACAAAAATAAAGGATAAAGAAGAAAATTATCACTCTCAAGTTTCTCACTTACAAGTTTTGACCTTCCCGTAAGTGACAATGGAATGCCCCTCTTCTCACTGGCGTCGCTCCATCGCCCCTGCAAACTTAAAGTTGTGATTTTTTTTTTGCTTCTTTCTACCTCTCGCAGGTGTCGCATGCGAGTTATCTCTTTTGGTCTATGTCATTGGGTTGTGAGTTATCTCTCATATTTTCCATGGCCAATTTAGTTATTTCCTTTTCTTTGAGTTCTTGTCCTAGATTTTCATTTTTCTCAAACATTGTTTTGCAGAGGAGCTCCAAGCCAATCTATATCATGAACTCCAAACTCTGTTTAAATTAAGAAATCCCACTAATCTCCGACAAGTGTAAGAAAACATGACATGTTCCTTCAAATTTACTCTTTTGTGTTAGCAATTTTTGAATTTCTCATTCAATCTCTGTCAAATTAAAAAAATGAATAATATTAACAAATGTTAGATTAATATTTTAAGTATAAATTAATTCTATGCTCATTTTATTATTATTTATTTATTTTTGCATTTATATATAAAAATATGTATTTCTTATATAACGTGTTTGAACGTGTCAGAATTTTCTATTTTTTAAGAAATGACGTGTCGGCGTGTCGTGTTGTGTCGCATATTTGTGTTGGTGCTACATAGGGGGCGTGGGGCGGGGGCCGAGGGCAATGGTGTGGTTTGGAGTCATGCGAAGTCGAACCAAATCGAATTGCTTTCCATGCTTTGGTTCAATGAATCGGTTTTAAGGCCCTTCGATCTGGCAAGGGATGCCTCACCTACGGCCTGCGAGGCCATGATGGCCTTTCCTAGGGCATTTGTGGCTCCATTGACTGAGGGTGAGGCCTTGCGGCCGGCGAGGTCGCTGCTGTCGGCATAAAAAATAATAGAAAAGCCAAAGGAGATAAAAATGATAAATTCAAAAATAAAAAGATAGAAAATATATTAAAATATTATTAAAAATTATTTACGTCAGCATTAATCATGCCATGTAAGACAACATGCGTCAACGTCAGCAATTGAACTATTTATGACTAAATTAACAAAAATGTAATAGGTTTATGAAGTTTTAGACAATTTTCTCCTATCTCGACTTTAATTGCATGTCAAACCATGCTGGAATATGACTTAGCCAAAAAAAGGGAAATTGCCCCTATAGATAAGATGTCGCCAAAAAAACTTCCCCTCTAGACTTGCATAAATTTTCTTCTGGTCCATTTCATTCTCCACGACAACTCATCGATGGCGCAAAAGTTTTTACATGCCATGCGAGCATGGTCCGATGGGCTATGCAGCCTGAATAGAATAGAAATTTATACAAGTATGGGGGCTCATTTAAACAAAAAATTAAAGGAAGTTCAAAGATTTGATTGAAAAACAAAGTACGTAGGCTCAAGAATGAGAAGTAGAATTTCATCGATGTAATATATTAAACAATATATAATTTCTTTGTATATATGAAAGGGAGATTCGCAGCAACGGTACCGGTAACCCTTTTGAGGTGTTAATATAGGTGTTATGGCGCTCATCATAAAATTAGCCATTAGCGAAAAAACTGAGTAAATTGGCGGAGACAGCTAATTTTGGGTTCGAACTTCATAGTATATATTACATTGCGGTATTGGTCGGGCCAAAATCAAGACTTCGACACCTTGTACGGTGAAATGGCCAAGAAAATATACCCATGTTCTCTTTTATGTTTTATTTTTTTGAAATTGCCGAAGGCATCTAGATATTTTGTGTCCTTGGAAACACACATTGTTTTTTTTTTTTTTGTTCAGAATTCATGAATCGCTACTTTCGAAATTTGGAAATATCATTGCTAGATTAGAAAGAATTTTTCTTTTTTTATCGAATGTGTGCCGAAATTTTATTTGATTGATTTTTGTACTCTAGTATCTCGACATTTACCAACCTAAAAACGAGATGTTTATAATCCAGTTTTGAATTAGCAACATCCGTGAGTTAGATACCGAATTTCAAATAGATATAATTTCATGAACCCAATGAGGAAGAAGAAGAGGGGAAAAAATACAAAAAACAAAAGAAGGTTAAGGAGGAAACTAAAAAGAGAATAGTTTCATTGCCCCCTTTTAGCCCTGGATAACCGTTAATTGCCCAAACAAGTATACCGGATCAAAATTAGTATAGCCTAATATGTCAGGATAATAAAAATAGTACAAATTAGGAC
Organism: Eucalyptus virginea; assembly: GCA_014182375.1. Lineage (NCBI taxonomy): Eukaryota > Viridiplantae > Streptophyta > Magnoliopsida > Myrtales > Myrtaceae > Eucalyptus > Eucalyptus virginea. The sequence continues at coordinate 2,845,156 of CM024520.1, read as the reverse complement.
TACTTTTTTTTTTTTTTGGTCAGAAATTTTGGTCAGAAATTTTATGGCTATCTGATTTTATAATAATATTACTACTATATCATTAAAAAGATTAAGCGTCTACGTATTATTTGACTTAACCCCCGAAAATTTGTAAATATTGTTTATTATACAATCAGAGTTATAACTTAGGTAATTTCCATTATCAATAACCTAAAGTAGGCCTTTTAACCGATTCATTAACCCCAGAAAATAATAACTAATATTTAACTCCTTTGATTCATGACTAGGACACAGGTGACTAAACAGACATTAGCAAAATGGGAGAGAAAGAGGGCTACTCCTGCATCAGAGAGAGGAGGTACAAAGACACAGCATAAAGCCAAATAAAGCAATCAGGTCCTCGATTTTGGAAGGCTGTGGGCAGCGACAACCCCGTATATTCTAGTAAACATCCCCGCAATTGCGTTGGCCTTGACAAGTCTCTCATCAATCATCACGGCTCCACCGGCAAAGGCATTAATGCCAACTGGATGGTGCATTGAGTTCCGGTTGCCACCTCCCAGGAAAGTTAGGGCGCGTTTGTTTATGTTTATGTTCAAAAATTGTTTTGGGGAACAATTTTTGACCAAAAAGACGCGTTTGGTAAACTTGTTCCGGGAATAAAAAATGAATAGAAACACGTTTGGTAAATTTATATTCTTTTTTTTATTTCTTTTAATTTTTAATATTTTTCCTTATTTTTCTTTCTTTTTTCTTTTTTTCTTCTTTTGGCTGGTCGCCGGCCTCGGCCATGGCCGGCGATCGGCCTGTTAATGCTAGTAAGATCACCTAGAGGGGGGTGAATAGGTGTAAAAAATAAATTGAGTTACGTTCAAAGTAAAAGAGCGTAAGGAAGAGAATAAGAACACATGGTTTATAGTGGTTTGGCTTAATCCAAGTCTACATCCATTCTTCCGCACTGACAGCCCACTGGCTAGATTTCACTATGAATCAAAAGAGTTGTTACAGTAAAACTCTTTCTTGATTCCACAGTGTAGAGACTCTGTTACACTTCCTCAAGGTTTCACAAAGATATAAACTTTCTTTTGAATACAAGATTTCACTCAACAATTGACTAAGAACAAGGAGCTTTAGATTTTGGAATTCTTCTATTGAGCACTCTCGAACAATTGGAACGTCTTCCTTATATACTCCTTCATGCCATCACACCCGTTGGCACTTACCAAAGGAGTTCTTCCAATCTACCCGTTGGACATAATCAATTAGGAAGATTTTGAGTTATTTAAGGAATATGACGATAGCCCACCAATCCTGCTCGCCCATATAATCAGGATCTAGGTTTCCATAAGTAGAACTTTCCAAGTTTACTTTGCCAATCAACGGATCCAAAATCCCCGAATCAATCTCAATTTGAATAATGGATTCTGACAAGCTGCATCTAGCCAAAAGATCTTCTTTAGTCGATAGAATCAAATCCTCAACGAAACACTCAGTTCTGGATAAGCCTTTTTCGACGATTTAGAAACTATCAATGAGGATAAACTTTGAGTCTTGAGTCTGGCAATCCGGAAGTCTTCAGACTTTGATGGAAGAGTCTGCAAGTCTTCAAACTAGACTGATGGAAACGTTTTGTCAACTTCAAAACACTCAAGGAAGTTTTCTCCAACAATCTCCCCATTTTTGATGGTGACAAAACTTTCCTGCAGATTTGGATAACTTTGATTTGCAAAACATTATCCAAGCAAACATGGATATCTCACAAAAGATAAATGGCTTAGTAAAGATAATATTAGAATCTGCATCCACAGAAAGTAGGTTAGTTCTGTAAATGAGCAAAGCCATGAGATATCAATAGTGCTTAAGATAAACAAGCGTTTAAACAGTCAAATCCAAATCCAGTCTAAATCCAAATAGCCAAACACAAAAGTCAAGTCAATCAAACATAATCGTCACAAAAGTCAAGGGTTCAAAGATTAAATTTGCACCACATCTCTCCCCCTTTTTGTCATCATTAAAAAGGTAGAGATGAAAAGAGAATGGAATTAAGATTGCTTGGGAACACGAACAAGCTGGAAATCTCTCATTGACTGGACAATCCCTTCCAACTTTTTCAAATCCTCCTTCAGTTGAGCCACATCTTCACCCTTAGCATTTGCTTGAACTTGAAGAGCAAGGGCATGGAGTTGATCATGTAAAGAAACTGAAGAGGTTTGACCTGCATTTTGCAAGTTATGTACTTCGCATCCCAGAGCATAAATTTGGCCTCGCATCTTCAAGAGAACATCAAGCACTCTGCGAAAATCTGCTGAATTGTCAATCTGAGTACTGGCTTCGGCACGATCAGATGGTGTATTGGCAGATGATGGCAAATCAGTATGGTCACGCATATTGGGCGATGAATCATCATGTCCCTCCTTAGGAAATTGAGAGGCATAGATGTCCTTTGGATCTGCTGGAGAATGATTTACTCCTTCACTGGTGGCAGCAAATGAGGACGTACTCCTTTTCTCAGGATCTCCCATTGTTTCAATGCCTTCAGGTGGAGAAAAATATTCCTCATGCTCTTCTTCTACTTGTTCTCCTCTGCCCTCTTCTTCTTCTTCCTCAATCATTTCCTCCTCTGCTTCTTTCTCCAATTCTTCTTACTCTCCAGTCCTCTATTCTGTCTCATCCTTGTCTTGTTCCTATCTCTCTATTGTCTCTGGAACAGAACGACTCAAGTTCTTTAATGCTATCACAGAAATGGTGATATCATCCTTATCATATTCATCCTCAATGATGAGTGCTCTTCTTTTCTTAGATGGAGCAACCATAGGCTCATTCCCTTTCCGCTTTGCAGTTGAAGAGACTGGATGAGTTTTGACAGGGGTTTTCTCCTTGAATTGCTCCAAAGCCTTGTTGAGTTCCTTCAGACGCATTTTAGAGACCATTCTCAGTCCCACCACCATTTGATCGCATGTTCGAACACAAAGAATCCGGGGAGGTTGAACGTTCAAATGTTTGAATAACTTGGTCACAAGTTCTGAGTAAGGAAGTTGACCCTTGTCCTTCACCATTGTTTTGTACATGTGGAACATAATAGTGTGTGGAAGAGAGAACTTTTTGCCAGCATTAATGGCATATATCAGTTTTCCTCCGAGTTTGAAATGTCGGTCTTTGAAGTTGATTTTGGTCTGAGGCAGTTAATCACTATCTTGTGAAGCAAAATGTTGGACGCATTCATCCTCGAATAGGAGATCTTTCCTTCCGTTGTTCTATCATGAACAAGCTCTATCGTTGCACGAGTAATAGACACACTGATAGGTTGATATCTCCCTCTTTCAACCCCAATCACATCAGCCAATGTATTCATGTTAACCACATAGTCTTAATCTCGAACACTGAAAGAGAATCTATTCGCATCCAAGAAACTGAGATTTGAATAGAAGTAAGCCGTAAGTTCAGCATGAGCCTCTGTCGTTTCAGAACAAAACTGTTCGAGTTGAAGAAGATTGAATTTTTCTTGCAGATTGACATTCAGAGAGTCAAGAAAATCAAAGTCCACACTTCTAGGGTTTATCATGCCACGCTTCAGCAACTTAGAGTACAGTTGCTTGTGTTCCTCTGAACAAAACAAGTCTGTCCTTTTGCTTCGGATTTTTGCCACAACACCCATTCTAGGTTTAAACTGACTGTACATCCTATCATCATCATTTCCATCAGGTTGGCTCAGTCCTCCAACACGTGGATCACTTGAGATATTTGCCAATGCTTCTTCCGCCGACCCCGTAGGGGCAATTCCCAATCGTTCCATTGTGCGTAAAAAGAAAATTTCATTTCTATACCCTTTGTCTTTCAAAAATTCATCAATATAGTTCAACAGAGTACCACTCCTCTTCAAAGCACGATAAAGCTTATAGGTAAAAGTGGGCTTATGAGTGCTTACGGGTTCTGCATCTTCGATGATTTCTTCATCTTCTCGATGTGCAACACTCTGAAGTCTAGATGGAGGAGATGGACGCTGCTGAGAAAGTTGTGAGCTCTGCTGCTGTCTAGGAGATTCTTCTTCCTCGGTGAGATCAAAGTGCGTAGGCCCCTCACGCATTTGCTGTGGTCCCCTGTTCGCAACCCTCGAAGACTTTCTTTGAGACGACATCTTTCACAATCTTTGAGAGATTCCAAGCTTGTTTCCCAAGAAAGATGAAAACTTTTCAAAGATTAAACAAGAGAAGAAGACAGAAGTGGAAGATCTGTGCTCTCTTAGGGTTTTTGTGTGTAAAACGAAGAAGAACCAATAGTATATAAGGCAGTCGAAGCGAGGTATACGGAACATCGTAAAAAGGAAATATAAAAATGCATTTTAAAAATAACTGCCTTTTCAAAAATTAGATAACTGTCATTTCAAAAATAACTTCTTTTTTGAAAAGGAATGATTGCAAGAATCACGAAAACTGGGAAAATAACATCAATCAATTTCGAATAGATGAACGTACATTTTCAAGATTTGATCCGAGAGATAAGTTTCTAAAATAGAAGTAACTTACAGTCGTAAATCTTGATCGTCTGAGTCTGAGTGTCTTTAGACTTTCAGTCCTGAGTCTGAACTTCCTCAGACTTTAAGATATTGAGTCTTGAACGAATAACTTCAAATTGATTTTTCTCCAAAGGCTTTGTAAATATATCCGCCAGTTGATTCTTTGAATCAATAAACTGAATTGAAACTTCTCCATTTTGAACATAATCTCTAATGAAATGATATCGAATCTCTATATGTTTTGCTCTTGAGTGAAGAATTGGATTCTTGGTGGGATTGATTGCGCTGGTGTTGTCACATTTGATCTCAGTGCATGAATCTTCAATTCCAAAGTCTCTTAGCTGTTGTTTATTCATAGAATTTGTGAACAACAACTTCCAAGAGCCACATACTCTGCTTCTGCCATAGAAAGAACTACGGTACTTTGCTTCCTTGAAAACCAAGACACTGTCTTGTTTCCAAGTAGTTGACAGGTGCCCGAGGTACTCTTTCTATTAACTTTGCATCCGGCTAAGTCTTCATCTGAGTATCCAAGAAGAGTGAAGTCTCCTTCTTTAGGATACCAAAGACCTAGATTTGAAGTTGAGGCAATGTATTTGTAACACGCTTTGCAGCACTTAAATGAGATTCTTTAGGGTCTGATTGAAATCTAGCACAAATACAAACACTAAATAAAATGTCAGGTCTAGAAGCAGTAAGATAAAGAAGTGAACCAATGATACTCCTGTATAACTTCTGGTCAACTTTCTTTCCTCTATTTTTGTCCATCTTCAAAGAACTTGATATTGGTATATCAGTCTTTTTGCAATTCTCTAGTCTAAACTTTTTGACAAGTTCTTTAGCATATTTTTCTTGATGAATAAGGGTTCCCTCTTTTAGTTGTTTCACTTGAAGCCCGAGAAAGAAGGTTAGTTCACCCATCATGCTCATTTCAAATTCATCTTGCATGACTTAGAGAATTTCTTGCACAGATTTTCATTAGAAGATCCAAAAATAATATCATTAATATAGATTTGAACAAGTAAAATTTTTTTGCTTTCTCTTTTGATAAACAATGTAGTATCTACTTTACCTTTGACAAAGCCATTTTGAATTAAAAACTTACTTAATCTGTCGTACCAACCATATAAAACCTTTTTCAGTCTAACGCAGAGTCTGGTTTCCTTGAGTCTTCAAAACCGGGTGGTTGTTCCATATAGACTTCTTCTTGGATAAATCCATTTAGGAAAGCACTTTTAACGTCCATTTAAAATAACTTGAAATTTTTATGACAAGCAAAAGCAAGAATCTAATTGCTTCTAACCTTGCTACCGGCTCGTAAGTCTCATCATAGTCTATCCCTTCTTCTTGCATATATCCCTTGGCCACGAGTCTTGCTTTGTTTCTCACGACTTTTCCTTTCTCGTTCATCTTGTTTCTGAAAACCCATTTAGCTCCAATGATGGATTTACCTTTCGGTTTAGGAGTCAATTTCCAGATATCATTGATACTGAATTGCCTGAGTTCTTCTTGCATAGCTTCAATCCAGCTTTCATCAGTTAAAGCTTCTTCTATGCTTTTGGGTTCTATTTCAGAAATAAGAGCCACAGCACTAGACTCTTCACGCCTTTTGGATCTTGTGCGAATTCCTTCATTATATCACCAATAATGAGATTTTTGGGATGACTGGACTTATGCTTCCAGTTGCTGGTTAAATTGTCAGACTGTTGATCATTCTTCTCATTTGAATCTTCGATGATCATTTGTTGCTGGTCTTCTGAAGTCTGAGCTGCTTTTGGAGATTTAGACTTTGTAGAATCTGGAGCAAGTTCAGATTCTTCAAGTTGAATCTGAATTGATTGATTTTACATAAAGTCTTGAAATTTGACATTCATCGATTCCTCCACAGATTGAGTCTTTTTGTTGTAAACTCTATAAGCTTTGCTTGTGATAGAATATCTAAGGAAAATACCTTCATCTGATTTTTCTTCAAACTTACCAACTCGATCATTTGCATTTTTCAATATAAAACATTTACATCCAAACACATGAAAATACGCAACAATTGGCTTCTTTCCTTTGAATAACTCATAGGGAGTTTTTTTTTTCCAAAATAGGCCTTAAAAAGACTCTATTAATAATATAGCACGCTGTAGAAACAGCTTCAGCCCAAAAACGAGAAGAGATGTTACTTTCAATTAAAAGAGTTCTAGCCATTTCTTGTAGCGATCTATTCTTTCTTTCCACAACTCCATTTTGCTCTGGAGTAAATGGTGAAGAGAACACATGCTGAAAACCAGATTTATCACAAAATTTTGCAAAGTCTTGATTTTCAAATTCACCTCCATGGTCTATCCATATACTTGAAATAACATATCCTTTCTCATTTTGAACATTTTTAGCAAACTTTATAAAATAAGAAAATGTTTCAAACTTATTTGCCAGGAAATATACCCAAGTGAATCGTGAATAGTCATCCACAATTACTAGGCAGTATTTCTTACCTTCAATACTATGAGTTTTGGTTGGTCCAAAGAGATCCATGTGTAAGAATTGCAGCACACGATTAGTGGATACTTGATTTATTGGTTTGAATGAGTTTCTTACCTATTTTCCTAACACACATGGTATGCATAGATCAGACTTTTGGTATGACAGTTTGGGTAGTCCACGAACAAGCTTCTTTGCTGAGATTTTGGCTATTTACTTCATGTTGATGTGCCCAAGTTTTCTGTGCCATAAGTTTGCTTCCTATTGAATTGAGATTAGACATTGGATTTCACCTGATTTGATATCCAAGAGGTAGATATTCCCATGTCTTCGCTCTATGAAAGACTGAGAGGAGTCTTTGTTGGTTCCTGAACATATTCCTTCTTGAAAGTTGATTTTGAAACTAGTGTCGTACAGCTGACTGATACTCAGCAAGTTGTAGTTGAGTCCTTCTACTAATGAAATATTACTGATTGTGAGGCTTCCAATCTTTACAGTTCCGTATCCCACAATTCTTCATTTGCTATTTTCTCCAAAAGAAACTTTTCCACCATTAACTTTTACAAGTTTTAAGAAGCAATTTGAGTCTCCTGTCATATGTCTCGAGCATTCACTGTCCAAGTACCATTTAACCTTTCTTTTGATAGTGACCTGCATTTAGAAAAGAGACTCAACCTTTCTTTGGTACCCATATTTTCTTGGGTCGATTGGTGTTAGTGTAATATACGATCTTTGCCCATACCTTCTTAATAGGTTTCTAAACCATAAGACATTCTTTCTCAAAATGATCTGAGCTATTGCACTTAGAACATTTAAGAGCACTGCGGCCTATAGGTTTTACAAAAACTTTTTAGAAATGATTTTTGTAAGAATCTCTTGTAGGTCTTTGCTTAATTATTTCCTTTACTTTAGAAAAAATCAATTAGAGGAATGGTTTCAGCAGTCATTCCTAAACCTGATTTGTTGAAGTAAGGTCTTTGTGCTGAAAGAATTTTTTCAAGTTTCTCAGATCCTATAGAAAATTTTGTAGAAATACTTGAGATATCATTTTTCAAGAACGCATTTTTTTTTTGAAAGATTGTCTGCATTTTCTTTCAAAGTAATAATACTTTTGTCTAAACTTTTGACATTTTCTTTCCAAACATTTTCCTGTTGTTTCCGTATAGAATTTTCCCTTTTAAGTTCAGAAATCATTTTGAGAGAGGTTTTGAGACTAAGACACAATTCATCAATGTATCTAGAAATTTTAGAAGGGATTTTTAAATTACTTACCTCAATTTCATTGTCTGAGTCTGAGTTTGAATCTGAATCTGAGTCTGATTGTGCCATGAGACAAATATTGGCACAATCATCATCACTTTCCTCACATTCTGTATCACTCCAAGTTTCTGCTTTAAGTGCCTTTCGATATTTCTCTGCTTTTCCTTTCTTTTTCTTCAGAAGGGGACAGTTGGGTTTGATGTGTCCATTTTTCTTACATTCAAAGCAGACTACATCTTTATTGGATTCATCATCCTCAACTGACTTAAACTGTTGCTTCTGAAAACTTTGTTTTTTTGGATTGAATCTTCTCTCATTTCTGTTTAGTTTTCTGAATCTTCTTATCATAAGAGTAAGCTCTTCATTATCCATATCGTCTTCAGTATCTGTGACATCAGAATCTTCATTAGATTTTAATGCAATAGATTTCTTACCTTTAGGGTCTTCATCTTCGTTGATTTGCTCCACTTCATAAGACTGAAGAGTCTCAACTAATTCGTCAACAGAGAGTGACATGATTATTTGTGTCTCCCTTATTGAGGTCTTTATGTGATTCCAATCCTTGGACAGTCCACGCAGTAGCTTGTTTACCTTCATGGGTCCAGAAATTGGTTGACCTTGATATTCAAGACCATTCACGATTTCTGTAAAACGACTAAACATGTCAGTGATAGATTCTCTTGATTTCATTTTGAATGCTTCATATTGACCGAGCATAATGTTGATTCTGGTTTCTTTCACTCGATCAGTTCCTTCATAGGTGATGTGTAATCTATCCCAGATTTCTTTAGCTATTTCACAAGAAGATATTCTGTTATATTCAGTAGGAGATAATGCACAATATAATGAATAAATTGTTTTTGCATTAAGAGCTTGTCTCTTGGTTATCTCTTCTTGAGTCATTTCACTAGACTCAACAGTTTCTTTTCCTCTTTCTAAGACTGGTCCAGTTTTAGGAATGATTCATTTGTCTACCATATCCCATTCCAGAGGATCCTTTGATCTTAGGAATGCCTTTATTTTGTTTTTCCATATGTTGTATTCCTTTCCATCAAAGTAAGGCGGTCTGGTATTGCTTTGCCCTTCGACCAGACTTGGAGCCAACATACTAGCCATGGATCTTTAACTCTGAAGTAAAACACTTCAACTTAAGTGAGTACATAGGCTCCGATACCAATTGTTAATGCTAGTAAGATCACCTAGAGGGGGGTGAATAGGTGTAAAAAATAAATTGAGTTACGATCAAAGTAAAAGAGCGTAGGGAAGAGAATAAGAACACATGGTTTATAGTGGTTCGGCTTAATCCAAGCCTACGTTCACTCTTCCGCACTGACAGCCCACTGGCTGGATTTCACTATGAATCAAAAGAGTTATTACAGTAAAGCTCTTTCTTGATTCCACAATATAGAGACTCTGCTACACTTCCTCAAGGTTTCACAAAGATATAAACTCTCTTTTGAGTACAAGATTTCACTCGACAATTGACTAAGAACAAGGAGCTTCAGACTTTGGAATTCTTCTATCGAGCACTCTCGAACAAATGGAACGTCTTCCTTATATACTCCTTCATGCCATCACATTCGTTGGCACTTACCAAAGGAGTTCTTCTAATCTACCCGTTGGATAGAATCAATTAGGAAGATTTCGAGTTATATAAGGAATATGACGATAGCTTACCAATCCTGCTCGCCCATACAATCAGGATTTAGGTTTCCATAAGTAGAACCTTTCAAGTTTACTTTGCCAATCAATGGATCCAAAATCCCCAAATCAATCTCAATTTGAATAATGGATTCCGACAAGTTGCATTCAGCCAAGAGATCTTCTTTAGTCGATAGAATCAAATCCTCAACGAAACACTCAGTTCTGGATAAGCTTTCTTCGACGGTTTAGAAACTGTCAATGAGGATAGACTTTGAGTCTTGAGTCTGGTAGTCCGGAGGTCTTTAGACTTTGATGGAAGAGTCTGCAAGTCTTCAGACTAGACTGATGGAAATGTTTTGTCAACTTCAAAACACTCAAGGAAGTTTTCTCCAACACGGTCGACGAGGGCTACAAAAGCACGCCGTGTCATAAGAAAAAAGAAGACCCCGGGCTACAAAAGCACGTCGTGTCATAAGAAAAAAGAAAGACTCCGAGCTACAAAAACACACCATGTCATAGGAAAAAAGAAGATCTCGGGTTACAGAAGTACGCCGTGTCATGAGAAGAAAGAGAGACTCCGGGCTACAAAAGCACTCCGTGTCATAGAAAGAAGGAAGACCTTAGACTACAAAAGCACGTCGTGTCATAAAAAGAAAGAGAGATTCGGGCTATAAAAGCACTCAGTGTCATAGGAGATTAGATAATTTACAAATCGAGTTAAAAAATAATGGAGATTAGATATTACTGCTACTAAATTATGTTTCAACATACGGATAACTCGTACTTTTCAAATAAAATAATATGAAAGGTAAATTTAAAAAAAGAAAAATGAAAAAGAAATTAAAAATTAAAAACCTAATTTATTGGAAAATGAAATCAAATTTTTTTTTTTTTTAGAAAAAAAAAAATTCTTCTTCTTCCCCATTCAGAACTTAAGCCTCTCTCTCTCTCTCTCTCTCTCTCTCTCTCTCTCTCTCTCTCTCTCTCTCTCTCTAATACAACAAAAAAATGGCGGCCATCACTAGAAGGACCTAGCACCTAGCTCGAGCTCACCGGGCTGGTGGTCTGCTCCTTCTCCTCCTCCTCCGGCAACTTCACACATCGCTGTCCTCCGCTGCCTCCTCCTCCTCCTCCTCCTTCACCTTTGCATCCCGCGCCTCCACCGCCATCGTCACCTCCTTCTTCCACAGATCTACCTCCCCAATGCATGTCAACCTCCACTACCTTGCGTAGCACTCTCCTTCCATCCACTCCTCCCTCGATCGCCCCACTTCGCTGTGCTGGTTTGCAGCACAAGGTGGCCAGCTCGTTAGGCCGAGCAGCTAGAAGCCGATGTTGCGGAGGACTTGCAGTGCTCACAATGACGCATGCCGGCTCACTCCAATGCAGCTTGCCCAAGAGTTGCAAATCCCCAAGCGCAAGTGTGGGCTACACGCTTTCGTGGAGCAGTGTTTTTTTTTCTTTTCTTTTCTTTTTTTCCCTAAGCAAGTCGAGCGAGCAAAATGAGGGCAGCTATATGGGTTGGGCTAGTAAACTAAATGGGTCGAATATGGTCATGTGCAAACCCATATAAAGTACGCTCAGGTATCTTAAACCTCTTTCCACCCATTTGTATAATTTTAAGCGACCCATTTGTAACTCGGTCCCCTAAAAGTGAGTCGTAAAATGAGTTTCTAACCCATGTTGACAGCTTGGGTTGAACGATTTGAAAGTTCTAACAATTGGTATTAGATAATGATAATGGACTTGCTGCGGTGATTTGTGAAGCGACAGAACGAAATTAGCTAGGTAATGCACGCACCGAATATCAAATGCAACCAAGTAGATCCTAACAGACTCGATGAGAACACACACTACATGTGGAGGAAGAGGATACGTACAAATTCGTGGATGGCCCTCTGTTGTAGAAAACTCTGGTACAGAGCGATGCAAGTATCCCAATCACTGTAAAAATCAGGCTTGCGACGACGAATCCCATGGTTTTTCACTCGATTGCAATCGCGACGCACCAGAAACAAATCAGATCTGAGCTCAAAGCCTTCCGTTTCGCTGGGAGCCAGAGATTCGGCTGAAGAAACAAATCGAGAAACCAGCGGGGGACCGTGGGATTCTTACCTGGATTTTTAAAGCTGCGATTGGCGATCGGAGGATCACTGGCAGATGCAAATGCAGAATCCAAACTCGGACAATAGATTGGGATGCGTATGGGGAATGAAAAGCTTGCACGGGCCAGGTCAAGAAAATGGCCCAGGAAAGAGTAGGGAGGCATGTCTGTTCGGGCTTGGGCTCTTCAGAGAGTTCGAATGGTCGAACGGACACCGATTCTTCAGACACGCTCCTATCGTCGAAAGTAAATACGAGGATTCGCATGACTTGGCCTAGGGAAATTGGCTTACGGAGATGAGATGTTGTGTTGTGGATGCACTTAGAATTAATCAGCCGATGGGCCAATGTTGTGCCATAAAATTTGTGATTCCACTTGGTTGTCACGGAAGACATTAAAATCTTCAATCATATCATGATTCACATAAGAGAGTAATGTTATATAATCGAAATAAGTCATTACCATATAATAATCTTAAAAACAGATAAAATTGCACACAAGCGGGCATAATGTAGTCAAAGTGAAATCGAGTTGCAAATTACTGGATTCTCTATTGGACTTGAGATAAATAATATTGAAGTTAAAATAGGCGAACTAAAACCACTTTTTATGATTAAGGTGTAGATCCGCCATTTCATACATTAGATACGTTTGCTTTCTTATTCATGAGATCATACTAACATATTCGATTTCTCTTAACCCTCCACACAAACCCTAATAGAAATGCAAACCCTCTCCAATAATTGCGACCAACTGATGATGGTGGAGGGGGCCTCCAGTTCTGGAGGCGTGACCACCAGACCTGGAGGCTTGTTGCCGTTGGCAGTGGCAAGCTCAACAACACTAGCCTCTGAAGCACCACGCACAGAGGAGATGGACATATGAGATTGTGCTTTCAATCATGCCTAAGAACGGTGGACGTTAACACAGCAAGTTGGCGGTGGGAGGGGGGAATTGTCATTGACGTGATGCTCGCTGTGGCCGATGACTATGGTAGTAGTCATCGAACACGTGATAAAATCCCGCAGAAGGGGAATATTAGTGAGTATAGTGTATCTATTAAAATTTTTTTGGATGTATGCATGCGGAAGCAGGTATAGTTTGTAGAGAATGGACAATGGATGAGATAGCAAGGGATAGACTAGGATAATTGAATGACAAAAAACATGGGATATGGGAAATAGTTTCATTAGTTGGATAAAATAATTTTACAATAGTTGAAGGAGGTGTTGGTGAGAGAGCTACACGTGGGTTTTATGGTTAGCTCTCACACAAAACATGGAGCACTTGCTCCTTTATATAGCTGCCAAAGTCGGTGGAGGAAGTCTCTAGACTTCTCTACAAATAGCTATTATTATTTTATAGTAACATAAGATGAAACTTCTAGAACACATGAGAGATGGCAGCTTGTAGATAATTCTAGAATTTTTCTTGAATTTTCTAGCTCAAATCTATCTTGAAGTTTCTAGAATTGGATCACAAATTCCAACAGTATCCTAACACTTTTATCTCCTGCTGTGCTTTAAAAAAGAAGAAGAAAAAACACATAAATCAATCTGGTGGCCAATAAACTAACTTAAAAGAGATTGTAACCTCCAACCGTTGAATAACTCAGCCCGACACGCTTTTCATATGAAAAATGACCCGAGTTAATTTGCCCTTCACAAAGTCAAACACCGCGTGGCATTCCCCTAAAACTTTCTCGTCCACGCCATTCCTCATCAACTGCAGGAAAAACCACAACACCCCTGTTACCGCTAGAAACGCCAACGTCAACAGCGCTGGCCCCAGAAGTCCTGCATCGAGGTGGCGAGGCAGGCTCATCGAACTGCCGCTCAAGGTCGAGCCCCAGGGCGGCGCTAGCCGGGACCGTGCAGATCGCGAGGACGAGCTCCAGTTCCAGGTACATGTGGACGCAGTAGAGCGCGAGGATCGGGTACTCGTGCAACCAAGGCCTATACTCATAGGCGTGGAGAATCAAAACCTTGATCGTGAGCCGGACTGAAGCGAGAGCGGATTTTGGGGACTCTTGGGAGACTTTCGCGTACTCGTGCCCCGCCGATTGCTAGCGCAGCCTGATTTTCGACTATTGAATTCAGCGGGCCTTATTAGATTCGATATAAAACATGGATCAACATTTTTTTATTATTATTAATTTTTTTTTTATAGGACAGGAAAGCATCTTAGTGTCGGCCTTCTCAAGCACCTCCTCTTCTCAACCACCGTACAGGACGCCAGTTGTAACCAGGCAGTAAGAAATAAAATGAATGCAGCTACAAGCTTGGATCCTTGATGTGGAGATCCGTCAAAGCGCAAGGACTGAATGATTCAACCCGACGGCCCTACGATTTGGATTGAGACAAAGAAAAGCTTACCTCATCTCATGAGTATAGGCAATTCTATAGAGACCATCAGATATGACAACCATGCCAAGTTTATCTGTATCGCCGTGGACGTTGAGAATATGAACAATGCAGTATGCACTAAACCGTTTGAAACATTGTCAAAACATCTAGAAAGAGGAAAACAGAAAGAAAACACCTAAGCACCCTATGCATTAAGCCAGCCATTAGAATTCTAAGAGTACGACCAACGAGGACCAGTAGCAAAGCCAAAAGAGCTGCCTTGGTATCCAGATGCAGTCTCCTGTTAAGATCAAGATACCCACTTCCACGAATCGTGGGTACTCCAGGCCTCGCATTGTTCAATCTCATTGAATTCATTTCATCCAAACGGGGAGCATATCGTTGCATCAGAGACATGTTCGCTCGCTGGGACGATTCAGAACCTAGGAGTCCATAGGTAGATGTCACGGGCCTCGGCTGGCTGTAACCGGGATCATTACCTGCCATTGTAATTTCTTTGAGATACATTTGGATCTTGCTGACCATAAGGACGGACCCGCCAACGCATCTACAGGTCCCTCCAGTATCTCTCTTCAAGTTCAAAGACACTGGGCCTGTAATTATCAGTGTCCCTCGTATGAGCCGTATACTCCAAGTTCTGATGCCCATAATTGGTAGGAGGACCACCACCACTTGACCATCTCTGATTTGAATAATATTTGCTGTTGTGCAGTCCATACATCCTGATGGCATCATCAGAGCGAGTGGATTCTCGGCCACCATAAAATTTCTCAGCTCGTGACATAGACATGCTTGGGTTGGCCTTTTGATAATTCATGCCCCTGACATCATTCTCAAAAGGAAGTTTACGTGATCTTGAGGATCGATCATTGACCGACGACTTGGGTGAGGGAGGATGAAAGCTTACCTTTGCAAGTGGCTTCTCATCAATTTCTCTTCCGCATGTTCCTCTACCACCTGCCTTTTCCCTAGAAGACTCCTCATTTGTTAAATTGGGTGAGGGACAATGAGGTAGATCCTTCTCATCAAT
This sequence comes from Eucalyptus virginea, assembly GCA_014182375.1. Lineage (NCBI taxonomy): Eukaryota > Viridiplantae > Streptophyta > Magnoliopsida > Myrtales > Myrtaceae > Eucalyptus > Eucalyptus virginea. The sequence goes on along the minus strand of CM024520.1, from coordinate 2,829,788 downwards.
TTCTCTTACACATGTTCTGCTACCATCGGCCTTTTGCTTAGTGGACCGATAATTGAATGACAACTTCCCATCTGCCAACATAAGCGAGGGATGATGAGGGGTTTCCTTTGCAGGTGACTTCTCATAAATTTCTCTTCCACTTGTTCCTATACCATTGGCCTTCTCCGCAGAAGTCCCAGTAGAATGGCTATCCCCGTTCTCTCCCGCTATCATTTCGAGAAAAATGCCCAATTTCACCTTCAGCCATATCGACTCTGCCAGTCGATTCTCCATGCCTACCCATTGGCATGGAGGTATCACTTATCAGTGACGAAGTACCAACGCAAAGGCTCTGGTCATCTTTCAGATGACGAAAATCCAGCGATCCACTGCAGTCGTCATTTGACCATGGCCTCTTAAGCTTCATCAGCCAGTGACCCTACTCTTGGGCTATGGCCTCGAGCTGTGCAGTCCAATCTTGACGAATCCATATATACAGCAACAGTGGCTTATTGTTCTGCTGTTCAATTTGTTTATCCTTCACATCAACAGACCCTGGCAAATAAAATGACTAAAAATGGAGAGGTTATAATTAATCCATCAGATGCAAACATATGATCAGAAGGATGAACAGAACATCCCATTTCACCTTTCCAGACAAGAACCAATCGTCTTCCCACACCACATCATAGCCAAACTTTTTCTCTTCTAATCTGCATCGCATCCTTAGATTTAAGTATTTGCAAAGGCAAAGGAGAGGACTCAAAGTAAGGTAGTTACCTTTCAGTTTCTGATGGAACAATCAGAATAAGGAGCTTTGGTTTGAATTCAAGAACTTTATCAATAAACTTTTTCACCAAAGCTGCTTTAGCTCCAAAAGGAGGATTTAGCCTTATGATCTACTCAGGAAGAAACGTAATAGAATGATAAAACATTCAACAGTGTATGGATATGTTCGGAGAGAGAGGGAGGGACAGAGAAGAGCTAAAGGGTCAATACCCCAACTAAAATGCAAAGAGGTAAAGCAAAACTCTGCATTTACCAATTTTGACCTAGAAGGTAGCTCTTCTAGTTGGATAGGCATCCAGTCCCTTTGTTCGAAGTTGAAGTTATTCTGCAATTAAAAGGAGGCGAAAATATATAAAACCAGCCTTACATGAAGGCAAGTCCAGGTTCGATTATCAAGTACATTTCACAGAGATCATAGCAACACCAGTATTACCAGCAAATGCCAAGTGGACCAATTATTCTTCTGCATGGCATTCACTGAAAACTGAATTACTCAAAGCCAATGCTAAAGCATATAAATGGGTTACCACTGGCCACAGCCTGGAAAGACCCTAACAAAGACTCCCTATTTCAACCTATAGGCATCAAGAAGAATCCCTAACAAATTACAAGTGCAAAAAAAAAAAAAAAAAAAAAAAAAAAGACGAATGTGAAAAATAAACCTATTTTCTAGACCACAGGCAAATTGCATTTAACAGACACTAACTATAGTTCTGTATTGTCCAACTTTTTGACAGTTTTGTGTGCCTCCATGTAAGTGAGGCTTCATCCTCTAGTAAGTGCATGGGTCACTAGCAAATGTGCTCAAATTATGTTGGCATGCTCAAGTTTCTCATAAATATCCTGCAAAATTGTAAATTACTTCAAATTTCAAGGCTCCAGCATAACCAAAGTGGTGAGAGACCAAAGTGGGAGCAATGAGGATAAGGCTAAGAAAGCAGGTAACTGTGGCCAACTCACAACAACTTGCTCATGTCCTCCTTTATGGCTATAACCAGCCTATTCTTCCTCCATATTTCATAGTTAACAGGGTGAGCCAACTGCATTCCAAACCACAATCCAGCAATTTCTTACCAAATTTGGTACAAATTTCCAAGAACAAAAAATTGACAGCATGTCTACTCCACACTTAAAATTATTACTTCAATGATATAGCAATGCATGTAGGTAGGCTACATAAGTCCTCCTGAATCTACATGCCGTGCTAAGCAGGTCATGGAGATATTTTTCACTATCTGGAAGACTCATTGCTCCTCACGCTCCGAAGCTTGAGTGCTTCAACACTTATTCTCCTCTGCGGTGGTGTATAGGTCATATGAATGCAGCATTGCAGATATCGACTCTGAATACAAAGTAATTTAGAGGAAATTATGCAAAAGGAACCATGCTGTTCCTAAAGAAATCTGGCCTAATGCATTCCCAAACGAAGAACCATGGGATTATTATAGGCAAGCATATGAACCAACTCGAGATGCAACAAGCCTTATCAGAGTTCTATGCAAATAACCCTCCTCAGCCAGTACAGCCAAATGTTCCTAAAGAAACCTGGCATAATGCATTCCCAAACGAAGTACCATGGTATTATTATAGGCGGGCATATGAACCAACTATAGATGCAACAAGCCTCATCAGAGTTCTATGCAAGTAAATCCTCCTCAGCCTATACGGCCGCCTCAACCTCTGCAGCCTCCTCAATAACAGCCATCTTCTCAGGACCCTTGGGGTGGACCACTTTTTCAGGACCCATGGAATTACGGCTCCCCCTTGATCTCCAAAATGGCAGAATATAGCCAGTTGGCTGCAACCGGAAATTCCTCCAGGGACTCCAATGGTCCTCAGAGAACAAGCACTAGCAACAACAGAGCATCTCCAGATTCTCTAAACATAGAAAGGCTACATCTTTGCTTAAGACCTGAACCGATGGAAATGCTTGAGGTATGCTGATGAGAAGAATCCTGCAAAATGAACAAATGCAATAATACAAGAAGGATTGCAAAATGAACAAATGCAACCTTTTGGGAATGGGTGCAAACTAAACATCTATAAATTCAAAGGTTATCTTGATAGGGCATATAATATTTAGAATATTAAAAAATAAAAAAATAATTTTTAATTAAATAAAATTCTGAATTTCATAATTTCCAAAAATATTTAATAAACAACCTTTTAACTAATAAAGATTAGTAAGATAACTATAGGAAATAAAATATAAAATAAAATGGTTGGTGCTAATTACACAGCATGTGTGTAAGCGTTTAAAGTACTAAGTGCGTTTAAGAATCATGTCAAAATCATGCAATTATTCAGGAAACATTGCAAAATGAACAAACGCAATCCTTCAAGAAATTTTGCAAAGTGAACAAGTATAATTTTAAAATTTATTATGTAAAGGCATATAAAATTCGAAATAATAAAAATAAATAAATACATAATTTTTTATAAAATAAAATTCTGAATTTCATAATTTCCAAAAATAATTATTGAGCAAAAACAACATTTCAACTAATTAAGGTTAATAAGATAACCATACGAAATAAAATAAAAAATAAAGGGGTAAGGGCTAATTAAAGCACAGGCGCACAAGTGTGTAAAGTGCTAAGTGCATTTAATAATCGTGCCATTATTTGGCAAAGATTATGAAATGAACAAATATAACCCTCCGAAAAGATTGCAAACTGAATATGTATAATTTTAAATGTTATCTTGAAAATGCATATAAAATTCGGAATAATAAAAGATATGAAATCATTAACTAATTTATTTTATAAAATAAAATTTCGAATTCATAATCTCCAAAAATACTTAATGAACAAAAACAACCTCTCAACTAATAAAAGTTAATAAATTAACTGTACGAAATAAAATTTTTAAAAAAATAAAGAAGTTGGGGCTAATTAAATTGTGGGCGCGCAAGTACACAAAGTGCTAAGATTACGAAGTGAACAAATGCAACCTTTTGAGAAGGGTAGCAAACTGAACGAGCATATCTTGAAAAGGCTTACAAAATTCAAAATAATAACAAATTCTTTTATAAATAAAAATTTCATATTTCATAATTTCCAAAAATACTCAATGAACAAAAACAACCTTTCAACTAATAGAGATTAACAGTCCGTGAGAAATTAAAAAAAGGGGTTAGTACCAATTAAACCGTGTTCATGCATGCGTGCAAAGTGCTAAGTGTCCCTAATAATCTAGCCAAAATCGCGCAATTATTCGGGAATGACTGCAAATGAACAAATGCAACCCGTCAATAAATGTTGCAAATTGAATAAGTATAATTTCAAAAATTATCTTGAAAATGCATATAAAATTTGGAATAATAAAAAATAATAATAAAATGAAAAAAATATTTTTATAGAATAAAATTTCGAATTTGATAATTTCCCAAAATACTTAATGAATAGAAACAACCCTTTCAGATAATCAATATTAATAAGATAACCATATGAAATAAAATAAAATAAAAAATAAAATAAAGGGGTTAGCGCTAATTAAACCCCAAGCACATAAGTTAGCATAGTGTGCCTAATAACCGTGTGCTTGCACACGGGTTTTGTGGGATCTAGCTCACTCCCCAACTTTTTCTTTAAACACACTATAAAAACTTGTATTTGTAAAGTGGTTCATCTCCTTTCCACTTTCCTATATAGGATAAAGGAAAACGCCTTTTGCTTGTTTTACAAACTAACAGCTAACATTAGTACCTTTCTATATGCACCTGCGAGGGAGCTGGCGTCTAATTCACCTTCCATTCCCGAACTTGCCGCAAAAGCATGGTGTGAATCGAGTGAATTTCAATTGGAGGCTTGTGTCGTGGGCGACAGAAGTGATTCGCGTTGGACACCTGAACTCTTTCTACTTTGGCATGGTAGCGATAGGGAAAGAGACCCACACCCCCTTAGCGGAGGCAACGAAGTATTGTGTCAGCCACTTATAATTATGATCAAGGAAGGATCTAACAAAGAGGGTGCTCAACAAGTCATAACATGTTGCTTGTTCTTGCTCCTTCAACACATAATCAGGCGCCCATAGCGAAGCCACATAATCAGAACCCGCTCGGGTTGGGCCGGGCCGGATTTTTTTTTGCCACCCCTTATTTCTTACTATAACGACCTCTCTTTTTCCATCCGGGGGAAAAGGAAGAAGGGTTTAGGGGTATTTGCCTAAAGAGGCGGACCAATGGCCCTAGATTAGGCGCGGGTTCTCTCAAGCCCATACCTCGCGCGACGTTGGATTTCATATTTCAATTCTTAACAACCTAAATATTTCTAGGAGTCACCACTAGCCTATTAGAGTCGGCTAGAAACCAATTGAGACACGGGAGTGGTGTTTTGATTCCTACGCAACTAGAGATTTCTAGAAACGGGGACTTGTTTACGCCAATGTTTCTATTAGTGTTCCTGCGGTACCACTAACTTGGAAAGTTATTTATCTAAATGGCCACACATTCTTGATTACTAATTATAATATTTATGAAACCATTAAGTGTCCATACAAATGTTTTTATAGGTTTTCTTTTTTTTAATCTCTAGACTAATCCTAACATAACTTAGGAGAGAAATTTACACTCAAATTATTGAAAAGCGGTGCGGTAAATAATATCCAAGAAATTGAAATGACTTGAAAGTAATGCGGAAAAGAAAGACCTGATACAAGTCGGGCAAATAATATTACATGGCCTTATTATCACGCCTCGGGACAGGACCCCCGTGAGCAAAATGAGAAGTTAAATATGTATGAAATTGCTCTAGATGCATGAAATTATTCTAGATAATTTTAATCTATGCAAAATGGATTATTTACAAAAATGATCATAAAATACCAAAATAGCATTAAATTAGGAAAATGACCTCTTAAAAATAGGAAAATTTCATAGATGCCAATTTCGCCTTAATTTGATACATCTATCACTTTTATATATATATTTGAAATTTTTGGATTTTTGGATTTTTTTTTTTTTATTTTTTATTTAAATAAAAATAATAATTTCCTAAACCGATATATACTAACATTGAAACAACACAGCACATGAATATCACAATAACCGGGCTCAAATTGACCGTTTCAAGATCGAAATTTGGTTTGCGCATTTCGTTGAACACTTGGCGTGTATCAAATCACCCCAAACCAGCTTCCTCGGGCCATGTTTGCGGCCTTTAATCTCAACCCATAAGCAATCTCATGTGGAACTAAAGTATCAAGATTATACTACCACATACAAGGAGCAAGATTAGACAGAAATCATAACTTAAAATACAAAAGAACTAAGTTGAAATCGGTCTCAAATATGCGGGTTTGAGCTGATTTTGCAAATCTAGGTTTGAACCCAAGTCAAACAAACAGGTTACATGCTCATATTCAAGCCTCGACACCCATCACATACGAGATCTAAGGGAAACATTACTTGATCCGAGTCAAAGTAGGTAACATGAGCTTTCAAATGCAACCAACATAATAGAGAATGACCAACCGAACACATAAAAAAAAAACCTCTCCAAAAAGCACACATGCAAAACTCTTGAAGAGATTTCAACACTTTTTAGAAAAATTCCAGCCTCAGAATCAGTTTCTTGGACTAGTTTTCCTCTTGATTTTTCATTATTAAAACATGTTCAAACTCGAACAAAAATACATCTAGGATACTTAACTTGCTTTCTAGTTTCTTTTTCAAGTGATTCTTGGCCGATGAAACGGATAAATTATCCTCGGGGGCCTGTGGAAGTTGGCTTCTTCAACTGCAAACGAGATCTGCAGAAAAAAAAAAAAACTGACAATGAAGGTTTTCGTTAACCTATAAAATTAGACTTCAAGACATCTTTTGTTGGAAAAATTGACACAAAACCAAACTATATTTAATTTATTTTGGGGTAAAAGTAAATATTCTCCTCATTTGTCTCTCAAATTTCTCAAAAACACTGGCTTTCCTTCACTCGTGATCAACCGGGCTCAACACTTCGAAAAATTTCCAGTGTTTCTTGGCCCGGCAGGAGGATGTACTTTCGGGGGGCTTTAGGAGGCCTTTCCGATCTCCATTTGGGACGTGCGACATATGGATAGAAAGATATTTGAGTGGAGTTTTACTCTTTAGTTGAAGGTTTTGGCTAATTTTGGTCGCAGGGTTGTGAAAATCTCACTTTTCTCTCTCAAGGTCAGTCTGAATTTTCTGGGTTTTTTGCTTTCTGGAGTTGCTTCTGAAGGTGTCTTTGGGGAACGATTCCGAGCTCTCCCCTCTCCTTCTCGTATCCTCTCTCTCATCCCTCGAAAGATCTTGCTTCAGTGATCTTATCTCCTCAATTAGAGGATTTTTGGTCTATATTTTGTCCACCTACCAAGCTTGTCAACAAGGCTACTTCACCCACTTTCTGACTTGGTCAATTTTTCCACTTCTGCAGCTGTTGAGTGTCTGGATTTGGTGCAATTTTCCCGTGCCTTCAGTAGCTTATCTCTAACCAATGGTTGTCCACTTGCACTACTAATTATGGAATTCCATCACGTGCAAAGATCAAGCTGGTTGAGCAAGTGAGGAGGATATGGTGGGGCCACCAAGTTGCTTACTCAACAACTCCAAAATCAGACCAACTTGTGGACTAAGATTTGTCAGCTGGTTTGGGTGCTTTAATCCATCAATTTGGCTGCGATTTTTGATCAATTAGCAAGCTCATGCATAGTAGTTTAAGATCTTGACCATATTTTGCAATTTTTCGCATCCAATTTTGCAAGAAAGTCCCTCAAAATTGGCCATTTTCTTATTCGAAAATACCCAATTCAATACAAATTTGGTCTTTTTGGCTCGATTTGATTGATTCGACTTGGCCCAAATTCAATTTCAACTTGATTGGTGACCAAGATGATGATTTACGGGCTCGGGTGCAAAATTTGCAAAATTTGCAAATTGGACCCTCAACTTTTGGAAATTGCGTTTTGGCCCCAACTTGCCATTTGAATTCCAATCTGACCTCCTGGGCTTGACTAGTCACATGTAGATCATTGGCCCCAAGTTTTTTTTTTCTTTTCTTTTTTTTTAAAAATATTTTTTTATATATTTTTTCAATTTTTTAAAAAGTAAAAACATCTTCCATTTAAAACACTATATTAAATGCCTAAATAATATATATGCAAGAATTTAACATGAAATATTTTTGGGCAAAAATTTAGATGTCAACACTTACCACTGAGCAAAAGATGAGCTCGTTTTATTTCCCCATGTCTTAATCCATGTCTTGTATAGCTAGATTTCGCTGTTGTGCTTACTTAGCCGAAATTAGTGTCCAGTTGAATGCAGGGAAAATGTCTAACTCATAAAGCCAAAAAAGAAAAGAAAAGAAGCATTTTCATTTGGAAAATGATGCCTAGACCTACTAAGGTTGGTTGAGTTATGGAGCGCCTCATCACTTAACAAACCGATATCGTAAACGAATTTTAAGGTTTCTGACCTAGTGAATCAATGGAATAGACTTATTCATTAAGAAAAATATTTTTTTTGGTAAAAACTATTAAACTTGATAGAGAGTTCATCTCATTATCCTTTGATCATAATTTTGTTTTTGTTTTGACTAGCATATCTTTCAAGATTCATCAATTAATTATCTTGATTGGCCTTATTTCTATGCCAAATAAATTATGATTCTTTTTTTTCATCCGCAATCTCAAGATACTTTCCGCTTTTTTTTAATGCGACATATATTTCGAAAGATAAATTGAAGTGGTGATTTTATTATTTTCCAAAACACCATCTAATAAGAATAATATATGGACTACAAAAGTGACAAGGTAACAAAAATATAAAAAAATAAAAATAGAAATAAAAACTTACTAACACAATTGACAATCTTAATGGGTGTACATAAAAAACGCTCAAAGACCTATATGTCCACATAAATATCGAATGGCAAGACACTTTGGATTGAACAGCGAAACAAGATTTCTATAGTCTATCTGTTTTTAAACATACTTTTTATTGTTATATAAGTGAAATTAATAGAGAGTTTGATGTTCATGGAATACTTGATAATTTTTTGAGGCTAAATTTACAACAATAAACAATAAAAGATTACTTGTCGATTATCTTGAACATTGTAAATTACAATTGCTATCTAGAGTTGAGTGTAATTGCGGGCATGGTAGATACGTACAAAGGTTTATCATGAACTTTCTTCTTCTTCTTCCTAAGTCCAAATTGTTACATGGATATTTCAAAGGCATTTTATTTAAAGGTTGCAAAAAAAAAAGAAAAAAAGAAAAAACAACCACCTTCACCTATTCAAAATCGCACTTTGCACTGTATTATATCTTAAAATCCTATACTTTCGCATCTCGATACATAAAATAAAAAAAGAGAACTTACAATTTTTTAAACAGCATTTTTTTTATAAATAATTTTTCCCAACGTCTTTCCTATGGCGTCTAAGCCGATTAGAAACAGTAAACAAATTTAAAATTCAAATTAGGTAAAAAGGGAAGTAATATTTGACGATTTTATCTATCTAGAAAAACTTTACCTAACTTGTAAGATAAGTAGTTTTCATTTTAAATATAAATTAGAAACAGATAACTCGTTTCATTTATGTGTGAAGATAAAATTAGTGAAGTGAAATTAATAGAGAGTACAATAATATGTAAAGATTCCAATCCGTTTTTTAAGCATACTTTCCATTGTCATATAAGTGAAATTAATAGAGAGTTTGATGTTCATGGAATACTCGATAATTTTTTGAGTCAAAATTTAGAATGGTGGACATTCATAGATTACTTGTTAATTATCTTGAACATTTTAAATTACGATTGCTATCTAGAGTTAAGTGTAATTGGTGGCACAGTAGATATGTATAAAGATTTATCATGAACTTTCTTCTTCTTCTTCTTCTTCTTCTTGGTAAAAAGTTGAGATTGAAGTCATGATGGAATTTGTTTTATTAATAGGATAGATTTACAACGTGCACAAGAGATTTTAGAGATTTCTTTATTATTATTATGATTCTATTTAATTACAAATTTGAAAAGTGTTTGTTAATGGGGGTCAACTTGATTTGAAAAGGCAAAAAGAAATAAAAGTTGGTTGGATCAAGGATAGTTGGACTGATCTATTTGGATCCACTAGAGTCCAAATTGTTATATAGATATATTGAAGGCATTTTATTGAAATATTGCGAAAAATAACCTATCTTCAAATTTTCGGTGTGATTTATATTACAAAAGACACACTGAAGTGGTGATTTTATTATTTGCCAAAACACCAAGTAAGAAAATAATATATGGACTACGAAAGCGACAAGGTAACGGAAATATAAAAATAAAAAATAAAAATAAAACTAAATTGCTTACACTTAAAAATCCTTTTTTTTTTCTTCTTTTTAGCTAAAATGGACAAAGTTAACGAAAATATTTAATTGCACTAATTTGATAAGTTTTATGACTAAATTGTACTTTTTACAAATTTAACACTTAATTGCACTTAATTTTGGGACTTTTGGTCCACTGATTTCTTCTTTTTTTTCCCTTATGTCATGTCGGTTATTTGATGTCGTCAGAGGTGGCAACGGCATCTGGAGGCACGCCAACAAGGACTAGTAGTCGCTGCAACGGGCGGGCAAATGCGCAACGGCGTCACGATGGGTTCTCTGCGTTGGGGCTTTTGGAGAGAGAGAGAGAGATAGAAAAAGGAAAAATAAAATAGTGTTTCAGCCACTGAATAGTCAACGTGGCAAAGTGTCACTCGTACAAATGGATAAATTTAATGTGAGTTTACCCCTAATTAAAGGATCTCTAACCTTTGATATTATTTTAGATATCGATAGTATTTATTTCTCTTTTATTTCGTATTTTAGAGTTATTTTTCTAGAATGATTCTTGCTTTCCTTGAACTGAAAGATAGGCCAATTTAGTGATTTTTTGTTAAGTTCTCCACTGTATTGAGATTGACATGCCCATTACACCACCTACTCTTCCGTTGTCATGTTGAACTCTCTTTCTTTGGCAGTCGCAGATTACTAGTTAGCGGGCCCACAATTAATTTTTCTTGATACATCTGACATTTTGTTTAATCAATTTCCTTCTATTTAAATCCAATTATGTGCATGGACTGCCAATTAGGAATGAGTCGTAAAAACATACACATATTTGTCGCGATCTATTTTTTCCGTCCAAAGAGAGAAAAGACATAGAGTTTCGGGCCTAAAGCACTTGATTGAAAAATATGACCAAACTCCAGTACTAATATATTCAGAAGACATAATAATAATATCAATCCAAAACATACCTTAACATACCACTAGTTCAAGCATAAATATAAATAACTAACATAGTTCAAGCATAAATATGAATACCTAACATAAATTTGAACATTCAAGTTTAGGAGGCAGCTTAGTGATTAGAAGTTGATGATGATTCCTTTGCTCAAAGAGGTGGAAATGCAGCAAGAAAACTTTCCTCATTTAGGAACCCATTATCCTTATAGAATGATTGCATGATATTGTCAGATACTTCCGTGCTCTTAGGGAATTCATAGTGTTCCTGCAACCGCCTTCTATTTGCTATCTTGAGACTTGGATTCATGTTGGGAACTGATCGAGCCCTCGATGAAGTGGGAGAAAAAGATTTGAGAATAAGTGAGATTATAAAGTGGGAGCAAAAAATTTGATAAGAAGTGAGATTGTGAGAGTAAGAGGAAAAGATTTGTACTTGCCTTTGATAATTCCCCTTTGGAAAGGGGGTTCTTTGCAAATTTAGCCAGAAAACTTTCCTCGTTTCGGAATCCCTTGTCCTTAAAGAATGCTCGCATGATATTGTCAGCCGCATGCTCGTGAAGGATTTTATAGTGTCTCCACAAGGACCTTCTATTTCCTACCTTGAAACTTGGTTCATTTTCATTCCTCAGAGGATCCATGTTGGAAAATAATCAAGTCCTGGATGAATTGGAAAGAAAAGATGGGAGAGGAAGTGAGATTGTGAGAGCGAGAGGAAGAAGATGAAATGTCTTTGTAAAATAAAATATAACAATCAACAAGCGATCCATATCCGACTACATAGGACGAGCTATGCAAATAAAACTGGCAATTTGATAAGCTCCTCCTCAATCGATTAATGGAAAAGAGAAAACAATCGGAAGGAACGACTCAAACTACTCAACATTCTCAACCACCCACGCACGCATGGAGGGTGGAAGCATCCACAATGTGGTGATCCAAAGCCACGAATCACGATAAATTAAATCAAAAGGACATGAGTTAATGGCTAATTTAGCTTTCGAAAGAGCGAGAGGGGGTCGAGATACTTCTGAGCGGAGGAAATACTTCTGAGTGCTGCTAGGATGACGCTTGTTCCTTTTGTGGAGAAGGCTGCTCTCTGAGCGTTGCTGGCTAGGGAGGTTGACGTTCCAAGTAGAGAGAAGTGGGGATGTTGACGGAGAGGCAAAACTAGTAATGTCCTATGTTTATAGGAGTCCGGGATAAGGAACAACAACAGATCAAATAACTCTAAAATCTAAAATCCAGTAAACAAAATCAAATCTAAATCAAGGCAAATTTAAAGCTTGACAATTCTGGAGATAAGGCAGAATTCGATGACAAGACCTAGTAGTAATAGTAAAATCACTCTTTTGGTCAAGAGGTAGGAATCTCTTTTTGTGCTGTGTTGATTGTTACTCGTAACACTTTGAAGGAAACTTCCCACAAGGAGTTGCCGAAGCTGCACGTATTCTCAATCAGCTCCCCCTCATCCCACTCAAAGGTTGCCTCCGACGCATTGCTATTTGCGGGAACTGGACGAGCCCTTGCTTGGGTCCTTGCCACTTGACCTGGAGGAGGATCACTGGAGAATGGAAGCGGAAACACAAAGTGGGGGTTAACCTAATTTGTAGTTGGTTTTGTCACACCCCAAAACTACAAAGAATGGGGATGACACGGCCGTCCTCTTTACAAAGGACGCAGCCTCAAACACAATCAACAAACTGATATTAACTTATATATATAAATATCAAATAAACCTTCAAATTGGTTGCAACATCAGAGTTTATATAATCCACCAAAAAGAGAAAAGAGATATACGTTTAAAACTCAGACGATCCAACTACTAGTAAGTATCATTTGCACCACTTCTTTAAACCATACCAAAAACAAAATAGAACTCCCCAAAAGTTTCCCACCGACTATGCACTCGCTCTATTCGCCGCTAGCTGAGGAACCTGAAAAGATTAAAAGAGGAATGGGATGAGCAACCACAGCTCAGTGAGTAGTACATATCTTCTAAGCAGATCGAACAACCACTATGCATGTATACAAAACAATACCAAATTCCATAACGCCAATTCAACTTATAAAATACATATCGAATCATATAAAAGTTATTTCTCATCATCAAAGCTTTATATTAATATGGAAAACTCATTTAAATTGCCATCAAAAGTCAAGTATCAATGGTCGAATCCATTGAATAATCTCCATCAAAAACACATATCAATGGTCTATCCATTGATCAATATTTTGCTCAATAACTAACCATGGTCACGACACACCGCCTTGTGACAAGGCGACCAAGATTCTCCCCTTGGTAAGGTCTCCACCTACAAAGCCGATGGCTGGGCCCAGAAGGATATCATAAACCTGGTATGCATACCCCAAAAACCCCTCACTGGGTTCACAGTCATATTGAGCATAAATAACCAGAAATCCAATCCAGAAATCAATATCTTAAACCAAACAAATAACATTTTGCAACATAACCCATCATCCATTTCATACCCGTTTCTCAAATCATCATAAATTTTTTTATAAATCAGTCGCAAAGCAATTTCATATATGTTTCTCCACAAACCTTGTATAACGTGCTTTTCAAAGATTCACAATCAACCAAAGGGTAGCAATTGCTCGATCTAGCTTTTATGCAATAAAAATGCTATTCTCAATTCAATATATATACATATATATACTTCAAGACATGATTTTATAAAATCAAAGAAGATATGGTATCACTCACCTCGTCGTCTATGACCAAATGATGAACAATACTCGTATCGTCGAACTCAAAGCCCTATCAAATAACCGAAGAATAATGTTAAAATCTATTCTATCTCGATTACAAAATGACTAAGTTACACCTTAACTCTAACAAAAGGACTTCTGCGCACTAACAAATCGCATAACCAAAGCGATTGTTCAAGCCATTCGCAACATGAAGTTTAAGCGCAAAATTTGATCAAGCCTTAATTTTTTCTTCCGAACCCCAATCTGGACGTACTTATAGTCAATAGAGAGCCATTGACACATATTACAAGAATCCCAACTTGGCCATCCCAAAATCAAGCCGAAAAATGACAAAATATGGGTCCAAAGCTGCTGGACGCGTACTGTTCACTGTGCGCGGGAAACTTTGAAATTTTGTTTCGGACAAACCATAAGCTCAAATCACGATCCGTAAAATCCCACGGCTCCACAACACCCTAAATTACCATTTTTACAAAAATACGCGGCTCAACGACTAGACTTCGCCGCTCGGTTTTCCAAAAATTCCGAATTTCAGTCATAAATCCAAAAATTACTTCAATCAAACAAACGAGGGGCTTGATCTCTTACCGGGCGCTGCGTTATGGAGTCGACTCGGCTTGGCGAGACATCCGAGGCATGCACGTGCCAAAACTTCTTTCCTTTCTTCCCCTTTCTCTTCTTCTTCTTATTCTTCTTCTTCTTTTCTTTCTTTTCTTTTTGGTCGAGGAAACTCTCAGCTTCTATTCAGCCGAGCCCTCTCCCATCTCCTTTTTTTTTTTTTTTTTTTTCTTGCATTATTAACTTTTCGACTTCTTTTTCCGTTTCTTCTTTTGGGGCCTTTAAACTTCTTTTTCTGTTTCTTCTTTTGGGGCCCACTAGCCTACTGTTACAGGTTTTGAGTGTACATAAAAAATTGGAGATTTGAGAATGAACGTTTGAGGAATTCATAGATGAAAAGACACAAATATAGCTGATGACAAGGTACAATTTGATCTCTAAAGGTAACATCCATATAAGTACTTGGTATTTTCAAAAATAAAAACATCATAATAGGCACCAAACCTAATCAGAGTCCTATTATTGTCGACACGTGTGTGATGTATTTATATTCTTTGAACTTGAACGCCGTGGAAATAGCAGCCAATTGATGCCCTTTTGACTGCTAATTGATGGAAAAAAAGCAGCATTTTTGTTTAGTATGTACAAGATTAGATCGTTCTTTAGGCCCTTTGGCTATGATCAAGCACATAAAAAAAAAAAAAAAAGGCTATTAATTAAAAAACTGATTTATATTTTAGGGATTCACATCAGAAAAAGAAATTACATAAGAAAAAAAAAAAGAAACTCTTTAGGAGCAAAGATTGGGTGCCTCTGTCTTCTATCCTTATCAAGATTATAGATAGATTTGTCCCCATCTTGGCATACTTATCAAGAAAACAGAAAATGATATCTATAAAGAAAACTAAAATAAAGGAGTAATTTCCACAAGACATCCTAAATTTTTCCCGTGATACACCAATTTTTCAAGCTCTTTTTTATTTTTATTTTTCCCGATGCCCATTTTGCTAAAAGCAATTAAATATAGGGAGCTTGGAAAAATGATATACGTAACTATAGACTAAAAACCATGGGTCGAATCAATTTGCATTCATCAATACGTCCATTTTCCAATATTTTCGAAATATCACCGTATGGATATCAGTTGTCTAATTCAAGAAGCACTTTTAAATAGGTTATGAATTCAAATTAACAGACAAATGTTAAATAATAAAAAAAAAATAAAATGTGAATTTCATCTTCAACTTATTGTAAACCCAGAAAAAATTTATCCTAAAATTTCAATAATTAATAAAAATAAAAATAAAAAAGAGAGGAAAAACAGAGATTATTAGGTAAGAACGTGGAAAACTTGCTCTGCATTTTCTTTGGATTTGAAATATATTTCATCAAAGTGAACGTAAATTTGGAGTAAGAAAAGTCAAGTAAAAAAAGGGATAATTGCCCAAATTTACTGATGTTTATTGGTCGTCAATTAGAATATGTAGTTATATTACCCAAATTATCAAAAAAAAAAAAAAACAGAGAGAGAGAGAGAGAGAGAGAGAGAGAGAAAGGATGTGAAATATATATTTAAAAGATAGAATACATTCAAGTCATTTTAAAGCCAAATGAAAATGCACAAAGGACCGTTAAATTTCTTCTTAAAAAATAAAGTACTCTAATCTTCAAACCATTTATAAACTCCAATAGAAAATTAAAAGGGACGGGTGCAAAATAAAAGTGCAAAATAGGAGCATATGGTTCATCTAAAAGTCATATAAGAATTGCCAGAGAATAAAATTTGTCTGAGTGTCACTTAAATTGTCTAAATGTCGCTTTTACCTCAAATTATCCAAATGCCACTTAAAATTTGCTACTATGCTACGTCCTTAAAATGTACTTTTTCAACATAAAGTTCAGGATGTAATTGAACCGATTAAAATCTTTTCGATTGCAATTTTTTTTATCATAAAAGCACAAAATCCTATCCAATTAGAAAGAGCAGGCTTGAAGAGAGACTACTAAGCCTTGAGAGAGAGAGAGAGAGAGAGAGAGAGAGAAGCAATCAAGGAATGAGGAATAGAATAGTATTATTGCCGGCTGCATGCCAATTCCTTCACAAAATAAAAATCACGCGAGGAAACTTTGTCAAGACATCTTCACAATTTGGCCATGAATGTCCTTTGTGAATGTACCAAAAGAAAATAACATAATAGAGTTTTATTCCTGACTTCGCATGTATTTGTTCTGTCACATGATTTGACCCCATGGCAACATAATATAGAAACTAAACTGCTTTATCAAGAGAGAATGACAGGGAAGTCAACGTCATTGATTGAATTAATGATAGCATTTATTCCTAATAAAAAGACTAAAAAGGAAAGTGGTCGCATGCAAGCTCTACTACCAGCATCTTGGTAATCGATTACCAAGTCGTCGACCCAAAGGTATTGTCGAAGACATCAATGGAACAACTCTACTTGCCAAAACAAGCCTCCAAGATTCCAGAAATATACAAGTTTACATTAGAAAAGAAATATAATTATATTTAAACCCAAGTGATTTTGCAACAATCGCTCAATAATTAGTATGTCCACATAAATTAATAAGCCATCATTGCAGAGTATAACATCAAACGACAAGACAGTATTACAGTTAAGTTCTCAAAATTTAGGAGTTCGCTATCAAATAGAAGCTGGAGGAGACCAGACACAGAAAAAACGCCACCCATGAGTTGTTGCCTTATAAGGCAAATGGAAAGAGGACTATCAATCACATGACTAAAGGCTATACTTGTTGTGTAAGGCTTCTGCATAAAACGAGTACAAACAAGAAATAAATAATCATAACTTTCCTCCGTAATTCCATGATCCTATGCAATGTAGTTTTATCTGCTTGGAATCTAGGAAGCGCATGCACCAAAAATGGAGATGGTCACATAGAAGATAAGGCGATTAGAACATTATAGAGGAAAACTAAGTTGAATGAAATTGAGATTATAGCAAGGGTTTAATTGTCAAATAAGACATGGAAATTTGTTTTATATTGCTCTCGTTGATATAAGGATGGTCAATGATAGTTCTTGTGTCCTCTTCATAAAATTAGCCCAATTAACATACAATGCTTTTTAAATATTTTTTTTTGAAATTTATTATTATTATTATTATTATTATTATTATTATTATTATTATTATTATTATTATTATTATTATTATTATTATTATTATTATTATTATTATTATTATTATTATTATTATTATTATCCGGGAATGGGTTTGGACTGGTTTACCTTTCTGACCCATTGGCTCGACTTGTGTACCCGGACCGGATCTGGTTAGATTAAAAAAACGAAATTTTTTTAATTCATTTTATATTTTAATGATTTACTTAATTTATTTTATTCTCTCCCTTTAGTCTTTTTCCCTGTTTTGTCTTTTTTTCCCCTGCACCTTCTTCTTCAACCTTGCACCTTCTTCTTCCCGGTAACTTTTTTCTTTCTACAACCTAACCAAACCTGAATTATTGGTGACGAATCAACCTCCGTACACGTCGTCGCTAATAATACACATCACCACCGAGCCAACACCAACCGACGGTCACCTACTCCGACTGACGGCTACCAACAATGGACGAAAAATTTCCTGTTTTCTTCAGCCCCTCCTCCAGCCCTGCGAATCTTGCTGGTTTTTTACTTCAGTCCAAGCTCCTTTTCTGTCTTCCATGGCCGACGCCATTCTCTCCTCCTCCTCGTGCGAGCCAACGTCGCTCACGCGAATCTTGTCTGTTATTGTTTCTCTCTCATGCACCGGCTCACCTTTGAGAACACCTAGGCTGCGTTTGGCAGTCAGGATAAAATTCGGGATAGGATATAATTTATCCTATCCTACGTTTGGTGCTCACTCGGGATAGGATAAAGTCGGATATAAGGTGGATATAGACAGGATAAAATTATCCCATGGGGGAAGTGGGATAAAGGTGGATAGAATTTCTAATGTCCATAATAGGAAAGTTATTTTTCTTGAATAACAAACTTATTAAATTAACAAAATTGAAATTATATTTCAATATAAATAATATTTGAATTCTAATTTAAGAAAATAAAAATAAAAAAAAAAAAAATAAAAAATTATTTTTAATTAATCTTATTTTAATTTCTATATTCAATTTTAATTCTATTTTATAATAAACATTCAATCTATAAATTAAATATTTATATTTATTATATATTTTAGGTATTTTTGTATTTTAAATATGTTAGTACAAGTTTACTATTTGATAAATTTTTATTAAAGAATGATGAAAGGGAAAAAAAGAAATAATAATGAAAATAAAATAAATATTAAATAATAAATAAATTAAGGAATAGTGTTACGAGATATTTTCACCGTCTTCATTTATGAACATTTAAGTTCATTTATAATTATATGCCATTTATATATAAAAAAAAATGTACATGATGTGAACATATCTCGATTTTAATACTGCGATTCACCAACACTTGACGGGATATAAAAAAATCCAAGGATTTTATATCCTATCCTATCCCGATTAAAAATCCGGACGACCAAACGTACTGTCCTAGGTTTGGTTTTGCTTACGTCACGCCCTGTTATTTTCCTTCGAAGCAAGGTTAGGAGGAGGCTGGGCTGCGCTCTTTTTCCTTTTTAATTTTGATGTGGGCTTCGAAAACAATGGCAGAGGTGGACTGAGAAAGAAGTAACAAAAATATAGGCTAAAAGGAAAAACAAAAGATGGGCCCAAAAAGAAAGAGCAAGACTAGATGGGGGCGGATGGGGCTTAGAAAGCGGAAAATGCCAAAATGGGCTGGACAAAACCAGCCCACTCGATTTTATTTCTATATTCCCTTTTTCTTTTTCTTTTCTTTTTTCTTTTCAATTTTAATTAATTAATTTAATTTTTATTTTTTATGAAAATTTTGTTATCTCTCGCTTTTTTGTTTTTATCTTATCCATTATGTTTCTTGAATTTTTTTTTTTTTTTGAAAAATAAAATGGATAACTACAAAGTCGATAGAGATTCAAGTGTCAACAATATAATCTCATGTTTTTAAAGGAAATATCTCTTTTTCCCTTACCTACTGTGAAAGATGAAAATTTATAGAAAATAACATGAAACTAAATTAACTAAATTACTGATAACAAAAAAAAAAAAAAAGAATAAACAAGTTAAATGAAGAAGGAAAGCGTCTCAATAATAAAAAGGTAACATGACGAAAATTGATTACTAATCTTATATATTGAAGGGTTAATTTATATAAAATCATTTAGTATTATCACTATTTTTTTTTTTTTTTTTTTGGTAAAAGGTAAGTAGTTAGTATTATCACTATTGTTGTGTACAAAAACTGAGATTGTTCCTAAATATTAAATTTAGAGCAGATTCAACACTCGGCACTTGTTAGACTATTTAAGGTGTATATATTAACCGAAATTGTCCATTCTTGGTCAAGATTCACGAGGCATTAGGCCCCTGAAACCCAAAAGGAGTAAGTCGAGCACTACTTGATTGTCTAAGAAGAATGTCAACCAAACTCAATTAGAAATTAATCTAATTGAAGCTCGAGTTCAAATATTGGAACTACTATAAATTGGAGAAACAATATTATCTATCTATTCCTAATATTGGCAATTGTGAATTTGAGAAATGATATAGTTTATTTTTTTGGGCCTCCCCTTGACCTAGATATGTTCTTTGCAGCTATGCAAAGCCAAAAAAATAACCATGCATGCGGTTGTCATGTCCTATGTTGTTACCAACATCTACAATATTTCAATGAATTCAATCAGGTAACGTGGCTGTGACACCAATATGTTACAAGATACCATAATATCCAGATATGGTATCATGGGCTGTTCGTGGGTGTCACGGTTCTACGGTGGATGGTTTTGTTCTGGTTCTATCGATATCAGCAGAGAATGGTAAGTCTAGTATCCGATGATCAATATATAAAGACGACAAGAAACAAGAAAGAGAGCGTAAGTACTTTAATGCAATAGCCCAACAAGTCTCTGTAAAATGAGAAATGCTAAGTAGAACACCATGGACAGGAAATATGTGATTGTAATTGATCATGGCGTGCTAGCCAAAAACAACTACTGAGTACCACGTTCCTTTCTTTCTCGTGCGAATTATTCGATATGTGATAGAGCATGCATACATTGCCAATGAATTCATTAATAATGCCTACTAATTCAGCGGATAATATGTTTCATTCTTTAAGGACTGAGACGTATTTGTTAAGATCCAATGTTGTTTATTTCGTGGACACAATCATTTCATAATTTCTTCAGAGTATTATGCCTGCATATATGAAGAGATGCATCATGATGCAGATCGTCTACTGAGTTTTGATTGATAAGTAAGTACGACTGAAGAACATAAATCCATACATAAAAAGAATCAAACGTAGAAAAAGTAATATCAACTGTAACCGATATCCAGCCATTATTAAACCTAGTTGGTTTGCTTGCTTTGTGACAAAATAAAGTGAGCACTACTATTCCAATACTTTTCAAAATCAGATGGTTTGCTTGCTTTGTGAGAGAGCTTGGCTTAGACATGTTTGCGATGCCCCATTTTCAAAGAAGATATTGAGGGATCTGATAGCACTGTGTCAACATCCTGCGTGGCATCCATATTTTCACTTGTATCCATCAATATATCAACATGTCTCTACCAATTCCATGTCAACAATTGATGTTGAATCTAAGCAATGAAATTAAAAAGTCTTCTCTCTTCAGCTATCTCTCTCCTCCTTCGTTCATAGCCACCCAAGGTCCGGCAACCGCTGACTAGCTAGAGGAAGAAGGGAAGAAATAAAAAGAAATAAAAAGAAAAAATAAATATAATTTCGAAAAAAAGTTAAAATATTATTAAAAATTATCTCTGTCAACACCGGCCACGCCATATAAAATGACCAACATCCATGGTAATGATTTTTGGTCAAAATTGGCTGAATGACTGAAATGACATAAATACAAAAGGTTTATGAATTTACTAGGAAAAAAAAGAGTTCATAACCCAATTGACACAATTATAATAGATTTATGACTTTTTTGGTTATTTTTCTTATTATAATGGTAACGATAATGTGGAATATCTGAAGTTGAGAGGCAAAAATGTGGGATCACAAGATAACATTCATGCGGTGGCTTGGTTTAGCAACATGAAAATTGAGATGGTACATACATAGTCATAATAATAGTGCAAAATATAACCAATCACCCTAACATAAATATCTTCATGAGAGGTGGAGCAAGGAGACTTGGCGCCACGGCGCACTGGCAAAGCAGAGCTCCGCGGGTACGAAGAAGTACGCGAGCGAGAGTGAAGGTCGGACGTGCGGGAGCGTGAGAAAAAACGCGAGGAGGAGGATGATAAGCACATCAGTTGAAGTAGTTCTTTTTATTTCCTTCAAAATGAGTATAGGTTAGATCAGCTCAGATTGTTTCTTCGATACACAAATTGAAGGAGCAAAACCATGAAGGTTTGTTGAAATTGGGAGCACTTGCAGTTGACGGAAAAGGAAATTTAGTACAAATACGATTGATGATCATGACCGCACATGCTTGGCTAACGCACTATGAATGAGCCTGTCCGCCATTCTGATATCAATCATGATATTGATGGGGAGGTGATGAAGACGATTATTTATATGCTTATTTAAATTCATTGATGGGAGTACTGTTTTTCATTTGGGATTTATTTGAGGATTAGTGTATGGGCTGGAGTAAGACATTGGTGAATGCAGACATAGAATTCTAAGAGAACTAGAGAGACAAAATTTACGTTGTTTAGCGTAGCTTTCCTCGAAACATTGTTTTAGAATACATGTACAGGGAGCAATCGATACTCACACAGAGAATTCCTACATGATTCAAGTCACCATTGCATATTCTGTGCTAAAGATTTTGCCAGGTAGCCCATCTCGATTTTTTTTTTTTTTTTTTTCCATACGGAGTCGGAAGTAGATAACTATTAAAAATTGTTGATGGATATTAAAAGATCTGCTACTCAAATATATAAATATATATGTGTGTGTGTGTGTGTGTGATCCAGGGACAATGAGGTGACCTCTCTAATAAGTTCAGTAGTTCTCATCAAAGAAAATAATTTTCTTAGTCAATAAGACTATACCGTTGATCAATAATTATAAGGTTTTTATTTTTTTATTTTTTATGTTTTATTTTTATGAATATGTGTCTTTGAGGGAAAAAAATAATGAATGCAACATCTTTCAAGAATTTATTTTATAATTTACTCTAATGCATGATGAACAAGCATTTTGCTCTCATTCGAATAGGAGTTACATGGCTTATATCTACTTCATAATCATTTATAGGTCCACGAACTACTATGCTGAAATAATCAAACGTGCGAGTTAGATGAACTAGGTCGGTGTTATTTCCAGGCCAAATGAATTATGATACTTTTTTTTTTTATCTGCAATTCTGGGGTCCTTTTCACTTTTAGTGTAATATATGCTTCAAAAGATAAATTGAAGTGATGATTTTATTATTTGCCAAAACACCATATAATAAGAATAATATATGGACGACAAAAATGACGAGGTAACGAAAATTAAAAAAAAAAAAAGAATTTGTCAACACTTATGACACTTATAAATCTTTTTTTTTCTTTTTTGCGTCCTAAAATTTATGATGAATTTATAAATATCATGGTCTGTGGCCTCTCATCTCCGGTCTCGGCCATGCCTGAACCCCTACACAACTGCTCGCAATTTGGAGCTATTCGATGGAAATGCCGGGCCCCCCGTGAAGCAAGAATGAAGAAGCGTCGTCTTCTTCGGAGAGGAACTGGAATCAAAGTATAAGAAGAGGAAGATTGCACGATTCAGAACCGGAGTCCCGAAGCCATGACTCGTCGCCGAAGCTCTGACGACTTGGATGGAAGCAACGGAGATGCGCAGCTTGAGGGTTATTACAGAGGAAGAAATCGAGGCTTACAAAGCGAAGATGGTATGTGCATTACGTGCAATATTGGTCTCTTGTTGATTTGATTTTCCTTGTTTTGCTTTGTATAATAGATTATCTGCCTTTTCTTGTTATAATTATTTGGGCAATGCACCCAGTCACTTTATTCTAATGCTTCAAATCCTTTTAATGATTCTAACCTCAATGAAAAACTGAACTATCGTATCGACAGTCAACCGACTACATATGCGGTTACACTTTTTGCACAGGCATCTAGACACATATCGACCGAGGTTTGTTAATGTTTCTTCATCAAACGTATATAACAGTGTTAGGACTAGCACCTAAAAACAACTTCGACATACATAATGTGCAAATTAAGTTGCCACTAAGCTAATTTCTTTTTTGCCATATAACGTCAAATCTAGATTGGAATATAACTTGTAAATTATGGCAAGCCTCCTAAAGTTTAGATGATCAATTCATATATGGGCTATGGAGAAGAAGAAGAAATTATTCATGTACATGATGGGGATAACAATGTATTGCACAGCAGTTATTTGGGCACGTCATCTAAAAGGTCATCTTGGTTCCAATAATATACATCGGAGCCTTTGGTTTAACCAAAGTCTTAATGCCCTAGTCTTCAACCAACTCATCGAACTTTTTCTTTTGCATCTCAAAACTAGTGATTGAATTTCATCCCATAGATGCGTAAATTAACATATCACAAAAGAAAAGACGACGAGAGCATCAATCACTAGCTCGTAGATCAACTAGGTTTTCAAAGTCTCGACTTGCAATATGTGGATTGTTCAAAGCGAAGAGAAACAATAGCAAGTAGTAACATTGTGTACTGAATCTTGTTTCAAATGAATATACTAAGTTACTTAACAAAACATAAGTGGGTATCTTAAGAAGTTATAAATCAATCATTGGATAGGGAGAATTACCAAAAAAGTCCTAAACCTATTGCAATTGTGCCAATTTAGTCCTAAACTTTTTTTTTTGCCAATTTAGTCCTAAACCTTTTACAATTATGCCAATTCAGTCCATCCGACCAAAATTGGCCGGCCGGCGCTGACGTGGACGCCGGCCGGCCGGCGAACGATTTTTTAATAATTTTCTAATAATTTTTTTCGATTTTTTTAAATTTTTTAAATTTTTTAAAATTTTTTTGTTTTCCTTCCTATCTTTTCTTCCTCGATCGGCGCTGGCCGGCCGGCCAGAGGCGAGGGCCGGCGAGGTAAGCCTCGCCGGCCACTAGCGAGGCTCGCCCCCCGCCGCCACTAGCGAAGGCGAGCCTCGCCCGCCGACGGCGAGGCGAGTCGCCGTCGCCCAGCCAAGGCGAGGCTCGGCCTCGCCCGGCCATGGCGAGGTCAAGCCTCGCCGGATCCGGCGATGGCGGCCTCACCGTCGCCGGGCGAGGCTCGCCTTCGCCGGTGGCCGGCGGGGCGAGCCTCGCCCGGCGACGGCAAGGCCGCCGTCGCCCAGCCAAGGCGAGGCTCGGCCTCGCCCAGCCATGGCGAGGTCGAGCCTCGCCAGATCTGGCGACGGCAGCCTCGCCGGCCACTGGCAAGGTCGACCCTCGCCTTGGCCGGGCGAGGGTCGACCTCGCCGCTGGGCCGGCGAGGTCGCCGTCGCCGGGCGAGGCTCGCCCCCGCCGGCCACCGGCGAAGGCGAGCCTCGCCCGAATGGCGAGGCCGCCGTTGCCGGATCCGGCGAGGCTCGACCTCGCCATGGCGGCCGAGCCTCACCTTGGCCTTGGCCGGGCGACGGTGGCCTCGCCATCGCTAGGCGAGGCTCGCCGCCGGTGGCCGGCGGGGCAAGCCTCGGCGGTGGCCGGCGCGCGGCCGACCTCGCCGGCCCTCGCCTCTAGCCGGCCGGCCGGCGCCGCCGCGGAGGAAGAAGAAGATAGGACGAAAAAAAAAAAAAAAAAATTAAAAAAATTAAAAAAATCGAAAAAAATAAAAAAATTTATTAAAAAATCATTCGCCGGCCGGCCGGCGTCCACGTCAGCGTCGGCCAGCCAATTTTGGCCGGATGGACTGAATTAGCACAATTGTAAAAGGTTTAGGACTAAATTGGCCAAAAAAAGTTTAGGACTGAATTGGCACAATTGCAATAGGTTTAGAACTTTTTTGGTAATTCTCCCTCATTGGATAGGAGTTCAATGCATCACTTTGCTAATCAATTTTGGAAACCCTTTTCCCCTTAAAATTGACTTTAATTAAAAATTATTTATGAGAGAGAGAACTTATAAAAGTTATATAATAAATGAAG
The DNA here is from genome assembly GCA_014182375.1 of Eucalyptus virginea. Lineage (NCBI taxonomy): Eukaryota > Viridiplantae > Streptophyta > Magnoliopsida > Myrtales > Myrtaceae > Eucalyptus > Eucalyptus virginea. Next base: position 2,804,263 of record CM024520.1, on the reverse strand, counting down.
ATTTTAAAAAATGATTACTAGTGTGTTAATCAAATGTTTACTATTTTTTTTCTATAATAAAAATGATTGCCAGGAAAGAAAAAGATAGAAAAAGGATAAACAAAAAAGAAAGAAAGAAAGAAAGAAAGAAAGAAAGAAAGAAAGTAAAAGGGTTTCTATCCTACCCAATCAATGTGAATGTTATACATATATATGTATATATATATTATTTTTTTTTTTTTTCCTTCATCCTTTGTTGGTAATTACCTAATCGTGCCGTGTCTAGAAAAAATTGGAAAATTTTATTAGGTAAAAAGGGAGGCATTATTTATCTTGAAAAAACTTCACCTAACTTGGAGGATAACGAGTTTTCATTTTTAATTCAAATTACTACACATAACTCATTTCGTTTGTGTGTGAAGATAGAAATAGTGAAGTGTAATTAATAGAGAGTACAATAATATGTAAAGATTATAATCTGTTTTTTAAACATACTTTTCATTGTCATATAAGTGAAATTAATAGAGAGTTTGATGTTCATAGAATACTCGAAAATTTTTTGTGTCTAAATTTAGAACGGTAAACATTCATCGATTACTTGTCAATTATTTTGAACGTTGTAAATTATGATTGCTATCTAGAACTAAGTGTAATTGTGGGCACAGTAGATACTTACAAAGGTTTATCACGAACTTTCTTCTTCTTCTTTTTTGGGTAAAAAGTTGAGATTGAAGTCATGATCGGATTTGTTTAATTATTAGGATAGATTTACAAAGTGCCAAGAGATTTAAGAGATTTCCTTATAATTATTACAACTATTTTTAATTACGAATTTGAAAGTGTTTTTTAATGGGGATCAATTTGGTTTGAAAAGGCAAAAAAAATAAAAATAAATAAATAAAAGTTGGTCGGATCAAGAATAGTTGGACCAATCTAATCGAATCCACCAAAGTCCAAGTTGTTATATGGATATTTTGAAGGCATTTTATTGAAACACTGCGAAAAATAACTATCTTTATTTATTTGAAATTGCACTTTACACAATATCTAATCTTAAAATCCTATACTTTTGCATCTCAATACATAAAAGGGTCAATAACTTGAAAAATCCCAAACTAGTATAGTTTAGACATATTTATCCCAAACTAATTTTTTGACAACAGCAAACTAGTATACATTTGACAAATTTACCATAAACCGGTATGCTTGTGATAAATTTGCCATTTGTTAGTTTTCGTTAAATTTTACTGTCAAATTACTAATTTGAATGACACGTAATAATTAATTGATGTACCGGTTTGGGATTTTACTCTCCATTTACCATAATTATAAAAATTTTGTGATCTTTTGTGATATTAATTCAATTTAACATATGGTATATTTATCACAAATGTATCAGTTTTAGGTTTTTGGTAGTCGAATAAATTAATTTAGGGTAAATTTATTACAAGTGTATCAATTTTTTATTTTTCATTGTCAGTTAGGATAAATTTGTTATAGGCGTATTAATTTACGATTTTTCATTATCAAAAAATTAGTTTAGGAAAAAATTTTCATATGTGTGTTAGATTAGTGTTTTTCAGAGTATTACCCTTACATGAAATAAAACAAAAGAACTTACACTTTTTTAAACAGTAATTTTTTTCTAATAATTTTTCTCCACGGTTTCCTTAATGCATTCAGCTCTCCCCTCGCCACGGTTCCCAAATCTATCCTATCCAATCAATGTGGAGATTATATATATTTTTCTTTTTATTTTTTGTTTACTTTTATCATATTTCATTTTTTTCCCTTCATCCTTTGTTGGTAAATACCTAATGGTGCCGTGTCCAGAAAAAAAAAATTGGAAAAATTTATTAGGTAAAAGGGGAGGTGATATTAAACGATTTTATCTATCTCGAAAAAACTTCTCCTAGCTTGTAAGATAAGAAGTTTTCATTTTTAATTCAAATTAGTAATAGATAACTCGTTTCATTTGTGTGTGAAGATAGAAATAATGAAGTGAAATTAATAGAGTATAATAATATATAAAAATTATGATCCGTTTTTAAACATACTTTCCATTGTCATATAAGTGAAATTGATACAGAGTTAGATGTTCATAGAATACTCGATAATCTTTTGAGTCCAAATTTAGATTGGTATACATTCATAGATTACTTGTCAATTATCTCGAACATTGTAAATTACGATTGCAAAATTAGAGTTAAGTGTAATTGCAAGCACGGTAAACACGTACAAAGGTCTATCATGAACGTTGTTCTTCTTCTTCTTTTGGGTTCTTATAATTATTATGACTCTTTATAATTACAAATTTGTTTTTTAATGGGATTGACTTGGTTTGAAAATTTGTTAATGGGGATCGACTTGGTTTGAAAATTTGTTAATGGGGATTGACTTAGTTTGAAAAGGGAAAAAGAAATAAAATTTCGTTGAATTAAGGATAATCTAATCTAATCGAATCCATCAAAATTCAAATTGTTATATGGATATTTTGAAGGCATTTTAGCTACAAATTCTTCCCTGATCTCCTATCTAGGGCACGCCTGAAACCCCCAAAACTGGAGCCGTTCGCGGAAATCGCATAGAAACAAGAAAGAAGAAAGCATCCTCTTCTTCGGAGAGGAACCGGAATCGAGGTAGAAGAAAGGGGAACGATCGGACGGAACATGCGTAGCTCGAGGCTTATTTTACAGAGCGTTCAGAATTTGGTCTTTTGTTGATTTGAATTTCGTTGTTTTGCTCTGTGTAGAATTGATTGATTATTGGCCTTCTCTTGCTGTGATTATCCAGGCAATGTGCGTTGCCAAGAAGTTGAAGTGACGGTCCTTTCGGTGATTCTAACCTCAACAAGGAGTGTAAGTTTTCGTTCCTGAATTGAGGATCGCCCTTGAAGTGATTGTCGGTTAAGGGACGATCTTGATTTCAATCATAATGTGGCTGGTGCTCGCGAAGCTGAATGCTGATTTTTGCCCTTTTCCTTGAATGGCACGAGCCTTTATTTCTTGGCCATTCTAAATAGGGGAAAAACCTAATTTTGATCTTATTGTTAGTATCGCGAGGAATTATTTTCACTCTGTGGACCAGAGGAATAGGTTTTAGAGGCATGGCTAAAGAAATCTGTCCCCGAGGCCCAGGCTGAGTATAGTTTGGAGCTTGCAAGTTTTCACTTTAAGAAGCAAAACAAGCTGGAGAGCGGCCTACTTCTGAATTAAAATAAGGGAAAATTAGCTAGCCTGCTGGTTGCTAAACTAGATGGTTATTGCTCCTTTCCCACTGTCGAGATGCCAGTTACCTAACGTATCTTGCTCACATACTTTTGCTTGAGATTTATAAGATGCATTTGACCCTCACTGACATCACTTTTGGCATGCGGACATGTCAGCTAATGGTGTCCAGATGAATTGTCCTTTCCCAATTTTATTACTTTACTATTTACCATTTATAATAATAGGCCGTTGCTGGTGTTTCTTGCCTTCCATATTTGGAGATGCAGGTTAAACAAGAGTGTTTTAGAATTGTCGTGTCCATGTTCTTTGTAGCAAGAATATTATCTTCTGCTTGGGAACCTTTCTCCTTTCGAAAATTATTTGTGGATAATGCATTCTTGTGAAGAAGATGAACATTAAAGTTTTCATTCTTGATGATTATGATATCTGACATAGGGTAAGGAAATTGCAGGTTTGTATTGGAAAAAGAAGATTGAGCGTGATGTCACCCTGAGTGCAGGTCTCGATTTGTTCTCTATCCAAGCAGAGAAAATGGAGGCAGAAAGAAAGAGTCGTATAAAAAAAGGTTAAATTTTTTCACGTAATTTGGTTTCTTTTTTTCTTGTCGATATTTTGTTTTCAGGACAATCTGTGTGCTTGATGTTTGGCTTATAGATTTTGTATGTGGTGATTCTGGTGAATTTATTTGGCTAAGATGCTGAATCATTTGGGTACAGAAACAGATGATCTTTATGCTAGTCAAATTTAGCATCATAATTTGATGAGCACAGAATCAGGTATTTAAGAAGAACAGGTTGAATATAAAAATAGACGGTGGATCGTCTATGAACTACTTATCTTGCATATTTGTTGCCGGTGGATAATGTAATGAAATTAGAACTTATAGTGGAACTCAGAAATTCATTTGTAACTGGATAATAAATTGAGAAGGGATCAAAATAACATGCATAAATATGTGAGGCAAAAAGTTCAGGGGGGACTATATGAAGCCTTTTTTGCTACATCAAGTTCTTTGAAAAAGGTATTGTTCCTCATATGGTGCAATGTATGACATTTTTCTTTCCTAATCCTACTCATTCCATATTCTAGGATCTTTCAGATCTTATAAATGGCCATCTGTTGCTTTTATTCGCACACTACAGATTCATCAGTGTTTTGTTACGGTTTCTTTGTTGAGCTAGTCTTTTTGTTTAGGAATCCACTATTTCCTGTACTATGCTTCAAATGCATTGCCATTGCAGAGTTCAATTTATATTTTCTTAAAAAAATTGGTGTTTGAATGCCTTTAGGAGATAGTTGGCTTGACAGTCCTCTCAAAGTTTCTTGACCTGTCAGATGGATCCCCTTTGACTTCTCCGATTATGCTATTAAGTTTACTACTCGGTGAAGCAATGTTTTTTCATGTCTTAGTTGCTATGAAGTAGAAACCCAAGCTAGCGAGACTTATGGCCCTTACTTATATCTTAGTTGGCATTTTCTTTCTTTTCATAGGATGCTGCTCAACCCATGTAATCCAACTTAATCGTTTCAGTTTAACAGCAAACCTCTAAAACCTGAATAAAAGGACTATTGCATCCCAATTTTCATCCATTTAATGTCTCCACGAAAAAGATGCTCTGTAAAATTCTTTTGCATTTGCCTAGTTGGTTTATCCATGAAGAAGTGGTACTAGGTTAGGTCTGAGGCTCTTGGATTTCTTCTGTAAAGCTCTTTGGACCGAAGAAATAAATGACTGAACCTTCATGTATGTCTTTGGGACAACATTAATGTTGGAAACATCTTAGGTCCTTTCTTACATCGAGCATCCCCTTTATTTTTTTCCCTTCCTTTGAGGCTATCGAATTAACATTTGGATCTTTAGGTCACGCATCATTCATTACGTTGTTTGAGCCTTGAGTGATCTGTTCTTAGCTGTAGTGTATGGATAATTTATTCTTTTTTACTTGCATTCAACATTCCTATGCCTTCATTGGAAGGTGGTTATATTCAGGTTTACTTCTTTATAATTTCCCTTTAGTGAGATCAACTTACTTAGGCTATTTGTTTCCACCTTCTATAAGAAACTAGAAACAAAAAGAACGGCATGACCATCATAAGTAATTTTACCTACAAATTGTTATTGTAGCCAAACCATTGTTGGATCAGACCAAAAATAAATAAAAAACCATTGTTGAAGTTGTACATGGTGGGGCCCAGGTCAAATTTGTTGACTTGGGCACATGTATAAAACGCCAGGTTTCTCTTCAGCGAGAAGGACCGCCGCTTGAGAATTAGAAGAGTCGCATAAAGTGATTTTGTGGTGTGAGTTTACATATTTATTTATAAATACTTAAGGTTTAGATTTAAATTTAGGTATGAGAAATACTCTGAGCGATTATAAACTCTGTTTCTCTAATTATAGTAGATTATTTATTACTTGAGCGATTATAAACTCCGTTTCTCTTATTATAGTAGATTATTTATTACTCGATCTCCTCATGGATGTGGGTACTGATACTTAGACCGAATCACATAAGTATTTGATGTCCTTATTATTCGTAGTTTATTTCTTTGATATTTTTCTCGTTGGCTTATTTGCAAGATCTTATTGTTTTTGCATATTATATTTCAACAGATTCCATGATCGTCCTCGAAGACCTATTGATCGAGATCCTAAAAAGACTCCCCGTCAAATCCCTTTGCCAATTCACTTGCGTCTCCACTCGTTGGCGCTCTCTCATCTCCGATCCTTACTTCATCGACTTGCATTTGACTCACTCCGCGACTCGCCCGAAACTCCTTGTTGGTTTCCACGACCCAGATGATGAGCGTGGAGGAGTCTTCTCAGTCGACCAACTTGAGCCTCACAACGGTCGTGCCCAAATCGCTAAACTGCCCCTTTCATTTCATGGCTGGACTGGTCCTTTCGTTTTGCAGTCTCAACAAGGCCTCGTCAGCCTCGAAGTCGGCGGTCACATCCAAATTGCAAATCCCTTGACAGGGATGTATGCGACTTTCGGATTGCCTAGAATAACCGAGCAATATGCTTCTTTTTCATATTATCAACAAATGCATTCTTTTGGATTCGATCCTGTCGAGAGGAAGCATAAGGTTCTGAGCACGCGTGTGATTATTATGGGAGGGCTCGATGGCAGGTTGATCATGGAGTCATGGGTGCTCACCCTGGGGACAAAAAAGTGGAGGCAGGTCGAAGGTTGTGCAGCCAATGATAAGAAGGGTCGCGAGGTCTGCTTCGATGGGGTGGTCTATTATATGGCTTGGAGTTGTTTGCATGGCGTCCATGGGGATGATTACCTGGTGGCGTTTGATGTTAGGACGGAGAGTTTTCGCATGGTTACAATTCCCGCCGAAGCCCACAAAGATATACACAGAGTCCTCCTTATTAAATTCGAGAAGCACGTTGCGATGGTGGATCGTAACAAGGCTCTGTCTTGTGAGGAGATTATTATGTGGATCCTGGAGGACTTTGATCAGGAAATATGGAAGAAGAGAGTTTTCAGCTTGCCCTCATATTGGAAGGAGATTGTCGCGAACCGCCGAGTTTTTCCAGTGGGTACGGTTCGTTCTGGTGAACTATTGTTCGCGCCTCGAACCTTATCACAGCCTGTGTGCATGTTTTACTACAACTTGAAGACCAACGGCTTAAGGCGGAGTGAAATTTGCGGGTTGGATGATGTGTCTCCTGAATTTTGTGCTTTGACTTTTTTAGATCATGTCGACAGTTTACTCTCGCCAAGAGGTCTTCCCTGTAGGAAATAGCTAGCATTCATTCTTGATTAATTCCATTAATCCTAGATTAAGGTTTGGATTTTTGTACTTTCAATTGATTACATTACTTGCAAATTCATTGATTACATTAGAAAAACAATACCTTTTGAAGAATTGTCGGTGCACTTTCCTAGTAAAATTCATTAACACTAATGTTTGCAATATTGAATGTGATTATACGGAGTTGTTTTATTTTTTTTATTGAAAATAAAAAGGAAAGCAAAATGAAAAAGTGCATGTGCCATTTGAGTTTTGATTTGAAAAACGTGCTGTGACCGCGTAGGAACTGATTGGTTTCCCTTATCCCGTATTAAAGTTTGGATCTTTGGGATGGCATGTGGAGATCTCGGCATCCGTAGGGTTTAATCAAGGCTGCAGAATGCATTCGCTTGAACCCATTTCGCTTCTCTAATTCGATTGTTGGAAGAACGGAATGATTTTTCGAAAACCGATTCTGTTGCTCCGATTTGAGTTTTGGGTTTTGGTTACGTGTCTTAATCTGTTCACTGCATGCATTTGGGTGATGGGATGAAATACAATTTGCCACTTTTTTTTTTTTTTTTTTTGGGCGGGGGGGTTGATATTGACATTGTTCCAGAAGGTAACCACTTTGATGCTAATGGCAAGTCCTCCCCCTAGGATAGTGTCGAATGCCCTTGGGGTCTCATTGACTGTCGGAGTGGGAATCTACATCAATTTGCTTCTGGAAAGATGCAGCTTTCCCCGGCTCCGCTGTTATTAGCCCGCCGAATTAACCCGGTTCGGGATGTTGTGTGGGTGTGTCTTACTCAAGATCGCAATTCTAGCAATGAGATTTTGGCGGGCCTTTTGATAGAGTATGTCCCTGCCTAGGAAACTCCAGTTTGGAGGTATAAATTGGATCCCTGTTGTCATTTGTTCAGAAATGTATGATCTTCTCGAATCTTTCGGTCGTCGGGACTCTTTCTAGAGATGCTGTTTATTCGAGAAGAAAAGTGGGTGTGGGATGTATTTCGTGAAAGCTTTTTGATACTTAAGATGCGCATGTTGACTTGTTTAGGACATTACTGAGGCGAAACCTTGGGATCCTGAAGAGATAGTTTGTACATGTGATATTTGTAGTGCTTCCGCTTTGCAGAGTTGCTTCTTATAGTTGACCTGGTTTTACGACTTTTCAGATGGAGCAAGAATGCTCGAAAATTGATAACGCTAATGAGACTGATGGAAACATCCATGGTCCAATAAATTGTCAAGAGATACGGGATTCAACAGAGATCATTATCATTGATGAGAGTAATGAAAAGAGTTCTGAGGTAAAAAAAAAAATGATGATCCCTGGCCAGTTTCATCTGATATATCTAGTGATGGTCTGCCTTAATGCTCCCAAGAATTTTCCTCTTCCCGGTGATAAATGGTGAGGGAAAGTGGGGAAGAGAGTGGCCATTACTGGCCATTATCAGGATAGGTACCTTTATCTTCCTAGGCGACTTCGTGTCTCTGAGAAGTGGACGCGCGAAAAGTACTGCTTTGCGAGTAAGCTTTCAGTTGAACGGCATATCCGAACCAAATTCCCTATTGTAGATATTGATGCCTTCTTCATATCTTTCATCTAGAAAGTTTTCTCGAGGAAACTGCCGTTGATACATTAATTTAACCTGAGAAAACTTATGGTTGTTTACTTAATTTTTATAGAATATATTAGATCACCTAGTAACTCTTTAAAGTCAAATTGTTCTCTCTCACGCGCATTCAGTATTGTTCGTCCAGTTAGCTTTGTTTTGTTCAGTCACCAAGTTGTGAATCTCACTTTGTCCCTCCACTCGCTCGCGCCCAAATTTTGCTTCATTTCACTCAACAAAGTGATTTTTACTCATAATGACTTAGATCCTTTACTGATGTCGTCTAGTTCCCTATAAAATACCCCTAGAAGGGGATAGGGATAAGCGGAGCCCTCACTGCTGCAGGTTGGAAGTTCAAATTTGGTGACTCATTCACAGCTCATCCCACCTGCTCTTATTTGACGGTTGTTGCTCCTTTTGCACAACATCAGTGGAGGTCCATCATTGTTAAATAACTGTAGATGACATATTTTTTTATTTTTTTATTTTTTATTTTTTTCTGCTTTGTGTTAAACGTGCCTATAAGTAAATCTATGCGTAGGATCATGTGGACTATTTCAAATTTCTGTATTTTTGCTCACCATGGAACTTTTTCATTCTTAGCCCAGGCATTGCCATAAGGCGTCCATTCTTTCTCGGTCATAATGAAGAATTGCGGAGCATTTTGAGTCAGATTTTGATCCTGGAAGTTTGAGGTGCAAGGCACGAAATAGAATTTGCAGTAGCTTACTTGAACAAGCAGAGAAACCTGCCAGCCCATCTTGGCCTTGTGATCATTGTTGCAGTAAACCCAAGTTTTGCCGAGGTTGTTGTTGCATCCTATGTTGTATCAGCTAGTGGATTGTCTTATTACATTAAATGCAAAGCATTGATTGATGGGAATCATATATGTGGGTATATTGCTCTCCTGACCGTGCTCTCCAAGCTTACATGGCTGGAACGGTAGGAGGGGTAATTGGGTTGGACGCCGAGTATCATTCCCCATGTTGTGATATGAAAACTGGGCTAATTCCCCCCGTTACCAGATTGTTTGAGGCTTCTAAATCTATCGATTCTCCTGATGAACGTGAGAAAATTTTGAAACTTGCTTTTAGCCTCCTATGCGGTTCTCAAAAAACAAGTGCCAAGACTGTGCTCAAACAAATCGAGTCTGCTTTGACCAAGGTCCTGTTGATTTCGTCTTGTTTTTGCGTGCTTGTGTCTCTCACCTTCAAATTTTGCAGTATGAATTTTTGATATTTACGTCAACTAAAATTTGCTCCTTGTAATGAAATTTCACCTGCAGACATCGGTTCAGGTTGTTCCCTTGCTCTCTTTTGAGAACTTTACTACATATCTCCATAGCTTCGGTTCTTGGATTTCTACATACCAAAACAATCTGCCTGTTTCAATCCTTTTTGTGGCAATATAATGATTAGGGAACGTACTGTGTAACTCTATTAAGTAGCTTCCCTAGGAAACAACTGGTCCCTTCAGGCATGCGTCTCGATAGGATTTAATGCATTTGTTATTCTTGTTGTCACTTTCAAGCACATTTATGCCGACAAGTTATATATAGGTTGATGTTCACCTAGATGTTGGATGTAAGATCCTTCATTTTAGGCCATGAGAATAAAGTATGAGGGTTGGTAAGCCCTAGCTTGGCTTGGATCGTGATGTCTTATTAATTGATATGTGGACATTGGATATATGCATTGAACATGAATCGGCCCTTTGACCATGAGGTTCGGTTGTGGCTTGAACCGCTCCATAACAAACACGAAGGATGATCATGTATCGGTTAGGTATGGGTAGGTGCATTGATTGCAGGTGATTCCACATGGAACCTATACCAACCCTGAACAATTGATGAGTCAATCTTGCTCGGTAGCAAACTGGTTGAGGATTAATCCCACATGACCAAGTGACAACCAAGGGTTGGTTATGGGAATCAATGGTATAAACCTTGAATAGAACAAGGCATGGCATATTCAACTTTCGAGGCGGTCCCCCTAATTGAGACCTGGTCAGGAAACCTCAATTTTAAGGCATCTAATGGACCACTTCTAATCAGAAATGGTCATGAACAAGTTCAAGAGGGCTACCAACTTAGTCGTTCTTATTTGGTTAAAGTTTAGTATTAATTTTGGCACGAACTTCTATTCTCCTAGAACCATGGATCGTGTACAAATATAAATGACTTCTCTAATGGGGCGACACCTTATGTTAGTCTCATGAATGTTTTAGATGAATTTTGGACACAAATCAATTAATACGGGAATGAGTCATCGGACAAATGTCAAGAGATAATTGGGGGTTTTAGAATATTCCATAACTTTTGACCATAGTCCATCCTTATCCACCAAGTGTCACACACCAATTGCAAGGGAGAAAGAGGAAACTTGCTTCTCAAGTAGCTTGACAAAAATATCTAGGCCTCATTTAATTATTTTGGACTTTAGTTCATTAATGGTATGGATGAATCACCAACTTAGGCGTCCCCTAGAATTATAGACCATCGTAACCCTAAAATGTAGTCTTGGTGAGTAAAGTTAAGGCTAACCAATTAAAAAAGAACATTAGGCATCAAATGAGCTTATGTGTCCCCTTAGGCGTCATAGGCAATAACAAGCCTAGATTGAGACTTGGAGAACAAGCCAATAAGTGGACCAATCACAAGTGAATACTAAGCGACATAGGCACCAACTTCAGAGGATAGATAGGCCAACTCGCCTATTAGATGTAATCATGATCTAGAAGGAGCCATCCTCCCATTTTGAGGTTTGGTCATTCTCTCCTTTCCTCTCCCTTTCTCCCTTCTCTTTCGCGCCCTCCTTACCAAGCCGCCCTAGGAACCATCCGGTTATCAAATGAGCATTTTGGAGTTAGGTCCAAAATGTTGTGACTAGACTTTCCTAACTCTTTGATATGACAATATACTACACGTATCAATCTTAGGATAATGTCATCATTTACTTGTATTGGCTCATATCGTTATTCTTGTTATGTTTGTTATTTGCTTGTTCTTGCATCAAGTAAGTTTATGGTCTCATATAAGTGTCGAGCGCTGGTCTCGTATAAGTGTCGAGCACATCTGGATGTCGAGGAAGGGTCTTGGCAATTTGGATGTGTGCTGAGGCAGGTGCATGACCCATACTTGATATAGGGACAACATTAAGGTGTGTTGTTATTTGGGATAAGCATTAGGTCGATATTGAAGTTGGAGCGAACAATTCCAAATAAAAGTTAATATTTGATTAAGGAATATGTACCTTAGAAATCCTAAAATTTGTCATGAAAGTGTAATTGAGTCTTAAAATTTGCAAAAAAGTGCAATTAAGTCTTAAAACTTGTCAAATTGATGTAATTGAATTATTCTGTTAATATTGTTCAACTTGGCCAATAGAAAAGGCTAATATTGCTTTTTTTAAAAAAAAAAAAAAAAAAGTACTTTCTCTCTCTTAAGTGGCAATGACATGGCTAAAACATGAAACACTAAACTAAAATGACATATGTTTAGCCCAAATATGATTTTTAATACAAATTTATTTAAATTAAAATTAAAAATAACCTAATAATAAAAAGAAAAAGAAGTTGAGGAAAAGGAACTAGGTGACGTGAGCTTTGCAACCCTTGTCACTACTACCCCACCATCGTTGGGAAGGCTAAGATGGTGGGGGAATGGTTGGCGGGGGTTGCTAGGCCCCAGCTCTAGACCTGGATGAGAGTTGCGAACTTCCGCTAGATTGGATGAGGTTAGTCTTCCCTTGCCCAGTTCTAGCCAAGGACAACTAGTGGTAGCTGACCCCCCACCAACCATTCCCTGCCATTGCCAGGGCTTGTAATGGTGGGGTGGCGGTGACAAAGACTAACTTGATTTTGCATGGCTTACCAATAAAATTATTTGCTTTGAATTGAGGCCACCGATATAGGTTAAAGCTGTAAATTTTACTAGTTCATGGAGCTTACAAAGTATTTCTTGAGCTTTCATATAGGGGTAAACATAACTTGTAATCAAGTTATAGCAAAGCAACTTTTCACTTAAATCTGATCTATGTGAATTTCCTACATTTCTTTGAGGAGTTGGATTTAGTTAACAATCCTTTTTTTTTGCCCAAGAACTTTTAGTTTGTTATCAAATCATAATTTAATCTAAGAACAAGGAAAGAGAGCTACAATAATTTATTTAGGGATAATACCATAAAAAATACTAGGATAATACATCTATGACAAATTTATCACAAACTAATTTTTTAACCACGAAAAATCCCAAATTGGTGCATTTGTAATAAATTTACTCCAAATGATCACAAAAAACTCAAACTGGTTCACTTGTGATAAATTTACTCCAAATTAATTTTTTGACCGCTAGAAGCCGCAAAATTGTACATTTGAGACAAATTGGATTTTTTTTTTTTTTTTTTGTAAAACTTGAGACAAATTGGATTAATACTTTAAAAAATCACAAAATTGGTACAATTGTGACAAACAAAGAATAAAATTCTAAACAGGTATATCAGTCAATTGTTACCTATTATCCAACTCAGTAATTTGATATTACAATTTAACAAAATTAATAGAGGGTAAAATTGTCACCAAATTTATCAAAGGTATACTAATTTGAGATTTTTATAGTTAAAAAATTAGTTTGTAGTAATTTTATCACATATGTACTAGTTTAAGATTTTATGTGGTATTAACTCCATTTACTTATAATTGTAAAGATTATTGTCACCTATTGATCCCTAAAAAAATTCAATTGAAATAACAACCTAAAAAGCAAATTGAGAAGATAAAATGCTTTGACTTTTGGGTTGACTCTTATGGGTGGTTGGTCCAATATGTTGGTATTATTTTCTCAAAAATGCGTTTACACAAGAAACTTATCAAATCAAGTTTTTTGATTGACTAGGTTTCAAGATTGAAGTTATAAATCAAGATTTGATTGCAAGTGATGCTAGGTTTGACTAACAAGCACATTGGGGATTAAGATCCTACCTTCCACCATGAGATGAATGACAATGAGAAATGCATCTTTTAGAAGGGTTTTGCTAGTATAACAGTTTTTGTGCTATTATGAGAATAAAGCTTACTGTGAGTTACCAATTCTTAAAGGAGTGAACTTTATAATGATTTATAATTATTTGTTATTTAATTTTATTATGATTTAGAATAAACTGTTATTATCATAGTAAATTAAAAACAATCATCCAATTATTTCTTCCTTTAGAATGAGATGCACACCTTGACTTTAAGGAGCAAGCACCAACCCTCAAAGGCATGTTCCTCACCATCAATGATAGGCTCGTTGCCGGCTTCTATGCACAATCACAGACGAGAAATCTCAAGGATATTATCAAAAAAAGTCCTAAAACCATTTCATTTATGCTAAATCTGTCCTTAACTTTTCAATTTGATCAATTTAATTTTAAATTTTTTTAATGATTTACTAATGTAGTCATTTTAGTCAATTTTATAATGAAATCATTAAAATGACGTTGGCCATCTTACATGGCACAACTAGCATTGACTTGAAGAATTTGTAAATATTTTCAAAATTTCTAAATTATTTAGTTATTCTTTTTCTTTTTCTTTTCCCACTATGACTAGTGAGGGTCCCTAAGGCTCACTAGCTCTTGCCAAGGGTCGCGGTCCTTACTTAGATCTAGGCAAGGCAACCTCATCCACCGTTGCAATAGCGTTGCTCTTTTAGGTGAGAAAAGTATGACTGCCTAACTAGATTTTGGTTATATGAAGGACATGGCGTGGATCTCATCTTATAAACACATTGATTGACTAGCCTTTAAAAGAGAATTTTCTAGGTATTTCCTCTAGTCCCCCAAAACAATTAAGAAATCTCTTAAGATTACATTGAGCGAGATCCTATGGTTGCGTTGATGAATCATTAAAAAAAGTTGTTGAACCGATTTGTAAGTGGTCTCTTGTCATCTTGATTGTTGGTTTTTTTTTTTTTTTTCATTGTATGTCTCTTGATTTTTTAAATGTCCAAATATAATTGTATTATGATTATCAAAAAGTTTCTTTTGAACTGACAACACACTCTCTTTTGTATATGAATAAAAGAGGACATGTAATGTATGTGAATGATAAACAATAAATACGTATGAAGAGAGATAAATGTTTAAAAATACAAAGTTGTTTAGGAAAGAAGTATAAATGATTATAAGTTAACTAAGATTTACGTTTAACTTTGAAAAATAAGAGTTATGGAATCACTTGACTATTTTCTTGATTATTTAAAGTAAGTTTTTGCCTATTTTATTAGACCTCATGATGGTTTATATGCCAAATCTTAAGAAAAAAGAGGCATTGCATGTAACATAAAATTTCTTTTAATTTTTTAATGATTTTCTAAGATTGTTCTTTTTTCTTTTCTTTTCTTCCTCTTTTCTTCTTCCTCCTCTAGCCAATGACCTTGCTAGCCTTGAGTGTGCCTTGCTAGCCCTTGGCGAGGTCAAGCCTCACAATGTCCATCACCCTGTTAGAGGAGAAAGAATAGGAAAATGAAAAAAAAGAAAAAGAAAATGACGTAGTTGAGAAGTTGTTTTTGGGAACATGAAATAACTATTTTTTACATCTTATTTATGTTCCAAATTTATTCCTTGATCACTTTTCTATTTATGAGAATAGAAAATTAGTTGACGTTACTAAACGAATTTCTGTTCTTATTCTATTCCAAAAACAAAAGAATAGAAATTTTGAGAAATAGAAATGTTACCAAATGAACCATTATTATTACCTAACATAAACTTAAAAAACATTATTATCATTCTATTAATCATTCTCTCATGAAACATTTTCTCTTATTGATTTTCAATTCAAGTCAGTAGATAATGTTGTTTTGATTATCTAGGAAGTCGTCTATCTTAATTGCTACTCGTATTGTCTATTATAAAGCAACAATTGGACAAATAACAACGTGAAAGTAATTTGCATTTGAATAAATTAAGATCCATTACCCATAATAGATAAAGGTAGAGTTTTCACATTCTTAAAACAATTTCTGAGCAAATACGCTTAATTACTACACAAAATTTATATTTCTAGAATAGAAAAAGAATAGGAATGTATATTGCATGACCCTCAAATTATTTTATGACATAGAATTTCTTTTAATCTTTTAATAATTTTCTGAGGATGTTCTTTTTTCTTTTCTTTTCTTTTCTTCCTCTTTTCTTATTTCTCCTCTAGCCAATGACCTTGCTAGCCTTGAGGGCACCTTGCCAACCCTTGGCAAGGTCAAGCCTTGCCATGGCCATTGCACCATAGAGGAGGAAGAAGAAGAAAAAAAAAAGAAAAGAAAAATAAGAAAATGACTTAGTTGAGAAATTGTTTTGGGAACAAGAACTAACTATTTTTTATATCTTCTTTCTATTCCAAATCTTATTTTCGAGGATAGAAAAATTAACTAACATTACTAAAAGAATTTCTATTCTTTTTCTTTTTTGGGAAACAAAAGAAAATAAATTTTAAGAAATGGAAACGTTAATAAATGAATCTTTATTTTACCTAACATAAACTTAAGAAACATTACTTTCATCCTAATCATTCTCTCATGAAACCTTTTCTCTTATTGATTTTCAATTCAAGTCTATATATAATGCAGTTTCAATTATCTAGGAAGTTGTCTATCTTAATTGATACTCGCAATGTATATTTAAAACAATAATTGGACAAATAATGACATGAAAGGAATTTGCATCTGAATAAATTAAGATCCAATACCCATAATAGATAAAGGTACAGTTTTCACATTGGAAGAGCTGAATTTTGTGCAACTTGATGTTGTAAAAATTGATATTACACGTTGGTTGAGAAATAGGTTAATTGGTATGGAGAGCGTGGCGTTCAAAGAATTGAGCATGTTGAAAGAGAGATCTCAAGTTTTATAAATTATTTGAACATTCGAATATGATCTATATGTCTTGTATCTACATTGTCAATAGTATCAGACGTTTGGTAAAGAATAAAAGTTAAATACTGAACGTTAGTTAAAATATCTTAGGGAATAGAAAATAAATGAATATCATTTTTCCTACTTCACCATATAAGTTAATTCCAAACTAATGCAATGCCCTATTAATCTATTAAAGTATTTAGTTAAACTGTTTATCTACAAGTCTATGATAATCACACATATTATCCACATTAGTGTTCTTTTTTTTGTCTTGTCCGACTAATTTGTCAAAATATTTAGATATTATACAGTTGAAAGTAATTTGTAAAATTCAATTACAATGAAATTTAATATTCTCATAAAATTTCATGAATTGGCATATTATATTGTAGTTTTAAATTTTTAATTAATCTTGCCCTTAAAAAAAAAAAAACTTGACCTAAGTTCCGAAGGACTTGGCGAGTCCCACTTCGAGTCAAGTTCCAACATAGTCAAGCGGTGGTTATTTTTGAATCTAATCTCATAGATTAAAGAAACATATCTCCTTTTCCTTATTCAAAAAATCCTCCATCTCTCTCTCTCTCTCTCTCTCTCTCTCTCTCTCTCTCAAAAGGAGGATCAGGTTTCTTTTAGTTTTCCCACGTAATGTTTCCTAAATTCTGAAACTGGGTTCCGCATTGTTGCTTCGTTTAGCGTAGTTTTGATTCGTTGTTTTCAGTACACGAGCTCTTGTTGGTCGTCGACGTTTTAAGCAACTTCTCTGGCATTGTGTTGTGGTCAAGCTTCCGGGACGTTGAACAATGTCGATCACGTATTTTTCCTTTTGGGCTAGTTTCACTAGGGCGCTACATGTCCTTTTGCATGTTGGGGATTGATTTGATATTCGTTGTTATGAACATAATGTCAGATGGATTGCAAAGTGCCGCAATTTCGATAAATTTACGAACTTTCCTGTTTTTGGGGTCTTGACTGATCTTTGCTGGTCTTCAACAGGTGAATTGATGATAATGTGTTGATAGACTGATATTCTTTTCTTGGCCTGTACCGTGACTAATCACTTCTGGTATTTAGGGGGATTTCATTCATTGGCACAAAACTGTTTTAGTTTATATATGCTCGACAAGGAGGGAAATCGGGGGTAAATAATTAGGAAGGAAGAACTTAAAAAGTAGTTCATTAGTTTTAAGGAAATCCCATGGGAAAAAGAATATACAAGTTGTTCAACCATTTAGCAGATCCATGCGTTTGTAGTTGATGGAATAGGCTCGTAGATGATAGTACGAGAGCCTTTCTGAGTGAGACATACGGATTTTGCGCTTTGATTTCTTTTTTTTTTTTTTTGGTTCAACGCTTCGATTTGTTGAATACTAAGATTTTGGGCCCAAATGCACAGCTCAAGTTACCAAATTAAAATGTGTAAGAGCCTCTTATCTTTGAAATTTCGGGCCTATTGGTTTCAGAGTAGGGCCTTGAATGGATCTGGGACATATTTATACATTTGCAGTTTCCTAATTTAGGTCGGTATCCCAATATTGTACCCCCCCTTTTTTTTTTTTTTTTTGACTGAGGATACGCCAGATATATATTGTACCCATTTTTGCGATTGAGTAATGGTAAATTTTACGAAAATTGATCTTCTAGATAAAAAATTTCATTAAAGAATGTTGTACTAATGTGATAAATTGTAAATAGACAATGAAATAAGTCGGTCCTACTCGACATTCAATAATAGCTCGCCACATCAATGAATATATAAAAGTTTGTTGACCACTCTTTTTGGTGTCGTGGTTTTTCTACTTCCTTTTTTAGTTAAAGTACTCCTCAACACAATAACCTGATTATATTGCCCATTGTTAATCGCACTTTTCAGCATCCATCTTCTGCCACCGTTGTAAGAAAGTGTTGTTTCATTTTCTCTTGGTCGTGTCCCTTTTTTAATTGGGTTAATACCCTAAAAAAACCCTAAACTGGTACACCTGTGACAAATTTACCCCAAACTATTTTTTGACCATAAAAAACCCTAAACTGGTACACTTGTGACAAATTTACTCCGATTGATAATAAAAAAAAACCCTAAACTTGTATATTTATGACAAATTTACCCCAAACTAATTTATTTGACCAAAAAAAACCCAAAACTAGTAAATTTGTGACAATTATACCTTTCACTAAATTGTATTAATACCACAAAAAAGTCACAAAAATTGTAAATTGTGACAAACGATGTGTAAAATCTCAAATTAGTATACCAATCAACTATCACGTGTCATTTAACTTAATTAAAATTTAACGAAAATTAACAGAGGGTAAATTTGTCACAAGTGTATCAGTTTGGGGTAAATTTGTCAAAGGTATACCAGTTTAGGGTTTTTGGTGGGCAAAAAAATAATTTGAGGTAAATTTGTCACAAGTGTACCAATTTAGGGTTTTTTAGGGTATTAACCCTTTTTAATTAGATTCTTTTTATTTTTTTATGGGTCCCATGTTCGCTCTACTTGTCTTGTTCCTTCTCTCCGATAGAGTTCTCTCTCATGTAACCATTCAACCTATAGGTGATCATTTGGATTTCTAATTAAGATATGACTAAGTAGGAGATGATATGAAACTAAGGGATTTTGCAATATCTTATCCGTTATTCACCATCTGGGGGTCTCATCCCTAAAAGATGTCTTGAGAGGAGAGGTGGGCCGCAACGGTTATAAAGCAGGTCAGTGGGCTTCTCCCAAACGGGGATCCACCTTAACCTAGCTTTGATGCCACTCTGGGGGTCTCATCCCCAAAAGACATCTCGAGAGGAGAGGTAGGCTACATCAGTTATAAAGCAGGTCAGCGGGCTTCTCCCAAGCGATGTGAGACATCTAGGATCCCCTTAGCATGCACCTGATGTCGAATATATTCATATAATATAATGTACTTTTTTTTTATATAAATGACATATCGGTGCAAATAAACTTAAGAATTCACAAATGGAGATGATAAAACACTCTTGTCTACTTTATTTTTATTTGCTTTTTTTTCCCTCTTTTTTTAATTATTTTATTTTTGTTTCTTTTTTTTTCCTTCCATCATTCTGTTATAAAATTATACTCAATAGTAAATTGTACTAATATACCTAAAATACTAAAATACCTAATATATGTAATTTATAAATATACATTTATATTTATATTATTGAATTTATATTAAAAGATAGAATTTAAGTCGAATATATAAATAAAAATAGATTAAATTAAAAAAAAATTGTTATTTTTTGTTATTTTGAATTGAGCTCGACATGGAACAAGCAGAGTAAAGGACCTCAGTGGGCCATGGTTAGGGCCGATAGAGTCTAGGATGTATACATGAGGCCCCGTTTGGGTGAAAAAATCTTTGTTCATCGGCGAGAAGTCTTGATCGATTGTGTTTGATTTAATTTAGGAATTTATGTGCAAACATAGGATTAACCTTAACACTTTTTTTTTTCCTTTAGATTGTTAGAATGGATGTTCCACCCATGGCACAATATGGGGCTATCGCTTGTATTGAGGTGTCTTTTCACGATGTTTACAACCCTAACATTGAAATGACCTGCACCCGGTTTGAAACCACAATATGGATGGATGATGGGCGTGTCAACTGGATCCCTTTGCGGTTGGAGGCTTGGTTCATTAACTATGAAGGAGAGTTGTTTGGACCTCTTTGGTCCGGCTATGGTGAGCCTATGGCACGGTATGGGACTATCGCTTATATTGAGGGGTCTTTCCACGATGTTTACAACCCCAACATTGAAATGACCTACTCTTGGTACAAAGCCATATTATGGATGGACGATGGGTGTGTCGACTGGATTCCCATGCAGTTTAAGGCTTGGTTCATTAACTATGAAGGAGAGCTATTCAGACCTCTTCGGTTCAGCGATGATGGGCCTAGAGCTGGAGTGGGTGGTGCTTAGAGCACCTAGTTCGTATGGAAACTGATGATATTTTGTTTTTTGAGCGGCATGGCTTACTCAAGAATCACTTGACTATTATATTGATTATTTAAAGTAAATTTTTGTCTGTTTTATTAGACCTCATGGTGGTGTATACGATACATCTTAAGAAAAAATCCCTCTAAGTACTTTAAGACATTTGAAATGCTTGGTAGGTTGGCTTTGGAAATATGACACATATGGATTTTGTGCTTTGATTTATTTTTGCTTTTTTTTTTTTTTTAGTTCCACGCTTTGAATTCTTGAATACTAAGATTTTTGGCCCAAATACACAGCTCAAGTTACCAAATCAAAATGTGCAAGAGCCTCTTATCTTTGAACTTTTGGGCCTATTGGTTTCAGAGCAGGGCCTTGAACGGATCCGAGCCATATTTATACAACTGCAGTTTCCTAATTTAGGTTGGTATCCCAGTATAGTACCCATTTTTGCGATTGAGTAATGCTAAATTTACTAAAATTGATCTTCTAGATAAAAAAAATTATATTAGAGAGTGTTGTACTAACATGGTAAATTGCAAATAGACAATGAAATAAGTCGGTCATACTCCACATTCAATAATAGCCTACCACATCAATGCATATGTAAAAGTTTGTTGGCCACTCTTTTGGTGTCGTGGTTTTTCTACTTCCTTTTTGGTTGAAGTACTCCTCAACACAATACCCTGGCTGTATTGCCATTCGTGAATCCCACTTTTCAGCATCCATCTTCCACCATCATTCTAAGAAAGTGTCGTTTCATTTTTTTTCTTGGTCGTGTCCCTTTTTTAATTAGATTTTTATTTTTATTTTTTTATGGGTCCTATCTTCTGGGATCCTCTCAATAAATAATTTTTCACCTCTTAAGGTGGGTTTTTCAAATTATGAAGTCTCTAGTGTCATCCTTGCAGAGTTTTGAATTCTTTTAATTTCCTTTCTTTGGTGGCATTTTTTGCTCTGGATAGAGTTGAATATGTGCACTGGACAGAAGGTTTGTCACAATAATTTTATTCACTTGAGCCATAATTCTTATATGATGATCTACTTGCTATTGTTTCTCTTCGCTTTCGAACAATCCACAGATTGCATTTTGAGACTATTAAAACCTAGTTGATCTATGAGTTATTGAAACATTCTGTCGAGAAAATGATGGACTTTTCCTCACTTCCCATGCACAGGTAAGTGGACTATTAGGATGCACGTGTGAATGAGTTATATTAGAGAAATTGCACATCGGAGAACTCGTATGGTGTTGAGCAATTAATATTTCCTAGTTGACCTATAATACACTAACTTAAGCTTTTGAGTGAAGATGAGTCTAACTAGATATATTAACAGGCTCGGATTTAGATTATCTTTTGACAATTTTCCTAGGTGAAGGTATCAAACTTTTGCTGCGCGCTCCCAACAAATGGTATCAGAGCCAATAGTTGCGGTGTCCAAGCAGGTAGGACATTGTGGTCTAGCAACACAAGCTCGTGAGTATGAAGTTGGGCCAGAAAGATACCTGAATTAAGGGGGAGCAGACCTAACACTAAACTCACACATGAGCGGAAGATTGTTAGGATGCACGTGTGAGTGAGTTATGTTAGAGAAATCCCACTTAGCCCATAACTCAAAGCTTTTGAGTGAAGATGGGTCCAACTAAATATTGACGGGACGGGCTCAGATTTAGACTCTCTCTTGACAATCTCCTTAGATGAAGGTATTGAACTTCTACTGTGCGCTCCCAACATGGACTTCTTGGTTTTGGATATAAGGTTGTTGAAGCACAACCAATAGTTTTGGTTTATGAGTTGGTGTTTGTTCTCAAAGTAAAATGTCCAACATGGACTCGTTCAACATCCTCAAAGAAAGTAAAATAGATATATATATATAAATAAATAAATAAAAAAGGAAAGTTGACCACACGCTTTTCAAACTTTAATTTCTGTGTTGAAGTTTGCTTTAGAAACGGTTATCTTCATCTTGTTTGAGATAGAACATATATAGAGGCACAAGAAAGAAAACAGTTGTTGATTTGAGCATTAAAGTGCAGTTGTTCTAGCGAGTGCTTGGTGGGTTTTCATTCCCACAATTACACCAAGAAGATTTAGGCTACGTTTGGTTTAGCATTTGCAAGGGGCTTTGAGTCCAATGCAAATGCTAAAAGCCCAAAGCTACTTGGGGAAATGTAATTGTGTTTGGTAAAAAAATTTTACAAATGGACTTTGAGTTGAATGTGTGTTTGGTAAAAAAAACTTTTGTAATGGGCTTTGATGGCTATAATGTGCGTGCGTGTGTGTGTGTGCGTGTGTGCATACGTGTGTGCGTGCGTGTGCGTGTGTGCATGCGTGCGTGCATGTGTTTGTGTGTGTGTGTTTTCTTGAAAATTGAACTAAACCCTTCACCGGTCCGGCTGCCGACTAGCCAGATCTGGCCCCGGCGAGGGTCGCTCGACCCAGGGGCTGCGAGACCCAGGCGAGGGCCGCTCGCAGCCGCGAGACCTAGGCAGCAATTGCTTGGGTAGCACAACCCCTGGGTCGAGCGACCCCCAAGGTCGGGCGACCTTCAGCAGCCCTCGGCTGGGTCGCGCAACCCTCGCCGGAGGTTGCTTGACCTCCGCCGATGGCCGCCGATGCCAAATCTGGCTTGCCAGTGGCCATAGCCCTTTGCTGGTCCGGTGAAGGGCTACCTCCTTTTTCAATTAAAAAAAAAATTAGAGGCAAAATCGGAAATATGAAGAATTAGTGAGGGTAGTTTTTGAAAAAAAAATAATTTCAGCATTTTGAAGGCAAGTTGAAAGCTGAAAGCCAGCTTCAAAGTTGAACCAAACGTAGCCTTAGTGTTGAAGCCAAATTAAATCTTGCGAGTTCGAGATTTGTTAATTCTTTCGTGAGATTGAGAGATTATTTCATAAAAAATTATAGGGCTAAACCCTACGTGCGTTATTGGATTTAATTACACTTTGGGAAATACTAAGAATGTTTGAGTGACTCGAGTGTGTAATCTCCGTTGTATGATTGGTCTATAATAAAATCCGTTGCTATTCTGTTCGTGGACGTAAGTCATTATGACTGAATCACATAAATCTGATATCCAATTTATTTTTTGTTCTATCTATTTTATTGTTTGATCGCTTACTTTCCACAACAGACTACATGGGCTACATCTCTTTATTTTATTAACTTGAAGCATGTCTGCTTCAAGGAGAGAGAACAAATTGCAGCATCCTCCCTTTATAGCTTGTAAATTCAGTACTTGACATCACACATGATAAGATTGCATGAGCAATAGATGGTTACCAATGCAGTATAACATTTACTTCTTGCCATGAGAGATTTGACTCTTGCTCACAGGCTTGGACCTCAATACACTCACCAGGACAGATGACATCTTAAAACTATATTCATTTGGTAGCAAAAATCCTTGGTCAGAATATTGTCAGCATCACTTTACAAAATCAAATTTGTGTGAGATTACCAATGTGATCCTTAAACTAAACTAGTTTGACCTACAAGATTTTTCTAATGTTCTATATTATTCTAAAGGATGTGATATGACCTTGTCAATTATGCCAAGCCAATGTGGCGAGGAATTGGGGAAATCTGCGGAGTGGGCAATACATTTTAATTTTACTAGCAATACTACTCTTTCATGCTCTTTCTGATATATAAAACTTTAATGAATGAACTCAAAGGTATTGATAGTCAATTGTACAAAATTGTCCTACATTTCTAATGAAGTTCTATGTTTTGACAGTACGGGTCATATTGTCCCAAAAAGATATCTAAACGGATCACTAATCCAAGACCAAAATAGTGTTGGGAGGACTCTACTGACCAAACAAAACTATGAAATTGTCAACCGAGTTGTTTCTTTTTTTCTTTTATAAAAATCTAAAGAATTCTACTTACTTTATAATTGTACAATACTTAAGTCATCGAATCAAACATTGGCTAAGATTAAGAAAAAAAAAGTTTGACCTTTTCTTCTAATAAAAGTTTCGAATGATTTCATCAACATTAGTGCTCTCTATCGTAGAAAACATTTTAATTATCCATTTTGAAACTCTTTTGTAATAAATTGATGTAGTAGTAAAAAGAATACCATACTACATTTAAAATTCAGATAATTTAGCTTTAACCATATGAATGGTCCCACATTATTTGTTAATAGAGAATCAAGTGGATTTACCAATGAATCATGAAAGTTATGGCTCTTAAATGTTATTTCTTAATTAATTAACTTATTTTATTCAAAAGAAGTTCAAGGGGTCACGTATTTGTTACTTTGTACTAGTTAAAAAAAAAAAAAAAAAAAGAAGGGTGCAACTGGCCTCTTGAAAAATGGTTACACAGTACGAAACGATGCCTCATTGGGGTCCTATTTCTTCACTTAGCAAAACAAGGCTATGATGAAAATAAAAACAAGCTACGCTTGTTGACAGAGGTGAATGAGAAAAGGATTTCATCCTATTGTCGATTGAGATGAACGAGAATGACAAAGAGGAAGAAGGAAGCCACATTAAGGATTTGGTTGTTTTAGGGTTTGGGATCCCGGCTCCCAGTTCTCTGGTTCTAGTTCCCAGTTTGGGTTCATTTCTCAGTTCTAGTTCCCGGTTCCGATTCTGGTTCTTGGTCCCGATTCCAATTCCTATAGGGACTGGGAACCAGTGGTTCCTTAAAATATGGAACCGAGAACTTACCCATCCCTCCATAGAATCGGGAACTGAGCGGCTTTGGTTCTTCAATTCTCTGATTCCCGGTTATACCCTAGAACCATGCTCACCCCTAACTCCTGGTCCAATAGATGCAAACTCGATAGCTAAATTAGTAGCAATAACCAAAGGGGCAGAAATAAGTGGATTCATGATAAGTTTCTCACAAAAAGAAATGGTTAATGATGCAATCATCCAATGAATTATTACTTAATTATTCCATCACTAAAATTCATTCAGACAAAGTAATCAACAACTTCGAATTAAAGTAATGGAACAATATTATTGAATCATCCAAACTACCTTTATATCTATTGTTTAGTTCTTATTAAAGAGATTTTTGTGAATCCATCTGATTTTTGTTCTTCCATTTCTTTGGTCTGAACCATTAGTTGAATTATTCATTCTTTTTATTGATTTCATATTTTTAGTTATTCAATTCATAGTCATAGATGAAAGGGAAAGACTTCTGTTGAAATCCCTATCTAAATTCATAATTCATAATAGTGTAGAGCAGATTAGATTAGATCTATTTTTCGTTCATAAGTAGCAATACCTAATATCACATATAAATGGGTTTCTTTCATATTGTAAACCAATTATTTTTTATTAGATTAAATCATCTTTGGAATTATTATTATTTTTTTTATTTTAAAAACAAAAACATCCAAGAGTTGGATTCCAACCATTCCATTATGCATACTCTTGGGATAAGAACGCTTCAAGTGCCAAAAGTTGGCACAAAGGGACACTTAAGTGCCAAAAGTTACGAAAGGTACACTTAAGTGTCACATTCGAAGAAAAACGGATCACTTAAGTGCCACTCCGGCCAAAATCCGGCCAAAAGGCTTACGTGGCATTTTTCCGACGAATTTTCGGCGAAGTGAACCCAAACCGACGCCGTTTTGCATGCTGACGTGGCAAATAATGCGAAAACGGCGTCGCTTTGGGTTGACATGGTAAAAAAAAATAATATAAAAATTAAATAAATTAAATTTAAAATTAGATTTAGTTAAAATATTAAAAAATAATAATTTTAATAGTTAAAATATTAAAAAATAATAATTTTAAATTTAAATTTAGTTAAAATATTTAAAATAATAATTTTAAAATTAAATTTAGTTAAAATATTAAAAAATAATAATTTTAAAGTTAAATTTAGTTAAAATATTAAAAAAAGTAATTTTAAAATTAAGAAATTTAAAAATAATTAAAAAATAATAATTTTAAAATTAGATTTAGTTAAAATATTAAAAAATAATAATTTTAAAATTAAAAAAATTAAAAAAAAATTTTTAAAATTAGATTTAAAAAATTTAAAAAATAATTTTAAAATTAAATTTGGTTAAAATATTAAAAATAATAATTTTAAAAATAAAAAAATTAAAAATAAAAATAATTTTTAAAATTAGATTTAGTTAAAAATTTTAAAAAATAATTTTAAAATTAAATTTATTTAAAATAATTTTTAAAAATTTATTTTTTTAAAATAAAAAAAATTTTAAAAAAATAATTTTAAAATTAAATTTAGTTAAAATATTAAAAATAATAAAAAACTAAAAAAATTAAAAAAAAATTTAAAATAATAATTTTAAAATTAGATTTAGTTAAAATATTAAAAAATTAAATTTAAAATTAAATTTAGTTAAAATATTAAAAAATAATTTTTAAAATTAAAAAATTTAGAAAAGGGGGCGGTGGCTAAGGCAGCCACCGCCCCCTTTTTATTGATTTTTAATTTTTTTAATTTTTTTAATTTTTTTAATTTTAAAATTATTATTTTTTAATATTTTAACTAAATTTAATTTTAAAATTATTATTTTTAATATTTTAACTAAATTTAATTTTAAAATTATTATTTTTTAATATTTTAACTAAATTTAATTTTAAATTTTTTTTTTTAATATTTTAACTAAATCTAATTTTAAATTTAATTTATTTAATTTTTATATTATTTTTTTATCACATGAGCCCAAAACGACGCCGTTTTTGCATTATTTGGCCATGTCAGCGTACAAAACGGCGTCGTTTTGGGCTCGGTTCGTCGGAAAAATGCCACGTTGGCATTTTGGCCGGATTTTGACCGGATTGGCACTCAAGTGATCAATTTTGCTCCGATTTTGGCACTTAAGTGTACCTTTCGTAACTTTTGGCACTTAAGTGTTCCTTTGTACCAACTTTTGGCACTCCAGGGGTCCTTGTCCCCATACTCTTTGTACCCACCCATATCAACAAATTCATGATGAATCGCGTCAATTTTACTCTTCCTTTTATTTATCACTATTTTGCATATATACAATCTACATGGACGAATTTGTTAAGTCGGATAATTGAATAGCATAGGTAGAAATATTAGTAATTCATTTATGTAAAAGTAAAAGTTCATACCATTTTTAATTCCTATATATATTTATAATTATTTTATTTTTTTCATATATAATCTATATATACTTCTTCTTATTATTATTATTTTCCTTATTAAATAAAATAGTAATAGAAAATATTTATTGGGGGTAGGCATTATATAAATTAAATGGGCCAAGCAGGAGTTTTAGAAAAACAATCTTGTCATGACCTAACCCTTTCTGAGTAGTGAATAAGAATTAGGTTTAAGGGGCATCAGTCAACTTCGGGCCAACGGTCTTTCATTGACTCAAGCTCTCCCAAGTTCATATCTTGCACGACGTCGAGCGTTTAAAATTTTAAATCATTTAAGCCTATGCAAATTTTTATTAATGGGTCGCCACTAACCTTGTCAATCTAGCCTTTTTGGGGTTGACTAAAAACCTAGTAAAATAGAGGAGGATATCTTACTATTTATGCAATCAAAGATTTTAGATTCAGGAACGTGATTACGTTTTCCCTAAGGCTAATGTCATTTCGGTACCTGACTTGCTCATGTGCTAATTAACGCCTTACTAGCCAATCTGAAAGAAATTCAAGGTTCATCATAACCATTCTAGAGCAAGAAAGTAACACCCAAAATATTGAAACGCGCAATCAATTATAATTGTAAAGAGAAAGCAAACAAGCATCCTAATATCGTCCCTAAAAATAATAAAGAAAATTTAAAGCAAAGAATCCTATTGTAAAGCCCTAAAAGGCTTATCTAATTTTTGGGATTCAATTTTTAAGGGTTTCTAATCTTTTTGAATGTTTATGATTTTTTAGAATTTTTTGTTATTTTCTAGATTTTCGGATTATTTAATGATTTTTTGAAATTCTATTTTTTATTATTTTCGAATTTTATAAATTTTTATTATTTCCTAAAATTTTCAAAATTTTTATCATTTTTAAAATTTTATTTTTAAAATATTTTTGAATTTTTGAATTATTATTATTGTTATTATAATATTTGGCAACGGGTTTGGACAAGATATACCCGATCCAACCTGTCGACCGGACTTGTCGACCCATATTCAATGGATTAAAAAATCGATTTTTTTATTGTATTTTTTATATTTAATGAATTTTCAGTGGTCACCCTCTTCGAAAACTAACGGGCGTCTCTCCTCCTTATGTTATGCAAACAGGATCCTCTTCAGGCGAGCATCCTTCCCGCGAAGCTGTTCTTCGGCGACCAGCTCCTATCTCCGACTCTCTATCTCTCTCTCTCTCTCTCTCTCTGCGATCTTTTTTTTTTTTTTTTCTCCTTTTTCTCCCTTTTGCCAAAACCGTCGAGCCTTCTTTCTGCTATTTTTTGTCGCGCCCCCGTGGCTCACCGACGCACTTTGGGCCTTTCTTCCTCCCCTGCGTCACACATACCGTGTGAGGGAAGAGAGAGACGCTGGGGCTGGCCTTTCTTTTGTTTGGTTCTATAATGGGCCAAGGAAGTACAAAAGGAGATGGGCTAAATAAGAAATAAAGAAAGCCATCTTAAAAAATGAGTTAATCGTGACCCTCCTTGGACTCGCCTATATAAGCTGCAGCTAAAGTTGTAAAAATAAGAGCTCCAATACCTCTTGTAAATACTCCAAGGAACATGACAGGTATAGGAGCCACTAAATGTACTAAAGAAACAATAAAAACAACTACCAATTCATCAGCTAATATATTTTCAATAAGTCTAAAACTAAATGACAAAGGTCTTGTGAAAAAGGATTGGAGTTCGTTGAATGTATTTATTGAAATAACTTCATTATTATTTTTTTTTTTTTGGCAAGACTTGCATAAAAATACGCCACTAACATGAGTAAAGTTAAAGCAGTGGTAGTATTTATATCATTCGTGGGTGCAGCCCCATGAGGTAACACTAAGATTTTTTTACGGTAGAAGAGCACTTGATCAATTCAAAACAAAAATAAATAGAAACATGGTTCTAATAAAAGGTAACCATGGACCGTATTCGTCTCTAATTTGAGTCTTGCTAATGTCTCAAATGAATTCAATGACATATTCGAAAAAATTCTAACTATCTTTTTGAATGGTTTGTGGATTCCAAACATCCATACTAGCTGAACCTAATAACATAGCAATTATAACCCAAGATGTAATAAGGACTTGGGCATGAACTTGAAATCCTCCTATTTGCCAATAGAAATGTTGGCCTAATTTCACACCTGATATATTGTATTATCATTTCGATGTGTTGCTAGAACATGATAAAACATTCATATTGCCCTATGATAGAAATACGACTTTCAAGGGAATTATTTTGATTCAACCATCTCTTTTTCAACTTGCTTAGTTGAATTCTACTTTGGATGCGACTAGTCACATGATATCTAGAGTAATTTGGATCTCTTTTATACGATTCAAGAGTAGCAATCAATTCCAAAAATTTATGAAGTTCAAAAAATAATTTATTGATCTTATTATTACTCAAGGAGCGAATCATTTGCTGTAATCAAAATATTTGCAAGATCTAGGTCACAAATTAAATTGATTAAACAAATTGTTGGAATTCCCAAAGTGATATAGTTTCAAAGAGCCGTATATTCTTCTTGTTGATCAACAATAATTACAATATGTTCGAAAGCCTATTTGGAATATTCCAAAGATTGCTCATCAAGATTACATAATAGGAAACGAGTCTTATTATGGTAGGACATTGAAAAGGAAGAAATATAAATAAGAATTAGTCCTATTTATGAAGAATAATAGGATATAATTCTAGTGACTACCTAAATTAGAGGAATTCAATAAATCAGGAAAGCTTATAATTTGGAGGTGATTACCAATTGGGCAAGATTCCTAATTTGGGTAGAGGTCTACCACTATAAATAGAAGGATTAGATGGAGATTTAAAGAGCACTAGAAAATATTCCAAAAAGATCACAAGAGCCTTTAGTAACGTGAGTAAACACGAGAATTCTTGAGAATTCTCTATGTTTTGTGGCATTTGTGAGGATTTATTATAAGAGAAACACCATTAGAGTGTTAATTGTAATCCTTCAATTACAGTGGAGAGTTCCTGATTAGCGTCTTGTGGTTTTTCCCATCTTGAGTTTTCCATGTAAAAAATTTCTAATGTATCGTTCTTATTTTCTCTCATCTATTGTATTATTTACATTTCACATATTGCGCAATTTTGATAATTAGAATTCCCCTACGGTTGATTGTAATCTGACTTAATTTACAACAAGTAGAGCTATAACAAAAATGAAAAACAACAACCATGACCTTATTGTCGTGATGTAGCTTCAAGGGGCCGCCTTTAGGGGAATGGGTTTAGAGGTACTTGCTTATAAAGCATAGACTATCCTTAAGTCCATACTTCAAGTGACATTAGTTTTTCTAATCTCTCTGTTTAAAAAGAGTCGCATACTAGCCATTGTTTAAGGTCAACTAGGAACCCTAATCAAGACATAGGACTATTGTCTTGATACATGCACAACAAGGTATTTCGGAATCGGGGATTTGATTACCTTAGTTATTTAACTAGAGCCCTATTGGTACCTAAACTTGACTATTTGTTAACTAAAGTGTCATAGCCGCCTATTGAAGATTTTAAGGTCCATACTAATCTATCTAAGAAAATAACAATCGTTATATTGAAATTGGGCAATCAAGCATTATCTAATTGAAAAGTGCTAATTGAAAAGAAAAGGCATTCAAAAATCCTATGATAAAGCCCTTAAAGACAAATTTTTTAAGTATCAACCTAATAGTGCCTCTAAAAGAAAATGGCATTCAAAAAAGTCCTATTTTGCACGATAAAGCCCGGTCCGGAGCGCAAAAAGACTTATCCAATTGGATTTCAATTTTTTAACCGGTGCTCCCTGATTTTCCAGTTTCCACATTTAAAGAAAAACTACTCATAAATTTAATTTGTAAACTTTCTCTAAATTTTTTAATTTTGAAATTTTTTAATATTTTTAATATTTTCTATTTTAATTTTTTTAAATATCTCTAATTCTGGAAAATGGACTCTGGACCGGGTGGATATGGGTTTGACCCGGACCCTAAAGGTCCTAGTTGGGTCTGGAATTCGGACTGGCCCCTGGGCCTAATCCGAGTATAACCAACTTACATTTCATCTGCTAAGCCCACAACTCCTGAACTTTAAGCCCATGACACCAAACCAATATCTAATCCTGAACCAGCCCATTCTCTATTAAGCCCATGGATTTTTCGTTTCCTCTCTGTTTAATTACTCTTTTTCTGTTTCTTTTGTTTTCCTTTCTATTGTCTATTTTCTATTTTTTCTCTCTTTCTTTTTCTTTTGTTTTGCTTTCTATTTTCCATATTTTCTTTATTTCTTTTTCTCTTCCCTGCACGTGGTCTTCTTCCTTGTGAAGCCGTCTCTTCTTCACGACGTCTTCCCCTTGCCAACATCCTTGCCCGAAGCACCAATAATCCGTGGAATCCTCATCGACGCTCAGGCCATTGCCGGGCTGCAATCCAGCGTCGGTCGTTCAGTCCAATTGACCCCAGTCACCACTGGCCAGCTGCTGGCCGGTGGTTTCTAGTATTGTAGGATCAGCTACAATTCATCCCCAAGTTCTTTTTTTTTTTTTTTTTTTAACTTTTCTCTTCCGACACTATCTAACACACGAATTTATAATTTGGATTGCTTTTTTCTTCGAGTTTTATGCATTATTGGAATGAAATTGAATTTATCAAATTCAAACAATGATTGATATTAACAAATGGTGGATTAATATTTTTAGTGTAATCATTCTAGGATCTTTAACTATTATTTATTTATTTGTGAATTTGAATCAAATTAAATTGATTAAAATAATTAAAAAATGGTAATTTATTTAAAAACATACATTTAATAAGCAACGTATTAGAATTTTTTTTTTTTTTTAGAACAATGTATCGACATATTGTGTCGTGTCGTATCCCGTGTTGCGTATCGCATGTCGATATTAATGTTGTTGCTACTTTGTTTGTATTATCAAATTGGATGGCTAGCATTATTCATGCCGATTTCTCAATTATTGGTAAAAAAAAAAGAAATTCTCATTCCCACCATTGGCATCGTCTAGGCTCATGCCTATAGACTCTTGTTACTTTGTTTTTGGAGAATACCATGGTACATTTTTGGGGAAAAGTGTCCAAAAGTCTTGAACCTTTTACATTTGTATCAATTAAGTCATAAACATTTTATTGATGTTAATTTAGTCATAAATATTTTCACTTTATACCAATTCAATTCTTTCTGACTAACTTTAGCTAGATTTTGTTGACTGGGTGCTAATTGGCTGACATGGCACAATTGATGCTGATGTGGACAATTTTCAATAATATTTTAATGTTTTATTCTCTTTTTTTTTCTTTTTCCTTTTCTTTTTCTTTTTCTTTTTTCCTTCTC
Organism: Eucalyptus virginea; assembly: GCA_014182375.1. Lineage (NCBI taxonomy): Eukaryota > Viridiplantae > Streptophyta > Magnoliopsida > Myrtales > Myrtaceae > Eucalyptus > Eucalyptus virginea. The sequence continues at coordinate 2,771,384 of CM024520.1, read as the reverse complement.
CTCCTCCTTCCTTCAATTGGTCACCGGACCTCAACCTTAACCACCTCTAGTGAGTCTCACGGCTAGGGGTGTCAGGAACCGAATCGAAAACCAAACCGAACTTAACCGAAAAATTCGGTTTTTTCGGTTCGGTTCGTATTCAGTTCAATTCTCATTAAAAACCAAAAAAAAAAAAAAAAATATCGGTTTGGTTTTTATCGATTAACCGAACCGAACCGAACCGAACCGAACCGAAAGCCCAATAAAATCAAACCATTAACCAAACACATTCGGCAGAGAGATTGTCTCTTTCCCTCTGCACAAGACTTCTCCAGTTTACTCTCTACCAAACATGGAGCTCAAAGCAAAGTCCCCAATGAAAACTCAAGTAAAAGAAAAATCACCAATCCTCTTCTAATTCCAATAATATACCTTAAGTCTTTATTTTCCTCTAAACTCGAGTCTCTTCAAGTTTCATCATGTTCCAAAAAATGTTTATTAATAATAATAATCAAAAAATGAGAAAAGAGGTTTCATTTTCTTGGTTTTCTTCAGTCGCAAGGGATGAACAGAGTAACAGTTTGGGTAGTCATAGTGGCCTTCATGGTGATTGCGGGCGGAGCCGAAGGCAGGATCGTGAAGACTTTCAACACCTTCGAGTACAGCGCCATGTGCTGCAGGGCTCACAGCGCCTCGGTGAGCCCTGCAGCTCATAGTGGCCTTCGTGGTGATTGCATGGGGAGCCGAAGGAGATGGGTTTCTTTGTTGGACAGACTGTCTTTTTTTTTTTTGATTGGTATCTTTTACATGCTATTTGGTGTCATTGAGAGGAACAAGACAGTCATATAAAAGAACAGCATCCAAAGAAAATGGCTTCTTTTCTTTCATTTTTTGGCTGCACGGAGAAAACAAAAAAAGTGATCTATTTGGGGTTGGTGCAATGCTTTTGGACAGCATGCGCAAGGCAGTAGGAATTAGCTATGATACATGTAATTATGTTTCTCGAAAGCAAAAGGAGGACTGTGTCCGTAGGTTTTCTTTGATAAGCTTTCATCAAATGCTTGAAGGACATAAAGGCTTGGCCGTTGTCCGATCCTTTGCCGCCATACGGCCATGGGAGGGAAGCACCGGGAGGGAGGTACATGAGCTTCATCTAGCCAAAAAATGAAAGAAAAGAACCGAAAAGAAAAACAGAAGAAACGAAAAGCTGAAAACCAAAAACCGAAAAACCGAACCGAACCAAAATTTCGGTTCGGTTCGTATTCGGTTCGGGTCTCATTTGGTTTGGTTCATAAGTTTTTTCTAACGGTTCAATTCGGTTCGATTTTTCAAAAAAACTAACCGAACCGTTGACACCCCTACCCATGGCCACTAGCGAGACTCAAGCCCTCGCTAGAGGCCACAAGGGCTGCTCACCCATGGTTGGAAAGGGCTAGCCTCGCTAGAGGTTGGGCGAGGCTTGAGCCTCACTAGATCCAGTGAGGGCAAGCCTCTCGTGAGGCCGCGATGGCCTTAAGCTAGCCTCATCGGATTTGGTGAGTTCGAGCCTCGCCACCCAGCACAAGCAGCCCTTGGGGCCTCTAGCGAGAGCTCGAGCCTCGCTAGTGGCTGTGAGGGTCGCTAGAGGCTAGGAAGGTCAAGAAGGTCTGATTAGAGAAAGGAAGAGGAGAAGGAAAAGAGAAAAAGAAAAAGAATAAAATATTAAAAAATATTAAAATATCATTAAAAGTTATTTACGTCAGCACCGGTTGTGTCATACTAATTGATCGGCAACTAGTTAGCAAAATCTAGCCATAATTAGTCAGAATAACTGAATTGGTACCAACTCAAAATGTTTATGACTAAATAAACTAAATTGACACTAATAACAGATTTAGGATTAAGTTGGCATAACTATCAAAGGTTTGAGACTTTTTTTGATACTTTTCCCTACATTTTTGTTCCTACATGACAACCTTCATGGGTAATTTGTTGCTTTAGAATTTTTTGGACAAATTTCTTTACTACATTCATATGTGAATTCTCTCTTTTGTTTTGTTGTTATCTCCTGTTGGTGCTCTCTCCCTTATTCTTCACCCTCTCCTTAAATCTCCTTAATGGGTAAAATATTCTTTGTTCTGTTCAAATGTTAAAGAGAGCAGTTCAAAACCTTTACCAATGCCGACTCAATGAATAGGGTCTTGTTTCGCATGATCACAAAGAATCGCTATACATTTGAGAACCTCAAGTATCAATTTGACTCTCTTTTTTCAATATTCGAGAGTCTTTAGTTTTCACTGCATATGAATTTGGATTGTTGAAGCCAACTTGCCCTGTTCCTTGTTGATGAGTAATCTTGAGTTCATTTGCTGACGATTCTGGTTGAACGAAACTTACTAGGTGTAATAATTGAACTTTCTGTTTGTGTGTGTGAAGCGGCAGCATTATTGAGTCAATTAATGGAGCTTTATATCTAAACATATCATTGTGATATTGGATATTGAATATTTTAACATTAGTTGCATATTGCATTCTAGGGAAGTACCCTAAGGGTGCTTAAATTTTTTTTACAAAAGGGTGGGAATATGTGGTGGCATAGAGAATGGCAAATCTACTTGATGCTTCTCTGAATGAATCTCTGCATTTCAGGCAATAATATTTGAGAAGTCCGCTGCAGGAAAAATTTCAGGTTAACAGGAGCAAAATTTCTCGTCTATATGCTAGCATTACGCTAGTAATGCAGCTCATTACAGAGTGCGATAGATGATCTTTCTGGGATTGTATGTCACCTTAATGATGCAACTGAATTAAGAACCTTTCTATGCATTGAGATGAGACGATAATGTGGTCTCGTCCCTTTTCATTTTATTTTCTCCATTTTAAGTCGGACGATATCGGTGTTTGGAAAATGAGTCGAGTTCTTTGTTTCCAAATTTTTTTGAGTCTCTTGATGCATTTACTTTTGTTGCTGAACATCCAATTCTAGATTTGATGAAGCTCGTGTAAATCAAACTCGCGAAAGACCATTTTCATTCTAGCCTTCACAACAAAACTAAAGAGAAGAGAGAATTCATATGTGAATTCTAAAGAGAGAACTCACATATGAATGTAGTAGAGAAATTTGTCCGAAAAGTTCTAAAGCAACAAATTATTACATGAAAATTGTCTTGTAGGAAAAAAAATGTACCATAGTATTCTCTAAAAACAAAGTAACAGAGTCTGTAGGGCAATCCAGATGCAAACAGGAGCCTAGACGATGCCATTGGTGGGAATGAGAATTTCTTTTTGACCAATAATTGAGAAATTGGCATGAAAAATGCTAGCCATCCAATTTGATAATACAAGCACCTGAATCAAATAGATAGAATATCTTCTACTCATAGGCGACATGCTCAGTATCTTGGAAGGTTCCAATTCTCCATTTGACAAAGGGTGGGCTAGAAGCGCATTATTCTGCAAGAAAAATCAGAAAAGAGTATAGAAACCACATTTATACCTTTCTCTGGAAAATTTATACAGCAAAATGCACTGACAAACCACCGAGCTTTTCCTGCATGGATGTGTGCTTAGATTTGGGCTAGAATGCTGGTGATTTTCCCATAACAGGCCAAACAATTTCTTACCTTCAGATTGAAAAATAACTGCCTCAACTTCTTATTATATTTCCAAAAATTTGATGAAAGGGTTTGATGTGAAGCCTTCTCAAGGGCAGTTACTGCTGGCACCTTGACCAAATGAATGGATGCTCACCCACTTCCCAAGTGAAAATAAATGTATTAAAAAAAAAAAATGATCATCCATGCATTCACTTTCTGTTCTCAACATTTAGTTCCATTTTCATCATTAGTTCCTTCAGAAGTGCACACATACTGTACAACCTGAAGAAGCCTCTCTAACCATTTATCACAAGCGCTTTCTCCGGTTAGTTCGTTAAACCTGACTAAAATGGCATAGTATTTAGAGGCATTACCTGTAGAACTTCCTGGTGCTTCAGCTTTACAGTGTTGATCTGAGTTGGCTGTTAAATCTTCCTTTCTAGAGACATCCAAATGTGGCACATTCCTTCTTTGGAAGCTCCTTTTTCTCTCCAACTGATCTTCTTGGTTAGCATGAGCATTCTTTGTACCGATATCTGGGAGATCTCCCAAGCATTTTGAAGTTTTTTGAAGGAAAAGATCTATCTCACGTTGTTTGTTGTCTTCAAAATCATCATCGGTCAACTCGAATAACTTCTTTTCATAAGTGTCATAAACCTTTTGCACTATGAAACCAGGATTTTGTTTTCGATTAGGGAATTGCTTGTGAATTGGAACATAGTGTACCACACACTTGTGCATCACAGAGTCTGCAGAAAACTCATCTCGATGGAAACTATAAAAGAGCTCTCTATTGTCATGGGACTGCCAACTCCCACCTCCCTTTTTCTCTGTATCTTCAGGTCTATAGAACCATTGTCCTATAACCATCATGCTTCCACTATTGGTTTGTGCAATATCCTATATAACCATATGATGAGTACTTAATTAAATACTGCTTGACAAAACATAACAGGACTAAGGGTACAAACTCTTTTACAACAGTTCAAAAAAAAAAAAAAAAATCAGCCACCATAATGCAGAAATATTTGCCCAGTAAGAAGACTAATGCTCAGGTAACAAAAGTCTCTTTAGAGGGAGTTGACTAAAAAACAAAGGATATATATACACACACCATTATCATCATCATCTAATTTTTGATTCGTTATGATTGAACAAAAATGGAGTTACCTTGATAATAGCCACATATGGTTTTTGGGTTATGTCATCGGGGACCACAAGCACAGTATCCTCCTGAATGATAGCCATAATATGAAAAGATCAACAGTTAATCAAAAGTTTGAAGAAGGAGGAAAATAAAGACTTCTAAATTTGCTTAAAGGGGAGAGATGAATATTATTCCAAAGAGGATCATAACATGAAGTTGTCTATGCATTTATCTTGGATTAGTCCTATGGAAAAGGAGATGGAGTCAATTGCCAATTCAATGAGAAAATTTATTGGGGGAAGCCATGCATACATTTTTCCACATTACAACGCCAAACAAGATTGAACAAACAGGCAAATGAATGCCAACAAGTGTTCTAGAGTGAAAAAAAAAAAAAAAAAAAAAAAGGCATGAATAATATTTTACTAAATTAACGGAATCAAGACATATAATTTTCATTGGATTGTGGAGCCTAAATTATCATATAGACCAAAGGAACACAATATGTCGATAAGGGAAAGTTAATTGCCCATTCAATGGGAAGATTTTCTTGGGTGAGGCCATGCATACGTTTGTCCACATTATAACATCAAACAAGATAGAACAAACGCCAACAAGTGTTCTAGAGAGAGAGAGGGAAAAAAAAGCACGAGAATATTATTTTACTAAAGCATAATGATTAAACTAATGGTGCTCGCATTTGACAGAGAATGACGGTTAAGTCTTGGCCACAAAAGCATTTCGTGGAAACCGGATGACTTGTTCATCCGGTTTCCATTGAAGTTACGTTATTCAAAATAACATAAGAAAGATTATTTACTCAAGATTACGCATAATTAAACAAAAAATTACTAAATTATGGCCAATCCTCCTGCAAGTTAAAGAAATATTATCCTGATTAATAATTATTGTATTAGAATTCCCAAGGTTAATCTCATCTATATAGTATTAACCTCCTGCAAGTTAAAGAAATATTTTCCTACTTAATACTTATTTGTCCACATTATAACATCAAACAAGATAGAACAAACTCCAACAAGTGTTCTAGAGAGAGAGAGGGAAAAAAAAAAGCACGAGAATATTATTTTACTAAAGCATAATGATTAAACTAATGGTGCTCGCATTTTACAGAGAATGACGGTTAAGTCTTGGCCACAAAAGCATTTCGTGGGAAACCGGATGACTTGTTCATCCGGTTTCCATTGAAGTTACGTTATTCAAAATAACATAAGAAAGATTATTTACTCAAGATTACGCATTATTAAACAAAAAATTACTAAATTATGGCCAATCCTCCTGCAAGTTAAAGAAATATTATCCTGATTAATAATTATCGTATTAGAATTCCCAAGGTTAATCTCATCTATATAGTATTAACCTCCTGCAAGTTAAAGACATATTTTCCTACTTAATACTTATTTGTCCACATTATAACATCAAACAAGATAGAACAAACGCCAACAAGTGTTCTAGAGAAAGAGGGAAAAAAAGAAGAAGCACGAGAATATTATTTTACTAAAGCATAATGATTAAACTAATGGTGCTCGCATTTTACAGAGAATGACGGTTAAGTCTTGGCCACAAAAGCATTTCGTGGGAAATCGGATGACTTGTTCATCCGGTTTCCATTGAAGTTACGTTATTCAAAATAACATAAGAAAGATTATTTACTCAAGATTACGCATTATTAAACAAAAAATTACTAAATTATGGCCAATCCTCCTGCAAGTTAAAGAAATATTATCCTGATTAATAATTATCGTATTAGAATTCCCAAGGTTAATCTCATCTATATAGTATTAACCTCCTGCAAGTTAAAGACATATTTTCCTACTTAATACTTATTTGTCCACATTATAACATCAAACAAGATAGAACAAACGCCAACAAGTGTTCTAGAGAAAGAGGGAAAAAAAAAAAGAAGCACGAGAATATTATTTTACTAAAGCATAATGATTAAACTAATGGTGCTCGCATTTTACAGAGAATGACGGTTAAGTCTTGGCCACAAAAGCATTTCGTGGGAGACATCAAGAAAACCGTAGTGAAGCTGTCTTTTCCACTAAAACAAAGAAAAAAAAGAAGGTAAAATTTGATATCTTGAAAAGCGAATTCTCACTACACCAATGCAAAATTCGTGAACAACTTGAATGAAAAACAAAAAGAACGAATGAATGACCCCATCCAATGTAGAATCACCAAAGAAAAACTAATAAAAGGTAAAATACTCACGAGATCATATTGCTTTCCATCATATTCGAATGCCTTGTAATGTTTCCTCCGCTCACTCCTCTTGAAGGAAATCCTAATGGGCTTGCCAATCGGCTTCGCCTCGTCAACGGACTCCTCCTCTAAGTCCTCTTCCTCTTCCTTCCTCTTCGCATTCTTCGCATTCTTCGCCCTCTTCTCCTCTCGCCCACCCTCCAAAACAAGTTCACCTCCATCTTTATCCTCATCTCTTCCATCATGCGACGTGAGAGGATCATCGTGCCTTGGGTGCCGACTCTGAGTCGTCGTGGTCGAGAACAGACGCCCCGCCATGCATTCCCTTTGTAGCCGCAAATATGTCGGGCGATCCAGGGTGGCTATCGTGATCACGGTGTCAATGAATTAGTGCTTGATGCGCAAGAAACTATCGAGAAACTTCAACGATCTTTCTGGTTTTCGGAACGGATTGTATCATGCGACAAGACCTAACCGCCTAGAAACTCAATCGTGAAACTGGTGGAACGTCAGCGAGAAATAGAAGAAGACTGACCTGAGAGAAATCCTCACTTCAGCGATGGTGGAACAGAGTCGTCTTGGTGACACTGATGTGGTCCCTCTCTATCTGAGGTTTGTATGCGATACAAACGGGTTTGAGTGAAAAACCAGGTTTGTTTTGGTTTTACGTGCAGATATTTCCCTTTTTTTTTCTCGCTCCAAATTTAAAAGGATACCCACTCCGTTCGTTTCGCGGAAAATGACTTCTGGAAAAACATTTTTCAGATTTTTCGGCGTTCGTTTCACGGAAAATGAACTAGTCAAAGAAAATATTTTCTATCATTGGAAAAAACAACCTTTAAAAGTGAGGAAAACGTTTTCCACTTCTCAAAAGTGGAAAATGTTTTCCATAACTTCTTCCATCTTACTTCTTTTTACCAATATATTTTCGTTTTATTTTTATGCTTTCTTTTTTTTTTTCTTTTTGTAAATCAAGTTTTTAATTTTTTTTTCTTTTCTTTTTGTCTTTTCTTTCTTTCCTTTTCATCTTCTTCTTTGGCGGCGGCTAGCGATCGGCAACCGGCCACGGCGGCATCCAGCGACCGGCCGCAAGCTAGCTTGAGCCTCACCCCAGGCCGGCGAGGCTCCGCTTAGCCCGATCTAGAGAAGCCGAGATCGAGCCTCGCTAGATTGGGCGAGGCGGAGCTCTCGCGACCTAGGGCGAAGCTCATGGCTCACCAGATTTGGCAAGCTGGGCGGGGCTCGAGCCTCGCCCGAGCTCGCCAGAGGTTCGTCGGGCTTTAGAGAGCCGTGAGCTCATCGGATCTGGCGGCGGAGCTTGGGCAAGCGATCCAAGTGAGCTCGAGCTCTGCCACTAGATCCGGCGAGCTCACGGCTCACCAGAGCCCGGCAAAGCTCGTGGTGAGCTTGGGCGAGATTGGCCGAGCCTCGAGCTCACCGATCCGCCACCGGGTCTTGGTCGGCCGCCGGCAATCGTTAGGCGGGGAAGGTGGCGACGGCGGCGGAAGGAGGAGGAAGGTGGCAACGGCGGCGGAAGGAGGAGGAAGGAGGCAGCGGCGGAGGAAGGAGGAAGTAAAAGAAAAATAAAAAAAAAATAAAAAAAAAATAAAAATTTTGATTTTTAAAAATATAAATAATTAAAAATTCAATTTTTAAAAAATATATAAAAAATAAAACTATTTTTTTGGTCAATTAAAAATATTAAAATTCAATTTTTGATAATTTTTCCTAAATAATTAAATTAGCTAACGAACGGTGGAAAATATTTTCCACTTAAAGTTTAGGTTTCGGCTGAAGACCGGAAAATAGAGTCATTTTCCTGGAAAATAACTTCCAGAAAAATGTTTTTTGGAAACATGAAATTTTCCACTAAACGAACGGACCCTAAGAATCAAACAATTCTTTGCCAATCTATTGCCAATATTTATATCTTGTAAAAGCTTTAGATGTTTCAAATTATTAAAAAAGTCAAAAGATGCCTAAGTTGCAAAATTTAAAAAAACGTAAAAAGTATAAGGCATTGGCAGAAAATTGAAAGCGATTTATACAAAGAAATAACTTTTATTGATTACAAACATGTTTTTGTTTTGACCTATCTAATAATTTCTACCAAAGTATAAAGAAGTAGGCATTGGCAACAAATAGCTGTTCTCATAGAGATCACTGTCTCTAGATTGGACTAAACCAAGATAGTTTTAGGAAAATAAAAAAATTTTGATCCATTAATTTATTGATTTGGCTTTAATTGTTTTATGAAGTAATTATCAATAATTTGATAAAAAAAACTATTTGCTTTAACATCAATTTATGTATTGGCCAAAAAGCATTAATTTATGTTTTATATGGAATTGGATATCTTGGATGTGGAAAGAAATTAAATTAAAAAATTAAAAAAAAAAAAAAAGAAATCAAAGAAACTAAAGAAAAGGATTATTCGCACAAATTGGAGGGAGGAGAGAGAGAGAGAGATAAACAACAAGATGATATCATTAGAGATAACGACAGTTTTAATATCCTAATGTAATGTAGTCTTAAAAGTTATCATACTCTATTCATTATATCACAATGTGTGACGGATACATGAGAAATCAAATTTAAAGATTCTATTAATTTTGCAATTCAAATTAAAAATGTCAATATTGCTAAATTTGAGTTATTGATAACTTATCGCTATCTCTCAAAGAGATTAAGTATAACCAATTTATATTGAAATCTAATCTTATCAATAGAGCTTTGTAACTTAATTTGCCAAAAAGAAAAAAACAAAAAGGTATTTTATGGTATACTTTGTTTGGTCTTAAATATTTCGTTGTCATTCATTTTAATCTAAATGACCTAAAGAAACTCCCATCACATACTTTTCCTCAATGCGTTTTTGCCCCCCAATATGTTTATCTATTCCTGCCAACAAACCCCTCTTGAACCACTAAGTCGAATTTGATGGCCCTATTTCATTGGTATTTATAGTATAATCATCACATACTTCAATTTAACTCACATTTTACGTGGATTTTTGATAAATCTATAATAAAATAGGAAGTACAAATACATTTAAGTACAAATGTCGATAACAATATAGAACATGACCAAAGCATGCATGGTTATCGTTTGGCTTTGCATAGCTACAAAGAATATATCCAGCTCAAGGAAGGCCCATAAAAATAAACTATATCATTTCTCAAATTCACAATTGTTAGAATAGATAAATAATATCGTTTCTTAAATTTATAGCAGTTTCAATATTTGAACTCAAGCTTCAATCAGATTTAGTTTCTAATCGAGTTCGGTCGACGTTCCTCTTAGACAATCGAATTGAACTGAATTGAATAATTAAAGTATGATCATCGTGAATCCAATGGGAATAAGCCATTGTGCTATAATGTCCTCAATCATTTTAAGTCAAGAAGTGGTCAACTTACTCCTTTTGGTCTTTGGGGGCCTAATGCTTCGTGAATCATGACTAAGAATGGACAATTCTGGTTTATAAATACACCTTAAAGAGTCTAACAAGTAAAGTGCGGAGTGATCGAATCTACTCTAAATTTAATATTTAGGAACAATTTCAGTTTTTTTGTACATAGCAATAGTGATAATATTAAATGATTTTATACAAATTAACCATGTAATATATAAGACTAGTAATCAATTTTTGTTATGTTACATCTGGGGGCCATCTTTTGTTTTTCTTTTTAGCCCATATTTGTCTTTCTCTTTAGCCCACCTCTTCCATTGTTTTCGAAGCCCACATCAAAAATTAAAAAGGAAAAAGAGCCCAGCCCAGCCTCCTTCTAACCTTTTTTTTTTTTTGGTTGGTTCCTCCTTCTAACCTTGCTTCGAAGGAAAATAACAGGGCGTGAGATCAGCAAAACCCTAGGTGTTCTAGAAGGTGAGCTGGCGCATGAGAGACAAAGAATAACAGGCAAGATTCGCGCGAGCGACGTTGGCTCACACGAGGAGGAGAGGATGGCGTCAGCCATTGAAGACAGAAAAGGAGCTTGGACTGAAGTAAAAAACCAGCAAGATTCTCAGGGCTGGAGGAGGGGCTGAAGAAAACCGGGAAATTTTCCATCGATAGTTACGGTCGCTAGAGTAAGCGGCCGGACTTGGTGGCCGTCAGTCGGAGTAGGTGATGGTGGTGTTGTGTATTGCCGGCGATGAAGCGTACAAAGGTTGATTCGTCGCCGATAATTCAAGCTTGGTTAAGTTGCAGAATGTGAACAAATTTGGGGATTGAAGAAGGTGCAAGGTTGAAAAAGAAGGTGCAGGCCCTGCAGGGGAAAAGGACCAAATAGACAAAAAGGGCGAGAATATAAGAAATTAAGAAAATCATTAAAAAAAATCGAAAATTTTCGTTTTTTAATCCTACCGGATCAGATGCGAGTATACGGGTCAGGCCAACAGGTCGGACAGGTAAACCGGTCCAAACCCGTTCCCAAATATAATAATAATAATAATAATAATAATAATAATTAAAAAATTCGAAAATTTTGATTTTTTTTTTTTTTTAAAAAGCAATGTACGTTAATTGGGCTAATTTTATGAGGAGGACACGTAAACTATCATTGACCACCTTCAATTATGTGCTGATGAAATGATGTTTATCAAAGCTATTTATTATCCTTATGTCAACAAGAGCAATATTTAACAAAGTTCCTTATTCGACAGCTAAGCTCCTGCTATAATCTCAATTTCATTCAACTCAATTTTTCTCAATAATGTTCTAATCACCTTCTTATCTTCTATGTGACTATCTCCATTTCTTGTGCATGCACTTCCCAGATTTCAAGTAGATAAAATTACATTGCATAGGATTATAGAATTACGGAGGAGGGTTATGATTCTCCATTTCTTGTATGTACTCATTTTATGCAGAAGCCTTACACAACAAATACAGCCTTTAGTCATGTGATTGATTGTCCTCTTTCTATTTGCCTTATAAGGCAGTAACTTTTTGGGTGAAATTTTTTCCATGTCTGGCAAAGCAACAAAACCGGCTTCATTCTTTTATTCTGGTCTCCTCCAGCTTCTGTTTGATGGCATACTTCTGAATTTTGAGAATCTGACTATTATACTGTCTTGCCGCCCTGCAATGATGGCTTCTTATTTATGTGGACATACCGATTATTGAGCATTTGTTGCAAAATCACTTGGGTTTAAATATAATTATTATTATTTTTTTTATGTAAATTTGTATATTTCGGGAATCTTGTAGGCTTGTGTTGGCAAGCAGAGTTGTTCCATCGATGTCTTCAAAAATAACTTTGGGTTGAGGACTTGCGGTTCCATTACCAAGATGTTGGGCGTAGAGCTTGCTTGCTAGCACTTTCGTTTTTAGTCTTTTTATTAGGAATAAAAAAATGCTATCATTAGTTCAATCAATGATGTTAACTTCTCTGTTTTATGCCTTCTTGATAAAGTAGTTTAGGGTGCGTTTGTTTGCGTTTCTGTTTAAAAATTGTTCCAGGAAACAAAATAGAAAAAAGTGTTTTACTTCTGGAACAATTTCTGAACAAAAAACGTTTGGTAATCGTATAAAATTTCTGTTTTACGGAATAGAAAAAGAACAGAAACACGTTTGATAACTGTAAAAAATTTCTGTTTCTGGAATAGAAAAAGAACAAAAACACGTTTGGTAATGTACAAAATTTCTGTTCCAATTTTTTTTCAATTGTTTTTTTTTAAATAAAATGTGAACTTGATATTGAATTATCATTCTCATGAAATGCTCATCAATTTAATTTTGTTCATATTAAGTGAAAACAAAGATTCTAAACTTGATCATATTTGCTTAGTCGGAAGAAATTTTTTTTAAGTTTGTACCAAAATTTTCCCATTTGTTTTTTTTTTTTTTAAATAAAGCGTAAACTTGACTTTGAATTCTCATTATCATAATGACAAGCGAGCGGTCTGAGTTAGGTTTAAAATTATAATAATAGATCGACCAATTTGTGCTCGCACTAAACAGCCATATAGAGACCGTACAGAATTTCACACAAAATATTATATTCTCTTTCGAGGCAACAAGAAATTCTGATCACAGATGTAAGTGTATAATGCAAGAAAGAGTATCCGTCTTTGTCCTCGCTTTGCTCACAGCACCACCGTGCACAAACCAAAATGTGCCGAAAGACGAAAGTATAAGACTCATCAAGGTCTCAAAGTCTCTGCAGCATATAAAATGTATCCAACTTAGTAAACGCCGTACTAGTCTACTGTTTCTAGCGACTCCATAGCGGATCTTGTCCAAATTTCGTTGCCATTCGTCAATCTCTCGCTTGGGTGCGACTCCTTTTCGGTTCATCTTCTCTCTTTAGCTGCTCCCTTAATTCCAAGATCTTTCTCTCAATACATTGAATCTGCGAGAAAACCAAGATTTGGCTGAAGTGGAAAATTTTGGAAGGGCAAATTTCAATTCGAGAACGAGAGAAACGAAAGGGAGTGTAACCTTTCTATAAGGCCACCGCCCCACTCCGCCTTTTCGGCAAATTTTCTTGACAACGGTAGGACACAAATGCAATCTTTCGAAGCCTTTTCGATCGGAAGATGGAAGTAACCTCCGACATCCGCCGGGTCATCTTTCCCGCTCTCTCCTCTGCACTAATCTCAGCACATAAATACAGCCGTTTCAGAATAATGGAAGAAAAAATGAGTGCAATACAAGTGACATCCGTTGAACCATCATTATTCTAAAGGCCAAGTCCTAGAGGATAAAGACCGACGGAGTAATCTATATTTCAACGAATCCACACGAAACTGTTTGCGATGATAATTTGGTGAAAAACGAACTCCGGATATCGCTTCCATTTATAACATCATAAGAGATAAGAAAATATGACTGTTTATCGTAGCATAAAAGGCTGTACAGGACACACATACACAATTAATAATTCTAGAAAAGCAAGAACTCCGTGCCGCAAGCCCAGCTTTTAAGAGACTTCGCCTGTTGTTTCTTAGGTTTTGGCTCGTTGTCCTGTTGCCCGGGATTCTCTCGCTTCAAGCAACGAAAATACAAAACAATAAACAAAAAGCATTCTACCGCTTCCAGCTATTCAAAAGATCGACGGGCTCTTGAATCGATTCTCTATGTGAGGCTTATAATGTTGTGACATGGAGAAATGAGAATGGCTATGCATCACCTGAAACAATCGGAGGCAGAGGTAGTTGAAAATAATCGGCATTTACATTGCCATTGAAATCTATTCCGACGCACACAAACTTCATAGAACATGGCGAGCGGGTCCTGGTACATGATGTAGCCAGCCAGCCTCCTTCCCTCACGGTATTGCTGCAGAAAATCCTTCACATTCTGTATGCTTTTCTTGCAAAAACTGAAATGGAAGCAAGAAAGACAGGACTATATTGCTGCACGATACATATTTAGAACCCCAATTTCCCAAAAAAGGAATGTCATCTAATTTTTTAAAGGAAAAGATCGATTGAAGTTCTTACTCAAACATTTGATACCGATCCTCACCGTTGGATGGTACCGCACCGGATTGTGCTGAGTGTCCAGAATCGCATGGTGACCATACCGACTCTTCCATGGAGTTCGAGTTTTGTGGTATGATTGGTTTCACCGATAATTTTTAAAGAACTTATGTTAGAAAGTGTCACAACAATTGTAATTAGCAAATAACACAACATTATAACAAAACACACCGGAAGTGTCATTACGAAAGTATTAGCAAATAGCAAACATCATCGGTGCGTGATCAATCTTCGAACTTGTCGATAGTGTTCGACAAAGTGCCTCGAACTCATCACGCAAACTAGTTCATCAAGAAAAGTTTCTACCCTATTGTAAGGACAATCAAACGCACCGTGAGTATGAATGATCTCGCCGCTCCGCTCGCTGAGCCCGAGCAGCGCCGACGCCGCGCTCGCTCGCTCGAGCCTCGAGCAGCAGCCGAGCGAGCCGCTCATCCGGGCGAGCGTAAGCCTGCTGGGTACTGGATCTCGAGCGAGCAGACGAGCTGCTGCCGCAGATCTGGGCGAGCAACGCTCGCCCAGATCTGCGAGACTTAGTTTCTACATTAGGTTGTCATAGGGTCAAATCATGCGACAGAGTAAATACATGCGACGGGAGGAATAAAACTCTATTATGTTATTTTCTTTTGGTACATTCGCAAAGGACATTGATGGCCAAATTGTGAAGATGTCCTGACAAAATTTCCTCACATGATTTTTCTTCTGTGGAGGAAGAAATTTGCAAAATCATCAAGAAAATGTTTTGGAATGCTTTAGGGAGATGCAATTGCATGTCAAAAACTCTTTAAAGGCCTCTAGGCTAAGGTAGGTCCAAAGGTAATTTGAAATGCTACATTTTAGACTTGCATACCATCAACACATAGCTGGCGATAATACCATTATGTTCCTTCTCTCTCTCTCTCTCTCTCTCTCTCTCTCTCAAGAGCCTCTCTTCAAGCCTACTTTTTCTAAGTCGACCGGATTTTCTGCTTTTTTGATTAAAAAAAAATTGCAATTGATCGCTCTCTCTAAAAAAAAAATAAAAATAAAATTGCAATTGAGATTTAAAGATTTTAATCAATTCGATTATATCCTAAATTTTATGTTGAAAAGGTACATTTTAAGGACATAGTGTAGCAGCAAATTTTAATTGACATTTGGACAATTTGAGGTAAATATTTTAAGCAACATTCTGACAATTTAAGTGACACTTAGAATAATTTTATTTTTGGGCAGTTCTTATGTGGCTTTTAGATGAACTATATGCTCCTATTTTGCACTTTTATTTCGCACCATCTCCTTTTAATTTTCTACTGGATTTAAATAGTTTGAAGATTAGAGAGCACTAATATTGATGATATTATTTGAGACTTTTATTGGAAGAAAATATTAAACTCCTTTTCTTTTAATCTTAGCCGATGCTAATTCGATACTCATGCGTTGTAAAATATGTGAAGTAGAATTCTTTGGATTTTTATAAAAGGAAAAAAGAAACAACTTTGCTGACAATTCCATAATTTTATTTGGTCAGAAAAGGTCAAACTCTTTAGATATGTTTCGGGGGGAAGATGACCCATACCACCAAAACACATAACTCCATTAGAAACGTAGGACAATTTTGTATAATTTACTAGCGGTTCTCTCTTACCTTTGAGTCCATTTATTAAAGTTTTATCTATCAGAAAGAGCATTAAAGAGTAGTATTGCTAGTAAAATTAAAATGTATTGCCTACTCTGCAGATTTCTCCAATTCCTTACCACCATGGCTTGACACAATCGACAATGTCATATCACATCCTTTAGAATAACATAGAACACTAGAAAAGTCTTGTAGGTCTACAAAAGCAAGCGAACTAGTTTAGTTAAAGGATCACTATTAGACAAGAGCATAACCACATTGGTAATCTCACAGGTTTTGTAATGCGATGCTCACAATATTCCGACAAAGGATGTTTGCTACCAAATGAATATAGTTTTAAGATGTAATTTGCCCTAGTGAGCATATTGAGGTCCAAGCTTGTGAACGACAATCAAATCTCTCATGACAAGAAGTAATTGCTCTACTACATTGGTAACCATCTATTACTCGTGCAATCTTATCATGTGTGATGTCAAGTACTGAATTTACAAGATATAAAAGGAGGATAGTGCCATTCGTACTCTCTCCTTGAAATAGACAAACTTAAGGTTAATAAAATAAAGAGATGTAGCCCATGTAAATTGTTGCGAAAAGTGAGCAATCGAAAGATAAAATAAACAAAACAAGAAATCAAATTTATGTGATTCAGTTATAATGACCTACGTCCACAGGGAGAGTAGCAATGAATTTCACTATAAATCAAGCATATAACGGAGATTAAACACTTGAGTTACTCAAACATTTTAAGTATTTTCCAAAGCCCAATTATATCAAATAACGCATGGAGCGTTTAGCCTCACAATTAATCAAAAATAATATGTTAATCTCACGAAGGAATTAACAAATTTTGAACTCACAATATATAATCAGCTTGAACACTAAATCGTCTTGGTGTAATTGCATGAACGAAAACCCACCAAGCATTCGCTAGAAAAACCGTGCTTCAATGCTCATATCAACAACTGTGTTCTTTCTTGCGGCTAAAAACAACCCATATATATGTTCTAGTTCAAACAAGATGAAGATAACCCTTTCTTAAGCAAACTTCAACACGGAAAGGAAAGTTTGAAGAATGTGTGGTCAACTTTCCTTTTTTATCTATTTTCCTTTCTCTGACAATGTTGGCCACCACGCTGGACTTTCTAGTTTGAGAACAAACACCAACGCGTAAACGGAAATTGTTGGTTGTGCTTCAACAACCTTGTATCCAAAACCAAGAAGTCCACTTGCCTGTGCATTGGAATTGAGGAAAAGTTCATTATCTTCTAGATAGAATGTTCCAATAGCTCGGAGATCAACTAGATTTTCAAAGTCTCGACTTGCGAAGAGAAACAATAGCAAGTAGACCATCGTACAAGAATTGTGACAAACCTTCTATTCAATACACATCTTCAAGTCTATACCGACCAGAAAAAGCCACCAAAGAAAGGAAATTAAAAGACTTACAAAGCTCTGTAAGGTTTGACACCAGAGACTTCATATTTTGAAAAGCCCTTAAGAGGTGAAAAGTTATTTATTGAGGGGATTCCAAGTATAGCTTTCCCAGATGAAGGTGCATTATGAAGCGGAGCAGTAGAATTAACGAAGATCCTGAATTGATTGCTCTCCGAGTAAAGAAAGAGGTCTTTGCATATGAGCTTGTTGCTAGAAACAAGTGAGACAATGAATAGTTTAGTGAAAAAAACTGTCAGATCTGTTCGCTTTCCAGGGGAGATCATGAATGTAGTTCTCTCCTTTGCAACAAAATGATGGCCATCTTGGTCTATATACTATCAAATCTCGATTATTCTAGCTGAAACTTATGAGATAATGACCATCTTCAGTGCATTTTTAAATTAATGATTTGGACATTCAACATCATATATAGTGGGGCTTGGAACCAAATTCTCATAAAATAATGTAGCACAGTGAATTTGCAAGGTGCATATTTGATCGTACTCATCTTTATGCAACCAGATGCATTTCATGTCAATGGTCCAATCATGACTGTCAAACATTCACCTTACCAATACAATTTGTAAAATTTGCCATGTCGAGAAGTGATTTTTGTGGCGACTGTCAAACATATTTAGTACATCACACTAAATATCTAATATAAATAGTTTATTTGTCTACTGCTTGTTCTAGAGACTAGAACACATCCATGATATGCTACATGGACAACCAAAAAGACCATGCATGCTTCAAGCACCCTGTTGATCATAAATTATAAAACTACTATGTAGTGGAAGGAGGACTTCTTGTTAGAGGAATTTCAGACACTAATGTAAATTTTTATTATCTCACTTTCTTTCTCCCTGTTATCCCATTATCATGTAGAATCGCTCACATCCACTACACAAAAGTCATTTGATTTCTTATTTTCTTCCGTTCACAGCGCATGTACATGAACTTCCATTACCATGACATCCAACTACGACAAGTTTGTTAATTGACTACCTGAAGCATTACTAGCAAAATTTGAGGAAGAATCAAGATATAATGTTGGATAAAGTGCACAAGAAGGCATTTTATGCTAAATGAGTATTAATCGTGCCAACTGACTGCAAGGTGAATGAGCTAGAAGTCACACAATTTTGATTAGTCAAAAGTCTATGCAAAAGACCATCACGGTATAGTCTAATATGATAGTTTCGAATGTATCCTTCTCACTTCCATTAAACTGATAGTGCTCAAATGTTTCCAAATTTCGAAGTTGTAAATGAAGCAATTTCTCCATCATTTCTTCCTTTAATAAGATAAAACTTTGCATACATTCCTGATGGCACATTATTTGAAGAAGCAGCCACTGAAGTCAATTTAGCAAGAGCTCAGTAGTTTCGCATAATACTAAATAAATAGAATTTGAAATTCAAAAATCACTTCAAAGCACAAAAAGAAATGCCAAAACCGGAAGGTCCCCGACAAAGACGAACAACTATAAGTAAAACAAAGATCAAATTGCTATACAAAGCACTGAGGAAACACGTTAATGAATGAATTCAAAGGTAAGATAGAACTACTAGTAAATTGTACAACATTGTCCGATGTTTCAAATGAAGTTCTCTATTTTGTCTCATTCCTCATCCTTTTTTAGCGCATTTTCTTCTTTCTTCTATTCTTTGCCCTCATCCACTTCCAATTCTTCTTCCTCCTTTTCTTCTTCCCCAATCTTTCTACAGGAGTGTTTTTCAAATCTTCTCTAATCTCTAAGTCATCCTCAAATGTGCAACTTTCCTCAAAGGTATCAAGCCTTTCGAGCACAGGTTGACAGTCATCACATAGCCAAATAACATCTTTGTTGAGAGCTTTAGGCATGGTTCTAAGGCAATACCTAAAAAGCAAGGGAAAAAGACAATCTTATTTCAAATAGTGAGCATCTTTTACATGAATTGAGCTTGCATATGGGTGTGTACATGTATCGCATAGTTCTATGTGAGCATGGTTGCCTAAGACTAAGTGATGTAATTATAAAGGAGGATGTGAGGGCAAACTTATAGGTGAATAGCATATATTTGATGGAAGTGACAATAGCTCAAAGCCTCATAGAGGCCGCGGTCCCCACACATTGTGGGCAAATAGTGGCTTGCAAAAAATCTAAAAATATTTCCTGAAAGTTATTTTTCATGAAATGAACAAGACTAATGTGAGAGGAAGTTACGTTCAATATGGGTTTAGTATTAATGGGACTAGATTTGGTTTTAGTAAGTATAGGTTTTGATTAGTTTCTAAGGGGAAAATTGGGTTCAATTCTATGATTTGATCCTAGTTTGAATTTTGATTGAAACATCCCATTTCAAATGGCCCATATTCGGAGCGGGCCCAAGGGCCCAGCTCAAGTCCTCATTTTCGCAATAAAAACGTAGAAGATAGCTTTGAAATAGGTCTTGATTATGTGGTTAAATTATTAGCATTATTTTTAGTTTAATTTCATTTAGTTAGTATATATTATTTAGACATTTTAGCATGTGCCCTTGACATAGCTTAGTTTTTGGTGCATTGATCTTCGAGCCAAGAAATTGTATTCAATTTGAATATAGCCTTAAGGACTTAATAACATGTCCATATATATTTTTGTTCGGTACTTTATTGAATTTACTTCTGTATGCTTTATTTTTTTTATTATACTTGTTGTAGTTACTTACTTTTTCTTGATTGTGCATTTATGCATGGACATGGTTTAGTGGTATGGGTTCATAAGTTTACTTTATATGCATATGATCTACCTTAGATTTTGGTACGTTGATTTCTTAGGCAAGAAATGGGACTCAATTCATCATATGCTACGATGATGAAGACATCAGTTCCACTTGTATTTATTTTTTCTTTGTTGGTAAGTAGCTGTGTGAGAAGTGTTTGGCAAAAGACATGTGCCAAGGTCAACAACGATTTGCTGAATGGAACTACTTTAAGGGTTCATTGCATATCCAAGAATGACAATCTTGGAATTAATGATATAATACACAAGTGGGGATTCTCATTTGTACCCAATTTCAATGAAGGTATGTTGTTATTTTGTAGCTTTTCATGACCTAATTGATTTGAGTAGTTGGATATATATGTGCAAGGCAGGGAACAGAGTGTATGCAAGAGTGTATTTGGAAGATTTTGCCCAAAGGTCCTTGTAGGCTCAATGAAGTGACGGGGCAGTAAAATGTTTGTTTTTTTTTTTTTTTTTTTTGGAATCCATTAAAGCTAGTTAAAAAGAAATTGTAAATGTTGGACAATTTATCAAAACATAGACCCTATTAAGAACTAGACAATTAGGAAGTAAACATAATCACATTAAGATAACAAAGCCAAAAAAAAAAGTGAGAAACTCCAATCACATATGCACGCATGTGGAAGGGAAAGTTAAAAAAATGAAGACAAAAAAACATGATGACAAAAAAAAAAAAAAAAAACCAAGAGTTTTGTTTTTTGTCTGTCCTATTTTAATTCTCAATTCACTCTAAGATTTTTGCCATACTTTTTTTGAAAGTGTGAGAGTCAAAAACCCACAATTGAAGCTAATGTCCCCACATCAACCCCCTTGATAAGATGGAGTTTCAAACCCTCCACTTTCCTTTTCCCATGTGGAAAGGTTGGCCACTAGAGTAAGCCTAAGTAGTTAAAGAAAAAAAAATCACATGGGTCAGACATATTATATATATTCTAGTTTTCTTTAAGGTAGAGTTTGTAGGTAAATTCTTCTTTTTAATTTTATCCTTCTTTCTTTTTCTGTATTAAAGTTGATAGGCGATCTCATTAAGATTAATTTTGTTCTCAAATATCCATTATTAAATTGGAAATGAAATTTTGGTGTTTTTCTTTTTACAGTTTCAAAACTAAAATAGAAATTTTGATTTCAATTTTAACCATTCAATAAACAATTCCATAAATATTGTCGGAGCCAAATTACCAGGAGTTGGGATGTAGGATCTGCTTTCTCAAATAAACTTGAAATGATTATCATCATTCGGCACTCTTAACGCTAGAGCCTTTTGTAATAAGAATGCCTAAATGTTACAATTCATCATTTACTTTAACTAAATAGGAAAAATATGTGTAAGTAACATCTGAGTGTAAATCAAAATATACATATTTCGTCTTAAAAATTGAGCTTTCCGCTGGCGAGTTTGAATTTAAAAAAAAGTGTTTGATAAATCACTTGCTAGCTGAATAAAAAAGAAACTCTTTTCGCCGTAAGATTGTGGTCAATTTAATAATAGATCAATGTGCTCTATTTTCATCATTTAAAAAACAGAATTCCTTTAATTACCCTGATAATCAATGAAAAGAACATTAGAGAATTAGGGCAAGGCAATTCCTACAGCCTGCGAGATGAGGCACATATTTTATTATAAACTTGACTAAATTGCCTTCAAACAGTGGTCCTACCTTCTTTTGTTTAAATTCGTAATTCTTTTTCTTTTTATATTTCCATGAACATTCAACCTTTTTACCAAGGTCGCATTTCTTCCGCATTTCTCTCTTTTCTCTTGCAATTGAATCTAAAAGGAATATATCTTTTTCGCTGATTGATTAAACGGAGGCGAGAGAGACAATTATTTTGAAATTATTGTCGTCACAATCCTCTATCTAAATTACTAATCTAGAATCACTTTGTCAAACCCCTAACCCTCCTTCTAAGTCTGTTTGATACCCATTACGTAGGTGAAGGTTAAAATAATCATGAACAAATGGACAGTTTGATATCCCTCATTTTCTTCACTTCCTCTTTCTATTTATTTATTTTATTTTTTGTTAGTCGGACACTCTTTCTATCTGTGAAGTGAATTCCCATAAATAAACTTTATAAGGACCTATATAATGCAAATATATTGAATTCTATGATGATTTTTTTTGTCAAGAAAACTCTATTGTTGGATAATTGATAATACAAAATTATGATTACGATGGTGATCCAATAATATGTGTGTGTGGATACTTGGCACCATTTGAATGCAGTTGTAGGGAGAGAGATTTAAGGATTCGGAGACAATTGTCTTATGCAATAAACCATTGACTCGTAGGATGTCTAATTATACAAAATCAATGAAGTTTCTAGTTGCAAATTTAATTTCAGAATCAATAGTCAATTCAATTTGTTGCAGGCAAAATTGTCTCACGGTCGAGAGAGTTGCCAATTTCTTGCACATTTCTCAACAATAAAATGGAGACTAGATGATTGTGCACACAAAAATTGCTAGAACAAGACCAAAAAACCAAAAGGGTTGCTGTTGCAGGAGATGCTACTCTTGGCGTTAGTATCCTCTTCCCTGCCTTGAACTGGATCCGATGTGAACAAAGCTATCATACTACTGTGGGTCTAGTTCTCATCTCTATAACAAGTCCTCTAAATCTTTAGTTGCTTGATCGACTGCATAAATTATCATCTTTTTAATCTGTTTCACAAAGAGATCAGATAAGGGTGAGAACTGTTGGAATCAAAAAGACTTGGAGGGAGAGAGTACACACACAAAGGGAGATTATTTTACACAATATGCCTTTGTAAAGGCTTAAGAGAGTACACTAACTTTGCTAAGTTTAAAAACTCTCTCTCTAATCTCACTCTCTCACGAACACTCTCTCACACAATAAAAAACTAACATAACCCCTATATCTAAAAGACTTCACCGCATGGACTTCAACCTGGAAGAGATAAATTTGAACTTTTCTTCTTAGCAGTAAAAAAAACGTGGGCTGCGCATCTCTTCTTCTTGCTGTCTTCAGAGACAATAAAATATTGCCATCCCCAAGTTACTTTCCTTCCTTTCCTACGTAATCTTGGAGTCTTCAGCAGCAACTATAATAAAATATTGTGTGCCCAAGACTTGTACTTTCTTCTCCGATTTAAGGATTCGGAGACAATTGTCTTATGCAATAAACCATTGACCCGTAGGATGTCTAATTATACAAAATCAATGAAGTTTCTAGTTGCAAATTTAATTTCAGAATCAATAGTCAATTCAGTTTGTTGCAGGCAAAATTGTCTCACGGTCGAGAGAGTTGCCAATTTCTTGCACATTTCTCAACAATAAAATGGAGACTAGATGATTGTGCACACAAAAATTGCTAGAACAAGACCAAAAAACCAAAAGGGTTGCTGTTGCAGGAGATGCTACTCTTGGCGTTAGTATCCTCTTCCCTGCCTTGAACTGGATCCGATGTGAACTAAGCTATCATACTACTGTGGGTCTAGTTCTCATCTCTATAACAAGTCCTCTAAATCTTTAGTTGCTTGATCGACTGCATAAATTATCATCTTTTTAATCTGTTTCACAAAGAGATCAGATAAGGGTGAGAACAGCTGAATCACCAAAAAGCAAAAGATGCCATGGCCAACCATATGAGGTAATATTATGTGTTACCTCAAGTTTATCCTCTCTGGCGTAATGATTCTTCGGAAGTTGTCTGAACTCGTTAGTCAAACGGAGGCATTGCCAGATATTCTCAGGAGAGACGAAGTCGGTGGCAACTTTTGTGCATGACTACATAAAGAATGATGATAGTGCCGACAATTTAGAGGACTTACAATTCAAGGTGATAGTACAAGTAAAAGATGTAAAGAAACAGTTTGTATACCTTCAAATTTCTAACTTGGTGGGGACACCCAGCAGGAATAAAAACTGCTTCGCCTAGGTGTTGTTCGAATGTCCATGGTTCAATTCCTACATAGTTTCAAAAGTTATGTTGGACCATTGTATAAGAGGAAAAATTCGTCGGTTTTAGCATATACTAACCAAATTCCTCCTTCAACTTCCTCTTGTGCTCCAAAGTAAGATAAAATGATTGGTCATGGATTGGATGAATGATCTGAGCATCGAGGGAGTGAGTGTCAGACCCAGGAACGTGGCTTACATAAATATGCCAACAACAAGAGCAGCATAATTGTGCTGGGAAATTCACCTCTTTAACTGGAGCGCAGTATGTATGCCTGAATTCGTTATGGTGCTTGCGAAGATATGCCTCCAATAGGGGGATATCCTCTCTCCGGAAAATGTCCCACAACGCACCGCCTCTTTGCCTGATTTCTTGGTCCGAACAGAGTTCGTTTCTGCGTTGGTCTTCTTCTTTTCCCTGGCATCCCTCACGGCCATTGAGGCCTTCAAGACCCCGATCTTGGCATCCTGATGCATCTACATTAAGCTCTTCATGTGCTTGACATTGAAGCTCCTTCACATCCTGTGCTTTGTGCTTCTCTTTCAATGTTTTCACTGCAGATTGCTGCTCTTCACTTAAGGACACCTCTGCGGTATGCATAAGGATATTCACCTGCCAGGCGGGTAAAAAGGGAGGAAAGTCAACACAACGCATGCAAGTGGTGTGTCTGATCATGACAAATATCTATTTGCATGCCATCACCTCATTCCTAATAAATGCAATGCATCTTCACAACTAAGCTGTGCCATCTACTGCCTAACCAATGTAGTACGTTCTAATTTTGGTGGACGGTGCTTGGAATTTTCCTTCATATCTGGAAAGAAGGGATTACTGTACTGGACAATATCAACAACTTTTTATGGCAACACAATTTCTCTGCTGTTTTGTCGAACACTTTCATTCATGCTTTTCTTATAAATGTTCTTGGTAATAAAGTCATGCTGATAATGAAACATCCAGTGATTCATGCAACACTTTTTGAAGAAGGCGCACCGCGTCTGACATATCGCAGTGAAGCTTGGTCACAGAGTCACCTCTTCCTAGCTCTTCTGCAAAACCATAGGCAATATAGGTCTTCGGTCCCATATCTGGCTTCAAGACACTTGGTGGTAACTTTGTAGCCAGGTTGAGGAAGCCAGATCGAGGGTTGGTATAGGCATGAAATGGCAGTGCAGCTATGAACTCCTCACAATGGCGTGGCAAAAGATCCTCAAACTTGTCTGAAGGAGGCCAGTCCTTTAGCTTTAGCACCTGAGGCCAAAGGTTAGAATACTTTTCCCCCTTTGAGTAGCCTTTGAAGAATTCGTGGGTGCTAATGTCCACCTGAAAGTTCAATCAACTGCCATAAACAAAACGTTCTAGGTATGATCAAAGATGATCTTAAATGCATGGAAAAGAAAACAACAGGTTTCTAGATAGATTGTAGAAAAAGATGATATGATATGATTGTCAATATTTTCAGTTGACACATTTATGGTGAGTACTTACTAAATTTTCCTAAAACATTGTCTCCCAATATCTCTTGCACTTATAAGAATCCTGAGTACATGCACAAGTAATTTTGTGTCTTTAAATGTTATTTGAAAAACTAAAGGTGGGATAATGATATTTACTTGGCAAGCAGCTAGGCAGTCAATGGCATTGACTTTGGATTTTGAACCAGATGCTGGATCCTTATTTTCACATAATACACGCTGCATTACCATGGGTTCCCAGCTCAAACCAGGGGTCCGCTCTAAAACATTTTGAACTATGACAGGTTCACCTTTAATCCAGTGACTTCGGAAGCATAGAAGCTTCTCTTCATCCAATATTGCACTTGATGCTGGACAATATAAGTAATCGTCAGTGGAGTTTCTGCATGCGGCTTTTCGTAGCATCTTATCCCCAGTTTCAGAGCAATCGTGCTTCTGAGTGGTATGTTCGAATTTGCCAGATTTCAGTAAGTTTCCTGCTCGCAACTCAAGCCTGCTTATCCAATCTTTATAATGCATGCACTTAAGCTCTAATTTATGATTACCACATCCACCCATCTCACTCGGAGCGCAATTGATGCTCCCGTCCGTGTTAGCTTTCCATTCAATGGATTGAGCAACATGACTTTGAGAAGTTTCCATTTGTGGCACCGGATCCATGTCATGAATTGCCGCAGGCTCTCCACCGTGAACATAGTCGTTGCCTCTGTTCTTGTACTAAAACTTCACCTCAGCACGAGAAGGAACTTTCCCCTGACGAATTTCTTGGCAGCAATCGAGACAAAGTTCAAAATGGCACTTTGGACAGCTTCTATGGAAGTCTACAATTGAAGTAGCACAAATGTCGCTGCTCCACACCAAAAAAAAAAAAAAAAAAAAAAAAAAGAAAAAAAAAGAAAACAGAGAAAAAAAGAAAAGGACAAATATATATTGTTAGTCACATAAGAATGAAAACGCGTGGAAGTATTGTGTTTTGTACTCTCCACATGTATGCTGAACCTCTTACCAGTAGACACGCTCCCGGTATGGACAGAGAGACATCGGCACTTCAACCTCATCAGCTGATGTTCCTGAATATATCTAATCATATAAATCACGTACTAACATGAGATAAAAGGGTAAACAATTTTTACAATGTATACCTTGTATGTTGGCTTCAATTTTTGTCTCTTGCATTTGTTCTTTGCAAATTTTCCCTAACAAGGGAAGCAGTGCTTCAATTAAGTACTTCAGGTGCTTAACCTTTTCATCATCAGACATTCTCACTTTTGATTCCTGAAATTGTATAACACCGTGCATTAGTCAGAAAAGAAATTGGACAAAATCTGACGAGGCATTTCCATGAGTAATGGTATGAAGCATCCTAAAGTTTCAATAGTTTGTTGCAACCTATTAAGCACCTCAACGAATAGAATGCTGGTGGTTCAACTTCAGTTGTCAGCATCACAACAGGAAGCCACAAAACCTAACAGGTAACTAGACCATGAGGGAAGACCATGGGAACTCCCCCATAAATTGGGGGCTCGTTAGTCTTACTGATTGTCAATTGTCTTTGTTTTCGTTCTTTGGTAGTTACCAAGGGGAAAGGATGATGAGACATCTAGCCCATGACCTCTGGATCTAATTACAGGTGGACCATCAGTTGACCAAGGCCTTATTCCTAGTTGATGAGAGATGAAGAAGTGGAAGATTAGTGACCGAGAAGAAATATACAGTCATCACAAGCAATACGAATGAATATTGAGAATTCCACTGTTGGGTCACAGGTTTGGTTTCCCTCTTAAATAACATACACTGCCCATTTCATTAAATTTGTCCTCACTACATATGTAATAAGATAACACACCTTTATGATGCCTCCACTGTGCAAGCAACGGCTGCAATTGCAATTTCTTCGGCACAATGGGCAAAGTTTTGCTATGTCTTGTTCTGCCATCTGAGGGTACCTTTAAAGTAAAATCAGACTAGCCTCAGTAAATATGTAGTGTTCAATTATTATCTTGGTAATATTATCGAATTTAGCAGTAAAAAGTTTTACCATTGCTTGATGCATTGGATACAATACATAGTCTGCTCACACTTGGTACATGGGACAACGATCCTTCGTTCTTTGTTCTCGCATTGGTGACACACCGCATGCTTTTTTCCTTTATCCTGCTCAAAGCAAGTCACGGTTATAAATGAAAAGGAAGCCCAGAAACCTTTTGTCCTGAAATAGAAAGCAACTTGGTGACACCTACTGGTAGATGAATGGACAACAAAGAGGTTACCTCGTGCTTCCCCATCATCGAATCTCTTCTTCTGGTGGTTCTCATCTTGACTGGACGTGCTTCTTCCACATCTTCGCTGGATCTATCGTCCATGTACTCATCATCAGAAAGTCCCATGCTACAGTTTCTTCGTGGCTCGTCAGTTCGGAATTTTCTGGTTCTGCTGCCTGTTTGGGGATTTTTTGAGTTGCTGAATGTTGTTGATATCTCCATCTAGAACAATAAATTTATTCTGTCAATGCTTCCCCATTTAGTCCAGGACAACGCATTCACTGAACTTCTCTCTGGTCGCACTCGTGCGCTTCCGTACAATATTTTAAAAATCCGAACACTCAGCAATTTCAGTTAACTTTCCCTTGTTCACACTGTTATTCTCTGACACAACTTCAGTTTTCTTTGCATGTGTCACCATATCTCGGCTTGCAATGCCCTACTACAATCCAAAACGAAAGACCACACGTGCGAGTGGCTTTTTTTTCGCAGCCGAGCGTTAGTCGGTGTCACCTTACGATTCCGGCCAACAGATCATTAAGAGAACGTGTTTTTAAAATAAAACAAGCGATCAACATCTGACTGCACAGGTTTTACCAAAAAAAAAAAAAAAAAAAAACATCTGACTGCACAGGACGAGCTGTGCAAGGGAAACCAGCAATTCGACATGCACCGAGCAAGAAACTCTTAGCTCCAGATTGATTACAGTTCCCAAGATAAGACAATCAGACGAGTCATGATCAGTTTGCAAACACTAGATAAGCTCCTTCTCAATCGATTAACAAAAAGAGGAAACAATCGGAAGGAACGACTCAGCCACCTGCACGCGCATGGAGAGTGGAAGCATCCACAATGTGGCAATCCAAAGCCACGAGCTTGCGCTCCAGAGGCGCAATCGCTAATCACGATTAATTTAATCAAAAGGACATGAGTTTATGGCTAATTTAGCTTTCTTCTAACTTGGAAAGAGCTAGAGGGGAGTCGAGATGCTTCTGAGCGGAGGAAATACTTACTGAGCGTTGCTGTGACGACGCTTGTTCCGTTTGTGGAGGAGGCTGGCGGAGGAAATACTTCTGAGCGTTGCGGGCTGGGGAGGGTGACGTCTCGAGAAGTTAGAAGTGGGGAGGTTGATGGACAGGCAAAACTTCTAAAGTCCTATAATTATAGGATTCTGGGGATAACGAACAATAACAGATCAAATAACTCTGAAAATCAGTAAACAAAAATTTAAATATTGATATGAGATAAAGGCAAATTTAAAGTTTTACGCTTCGGGAGATAAGGCAGAATTCGATGACAAAACCCAGTATTAGTAGTAAAATCACTCTTTTGGTCAGGAGGCAGGAATCTCTCTGTGTTGGTGTTGCTTGTTTCACATAAAACTTTGAAGGAAACTTCCCACGAGGCGGGGGAGCTACCGAAACTGCATGTGCTCTCAATCAGCTCCCCCCGTCGCACTTGAAGGCTACCTTCGACGCATCGCAGTCCGCGGGAACTGGACGAGCCCTTGCTTGGGTCCTCGCCACTTGACCTCAAGGAGGATCACCCAAGGATGGAAGCAAAAACGTGAAGTGGGGGGTTGGCCTAATTTCTAGTTAGTTTTGAGTGTGCACGAAAAATTGGAGATTTGAGAATGAATATTAGAGAAATTCATAAATAAAAAAGACACATATAGTTGATGGCAAGGTACAATGTGATTTCTAAAGGTAAGATCCAAATAAATATTTGGTATTTCCAAACATAAAAACATCATAATAGGTGCCTAACCTAATCAGAGCTCTATTATTGTCAACATGCATGTGATGTATTTATATTCTTTGAACTTGAACTGCCGTGAAAATACTAGCCGATTGATGCCCTTTCGAACGTTAATTGATTGAAGAAGAAGAAGAAGAAGAAGAAGAAGAAGAAGAAGAAGAAAGAAAAGCAGTTTTGGTTGAGCATGTACAAGGTGAGATCATTCTTTAGGCCCTTTGGCTATGATCGAGCACATACAAAAACAAGGCTGCTACTTAAAAAATGATTTATTTTTCAGGGACTCACATCAGAAAAAGAAATTATATTAAAAAAAACTCTAGAGCAGAGATTGGGTGCCTTTGTCATCTATCCTTATCAAGACCATAGATAGATTTGCCCCCGTTGTGGCCACACTTATCAAGAAAACAGACAAATATATCTACAAAGAAAACTAAAATAAAGGAGTAATTTCCACAAGACATCCTAAACTTTTTCCCTGATACACCAATTCTTGAATCTCTTTTTTATCTTGTTTTTCCCGATGCCAATTTTGTTAAAATCAATTAAAATATTGGAGCTTGGAAGAATGATATATGTAATTATTAGACTAAAAACCATTGGTTGAATCAATTTGCATTCATCAATATGTCCCTTTTCCAATATTTTTGAAATACTACCGTATGGATACGGTATCAACTATTTGATTCAGAAAGCACTTTTAAATAGTTATGAATTCAAATTAACAAATATTTTTTAAATAATAAAAAATAACATGTGAATTTCATTTTCAACATATTAAACCCATATAAATTTTATCCTGAAATTTCAAAAGTCAGCGTGTCCACATTAATAATGAGCCATCATTGCAGAGTATAACATCGAACACAAGACAGTATAATAGTCAAATTCTCAAAAATCCAAGAGTTTGCTATCAAATAGAAGTTGAAGGAGACCGGAGTACAAGAATTGAGCTGATTTTGTTGCTTTCCCCTATAAGGCAAATGGAAAGAAAACCATCAATGACATAACTAAAGATTGTATTTGTGGCATAAGGCGTCTACATAAAATGAGTACAGACAAGAAATGGAGAATCATAAGTCTTCTCCATAACTCTATAATCCTATGTAATGTAGTTTTATTTGCTTGGCATCCGTGAAGCGCATGTACAGGAAATGATGATGATCACATAGAAGATAAGAAGGTGATTAGAACATTATTGAGGAAAACTAAGTTGAATGATATTGAGATTATAGCATGAGCTTAATTTTTGAATAAGACATGAAAATTTGTTAAATATTGCTCTTGTTGACACGAGGATAATAAATAGCTTTGATAAACATCATTTCATCAGCACATAATTGATGGTGGTCAATGATAATTTACGTGTCCTCCTCATAAAATTAGCCCAATTAAGGTACATTGCTTTTTAATCATCATCATCATCATCATCATCATCATCATCATTAAGGAACGGGTTTGGACTGGTTACAAGTCCGACCTGTTGGCCCAACCCGTATGCCCGGATCTGGTGTGATCAAATTAAGAAACGAAAATTTTCGATTTATTTTTATTTTTTTAATGATTTTCTTAATTTCTTATATCCTCTCCCTTTTGTCTTTTTGTCTATTTTGTCCTTTTCCCCTACACCTTCTTCTTCAACCTTGCACCTCCTTTTGTCCCTGAATCTTTTCACCTTCTGCAACTTAACCAAATCTGAATTATCGGCGACGAATCAACCTCTGTACGTCGTCGCCAGCAATACACATCACCACCGTCACCTACTCCGACCGATGGGCACCAAGTCCAGCCGCTTACTCTTGCGACTGTGACAGCCTCATCCCCCGTTGGAATGACCTTTCCCTATTAGGCGACAAAGGTATGATTGCCTAACCAGATTTTGGTTATATATTGGACGTGGCATGTATCTCATCTTATAAGCACATTGATTGGCTAGCCCGTAAAAGAGGATTTTCAAGGTGTTTCGTCTAGTCCCCCAAAGCAATTAAGAAGTCTCTTAAAATTGCATTGATGCGAGATCCGATGGTTGCGTCGATAAATCATTAAAAAAAGTTGTTGAACCCATTTGTAAGTCGTCTCTTGTCATCTTGATTGTCGTTGTTTTTTTTTTTTTTTTAAATTCTATGTCTCTTGATTTTTTAAATGTCCAAATATAATCATATTATGATAATCAAAAAGTTTCTTTCAAACTGACAATCTTTTATATATGAGTAAAAGAGGACATGTGTATGCGAATGATACAATAAATAAGTATGAAGAGAGATAAACGTTTAAAAATATACAAAATTGTTAAGGAAAGAAGTACATATGATTATAAGTTAACCAAGACTTACGTTCAATTTTGACAAATAAGATAGCTATGAAATCACTTGACTATTATCTTGATTATTTAAAGTAAGTTTTTGTCTATTTTATTAGACCTCATGATGGTTTAAACAATACATCTTTAAAAAAAAAAAAGAGGCATTGCATGTAACATAGAATTTCTTTTAATTTTTTAATAATTTTTTGAGATTCTTCTTTTCTTTTCTTTTCTTCTTCCTCCTCTAGCTGATGACCTTGCTAGCCTTGAGGGCGCCTTGCTAGCCCCTGGCGAAGTTGAGCCTTGCCATGGCCATCACTCGATTAGAGGAGGAAGAAGAAGAAAAAAAAAAAGAAAAAGAAAAAGAAGAAAATGACGTAGTTGAGAAATTGTTTTTGTGAATGAGAAATAACTATTTTTTCTTATTTGTGTTCATCTTTATTTGTGTTCCGAATCTATTCCTTATTCACTTTTCTATTTTTGAGAAAAGAAAAATTAGTGATGTTACTAAACAAGTTTTTTTTTTTTTTTTTCCAGGGAATATAAAAATAAAATCTTTACCAAAAAAAAAAAAAAAAAAAAAACACAAATTTTGAAAAATAGAAACATTAACAATCGACCCTTATTTTACTTGACATAAATTTAGGAAACATCATTATCGTCCTATTAATTATTCTCTCATGAAACCTTTTCTCTTATTGATTTTCAATTCAAGTCTATAGATAATGCGGTTTCGATTATCTAGGAAGTCTCTCTTTATTGATACTCACAATGTCTATTATAAAACAACAATTGGACCAAAAACGACGTGAAAATAATTTGCAAGGGAATATATTAGGAATTGCCCATGATAGATAAAGGTACGGTTTTCACATTGGAAGAGCTGAATTTTGTGCAACTTTATGTTGTAAAAATTGATATTACGCTTTGGTTGAGAAAGAGGTTAACCAATACGAAGAACGTGGCGTTCAAAGAATTGAGCTTGTTTAAAAAGATATCTCAAGTTTTATAAATTATTCGAAGATTCAAATATGATTTAAATGTCTTGTATCTACATTGTCAATAGTATAAGATGTTTGGTGAAGAATAAAAGTTAAATATTGAACATTAGTTAAAATATCTCAGGAACAGAAAATAAATGAATGTAATTTTTCCTTTTCTTTTTAATAAGAAAAAACTTCACCATATAAGTCAATTCCAAACTAATGCAATGCCCTATTAATATATTAAAGTATTAAGTTAAACTTTTTATCTACAAGTCTATGATAATCACACAAATTATCCACATTAGTTTTTTTTTTTTTTTTGTCCAACTAATTAGTCGAAATATTTCAACATTATACAGTTAAAAGTAATTTGTAAAATTGAGTTACAATGAAATTTAATATTCTCATAAAATTTCATAAATTAGCATATTCTATTGTAGTTTTAAATTTTTTATTTATCTTGCCCGAGTCCTAGACCGAGTCAAGTTCCAACATAGTCAAACGGTGGTCGTTAATTGAATCTAATCTCATAGATTAAAGAAACATATCTCCTTTTCCTTATTCAAAACACCCTCCATCTCTCTCTTTCTCTCTCTCTCTGCAATCTCCTGCTCTCAGCAAGAACTACGTTTCTGAAGGTCCTGTGCTTTCCCAAAAGGAGGATCAGGTTTCTTTTGGTTTTCCCACGTAATGTTTCCTTAATTCTGAAACTGGGTTCCGCATTGTTGCCTCGTTTAGCGTAGTTTCGATTCGTTGTTTTCAGAACACGAGCTCTTGTTGGTCGTCGACGTTTTGAGTAACTTCTCTTGCATTGTGTTGCAGTTAAGCTTCCGGGACGTTGAATAATGTCGATCATGTATTTTTCCTCGTTGGGCTAGTTTCACTAGGGCGCTACATGTCCCTTTTGCATGTTGGGGACTGATTTGATATTGGTTATTATGAACATAATGTCAGATAAATTGCAAAGTGCCGCAATTTCGATAAATTTACGAACTTTCCTGTTTTTGGGGTCTCGACTGATCTTTGCTGGTCTTCAATAGGTGAATTGATGATAATGTGTTGATCGACTGATATTCTTTTCTTGGCCTGTACCGGGACTGTTCACTGGTGGTGTTTAGGGGAATGTCTTTCATGGGCAGAAAACTGTTTTAGTTTATATATGCTCGACAAGGAGGGAAATCGGGGGGAAATAATTAGGAAGGAAGAGCTTAATGCGACTCGATATCTCGCGATTGCTCATCGAGAAATTATCGTACCTCACCGAGTTGAAATCGACATCCAATCTTGCAATCAAACATAAAAAACTCCTCATCGCTAATTATCTCACAGATTAGTTCACGTTCTAAACATGTTGTCAACGTATTCAGAAAAATTAATGCTAGCATTTTTTTTTATTTGTTTCGAAAAGTGGGATCTGATATATCAATAACCACCAGAGGTATTATCTTGCGTTTATTGGCCAACACTACTTATACATTATGAGTTTCAAATGCAAGAAATAACTTCTCGACTTTTCATAAATTACTATTCTCTTCATGTTGTGTTAAAAACATTATCACTTATTTTTTCTTCACTTCAATGAGTGTCTTTTCCTATAATTAAGAGTACATTTTATCATATCAAATAAGAAAAATGACATAAACAATCCATGAATTTTGATTAAATGTGTAATATGATATATTTAAACTTTTAATTTGTTCAATATTATTTCTGAAGTTTGGGTATATGTTCAATTTAGTTTTCAGGCAATATGAAAATTTCCAATATTATCATCAATTTCGAAATAACAAAAGGATTATATCATACATTTTCATATAATTTAGGTTTACATTAAACATGTACAAAAAGTCTATGGATTATATTAAACAAATTAAAAATTTAATGGCCATTTTGAATATTAGCCTAAAGTAACAAATTAAAAATTCAGATATTATATTGCACATTTGGTCAAAATTTATGGACGATTTATATCATTATCGCTATATAAAATTATCAAGTAACTTTTTGATTTTGATTAATGGAATTCTGCATTAGAAAAAATGATTGTTTGTCCATCCGTTACTAGTAGTTTATTGAGAATATTAGTTAGCTCCAACGAGAAAAGTAATCCTCATATTCCAAGACATCAGCTATTTTTGGGGAAAAGTACCAAAAAAATCCTAAACCTATTGCATTAGTACCAATTCAGTTCTAAACTTTTTAATTGGACCAATTCAGTCCTAAACCTTTTAATATTTGTACCAATTTAGTCTATTCGGCCAATTTTGGCCGGCCGACCGACGCTGACGTGGATGTCGGCCAGTGGCCGAACGCTAACGTGGATGTCGGCCAGTAATGGATGTCGACCGGTGGCTAAACGCTAACGTGGTAATTTTCATGATTTTTTAATTATTTTTTCAAAATTTTTTATTACTTTTTCTTTTTTTTTTTTCCTTTTATTTTCTGCATTCTTCCGGGCGGTGGCCGGCCAGCCTCCAATGAGGCTTGCCAGCCACTAGGCAAGGGCCAGGAAGCCCTCGCCCAGCCTCTCCCAGGGCCGCCGGCAAGGTGGCTTTGCCTAGATCTGGGCATCAATTGCGCTCCGAGTGAGATGGGTGGATGTGGTAATCATAAATTAGAGCTTAAGTGCATGCATGCTAAATATTGGATAAGAAGGCTTGAGTTGCGAGCAAGAAACTTGCTGAAATTTGGCAAATTCGAACATACCACTCAGAAGCATGATTGCTCTGAAACTGGGGATAAGATGCTAAAAAAAGCCGCATGCAGAAACTCCGCTGACGATTACTTATATTGTCCAGCATCAAGTGCAATATTGGATGAAGAGAAGCTTCTATGCTTCCGAAGTCACTGGATTAAAGGTGAACCTGTCATAGTTCAAAATGTTTTAGAGCGGACCCCTGGTTTGAGCTGGGAACCCATGGTAATGCAGCTTGCATTATGTGAAAATAAGGATTCAGCATCTGGTTCAAAATCCAAAGTCAATGCCGTTGACTGCCTAGCTTCTTGCCAAGTAAATATCATTATACCACCTTTAGTTTTTCAAATAACATGTAAAGACACAAAATTACTTGTCCATGTACTCAGGATTCTTATAAGTGCAAGAGATATTGGGCGACAATGTTTTAGGAAAATTTAGTAAGTACTCACCATAAATGTGTCAACTGAAAATATTGACAATCGTATCATGTTTTTCTACAATCTATCTGGAAACTTGTTGTTTTCTTTTCCATGCATTTAAGATCATCTTCGATCATACCTAGAACGTTTTGTTTATGGCAGTTGATTGAACTTTCAGGTGTACATTAGCACCCACAAATTCTTCAAAGGCTACTCAAAGGGGCGAATGTATTCTAACTTTTGGCCTCAGGTGCTAAAGCTAAAGGACTGGCCTCCTTCAGACAAGTTTGAGGATCTTTTGCCACGCCATTGTGAGGAGTTCATAGCTGCACTGCCATTTCATACCTATACCAACCCTCGATCTGGCTTCCTCAACCTGACTGCAAAGTTACCACCAAGTGTCTTGAAGCCAGACATGGGACCGGTTTTGCAGAAGAGCTAGGAAGAGGTGACTCTGTGACCAAGCTTCACTGCGATATGTCAGATGCGGTGCGCCTTCTTCAAAAAGTGTTGGATGAATCACTGAATGTTTCATTATCATCATGACTTTGTTACCAAGCATGAAACATGTATAAGAAAAGCATGAATGAAAGTGCTCGACAAAACAGCAGAGAAATTGTGTTGCCATAAGCATGATTTAGAGGTGAAAGTTGTTGATATTGTCCAGTACAGTAATCCCTTCTTTCCAGATATGAAGGAAAATTCCAAGCACCGTCCGCCAAAATTAGAACGTACTACATTGGTTAGGCAGTAGATGGCACAGCTTAGTTGTGAAGATGCATTGCATTTATTAGGAATGAGGTGATGGCATGCAAATAGATATTTGTCATGATCAAACACACCACTTGCATGCGTTGGGTTGACTTCCCTCCCTCTTTACCCGCGTGGCAGGTGAATATGGGCCGGTTGAAATGGGATTTTTCAATCAAAGTTCAAACTAGGCTCAAATCATAGAATAAGACCAAATTTTCCCCTTAGAAACTAATCAAAACCTATACTTACTAAAACCAGATCTAGCCCATTAATACTAAACCCATATTGAACGTAACTTCTTGTCACATTGGCCCTGTTCGTTTCACCAAAAGATAATTTTTAGAACGGAAAATCTCAAATAAGGACCCAAAGTGGCCTCATTTTTTCAAAAGATGACCTAAAGTGGAGTCTATATTAAATAAGGCATCAAAGTAGTCATTTAGTCTAAAAAAAGGACTTTGAACTGATGCATTTTCAATGCATATTCCGTGATCTATTCTAGGGTATTTTTGTCCAAAAAAATACTCTTTTCAATTTCCTTCTCTTGTTCATCTTCTTCTTGATCTACCAATGGATGTCATGTTCATCATCTTCTTCATTGATGTTGAAGATAGGCATTGCCCAAATCAAGAACATCGAAAGTAATTGCGTCTTCTTCTTCTTCCTCCTCTTCGTCTCTGCTTCCCTCGCATGGAGCGACCTGGACGTGCTCCTGAAGCTCAAAACTGCCATGGTCGGGCCTCCCTCCGCCGCCATCGGCAATTGGGTCAACTCCTCCTCCTCCTCCTCGCCGCCACCCTTTCCGCATTGCTCATTCACCGAAGTCACGTGTGATGCCAGCTTGTGGGTCATCTCTCACAACATCACCTCCATCGGCATCTTGGGCTACATCCCACCCAAAAATCGGCCTTCTCCATGACCTCATTAACCTCATGCTCGCCACTGACAACCTCACCGAGACCCTCCCGCCAGAGCTCGGCTACCCCACCTCCCTCCGATTCCTCAACCTCTCCGGGATCTTCCCCGGCAGAGTCCTACGGGTGATAACCCAGCTCGAAGAACTCGACTTGGGCAACGACAAGTTCATAGGGCCGTTGCCGCAAGAGGTGGCGGGGCTGAAGAAGCTGAAGTGGCTCAATCTCGCCAGCAATTACTTCACCAGCGAGATACTTGAGGTATGCTCGGCAATGGAGAAGATGAACAGGGGAAAAATGAAAAGAGAATAATTTTTGGACGAAAATACCTAGATTAGGTCACCGGAATACACATCGGAAATGCATCAATTCACCAGCCGGCGAGTCAAGTCCTTTTTTGAGACTAAATGATTACTTCAGGTCCTTTTTTGAGATATACTCCACTTCAGGTTCTTTTTTGAGAAAAGGAAGCCACTTTGGGTTTTTATTTGAGATTTTTCCATTTTAGAAGAATTTTTTTCGGATTTTTTGCAAGCCACTGTTTGCCTACAATGTGTGGGGACCGTGGCTTTCATGAGACTTTGACCTATTGTCATGTCTATTAAATATATGTTATTCATCTGTAAATTTGCCCTCACATCCTTCATAATTACATCACATACTCTTAGGCAACGACACTTGCATAGAACTATGTGATACATCTGTGCGCCCGCAAGTTCAGTTTATGTAAAAGATGATCACTGTTTGAAATATGACCGTCTTTTTACCTAGCTTTTCCGGTATTGCTTTAGAACCATGCCAAAAGCTAATAACAAGGATGTTATTTGACTATGCGATGATTGTCAGCCTATGCTTATAAAACTCAATACCTTTATTGCACTTTCAAGGATAACTCAGAGATTACAGAAGATTTGACAAACACTCCTCTAGAAAGATTGGATAAGAAGAAGAGGAGGACTAGGAACTGGAAGTGGACAAGGGTGAAGAATAGAATAAAGAACAAAGTGCGCTAAAAAAGGATGAGGAAGGAGGCAAAACAGAGAACTCCATTAGAAGCGTCGGACAATTTTGTATAATTTACTAGCAGTTCTCTCTTTACCTTTGAGTCCATTCATTCAAGTGTTTCCTCGGTGCTTTGTACGGCAATTTGATCTTCATTGTCGCTTTCGTTTGTTCGTCTTTGTTGGGACCTTCCGGTTTTGGCATTTCTTTTTGTGCTTTGAAGTAAATTTTGACTTTCGAATTCTAATTACTTAGTCTTATGCGAAATTGCCGAGCTCCTGCTAAATTGACTTTGGGGCTGCTTCTTCAAATAATGTGTCATCAGGAATGTGTGCATGGCTTTCAATGGGCGATGGTGAGCTAGGAGGTGTCGGCGTCAACGTCGAGAGTGGCTGGTGATGAAGGTGGTCAGTAGAGAGGGACTGGCGAGATCTTAGCCCCTGTGCCTTCGTCTTGAAGAGTGTTGGTATAATTAGGATTTCTCACTGCGATTTTGAAAGGGATGAAAAGGGAAAGAAATTGTGTACAATTTTCAACTCGGTTCGGTTCATTTAACCAAACCAAAACTATCCGAACCAATATAAAAATGGTTATTATTTTATTATTCAAGTCAAAATCGAAATTAAACCGAAAATGCACGAAATTTCGATTCGGTTTGGTTTCGATTTGGTTTGGACACCCCTAGCACTAAGGACTACACTTAGATTTATTAGATTTGTTGCTAAAATATTGGCATTAAATCCAAAACTCCCCGTCAATTGCCAGTGACCCAAGGAAACGAAAAAATCGTTTAAATTTTTCATACAATCTCCTCTCATAGATAAAATTAAAAAAAAAAAAAATTGAAGACTCCTTTTTTTTTTTTTTTTTTTTTTTATTCACTTCACATTGTTTTCTATTTATTCTTTATTTAACTTTATTTTTTATTTCTTAATTCTATATATTTAATATATTTATCTAATAATATTATATATTTCAATATATTAAATTATTATTTATTTAATTTTCTTGTTTCTAGATAGAATAAAAAAATTCTAAATTCCTAGTAAGAATAATACTGATCTCAACGAATAAATAATTGTACAAGTAAAATATCGATATAATTTGGAAAAAAAAAAAAAAAAGAAGCAAGTTCAGCCATTAAAAAAAAAGAAGAAAAAAATTGCATTTTTTATATTTATTATATTACATAAATGGATTTGCAAATAAAAGCACTAATGCTACAATCAATCCATAAATTGTTGATGCCTCCATAAAAGCCAAACTAAGCATTAAAGCACCTTGTATTTTTTCTTCCACCTCGGGCTGTCTTGTGAAACCTTCTACAGCTCGGCCCACAATAGTACCTTGACCAACTTTAGACAATTCTAGATTCCACTTGGAACTTGAAACCTACCATCAGAATCTGAAATTTGGAACCAACCTTGTTACAAGTTTCGGGATTGGTTCTAGGGTCTAAGATGTTTCTTTCTTCTTCTTCTTCTTCTTCTTCTTCTTTTTTTTTTAGTTAAGCAAAACAATGATAAACACAACAATAAAAATGAACAAAGATTTTATCATTGATTACCTAAAAATGAGTGTTATATGCATTTGGCAAATAGTATTAAGGAAATTTTATGGTTTTCTATGCACTGATTGTTCTTATACAGAATCATTATCTGAAAAATTGAATCGTTCCAACTAAACTACACCTTACAAGGACACAAGATCCAACAAAGAAAATGCAAAGCGCTAGAGCATTGCAGGTAAGAACATAGTGTAATCTGCTTTCACGAAATTAAGGGCGATAGTTTCTGGAAGGAGCAAACTGTTTCGGTCATTAAAATATATACTCACCTGCACGTCCGAATCGACACGGGAGCAGACCCGCTAGAAACAAAGAAAGGAAAAGACAAAAATTGAAAACAGTTCCCAGTTCCACAAATGCATTAAGTCAGTGCACGAACAATGATGATCCTCGAGCACTACAGTCTTTAACTAGCCTCTTGCAAAACGGCTACGCAGTACGAAATGCAGACTTGCATGCCTCATCGGGGTCCTATTTCTTCACTCAATAAAACAAGGCTGCGGTGAAAATAAAAACAAGCTACGCTTGTTGACAGAGGTGAACGAGAAAAGCATTTCGTCTGTTGTCGATAAAGATGAACGAGAATGACAAAAGGGGAAGAAAGAAGCCAAATAAAGGATATACTGTTTTAGGGTTTGGGGTCCCGAATCCTGGTTCTCAGATTCCGGTCACTGGTTCGGGTTCATTTCTCAGTTCCAGTTCCGGTTCCCGGTTTCGATTCTGATTCTCAATTCCGGTTCCTATATGAACCGAGAACTAGTGGTTCCTTAAAAATTGGAACCAAGAACCTACCCGTCCCTCTATAGAATTGATAACTGAGCAGGTTTGGTTCTCTGTTTCTTTGATGTCTGGTTCTACCCTAGATCTATGCTTACCCCTAACTCTAGGTCCAATAGAAGAAAACCCGATAGCTAAACCAACAGCAATAACAAAAGCAGCAAAAATCAGTGGATTCATAATAAGTTCCTCACCAAAAAAAAAAAAAAAAAAAAGGTTAATGATGCAATCATCCAATAAATTATGACTTAATTATTCATTGTGAGATTCACTTGGACGGAGTAATTAGCAACTCCGAATTAAAGTAATGAAATAATGTTATTGAATCATCTGAACAATCTTTATATCTCCTTTTTAGTTCTTATTGACGAGATTTTTTTGTAATCCATTTGACTTTTGCTCTTCTGTTTCTTTGTTCCGAACTATTAGTTGAATTATTCATTCTTTCTATTGATTTCGTCTCTTTTGTCATTCAATTCACAGTCACACGAAAGGGAAAGACTTCTATTGAAATCCCTATCTAAATTCATAATTCATAAAAATGTAGAGTAGATAAGATCAAATCTATTTTTATTCATATATTAGTAGCAATATCTAATATCACATATACATGGGTTTCTTCCATATTGCAAACCAATTATTTGTATATTAGATTAAATATTTTTTAGATTTATTATTATTATTATTATTATTATTATTATTATTATTATTATTATTATTATTATTATTTGGATTCTTGCCATTCCATTTTGTATACCCTATTTGTACTCACCCATATCAACTATTTCATGATGAACCGCATCGATTTTACTTTTCCTTTTATTTATCACTATTCAGCATATACACAATCTACATGGACGAATTTGCTAGGTCGGATAATTGAATAGCAAATGTAGACATTGGTATTTCATTGATGTAAAAGTAAAAGTTCAAACCATTTTTTATTTCTATATATTTATAATTATTTTATTTTTTTGTTTCAATATATAGTTTATATATACTTCTTTTTATTATTATTATTTTACTTATTAAATAAAATAGTAAAATATTTATCAGGGGTAGGTATTATATAAATTAAATGGGCCAAGCAAGAATTTTAGGGAAATGATCTTGTCATGACCTAACCCTTTCCGAGTAGGGAATGAGAATTAGGTTTAAGGGGCATTTGTCAACTTCAGGCCAACGGCCTTCCATTGACTTGAGCTCTCCCAAGCCCACATCTCATGCGACATTGGGCGTTTAAAATTTTAAATCTTTTAAGTCTATGCAAATTTTGATTAAGGAGTCACCACTAGTCTTATTGCCTCTAGCTTTTTGGGGGTCAATTAGAAACCTAATAAGATACAAGATAATATATTACTATTTATGTAATCAAAGATTCTAAATTCGAGGACTTTATTTGTAACATCCCGGGCCCCACTGTGTAATATTGTCTGCTTTGGGTCACCCGCCCTGGCGCGGACGAACCGCCATTCCAGCCACGGTCTTTTCCCTCACGGGGTCTTTTCCCTCACGGCTTTAAAACGCGTTATGCAGGGGCAGAGGGCCATCCCTCGGGCCTTCCCTCTCCCAAGCCATAATATTGTCCGCTTTGGAGGCGTGGCCCACCGGCCCACCCTCCCTCACGGCTTTGTTTTCAGCGTAGCGGAAGCATACGTGAAACGCGTTACACAGGTGAGAGGGACCCAAGCCTTATAAGCTAACCAAGATCTCCCTCCCTAGGCGATGTGGGACAAGAGAGGAGGCTGTCACACTCTCCACCTCTTAACAGAATAGCGTCCTCGCTATGGCCCCACGGGCGTCAGAACAGCATTCGAGTTGTGGTCCCACACGCGGTCGGGAGTCGGTTCTGATACCACTTGTAACATCCCGGGCCCGTTTTAAAGCCGTGAGGGAAAAGACCGTGGCTGGGATGGCGGTTCGTCCGCGCCAGGGCGGGTGACCCAAAGCAGACAATATTACACAGTGGGGCCCGGGATGTTACATTATTACTTTAGCCCTAAGACTAACGCCCTTTTGGTACCTTTTGATCATGTGCTAACTAATGCCGTAGTAGCTTATCCGAAAGAAATCCAAGGTTTGTCTTAACCATTTTAAAGCAAGAGAGTAACACCCAAAATATTGAAATACATAATCAGTTAGAATCATAAAGAAAAACACACAAGTATCCTAATATCATCCCTAAAAATCAAAAGATAATCGAAACAAAGAAACCTATCGTAAAGCCCTAAAAAGCTTGTTATATTTTTGGGATTCAATTTCTAAGGGTTTCTAAT
Source organism: Eucalyptus virginea (assembly GCA_014182375.1). Taxonomy (NCBI): domain Eukaryota; kingdom Viridiplantae; phylum Streptophyta; class Magnoliopsida; order Myrtales; family Myrtaceae; genus Eucalyptus; species Eucalyptus virginea. Next base: position 2,728,045 of record CM024520.1, on the reverse strand, counting down.
CTTTCTAAATGTTTCTGGATTTTAGAATTTTTCAATTTTTTTTATTATTTTATGGATTTTCACATTTTTTAATGATTTTTTAAAATTCTATTTTTTTATCTTTGAATTTTATAAATTGCAATTTTCAAATTTATAATTAATTTTTTAAAATATTTTTTCGAGTTTTTAACTATTATTATTATTATTATTATTATTATTATTATTATATTTGGGAACGGAGTGGATATGCCCAATCCGACCTGTTGACCCGACTCGTCGACCCGGATTCGACTGAATTAAAAAAACCGAAATTTTTCTCTTTTTATATTCTAATGAATTTTCTATATTTCTTCCTTTTATTTTTTTTCTCTTTTGTCTTTTTCCTTGTTTCGTCCTTTTCCCTGTTTTGTCTTCTTTGCCTGCACTCCTCCTTCAACATCCAGAAGCGCTCCTCCTCCTTCCCCGAATCTTTTCCTTCTACCCTCCACTTAACGAACCAAGATCACCCGCCTCGACGTCCCGCCATTGCTCTGGCCGCGACTGCCAGCGCCTACATCGCCGCCAAACCAACCCTCTTCGCCGGTCATCCACTCCGACCGGCAACCCACCCCCTAACTCCGACCACTCATTCCTGCGACCACGACCATGACCACAAATACCCATCCGAAGCTAATCCCTTCCATCCTAGCCTTTCTAACAAGCAAACAATCAACAGTACACAACAAAGTGAAGAGATAAACTGACAGGGTGGTTTTGAATCACGAACTTCGCCGGCGAGAGGGCACGTCTCTGATGAAGAGCTTTCGGGCATGGGGATATATATACGCGTTGAACTCGAGTATGAATTTTTTGTCAAATGCGTAAAAAAACACAGAGAAAACACTAATATAAGGCCAGATTCAACCTATACAGAAGCAAAAGCAAATCGATCTTAAGATTCAACAATGAATGAGTTTCGGCCTTCTCTCAAGCATTTTATTGAGCGACTGATGTGCGATCTAAACGATGTGTTCCAGAGAGAGATTCGATGCAATTTTATGTATAAAGGCATGGATAAACATATTTCGTGTCAACTCAGTCTTAGATCATCGGGGTTCACTTGAAACTTTCCATTAGAGTTCGGTGTTCTTGAGTATTACATATTTCAATCGGACAATACGTCGAACAGATGGCACGCATTGAAGGACACGAGCTTCAGACTTAGATTTACAACATTCGTTAGTCCAAACATGGCATATTAAAATCCAAACTATCACGGATATGTCATGGGCATAACTCGACTTCGCTTGATCCATTCGAAAATCAAATGATTCAATTCGGTAATATCATGTTGCTAGGACAGAACAGAAAAGAGCTTGAGCGGGGGGATTTACCTGGATCGGAAGGATGGCAGGCTGGATGGTTGCTCGTCAATCGTGAAATAGTGCAGTCAACGAACGCCGGGCTGCATGTCAATACGAGGAAAAGCGCCGACCTTGCTGATCGGGCAAAAGAATTAAGAGTTGCTGGGCTTGTGTCGTTGTTCCTGCAAGGAAATGGTCAGATGCGGCAAACTTCGTGAACCAACTTGTCTCAGCAATGAAGGCTCTGGGGAAGGTGCAGGAATACCGAGAAGATCGAGATTCTCTGAGGTGGTTGGCGATACGACGGGAGCCAGCATCATCGACAGATCCAAAATGTGACCGGGCGGAGCATCCGGGGTCGTGGACGACGGTTCACAGTACGACGGTTTCTTGATAATCGAGATCTATTGTGTTCAGCAGATCTCAGATGAGGAATCTTTTGAATCCTGTTGCCAAGTGATGACGGCACATTTGGAGCCTCTGGCTTTCTTCTTCTTCGTGGTCCAGTACACAACCCTGTGCTGGTTGGACTTTGGTGGCGTAGCTGTGCCGCTTCCCGTACGTGAGTCGCTGCACCATTTCTCCCCGCTTCTCTGTCTGTCTGTCTGTCTGTCTGTCTGTCTGTCTCTCTCCTCCCTCTCTCTCTGTGCCTCTCTCGGCAATCAGATTTGCCTTCGCCCAAACACCAGGTGAACTTCTTCTCTCTAGTTCTCGCTCTACTGCTCTCCCCAAAAACCAGCTGAGCCCCTCACGCACTCTCCGTCGCTCACTCCGAAAACCGATGGGCGTCTCTGCTCCTTCTGTTATGCAAACAGGATCCTCTTCAGGCGAGCATCCTTTCTGGCAAAGATGTTCCTCGGTCACCAGTTCCTATCTCCGATTCTCTCTCTGTGAATCACTGAATGTTTCATTATCATCATGACTTTATTACCAAGCATGGAACATTTATAAGAAAAGCATGAATGAAAGCGTTCGACAAAACAGTAGAGAAAATGTGTCGCCATAAGCATGATCTAGAGGTGAAAGTTGTTGCTATTGTCCAGTACAGTAATAGCATATTTCCAGATATGACGGAGATTTCCAAGCGGCAACCACCAAAATTATAACGTACTACATTGGTTAGGCAGCAGATGGCACAGCTTAGTTGTGAAGATGCATTGCATTTATTAGGAATGAGGTGATGGCATGCAAATAACTATCTGTCATGATCAGACACACCTCTTGCATGCGTTGTGTTGACTTCCCACCCTTTTTACCCGCCTGGCAGGTGAATATCCTTAGCCACACAGCAGAGGTGTCCTTACGTGGAGAGCAGCAATCTGCAGTGAAAACGTTGAAAGAGAAGCACAAAGCACCGGATGTGAAGGAACTTTAATGTCAAGCGCATGAAGAGCTTAATCTAGATGCAAGAGGATGCCAAGATCGGGGTCTTGAAGGCCTCAATGGCCGTGAGGGATGCTGGGGAAAAGAAGAAGACCAATGCAGAAATGATCTCTGTTCCGACCAAGAAATCAATCAAAGAGGCGGTGCGTTGTGTGACATTTTCTGGAGAGAGGACATCCCCGATTTGGAGGCATATCTTCGCAAGCACCATAACGAATTCAGGCATACATACTATGCTCCAGTTAAACAGGTGAATTTTTTCCCAGCACAATCATGTTACTCTAGTTGTTGGCACTTATATGTAAGCTACGTTCCTGGATCTGATACTCCCTCGATGCTCAAGTCATTCATCCGATCCATGACCAATCGTTTTATCTTACTTTGGAGCACAATAGGGAGTTGAAGGAGGAATTTGGTTCGCATATGCTGAAACCGATGAATTTTTCCTCTAATACAATGGTCGAACATAACTTTTGAAAATATGTAGGAATTGAACCGTGGACATCCGAACAACACTTAGGCGAAGCAGTTTTTATTCCCGCCGGATGTCCCCACCAAGTTAGAAATCTGAAGGTAAATAAATTATTTCTTTACTTCTTTTACCTATACCATCACCTTGAATTGTAAGTCCTCTAAATTGTTGGCCCTATTGTCATTCTTCATATAGTCATGCACAAAAGTTTCCACCGACTTTGTCTCTCCCAATAATATCCACCAGTGCCTCCGTTTGACTGGGGAGTTCAGACAACTTCCAAGGAATCATAAAGCCAAAGAGAACAAACTTGAGGCAACACACAATATTACCTTATATGTTTGGCCGTGGCATCTTTTGCTTTTTGGTGATTCAGCTGTTTCTCACCCTTCTCTGATCTCTTTGTGAAACAGATTAAAAAGATGATAATTTATGCAACCGATCGAGCAACTATAGATTTAGAGGACTTGTTACAGAGATGAGAACTAGACCCACAGTAGTATGATAGCTTAATTGACATTGGATCAGTTCAAAGCAGGGAAGAGGATACCAACACCAAGAGTAGCATCTCCTGCAACAGCAACCTTTTTGGTGTTTTGGTCTTGTTCTAGCAATTTATGTGTGCATAATCATCAAATCTCCATTTTATTGTTGAGAAATGTGCAAGACTTTGCCAAGTCTCTCGACTGCGAGACAATTTTGCCTGCAACAAATTGATTTGATTATTGATTCTGAAATTAAATTTGCAGCAAGAAACTTCATCGATTTTGTATAATTAGACATCCTATGATTCAATGGTTTATTGCAGAAAACAATTGTCTTAAAATCCTCAATCTCTCTCCCTATAACTCAATTCAGATGGTGCCATGTATCGACACACACATATTATTGGATTACACACATATTATTGGATTAACATCATAACAATGATTTTGTATTATCAATTATCCAACAATGCTGTTTTCTTGACAAAAAAATCATCATAGTATTCAATATATTTGCATTATATAGGTCCTCATAAGGTTTAATTATCAGAATTCACTTCATAAATAGAAAGAGGAACTGTTCAACCCAAAAGAAAAAAAAAATAAAATAAAAGAAAAGAAAAGAAAGAGGAAGTGAAGGAAACGAGGGATATCAAACTGTCCATTTGTTTCATGATTAATTTAACCTTCACCTACATAATGGTGATCGGATAGACTCAGAAGAAGGGTTAGGGTTTTGATGGAGTGATTCTAGATTAGTTATTTGGATAGAGGATTGTGACTACAATAATTTTACAATAATTGTCTCTCTCGCCTTTATTTAATCAATTGGCGAAAAAGATATAATACTCATTGTACAAAAAATATCCTTAACTTTTTTTATGTCACAAAAAATTATAAATTTCCCAATTGTGATACAATTACACAAATAACTTCAACCTTTTTTTTTTTTGTTTACATATGTGTAATATACATATACTCCTTATTTCAATTACATCAAGAGTATATTTGTGAAATGGATATAAATTCAGTATTTTTTGTAAGTATCACAATGAATAGATTTATCGATTTTAATGACCCAAAAAATATTTGAAATTGTTTGTGGCTTTTTTGCACCAAATTCTAGGGAAAGTCATCATTTTTCTTTATTCTCACCTTTTCCTCCGATCTAGATAGCATAAGATGATCTTAATTCCACACCAGTTTCTTTCTTTATCTTTCAATTCCGCCCCCGCCCGCTTGCCGTAATTTCATACATTTCCAAAGAAAGGGATAGGAGGAAAGATAGAGTTTGATGTGAATCCCTCCGTGACTTCAATCCAATGTCAAGTTTGTCAACCCATGAATGGGCGTGCTTGGGATTCAAAAGACTGTCAACTGAATTTCTATATCGATTTTCACTAGGTCGGGTTAGATTAGATTAGATTAGACTAGACTAGACCTACAACTTCATAACTTTGCTTTATTGATTGATGGGCTCTTGCATTAATTTCCACAGCCGCGCTCTAAATTCTGCACCGACTCTTTCTTCCCTTGTCATGACCATCACTTCTTTTGCCTTCGTGTTTTAGGCAAAAGCCTCAAGCCCCCGAAACGCATTCATGACCGACTCCGACCGAATGGAGAGAGAGTCTTCTGCTCTTAAAAAAGACCCTGACTTTTCTACTTTGGATTTTGTGCATGAACACTCCTTTTAACAAAAATGACACGAAATGTGGAGTAATGTGTTTTGTATTTTCATTAATCTGTCCATTGTACAAGCCTAATGCTGTATATATAATACGATAAATAAAAGAATGAAAGAATACACGTAATATTGTCTTCCTTGAAATATTCCATGCCCTTGATCTCATGTATCATCTACGAGATCGGAATTGCAATTAGGAATCAATCAAGGATCAAAATAAATTCTTTCTCCAACACTCTCCCTCAAGCTGGCAGCTTATATATGTCAAAGACGCCTAGCTTGCTTAATAAGTATGTGTATTGTCTCTGACATAACGGTTTAGTAAAAATGTCTGTAGGCTGCTCCATTGTTCCGATTCCTCTAGTCATAATAATCCCTGCTTGAATTTTTTCTCAAGTAAAATGGCAATCAACTTTTATGTGCTTTGTTTTTTCATGAAAAACTGGATTGGCTGCTAATTTAAGTGCGGCATCATTGTCGCAAAATAGTTCACTTGAACCATCAACTTGCACACCAAGATCTAGTAGCAATCCTCGTATCCAAACTATTTCACAAACATTTTTGCCATTGCTTAATATTCTGATTCTGCTGATGACAATGAATGTTTCTTTGTCTTCCATGAAATCAAGGATTTTCCCAATTTGATGCAAAAACCAGTAATGGACCTCCTCAACATCGGGCATGTAGCATAATCCGTATCACAATAGGCCGTCATCTTCATGTTGCAGTCACGGGATAAAAGAATTCCAAGTCCTGGACATCCTTTTAAATACTTTACAACCTTCAATGCCACGTTCATATGAGATTGCTTTGGGTTGTGCATGAATTGACTAAGTATTTCTACTACATAACATATATCAGGCCTAGTCATGGTGATATAGATTAATTTTCCAACAAGTCGCTAATATCTTGACGGATCCTTGAGCAGTGGATCTTCATTAGTTGATGGAGAATCCGTATCATACTCAAATGTTGTCAATTTAACATTTTGCTCAATAGGTATCATAGCTGGTTTGCATCCTGACAATCCTGCTTATGATATAATTTCCAGGACAAACTTTCGCTAACTAAGGGAAATTCCTTTTTCGGATTGAGTTATCTCAATACCAAGAAAATATTTGGGAGGTCTCAAATCTTTAATATGGAAAGTCGAATGCAAATATTTCTTAAAATGTTGAATTGTGACGTCATCATTTCCCATTATTAGTATATCATCCACATAAATCAGCAAATAGATTGATGAAGTACCTTTGATCCATGTGAATAGAGCGTAATCATGCTTGGAATGATGGAAGCCTGCACTTGTGAGAGCAGCAGTGAATTTTGCATACCATTGTTGAGAGGCTTGTTTGAGTCTATATAGAGACTTACGAAAACGACATACTCGAGACTCCCCCCATCTGCGTAAACCCTGTGGAAGTTCCATGTATATTTCTTCTTCAAGGTCACCATAAAGGAAGGTGTTGTTGACATCCATTTGATGCAGTTTCCAATTATGAAAGGCAGCCATAGACAAGAAAGATCGAAGCATTCATGTTGGGTGAATCCCTTAGCAACAAGACTGGCCTTGTAACGCTCCACAGAACCATCTGCCTTGTACTTGATTTTATAAACCCATTTGCAGCCAATGAGCTTTCTATGAGCAAGCAAAGGAACAATATCCCAAGTATTATTTTCTGTAAGAGCAAATAATTTGTTTGCCATAGCCCTTTGCTAGCGTCTATCACGTGCTGCGTCCTCATAAGAGGTGGGTTCTCGTTCTTCAAAAATTCGACTAATGCATCAATTATGTTGTGATGATAGTCGACCAAAAGAAACACATGAAGATACAGGATATTGTGTACCTGGAGTATCCAAGGTAGGACAAATATAATCTTTTGTCCATGTCGGGGGACGAATTTGTCGTCTTGATCGTCTAGGCTTGTCAGTAGGCATCAATTCGACAGTTGGTGATGAGGACCCACTAACGCATGGCTGTGACAATGAATTGTTCATATCACAGGAAGAGATAGGAGATTCAGCCGAAGTGATGGAAGATCCAGGATCTAGCGATGTAGGAGATAAGGTGGGCAATGGCTGCTCAGACGACAATCTCTCAGGTGCAATTAAAGCATATTGCGGTGTCATGAGAATATCCTTTATTGATAAAAATTGCCGATGATCTGATGTAGATGTCGATGGCTCATGTGAAGACCTCGTTTCCTGGATGGGGAATATATCCTTGTGGAAGATAACATCTCAGCTAACAAAAAAATGACCTGTAGATATCTCCATAACCTGGTAACCCTTCTGTAGAGTAGGATATTCCATAAAAACACATCGAAGAGCTCTAGGATCCAATTTATCTTTATGGCCCACATTTATCACATAGTAGAGACAACCAAAAACTCGAAGATGATCAATATTTGGTTGTTTCCCAAAAAGCATTTCAAATGGCGTGCACCCATTAAGAATTCTAGTTGGCATGCGATTGATTAAATAGGCTGCCGTGACCACACAATCTCCCCAAAAAATTTTAGGAATGGAAGCTTGATATTTTAGTGCTCGAGCTACTTCAAGAAGATGTCGATGCTTGCGTTCTACAATCCCATTTTGTTGGGGGAGTGTATGTACAAGAACTTTCATAAGTACTCCATGTGAAGACAAAAAAGATTGACACTCGGTAGAGAAAAATTCGCGTCCATTATCCGTGCGAATTCTTTGAATAGGTTTATCAAATTGAGTTTTAATCATGGAGAAGAATTTTGATAGATAAGAATAAGTTTGGCTCTTGGATTGCATGAGAAACACCCAAGTAGCACGAGAATAATCATCCATGATGGTGAGGAAGAATCGAGATCCATCGCGATGTAGAATGTGATAAGGACCCCAGATGTCCATATGAACTAAGGAAAAGAAGTCAGTGGCCCGAATAACACTAGTTGGAAATGGTGCTTGTGATTGTTTTGCCAAAGGACATATTTTGCAATTAGGACAAGGGAAACTAGCACTATGTCCCAAACGTTTATGAGAAAGAGAAATTTTATTACTAGCAGCAGCATTACATGAAATGCTTGCATTCAATAAATTAAAATTTCTTGGAAAGTTGATTAAAAAATATAGCCCTTCATTATATTACCCCCCCATCAGTTTCCTAGTCGAAAGGTCCTGAAAGAAACAATTTTTGGAATTGAAATTAGCATGACAGGAATTATCTTGACAAACTTTGGAAACTGATATGAGATTGAATTCAAATTTAGGGATATAAAGAACATTATTAAGAGTAATATGTGGGCTTAAGTGGATAGTACCAACTTTTGTGACATCGATGATATTCCCATTTGGGAGACGAATCGATATGGGAGAATGAGATTTTTTTACGAATATCAGAAAATAAGCACTTATCGCAAATTATGTAGTCACTGACGCCAGAATCAATAATCCATGCATCAACTGAAATATTTTTGGGCTCGCATAATGAAGTACCTGAGAAATTTGTTGATTTATCGATTATCTTTAATTGACTCTGTGCCTTCATGATATGCTGATACTGATTTTGAGTGATTGGCTGATGAGCTTTATCAATTCTTGATACCTGATAAACATAAATTTCTTTTTCTCTTTTCTCTTTGTCAGTGGGCTTTCCATGTAATTTCCAGCATGTTTCAATGGTATGATGTGGGCGTCGACAATATTCACAATAATTTAGAATTTTGTGCCCCTCCTTTTTGTGATACAAAACCATTTGATCTGGTCTCGTAAGAGCCATCCAATCTACGCCCCTACTTAAGATCTGAGCCGTCAGATCGGGATAAGTGCTAGCCGTCCAATCCACACCTGCGTCTTTGATCTCCATCGTTGGTGCGGGAGAGAAGAGCCGTGCGATCTATGGCTCTGATCTGGGCCGTTGAACTGCAATCCTTTAGGGTTTACATGACCTTCTTCTTCCCAGTGAAGATGATTCGTGGCAGGAGGTCCCCTGAAGCTCTATCCCTGATGTGATGGTCGGAAACCACCACGAGATCGGTCCGAGAGTTTCGCCAGTGTAGCCAGAGCCACGCCCTCTCCTCCTTTCTCATATCTCGTGGTTGCAAGCCACTGGTTTTCTTCTTGGACAGCTATTTGGAAAATTCGTCCAAGCGTAGGTATGGGATCCATCGCAAGAATCTGCGAGCGAAAAGGTATGTAACTTTCGTTTAGGGTTAGAAGAAATCGAGTTGTCTTCTCCCTCTCCTTGATTTTTCGGTACTGTTGAAGGGTCGCCTTCGGCCATTCGAGTTGTTCTTCAGTGGCTTCAAGTTCATTCCACAGTGCTGAGAGACGATTAAAACAAGCGGTAACCGAGAGGTTCCCTTGTTTCATTTCCGAGAGGGCTTGGGTGAGAGAAATTTTTTTAACTTGATTGAGTTTCCCGTACATTTCCCGAATGTTTTCCCACATGACCTTCGAGTCTTCGGTCAGTGGAAGTCTGGCCACAACCTCGGGGGCCACACAATTTCCGATCCAAGTGCGAACAAGTTAGTTGCATTTGTGCCAATGTCATCGCATTTGGTCGTCGGCCGGGAAAGGGACGGTTCTATTGATGAACCCATCCTTATCCTTGATTACGAGGGCTTGCCAGAAGTCTCTCACCCAATAAGAATAGTGTTTGGGTCCGTTGAGTTGAAGCGAAATCAGCCGTAGCTCCGGCCCATCTGCTGTCGATGTGTAAAGAGGGTCTCCCGATTATGGTCGGCCACCGATGGCCGGAAAGACAAACGGTGCAAAGCCGGGTTGAGGACTCGGGTAGGGATTTGTCCCTCTTGGGTCTGATTCGGGTCTGTGACCCGGTGAACTCGGGTCTGGATCTCTATTTGGGTGGAGCCCCGAATTGGTCTCCTGTCTAGGTGGGCCGTAACCCGCCTACTGCTGATTGAGACCGTTAGCCCATGGGCCCTGGACTGGAATCCATGGCATGAATTGCCATTGACCAGGCGAAGGGATATATGCCGTGATTGGAGCAGGACCTGGAGCAAACTCTCTCTCTTCATATGCTTGATCGATCTGTTCAGATGTTTGGTTGGACGACTCCTCCCCTGTAGGTAGGGTCGGATCTTGGCCACCTTTGTTGATTGGATTCTGCATACTGAATAAAACCGAATTCCAACCCGAGGTGCTAATCTGTTTTGCAAGATATGATTTGCAACAACAAACTAGAAGACGATCGGGGGCAACTTAGAAGACTTTTTGCAGAAGCTGGGTCAGAACCGTTTTGGCTCTGATACCATCACACGAAATGTGGAGTAATGTGTTCTGTATTTTATTAATCTGTCCATTGTACAAGCCTTATGCTGTATGTATAATACAAGAAATAAAAGAAGGAAGGAATACACGTAATATTGTCTTCCTTGAAATATTCCATGCCCTTGGTCTGATGTATCATCAACGAGATCGGAATCGCAATTAGGAATCAATCAAGGATCAAAATAAATTCTTTCTCCAACAAATTTTTTTACGAAAATATTGTAACTACCTATAGATTATTACTCTTGTGTCGCGTGTAACCCACGTATGAAAGATAAAGATATTTTTATATTAAGTATACTTAATAATCGTTTTGAAAGGGCTCCCCAATCATTTGGTTTTTTAAAGTACTTTTGACACTTTTTTTCAGTAAAAAGGTTTTAGTGCCTTAAAGACACCACAAGTATCCAAATTGGAGGAATCAATGTTAAGAACCTGTTTAAAAACATTGAAGAGTGAAAATAGATTCTCTTTTTATGATGTAATAAATAGAAATGCCAAGTTTCAAAACATAATTAATTATGTCTTATCAAATGTATAGGGATACATTCAAAATCCTTAAAAAATAATACATCTAGTTCGATTTAGTCTTTAGGGTTAATACCACAAAAAACTTCAAATTATAACTATTGTGATAAAAAATGCGCCAAACTTTTTTTGTATCATTAAAAATCCTCAACTTATCCACTGGGACACAAATGGCCTATAAAAAAACGGCCTATAAAAAAACCTCCAACTTATGTCAGGATGGAGTTGAAATAAATGATATATATCACACATTTATAAATTTAAATATTTTCGTGACGCAAAAAGAAAAAAATTTAAAGTAATAATGTCACAATTACAGTTTTTTGTGACACAAAATAAATATTAGAATATTTGTGTCATAACTGATATAGTTTGAGCTCAAACTATAAAAACCCTTTAGTGTCATGGAAGCATTGCCCCTTAGGGAGTATGAGCCACACTCTAACAAAACTTGGTTGTCTATTAGGTCAATTCATATACAATTCATAACATGACCTATCTTTTATTCAATGCAAATATGAATAAAATTTCATTTACAACTAAATGTAGAGAAACATAGCAAGGGTGCATTTGGGAACACTTTCTCAAAGTCCTTGGGCAAATGCAAATATTGTTTGACAAATTTTTTGGAGACTTTTAGGAAAATATAATTACATTTCTTAAGGTCTTTAAAAGTATTCAAAGGTGGTTTGGAGTGCTGGCATTCTCGAAATGCAAGTCTTAGATTTAACAATATTTTTAATTCACTTTTGCTTTGTTCATCTTCCTCGCAGTTTACATAGAGGAGTTGGACAAAGGTTGATGAATGCTACCTTGGGTTGTGTAAGCAATGGTGCGAGCCAAGGCCATAGTCACTTGAGGTCACACAACCTAGGTGATCGTCGCCTGAGCCCACGTGAGTCCAAGCTATCATAGGACCTCAAGCTATGTTGCTTGGGGTTCTATGACCTTAGGTGAGGTTGCTAGCAGCTAAATCTATCATGTTGGGAGTTGATCTGTGCTAGATTTGGCTTGTCTTAGGTGAGGTTGCTAGCAGCTAAATCTATCCTGTTGGGAGTTGATCTGTGCCAGATCTGGCTTGTCAGTGACTCATCAAAGGCCTTAGCTTCATTGGCAAATGTTTGACCATTTAAGGAAAAAAAAAAGCTAGCAAAAATCCTTTACAAATTATATATATATATATATATATATATATATATATATATATATATTTTCCAAATGGCATTTAAGTTGAATTGCTTTATGATGTGTTTTAAATTATATTTTACCATACGCTATTTACATTTTGGAAAAACCCTTCACTGAAAGTCCTTTGCATTTCCCCATTGACTTTTTCTCAAAGTGGTCGCAAATGTACCCTAAGAGTGCAAATGCAAGATTATGTGTTCGCAAATGTACCCTAAGAGTGCGATTGCAAGATTATGCAAAATCAGTATTTTGTGTGAATGTAAGATTATGCAAAATGAGTATTTTGGTTTAGAGGTTAAGTTTCATTGTTATGGACTAATTCAATCCATAGTTTTCTTATGAAATGCATGAGAGGTCTTTGGGCAACAAATTTAGGTGTCGATATCAACCAAAAAAGATGTAATGGAGAATTCGAGCGTGAGGGATACTGACCAAAAAAAGATGTAATGGAGAAAAGGTTGATTCTAGTGACGCGTAGTGTTGGAGAAAACTTCCTTGTGTGTTTTGAAGATGACAAAACGTTTCCATCAGTCTAGTTTGAAGACTTGCAGATTCTTTAGTCGAAGTCTAAAGATTGCTGAACCGCCAGACTCAAGATTCAAAGTTTATCCTCATTGACAGTTTCTAGACCGTCGAAGAAAACTTATCCAGAACTGAGTATCTTGTTAAGGATTTGATTCTATTGGTTGAAGAAGATCTCTCGGCTGGAGATAGCATCTTGGAATCTGTTATTCGTTTTGATTCGGATAATTTAGATCTGTTGATTGGCGAAGCATACTTGGAAGGTTCTACTTATGGAAACCTAGATCTCGATTGTCTGGGCGAGTAGGATTGGTGGGCTATCGTCATATTCCTTAAATAACTCAAAATCTCCCTAATTGATTTTGTCCAATGGGTAGATTGGAAGAACTCCTTTGGTAAGTGCCAACGGGTATGAAGGCATGGAGGAGTATATAAGGAAGATGTTCCAATTATTCGAGTGTGTGCGCGATAGAAGAATTCCAAATTCTGAAACTCCTTATTCTTTGTCAATTCAATTGTTGAGTGAAAACTTGTAATCAAAAGAGCGTTTATATTTCTGTGAGACCTTAAGGAAGTGTAGCGAAGTCTCTACATTGTGGAATGAAGGAAGAGCAATACTGTAACAACTCTTTTGATTCTTAGTGAAATCCAGCCAGTGGGCTGTTAGTGCGGAATAGTGGACGTAGGCTTGGATCAAGCCAAACTACTATAAACTTTGTGTTCTTATTCTCTTCCCTAAGCTCTTTACTTTGATCGTAACTCTGTTTGATTATTAGAGTCTAATTTCCTTTTCATAATCTATTGCTAAACAGAATTTGTTTAAAAGTGAAATCATTTTCTTTATATTGTGAAAATTTATTTTCGCACCTATTCACCCCCCTCTAGGTGCTCGTACTAGCTTTCACAATTGGTATTAGAGCTTGCGTACTCATTTAAGTTGAAGTGTTTTTACTTCAGAGTTAAAAATCCATGGCTAGTATGTTGGCTTCAGGTCTAGTTGAAGGGCAAAGCAATACCGGACCACCATATTTTGATGGAAAGGATTACATCATATGGAAAAACAAGATGAAGGCATTCTTAAGATCAAAGGATCCTCTAGAATGTGATGTAGTAGACAAAGGAATAATTTCTAAAGCTGCAACGGTCTCAAAAAGAGGAAAAGAAGCTGTTGAGTCCAGTGAAATGACTCAAGAAGAGATAACCAAGAGACAAGCTCTTGATGCAAAAGCAATTTATTCATTATATTGTGCATTATCTCCTACTGAATATAACAGAATATCTTCTTGTGAAACAGCTAAAGAAGTCTGGGATAGATTACACATCACCTATGAAGGAACTGATCGAGTGAAAGAAACCATAATCAATATTCTGCTCGGTCATTATGAAGCATTCAAGATGAAACCAGGAGAATCTATCACTGACATGTTTAGCCGTTTTACAGAAATCGTGAATGCTCTTGAATATCAAGGTCAACCAATCTCTGAACCCATGAAGGTTAAAAAGTTACTGCGTGGACTTTCCAAAGATTGGAATCACGTAAAGACTTCAATAAGGGAAACACAAAGGATCATGCCACTATCTGTTGACGAATTGGTTGGCAATCTTCAATCTTATGAAGTGGAGCAAATCAACGAAAATGAAGATCCTAAAGGTAAGAAATCTATTGCGTTGAAATCTAATGATGATTTTGATGTTATAGATTCTGAAGACAATATGGACGATGAAAAGCTTGCTCTCATGATAAAAAGATTCAGAAAGCTGAATAGAAAAGGAAGAAGATTCAATCCGAAGAAACAAAGTTCTCAAAAGCTACAAGATAAATTAACTGAGGATGATAAATCCAACATGGATATAATCTGCCTTGAATGCAAGAAAAAGGGACATATCAGACCCAACTGTCCTCTCGCTGAAGAGGAAGAAAGGAAAAGCTGAGAAATATCGAAAAACACTTAAAGCAAAAATTTGGAGTGATACCGAGTGTGAAGAAAGTGATGATGATTATGCCAATATTTTTCTTATGGCACACTCAGAATCAGATTCAGACTTTAAGACAGACTCAGACTCAGACAGTGAAATAGAGGTAAGTAATTTAAAAATTCCTGCTAAAGTCCTTAAATATATTGATGAATTGTGTCTTAGTCTCAAAACCTCTCTGAAGAGGATTTCTGAACTTAAAAAGGGAAAATTCTGCACTAAAGCAACATGAGATTGTTTGGAAAGAAAATGTCGAAAGTTTAGATAAAAATGTTATTACCTTGAAAGAAAATGCAGACAATCTCTAAAAGAAAATGCATTTTTGAAAAATGATATCTCAAGTATTTCTAAAAGGTTATCTATAGGATCCGAGAAATTAGAAAAGATTCTTTCAGCATAAAGACCTTACTTCAACAAATCAGGTTTGAGAATGACTGCTGAAACCATTCATCTAATTAATTTTCCTAAGGTAAAGGAAAGAATTCAACAAATACCTACAAAAGATTCTTACAAAAATCATTTCCAGAAAGTTTTTGTAAAACCTGTAGGCCGCAGTGCTCTTAAATGTTCTAAGTGTAATAGCTCAGAACACTTTGAGAAAGAATGTCCTATGAGGAAGGTTTGGGCAAAGACTGTATATCACACTAACTCTACTGGACCCAAGAAAATATGCGTACTAAAGAAAACTTGAGTCTCTTTTTTAAATGCAGGTCACTATTAAGAAAAATGTTAAATGGTACTTAGATAGTAGATGCTTGAGACATATGACAGGAGATTCAAACTGTTTTATAAAACTTGTGCAAGTTAATGGTGGAAAAGTCTCTTTTGGAGGAAATAGCAAAGGAAGAATTATAGGATACGGAACTGTTAATATTGGAAGTCTCACGATCAGTAATGTTTTCTTAGTAGAAGGACTCAACTACAACTTGTTGAGTATTAGCCAGCTGTGCGACATCGGTTTCAAAATCAACTTTCAAGAAGGAATATGCTCAGGAATTAGTAAAGACTTCTCTTAGACTTTCACCGGGCGAAGACATGGGAATATCTATATCTTGGATATTAAACTAGAAAAATTCCAATGTCTAATCTCAATTCAAGAAGAAGCAAATCTATGACACAGAAAACTTGGGCACATCAACATGAAGCAAATAGCCAAAATCTCAGCAAAGAAGCTTGTTCGTGGACTACTTAATCTGACATACCAAAAGTCTAACCTATGTACACCTTGCATATTAGGAAAACATGTAAAGAATTCATTCAAATCAATAAATCAAGTGTCCACTAATTGTGTATTGCAGCTCTTGCATATAGATCTCTTTGGACCAACTAGAACTCAGAGCATTGGAGGTAGGAAATATTGTCTAGTAATTGTGGATGATTATTCACGATTCATTTGGGTATATTTCCTGGCAAGTAAGTCTGAAACCTTTTCTTATTTTATAAAATTTGCTAAGAAAGTTCAAAATGAGAAAGTGTATGTTATTTCCAGTATACGGATAGACCATGGAGGTGAGTTTGAAAATCAAGACTTTACTAAATTCCGTGATGAACCTAGTTTTCAGCATGTATTCTCCTCTCATTATACTCCAGAGCAGAATGGAGTTGTGGAAATGAAGAATAGATCGTTACAAGAAATGGCTAGAACTCTTTTAATTGAAAGTAACATTTCTTCTCGTTTTTTGGCAGAAGCAGTTTCTACAGCATGCTATATTATCAATAGAGTCTTCTTAAAGTCTATTCTGAGAAAAACTCCTATGAGTTGTTCAAAGGAAAGAAGCCAATTGTTTCTTATTTTCATGTGTTTGGATGCAAATGTTTTATATTGAAAAATGCAAATGATCGAATTGGTAAGTTTAAAGAAAAATCAGACGAAGGAATCTTTCTTGGATATTCAACTACAAGTAAAGCCTATAGAGTATACAACAAAAAGACTCAATATGTGGAAGAATCGATGAATGTCAAATTTCAAGATTTTATGCAAAATCAATTAATTCAGACTCAACTGAAGAACCCGAACTGCTCCGAGACTCTACAAAGTCTAAATCTCCGAAGCGGCTCGAGACTTTAGAAGACCAAAGAACAAGTGATCATTGAAGAATCAAATGAAGAAAATGATCAACAGTCTGACAAATCAACCAGCAACTGGAAGCACAAGTCTAGTCATCCTAAAGAACTCATTATTGGTGACATCAATGAGGGAATTTGTACAAGATCCAAAAGGCGTGAAGAGTTTAGTGCTGTGGCTCTTATTTCTGAAATAGAACCCAATAGCATAGAAGAAGCTTTAACTGATGAAAGCTGGATTGAAGTTATGCAAGAAGAACTCAGGCAATTCAGTATCAATGATGTCTAGGGAATTGACTCCTAAACCGTAAGGTAAATCTATCATTGGAGCTAAATGGATTTTTAGGAACAAGATGAACGAGAAAGGAAAAGTCGTAAGGAACAGAGCAAGACTCGTGGCCAAAGGATATACGCAAGAAGAAGGGATAGACTATGATGAGACTTACGCACTAGTAGCAAGGTTAGAAGCAATTAAATTATTACTTGCTTTTGCTTGTTATAAGAATTTTATGTTATTCCAAATGGACATTAAAAGTGCATTCCTAAATGGATTCATCCAAGAGGAAGTCTATGTGGAACAACCTCCCGGTTTTGAAGACCCAAGGAAACCAGACTCAGTATTTAGACTAAAAAAGGTGCTATATGGTCTAAAGCAAGTATCTCGAGCTTGGTATGACAGACTAAGTAAGTTTTTTTTTTATCCAAAATGGCTTTGTTAAAGGTAAAGTAGATACTACTTTGTTTATCAAAAGAGAAAGCAAAAACTTCTTGTTGATGACATTATTTTTAGATCTCTTAATGAAAATATGTTCAAGAAATTCTCTAAGACTATGCAGGATGAGTTTGAAATGAGCATGATGGGTGAACTATCATTCTTTCTTAGACTTCAAGTAAAATAATTGAAGGAGGAAATTTTCATTCACCAAGAAAAATATGCTAAAGAACTTGTGAAAAAGTTTGGCTTGGACAAAGATGAAGGATGAAAGAAAGTTGACCAAAAGCTATACAGGAGTATCATTGGCTCAGTTCTTTATCTTACTGCTTCTAGACTTGACATTTTGTTTAGTGTTTGTATTTGTGCCAGATTTCAATCAGATCCCAGAGAATCTCATTTAAGTGCTGTAAAACGTATCATCAAATACGTTGCATCTATCTCAAATTTGGGTCTCTGGTATCCTAAAGAATGAGACTTTACTCTTCTTGGATATTCAGACGCAGACCTAGCAGGATGCAGAGTTGATAGGAAGAGCACCTCGGGCACTTGTCAATTGCTTGGAAACAAGACAGTATCTTGGTTTTCGAGGAAGCAAAGTACCGTAGCTCTATCTACAACAGAAGCATAATATGTGGCTCTTGGAAGTTGTTGTTCACAAATTTTGTGGATAAAGCAATAGCTAAGAGACTTTGGAATAAAATATTCGAGCACTGAAATCAAATGTGATAACACCAGCACAATCAATCTCACCAAGAATCCAATTCTTCATTCAAGAGCAAAGCTCATTAGAGATCATGTTCAAAATAGAGAAGTCTTGATTCAGTTTATTGACTCAAAGAATCAACTAGCGGACATCTTCACAAAGCCTCTGGAGAAAAGTCAATTCGAGCTTATTCGTTCCAGACTCAATATCTTAAAGTCTGAAGAAGTTCAGATTCAGGGATGAAAGTCTAATGACATTCAGACTTAGAAATTCAAGATTTACGACTATAAGTATTTTTAGAAATTTATCTCTCGGATAAAATCTTGAAAATGTACGATTATCTATTAATCTGTAATTAATTGATCCTGAAAATGTATGATCATCTACCCCAGTTTTCGTGATTATTGCAATCATTCCTTTTCGAAAAATGAGTTATTTTTGAAAAGACAGTTATCTATTTTTCAAAAAGGTAGTTATTTTTGAAAAGGCATTTTCTATTTTTTTTCCTTTTTACGTTGTTCCGTATGCCTCTTTTCGACTGCTTTATATACTGTTCATCTTCCTAAAAAATCCTAAAAGTACAAACCGTCGTTTTCTTACTTTTACTCTCTAGTTTAATCTTCAAAGTTCTCACATTTTTTCACGAATCGAGTTTGGAATCTCTCAAAAACTGTGAGAATGGCATCCCAAAGAAAGTCTTCAAGGATCGCGAATAGGGGACCACAACAAATGCGTGAGGGTCCTACTCATTTTGACCTCACCGAGAAAGAAGAATCTCCAAGCATCAGCAGAGTCCACAACATTCTCAACAGTGTCAATCTCCTCAAGCTAGACCTCAAGATAGTGTTCGTAGAGTGGAGGAAGAAATCATTGAAGGCGCAAAACTCGTAAGATCTCAAAAGCTTACTTTTTATCTTTAAGCTTTACTCTGCTTTGAAGAGGGGAGGGACTCCTGATGTGAATCATTGCGGAAGGATCGTTCTATGAAGGCCTAGATGGTGCGAATTACAAACCTCAACCTCCAATCAAACCTGTGATTGGCAACCTCGGTATGAACGTGACCTATTGACGAACGCGTGTCAACCAACCAACGTTATAGATGCCACGAGCGAAAGAATCTGCTATCTCGCTCGATAAGTCGAATTGATCGCCATAAGAGAATCTTGATAAAGTCAAGTCCTCAAAAGAGCAGTAGAAGAGAACCTCTCAATTCTTTTCCTCAAAAATAAAATATCTCTGTCCCCAAAGAAATTTGGTAAATCCTTTACATATAGGCATTCTAGCCACCACACAAACCCTAAAAATCTAATGCGTCATATTCTAGAATATTCCTATTTTAAAATATTCATAAACAAGGAGAATATTCCTATTTGACTTGGTCAAATATTTGGTGACCAGATAATCAAATTGCGCCAAGATTTCCAAGATTCTTCAAGATTTGATCCAAGGTCATCTCCACGCCAAATATCACGAACCATGACACCAACAGCTTGCCTAAATTGCTTGGCCCGCGCTCGAGTAATCGAACTAGTAGGGATAGACAATGGGTCCTTAGCACCTCCTCCTCGATATGGTTCGATGTCCACATCATTCCCTCTCCCGTGCAAAGGATTTGCCCTCAAATCATCACTGGCATCGAAAAGAGTCAAGTCAGAAACATTAAATGTGGCACTAACGTCATACTTACCTGGAAGATCAAGCTTGTAGGCATTATTGTTAACTCTTTCCAAAACCATGAATGGTCCATCCCCTCGCGGTAATAACTTAGAATGTCGCTGCTCAGGAAATCTCTCTTTGCGCATATGAACCCAAACCCAATCGCCGGGTTCAAACACCACTTCCTTGCGCCCTTTGTTGGCTTGTCTTGCATATTGCTTAGTCTTGTGCTCAATATTTGCGCGCATCTTCTCATGTAACGCCTTGACAAATTCAGCTTTCTTTGCTCCATCTAAATCCACATGCTCATCAACGGGTAAAGAGGTTAAATCTAACGGAGTTAACGGATTAAAACCATAGACAACCTCAAATGGTGTAAATTTAGTAGCATAATGCATGTTCCTATTATATGCAAATTCAACATGTGGCAGACAATCTTCCCAAGATTTTATGTTCTTTTTAATAATAGCACGCAACAATACCCCTAAAGTTCTATTAACTACCTCGGTTTGACCATCAGTTTGTGGATGACAAGTAGTAGAAAATAACAATCGTGTTCCTAGTTTTTTCTACAATGTTTTCCAAAAGTAGCTATGAAATTTAGAATCTCAATTTGAAACAATCGATCTAGGCATGCCATGCAAACGTACAACCTCGCTAAAGAACAAATCAGCAACATGAGATGCATCATCAATTTTATGAAAAGGTATAAAATGAGCCATCTTTGAAAACCGATCAACAACCACATAAATAGAATCTCTACCATTCTTAGACCTAGGCAATCCTAACACAAAATCCATAGAAATATCAGTCCAAGGATGCGTTGGAATAGGTAATGGTGTATACAAGCCATGCGGTTTAGTTGTAGACTTCGATTGCTTACAAGCAATGCATCTCTCACAAACACGTGTGACATCTCTCTTCATATGTTGCCCATAAAAATGTTCATGCAGCACTTCTTAAGTCTTATTAATACCAAAATGCCCCATTAAACCACCACTATGCGCTTCTCGCATCAACAATTCACGCAAAAAACACTTAGGCAAACATAATTTTCTTTCACGGAAAAGATAACCTTCATGCCTATAGAATTGATCAAATGCAGCATGTTCACATGCTTCATATACTCTCCCAAAGTCATCATCATTAGTATATAAGTCCTTGATATGCTCAAAACCTAGACACTTTGCTTCTAAAATAGTTAGAATCACGTACCTTTGAGAAAGTGCATCAGCTACTACATTCTTCTTACCTTTCTTATACTTGATCACATATGGAAAAGTCTCGATAAACTCCATCCATTTGGCATGCCTTTTATTCAACTTTTGCTGCCCTTTCAAGTACTTCAAGGTCTCGTGATCGGTGTGGATCACAAACTCTTTCAGCCATAGATAATGTTGCCAAGTTTCCAAAGCTCGCACTAAAGCATACATCTCCTTATCGTAGGTAGGATAATTCAATGTTGTTCCACTCAATTTCTCGCTGAAATAAGCTATGGGATGCCCTCCTTGCATCAACACAACTCCAATTCCTGTACTCGAAGCATCGCACTCTATCTCAAAAGTAGCATCGAAATTCGGTAAAGATAACAAAGGAGCATTAGTCAACTTATCTTTTAAAAGATTAAATGCTTTCTCTTGCTCTTCTCCCCACGTGAAACCCACATGCTTCTTGATAACCTCAGTTAAAGGTGCGGCAATGGTGCTGAAATTTCTCACAAATCGTCGATAAAAACTCGCCAATCCATGAAAGCTACGCACCTCTCCTACAGTCTTAGGTGTTCGCCATTCACGAATTGCTTTAACCTTTTCTTCATCAACCTGTATACCATCAGCACTAACAACAAATCCTAGAAATACTAATTTGTTAGTAACAAAAGAGTACTTCTTTAGATTAGCGTATAATTGCTCGGCCCTTAAAGCCTACAAGACAGCTCTCACATGCTCAATATGGTCATCAGGGCTTTGGCTATAAATCAAGATGTCATCGAAATAGACAACTGCAAATCGACTAATAAAAGCACGCAAAACATGATTCATAAGTCGCATAAACGTGCTCGGTACATTAATTAATCCAAATGGCATGACTAACCACTCATATAATCCATACTTGGTCTTAAATGTAGTTTTCCATTCATCACATTCTTTCATCCTAATTTGATGATAGTCACTTTTCAAATCGATCTTAGTGAAAATGCAAGCACCATGCAACTCATCGAACATGTTATCTAACCTAGGAATAGGATGTCGATACTTTACCGTAATATTATTGATTGCTCGGCAATCGACACACATTCGCCAAGTTCCATCCTTCTTTGGCACCAACAAAACAGGGACAGCACATGGGCTAAGACTCTCTCTCACATACCCTCGCTCCAATAGTTCGCTAACTTGCCACTGAAGTTCCTTTGTCTCCTCGGGATTGCTTCGATATGCGGGTTGGGGTATTGACGCACCAGGAATCAAGTCAATTTGATGTTCTATGCCTCGAATCGGTGGTATCCCTCCAGGAAGTTCATCAGGAAAGACATTTTTAAATTCTTGCAATAAAGACACAATAGGACTAGGCAAACTTAGGTCAAGATCGTTAGTAGAAAACAAAACCTTCTTGTACACAAGTACAAGCATTGGTCGATCTAGAACTAAAGCTCTCCTCACTTCACTTGATTTTGGATAAAAATTATTTTGCCTCTTTTCTTTCCTCTCCTTTTCCCTCGGTTTTTACCACAATCTTTCTTTCGGCCTCTCCTTTTCCTTGCGTCTCAGACACACCACGCAAGCCCTCGGATTTCTCACATTTTCTCTCTCTCTCTCTCTCGGCTTCTCATTGTAACTTTAACTGATCTTGATACACCTCACTAGGTGTCATTGGTACTAAGGTATAAGTCTTTTGATTCATCACCAATGAATAACGATTAGTATACCCATCATGATGTGCCTTTCGATCATATTGCCATGGTCTTCTAAGTAAGATATGATCCACTTGCATAGGTACAACATCACACTCTACCTCGTCCTTGTATCTTCCTATCTCAAATGGAATTTGAACTTGCTTCGATACTTTCACCTCACCACTATTATTTAACCATTGAAGTCTATAAAGCCTAGGGTACTTTGTCGTCTTCAAACCCAACTTATCCACCATAATACAACTTGCCACATTCGCACAACTACCTCCATCAATTATCATACTACAAATCTTATCATTCACCACACATCTTGTATGAAACAAGTTATCTCTTTGTTGGTGATGCTCCTCCTCCTTTACTTGCACACTCAGAGAACGCCTAACCGCCAATAAGTCTCCTTTTATAGCCACGTCTCCATCACTATAATCCTCCAATGATGGCATCTCATCATCCTATTCTTCCATTTCACTTTCAGATTCAATAATACCATATCCAGTCATGATTATCACCCTCCTATTAGGGCATTGATTCGCCATATGACCCCTGCCCAAACACTTAAAACATTTAATCTCACGAGTTCTAGTGTTAGGTTTTTCGATTTTACCTGAAGTCAGATTCGTTCCAATTTTACTGTCCCTCTCCTTCTCCTTTGAGGCTTCGGTTTTGGTGTTGTTTCCTCTCCAATTTGGCTTCTCATCTCTTTTCCAATTGGATCTCCAATTCTGATTTGAACCTCTTCCACTCTTGTGATTTCGATCCAACTTCAATTGCCGCTCAACTTTGATAGCTTTGTCCATCAATTCCTCCAATTCAACATAATGTTGCAGCTCCACCACCCTTGCTATGTCTTGGCTCAAACCACTCAAAAATCTTGACATTGTGGCCTCACGATCCTCCACCACATTAGCACGGATCATGGCAATCTCCATCTCCTTGTGATACTCTTCCACGCTCTTATTGCCTTGTGTGAGATTTTGTAACTTTGAAACAAATCTCGGTGGTAATGACTTGGTACAAAACGCCTCCTCATCACCGCTTTCATCTCATCCCACATCTATATCGGTCTTTCACCATTGCATCTCCTGCTAGTCACAAGTTGATCCCACCAAATTATAGCATAATCGGTAAATTCAACAGCTACAATTTTTACCTTTTTGAGCTCGGAGTATCGTTGGCAATCAAATACCATCTCCATGCATTTCTCCCATTCTAGATACACATCGAGATCATTCTTCCCTTAGAAAGAAGGAATCTTCATCTTGATATTGCCATGTTCATTATCTTCTCGGTGTTTAAACCCTCGGGCTCCATTCCACCTTCCAAATCAAGCATCTCTATCATCCTCCATGTCGGCCTCATCATCATCATAATGCCGCTGCCTTCTACGCCGTGTTCTAGAGGTGTCTCGCTGATGTTGCGGCCTTCCCCGGGGTAGCTCTCGGTCACCATTAACCCTCATGTCATTCCCCATCATTCGGCCACTAAGCTCCTCCACTATGGCCCTCAATTGCTGGATGCTTTCCACGAGCACTTCATCCCTTCGTATGGAGTTAACCTCCTTTTGATTCACACTTTCTTCGAGCGACATATTTTAGACCTGCAAGTAAGCGTTAGTCACAAAAATCCTCACCAATCGCTCCTTTACGTGTTTCTCTCGAGGTGTTTATCACTCCTCTCGTGTTTAACTCGTGTTTAACTCAAGTCTAGGCTTTTTCCACCCTCAATTAATCTTATACACTCTTGCCTTTTTCCTCTCGTATTCTCTTTTTACAAGCTCTTTATTGGACTCAAAACCTATCTCTTAACCCCCTCACGACAATCAATCAAACTAATCAAACAAGATTAGATCACTATTGATTTTGTTTCAGCAAGTAACAATTTCAAACCAACAAGTACAACTTTTGAAATTCCATTTGAAACGCAAATCACTACGATTTTGTTTCAATTCAGTCTCCGACAAATGAGTCGCCTTCTTGATTGTTTTTTTTGTTTGGCTAATTTTTTTTTGCCGAATCCGTTTTTTTTTCTTGTGCACTTTTTTTTTTGTGTGCATTTTCTTTCTTTTTTTTTTCTTTTTTTTTGACGAACTCAGATACAATTTAAGATGCTAGAAAAAAAAAAACTAAAACTAATAGTAAACAGACGTATGGAAGAGCAAAAGCAATCGGATCCCTAAATAAGCTAGAACCGAAACCCTAGCTCAATAAATTTCAAATTGCTGAATGTAAACCAAAAATTAAAGATAAATAGACCTTGTAGAAACAAGCTTTAATACCAACTAATGTGAATCGTTGCGGAAGGATTGTTCTACGAAGGCCTAGATGGTGCGAATTGCAAACCTCGATCTCCAATCAAACCTCTGATTGGCAACCTCGGTATGAACGTGACCATTAACGAACGCGTGTCAACCAACCAACGTTATAGACGCCACGAGCGAAAGAATCCGCTATCTCGCTCGATGAGTCGAATCGACCGCCACAAGAGAATCTTGATAAAGTCAAGTCCTCAAAAGAGCAGTAGAAGAGAACCTCTCAATTCTTTTCCTAAAAAATAAAATATCTCTGTCCCCAAAGAAATTTGGTAAATCCTTTATATATAGGCATTCTAGCCACCGCACAAACCCTAAAAATCTAATGCGTCATATTTTTAGAATATTTCTATTCTAAAATATTCATAAACAAGAAGAATATTTCTATTTGACTTGGTCAAATATTTGGTGACCAGATAATCAAATTGCGCCAAGATTTCCAAGATTCTTCAAGATTTGATCCAAGGTCATCTCCACGCCAAAGATCATGAACCATGACACCAACAGCTTGCCTAAATTGCTGGGCTCACGCTCAAGTGATCGAACCGGTAGGAATAGACAATGGGTCCTTAGCACCTCCTCCTTGATATGGCTCGATGTCCACATCAACTCCCTTGAAATACATCGATGAATTTTTGAAAGATAAAGGGTATCGAAATGAAACCTACTTTTTGCGAACAATGGAACGATTGGAGATTACTCCTGTGGGGTCGGAAGATCGAGCATTTGCGAATATTCCCAGTGATCCACGTGTTGGAGGACTTAGTTAGCCTGATGGGAATGATGATGACAAAATGTATGCTTAGTTCAAGCCTATAATGGGTGTTGGGGCGAATATTCGAAGCAAAAGGACTGATTTGTTTCGCTCGGATGAACACAGGCGACTTTACTCTAAGTTGCTAAAAAGATGGGTAATCAATCCAAGAAGTGTAGACTTTGATTTTCTTGATTCTATGAATGTGAAGTTGCGAGAGAAATTCTTTAAACTTTAGCTTGAGCAATTTTGTTCTAAGATAACTGAGGCATATCCAGAACTTACTACTTACTTCTATTCTAATCTCAGTTTCTTGGATGCGAATAGATTTTCGTTTAGTATTCGAGACCAGGACTATGTTGTTGACATGGACACATTGGCAGATGTGATTGGAGTAAAGCAAAGGGCTTTCCAATCGATTAGTGTGTCTGTTGGTCGTGCGACAGTAGAGCTTGTTCGGGATGGAATGGCTGAAGGAAGATTTTCGTACTTGAGGATGAATGCTTCTAACATCTTGCTTCACAAGATTGTGATCAATTGCCTCAGACCCAAGTCAACCTCGAAGACAGACGTCTCTAACTCCGAAGCAAAGTTAATGTATGCCATCAATGCTGGCAAGAAATTCTCTTTGCCTCACATAATCATGTTTCACATGTACAGAACAATGGCGAAAGACAGAGGGCAACTTCCTTACTCAGGGCTTGTTACAAAGCTTTTCAAACGTTTCAATATTCAGCCTCCCAGGGTATTATGTGTTCAATCATGTGATCAAATGGTAGTGGGACTAAAAATGGTTTCCAAAATGCGTTTGAAAGAGCTGGACAAGGCTTTGGAGCGATTGAAAGAGAAAACTCTTGTCAAGTCACAACAAGGTTCTTCAGTTGCTAAACGGAAAGGGAAGGAGCCCATGACAGCTACATCCAAGAAAAGAAGAGCACCTGTTTTGGAGGATGAAGAGGATGAGGATGATATTACCATTTTTGCTCTTGCACTAAAAAATCTTCAAAGTGCTATTCCAAAGACTGAGGAGAGAGAGGATTGAGACATGGAGGAAACAAAGCATGGAGAAGCAGAGGAAAGGAGTGGAGAGAGAGAATCGATGCAAAAAGAAGCAGATGAAGAAAGGACTGAAGAAGAAGAAGGGACAGGTGAAGAGGCAAAAATAGAGCATGAAGCGTACTTCTCACCTCCTGAGGGCATTAAAACAAGGGGAGTTGCTGAAAAAAGAGGTACATCTTCAATTGCTGTTACTAGTGAAGGTGTTAGTCGCTCACCTGCAGATCCAGAAGGCATCTTTGCATCTCAATTCCCAGAAGAAGGTCATGAGGTTTCATCGCCAAATCTGAGTGATCATGCTGGCTTGCCATCATCTCGCAAATACTCCCACCGATCATGCGAAGCCGCACTCGGGCCCGACAATACAGGTAGACTTTCACAGAATTCTTGATGTTCTTATGGAGATGCGAGGACAGATTTATGCCCTGGGTTGCGAAGTTTAGAATTTGCAGAATGCGGATCAAACATCTTCAGTTTCCTTGCATGATCAAGTTCATGTCCTTACTCTTCAAGTTCAAGCAAATGCCAAGGGTGAAGATGTGGCTCAACTGAAGGAGGATTTGAAAAAACTGGAAAGGATTGTCCAGTCAATGGGAGATTTCCAGCTTGTTCGCGTTCCTAGGCAACCTTAATTCCATTATCTTTTTATCTCTACCTTTTTCATGCTGACAAAAAGGGGGAGAGATGGTGCAGATTTGAAACTTAACTTTCGTTTGACTTTACTCTTTGAATGACTTTTGTTTGGTTGTTTGGCTTTGACTGAATTTGGTTTGGTTTGTTTGATCGTTTGGTTATTTTAAGCACTATTGGTATTCCATGACAAAGATAGTTGTTTATTTACATGACTAACTTATTTCCTGTGGATGCAGATTTAATGCTGTCTATACTAAGTCAATTATCTATTGTGAGATATCCATGTTTGCTTGAGTATTGTTTTGCAGGTCAAAAATATCCAAATCTGCAGGAAAGTTTTGTCACCATCAAAAAGGGGGAGATTGTTGGAGAAAACTTCCTTGTGTGTTTTGAAGATGACAAAACGTTTCCATCAGTTTAGTCTGAAGACTTGCAGACTCTTTAGTCGAAGTCTGAAGATTGCCGAACCGCCAGACTCAAGATTCAAAGTCTATCCTCATTGACAGTTTCTAGACCGTCGAAGAAGACTTATCCAGAACTGAGTATCTTGTTAAGGATTTGATTCTATTGACTGAAGAAGATCTCTTGGCTGGAGATAGCATCTTGGAATCTGTTATTCATTTTGATTTGGATAATTTAGATCCGTTGATTAGCGAAGTATACTTGGAAAGTTCTACTTATGGAAACCTAGATCCTAATTATATGGGCGAGCATGATTGGTGGGCTATCGTCATATTCCTTAAATAACTCAAAATCTCCCTAATTGATTCTGTCCAACGGGTAGATTGGAAGAACTCTTTTGGTAAGTGCCAATGGGTATGAAGGCATGGAGGAGTATATAAGGAAGATGTTCCAGTTATTCGAGTGTGCGCGTGATAGAAGAATTCCAAAGTCTGAAGCTCATTGTTCTTTGTCAAGTCAATTATTGAGCAAAAACTTGTACTCAAAAGAGCATTTATATTTATGTGAGACCTTGAAGAAGTGTAGCGAAGTCTCTACACTGTGGAATCAAGGAAGAGCAATATTGTAACAACTCTTTTGATTCTTAGTGAAATCCAGCCGATGGGCTGTCAGTGCGGAAGAGTGGACGTAGGCTTGGATCAAGCCGAACCACTATAAAATTTGTATTCTTATTCTCTTCCCTAAGCTCTTTACTTTGATCGTAACTCTATTTGATTATTAGAGTCTAATTTCCTTTTCATAATCTATTGCTAAACAGAATTTTGTTTAAAAGTGAAATCATTTTCTTTATATTGTGAAAATTTGTTTTCGCACTTATTCACCCCCCTCTAGGTGCTCGTACTAGCTTTCACACGTGGCTCAATCATTGGGGTGGGATGTTTATTGCTGCATCTTATGGTCTACAAAGTTTGTTAGCTAAGAAATGAGGAGTTCATGATGTTTTAAACTTAGCTGGAGCCGGTTCGACCATTGCTTCAACATTTTGTTTGATCTGAAAGGAATTTCTTCCATGCTTAAGATATTGTCCATAAATTGTTATGTTGTAGCCTACAAAATCAATTAATCACAATTCTTGATACTGTTAAATAACTGATGCTAAACGAAGAATGAGTTTTTCTTTTTCTTTTCTTTAGTTTGCGTTAGTATCAGGATCACTAATGTGCCTTGCAATTAATGTCGCCCTTAGTGCAGCTCTTGGAGGTGTAGTTGGCTTTCCTTTTGGTAAGTGTAAGATAGACAGCACATCAAAAAGACTTTATATTAAGCTTTGCTTCTATTTTGAGCTTCTTTATAGTCAACTCGATGTCGTGATCAAGAGTCAAATTAGTTAGTCAAGAAACAAGAAAAGAAAGTAATCTCTAACAGGCGACAATTGCACCTTTTGGGCCAAGAGTTATGTCCCTTCTACTCTACAGACAAGAATGGTAGTTGTATACCCTTCTCCTTTAGGAAGCATTGCATTGTATTAAATTATGTCTTGGACTTAAGCATGTGTACATAACTCAACCTGATTGAAGGATACCGGTTTATTCATCCAAATCGTTGAGAAAGAAATCCCACAATGGATTAGAATATCTCTTTGAAGAAGTTTCCTAATTTGCGTAAAGGAAGCCCAAGGGGCACACAAATATAGCATCTGTGGAGATTCGTATTTTCAAGAAAGGATAAGAACATTCACTTGTGCCGTTGAGAATTTGTTTTGGTCTTTTCCAAGGGTCGACCAAAACAAATACATGTTGGCCGCATATATCTTTCCCTTCAAGTCGCACACTAAAGGACATAGATTTCGTGGGTTTTGTTAAGATTTCCAGCTGTTACTTGAAGTGTAGAAGAGACTCACAAAGAAGTGACGTGTTTGAACACTGAGATTTGTGTTATGAGTTATACATCCAATTGAGTAATATATGTTGGAGAAAACTTCCTTATTTGTTTAGAAGCTGGCAAAATGTTTCTATTAGTCTAGTTTGAAGATTTGCAGATTCTTTCGTCAAAGTTTGAAGATTGCCAGACCGCCAGACTCAAGATTTAAAGTCCGCCCTCATTGACAGTTTCTAGACCAACGAAGAAGACTTATCTAGAATTGAGTGTTTCTTTAAGGATTTGTTTCGAGCGGCTAAAGAAGATCTCAGGGCTAGAGATAGCATCTCAAGATCTATTATTCGTTTTGAAATTAATTCAAGTAATTTAGATCCGTTGATTGGTGAAGCATACTTGGAAGGTTCTACTTATGGAAACCTAGATCCTGATTGTATGAGTAGGATTGGTGGGCTATCATCACATTTCTTAAGTAACTCGGGATCTTCCTAATTGATTCTGTCCAACGGGTAGATTGGAAGAACTCCTTTGGAAGGTGCTAATGGTTATGAAAGCATGGAGGAGTATATAAGGAAGACGCTCTAGTTATTCGAGTGTGTGCGTGATAGATAAATTCCAAAGTCTGAAACTTCTTGTTATTTGTTGATTCAATTGTTGAGCGTAAATTTGTACTCAAAAGAGAGTTTAAATACTTGAGAGACCTTGAGGAAGTGTAGTAGAGTCTCTACACTATGGAATCAATGACGTGATACTGTAACCACTCTTTTGATTCTTAGTGAAATCCAGTCAGTGGGCTATTAGTGTGGGAGAGTGGACATAGGCTTGGATTAAGCCGAACCACTATAAACTCTGTGTTCTTATTCTCTTCCCTGAATCTCTTTATTATGCTCGTAATTCTATTTAATTGCTAAAGTTTGATCTTGCTTAAAGTCTGCTGCTATTCAAACTCAGGTTAAAAGTAAAGGTTTTCACTGTATTTTGCAGAATATGTTTTTACACCTATTCACCCCCTCTAGGTGTTCATACTAACACTTTCAATTGATATCAGAGCATGTGTACTCATTTAAATTGAAGTGTTTTTATTTCAGAGTTAACGATCCATGGCTAGTATGTTGGCTCCAGGTTTGGTTGAAGGGCAAAACAACACCAGACCACCTTATTTTGATGGAAAGGAATACAATATATGGAAAAACAAGATGAAGGCATTCCTAAGATCAAAAGAACATCTGGAATGGGATGTAGTAGACAAAGAAATTATTCCTAAAGCTACAATAGTCTCATAAAGGGAAAAAGAAGTTGTTGAGACTAACGAGATCACTCAAGAAGAGATAACCAAGAGACAAGCTCTTGATGCAAAAGCAATTTATTCCTTATATTGTGCATTATCTCCTACTGAATATAACTGAATATCTTCTTGTGGAACAGCTAAAGAAGTCTGGGATAGGCTGCACATCACCTATGAAGGAACTGATCGAGTGAAAGGAACCAGAATCAATATTCTGCTCGGTCAATATGAAGCCTTCAAGATGAAACCAGAAGAATCTATCACTGACATGTTTAGTCGTTTTACAGAAATTGTGAATGGTCTTGAGTATCAAGATCAACCAATCTCTGGACCCATGAAGGTTAACAAATTGCTGCGTGGACTTTCAAAAGATTGGAATCACGTAAAGACATCAATAAGAGAGACACAAAGGATCATGCCACTTTCCGTTGATGAATTGGTTGTCACTCTTCAGTCTTATAAAGTGGAGTAAATCAATGAAGATGAAGATCCCAAAGGTAAAAAATCAATTGCTTTAAAATCTAATGATGACCCTAATGTTATAGATTCTGAAGACGATATAGCGATGAAGAGCTTACACTTATAATAAGAAGATTCAGAAAACTGAACAAAAAGGGAAGAAGATTCAATTGGAAGAAACAAAGTTCTCAAAAGTTTCAAAATAAATCAGCTGAGGATGATGAATCCAATAAAGATGTAATTTGTTTTGAATGCAAGAAAAATGGACACATAAGATCCAACTGTCCCTTGCTAAAGAAAAATAAAGGAAAAGCTGAGAAATACAGAAAGACACTCAAAGCAGAAACTTGGAGTGATACCGAATGCGAAGAGAGTGATGATGGTTATGCTAATATTTGTTTAATGGCAAAATCAGAATCAGATTCAGACTTTGAGATAGATACAGACTCAGACTCAGATAGTGAAATCGAGGTCACTATCAAGAAAAATGTTAAATGGTACTTGGATAGTGGATGCTCAAGACATATGACATGAGACTCAAATTGTTTCATAAAGCTTATACAAGTTAATGGTGGAAAAGTTTCTTTTGGTGGAAATAACAAAGGAAGAATTGTCAGATGCAGAACAGTAAAGATTGGAAGTCTCACAATCAACAACGTTTCCTTAGTGGAAGGACTCAACTACAACTTGTTGAGTATCAGTCAACTGTGCGACACAGGTTTCAAAATCAATTTTCAAGAAGGAACATGTTCGGGAACTAGTAAAGACTTCTCTTAGACTTTTACGGGGTGAAGACATGGGAACATCTATCTTTTGGATATCAAACTAGAAAATTCCAATATCTAATTTTAATTCAAGAGGAAGCTAATTTCTGGCATAGGAAACTTGGTCATATCAACATGAAGTAAATAGCCAAGATTTTTGCAAAGAAGCTTGTTCGTGGACTACACAACCTAACATACCAAAAATCTAAATTATGCACACCATGCGTGTTGGGAAAATAGGTTAGAAATTCTTTCAAACCAATAAATCAATTTTCCACTAATCATGTGCTGCAGTTCTTACATATGGATCTCTTTGGACCAACTAGGACTCAGAGCATTGGTGGAAAGAAATATTGCCTAGTAATAATGGATGATTATTCACGTTTTACTTGGGTATATTTCCTGACAAGTAAGTCTGAAAATTTTTCTTATTTTATAAAGTTTGCTAAGAAAGTACAAAATGAAAAAGGGTATGTTATTTCAAGTATACGAACAGACCATGGAGGTGAGTTTGAAAATCAAGACTTCACTAAATTCTGTGATGAATCTGATTTTTAGCATATGTTCTCCTCTCCATACACTCCTAAATAGAATGGAGTTGTGGAAAGGAAAAATAGATCGTTGTAAGAAATGGCTAGAACACTTTTAATTGAAAGCAACATTTCTTCTCGTTTTTGGGCTGAAGCGGTTTCTACAGCATTTTATATTATTAATAGAGTCTTTTTAAGGCCTATTCTAGAGAAAATTCCCTATGAGTTGTTCAAAGGAAAGAAGCCAATTGTTTCATATTTTCATGTGTTTGGTTGCAAATGTTTTATATTGAAAAATGCAAATGATCGAATTGGTAAGTTTGAAGAAAAATCAGACGAAGGCATCTTCATTGGATATTCAACCACCAGCAAAGCTTATAGAGTATACAACAAAAAGATTCAATCTGTGGAAGAATCAATGAATGTCAAATTTCAAGATCAATCGATCCAAACTCAACCTGAAGAATCTGAACCTACTCCAGACTCTATAAAGTCTAAATCCCCAGAAGCAGCTCAGACTTTAGATGATCATCAATGAACGAACGATGAAGAATCAAATGAAGAAAAAGATCAGCAGTCTGTCAGACCAACCAGCAACTAGAAGCATAAGTCTAGTCATCCCAAAGAACTCATTATTGGTGACTTTGATAAAGGGATTCGTACAAGATCCAAAAGGCGTGAAGAGTCTAGCGCTGTGGCTCTTATTTCTGAAATAGAACCCAAAAGAATAGAAGAAGTTTTAATTGATGAAAGCTAGATTGAAGCTATGCAAGAAGAACTCAGGCAATTCAATATTAACGATGTCTGGGAATTGACTCTTAAACCAAAATGTAAATCTATTATTGGAGCCAAATGGGTTTTCAGGAACAAGATGGACAAAAAAGGAAAAGTTATAAGGAACAAAGCAAGACTTGTGGCCAACAGATATACGCAAGAAGAAGGGATAGATTATGATGAGACTTACGCACCATTTGCAAGGTTAGAAGCAATTATATTATTACTTACTTTTGCTTGTTATAAAAATTTCAGGTTATTCCAAATGGACATCAAAAGTGCATTCCTAAATGGATTTATCCAAGAGGAAGTCTATGTGGAACAACCTCCCGGTTTTGAAGACCCAAGGAAACCGGACTTTGTATTCTGATTGAAAAAGGTGTTATATGGTTTAAGCAAGCACCTCGAGCTTGGTATGATAGGTTAAGTAAGTTCTTAATTTAAAATGGCTTTGTTAAAGGTAAAGTAGACACTACTTTGTTTATCAAAAGAAAAAGTAAAAACTTTTTACTTGTTCAAATTTATGTTGATGATATTATTTTTGGATCACCTAACGAAAATCTGTGCAAGAAATTCTCTAAGTCTATGCATGATGAATTCAAAATGAGCATGATTGGTGAACTATCCTTCTTTCTCGGACTACAAGTAAAACAATTGAAGGAAGGGACTTTCATTCACCAAGAAAAATATGCTAAAAAACTTGTTAAAAAGTTCGGTTTTGAGAATTGCAAAAGGACTGATATACCAATGTCAAGTTCTTCAAAGCTGGACAAAGATGAAGGAGGAAAGAAAGTTAACCAGAAGCTGTACAGGAGTATTATTGGTTCACTTCTTTATCTTACTGCCTCTAGACTTGACATTTTGTTGAGTGTTTGCATTTGTGCATGATTTCAATCAGATCCGATAGAATCTCATCTAAGTGCTGCGAAATGCATCATTAAATACGTTGCAACAACCTCTAAATTTGGTCTATGGTATCCTAAAGAAGGAGACTTTACTCTCATTGGATACTCAGACGCAGATCTAGCAGGATATAGAGGTGATAGAAAGAGTACCTCGGGCACTTGTCAACTGCTTAGTAACAAGACAGTATATTAGTTTTCAAGGAAGCAAAGTACTGTAGCTATCTCAACAGCAGAAGCAGAGTATGTGGCTCTTGGAAGTTGTTGTTCTCAAATCTTATGGATAAAACAACAGCTAAGAGACTTTGGAATCGAAGATTCATGCACTGAGATCAAATGTGACAACACCAGCGCAATTAATCTCACCAAGAATCCAATTCTTCATTCAAGAACAAAGCATATAGAGATTTGACATCATTTTATCACAGACCATGTTCAAAATGGAGAAGTATTGATTCAATTCATTGACTCAAAGAATCAGCTAGCGGACATATTTACAAAACCTCTGGAGAAAAGTTAGTTTGAGTCTATTCGTTTCAGACTTAATATCTTAAAGTTTGAAGAAACTCAGACTTAGGGATAAAAGTCTAAATATGCTCAGACTCAGAAGATCAAGGATCACGACTATAAGTTATTTCTGTTTTAGAAATTTATCATTTGGATAAAATATTGAAAAGATACGATTGTCTATTAATCTGCAGTTGATTGATGTTATCTTTCCAAGTTTTTGTAATTATAGCAATCATTCATTTTCGAAAAAGAAGTTATTTTTTTGAAATGACAGTTATCTATTTTCAAAAAGGCATTTTCTATTTTTTCCTTTACGACGATCCGTATACTCGTTTTGATTGCCTTATATATTGATCGTCTTCTTCACGAACCCTAGAAGCAAAAAACTTAACTTTCTTACTTTTTCTCTCTAGTTTAATCCTTAAAGTTATCATCTTTCTCGCAAATCGAGTTCGGAAACTCTCTCAAAGACTGTGATAATGGCTTCCCAAAGAAAGTCATCAAGGATTGCAAGTAGGGGACCACAACATATGCGTGAGGGTCCTACGCATTTTGACCTGACCGAAAAAGAAGAATCTCCAAGGCATCAACAGAGTCCACAACATTCTCAACCGCACCATTCTCCTCAGGCTAGACCATAGGATGTTCAGCAACAACAAGCGGAGGAAGAAATTATTGAGGATGCCGAACCAGTAAGAACTCAAAAGCCTACTTTTACCTTCAAACTCTACTCTGCCTTGAAGGTTAGAGGTACTCCCTTGAACTTTATCGATGAATTTTTCAAAGAAAAGGGGTACCGAAATAAAATCCATTTTTTACGAACGATGGAACGTTTGAGAATTGCTCCTGCGTGCTCGGCAAAAAGAGCTTTTGCGAATATCCCAAATGATCTACGTGTTGGAGGACTTAGTTAACCTGATGGAAATAATGATGAAAAGATGTTCACTCATTTTAAGCCTAGAATGGGTGTTGCTGCGAATATTCGAGGAAAAAGGGCAGATTTGTTTCGTTCAGAGGAACATAAGTGACTTTATTCTAAATTGCTAAAGCGAGGGGTGATGAACCCAAGGAGTGTGGATTTTGATTTTCTCGACTCTTTGAACATGAAGTTGTGAGAGAAATTTACTTTACTTCAACTTGAATGATTTTGCTCTGAGACAACAGTGGCTCATGCAAAACTTTCTGAGTACTTTTATTCCAATCTAAGCTTTTTGGTTGTGAATAGATTTTCCTTCAGTGTTAGAGACCAGGACTATGTGGTTGATATGGACACTTTGGCTGATGTGATTGGAGTAGAGAGAGGGATATTCCAATCAATTAGTGTGTCTATTGGTCGTGCGACTATGGAGCTTGTTCGGGATAGAAAGGCAGAAGGTCAAATTTCATACTTAAGCATGAATGCCTCAAATGTCTTACTTCACAAGATTGTGATTAAATGTCTTAGACCCAAATTGACATCAAAGACTGACGTCTCCAATTCAGAAGTGAAGCTGATGTATACTATCAATGTTGGTAAAAAGTTCTCTCTGTCAGACACTATCATGTTTCACATGTATAGATCAATGGTGAAGGACGAGGGCCAACTTCCTTATTCAGTACTTGTTACTCAGTTATTCAGACATTTTGATATTCAGCCTCCCAAAATTTTGTGTGTTCGAACCTGTGATCAAATGGTGGTGGGACTGAAGATGGTTTCAAAAATGCGTCTAAAGGAGCTAAACAAGGCTTTAGAGAGATTTAAGGAGAAAACCCCTATCAAGACTCGTCAAGACTTTGTGACTGAAAAAAGGCAAGGAGCCGAGGATAGCTCTATCCAAGTGTCGCGACCTCTTTTTTCTCGACGCCCGATTGGGGAGGGTGCCTTGCGGAGGCTAATGGTTTGGCTAGGTCTATTTTAGCGCGGACTCTCCCAAGTCCACCAATTCGCGACTTAATGCTTCAAATTTTTAACCTGTAAGTCAATTTTAAAACGGAGTCGCCACTAATCGGTTTGGGTTGGGTCGATTAAAAACCCAAGCGAAATATCAGGAGAAATACTCGCTCCTACGCAATCGAGAAATTAGGATCGGGGACTTGATTACATTAGTTAATCACTAATGCCTTTTCGGTACCTAATCTTGTTTAAACCTTAAGGTCTTTTGGATGTTTGAGGGATTTTCCATGCATTTGTGGAGAAAAACAATTTTTTTGTGTCATTTTCTCATTTTTTGGACATAAAAAGCATGTTTTAGATTTTTTTGGTCTTTTTTTGGAAAATATAAATCTTTTTTTTTTTGGCTTTTTCTGATTTTTTTGGCCTTTTTTGGGAAAATATGATATTTTTGATTTTTTGATTTTTTGGAAAATAAATTATTTTTTGATTTTTAATTAAAATATTATATTATATTATAATATTATAAAAACTAACCGGTCAGTTCCCGGGTTGGGACCGACCCGGTTCACGACCCAAAGCGGGCCCAGCTTGGGATTTTTTTTTTTTTTTTTTTTTTTAAAGGGACAAACCGATTTTGGCCCACTTTATAAAAAACAACATCCAAACATCTACCCAGCCCACGCGCACAACCCGGCTTGCTTTGAAGCCAAACCCTACCCGGTTCAGACCCACGCCCGACCCGATTTTCAGCCGTTGACCCGGCTTGCAACCACAACCCAATTCCTAAAACCCTACCCAGAGTTGTGACCTGTTTTGATCTCGTTGACCCGCGCTGAGGCTGGGACGTCACCGAGCGGTGACTCGACGGCGACGACACGGCGGACGGTAGCTAAGGTTTCGGTGATGATGACGAGCGGCTACTAGATTCTCGGGGAGAACGCAAAGCGACAAAGGGCGATGTGGGCGAGCACGGCTATTACCTTGCTGCAACAACGGCGTGTTGTGGCGGCGAACAGTGGCGGCAATGACGATGGGGCAGCGACTGTAGCCCCTCAGCTCCAAGATCTGGCGTGGCATCGGCATGCAGCGTCAGGGATGGCGGTGGTGGCTCGGCAGGTGGCGGTGAAGCGGCATCTAGGGGACGGTACACCTTGGCACGAGGACGGTGGTGGGCAACGTCGACGACGCCTTATCCTCTTTTCGAATCTGGCTTTCCGCCCTCCGATTCCTCTCTCGCTCAATCTCCACCCGCTCGGATCTCTCCCCATCGGGCTCGCTTGCCGCCGGCCTCCCCCGAAGTCTCTCGGAGGAGGTCGTTCGAGCTTCGCGACCCGATCTCTCGTGTGCTCGCTCTTTGATTCTCCCCTGAAGTCTCTCAAGGGAAGATCTCCGAGTTCGCCATGTCCTTCGACGGAGCTTGTGGCCTCCTATTTATAGGCGAGGTCCGGTCGACGGAGGGCCTCGCCCGCCGGCCTTTGGCTTGCCGACAAGTCCTCCCGGGCTGAATCGGTGTCCCATCCGAGCTTATCCAAGTGAAGCGTTCTCGGCATTGAAGGCAACTGTTAATGGCGCCTGAGATTTGTCATCTCCGGCCGACGTCAGCCTACCCTCCTCATCCGTAGGTTGTCTTTGGCGCATTGGTCTTTTCTGTGCGCATGAGTTGCAGAGGCGTAGGGGAAGAAGAGGGAAGAAGGAAGAAGAAGAAGAGAAGGGGGCTGGGCTTTGTGGGAAAGAGGGCTCGGCCCTGGGCTTGCATGGAAAAGAAGAAGAAGTGGGGGCCAGGCACGAAGGCCCAGCCTCGATGGGCTGCTTCTTTTTTTTGTTTTTTCTTGTCTTTATTATTTATTATTTATTATTTATTATCTAAAAAGGGAAAAGTAAAAGAAATTAAGGCCTAATTAATAACCTAATCAAAATTTAGGTGTTAACAGCTACTATTCTTTGAAGGTGAGTTCGCAGAGGTTGCGTTCAAAGACAAACCTGATACCTAAATTTTGTCTATACATATGCAATAGATTATATCTTATTTTGGGACCTAGTGTCCTATGCAGAAAATAAGCAATATAACATTACATATACTAAAACAGATAAGAAGATACCTGTAGTTACTTACCGGGAGTGAGTGAGATAGGGTGTGAATCCCGAGTTTGGCAAGTATCAAGGCGTCATCTTACCTGGTGATATGATGAGGTTGCTTCTCCAAGACTTGAACCATTCTTCAGTCGCCTGTTAGAGCAATAAGTGATTTGTCTAGGACCCGAACCTTTTTTCGGTCGCCTTGACAGGGAATTGCCTTCCCAGGACCGAAACCTTTCTTCGGTCGCCTTGATGGGGAATTGCTTTTCCAGGACTTGAACCTTTCTTCGATCGCCTTGACAGGGAATTGCCTTTCCAGGACCCGAACCGTTCTTCGGTCGCCTGTTAGAGCAATAAGTAGTTTGTCTAGGACCCGAACCTTTCTTTAGTCACCTTGACGGGGAATTGCTTTTCCAGAACTCGAACATTTCTTCGGTTGCCTATTAGAGCAATAAGTTGTTTACCTGACTTTTCTTGGGGGATGCACCAAACTTTCTCAGAGCATTGATTTGTGGGGTGCCTGATCTTTGTCAAGGACACTAGTTGGTACCCGACCTTTCTTGGGAGATGCGTCGACCTTTCTCAGGGCATCGATTTGTTGAGGTGTCTAACCTCAGTCGAGGACACCAGTTGGTACCCGACCTTTCTCAAGAGATGCGTCGACCTTTCTCAGGGCATCGATTTGTTGGGAGTGCCTGAATTCAGTTGAGGACACCGGTTAATACTCAACCTTTCTCGGGAGATGCACCGAACTTTCTCAGGGCATCGATTTGTTGGGGTGTCTGACCTCAGTCGAGGACACCAGTTGGTACCCGACCTTTCTCGGGAGATGCGTCGACCTTTCTCAGGACATCGATTTGTTGGGGGTGCCTGACCTCAGTCGAGGACACCAGTTGATACCCGACCTTTCTCGAGGGACGCGCCGGCCTTTCTCAGGGCATCTATTTGTTGGGTGCCTGGACATTTACAAGCATTTTGAAAGAGTACCTGGATATTCACAAGTACTAACCTGGAGGATATTTGGGCCTTTGCAGGCATCGAAATGGTACTTGGATGATCACAAGTACAAACTCTTGGAGGATACCTGGACGTTCATAGGTATCGAAGGGGTACCTGTATGATCACAAGTACTAAATGCTGGAAAATACCTAATTACTTGCAGGTATCGAAAGAGTACTTGGATGGTCACAAGTACAAACTCTTGGAGGGTGCCTGGATGTTCGCAGGCGTTGAAGGAGTACTTGATTGCTTGCAGGTGTCGAAAGAGTACTTGGATGATCACAAGTACAAACTCTTGGAGGATACTTGGACGTTCACAGGTATCGAAGGGGTACCTGTATGATCACAAGTACTAAATGCTGGAAAGCATCTAATTACTTGCAGGTATCGAAAGAGTACTTGGATGTTCACAAGTACAAACTCTTGGAGGGTGCCTGGATGTTTGCAGGCGTTGAAGGAGTACCTGATTGCTTGCAGGTGTCGAAAGAGTACTTGGATGATCAC
This sequence comes from Eucalyptus virginea, assembly GCA_014182375.1. Taxonomy (NCBI): domain Eukaryota; kingdom Viridiplantae; phylum Streptophyta; class Magnoliopsida; order Myrtales; family Myrtaceae; genus Eucalyptus; species Eucalyptus virginea. The sequence goes on along the minus strand of CM024520.1, from coordinate 2,687,472 downwards.
AAGTACAAACTCTTGGAGGATATCTGGACGTTCCCAGGTATCAAGGGGTACCTAGATAATCATAAGTACCAAACTCTGGAGAATACTTGCTTGTTTTTTAAAGTCTCTTGGTAGATGGAATATCGAGGACGTACTTGGGATATTCGTAAAGGTTTCTCACCTTTTGGTAATGGGAATATCGATGATGTACCTGGGATATTCATGGAGGTCTCCTACCTCCTGGCAGTTGGAGAGTATCGAGGACGTACCTTGGATATTCATGAAGGTCTCTCACCTCCTAGTAATTGGGAATATCGGGGCGTACCTGAGATATTCGTGAAGATCTCTCACCTCCTGGTAATGGGAATATCGAGGACGTACCTTGGATATTCATGAAGGTCTCTCACCTCCTGGTAATTGGGAATATCAAAGGCGTACCTAAGATATTCGTGAAGGTCTCTCACCTCTTGGTAATGGGAATATCGAGGATGTACTTTGGATATTCATGAAGGTCTCTCACCTCCTGGTAATTGGGAATATCGAGGGCGTACCTAAGATATTCGTGAAGGTCTCTCACCTCCTGCTAATTGGGAATATCGAGGGTGTACTCGAGATATTTGTGAAGGTCTCTCACATCCTGGTAATGGGAATATCGAGGATGTAACTTGGATATTCGTGAAGGTCTCTCACCTCTTGGTAATTGGGAATAGTGAGGACATACTTGAGATATTCATGAAGGTTTCTCACCTCTTGGTAATTAGGAATAACGAGGGCGTACCTTGGATATTCATGAAGGTCTCTCACCCCTTGGTAATGGGAATATCGAGGGCGTGCCCCGCATATTCGTGAAGGTCTCTCACCTCCTGGCAACATAAACTTGAATGTAGCACAAAGCTTACCTGGAAGGCCGCAGGCACTCAAGAGGGCTGGAACACTTGGGTAGCCGCAAGTGTACAAGGTACTGGGTAATCGTAGGTGCATAATGCAGTGAAATACTTGAATAGCTACTAGTATTCAAGGATACAATTTTGAGGACAACTCGGATAGGTCGAGTGTCGATAAGAGGGAGTATTAGGTAAGTGGTGGGTACTCAAAGACAATGTGATACTTAGACAGTTGCAAGCATCAATACTCTGGGGACAACTCGAACAGGTCAAGTGTCAATAAGAGGGAGTACCCAGATGATGATGAACACTCATGAATGATGGGATACTTCGTTTGTCTCAAGCATCTAAATTCCGAAGATGACTCGAATAGGTTGAGTGTCGATAGGAGGGTACTTAGACAGTGGGAGGTACCTAAAAACAAAGGGATACCTGGACAGTCGCAAGTATCAATACTCTAAAGACAACTCGGACAGGTCGAGTGTCGTTAAGAGGGAGTACCCGGTAAATGGTGGACACTCAAAGACAAGGGGATACTTAGACAGTAGCAAGCACCCGAACTCAAGGGACGACTCGAATAGGTCGAGTGTCAAGAAGCGAGTACCTGGACAGTGGTAGGTACTTTAAGACCAATGGGGATGTGGCACCCCTCGACGGCCCCCGAACTGTTAGGGTCGCCACAGTCTGCTTACCTTTCACTTGACCTAATAATATAATACTCTGATAACAAGGAATTTCATTTTAATTCATAAATCCTGGGTGTTTACATCTTTTAGATCAGTCCCTGCACAATTTATATGGTGGAAGCACATCCATCAACTTCCTTCGCTATATTCAGAAAACGATGCACACCAACTAAACATTTATAGGTAAAAATCGAACACTTTTATTTACTTAAACCAAATGGACATCATTCATCGATACATCAAAATGCCATAGTCTTCTATACTCGGCTATACTTCAAAAGATGACCGATATTTCCTCCAACAGTCGTATACTCAGAGTCCATCGTTTAGTGTCGGCGTCTAAAAGTTCCTTCCTTTGCTATCCTCCTCCTCGCGGTCATACCCAACCACTTGATTCATCTACCGATGGCAGTGGCAGCAGAGGTATCTTATCTAGTCTGAAATGTTAGTCCGCAAATGGGGTGAGTACAACCACTCAGCAGTAAAGATCCACCAAACTACATGATACATCAAATAGAACAATCAAGGTATCACAAATAAAGCACATACCATCCATGCATTCGAACATACCTCGCTATATAGCCATGCATATACCACCATGCACTTGTACATATATCATCAGGTAGCCATGCATATATCACCATGCAACGTGCATATACCACCATGCACTCCATGCTTGCATTTCCATGAGGTTCATCCCATACCATAAGCACACATCCATGCGCATAATTCAACTCTCAATTTTACCTTTCATAAGGATCTCATCATTTTTCTTTCTAGGGACCAGTGTTTGCATTCCTCATTTATCACTCGCATCCAACCTGGCATCACGAGGAGCCTCCAACACACACCTTCGGGCATCCAGCACACACCTCCGGGCATCTCGCATCCCACCTAGCATCACGAGGAATCTCTGGGGCTCGCCATGAAAATGGTTACCCCTACCCTCCGAGCATGCATCATAATACAACCCCTCACCCTCCGAGCATGTATCATAATACAACCGGGCATCCCGACACTCCCGGGGAAAACCTCTAGGCATGTATTCATAATACAACCAAGCATCCAAAGGGCATCGACTCATTCGAACCTCTAGGCATCCCGACTCCCGGGGCATCGTCGGTTCACACCTCCAACGGTATCATCCTTATCTCAATGTATATTCACATATATGTATCATTTTCAACATGGCATTTGATGCAACAATATCAAAGGTCTCAACCGGCTTTTGATGTCATATAACATGCCATGTGTCACCACATATGCAGCATAATCAACCACTCAAGACATTATATCACATGGAGCAAATTCACTTATTTTTGAAAACGCATCAATTTTCGGATAAAACAGAATGCACTCCTTTAGTTAAAACTCTAGAAAAATTAGTAAATGGTATTAATAAATTTTTAAAACTTGATACATTATAGATGAGACCGAAAGGCAGATATCTCATGAAAAACACCATACCAAAAGAATCTCACACAAAACAGTACGGTCCATGCATCACAGTTTTCAAAATTTCAACACTTCAGCTTGCACAGTTTCGGAAGTAATTAAAATTGAATATCTAAATGAACTCCAAAAATTCTGAAATTTTGATATGTTATAGACAAGTCATAAAGATAAATATATCATGAAGAAATAAAAACCCAAATCGTTCTATATTAATAGATATAGATGATTAATTCCCCCTGTTCTCGGTGTCATTTTTCCAGATTATCTTCTTTCAAAGGAAACTCGTTTCACCGACCTAAGTATGTCCGTTTCATCTAAATTTTCAGTATGTTATACCTCAGAATATTACCTACAACTTTCATAAAGGACACATGATCAAATGTTAACTGGATGATTTTATAAAAATCACAGAATCATACTAGGTCGAGGTAGCATTTTCCCAGATCCAGTTTCTTCAAAAGACAATGATTTCACCGACCTATTTTTGTTCATTTCCTCTAAATTTTTTATATGTTTTACCTTAAAAAGTACACTACAACTTTCATTAAGAAATCAAAGTGATATTTTTGCAAGAAAGCTACTTTACAGTCCATAAAATCACTGAAGGTCCGCACAACAAATTCCAGATCTAGCTTCTCCAAAGAAAAATCATTTGACTAACCAATACTTGTTCGTTTTACCTCAAAGTTTAGTATGTTGTTCCTCAAGATGTCCCCTACAACTTTCATTAAGAGATCAAAGCAAGATTCCAACTAAAAAGTCACATGCAGCTCACAAACTCATGAAGGGTCGAACTGGTTTTTCCAGAAACAGCATGCCAGGCCAACAAATCTCTCCCCAAAGCTCCGAAATTTCATCACTTCCACCCCAACCAAAATTCACCATTTTCTGCACACACATTACAGCAAGCAAAGGGTAGGTTTTAGGAGTCTACTTGCCTCAAATTTAAGCACAAAATAGTCACGAACAGCGGGCAAGGCGGCGAACGAACGGCGGCGACGAACCTCCTCCTTCTTCCTCGCACGCTCGCTCTCCCTCTCTCGATTTCACTCTCTCTCTCTCTCTCTCTCTCTCTCTCTCTCTCTCTCTCTCTCTCTCTCAGTTTCAATCCGTCTAGCCATCCGCCTCTCTCTCCTTCTCTCTCTTAGTCTCTTGGTTAGCTTGCTATCATTGGTTTTTGCATGTAGAAACACTTGGCTCCATGAGAAGGACACTTGGCAAGCTCCTCTTGCCACTTATGGATTTTCATGCAAAGAAGATGGGCCTCATTTGGCTGGGCTTGGGCCAGCCTTGGTCGACTACTTCATGGGCTCCTTGGGCCGGGCCTCTTGGCCCACTTTGGGTCCAACACTTTTGGGTCTAAAGTCCAACTTTTAAATGGCCCAAAACAATACTAAGTAAGCCCATAATTGCTCTTAACAATTTACTTTAATCCCCACTTAATTTCATAATTTCAAATACTCACATGGCCATAAAATTTTGTAATATAAATCAATAAAAATCCAACTTATAAAGTACATGGCCAAGAATAAAATTTTTCTATCAATTTATCCTTTAATACAAATCCTTAATCACTCATGGACATAGGATATATTTCCAACCAAATAATTATCCATTAAAATGCTAGGCCTTAATCTTATTGCAAATCATGGATACCCGAGTGTTCATATGCAATAAAGACACCCGAAGATTGATGCAAGTGCGAGCAAGAAAATTTCTATCTCTCTTCTCACCTTGTGATGCTGCTTTGCCTCCGATCTGCCCCAGTGTGGGGCGGTTCTTAACGGGGGTGTGAGAGAAGCTTCACTAGTGTATAGGGCTCAAGAAGGGGGTGAGCAATGAAATGCCTCTCACTGTTTTGGTTATCGTACCATTCATGATAGAACTCTTTACCCTGTGGCCATAGAATCTTCTGCACCTATCTCACAAGTGTATAGATGGGGGATTGTGTGTAGGATATGGCTTGCCTTTCATCATTTTGACGTACCTCATCCAACATGCTCAATCAATCTTATATTCTTCACTTAGCTATCTATTCTAATAATCCTCAGTGGAATCAGTGACTTAGATAGACAAAATCATCATGCATAATTCATCTGGAAACGACATGCAACATTTTGAATATGATGGAGTTTGAACTCTTCAAAACAAGTGAATGGTTTTGACTCAAAAAAGACCCTATTGACAACTTTAGGAGTTAATATAATGGTGTTTCCAAATATGTTACTTTTTGAACATCAAAAGGGTTATTCGCAAATGGGTATCGATGGTTGTCCCTATTGATTAGGGATATGACACATGAATGATCAGCCAAGGATTGGGAATCTGATCAGGCATCTCTGCTTTTGCCCCTGCAGAAGAGAAGATGTACAAGTAAATCAATTAGTCTGGCCAAAATCAAATGTGAGTTGAGGCCTGAAGATTTTCGGTCATTTGCTTTGGCGATTACTCAAGACGCCATTTCGCGTAGGAGAGTTTGTCATGCCTCTCATTGATTTGTTATCCTTGTTTTTGACAGTCAGGTGACCTTACAAAAGATAGAAAAGAACGTGTTAGTCACGAATTCTCTCAGGAGTTGAACAACTTGGAATGATACAACATTACCCTCCATTGGTTTTCAATTGATTGGATAGACCTGAGTCATCAGGAGGATATGAAGTCCTGCACTTTTCACTCCGTTAGGTCACCACTAGGCTAAAGCGTCAGTGGTGTCCATAGGGTGCTCCTTTTTCATTTAACCGAACCAGCTTTTGGACAACACATCCTTTTACATGAAGTCAGGTGAATTTGATACGAGTAACTTGACTGGCCTAAATTAACCATTAAGCTTGGTTCTTGAATCCCGATGCTTCCTGTCAATAAGGGAATACGTCAAAAGCGGGTTCAGATAGTGGGAGTATTGGAAACGATACCAAATTATTCTTCCCCATAGTTTGTATTGGCTAACTCCTAGGGATATTTGAATGTCGATGACGGCCTTTTGTCTTTGACACAATTCAATGTCTCTTTTGATTGGCCCTCCTCATTTGTGGCCATGTGTACACGATTGATGATTTGCAACGCCTTCCTTCTGTGGAATTTTGTCTTTGACCATATGACTAATAGCAGCATTGGACAAAGTCATGTACCTCAAGCTTCTATGGAATCTGAGATGGACAATCAAAACTTCCATTTCTCTGATGGCAATCACTTCTTGGGAGAGCAGGCGCCTAGAGCACGAAGTGAGGTTTCTAGGTCCTCATTTTGAATGGGGGGCTAGAGACCGCTTCAACTGTCTGGATTTCTTCCTTGTTGATAGTAACCAATTCAAAGAAAGAGAAAAGATCCCTTCCTTGTGCTTCTGGACTTGTCGAAGCTGGAAGTCCCGTTGATGAAACCACAACATCTAGTTGCTCAGGCACGTTGTGGGGAAAAGATATTGCTCCGGCTTGTGAAGGAGTTGGGTAGGAGCGAGGTGGAGTGCACAGAGCTCCTAAGGATGGCTTGATTTCAATCTTATGCATGTACCTATTACGTCCCATCTTTCGTTTCCTGTAAATAGAAAAATAGAGGACATCATTTCCATATTCAGAGAATAAAACTTACCTTCTTTGAAGTGGGATGCTCTCTTCTATTTGCCCCACTGTCTTCTTGGAAGAGTGTCTTTGAATTCAGTGAGTTCACATGACGTGCCAGCTTCAAATGCCCCCTGTCACACTAAGTCAAGGGGGATGGGGATGATATTCTAAGACACGAAGGCAGTGAGTCAGAAAAACAAATATAATTTAACATCTTGTTTTGACGAAAGATTTTGGTAATGAAACATTTTTTTTTTTTTTTTGTTTTCAAAAGTATATATCTTTGTGGGGAAGAAAGCATGAGGAAGCCCAGCCCTCAGTATTTTCCTTGGATGATATTTTCTTTTTCATGGTAGGATAGCATCACTGAGCGGGTTTGGGATACCGCCTCATGCTTTCAAAACAAAATATTAGAACTGTACATTAGATTACTGGAATGGAAAATGCAACAGTAGCACACTAGACATGATAAGAAACATGAAATTATAAAAATAAGCAACACCCATGAAAACTCCTGTGAAAAAGGAGCACTTTGATAGCGTTGGTTCTGAAATCAAGCGCCTGAGAGTTCCTCGCCTCCAATAGGCTCGAAGTATTCCCATGAGAGGACCACTTCATTGAAGCTACGGAAGTGCAAATCATGTAACCAACAACGATGCCTGCGAGGTAAAGCTCCTATGAACAGCTTCATCATTTCTTCTTCGGTCAGTTGAGGGTAGGTTTGCATCATAAAATCTTCCATTGGTCTTCTTCTAAAGTGAACCAAGTTCTCGCAAGGCAGTTCAGTCCCAATCTGGCTTTGAAACTGGAGTAGGAATGCAGAAGACAGCTCATTCCAATCTCTCATGAGGTAGATATATGCTATGATGAACCATTGCAATGCAGGCCCTGTAAGACTTTCTTGGAAGGCCCGAGTTGCGAATGACATCGGGCTATAGTACCGACTCATTTCAGCGTGGAGATATTGCAAATGAGCCACGGGGCAAGTCGTGCCATTATACTTGAGGAGATTAGGTATCCACATTTCTCTGGGGGTCATGATCTTATGAAGGCAAGAAGGGCCTGGTGTGTCTTGGTTAGGCCACTGGTTTTCCCATTGCATATTCATCGTAGTGGTGAATTTTTCTATTTCAAGTAAACTGGACTCTACCGAGATTATCCCATTGCTTTCTTCCGGGTCAAAATCACTAAACGAGGATGAGGCATTTAAGCTATCTTCATAGTTAGGTGACAAGTTTAGTAGTTCATTGGGATCATAGCGGATAAGGACGAATGTTCCCTCTTCTGACAGGCTTTCGATCTTGTGTGTGGGTAGGAAGCAATTATACGATAAATGGCCAATTTCTTCTATATAACATTGGTAGTCCTTGGGATTGTATCCTAGGGACTGGTAGTCTTCAGGGTTGTACTCTAGGGGATGCTCGAAGTTTAGGCACGGTGGCTCATTGGCTATCAGATTTTGCCTATACTCAGTAGCATATGTTGAATTGAATTGTTTAAGCTTTCTTTTCTTGGCTCCTGGTCTAGACCTTTTGAGTAAGGCCATTCGTTTCGCCAGTTGGACTTTGTCAAGGGGTGTGAGAGATAATGGAGCTTCACTCTCTGCTTCACGCTCTAGGTTGAGAGGGGTCAGTATTCTTTGGACCCTAGCTCTTGCAGTAAGCTTAGGGAGCTGTCCTGTCATGCCCTAGTCTTGAACAGTCTCTATGTTTTTGACCTCGTACACAGGCTCCTTGCCTTTCCCAGTGGGAAACTTTTCAGCAATATGATGTTGCTTAGTCGCCCATTTATCATGCGAGGCTTCATTGACATCTTCTTCTCCTATCTCAGCGACTAACGGCTCCTCATGCTCCGTGACCATCGGTTCTTCGTAGGGCAAGGCGATGTCAGGGCTGATGTGAATATTAAATTCTTGGTGGAAAACATGAATTAGTTCCCCCTAGGTCTTAAGGGGACTAATCTTCTTGACAATGTACCATCGCAAGGCAGGGCCAGTCAAGCTTGATTGGTACGATTGAATCATCCTTCAGACCAGGTAGGCCTGCAAGTAGGTCTCTAGGCAGGAGGCATCAACATACCTTTCGCATTCAGGTGCTTTGAGCTCTTCAGGGATCTCAATGCCGGCGTAATTGGATAGGTTCATGGGATTCTGCCCCTACAACTAGTTTAACTTTTTCATGATCTTTTCAAACTATCTATAGTGTTGGTTATTCTCTGGCAAATTCGCGGGTGTCATGATGGTGCTTAAAGCAGCTACGGAGTTGGGCTCGGTTTGAGTGGATTCCATTTGCCTCGAGAGTTATCGAATGACAATGGACATCTATCCTATGCCGTCTTCAATGTTGGCGAGGCGATTTTGTACATCATTCTGATCGGGCCCTATCACGTGGGACCATTCGCAAGTGGATGATAGCTGGCGATTCATAATTACCTGGCATTGTGAAAACAATGAATGAGCACAAGAGTAGACAAAGATTGACTCATGGCAACGGTCTATTTGTTTTTTACTTATCAAAAGAGGATTTTATAAACCACAGACTTCTGAAACCTAGAAAATGACATAACGAAATACTCAGTATTAAACAAAAGTCCCTAAACAATGGGACAAAACTTTCACAAAATAAATACTAAGGGGCACATGTGCAACGGGGAGCCTTGTTCTTGTAAAGGTGCTTGCTTTCTTGGACTGGCTCAGAGACGAGTATCCGACCTATTCCCATATCCTTTGCATAAGCTCTGCTTGCTCGTGCTGGCTGCTCTCGTTGATTGAGTGAGGGACTGATGGCTTCCATTTTGTCGGGATACGATGGCTGTGGATGTAGGACGTAGAGGCGTGGTGGGCTTTTTCTTCTCACTCAAGCCCTTCGGGTACCACGATCCTTTTGCGATGGCACTTGTCCCAGGTTTCCTCAATGATAGAAATTTCGACTGCGTAGTCACGACTTGTGTTGAGAAGGACTGGAGGGATCCTCCTTTTGAAATGCAGTGGGATCTCCTGAAGGGCTCCATATTGTCGTGCCACCCGTGTGGCATCCCAAAAATAACTCATGGCCATGTGTTTTATAAGTAGGAGTTTATTGATTTATGATTTCAAGATTTATGGCCAAGTGAATAAGAATGATATGGTATTTATATAAATTGATAATTATTTTTGTTGGAAACGCGTCCTATGTCCATGTGAGACCAAGGATTTTATTTGATGAGGAAATTATATTTTTGGCCATGAATTTTATAAGTTGGATTTTATTAAACTATGTTACAAAGTATTATGGCCATTTAAATTTGTAATTTGGTACCTTGTATTAGTGGGATTAAGATGGATTACCAAAAATAAATATGGGCCATTTAAGTTTGGACCTTAGGCCCAAGTGAGTTGGGCCTAAAGTGGGCCAAGAGGCCCGGCCCATAGAGCCCATGGGGTTGTCGACGCATGGAGGGGGAGGAGCCAAATGGCCTCCTCCAAGTGTCTTCGGCAAGGGAGACACTTGTCTCCTTCTTGGGGACAAGTGTCCCCCATGCAAAATGTGGATGCATGCAAGCTTTCTTTTCAACCAAAAGGAAAAGGGGGAAGGGGGTGGTTGATCTAGGTGCCGAGAGAGAGAGAGGAGAGAAATAGAGGAAGAGAGGAAGAGGAGACGCCGTCGAGCCTGCCTAGTCCCGCCGTCATTCTTGCTGTGTTTTCCTTCAATTTGAGGCAACTGAAGTCCTAAAACCTACTCTTTGCATTGCTGTGTGTATGTGTAGTAGATGGTAAGTCTTGGTTGTGGTAGATGGGATGAAATTTCGGAGCTTTGGAGAGAGATTCGTTGGCCATGCATGCTGTTTCTGGAAAGACCAGTCCGACCATCCATGAGTTTGTGTGCTGCTTGTGACTTTTTAGTCGGAATCTTGCTTTAATTTCTTCATAAAAGTTGTAGAGAACACCTTGAAGAACAACATACTAAAATTTGAGGCAAAACGAACAAGAAATGGTCAGTGAAATGATTTTTCTTTGGAGAGACTAGATCTGGAATTCGTTGTGCTGACGTTTAGTGGTTTCGTGGTCTGTAAAGTAACCTTCTTGTGAAAATCTCACTTTGATTTCCTAACAAAAGTTGTAGTGTACATCCTGAGGTTTAACATATAAAAAATTTAGAGAAAACAAACAAGAATAGGTAGGTGAAATCGTGGTCCTTTGAAGATGGTTAGATCTGGAAATTTCGGTACTAGGAACAGAGATTTTAACCAACCATATTTAATTATCTAGGATGAATTTGACTTTGATGTCTTCATGAAGTATCTACCTTATGGTCTTGTCTCTCACGTATTCGAATTTCATAAATTTTGAGGCTCATTTGGGTATTTAATCGGAAATGTTTCTAAAACTGTGCAATCTGATGTGTTCGGACTTTGTAAGTTGCAATGCGTGGACTATATCGTTTTGGTATGAGGTTCTTTTGGAAATGTGTTCTACATGAAATATCTCTCTTCATGTCTTCCCTAAAACATATTCAAATATTGTAATTTTTAAGTTCATTTGCCTATTTAACCAAAAATGTTTCAAAAACTGTGCAAGTTGAACTGTTAGAATAGTAGTGCTGTGATGCATGGTCTCTATCGAATTATATGAGGATCTTTTGGTATAGTGTTCTTCATGAAATATTTGTCTTTATGTCTTAACTAGCACATGTTCAAATTTCATAATTTTTTAAGTTCATTTGGGTATTTAATTAAAATGTTTTCTAAAACTGTGCAAGCTGGATTGGGCAAATTTCAAAAGCTGTAATGCATGGACTATTCTGTTTTGTATGAAATTCTGGTGGTGTTGTGTTCTTCATGAGATATCTACCTTTAGGTCTCGTCTATAATGTACCAAGTTTTCAGAATTTATTAATGTCATTTACTAATTTTTCTGGAGTAGAGGAATGCATTCTGATTTATTCAAAAAACTGATTTTTTTGAAAAATAAATGAAATTCTCCATGTGATGAAATACTTTGAGTGATTGATTGTGCTGCATATGTGATGGCATATGGCATGTTAATTGGCATGAAAATTTAGTTGAGATCCTTGATATTGTTGCATCAAATGCCATGTTGAAATTGAGATACATGTATAAATGAGAATTGAGATGGTAACAAGACCGTCGGAGGTGTGAGCCGACGATGCCCCGGGAGTGTTGGGATGCCCGGAATGTGGGGGTGCCGGATGCCCGGTTGTATTACGATACATGCTCGGATGTCCTCAGGAGTTTCGAGATGCCCGGTGGTATACGGTATGTAATTCCAGGGGGAGTGCCTGGTGGTATGGCAGTACGTAATTCCGGAAGCCTCGGAGGTGTGTGCTGAGGGGATACCTCGTGATGCCAGTTGGGATACGAGATGCCCAGAATGTGGGGGTACCAGATGCTCGGTTTTATTTTGAATACATGCCCGGAGGTTCCTCGCGATGCCAGGATTGGGTGTGAGCGATAAATTGTGGGATGCAAACATTGGTCTCTGGAAAGAAAAACTGATGAGATCCTTATGAAAGATAAGAATTGAAAATGAATCATGTGCATGGGTGTATGCATATGACATGACGCATGATCTGCTTATGAAAGTAAATTAATGTTATTTGATATTGAAAATGCAATCATGAAGGCATGAATGGATCTCATGGTGATGTATGCTTGACAACATGGATGATATGAATCATTGTGGTATATGCACAATGGCATGATGAGATATGCACGACTGCATGATGGTATATGCACATATGGCATGGTGATATATGCATGAATGTTTGATAATGAGTGCATGGTGGTATATGCACATATGTCATGGTGATATATGCATGGATGCTTGATAATGAGTACGTGATGGTATATGCAATGCACATATGGTATGATGACATATGCATGGTTGCAAGGTAAGTTATGCTTGGATGCATGAATGATACGTGCTTTGTTATGATGCCTTGATTGTTCTGTGCGACGCAATGAGTAGTTTGGTGGATCTTTACTGCTGAGTGGTTGTACTCACCCTTTTTGGGGATTAACATTTCAGACTAGATAAGATTCCTCTGCTGCCACTGCCACTAGTAGATGGATCAAGTGGTTGGATATGACCGCGAGGAGGAGGATAGCAAAGGAAGGAACTTTTGGACGCCAAGTTGTATGGATGTGCTTCCGCTATATAAATTGCACAAGGGACTGATAAAAAAAAAATGTAAACCCCAGGTTGTATGGATCCACTGAAATTGAAATGATATCAGAGTGACATGTTATTAGGGAAAGTGAAAGGTAAGCAAACTGTGGTGACCCTAATGGATCGGGGGCCGTCGAGGGGTGCCACAACTCGATATGGGTAATAGGGAACGGCGCCGGTGAGGCCGAGCAATGGAATTGGGCGGCAACGTTTGTAAGCGAAGCAAGCTCTCTTTTCATGGAACCAACCAACACACCATTGGAATGCCTCAGGAGCTGGGTCTCTTAAGAAGTTTATCCAATTTAAACAGCTTTGATTGGGAATGTATGGTCCTAAAACCATAAAATTTTGTAATGGATTTTCAAAATCATTCGTTTCAGACGATCGCATGAAGCCTCAGAATTCGCTTATGTGAGAAAAGAACCAGACTTGTAAAATTTCTAGAGAGACCCGCATGATTTTTTCCGTGTTTTCTTTAAAACGATTAAAGAACAAGAATGTTTCAGTTAAAATCATGTTGACATAATTTTGCCCCCTCGAGATCTGATCAACTATCCATGCCATCTTAGGACTTATGACATTTCTTTGATGGGGGAAAATGATGAACCCGAAAAAGGCCAGGAGGAAAATCTTACTTTTTTAAGTCATAGGCTGATTTTGAAAACATGCATTCATAAATTCTAGTGGGCAGGTATTATGGTTGTTTTCAAGAATTTGCATCATAACATAAACTTCAGTTCTTAAAAGTCGCGCTAACCCACGCAATGGGATGATGCCTGTTGATGGCCTGACAAGCTTATTCTCGAGAGGCATTCTAGTGATGATGCTGTACTCTTCCAGAGTTGGGGTTAGCTCAAACCTACCAAACATAAAAGTAGTTGTCTTCGGGCACCAAAAATGTGCAATGGCTTGTATGACTTCGGGATGAACAGGGATTTGGATCAACGATAGAAGATGACCTACTTTGGCTTTCACGCGCTCTTAGGCATACTGGTCCAATTGACCCCACCATCTGAAGAGGTTTGCTTTGGGAGCGGGAATAAACTGGATATCGTCTTCTCCCATCGCATATAAACTGGGACTTGAAAAACCTATCCTAAAGTAAAGAAATTACTTTGCTTTTAAAGAAAATGGCAAACACAAGGACATGCGCATGGGATGTGCGGCTCGATTTCTAATTGAGAAGGTTTGTTGAAATTAAAAAGATATCCGCCTGTCGCAGTCTTGCGTTAGCAGCGTACCCTCTTAACCTCGGCTAGAGAAATTCGGGGAAAAGAAAGGCAACCTCTACAACGCAGTCTCGCGTTCGAAGCCGTATCTTTCTTAACACCATTCTAGATATCCTATGGCGGCCCAAGTCCGGCGGCCGGGTTGTGTGTGCCATGTGTAGTGCTAAAATAGTAAAGTATGCACAACAATTTATGATAACAAAAAATTCTATTTAAAAAGAAAATCTAAGATACTAACCTGCACAAAAGAAAAAAAACCCAAGTCAATAAATCATTTAAACAAGATAAAAACGGCCTAAGTCATCAAATTGTCCCCAGCAAAATTGCCAAGCTGTCGCGACCTCTTTTTTCTTGGCACCCAATTGAGGTAGGTGCCTTGCGGAGGCTAATGGTTTGGCTAGGTCTATTTTAGCCCAAACTCTCCCAAGTTCACTAATTCGCGACTTTATGGTTCAAATTTTTAACCTATAAGTCAATTTTAAAACGGAGTCACCACTAATCGGTTTGGGTTGGGTCGATTAAAAACCCAAGCGAAATATCGGGAGAAATACTTGCTCTTACGCAACCAGAGAAATTATGATCGGGGACTTGATTACACTAGTTAATCACTAATGCCCTTTCGGTACCTAATTTTATTTAAACCTTAAGGCCTTTTGGATGTTTGAGGGATTTTCCATGCATTTGTGGAGAAAAACTTTTTTTTTTTGTCATTTTCTCATTTTTGGACATAAAAAGCATTTTTAGATTTTTTTGGTTTTTTTTGGAAAATATAAATCTTTTTTGGCATTTTCAGATTTTTTTGGCCTTTTAGGAAAATATGATATTTTTGATTTTTTGGAAAATAAATTATTTTTTGATTTTTTAATTAAAATATTATATTAGATTATAATATTATAAAAACAAATTGGGTCGGGTTCCCGGGTTGAGACCGACCCTGTTTGCGACCCATGAGACCTGGATTGGCCCACAAAGTGGGCCCGGCCCGGGATTTTTTTTTTTTTTTTTTTTCAAAGGGCCAAACCGATTTTGGCCCACATCATAAAAAACTCAGGCCCAACATCTACCCAGCCCACGCGCACAACCCGGCCCACTTTGAAGCCAAGCCCTACCCGATTTAGACCCACGCCCAACCCTGTTTTCAGCCACTGACCTAGCTTGCAGCCGTGACCCGATTCCTAAAACCCTACACGGATTCGTGACCCGTTTTGTTCTCACCGACCCGACCTGCCCATAACCCTCGAGATTTGGCAATCCACGGCGCCGAGGCTGGGACGTCACCGGGCGGTTGTAATGACCTCCTTTTTTTTCGTCCGAGGGAAAAGGAATAAAAGGTTTAGGGGTATTTGCCTAAAGAGGTGGACCAATGGCCCTAAATTAGGCGCGGGCTCTTTTAAGCCCATACCTCGCGCGACGTTGGATTTTGTTCTTTTAGTTCTTAACAACGTAAATATTTCTAGAAGTCACCACTAGCCTATTGGGGTCGACTAGAAACCAATTGAGACACGGGAGTGTTGTCTCGATTCCTATGCAACCAGAGATTTCTAGGAACGGTGACTTGTTTACGTTAATGTTTCTATTAGCGCCATTGCAGTACCACAAACTTGGAAGGTTGTTTATCTAAATAGCCACACAATCTTGATTATCAATTATAATCTTTATGAAACCACTAAGTGTCCGTGCAAATCTTTTTGTAAGGGTTTTTTTTTTTTTTTTTTTTAATGTCTAAACTAATCCTAACACAATTTAGAAAAGAAATTTACACTCAAATTATTGAAAAGCGGTACGATAAATAAGCATCCAAGAAATTGAAAGGACTTGAAAGTAATGCGGAAAAGAAAGACCCGATACAAGTCGAGCAAATAATATTACATGGCCTTGTTATCACGCCCCAGGACAGGACCCCCGTGAGCGAAATGGGAATTTAAATATGCATGATATTACTCTAAATGCATGAAACTACTCTAAATAATATTAATCTATGGAAAATGGATTATCTATAAAATTATAAAATATCAAAATAGCATTAAATTAGGAAAAATGACCTTATAAAATTAATAAAATTTCATATATGTCATTTTTCTTTAATTTGATGCCATCCATCACTTTTGTATTTTTGTTGAAATTTTTTTGAAACTTTTTTTGGATTTTTTTAAATAATAATAATAATCCCCTAAACCGAAATATGCTAACATTGAACAACACATTACATTAATATCACAATAATCGAACTCTCTTCGACCCTCTCAAAATCGAAACTTGGTTTTGACATTTTATCGAGTACTTGGCTTGCATGAAATCTCTTCAAAACAGCTTCTTCAGGCCATGTTCGTGGCCGTCAATTTCGACCCATAAGCAATCTCATGTGAAAGAAAAGCATCAAGGATATACTATTACATGCAAAGAATAGGTTTAGCTAGAGATCACAGCCTAGAACACCCAAGAACCAAGCTGAAAACGACCTCCAATAGGCGGGTTGGGGTTGTTTTGCAAATCTAATGTTGAACGCATGTCAAACAGACATATCATATGCTCAGATTGAAGCCCTGATAGCCATCACATGAAACATTTATATGAAATATCACTCCATCCAGATGAAAATAGGTAACATTTACATTCGAATGCAACAAGCATCACTGAAAGTGATTAACCGGATGCATCAAAATGAACTCTTCAAGAAGCATACATGCATGATCTATGCTGGCCAATCATGTCTCAATGTGGAGCTTGGTTTTTGGCTCATATTATGGGCTGTTTTATGGTTTACAATGAGATTTAAAGACTAAACCGGGTTGTTCTATGCATGATTTATACTCCCATATAACATTCATCAAAGTCACAATGACAAAAAATGCATGCAAAGGGGGAGGAATAGGTCAAGCATGTAGGGGTATTGGAGAGGCTTTAAACACTTAGAAATATTTCAACCTCGAAAATCAGTTCTCCGAAATAGTTTTCCTCTTGATTTTCGTGATCAAAACATGTCCGAACTCAAATAAAAATACATTTAAGATGCTTACCTTGCTTCCTAGTTTTGTTTTCAAGTGACTCTTGGTTGAGAAAATGAGAAATTATCCTTCGGGGGCACGTGGAAAATGGCTCCTTCAAACTGAAAGTGAGATCTGCAGAAGAAAAAGTTGACAACAAAGGTTTTCTTTGACCTCCAAAATTAGGCTTTAGAACCTCTTTTGTTGGCCAAATCAAAACCAACCCAAACTATAATGTTTGGCTTGTAACTCATGGATTTCCTCATTTGTCTCTATTGTTTCTCAAAAACACTCGCTTTTCCTCGCTCGTGACCAACTGGGCTCAACACTAGAAAAATCTTAGGACTCCCTTGGCCCGCAAGGAGGGTGGTTTTTGGGGGGCTTTAGGAGTCCTTCCCGAACTCCATTTGGGACGTGAGACCTATGGATAGAAAGATATTTGAGTGAAGTTTCACTCCCTAGTTGAATGTTTTGGCTGATTTTGCCCCGCATGTGTATGAAAATTCCACTTCTCTCTCTCAGGGTCAATCTGGAATTTCTGGGTTTTTTTTTTTTTTTTTTTTTTTTTTTTTTTTTTCTGGAGTTGCTTCTAAGGGTGTTTTTTGGGTATGATTCCGAGCTACCCCTCGTTCTTCTCGTCCTATCCCTCTTATCCCTCAAACGAGCATGCTTCATAGATCTTAACCCCTGCATTAAACGATCTCTTGACCGGCTTTTTGCCCTCCTACCAGGCCTACCAACTAAGCAGTCCAACCATTTTCTAACTTTGCAAATGTTGAGTGTGCCGATTTTTCTGCGACTTTCCCATGCTTTCAGCAGCTTATCCCTGGCAAATTTTTGTTCGCTTGTACTACTAATCATGGTCTTCCATCACATGCAAAGATCGGGCTGTTTAGGTAGTTGAGGAGGATATGGTGGGGGCACCAAGTTACTTACTCAGCAACTCCAAATTCAAACCAACTTGTGGGCTAGGATTTGTCAGCTGGTTTGGGCGCTTTAATCCATGAATTTGGCTGCGATTTTTTATCAATTAGCAAGCTCAAGTATATTAGTTTAAGGCCTCGACCATATTTTGCAATTTTGCCCACCCAATTTTGCAAGAAAGTCCCTCAAAGTTGACAATTTTCTTATCCGAAAATACTCAATTTAATGCAAATTTGGTCATTTTGGCCCAATTTGATCGATTCAACTTGGCCCAAGTTCAATTTCAACTTCATTGAGGACCAAGATGTTGATTTAAGGGCTCGAGAGAGAATTTACAAAATTTTCGAATTGGTCCCTCAACTTTTGAAAATTACATTTTTGCCCCAACTTGCCTTTTTAATTACAATTTGACCTCCTAGGCTTGGCTAGTCACATTTAAATCATTGGCCCCATCTTGCTTCTCTTTTAAAAAAAAATTTAATTTAATTTTTTTTGACCTCGTAGGCTTGGCTATTTGGCCCCAATTTTTTTTAATTAATTAAATTAAATTAATTTTTTTTTTTTAGGAAAAACATCTTCCATTAAAAACTATACTAAATACCTAGGTAATCTATATGTGATAATTTGACATGAAATATTTT
Organism: Eucalyptus virginea; assembly: GCA_014182375.1. Classification (NCBI taxonomy): domain Eukaryota; kingdom Viridiplantae; phylum Streptophyta; class Magnoliopsida; order Myrtales; family Myrtaceae; genus Eucalyptus; species Eucalyptus virginea. The sequence continues at coordinate 2,668,967 of CM024520.1, read as the reverse complement.
TGTGGAAAAACAAATTTTCCATTTTTCGGAAATGATTTTTTTTTTTTTGTAAAAATTTAGGTGTTGACAGTAGCCCCTCTTTGAAAAGGAGCTCAAAGAGATTTCTTTCAAAGATAAAGTGACACCTAATTTTATTTTAATTAATTTTTTTAGTTTTTTTTTTTTTTAACAATAGCAAAATGAAAATGGTTTAAGGCAATTCCATGAACCTTATGGTTTAAGACAGTCCCACTAACCATGTGGTTTAAGGCAGTCCCACGAACCTTGTGGTTTGAGGCAGTCCCACGAACATTGTGATTTAAGGCAGTCCCATTAACCATGTGGTTTAAGGCAATCCCACGAACCTTGTGATTTAAGGCAGTCCCACTAACCGTATGATTTAAGGCAGTCCCACTAACCATGTGGTTTAAGGCAATCCCACGAACCTTATGATTTAAGGCAGTCCCACTAACCGTATGATTTAAGGCAGTCCCACAAACCTTGTGGTTTAAGGTAGTTCCACTAACCGTGTGGTTTAAGGCAGTCCCACTAACCATGTAAATTGTATGGTTTGATAATGACTAATAACCTCTTAAAAATACTTGGTTTAAGGCTGACCCATGAACCCTTTGGAATTGCGTGGTTTATGGATAACCAACAACCTCTTGAAAGTGCATGGTTCAATGTTATCCCATGACCCTTTGAAATGGCATGGTTTAAGGATAACCAAAAACTCTCGAAAGTGCATGGTTTAAGGCTAACCCATGAATCCTTTGAAATTGTGTGGTTTCACTAGAGGAACTTGTCATTCAAGAATATTCTAAAATGGGTACTGCACATCAAATAAAATTTGTTATAACAAGTATTCTAGTAACAAACATATACTAGATGAGATCAATTTCAACACATGTCATCAGAAACAATATCAAAAGTGTATCAATAATGAGAAGGCAATGATTGTATAAACAAATCAAACTAATTTTGACCACTTGACAAAATCACAAAACTGTCATCACACTCGGATGATATCTTTGATCGTCAAATTCTCTTGGGAGAAAAGTCCTTCTCAAAATGACCTTGACTTATGAGAAAGGCTTGTTAAGTATGCCGAGCAGGGACCCTAGTCAGAAAGGGCTTTTCGGATATTCTCGAGAAAATGGCTGTTTGATCCCATCTATTCATGTGGAAAATAAATTGATCACTTAATCTCAATCTTCTAGTGTGCAAGGCTTTGAATCATTCGCAATAAGTACACATTGACCAATCTAAAAGGTCTTTTAGAAGGACCGTAGTGTAGGTTTGGTCATGGTTTTAGCAATGGATAAACATCATTGGCTATGAAATGAATTAATCACCGATCAACATTTTCGCCGGGTTTACAAGTCAAGAAACCTTAAGATGAGAAAAGACAACCTTGCTCTCACTTCTTTGAGCGGCATCTTCTTTAGAAAATCCTAATTTCGACTTGAATTATCCCAATCCGAAGAGACTTTGGGAATAGGTTGTAATGTTGGTTCGATGAAAGGCTCCAAAGGCTCAACACTTTTTCGAAGAGGAGTTTGAGAGTAGGTGATTATCATGGCATCATTACCATATCATCCTTTTTTTTTTTTTTTTTAAAGTGCTAGGCTTTTAAAATTCAAAATGTCTCGAGAGTCCTTTGACTAATCATCTTAACATAATGACTTTTGCTTTTGCAATGATTTTCTTTTCAATGCAAGCATTTCTTTTCCCTGGGCATTGGCCTTGCTTTTACCAGGTACACTACTTTTTCATGCCCTTTAATTTTCATTTGACTTTTGCTCTTTTGGACTTTTTGAGCTCTTAGGACTTTCAAGATGCTTTTCGTATTCTCATGTAAACACCAATTGCATTGGTAAATCATATGCCCTGCCCCCAATGTGGGGAGAAAATCACCACTCGGGTTTTAGAAATGAACGATTAGGCTCAACTTGGTTTAAGCAAAGGGTATCGGTGTTTGGGTAGAGAAAAGAATGCTCTTCTTCACTTTGGGATGCTTCAAGCTTCCATAAGAACTCACCTGAGGTTACCACAAAAGGATTTATGCAAGTGAGCGTATGGAAGCCTTTCTCATCTTTCCTCTCTGAATAATGTCAACCTAGACCTCCATAATTGCCCCTTTGTGGGGTGATTCTTGACCGGGGTATTTTATAGAAAATTCTCCACATTAAAAGGCTCAAATGGGCTAACTATTGTCACCTGTAGTGTGTATGATAGAGGAAAGAGATGCATCTTATCATCTTGATCTATGTACCACTTGCGAATGAATTCATTGACCTTAAACAACATAGGTTTTCTTTCTCACTTGAATCCCAGAGTGCTTAAAGGACATGTTTGGAAATGAGTTGCCTTTCTTCATCCTAAGTGTTTCTCGATTGGCATAAGTAACATCGCCTTTCATTTTTGTTGAGATCATGTGGGTGGATTAATCTCCATAGAGAATTTTGATTCAAAATGAGTGATCCATCAAGTGGATGAACAATTTAAAGATAAAGAAGATTTTTGCAAACTTTGTGGAAAACTTGTTTCTTCAACTTCCATTTTTTGTGCTTGTTTCTAGAAAAACACTAACGGTTCTTTCTTGCGATGGAAAATTTCCATTTGCTTTCCATTTGATTTTGAGAAGAAGGGTATTTACATGTGGCCTTGGCGGTTAGGTGATCCCTCCATCAATTTCATAATTCGGTGGCAAACGGTGGAATGAACCTATTGCTTTAAGGCTTGAAGAGAGTCTAAGATCTTTTGTCTCAATGGTTCAAGCACTCTCCTCTTTTTGCAAATGTGAAAGATGCAAATTTTTTTATTCTTTTTTTATGGCAACCTCGTTGCTGTTTCCAAGGATCGAACACCATACCTCTCGGACCTGTTCATTCATTCCCCATACCACTAGGCCGAAGTGCTAGTAGTGTCCATGGAGCACTTCTTTTTTATATAATTCAACTGGCTTTAGAACGACACATCTTTTACACCAAGTTAGGTAAATTCAACATGTGTTACGCCTCACATGCTTGCTTGGTAGAGAGTTGTCTTTTTCAAATAAACTTATCAGTTTTATTCTTCAATTACTGACGTTCCTGCCAAATAGGGAAACTACATCAACAAAAGAGGTTAGAGAGGGTACATTAGAAACGATACCAAATTACCCTTCTCCTGAGTTTGTATTCGACAACTCCTGGGAATATCTCGAATGTGGACCATTGCCATTTTGTTTTGTCATTTCAATTTTCTTCGTTTTACTATCTCTCCACCAAAGCAACTAGATGCACATAATATGAATACATATGCATGTATAGAATGTATGCATGATGCGAGTGCTAAGTGACTTGGGTTGTACAAGAAATGGCTATACAGCCTTGATTTCATTCATGGAAAGTATTTCTTGACCGCATCAGCGTTTACAGGCTTTGGCAGCTCGCGACCGTCCATTTCCACCAGAATTAAAGCCCCATCGGGTAGTATCTTCTTAATGACATAAGGGCCTTCATAATTTGGAGTGAATTTTCTGCGTGGGTCCAGTATGATAGGCAATACCTTCCTCAACAAAAGTTCATCCACTTGGAAATGTCTCGGTCGAACTTTGTGATTAAAGGACTTTGCAACTCGTTTCTAGTAGCATTGACCATGGCATAGTGCACTAAGTCTCTTCTCATCAATCATATTCAGTTGTTCGTATCTCTGCTGCATCCACTCAGCTTCTGAGAGTTTAATTTGCGAGAGAATCCTCAACGATGGAATTTCCACCTCTACCGGTAAGACTGCCTCCATACCGTATACAAGTAAGGTGTTGCCCTCATCGAAGTACGTATTAAGGTTCGATATGCCAACAACACATATGGCAATCGTTCATGCCAATCACGATAATTGTCCGCCGTCTTAGATAGGATCTTCTTTATGTTTTTGTTAGCTGCCTCCACTGCTCCATTCATTTGCGGGCGATAAGGTGACGAGTTCAAATGGTGAATTTGGAATTCATGAAGCAACTCGTCCACAATCTTGTGATTCAAATTCGAGCCGTTATCAGTAACAATGGCTTCTGGAACACCATAACGGGCAATGATGTCACGACGAATGAATTTGGCTACGTTTTTCGCAATGACGTTGACATATGAACTCGCTTTAATCCATTTTGTGAAATAATCAATAGCTACCAAAATGAAGCGATGCCCATTAGAAGCTTTGGGGTTAATTGGCCCGATTATATCTATTCCCCACATGGAAAATGGCCACGACTGAGACATCAAATGCAGTTCGTTAGGTGGGGTGTTGACGTTGTCTCTGTAAATCTGACACCGATGATAATAGCAAACATGCTTGATACAATCGGTTTTCATGCTTAACTAGAAATATCCAAGCCTCATGATCTTCTTTGCTAAAAGGTGGCCGTTCATGTGTAGTCCACACTCTCCTTCGTGTATTTCTTTCATTAGCCGGTTGGCTTCTCTAGCACCGACACATTTCAACAGGACTAAATCAAATGATCTTTTGTAGAGCACATTACCAGAAACATAGAATTTTGACGCTAACTTCTTGATATATTTCTTGTCAGCTACCTCACATCCTTGAGGATATTCTCCCAATTGGAGGTAATTCAAGATGTCGTGGTACCATGGTTCTCCATCTAGCTCGCCTTCAACCGACATATAGTAAGTTGGGTGTTTGAGAATCTCGATTTTTAATGGCTCAATATCCAATCCCTCCATCACACGCAACATTGATGACAATGTGGCCAATGCGTCAGCAAATTGATTTTGGGACCTTGGCAAATATTCAAAGGATATTTCCTCGAATTCCTTTGTTAATTCTTCAAGGAATTCATGATATGGGATCAGCTTATGATCGCGTGTCCGCCAGCGACCCTCTGTTTGCAGAATAATAAGTGCAGAATCGCCATATACCTGTAAATTCTTGACATTCATGTCAATGGCTAATTGCAAACCGATAATGCACGCTTCGTATTTTGAGATATTATTAGTGCAATGGAATATCAATTTTGCAACTATGGGATAATGTTGGCCAGCTGGAGAGATCAAAACTGCCCCAGTCCCAGAGCCAGATAAATTTACAGCCCCGTCGAAGTACATGGTCCATTTATCATTTGCTATTGCCAAAATACGTTCATCCAGGAAGTCCGCTGTATCGAAAAATTCTACTTCTCTAGGATTTTCAGCCAACATATCGGCTATGGCTCTCTCTTTGACTGATTTATGTGCTACACTTTGTATATCAAATTCAGAAATTAGGACTTGCCATTTAGCCATCTTCCCAACTAAAGCTGGCTTCTCTAGTAGATACTTGACTGGGTCATTCTCTGTCACGAGCAAAATCTGATGGTGGAGAGTGTATTGGCGTAGCCGGTGCAATACCCAAATCAATGCTACACAAGTTTTTTCCACTTCTAAGTAATTCATCTCAGAAACAGTGAATTTCTTGCTGAGATAATATATCGCATATTCTTTTTTATCACTTGGCCTCTTTTGGGCAAGCATGGTCCCTAGTGACTCCTTATGGATGGTTAAGTAGAGGACAGTGGTATTCTTGAACCCCGGTACCAAAGACCGGTGGGCTGAAGAAGGTATTGCTTTATCTCTTCAAAGGCTTTCTGGCATTCGGCGTCCCATTCAATCTTAGTATTCTTCCTCAAGAGTTTGAGGAATGGTTTAGCTATCTCCGATAATTGAGAAATGAATCTTGCGATATAGTTCAATCTACCTAGGAGACTTCGAACTTCCTTGATAGTAGAGGGAGCTTTGAGGTCGCAAATGGCTTTAACTTTCGACGGATCAATTTCAATGCCTCGGCTACTGACCATAAAACCTAATAGCTTCCCAGACTTTGCCCCAAATATGCATTTGGCAGGATTAAGTTTCAGCTTAAATTTCCTGAGCCGGTCAAATAACTTCTTTAGAACCTTAATATGGTCTTCTCCATGCTTTGATTTGGCAATCATATCATCGACATATACCTCTATTTCCTCATGCATCATGTCATGGAATAAGGTGACCATTGCTCTTTGATATGTGGCTCCCGCATTCTTTAGGCCAAACGACATCACCTTGTAACAAAAGGTCCCCCATGGTGTAATGAAGGATGTTTTACTTTTATCCTCCTCTTTCATCCTAATCTGGTTGTATCCAGAGAACCCATCCATGAAGGAGAATAGTTCAAATCCTGCGGTGCTATCAACCGAAACATCAATATGCGGTAACGGGAAATCATCCTTTGGGCTTCCTCGGTTTAAATCCTAATAGTCTATGCAAACCCTGACCCGTCCATCTTTCTTCATGACCTGAACGATATTAACAATCCAACCAGCATAATGGGATACTTCGATGAATTCCACTTTTAATAGCTTCATAACTTCTTCCTCATTCTTCTTAGAAAGTTCAAGTTTCGTTCTTCAAAGTTTTTGCTTTTTTGGTGGCATATTTGGGTCGGTTGGCAGAGTGTGCTCCACGATTTTTGGGTCTAGTCCTGACATATCCGCATAGGACCATGCGAATATATCTTGATATTCCTTTAAGAACTCAACCATTCTTTTTGCCTCGATCTCTGAAAGGCCTGCCCCAATCTTGGTTTCCTTAACATTTTCTATGTTGCCAAGATTTACAATAACTATTTGTTCGGCTGTCAAGGGTTTAGATTCTTCATGACGGATCCAATCTCTTTCGATGTCTTTCTAGATATCATTATCCTAGTCAGATTCGAAGAGACTTTCATCAGGCAATTTCGAGTCACATATATATGCATCATGATTATGCCAAATGACATGCCTGAGATGCAAATGAGGGGGTCAATAAAATCACTTAATGAATGCCATGCATGATGCACATTCAAAATTTCTTTTTGAATAACTATTTGAAAAAATACGAATTAGGAGATTGTCCTCATATCCTCAGACATCTTTTCCCAAAACTTTGAAAACTAGGAGTCATGAGGAAGTCCAAGCCTCAAAGCATCATCATAGGACTGGTGGAATACTTCCTCATGCCCTTAATAAAACATGGATGCATTTGTATTAACATGATAAGGCCGTTTTACAAGGTTCAAATCTTGGACCACGGCTCACAGTCCAATACCTTCATTACAAACGAAAATAGCAAAAGTAGCTAAACAACTCTTCCCATGTAAGGGAATGCATAAAGGAAATGACATAAAACTAAACAGGATAGGTAAGTAGCATCCCTACTCCAAAAGCTGGAAGAAACCCGAAAAAGGCTCCGCCTTGTCATCATCAAAGGTGGCACACACATAGTTGGCACCAAATAGGTCTGCTATGTCTAAGATTGCTCCCTCCTCTTCTTGTAGTAGCTCAGGTGACTTGATAAAGGTCTTCTCCAATGGTGGATAAAGATCCTTTAGTGATGGAAGGAGCAAGCCTTGCTGATTCTGTATTGCATTAGTGCAACCTCCATATTCGATTCGTCCTATATAACCTCTACACACACCTTGGCCCCAACGGTTACTTTGGCCCATGTGTCCCCCATGCATACTTCGGCCTCCATGATTGCCTTGGCCCATACGGCCTCCATGGTAACCTTGGCCTCTACCTTTGCCGTATATGCCTTGACCAACAAGCTTTTCATATTTCACCTGACTCCATATATTTTTGGTAGCCTAAACCTACTCTTTTATGATTCCTGGGGGCTTCAATGGGCTTGGTAATACCATGTGCATACACTCCCAATCCCAGTCCGGGAATATGACCGTACTTCAATAGCACTCTACTTGACATGATAGACGGGCCAGACATTTCAGGACTCTTAAGAACGGTCCCAATGGGTACATGGATCATTGAGACTAGTTCGAAGGGATGGTAGCTAGATTCCTCCTTCTCCTCAGACTCCACATACGAGATGGCTGTGTCTTGAAAGATCTTAAAATCAGTTTCTGCACGAATGGTTACAATTTTCCCCTTCGAAATGAACTTAACCATCTGATGTAGAGAGGAAGGTATAGCTTCAGCGGCATGGATCCATGGTCGACCCAATAAGAAATTAAAAGCGTTGGGGATATCCAACACTTGGAATTTTGTCAGGAATGAGGTAGGGCCAATCAAAAGGTTCTTTCTTTACACCATCAAAAGCTCGGACAGTATACTTGGATGGTTTAATTTGCTCTTTACCAACCCTGAGATGACGAAGGGTGGCTAATGGACAAATATTCAGAGCAAACCCATTATCAATTAAGACCCGGGCTACTATCATATCACAACACTTGGCCGATATGAGTAAGGCCTTGTTATGATCGTGTCCCTCCTCCGGAAGATCTTCGTCTGAGAACAAGATTTGGTCCTTCAAGAGAATGGACCCAATGAACTCCTCCAGTTGCTTGTCCCCAATGGTCTCCGGTACATGTATCTCATTTAGAACCTTCAATAGTGCATTTTTGTGTTTCTCGGAGGTCTTGAAAAACTCCAAGAGTGAAATCTAGGCGGGCATCTTCCTTAGCTGCTCTACTACGTCAAACTCACTAGATTTGATCATCACCAAAAATTGCTTCGCTTCCTCATCAGTGACAACTTTCTTTTCCATAGCTTATGTGGATGCATAATAGCGACCTGATCGGGTAACAGCATTGACTTCATTTGTCCCATAATCCCATGGGACTACCTTAGGATCGAAACTAGTGACAGGGCTTTTTGGGATCTCATTTGGATCGAATGGCAGCAACTCAATTACCATCCGTTTGGACTCAGCCTCTCCTAGCTCTAAGTTCGCAAACTTCTCAGCTACCAAATCAATAACCATGTGTTTAAACTCGCACTCATTAGAGTCCCATTGCTCTTCTTCAATAGATAAATTGATGATTACTGGTGTCATCATGGCGACGGTTTCTTCCTTGAGCTCGATTAAGTCGTCCATGCCTCCCCACCCATCAGGGACGGTTTCTTTAGGATCCATGAAAAAGCTTGGAGGAGGTGAGTATTTGACGAGATAGTCATACTTTTCACTTGGTTGGCCTAGTGTATCTATCACTTCGCCCTTTTCTAGTGCCATCTTCAAAAATTCACGATCTTCGCAAACTCTTTTAGCTTTGAGCTCGAATTCAGCATCTAAGGCTTCTCCTTCATTTATGATTAACTGTTCGGTTTCCTTGGCTACGTCGACATCATTCGGTATTTCGATAGTGCTTACCTCCTCGACTGACATCTCCACAACCATCCCAAATTCACAACAAGAATTCTTGGGAGAGAAATCAATTACAGCTATCATCGTCTCATTTGCTTGGCCTCCTCCTCCATTGCGGATTATGCCCATGTTGATCATCTTGGTGACATGCTCTAGTTTCTTCTCAGTTGGGACAACTTCATCGCTCCTTTTGTAATAGCCAGTTAAAATCAAATCTTCATACAGTTTGTGGATGTCAACCTTGACCATTTGCACGTTCCTTTCCTCTTCTTCAGCAATCATATTGACATCCCCGACATGAACGAGTAAAGGGTTTTGCTTGACGTTAGGCTGCGTCTCCTTAAATGACAAGATATCTTTGTCCAATAGGCTTTGGACCTTGTTCTGGAGTGTTTGGCAATTATCCACATCATGGCCTTTCTCACGCATATGGTACTCGCAAGACTTTGTAAGGTCGAACCCTGGGAATTTAGGAGGGTTGTCACGAGGAATCTCTTTAGCTACCAACCCTTTCTACAGTAACATGGGTAACAACTTGAACAAGGGCCTAGGCAAAGGTGCGAATTGCCTTGGCGTCCACTTCTTGGGCTCATAATTTTGGTACCTCCCTCGTGATGCAAAAGGATTTTGAGGATTCGAAAATGGTTTTGATTTGGCTAGGGCTTGCACGTAAGCCACTTCTACTTCTTTCTCCTTCTTGTTAGTAAATTTCCTGCTTGTGCTTTCGGTTATTCTTCTTCAATTCTCTCTCCAATGGCAACCAAACGGGTAAAGTTTCCATAGTCAGCGCTAATCATTTTGTTGTTAAAGTCTGGAGGAAGGGTATTAAGGAAAAGCTCCACCATTTCAGCGTCATCTAGTGGTGGTCGAACCTGAGCAGCCAAGGCACGCCACCTTTGCACAAATGACCTAAAGGACTCATTTCTCCTTTTCTCCGTGCGTGTTAACACTTTGTACATTGGGGCAATCTTGGTATTGTATTTGTATTGTAGCACAAATGCCTCCGCCAATTCTTCCCATTTTTCCATCTTTTCTGGTTCCAACAGGATGTACCATTGCAAGGCCGGGCCGGATAGACTCTCCTGAAAAGTTTGAATCAATAATGGGGTGTTCTGCGCATAGCACCCCATCCTGTTCAAATAGTACTTTAGATGGACTTTTGGATCGCCGGTACCATCATACTTAGCAAAATGGGGAACTTTAAACTTCTCAGGAAAGTCTATTTTGGCGTATCGAGACAAATCCTCGATCATGTTAGTTTCATATCCCTGTATGGCTTTAAGCTTCTCCTCAAGCTTAGCAAATCTTTTGTTGTTCTCCTCCTCCATTTGAGTTGAGATGGCTTCCTAGATGAGGTCCAGTTCCACCACTATGGATGTTTGATGGGGAATCTCTTCAGCAACGTTCTCCCTAACGTTGGCATTGCTAGCCTCAGGAGTAGGCATGAGCGTGTCTCTATTGGGGGCTGCAGCCACTAGACTAGCTCGAATCTCATTCGCAAATTGGGCAAATTGGGTTGCTAAGTCGGTGATTCTATTATCCATGGTGTTAAAACGGGTGTTTTGTTCTTCTGTATTCATCCTTGTAGCTACAGAACGGGTCCTGATGGGCGATCGTCTTAAAGCCGTGTTGTCGGTACCTTGTTTAGTACAAATAAAACAAAAGAACAAACAAATCAACATACAGAAGATGAGAAAGAAAATAAAATACAATAAAAAACTTAAAACCCTTCAATTTTATATTTTTTTATAACAAAATAGAAATAAGAAACCCCTTGCATAAGCCGAATCTCACATAAGTGGCTTCTTATCAATATTTTGTCATAGGAAGTTATACAATTAAAGGGGTAACACATGATGATTGATCAAAATGCCCATCTCATATTCCATTAGAATCAAAGTAATTATAAGGGAGGGAAAAACATCACTAATTACATCAAAAATTGTGAAGGAAAATCCCTATACATCCGCTAAAGTAAAGAAACTCCTAAAGATTGCTACTAAAATTTCATCTAAGGAAAACCTTATACATTTTTTCTAAAAACACAACTCTAATGGAATATGACTAATCTTTTAGTTTTTCTCTCAAAGCAGCCTGCGGATGCGTTTGTTTATTTCAATCAAACGCTCCACCTTAGCTAAAGCTTCATCCCTTTCCCTTATAATTCTTCCCATTTGGATTTCCTTTGGAGTTGGTTTCGTAGGAAACTTTGGAGTGACGACGGCAACTTCGGGTTCAATACGACGATCAACATATCCTCTTCATGCGTGGTGCTCCCTCATTTCTCCTTCCAACTCAGTGACCCACTCAATATCCCTTGGTGGGCAATGATGTAGGATGTTGATGATGTTTTCCACTTCTTTTTTCATGTCTTCGATTTGGTTCCCCTTGACAACCTTATCGCAAAAGTCAAAATGAAACAACCCCAACTTTAAAGGAAGGGGGATTTCTTGAAGTACTCGATATTGACGAACTACTCTTAAAGGGTAATAAGACATAGATCCTGTCAAACCTAAGAGTGGAATCGGGTCATTGTGATTGCTCATAAGTCGTGCTTTAGGGAAGCGAATCCAAGGGGCTTGCCATGAAATTTGGTTTGGGGTGATATTTTCAAAAAGTTCTACCCAACCACGGAATATCCAAACATGGAGGAATTTTTCTATATCCTTAAGTTTGGAAAGAGGGTTTGTATCTTTATCGATGTTGGTAATAGTCAAATTCCCTCCAAATACTTTTAAGTGAGAGAGAATCCAAACTTGAAGGATGCCTATAGGTGCTCTAAGGATTGAACCCTTGTCCTCTTTGAAACGGTTGAGAGAGAGGAACATTTCGGCTAGAAGCATGTGTGTAAATCCCCTAAGGTGAAGGACTCTATAGACAACATGAGCAAGGGTAGGATCCATTGTCTTTTGGGTGAACTGGAAAAGAACGAATCCGAAGAATGCTAGAAGGAAAATTTTAGAATTTTGAGGATTAGGGCTTGGGAGAAGACTACGGAATCTTTGTTCGATGAAAGACAAAGGGAGGCCTTTTGAATTCCTATTAAGAAGTTCTTTAATTTCAAGAGGAGGAACTCCTAGGAATTGACTCAATAGTGGGATAGGATCTACTCCTAAAGAGGGTCGACAAGACCGAATGCAGGGGCATTGCCAACAATGATTTCTAACTCCTCTCAAGTTGGGGTCAATTCAGGATGACCAAACACGAACGTTGAAGTCTTGGGGTTCCAAAAATGAGCCATGGCCTTCACTAATGGCATGTGGGACTCTCGATATAAGAGAAAAATAAGATAGCCAAGTTTCTTCTCTACAAAAGTCTTCTTGCTCGCATCAAGTGCATCCCACATGTCTAACAACGCCTTCTTTGGGATTGGGATGATACGAAGCTCAGGGAAACCCATGGTATCTAAACCTAAATAGGCATTTTGATCAATCATCATATGTCACAAAATAAGCCAAACTTAATGATAAAACAATATATGCACAAAAAGCATTATTTACGTCGGGGAATAAAATACTAGTACCTTCGATAGAGTGAAAAAAAAAAAAATCCAGCAACCGCAAAGACACATCGCATGTCGACTCGTGAGGCTCACTAAAAGGTATGATTTTAAAGGCTAAAGGTTCCCATTTCAATTAGATCAAAAGAGTTTTCCCCACTCCGCAGTTACGTTGGACAGTTCTCTTTATCATTAATCAAAATGAGCAGGACCAAAAGTGGATAACCATGGGTCATTCCCCACACGGGTTCCATCTTTTGGCACCTCCTATGGGCTTCATAGTGCGATCGGGGTTTTAGATCGCGGGTTGTGTGTATAAATGTGTAGTGCTAAAGTAGGTATAAAGGCACACACAACAATTGATATCCAAACAACACTTCAATTTCATCCATATAGACATACATTCCTATATCTCCCTACAAAAGAAATGGATTAACACACACTCCACCCCTTATTACTCCAAACCTACAAAAACAATTAACATGTTGTTAGTGGACTAACCTTGTCTTCCACGTGGCTTTGACATGCGCTATCAAATGAAGACCATGTTAGTGAACAACCAACCAAATTATTACGGCCTAAGTCCTCTAAGGTTTGTAACCAAGTCCCCAATGAAGTCGCCAAGCTGTCACGACCTCCTTTTTTTCTGTCTAAGGGAAAAGGAAGAAAAGGTTTAGGGGTATTCGCCTAAAAAGGCGGACCAATGGCCCTAAATTAGGTGCGAGCTCTCCCAAGCCCATACCTCGCGCGACATTGGATTTTGTTTTTTTAGTTCTTAACAACCTAAATATTTCTAGGAGTCGCCACTAGCCTATTGGGGTCGGCTAGAAACCAATCGAGACACGGGAGTGTTGTCTCAATTCCTACGCAACTAGAGATTTCTAGGAACGGGGACTTGTTTACGCTAATGTTTCTATTAGCGCCCTTGCGGTACCACAAACTTGGAAGGTTGTTTATCTAAATGGCCACACAATCTTGATTACTAATTATAATCTTTATGAAACCACTAAGTGTCCATGCAAATGTTTTTGTAAGTTTTTTTTTTTATATGTCTAAACTAATCCTAACACAATTTAGAAAAGAAATTTACACTCAAATTATTGAAAAGTGGTGCGGTAAATAAACATCCAAGAAATTGAAAGGACTTGAAAGTAATGCGGAAAAGAAAGACTCGATACAAGTTGGACAAATAATATTACATAGCCTTGTTATCACGCCCCGGGACAGGACCCCCGTAAGCAAAATGAGAATTTAAATATGCATGATATTACTCTAAATGCATGAAACTACTCTAAATAATTTTAATCTATGGAAAATGGATTATTTATATAAATGATTATAAAATATCGAAATAGCATTAAATTAGGAAAAATGACCTTATAAAATTAATAAAATTTCATATATATCATTTTCGCCTTAATTTGATGCCATCTATCACTTTTGTATTTTTTTTTTGAATTTTTTTTGGATTTTTTTAAATAATAATAATAATCCCCTAAACTGAAATATGCTAACATTGAACAACACAGCACATGAATATCACAATAATCGAACTCACATCAACTCTCTCAAAATCGAAACTTGGTTCCGACATTTTATCGAGTACTTGGCTTGCATCAAATCTCTTCAAAACAACTTATTCGGGTCATGTTGGTGGCCATCAATTTCGACCCATAAGCAATCTCATGTGAAAGAAAAGTATCAATGATATACTATTACATGCAAAGAATAGGTTTAGCTAGATATCACAGCCTAGAATACGCAAGAACCAAGCTGAAAACGACCTCCAATAGGCGGGTTGGGGTCGTTTTACAAATCTGATGTTGAACGCTAGTCAAACAGACATATCATATTCTTAGATTGAAGCCCTGACAACCATCACATGCAACATTTATATGAAATATCACTCCATCCAGATGAAAATAGGTAACATTTACTTTCGAATGCAACAAACATCACTGAAAATGATTAACCAAACGCATCAAAACGAACTCTTCAAGAAGCATACATGCATGATCTATGCTGGCCAATCATGTCTCAATGTGGAGTGGCTTGGTTTTTGGCTCATATTATGGGCGGTTTCATGGTTCACAAGGAGATTTAAAGACTAAACTGGATTGTCCTATGCATGATTTATACTCCCATATAACATTCATCAAAGTCACAATGACAAAAAACCGCATGCAAAAGGGGAGGAACAGGTCAAGCATGTAGGGGTATTGGAGTGGCTTTAAACACTTAGAAATATTTCAATCTCAAAAATCAGTTCTCCAAACTAGTTTTCCTCTTGATTTTCGTGATCAAAACATGTTCGAACTCAAAAAAAAAAAAATTACATTTAAGATGCTTACCTTGCTTCCTAGTTTTGTTTTCAAGTGACTCCTGGTCGAGGAAACGAGAAATTATCCTCTGAAGGGCATGTGAAAAATGGCTCCTTCAAACTGAAAATGAGATCTGCAGAAGAAAAAGCTGAAAACGAAGGTTTTCTTTGACCTCCAAAATTAGGCTTTAGAACCTCTTTTGTTGGCCAAATCAAAACAAACCCAAACTATATGTATTATAGTTTGGCTTGTAACTCATGGATTTCCTCATTTGTCTCTCCCTTTTCTAAAAAATACTAGCTTTTCCTCGCTCGTGACCAAGTGGGCTCAACACTAGAAAAATCTTAGGACTCCCTTGGCCTGCCAGGAGGGTGGTTTTCGGAGGGCTTTAGGAGACCTTCCCGAACTCCATTTGGGACGTGCGACCTATGGATAGAAAGACCTTTGAGTGAAGTTTCACTCTCTAGTTGAAGGTTTTGACTAATTTTGGCTGCATATGTGTGAAAATTCCACCTCTCTCTCTCAAGGTCGGTCTGGAACTTCTAGGGTTTTTTTTTTTTTTTTTTTTTTTTTTTGGAGTTGCTTCTGAGGGTGTTTCTTGGGTATGATTCCGAGCTCCCCCTCGTTCTTCTTGTCCTCTCCCTCTTATCCCTCAAATGAGCATGTTTCATAGATCTTATCCCCTGCATTAAACAATCTCTTGACTAGCTTTTTGCCCTCCTGCCAGGCCTACCAACTAAGCAGTCCAACCACTTTCTGACTTAGTAAAAATTTTCAAATTTTGCAGATGTTGAGTGTGCCGATTTTGCTGCAACTTTCCCGTGCTTTCAGCAGCTTATCCCTCGCAAATTTTTGTCCACTTGTACTACTAATCATGGTCTTCCATCACGTGCAAAGATCAGGCTGTTTAGCCAGCTGAGGAGGATATGGTGGGGCCACCAAGTTGCTTACTCAGCAACTCCGAATTCAGACCAACTTGTGGGCCGGGATTTGTCAGCTGGTTTGAGCACTTTAATCCATGAATTTGGCTGCGATTTTTGATCAATTAGCAAGCTCAAGTATAGTAGTTTAAGACCTCAACCATATTTTGCAATTTTTCCCACCCAATTTTGCAAGAAAGTCCCTCAAAATTGACAATTTTCTTATCCGAAAATACTCAATTTAATGCAAATTTTGTCCTTTTGGCCCAATTTGATTGATTCGACTTGGCCCAAGTTCAATTTCAACTTCACTGAGGACCAAGATGATGATTTAAGGGCTCGAGAGAGATTTTACAAAATTTTCAAATTGGTCCCTCAACTTTTGAAAATTGCATTTTGGCCCCAACTTGCCTTTTTAATTACAATTTGACCTCCTAGGCTTGGCTAGTCACATTTAGATCATTGGCCCCAAATTGCATGGTGGCTCGACAGGTGGCGGTGAAGCAGCGTCTAGGGGACGATACGCCTCGGCACGGGGACGGCAGCGGGCAGCGTCGACGACGCCTTCTCCTCTCTTTGAATCTGGTTTCTACGCTCCGATTCCTCTCTCGCTCAACCTCCACTCGCTCGGATCTCTCCCCCTCGAGCTCGCTTGCTGCCGGCCTCCCCTGAAGTCTCTCGAAGGTAGGTCGTTTGAGCTTCGCGACCCGATTTCTCGCGTGCTCACTCTTTGATTCTCCCCTGAAGTCTCTCAAGGGAAGATCTCCGAGTTCCCATGTCCTTCAACGGAGCTTGTGGCCTCCTATTTATAGGCGAGGACGGTCCGGCCGACAGAGGGCCTCGGCCGCTGGCCTTTGGCTTGCCGACCAGTCCTCCTCGACTGAACCGGCGTCCTATCTGAGCTTATCCAGCGAAGCGTTTTCGGCATTGAAGGCAACCATTAATGGCGCTTGAGATCTGTCATCTCCGGCCGACGTCGGCCTACCCTCCTCATCTGTAGGTTGTCCTTCACGCATTGGTCTCTTCTGTGTGTGTGAGTTGCAGAGGTGTAGGGGAAGAAGAGGGAAGAAGGAAGAAGAAGAAGAGAAGGGAGCTGGGCTTTGTGGGAAAAAGGGCTGGGCCCTAGGCCTACATGGAAAAGAAGAAGAAGAGGGGGCTGGGCGCGAAGGCCCTGCCCCAATGGGCTGCTTCTTTTTTTTGTTTTTCTTGTTTTTATTATTTAATATTTATTATCTAAAAAAGGAAAAATAAAAGAAATTAAGGCCTAATTAATAACCTAATCAAAATTTAGGTGTCAACACCAAGAAAAGAAGAGCACTCATTTTGCAGGATGAAGAAGATGAGGAAGATATCACCATTTCCGCTCTTGCTTTAAGGAACTTATAGCATTTTGTTCCAGAGACTAAGGAGAGAGAGGACCGAGACAGAGAAGAAACAGAGCAGAGTGAAGAGAGGGAAACGATGAGGAAAGAAGCAGATGAAGAAAGAACTGCAAAAAAAGAGGTAAGAGGAGAACAAGGTCATCATGGCACGAAAGAAGAGACAGAGAATGAAGAGTACTCCCCTCCACCTGAAGGCACCGAAACAGGGGGAGCTGCTAAGAAAAGAGGTACTTCTTCACTTGTTTTTATTAGTGATGATGTTAGTCATTCTCCTGCCAATCCAGAATATGTATATGCCTCTCAATTCCCTGAAGAAGGTTATGAAGTTTCATCTCCAAGTCTGGGTGCTCATGCTGAAATACCATCATCTACCAATACTCCACAAACTGATCATGCTAAAGCAAGCACTCAAACTAACAACTCAGCAGACTTTCGAAGGTTGCTTGATGTTCTTATGGAGATGCAAGGCCAGATTTATGCCTTGGGATGTGAAGTTCAGAGTATGCAAAATGCCAGTCAAGCCTCTTCAGTTTCTTTGCACAATCAAGTTTAGGCCCTTAATCTTCAAGTTCAAGCAACTGCTAAGGGTGAGGAAGTAGCGTAACTGAAGGAGGATCTAAGAAAACTGGAGGAGACTGTCAAGTCAATGGGAGATTTCCAGCTTGTTCGCGTTCCAAAACAATCTTAATTTTATCCAATTCTCTTTTTTCGTCTCTACCTTTTTAATGCTGACAAAAATGGAGAGAAGTTGGTTTTACTTGTGTTTGGTTGTGACTAGTTTGGACTGTATTTTTTGGTTTGGATTGTTTGATCGTTTAATGCTTGCAGTATCTTAAGCGTTGTTAGTATTCATGGCAAAGATAGTTGTTCTTATAAGACTAACTTATTTCTTGTGGATGTAGATTCAATATTATCTTTATCCTAATCCATTATAAAATACCCTTGTTTTCTTGAGTATTATCTTGCAGGTCAAAAGTATCCAAATTTGCAGGAAAGTTTTGTCACCATAAAAAAGGAGGAGATTGTTGGAGAAAACTTCCTTATTTGTTTTGAAGCTGACAAAATATTTCCATCAATCTAGTCTGAAGACTAGCAAACTCTTTCGTCAAAGTCTTAAAATCACCAAGCCGCCAGACTCAAGATTTAAAGTCTACCCTCATTGACAGTTTCTATACCAACGAAGAAGACTTATCCAGAATTGAGTGTTTCTTTAAGGATTTGTTTCGAGCGGCTAAAGAAGATCTCACGGCTGGAGATAGCATCTTAAGATCTATTATTCGTTTTGAAATTAATCCGGGTAATTTAGATTCGTTGATTGGCGAAGTATACTTGGAAGGTTCTACTTACGAAAACCTAGATCCTGATTGTATGGATAAGCAGGATTGGTGGGCTATCATCACATTCCTTAAGTAACTCAAGATCTTCCTAATTGATTCTGTCCAATGGGTAGATTGGAAGAACTCCTTTGAAAGGTGCCAACGGTTATGAAGGTATGGAGGAGTATATAAGGAAGACGCTCTAGTTATTCGAGTGTGTGCGCGATAGATAAATTCCAAAGTCTGAAGCTCCTTGTTCTTTGTTGATTCAATTGTTGAGCATAAATTTGTACTCAAAATAGAGTTTAAATACTTGAGAGACTTTGAGGAAGTGTAGCAGAGTCTCTACACTATGGAATCAAGGATGTGATACTGTAACGACTCTTTTGATTCTTAGTGAAATCCAGCCGGTGGGCTGTTAGTGCGGGAGAGTGGATGTAGGCTTTGATTAAGCCGAACCACTATAAACTCCATGTTCTTATTTTCTTCCCCGAATCTCTTTATTTTGTTCGTAATTCTATTTAACTGCTAAAGTCTGATCTCGCTCAAAGTCTGCTGTTATTCAGACTCGGGTTAAAAGTAAAGGTTTTCACTGTATTTTGCAGAATATGTCTTTACACCTATTCACCCCCCTCTAGGTGTTCATACTAGCACTTTCAATATATTGGTAAACACTATGGATTTGTATATAATTGAGCTACGGGAAACACCTAAGGTTGTGAGCTTTTGTAACTCTGATTTTTTAATTATTACTGGATTATTTGCTATTGGCTTTCTTCATGGAGGTTTTGATACTCGGACCAAATTAGGTAAATCTCTAGTAATTTTTATTTTTACTCATTATTTCTATGGTCATATCGTGTTAATTTAAGTGTAGGATCCAAATAGTATCCGCATTATTCACAACACATCATTTCCAATTCCAACAAATATAGTCAATGAACTTTAGCTTCTTCGGGTTGAGCGGGAACATCATTAGAAGTTAAGTTAAGAACGTGATTGTTCCTCTCACATGGCCTAAACCTGAAATGACCATTGCAAAACTCTTGTTGCTAGATTGCGTTTAGGATTACACCTAGATCTACACCTGAAAAACCATCAATGGAAAAAATGTCTCCAATTGATTTAGTGTTGATTTGGCTTTCCTTGCTTATGAACTCAAGGATATTGATTCTTGATACGACACCAGCATAAGAAATTCAAAACCAATATGACTTCGCACTTATTAATATTTTTCGATTGAAAAATGATTTACATTCAAACATTTTGATAGCAATACCAAGCGATGCAAGTAATAAGTCAAATAGAATGAAAATGAACAGACAACACTATAAAGAAAGAGATACGAACTATAACTACAAATATATATATATATAGCAAAGATGATTCTTATTCCATTTGACTCGCGATGTATGAATTTACCATGTTATCTTTCTCCATCATATACTCACATGAGAGGTTTTCCCCCTAACTATGAAGAAGGATTCCAAGGATAACAAATAACAAGGTTTCCGTTATCTTCACTGAACCTACAAACACCTTCAGGAAAGATCTTCCAAATACATTTGTTGCATACACCCTTTTCCCTCTGTCCCTTATATATATCGAACCAGTGTAATTGACCAGACCATGCAAAGGTGCAATAGAACAACGTCTCACAGAAAAGATGGTTATTGAAAGAGAATTCCCAGCTCTCCGTAATATGTTGGATTCCGAGATCATCTTCCTTGGATTTGCAATGAACTGTTAGAGTATTTCCAACAGGTAAATTGTTATAGATCTTAACATATTTTTTGAACCAGAAGCTTTCCACATGGCGAGTTACGAATAAAGAACAAATAAATATGAGCGTAGTTGATGTCTTCATCATCGCAACATTCATCGCTCTTATATCATCATCATTAAGCTATTTAAGGGTGGACATTGGTACTTTAACAGTCAACAGTTACTATTGGAATTAGCGGTGGCATGGGGCATAAGCTGTAATAAAGAAAAGAAGGCATAATAGTCACCGTTACTTTGGGATGAAAGCGGCAACATTAGCATTTATTTTTCGTCTTATTTACTTTGAGATCAGAATTGCCTCATAAGTTCACTCACAAATCAAGTAAAATATCTTTGCAGATGCCATGCGTCCACTGATCTTTGCTTTCTGTTTAATGATAACATAAGGAAACGCAATACATGTTGAGATCTTATACTAGCATGATGTATCAACACTTTAGGAACTCATTTTTTGAGAGAAGAAGTTGAGATTGATAAATAGTGATTGGCTTATTTAGAATGCCAAAAGGAAACCATTACGCAAATATCAGTTTGATTTTTGTGAAAAAAAAAATTGATCAAATGATTATTAAATAACTTTTATGGTGGCTATGAATAACTCTCAAATTATTTATAAGTTTTATGGCAATTTTTTTGCGATTAGGGTATCCAGCTGTCATTCCACTACATCTCACCGAGAGGGAAAGAGAACTAGCATAACGAAGTCGTCTTGCGCCCGTAAGCATTTGCTACCTACGCATTTAGTGTCGATTTGGATTTAGGTAATTTTTCTTTTAAGGTAATTTGCATATCCAATTTGCTTAACATTCCAATCTTCAATCAAACGGAATGGTTCAGGAAATTTATAGTGAATTAATTAAGGCCTCTTCCTTCGATCGGAAGGAAGTGTAATGTGAAAATGAAACTTTCATTTTCTCTGCGTCGATGACTTATTAGAACACCTTTCTTATTTTAGCTCTAGAATGAGGTGAGGGTGAGTCAAAGCCTAAGATCAGGCCGAAAGGCATAATTTTCCTAGTCAGAAAATTGAGAAGTACGATCATGAGATTAAGAAAATTCAAGGGATCTGACTCTCAAGTCCGTGGTCTAGTGATCTAGAGGGAATGTGATTTGCCAAGCTGGGGCAAACAAAGGCGTTTCACTTTTTTTTGTGGGGTTGTCACGGATTGGCTGGCATAAGGATAGGAAGTCCGCTTTCTTTTTTCTTTTCATCGGAGTTATTTCACAAAAGGCCAGATAAATTAGAATCTCTCGCAAAAAGGGCAGATAAATTATTAATGATAGAATACATGGGTTCTTCTTCTATCCTTTTTTGGTATTAAGCTAGTCTAAGCAAAGTAGTCATAGTTTTTATATCGAGATATGTATCATTAATCGATATGTTAAATTTATTAATCACTAGTGATGATTGATTCGTATCATATGATTCAGTAATATAACTAATATATATATGTGTCATGGACATTTATAAATCCTATAAGCAGATTAGTAAGAATTATGATCTTGGAAAACAAAATCTTAATTTCGAGTGAGAGTGATGATCCATATGCATAAGAAGTTATAAATTTCAAGTGAAAAGTACATTCAAATATAAATCACAAATAATGATGAGTAATTTCATTTGTCATTGCATTATTTTGGAGACCTACCCTCCGGGGCTTTGGAACCTTAGGGATAAATTTTGAGGTATTTGCTCAAAAGATGGTCCAAATTGGTATCCCATCAATTACAGGCGTAGTCTCTCCCAAGACTACACCTCACCTAACACAAGATTTCTTTTAAATTCAACCTAAATATCTTCTAGAAGTTGCCACTAGCCATTGTTGAGGGTCAGTCAAAACCCAATTGAGATGCGGAGAATTGTCTCATTTCCTAGAGGTTAAGAACAAGGACTTGTTTACGCTAACATTTCTAATAGTGCCTTTTCAGTACCTAACTTGAAGGTGTATTATTTAAGTGGTCATCCACTTTTGATTACCATTTGATTATCCTAAAAGTATCAAGTGAGCATACAAATGTTTTTGTGGGGTTCATTAAAATTCTAATCTAATCCTATTCCTAATCTAGAAAAGGAAATTAACAATCACTGTATTGAAATGCAGCATGGAAATTAAACACTCAAGAAATTGAAAGTGCTTCAAAAGATGAGTACGGAAATGAAAATCCCGATACAAGTCGAGCAAAGGAATAATGGAAGTCCGAAGCAGGTGGAACCTTATAGGGGCTTGGTTAATGAATTATTTAGCCTAAACGTAAATTAGACTCTCTCAAGCCCATACCAATCCAAGACTTAAAGTATGAGTCATTAGCATGTAAATGATTTTCAATTAGGAGTTGTCAGTAATCTATTTGTCCTAGATCGATTGGAAATCCAAGTAAAGTGACAAGAGAATTACTTTACTCTTATGAACCAAAGAATAGAGTGTGAGTATAGGGATTTGATTATGCTAGATTTTTCTAATATCCTTTCAGTTCCTTTTTTCTTTTCTTCTAATAAAATGTTTGTAAGCAACTTGCAATGATTTTAATTTGGGATAAGTACACTAATGGTGCCATAAGTTGTGTACGGCGCTCACTTTGGTGCCAAAAGTTTCCGCCGAATCACTTAAGTGCCAAATCGAAAAAAAAACGCTCACTTTGGTGCCACCGGCGAAAAATTCCGGCCAAAATGATTACGTGGCATTTATATTTTTAAAAAAAAAATTCGACAACTCTTATTATTGTCCATGGTGGATGGCATAAAACGACGCTGTTTCCTTTTCTTCATAAGAAACGACGTCGTTTTACCATTCCACATGGATTACCTACAAAACGATCGTCGTATAGTGGATTCAATATGGTAAAAAATGACGTGGGCCAAAAACGGTGTTCGTATAGGGTTCTCGCTTGACGCCGCCGGCCATAGCTCGCTGACCCACCGTCGTTCACTCGCCCGCCATCGCTCGGCCACCGCTGTAGTTGCGCCGTCGTTCATGTTCGTTCACTGGCTGCGTCCTCAACTCTTGCTCACTCAGGTTTGTCATGTTTTGTATATGGGTCAATTTACTGAAAAAAGTTAGGGTTCTAATGGGCTAGTTAGGGCGTGGAGGGCAAATTGAGGGCTCGGCTTAGGGGGAATGTGGCACCCGAGAATTTCGTAAACTGTGATGTACAACGGCAGTGACTAATCAATAAAAGTATCGCCAAATGGTACTATTAGTATATTGCATGAGCATTGTTTGATTCCATCGACGGATCAATATCTCATGTTTATTAAGGGTCCGATCATTGAATAGTCTATTGATATATATTCCTTTTTATGACTCGACACAATTATACCACTTGAGTGCACATGAGATAAGAAAAGAAATTGAAACACCAAGACCATGGGACCAAGAATGATCCATATTTGTGCAAGTTTAAGGATCAATATTTATTTATTTATTTGGGCTTTGTTATTGAGGGTCTGCACGTCCACTAACCTACTAGCCCAATACAATCCGAATACCCCTTAATAGTCGACAATTAAGTCAACTAATTGGAAGAAATGTTGACTGAAGCTTGGCTGGATGATGCCACGTTGCTGGCGTATGGATAGCCAGCGAAATGCACGGGGAGGCCTGCTGCAGACAAGTCCATTCCAGCTGTCCGTTCCCCTTGCAACCACCGAAACCTGCCTCGCTTTTGTTAACTGGTTTTAGCAAAACCAGTGATCTCGTGCTTGTGAAAGTGGTAATCGAGAAATTGAGCGAAACCAGGAGTAATCGAGAGACAGTGAGCGAGAAAGGTTGCGAGTGAGCAACGAGTGAGTGAGTCGGCAATGGAAGGAAGGAAATTAGTCCCTACCGTGCGTGCGCGTTACCGCCGTCGTCGAGCCGCACACTCCTCACCGTCTCACCACACGCCGTGGAATCGTAGGACATCGAGGCAAGTGAAAGTCCATGAATCTATATAATATGGTGCTGTTATTGTCCAGTATGGTGCAATATACTTGGAAACGATTGAGTTCTGAAAGTAGAATGTTAAATTGTGGGTAATCGAAGTAGAGCGGGATCATGAGATTGAGGAATTACTTTGGTTTTGTGTACATTTTGATCCTGTTGATGTATTGATCAAAAGACTGACTATTAGTAGACTTGTGGAAGTAAGATAGTCACGGTTGGAATGGGATTTCATGGGATTCGTTTAATCCAGTGCAATTTCATGTGTAACCCTGTAACTTTGTGAAATTTTATGAAGAGTTCTAAAATGAATTTGATCCCGATTTCTTCACGGAAGTTGTGAGGAATTGCATGAGCTAGAGTATATATTTTTATCAGAACTTCTCGGAATCAATACGATGGCTTAAACCTCTTTTAATATGCAATGCTTTCTGTTGAATTTTATTCTGTGATAAAAGAAATCTGAACTGAGTTGTGTGAACTACTACTCATTATACATAACGAATCTGGCTTAGTGTCCTTAATGAAACTTTTTCTTCTAGATCTCAGTTATAACGTGTTAAAATTTCAGAATTCTTCATGGTCATTTGCTGGTTATTTCGAAATCTCTATTGAAGGCGTGCGTTCTGGTTTTTACCCTGTTTTGCTATGAAACTGTTCATTTTGTTCTAAGAGTCATTGTATCTTGGGTTGTTATTTGTTATTCACTTGATAGATGCATTGATATTCAGCATATCACATGACATTAGAAAATTTGATAAAGTCTTATAGATCCACGGAAACCATGACGTCATTGCATCAAAAGGTATGTTTGTAATGAGATGTATATTATGATGTGGATGTTACCGTCGGAGGTGTGAGCCGACGATGCCCCGGGAGTGTCGGGATGCCCAAGGGTCGAGTGAGTCGACGCCGTTGGATGCCCGGAGGTTTGTGCCGGAGGGTCCTCGGGAGTTTCGGGATGCCCGGTTGTAGGGATTGTACGTAAATCCGGAGGGAAGGGGCAACCATTTTCATGGCGAGCCCTGGATATACCTCGTGATGCTAGGTGGGGTGCGAGATGCCCAGGGGTGTGACGGAACACGCTCTGGATGCCCGGAGGTTTGTGCCGGAGGGTCTCGCGATGCCAGGTTGGATGCGAAAGCCCGGAGGGATGAAAACACTGGTCCCCAGGGAATAAAATCTTTCTTTGAATGCTAAAATCCGGTACATTAAAGGAGTGCATGTGTGTGCATGTGGCATGATATGAGAATTTGTTTATGAAATTGAGTGGGCTTCATCCGGTACTGAGAATGTGTTTGTTATGGCATTGAATTGTTTTTATGAATGTGGTGCAAGTAAATAAACCCTTGATGGCATGTATATATATAAAAATGACATATGTGTTTTGCATGCATCCGGATGGTTAGAGTTTCTACATAATATAGTGTAATGGATCTTTTATTGCTGAGTGGTTGTACTCACCCCTCTTGGGGACTAACATTTCAGACTAAACGAAAATGCCGCTGCTGCCTGTGACTCCTGGCATGTTTTACGGACTCCTGATTGACTTACAATGGGAGTGGTCCGAGCACCGTCATCCTGGGGTGCACGGGCTGGTATTTGAGCGCGTAAGGATTTTGCTGATTTTTGAGGTAGGCCTCTCTGTCGGGCCTATTCACCAGGAGTACATATCAGTTCTCGTCCGTATGGATGGTCGCCTTCTGAGGGTGCTACCACCACCACCGGCTAACGGACCTGACTGGATATGACCTAGAGTCGAGGGTAGCAGGAGATGCATTTTTGGGATGTCGACACATGGGTGATGGACGGATGCAGATGATATCCAAGGATAGAAGTTGGTTTTCTTTTGGGTAATCGCCAGGCACAAAAAGACCTCGGCGTTTTGTTGTACCAACTATCATAGTCCATCCCTTATATAAATAAAAGTGTTCGGCCTAAATTATGAAAGTTTTAGTATGGTGTGCATCACTTTATATTTTGATGAAGGGTAGTTGAATTATGCTTCCGCCATATTATTTGCGCAGGGAGCGGTAAAGAAAACAAATGAAAACCCCCAGGTATTATAAGTTATGTTAAAATTTCTTTGGTCTCAGAGTAGTATGCTCCAAGAGAATGTAACTGTGGCGACCCTAACGGATCGGGGGCCGTTTCGGGGGTGCCACAGCGGTTGGTATCAGAGCGATGGTTTATATGGAGTGATAAGGAGCCTCAGATGGAAATGAGGAATATGAGGATGATGCACACCTTAGGATACTAACCAAGAATGGTTGACTAACTTTGAATAACGGTTGATTGAGTTCACCTGTAAAATACTGATAATGATTGTGAGTTGCTTTTATGTGCCAGTGACATTTTTATGTTACTTATATAGTAGTAGTTGCTTTTAAATGGAGACAGTGAGTCTCAAACTATCCCTGAGGCAAATGCTTGGAAACTGCAGGAAAATCATGGTACGAATTGGGAGTTCTCATCCATCGAGGGCTGAAGCCTTTGCTGCAAGGGCTGAACCCCGAATGGAAGACATCCTGCAGGCATTGGCCAATATAGGAAATCTGATGGAAAGACAAGCGCAACAACAACCCGGAGTGGAACGTCGCCCTCAAGGATTGGTGGAACAATTTTTGAAGCTGAAGCCACCTAAGTTTAGTGGAATAGGAAGTCCTGAGGAGGCGGAACAATGGATAGATGGAATGGAACGAATTTTCCGAGTGTTGGACTGCAATGATGCTGAGAAAATAACTTTGGCAGAGTACCAGCTAGAGGGAAATGCAAAGTTTTGGTGGAGAGCTTCAAGAGATACGATCTTTCCACCAGGTACTAATATAAATTGGGATGAGTTTGTTAGAGCTTTCAATAGAAAGCATTTTTCTGACTGTGCCAGGGATAAGAAGATCACTGAATTTGTTCAGCTGGAACAAAGGGAGCTGACAGTGGACCAGTATGAGGCAAAATTTTCTGAATTGTCCAGGTATGCTCCCAGATTGGTTGAGGATCGTGAGGAAAAAGCTAAGAGATTCTTGAAAGGGCTGAGGACTGATATCAGGAAACAACTAGTGCCTTTGAATGTAAGAGATTATAATGAGATTTATGAAAGAGCACAGTTGGTGGAGCAGGAATTGGTAAGGGAGCAATCAGAGGCTAAAAGACAATTGACCTTTAGTGATATCCAACGGGGTAAGAGACCCTATACAAGTCAAAGTCAAACCTGGGAATCTAAGAAAAAGGGGAATTTTGGAAACTTTGAAAAAGCTAGGGATGGCCTAAATCTAGGAAAAGCACCTTATCGGAGTGATGATTGTCGAAGGTGTGATGGACAACATGGGCCAGGGCCTTGCAATGGACGACCGAAATGTTATGGTTGTGGACAGGTAGGACACCTTAAGAGGGATTGTCCACAAGTTGGGTCGCAGCCGAATGTCAACTTGGTGCGACGAGTGCAACAACGTACTGCTGGACCAAATCC
The DNA here is from genome assembly GCA_014182375.1 of Eucalyptus virginea. Lineage (NCBI taxonomy): Eukaryota > Viridiplantae > Streptophyta > Magnoliopsida > Myrtales > Myrtaceae > Eucalyptus > Eucalyptus virginea. The sequence continues at coordinate 2,641,230 of CM024520.1, read as the reverse complement.
ACAAAGGAATCCATAGAGGCCACCAGCACAAGGAAGGGTATATGCGGTCACCCAAGAGGAAGCGGAAGCTTCCAAAAATGTTATCTCAGGTACGACTTTTATAAACGGCAAGAAGGCATATGCTTTGTTTGATACGGGTGCTACGCATTCATTTGTTTCTGAAAGATATAGACAGTTGAGTAAAATAGAAACAACATCTCTTGAGACGCCTCTTTGTGTTTCTACGCCTTTAAAGAATATAGTGTTGTCTACGCTAGTGTGTAGAAAATGTAAGATAACAATAGGAGGAAGGGATATGGAAATAGACCTAGTGGTGATGGCTATGTATGACTTTGACGTAATTATAGGCATGGATTGGCTCCATAAATATCAGGCTAAAGTTGATTGCTACAGGAAAGTAATTCAGTTCATGTTTCCAGATTAGTCTAGTTTTGAATTTCTAGGAGGTCGAACAGACCCCTCTATAGCCATTATCTCGGTGGTAGAAGCTCATAAATTACTTGACGAAGGATGTCAAGGATACCTGGCAGTAGTAAGGAATCTTACTAAGGAAGACACTAAACTTGACGAAATTCGAGTGGTCGGAGAATTTTAGGACGTATTTCCTGAAGAATTGCCTGGGTTACCACCAGAACGAGAAATTGAGTTTGAGATCGAGTTAATGCCTGGAACAGGACCAATATTGAAAGCCCCGTATAGGATGGCCTTAATGGAACTGAAGGAGTTGAAGGTGCAACTACAAGAGTTACTTGATAAGGGATTTATTAGGCCAAGTGCTTCACCTTGGGGTGCGCCGGTCCTCTTTGTGAAAAAGAAGGACGGGTCGATGCGCTTATGTATTGACTATAGACAGCTGAACCAGGTGACTGTAAAGAATAAGTATCCCTTGCCTAGAATTGAAGACTTATTTGACCAACTGGAAGGAAGTTCAGTCTTTTCTAAAATTGACTTAAGGTCAGGATACCATCAGTTAAGGATAAGGAAAGAAGACATTCCTAAGACTGCATTTAGGACTCGTTATGGACACTATGAGTTCCTAGTTATGCCATTTGGATTGATGAATGCACCAGCAGCATTCATGGATTTAATGAATAGGATATTTAAGCCATATTTGGATCAATTTGTGATTGTCTTCATTGATGATATCCCGATATATTCTAAAGGACCTGAAGAGCATGAGCGACACTTGAGGATAGTATTGCAAATCTTGAGAGACCATAAGTTGTATGCCAAATTCAGCAAGTGTGAATTTTGGTTGGACCAAATAACATTTTTGGGACATGTGGTATCAGGAAGTGGAATTGCAGTAGACCCTACAAAAGTTGAGATGGTAATAAATTGGCCGAGGCCGACAACGCCGACCGAAATACGGAGTTTCTTAGGGTTGGCCGGCTATTATAGGAGATTTATTTAAGGATTCTCGCGACTTGCAGGCCCATTGACGAAATTAACTAGGAAAAACGTCAGATTTGAATGGAATGGAGAATGTGAAAAGAGCTTTCATGAACTTAAAAGGAAGTTAACCACAGCTCCAATTCTAACTATACCATCTGGATCTGGTGGATTCACGGTATATAGTGATGCGTCTCACAAGGGACTGGGATGTGTTCTAATGCAGTATGGCAAGGTCATAGCCTACGTATCAAGGCAGTTGAAACCCCATGAATTAAACTATCCAACCCATGATTTAGAATTGGCAGCTATAATTTTTGCTTTGAAAATATGGAGACATTATCTGTATGGAGAAAAGTTCGAAATCTATACAGATCATAAGAGCTTAAAGTATTTGTTTTCACAAAAGGAATTGAACATGAGACAAAGGAGGTGGATAGAATTGTTAAAAGATTTTGATTGTGAGATACGGTACCATCCAGGAAAGGCGAATAAGGTGGCGGATGCTCTTAGTCGTAAGTCAGCTATGGATATGGCCAGTCTAAGAATGACAGAATGGAATCTGTTAAAGTCTGTAGTAGACTCAGAATTTCAATTGAAAGTAGATCGCCTTACCGGTATGCTTACTGCATTAAGGATTGAACTCGAAATTATTCAGAAAGTTCAGATGCTGCAAGAGTCTGACCCGGAAATTGTGGAAATAAGAAATGCTGTGTCTTTAGGAAAAAGACCAAAATTTCAAATCTCTAAGGATGGAGTAGTAAGATGTCAGGGACGACTCTGTGTTCCCGACAATGAAGAAGTGAAGAGAGAAATCCTATCGGAAGCACATAGGAGTAATTATAGTATTCATCCGGGTAGTACAAAGATGTACAGAAATTTATGCCAACAATTTTAGTGGAATGGCATGAAGACGGATGTAGCTAAACACGTTTCCTAGTGTTTAACATGCCAGCAAGTGAAAGTGGAACATCGCAAACCTGCAGGATTATTGAGACCATTGGATGTACCCGAGTGGAAATGGGAACATGTGACGATGGACTTTGTACAAGGACTACCAAGGACATCAAGTGGTCACGACTCTATCTGGGTAATAGTAGATCGCTTGACTAAGTCTGCTCATTTTCTAGCCGTTCGCATGGACTACTCGATGGATAAACTCGCTGAGATATATGTAAATCAGGTAGTACGCTTACACGGTGTTCCTGTAACGATCACATCTGATCGAGACCCAAGATTTACTTCAAATTTTTGGCGAAGTCTTCAAATCACCTTAAGGACTAAACTCCAATTTAGTACTGCTTTTCATCCACAGACGGATAGACAAACAGAAAGAGTAATTTAGACACTAGAGGACATGTTGAGAGCTTGTGTCATTGATTTTAGAGGAAACTGGGATGAAGAGTTGCATCTAGTAGAATTTGCCTACAATAATAGCTTTCAGAAAAGTATAGACATGGCTCCCTATGAAGCATTATATGGGAGAAGATGTAGGACCCTTGTCTGTTGGAGTGAAGTAGGTGAAAGGAAATTGACAGGACCTGAGCTAGTACAAGTAACTACTGAGGCTGTTGAAATTATCAAGAAAAGACTTAAAACTGCCCAAAGTCGACAGAAGGACTACGCAGATAAGCATAGAAGACCTTTGGAATTTAATGTGGGAGATCATGTATTTCTTAAGGTATCCCCTATGAAAGGAATATCACGGTTTGGAGTGAAAGGCAAGCTGAGCCCTAGATTTGTTGGACCATTTGAGATACTTGAAAGGATAGGAGACATGGCCCATCGACTAGCGTTACCCCCTAAGTTGGAAAACCTACATGATGTATTCCATGTGTCGATGCTGAGGAAGTATCAACCCGATCCAGGACATATACTTGATCATGAAGCCATCAAAGTGGATGAGAAAGTGAGGTACATTGAAGAACTCGTACAAGTACTGGATCGAAAGGAGCAGATTCTCAGGACCAAGAAAATTCCATTGGTTAAGATATTATGGCGACATCATGATGTGGAGGAAGCCACATGGGAGAGTGAGAACGAGATAAAGGAGAAATACCCTCACCTATTTGAAAACACGTGAGTAATGCCTAATTTCGAGGACGAAATCCTCTAAGGAGGGGAGGATTGTGGCACTTGAGAATTTCGTAAACCGTGATGTACGACGGCAGTGACTAATCAATAAAAGTATCGCCAAATGGTATTATTAGTATATTGCATGAGCATTGTTTGATTCCATCGACGGATCAATATCTCATGTTTATTAAGGGTCCGATCGTTGAATAGTCTATCGATATATATTCCTTTTTATGACTCGACACAATTATACCACTTGAGTGCACATGAGATAAGAAAAGAAATTGAAACACCAAGACCATAGGACCAAGAATGATCCATATCTGTGCAAGTTTATGGATAAGTATTTATTTATTTATTTGGGCTTTGTTATTGAGGGTCTGCACGTCCACTAACCTACTAGCCAATACAATCCGAATACCCCTTAATAGTCGACAATTAAGTCAACTAATTGGAAGAAATGTTGACTGAAGCTTGGCTGGATGATGCCACGTTGCTGGCATATGGATAGCCAGAGAAATGCACGGGGAGGACTGCTGAAGACACGTCCATTCCAGCTGTCCGTTCCCCTTGCAACCACCGAAACCTGCCTCTCTTTTGTTAACTGGTTTTAGCAAAACCAGTGATCTCGTGCTTGTGAAAGTGGTAATCGAGAAATTGAGCGAAACCAGGAGTAATCGAGAGACAGTGAGCGAGAAAGGTTGCGAGTGAGCAGCGAGTGAGTGAGTCGGCAAGGGAAGGAAGGAAATTAGTCCCTACTGTGCGTGCGCATTACCGCCGTCGTCGAGCCGCACACTCCTCACCGTCTCACCACACGCCGTGGAATCGTAGGACATCGAGGCAAGTGAAAGTCCATGAATCTATATAATATGGTGCTGTTATTGTCCAAGTATGGTGCAATATACTTGGAAACGATTGAGTTTTGAAAGTAGAATGTTAAATTGTGGGTAATCGAAGTAGAGCGGGATCATGAGATTGAGGAATTACTTTGGTTTTGTGTACATTTTGATCCTGTTGATGTATTGATCAAAAGACTGACTATTAGTAGACTTGTGGAAGTAAGATAGTCACGGTTGGAATGGGATTTCATGGGATTCGTTTAATCCAGTGCAATTTCATGTGTAACCCTGTAACTTTGTGAAATTTTATGAAGAGTTCTAAAATGAATTTGATCCCGATTTCTTCACGGAAGTTGTGAGGAATTGCATGAGCTAGAGTATATATTTTTATCAGAACTTCTCGGAATCAATACGATGGCTTAAACCTCTTTTAATATGCAATGCTTTCTGTTGAATTTTATTCTGTGATAAAAGAAATCTGAACTGAGTTGTGTGAACTACTACTCATTATACATAACGAATCTAGCTTAGTGTCCTTAATGAAACTTTTTCGTCTAGATCTCAATTATAACGTGTTAAAATTTCAGAATTCTTCATGGTCATTTGCTGGTTATTTCGAAATCTCTATTGAAGGCGTGCGTTCTGGCCTTTACACTGTTTTACTATGAAACTGTTCATTTTGTTCTAAGAATCATTGTATCTTGAGTTGTTATTTGTTATTCACTTGATAGATGCATTGATATTCAGCATATCACATGACATTGGAAAATTTGATAAAGTCTTATAGATCCACGGAATCCATGACGTCATTGCATCAAAATGTATTTTTGTAATGAGATGTATATTATGATGTGGATGTTACCATCGGAGGTGTGAGCCGACGATGCCCCGGGAGTGTGGGGATGCCCAAGGGTCGAGTGAGTCGACGCCGTTGGATGCCCGGAGGTTTGTGCCGGAGGGTCCTCGGGAGTTTCGGGATGCCCGGTTGTAGGGATTGTACGTAAATCCGGAGGGAAGGGGCAACCATTTTCATGGCGAGCCCTGGATATACCTCGTGATGCCAAGTGGGGTGCGAGATGCCCAGGGGTGTGACGGAACACGCTCTGGATGCCCGGAGGTTTGTGCCGGAGGGTCTCACGATGCCAGGTTGGGTGCGAAAGCCCGGAGGGATGCAAACACTGGTCCCCAGGGAATAAAATCTTTCTTTGAATGCTAAAATCCGGTACATTAAAGGAGTGCATGTGTGTGCATGTGGCATGATATGAGAATTTGTTTATGAAATTGAGTGGGCTTCATCCGGTATTGAGAATGCGTTTGTTATGGCATTGAATTGTTTTTATGAATGTGGTGCAAGTAAATAAACCCTTGATGGCATGTATATATATAAAAATGACATATGTGTTTTGCATGCATCTGGATGGTTAGAGTTTCTACATAATATAGTGTAATGGATCTTTTATTGCTGAGTGGTTGTACTCACCCCTCTTGGGGACTAACATTTCAGACTAAACGAAGATGCCGCTGCTGCCTGTGACTCCTGGCATGTTTTACGGACTCCTGATTGACTTACAATGGGAGTGGTCCGAGCACCGTCATCCTAGGGTGCACGGGCTGGTATTTGAGCGCGTAAGGATTTTGCTGATTTTTGAGGTAGGCCTCTCTGTCGGGCCTATTTACCAAGAGTACATATCAGTTCTCGTCCGTATGGATGACCGCCTTCTGAGGGTGCTACCACCACCACCGGCTAACGGACCCGACTGGATATGACCTAGAGTCGAAGGTAGCAGGAGATGCATTTTTGGGATGCCGACACATGGGTGATGGACGGATGCAGATGATATCCAAGGATAGAAGTTGGTTTTCTTTTGGGTAATCGCCAGGCACAAAAAGACCTCGGCGTTTTGTTGTACCAACTATCATAGTCCATCCCTTATATAAATAAAGGTGTTCGGCCTAAATTATGAAAGTTTTAGTATGGTGTGCATCAATTTATATTTTGATGAAGGGTAGTTGAATTATGCTTCCGCCATATTATTTGCGCAGGGAGCGGTAAAGAAAACAAATGAAAACCCCCAGGTATTATAAGTTATGTTATAATTTCTTTGGTCTCAGAGTAGTATGCTCCAAGAGAATGTAACTGTGGCGACCCTAATGGATCGAGGGCCCTTTTGGGGGTGCCACAGGGAAAGTCGTGGGGAAAGTCGTGGGGACCGAATAGAAAATTTGAGGGTTTCGTCGTTCGTGCCCTTTCTTTGTGGGGACCGAATAGAAAAATAGGGCGCGGAGGGGAAAATGGGGCTCGACTCGGGGGGAAACAGTGGTGGGACCGAATTTATTTAATTAATTGGACTGCTTTTGTGGGGGAAACAGGGGGACCGAATGTGATTGAATTGAAAAATGGGTAGTGGGACCTCACTTTGTTTATTCAATTCGATTTCTTTTGTTTCTGTAAAAGCGCTGAATTGGGGAGATTAGTTGCATTTGTTTCTTAACAACAAAATGACAAGGACCTCCATGTGAAGTTACTGATTCTGTCATGTGGTCCCAACAAGTAATGACATTTTTTTTTTCATTGGGTGAAGCATTGACATGGACGCGAATAGGTAGGCATCATTGTTTGCTATGGTGGAGAGTTTCTTATTGGCACCGATGATTGGGAATATACTGGTGGAAATGAATGTACTATTTATGTCAATGTTCGAAAGCCATCATATATTGATTTTCTGAGGGATTTTGTGTATTTTTTATGATGCAAAGTGCAAAAACTAGATTATTATGTTCCTGGGAAGGAATTGAAGGATGGGTTGAGATTTTTTAATGACGATAATGGTATTAAGGATATCATTTACTATTATATTCACGGCGAAGAAGTTAAGGTATATGTTGAGTATTATAGTGATGGTGAGGATGAGGATAAGAATGGGGATGAGTAGACCACCACTGAAAGAGGAGAAGTGAGGGATCCTATTCAAGCGAGTAATCAGGTCGGAGATGAAAGGGAGAGAACTCACATTGATAGAGATGAACAAACAATAACATGTCCTAAAATCTTGGGTGAAGATTTGGGTGAAGATTTGGGCAATGAGGACTTCATTGGATTAGAATGGGAAATTGCTTTATCCAGTGAATCGGAAGATGAATATTTTGCTTCAGTAAATTTCCCAAGTGACGAAGATGATGATGAACTCACACAATCAAGACAAAAGTAAATGGAATTTTTGAGAAAAAAACTTGCACCTTTAGCAAAGAGGCTCGAGTTAGTAAATTGGGATGGAGCCAGTGAAGATGAAGAAAGCTGCGACGATGAAGTTACTGGTTTGGAGAATGAGCTTGACAATGATGATGAAGAACCTGCTCGTCAAAGAAAAAGTAAGTACCCTTGCTATGATCCGACTGTTGATAAACCTATTTTGTCCGTGGGCATGAGATTTGACGATGCCAAACAGTTCAAGGAAGCTGTTGTGAAGAACTCCATTTGTGAACAGAGGAGTGTTAAATTCATTAAAAACACAAAGAAATTTGCAAAAGCTAAGTGCTCACAACCCAATTATTCATGGAAGCTCTATGGCGCGCTCAGTAAGAATGGATCATTCCATATTAGGTCCTTGCAGGAGGAACATACTTGCCCAATTATTTTTAACAATAAAATGATAACGAGTGTGTGGTTATCGAAGTATTTTTTCAACACTATCAAAGTAATGCCCGGGATCAAGAGTCCTCAATTTCAACAGTTAGTTAAGAAGCAAGTAGGGGTTAATGTGTCAAGGAATCAATGCAAGAGAGCTAAGATGAGGGTGATGAAAATACTGATGGGTGGGCATAAGGAAGAATATGCGCAGGTATGGGACTATGCTGACGAATGCATGTTTCAAAACCCATCTAGTAGGGTGTATGTAGAGGTTGTGGAGAGGCCACTCCCTGATCTTGGGCCTAGATTTGATAGATTTTATGTATGTTTTGATGCATGCAAATGGGGCTTCTTGGCTAGTTGTAGAAGAGTTATAGGATTGGATGGATGCTTTCTAAAGGGTTTGTGTAAAGGGGAGTTGTTGGCTGCTGTGGGGAGAGATACCAATAATCAAATGTTTCCGATAACTTGGGCGGTGGTGAAGATAAAGAACAAGGATATTTGGTCTTGGTTTATTAAAAATTTAATGGCTGACCTTGAGATAACCAATGAGGGAGGATGGGCATTCATGAGCGACCAACAGAAGATAATTTCATTGTCAATTAATTCACTCCCTTTTAATATTAATCATTTGCATATTTTTCCTGACTTGTATTTATTGGTTTGAATTTTTGTAGGGACTTATTCCTGCATTGGTTGAGTTGATGCCACATGCTAAGCATAGAATGTGCGCGGCGCACATATATGCAAACTAGTCGAGGAATTTCAAAGGAGATGGGCTCCAGAAGCAGTTTTGGCATATAGCAAAGAGTACCAACATGGCTGATTCCAGATTAGCCAAACAAGAATTGTTGCAGCTGACAAAGGAAGGTTTTGATGTACTCTTCCAGATAGAAGCTAAGCATTGGTGTCGAGCCTTCTTCAGCCAAGAGTTTAATGCGATATCATTGATAACAACCTTAGTGAAGCTTTCAATGGCAGAATTTTAGAGGCCAGGTGCAAACCAATCATCAGCATGCTTGATGATATTTGAGTGATGGTGATGACTAGACTGCATAGGCAAAGAGATGAGGCTATGAAATGGACTAAAGACTATGGCCCTAGGATTATGAAGAGATTGGATGCAAACATTGTTGCTAGTAGGTTCTGCCATCCAGTTTGGAATGAAGATAATGGATATGAGATTATTCAAAATCAGGATAAGTATGTTGTCAACCTGGATAGAAGAAAGTGTTCATGCCGAGCCTGGCAACTGAATGAAATTCCTTGTGCCCATGCAATTTGTGCTATTCAGATGAAGGAAGAAAACCCAGATGATTAGCTACATGATTGGTACAAAAGAAGCTCATACCTTGCTTCATACCAATTCATGATATAGTTTATCAGAAGTAGCAAATTTTGGGAGCCAACAAATCATGAAAGCCTTATACCTTTGCCGCTGAAGAAGCAAATTGGAAGGCCAAAAAAGAAAAGAAGAATGCAGCAGGAAGAGGCATCAAGTCAGAGGATGAGTAGAACTGGCTCAAAGATGAAATGCTCCTATTGCCGTAAGAAATGGCACAATAAGAAAGGTTGTGAGCTGAAAAGGCAGCATCAACAATAAGATGTAATGGTTAAAGGTAGGACAGAAGGCCCTACTGAAGAGGTTCTTGTTGGGCCTAGTGAAGGTAGGACAGAAGGCCCTGTAGTAGTGCCTACTGAAGGGCAAACAGAAAGCCCTATTGTAAGGTAAGTATCCTCTTTACCTTAGTAACTTTATATTTCCTATTCGATAGAGTTTGATAGTTGACCATGTGTACTAGCTTCTCTTGTGTTTTTCCTCTATCATGCACTTGTAATTTGATAAGTTTTCTCCATTTATTTCCACCATGAAAATGAGTAGATGTCTAATTATTCATTGTAGTTGGTTATGATCCCGATACAGTACATTGTTGTAAAGCCTTCTAAAGGCCAGAAAAAGGCCATGTTGTAGGCTCAAGTGTAGGGATAGGGACTGGAATAGGCAGGACAACAATAACAACTGAGTCCACCGTTGAGCAAACGATAAGAAAAAAAGTTCATGTAAGTTGTACATTGCTGTGTTTGTTTGTCTTTTATGAGCTGAATTTTAAATTTGTTATGTGTTTCTCAGATGAGAAGACGAGCAATCACACAAGTTGCACAGGCTGCTTCCTCATCTGTTGCTGCTGAAAATGATGCACCACAGCGAACAAAAAGGGCTATTGGAAAAAGATTAAGGTAATATGGTTATGGGATTTACATAGATGAACGAACTAGAATGACTATTTTGAATGTAAGATTTGTAGGCCTTATACATTTAATTTGTTATACTTCAATTCATTTGGTTGACAATATCGCTATGTTCTTGTAGCCTGGGAGAATTTCGGAAGTACTTCTCTCTCAAGGTGGGCCAACTCAAGAATCAAGGACGCAGCCAAAGAAGAGTGCTCCAAAGAAGAAGACAGTGGAAATAGCTGCAAAATAGCCATTCAAACAGAACCTAGCACCACTTCCATCTCAACCAACGATTGGGCGCGATAGTGATGGTATGGACCAACATATGACACGTGCTAGAACAAGAATAGCCACCGTCAAAAACAAGGAAAAGGAGGTGACAGAACGCCTAGTTAAAGAACCTACACATCCAGTTTGAAAGAGTGCTCGGATTATGAATCAATTCAAAGCCCCAAGAAGAAAAGGAGATCAGGGTGTTGTCCATATTGACTGATGGGAAGGTGCTGGACTTGGTCTCTTTTTATGTGGTGCTGCTGATGGGAGGGTGCTGGACATAGTTTATGTTTATTTTTATGTGGTGCTGGACAGGGTCGCATCTTTTTATGTTTTCTTTTTTTAGGAGGGTGCTGGATATTATATCACTGATGGTAGTTGCTGCCTTCATATTGCCATTGGTTTTTTTTTTTTTTTTTAAGAGGGTGCTAAACCTTCAGTGATTGGGGAGTGAAGTTCATGTTTTTCTTTTCTTTTGTAAACAATCAATCAATATCAATGACAATAGCTATTTCTATATATTTTGCTGTTGGTGCAATGTTCTTATGAGATTGCTATTATTTTTATATTTAAATGTGTGCATATAATATTGCTGGTTGAAGTCGTTGATGCGTTGATGCTATCTGTGGGGTTATGGTTGTATGTGCTAGAATAGATGCAGTTGATGCTTTGATGCTATCGATGGGGTTCTAGTTGTATGTGTTGGAATAATATGCAGTTTTGGATGCTGGTGCTTCTCGTTGCAGGGATGTTGTGTTGCAAGAATATGCACTAGCAAGCCAACTGGTGCAAAAACAAAATGCAGGATGCACCATGACTGGTGCAAGTTTGAAATTGGCACTCAAGCGATCACTAATTACAACTTGCGCAACAGAAGTGATCACTTTGTAATCGCGACTGGCACTTAAATGATCACTTTTATAAAAACTTAGCACTCAAGCGATCACTATTTACAACTTTTGGCACTGAAATGGTCAATCGTTAATTTGCCACCATCCATTAAATTTGCCATGGTTTGCAGTTGCAGCAAACCACCAAACCACCAAACCATTACAACGATAAAAATGCAGCAATCATTCTATTTGAAGCAAAAACTAACCAAAACAAACATTGCCAATGCACAACTAAACAATAAAAAGTGCTCATAACTAATGCATTACAACTCTAACCTTTCATTTCGGCATGGTTTGCAGTTGCAGCAAACCAACAAACCAGCAAATCAGAAGGGCAAATAAAAAATGCAGCAAGCAAACATTGCATTTTTGAAGTGCTCACAATTAATGCATTCCAACTCCAACCTTGCATTTCTACCATGGATTACAACAAAACCTTCTGCTTCATACAAAAATGGTAGACATACAAACTTCGACTATGGTAGACATACAAACTTTTTCTCATTACTTAACTTCATATTTGAATAAACTACACAAGAGAATAAGAACACAATCAATGCTCGATAAAAGTTTCTTTCAATTTTCAGCCTTGAAACCTCCCTTTTCAAATGGTCGACTAGAGATGTTAAACCCTTCATTTGTGCTGCATTGAGTCGACATCCTCAAACTTGTTCATTAACGCAGGTGGAGGTTGATTTTGGCCTTCAAGTAAATCCAGGATCACCTTTGTTGCTTAATCAGAGAATTTCCTATAAACCCATTTGAAATATTTGCACTTCAAACATTCTCTATATTTGCCGCACCCATGGAATCTTCTCCCGGGATTCAACTGAGTCCAAGATGTTCTTCTCGGACTTGGTAACCCACAATAACAGTAACACTCACCATCTAATTCATTTTTTTTTATAGGAATGTGAGTCGCTGCTAAAGTTTCTGCCCTCCATTCGCAAGAGTGGGCTGATAACTTTGAGAAAAAATCGAAGTATACAATCGAATTGGTCGAATTGGGGATTTAAGGTTTTCAATTTCCAATTCTACTCGAATTTGGGGATTTAGGGTTTCTTATTTGGGGAAAAGATGCTAAACGGCGTCGTTTTGTTGTTTGCATGCTGATTGTATTCTCCGGCGATCCACGTCGGCTTCAAATATTAATAAAAAAAATGCTACATTGGATTTCCGGCCAACCAGATCGGAGTTGGCACCAAAGTGAGTGTTTTTCAAAAATTTTGGCACTTAAGTGATCCGGCGGAAACTTTTGGTACCAAAGTGAGCACCGTACACAAATTATGGCACTATTAGTGTACTTATTCCATTTTAATTTTCTCCTTAAAATGTAAGTGGATGCATAATCATTATTACTCAATAATCAAAGTGTTAAATAAATTACGAGGAAAGGGAATATTTGCTTACCTCAAAGCAACGCGAACATCTGTAATATTAGCTAGAAAATCACATAATTATCATAAATATAATTTTAATTAACACACAACTTCACTTAGATCTTTTTTAGATTTTCTTTTGTTTAATAAAAATCATGCTTTATACAATGACCTAATTCTAACAGATTTTTAATATATTATTCTAGCACGCCACGCAATTTCCTAAGTATATGTGATATAACTAGTATAAGCACCTAGAGGGGGCTGAATAGGTGAAAAAAAAATTTCGAGATACGAAAGCAATACTAGGCAGACAATAGAAAGTAAGATCTCCTTTAGCTAACAAAATGAATTAAGATCAAAGTAAAGCGGAAAGTAGGGAAGAGAAAATTAAACACAAGGTTTATAGTGGTTCGGCTTATTCAAAGTCTACGTCCACTCTTCTGCACTGATAGCCCATTGGCTGGATTTCACTATGAACAAAAGAGATGTTACAGCAATACTTTCCTTTGATTCCATAGTGTAGATACTCTACCACACTTCCTCAAGGTATCTCAAAATATGAACTCTCTTTTGTGTACAAGATTTCGTTCAGTAAATGGATTGACTAAGAACAAGAAACTTTAGACTTTGAAATTCTTCTATCGTGCACCTCTCTCAAACAACTGGAACGTCTTCCTTTTATACTCCTTTATGCCATCACACCCGTTGGCACTTACCAAAGGAATTCCTCCAATCTACCCGTTGGACGGAATCAATTAGGAAGATCATTCGAGCTATTAAAGGAACATGTCGATAGCCCATCAATCCTACTCGTCCATACAATCAGGATCTTGGTTTCCATAAGTAGAACCTTCCAAGTATACTTCGCCAATCATCGGATCCTTAAACAATCTTGATTCGAATGAAGGATTCCGTTATGTCATATCCAACCAAGAGAACTTCTCGATAAGGCTAAATCCTTAATGAAACATCCAGTTCTAGATAGCATTTCTTCAACGGATTCGAAACTGTCAATGAGAATAGACTTTGCTTCTTGAGTCTGGCAATCCGGAGGTCTTCGGACTTTAAATAGTAGAGTCTACAAAATATGGATATCTTATAAAGATAAATGGCTTACTAGAATCTGCAACCACAGAAAAATGGGTTAGACTTGCATGAAAGTAAAGCCATTCATAAGATATCAATAATACTTAATATAAGCAGCAGTCAAATCCAAATCAAAGTTCAGTCGACATCCAGACACAAGTCAAGTCAAAACATCAAACATCAAAACAACCTAAAAGATCAACAAGTTCAAGATAAGGTTTTCAAATCTCGCATCTCTCCCCCTTTTTGTCATCATAAAAAAGGTTGAGATGGAGTCAAGATTGCTTGGAAACGCGAACAAGCTGAAAATCTCCCATGGACTGTACGATGCCTTCCAGCTTTTCCAAATCTTCCTCCAGATGAGCCACTTCTTCACTCTTAGCATTTGCTTGAATCTGAAGAGCAAGGGCTTGGATCTGATCAAACAAGGAAACGGATGAGGCCTGTCCTACATTCTTCAAGTTCTGAACTTCGCATTCCAAAGCTTATATCTGACTCTTCATTTCCAAGAGAACATCAAGAATTCTGCAGAAATCTGCTGAATTATCAGTCTGTGTACTGGCTTCGGCTCGATTTGATGGAGTAAAAGCAGACGATGGTATATCAGCATGGTCACACAGATTTGGCGATGAAGCATCATGTCCCTCCTCGTAGGAATTGAGAGTCATGAATGTCCTCTCGGATCGGCCGGAGAGCGGCCGACTCTCCTTCACTGGGTAACAGGATACGAGGACATTCCTCTTTTCTCACTATCTCCCCCTGTTTCTATGGCTTCAGGTGGAGAAGAGTGTTCCTCATGCTCTCATTCCTCTTGATTTTCTCTTTCTTCTTATTCTTCTTCAAATCTTTCTTCCTCAGCTTCTCTCTCCTCTTCTTCCTTCTCCTCTGCTTCCATCTCTTCTTCTTCTTTCTCCTGTCCTTCTCTTTCCTCTGCTTCTTTCTCCTATCGTTCCATTGATTCTGGAGTAGAACGACTCAGTTTCTTCAATGCCATAGCAGAGATGGTGAGGTCATCCTCATTATCTTCATCCTCAATTATGAGAGCTCTTTTCTTTTTTGGATGGAGCAACCATGGGCTCCTTTCCTTTCCTTTTTGCTGCAGAAGAGGCTTGATGAGGCTTGGCAGGGGTTGTCTCCTTCAATTTCTCCAACGCCTTGTCGAGTTCTTTCAGACGCATTTTGGACACCATTTTTAGTCTTACCACCAATTTGTCACACGGTCGAACACAGAAAATTTATGGAGGCTGAATATTCAAATGTCTAAATAACTTTGACACAAGACCTGGATAAGGAAGTTGACCCCTATCCTTTACCACTGCTCTATACATATGGAATAGAATAGTGTGAGGAAGAGAAAACTTTTTTCCTGCATTGATGGCGTACATCAGCTTTGCCTCTGAGTTTGAAACATTAGTCTTGGAAGTTGATTTTGGTATGAGACAATTAATCACAATTTTGTGAAGCAAAATGTTGAACGCACGCATCCTTGAGTATGTAATCCTTCCCTCTGTCCTTCTGTCTTTAACAAGCTCCAATGTGGCACGAGTTATAGAAACAATGATGGGTTGATATCTTCCTCTCAACACCAATCACATCCGCCAAAGCATATCCACATCAACCACAAAGTCCTTATCTCGGACACTAAAAGAGATTCTATTCACATCCAAGAAGCTAAGATTTGAATAGAAATATGCAGTTAGTTAAGCATAGTTTTCTGTGGTGTCAGAACAGAACTGTTCAAGTTGAAGAAAACTGAACTTTTCCCTCAAATTTACATTCACGGCATCAAGGAAGTCAAAATCCACACTCCTAGGGTTTATCACCCCACGCTTCAACAATTTGGAGTATAGATCTTTCTATTCCTTCGATCTAAACAACTCTGTTCTTTTTCCTCGAATTTTTGCCGCAACACCCATTCTCGGTTGAAATTGGCTGTACAATTTATCATCATCATTCCCATCGATTGGATTCAATCCTCCAACACGCGGATCACTTGGGATATTTGCAAGGGTTTCCTCTGCCAAACCCTTAGGAGCAATTCCCAAATCCTCCATTTTTCGCAAAAAGATATATTCATTCCCATATCCCTTGTCTTTAAGAAACCCATCGATGTAGTTCAATGGAGTACCAGTGCTCTTTAAAGCATGGTAAAGCTTATAAATAAAAGAGGGCTTTTGAATTCTTACAGGATCTGCATCCTCAACGATTTCTTCCTCTTGTTGATGACCAACACCCTGTGGACTAGATGGTGGAGAATGACGCTGCTGAGAATGTTGTGGGCTCTGCTGCTGACTTGGTAACTCCTCTTCTTCAGTGAGATCAAAGTGAGTAGGCCCCTCACTCATTCGCCGTGGTCCCCTTTGCGATCCTCGAAGACTTTCTTGAAGACATGACATCTTTCACGGTCTTCGGAAGATTTCAAACTTGTTTTTCCCAAGAAAGTTGACAACTTTTTGAAGATTAAACAAGGGAAGAAAACAGAAATGGAAGATCGGTGCTTTCTAGGGTTTTTATGAGTGAATCGAAGAGGAACGGACAGAATATAAGGCACTGGAAGAGAGGCATATGAAACGTTGTAAAAAAGAAAGTATAAAGATGCATTTTCAAAAAATAACTGCCTTTTTCGAGAAAATAGTCATTTCAAAAATAAATTCTTTTTCGAAAAGGAAACGTTGCAGTAATCACGTCAATTAAAAATAGTAATAATCAAACACTGTTGATAAACGTACCTTTTCAAGATAAGATTCGAGAGAAAATAACTTACAGTCAAGGTCTTGTTTGTCTGAGTCTGAGAGTCTCTAGACTTTAACTTCTTCAAGCCTTAAAATGTTGAGTTTGGAACGAATGATTTCAAATTGATTTTTCTCCAAAGACTTTGTAAATATATCCGCCAGTTGGTTCTTTGAGTCAACAAACTGAATCGAGATTTCTCCATTTTGAACATGATCTCTAATGAAGTGATGTCGAATCTCTATATGCTTTGCTCTTGAGTGAAGAATTGGATTCTTGGTTAGATTGATTGCGCTGGTGTTGTCACAGTTAATCTCCATGCATGAATAATTCCAAAGTCTCTTAACTGTTGTTTTATCCACAGAATTTGTGAACAATAACTTCCAAGAGCTACATACTGTGCTTCTGCTGTAGAAAGAGCTACTGTATTTTGCTTCCTTGAAAATCAAGACACTGTCCTGCTTCCAAGTAGCTAACAGATACTCGAGGTGCTCTTTCTATCAACTCTGCATCTGGCTAGATCTGCGTCTGAGTATCCAAGAAGAATAAAGTCTCCTTTTTTTGGATACCAAAGACCGAGACTTGAAGTTGAAGCAATGTATTTGATAATACACTTTGCAGCACTTAGATGAGATTCTTTTAGGTCTGCTTGAAATCTAGCACAAATGTAAACACTAAACAAAATGTCAGGTCTAGAAGCAGTAAGATAAAGAAGTGAACCGATGATACTCCTGTATAGCTTCTGGTCAACTTTATTTCCTCCTTCATCTTTGTCTATCTTCAAGGAACTTGACATTGGTATGTCAATCTGTTTGCAATTTTCTAGTCCAAACTTTTTGACAAGATCATTAGCATATTTTTCTTGATGAATAAAGGTCCCTTCCTCCAATTGTTTCATTTGAAGTCCAAGAAAGAAGGTTAACTCACCCATCATGCTCATCTCAAATTCATCATGCATAGTCTTAGAGAATTTCTTGCACAAATTTTCATTAGAGGATCCAAAAATAATATCATCTACATATATTTGAACAATAATAAAACTTTTGTTTTCTTTTTTGATAAACATAGTAGTGTCTACTTTACCTTTGACAAAGCCGTTTTGTATTAAAAACTTACTCAGCCTGTTGTACCAAGCTCGGGGTGCTTGCTTTAAACCATACAAGGCTTTTTTCAGTCTGAAAACTGAGTCTGGCTTCCTTGGGTCTTCAAACCCGGGTGGTTGTTCCACATAGACTTCCTCATGGATAAATCCATTCAAGAAAGCACTTTTGACGTCCATTTGGAATAACCTGAAATTCTTATAACAAGCAAAAGCAAGTAACAATCGGATTGCTTCTAACCTTGCTACTAGTGCGTAAGTCTCATCATAGTCTATCACTTCTTCTTGCGTATATCCCTTGGCCACGAGTCTTGCTTTGTTTCTTACGACCTTTCCTTTTTCGTCCATCTTGTTCCTGAAAACCCATTTGGCTCCAATAACAGACTTACCTTTCGGTTTAGGAGTCAATTCCCAGACATCATTAATACTGAATTGTCTGAGCTCTTCTTGCATAGCTTCAATCCAGCTTTCATCAGACAAAGCTTATTCTATGCTTTTGGGTTCTATTTTAGAGACAAGAGCCACAAAGACTAGACTCTTCGCGCCTTTTGGATCTTGTGCGAATTCCTTCATTAATGTCGCCTATAATAAGATCTTTGGGATGACAGGACTTATGCTTCCAGTTACTGGTTGGTTTGTCAGGTTGATGATCACTTCCTTCATTTGAATCTTCAACAATCATTTAATGCCAGTCTTTCAGAGTCTGAGCTTCTTCTTGAGATATAGACTTTGTAGAGTCTGGAGCAGGTTCAGATTCTTCAAGATGAGTCTGAATAGATTCATTTTGCATAGAATCTTGAAATCTGACATTCATTGATTCCTCCACAGATTGACTCTTCTTGTTATAGACTTTGTAGGCTTTGCTTGAGGTTGAATATCCAAGGAAAATGCCTTCATCTAACTTTTCTTCAAACTTACCAACTCGATCATTTGCATTTTTCAATATAAAGCATTTACATCCAAACACATGAAAGTATGAAACAATAGGTTTCTTTCCTTTGAATAACTCATAGGGGGTTTTCTCTAAAATAGGTCTTAGAAAAACTCTATTGATAATATAACATGCAGTTGAAACCGCTTCGCCCAAAAACGTGAAGATATATTACTTTCAATTAAAAGAGTTCTAGCCATTTCTTGAAGCGATCTATTCTTTCTTTCCACAACTCCATTTTGCTCGGAGTATATGGAAAGGAGAACACATGCTGAAAATCGATTCATCACGGAATTTTGTAAAATCTTGATTTTCAAATTCACCTCCATGGTCTGTTCTTATACTTGAGATAACATACCATTTTTCATTTTGAACCTTTTTAGCAAACTTTTCAAAGTAAGAGAAGGTTTCAGACTTACTTGCCAGGAAATATACCCAAGTAAAATCGTGAGTAGTCATCTACAATTACTAGGCAATATTTCTTACCTCTAATGCTCTGAGTTCTGGTTGGTCCAAAGAGATCCATATGCAGAAGCTGCAGTACACGATTAGTGGAAACTTGATTTATTGGTTTAAATGAATTTCTTACCTGTTTTCCCAATATGCAAGGTGTGCATAGATCAGACTTTTGGTATGACAGATTGGGTAAACCACGAACAAGCCTTTTTGCTGAAATTTTAGCTATCTGCTTCATATTAACGTGCCCAAGCTTTCTATGCCAAAGGTTTGCTTCATCTTGAATTGAGATCAGACATTGCGATTCATCTGGTTTCACATCCAAGAGGTAGATATTTCCATGTCTTCGGCCCATGAATGACTGAGTAGAATCTTTACTGATTCTTGAACATATTCCTTCTTGAAAGTTGATTTTGAAACCAATATCACACAGCTGACTAATACTGAGCAGATTGTAGTTAAGTCCTTCCACTAATGAAACATTGCTAATTGTGAGGTTTCCAATCTTTACAGCCCCAAATCCCACAATTCTTCCTTTGTCTGTTTCCTTCAAATGAGACTTTTCCGCCATTTACTTGAACAAGTTTTATGAAGCAATTTGAATCTCCTGTCATATGTCTTGAGCATCCACTATCCAGATACCATTTAACCTTCTTCTTGATAGTGACCTACATTTAAAAAAGAGACTCAAGTTTTCTTTGGTACCCATATTTTCTTGGGTCCATTTGTGTTAGTATGATATGCGGTTTTAGCCAATACTTTTTTACAGGTTTCCAAACCATAGGACATTCTTTTTCAAAATGATCTGCACTATTGCACTTTGAACATCTGAGAGCATTTCGTCCTACTGGTTTTACAAAAACCTTTTTGAAATGATTTTTGTAAGCTTCTCTTGAAGGTCTTTGCTTAATTCTTTCCTTCACTTTAGGAAAATCAATTAAAGGAATGGTTTCTGCTGTCATTCCCAAACCAGATTTATTGAAATAAGGTCTTTGTACTGAAAGAATTTTCTCAAGTTTTTCAGATCCTATTGAAAATCTTTTTGAAATATTTGAAATGTCATTTTTTAGAAATGCATTTTCTTTCAAGAGATTATCTTCGCTTTTTTTAAGAGAAGAGGCATTTATGTCTAAACATTTCACCTTTTCTTTCAAAACACTTTCCTGTTTTTTTAGAGCATAATTCTCCTTTTTAAGTTTGGAAATCCTTTTAAGAGAAGTCTTAAGACTAAAACATAACTCATCAATGTATTTAGAAACTTTAATAGGGATTTTAAAGTTACTTACCTCAAATTCACTGTCTGAATCTGAGTCTGATTCAGAGTTTGAATCTGAATCCGATTGTGCCATCAGACATATGTTGGCATAATCATCATCACTTTCTTCACACTCCGTATCACTCCAGTGTTTCGCTTTAAGAGCCTTTCGATACTTTTCAGCTTTTCCTTTCTTTTTCCTCAGAAATGGACAGTTGGGTCTGATGTGTCCCTTTTTTCTTACATTCAAAGCAGACTACATCTTTGTTTGATTCATCATTTTCAACAGACTTAGTCTGTTACTTTTGAAAACTCTGTTTCTTTGGATTGAATATTCTTCCTTTTCTATTCAGCTTTATGAATCTTCTTATCATGAGAGCAAGCTCCTCATCGTCCATATCATCTTCAGAATTTGTAACATCAGAATCATCATTGGATTTTAATGCAATGGATTTCTTACCTTTAGAATCTTCATCTTCATCGATTCGCTCCACTTCATAAGACTGAAAAGTCCCAACCAACTCATCGACAGATAGTGGCATGATTCCTTGTGTCTCTCTTATTGAGGTCTTTATATGATTCCAATCCTTGGAGAGTCCTCGCAGTAGCATGTTTACCTTCATGGGATCAGAAATTGGTTGACCTTGATTTTCAAGACCATTCACGATATCTGTAAAACGACTAAACATGTCAGTTATAGATTCTCCTGATTTCATTTTGAAGGCTTCGTATTGACCGATGAGAGTGTTGATTCTTGTCTCTTTCACTCGATCTGTTCCTTCATAAGTAATATGTAATCTATCCCAGACTTCTTTCGCTGTAACATAAGAAGATATTCTGTTATATTCAGCAGGTGACAAAGCACAATATAAAGAATAAATTGCTTTTGCATCAAGAGCTTGTCTCTTGATTATTTCTTCCTGAGTCATTTCACTAGACTCAACAGCTTCTTTTCCTCTCTCTGAGACAGATGCAACTTTAGGAGTGATTCCTCTTTCTACGACATCCCATTCCAGAGGATCCTTTGATCTTAGGAACGCTTTCATCTTGTTCTTCCAAATGTTGTAATCATTTCCATCAAAGTAAGGTGGTCTGGTATTACTTTGCCCTTCCACCAGCCCTGGAGCTAGCATACTAGCCATGGATCTTTTACTCTAAAGTAAAACACTTCAAACAAAGTGAGTACACGGGCTCTGATACCAATTGATATAACTAGTATAAGCACCTAGAGGGGGGTGAATAGGTGAAAAAAAAATTTCGAGATACGAAAGCAATACTAGGCAGACAATAGAAAGTAAGATCTCCTTTAGCTAACAAAATGAATTAAGATCAAAGTAAAGCGGAGAGTAGGGAAGAGAAAATTAAACACAAGGTTTATAGTGGTTCGGCTTATTCAAAGCCTACGTCCACCCTTCTGCACTGACAACCCATTGGCTGGATTTCACTATGAACAAAAGAGATGTTACATCAATGCTTTCCCTTGATTTCACAGTGTAGATACTCTACCACACTTCCTCAAGGTATCTCAAAATATGAACTCTCTTTTGTGTACAAGATTTCGTTCAGTAAATAGATTGACTAAGAACAAGGAGCTTCAGACTTTGAAATTCTTCTATCGTGCACCTCTCTCGAACAACTGGAACATCTTCCTTTTATACTCCTTTATGACATCATACCCGTTGGCACTTACCAAAGGAATTCCTCCAATCTACCCGTTGGATGGAATCAATTAGGAAGATCATTCGAGCTATTAAAGAAATATGTCGATAGCCCATCAATCCTGCTCGCCCATACAATCAGGATCTTGGTTTCCATAAGTAGAACCTTCCAAGTATACTTCACCAATCATCGGATCCTTAAACAATCTTGATTCGAATAAAGGATTCCGTTATGTCATATCTAGCCAAGAGATCTTCTCCAGTTGATAAGGCTAAATCCTTAATGAAACATCCAATTTTGGATAGCCTTTCTTCAACGGATTCGAAATTGTCAATGAGAATAGACTTTGCTTCTTGAGTCTGGCAATCCGGAGGTCTTCAGACTTTAAATAGTAGAGTCTGCAAATCTTCAGATTAGACTGATGGAAACGTTTTGTCAGCTTCAAAACACTTCATGAAGATTTCTCCAACAATATGAACCTAAACATACAACTTTTAATATATCATGGAATCTAATTAAATGACCTAAACATGCAACTTCAAATGACGGGCAAAATTGATATATGCAATTTAGTTAGATGGACCTAGACAAAAATTCTAAAATGATATGCAATTCCTAAGTACACCCAATCTAAATGACATGCACGGAGTGACATCGCAAAAATGACGACATGGTACAATGACATGGCATTATGGTGAATAACGTGACAAGATGGCACACGACGTGAAACATGGTAGTGACATAACAGTGGTAATGCAAGCATCGCTTGCAGTTAATATATATGACATGCACCTGATTATTCTCTTTTTTTTTAATGAATTTTGGAAATAAAATAACCAAAATAAACTTGTAATGTAGCCTAAAAAATAATCTACTTTAACTGTACCTAATTTTTTTGGATTTTTTTGAAACAAAATCAATTCAAACAAAGATACGAAGAAAATAAAGTCCACGTCAAACATGACATCAAGTCACGTGAGATATTATGGATATCCATCTAATTTTTTTATATAAATTGATGAATCGTATATTAGGCATAAGATCGGATTGGCTGATTTCTTGTGCAATCATAAATCATATATCGGGCATTAGATTGGATTGACGATTATAGCACATTATAAAATTAGGAAATAAATTTTAATTGAAAACCTACTCGGGAATTTCATAAGTACAATAATATCACTCAAAGGTTCAAATAAGTTGCGATTTCAGATTTGGCAACAAAAATATGTGCAACCAATTTGTGATATGGCTTGGATAGCGTTTCCGAAATCGGACAAACAACATAATCACGGGAATCACGATCTGATGACCGCCGGCGGTTCACAGGGATGCTCGATGGCGACCGACGTGCTTGCGGCAAAGGATGGAAGCGTGTCAATGGAACGCCACGATGGGGATTTTAGCGGCTGGTCGTCTCAAGGAACAGCGAAAAATCCGCGGGTAACTTCACACACTGCGGGAGCAAAACAATTGTAACGATGGAACCGTTGCTATTGTCAAAGACTCTTGAATGCTGATTGCGCTAGTGCCAATGTTGTGGAGATGGTGACACTCGCGGGACTTAGCAACCGGGGTAACTGGGCGCACCAGAAGTTCACTGAGGAGCCAAGAATTCGCTGGGTTGGACTGCAACTTGACAGACAGACAACCTACAGCAAGGAAAGAACTCGAGCGTGTGGGTTAACTTTGTTCCGGTCAGTGTCGTGACGATGCAGCAAGCAACTCGTCGTTGAGAGTGGCGGTGGCGATCAACATTGGCTCCGACTGTGCCATGTGAGACGGTAATGTCCATGTCCGCGATTTTCGGTCAAAATTGACCGGGTGAACTCGATTGACAAAACGTAAAAATGTTTAAAACTTAATCGACAAAATTAAAAATTTTAAGACTGAATTGATAAGAGTGCAATAGACTTAGGATTATTATTTTTTTGCACCATTTTCCCGATTAGTAATAGAGTTTGTGTGCTTGTCATGGTGGACAGGCTTCTTATTTTATTTTATTTTTATTTGGTCATATTAGTGGACAAGCTTGGACGACTATATTTATGATAGTTATTTCTTGAATGGGTTGTCACATGTGTGTAGCTAGCTTTCTCGCTAATTAGAAATATCTATCGCGATTATTATCACTTCCATAATTATTAGATTAGAGTACGCTAATGGATTGCAAAGGCGTTGATTTGGTCAATTGTTTCTATATTGATTTCGCAATTTAAGATGATGATGTTATCCTTGCCATCTAACATAACCTCCTCCTATCTAGATAAAATCATTTGGTCTCAATTGAGGCAGGTTCCTAGAGTATCTGATGGTTATAGAGAAAAATCTACGTAGAAAGGCTCAATTAAAAACGAATTCCTAAAGCATGGGACACTTATCCAAAAAATCAAGAGTATGAGGGGTCGATTAACACAAAACCAAAAGTTCGGGGGCTATACGGAAAGATTTCCTCAATCTAAGGAGTTTACATTTCTAATATAGATCCAAGTGTTGCATAATCATGCCAAAGGTCTCATCGTAGTGCACATATAGTGTCTGCAGTTTTATAATTGATATTACATTATATCGGTGTATATTGACAAAGTGGTTTTAGAGAAGCTTAAGCAGTCCATGCTAAGAAGGCGCTCCTCCTAGTCCCAATTGAAGTGATGGCAAACCCACTTATCAGAGCTTCCACAAGATCAGCACTGTCGGACTCAGACGACAAAAACTACACAGATCTCTGTTTTCGCTCAAAACTACAAGCTGGAACACTTCAAGGATGGCAAAGCCCGTGACAATAACATCAATATGATCTTTGTAAATACTAGTTATGGCGTACCTGGGGATGCAATTTCCTCCATATTGAAATTTTGAAATAACACATATTTTTTGTAGCCTCATTATTAAAAAGTCCTACGTCCATGTTTATTACTAAGATCTTGGCCAATTGTATTGCTGTTGTCTTGAATGACTTGATAAGCTCTCCCCATAATGCCTTTGTGAAAGGAAAAAGAATTAGGGACAATATTCTCCTAGCCCAGGAACTGTTTGCAGGCTTCCACCGTGACCCTTATCTACCCAAATGCGCAATCAAGATTGACTTCTTGAAGGCTTATGACACAGTGGATTGGGATTTTCTAGAGCTTACCCTTTCAGCTTTCAGTTTTCCGGAGTGGATGATCATACTCATCATGGTTTGTGTTCGCACCCCGAAGTACTCTGTATCCATCAATGGTGAACTTCATGATTTCTTCTCAAGTGGACGAGGGCTTCGGCAAGGGGACCTTATGTTTCCATATCTCTTTACTCTGGTAATGGAGATTTTCTCCGGGATATTGAGCTCTCACACAACACATAAGGACTCCAAGTATTTTTGGAGGTGCAAATCTATGAAGCTTTTGCATCTCTTTTTTGCTGATGATGTCTTTCTTTTTAGTCAAGCAGATTGTGCTTCAGTGACTCTACTCAAGAGAGGACTTGATACCTTTTCCTCCTGGAGCGGATTGGTGCCTAACAAGAACATAAGTGAAATTTTTCTGGCAAGGGGTACTCCTTCTTTGCAGAGGTATATTCTTTTGGCCTTGGGTTTTCAGGAAGGGAAGTTTCCAGTGCATTATTTGGGAGTCCCAATTATATCTTCAAGGCTTGGTAAAACGGATTGTATTGCACTTATTAACCGGATCACAGCTAGGGTTCAGACATGGGCTCAGCAGTTTCTTTCATTTGCAGGAAGACTCTAGTTGATCAGGTCAGTCCTTCATTCCATTCAGGCATTTTGGGCTAGTGTGTTTACCCTTCCCACTTCGGTTATAGAGTGTATTGAATGTATTTTGAGACAGTTCCTCTGGAAAGGCCTTTCCCTAGGTCGAGGCGGGGCAAAAGTTTCTTGGGAAGATGTTTGTATTCCTAAGGAGGAAGGTGGCCTGGGTATTCGTAGGTTGAAGGACTGCAATAAAGCAACCATGCTTAAATATATTTGGGTTTTATTCACTGATAAAGAGTCCCTCTGGTGTTGGTGGATCCACACCAATTTCTTAAAGAGGGATAATTTTTGGGTCTCTACCATTCCCACCGTCTGCTCTTGGGCTTGGAGGAAAATACTCTAGTTGAGAATGGACTTTAGGGCTTCTTTTGTGTGGAAACTAGGTGATGGTCATTTGGTCTCACTGCGGTATGACAATTGGCATCAGGAAGGCCCTTGGAGCCTTTTTATTTATTTTTTCCAGATTCTATTATTGCTACCTTGGGCCTTACTAGACAAGCAACAGTGGCAGATCTACTTTGGCCTGAGGGAAGTGTTTTCAGGACTCTTTTGGAGTGTTGGGATTTTGCCTCTCCGGTTCTTTCTCAAACCCCTGGCCGTTTCTCTTGGCACGAGTCTTCCGAAGGTTCCTTTTCGGTGGCCTCAGCTTGGGAGGTGTGAAGGACCAAAAAGAACTGTGTTCCTTGGGCTCAATTTATCTAGAACAATGCTATAGATCCAAGGTTTCAATTCAACCTTTGGCTGATCAGCATGAGTCGATTACCTACTTAGGCTTTTCTTATATCCATTGGAAGAATTGAGTTTGAATTATGTGCCCTTTGCAATGCTACCCCGAACTCTATTGACCATCTCTTCTTTGATTGCCATGTTCTTGTGACCCTGGCTTTCTTTTGGGCCGGAAGATGTAATCTTCCTTGGCGTAATAGAACTTGGGCGGAGAATCTCCTCTGGGCCTTGAAATTCTTGTCGGGTGAGGACTTTTTTCACTCTATTGCCTGTTTCTCTTTTTGGGCCTTATGTCATTTAATTTGGAAGAAAAGAAATAGCATCATCTTCCGAGGTGAAGCGCTTGAGGTTACAGCTATGAAGAATCATCTCATCAAAGTCGTTAAGGACAAAGCCTTGACTTTCAGTAAAGTGCTGGACAACCCTGGGAACAGGAGGCTTCAATGAGGGTGGGGTTTCGACCCCTCCGACTTCATCGGTGGCCCTGCTGAGCTTGCGTAGTGGTGGTGGGTCGCTCCGGTCTTTTCTAGACGTTGCTGTGGTAGCTGCTGCTGTGTTGATCCATTTTTGTCGTTTCTGTGGTGTTTTTTTGCCTTGGTTGCCGGTTGTTTTGGCTGGTTGTTTGTTTGTGGTTGTTTATCTTTCTTTTACATCGGCACCCTTCCACTCATTCTGCTTGTTTGCACTATGAGTGAAAGTTTTTGGCACCGATTTCTTGTATAGTTGGTTTTTCCTCAATATATTCTTACATTAAAAAAGAAAAGAAAAAAAAAAGGTCCTACGTCCATGCGGTGATCATGGATTTGGTTTTTATTAATTCTCTAGGCATTGTGACTGATGTGTGGATTTTTCTTTGTTCTCTTTTTTCTTTCTTTTTAGACAAGACTAGCATCTATTTCATCTTGAGCGATGCCGCAACCTAATCCCTTCGAACAAGGGAGGGAGAAATTAGGTTTAAGGGTGTTGTCAACTTCGGCCCAACTGTCTTACATTGACTTGGGCTCTTCCAAGTTCAAACCTCGTGCAATGTCGGGCATTCAAATTTAATTAATTAATCCTACATGAATTTTAATTAAGGAGCCATCACTAGCCTTTTTTGGTCGGGTAGAAACCAAGTCAGATACAAATATATATATATATATATATATATATATATATATATATATATATATCTTATTAGTTACTTAATTAGAGATTTTGGTCTATGGGACTTGATTATATTAATCTTAAGACTAATGCCCTTTCAGTACAAACTTGACCACGTGCTAACTCAAGCCATAGCAACCTATCGAATAAATCTAGTTTTCGTCCTAACCATTCTAAAACAAATGAAATAGCATCCAAAATATTAAAAAGCGCAACCAGGTATATTCACAAAGAAAAAACACAAGCATTCTAAAATGGTCTCTAAAAAGAAAAAAAAAAACAATCCAAATTAATGAAACCTATTTTAAAGCCCTAAAGGCTTGTCTAATTTTGGGTTTTGATTTTTTTCCAATTCTTTTAAATTTTTTAAATTTTTATTTTCTGTAATTTTCTGAATATTTTTAGAATTTTTTAATTTGTAATATTTTTAAATATATGTGTTTTTATTTCTGGATTTTCTAATTAATTGAATTTTTAATGATTTTCTGAATTTCCAAAATTTTATGATTTTTCTCTGAATTTCATAAACTTTTAATGAGTTTCTAATTTTTTTTAAAAATATTTTATTGTTTTCTATCTTTTAATTATTATAAATTTTCGGAAATTTTTTTAGTATTTCTGAATTTTCTGGAATTTTTAATGGTTTTTATGATTTTTATATTTTTTACGAACTAAGAATATTTTATTAATTTTCTAGGGATTTTCTGGATTTTTTAATTTTTGTGATTTACTGAATTTTTAAATAATTTCTGTGATTTAAAAAAACAATTTTTTTATTATTATATACGGGGAACGGTTTCAAACGTGTTTTACCCGATCCAACCCATTGAGCCGACCCAACTACCCAAATCTGACCTGCATTAAAACAGAAATTTGTAACATTTTGTGTGTGTGTGTGTGTATATATAACTGACTTTTCTATCAGTTCCTAGCCCACTTTAGATTCTTGCCGACTCTTGCTGACTCTTCGACCAAAAAAAATGTAAGCCAGCCCGAAGCCCATTTTCCCTTTTCTATTTTTTTTTTTTTAATTTTTCGATTTTTCTCCTCTCTCTCTCTCTCTCTCTTTTTGCTTTTTCCTTGTTTTGTCTTTTTCTGCCCGGGTCATCTTCAACCTTACGCTCCCTCCTTCACCGAAGCATGCGTTCTGCAACTCCAACCGAACAAAGAACACTCGACGCCACCACCATTCCAGCTTACCGCCCGCCCTTCAAACTCGTCGTCGCCCACATGCTCACAGGCGTGAGCACCCGTGGGAGAAGAAGAGGGAATGGGGCTTGGGCCTCTATTCTTGCTTAGTTCTAGGATGGGCCAAGAAACTACAAAAGAGACGGGCTGAAAGAAGAAATATAGACATAGGGTAAAGGAAAAATAAAAGATGGGCCCAAGGAATAACAAAAATGGGCTGGACACACCGACCTGCTCGATTTTATTTTTTTCAACTTTTTTTATATGTCACTTTCATTCATTTTTATTTCCCTTTCATTTGGTTCATTTTTTCAGTTTTTTGGCTTTTTATCTTTAATCCTTTTTATATATTTTTCACATTTTTATATAATAAACGGATACTTAATACGTTGACAAAAATTTGGGTGTTAACAAGTGATAGGGCATAAATTTGTTGTGGAAAATGATCTAGTTTGCATGTTTGTAGTAGTTGAAGAAACAAATCTAATGATATCCGAGAAAGAGAAATTCATGAGGAATCGACTACCAATTCTAGACATGAAAATTGGTCCAAAATTAAAATATTGATATCATGTAATCAAATGTTGGAAATTTACATATAGTAAATAAAAATGTTCTCATTTTATTTTATTTTTTATTTTTTTACTTATACCATAAATAGGAAATTCTCCATGCACTATCATAACCATAATATTAAAAAAATTCATTGATGCACTTGGTTACGATAAAACTTTGTCAAATGTCATCACAAATTACTTGAAATTTTTTAAAAGATTGAAATATCAAATACAATTGTTTACAATTGGTCCTTTTATGTAATCTTGAAGGGTACAATTCATTCATTTTTTACTTTCTTTAAATTTTATGAGATTATTTCTTTGACTTTTATTTATCATGAAATATTTGGAACTCTTCAAAAATAGTGAATATCAAAAACTGAATTGTACAATTAATTCATTTTCAGAACTTAGAGAAATTAAGTCTTCATTATAAATAGAAAATTTTTATCCCAAATGAGTTTATTGTTGTTGTTGTTGTTGTTGTTGTTGTTGTTAGCAGTTGTAATTGTAGTATTTCACATTTTCTTGACATTGTTTTTAAAATTTCGTCT
Organism: Eucalyptus virginea; assembly: GCA_014182375.1. NCBI lineage: Eukaryota > Viridiplantae > Streptophyta > Magnoliopsida > Myrtales > Myrtaceae > Eucalyptus > Eucalyptus virginea. The sequence goes on along the minus strand of CM024520.1, from coordinate 2,611,377 downwards.
AAATTTAAAGGACAATATTGCAGGAACTTAAGACAAGTGGACCTACCTATACATGCTTGCAATGTCCAAGCCATACGTGCAAAATTGCTGAGACATTTACATTCTTGGTGGAAATCGGAAAGTTTTTAGTGGTCCTGTTTGGCAACCTGTATTAAGGGTATATCAAATGAGATGTTCATCGATAACGAGGGTCATTAAAGGTATGACAAAATAATTAATTAAAGATCTTTTTTCATTTAGCCAATAAGTGAGTTATCAAGCATTTTACATTGAAATTCAATCTCGCAAGGAGACAACTTAATTTTTTCAGATGAAATATGTAAATTGATTTATAATTAGATAGTACGTATATTTTTCGTATTTAGTTAAAATAAATGATGAATTATAACATGTTGTACATATTCATTAATTAAGACTCGAGCATTGAGATTGCCCAATAATAATCATCATTTTCAAGTTTATTTGAAAAGGCAAACCGTCGCTCCTAAGTCCTGGTAATTTGTTTACATGGATAAATTATTGTTGAAGAATTCTTGTTGCCTGGCCAAATGTGAAATCAAACTTTTAATTTTAGATTCAAAATTGACACAAAGAACAATGGCAAGATTTTATTTTCCAATTTGCTAAAGATATTTAAAAAAAAAAAAAATAGTCTTAAAGATAGCCTATCAACTCTAATACTAAAAACTAAAATAAAAAAGAAAATGTATAAATATGAAGAAGAACATACGTACTAAATCTCCTCCTCAATGAAAACAGGAAATAAACATTTGTGGACTATATTTTCACCCTTTTGCTAATGCCATTGATTGACTTTAATATAAAAATTTGGGAAAATTATGCAAATGATCTCTGAAATTTGACTTAATATGTATTGCAACTTTTGAACATTTAATTTGTTCTATTTAGTCCCCGAAATTTAATCCAAAAGATGCAATGTCATTTCTGAACTTTTATATATTGTATGTGAACCCTAAATTTTTTGTACGTGTTCAATTAATCTCTATACAACATTGAATATTTTTATATAATTTATGGACTAAATTGAATATGAACCAACAAACTAAAGATCACACTAAAAAAATTAAAAGCTCAATGGCATTACACATTAAATCAAAGTTCAAAGATTATATTGAACATATTAAATTTTAAATACCATATTATATATTTAGTCAAAAATCGTTTTGATTTATAAAATTGCAATGTGAAAGCTCATTCTTGGACTCGCATATAGAGGTTGATTACCATACAAACTTATGTGATATTTTTTGGTCTGCGTATTCTTGTTCTTTCTTTATTATCTTTAGTTTCCCTTCCTCATGAGTGCAATTATGATTGGAATTTCTCTTTCTTTCTTTCTTTTCCCTTGGTTCTCTTGATTCGACAATGTTTACTTTCTGATTGTTTACCTCGTAATAGGGGCTAGGTTATGATTAAACTGTCCAATATTTACCCTTTTTTTAGCTCGCTTTAGTTATATTAATTTTTTTAAATGACTCTAAAAGTGTATGCTAAGATGTGTATAATCTATCCTATGACGCAAAAACATGTCTATCGTATGAATAAGAAGTCAGCTTTTCTCACTTTCATTACTCGAGTATTGCTTTTTGCGTTTACCACGAAATTCATCAATCCACTCAGTTTCAAAGTACCCAAAAACAACCTTGCACACCTGTGAGAACTAGTAGAATTACATAGAAATAATGACGTGTGAAAGAGCTGGTAATTTTCCACACAATTTAATACGTTTACACATCATTACATGGTAAAACTGAAAGTGACACGAATTGGCACTTACTTAATATACGTAAGTTTTATATCATAATTAACAAAGTATGGTGTTCTCTAATGACGCAATAGCAAAACCCAATTATGACACAACCTTGAAATGCCAGTTAGTCAATTTTTCTCAATAGGAAGTGCACATTTGGTGACCTCTAGATTGTGCAAAAGGAGATAAAATTGCATCAAGTCATTTTGGGCCAAGTTTCGCTTGATTTATCTTAACATGGTAGTCCAATCACAGTCAATTGTCCTCCTTGCAACAGGGATGATGTGACCTGGACGATGCTGTTTTGGAGTCTTTGCTTGGTGGAGCGGCTCAGGCCCAAATCACCAAATTTTCAGCTTGAACGCTTGGCTTAAACAGAAGGATCCAACGGTATTTGAAGGCTAGAATCAAAGAGAGGGTGGAAACCACCATTGGAACATGAAGTATCCTAGCCGAGTGCAGATTAAAGTTGCAAGAAATTGATTAGAAAATCATTTCGAAGACCCCAATCCAGAATCAATTGGAAACTTTTATCTTTATTGACTTTAAATTTCAAAATACCATAAAATTCTAAATTAAAAATAAAGAAAACACTCAAAAAAAAAAAAAAGTAAAATGGCCGCACACACACATGTATTTGTATGTGAGAATAATTTTTAATAATGTTCTACCTATTGACATATTAGACTTAGGCTAACTTAGACCCTTATATATAGTTAATGTTGATCATTAACTGAAAATAAGTCTTGACATTTAATATATTATTCCTCTGATTTTCACAGAATATTTTTTTTATAGAAAACCCCTCATATCGTGCCATAAACAAAACAAAAAGAACTCAGTTTATAAGGAAATTTTGAAGTTGTTCATTATTTTTGCATAATTGTAAGATTAGAATGTCAAATTACTCATTAATATGTATAAAATGTTATGGCTATTTATAAAAGGTTATGACTGCTACTCTAACTAATAAACAAAAATGTTGAATCTGAAGGTTCTCACATTCTCATTCTTTTTTCTATTTCATTTTTTTAGGATTCTTCCAGATTTAGGAAATATGAAATTTTTTTAGATAAAAAAAAAAAAAACGGCATTTTGTTAACTAGATCGATATGCGATCTAACTCAAAATTGGTATTTCTAGTCCTTGTTGTACGAATTGATATGGCTTTTCAATAAGATCCTCCTAGCATGCATGCCAGAGCTCAGCCCATTTTAATTTTTGAAGGTAGGGTTTGAAAGCCCTTTCTATAGTCGGCCCATCCCTCCTTCCAACCGTAATGGCATGGAAATCATACCATTCTCGAGCATAATTGCTTGCCACCTTTGGATCACCTTAAGCCAAGTTCAAATCACGGCATTTGAGGAAGATGGGGATAAGTTTATGGTGTGTTTATTTTACTAACACATTTTCAGGGAAAACATTTTTCTCATTTTTGGCTATTTGATTCGCCTAGGAAAATAAGTCAATAGAAAACGTTTTCTAGTCAAAAGAAAAAGTTTTCCTACCAAAGCTTAAATTAAAGAAAATGATTTCCCCTTTAGAAGAATCGTAAAACGTTTTCTGAATATACCAAAACTTAGATTTGGTGCTTGATGTACAAACAATTGTTCTTATAAAATTATATTTTTAAAGAAATCGAATATTTTTATTTTTATTTTAACAAAAATCAAATTTTTTTGTTTTTTATTTTTCATTTTTCTTTTTCTTTTCTTTCTTTTTATTTTTCTTCTTTTCCACCCGTCGCTGGCCATGGGGCCGGTCGCGCGAGCTCTAGCAAATTGAGTGAGCTCATGGCCTCTAACTACGAGGCTTGAGCTCGCCCAAGGCCGGTAAGCCTCAAGCCTTGTCAAATTAGGCAAGTTTGTGGCCTTTGATAACGAGCCTCAAGCCTCGCTAGATTGGGCGGGCTCGCAACCTTAGGTGACACAGCCTTGGGAGACGAGGCTTGAGCTTGCCCGAGGCCGGCGACAAGCCGCAAGCCTTGCCAAATCGAGTGAGCTCGTGGCCTTTGGCAGTGGGCTTCAAGCCTCACCAGATTGGCGAGTTCACAGCTTCCGATGAAGGCTCAAGTTCGCCCCACGTAAGCCAGCCGAGGACAAATTGCCAAAGGAAGCAAAAGGGATGGCACGAGGAAGCAAAGGAGCAAAGCACAAGAAGAAGGTAAAGTGAAAAAGAACAAAAAGAACAAAAAAAGAAAGAAAAGAAGAAACGGAAAATAAAAGTAAATAAAAATAAAAATTCAAAGTTTTTAAAATAAAATTTTCAAAAATTCGAACTTTTTGGATGAGATAAAGTGTGAAATCATTTTCTAATGGAATCTAATACAATACCAAACAAAGGAAAATAAACCGTATTCATGGAAAATGCTTTCGAAAAGCATTTTCCTTTATTATTAAGTTTTTCGCAAAACAAATGCACCATTAATGCAAATTGAAAATGGGAAAGAATGAATCCGGCCACAACTAGACAAAGCTTGAATCATGACCGAGACAGGGCCTAATATGTGATCAAGATGTGCCTGTTTTACTTGCTAGCATGGATGTGACCTTGCTTGCGACCTAACCTAACCTAACTTGATCCATGATCAAACTTTCTTTTTTCGCCACTGCTTACTATTTTAATCATCATATTTTGATTATCTTTTTTCACATGACTGCACGATTAGTCCATACTGTTATGTTTTGAAATACTGAAATGCGCTAGCATCAAAATCGAGTGTGCCCAAATGAAGTTAGGTGGTTTAGTGCATCTGCATCAAGGAATCAATTACTTAGATTTGTAAGTATAGCATATCCAAATTTATGTTGAGTGAACACCTATTTCATGGATGAATTTCAACAATTAAATTTATCTATACTGTTAATTGTGTGGATACATGAATATTATGATTTGTATCCGGTATAATATAAGTCGGCGTAATAACTATTATAAAATTAGTGTTCTTTAAAATGCATAAATATTATTTAATTTGATAGCTGAGATAGCCATGGTATACACGCAAGTAAAAGTATACGGGAGGCCTTGTCCATTACATTGGATTAGACTTTTTGGCCACATCATATCCAGACTTCTCAACTGGTGAGTAGTGAAATCCCACGCGGGAGAAAATCAAAATATTAGGTACTTTAAAAGGATTAGGTCATCCATGCTTTGAACCATTCAGCAGTTGACAGCTGTCCGCGCAAGGGCCCATGTCATCCCAATTCAAACCCAACACGTGGACGGAGGGCGAAGCAGTCTCTCTTTACTTTATCTTCTCTCTCCTCTTTATCTCCTCTATCTTCCTCCTCCTCCAATGGTCTCCTCTCTCTCTCTCTGCACTCTTCCTAACACATTGTATCTTCCCAACTAGCACTTCCTCCAACGACCATCGCTCCCTCTCAATGACAGCCTCTATCTCTCCACTCAACAACCTCATCCTCTAGACTACATTCTCTAGGTGCACTCCCATGACCTCTCTCTTCCCAAATTGCGCTCTTTGCCGGCAACCGATTTCCTTCGGCTCTCTACTTTCAATCGAGAAGCAATCGCTCCGCCTTCTTGTTTCATCTTTTGTCACGACTTGCTTTCTGCTCTGCTCAAAGCCGTCCCTTGAGAAGCTCTAAATCTACCATCGCAAGTCCCTCTTTTCAGATTCAATTTTTTTTTATCTGGTTTTTATGTTCGCATCTTTGTTTCGGAGGAGAAAGTACTTAGAAGCTCGTTGGTTCTTGCATAACCGAGAAGCGACCGCTTTGCCCTCCATGCTTCGCTCGACTCAATGTCGTTCAAGCATGTCCATGAGCCTTCCTTTAGAGGGTACGAATTTATAATTTTTCCGAGCTGGTGCAGGATCAGAGAAATATTGAATGATTCCATTTGTTTATCGTCGATTGCCTCTTCGGGCCCTGGACGGTCATCCGTTCATACAGTGAAAGTGGAGCACGATCTCCATTTCCTCCATTTTTGCTTTAGGACCGTGTATGTCATATTTACAGCACCTGAGACAGAAAATGCTTTATGCAGAAAATACTTTCTGAATTCAGCGGACTCATTGCTTTAATTCGGCTTGAATTTTGTTGGTCGAAGAGCTCAAGCACAACCCACTAGCTGAGGTAATCATTATTAGAGGGGTGATGTTACGTCATAATATTTTCGGGAGCTTTCAGCTGTGCTACAAAGCTACTGCTCACTTGCTTAGATATAATTCATGGGACTTTAAGGTTTTTGTTTTCTCCTTAGATATAATTGATGGGATTTAGATATAAGTTGCATTTTTTATGTTCATTTATTTTTCATGTTGCAATGGCAAATTGATGGGTGGGGATGGTAAGGACAATGTCGTTTTCTCCTTCTACTACAATGTGTGTAGGGGTAGTTCTTGCAGAAAATGCTTTTTGATAAGGTTATTCACAATCCTGTTTTGATTCATTCTTTTTCGTATAGTTGATTTCTTGCAAGTCCTTCCAATTGAAGATATCATATTAGCTTCGACATCTATTATGAACAGTACATGCAATTTTCTTGAGTTTGAGAGAATGTCTTGTAGATTATCATTACAATAATGAAACAGTACCCAAAAAGACAAAGGAGGGAACAAGTTTTCAATGATACAATTCCCAAAATTTAATGGTGTTGCCTAGAGTTAGGTCGGTTGGATGAAGAACTAGCAAAGTCCCTCTGCTAACATGGCCTTTTTAGTCTATAGAGTTGCATGAGTGCATGAAAGGGCCACGGTCTGGACACTTGAGAGTTTTTCATAGCCGTGTTGGTTTGATGATGAGGGTGGCCCGTTACTTTTTATATAATAATTGTAAGGAGGTTCAATTTAGGGGCTTTTCTTGTGTTATTATGAAAAGGCTCACATGGCGCATCAATTTCTGCATCATCTTCAATAGGTGTTGGAACTTAAATGATTCAGTCACGTGACATTTGCAATTCCATTCTCTAGAGGCTGAGTTTTTAGTTTAGTGAATTTAGTCCCTAATTCTTCAAAACTTGAGGTTTCAATTCTCTTTTGTTTTTGTCCGAAGTTTTTTGGTGATTGTCTTATGCTCCAGTCATAAACCTTGATTGCAGCTCAAATTCAACCGAAGAAGGATCGGGAATTTAAAATCATTTTTTTCTTGAACCTATTGAACTATTAGAATTACAATTAGAAGAATTGCTTAGGAAATCTTCTACATGTACAAACTTTTCATAAACAAACAAAAGGGTAGGATTAGGTCATCATCATGGATTGACTCCCTATTTACGCCTTGTATTCACACACGCTTGTTTATTTATGACTAGGTAATCACGGAACGTCAACGTTTGCCGATCTAGACTCGTTCAAAAGCAAGAGCAAGAATGGCCGAAGAAAATGTACCAAGTTGTATTGCGGTCATGGAAAGTGAAATGAAGCAAGTCTTCAATGTGCTTCAACAACTTTCAAAGCAGATAGACTCCATCCAGGGCAAACTCACTCCCGCCCTAGCCTTAGTCGAGGTATTGTTACCACAATCATCCACCAGAGGTGATCAAGATAAAGATACTAATGATAACATGCTCGAATTGGAGGATGATCCGCACCAAATTGCGATTGAGAAAGCTAAGCTAGACAGTTTGCCTAAAACTGAGCATGACAAACGCCTTGAAAAGCTTGAGGATAGGCTAAAACAACTGCAAGGCCTCCAAGATCCTACTTTGGCAAACCTTTCCATTTATTCCAAGGTCAAAATGCCGGAAAAATTCAAAATGCCTGAGTTTGAGAAGTATGATGGCACGACTTGCCCAATGGCTCATTTGCAAATGTGCTTGGTTCAAATGACCCAATACGTTAATAATTTACCATTAATGATCCAATTATTCCAATCAAGTCTAGTAGGCCCTTCCCTGAGGTGGTACATTACAAAGAACATGAACCTCCTCGAAACATGGAGCGAAGTGAGTGAGGCATTACTCAAGCAGTATAAGTTCATAATGGACATTACCCCTTCTCATGAAGATCTTGAGCGTACCGAAAAGAAAAAGCACGAATCGTTCAAAAAATATACTATTAGATGGAGGAATCTGGCCACCCAAATCAGTCATGAACCAACTGATTTCGAGCTAAGAAAGATGTTTATCAAAACCCTCCCTTACGAGTACCGTAATCGAATGGTAACCACGATCACCGAATCATTTAATCAACTCATTCCAGTAGGGGAGCAAATCGAGATAGGGTTAAGGGATGGTTGGTTCACTGAACCTGCATCCACGAGCAGGTTTAGCATGAAGAAAGATAAAGAATCCTTGGTAGATGTCAATGCGACCTACAATCATTCTCCAACAATTCAGGCAAGTGTAAGACAGTAACAGACCACTAGCCGTCAGCCATCCCAGCGTTACAACAATAAGAGACAATTTACTCATCTTCCTGGATCTCCGTCACAGGTACTAGCAATCCTCCGGAAGAAGAACCTCCTTTCGATTGAGCCAAAACAACCCAACGCTAAAAGTTTTTCCAACTATGACCCATCAAAAATATGCGACTATCGCATGGAACAAATGGGGCATTTGACTAATGAGTGCTTCGCCCTTAAAAGTCGAATCCGGAACTGTTAGACACTAAAACTTTCTCATTCCAGAGCAATCCGCTCCCTAATCACACCAATAAAGTAAACGCGGTATTCAGTTATGAAGATAGTCAGAGCAGAAATGTCGAAGCACATACCGTTGACATCTATCAAGGGTTGGTAGAGGCCGGGTATTATTCAGGCAATGAAGTGCCACCTTTAGCAACAGAGAAAGAAGGGCTAGATGACATGACCATCATGTTTGGAGACCTTTTCATGGACACCATCAATGAAGGACCGTAAGGGGAAATGGGTGCAGGCCTTTTCAAGTAGAACCCTTTTTAATTTTCTTGCGTACTCCCCAACGTGGGAACCTGTACATCTTTCTTAAGTCTAGCTTGTTTTATTTTCAACATCAGTTCCACTTGAGGAACTAACTTTTGAAATCACTCTTCCAAAATGTAAATCCACCTATTAAATAAAGTTGAAAATATTTCGAGAGCATGAGGTGGTATCCCAAACCGGCATAGTGATGCTATCCAACCATGAAAAGAAAATATCATCCAAGAAGAATACTGAGGGCTGGGCTTCCTCATGCTTTCTTCCCCCCAAAGATGTATACTATTGAAAACAAAAAATGTCTCATTACCAAAAACTTTTGTCAAAACAAGATATTAAATTTAATCATATTTGTCTTTTTGACTCACTCACTTCGTGTCTCAAAATATCATCCCCTTTGACTTAGTGTGACTAGGAGGCATTTAAAGCTGGCACATTGTGTGAGCTCACCAAATTCGAAGACACCCTTCCAAGAAAGCAAGGGCAAACAGAAGGGATCGTCCCACTTCAAAAAAGGGTAAGCTTTATTCCTTGAACATAATTTTGGAAATGATGTCCTCTCTCTTCTATTTGCAGGAAACAAAAGATAGGACATAAAAGTTACAGGCATACGATTGAAATCAAGCCGTCCCCAAGAGCTCTATGCACTCCACCTCGCTCCTACCCAACTCTTTTTCAAGCCGGAGCAATATCTTTTCCCTACAACGTGTCTAAGCAACTAGAAGCTGTGGTTTCATCAATGGGATTTCTAGCTTCGACAAGCCCAGAAGCACAAGGAAGGGATATTTTTTCTTTCTTTGAATTGGCTACTGTCAACAGGGAAGAAATTCAGACAGTTGAAGCGGTCTCTAGCCCCCTATTCAAAATGATGACGTCGAGACCTAGAAACTTGACTTCTTGTTCCAGAAGTATGCTCTCGCAAGAAGTAATTGCCATCAGAGAATTGGAGATTTTGATTATCCATCTCAGATTCCATAGAAGCTTGAAGTACATGACTTTGCTCAATGCTTCTAATGGTCATATGTTCAAAGATAGAATTCCACAAAGGAAGGCATTGCAAATCATCAATCGTGTACACAGGGCCACAAATGAGGAGGGCCAATCAAAAGAGACATTCAACTGTGTCAAAGACAAAAAGGCTATCATCGACATTCAAATATCCCTAGGAGTTAGCAAATACAAACTTTGAGGAAGGGTAATTCGGTATCATTTCCAATACTCCCGCTCTTTGAACTCGTTTTTGACATGTGTTCCCTATCGGCAGGAAGCATCGGGATTCAAGAGCCAAAGTTGATGATTAGGTTTAGCAAATCAATATTGGCCAAGCTAGTACATGGAAATGACCCACATTGAATTCACCTAACTTTGTGTAAAAGGACATGTCATCCAAGAGCCAATTCAAAGAATAATTGACCTAACGAAGCAAGGGATGTAGGACTTTGTGTCCCCCTCTCACTTCAGGTTCACCTAATCATCTGCAAACCAGTGAAGGGTAAAGTTGTATCGCTTCCAGTTATTCAACTCTTGAAAGAGTTCATGACTAACACATTCCCTTTTGTCTGTTGCAAGATCACTTGACTATCGAAAACAAGGATAACAAATCAATGAGAGGCATGACAAACTCTCCAAAGTAAAATGGCGTCCTGAGTAATCACCAAAGCAAATGACAGAAAATCTTCAGGCCTTAACTCACATTTGATTTTGACTAGACTAATTGATCTACTTGCACATCTTCTCTTTTGAAGGGGCAAAAGTAGAGATGCCCAATCAGATTCCCAATTCTTGGCTGATCATTCATGTGTTATATCCCTAATCAATAGGGACAACCATCGACACCCCTTTGTGGATAACCCTTTTGATATTCAAGATTTAACATATTTGGAAACACCATTTTGTTGACCCTTAAAGCTGCCAACAAGGTCTTGTTCGAGTCAAAACCATTCATTTGTTTTTAGAGTACAAACTCTCTCATGTTTAAAATGCTGCATGCATTTTCCAAATGAATTTTTGCATGATGATTTTGTCTATCTAGATCACTGATTCCGCTGAGGATTATTAGAATAGACAGCTAAGTGAAGAATACAAGATTAATTGAGCATGCTAGATGAGGCGCATCAGAATGATGAAAGGCAAGCTATATCCTACACATAGTCCCCCATCTATACACTTGTGAGATGAGTGCAGAAGAATCCATGACTGCAAGGTAAAGAGTTCTCTCGCTAATGGTACGATAACCAAAATAGTGAGAGGCATTTCATTGCTCACCCCTTTGAGCTCCTTACACTAGTGAAGCTTCTCTCATACCCTTGTCAACAACCACCCCACACTGGGACAGATTGGAGGTGAAGCAGCATCACAAGGTGAGAAGAGAGATAGAAATTTTCTTGATCGCACTTGCATCAATCTTCGGGTGTCTTTATTGCATATAAACACTTACGTTAATTTAAGTGCCCTAGAGTGACAAAAAGCAATTCTTTCTCTACGCACTTGTATTCATTGTACAACCCAATTGAATCTGTAATTTCACCCTCACATGGAGGCAAAACAGAAGTTACTTCCATTTAAGTAGCATAGCCTAGAGTGCCGGCTGAAAATGAAGACTCAAGAGTCTAATAATGGTGTTTCGATTGAACTTGCCTAGGCCAGTTCCTCTAACGACAAGAATGAAAAAACAATGGCATAAAAAGCAGTATACCTAGTAAAAGTAAGGTCAATGCCCATAAATGAAGAACTTAAATAAAAAATATGGGCATGAAAAAGTAGTGTGCCTAGTAAAAGCAAGGCCAATGCCCCCTAGTCAAAAATACAGCCAAGAAAATGTTGTTGTTGTGGTCCATAGAACCTTCATCTGACAAGAAAGACTAATGACAAATGTTGAGACAGTCACCAACTCTTATAATGTTACATATGAGTCAAGTCTACATTGCGTCCCATTGTAAAAATCTCTTCAAACTAGGGCACTTCAATTAACGTAGGATTTCAGATGTCTATAAGCATCACTCGAAGAAGTACGAGCAAGATTATTCTATCTCTTTTCGTAGGATTCTTGACTAGTGAACCTAGAGATGATCGTGCAACATTTTCGTCTATCGACTTCGATCTTGATGGTCCCCTTTGATGAGCCGCTGACCAAGACTTCATTACAATTTCAACAAAGACCTCTCACATTGGTAAAGTTGTATTGTTTATGAGAATACTCAGATCCTTGCTAACATGATGACAGTGAGATAGTATGGTCCTTATAAATCCTACATCAATGGTCAGGATAGCCTTTTCCATGAGAGTGAGCGGAAAGTCCTTTCAGACTGAAAGTCCCTCATCTAGCATGCTCAAGACATCCACATTCTAAATGAAGGTTGTCTTTCAAAATTTTCCCCAATGGAAATCAGATGATGCAAAACTGACAAAATTGTCATGTATGAATCACATTTAAATTCATGAATTTACAGCATATACAATCATGTGTGCATATTGTGCAAATAACAGACATACTCTCAGAGATCAGAGATATTGCCAGGTAAGCATATCCTTATCCCCATTTGTCTTAAGGTACCTACCACTATCCAAGTACTCTCTTCTTGACATTCGACTTGTTCGAGTCGTCCCTTGAGTTTGGGTGCTTGTAACGGTCTAAGTATCCCCTTGTCTTTGAGTACTCACCACTTGCCGGGTACTCCCTCTTATCGACACTTGACCTGTTCGAGTTGTCCCAGAGTATTGATATTTGCGACTGTCTAGGTATCCCCTTGTTTTTGAGTGCCTACCATTACTCAGGTACTCCCTCTATTGACACTTGACCTATTCAAGTTGTCTTTAAAGTTTGGATGCTCGTGACTAACCAAGTATCCTCTTGTCTTTGAATACCGGCCACCGTTCGGATACTCCTTTTCCATGACACTCAACCTATCCGAGTTATCCTCAAAATTTTGTCATTGAATACTAGCAGTCGCTCAAGTATTCCACCACATTATGCACCTGCGATTACCCAGGTATGCTCTCTTATCATCATAACACTTGGACCTGTCTAAGTGGTCCTAGATCGTATCATTAAATACTTGTATTCATCCAAGTATTCCGGTACTTTGTACACCTGCGGCTAGCTAAGTGTTCTAGCCCTTTTGAGTGCCTACGGCCTTCTAGGTAAGCTTTGTGCTACATTCAAATTTATGTTGCCAAGAGGTTGGAAACCTTCACGAATATGCAAGGCACACCCTCGATATTCCCAATTACCAAGAGGTGAGAGACATTCACGAATATCCCAGGTACATCCTCGATATTCCCCTTTACTAAGAAGCGAGAGACCTTCACGAATATCTTAGGTACGTCCTCGATATTCCATTCTCAAGAGTTTGTACTTGTGATCATCCAAGTACCCCTTTGATACTTGTGATCATCCAGGTATCCTCCAAGTTTGTATTTGTGATCATCCAGGTATCCTCCTAGAGTTTGTACTAGTGATCATCCAAGTACCCCTTTGATACTTGTGATCATCCAAGTATCCCCCAAGAGTTTGTACTTGTGATCATTCAAGTACCCCTTCGATACTTGTGATCATCCAGGTATCACCCAAGAAATTGTACTTGTGATCATCCAAGTACTATCTCCCAACAAACAAATGCCCTGAGAAAGGTCGGCGCATCTCCTATCAAGGTGACCGAAGAAAGGTTCGGGTCCTGGGAAGGTAATTCCCTGTCAAGGCGACCGAAGAAAGGTTCGGGTCCTAAGACAAACCACTTATTGCTCTAATAGGCGACCGAAGAAAGGTTCGGGTCCTAGAAAAGCAATTCCCCGTCAAGGTGACCGAAGAAAGTTTCGGGTCCTAGACAAACCACTTATTGCTCCAATAGGCGACCGAAGAATGGTTCGGGTCCTAGAGAAGCAACCTCCTCACGTTACCAAGTAAGAGCATGCCTTGATACTTGCCAAGCTTGAGATTCGCACCCTTATCTCGCTTGTGCCCAGTAAGTAATTACAGGTATCTTCTTATCTATCTTACTACATATAATATTATATTGCTCTTTTCTGCATAGGACAATAGGTCACAAATAAGATATAACCTACTTCATAGATAAAATTTAGATATTAGTTTGTCTTTGAATGCAACCTCTGTGAGCTCACATTCAAAGAGGGGCAGCTGTTGACATCTAAATTTTGATTATGTTTTAAATTTGGCTTTAGTTTCTTTATTTATGTATTTTGCCTCTTCTTCGGATAAATAAATAATAATAAAAACAACAAAATAAAAATAAAAACAAAAAGAAAACAGAAGCAACAACCCATTGGGATTGGGCCTTGTGCTCAGCCTCTTTTCCTTTTCGTGCGGGCCCTCAGGCCCATTCTCTTTCTTTTCCTTGGCCCGGCCCCCCTTGCTTGTCTTCTTCCCCGATCAGATAAGTAGCACGTGCTGAAGGCCGGAAGCGTGCGACGTCGGAAGATGGGAGAGGATGGCGACGTGCGACGCTGCAGGCGGAAGGGACGCATCTTCAATGCAAGGCGGCCTAGCTAGAGTTGCCTCAATGGATGGGATGCTAGTTCAGCCAGCGGAGGCCATTCGACTTATGAAGATGGACGGTCGAAGCTTCGTCCACCGGCCACCCCCTCGCCTATAAATAGCAGGCCACAAGCCTCGTCGAAGGGCACGGCGAACTCGGAGATCTTCCCTTGAGAGACTTAAGGGGAAATCGAAGAGCGAGCACGCGAGAGAAATCGGGTCGCGAGCTCGAACGACCTCCCCCCAAGAGACTTTGGGGGAGACCGGTGGCAAGCGAGCCCGAGGGGGAGAGATTCGGAGTGGAAGAAGTTAAGGCCGTAGAAGGTCGAAGCCGGAGAGAGGAGGTTCCGGAGGACCAAATTTAGGAAGCCGAAGACTCGCTGTCGTCGACGCAGCTGTTGCTCCGCCACCATTCCGATGCCGTTGCCGTGATCGATTTGCCTAAGCCACACCAGATTTGGAGGTTGAGGGCCCACTGTCGCTGCCCCGTCCTGACCGCCCCTCCTTGCAGTCACCATTCTCCACGCTGTCGTGCCAGGCCCTCTCCACAGACAGGTATCAGCCTTGCTTGGCCATCACCGTTGCCCGAAACCCTGGCGACCTCCCCTGCCTATTGTCGTCATCATCGTCATCGTCATCGTCATCGTTTTTTTTTTTTTTTTTTTTTTGGTAAAGGGTAATAATATATTGAGCTTTAACCACCACATATACAAGATCCGGCACCACAAAACTTGCACTCAACAAAACACAAACGTCTTCTCGAGTGAAAGGGTACCAGACACAAAACACCGCAAAGCGGTCAAGACAAGTACGGGCCGAAACAGGAGGCCTAAGAAAACAGCCACGCAGGGCCGAGACAACAAACTAAAAAGACAGACTAACCAAAAGCCCACGTAGGGCCAAGAAGAAACAGCCCGCAAAGGTAGAGTAAGGCAACCTAGGCGGTCAGCATAGGAGAGCTGAAGATAGACGGGTCAAGGCCCCAGTTTCTTTGTAACCTCCTAATTCTCGGGCAATCTTCCACGCTTTTTGAAGGTTAAGGCTTTATCCCTCACAACTTTAATAAGATGCTTCTTGATAGCTGCAACCACAATCGGATGCTCTCTAAAGAGGATGTTGTTTCTATACTTCCAAATGAGATGGCATAGAGCTCCAAAAGAAAAACGACCAATGGCGTGATAGAAATCCTTACCTGAGAGGAATCTCATCGCCCACTGAAGATTTTCTGTCCAAGTCCCATTTCTCCATGGGAGGTTGCACCTGGCTGCCCAAAAGTACGCCATACTAGCCGTGATGCAGCAACCAAAGAAGAGGTGGTCAATAGAATCCGGTGTCAACTTGCAAAAGGCACATACTTCACTCCCAATTCTCCCATGAGACATAAGAAAAGCTTGGGTAGGAAGCCGGTTCTTAGTGATCAGCCAGAGGTTGAATTGGTATCTCGAAGTGATGGCTTTATTCCAAATAAAGGATGACCATCCAACCATGTCTTTCCTTCTTCTGAGTATATGCCAAGCTGAGGCGACCGAGAAGACACCGAAAGGATTATCCCTCCAAACAAATCTATCCAGAATCCCTGTGAGAACCGGAAGGGGCCGGTTCCGTGAATCCATCAATGACCTAAATTCCCGACCCGCTGAAGAAAAAGGTCTCGCAACAACCGCATACCAAGGCAGCCCCGAATCAGAGATAGTCTGCTCTGAGCAAATAAGATCTAGCGGACCTCTCTGATGCCAATGGTCAAACCAAAGGGATGTCCCCTGGCCATCACCAATCTTTCAGTGGAAGTTGAGGCGGAATTCGGATCTCAAGTGGAGGATTCTCTTCCAAGCCCACAAGCAGCAGCTTTGTGTTTTAGCCACCCAGAAGTTCGTATTTCCTAGAAAGGTAGAGTGAATCCATTTGCACCAAAGAGACTCCTTATCCGTGAAGAGGATCCAGATGTGCTTGAGCTTCGCCGCCTTATTGCATTCTCGTAAGCTCCGAATCCCAAGACCCCCTTCTTCCCTTGGGAGACAAACATCCTCTTAGGAAACCTTAGCTCCTCCCCTGCCAAGGCTGGGCCCCTTTCATAAGAACTGTCTAAGAATCTACTCGATACGATCCAGAACTGCTACGGGGATAATGAATACACTAGCCCAATAGGCTTGGATTGCATGGAGCATTGACCTTATGAGCTGAACTCTCCCTACAAAGGAAAGAAATCGATGGGTCCAGGATTGCACCCTAGCCATTATGCAATCAACTAGAGCTACACAATCCACCTTGCCAAGTCTCGAGGATATAATAGGTGTTCCTAGATAACGTATTGGCAATTTTCGTTCCACAAAACCGAGGCTATCCTTTATCTGACTTCTCAAGTCATCCGATCCCCCTGCAAGAAATATCTCACTTTTGCTGTTGTTTGGCTTGAGTCCACTCCATTCCGAGAAGGTATCCAGCCCATCCTTCAGCAACAGGATGGAGGCCATATCCGCACGACAAAAGAGGAAGACATCATCTGCAAAGAAAAGATGAGATAACCGAGTGGCCTTACACCTCCAAGAGAACTTAAAGCCCGGCTGCTCCGCACAAGAAGTAAGGATCCCTGAGAAAACTTCCATAACCAAGGTGAAAAGATAAGGAGATATGGGGTCACCCCGTCGAAGGCCGCGGCTACTAAGGAAGAATCCATGGAGATCCCCATTCAAGGAGATAGAAAACATAGGAGTACGAACACATATCATGATAAGACGAATGAAATGGTCTGGGAATTGAAAGGCATGAAGAACTAATTCAAGGAAATCCCAATCCACCGTATCTTATGCTTTCTGAAAGTCTACCTTCACCGCACATTTGGGGAGATAAGGCTGCAGGTGAAAGCCGGCGAATAACTCCTAGGCCAGGAGAATATTATCCCTAATCCGCCGACCCTTAACGAACGCATTCTGAGAAGGGCTTATGGTGTCCTGAAGCACTGAGGCGATGCGGTTGGCCAATACCTTGGTAATACATTTGTAGATCGTATTGTAGCAAACAATGGGCCTATAATCATTTACAAAGGTAGCATTAGGAATCTTAGGGATCAACACCAGGATGGTGGAATTAATCTCCCTTAACAGTCTCCCCGTAACAAAGAAATCTTTAACTGCTTCAACCGTCAATGGCCCAACAAGATCCTAGTTACTCTTGAAGAATTCAACACCAAACCCATCCGGCCCTGGGGCCTTTCCACGCGCTAGAGAAAAGATAGTGTCATTAATTTCCGTCTCCGAAAAGGGATGGCTAATAGAAGCGATCTGATCCTCTGAGAGCGGACGTTGAATAGCTTGCTGAAAGTTTTTGATAGCCGGTCCCATAGGAGGAGATCGTGATGCAAACAACTCCTTAAAGTGAGCGACAAACGTATCCTGAACAAGGCTCGTCATCGTCATCGTTGTCCCCTCCGCGAAACCCTAACCCCTGACCGAGGAGACCCGTTACGTCGCCGTCGAATGCCGCGCCGCTGTCCGGTGACGTCCCCAACCCCTCCACCGACACCACAGATGGATGGAGAAGCCAGCGACCCCGCGTTGGGTCAAGCCAGGTTGGGCGTGGTTCGCGAAACCGGGTAGGCTTTCGCGAGACCTAGGCAGCCAGAAACCAGGTCAGAGCCGGGTCGAGCGCACCTCACCCGGGTAGGGTTCGCTAGTGTAACATCCCGAAATTCGACCCCGTTTCGATAAAGTGAAATGGGCATGTTGTCGACGTGCCTATGGTCCTTTTTCTCTGAGCTGATCACTCACGAGTTAACTAACCCATTGGGTGAAGCCGTTAAGGGATGTATCTGCAGTAAAATCCCTAAAAGCTACTCAATTGGTTGGATTGGACTAAAATCGCGTATGATCGATTCTAACCATGAAATTTGATTTGATCTCGGAAATCGAATATTCGAGCGTGTCACAATTCATTTTTAGGACCGTCTTATCGTCTGTCAATTTATTGACAAGTCCGAAATTTCAAGAAAGAAATTATCGGAGGAAAAATCGAAGACCAAAAGAAATTAGAAAGGGAAAGAGAAAAGAAAAATAAGAATAATATGATTTTTGAATTTCTTTTCTCTCTCTCCCTTTCTCTCTTTTTTCTCTCTCTCCTCTCTCCTCTCCCCTCCCCCTCGTGTGAAAACCCTCCCCACCGACTCGCCCCCGTTGTCTTCCACTTTGCTTTCCTTTATTTTATTCTTTTTTTTTTTTTTACTAGTCAAATCTCTCTCTCATCTCTCATCTCTCTCTCTCTCTCTCTCTCTCTCTCTCTCTCTCTCTCGTCACTCTCTCTTCTTCTTCTTCTTCGTGCAAACGAACGGAACCAGAAGTTGAAGAAGATCGGAAGCAGCAGCCGCCACCGTTGCCGTCCGTCCCGCCACCCGCATCGCATGCCCGCGCACCCATGCGTCCACCATTCACCGCCCGTGCGCCACCTGCGCCTGCCGTCCCTGCCGTGCAACTTAGCTCCTGTTCGGCCTCTGTTCAGCCACCGTGAGCAGCTGAGCAGACCGCTGGAGCCGCCGTCCGGCCTCACCGGAGCTCTGCCCGCTCTCCCGACCTCTTGCCGCCCCTAACCCTCTCTCTTTCTCTCTATTTTGCAGCCGAACCAGCAGACTCGTGAGTGGGTTTCTAGCCGGTTCGTGGTTGGTTTTGGGCCGTTTTCGAGCCCCGAACCTGAGCCATGCTTTGGGAGGAATCGTTCCTCGTGTCGTCCCCATCGGATTGATACGTTTTGCGC
Organism: Eucalyptus virginea; assembly: GCA_014182375.1. Taxonomy (NCBI): domain Eukaryota; kingdom Viridiplantae; phylum Streptophyta; class Magnoliopsida; order Myrtales; family Myrtaceae; genus Eucalyptus; species Eucalyptus virginea. The sequence goes on along the minus strand of CM024520.1, from coordinate 2,592,518 downwards.
GCGATTCCGGTGAGTAATCTCACTAATCCTTGCTTAGTGGACTAATTACACTTAAGGGTTGTTTAGTTTTAATTAATTAGGTTTAGGTGGTTAAATTAGTGTGGATCAGTGTTTATTAGTCAATTGTTATGTGAATTAGATAAATTGAATGTGCATTTAGCAAGTAGACATGGTCTACTATTTATTGAGGGTAGCCCGGGATTTTTCCCGACCCTAATCGGGCTTCAATTAGGCTTTCCGGGCCTAAATGGAATTTTTGGTATTTAAATATCAATTTTCGGAATTAAATTAAATAATTATTTGTTTTCTGAAAATTCAAATGGGATGGCTCAAGACCGGAATATTATTCTGATGACCGTGGTGAAATCCGTTTATTTAATCGGGCTTTATTTTGAGCTAAATCGAATTTTTAATATTAATTATTTAATTTTCGAAGTTAATTAATTATTTATTTATTTTCCGAAAATTCAATTGAGATGGCTAGTGACCAGAATATTATGCTGATAATTGTGGTGAAGTCCGTTTATTTAATCGGGCTTTAATTTGAGCTAAATTGAATTTTTAATATTTATTAATTAATTATTTTTTTGAAAATTAAGATTTAGATGGCCGACGACCGAAATCTCGTGCTGATTGTCATGGCGCAGTTCGTTTATTTAATTGAGCTCCACGTTGCATGGAATTAAATAAATTGTGATATTTTAGGGATTTACCCTAAATTGATCGAAATTAAATTATTGATTGGTAGTTGGCCGAGTATGGCTATTTAGCATTTTGAATGCCTTGTTGAGCTGTAAGTGGAGAGAGTGGTGAGAACTAACTGAGAATATTATTGGCTGAGACCGATCAAGTACGAAGTATAGACAGGTGGTTCTGTGATTAAGGATATCATTGTGCGAAAATGGCGCCTTAAAGAACGCACGTAGACTATTTGTGATCTATGATGAGCGTGGTTCGGTGATGAGGAATATCACTGTGCGAAAATGGCGCCTTAAAGAACGCACGTAAACCGTCTGTTATTTACGTCACCTTGGCGGAAGCGTCGCCCGAGAGCATTGATGTGGCTTTGTGACCGATTTCACTATGGGATGTTATATAGTGTGGAACGAATGACCTAGGAATGGTCTGACTGACATGTAATCGACTAGTTCGATTGATTAATGATTTGATCCGATTGTTGTGATTTGATTGATTGTTCATTGTGATTTATGAAGTGTCTATATATAACCTTGAATTGCAGGTTGAGACTGAGGCCAAGGTAAGTCCTCTGACTCGTGCTGTGCTTAGGTAACCGAGTAGTGTATTGGTTCCCTAATTGAGTCTTAGTGGGGTAGAACTCGCTGAGACGTAGTCTCATCCCGGTTTGGGGAAATCATTTCAAGATCCCGTTGAGGAGCTGAAGAGGAATCTAAGAAGGAGTACTCTGAGGTGAAACCTAAGAAGAAGGATTTTTGGGAGAAGAAGATAATACTTAGAGGGATCTTAAGTACGACCTAGATGTAACTGAGATTCTATCTTCTTTTGAGAATTTCATTTTGATGTGAATAGTTATGAAGTGATTTGTGTTTTGTATAAAAGTTTGGTTATAAATTTCAATATGAAAAATATGGCCCTACTTTTCTATCTCAGCGTTTTATTGTCTGGGGTTTTAACTGCTTCCACATGTGCTTAATAAATGAAAGGGTGAATGATACATAGTCTTGGGATATCGCATTATAAAATCGACCATAAGATAAGGATATGTGCGTGCCCGAGGATCGGGCGTGACAGCTAGCTTGGGCCATTCATGCGTGGGCCGGACCCTTTTTAGAAAATAGATCTATTTAGGCCGGGCTTGTTTAAAAAAAAAAAAAAAACAAAAGCAAAAAATTTGGGCCGGGCCTTGGGCGGGCGACCCGGGCGGGCGACCCAAGTCCCCAACTCGGGAATTCGACTCGGGTCGGTTTTTATATTATGATATAAAATAATATTTTTAAAATAAAAAAATCAAAAAATATTTTATTTTCCAAAAAATCAAAAACATCAAAAAATATCATATTTTCCTAAAAAATCCAAAAAATGATTTATATTTTTAGAAAAAAGACCAAAAAATCAAAAAATGCTTTTTATTTCAAAAAATAGAAAAAGGTCCCAAAAAAATGTGCTTCTCCACAAATGAATGGAAAATCCCTCAAAGATCCAAAAAGCCTTAGGGTTTAAACAAGATTAGGTACCGAAAGGGCATTAGTGATTAACTAGTGTAATCAAGTCCGCGATCCTAATTTCTCTGGTTGCGCAGGAGCGAGTACTTCTCCCGATATTTCGCTTGGGTTTCTAATCAACCCACCCCAAACAGATTAGTGGCAACTCCATTTTAAAATTAATTTATAGGTTAAAAAACTTGGACCATTAAGTCGTGAATTGGTTGACTTGTGAGAGTCCGGGCTAAAATAGACATTAGTAGAACAATTAGCCTCCGCAAGGCACCCGCCCTTGATTGGGCGCCAAGAAAAAAGAGGTTGCGACATCCATCACACATTGCGATATAATGAATAGAGTATGATAACTATTAAGACTACATTACATTAGGATATTAAAACTGTTTTTATCTCTGATGATATCATCTCGGTGTTTATCTCTCTGTCTCCTCCCTCCAATGTGTGCGAATAATCATTTTCTTTGGTTTTTTTTAATAATTATTTAATTTAATTTCTTTCCACATCCAAGATATCCAATTTCATATAAAACATAAATTAATGTTTCTTTTGGCCGATACATATATTGATGTTAAATCAAATAGTTTTGTGATGGTATTACTAAGCTTACAAATGAATCCAGTGGTTTTCGTTTTGTGGATGTCAAGTTATCAATTTGGTCCAATCGAATTTATTGCGTTTTGCTTTGTAAAACAAATAAAGCCAAATAACTTTCTTTTTTGGCAAATTAAGTTACAAAGCCCTATTGATAAGGTTCAATTTTAATATAAATTAGTTATACTCAAATGTGTAAGAATATTCCTTTTCTTTAATTTCTTATTATTCTTTTTAAATTCTTTTCTTTAGTTTCTTTCCACGTCCAACATATCAAATCTCATAAAAAACATAATTGATGTTGAAGCAAATAGTTTTGTAGCATAACTATTTAGTTTATAGATGAATCTATTTTCGTTCGTGGATATCAAGTTGTTATCAGTTTGGTTCAATCAAATTATTGATAATTACTTCATAAAACAATTAAAGCCGAATCAATAAATTTATGGATCAAAAAGTTTTTATTTTCCTACAACTATCTTGGTTTAGTCCAATCTAGAGATAGTGATCTCTCTGAGAACAGCTATTTGCTGCCAATGCCTACTTCTTTATACTTTGGTAGAAATTATTAGATAGGTCAAAACAAAACATGTTTGTAATCAATAAAACAAAAGTTATTTCTTTGTATAAATCGCTTTCAATTTTCTGCCAATGCCTTATACTTTTTACGTTTTTTAAATTTTGAAGCTTAGGCATCTTTTGACTTTTTAAATAATTTGAACCATCTAAAGCTTTTACACGATATAAATATTGACAATAGATTGGCAAAGAATTGTTTCATACTTAGAGAGATATGGGTATCCTTTTAAATTTGGAGCGAGAAAAAAAAAAAGGAAATATCTGCACGTAAAACCAAAACAAACCTGTTTTTTCACTCAAACACGTTTGTATCGCATACAAACCTCAGATAGAGAGGGACCACATCAGTGACACCAAGACGACTTTGTTCCACCATCGCTGAAGTGAGGATTTCTCTCAGGTTAGTCTTCTTCTATTTCTCGCTGACGTTCCACCAGTATTCACGATTGAGTTTCTAGGCGGTTAGGTCTTGTCGCATGATACAATCCGTTCCGAAAACCAGAAAGATCGTTGAAGTTTCTCGATAGTTTCTTGCGCATCAAGCACTAATTCATTGACAACGTGATCACGATAGCCACCCTGGATCGCCCGACATATTTGCGGCTAAAAAGGGAACGCATGGCGGGGCGTCTGTTCTCGACCACGACGACTCAGAGTCGGCACCCAAGGCACGATGATCCTCTCACGTCGCATGATGGAAGAGATGAGGATGAAGATGGAGGTGAACTTGAGGCTAATTTGGAGGGTGGGCGAGAGGAGAAGAGTGCGAAGAATGCGAAGAGGAAGGAGGAGGAAGAGGACTTAGAGGAGGAGTCCGTTGACGAGGCAAGGATTTCCTTCAAGAGGAGTGAGCGGAGGAAACATTACAAGGCATTCGAATATGATGGAAAGCAATATGATCTCGTGAGTATTTTACTTTTTATTAGTTTTTCTTTGGTGATTCTACATTGGATGGGGTCATTCATTCGTTCTTTTTGTTTTTCATTCAAGTTGTTCACGAATTTTGCATTGGTGTAGTGAGAATTGGCTTTTCAAGATATCAAATTTTACCTTCTTTTTTTCTTTGTTTTAGTGGAAAAGACAGCTTCACTACGGGTTTCCTGATGTCTCCTTCAACAGATTGCGATTCTTTGTCCTATATGATCATTTAGGTTCCGTAATTTACTGAAAGATAAACATCTTCCCTTTATTAATTTAGTAAAGGATCCAGCTAGGCTAACCGTACTGTTATATTGACATTGTAACCGTGCTTTTATAGCCACGAATCATTCATTATACTAGTTGGACTTATTTGGGCAACCGGAGTACAAATTTCCAAAATTAATTATTAAAAATGGCCCTGATGCTGCAAAATCACAAAAGCTCCCTCTAAAAGAATTACAAAAATCAGAACCTTATCATTTAGCAAAATATTAAATACCTATAGGGAGCAAAAGTTAACGTAAAAGTATGCCTTTCACATTTATTTTAAGTTTCATGCTTTGTACCAATATTTATTAGTAAATGTCACGTTTAATTTCTAAAAGAGAAATTGAAATTTTAATAAAAATCAATATATAAAAATTTTATATGATTATATTGCTAACAATGTGACTAACTAGGGCGAGACAAAATATATAGTGATGGTGCACTTCATAATGGCAAATGAAAAATCATAGAACAAAGAACGAGACAAAATATATTGTAAACTTTAATTCAAAGGTGCAATATGGAAAAATTCATAGAAACTTACTAAAAAAGTAAAATTGAATAATATTTTCAATCAGATTTGTCTTGGATTCCATGTCCTGTTTCTGATTTCATGTTTCTCACATTTGAGTTGTTGTTTTCGTAGACTAGCTAGTCTTACCAAAGCCTGAAAATAGTAACATGTTTTAATACTATACAGATGAGCTGAACCATGGGAATTCTAATACGATAATTATTAAGTAGGATAATATTTCTTTAACTTGCAGGAGGTTAATACTATATAGATGAGCTGAACCTTGGGAATTCTAATACGATAATTATTAATTAGGATAATATTTCTTTAACTTGCAGGAGGATTGGCCATAATTTAGTAAGTTTTTTGTTTAATTATGCGTAATCTTGAGTAAATAATCTTTCTTATGCTATTTTGAATAACGTAACTTCAATGGAAACCGGATGAACAAGTCATTCGGTTTCCCACGAAATGCTTTTGTGGCCAAGACTTAACCGTCATTCTCTGTAAAATGCGAGCACCATTAATTAATCATTATGCTTTAGTAAAATATTATTCTCGTGCTTTTTTTTTCCTCCTAGAACACTTGCTGGCGTTTGTTCTATCTTGTTTGATGTTATAATGTGGACAAAAGTATGCATGGCCTCACCCAAGAAAATTTTCCCATTGAATGAGCAATTAACTCCCCTTATCGACATATTGTGTTCCTTTGGTCTATACGATAATTGAGGCTCCTCAATCCAATGAAAAATATGTCTTGCTTCCGTTAATTTAGTAAAATATTATTCTTGTGCTTTTTTTTTTTTTTTTTTTCACTCTAGAACACCTGTTGGCATTCGTTTGCCTGTTTGTTCAATCTTGTTTGATGTTGTAATGTGGACAAATGTATGCATGACTTTCCCCAATAAAATTTTCTCATTGAATTGGCAATTAACTCCATCTCCTTTTCCATAGGACTAATCCAAGATAAATGCATAGACACCTTCATGTCATGATCCTCTTTCCAAAATATTCATCTCTCCCCTTTAAGCAAATTTGGAAGTCTTTATTTTCCTCCTCCTTCAAACTTTTGCTTAAGTTTTCTTCCTTCCGTATTATGGCTATCGTTTAGGAGGATACTGTGCTTGTGGTCCCCAATGACATAACCAAAAACCATATGTGACTATTATCAAGGTAACTCCATTTTTGTTCAATCATAACGAATCAAATTAGATGATGATGATGATGTGTGTGTGTATATATATATATATCCTTCGTTTATTAGTCAACTCCCTCTAAAGAGACTTTTGTTACCTAAGCATTGGTCTTCTTACTGGCCGAATATTTCTGCATTATGGCGGCTGATTTTTTTTTTTTTTTTTTTTTTTTTTTTGGTTACTTGAATTTTGTCTTCTCTCTTTATTATTTGTAAAAACTTAGTTTTTTTTTTTTTTTTTTAACTGTTGTAGAAGAGTTTGTACCCTTAGTTGCTGTTATGTTTTGTCGAGCAGTATTTAATTAAGTACTCATCATATGGTTATATAGGATATTACACAAACCAATAGTGGAAGCATGATGGTTATAGGACAATGGTTCTATAGACCTGAAGAAATAGAGAAAAAGGGAGGTCGGAGTTGGCAGTCCCATGACAATAGAGAGCTCTTTTATAATTTCCATCGAGATGAGATTTCTGCAGACTCTGTGATGCACAAGTGTGTGGTACACTATGTTCCAATTCACAAGCAACTCCCTAATCGAAAACAAAATCCTGGTTTCATAGTCCAAAAGGTTTATGATAGAAAAGAAGTTATTCGAGTTGACCGATGATGATTTTGAAGACAACAAACAACGTGAGATAGATCTTTTCCTTCAAAAAACCTCAAAACACTTGGGAGATCTCCCAGATATCGGTACAAAGAATGCTCATGCTAACCAGGAAGATCAGTTGGAGAGAAAAAGGAGCTTCCAAAGAAGGAATGTGCCACCTTTGGATGTCTCTAGAAAGGAAGATTTGACAGCCAAATCAGATCAACACTTTAAAGCTGAAACACCAGGAAGTTCTACAGGTAATGCCTCTAAATACTATGTCATTTTAGTCAGGTTTAACGAACTAACTGGAGAAAGCGCTTGTGATAAGTGGTTAAAGAGGCTTCTTCAGGTTGTACAGTATGTGTGCACTTCTGAAGGTACTAATGATGAAAATGGAACTAAATGTTGAGAACAGAAAGTGAAGGCATGGATGATCATTTTTTTTAATACATTTATTTTCACTTGGGAAGTGGGTGAGCATCCATTAATTTGGTCAAGGTGCCAGCAGTAACTGCCCTTGAGAAGGCTTCACATCAAACTCTTTCATCAAATTTTTGGAAATATAATAAGAAGTTGAGGCAGTTATTTTTCAATCTGAAGGTAAGAAATTGTTTGCCTGTTATGGGAAAATCACCAGCATTCTAGCCCAAATCTAAGCACACATCCATGCAGGAAAAGCTCGATGGTTTGTCTGTGCATTTTGCTGTATAAATTTTCCAGAGAAAGGTATAAATGTGGTTTATATACTCTTTTCTGATATTTCTTGCAGAATAATGCGCTTCTAGCCGACCCTTTGTCAAATGGAGAATTGGAACCTTCCAAGATACTGAGCATGTCGCCTATGAGTGGAAGATATTCTATCTGGTGCTTGTATTATCAAACTGGATGGCTAGCATTATTCATGCCAATTTCTCAATTATTGAAAAAAAAGAAATTCTCATTCCCACCAATGGCATCGTCCAGGCTCCTGGTTGCATCTAGATTGGCCTACAGACTCTTGTTACTTTGTTTTTAAAGAATACTATGGTACATTTTTTTTCCTACAAGACAATTTTCATGTCATAATTTGTTGCTTTAGAACTTTTCGGACAAATTTCTCTACTACATTCATATGTGAATTTCTCTATTCTCTTTAGTTTTGTTGTGAAGGCTAGAATGAAAATGGCCTTTCGTGAGTCTGATTTACACGAGCTTCATCAAATCTAGAATTGGATGTTCCTTTGAGCAACAAAAGTAAATGCATGCATCAAGAGACTCCAAAAAATTCGGCAACAAAGATGACTCATTTTCTGAACACCAATATACTCCGAATGAAAAGGGACGACACGACATTATCATCTTATCTCAATGCATAGAAAGGTGCTTAATTCAGTTGCATCATCAAGGTGACATACAATCCCAGAAAGATCATCTATCGCACTCTATAATGAGCTGCATTACTAGCGTAATGCTAGCATATGGATGAGAAATTTAGCTCCTATTAACCTGAAATTTTTCCTGTAGCGGACTTCTCAAATTCTTCTTGCCTGAAATGCAGAGATTCATTCAGAGAAGCATCAAGTAGATTTGCCATTCTCTATGCCACGACATATTCCCATCCTTCAGTAAAAAAACTTTAAGCACCCTCAGGGTACTTCCCTCTAATGCAATATGCAACTAATGTTTAAAAATTTCAATATCCAATATCACAATGATATGTTTAGAAATAAAGCTCCATTAACTGACTCAATAATGCTGCCACTTCATACACACAAACAAAAGGTTCAATGAATACATCTAGTCAGTTTCATTCAAGCAGATGTTTGCAAATGAACTTAGGATTACTTATCAACAAGGAATAGGGCAAGTTGGCTTTGACAATCCAAATTCATATGCAGCGAAAACTAAAGACTCTCGATGAGGTTCTCGAATGTATAGCGATTCTTTGTGATCATGCGAAACAAGACCCTATTCATTGAGTCGGCATTGGTAAATGCATAGGGTGTCAATGGCGCTTCTTGCTAATAATTATCCAAAGCACAAATAAATTCCCAGCTCTCTCAAAAATCAACTTGCATTTGCATCCAGATCCCAAAGAACTAATTAGTTGATTCATTACGGTGATGTTGGATTAATAATTTAATATTCCATTACAAAGATACTCAAGTGGTAATTAAAATAGATGGTACCTGGTAGTAAAGATATTAGAAACACCCACTATCAGTCTCCAAACATAATCCACACATATTACATGATTAACCAGCAACCATCCCATCTTCTAAACTAACTTAGAGACCTAGAAATGTAGCCTTGCCATAATAGAAAGAGGGTACTTAGAATTTGATTGAATCATGAATAACTTTGCTCTATACTCCCAAATTTACATGTATCAAAATAGGCAAACCAAGAATCATTTGCATAAAAAACTTACACTTGCCTTCCATTCACATTACAAAGACCTAATTTACTCATTCATTGTGGCAATGTAACAAATAATTTATCACTTCTTTCTTCTTCTTTTTTATGGCCACAATAGTTTAATACTTCATCAGAACCCAATGACAAAGAAGACAAAAGCAACATGACAAAATGTATAAAAGGGAAAAACTAAATCAATAAGACATATACTTTTTGGAATTAAAGGCATTCTCATTTTCGGGCACAAAAACATTTGCTCATTGCTCATTGCTAAGCAACCATTCCGGAAAGTATCGTCATTTATGCGGCCCGTTAACTGAACAGTAGTTCCAACATGATTTTGTCACTCCTGTGGGGTTAACAGGAATCCTGTGGAGCAACCCGCATTCTTTCACATATAAATAAAATGCTCAAGTTTATCCAATCCTAGCTAAACCCCCAAAGCACATGCACGCAAATTTTAGAATCCCGACATTCCTATGCAAAGTTGCAAGTTCCATGAACGTAGTTTGAATGACTTAATCCACAATCAAGAGTTTCGCCTGAGATATTCCCATGTTTCATAGCCTGAATGAAAATTTGTGACCCTATGACATATCCAACACAAAACAAAGTCAACCAACAAAGCTCACCAACACATACAGCGCACACTTATATGAAACAGAGAAGGCGCAAAAAAGAGAGACAGAGAGGATACGCATACCTGTCATTCTCCAAGTTGCTGGATGAAGAGACCCGAGGAAATTCTAAAGACCACCAACAAAGAAGGAAACATTCATCAAACCCATGAACATGAAACTGGAAAGAACCTAGCAAAATGAAGCAACTGCATGAGAAAGACAACCTCTTTTTCTAAGGTTTGCGGGTCACCAAAGCACCGAGGAAGTTACCATGATCGTCTAGAGGTGTTTCACCATGTTTGCTCGTGTCGCCGAGGTGCGCGACATAGTAGTCTAGAGCTCGTTGACCTCCAGGGGAGCGGTGGAGGCGGCTTGGAGGCAAGCACAGAGGCGCGCGGTAGAGGCGTCTTCATTGCTCAAAGGTGAGTGGCGGAGCCAGCTTAGCGAGCAATGGAGGCAGTTTGGAGGGGAGCCGCGGAGGGGTCTCAAAGGCGAGCGGCAGAGGTGGGCTCAGAGGCAAGTCGTGGAGGCAAGTGGCGAAGAGATCTTAGAGGCGAGCCGCAGAGGTGGGCGACGAAGGGTTGCGATTGAGTAGCTGAGGAGTGAGGACGCTTTGTGTTTTTCAGGTTACCCGCTTAATTAAAAAATGAGTTGAAAATGGGTCAAAACGTCTAACCCATTTTCGACCCATATAAATTCAACTTAAAATTTTTTGGACCCATCTTAATTGGGCTTTTATAACTTTATAATCCATGCACAACTCATTGGTATAAAATATGGGCATAAGTACACTATTAGTGCCATAAATTGTGTACTGCACTCACTTTGGTGCCAAAAGTTTATGTCGGATCATTTAAGTGCCAAATAAGTTTGAAAAACGATCATTTTAGAGCCAACTCTGATTTGGTTGGCCGGAAATCCGACGTGACACTTTTTTATTAATTTTTGAAGCTGATATGGCTTGCTGGAGAGTACAATCAGCATCCTAACACCAAAACGATGCCGTTTGGTGTCTCCCCCAATTCAAAACCCTAAATCTCCGCCAGTCGCCGTCCTCGATGGCCCCCGCGCTCGATGGCCGTGGCTCTAACCCCGACCCCGACCTCGATGATGGCCACTCGACGGCCGCGGCTGCAACCCCGATCTCGACCCCGACGATGGCCACTCGACGGCCACGGCTTCGACCCCGACCCCAACCCCGACGATGGCCACTCGGCAACCGCAGCTTCGACCCCGACCTTGACCTTGACCCCAACCCCCACCCCAACGATGGCCACTCGGCGGCCACTGCTCCAACCCCGACTTCGACCCCAACCCCGACAACGGCCACTCGGTGGCTAAGTCGAAGGCCATGATCTTGGCCGGTGCTCAGGGAGGCCGCCCACGAGTGCGCCACCATTGATGTCTCCCTCTCCATCTCCGATCTCCCCGATGAGTGCCTGGCTTGCGTCTTCTAGTACCTAGGCTCCGACGATTGGGACTGGTGCTCCCTCGTGTGCCATCGAGGGCGTCTGAACAGCGCCGAGCAATGACAGTCAATCAAGCGACGGCGGCCCAACAATGGCGAAGGCCGAGTGACAAGGGCCGAGCGAGCTAGGTCAGAAAAACCCTAATTTCAATCCCCAAATAAAAGAAAAAATCCCCAAATGAGTTAAACGGCGTCGTTTTTGTAAGGCCATCCACATAGAACGGCAAAACGACATTGTTTTCTTAAGGAGGACCGAAAACGATGTCGTTTTAAAGCAACCGGAACTTTTTTTTTTTTAAATATAAAAGTCATGTAATTAATCTAGCTAGAATCTCTTACCGATGACACCAAAATGATCGTTTTTTCTCTGATTTGGCACTTAAGTGATTCGATGAAAACTTTTGATATCAAAGTGAGCACCGTACACAATTTATGACACTGATAGTATGCTTCCCCCAAAATATGGGTTAGAAGGTGGGTTGTAAACCCATTTTGCCACCCCTACATAGAACTTAGAGTCATGGCCAATTTCTGGTCCTCATCCTTTTGGCATTTTTTAGTTGGTAATTGATATCTTAGGCTTTGTTTGTTTCGCAGAAAATAATTTCCGGAAAATGTTTTCCGGATTTTCCGGCATTCGTTTCACGTAAAATGAATTCTTTGGGGAAAATATTTTTCATGAAAGGAAAAAGGTCTTCTAAATTAGGGGAAAATGTTTTCCACTTTTGAAAAGTGGAAAACATTTTCCTCTATTAATCTCCCTTATCTCACACCTCTACAAATCTTCACTTCCTCCTCCCCTTTCTTCTTTTTCTTTTCTTTTTTTATTTGAATTATTTTCTTAATTTTCTTTTTCTTTTCTTTGTTTCACATCTTCTTCTTTCTTGGCTAGTTGTTGGCCGTTGCCAGGCAAACCTTGAGCTTGTCAATCTCAAGCTTGCACTCTACACTCTTGCTTATTATTATTTTTATTTACTCTACCCTGCAGTTGTACATTACTCAAGCAAAAGGCTCTACATGCTTTGTTTCTTTTTTCTTTTGTTTATTGGAACACAAAAGACGCAGGGACCCACCCCGTGGTGTCCGAGTTGGTGGAATCGAATGTCAGCCACACGCAAGGCCGGGGTTCGAATCCCCAACTCGTCACGATGCGCGACTTAAGTGGGGTGCCATGGGTGATGGGTCCCCGCGTTAGTGCCCCCTAGGTTTACATCGCCAGCTGTCGGCTGTACGGCGGTTCCTGGATATAAAAAAAATAAAATTAAAAAAAAAAAAAAAAAAAAAGACGCAGGAAGAGAACAAGACACTCAACTGAAATATTTGCATTAGGGTTGTACATGCTTTTTTTCTTTTCTCCTTTACTTCTTTTTAAAATCCATACGAACATTTTTTTTAGAGTAGATGAGCGTTTGGTGACAATGAGGGAACAAATATATGAAGCAAGTTTGCCAAGATTTAAAGCCAAGTTCATATTTGATGGATTTATAGGTCAATAAGTGATGCATGCCTAAGTGGCAAAGTCTTAGAAAATATTTTTTTTACCGAACACCGAAAGATATTTTTCGAAACATTTTCAGATTTTAGCCGAACACCAAAAAATATTGTTATTTTCCTGGAAAATGACTTATGGGAAAATATTTTCCGGAAATGACCTATTTTCCGCAAAATGAATGGACCCTTAATTGCCTTTAAATTAGGAAACCATGCAGGTGGAATCGTGGATTATCATAGTAGTCTTATATGCTAAATGCGGATCCCATACCATGAGACCGATTCATTGTTTTTTTTTTTTTTTTTTTTTAAATTCATTAAGGCAGAGCCTTGCTAATAGTTTATTAGGCTCGACATCATTATTAAAAAAGATGTACCGTTCAAAGGATATCGGGGAGAACTTTTTGAGTTTAAATATTTTTTTAAAAATCAATTTAAGCAAAGTGCAATGTGCCCAACGAGATTAATATAATCTAGATGGCAATCCTTTTATTAATCCCTGAAGTAATCCTTTGCTACTAGTGATCAAAATCACCAAAGGGAGGATAATTGCCTCGCAAGTCAAGATTCCTTTATGATGGATTTTAGATTTGCTTTATGATGGATGCATTTGTTATAATATTTATCAATTTAAATGTGATCTTGTATTTCCCAATTAATTCCGATTTATTGCTCAATTTCTTACATGATAACTGCCAGTTAATATGTTATCCTAATAATCTTTACGAAATAAAATGTCAAGTCGCTAGTCCAAACCCTATCAATACAGAAAACACACCATCAAGTTTTGAGGGGTATTGGCTAGTGGGACAGAATGGGACATTCTGATGTGATGATTCCATGAATTGATTGATACACTCGTTCAAGGTTTTGGGGTTTTTTCGCATTTGTAAATTTTCACCAATAAGTTGGAAGTATGTCGATCCTTATGTTTACGCAAAATTGTTTTTGATTATACACGTTTTTCTTTGTAAGTGATAAATCGTGATTGTTATTTTTTCTTTAAACTTAATCTAACAAGTTGGTATCAGAGCGGTTTATAATCTCTGCCTTGGTGAAATTCTTTGGAATTTTATATGTTTTCATTAGATAATGAACGGCTAAAATTTAGATCTTTTGTGGCTTGGAATAGAATTTGCCAAATTCGGGCGACCCACCATGCAATAATGGATATGCACGGTCACACCGCCATTAGGAAGAAAAGTCTTGAGGTAATTCAGCATATTATTGATCGCCGGAACTATGTACAAGGAACTAGTGCCTCGTGTGATTTTATTTGCTCTTTGATTGGCAGAAGAATTCAATTGTGTGTCAATTTAGTAGCAATTCATCGTCTATTGTGCATGATTTATTACATATTTTGAACATTAAAGAAAAATCTGATCTGCATGCTTTGTTCTTTTGAAGAGAGGAATCATTTGAGCCGTCAGTAATCTTTCACATTACACACACCGTGTGCAATAAAAATGACGGTCGAGGTAATTGGACACGCGTAATCATACCTCCCCCGGACAGCGCTCGGAAAAAGGACACTGCCGAAGGTAAGATCACAATTATTTGTGCTCACCCAGTAGGGACTTTTATTGAAACCAACCTGATCTGTAAAGTCAACCACCAACGAAGACTTGGCATCCAACCATGTTAATGGCTCATGCAAGTCAAGCTTCTCATGCATATCAACCTGATCTGTAGCTGGAGGCCGCCCCTCTCCGACCATGGGTGAGCAGCCCTTGCGGTCTCTAGCGAGGCCTCGCTAGTGGCCGTGAGACTCACTAGAGGCGGTCAAGGTCAAGGTCCAGTGACCGATTTGTTGGGAGAACGGTAATAATTCGAACAATATCGAATCAACGCAGCGGAATAAAATAATCTCCTCTCTTGTGTAAACCTAATAGGAATCGATATAGTAGAGTAAAATAAATACTAAGCACGCGAACACAAGACGATTTTTTACGTGAAAAACCTCCTCAATGTGAGGAGATAAAAAACCACGGGACCGGAGTCCACCCGAAAATCTTCACTATCAATAAAATTGTGAGGTACATAGCAGCAAACACCTCAAGAACATAATTCTCGGCAATACACATGAACTTCACAAGAGATCAAGGATAAATCTGACAAAAAACGCAGGTTTTGATCAATCCACGAAAAACCTGATGTAGGGAGCTTCAAACGAAAATTAAACTATTCAAATTCGAGAAAATTGCCCCACGAACATACTAACAAAATTTCAGCTCAATCGGACTACGAATCAACCTCCGACGCCAGCTTGATGTAAATCAGATATTGCCCAAAACCTCAGATTTTCTGCTTTCTCTTTTTCTCTTGTTTTCATTTCCTTTTCTGCTGTTACCTCTTTATATAGATAGTGAGAAACCCTATTTCCTCATATAACTTATTATATGGGCTCAAGCCCTTTTTGGGCTTGCAACTCATTGGGTCTCCTCCACATAGGAGTGAATCTAGCTAACAAATCTCCCCCTCACGACAATGTGGAGGGATTCACCATCCCTGTTATCAAACAGCAATGTTCAAGCTTCTCTCTTGATAGTCTTCGTCATCATATCGGAACCATTATGATCCATATGAATTTTCTCAAGTTCCAACAACTTTTCATCTAGAATATCCCTTATCCAATGATATCTAACATCAATATGTTTCGATCTAGAATGAAAAGATGAATTCTTACCAAGATGAATTGTGCTTTGATTATCACAAAATAGCACATACCTCTTTTGCTTGAACCCACGTTCTTCTAAAAACTTCTTCATCCATAGCATCTCTTTACTAGCTTCAGTCGCTGCAATAAATTCAACTTCGATTGTAGAAAGTGCAACACACTTCTGCAATCTTGACTTCCATGACACAGCTCCACCCGCAAAAGAAATGAAATAACCAGAAATAGATTTATGAGTATCAATATCTCCTGCCAAGTCGGAATCTGTGTATCCAACTAACTCAAGTTTCCCGGTCCCGAAACTGAGTTTCAAATTTGAAGTTCCCCGAAGATACCTCATAATTCACTTCATTGCATTCCAATGCTCTCTACCTGGATTTGACAAATAGCGACTAACAACGCCAACTGCATGCGCCAAGTCTGGGCGTGTACATACCATCGCATACATTAAGCTTCCTACAGCTGAAGCATATGGAATACTTTCCATATCTTTCTTCTCTTTATCAATCGTAGGACTTTGCATCATATTTAACTTAAAGTGGGCAGTAAGAGGAGTACTAACACTTTAGCCTTATCCATGTAAAATTTCTGAAGGATCTTCTCGATATATTTCTCTTGCGACAAAAATAACTTCTTTGCATCTCTGTCTCGGGTAATTCTAATGCCAAGAATCTGCTTCGCCAAGCCCAAGTCTTTCATGGCAAAAGACTTGCTCAACTGTTTCTTCAATAACTCAATTCTTAAAGCATTCCTACCAACAATCAGCATATCATCAACATAAAGCAAGAGAATAATAAAGTCGTCATCAGAAAATTTTTGGACAAACACACAGTTATCCGAGAAAGTCTTTTTATAGCCCCGTTTCTGTCATAACTAACGGAAATTTCTTATACCACTTTGTCTCGGTGCTTGTTCTAGGCCATAGAGACTTTTCTTCAATTTGCACACATAATCCTCTTTCCCTTTCACTTTGAAACCCTCAGGTTGTTCCATGTATATCTCTTCCTCCAAGTCACCATGTAGGAAGGCTGTTTTAACATCCATTTGCTCAATTTCCAAATCTAGGCTAGCTGCCAAGCCTAGTACCACACGGATAGAAGACATTTTCACTACCAGAAAAAATATATCATCAAATTAATACCCTTTCTCTGACCGAATCCCTTAACAACCAATCTAGCTTTGTACCGTGGTTGTGCAGTATGTTCATCTTGCTTCAACCTATATACCCACTTGTTTTTCAAAGCTCTTTTACCTTTAGGTAACTTCACTAATTCAAAAGTATGATTATCATAAAGTGACTGCATCTCATCTTGCATAGCATCAAACCAATTGCTTTTGTACTCATCTTCTATTGCTTCTGCATAGCACTCTGGTTCACCTGCATCAGTCAATAATACATACTCATCTTCAGAATACCTGGTGGAAGGTCGCCGGTCTCTAACGGATCTCCGGACTGGAACATCTAGTGGAACATCTAATTGAGCCTCTGGTTCAGAAATAGTATTATCTATTTCAACATGTTCAGGAACATGTGCGTTATTTGGAACATTGACTTATTGCTGCTCTTCATCAACCTATGTAGGAATATTTGTAAGAGGAACTGGATCTAAATCAACCAGATTATCACTAACCTGTGGTGCTGAAATCATCTTCGATTTCTCAATATCCTCTATTGTTTGATCTTCCATAAACACAACGTCTCTGCTTCTTACAATTTTCTTTTCAAGTGGATCATAAAATTTGTAATCAAGCATATCCTGTCCATAACCAATAAATATGCACTGTCATGTTTTCACATCAAGTTTAGACCTCTCATCTTTGGGAACATGCACAAATGCTTTGCACCCAAATACACGCAAATAATCATAAGAAACTTCTTTGCCTGTCCAAACTCTATTAGGAACATCAAACTCTAAAGGAACTCATGGAGTAAGATTTAATGTATGCACAACTGTACTTAAAGCCTCACCCCAAAAGGATCCAGGTAACTTTGATTGTGAAAGTAAGCATCTTACCCTTTCAACTAGTGTTCGATTCATTCTCTCAGCTAAGCCATTTAACTAAGGCGTCTTGGGAGGTGTCTTTTGATGTCGAATACCTTGTTGTCTGCAATATTCATCAAAAGGTCCAATATACTCTCCCCCGTTATCAGTTTTGATGCATTTCAATTTCTTTCCAGTCTGTCTCTCAACCAAGCCTGAAATTGCTTAAAAGCATCTAACACTTGATTTTTAGTTTTCAAGGTATAAATCCAAATTTTCCTTGAAAAATCATCTATAAAAGTAACAAAATAAAGAGAGCCACCAAGTGATTTTGTTTTCATAGGACCGCAAACATCAGAATGCACTAAATCCAATATACCTGACTTTCTTGAAGGAGGGGAGCTTTTAAATGCAACTCTGTTCTGTTTTCCTGCTAAACAGTAAGCACACTTCTTTAGCGCTGAACTTTTCAATCATGAAAGGAGCTTCTTCTTGGCCAATATTGACAAACCCTTCTCACTGATGTGACTGAGCCTCTTATACCATAACTCAGCTGCATCTTCGCTATCTACTGCATTAATTTTGTCTGTAGACAACTTTGCCTGCATAATGTATAACGAAGAATATTTTTCACCTCTAGCCACAACAAGAGAACCTTTGGTAAGTTTCCATTGACCATTACTGAAGGTGCTGCAATACCCCTCATCATCCAACTTGCCTGTAGAAATCAAATTCAAGCGGATATCAGGTATATGTTTAACATTATTCAATACTAACCTTGTGCAATTGCTGGTTTCTAGGCACACATCACCGATGCCTACAGCTTGATCTAATCCATTGTTTCCCATCTTCACAAATCCGAAGTCACGTGACCTGTATGATGTAAAGAAATCCCTACGAGACGTAGCATGAACGGATACACCACTATCAATTACCCAACTGGTCTCATGAAAAACAAAATTCACCACATTACCATCAAAAATAGTGAGAAAGTCTTCTTTAAGTGTAGCGACAAGATTGTCATCACTGTCATTACCACTTTTCTTCTCTTTACCTTTCTCCTTTTGTTTGTCCCTTTTTAACTGGCGACAAAATCTCTGAATATGTCCCTTCTAATGACAATAATGGCACTCAACATTAGCAAATTTATTATACTTACCTCTGCTTTTGTCTCGACTTTTATCTCTATTTCTCGAATCTCGAGACTTACTTCTCCCCCTTTTCTCAACAACCAAGGCATCAGAACGTGAAGATGACGATCTCTGTGTCTTCCTTCTCATCTCTTCATTCAAAATACTACTCTTGGCTAAATCCATGGTAATTGTACCATCCGGGGCAGAATTAGACAAAGATGTTCGGAACGTCTCCCATGAGTCCGGCAAAGTACCAAGCAACCATAGTGCTTGTATCTCATCATCAAACTTGATTCCCATCACAGCCAATTGATTTATAATTCCTTGAAAAGAATTTAAATGATCAGTCAAACGAGTACCATCATGATATTTCAGAGCCATCATCTGTTTTATCAAAAATAACTTATTATTCCCAGTCTTTCGAGCATATAACTGTCCGAGCTTATCCCATAAACTGCGTGCATGTGTTTCCTCAATAATATGGTTCAAAACATTATCATCTACCCACTTTTGATATAACCACACACTTGACGATGAAATATAGACCATTCAACATCAGTTTTATTCTTTGGTTTCTCCTCAGCAAATACAAGCAAATAAAAATCTTTCACATATAAAAGATCTTACATCTTCCCTTTCCAGATATGATAATTCAAACCATTCAGTGTAACCATTCTACTCGTATTCGTTTCCATTGTTTAACACAAGGTAGAAAAATCAAGCAATAACCTGTTGCTCTGATACCACTCTGATGGGAGAACGGTAATAATTCGAACAATATCAAATCAACGCAGCGGAATAAAATAATCTCACCTCTTGTGTAAACCTAATAGGAATCGATATAGTAGAGTAAAATAAATACCAAGCACGCGAACACAAGACGATTTTTTTGGTGGAAAACCTCCTCAATGTGAGGAGATAAAAAACCACGAGACCGGAGTCCACCTGAAAATGTTCACTATCAATAAAATTGTTCTTCTCTAGCAAATACTAGAGGTACATAGCAGCAAACACCTCAAGAACATAATTCTTGGCAATACACAGGAACTTCACAAGAGATCAAAGATAAATCTGACCAAAAACGCAGGTTTTGATCAATCCATGAAAAACCTGATGTAGGGAGCTTCAAACAAAAATCAAACCATTCAGATTCGAGAAAATTGCCCCACAAACATGCTGACAAAATTTCAGCTCAATCGGACCACGAATCGACCTCCGACGCCAGCTTGATGTAAATCAGATATTGCCCCAAACCCCAGATTTTCTGCTTTCTCTTTTTCTCTTGTTACTATTTCCTTTTCTGCTGCTACCTCTTTATATAGATAGTGAGAAACCCTATTTCCTCATATAACTTATTATATGGGCTCAAGCCCTTTTTGGGCTTGCAACTCATTGGGTCTCCTCCACATAGGAGTGAACCCAGCTAACACGATTGAAGGAAGGAGGAGGAGAAGGAAAACATAAAAACAAAAGGAAAATAAAAAAAATAAAACAAAAAGAGAAAAATAGAAAAATATTAAAATATTATTGAAAATTGTCTACATTAGTATTGATTGTGCCATATCAGCCAACTAGCACCCGGTCAACAAAATTTGGCTTAAGTCAGTCAAAAGGAACTAAATTTGTACAAAGTGAAAATATTTATGATTAAATTAGCACCAATAAAATGTTTATAATTAAATTGACACAAACTTAAAAAGTTCAAGACTTTTTGACACTTTTCCCCAAAAATGTACCATGGTATTCTCCAAAAACAATGTAACAAGAGTCTATAGGCACGATGAAAACAATAGATGTGATATACCAAAAAAAGAAAAAAGGTAGAGGAGACCTGTTGTCGAGACCCCATCCTCTTGCAGAGGAGGCAAAGCACCGTAACCGTAATGAAAGTTCAAATCAAGTGCTAGAAGAAATAGTTGACTCTGAATTCGGATCTCTAAGCTAAGCCCGCCAGCCGCCAACCAAGCCAATGCACCATCACTATCCCTTCCCAATGAAGCTTCCTTTGATTTGAATGAATGAGAGCCTAGACGATGCCAATGGTGGGAATGTGAATTTCTTTTTTTTACCAATAATTGAGAAATTGGCATGAATAATGCTAGCCATCCAATTTGATAATACAAACTAAGTAGCACCAACACCAATACCGACATGCAATACGTAACGTGGCACGACACAACACAATACAACATGTTGATACATCGTTCTAAAAAAAATAAGAATTCTAATACGTTGAGATATGTTGTATATTAAATGTATGTTTTTATATAAATTATCATTTTTATGATTATTTTAATTAATTTAATTTGATTCAAATTCACAAATAAATACATAATAGTTAAAGATCCTTGAATGAATTTATACTAAAAATATTAATCCACCATTTTTTTAATATCAGTCATTGTTTTAATTTGACAAATTCAATTTCATTCCAATGATGCATAAATTTGAAGAAAAAAGTAATCCAAATTATAAATTTGTGTGTCAGATTATGTCGAAAGAGAAAAGAAAAAAATAAACTTGGGGATGAATTGTAATTGATCCGACAATACTAGAAACCATCGGCCAGTAGCTGGCCGGCGATGACTAGCGTCAATTGGATCGAACAACCGACATGGGATTGTAGCCTGGCAATGGCCACGTGTAGGGAAGAGAAAAAGAAATAAAGAAAATATAGAAAATAGAAAGCAAAACAAAAGAAAGAGAGAGAGAGAGAGAAAAAAAAAATAGAAAATAGACAATAGAAAGGAAAACAAAGAAACAGAAAAAGAGTAATTAAAAAGAGAGGAAACGAAAAATCCATTGGCTTAATAGAGAATGGGTTGGTTCAGGATTAGATATGGGTTAGCTGTCATGGGCTTAAAGTTCAGGAGTTGTGGGCTTAGCAGATGAAATATAAGTTCGTTATACGCGTACTAGGCCCAGGGGCAAGTCCAAATTCCAGACCCAACCCGGAACTTTAGGGTCCGGCCCTCCGGGTCATACCCATGTCCACCCGGTCCAGAGTCCATTTTCCAGAATTAAATATATAAAAAAATTAAAAATAGAAAATATTAAAATTTTTTTTCCAAAATTAAAAAATTTAGAGTAAGTTTACAAATTAGCTTTATGAGTAGTTTTTTCTTTAAATGTGGAAAATTCTTTAAAAAAATTGAAATCCAATTGGATAAGTCTTTAAGGGCTTTATCATAGGATTTTTGGATGCCTTTTCTTTTTAGAGGCACTATTAGGTTGATACTTGCACTTTTCAATTAGATAATACTTGTCTGACCAAAAAAAAAAATGAGATAATACTTGATTACCCAATTTCAATATAACGATTGTTATTTTCTTAGATAGATTAGTATGGACCTTAAAATCTTCAATAGGTGGCTATGACACTTTAGTTAACAAATAATCAAGTTTAGGTATCAATAGGGCTCTAGTTAAATAGTTAAGGTAATCAAATCCCCGATTCCGAAATACCTTGTTGTGCATGTATCAAGACAATAGTCTTGTGTCTTGATTAGGGTTCCTAGCTGACCTTAAACAATGGCTAGTATGTGACTCTTTTTAAATACGTAGATTAGAAAAACTAATGCCACTCAAAGTATGGACTTAAGGATAGTCCATGCTTTATAAACAAGTACCTCTAAACCCACTTCCCTAAAGGCACCCCTTGAGGCTACATCGCAACAATAAGGTCATGGTTGTTTTTTTTTTTCATTTTTGTTATAGCTCTACTTGTTGTAAAATTAAGTCAAATTACAATCAACTGTACAGGAATCTAATTATCAAAATTGCGCAATATGTGAATGTTGCGACCTCTTTTTTTTTTTTCTGTTTGGGGAAAAAGGAAGAGGTTTAGGGGTATTTGCCTAAAAGGCGGACCAACAGCCTTAAATTAGGCGCAAGCTCTCCCAAGCCCATACGTCGAGCAACGTTGGATTTTGTATTTTAATTTTTAACAACCTATTTATTTCTAGGAGTCACCACTAGCCTATTGTGGTCAACTAGTCAAGACACGGGAGTGTTGTCTCGATTCTTACGCAATCAGCGATTTCTAGGAATGGGAACTTGTTTATGCCAACGTTTCTATTAGCACCCTTGCAGTATCACTAACTTGGAAGGTTGTTTATCTAAATTGCCACATAATCTTAATTACCAATTATAGTCCTTATAAAACTGCTAAGCATCCATGTAAATGTTTTTGTAGGTTTGTTTTCTTCAATATCTAGACTAATCCTAACGTAATTTAGAAGAGAAATTTACACTCAAATTAATTAAAAGCGGTGCATAAGTAAACATCCAAGAAATTGAAATGACTTGAAAATAAATGCAAAAAAGAAAAATCAGATACAAGTCGGGCATATAATATTACATGGCCTTGTTATCATGCCCCGGGACAGGACCCTCATGAGCAAAATGAGAATTTAAATGTGTATGAAATTACTCTAAATGCATGAAACTACTCTAAATAATTTTAATCTATGCAACATGGATTATTTACAAAAAGGATTATAAATACCAAAATAGCATTAAATTAGGAAAAATGACCTTATAAAATTAGGAAAATCTCCTAGATGTCATTTTTGCTTTAATTTGATACCATCCATCTTTTTTATATTTTTTTTGAAATTTTCATATTTTTTAATTTTTATTTAAAAATAATTCCCTAAACCAATATATGCTAATTTATACTTATATGGAACTGTCCAGTACATGAATATAACAAGAATCAAGCTCAAATCGACCATTTCAGGATCGAAACTTGGTTTGCGTATTTCGTCAAACACTTGGTGTGCATCAAATCACCACAAACTAGCTTACTTGGGCCATGTTTGTAGGCCTTCAATCTCAACCCATAAGCAATCTCACGTGGAACTAAAGTATCAAGATTATACTAACACATGCAAGAAGTAAGATTAAATAGAAATCATAACTTAAAACACAAAAGAACTAAGTTGAAATCGATCTCAAATATGCGGGTTTGAGCTGATTTTGCAAATCTGGATTTGAATCCAAGTCAAGCAAACAAGTTTCATTGCCCATATTCAAGCCCCGACACTTATCACATACGAGATCTAAGAGAAACATTACTTGATCTAAGTGAAGGTAAATAACATGAGCTTTCAAATGCAACAAACATCACAAAGAATGACCAACTAGATACATCAAAATGAACTCTCCAAGAAGCATACATGCATGATCTATGCTGGCCAATCATGTCTAAATGTCGATTGGCTTGGTTTTTGGCTCAAGTTATAGACAATCTAATGGTTCACAATGAAATTTAAAGACTAAATTGGGTTGTCCTATGCATCATTTGTACTCCCATATAACATTTATCAAGCTCATGAAGACAAAAAAAAAAAAAAACGTATGCAAAGGGAAGTAACAAGTCAAGCATGTAGTGCTATTGAAAAGGCTATTGAAAAAATTTTAACTTTAGAAATCAGTTTTCCGAACTGGTTTTCCTCTTGATTTTCATGATCAAAACATGTTCAAACTCGAACAAAAATAAATCTAGGATGCTATTGCTTCCTAGTTTCTTTTGCAAGTGACTCTTAGTCAAGGAAACCAAGATATTGTCCTTTGGAAGCACGAGGTAGTTGGTTCCTTCAAACTGAAAGTGAGATCTGCAGAAAAAAAAAAAGTGACAGTGAAGGTTTTCGTTAACTTCCAAAATTAGACTTCCAAACCTCTTTTTTGAAAAACTTAAAACCCAACCAAACTATATGTATTCTAGTTTAGATTGTAAGTCATTTATTTCCTCATTTATCTCTCAATTTGCTCAAAAACACTCGTTTTTCCTCACTCGTGACCAACTGGGCTCAACACTTCAGAAAAATTTTCAGAATTTCTTGGCTCACCAAGAGGGTACTGTTTCGGGAGGCTTTAGGATGTCTTCCCGATCTTCATTTGGGATGTTCGACCTATGGTTGGAAAGCTATTTGAGTGACTTTTCACTCTCTAGTTGAAGGTTTTGGTTAATTTTGGCCGTAAAATTGTGAAAATTTCACTTTTCTTTGCCAAGGTCGGTCTGGAATATCTGGGTTTTTTCTTTCTTGAGTTGCTTCTGGAGGTGTTTTTGGAGAACGACCATGAGCTTCCCCCCTCCTTCTCGTCTCTTTCCTTTCATGCTCTGAAAGATCTTGCTTCAGTAATCTTATCCCCTGAATTAAGGGGTTTTTGGTTGGTCTTTTGTCCACCTACCAAGCCTGTCAACAGGGCTACTTCAACAACTTTCTGACTTAGCCAAAATTTTAAACTTCTGCAGCTTTTGTTGAGCGTGCAGATTTTTCTGCGATTTTCCCATGCTTTCAGCAGCTTATCTCTGACCAATTTTTGTCCACTTGTACTACTAATAATGTTCTTCCATCACGTGCAAAGATCAAGCTAATTGGGCGGCTGAGTGGGATATGGTGGTGCCACCAATATGCCTACTTAGCAACTTCAAATTAAGACTTAACTGTGGACTGGGTTTTGGTAGCTAGTTTGAATACTTTAATCCATCAATTTGGCTACGGTTTTTGATCAAATAGCAAGCTCATGTATAGTAGTTTAATATCTTGACAATTTTTCGCAATTGTCTCCACCCAAGTTTGCAAGAGAGTCGCTCAAAGTTGGCCATTTTCTTGCCCGAGAATACCTAATTCAATGTAATTTGGTCCTTTTTGTCCGATTCGATTAGTTATACCTAACCCAAGTTCAATTTCAACTCAATTGAGGGCCAAGATGATGATTTAAGGACTCGGGTGAAATTTTACAAAATTTGCGAATTGGTCCCTCAACTTTTAGAAATTGCATTTTGTCCCCAATTTTACCATTTTAATTCCAATCTGACCTCCTGGGCTTGGCTAGTCACATTTAGATTATTGGCCCCAACTTTTTTTCTTTTTTTTTTTTTTTAAGGAAAAACACCTTCCATTTAAAAAAAAAAAAAAAAACTACACTAAACACCTAGATAATCTATATGCAAGAATTTGACATGAAATATTTTTGTGGAAAAACAAGTTCCCATTTTTTATTTTTATTTTTGGAATTGATTTTTGGGCAAAAATTTAGGTGTCAATAGTGAAACGTATATAATACAGTAGATGAGTTAAAATAAGAACGATACACTAGAAAAAATTTTATATGGAAAACTCAAGATGGGAAATACCACGAGACACTAATTAGGAACTCTCCACTATAATCGAAGGATTACAATTAACACTCTCATGGTGTTTCTCTTATAATAAATCCTCACAAATGCCACAAAACACATCATCTCTTAAAAATTCTCAAGAATTCCCGTGTTCTCTCACGTTATTAAAGACTCTTGTGATCTTTGTGGAATATTTTCTAGTGTTCTTTAAATCTCAATCCAAACCTTCTATTTATAGTGGTAGACCTCTACCCAAATTAGGAATCTTGCCCAATTGGTAATCACCTGCAAATTAGAAGCTTTCCTGATTTATTGAATTCCTCTAATTAGGTAGTCACTAGAATTATATCCTATTATTCTTCATAAGTAGGACTAGTTCTTATTTATATTTCTTCCTTTTCAACATCCTACCATAATAAGGCTCCCTTCCTATTATGTAATCTTGATGAGCAATCTTCGGAATATTCCAAATAGACTTTCGAACATATTGTAATTATCGTTGATCAACAAGAAGAATATACGGCTCTTTGAAACTATATCACTTTGGGAATTCCAACAATTTGTTTAATCAATTCAAGTTGCGACTTGGATCTTGCAAATATTTTGATTACAGCAAATGATGATGCTCCTTGAGTAATAATAAGATCAATAAATTATTTTTTTGAACTTCATAAATTTTTGGAATCGATTGCAACTCTTGAATCGTATAAAAAGAGATCCAAATTACTCTAGATATCATGTGATTAGTTGCATCCAAAATAGAATTCAACTAAGCAAGTCGAAAAAGAGATGGTTGAATCAAAATAATTCTCTTGAAAGTTGTATTTCTATCATAGGGCAATATGAATGTTTTATCATCTTCTAGAAGCGAACCGTGCAAGCTGGCGTGCGAGAAAAATAATAGAAAGAAGGATCGACGGTTTTGGCAAAAGGAAAAAAAATAGAGAGAGATCTCGCAGAGAGAGAGAGAGAGAGAGAGAGAGAGAGAGAGAGAGTTGGAGATAGGAGCTGTTCGCCGAGGAACAGCTTCACGGGAAGGATGCTCGCCTGAAGAGGATCTTGTTTGCATAACAGAAGGAGGAGAGACGCCTATCAATTTTCGGAGAGGGCGACCACTGAAAATTCATTAAAATATAAAAAATACAAAAAAAAAAATAATTTTTTATTCTGTCAAATCTAGGTCGACAAGTCGGCTCAACAGGTTGGATCGAGTATATCTAGTCCAAACCCGTTCCCAAATATTATAATAACAATATTAATAATTCAAAAATTCAAAAATATTTTTAAAATAAAAATTCAAAAAATGATGAAACTTTTGAAAATTTTAGGAAATAATAAAAATTTATAAAATTCGAAAATCAATAAAAAATAGAATTTCAAAAAATCATTAAATAATCTGAAAATCTAGAAAATAATAAAAAAATTTGACAAAATTCTAAAAAATCATAAACATTCAAAAAGATTAGAAACCCTTAGAAATTGAATCCCAAAAATTAGATAAGCCTTAGGGCTTTACAATAGGGTTCTTTGTTTTAAATTTTCTTTATTATTCTTAGGGACGATATTAGGATGCTCGTGTGCCTTTTCTTTACAATTATAATTGATTGTGCGTTTCAATATTTTAGGTATTACTTTCTTGCTTTAGAATAGTTAGGACAAACCTTGAATTTCTTTCAGATAGGCTGTTATGGCGTTAATTAGCACAAGAGCAAGTCAAGTACCGAAATGACATTAGCCTTAGGGAAAATGTAATCACGTTCCTAAATCTAAAATCTCCAATTGCATAAATAGTAAGATATCCTCCTCTATCTTACTAGATTTTTAGTTGACCCCAAAAAGGCTAGATTGACAAGGTTAATGGCGACCCCTTAGTCAAAATTTGCATAGGCTTAAATGATATAAAATTTAAATGCCCGATGTCGTGCAAGGTATGAGCTTGGGAGAGCCTAAGTCAATGAAAGGCTATCAGCCCGAATTTGACCGATGCCCCTTAACCTAATTCTTATTCACTACTTGGAAAGGGTTAGGTCATGACAAGATTATTTTTCTAAAATTCCTGCTTGGCCCATTTAATTTGTATAATGCCTAACCCCAATAAATATATTCAATTACTATTTTTATTTAATAAGGAAAATAATAATAAGTCTATATAGATTATATATGGAAAAAATAAAATAATTATAAATATATAGGAATTAAAAATGGTATGAACTTTTACTTTTACATCAGTGAATTACTAATATTTCTACCTATGCTATTCAATTATCTGACCTAACAAATTCGTCCATGTAGATTGTATATATGCAAAACAATGATAAATAAAAGGAAGAGTAAAATTGACGTGATTCATCATGAATTAGTTGATATGGGTGGGTACAAATAGGGTATACATAATGGAATGGTTGGAATCCAACTCTTGGATGTTTATGTGTTAAAAATAAAAATAATAATAATTCCAAAGCTGATTTAATCTAATAACAAATAATTGGTTTACAATATGAAAGAAACCCATTTATATGTGATATTAGATATTGCTACTTATCTATGAACAAAAAATAGATCTAATCTAATATGCTCTACACTATTATGAATTATGAATTTAGATAGGGATTTCAATAGAAGTCTTTCCCTTTTGTCTGTGACTGTGAATTGAATAACTAAAAATATGAAATCAATAAAAAGAATGAATAATTCAA
The DNA here is from genome assembly GCA_014182375.1 of Eucalyptus virginea. Classification (NCBI taxonomy): domain Eukaryota; kingdom Viridiplantae; phylum Streptophyta; class Magnoliopsida; order Myrtales; family Myrtaceae; genus Eucalyptus; species Eucalyptus virginea. The sequence continues at coordinate 2,564,070 of CM024520.1, read as the reverse complement.
CTAATGGTTCGAAACAAAGAAATGGAAGAACAAAAATCTCTTCAATAAGAACTAAAAAAGAGATATAAAGGTAGTACGGATGATTCAATGATATTGTTCCATTACTTTAATTCGGAGTTGAATGAATTTAAGTGATGGAATAATTAAGTCATAATTCATTGGATGATTGCATCATTAACCATTTTTTTTTGTGAGGAACTTATTATGAATCCACTTAATTTTGCTGCTTTGGTTATTGCTACTAATTTAGCTATCGAGTTTGCATCTATTCGACCAGGAGTTAGGGTGAGCACGGTTCTAGGGATAACCGGGAATCAAAGAATCGAAGAACCAAAGCTGCTCAATTCCCAATTCTATGGAGGGATGGGTAAGTTCTCGATTCCATTTTTAAGGAACTGTTGGTTCCTAGTCCCTATAGGAATCGGAACTGGGACCAAAAGCTAGACTAGAACTGGGAACCAAAATTGACAAATGAACCCAAATCGGGAACCAGAACTTGAGAACTGGGAGTCAAGATCCCAAACCCTAAAACAGCCAAATCCTTAATCTAGCTTCCTTCTTCCTCTTTGTCATTCTCGTTCATCTCTATCGACAACAGGACAAAATCCTTTTCTCATTCACTTCTGTCAACAAGCGTAGCTTGTTTTTATTTTCATCACAGCCTTGTTTTGCTAAGTGAAGAAATAGGACCTCAATGAGGCATCGTTTCGTACTGCGTAACCATTTTTCAAGAGGCCTCTCACACCCTTTTTTTTATTATTATAACTAGTACAAAGTAACAAATGCGTGACCCTGTGAACTACTCTTTGAATAAAATAAGTTAATTAATTAAGAAATAACATTTAAGAGCCATAACTTTCGTGATTCATTAGTAAATCCACTTGATTCTCTATTAACCAATAATGTGGGACCATTCATATGGTTAAAGCTAAATCTTCTGAATTTTAAATGTAGTATGGTATTCTTTTTACTACTACATTAATTTATTACAAAAGAGTTTCAAAACGGATAATTAAAATGTTTTCTTTGATACAGAGCACTAATGTTGATGAAATCATTTGAAACTTTTATTAGAAGAAAAGGTCAAACTCTTTTGTTTTCTTAATCTTAGCCAATGTTTGATTCGATGACTTAAGTATTGTACAATGTATAAAGTAAGTAGAATTCTTTAGATTTTTATAAAAGAAAAAAAGAAACGTCTCGGTTGACAATTTCTTAGTTTTGTTTGGTCAGTAGAGTCCTCCTAACACTATTTTGGTCTTGGATTAGTGATCCGTTTAGATATCTTTTTGGGACAATATGTGTGACATCCCAATTTTCCAATTCTATTTTCAATAAATTGAGACGGGGCATTTCGTTGGCACGCATATAGTTCCTTTCCTTGAGTTGGCCACTCATGTGAAAACTAGTTTATCAGGTGAAGCCGTTAAGAGATTCTAATACATTAGACTCGAGAATTTGACCAGGAAACGACATTTCGACTGAGCTAATCTGCAAGGGTCATTACAGCACAAAGAAAAATCGATTAAAGACCAAAGATAGGTTGACTCGATAGAGGCATGTGATTGAGTGTGGGTGATTCCATCAGATCGCACAATTTTGTCAATTGGCACTAGACCAACTTTTCTGTCGATTGGGTACCCTGTGTCCGTATTTGAAATCTTGAAATTATCTCGACAACCGAAAGTGGCAAATGTGTCAAAGATGTACATTGTGGCTTGAATTGATCAACCACAGGTCAAATGCATAAAAATTTCTAAAAGCTAACCGGTAGATCAGGACGCGCTAGTATCGTGCCAAAGTGAAATTAACCGTGAAATTGAGATCAAATTCTGAAATTGGAAATCATGGTGTGTCACAAATCTTATTAGGAACATTGGATTAATTTATGGACTTTAATTGTACTCATTTGGAAGAGAATTGATTGGAAATGAAGAAATTGATGTACAAAATTTTATGCCCCAGCAGAAAATGAAATTGGACTTATTGAAGATTGTTGTGGAGGATTGAGATAGTGGAAAATGATGTCATCCTAGGTCATGGTAGTTGGGGCAAAAGAAGGAGGAGATGACAAGTGGAGGGTTGAGATCAAATCCCAAAAAGGTGGGATGTCACTTCCCCTTGTCTCCATCATCTTCTTCATTTGAACTTGGAGGAGAGAGGAGCTACACCGTGCAATAGCCAGCTCGACGCCCCCTTCCGCCCGTTCATCGCAGCCGTCGCCGTCACCGAAGCCGTCGTGGTCGTTGCCCGTCCGCGTGAGGAGGCCCGTGCGCCGCTCCGCCGGTCAACTCACCTACTTGCCGCCTTCGTTCGCCCGTTCCAGCTTGTCACCCACCATCCCGTAGCTGCCCAACACCGCTGCACGTCGCCGGAGCTGCCGCCAGTCACCGCCCGAGCTACCGCCGGTCCTCCTCCACCGTTCCTCCACCCGAACCGCCGCCGAGCCACCTCCGTCTGACTTCAACCAGCAGCTCACCGAGTGGGTTTTGCAGCCCGGTCGTGGCCCATTTTGGTCGGCTTCTCGACCCCGAAAAGCTCGGCCCGCCTTGAGGAAAGTTGTTCCCCTCGGCATCCCCGTCGTTTTGGTCCGCTCGGCTCGTCATTTGAGTGAGTTTATCTTGCTAAACCTTGATTAGAGGGTTAATGATGCTTTAAATGTGTTTAGCTTAGGTTGATTGAGATTAGGTGGTTAGATTAGTTTATTTAGTTGTGGATTAGATTAAGATATTTAATTAAGTTAAAGTGTGTTTAGTTTAAAGTTAAATAGGTTTATTTTAATATAAGCCTTAATGTGACTTAAAGGAAATTATTTCTAATTTAAATAAATGTTTCGAAATTATTGGATTATTTAATCATATATCATATTCCGAAAATTATTAAAATTAAAAATTAAAAAAATTAAAAATTTTATTTTGACCTCAATTGCTTAGAATTTCGTGCCGATTGCCATTGTATAATTATAATTTAAATTTGATGAGTAGATAATGCAAATTGAGTGTTGATTGTGAAAAATATAAATTTTATTTAGAAAATCTCAAGTGTCGGGTTTGGCACCGAACTTGGATTTTTAAGGATTAATATTGTAATTGGAGTGTTTGAGTGATATGCAAAGTGCCTTGGGTTGAGTGTGAATTGTTGTATGATAATTAAGAGGAATTGTCTTGAGCTATTGAGTTGAATTTGCCCCAATATGAGATGCCCCATACAACGGATGTGGGTTGCAGTTGATTCTGAGCCCATGCTCTTTCGGGAACGCCGTCGACGTACTGACGAAGCCGTGCTCCAAGGTGGGTAGGCGATGCCTGGCTATATGTCAGTAGATAGCCGAACTGCGAGTAGGCTATGCCCTTGTGTGGCAATGAATAATAATTAGAACGCTTGCTGTGATTGCGAATTATGTGAAATTGATTGTGTTCCAATGGTTTAAGTTCTTATTACTACCTGTGACTGAGTGATATGAATTATACTAACATGCAGGAAGGAAATAAGACAAGGTAAGTCTTATGTGCTGTGTGGCTAGACCACTCTTGGGCGTATTTTCTTTCTAATAGGGGTTTATGAGGGGTGAACTTGCTGAGACAATGTCTCACCCCGTTGTGGGAAAATATTACAGGGCCGTAGATGGCAGGACCTCCAGAGAAGAATGGCATCCCAGTGCACATTGTTGAGCAGGTGCACAGTTTTCCTAACCCTAGGAGCCATTGGGTCTACAAGCTGATTAGGACCACCATTTGGATTCAAGAGACCGAGGATGTTAGGGTACCACATAGGTTTAAGGCATGGTTCCATTTTGGGGCTAATAGTTTTAGGATTGGTCCACTTGATAGTTTTGATATCCCACTTGCTATGGTGGATACTATTTTGGGTGAAGGTGTAGCTAACCTTCCTCATGGTAGGGTGGAAAACCCATCGTCTCCAGACCCAGTGCAGTCAAATGTGGAAGATGTGGGATTGACGAACAAGTTCGACTAGTAGTCATAGGATTGTTTCTTTTTTTGGTGGACCGATCCCTATTGTGCAGACTGACCTTTTTGATGCACATGAACTCTAACCCATTTTCGGTGCATATAGTCTCTGATCCTATTGGTGTATGTAAACTCTGGATTGATTATATATTAAATTATGTTGGTTTGTTTTTAAATTGATTTTTCCTGTTGTCTTATCCCGTAAATTTTCTCAAGGGTTTCTTAGTACGTTCCGCATGCGCATAATAAATGAATGGGGTCAGCACACTACCTAGGAATATCGCATTTACATGACCATGGCGGGTTGTTCATGTGTCTCGGGGTTCGGGCGTGACAATATGACCTGTACTACCAAAACACAGAACTTCATTAGAAATGTAGGACAATTTTGTACAATTTACTATCAATACCTTTGAGTTCATTCATTAAAGTTTTATCTATCAAAAAGAGCATGAAAGAGTAGTATTGCTAGTGAAATTAAAATGTAGTGCCCACTCCGCAGATTTCCCCAATTCCTTGCCACATTGGCTTGGCACTATCGACAAGGTCATATCACATCCTTTAGAATAATATAGAACATTAGAAAAATCTTGTAGGTCCACAAAAGCAAGCGAACTAGTTTAGTTAAGGGATCACTATTAGATAAGAGCATAACCACATTGGTAATCTCCCATAAATTTGATTTTGTAAAGTGATGCTGACAATACTCTGACCAAGGATTTTTGCTACTCAATGAATATAGTCTTAAGATGTAATCTATCCTGGTGAGTGTTGAGGTGCAAGCCTGTGAGCAAGAGTCAAATCTCTCATGGCAAGAAGTAAATGTTCTATTGCATTGGTATCTATCTATTACTCGTGCAATCTTATCATGTGTGATGTCAAGTACCGAATTTACAAGCTATAAAGGGAGGATGCTGCAATTCTGTCTCTCCTTGAAGTAGACAGGCTTCAAGTTAATAAAATAAAGAGATGTAGCCTATGCAAACTGTTGTGGAAAGTGAGCGATCAAACAATAAAATAGATAGAACAAGAAAATAAATTTGATATTAGATTTACGTGATTAAGTAATAATGACTTATGTCCACGAACTGAATAGCAACAAATTTTATTATAGACCAAGCATACAACAGAGATTACACACTCGAATAACTCAAACATTCTCAGTATTTCCCAAAGTATAATTATATCCAATAATGCATGTGGCGTTTAGCCTTATAATTTCTCATGAAATAATCTGTTAATCTCACAAAATAATTGACAAATCTTGACTCGCAAGATTTAATTTGGCTTCAACACTAAATCTTCTTGGTGTAAATGCATGAACGAAAACCCACCAAGCACTCGCTAGAACAATTGCACTTTAATGCTGATATCAACAACTATTTTCTTTCTTGCGCCCCTATATATGTTCTATCTCAAACAAGATGAAGATAACCCTTTATGAAGCAAACTTCAACACGAAAAGGAAAACTTTCCTTTTTTTTTTTATTATCTATTTTCCTTTCTTTGAGGATGTTGAACGAGCCCATGTTGGACCTTTTACTTTGAGAACAGACACCAACTCATAAACCAAAACTGTTGGTTGTGCTTAAACAACCTTATATCCAAAACCAAGAAGTCCATGTTGCGAGTGCACAGTAGAAGTTTGATACTTTCACCTAAGGAGATTGTCAAGAGAGAGTCTAAATTCGAGCATGTCCTCTCAATATTTAGTTAGATCCATCTTCACTCAAAAGTTTTGAGTTATGGGTCAAGTGAGATTTCTCTAACATAACTCACTCGCACGTGCATCCTAATAATCTTCCCCTCATGTGTGAGTTTAGTGTTAGGTCTGCTCCCCCTTAATTCAGGTATCCTTTTTGCCCAACTTCATACTCACGAGCTTGTGTTGCTAGACCACAATGTCCTACCTACCTGGACACCGCAACCATCGGCTCTGATATCATTTGTTGGGAGCACGTAGCAAAAGTCTAATACCTTCACCTAGGAAAATTGTCAAGAGAGAATCTAAATCCGAGCTCATCAATATATCTAGGTAGACTCATCTTCACTCAAAAGCTTAAATTAGTGCATTATGGATCAACTAGGAAATATTAACTGCTCAACACCATACCAGTTCTCCGATGTGCGATTTCTCTAATATAACTCATTTACCCGTGTATCCTGATAGTCCACTTGCCTATGCATTGGAATTGAGGAAAAGTCCATCATTTTCTCGACAAAATGTTTCAATAACTCATAGATCAACTAGGTTTTTAGAGTCTCAAAATGCAATGTGTGGATTGTTCGAAAGCAAAGAGAAACAACAGCAAGTAGATCATCATATAAGAATTATGTCTCAAGTCAATAAAATTATTGTGACAAACCTTCTATCCAGTACACATATTCAACTCTATTCAGAGCAAAAAAAGCCACCAAAGAAAGGAAATTAAAAGAATTCAAAACTCTGCAAGGATGACACTAGAGACTTCATAATTTGAAAAACCTACTTTAAGAGGTGAAAAGTTATTTATTGAGAGGATCCCAGAACATAGGACCCATAAAAAATAAAAATAAAAATAAAAATATTATTAAAAAGGGACACGACCAAGAAAAAATGAAACGACACTTTCTTAGAACGATGGTGGAAGATGGATGTTGAAGAGTGGGATTCACAAAGGGCGATATAGTCAGGATATTGTGTTTTTTTTTTTCGGTAAAGAGTCAGGGTATTGTGTTGAGGAGTATTTCAACCGAAAAGGAAGTAGAAAAACCACGACACCAAAAAGAGTGGCCGACAAACTTTTACATATTCATTGATGTGGTAGGCTATTATTGAATGTGGAGTATGACCAACTTATTTCATTGTCTATTTGCAATTTACCATATTAGTACAACACTCTCTAATATAATTTTTTATCTAGAAGATCAATTTTAGTAAATTTAGCATTACTCAATCGCAAAAATGGGTACTATACTGGGATACCAACCTAAATGGGGAAACTGCAGTTGTATAAATATGGCTCGGATCCGTTCAAGGCCCTGCTCTGAAACCAATAGGCCCAAAAGTTCAAAGATAAGAGGCTCTCGCATATTTTAATTTGGTAACTTGAGCTGTGTATTTGGGCTAAAAATCTTAGTATTCAAGAATTCAAAGCGTGGAACTAAAAAAAAAAAAAAAAAAAAAAAGCAAAAATAAATCAAAGCGCAAAATCCTATGTCTCATATTTCCAAAGCCAACCTACCAAGCATTTCAAATGTCTTAAAGTACTTAGAGGGATTTTTTCTTAAGATGTATCGTATACACCACCATGAGGTCTAATAAAACAGACAAAAATTTACTTTAAATAATCAAGATAATAGTCAAGTGATTCTTGAGTAAGCCATGCTGCTAAAAAAAAAACAAAATATCATCAGTTTCCATACGAACTAGGTGCTCTAAGCACCACCTGCTCCAGCTCTAGGCCCACCATTGCCGAACCGAAGAGGTCCGAATAGCTCTCCTTCATAGTTAATGAACCAAGCCTTAAACCGCATGGGGATCCAGTCGACACGCCCATCGTCCATCCATAATATGGCTTCGTACCAAGAGTAGGTCATTTCAATGTTGGGGTCATAAACATTGTGGAAAGACCCCTCAATATAAGCAATAGTCCCATACCGTGCCATAGGCCCACCATCACTGGACTGAAGAGGTCCGAACAACTCTCCTTCATAGTTAATGAACCAAGCCTCAAACCGCAAAGGGAACCAATTGACACGCCCATCATCCATCCATATTGTGGTTTCAAACTGGGTGTAGGTCATTTCAATGTTGGGGTCGTAAACATCGTGAAAAGACACCTCAATACAAGCGATAGCCCCATATCGTGCCACGGGTGGAACATCCATTCTAACAATCTAAAGGAAAAAAAAAATTAAGGTTAATTCTATGTTTGTGCATAAATTCCTAAATTAAATCAAACACAATCGATCAAGACTTCTCGCCGACGAACATAGATTTGTTTGCCCAAACGGGGCCTCATGTACACATTCTCAGCTCTATCTCCCTAACCATGGCCCACTAGGCCCAAATCTTGGCCCACTGAGGTCCTTTACTCCACTTGTTCCATGTCGAGCTCAATTCAAAATAACAAAAAATAACAATTTATTTTTTTTAATTTAATCTATTTTTATGTATATATTCAACTTAAATTCTATCTTTTAATATAAATTCAATAATATAAATATAAATGTATATTTATAAATTACATATATTAGGTATTTTAGTATTTTAGGTATATTAGTACAATTTACTATTGAATAAAATTTTATAACAAAATGATGGAAGGAAAAAAAAAAAGAAACAAAAAAAAAATAATTAAAAAAGAGAGGGGAAAAAATAAAAATAAAGTAAACAAGTGTGTTGCGAGAGATTTTTATCATCTCCATTTGTGAACTCTTAAGTTTATTTGCACCGATATGTCATTTATATATAAAAAAAAAAATGTACATTATATTATATAAATATATTCGACATTAGGTGCATGTTAAGGGGATCCTAGCTATCCCACATCACTTGGGAGAAGGCCGCTAACCTGCTTTATAACTGCTGCGGCCTACCTCTCCTCTCGAGATGTCTTTTGGGGATGAGACCCTCAAATTGGCATCAAAGCTAGGTTAAGGTGGATCTGGGTGTATGCTAATGGGATCCTAGCTATCCCACATCGCTTGGGAGAAGCCCGCTAACCTGCTTTATAACCGTTGTGGCCCACCTCTCCTCTCAAGACCTATTGCAAAATCCCTTAGTTTCAAATCATATCCTACTTAGTCATATCTTAATTAGAAATCTAAACGATCACCTGTAGGTTGAATGGTTACTTGAGAGAGAACTCTATCGGAGAGAAGGAACGAGACAAGTAAAGTGAACATGGGACCCATAAAAAAATAATAAGAATCTAATTAAAAAAGGGACACGACCAAGAAAAATTGAAACAACACTTTCTTAGAACGGTGGCGGAAGATGGATGCTAAAAAGTGCGATTAACAAAGGGCAATATAATCAGGTTATTGTGTTGAGGAGTACTTTAACTAAAAAAGGAAGTAGAAAAACCACGACACCAAAAAGAGTGGTCAACAAACTTTCATATATTCGATGTGGTGGGCTATTATTGAATGTCGAGTAGGACCGACTTATTTCATTGTCTATTTACAATTTATCACGTTAGTATAACATTCTCTAATGAGATTTTTATCTAGAAGATCAATTTTCATAAATTTAGCATTAGTCAATCACAAAAATGGGTACTATATATATCCAGCGGATCTTCGGTCACCGAAAAAAAAAAAATGGGTGCAATATTGGGATACCAACCTAAATTAGGAAACTGCAAATGTATAAATATGTCCCGGATCCATTCAAGGCCCTGCTCTGAGACCAATAGGCCCGAAATTTCAAAGATAAGAGGCTCTTACACATTTTAATTTGGTACTTGAGCTGTGCATTTGGGCCCAAAATCTTAGTATTCAAGAAATAGAAGCGTTGAACCAAAAAAAAAGAAAAAAAAAAAGAAATCAAATCGCAAAATCCATATGTCTCACACAGAAAGGCTCATACTATCATCTAGGAGCCTATTCCATCAACTACAAACGCATGGATCTGCTAAATGGTTCAACAACTTGTATATTCTTTTTCCCAAGGGATTTCCTTAAAACTAACGAACTACTTTTTAAGTTCTTCCTTCCTAATTATTTGCCCCCGATTTCCCTCCTTGTCGAGCATATATAAACTAAAACAGTTTTGTGCCAATGAATGAAATCCCCCTAAACACCACAAGTGATTAGTCACGGTACAGGCCAAGAAAAGAATATCAGTCTATCAACACATTATCATCAATTCACCTGTTGAAGACCAGCAAAGATCAGTCAAGACCCCCAAAACAGGAAAGTTCGTAAATTTCTCGAAACTGCGGCACTTTGCAATCCATCCGATATCATGTTCATAATAAAGAATATCAAATCAATTGCCAACATGCAAAAGGACATGTAGCGTCCTAGTGAAACTAGCCCAAAAGGAAAAATACGTGATCGACATTGTTCAACGTCCTGGAAGCTTGACCACAACACAATGCCAGAGAAGTTGCTTAAAACGTCAACGACCAACGAGAGCTCGTGTACTGAAAACAACGAATCAAAACTACGCTAAACGAAGCAACAATGCGGAACCCAGTTTCAGAATTTAGGAAACATTACGTGGGAAAACTAAATGAAACCTGATCCTCCTTTTGGGAAAGCACAGGACCTTCAGAAACGTAGTTCTAGCTGAGAGCAGGAGATTGCAGAGAGAGAGAGAGAGAGAGAGAGAGAGAGAGTTTCTTGAATAAGGAAAAGGAGATATGTTTCTTTAATCTATGAGATTAGATTCAAATAATAACCACCGCTTGACTATGTTGGAACTTGACTCGAAGTAGGACTCGCCCAAGTCCTTCGGAACTTAGGTCTAGGTTTTTTTTTTTTTTTTTTTTTTTTTTTTTTGAGGGCAAGATTAATTAAAAATTTAAAACTACAATATAATATGCTAATTCATGAAATTTTATGAGAATATTAAATTTCATTGTAATTGAATTTTACAAATTACTTTCAACCGTATAATATCGAAATATTTCGACAAATTAGTCGGACAAGACAAAAAAAAAGAACACTAATGTGGATAATATGTGTGATTATCATAGACTTGTAGATAAACAGTTTAACTAAATACTTTAATATATTAATAGGGCATTGCATTAGTTTGGAATTAACTAATATGGTGAAGTTGTTTCTTATTAAAAAGAAAAGGAAAAATGATATTCATTTATTTTCTATTCCCTAAGATATTTTAACTATCATTCAGTATTTAACTTTTTTTCTTTACCAAACGTCTGATACTATTGACAATGTAGATACAAGACATATAAATCATATTCGAATGTTCAAATAATTTATAAAACTTGAGATCACTCTTCCAACATGCTCAATTCATTGAATGCCACGCTCTCCATACCAATTATTTCTCAACCAACGTGTAATATCAATTTTTACAACATCAAGTTGCACAAAATTCAGCTCTTCCAATGTGAAAACTGTACCTTTATCTATTATGGGTATTGGATCTTAATTTATTCAAATGCAAATTCCTTTCATGTCATTATTTGTCCAATTGTTGTTTTAAATAGACATTGTGAGTATCAATTAAGATAGACAACTTCCTGATAATTGAAACTGCATTATATATTGACTTGAATTGAAAATCAATAAGAGAAAAGGTTTCATGAGAGAATGATTAGGATGAAAGTAACGTTTCTTAAGTTTATGTTAGGTAAAATAAAGATTCATTTATTAACGTTTCCATTTCTCAAAATTTCTTTTCTTTTGTTTCCCAAAACAAAAAAAGAATAGAAATTCTTTTAGTAATGTCAGTTAATTTTTCTATTCTCGAAAATAAGATTTGGAATAGAAATAAGATATAAAAAATAGTTATTTTTTGTTCCTGAAACAATTTATCAACTAAGTCATTTTCTTTTTCTTTTTTTTTTCTTCTTCTTCTTCCTCCTCTTATGGTGCAATGGCCATGGCAAGGCTTGACCTTGCCAAGGGTTGGGAAGGTGCCCTCAAGGCTAGCAAGGTCATCGGCTAGAGGAGAAATAAGAAAAGAGGAAGAAAAGAAAAGAAAAAAGAACAACTCAGAAAATTATTAAAAGATTAAAAGAAATTCTATGTCATAAAATAATTTGAGGGTCATACAATATACCTTCCTATTCTTTTTCTATTCTAGAAAATATAAATTTTGTGTAGTAATTAAACGTATTCTTTTGCTCAGAAATTGTTTTAAGAATGTGAAAACTCTACCTTTATCTATTATGGGTAATGGATCTTAATTTATTCAAATGCAAATTACTTTCACGTCGTTATTTGTCCAATTGTTGCTTTATAATAGACAATGTGAGTATCAATTAAGATAGACGACTTCCTAGATAATCAAAACAACATTATCTATTGACTTGAATTGAAAATCAATAAGAGAAAAGGTTTCGTGAGAGAATGATAAATAGGATGATAATAATGTTTCTTAAGTTTATGTTTGGTAATAATAAGGGTCCATTTGGTAACATTTCTATTTCTCAAATTTATATTCTTTTGTTTTTGGAACAAAAAAAGAACATAAATTCGTTTAGTAACGTCAACTAATTTTTCTATTCTCAGAAATAGAAAAGTGATCAAGTAATAAAATTTGGAACATAAATAAGATGTAAAAAATAGTTATTTCATGTTCCCAAAAACAATTTCTCAACTACGTCTTTTTTTTTTTTTTTTTTTTTTTTTGCTTTTTCCTATTCTTCCTCCTCTAACAGGGTGATGGCCATTGCGAGGCTTGACCTCGCCAAGGGCTAGCAAGGCACACTCAAGGCTAGCAAGGTCATTGGCTAGAGGAGGAAGAAGAAAAGAGAAATAAAAGAAAAGAAAAAAGAACAATCTCACAAAATTATTAAAAAATTAAAAGAAATTTTATGTTACATACAATGCCTCTTTTTTCTTAAGATTTGGCGTATAAACCATCATAGGGTCTAATAAAATAGACAAAAACTTACTTTAAATAATCAAGAAAATAGTCAAGTGATCCCATAACTATCTTATTTTTCAAAGTTAAACGTAAATCTTAGTTAACTTATAATCATTTGTACTTCTTTCCTAAACAACTTTGTATTTTTAAACATTTATCCCTCTTCATACGTATTTACTGTTTATCATTCACATACATTACATGTCCTCTTTTATTCATATACAAAAGAGAGTGTTGTCAGTTCAAAAGAAACTTTTTGATAATCATAATACGATTATATTTGGACATTTAAAAAATCAAGAGACATAGAATGGAAAAAAAAAAAAAAAAAAACCAACAATCATGATGACAAGAGACCACTTACAAATGGGTTCAACAACCTTTTTTAATGATTCATCAACACAACCATAGGATCTTGCTCAATGTATTCTTAAGAGATTTCTTAATTGTTTTGGAGGACTAGAGGAAACACCTAGAAAATTCTCTTTTAAAGGCTAGTCAATCAATGTGTTTATAAGATGAGATCCACGCCATGTCCTTCATATAACCAAAATCTAGTTAGGTAGTCATACTTTTCTCGCCTAAAAGAGAAACGCTATTGCAATGGTGGATGAGGTTGCCTTGCCTAGATCTAGGCAAGGACTACGACTCTTGGCAGGAGTTAGCGAGCCTTAGGGACCCTCACTAGTCATAGTGGGAAAAGAAAAAGAAAAAGAATAACTAAATAATTTAGAATTTTTGAAAATATTTAAAAATTGTTCAAGTCAACGATAGTTGTGCCATGTAAGATGGCCAATGTCATTTTAATGATTTCATAATAAAATTGACTAAAATGACTACATTAGTAGATCATTAAAAAATTTAAAATTAAATTGACCAAATTGAAAAGTTAAGGATAGAATTAGCATAAATGAAATGGTTTTAAAACTTTTTTTGATAATCTCCTTGAGATTTCTCCTATGTGATTGTGCATAGAAGCCAGTAATGAGCCTATCATTAATGGTGAGGAACATGCCTTTGAGGGTTTGGTGCTTACTCCTTAAAGTCAAGGCGTGCATCTCATTCTAAAGGAAGAAATAATTGGATGACTGTTTTAATTTACTATGATAATAACAGTTTGTTCTAAATCATAATAAAATTAAATAAGAAATAATTATAAATCATTATAAAGTCCACTCCTTCAAGAATTTGTAACTCACAGTAAGCTTTATTCTCATAGTAGCCCAAAAACTATTATACTAGCAAAACTCTTCTAAAAGATGCATTTCTCATTGTCGGGCATCTCATGGTGGAATGTAGGATCTTAATCCCCATTCTGCTTGTTAGTCAAACCTTGCATCACTTGCAATCAAGTCTTGATTGATAACTTCAATCTTGAAACCTAGTCAAACAAAAAACTTGATTCGATAAGTTTCTTGTGTAAACGCATTTTTGAGAAAATAATACCAACATATTGGACCAACCACCCATAAGAGTCAACCCAAAAGTCAAAGCAATTTAACTTCTCGATTTGGTTTTTAGGTTGTTATTTCAATTGAATTTTTTTAGGGATCAATAGGTGACAATAATCTTTACAATTATAAGAAAATGGAGTTAATACCACAGAAAATCTTAAACTAGTACATATGTGATAAATTTAGTACAAACTAATTTAACTACCAAAATCCCAAATTAGTATACCTTTGATAAATTTGGTGACAAATTTACCCTCTATTAATTTTGTTAAATTTTACTATCAAATTACTGAGTTGGATAATAAGTAACAATTGATTGATATACCGGTTTAGAATTTTACTCTTTGTTTGTCACAATTGTACCAATTTTGTGATTTTTTTAAAATATTAATCCAATTTGTCTTAAATGTACAATTTTGCGGCTTCTAGTGGTCAAAAATTAATTTGGAGTAAATTTATCACAAGTGAACCAATTTGAGTTTTTTGTGATCATTTGGAGCAAATTTATCACAGATGCACCAAATTTGAGATTTTTCGTGGTAAAAAAATTATTTTGTGATACATTTGTCATAGATGTATTAGCCTAGTATTTTTTATGGTATTATCCCTAAATAAATTATTGTAGCTCTCTTTCCTTGTTCTTAGATTAAATTTTGATTTAATAACAAACTAAAAGTTCTTGGGCAAAAAAAGGATTGTTAACTAAATCCAACTCCTCAAAGAAATGTAGGAAATTCACATAGATCAGATTTAAGTGAAAAGTTGCTTTGCTATAACTTGATTACAAGTTATGTTTACCCCTATATGAAAGCTCATGAAATACTTTGTAAGCTCCATGAACTAGTAAAATTCACAGCTTTGACCTATATAGGTGGCCTCAATTCAAAGCAAATAATTTTATTGGTAAGCCATGCAAAATCAAGTCAGCCTTTGTCACCGCCACCCCACCATTACAAGCCCTGGCAATGGCGGGGAATGGTTGGTGGGGGCTCAACTACCACTAGTTGTCCTTGGCTAGAACTGGGCAAGGGAAGACTAACCTCATCCAATCTAGAGGAAGGTCGCAACTCTCGTCCAGGTCTAGAGCTGGGGCCTAGCAACCCCCGCCAACCATTCCCTTACCATCTTAGCCTTCCCAACGATGGTGGGGCAGTAGTGACAAGGGTTGCAAAGCCCACGTCACCCGGTGCCTTTTCCTCAACTTCTTTTTCTTTTTATTATTAGCTTATTTTTTTATTTTAATTTAAATAAATTTGTATTAAAAATCATATTTGGGCTAAGCAAATGTCATTTTAGTTTAATGTTTCATGTTTTAGCCATGCCATTGCCACTTAAGAGAGAGAAAGTTTTTTTTTTTTTGGAAAAAGCAATATTAGCCTTTTCTACTGACCAAGTTGAACAATATTAACAGAATAATTCAAATACATCAATTTGACAAGTTTTGGGACTTAATTGCAATTTTTGTAAATTTAAGACTCAATTACACTGTCATGACAAATTTTAGGATTTCTAAGGCACATATTCCTTAATCAAATATTAGCTTTTACTTGGAATTGTTCGCTCCAACTTCAATATCGACCTAATGCTTATCCTAAATAACAACACACCTTAATATTGTCCTTGGATCAAGTATGGGTCGTGCACCTGCCTCAGCACACGTCCAAATTGCCAAGACCCTTCCTCGACGTCCAGATGTGCTCGACACTTATACGAGACCATAAACTTACTTGATGCAAGAACAAGCAGATAACAAACATAACAAGAATAACAATATGAGCCAATACAAGTAAACGATGGCAAGATCCTAAGATTGATACATGTAGTATATTGTCATATCAAAGAGTTAGGAAAGTCTACTTACAACTTTTTGGACCTAACTCCAAAACGCTCATTTGGTAACCGGATGGTTCCTAGGGCAGCTTGTTAAGGAGGGCGCGAAAGAGAAGGGAGAAAGGGAGAGGAAAGGAGAGAATGGCCAAACCTCAAAATGGGAGAATGGCTCCTTCTAGATCATGATTACATCTAATAGGCAAGTTGGCCTATCTATCCTTTGAAGTTTGCGCCTATGTCGCTTGGTATTCACTTGTGATTGGTCCACTTATTGGCTTGTTCTCCAAGTCTCAATCTAGGCTCGTTATTGCCTATGACACCTAAGGGGACACATAAGCTCATTTGATGCCTAATGTCCTTTTTTAATTGGTTAGCCTTTACTTTACTCACCAAGACTATATTTTAGGGATACGATGGTCTAAAATTCTAGGGGACGCCTAAGTGGGTGATTCATCCATACCATTAATCAACTAAAGTCCAAAATAATTAAATGAGGCCTAGATATTTTTGTCAACCTACTTGAGAAGCAAGTTTCCTCTTTCTCCCTTGCAATTGGTGTGTGACACTTGGTGGATAAGGATGGACTATGGTCAAAAGTTATGGAAGATTCTAAAACCCCCAATTATCTCTTGACATTTTTCTGATGACTCATTCCCGTATTAATTGATTTGTGTCCAAAATTCATCTAAAACATTCATGAGACTAACATAAGGTGTCGCCCCACTGGAGAAGTCGTTTATATTTGTACACGATCCATGGTTCTAGGAGAACAGAAGTTTGTGCCAAAATTAATACTAAACTTTAGCCAAATAAGCACGACTAAGTTGGTAGCCCTCTTGAACTTGTTCATGACCATTTCCGATTAGAAGTGGTCCATTAGATGCCTAAAAATTGAGGTTTCCTGACTAGGTCTCAATTAGGTGGACCGCCTCCAAAGTTGAATATGCCACGCCTTGTTCTATTCAAGGTTTATACCATTGATTCCCATAACTAACCCTTGGTTGTCACTTGGTCATGTGGGATTAATCCACAACCAATTTGCTATCGAGCAGGATTGACTCATCAATTGTTCATGGTCGGTATAGGTTCCATGTGGAATCACCCGTAATCAATGCACCTACCCATACCTAACCGATCCATGATCATCCTTCGTGTTTGTGATGGAGTGGTTCAATCCACAACCGAACCTCATGGTCAAAGGGCCAATTCATGTTCAATGCATATATCCGGTGTCCACATATCAATTAATAAGACATCACGATCCAAGCCAAGCTAGGGCTTACCAACCCTCAAACTTTATTCTCATGGCCTAAAATCAAGGATGTTACATCCAACATCTAGGTGAACATCAACCTATATATAACTTGTTGACATAGATGTGCTTGAAAGTGACAACAAGAATAACAAATGCATTAAATCATTTCGAGACGCATGCCTGAAGGGACTAGTTGTTTCCTAGGGAAGCTACTTAATAGAGTTACACAGTACGTTCCCTAATCATTATATTGCCACAAAAAGGAATGAAACAGGCAGATTGTTTTGGTATGTAGAAATCCAAGAACCAAAGCTGTGGAGATATGTAGTAAAGTTCTCAAAAGAGAGCAAGGGAACAACCTGAACCGACGTCTATGGTTGAAATTTCATCACAAGGAGCAAATTTTAGCTGACGTAAATATCAAAAATTCATACTGCAAAATTTGAAGGTGAGAGACACAAGCACGCAAAAACAAGACGAAATTAGTGGGACCTTGGTCAAAGCAGACTCGATTTGTTTGAGCACAATCTTGGCACTTGTTTTTTGAGAACCGCATAGGAGGTTGAAAGCAAGTTTCAAAATTTTCTCACGTTCATCAGGAGAATCAATAGATTTGGAAACCTCAAACAATCTGGTAACGGGGGGAATTAGCGCAGTTTTCACATCACAACGTGGGGAATGATACTCGGCATCCAACCCAATTACCCCTCCTACCGTTCCAGCCATGTAAGCTTGGCGAGCACGGTCCAGGAGAGCAATATACCCACAGATATGATTCACATCAATCAATACTTCGCATTTAATGTAATCACACAATCTACTAGTTGCTACAACATAGGATGCAACAACAACCTCGGCAAAACTTGGGTTCACTGCAACAATGATCACAAGGCCAAGATGGGCTGGCAGGTTTCTCTACTTGTTCAAGTAAGCTACTGCACATCCTATTTCGCGCCTTGTACCTCAAACTTCCAGGATCAGAATCTGACTCAAAATGCTCCGCAATTCTTCATTATGTCCGGGAAAGAATGGATGCCTTATGGCAATGCCTGGGCTAAGAATGAAAAAGTTCCATGGTGAGCAAAAATACAGAAATTTGAAATAGTCCACATGATCCTACGCGTAGATTTACTTATAGGCACTTTTTAACACAGTGGAAAAAAAATAAAAATCGGTCATCTACAGTTATTTAACAACGATGGACCTCCACTGATGTTGTGCAAAAGGAGCATCAACCGTCAAATGAGAGCAGGTGGGACGAGCTGTGAATGAGTCAACAAATTTGAACTTCCAACCTCCAGCAATGAGGACTTCGCTTAGCCCTATCTCCTTCTAGGGGTATTTAAGTGATAGCTTCTATAGGAGCTAGACGACATCGGTAAAGGATCTAAGTCATTATGAGTAAAAATCACTTTGTTGAGTGAAATGAAGCAAAATTTGGGCGCGAGCGAGTGGAGGGACAAAGTGAGATTCACAACTTGGTGACTGAACAAAACAAAGTTAACTAGACGAACAAAACTGAATGCGCGTGAGAGAGAACAATTTGACTTTGAAGAGTTACTAGGTGATCTAATAAATTCTATAAAAATTAAGTAAACAACCATAAGTTTTCTCAGGTTAAATTATTGTATCAACGGTAGTTTACTCGAGGAAACTTTCCAGATGAAAGATATGAAGAAGGCATCAATATACACAACAAGGAATTTGGTTCGGATATGCCGTTCAACTGAAAGCTTACTCGCAAAGCAGTACTTTTCGCACGTCAACTTCTCAGACACACGGAGTCGCCTAGCAAGATAAAGGTACCTATCCTGATAATGGCCAGTAATGGCCACTCTCTTCCCCACTTTCCCTCACAATTTATCACCGGGAAGAGGAAAATTCTTGGAAGCATAAGGCAGACGATCACTAGATATATCAGATGAAACTGGCCGGGGATCATCATTTTTTTTTTTTTTTTTTTTTTTACCTCAGAACTCTTTCCATTACTCTCATCAATGATAATGATCTCTGTTGAATCCCGTATCTCCTGACAAATTATTGGACCATGGATGTTTCCATCAGTCTCATTAGCGTTATCAATTTTCGAGGACTCTTGCTTCATCTGAAAAGTCGTAAAACCAGGTCAACTATAAGAAGCAACTCTGCAAAGCAGAAGCACTACAAATACCACATGTACAAACTATTTTTTCAGGATCCCAAGGTTTCTCCTCAGTAATGTCCTAAACAAGTCAACATGCGCATCTTAAGTATCAAAAATCTTTCACGAAATACATCCCACACCCACTTTTCTTTTCTCGAATAAACAGCATCTCTAGAAAGAGTCCCGACGACTGAAAGATTTGAGAAGATCATACATTTCTGAACAAATGACAACAAGGATCCAATTTATCCCTCCAGACTGGAGTTTCCTAGGTAGGGACATACTCTATCAAAAGGCCCGCCAAAATCTCATTGCTAGAATTGCGATATTGAGTAAGACACACCCACACAACATCCCGAACCGGGTTAATTCGGCGGGCTAATAACAGCGGAGCCGGGGAAAGCTGCATCTTTCCAGAAGCAAATTGATGTAGATTCCCACTCCGACAGTCAATGAGAACCCAAGGGCATTCGACACTCTCCTAAGGGGGACTTGCCATTAGCATCAAAGTGATTACCTTCTGGAACAATGTCAATATCAAGTCAACCCCCCCCAAAAAAAAAAAAAAAAAAAAAAAAAGGCAAATTGTATTTCATCCCATCACCCAAATGCATGCAGTGAACAGATTGAGACATGTAACCAAAACCCAAAACTCAAATCGGTTTTCAAAAAATCATTCCGTTCTTCCAACTTTCATCACACTCGTGTGCAAGTATAAACCGACACCAACAATCGAATCAGAGAAGCGAAATGGGTTCAAGCGAATGCATTCCGCAGCCTTGGTTAAACCCTACGGATGCCGAGATCTCCACATGCCATCCCAAAGATCCAAACTTTAATACGGGATTAGGGAAACCAATCAGTTCCTACGCGGTCACAGCACGTTTTTCAAATCAAAACTCAAATGGCACATGCACTTTTTCATTTTTCTTTCCTTTTTACTTTCAATTAAAAAAAAAAAATAAAAACTCCGTATAATCACATTCAATATTGCAAACATTAGTGTTAATGAATTTTACTAGGATAGTGCACCGACAATTCTTCAAAAGGTATTGTTTTTCTAATGTAATCAATGAATTTGCAAGTAATGTAATCAGTTGAAAGTACAAAAATCCAAACCTTAATCTAGGATTAATGGAATTAATCTAGAATGAATGCTAGCTATTTCCTACAGGGAAGACCTCTTGGCGAGAGTAAACTCTCGACATGATCTAAACAAGTCAAAACACAAAATTCAGGAGACACATCATCCAACCCGCAAATTTCACTCCGCCTTAAGCCGTTGGTCTTCAAGTTGTAGTAAAACATGCACACAGGCTTTGATAAGGTTCGAGGCGCGAACAATAGCTCACCAGAACGAACCGTACCCGCTGGAAAAACTCGGCGGTTCGCGACAATCTCCTTCCAATATGAGGGCAAGCTGAAAACTCTCTTCTTCCATATTTGCTGATCAAAGTCCTCCAGGATCCACATAATAATCTCCTCACAAGACAGAGCCTTGTTACGATCCACCATCGCAACGTGCTTCTCGAATTTAATAAGGAGGGCTCTGTGTATATCTTTGTGGGCTTCGGCGGGAATTGTAACCATGCGAAAACTCTCCGTCCTAACATCAAACGCCACCAGGTAATCATCCCCATGGACGCCAAGCAAACAACTCCAAGCCATATAATAGAGCACCCCATCGAAGCAGACCTCACGACCCTTCTTATCATGGGCTGCACAACCTTCGACCTGCCTCCACTTCTCTGTCCCCAGGGTGAGCACCCATGACTCCATGATCAACCTGCCATCGAGCCCTCCCATAATAATCACACGCGTGCTCAGAACCTTATGCTTCCTCTCGACAGGATCGAATCCAAAAGAATGCATTTGTTGATAATATGAAAAAGAAGCATATCGCTCGGTTATTCTAGGCAATCCGAAAGTCACATACATCCCTGTCAGGGGATTTGTAATTTGGATGTGACCGCCGACTTCGAGGCTGACGAGGCCTTGTTGAGACTGCAAAATGAAAGGAGCAGTCCAGCCATGAAATGAAAAGGGCAGTGTTGCGATTTGGGCTCGACCGTTGTGAGGCTCAAGTTGGTCGACTGAGAAGACTCCTCCACGCTCATCATCTGGGTCGTGGAAACCAACAAGGAGTTTCGGGCGAGTCGCGGAGTGAGTCAAATGCAAGTCGATGAAGTAAGGATCGGAGATGAGAGAGCGCCAACGAGTGGAGACGCAAGTGAATTGGCAAAGGGATTTGACGGGGAGTCTTTTTAGGATCTCGATCAACAGGTCTTCAGGGACGATCATGGAATCTGTTGAAATATAATATGCAAAAACAACAAGATCTTGTAAATAAGCCAACGAGAAAAATACCAAGGAAATAAACGACAAATAATAAAGACATCAAATATTTATGTGATTCGGTCTAAGTATCAGTATCCGGAGATCGAATAATAAATAATCTACTATAATCAGAGAAACAAAGTTTATAATCGTTCAGAGTATTTCTCGTACTTAGATTTAAACCTAAACCTAAAGTATTTATAAATAAATATGTAAACTCACGACACAAAATCACTAGTGTTCAAACCCAAAGCAGTACACAATAACTGAGTTCTTTCTTCTATGCTTTATACGACTGCTTGCGGCTTTTCGCTTTATGCGACTCTTCTATATTCTCAAGCAGCGCTCCTTCTCGCTGAAGAGAAACCCGGCGTTTTATATATGTGCCCAAGTCAACAAATTTGACCTGGGCCCCACCATGTACAACTCCAACAATTTTTTTTTTTTTTTTTTGGTCTGATCCAACAATGGTTTGGCTACAATAACAATTTTTTAGGTAAAATTACGTATGATGGTCATGCCGTTCTTTTTGTTTCTAGTTTCTTATAGAAGGTGGAAACAAACAGCCTAAGTTGATCTCACTAAAGGGAAATTATAAAGAAGTAAACCTGAATATAAACCACCTTCCAATGAAGGCATAGGAATGTCGAATGCAGGTACGAAAGAATAAATTATCCATGCACTACAGCTAAGAACTGATCACTCAAGGCTCAAACAACGTAATGAATGATGCGTGACCTAAAGATCAAAATATTAATTCGATAGCCTCAAAGGAAGGGCAAAAAATAAAGAGGATGCTCAATGTAAGAAAGGACCTAAGATGTTTTCGACATTAATGTTGTCCCAAAGACATACATGAAGGTTCAGTCATTTGTTTCTTCGTTCCAAAGAGCTTTACAGAAGAAATCCAAGAGCCTCAGACCTAACCTAGTACCACTTCTTCATGGATAAACCAACTAGGCAAATGCAAAAGAATTTCACAGAGCATCTTTTTTCGTGGAGACATTAAATGGATGAAAATTGGGATGCAATAGTCCTTTTATTCAGGTTTTAGAGGTTTGCTATTAAACTGAAACGATTAAGTTGGATTACATGGGTTGAATAGCATACGATGAAAAGAAAGAAAATGCCAACTAAGATATAAGTAAGGGCCATAAGTCTCACTAGCTTGGGTTTCTACTTCACAGCAACTAAGACATACAAAAACATTGCTTCACTGAGTAGTAAACTTAATAGCATAATCGGAGAAGTCAAAGGGGATCCATCTGACAGGTCAAGAAACTCTGAGAGGACTATCAAGCCAACTATCTCCTAAAGGCATTCAAACACCAATTTTTTAAGAAAATATAAATTGAACTTTGTAATGGCAATGCATTTGAAGCATAGTACAGGAAATAGTGGATTCCTAAACAAAAAGACTAGCTCAACAAAGAAACCATAACAAAACACTGATGAATCTGTAGTGTGCGAATAAAAGCAGCGGATGGCCATTTATAAGATCCGAAAGATCCTAGAATATGGAATGAGTAGGATTAGGAAAGAAAAATGTCATATATTGCACCATATGAGGAACAATACCTTTTTCAAAGAACTTGATGGAGCAAAAAAGGCTTCATATAGTCCCCCTTGAACTTTTTGCCTCGCATATTTATGCACGTTATTTTGATCCCTTCTCAATTTATTATCCAGTTACAAACTTCTGAGTTCCACTATAAGTTCTAATTTCATTACATTATCCACCGGCAACTAATATACAAGATAAGTAGTTCATAGACAATCCACCATCTATTTTGATATTCAGCCTGTTCTTCTTAAATACCTGATTCTGTGCTCATCAAATTATGATGCTAAATTTGACTAGCATAAAGATCATCTGTTTCTGTACCAAAATGATTAAGCATCTTAGCCAAATAAATTCACCGGAATCACCTTATACAAAATCTATAAGCCAAACATCAAGCACACAGATTGTCCTGAAAACAAAATATCAACAAGAAAAAAAGAAACCAAATTACGGGAAAAAATTTAACCTTTTTTTATACGACTCTTTCTTCCTGCCTCCATTTTCTCTGCTTTGATAGAGAACAAATCGAGACCTGCACTCAGGGTGACATCACGCTTAATCTTCTTTTTCCAATACAAACCTGCAATTTCCTTACCCTATGTCAGATATCATAATCATCAAGAACGAAAACTTTAATGTTCATCTTCTTCACAAGAATGCATTATCCACAAATAATTTTCGAAAGGAGAAAGGTTCCCAAGCTGCAGATAATATTCTTGCTACAAAGAACATGGACACCACAATTCTAAAACACTCTTGTTTAACCTGCATCTCCAAATATGGAAGGCAAGAAACACCAGCAACGGCCTATTAATATAAATGGTAAATAGTAAAAGTAATAAAATTGGGAAAGGACAAAGGACAATTCTTCTGGACCATAAGCCGACATGTCCGCATGCCAAAAGTGATGTCAGTGAGGGTCAAATGCATCTTATAAATCTCAAGCAAAAGTATGTGAACAAGATACGTTAGGTAACTGGCAGCTCGACAGCGGGAAAAGGAGCAATAACCATCTAGTTTAGCAACCAGCAGGCTAGCTGATTTTTCCTTATTTTAATTCAGTAGTAGGCCGCTCTCCAGCTTGTTTTGCTTCTGAAAGTGAAAACTTGCAAGCTCCAAACTATACTCAGCCTGGGCCTCGGGGACAGATTTCTCTAGCCATGCCTCTAAAACCTATTCCTCTGGTCCACAGAGTGAAAATAATTCCTCGCGATACTAACAATAAGATCAAAATTAGGTTTTTCCCTCATTTAGAATGACCAAGAAATAAGGTTCGTGCCATTCAAGGAAAAGGGCAAAAATCAGAATTCAGCTTCGCCAGCACCAGCCACATTATGATTGAAATCAAGATCGTCCCTGAACCGACAATCACTTCAAGGGCGATCCTCAATTCAGGAACGAAAACTTACACTTCTCGTTGAGGTTAGAATCACAGAAAGGACCGTCACTTCAACTTCTTGGCAACGCACATTGCCTGGATAACCACAGCAAGAGAAGGCCAATAATCAATCAATTCTACACAGAGCAAAACAACGAAATTCAAATCAACAAAAGACCAAATTCTGAACGCTCTGCAAAATAAGCCTCGAGCTACGCATGTTCCGTCCGATCGTTCCCCTCTCTTCTACCTCGATTCCGGTTCCTCTCCGAAGAAGAGGATGCTTTCTTCTTGCTTGTTTCTATGCGATTTCCGCGAACGGCTCCAGTTTTGGGGGTTTCAGGCGTCCCCTAGATAGGAGATCAGGGAAGAATTTGTAGCTAAAATACCTTCAAAATATCCATATAACAATTGTGATTTTGGTGGATTCGATTAGATTAAATCTGTCCGATTATCCTTAAACCAACCAAATTTTATTTCTTTTTGCCTTTTCAAACTAAGTCAATCCCCATTAACAAATTTTCAAACCAAGTCGATCCCCATTAACAAACAAATTTGTAATTAAAAAGAGTCATAATAATTATAAGAACCCAAAAGAAGAAGAAGAAGTAGAAGAACAAAGTTCATGATAAACCTTTGTATGTGTTTACCGTGCTTGCAATTACCCTTAACTCTAATTTTGCAATTGTAATTTACAATGTTCGAGATAATTGACAAGTAATCTATGAATGTATACCGATCTAAATTTGGACTCAAAAGATTATCGAGTATTCTATAAACATCTAACTCTGTATCAATTTCACTTATATGACAATGGAAAGTATGTTTAAAAAATGGATCATAATCTTTACATATTATTATACTCTATTAATTTCACTTCATTATTTCTATCTTCACACACAAATGAAACGAGTTATCTATTACTAATTTGAATTAAGAATGAAAACTTCTTATCTTACAAGCTAGGTGAAGTTTTTCAGATAGATAAAATCATTAAATATCACCTCCCCTTGTACCTAATAAATTTTTCCATTTTCTTTTTCTGGACACGGCACCATTAGGTATTTACCAACAAAGGATGAAGGGAAAAAAATGAAAGATGATAAAAGTAAACAAAAAATAAAAAGAAAAATATATATAATCTTCACATTGATTGGATAGGATAGATTTGGGAAACCGTGGCGAGGGGAGAGCTGAATGCTTTAAGGAAACCGTGGGGAAAAATTATTAGAAAAAAATTACTGTTTAAAAAGTGTAAGTTCTTTTATTTTATTTCATGTAAGGGTAATACCCTAAAAACACTAATCTAACACATATATGACAAATTTTTCCTAAACTAATTTTTTGATAATGAAAAATCGTAAATTGATATGCCTATAACAAATTTATCCTAACCGACAATGAAAAATAAAAAATCGTTACAATTGTAATAAATTTACCCAAAATTAATTTATTCGACTACCAAAAACCTAAAACTAATACATTTGTGATAAATATACTATCTATTAAATTGGATTAATATCACAAAAAATCACGAAATTTTTATAATTATGGTAAATGGAGAGTAAAATCCCAAACCGGTACATCAATTAATTATTACGTGTCATTCAAATTAGTAATTTGACAGTAAAATTTAACGCAAACTAACAAATGGCAAATTTATCAAAAGCATACTAGTTTAGGGTAAATTTGTCAAATGTATACTAGTTTGCTGTTGTCAAAATATTAGTTTGGGATAAATATGTCTAAACTATACTAGTTTGGGATTTTTCAAGTTATTAACCCTTTTATGTATTGAGATGCAAAAGTATAGGATTTTAAGATTAGATATTGTGTAAAGTGCAATTTCAAATAAATAAAGATAGTTATTTTTCGCAGTGTTTCAATAAAATGCCTTCAAAATATCCATATAACAACTTGGACTTTGGTGGATTCAATTAGATTGGTCCAACTATTCTTGATCCGACCAACTTTTATTTTTATTTTATTTTTTGCCTTTTCAAATCAAGTTGATCCCCATTAAAAAACACTTTTCAAATTCGTAATTAAAAATAGTTGTAATAATTATAAGGAAATCTCTTAAATCTCTTGGGCACTTTTTAAATCTATCCTAATAATTAAACAAATCCGATCATGACTTCAATCTCAACTTTTTACCCAAAAAAGAAGAAGAAGAAAGTTTGTGATAAACCTTTGTAAGTATCTATTGTGCCCATGATTACACTTAGTTCTAGATAGCAATCATAATTTACAACGTTCAAAATAATTGACAAATAATCTATGAATGTTTACCGTTCTAAATTTAGACTCAAAAAATATTCGAGTATTCTATGAACATCAAACTCTCTATTAATTTCACTTATATGACAATGAAAAGTATGTTTAAAAAACAGATTAGAATCTTTACATATTATTGTACTCTCTGTTAATTACACTTCACTATTTCTATCTTCACACCCAAACAAAATGAGTTATGTGTATTAATTTGAATTAAAAATGAAAACTCGTTATCCTCCAAGTTAGGTGAAGTTTTTTCAAGATAAATAAAATCCTTAAATAATGCCTCCCTTTTTACCTAATAAAATTTTCCAATTTTTTCTAGACACGGCACCATTAGGTAATTACCAACAAAGGATGAAGGAAAAAAAAAGAGAAAAAATAATATATACATATATATATGTATGTATAACATTCACATTGATTGGGTAGGATAGAAACCCTTTTACTTCTTTCTTTCTTTCTTTCTTTTTTTTTTTTTTTGTTTATCTTTTTTCTATCCTTTTCTTTCCTAGCAATCATTTTTATTATAGAAAAAAATAGTAAACATTTGATTAACACACTAGTAATCATTTTTATATCATTTGATTAAAAACCTATCTTCATTTATTATATAGCTTTTATAAGTTCTCTCTCTCATAAATAATTTTTAATTAAAGTCAATTTTAAGGGGAAAAGGGTTTCCAAAATTGATTAGCAAAGTGATGCATTGAACTCCTATCCAATAATTGATTTATAACTTCTTAAGATACCCACTTATGTTTCGTTAAGTAACTTAGTATATTCATTTGAAACAAGATTCAGTACACAATGTTACTACTTGCTATTGTTTCTCTTCGCTTTGAACAATCCACATATTGCAAGTCGAGACTTTGAAAACCTAGTTGATCTACGAGCTAGTGATTGATGCTCTCGTCCTCTTTTCTTTTGTGATATGTTAATTTACACATCTATGGGATGAAATTCAATCACTAGTTTTGAGATGCAAAAGAAAAAGTTCGATGAGTTGGTTGAAGACTAGGGCATTAAGACTTTGGTTAAACCAAAGGCTCCAATGTATATTATTGGAACCAAGATGACCTTTTAGATGACATGCCCAAATAACTGCTGTGCAATACATTGTTATCCCCATCATGTACATGAATAATTTCTTCTTCTTCTCCATAGCCCATATATGAATTGATCATCTAAACTTTAGGAGGCTTGCCATAATTTACGAGTTATATTCCAATCTAGATTTGACGTTATATGGCAAAAAGAAATTAGCTTAGTGGCAACTTAATTTGCACATTATGTATGTCAAAGTTGTTTTTAGGTGCTAGTCCTAACACTGTTATATACGTTTGATGAAGAAACATTAACAAACCTCGGTCGATATGTGTCTAGATGCTTGTGCAAAAAGTCTAACCGCATATGTAGTCGGTTGACTATCGATACGATAGTTCAGTTTTTCATTGAGGTTAGAATTATTAAAATGATTTGAAGCATTAGAATAAAGTGACTGGGTGCGTTGCCCGAATAATTATAACAAGAAAAGGCAGATAATTTATTATACAAAGCAAAACAAGGAAAATCAAATCAACAAAAGACCAATATTGCACGTAATGCACATACCATCTTCGCTTTGTAAGCCTCGATTTCTTCCTCTATAATAACCCTCAAGCTGCGCATCTCCGTTGCTTCCATCCAAGTCGTCAGAGCTTCGGCGACGAGTCATGGCTTCGGGACTCCGGTTCTGAATCGTGCGATCTTCCTCTTCTTATACTTCGATTCCAGTTCCTCTCCGAAGAAGACGACGCTTCTTCTTTCTTGCTTCACGGGGGGCCCGGCATTTCCCTCGAATAGCTCCAAATTGCGAGCAGTTGTGTAGGGGTTCAGGCATGGCCGAGACCGGAGATGAGAGGCCACAGACCACGATATTTATAAATTCATCATAAATTTTAGGACGCAAAAGAAAAAAAAAAAAAAAAGATTTATAAGTGTCATAAGTGTTGACAATTTTTTTTTTTTTTTCGTTACCTCGTCATTTTTGTCATCCATATATTATTCTTATTATATGGTGTTTTGGCAAATATTAAAATCATCACTTCAATTTATCTTTTGAAGCATGTATTACACTAAAAGTGAAAAGGACCCCAGAATTGCGGATAAAAAAAAAGAATCATAATTCATTTGGCCTGGAAATAACACCGACCTAATTCATCTAACTCGCACGTTTGATTATTTCAGCATAGTAGTTCGTGGACCTATAAACGATTATGAAGTAGATATAAGCCATGTAACTCCTATTCGAATGAGAGCAAAATGTTTGTTCATCATGCATTAGAGTCAATTATAAAATAAATTCTTGAAAGATTTTGCATTCATTATTTTTTTTCCCTCAAAGACACATATTCATAAAAATAAAACATAAAAAAATAAAAAATAAAAACCTTATAATTATTGATCAACGGTATAGTCTTATTGACTAAGAAAATTATTTTCTTTGATGAAAACTACTGAACTTATTAGAGAGGTCACCTCATTGTCCTTGGATCACACACACACACACACACACACACACACACACACACACACACACACATATATTTATATATTTGACTAGCAGATCTTTTAATATCCATCAACAATTTTTAATAGTTATCTACTTCCGACTCCGTATGGAAAAAAAGAAAAAAAAAAATCGAGATGGGCTACCTGGCAAAATCTTTAGCACAGAATATGCAATGGTGGCTTGAATCATGTAGGAATTCTCTGTGCGAGTATCAATTGCCCCCTGTACATGAATTCTAAAACAATGTTTCGAGGAAAGCTACGCTAAACAACGTAAATTTTGTCTCTCTAGTTCTCTTAGAATTCTATGTCTGCATTCACCAATGTCTTACTCCAGCCCATACGCTAATCCTCAAATAAATCCCAGATGAAAAACAGTACTCCCATCAATTAATTTAAATAAGCATATAAATAATCGTCTTCATCACTTCCCCATCAATATCATGATTGATATTAGAATGGCGGACAGGCTCATTCATAGTGCGTTAGCCAAGCACGTGCGGTCATGATCATCAATCGTATTTGTACTGAATTTCCTTTTCCGTCAACTGCAAGTGCTCCCAATTTCAACAAACCATCATGGTTTTGCTCCTTCAATTTGTGTATCGAAGAGACAATCTGAGCTGATCTAGCCTATACTCATTTTGAAGGAAATAAAAAGAACTACTTCAACTGATGTGCTTATCATCCTCCTCCTCCTCCTCCTCGCGTTTTTCCTCACGCTCCCGCATGTCCGACCTTCACTCTCGCTCGCGTACTTCTTCGTACCCGCGGAGCTCTGCTTTGCCAGTGCGCCGTGGCGGCAAGTCTCCTTGCTCCACCTCTCATGAAGATATTTATGTTAGGGTGATTGGTTATTTTCTGCACTATTATTATGACTATGTATGTACCATCTCCGTTGTCATGTTGCTAAATCAAGCCACCGAATGAATGTTATCTTGTGATCCCACATTTATGCCTCTCAACTTCAGATATTCCACATTATTGTTACCAATATAATAAGAAAAATAACCAAAAAAGTCATAAATCTATTATAATGTGTCAATTGGGTTATGAACTCTTTTATTTTCCTAGTAAATTCATAAACCTTTTGTATTTATGTCATTTTAGTCATTCAGCCAATTTTGACCAAAAATCATTAATATGAATTTGGTCATTTTATATGGCGTGGCCGGTGTTGACAAAGATAATTTTTAATTATTTTAACTTTTTCGAAATTTTATTTATTTTTTCTTATGTTTATTTATTTTTTCTTCCTTTCTTCCTCTAGCCAGTCAGCAGTTGCCAAACCTTGGGTGGCTACGAACGAACGAGGAGAGAGATAGCTGAAGAGAGAAGACTTTTTAATTTCTTTGCTTAGATTCCACATCAATTGTTGACATGGAATGGTTGAGACGTGTCAATATATTGATGGATACGAGTGAAAATATGGATGCCACGCAGGATGTTGACGTAGAGCTATTAGATCCTTGAATATCTTCTTTGAGAATGGGGTATCGCAAACATGTCTAAGCCAAGCTCTCTCACAAAGCAAGTAAACCATCTG
This sequence comes from Eucalyptus virginea, assembly GCA_014182375.1. Classification (NCBI taxonomy): domain Eukaryota; kingdom Viridiplantae; phylum Streptophyta; class Magnoliopsida; order Myrtales; family Myrtaceae; genus Eucalyptus; species Eucalyptus virginea. The sequence goes on along the minus strand of CM024520.1, from coordinate 2,533,208 downwards.
ATTTTGAAAGCGTATTGGAATAGTAGTGGTCTCTTTATTTTGTCACAGCCTTGCGAATCCAGTTCCCACTGGGCTTCATAATGGCTGGATATCGGTTACAGTTGATATTACTTTTTCTACGTTTGATTCTTTTTATGTAAGGATTTATGTTCTTCAATCGTACTTACTTATCAATCAAAACTCAGTATCATGATGCATCTCTTCATATACGCAAGCATAATACTCTGAAGAAATTACAAAATGATCATGTCCACGAAATAAACAACATTGGATCTTAACAAATACATCTCAATCCTTAAAGAATGAAATATACTATCCACTGAATTAGTAGGCATCATCAATGAATTCACTGGCAATGTATGCATGCTCTATCACATATCGAATAATTCACACGAGAAAGAAAGGAACGTGGTACTCAGTAATTATTTTTGGCTAGTACGCCATGATCAATTACAATCACATATTTCCTGCCCATGGCGTTCTACTGAGCATTTTCTCATTTTGCAGAGACCTGTTGGGCTATTGCATTAAAGTACTTACGCTCTCTTATCGTCTTTATATATTCATCATCGGATACTAGACTTACCATTCTCCGCTGTTATTGACAGAACCGGAACAAAACTATCTACCGTAGAACCGTGGTCACCCACGAACAGCCCATAATACCATCTCGGGATATTCTGGGTCAGTGGAGGCCAGCCCATGTATAGTATCTTGTAACATATTGGTGTCACAGCCATGTTACCTGATTGAATTCATTGAAATATTGTAGATGTTGGTAACAACATAGGACATGACAACAGCATGCATGGTTATTTTTTGGCTTTGCGTAGCTGCAAAGAACATATCCAGGTCAAGGGGAGGCCCATAAAAATAAACTATATCATTTCTCAAATTCACAATTACCAATATTAGGAATAGATAGATAATATTGTTTCTCCAATTTATAGTAGTTCTAATATCTGATCTCAAGCTTCAATTAGATTTATTTTCTAATTGAGTTCGGTTGACATTCTTCTTAGACAATCAAATCTAATTGAATTGAATTATTAAAGTAACAATGATCGTGAACTTGATGGGAATGAGCCATTGTGCTATAACGTCCTCAATCTTCATAAGTTGAGTAGTGCTCGACTTACTCCTTTTGGGTTTCGGGGCCTAATGCCTCGTGAATCACGACCAAGAATGGACAATTTCCGTTAATATATACACCTTAAATAGTCTAACAAGTGTGAAGTGTCCAATATGCTCTAAATTTAATATTGAGGAACAATCTCAGTTTTTGTACACAACAATAGTGATAATACTAAATGATTTTATATAAATTAACCCTTCAATATATAAGATTGGTAATCAATTTTTGTCATGTTACCTTTTTATTATTGAGACGTTTTCCTTCTTCATTACTACACTATTGTCAGGTCCTTAGACAACCTTAGCATCAGGACAAAGTCTTGGACAGCCCCGTTGGGATCTTTTTCAAGGATTTTGTTAGGAACTATGAAGAGCATTTTCCTAGGGAATTCCTGAGTAACGATGAGGATCAAGAAAGGCGCAAGCCGCGGAAGAACGGTTTGGGCAGCTTCTTTTGAATGGGCCAGGCCCAAATAATCGTCGTGGGAGAGCAACTTGGGCCCCTTTTCTGTTTGGCTTTTGGAATGAAAGCAATTGAATCTTAGGAGAACGGATTTCTTTTCAAAAAAATTTAGTGTTGTGTTTTTGAATTGATGTTTCACCCTTTAAAATTTCACTTAGAAAGTGCATTTATTGTGTAGAAAATAAATGATTTGAAAATTATTTTCATAAAAACGATTGCTTATCTCTTATACAAATAAATCAACAAAAAATATTTCCGTTGCCCTGAAAATTAATAGGCATATATTATAGTTGATAATGAAAAAATTTTCATTGAATATTATAATTAAGCAGTGGAATACCAATTGTTAGCTGTCCGTGACGAACTTTCCAATCGTTCAACCCAAGCTGTCAACATGGGTTAGAAACTCATTTTATGACTCACTTTTAGGGGACCAATTTACAAATGGGTGGAAACAAGTTTAAGATACCTGAGAGTAACTTTATAGGGATCTATATGGTTTGCACATGACCCATATTCGACCTATTTAGTTTACCAGCCAACCCATATAGCTACCCTCATTTTGCTCACTCGACTCGCTCAGGGAAGAAAAAAAAAAAAAAACACAACTCCATGACAACAAGTAGCCAACACTCGCGCTCGGGGATCCGCAACTCTTGGGCAAGCTGCATCAAAATGAGGCGGGATGCGTCGTCGTGAGCACTACAAGCCTCCACGACACCGGCTTCTGGCTACTCGACCTAACAAGCTGGCCGCCCTGTGCTGCGAACCGGCATAGCGAAGTGGGGCGGTCGAGGGAGGAGCGGATGGAAGGAGAGTGCTGCGCAGGGTAGTGGAGGTTGACGCCTGTCGGGGAGGCGGATTTGTGGAAGAAGGAGGTGACAGTGGCGGCGGAGGTGCAGGATGCAAAGTTGGAGGAGGAGGAGGCAGCAGAGGACGGCAGTGCGTGAAGCCGCTGGAGGAGGAGAGGGAGCGGACCACTGGCCTGGTCGGCTCGGGCTAGGTCCTTCTTCTGGTGGTGGCCGCCATTTTTCTGTTGCAGTAGAGAAAGAAAGTGGATTTCTTTTTCAGAGAGAGAGAGAGAGAGAGAGAGAGAGTGGGGCTTAAGTTCTAAATGGGGAAGGAGAAGAAGTATTTTGTTTTTTGAAAAAAAAAAAATTGATTTCATTTTTCAATAAATTAGATTTTTATTTTTTAATTTCTTTTTCACTTTTTAATTTTTTTAATTTTACTTTCATATTATTTTATTTGAAAAATATGAGATATCCCAATGTTGAAACATTCTTGAGTAGCAGTAATATCTAATCTCCATTATTTTTTAGCTCAATTTGTATATTATTTCAACATTATTTTTGTTTATATATGAATCGATCAATTTCAAAGTCATTGATTGACAAAACCTAGAGTCTACATAGTAAAAAAAAAAAAAAAAAAATTGAGGAAAATTACAAAATGAATTTTAAAATTTGTTGATTTCTTATTTTTCTCAAGCCATTTATAACTCATTTAAAATTAAAAAGAGTTGCTTATATGAGATTGAGCTCATTGAGTCTGATTCACAAAACGGGTATAGAACCCATTTTCCAGCCCTAAGTCTTTATAAGTATTTCAATTTATGAGTTTTTTTAAGTTTTTTATTTTACTTACTAATTTTTCATTATTTAATTTTTTTCATTCAACATGAAGTTTTATCTAAGTAACATATACATGGGAGGTGTTTTGGATAAGTGAGATTGTAAATTGTTTTAGACCTCAATCCACCCATTTCAAATGCTTCTTTGATATGCAAAAATTACGTTAATTAGAGGAAATCGAGCAATCTCGTATGAGATGTATGATTATATTGATTATATGGTAGTGGCTGCGCACATTGCTCTCAAAACCAAATATAAAGTTTTCAAAATCATGTTAATGTTGCCGTTTAAGTCATCATACTTTTGTCTTGTAATTCTTTATGAATTGCTTTTTGGGGGACAATATTTGAGGAATGATAATGCTTTGGAAGCCATCCAAGTACCTTTTCCAGTTAAGGCAAGTGCATAAAAGCACCAGTGTCTTCCAAGTCAAAACACGAGTCTACAGTAACCATATGTCAATCTTCAGGTAGCAGAGAATGTTCATCCAGTAGGATTGTCAATAGTGGCCAAGACGATTAAAGAGAGATTGGCGCGTAATCAATCTTCTCGAAGAAGAGATGTGTTGGTGGGGTGTAAATGTCAAAATAAGCACAAATAACTTATCTGAGTATTCAGATTTAGCAAAAAATAAATAAAATAGAAAAGCATACTTAGGGTAATGAACTTGAGTCATCACTTTGAGATTATAACAAAATTGGGCAAATCATTAAATGTTGGTTCATCCTCCTAATCGACTAAAATATAAGTTATAATTGATGTCGATTGCCAAAATTGATCTCTTACTCTCCTACATTCAAATAGCCCTGATAAAACATCTCTTGTGAGAGATGGACCGTAAAATCGAATTCAACACTCATTAAGGGTCCGTTCGTTTTGCCGAAAATATCATGTTTTCGGAAAACATTTTTCTAGAAATCATTTTCCAAGAAAATGATTCTATTTTCCAGTATTCGGCTTAAACCTAAACTTCCAGTGGAAAATATTTTCCACCATTCGTTAGCTAATTTAATTGTTTGGGAAAAATTATCAAAATTTGAATTTTAATATTTTTAATTGACCAAAAAATTAGTTTTATTTTTTATATTTTTTAAAAAATGAATTTTTAATTATTTGTATTTTTTAAAATAGAAATTTTTATTATTTCTTTCTTTTTCTTTTTTTCCTTTTTTTTCCTTCCTCCTTTCTCCGCTTTCTTCCTCTTGGCTCCTCCTTCCTCCGTCCGCCACCTCTTTCCTCCTTCTTCCTCCTCCTTCCTCCGCCACCGCATCCCTGACGATGGTTGGCTACCTGGCGACCGACCAAAACCCGGTCGCCAAATCCGATGAGCTCGAGGCTCGGCCGATCTCACCCGAGCCCCACCCAGCTTGTTGGAGGTTCCGCGCGGGGCTCGCCTCGCCCGATGCGAGCTCCCTCAATGCCCGGGGCTAAGTGGAGCCTCGGCGAGCTCGGGCAAGGCCCGAGCCCCACTCAAATTTAAAAAAAAAAAGAAAAAGCATAATTGTGTTGGTGAAAAGTGTTGGAGAAATCTTCGTGGAGTATTTTGAGCGAGAAAATGTTTCCATCGCCTAGCTTCGCCCCAAGCCTCCGGAGGCTCTACTCATCGCCCATTGAAGAAAGGCTCTAGAGCTCGGGTGTTTCGTTAAGGATTTGACCTTATCAACCGGAGAAGATCTCTTGGCTGGATATGACATAACGGAATCATTTATTCGAATCAAGATTGATTAAGGATCCAATGATTAGGTGGAGCCTTCCCATCCCGATTGGGGCGAGGCTCAAGATGGGCTCGACATGTTCCTTAAATAGCTCGGTCATCCTAATTGATTCCGCGGGTAGATGGCCTTTGGTACCAACGGGTATGATGGCATAAAGGAGTATAAAAGGAAGACACCAAGGAAGAAGATGAAATGGAAAAAAAAATCTTATACGAAAAAGAAAAGGAAAAAAGTGTGGTAGAATATCTACACCTTAATCAAGGGAAAATTGCTGTAAAATCTCTTTTGATTTTTTTAAAAAAGAAAAAAACCACTATAAAATTTCTCTTCCCTACTCTCTGCTTTACTTTGAAAGCATAAATTCCTTTCTATGTTGGTGAAAAGAACCAAGGTGGAAGAAGTTATCGAAAATGTTTTCCTCTTCTCAAAAGAGGAAATCATTTTCCACAATCTTAAGAGGAGATTTTCCATTGACTGGAAAACATTTTCTTTGACCGTCTATTTTCCACCATCCGAACACTGGAAATTCCAGAAAATGTTTTCCCGAAAGTTGTTTTCTGTGAAATGAACAGACCTAAATCATGTTCAATAGGTTAGCTTTGAGCAATACAACATCGAAAGGGAGTGATAGGAAGTGTTGGCTGTTTGTAAGGATAATCGTCAAACTTTATAAATGACAATTGTTAATGCATAGTTCAAATTGTACTTGAAAAAAATATGATCTTAGAGATGAATAACTTACTGAATGAAAAATAGTCATCAATGAGTGACAAAATCTCTTTGTTTTGTTGGACAGTAACTTGGAACAATATTCTTACTTGTAAGGATCTCGGGAAACAAATTTCATTCTTACGATTGGTGTTGCATGTTCCTTCGTCGACTTTGTGACTGAACAAAACAATGTTAACTGGACGAACAATACTGGATGCGCGTGAGAGAGAACAATTTGACTTTGAAGAGTTACTAGGTGATCTGATATATTCTATAAATATTAAGTAAACAACCATAAGTTTTCTCAGGTTAAATTAATGTATCAACGGTAGTTTACTTGAGGAAACTTGCCAGATGAAAGATATGAAGGAGGCATCAATATCCGCAACAGGGAATTTGGTTTGGATATGCCGTTCAACTGAAAGCTTACTCGCAAAGCAGTACTTTTCGCTCGCCTAGGAAGATAAAAGGTACCTATCCTGATAATGGCCAGTAATGGCCACTCTCTTCCCCACTTTCCCTCACCATTTATCACCGGGAAGAGGAAAATTCTTGGGAGCATGAGGCAGACCATCACTAAATATATCAGATGAAACTGGCCAGGGATCATCATTTTTATTTATTTATTTTTTTACCTCAGAACTCTTTCCATTACTCTCATCAATGATAATGATCTCTGTTGAATCCCGTAACTCCTGACAAATTATTGGACCATGGATGTTTCCATCAGTCTCATTAGCGTTATCAATTTTCGAGGTTTCTTGCTTCATCTGAAAAGTCGTAAAACCAGGTCAACTGTAAGAAGCAACTCTGCAAAGCGGAAGCACTACAAATACAACATGTACAAATGATTTTTTCAGGATCCCAAGGTTTCTCCTCAGTAATGTCCTAAACAAGTCAACATGCGCATCTTAAGTATCAAAAAGCTTTCACGAAATACATCCCACACCCACTTTTCTTCTCGAATAAACAGCATCTCTAGAAAGAGTCCCGACGACCGAAAGATTCGAGAAGATCATACATTTCTGAACAAATGACAACAGGGATCCAATTTATACCTCCAGACTGGAGTTTCCTAGGTAGGGACATACTCTATCAAAAGGCCCGGCAAAATCTCATTGCTAGAATTGCGATCTTGAGTAAGACACGCCCACACAACATCCCGAACCGGGGTTAATTCGGCGGGCTAATAACAGCGGAGCCGGGGAAAGCTGCATCTTTCCAGAAGCAAATTGATGAAGATTCCCCCTCCGACAGTCAATGAGAACCCAAGGGCATTCGACACTATCCTAAGGGGGACTTGCCATTAGCATCAAAGTGGTTACCTTTTGGAACAGTGTCAATATCAAATCAACCAACCCCCCAAAAAAGTGGCAAATTGTATTTCATCCCATCACCCAAATGCATGCAGTGAACAGATTAAGACACGTAACCAAGACCCAAAACTCAAATCGGAGCAACAGAATCGGTTTTTGAAAAATCATTCCGTTCTTCCAACTTTCATCACACTCGTGTGCAAGTATAAACCGACACCAACAATCGAATCAGAGAAGCGAAATGGGTTCAAGCGAATGCATTCCGCAGCCTTGGTTAAACCCTACGGATGCCGAGATCTCCACATGCCATCCCAAAGATCCAAACTTTAATACGGGATTAGGGAAACCAATCAGTTCCTACGCGGTCACAGCACGTTTTTCAAATCAAAACTCAAATGGCACGTGCACTTTTTCATTTTTCTTTCCTTTTTATTTTCAATAAAAAAACAAAAACTCCGTATAATCACATTCAATATTGCAAACATTAGTGTTAATGAATTTTACTAGGATAGTGCACCGACAATTCTTCAAAAGGTATTGTTTTTCTAATGTAATCAATGAATTTGCAAGTAATGTAATCAATTGAAAGTACAAAAATCCAAACCTTAATCTAGGATTAATGGAATTAATCAAGAATGAATGCTAGCTATTTCCTACAGGGAAGACCTCTTGGCGAGAGTAAACTGTCGACATGATTTAAAAAAGTCAAAGCACGAAATTCAGGAGACACATCATCCAACCCGCAAATTTCACTCCGCCTTAAGCCGTTGGTCTTCAAGTTGTAGTAAAACATGCACACAGGCTTATATAAGGTTCGAGGCGCGCACAATAGTTCACCAGAACGAACCGTACCCACTGGAAAAACTCGGCGGTCCGCAACAATCTCCTTCCAATATGAGGGCAAGCTGAAAACTCTCTTCTTCCATATTTCCTGATCAAAGTCCTCCAGGATCCACATAATAATCTCCTCACAAGACAGAGCATTGTTACGATCCACCATCGCAACGTGCTCCTCGAATTTAATAAGGAGGGCTCTGTGTATATCTTTGAGGGCTTCGGCGGGAATTGTAACCATGCGAAAACTCTCCGTCCTAACATCAAACGCCACCAGGTAATCATCCCCATGGAGGCCATGCAAACAACTCCAAGCCATATAATAGACCACCCCATCGAAGCAGACCTCGCGACCATTCTTATCATGAACTTCACAACCTTCGACCCGCCTCCACTTCTCTGTCCCCAGGGTGAGAACCCATGGCTCCATGATCAACCTGCCATCGAGCCCTCCCATACTAATCACACGTGTGCTCAGAACCTTATGCTTCCTCTCGACAGGATCGAATCCAAAAGAATGCATCTGTTGATAATATGAAGAAGAAGCATATGGCTCGGTTATTCTAGGCAATCCGAAAGTCGCATACGTCCCTCTCAAGGGATTTGCAATTTGGATGTGACTGCCGACTTCGAGGCTGACGAGGCCTTCTTGAGACTGCAAAACGAAAGGACCAGTCCAGCCATGAAGTGAAAGGGGCAGTGTGGCGATTTGGGCTCGACCGTTGTGAGGCTCAAGTTGGTCGACTGAGAAGACTCCTCCACACTCATCATCTGGGTCGTGGAAACCAACAAGGAGTTTCGGGCGAGTCGCGGAGTGAGTCAAATGCAAGTCGATGAAGTAAGGATCGGAGATGAGAGAGCGCCAACGAGTGGAGACGCAAGTGAATTGGCAAAGGGATTTGACGGGGAGTCTTTTTAGGATCTCGATCAATAGGTCTTTGTGGACGATCATGGAATCTGTTGAAATATAATATGCAAAAACAACAAAATCTTATAAATAAGCCAACAAGAAAAATATCAAAGAAATAAACGACGAATAATAAGGACATCAAATATTTACGTGATTCGATCTAAGTATCAGTACCCACATCCATGAGGAGATCGAGTAATAAAGAATCTATTATAATTAGAGAAACAAAGTTTATAATTGTTCAGAGTATTTCTCATACCTAGATTTAAACCTAAACCTAAAGTATTTATAAATAAATATGTAAACTAACGACACAAAATCACTAGTGTTCAAGCCCAAAGCAGTACACAATAACTGAGTTCTTTCTTCTATGCTTTATACGACGGCTTGCGGCTTTTCGCTTTATGCGACTCTTCTATATTCTCAAGCGGCGCTCCTTCTCGCTGAAGAGAAACCTGGCGTTTTATATATGTGCCCAAGTCAACAAATTTGACCTGGGCCCCACCATCTACAACTCCAACGATGGTTTTTTTTTTGGTCTGATCCAACAAATGGTTTGGCTACAATAACAATTTGGAGGTAAAATTACTTATGATGGTCATGCCGTTCTTTTTGTTTCTAGTTTCTTATAGAAGGTGGAAACAAACAGCCTAAGTTGATCTCACTAAAGGGAAATTATAAAGAAGTAAACCTGAATATAAACCACCTTCCAATGAAGGCATAGGAATGTCGAATGCAGGTACGAAAGAATAAATTATCCATGCACTACAGCTAAGAACTGATCACTCAAGGCTCAAACAACGTAATGAATGATGCATGACCTAAAGATCCAAATGTTAATTCGATAGTCTCAAAGGAAGGGCAAAAAATAAAGGAGATGCTTTATGTAAGAAAGGACCTAAGATGTTTCCGACATTAATGTTGTCCCAAAGACATACATGAAGGTTCAGTCATTTGTTTCTTCGGTCCAAAGAGCTTTACAGAAGAAATCCAAGAGCCTTAGACCTAACCTAGTACCACTTCTTCATGGATAAACCAACTAGGCAAATGCAAAAGAATTTCATAGAGCATCTTTTTCGTGGAGACATTAAATGGATGAAAATTGGGATGCAATAGTCCTTTTATTCAGGTTTTAGAGGTTTGCTGTTAAACTGAAATGATTAAGTTGGATTACATGGGTTGAACATCATCCTATGAAAAGAAAGAAAATGCCAACTAAGGTATAAGTAAGGGCCATAAGTCTCGCTAGCTTGGGTTTCTACTTCACAGCAACTAAGACATACAAAAACATTGCTTCACTGAGTAGTAAACTTAATAGCATAATCGGAGAAGTCAAAAGGGATCCATCTGACAGGTCAAGAAACTCTGAGAGGACTATCAAGCCAACTATCTCCTAAAGGCATTCAAACACCAATTTTTTAAGAAAATATAAATTGAACTTTGTAATGGCAATGCATTTGAAACATAGTACAGGAAATAGTGGATTCCTAAACAAAAAGACTAGCTCAACAAAGAAACCATAACAAAACACTGATGAATCTGTAGTGTGCGAATAAAAGCAGCAAATGGCCATTTATAAGATCCGAAAGATCCTAGAATATGGAATGAGTAGGATTAGGAAAGAAAAATGTCATACATTGCACCGTATGAGGAACAATACCTTTTTCAAAGAACTTGATGGAGCAAAAAAGGCTTCATATAGTCCCCCCTGAACTTTTTGCCTCGCATATTTATGCACGTTATTTTGATCCATTCTCAATTTATTATCCAGTTACAAATTTCTGAGTTCCACTATAAGTTCTAATTTCATTACATTATCCACCGGCAACAAATATACAAGATAAGTAGTTCATAGACAATCTACCGTCTATTTTTATATTCAACCTGTTCTTCTTAAATACCTGATTCTGTGCTCATCAAATTATGATGCTAAATTTGACTAGCATAAAGATCATCTGTTTCTGTACCCAAATGATTCAGCATCTTAGCCAAATAAATTCACCGGAATCACCTTATACAAAATCTATAAGCCAAACATCAAGCACACAGATTGTCCTGAAAACAAAGTATCAACAAGAAAAAAAGAAACCAAATTACGCGGAAAAATTTGACCTTTTTTTATACGACTCTTTCTTTCTGCCTCCATTTTCTCTACTTTGATAGAGAACAAATCGAGACCTGCACTCAGGGTGACTTCACGCTTAATCTTCTTTTTCCAATACAAACCTGCAATTTCCTTACCCTATGTCAGATATCATAATCATCAAGAACGAAAGCTTTAATGTTCATCTTCTTCACAAGAATGCATTATCCACAAATAATTTTCGAAAGGAGAAAGGTTCCCAAGCTGCAGATAATATTCTTGCTACAAAGAACATGGACACCACAATTCTAAAACACTCTTGTTTAACCTGCATCTCCAAATATGGAAGGCAAGAAACACCAGCAACGGCCTATTATTATAAATGGTAAATAGTAAAAGTAATAAAATTGGGAAAGGACAATTCGTCTGGACCATAAGCCGACATGTCCGCATGCCAAAAGTGATGTCAGTGAGGGTCAAATGCATCTTATAAATCTCAAGCAAAAGTATGTGAGCAAGATACGTTAGGTAACTGGCAGCTCGACAGCGGGAAAAGGAGCAATAACCATCTAGTTTAGCAACCAGCAGGCTAGCTGATTTTTCCTTATTTTAATTCAGTAGTAGGCCGCTCTCCAGCTTGTTTTGCTTCTTAAAGTGAAAACTTGCAAGCTCCAAACTATACTCAGCCTGGGCCTCGGGGACAGATTTCTCTAGCCATGCCTCTAAAACCTATTCCTCTGGTCCCCAGAGTGAAAATAATTCCTCGCGATACTAACAATAAGATCAAAATTAGGTTTTTCCCTCATTTAGAATGGCCAAGAAATAAAGGCTCGTGCCATTCAAGGAAAAGGGCAAAAATCAGCATTCAGCTTCGCGAGCACCAACCACATTATGATTGAAATCAAGATCGTCCCTGAACCGACAATCACTTCAAGGGCGATCCTCAATTCAGGAACGAAAACTTACACTTCTCGTTGAGGTTAGAATCACCGAAAGGACCGTCACTTCAACTTCTTGGCAACGCAGATCGCCTGGATAATCACAGCAAGAGAAGGCCAATAATCAATCAATTCTACACAGAGCAAAACAACGAAATTCAAATCAACAAAAGACCAAATTCTGAACGCTCTGCAAAATAAGCCTCGAGCTACGCATGTTCCGTCCGATCGTTCCCCTCTCTTCTACCTCGATTCCGGTTCCTCTCCGAAGAAGAGGATGCTTTCTTCTTTCTTGTTTCTATGCGATTTCCGCGAACGGCTCCAGTTTTGGGGGTTTCAGGCGTCCCCTAGATAGGAGATCAGGGAAGAATTTGTAGCTAAAATACCTTCAAAATATCCATATAACAATTTGGATTTTGGTGGATTCGATTAGATTAGATATGTCCGATTATCCTTAATCCAACCAAATTTTATTTCTTTTTGCCTTTTCAAACTAAGTCAATCCCCATTAACAAAGTTTCAAACCAAGTCGATCCCCATTAACAAATTTTCAAACCAAGTCGATCCCCATTAACAAACAAATTTGTAATTAAAAGAGTCATTATAATTATAAGAACCCAAAAGAAGAAGAAGAAGCAGAAGAACAAAGTTCATGATAAACCTTTGTACGTGTTTACTGTGCTTGCAATTACACTTAACTCTAATTTTGCAATCGTAATTTACAATGTTCGAGATAATTGACAAGTAATCTATGAATGTATACCGATCTAAATTTGGACTCAAAAGATTATCGAGTATTCTATGAACATCTAACTCTGTATCAATTTCACTTATATGACAATGGAAAGTATGTTTAAAAAATGGATCATAATCTTTATATATTATTATACTCTATTAATTTCACTTCATTATTTCTATCTTCACACACAAATGAAACGAGTTATCTATTACTAATTTGAATTAAGAATGAAAACTTCTTATCTTACAAGCTAGGAGAAGTTTTTTCGAGATAGATAAAATCGTTAAATATCACCTCCCCTTTTACCTAATAAATTTTTCCATTTTTTTTTCTGGACACGGCACCATTAGGTATTTACCAACAAAGGATGAAGGGAAAAAAATGAAAGATGATAAAAGTAAACAAAAAATAAAAAGAAAAATATATATAATCTTCACATTGATTGGATAGGATAGATTTGGAAACCGTGGCGAGGGGAGAGCTGAATGCTTTAAGGAAACCGTGGGGAAAAATTATTAGAAAAAAATTACTGTTTAAAAAAGTGTAAGTTCTTTTGTTTTAGTTCATGTAAGGGTAATACCCTGAAAAACACTAATCTAACACATATATGACAAATTTTTTCCTAAACTAATTTTTTGATAATGAAAAATCGTAAATTGATATGCCTATAACAAATTTATCCTAACTGACGATGAAAAATAAAAAATCGTTACACTTGTAATAAATTTACCCCAAATTAATTTATTTGACTACCAAAAACCTAAAACTAATACATTTGTGATAAATATACTATCTGTTAAATTGGATTAATATCACAAAAAATCACAAAAATTTTATAATTATGGAGAGTAAAATCCCAAACCGGTACATCAATTAATTATTACGTGTCATTCAAATTAGTAATTTGACAGTAAAATTTAACGCAAACTAACAAAGGGCAAATTTATCACAAGCATACCAGTTTAGGGTAAATTTGTCAAATGTATACTAGTTTGCTATTGTCAAAAAATTAGTTTGGGATAAATATGTCCAAACTATACTAGTTTGGGATTTTTCAAGTTATTAACCCTTTTATGTATTGAGATGCAAAAGTATAGGATTTTAAGATTAGATATTGTGTAAAGTGCAATTTCAAATAAATAAAGATAGTTATTTTTTGCAGTGTTTCAATAAAATGCCTTCAAAACATCCATATAACAACTTGGACTTTGGTGGATTCGATTAGATTGGTCCAACTATTCTTGATCCGACCAACTTTTATTTTTATTTTATTTTTTTGCCTTTTCAAATCAAGTTGATCCCCATTAAAAAACACTTTTCAAATTCGTAATTAAAAATAGTTGTAATAATTATAAGGAAATCTCTTAAATCTCTTGGGCACTTTTTAAATCTATCCTAATAATTAAACAAATCCGATCATGACTTCAATCTCAACTTTTTACCCAAAAAAGAAGAAGAAAGTTTGCAATAAACCTTTGTAAGTATCTATTGTGCCCACGATTACACTTAGTTCTAGATAGCAATCATAATTTACAACGTTCAAAATAATTGACAAATAATCTATGAATGTTTACCGTTCTAAATTTAGACTCAAAAAATTTTCGAGTATTCTATGAACATCAAACTCTCTATTAATTTCACTTATATGACAATGAAAAGTATGTTTAAAAAACAGATCAGAATCTTTACATATTATTGTACTCTCTATTAATTACACTTCACTATTTCTATCTTCACACCCAAACAAAATGAGTTATGTGTATTAATTTGAATTAAAAATGAAAACTCGTTATCCTCCAAGTTAGGTGAAGTTTTTTCAAGATAAATAAAATCCTTAAATAATGCCTCCCTTTTTACCTAATAAAATTTTCCAATTTTTTTCTAGACACGGCACCATTAGGTAATTACCAAAAAAGGATGAAGGAAAAAAATAATAATATATACATATATATGTATGTATAACATTCGCATTGATTGGGTAGGATAGAAACCCTTTTACTTCTTTCTTTCTTTCTTTCTTTTTTCTTTTTGTTTATCTTTTTTCTATCTTTTTCTTTCCCAGCAATCATTTTTATTATAGAAAAAAAGTAAACATTTGATTAACACACTAGTAACTTCATTTATTATATAGCTTCTATAAGTTCTCTCTCTCATAAATAGTTTTTAATTAAAGTCAATTTTAAGGGGAAAAGGGTTTCCAAAATTGATTAGCAAAGTGATGCATCGAACTCCTATCCAATGATTGATTTATAACTTCTTAAGATACCCACTTATGTTTCGTTAAGTAACTTAGTATATTCATTTGAAACAAGATTCAGTACACAATGTTACTACTTGCTATTGTTTCTCTTCGCTTTGAACAATCCACATATTGCAAGTCGAGACTTTGAAAACCTAGTTGATCTACGAGCTAGTGATTGATGCTCTCGTCGTCTTTTCTTTTGTGATATGTTAATTTACACATCTATGGGATGAAATTCAATCACTAGTTTTGAGATGCAAAAGAAAAAGTTCAATGAGTTGGTTGAAGACTAGGGCATTAAGACTTTGGTTAAACCAAAGGCTCCGATGTATATTATTGGAACCAAGATGACCTTTTAGATGACATGCCCAAATAACTGCTGTGCAATATATGGTTATCCCCATCATGTACATGAATAATTTCTTCTTCTTCTCCATAGCCCATATATGAATTGATCATCTAAACTTTAGGAGGCTTGCCATAATTTACAAGTTATATTCCAATCTAGATTTGACGTTATATGGCAAAAAGAAATTAGCTTAGTGGCAACTTAATTTGCACATTATGTATGTCGAAGTTGTTTTTAGGTGCTAGTCCTATCACTGTTATATACGTTTGATGAAGAAACATTAACAAACCTCGGTCGATATGTGTCCAGATGCTTGTGCAAAAAGTGTAACCGCATATGTAGTCGGTTGACTGTCGATACGATAGTTCAGTTTTTCATTGAGGTTAGAATCATTAAAAGGATTTGAAGCATTAGAATAAAGTGACTGGGTGCATTGCCGGAATAATTATAACAAGAAAAGGCAGATAATCTATTATACAAAGCAAAACAAGGAAAATCAAATCAACAAGAGACCAATATTGCACGTAATGCACATACCATCTTCGCTTTGTAAGCCTCGATTTCTTCCTCTGTAATAACCCTCAAGCTGCGCATCTCCGTTGCTTCCATCCAAGTCGTCAGAGTAACCACTAGAGCTTCGGCGACGAGTCATGGCTTCGGGACTCCGGTTCTGAATCGTGCGATATTCCTCTTCTTATACTTCGATTCCAGTTCCTCTCCGAAGAAGACGACGCTTCTTCTTTCTTGCTTCACGGGGGGCCCGGCATTTCCCTCGAATAGCTCCAAATTGCGAGCAGTTGTGTAGGGGTTCAGGCATGGCCGAGACCGGAGATGAGAGGCCACAGACCACGATATTTATAAATTCATCATAAATTTTAGGACGCAAAAGAAAAAAAAAAAGATTTATAAGTGTCATAAGTGTTGACAATTTTTTTTTTTTTTTCGTTACCTCGTCATTTTTGTCATCCATATATTATTCTTATTATATGGTGTTTTGGCAAATATTAAAATCATCACTTCAATTTATCTTTTGAAGCATATATTATACTAAAAGTGAAAAGGACCCCAGAATTGCGGATAAAAAAAAAGTATCATAATTCATTTGGCCTGGAAATAACACCGACCTAATTCATCTAACTCGCACGTTTGATTATTTCAGCATAGTAGTTCGTGGACCTATAAACGATTATGAAGTAGATATAAGCCATGTAACTCCTATTCGAATGAGAGCAAAATGTTTGTTCATCATGCATTAGAGTCAATTATAAAATAAATTCTTGAAAGATTTTGCATTCATTATTTTTTTTCCCTCAAAGACACATATTCATAAAAGTAAAACATAAAAAAATAAAAAAATAAAAACCTTATAATTATTGATCAACGGTATAGTCTTATTGACTAAGAAAATTATTTTCTTTGATGAAAACTACTGAACTTATTAGAGAGGTCACCTCATTGTCCTTGGATCACACACACACACACACACACACACACACACACACACACACATATATTTATATATTTGACTAGCAGATCTTTTAATATCCATCAACAATTTTTAATAGTTATCTACATCCGACTCCGTATGGAAAAAAAGAAAAAAAAATCGAGATGGGCTACCTGGCAAAATCTTTAGCACAGAATATGCAATGGTGGCTTGAATCATGTAGGAATTCTCTGTGCGAGTATCAATTGCCCCCTGTACATGAATTCTAAAACAATGTTTCGAGGAAAGCTACGCTAAACAACGTAAATTTTGTCTCTCTAGTTCTCTTAGAATTCTATGTCTGCATTCACCAATGTCTTACTCCAGCCCATACGCTAATCCTCAAATAAATCCCAAATGAAAAACAGTACTCCCATCAATGAATTTAAATAAGCATATAAATAATCGTCTTCATCACTTCCCCATCAATATCATGATTGATATTAGAATGGCGGACAGGCTCATTCATAGTGCGTTAGCCAAGCACGTGCGGTCATGTCATCAATCGTATTTGTACTGAATTTCCTTTTCCGTCAACTGCAAGTGCTCCCAATTTCAACAAACCATCATGGTTTTGCTCCTTCAATTTGTGTATCGAAGAGACAATCTGAGCTGATCTAGCCTATACTCATTTTGAAGGAAATAAAAAGAACTACTTCAACTGATGTGCTTATCATCCTCCTCCTCCTCCTCGCGTTTTTCCTCACGCTCCCGCACGTCCGACCTTCACTCTCGCTCGCGTACTTCTTCGTACCCGCGGAGCTCTGCTTTGCCAGTGCGCCGTGGCGGCAAGTCTCCTTGCTCCACCTCTCATGAAGATATTTATGTTAGGGTGATTGGTTATTTTCTGCACTATTATTATGACTATGTATGTACCATCTCCATCGTCATGTTGCTAAATCAAGCCACCGAATGAATGTTATCTTGTGATCCCACATTTTTGCCTCTCAACTTCAGATATTCCACATTATTGTTACCAATATAATAAGAAAAATAACCAAAAAAAGTCATAAATCTATTATAATGTGTCAATTGGGTTATGAACTCTTTTCTTTTCCTAGTAAATTCATAAACCTTTTGTATTTATGTCATTTTAGTCATTCAGCCAATTTTGACCAAAAATCATTAACATGAATGTTGGTCATTTTATATGGCGTGGCCGGTGTTGACAAAGATAATTTTTAATAATATTTTAACTTTTTCAAAATTTTATTTATTTTTTCTTTTGTTTATTTTTTTTCTTCCTTTCTTCCTCTAGCCAGTTAGCAGTCGCCAGACCTTGGGTGGCTACGAACAAACAAGGAGAGAGACAGCTGAAGAGAGAAGACTTTTTAATTTATTTGCTTAGATTCCACATCAATTGTTGACATGGAATGGTTGAGACGTGTCAATATATTGATGGATACGAGTGAAAATATGGATGCCACGCAGGATGTTGACGTAGTGCTATTAGATCCTTGAATATCTTCTTTGAGAATGGGGTATCGCAAACATGTCTAAGCCAAGCTCTCTCACAAAGCAAGTAAACCATCTGATTTTGAAAGCGTATTGGAATAGTAGTGGTCTCTTTATTTTGTCACAGCCTTGCGAATCCAGTTCCCACTAGGCTTCATAATGGCTGGGGCTTCTTTTTCTATAATGGCTGGATATCGGTGGACCTATAAACGATTATGAAGTAGAAATAAGCCATGTAACTCCTATTCGAATGAGAGCAAAATGTTTGTTCATCATGCATTAGAGTCAATTATAAAATAAATTCTTGAAAGATTTTGCATTCATTATTTTTTTTTCCCTCAAAGACACATATTCATAAAAATAAAACATAAAAAAATAAAAAATAAAAACCTTATAATTATTGATCAACGGTATAGTCTTATTGACTAAGAAAATTATTTTCTTTGATGAAAACTACTGAACTTATTAGAGAGGTCACCTCATTGTCCTTGGATCACACACACACACACACACACACACACACACACACACACACATATATTTATATATTTGACTAGCAGATCTTTTAATATCCATAAACAATTTTTAATAATTATCTACTTCCGACTCCGTATGGAAAAAAAGAAAAAAAATCGAGATGGGCTACCTGGCAAAATCTTTAGCACAGAATATGCAATGGTGGCTTGAATCATGTAGGAATTCTCTGTGCGAGTATCAATTGCCCCCTGTACATGAATTCTAAAACAATGTTTCGAGGAAAGCTACGCTAAACAACGTAAATTTTGTCTCTCTAGTTCTCTTAGAATTCTATGTCTGCATTCACCAATGTCTTACTCCAGCCCATACTCTAATCATGATTGATATTAGAATGGCGGACAGGCTCATTCATAGTGCGTTAGCCAAGCACGTGCGGTCATGTTCATCAATCGTATTTGTACTGAATTTCCTTTTCCGTCAACTCCAAGTACTCCCAATTTCAACAAACCATCATGGTTTTGTAGTAAATTCATAAACTTTTTGTATTTATGTCATTTTAGTCATTCAGCCAATTTTGACCAAAAATCATTAACATGAATGTTGGTTATTTTATATGGCGTGGCCGGTGTTGACAAAGATAATTTTTAATAATATTTTAACTTTTTCGAAATTTTATTTATTTTTCTTCTTTTCTTCCTCTAGCCAGTCAGCAGTTGCCAGACCTTGGGCGGCTACGAACGAACGAGGAGAGAGATAGCTGAAGAGAGAAGACTTTTTAATTTCTTTGCTTTGATTCCACATCAATTGTTGACATGGAATGGTTGAGACGTGTCAATATATTGATGGATACGAGTGAAAATATGGATGCCACGCAGGATGTTGACGTAGAGCTATTAGATCCTTGAATATCTTCTTTGAGAATGGGGTATCGCAAACATGTCTAAGCCAAGCTCTCTGACAAAGCAAGTAAACCATCTGATTTTGAAAGCGTATTGGAATAGTAGTGGTCTCTTTATTTTGTCATAGCCTTGCGAATCCAGTTCCCACTAGGCTTCATAATGGCTGGATATCGGTTACAGTTGATATTACTTTTTCTACGTTTGATTCTTTTTATGTAAGGATTTATGTTCTTCAATCGTACTTACTTATCAATCAAAACTCAGTATCATGATGCATCTCTTCATATATGCAAGCATAATACTCTGAAGAGATTACAAAATGATCATGTCCATGAAATAAACAACATTGGATCTTAACAAATACGTCTCGGTCCTTAAAGAATGAAATATACTATCCACTGAATTAGTAGGCATCATCAATGAATTCACTGGCAATGTATGCATGCTCTATCACATATCGAATAATTCACACGAGAAAAAAAGGAACGTGGTACTCAGTAGTTATTTTTGGCTAGCACGCCATGATCAATTACAATCACATATTTCCTGCCCATGGCGTTCTACTGAGTATTTTCTCATTTTGCAGAGACCTGTTGGGCTATTGCATTAAAGTACTTACGCTCTCTTATCGTCTTTATATATTGATCATCGGATACTAGACTTACCATTCTCTGTTGATATCGACAGAACTGGAACAAAACTATCTACCGTAGAACCGTGGTCACCCACGAACAGCCCATAATACCATCTCTAGATATTCTGGGTCAGTGGAGGCCAGCCAGTGTATAGTATCTTGTAATATATTGGTGTCACAGCGATGTTACCTGATTGAATTCATTGAAATATTGTAGATGTTGGTAACAACATAGGACATGACAACAGCATGCATGGTTATTTTTTGGCTTTGCGTAGCTGCAAAGAACATATCCAGGTCAAGGGAGGCCCATAAAAATAAACTATATCATTTCTCAAATTCACAATTACCAATATTAGGAATAGATAGATAATATTGTTTCTCCAATTTATAGTAGTTCTAATATCTGATCTCAAGCTTCAATTAGATTTATTTTCTAATTGAATGAATTATTAAAGTAACAATGATCGTGAACTTGATAGGAATGAGCCATTGTGCTATAACGTCCTCAATCTTCATTAGTTGAGTAGTGCTTGACTTACTCCTTTTGGGTTTCGGGGCCTAATGCCTCGTGAATCATGACCAAGAATGGACAATTTCCGTTAATATATACACCTTAAATAGTCTAACAAGTGCGAAGTGTCGAGTCTGCTCTAAATTTAATATTGAGGAACAATCTCAGTTTTTGTACACAACAATAGTGATAATACTAAATGATTTTATATAAATTAACCCTTCAATATATAAGATTGGTAATCAATTTTTGTCATGTTACGTTTTTATTATTGAGACGTTTTCCTTCTTCATTACTACACTATTGTCAAGTCCTTAGACAACCTTAGCATCAGGACAAAGTCTTGGACGGCCCCGTTGGGATCTTTTTCAAGGATTCTGTTAGGAAATATGAAGAGCATTTTCCTAGGGAATTCCTGAGTAACGATGAGGATCAAGAAAGGCGCAAACCACGGAAGAACGGTTTGGGCAGCTTCTTTTGAACGGGCCAGGCCCAAATAATCGTCGTGGGAGAGCAACTTGGGCCCCTTTTCTGTTTGTTTTTTGGAACGAAAGCAATTGAATCTTAGGAGAACGGATTTCTTTTCAAAAAAATTTAGTGTTGTGTTTTTGAATTGATGTTTCACCCTTTAAAATTTCACTTAGAAAGTGCATTTATTGTGTAGAAAATAAATGATTTGAAAATTATTTTCATAAAAACGATTGCTTATCTCTTATACAAATAAATCAACAAAAAATATTTCCGTTGCCCTAAAAATTAATAGGCATATATTATAGTCGATAATGAAAAAAAATTCATTGAATATTATAATTAAGCAGTGGAAGAGATTTTTTTTGGAAAAATATGTTTTGATTCATTTATTTTACACAAAACAAACACACTTATTCTTTTTGCTCAAGCACTTTATTTTGCTTTCTCAAAATACTTAAGTTTTTCATAACACATAAAATAGGTATGCAGATTCTTCTATAATCTGTTTGAAAATATTCAAAAAGTTTGAGCATTATTATAAAAGCATAAAGGATGAGTTACGCTTGGTATTATCAATTCGTGCATAAAACTGGCATATCAAGTTTTGTGGCAGGAGAATGTTGAAGTTAGTGAGCCACATTTAATTCCCTGATTGGAACTCGTTACATCACTCAGTAAACTAATTAGCTAATAATTATGTTTAACCCGAACAATGCTAACTAATAAGCAATGGAGCAGATTATCGTTGCTACCGGTCTCCTTAGGCGATAAAATAATTGCTGTAAGTTAATCCCGATCTTATAATTGGCAAGTACTTCAGGATTTGATGTTTCAATCAAATACTCGCCCCCACGAAAGAAACTCCAAACAAAATAAGGAAATTATTTTGCGCAAGTGCCAGTTTAGGATCTCACTTTCTCACGATCAATCGAGAAAAACCGATGTTACTATAAATGATCGCCACTCAAAATGTTTAATCATTAAATCATTCTTTGGATTTGCAAGATCACACTATACGTATACGTACGTAAGAATTTACCAGACGAATTACGCGAGAGAATTAAATAAGAGAGAGATAGAGAGGATGATATCCTTTTTTCCCACCCAATGAGAATCCTGCGCGACCTCTTTTATTTTTTTTTTTTTTTTTTCGTGAGAGTGGATTGTGATGACGAGGCATCGTGGAAGTAGTCCACCACTAATCGCTTTAATCCACGTGGAGAACGCTCATTGGGCAGGGTCGTTGGCGAAAAGTTCCTGCATGCAATGCAAGACCTGGTCCTGCTCCGCCTCCTCGTCCTCCGATCGCGTCGCCACCGTCTGAGCTTCCCTGGATTTTTGTCGATACCTGACGGCGACCCTCCTCCCAATCTCTCTCTCTTCCTCTCCCTCTCTCTGTGAAAATGGCGGCGCGAGACGGCGGCGGCTGCAGCGGCGGCGTCGAACCACCCTCGGGGGGCGCTCTGGGCGCGGAATCGCTTCGCATTTCACTGGTACCGAACCATGTCGCGAGCTCCGTTTCATCAGCGCGATCGCCGTTGAGACTTGTCTCGCGTGCGCTGCCTGAGATCTCCTTCTCCATCGTTTTGCTTAACGGTGTACCGAGACGAAATGGGTCGCCCGTCGTTGTCGTCGTTCGGACCTGTTCCATTGGCGTTGCTTGGTTTTGGAGACAGATTTCGCCGGCATTGTTGATGCCCGATTTCCTTCGAAATGCATAGGGCGAATCGCATATCTCGCCTGTGTTTTTTTAGCGCCTGAATGGCATTTTCTTCGTGATCTTCTTTTATAAAAAGGAGCTCCCTTTGTTGTTTCACCGGAACAGAGGACTGCCTCGGTTGTGTTTTCGGGTTTTCTTCTTCTTTGTCAGGGTTCGAAACTTGCGGGTCCCATCAAGAAACAGAGCATAGAATGCAGTGGGATGAAAAGGGTCATCGATTGATGAGGTTTGCTTTCGCAGGGTCCGACGGAGAAGCAGCCAAGAAGAACTCGCGAGGAGGAGGCTACTGGAGAGAACGCCGGGTTGACGGAGCTGCCCACCGAGATAATCTCCAACATACTGTCGAGGCTGCCGGTGAAGACGCTACTGCGGATCAGGTCCGTTTCGAAGGGCTGGCGCTCCATTATCGACCACCGGTCGTTCGCTGATTTAGTCTTGGCTCAGTCACTCCGTTGCTCCGACGTCACCTCGCTCATAGCCATCGTTGGCAACATCGAGCCGACTCACTTCGGCTGCAGGTTCTTCAGCTTGGACCATCAGACCGGATTCGCGGTTCCCTTGGGCCAACTGGACCAGACCATCAACTCGACCGGGCTGGATTGGCAAAGCGTCAACGGGTTGATTTGCTACGACATCGGGGACCTTACGTACCTGTGCAACATCAGCACCAGAGAGGTCAGGGCCCTTCCGCCCGCGGGTCCCGATTTCCCCGTTCATTTGCACCGCGGCATGCACAGCTTCAGCGCCTTGGGCTTCGATCCCGTCACGAGACGGTACAAAGTCATGAAGACGTGGGTTTCGAACAACCTCAACGCTGCGGGCGAAGTTATCACGGCGAACAAGATTCTGACGTTGGGAACCCACTCGTGGAGGAAAATCGACAGCGGCCCTATCGATTTTCCCTGCGGAGCCAGCGTTTGCATTAATGGAAGCATTCATTTCCTCACGCTTGACTTGATGAGCAACAAAATAATAGTGGCGTTCGATGTCGAGACCGAGAAGTTTAGGACTTTAGCATTGCCCGATGGTGCCCTGAATCAGTTGCATAAGACGAAGTTAATAGCATTTGGAGGCTGTCTGACGGTGTTGGACTATGAGCATCTTGAGGATGAAAACAGCATGTCGATGTATGTACTAGAGGATTACAAAAATCGAGTTTGGATGGAACGTCCAATCGTGCTGCCCCGAAGTTGGAAAGAGGATCTAAGTCGTTCTGAGCGGTTTCTCGTCGGTAGTGTCCGTGCCGGCGAAATCTTGCTTGCTCCAAAGGTTACGGCTGGTGAAGCGTACTTCCTGTCTTATGATGTAGAGAAGGGGACTCTGAAGAAGGTTCAAGTCCATGGTCTACCGCCGTCTCTATTGAGGAGTCCTGTGATCATCGCCTGCGCACCCATCGGATATGTGCATAGCATTTTGGTTTTGAGTGAGGTTTAGGCCTTTTTTATATAGCAGTAGTGCAGGCAAATAGCATCGGTGCACATATTTGATCATCAGATGTGCTTTCAAGTTATGGTCTTCTGAAGAATTCCTTCAAATAAGTTGCATGTTTACTTTGACACTTGGAGCTGGTTTACATCTCTTAACATTGTGCTGTATACAATTGGTTCTTTTCATAGCATTACTTTCCATGTTTATAGGCACCACCAATTGTTCATATCGTGCTCGATTGGCTTCGCATGTTAGGATTTCTACGATTTTCATTCCTAAGTAGGCTCCTCAAATATTTTGACTCATTTCTGTTATAGTCAACTAGAGTGATCGAGACATTCCAACAAGGAAAAAGAAAACAGAGTGCACTTCGACCAATTTCTCTCTCCCAAACAATGCGGAGTCCTCTCTCGCCTCTGCGAGCTCTTCTCTACCATTAGGGTAGCTTTCCTTTTACCAAAAACCCTAATTGCCTCAAGTGTTGTCTGCAACGCTAATCTCTTTTTTTGCCACCCTTGCTCCTTCTTCGCTGTTCCTTTACATTTCGCTTCCCAGTTTTGCAAAATCCCCAAAAAAAAAAAAAAAAAAAAAAAAAAGGTTCTCATCTACCACCCTGCCTCGATCCGGTGCCGATTTGCGCTGTTTTTGTCCCATAGCTCGGTCTTCAGTGCTTTTTCTTCAATATAAACTTCATCTGGTGATCTTGGTGATGGGGTCTTTCAAGGGTTTCAGTGCCTTGTCTTCGTAAACATTTTGGTCTGGCGATCTCGCCGATTGGGGGCTTTGACAAGGTGTGATTTCCGCAGCTTTGCACTCGATACTCGGATGGTTATCTGATTTCTGCTGTTGGTGAATTTTTTATTGTCGCAACCGGTGCTCTTTCAATGGTTCTCTGGCGCTGTGGTGCTGCGGAAGTAGAAGGTGTCGTCAGATCTTGGTTCTAGCTATAAACAATCGGCTCAAATGTCTTTTCATTTGGATCTTTACCTTTTTCCTCACTCTGTTTGAGCGGATGAACTACGTCTGGCTGTAGGGGACTTTTTATGCCTGTTCCCGTAAGCTTGTAGGTAACTTCCCCTGTTGACAAGTTACTATGGAAGGGAAAGAAGAAAATGAGTTACGAATAGCTGCACTATGTAAAAGCTTGGGTGATTTGTGGTCTGAGGATGATATAGTCGAAGCTTCCACAGCTATCTCACCACAAAAGAAGGCAGAATGTAATCGTACTTTATTCGGGAAGCTATTTTCAAAACCAAACGTCAACTTTCCTGCTTTTCTTACTACCATGAAGAAAGCTTGGCGATCAGATTCTGTGGTTTGTTTCCAGAAAGAACCAGGTTCTTTTACCTTTGTGTTTCAATCAGAAGAGGAGAAGGAGAGAGTTCTACAAGCTGGTCCCTGGTCTTATTCCAGCAATCTACTTGTTCTAAGACAATGTGTACCTGACATTCCGGAACATTGCTATGACTTTTCCAGAAATGCTTTCTGGGTTAGATTTGGAGGAATTCCTCCAGGATGGCGAACAGAAGAAGTATTCCATGACCTGGCAAAGAAAATAGGCCAAGTGTTAGATGTTCAGGTGGACCCCCAGGGTAATGGACAATATAAAGGAGGTCGGGTTAGAGTGGATGTGGACTTAACAGCTCCACTAAAATCAGGGGCAATTCTAGATATTGGCACCAAATGGCTCTGGGTGGAATTCAAATACGAACGTTTGCCACATTACTGTTATTCGTGCGGCAGGATTGGCCATTACGCTGCCAACTATGAAATCATCCCCTATAATCAATCTAGATGGTCAGAGAACAAGATTGGCAAATTTGGCCCCTGGTTGAAGGCGGAAGCTTGTGACCATAGTCCATATTGGGAAGCGTTTTATGGAAAATTAGAGGAGTATATAGTGGAGGAAACAATACCAGAAAATCTTCCTCCAGCGCAGACCATGGAAATAGTAGCCAGAGACGAGGGGGGATCTAGCAAAGCTCCTACATGCAGTAAAAAAAGAACAGAAAGCTTACATGAACAGGAGATGATAGAAGAATCAGCTGATTGCTCCATGAAAAACCTTGAACATGGCAAACAGGTAATTTGTTATGAGGCTACTAAACCAATTCTTTCGAAGATGGGCATCTGCAGCAAGAAGAGTATGAAAGTGCAGAAGGCAAAGAAACAAAAATGCACTGCAGAACCAGTTCCTCTACTGATTGATGATACGGACCTCTTGGAAACCCCAATTCAGATCGTTAAGGATGGCAAAGAGTGGGCCTTGGTGGCTGGCCCTAATAAGCCACCACTGACGAAATGAAAATTATCAGTTGGAATTGTCAGGGGCTGGGCAACCCCCTGACATTCCAGGCATTGAGAGCACTAGTTGCTCATGAAAGGCCCAACCTTATCTTTTTAATGGAAACGAAAAATAAAGCATCGATGGTGGAAGGCATCAAAAGGAAACTCAAATTCTCAAACCTATTTACAGTTAATCCAGAAGGAATTGCGGGAGGCTTAGCTGTTCTGTGGCAAGAAGAAGTGGGGCTTCAACTCAATGAAACTTCTCCAGAGTTCATTGACCTGCAGTGTATCGACTCAGTAAGTGGCTACTCCATGCGAATTACCTTTGTTCATGCCTCAACAAATTTTGGACAAAGGTTAAAGCTATGGCAGCAATTGATGCATTTTTAGTTTACCAACTCTCTTCCCTGGATTTGTATGGGTGATTTCAACGAAATATTATATGTATGGGAGAAAGTGGGGAAAAGAGAAGCAGACAACTATCGAATCACAGCTTTCAGAGATTTCCTAAATGCATGCTCTCTAATGGAGATTGAAAGTAAAGGGTGCGCTTACACGTGGACAAATAACAGGGAAGGGGAGGATCTTGTTAAAAAACGACTAGATCGAGTCCTTTCTAATATGGACTGGAGACTTACTTTTCATGATGCTGAAGTACAAGCCCTCCCAGCAATCGGCTCAGATCATAGTCCTCTTCTCCTTGTGTTACACCCTGAAAGTCAGAAAAGAAAAAGAGTTTTCAGAATGGAAGCCTATTGGACAGACCATGCAGAGTATGGAGAGATTATAAGACAAACATGGAACAATACATCTTTGAGCCAGGCTAAATTCTCAGCAAAGCTAGAAGAAATGTCTAAAGCTCTCACTAAGTGGAGTAAAGCTACGTTTGCACATGCTCCAACTCGACTAAGGGCACTCAACCAGAAACTTACTGAACTTAACAATAGACCTCCTCATCCTTCAAGTAAACAGGCAGTCCACCAAGTAGTACAGCAGATTCAACAATTATGGCACCAAGAAGAGAAATTTTGGGGCATACGTTCTCGTATTAACTGGCTACAATGGGGTGATCGAAACAGCAAATTTTTCCATGCAACTACTGTGCAAAGAAGGCAAAGAAATAAGATCACTATGCTGCAACTGGAAGATCTTAGCTGGAGTAGAGATCTGTCAGCTATTAAAACTCATATAGGGACCTTTTTTAGGCAACTGTTCACATCAGCAGGTCCCAGAAATTATCAGCCAATTCTTGCTCAATGCCAATGCCCTGTCAATGCGAACATTAATGCACATCTAATGGCTACTCTTACCATGGAAGAAGTCAAGACAGCAGTGTTTCAATTGGGATCCCTCAAAGCCCCGGGTCCCGACGGTTTTAACGGTCTGTTCTACCATCAATCCTGGGAGGACATCAAATTCGAGGTTTTTCAGTTGGTACAGAATTTCTTTCATACAGGTACTTTTGATCCCCATATTAACAAAACACACATCACCTTGATACCGAAGATAAAAAAACCCTGAAAATATAAGCCAGTTCAGACCGATCAGTTTGTGTAATTTCAGCTATAAAATCATCTCCAAAGTCTTGGCCAACAGATTGAAGAGTTACCTTCCGGAAATCATCGAGCCTGAACAAGGTGCCTTTGTCCAAGAACGTCAAATCCAGGATAATATCCTCATTGTCCAAGAAGTTTTACATCACCTGCGAACCACCAAAAGGAAGAAGAAATCTCAGGCCGTCTTAAAACTGGACATGCAAAAGGCTTACGACAGAATTGAATGGGATTTTCTACGAGATTGTATGCTAAAAATGGGATTTAGTGAGAGGTGGGTAAACCTAATTATGCAATGTGTTACTACGGTGTCCCTGAGTGTTATCATCAATGGGGAACCATCTCAGTTTTTCACTCCCTCGCGAGGCCTTCGACAAGGAGACCCCCTCTCGCCATATCTATTTATCCTCGTAGCAAATGTCCTAACATGGATGATGAAGAAAGCCACAAATGAAGGAAGTATTAAGGGGATAACACTCAACAGGTTCTGCCCTACTCTAACACATCTACTTTTTGCTGATGATGCAATATTTTTTCTTGAAGGAACTCTTATTGAATGTCAAAATCTAGCCAATATCCTTCATCAATACTGTTATGCAACAGGGCAAGCCATTAATTTAAACAAATCAAGGGTTCTCTTTAGTAGAAATTGTCCTCCACCCTTGAAAAGAAACTTAGCAAACGAACTTAGAGTTCCCCTTATAGAAAAAACAGGTAAATACCTTGGTATTCCAACAGAATGGGGGCATTCTAAAAAAGAGATGTTTGCTTGGGTCTTGGCACGAGTTAACTCGAAGTTAGCAGGCTGGAAAGAACAATTATTAACAAAAGCTGGCAAAGAAGTTTTGATCAAAAGTGTAGTTCAAGCAATCCCCACTTATGCTATGTCAGTTTTTAAACTTCCTATATCAATCTGTCGAGCTATAGAACGAAGGATTGCAGCTTTTTGGTGGCAGAAAGGTGATGCACACAGAGGCTTGCATTGGAAAAAATGGGAAGTTTTAAAAACCGGGAAAGATGAGGGTGGTGCAGGATTTAAAGATCGATTAATTTTAACGGGGCCATGCTCGGAAAGCAAGCATGGCGACTAGCTAACTCCCCTCGGACTGTGGAGCAGAATTTTGAAAGGTATTTATTATCCAAATGGGGATCTATGGAAGGCAAACAAGGGTTCGCGGCCGTCTTGGGGATGGCAAAGTATCCTAACGGGCAGAGACACCATAAAGGCAGAAGTCAAGTGGAAAGTGGGGGATGGAAAATCTATAAAAATCAGAGAAGATCGATGGCTCCAGTCGGGTGTGTTAGGTGGCCCAGCAAATCAGCATGACCCTATTATGGTATCAGACCTGATCAATGAAGATTTTAGATCCTGGAATGAACCTCTAATACTCAACACTTTTGAAGAAACTACGGCAAATGAAATTTTGGCGATGGACCTCAGCACATACCCAGAGAATGATAGTCTTGTATGGACAGGAAACAAAACAGGCCACTATACGATGAAGAGTGGCTATAACCGAGCCACATCCCTCTCTACCAGAACTGATCTAAACAGAGCATCTTCTTCTTTCACCCCCCCAAGAGCCCTGTGGACAAGAATCTGGACTATTTCTATACCCCCAAAACTAAGAATCTTTTTATGGAGCTTGTGCCAAAATGCTTTACCTACATGGGAGAACTTGTACAAAAGGCGACTACTTCCCTATCCATTATGTCCTCTCTGTTCTAACCACATGGAAACTGTAGAACACTTATTTCTGCTGTGCAAATGGACAACATCTATATGGGCCGACCCTCGTATGAACATTATCAGCCACCCCAACAACATTAAGCGGTTTGATTTGTGGATTATGGAGGTTTTTAACGAAAAGAAAGGTTTACCGGAGCAAGAACTCATCGCGAACGTACTCTGGAACATTTGGAAGTCCCGGAATCACTTCATCTTCAGAGCCAAACCCCTGCAACCAGCAGATCTCGTGGATCTTGCTCAAGAACAACAAAGGAGTTTCAGTCGATGGCAAAATAAAAGAACGGAAAACCCAAACTCCCGTGCCGAACCTGGAAGGTGGAAGCCGCCGGATGGGGACGAATTGAAACTCAACGTTGACGCTTCGTGGCTCCCAGGCGAGTTTCTCTGCTCAATCGCCGGAATAATTCGCAATTCGAAGGGGTTAGTGGTCGCGGGTTCGCTTGCGAAGCTAGGGCTTCCTCCTCTCAACAAGCCGAAGCTCTCTCTCTCCTGCACGGGTTCATGTACTTGAAGGAAAAAGAAGTCTCGCACGTGCAAAACTCCTCCAGTCAACCGGTTAGATGGGTGGTTGAAAGTGATAGCTTTAGTTTGGTGGAGATGGTTCTGGGCCGGGTCGACCCCCCATGGAACTTAAAGGATATTACCGCAAAATTCCGAGAAATGTTGAATTCTTGCAATCCCGTCCAGGTTTTCTACTGTCCACGCGAAGCAAATAGGGCGGCTGATTGGGTGGCCAGATCACATCGCGCTAGGAAACTTCCTGCAAATTGGGTGAGCTATCCTCCTCTTCCTCTCTCGGAAATTTTCTGCTCAGAATTCTATCCATCGATGTCATGTAAGACTCATATTCTCTAATGCATGAATGAAGTACTTCCTTTTCGACCAAAAAAAAAAAAAAAAAAAAAACTAGAGTGATCGATGGAGATTTCCCGGGGTAGGCATTGAAACAGCTCTTCCAAAGGAAAGAAAGTGAAATTGTTTTTGTTCGAATGGGTCAGAAGAAGCCTTATCTCTTCTAATTTGAACCCATCTATTTGTCAAATCTCTCTCTTGGCGAATTTACAAGTTCTTTCCTATTTAGTCTCGAACTGAAAAAGAGATCATCAATTTGCACAATTTTACCTTATTATTAAGCATTGAACTTCCTTATGCTTCTGTTATTCCTTGCTCTCAGGGAAGATGACTACAATTTTCCGGTTATTGTTGTTGTCACCATTACCCGTTTAGCTATTACATTCATGAAGGGTGTTTGCACCTGCTGGTGTGTATGGTAATGCTTGTTGGCCGGGGAATAGTTTCTTTGCAGAAATAGTTCTTTTCTATTTCTACTCCGGGAAACAATTTATGAGTAAAATAATGTGTTTGGTAACTACACAAAATTTCTATTCTTGAAATAGAAAAAGAATAGAAATGCGTTTGGTACGATTTTGTATTTTTTGTATTTATTTGTTTTTTACTCTTGCTCACAGATTACCGACCGTCGATCGATGGCCGTTGCCGCCTATCGCCGCCCGCCGCCGCCACTGCATGACCGTCGGTTGCCGACCGTCGTGCGGTGGCGAGCATCGACGGGCGGTGGCGGCCGGCAATTGCACATCAGGACCTTACGTCCATGTGAGCAAACTCCTATCAAAATTAGCCAAAATGACTTAATTGGAGTCAAGTCAAAATGTTTAAAACTAAATTGACACTAATTTAAAAAATTTATCACTAAATTGACACTATTAAAATATTTATGATTGAATTAGCACTCTGTCAAAAGGTTTACGACTAAATTGGCACCATTAAAAGGTTTAGGACTAATTTGGCACAAATACATAGATTTTAGACTTTTTTTACGCTTTTCCCTTGTCCGCATGGTTTTACCAATTGGTTTGACATTCAATGTTGGGCTTTGTATATGCTTTTGAGTTATTTTTTCCCGGTCTTCTCAGTTGCTTGGACTCGAGTGCATCACTTTATGGGTCTTTTGTGGCAAATTCAATTCCTCTAGGAGCAGCTGCATTTCGTACTCACTTTTCTAAATTTCTCATAATGCTGTTCCGGAAGTAAATCCTGAGATTTTAAGTGTGACATAAAGTTTTTTGGCTATGTCTAAATTATGAGAAAAGGAAAGAGACATGGTTTGTCCATTTTGAAGAAAATACAAAAAGCTCAACTCTTTGGTTAGCAATTTAAACAGGTAATGCTGTCTTTGGTTTGCTGGGGGTTAAGTTTGGGTTTGGCTTTAATTTAATCTGTGGCATCTTTTAGCAAATTCAGTGGCCAGTATTAATTTCTGCATCAAAAGCTGGCAAGGCCTAATTAATGTTGCTTAGTGCATAAAGCAAAAACCTTTACGTTGTAGGTGATCACAAACAGTTCTCACGAATCAAAAAGTGTCGGTGTAACTTCTGCTTTATGTTAACTGTGTGGTTAAGATACGAGAGTTCAAATCTGCGATTATTTATTTTTTCCCGGGATTGAAGACATGTGCATCTTTCTATTTTTGTTATGCTCCTGTCTTGTGATACCGTGCAAAAATAGGGATTAGGTTGTTTAACTAGTTTATCTTTCTTCGGTATTAGGCAAGTCATTTCTGGGAGGCTTTGAAAACTTACTGTCTCATACAGCAAGTGGGTTGTCCCACAATTGTCCTTCGAAGGTCTTAATCATCTTAAAATTTTCTGTTTAGGAACACTAGTTCACGTTTCACTAACTGAAAAAGTGCAAAGGTTAACCATCTTTCAAAAAGTGTGTTATGAGACAGAACAAACATTAATATGGAAAATAAGTGCAGATTGAGACCTGCTTATCCATGTATATCTGGAGCCCGAAACACGAAAATAAGCACATAAACCATACTCCATGAATTTCAAGCTAGTGATTGATGCTCGTTGTCTTTTCTTTTGTGATATGTTAATTTGCACAGCTACCGAATGAAATTCAGTCACTAGTTTTCAGATGCAAAAGAGGAAGTTCGATGAGTTGGTTGAAGACTAGGGCGTTAAGATTTTGGTTAAACCAAAGCTCTGATGCATGTTATTGGAACCAAGATGGACTTTGTAGATGACAAACCCAGGTAACTGATGTGCAATACATCGTTTCCCCTCTCATGTATAGGTCCATAGTCCATATATGAATTGATCATCCAAACTTTAAGAGGCTCGCCATAATTTACAAGTTATATTCCAGTCTAGATTTGACGTTTTATGGTGTAAAGGAAATTAGTGTAGCAGCAACTTAATTTGCACATTATGTCCGTCGAAGTTGTTTTTAGGTGCTAGTCCTAGCACTATTATACGCATTTCATGGAAGAAACATTGAATAAGTTTCGGTCCATATGTGTCCAGGTACTTGTGCAAAAAGTCTAACTGAATTTGTTATGTTTTTTTAATCGAAATTTATATTGTTTATGTTGATGTTGAAATATGTACATAATACGCACAATGTCGGCACGGCATGTCACCTGCACGATGCCGGCACGACAATTTGTTACTGCTTTCGTCATCTAAGATCGGTTTATCTTATCTTGTACATTTTACCAAATTGTATCATTCACTTGCCATAACACCTATAAATGGAGTCAGACTATTTAATAGAGTTTGTGTTTGTTGAAGGCAATAAACAAGGTATCCATTTAGAGTTTGCTTCTTTTTTATGTTGGTCATTCTCCATATGCTTTTTTACAAAGTTTAGGAACGTTAGAGGCCATGACAGTAGGTAATAGAAATTATCACATTGAATTGGTTGTCGCTTTTGTAACATGCAGATATTACAGGATGCCGTTTCTGTCTTCAACATTGTTTTTTCTATTTCTTAGGAAAAGCGGTCTGTAAAATTAACACACGAAAGAATTGAGGATAATTTTTTTCTAAAGATTAAATCAATCTTCAGTGATTACTTCATTTATGATAACAAATTCCATTTAATTGATGGAGATTTTTAGGGAGTTTTATCTAACACATCAGTATCATCTTATGCTAGAGTGCTTATAGCAAACTGATTAGTTCCTATTGCTTGAAAGCATATACAAGAATGAGGGTGTGCAATAGGCGTCGCTGTGAGCCAGCTGGCGAGCAATTTAATATCCTTCGGATTCATGTTTTACTTCCAACATAAGGCCAAACCTCAATTTAGTCAAAAATACTTTATGACTTATTAGTACTTATGTCAACTGAATTTGTTATGCTTTTTAATCGAAATTTATATTGTTTATGTTGATGTTGAAATATGTACATAATACGCACAATGTCGGCACGGCACGTCACGTGCACGATGCCGGCACAACAATTTGTTACTGCTTTCGTCATCTAAGATCGGTTTATCTTATCTTGTACATTTTACCAAATTGTATCATTCACTTGCCATAACATCTATAAATGGAGTCAGACTATTTAATAGAGTTTGTTTTCGTTGAAGGCAATAAACAAGGTATCCATTTAGAGTTTGCTTCTTTTTTATGTTGGTCATTCTCCATATGCTTTCTTACAAAGTTTAGGAACATTATAGGCCATGACAGTAGGTAATAGAAATTATCACATTGAATTGGTTGTCGCTTTTGTAACATGCAGATATTATAGGATGCCATTTCTGTCTTCAACATTGTTTTTTCTATTTCCTAGGAAAAGCAGTCTGTAAAATTAACACACAAAGGAATTGAGGATAATTTTTTTCTAAAGATTAAATCAATCTTCGGTGATTACTTCATTTATGATAACAAATTCCATTTAATTGATGGAGATTTTTAGGGAGTTTTATCTAACACATAAGTATCATCTTATGCTAGAGTGCTTATAGCAAACTGATTAGTTCCTATTGCTTGAAAGCATATACAAGAATGAGGGTGTGCAATAGGCGTCGCTGTGAGCCAGCTGGCGAGCAGTTTAATATCCTTCGGATTCGTGTTTTACTTCCAACATAAGGCCAAACCTCAATTTAGTCAAAAATACTTTATGACTTATAATACGCACAATGCTGGCACGGGACGTCACATGCACAATGCCGGCACGGCACGTGCACAATGCTAGCACAACACGTACATAACACACTCAGGGCACATAATTTTTATAAAGTAGCAATGTGATAATATTGTGATTATTATTTCCTTTATTCTTCCACCTCCAGCTCTTTTCTCAAGCTTGAGGAAGGAGGAGGCTCTGTGCAGGAAAGGCATTTGATTCGAGGAGAGAGAGGGAGAGGGAGAGGAGTTGTTGCCAATCACTTCCAAGACAGACTCTTTAACCATTGTTTCTTCTTTTCATCTGCCATCCTCATTTTCTTTGTATTCTTCCCTCTCTGTTCTATTCGTCTTCTTCCGTGGTTCTCCCGTTCATAAGCGAAGAGCTAACTAATATGTTAACATGCTAACCTTGCTATTATATTATCTCTATCTTAACTTTGAAAGTGAAAGTTAATATTGAAGTGCAATATCCTTCGTATCAACACATTAGGCCTCTTAATACCTCTCCTCATGTACAGGTCGGATGAAAAAGACGATTAAATGAGACTGTTTTTTTTTTTGAACGATCTACCAGGTTGGTTCTAAAACTCGTTGCCAAAAGGAATTTGAGTTCAAAAATTTTGATTCCATCATTTTAAGTCCTAACACTTGCAATTTGATGCATTTGAGTCCCCCTGGGTCAATTTCAGTACAAAGAAAATGCCAAGTGACAAATTTTATTATTTTGAATTTCAATCGTATGTTGCAATAAATAAAAGCAAGTCAAATAGATTTCCGTGCACTAAGCTAAAGGAGCTAATAAAGGAAGCACTAAGGTATACAACTATGATAATTTTTAAGATTTAAATATAGAAAACGAAAGTTTTAGGATGGGAGTGAAATATGTTGAAAAAGTTTAGGACCCTTCTGAAACTTTTTTGTTACAAAACCGGAAAATCATATCAATATGAATGTCGAGACACGTGAAGGTAAATAATAATTCATATGTATTTCTTGCACCTTGCCACAGGCAACAGCACAGAAGGAACGAAGTCGAACGTAGCCATCGTGACACGTGTCAGTCAGGGGGTGAATCACAATAGCTGTAATCCAATCACCTCGGTTATGCATGCAACATCTCCCTCAGCCATAGTGATCCCTAAAAGAAAAATAAAATATTTGCCATAAGGGACAGAGATAGTTGGAATTATCGTATGTGCGGTTTGGTCCCGCCGCAATGGGTGGTTACCCTCACAATGGCAGGTTTTCCTTCCCAAGGGGATAATGATGAACAAGCTGGTGCAATCAATGAATGATCTTCTTTACGGAAATGCTAGCTCTATTGTTGCGTTTGGCGGGATCTTGCAAACCCCTTTGCTTTCATAGGCTAGCTAGCTCAGGACAAAACTATTAGAGTGCGAATGGTAACGTTTCTATTATGATGAACTATTTCTTTTCAAAAATAGATTTTTTATTTTTTTATTTTTACTCCGGGAATAATTTCTAAGTAAAATAAGGTGTTTGGTAATTGAATAAATTTATATTATTGAAATAGAAAAAGAATAGAAATGTGTTTAGTAAAAATTTATGAATTTTTGTATTTATTTATTTTTCTTCTTATTCACGGACCATCGGCCCATTTGCCTGCCACATGACCGCCGCTTGCCGCCGCCGCCCGCCCGGCCGCCGCCACGTCAACCACCGCCACGGGATTGCCGCCCATAGCCCACCGGCCACAAGAGGGGGCGGTGGTTGGTGAGCTGTGGGCGGCGGTCCTACGGCGGCGGTCAACAGCGACGATCGGCGATCGTGCGGCGAAAGGCGATGGTCATGCGGCGGTTGGCGACGACAGGCTATCGACAAACGATGGCACTCATTGGCCGGTGGACCGTGGGCGGCGGCCAATGGGCTACAAGCGGCGGTAACCGTCGTCGGCAATCAGTTGCCAACGGTGCCTGCGGGCAACAAGGAGGTGACCGACGATTGGCAGGCGGCTGGCGATGGCCGCAACAAAGAAGAAGAACAAAAGAAAAATAAAAAGAAAAGAAAAACTTATTTTTAGAAATTGTTCTTGGGAATAAGAAGTTACTTTTTTTGTTTCTTGTTTATGTTCCAAATCTATTTTCCGGCCATTTTTTTTTCCGGAAATAGAAAAATAAGTTGACGTTACTAAATAAATTTTCGTTCTTTTTTTATTCTGAGGAACAAAAAAATAGAAATCGAGAGAAATAGAAACGTTACCATACATGCCCTTAATAGTCTCTGAGTTGAAAAGGAACGTCTGGGATAAAGTTAAAAGAGAACAGAATAACAAGGATAGGCAAGCGGAGGAAAGCCTTGTTGCCACTCCATGTATCATCCGCTGATGCACAGCTGGAACATAGCTTCTGCCATTTACTCTCCATGTATCATCCGCTGATGCACAGCTGGAACGTAGCTTCTACCATTTACTCTCTAAGATCTGCACATCGTTTCATGTACCCCAATGCTCGCTGTCGCACTTCACTAATATTCTTAGGCAAAAGTGATGCGGTAACTCTTCTGCCAGTTAATATACGAATCACTTCTTGGGCATTACCTCCTTAGTTGTTTCCGGATAGGAAAATTAGACACAGCTGCTCGAGAATCGTTTCCCATGGTAGACAAAGCTATGTCACGTTACAATAAACAAAAATATATATTACCTATACCTAGCCTCCTACTCGCATGCCTTAAAACAACCAAGTACTTTTCCCCTCTTGATTAGCCAACGTCAAATCCATATGGCTGCAGCAATTAAGAAATGTCAGTATTAACCAAGCTAGGGTCATAGGATGAAATGCCATGGGAATCATACAAACTGGAAACACAAAATTCACGTAATATAGAAACTTAAAAGTTCAGATCTTTATCAACAAATCTTCAGAACAGAGGTTCGTAGCAGCACCTTCAAACACATTACAAGCTACCTTGACTTAAAATTGTTAACAGGAGCTTAGGATGAACTACCTTCGTGGGGATTCTTTATGACGCTATTTTCAATCAAGGAAATGAGCTTTTTAACCGTTCTAAAAAAGAAAGGACCTTTTTGACACTTCCAATCTGTTCACCGTGCCTCTGGAGTAATTTCAAGCAAGCCACTTTGTCAACTATCCATTGCAAAGTAATGAAATGACGGTGTTGCGTGATATGTGGTATGCTAATGATAAGCATTCCACATCACCTGTCTTGTCAGCTTTCTATAACTTTTTTGAAAGATATCCGATCGACTAAACCAGATTGAAATTGTTTTGAGAGTATAGTAAACTGTTCAAAGGTTCTGAAAGTGCTGAAAAAAGGACTCTCATGTCGCCCTTGCGCCCCCATCAAAGGAAGACAACGTTAAGTATTAAAGAGTATGCCTTCAATGTCCAATGATTCTCAAACTTGCACTCTTAAAACGGGAAGCCACAATCTCTAAATGTATGAACGGAGTTGTACTAGTTGTGAAATGACCAGAGGATTGGATATCACATGACTAAAGTTGCTTACCAAAAAGAAAGAAAAGAAAATTAGATTGGATGTCACATGACTAACGTTGCTTACTTAAAAAGAAAAGAAAAGGAGACAGTTCAATTTTTGTAGTTCCAAGAAGCTTCAGACCATCCTCCGAATTTTCTTTCTACTAAGAAAAAATAGATTTAGATCTAGAGCGACATCAAGTTGATTTCCAACTACACCTTTTATCAGTTTGATCATAACATAGCAAATGACTAAAGCTCTTGATAAAGTTAAAACACAGTGAATTAGCTCAATTCGGATCCAAATTATGCATTAATCACAGATTCCTATATGATTTACAGTCGAACGCAAATGAGTCAAACTTAATAAATATCTTCCAATTAGGAAATTGAAATCTAAATTCTTATCGTGCCTCCACCCACACCAAGGCCTTGTCTACTAGTCATAAAAGTAATCCCCCTTCCATTTAGCAACATAGTGGACCTAGGCTGCGTTTGAAAACTGCCTTCCCAAGGGACTTTTTTTGCGGGGGTAAAGGCCTTTGGGCCAAATATTTTGGTGTTTGGCAATTTCTTTTTCACTTGCCTTTGCCAAAGGCAAGCTTTACCAAGGCTAAAAGCCCAAGGCAAGTTAGGGGCTGCCTTGGGCTTTCTTGGCATGCTGGCTTTGAAGCTAATAAATTTTTTCTTTCGAAATTGTCCTCATTAATTTTTCATTTTTCTGATTTTACCCCGACAACTGTTCATCATATTCATCTTCTTTCCTTGTCTCTAGACTAGCATATACGCGTGGTCGCCAGCAAAGGGTAGGTTGTTTGGCGAAGGGTAGGTGGTGCAGTGAAAGACAGGTGCTCTGACTAGGGTCCCAC
This sequence comes from Eucalyptus virginea, assembly GCA_014182375.1. Classification (NCBI taxonomy): domain Eukaryota; kingdom Viridiplantae; phylum Streptophyta; class Magnoliopsida; order Myrtales; family Myrtaceae; genus Eucalyptus; species Eucalyptus virginea. The sequence goes on along the minus strand of CM024520.1, from coordinate 2,494,195 downwards.
GACCCTTCGACGAGGGTCACCATGCGGCGAGGGTCACGGCAACCTAGATCGCACGCAAATCTAGTCGCGTAGATCTGGGTTGCGGTGACCAGATCGCGAGCACCGACGACCTTCGCGGCGCGGTGGGTCGCGTGACCCTCACCGCGCCATGTCCTCCGCACGGCGACCCTAGCTGGATGCTGCCCTTTGCCGTGCCGCCTCCCCCTCGCCGAACCGCCTACCCTTGGCCGGCAACTAGTAGCTCTTCGTCAACGGTAACCGGCCAAATCCTTGGCCGGCTGACTCTAATCTTTTTTCCTTTTTTTTAATAACAAAAGTCTTCTGCAAATTTAATTTATTAAAACACTATTGTGCTCAAAGATACTTCACAATGGACTTTCACAAATACGATTTACTAAACACAATTTGCAATTTGAAAAACTCCTTTAACTCAAGGGCCTTGACATTTTCTCAAGGATTTTCCCCAAAAGCCTTCCTAAACGCACCCCTAATGAAGGTTCAAAGTCATACGTAGTACGTAGTGATTCATTATTTGGTTAATCAGAAATGTAATTGAAGAAAGCATATTTTTCTACATCAACAAAAATGAATTAATGCAGCATCATGTCGCCTTCTTCATAGTCGAGAATATGGAATTTAAAATTGCACGAGACTGAGTAAGCCTTTGAAAATAAAGGAGCTCATTGCTTTTGAGGTTTGTCATGCCGTTTATCAAGCTGGACTGACAATGACGTTTCATTATAGTCCCATTTGTCATTGTAAGCCCCTCTTCCATCCATCGCCATGCACCAAGAATTCCATTTTATTCAAAACATGAATGTGTGTAATATGAATGATCTTTTGCACATACAATGCAAACTTTAACTGACTAAGATTTAAGACTACTACATTAGATATCCATACCATGCCAACAGTACCTTCAAAAATAATTCTCGCTAGCAGTTAATTTGAGTATGCTGATGAATCATAATGCAAAGTTTTTGTGGCTAATGTCGTATAGTTGAGAAAGTACAAAACAAGGCACAAGTTGACTTGTTGTGATATTACTCTTATTTAACTCTTGTAATAAAAAGCACGATCGAGTTTTTTCAAGAGACGCTCGAAAGTGACATAAAACGAGTTCTCATAGCAAGTCTTTTTTAGCTCCTCTGCCATTATCAGTTACTGGTGATTGAATTTGTATAGGCAAAGCTGTTGATTGAATGTACAAGCTCTCTCGTCTCTTTTAGTGACATAGGCACGCTCCAATCTTGGCTTGGCCTAATCCGCCTCAATTGTAATAACTAGATTACGTCTTTGGAAATTGAAACTTCAAATTTGTTAACGATGAGAATGCCCATTGTAAAGAAGAGAACAAGAGGACTGGCTTTCTGATTTGTTCTTCGTTTATATTTTCTCCAAAAAGGGTCTTAAAAGGGGATAAAATCCTGCTTAGTTTATATTCATCAATGACAAATTTGGCTTTCGACTTCAATGATCATGACTCCTCCCAGACCAAAGTCCAGAGCTCAATGATGCCTGTCATTTATTTTAAGAGCGAAGACGGTATAGTGTAGTTACTCTCCCCTGCAAGACTTGAGCATAGGAGGGAAGAAGAAGAAGAGGAAGAGCAATAAATTTGATTCGAGCGTTTGGGAAAGATGAACAGCAAAGCGCTCTCTCCCTCTCCATGTCTGGTTTGGCGTGCCTATCGAGCAATCTCCCTCTCTCACCTCATCATTATTAATCACGGTGCGTGAACGAGCCATGGGAAAATGAATGCGGAAGAAGAAATTTTAACTTTTTGTTCTAACGACTGCATCATTTATTCCTTTTGTCTTTATAAATGGATCATGTAGATAATTAGTTTTGACATATACCAGACGTTTGTCTATATAATCTGTCTTAGTAATCTGCTAATTCTAGCTAAAATACAACCTTGACATAGTTCTTGAATTATTAAACTATTTGTTAAGAGGAATGGTCACGGTTTTTTTTTTTTTTTAAATATAACTTTCCACCTAACAAAAATTTATTTCGAATGGGCTTATTTTACTAAACCACTTAGCTACCTTAAGCGGGTGCACGTCTAAGTCAGAGCCCCCTTCTTTGAAAGTTTAATTAGGTTAAAAGATGAGAAGAGGTCAGTTGCTGGAAAAAGCAGAGAGAGTGACGCTCTGATGCAAAATCCATGGCAATCGCAGCACCAGAGAAAGCACACTCTCTTTATACTCATCGGGGACCACCAAAATTCACTTTCCCATCTTAACAATCGCTTTTTCCCCAGACAAATACAGCACCAGCCCACATGCCTAATCTTTTATACCAGCACCCTCTCCTACTTCATCAATAATGGTCAAATGTCTTTTTACACGTAAAGACATTCAACTATATCAAAGGAGAGTGACGTTCTGATCGTCAATAATGATACAGTAACGGTGCCGTGGGGTGATTGAAATGTACTTTTTAAACAATAGATACAAGTGACCGACCCAACAAAAAAGAAGAACAGTAGATACAAGTGAAAAATGATAGAAATAATAAATTTAAGGATTCATGTAAGCAAAAGATTAAATATCAAACATGAACATGATATTTTGATTCTTGGATTTTCAAACTTCTTTAGATGTATTTGTTTCGTGGTAAATAGTATTTTCATTTTTAATGAGTTAACGGAAGATATTTTCTTTGTAACAGAAAATGTTTTCCCATCAAAACTTAAATTCAAGAAAATGATTTCCTATTTGAAAGAGCTGGAAAACGTTTTCCCGAATAATTTTTCCTATTCTTTGAGTTATTGGTTAATGAAAATTTTATTCTTATAAAAATGATTTTTTTAAATCAACTTTTTAATTTTTTTAAATCACATTTTTTTTCCCTTCCTCTTTCCTTTTCTTTTCTATCTTTTCCTTTTTCCTTCTTCCTTTGTTGGCTGCGTGCCACGGTAATAGTTAGCAATCAGCCATGATATGGGCTAATGAGCTTAAAGCTTAACTGATCTAGGTGAGCCTAAGCTGGCCGAGACTGCCAAGCTCGAGGCTCGCCAAATCCAGGCAAGCTCACAACTCAGTCAAGGCCGACAAGATCACAAGTTGCTAGATCCAAGTAAGTTTGTGGCTTGCTTGATCTTGGCAAGCATAGACTCCGCTGAGGCTAGTGCACATGTGGCTCACCTGATCCTGGCAAGCTCAACCTTTATCGAGGCAGACAAGCATGCAGCTTGCTCAATCTGATGAGCTTGAGCTCGCCCGTGGCTATCATTGGCTAGTCATGGCGTTGGAAGTCGAGATCAAGAAAAGGAAAGAAAGGAAAAAGAAAAAGAAAAGAAAAATTCGAATTTTTATAAATAAAAAAGATAATAAAAAATAAAAAAGAGAAAAAGTAAAAATAATTAAATATTCGTTTTTATAAAATTAAATAATTATTAAATTATTCGATTTTTTTTTATCAAAAATAAAGTTATGAGATTGAAATTATTTTCCAATAAAGTCCGAACATCAAAAAATATTTTCGATTTATATCACCAAACAAAGTAAAATTAATTGTATTCCTAGAAAATGCTTTTTAGGAAGGCTTTTTCTTTTATTATTGAGTTTTTGTGAAAAAAAATGCACTTTAAGTTTAAAAATTAAATTCGCTAATCTCTCTTGATTTTGATGTCAAATAAACAAAAAGGAAAATCAAATTACAATGTGATGTAGGGAGTAGAATGAATATAAATTCGATAATAGTTCTTGATGCGATACAACATAGGACCCTTTTTCTTCTTCCTTTTTTTTTTTTCACAAGCAGGAACTTATTTGAGAACCAACATTTTCGATGTTTCTTTTTTATTTTGAAAAAGTTAATAAATATTTGCAATAACATTAGGAATCTCTTTTAAGTGATATTACTTTCATACTTGTTATTTTATGTTAGCAGTAAATTTTCTTCGGAATAATTTTGCCCATTGTTTTCTTTCTTTCTCTTCCGCGTGAAGGAAAACCCACTTTAATGGAAGTGGACCCAATCCCAAGTTGACAATTTTCATTCTGCTTTTCTTAAAAAATTTGAAATGGCCACCTAGCTTTTCTCTCTCCTCCCCCTTTCTTTTTGGTCAGATCTCTCCTCCCCTTCGACCTACCATTTCCTCTACAAAAAGAGAAGGACCGGACGCCCCGTCCCCTAACTCCACCAGTCCACCTTCATCCTCAACGCCTTGCCCTTGCCAACTTGCCAAGGCCTGAACCCGAACCCGACCCGCCCTTGCCAACTTGCCAAGGTCTCGCTATTCGCAACTGAAGGAGCCGTCACCTGACTCGAGCAAAACCGCCCTCCCAAGGACATGATCCTCCCCTTCGACGTCTCTGCCGGTGGCGGCGAGGCCAGCACCTTGCTCCACCCCCATCTCCTCGTAGTTCGCGGCATTCTGCTTGGCCTCCGCCTCTTTGGTTCGCCACCCAATCCTCCCCGAGCAGGTACCTGAGGCTCGACTGCCGGACCTTGACGACGAAGTATGGGAGGTTGTTGGCCAAGAACAGGTACGACGGAGCCATGCCACGGCACCAAGAGCGTGAGCTACGCCGAGAATGGAGCCGAGGTCGGGGACTGTAGCCTCGACCGGTGAGTCAGAGACTATATCGGTAAGGATCTCACTGTAGTCGGCGAGGTAGTTCATGATGTAGCGCGCGAGTGGTGGACCCCACCGCCGGGACAGCGGCCTTCAAGAAATCCTTCACGAGGCGTTCGCTGGCATCAGCATGTCCTGTTGAAGAGATGATTGGGATGACATGCTTGTAGCTATCTCAATTTTATATATACTTGGGAAGAAGTGTTATTAGGCTAATGTTATGAGAGAGTTTAGTTGCATTACGCGGTGGTTCTCGTTGTCAATTGCAAGACATTGTCGGAAATACGAGCTAAGAACAATGCCGCCCATCAAGGGTAACCACCCTATATAGCAATATGAATTTTATGGACAGTAATCCATAGGAGTTTCATTAGTCTCTATCCTGCATTGATCCCTTTCAATTTCTCTAGTCATCCGACTTTGGGGAGCAAAAGCAGAGAAGCGGCTCACGATTGAGGTGGAATTAAAGTTTCCCTTGTGCTAAGGAGGGTTGAAAAGAGATTATTTATACTATTTATCTATGAGGACGAGCCGTTCGTGCTAGCAATATGCCAATATTCACATTTGCTTCTTTTTTTTTCGTTTGGAAACTATCATGTTAGCACACACATTAGAGGAAAAGATTGCTTAAGTTCAATTCTGAAAGGCCATATTTCGTGTTTTATCTTCTTCCTTTTTTTTTCCCTTTTCGGCAATGAAATTTTTTATTATCTCTGCGAAAAGTGAGTTTCATTCAAGCCTTTTAATTCAATGAATAGACAAAATGTAACCCAGTAAAGAAACTGACTATCACAAATGTTAGTTATTGGATAATTTGATATATCAGTTATTTTAAAAGATCTTCTATAAGTAGCTGTCGAATCAATCTTATATTATCTAGAGGCAAATTATGTTAATATTCTTGTAGTTGTAGTGGCTATACAAATAGTCACATAAAACATAGTGTTCAAGGACTCATATAGAAGCGAATGGAATTTATCATGAAGGCATGCACATAATAGTTTTATAGTTTTACTCACTCCAGAGGCAAGTGATCTATTAGCAACTAAATATTCGACTTGAATTTCCGAATGTGTTATAGTGGGGGCAAAAATTAACTTTAGGAAAGTGATCACACACATCAAAGCCAACGCCATATTCGCATATTTTCTATCTTGTCTTCTTCAAAATTCTTTACACCAACTGTTTATCTTAGATGCATTCATGACCCAAGTGTAACTACATTTAGAATAGGCAATTTTATCATGAAATTTTCTGCTTACATGGGCGATGCATGCTTTGATTACTCATTTTAGGCCTTCACTATAAACATTTTTCATTTTGGATCTTCCCAAAACTTCCTCCATGGTAATAATGAAAATATCCATTTTTCAAGGGAAGAAAGATCACCATTTTGTCGCCATATGGTAGAGTAGATACCTGCCAAGTTGACTCAGCAAACAAGTGAACAATAAGGAAATGATTACTCCGGAAGTAAACGGAATCATGCTCGTTTGAGGATTATAAGACGCCATTAAGGAAAGGAACCGATCGCATCCTGCCGTCCGAACTTGTATCAACCCTAGATTGCGTCATCCGACGGCTGCGCAACGTCTTCCTTTCTTGAAACGTTCTTCTATGTTGGTTCAGCTTCTGGCTTTCTTTAGTCGTGAAATCGTTTGGACCCAAGGATCCCGGCTCAGAGATGTTGCGAGGAGACCGGACCAAGTCCAATCTTTCTAATCTCGCCCTCTGTTCGCCGCCTTGAGGCGGGTAGGGCCACCTTCGGCAACTAAGCTGGCGCTTCCCTCTTTCGTTCGATGGTTTCTTACACCTGGCCTCGGTTCAACCGAGACCAGGACTTTTTGCTCTGTGTTTGTTCATGTTGAATGCAAATAATCTGAATCTGAGTTGGCTTCGAGTGTTGCTTGTGCACTATGTATTGCTGTTGGCTCGAAATTGTGTCTCAAATTAGTCCTTGGCCTCATGTCAAAATATCTCAATGAAGTCCCAAGAGTATTTAGGAAGAACCTTCGTAAAGTCTGTCCATTTAATTCTTAACAGCATGCTTAAATCCCTACGGGAGCCTTTGATCCGTTTATTCTGCCTCAATTTCATGAGATTACATTATAAAACTTTCAGTGCCCTTAGTGTTACCTCATTGTTGTATTCTGGTGCTCTGCATTTCATGATTCCAGCAACGAGTTTTGTTAAGGAAATATTCCCTTTGATTCGGGTAAATCATCTTTGGATATTGCATTAGCTTTTGGGTTCTTGTGTTTGCTGGAAAGGAGGGATAGCAGATTGAGGAAATCGCATGGAAGAAAGAATGGCAAGGAAATGGGCTTAGTGAGGCTATTACTTAAATTTGGGCTTAGATTTTTCGGTTTAGATTCTGGGTTAAATTAGATTGTGTTGGGCTTGGATACAAATCAATTCTGACCAATTGGGGATTCTACCTTAGGGGGTCCGGATTGAGCTTGGTAGTGGGCTTTAAAATTTACTGAGGATATCTTCATGGGCTTAAGAAAAGCTTGGCAACCGAAGCTCCGGCAAGGAACACGTTCAGCGAGGGCAGCAAGCGTAGACTGCCGGCATTGGTAGCCGCGGCGGAGGCTTCTGACGTCAAGTCCCAGGAGGAGACACGACAGAGGCTTGACGAGGCACAAGGTGGGGCTGGTTGATGGCAGCAACGGTGGTGAGCAGAGGCGGCAAATAGCAGCAGCTCGTTGGGGCTGGTGAACAGTGCCTGGTGGTCGTCGGTCAAGCTCACTGGAGGAAGGGAGATGGATCTCGTCGGATCGTCGTTGAGCAGCGCGTCAAGGGCGAGATGACGGATTTGGTGGTGTGGTCAAGGGTTACTGGCGCAGTGGCCGGTGCGGGTGCGGCGCCGACGCGAGCAAGACTGCCTCCGCAAAGAAGATGAATAGTACCCACTAAGGTTTCTTTTTTTTTTTCTTTTTTTTTTTTTTTTGAGAAAGTGATTTTCTCTTTGGACCAAGATGGACGAAGACTCTCTTGCACGAATTTTCTCCCAATTCTTTCAATTTTTTTTTCATCTCCTGTCTCCATACACACACCACACCTTTTATAGGGAAAAATTTAAATCTTTGTGGCATATTTTGTTTCCAATTTCTCTTGTGCATAATATCCCTGAATATATCGTTGCACCACGCGCAATATTCTCTTTTTTATTTTTCAAATATTTCATCCGAAAATTTCATTTCTGCCCAAGAATATACCCCCTCTGTGTATATTATTTGAATATGTGAAAAATCTCACCTGAATCAATGCTCAACGTCGGTCCAATGCAGAAATAAAATAAAATAAATGTTTCTAAACTATATGTCGTGCAACTTTTATTTTTATTTTTTGGGATAAAAATTAACCCATTTTTTATGCAAAAATTTAGGTGTCAACAAAGGAAAAAAGACATAAAAATAAAAATCCTATGGGAAAGTTCTAAAGGCTTATTCAATTGGGTTTCAATTTTTTTAAGGGTTTTTTAGTTACTCTTTAAGAGAAAACTACTCAAAAAGCTCATTTTTTAGTTTTTTTTTCTAATAATTTCTAATTTTTATGAAATTTATGATTTTTGTAAAGAATTTTTAATTTATTATTATTATTTATTATCTTTAAATATTACCTAACATTGTCTCTAAAAGGAAAAATGCATCCAAAAAAAATCATATCACAAAACTCTAAAGGCTTATTCAAATGGGCTTAAATTTTTTAAAGGATGTTTTCTTTATTCTTTATGAGAAACTTCTCAAAAGATAATTTTTAAGATTTTTTCAAATATTTCTAATTTTTATGAATTTTCTGAAATTTTTAATGACTTTTCTGAATTTTAATTTTTCAATTTTTTTTTTTTTATTATTGTTAATTTCTTTTAAGGAATTCTTATTACTCTTTAGGAGAAAACTACTCAAAAGCTCATTTTAAAGTTTTTTTCTAAAGATTTCTGATATTTATGAATTTTTTTATGAATTTTTAAGATTTTTAAAATTTTTTTATCTTTTGATATTACCTAGTATCATCTCTAAAAAGAAAAAAAAAAAAGGCATCCAAAAATTCCTATGATAAAGCCACTCAAAAAGTGAATTTTTAAGTTCTTTCCTAAATATTTCTGATTTTTATAAATTTTCAAATTTTGAATTATTTTTATATTATTTATATCTTTTAATATTAACTAGCATTGTCTCTAAATGGAAAAAAAAAAAAAAAAAAAAAGCATCTAAACAAATCATATGGTAAAGACCTAATGGCCTATTCAATAGGGTTTCAAATTTTTAAGGATTTTTCTTTACTCTTTACGAGAATAATATTCAAAAAGCTAATTTTTATCTTTTTTCAAAAATTTCTTTTTTTATGAATTTTCTCAATTTTTCATGAATTTTCTAAATTTTTAATTTTTTTATTATTTATTATCTTTTAATATTATCTTGCATCATCTCAAAAAGAAAGAAAGTCATCCAAAAAAATCGTATGGAAAACCCTAAAGGCTTAATTAATTGGATTTCAATCTTGTAAGGATTTTTCATTGCTCTTTATGAAAAACACCACTGAAAAGCTAATTTATTAGTTTTTTCTGAAGATTTCTGATTTTTATAAATTTTCTGAATTTTTTATGAAAACCTTTAGAAACCCTTTTACTTATTTCTTTCTTGCTTTCCCTGTCTTTTTTTTTTTTTTTTTCCTTTTTATCTCCCAACAATCATTTTTATTATAGAAAAAAACTAGTAAACTATCTATATATCATTTGATTAAAAAATATCTTCATATATTATATGGCTTGTATAAGTTCTCTCACTCATAAATAGTTGTTAATTAAAGTGAATTTTAAGGGGAAAAATGTTTGCAAAATTGATTAGCAAATTGATGTGTTGGACTACTATGCAGTGATTGCATTTATAACTTCTTAAGAAACCCACTTATTTTTTGTTAAGTAATTTAGCATATTCATTGGAAACAAGATTAAGTACCCAATGCTACTATCCTAAAACTTTGCATTGTTTGTTATGGTGGAAAAACCAAGATGATCAAAACAATTTGTTTCGTTGGCACCATGAACTACAGAACAATCTCTAATGGGACTGTGACTATAATATTCTTTTTTAACCATCACATTTCATACGGACGCAACCCATGAAATCCACTTCAATATTACCTTTGATGGAGGCTGTTTTTAAAGGCTAAGCTCAGATTTTTAGTTCATAATCTATTCGAAGCAAGGCCAATCTAGTTGGACCACTACTCCTAGCCACCGATTCTCACTAACTTTTCCAAGTTTTCCATCATCTGTTTTTCTTTACTCTATGACTACAATTTTCTCATCTTTTTCTTCCCTCTAATGACCCAAAAGAAAAACCTCTCTTCCCCCGGCGCTTCACCTCCCCAAATCCATATCTAACAACATTATTCAACAAGGCAAACAAAAATTGTAAGTAGGAAAAAAAAAATGGACGAATCATTTGAGGGCGATGTGAGAGGAGTGAGAGCGAGGGAGAGGGGCAACAACAAGCGAGAGCAAGTCAGAGGAGTGACAGTGAGCAAGAGTGAGCGAGAGTGAGGGAGGTTAATGTGAGAGGCAGAGAGTACGTAGAGGTTCACGTAATGGACGAGGGAGGGTGAGCAGGTAGGACTATCATGAGCAAGACTTAATTTGCACACCAACAAGAAGTTCCCAATCGTGCCCTTTCTTTTCTCTGAACTATTTCTCTGAAGCTTCCATTTTTGGTCTTTCGTTTGACTTCATGGGTCTCTATTGCTGGATTTTACAGCTTTTTGCCTTATCCTCGTAGCTGCTCTTTATGTGAGAGAGAAGGGTATTATTGGAGGTCTCAAAAAAGAATGAGGGGGCTTTATTTCATCAATTAGGTTTAAAGATAAAATTATAAATGGTTTAAAGATTAAAGTATTTTTTTTTCCTGTTTCTTAAAAAAAAATTCATCTTTTGATTTTATTTGAAAAAGAAGGTAGAAGAAGGTGGCGTTCGAAATTTCCCCCAATAGTTGAGCTGGGAAAACTTATCTTTTTGTTTCTAGTTTCTCGATAACAATTTGCAAGTAAGATTACTTATGATTGTCATGGCATTCTTTTTGTTTGTTAAAAAAGAAGGGTTTTGAATTATATATACGTTAAAGAAAGTATTACTCTAATGAAGAGCTAAGATGGTTGTGCTCCGCCTTCCCAAAGGTTGCTCACCCAATAATTTTTTGTTTCTCGGAAGAGCCAAGATGATGGTGGTGCTACGCCCGCCCACCGCACGTTGCCCGCCCGACCACACGCTTTGCTGCCTACCGCCTAGATGCCCTCTAGCCCATTGCCCGCCCGTTGTTGCCCGCAAGAGTGAGGACTGGGAGAGAAGCGAGGAATGGGACATGAGCAAGGACTGGGAGAGAAGTGAGAATGAGCGAGAGTTGGGACTAGGATTGGAGCGAGGACTTGGAGAGGAGCGACGAGAGAAGGAGGAAGGAGGCAAAGGGACCATGTGAATTGAAGGACTGAGTAGGAGTTGGTAGAATGTTTTTCTTTGGGATAAAGTGCAATAGAAGTCCTAAAATTTATTATGAAAATACAATTGAGTTCTAAAACTTGTAAAATGTGCAATCAAATCTTAAAACTTATCAAATTGATTTAATTGAGTCATGAAATTAACACTGTTAAACTTGCTAATGAAAAACGCTGACGTGGCGTGAACGTGACATTTTAAATGAGTTTTTATTTTTCACGTGGCTTTTTTAATTATTTTTTATTCAACACCTTTTAACATTAGATTTAAAAACTAAAAAAGAAAAGCTAAAATTTATTTAAAAAATAAAATTGTTCCAAAAAAAAAAAAAAAAGAAATTCATCGGTGGGCACTTTCGTTGCCGGCCTAGGGCGAGGGGCCCTAGCCTTGCTAAGGCAAGGCCTTGCCAGCCTCCGGCAAGAGCACCGGATTTGGACATGTTGGCCCCCAATGAGGGCTAGCAACCATCATCTGCGTTGGGCAAGGCCTCATAGGGCATTGCTCGGGGCTAGCAAGGCTCACTAGATCTAGAAGATTTGGGCGATGCCTAGATGTGGTGAGCCTCGCCAACCCCAAGTGAGGGCTAGCATGCCTAGATCTAGACGCCTGAGCCAAAGCTTGGCGGGGGTCGTCAGCCCTCACTTGCAAGGCCTGATCGGGCATTGCTCGGGGCTGGCAAGGCTCACTAGATCTAGAAGATTTGGGCGACGCCTAGATGTGGTGAGCCTCGCCAACCCCAAGTGAGGGCTAGCATGCCTAGATCTAGACGCCTGAGCCAAAGCTTGGCGGGGGTCGTCGGCGATAGCCCTCACAAGGCTCACTGGGGGTGGCGATGTGGTGAGCCTCGCCAACCCCAAGTGAGGGCTAGCATGCCTAGATCTAGACCCCTTCAATTTTTGAGGTAAGGTATGGATTATGATCTTTTTTAAACGTAGTAATTCAAAAGTGCTTCTATGCCTCGATGTCTAGTCATGGGTACAAAGAGCTTGGGTTGCATCGTTATATAATGTTGATGATTGTTTCCGTTGCGTTGAGATGACAATGAATAATTTATTCAGTTCTATAGTATTTTTGGGTATGAAACAAGTGATCATAGGACCATAGATGAACTTGAATAAGATTAGGATGCGAGGTGCATGAAGAAGACAAGTTTCCATTTTGATGAGTTCACAGCACACAGCAGCATCAGCAAATGGTACCAAGAGGAGGCCCATCCAGATTGGACATTGACATTTTAAAATTTGTAGATAGAGGGAGAAAACGAGAGTTTCCTAAAACTCCTCCCATTAAAAAGACACCACTCCTCTTCCATCATACAAAAGGACAAGTGACAACTTGGCTAAGCATGGACCTAATTTGTAAAAACATCTTATAAAATAATAAATTGAATCAAATATTCGAAATGCATACATTTGATAAGATGATAAGCATTGTGCAAAAGAAGAAATTACAAGATAATATTATACTATGCCTATTAGCATTAGTCAAAGTTCGATTTATTCCAACCAATTTTTTTCTTTTTTAATTTATTTATTACATGTCAAGTAGGTCAAAATTAGAGAATCTGAGAAAAAGGTAATACCATATACACACTGAAGAGGGTTTGTCTTTATTCCAACCAAATTTTTGTTTCTTAGTAGCATACGAAATATACATTCGAATGTTTGATGCATTTCAAAGCCAAATCAAAATGCACAAAGGACCACGGCTTCCATTTTGAATTTCTACTCAAAATAATTAAAAACACTATAATCTTCAAACCATTTATAAAATGGCTAGAAAATTAAAAGGAGACCAGCGCGCAAAATAAAGTTACATAATAGGAGCATATGGTTAATTGAAAAGCCATACAAGAAACCTGAAATAAAATAATTAATTGACATTATGCTTCTTAGAATATAATTGAATCGATTGGAATGTTTAGGTGTTTTTCTTTTTTTAAGAATTAAAACTTCGGTTGAAATATTTACATGCACTGTGTGTAGTGTCTCATATAATTGCACAAATATACATACAAAAAATAAATTCGTTCTTGTCCATTCCCCATCTGCTTTTATGCCCCGCCCTATCTTGCTAAAGAGCATAATAAGGTTAGGATTCCTTCTTCCCATAATGGACCAAGCCCAAAAATGCATAACTATAAAGTGTGGAGAAGCTTAGCATAGTATATTTGGTTATATCAAGTTTCCAAACCAATTGATGGCTTATTCCACAAAATTACGATTTTAATTTTGAGCTACACCACCTGAATATTGAAATCGTGGACTATTAGCTACCACCATACAAAGCACAGCTTATATATTTGTTGGTCAAATATTTAAAATGTCCCAAAAAAATGAAACCGAGGAATTAAAACAGATTGAAAAAGTTAAATTGCAATATTCAACATTCATGCCGTTCATTTAGTTGAAATTTAATTCCCCACTATTCGTAAGCATCTCTTTATTATGAGGTTTTTTTGTTGAGTATTTAAATTACATGAGATAATTCTCCATAAGTACATGAAGAAGTTATAGGCATTCCACATCATCCTCATTCCTCATGAGCTTCATCTAGCATCCAATGGCTTCTTCATTCCTCAAGAATTAGAATTTTTTGATTTAATATATGGAAGATTGCAAGGAATTGAAAGCATCTATCTAAATACGAAAAAGGAAAACCCAATAAGCTCACCTAGACATAATCCCATGAGCAAAATTCAAGTCATATTCCATCTTCTCCTAAAAGATTAAACTATCAAGACTGAAGCTATATCAAAGTAATTATTGAAACCCCTCAAGCCGGGCGGACTATGAGTGATGGGGTATCATGGTTCAGAATAATGGTTACAATGAGGCTTTGATGATGAAATCCTTTTTCAAGGGAGAAAAAACTCAAGCAAAGCGCAAACAAACAAAAGCCCATAATGCTTGTCTATTAGAGCAAATGAAGCCCACACAGACTCAAACCAGAATTAAGCCCAATTCTTTCGATCATAAAAACCTAACAAGCCCAAAGTCCTATTCTCCCAAAGCCAACTTTAAAATGAGTGGCCAGACCCTACCCACGGCCACGATCTGTGGTCGGCGAGATCGTCACAAACCACCAAAAATTTTGATTCACTCGCTCCCTCGAGCTCCTTCCCTCCCCGACCACTACCAGACCCTTCCCCCGAGGCATCTCTCAGCTCTTAGCTCTCGCAGAATTGGGACCTCCGATCATGAAAGGTCATAAACCACTATAAAATAAGTCAAGGAAATGGAAGTAGAAAATAAGCAATTCTTAGGTCATAGCAGAAAAGGATCTAGACGATTCGGATCTATTTTCATGTCCAATTCGTTCCCATAAATAACAATAACAATGCACTGCAAGCCCAACTCAGCAAGATCAGAACTCAAATAAAGCTAATAATAGAGCGAATCAAATATAGGTCAACCACCAAAAAGAGCAAAGAGGGCACGGCACATAAAAATGTTCAGAGGGCCAACATATCTTTAAGAACACAACATAAGATCACCTCGGTAATGGCAATGCAGACCACCGATACAAGTACAGAACTGGACCATGGCCAGTAGAAAGAAGATCAAAAGAAGACAATATGCGAGCGCGAGCACAAGGAGAAGTCCATAGAGAATCGAGACGAACCTGAAACCTATAATGGTCTCGAGCTGTCCAATAGGAGCTGCACAGAGACTCAGAGAGAGAGACGAGCAAAGTGGAGAAGTGAAGTGGAGTGAGGAGAGGGGTCATTTTGGTTATTTTGAAAAAAAGAGTCGGAGGCTTTAAGAAGGGAGCTTTATAGGGGTATATACTATATTCCCCTCTTCTCTTTAGGACTCTCTAGGGTTGCAGGTTGCAGAGGTCTATTTTTAAAAACCTACTAAGCGTGCATGTTTTAGAACATTTGTAGTCCACTTCGATCATTAGTTTACACGTGCCTCGTTGGATGCTCTTGCCTTCGTATAGAGCGGAGAATAGAAAAGAGAGGGAGGATGTGCATGTGCATGTTCATGGACTCAGCTCGGTTTCTCATTTCTTCTCATTAATTTATTACTATACTTATTATTGTATTCTCTTCTTCTTCTTTTTTCTTTTCTCTCTTTCCATTTTTCTTTTTTGCAAAAAGAAGAGGAGGAAGAAGAAGATGACGAAGAAAAAGAAGAAGATGATGATGATGATGATGATGATGATGGTGGTGGTGGTAACAAAGAGTAACATAAGAAATATACATTCAATTTGATGTATTCTAAAGCCAAATCAAAATACACAAAGAACCTTTGAATTTCTTCTTAAAATAATAAAAAACACTAATTTTCAAACTATTTATAAAATGGCTAGAAAATTAAAAGGAGGCCGATGTGCGGAATAAAAAATTGCAAAATAGTAGCATATGGTTAATCAATGGTCATACAAGAACCATGGCAAAAAGAAAAAATTAATTACTGTTACGCTACTTAGAATATAATTGAATCAATTAGAATGTCTAGAGCTCAATTGCAATGTTGTTTTTCTTTTTTAAAGATATAAAACTCCAATTGCAATATTTACATGCAGTCTGTATAGTGTCTCATATTATTTCCCAAATATGCATACACAAATCAAATTTGTTCTTATTACACCCCCACCTGTTTTTATGCCCCTCCCTATTTAGCTAAAGAGATTAATAAGGCTAGCATTTCTTCTTCCCATAATGGACCACTCTAAAACCCAAACATGCATAACTATAGAGTTTGAAGAAGCTTAACATAGTATTTTTTGTCATATCATGCTTCCAAACCTCTTGATAGCTAATTTCGCAAAATCACGGTTTTAATTTTGGGCTAACCACTAGAATACTGAAAGCACAGGCTATTAGTTATCTCCATACAAATTACAGCTTACACATTTGTTAGTCAAATATATAAAATGTCCTAAAAAAAAAATGAAATCGAGGGATTATAACAAATTGAAAAAATCGTGTTGCAATAATTCAACGTTCATGCCATTAATTTAGTAGAAATTTAAATCCCCGCTAATCGTAAGCATCTCTTTATTATGGGGTTTTTATTAAGTATTTAAATTACATGAGATAACTCTCCATAAGCACATGAAGAAGTTATGGACATTCCACATCATCCCCATTCCTCATGAGCTTTCATTTGGCATCCAACAGCCTCTTCATTCCTCAAGAATCAGAACTTTTAAATCTAATATATGGATGATTGTAAGGAATTGAAAGCATCTATCTAAGTATAAGAAAACTCGATAGTCTGCCATGACATAATCTCATGAGCAAAATTCAAGTCAAATTCCATTTTATTCTAAAAGATTAAACTTTTAAAACCAAAGTTATATCAAAGTAATTATTGAAACCTCTTGAGCTGGGCGGAATGTGAGTGATGGGGTATCACGGTTCAAAACAATGGGTACAATGAGGTTTTGATAATGAAATCTATTTTCAAGGAAAAAAACTCAAGCAAAGTGCAAACAAACAAAAGTTCATAATGTCTATCTATTAGAGCAAACGAAGCCCACACGGACTCGAACCAGAATTAAGTTTAATTCTTTCTATCATAAGAACCTAACAAGCCCAAAGCCCCATCTTCTCAAGGCTAGCTTTAAAATGAGCGGCCAAACCCTCCCCCACAGCCACAATCCATGGCCGGTGGAAATGTCACAGATCACCAGAAAATTTGATCTGCTCACTCTCTTGAGCTCTCTTCCTCCTCGACCACCACCAAACCCTTCCCTCGAGGCAGCTCTCAGCTCTTGGCTCTTGCAAATTGGGGCATCGTTCATGGAAGGCCATAAACCACTAGAAAATAGGCCAGGGAAATGGAAGCCGAGAATAAGCAATTCTTTGGTCACAACAAAAAAGGATCTAGACGATTGGGAAATATTCTTACGTCCAATTTGTTCCCATGAACAGCAATAACAATGCATTGTAAACTCAACTCAGCAAGATCAAAACTCCTGTAAGGCTGATAACAAACAGATCAACCATCAAAAAGAGCAAAGAGAACACGGCACATAAAAATGTTCAGAGAGCCAACATATCCTCAAGAACATAACACAGGATTGCCTCACCAAGGAGCTTTGACCTCATTTACCTAATGATATGACCTTAGTCTTCTTCTTCTTCTTCTTCTTCTTCTTCTTCTTCTTTTATCATTGAGATGGATGGACCACTGTATTATGCATTGTTGCATTAGACATGAATGCCACTACCTTTTATCATAAAATATTTGTAAGACATGAAATTGATATGTGTCTTCCGACTCTAATACCATCCAATCAATTTTGTCAAGTTAGTATCACCACAAATGCCCCTCTAAATGATGCAGAAGAACAGTTCTTCCCACCACCAGAAGGTTGGGTAAAATTTAGTACAGACATAAGACCTTTTTCGGAAGTTATTAATGAATTGGATGCTCCTGTGGTCGTGCAAGTCCTGAGAACACATTCTTGACCCTACTCATCCTCTGCTCCCACAGCCTTGGACCTCTCTTAATTAGCAAATACTTCTACCCTTGTTGGCCCAAACCAGCAAGTTAAAGAACTTGGAACACAATAGAAGAAAATGAAATGAGTGAAATTCACCTCCCCCCAGTTACTTGGCCAATGATTGTGCATCAGTCTGCTTCTGCTCTTGTTTGCAGAGTGGATCCTACAGATGCAGAAAGTTACGGTGTGGTTCAGAGACCGGAAAGAATTCACAAAGATGTGGTGATGTTACATTATTGCATATCAAGTCAGAGAGAATTTTTTTTATGAAAGACAACATCTTTAAGTGGAGAGAAAATGCAATGCGTGCAATATTGCTTCACAAGCTTAGACTAGTCTAGTTTAAACAAACAAGAAAGTACATGTACGGTTTTAGTTTTCATGATGAATTGGACTTAGCACCCCCGGGCAGTTAGATGAACCTTAATCAGATATGTGGCTTAGGTAATAACGATTTACAGCCTGTCGACATTTCATCATCCAGTTTCTGTACGTTGAATAATAGATGCTGTGGTTAGAAAGTTTTGATAGAACATTCCTCAAGACTCAAGAAAAACCCAGTTCCTAGCTCTAAAACCATGGCAATGTTTACTACACAAACTCGGTTAGAGGATGTTGGTTGATGAAAACAAAGTCGGGAGTTAAGGTTTTGAAAGCTAGGTACTTGCAACATAGAAACTTTATGGGAGCTGACAAGAAAGAAGACCGATTTGATGGTACGGAAAATTTATGCAATCGGGAGCTAAGAATGAACCTAACAGTCAACCCCTCTCACCCTTGAGTTGTAAAGTAAATTCCAAAAATCCCAAGCCTCAAAGATCTATTTTGGACAGCCTAGAATCTATCACAAACAGATGATCCCGCCAATACACACGCTTGGAGAAAGATTCTGGATAATAGAAGCATTGGGTTTTATATGTTGCAGTATATTCATTTTATACTAGAATGAACATCCGAAAAGTTGGTTATCTAACTCAATCTCGTATTTATTATATCATCCGTGATGAAAATACATTAGACTATGGCATAATGAGCAGGACTGCTTCGGTGCTCTATAGCATATGCAAGGCAGTGTTAAATCTTAATCATGATTTACAGTGACGAGCTGACTGACCGATGGTCCAACGAGAGGGATATGTTATTATTGCTTGCAACTGGAAGTGACGAATTGGTGAAGATTCAAACCGAACAGCAGCTGAGGATAATGTGTCGCAACCCCTTTTTCGTGATTTGGCAGGCCGAGACGGCGGCACCGCTTGTCGGCGTCGCTTTGGCCAACTCAGACGGAGGTTTCCCAGCACCACCTCTCCTGGCCTCAACGTTTCCTCGCCACCCTCACGGCAGCCGCGATCTCTGCTCGCCGGACTCCTGGAGGGGAGTAAACTGTCGCTCCCGAGGCCAGCCACGGCAGCAACAGCTCTCGTCAACCCCAACGTCGCTGGTCGAGAGGCCAACCAACACCCAGAACAGGACTATTCCCGAGAGAAAGACACAACGCGACACGCTCGGGCATTCTATCGAGCACCTAAGACGCAAAGGCCAAAGGAGGAAGGAACCGTCATGGCCGATCCGGGATCGCACTGGAATTCATGGCAGTGGACGAGTAATATTTAAAAATCGTAGCCTATACACACGAACAGGGTCGGGAGATTCGCGCGAACCAGGCAAGGGCAGCCCGGTCCGATGAGCCCGAATAGGGCGCAAAAAATGAAAGGGAAAACAGGGACGGGTCGGCCAGGGGGTCCCTACCCGACTGGCGGCGTCGAACGGCAGACGAGCTCGATAGATCGGGCAATGTCCGTCCGCCTCGCTCGTCTTCGAGCCGGGATCCTTGGGAAACCGACCCCCAAAATCGGACAAATCGAAGGCACGGTGGTCCTGCTTTCTTCCTCTCCCCAGAACCTCACTTTCTCTCGGATTTTTCTCTCTCCGGCTTGCTCGCTCACGGGCCTCCCCTGATGTCTCCCAGAGTAAGTCCTCTGAGCTCGGTGAGCTCGCTGCCCGTCTTAACCGAGCTCACAGCCCGACTATCGATAGGCGAGGAGGGTCCGGTCGATAGAGGGGTCGGCCGCCGGGCCTCCTCTTGGTTGGCCTAGCCACCGCACTGCGTCCTATTCCTCCGGATTTCTCGCCAGCCACCGCACTGTTCCATGTGCGGGCGTAGTCCGGGCGTGCCTCGTTGTCGCTGCGCGTGTTGCAGAGAAGAGAGGAAGACGAAGAAGATGAAGGAGGAGGGGGTCGGGCTGGGCCGGGCTGGGACGCGAAGGCGAGGGGGAAGATGGGCCCGGGCCCACGAGGAAGAAAGAGAAGAAAAGGGTGGTTGCGCGCGAAGGCCCAGCCCGCGTGGGCCTCTCCCTTTTTTAAATAATAATAATTATCCGAAAATAGTGTAAAATAAGGGAAATAAAATAGAAAATAAAAATTTGTAAAAAAGAAGAAGAAGGTATCAATACTATGTGATGTGAAAAATATTTTTGTTAGGACCAAATTGGTCCTTAATTTTTTTTTATGTAATTTAATCATAAATACTTAACAAAATTTAAGTATTAGTATAATATTGCTATTTGGCCCGAAGTTAAAATTTAACTAATAATATAATAACAAGTAGTAACACCGGGTGGCCCTCACTTGAGAAAGAAGGCATTGTCTCATAGTCTTAATCAATGTAATTTTACTATTGTGAGCTCAATCCAATGGATTATATGAGTCGTCGCTCTAAAAATGTTCGATTTTTAGCACAATCTAATCAAATGAACGATTGAGAAAAGACCGTCACCCACCTGAATTAGATGCAACCTACGCATGCAATCCGCCGAAGATCTATCAAGTAAGTGAAAAACTGGAAATTTGTAACGAGGGCAAGTCAAAAGCAGAAGGCAAGCCAATGAAAACAAGTAGAAACTGATAAGAAATCGTATGGAGGAGGGGGACCTTGAATCTCTTCTCTAGTTCTCCTCATGTGCTCGCGCATAAAGACGCCCGGATGTGGATGGGCCCCACTAAGGGGAGAAAAAGAGGGTGGGGCCTAGAAAAATTAGAGATTGAATCTAATATTTGTTTGGTTCGAAGAACAGAGAAGCACAGGATCTGTTGGTAATATTCTTGCTTCTCCATGTTTTCTTAAAATTGACTCCGATGCATGCCTAGTGAACAAACATTTTCCTCTTATTCAAATACTTACGTGGCTTATATACTGTACATCATGATTGTTCATGGATCCCCGAGCTCCTATGCCAGATTGATCAAATCGTGCAAATGAGATGAATTATGTTGGTTGGTGTTATTTTTATGCCAAATGAATTATAATACCTTTTTTTTTATTTGTATTTCTCTGTCCACTTTCAGTGTGAGATATATATATTTCAAAAGATAAATTGAAGTAATTATTTTATTATATGTTAAAACACAATATAACAATAAGAATAATATACGGGTGACAAAAGTGACAAAGGTGACCAAATTATAAAAACCAAAAAATATATATATATATAAACGAATCTTATGAATCCTTTGTTTTTTTTTTCTTTCTTTTGTGCCATAAAAATTTATAATGAAATGAGCTAGATGAAGCTGTTCCTTCGTGGGAATCGATGAAGCTGTTCGTGGGAATCGCGTAGAAACAATAAAAAACGTTGATTGGAGTGACGATGCTGACCAGCAAGCGAGCTTCTTATAAAGATTGATGAGAAAGAGGATGAATATTTGCACGGTTTCTACTTCATTGCCTGTGTTTTCCGATTTGGATTGGCTTCTGGACGATGCCTCATTTGCAAAAGTGACTTCTTCTTCAATTTGAGCCATCTTCGGCACGTAAGAGGGGTGTCAAGTATGCTGTTGTCTCGGATTTTAAGCCGGATCATCATGGTTTGCTCTATTTTTCCCTTCTGTTGTAGCGGGCCGACTTGAGAAACTCGAAGTGGTTTGAGGTTGACGGGCAACAAGAAGACGCTCATTCAGCGGATCAAGGAGCATATAGAGTAATTTCTCCCTCTTAGTCTTAGTTATGAAAGACATTGTTGCATGTACAACTTCATAAATTACAACTTCATAAATTCCTTTTAGTGAAAATTGCATGATGATCTCCCAGGATCGTCACCCGGTGAGGCGGAGGGTGAGTTTATCCAATGTCTAGTTTTGTATTGAGTTGCAAGACCTGTACGCTTTCTCTTTAAGCCAAATACCTATATTACAAATTCCTGGGTTAAAATGGCATGAGCTTATAAATTGTTAAATTACAGCTACTCTTGGTATGGTTCATAGCTTATGTCATATACATAGCACCAACCGAAAAACTGCCTTCTCCATCCCATCATACACAGTTCTTGTGAATCTGTGAAAGTATGAATATAAGGAAATGTTGCTGTGATGTGCTGCTCATCACCTCATATTTTATTGGGTTAGTTAACATAAAAGATAGCAGCATGCTACAAAATAGCTTCCTTTCTATTCCTGTGTCAGGGGGTTTATGCAGGCGATGCATGCACTGGCGATGTTGTCATGTTCAAACAAAATGTCTATGAACAGTAAGCTCTCTGTCCTAGCAACTGATACCAAAGTGTTCATTAGTATTGTGCACAGTTGATGCTAGAAGTTGAAGAAGCTTTACTTTCAACTGGTATTTATTTGAATCCCTCTAGTTTTAATAAGATATTGAAGTACATAAGCCGTGCAATTCCCTTTTTTTTTTTCTTTTTTTGTTTATGCAGTTCATAATTTAAGTCTTCATGTATCCGAGATACTTCGAAGTCATTGAAAGACTTGTCTTCGTCCATGTATCCATATAAGTTATTTTATCTTAACCTATTTGGTTTAACCAAAATATAGACATTCCTCATCTAATAAATTTTTTCTCGATAAAAAATACCGATAAGAATGAGTTCCATGATTGGGGATGGTAATGATTCTGTTCATTCTACTTAGCCTTTGGATTTCTCCTGGCGTAACTTGAAATCAACGAATGTTGGTTTATTGGCAAGTATGGAAGTTTTAGGTTTAATAGCCACTATGAACATATTCCTAAATTTCGTGATCTGTTAATTCATCCCATTTTTTGTCACTCTAAACCTTACATTTGCTGCGTGTCAAACAAAAAGGACTATGTAACTTCTTGATATGGCATCTTGTCCACTTTTGTAATTATGACTGCCTAGTGAAAACTGAAACCAATACATGTATGCATATATATTCTGTTGGTTTCAAAGTCTACCTCAACGTAGTTTTGCCCTCTCAAACCCATTGTAGCAGGACAAATAACGAGAGACGCTCTATTAGCTTTCTCCCTCCTATTTTGAGAAACTTCATGTTTTCCATGAGATTCCTCTTGAAAAGTCAAAACATATGTCGCCTAAAAAAGTTGTCGGAACAATCTTTGGCTCAAGTGGAATATTCTTGCAAAATTGAACAGGTGGTTCTGTTTTGGTGAATCAAAAAGATGATTGGTCAAATTTGTCTATTTTATGTTCCACCCTTCCTTCAGTGGAAATACTTTGTATGGTTTGTACCCTCTATTTTGTATTGACTCCTCAGTTATTGACTTATAATTGGTCCTTCCTTTCTCAAATTTAACATAGCATCTCGGAGTGCCACTGGTCCTCCATGTGGAAAGAGAATTGTAACAACACCATGAGACAGGTCTGAACCATATAGGAGATCTAATTGCATGCCGAAAACGTGCTGATTCAGGCATAATAACTCTGGTGTCAATTTCAGAGACGGGAAGATGAAGGAGAGAGGGCCAAAGCATTGATGGAAAAGCGTTCGAGGGGCTCATTAGCAAGGTCTGATATAGAATTAGAAGCGCAACTCCAAGAGAAGGAAATGAGGAAACTCATGAAGGGAAACAAGTACGAATCTTTTTCCCTAGAATATGGCCAGGTAATCCTGGGTAATTCCTGGATTCCATCGTGGTAACATCATAAATGTTATTAGGTTGAGTGTGGTCTAGAAAAATCAGTACACAACTTTTGCTGCACCATTGCTCTGAAAGAATATTATGTTGAATTTCAAAAGTATTTTACTTTTATACTGCCCAGGACTTCCAGAAAACAAAAACACTAAGAAGAACCGGGCTCTGCCAATATCAATCTCGACCTCAAAAACAGGTAATGAAGCAGGGCAATTAAGAGGATCATCTATTGCCGGTGTTGGGATGCCAATCGTTCGGCCTATACAGATGAGTTCAACAGAGAACCATCGTAGCAGAGACCAATTTCAAGAGAAATGCAGGGACTCACAGAACGGAGGAAAAGTTTGAGCTCTATGAATAGAACTGAGCATGAACTTTGGCATTTTTGGAATGATGCTAATTTGGGAAACCAGAGACCTAGTCATAATTTTTCAAATATAAATGGAGCAGTGCAAGTACAATGCCTGGGAAGTAATGGAGAGAGAGTAGCTTCTGTGTGGGGGCAAATTCTACTCACGAAGGTTTGACTGCATTCATGTTACCACACTGGGTTCGTGAGGGGCAACCATTGGGAATCGAGAATCAAAATCCAAGGAACGTCACCGGAGGAGCTGAGCAAGGCCCCAGGAAGCCACGATGTTGCCGCTATTTTGAGCAAGGAAAATGCTATTTTGGGGACAACCGCAAGTTTTTCCATGAGCATGTAGCACATGGGCAAATGTTTTAGGGGAAAGGAGAAGATTATTTTTTTGGTTTGCAAGCCAACTTGGAAAGTGCAGAGCAGTTCAGATTTTGGGAATGAGTTTGCTATCAAAGCACATTCTTTGCAGCAAATCTGGGTTTGAGATTGAATTGAAATTTCTTCCCCATTTTTAGCACTTCTATCTACAAAATTAGTCTTTATCCCAAATCCTGATAAACAAACAGCGGATCGTGGGAAAGGCAAATGCAGGCCTAGCTTAAGACCATTGCCTCACTCGTAAAATTCTTCTTCAAAAATAGTATCACAATGTGCCTTACTGGAACCTATTCGATCCAAAGGCGTGGCTCCAAATGTTGAACATAATACTTTTGATCATCTGCGAAACCTAATAAGGATTAACAAATAGGCCCTTACATTCTAAAATTGTCCCAATGGAGAATTATTTCTCAGCTTCAGGGAAAGACGAAAACATGCTTATTCAGGATCTGCATGAATCATGCGGCATAAGCCCAAAGTGCTAATTGTCTAGAAATTACCAACTTTGATCAAGCTAGAATCTTACACGCCTTATGGTGTAAGACGTTCTTCTCTCTCTCTCTCTCTCTCTTTCTCTCCAAACTTTTCTTTCGGGTGATGACTGCCCATGAAATTAAAAGAAGTTCACCCATTCATATATCTGAAATTTCCTTCTTGTGACAGATTGTCACACCCAAACCCGAGGAAGAAGAGGAGGCTCTGATCCCATTAATGAGTTGCAAATAGCGACTTCTTCACGACATTACTTCGAAAGCAATAGATGCACAATTAGGCAAAAAAAATATCTACAGCTGACAATTAGAATAAGAAATGCTAAAATAAGCCATCAATAATCTTGGTTGACCCACATATTGCCCTGCGAAGGGTGAATTTTCCCCTTTTGCAGTATTCTGAAGCAAGAGCATATAATTATACAAGACCTACCGAATTTTAGAAAAAAAAAATGAACAGTGGTTGAAAAAATTGCACACTCATGAGGCAAAGAATAAAATTCTTTTCATGTTGAGATAACCAGTAGCATAAAAAGCAACCCATCTATTGTCCACCTACAAGTTGAGCACAGATTGAGTCCACTGAAAATTGTCTATACCTTCTCAAGTTCACAGTTGATTTTGTCCAATTGGTCCTTCAAGTCCTTCCTCCACCCTTGGATCAGTCTCTCATGTTTCTTGATGAGCTCGGTCTTTATTTTTAGTTCTTCCTCCATCATAAGTATCTCCTGTTTCCATAGGGGAGTTAAGTTTGCAAATGCCTTCAAATAACTTCAAACATAAAAGAAAAACCATTTGCTATTTTCCCAACTATTTCCTTAGCATTACCTGCGTACGCTTTTCAGCCTCGGTTGGCTGATCCTCACGCTGGAGACCGATAAAGTAAACTTGAAGTTTTTTTGGCAGCCTCCATAAAATCTCTAGCATGCGTTTCAACATCAACTAAAGTAGTAAGAAGCACGTTCTTATTAACCAGGCATTCACAACAATAAACCGGCCAAGAGTGCCCTGGCCGTGGGTGTTTGTTGGGGGGAAGCAATTGCACTCTGGGGTAGGTAACCAAGATTACCAATTTCTTTCAAAAATAGCTAGCATAACACCTTTGTTTAGTGATGAATGAGAGATAAATTAGGAATGCTTACGCATATATTGTTCTCTTTTCGATAACAAATGGTACTCTACAAATATGAAATCTGAACAGTTAGACTTACACAAACAGAGACATAATCTCAGCCTACTACACGTGGAGCAAGTTAACAAATGAAAACAACTGAGCTTAAGTCATATCCAATGAGCATGATATTGGACAAGCAACAAGTCAGACATAACTTAGATCTAAGATGGTGATAAAATTAGAAAAAAGCTTATTCAGCTAGAAGTGTAGAGATATCATGATCATTTTTTGGTTTCCTAGTGGCACCTAACCAGCACTCCGTTACAAGTTGAGTGCATTGTCCCTTTTGTATCCAATGAAAAAACATCACAAGAATGCTGTCCTGCAACTAGATGTTAAGGATCTTTCATTCCTCAAGCTTCCTCCACGCATGACTAAAACAAGAACACTTCCTACATACTGGCCAATGTTACCTAGTGCAATCCACTTAAGACTTGCAATAACCCAAATGTGCTCCATAAGAGGTCAAGTCCCTCCAACAGATTGTCTCAAACTGTACAACTACAGGGAAACTCGCAGCTTATAAATATGATTTCATAGTTTAGAAACCCTAGAAAGGCAATTTATTAAAACTGCTTTTGAGTTCAATTGCAAGAGAAAGCCTACAGGATATCCTCTTCTGGTTTAGAATCTAGATAACTATCTCCATCATGATATGTCTAAATAAAACTTCATAGGTTTATAGAACATCACATGTGCAATTCCTCAATGGGCATGATCGATTAGTGATCTTTTATTCTCTCCTCTTAGGGCTATTGATGTTAGTGTGGTGGTAAAGAACCATCAACTAGAATCTTAACCAATAACAAACTAACCCTTGTCCTACTCAGCAAATCCGAACTAGATATGTAATCACAATCGAAATTTTCACAAGAACCAAGCGTAACTGCACCTATGATCTAGTAATAGGTTGACATTATGGGAAATTATAGATGAAAAACATAGTTATCAATTTAACTGATGGATGGCTTCAAAAGGAGGGAACAACAACATAAGGACATAAATGAATGAAATCATTTTTCATCAAGCAATGACAAAAGCCAAAATATGAATAGTCCTGGTTTGGTAATGCATATGGAGCAATCTCAAGTAGCAAAAATAAGATGATAGCACACCAAGCATTCCCCACATTGGGGAAAAGATTGGATAAGAGATTAAGCAATGACAAACTTTGATGAGAAGGATGCTGTGAGCGGTCTATAGCCTGAAGCTCTCTTGCCGGCAGGCATGGCAGCAAAGCTTCCTCCAATGCAGTAACACAAGCAACCATATCTTCCTTTGGAGGCTGTGGAGATTGGAGCTGGGGATGAACTTGATGCTGCTAGTCGAGGGCTTGTCTCTCAGACATTTAATATCCTAAATGTGAAAGTTAAAAAGAGTCATGAATATGGACTTCCCGGAGTATGAGGAGAACATTTCAATGAAACTTTCCAATGAAGTAGGAGGTCGACTGTAGTGAGGGTTGCTGCGAACTAACCCCAAACCAATGTAGAAGCAAACACGAATTGATATTAAGTTCAATAAAGAATGAGGTTCGGCCTTCTTTCAAGCATTGTATCAAACACGTGATATATGTGGCAGGTTCTATAGTGGTATTCCGATTCAAGCGTGGTTCTCAGACTCGCGACAACCTGTACAGGCTCCGAACACCATTTTTAGCTATAAAACAGCCTCATTTCCTCAAGATCCCCTCAAAAACAGCAGTCAATTCACGGGGAATTTTTTTGGTCTTTTTTTAGACATTTTAGCAAACCCATGATGTACCCTTTAGTAGAATAGGCAAGCTAGAGATCGGTGTTCATGGCGGAATGACGTTCAATCTTAACAAAACCTCTCTCTCTCTCCCTTATGCCCATTAAACTAAAATTTAAGGACTGTTTATGTAATTATCCTTAAGTCAGGTGATTTTTCATTTTCATTGAGATTTTTTAGTCAAAGAGAAAGCGTTTCTTTGAGATGTTCTTTTCATGCAATTAATCGGAGCACATGGAAAAATAAGGGAGCCCTCTCCCCCACCTCTCTTTCCCTTCTTTTTTACTCGTTCAGAACAAGGACCGAACCCCTACCACCACCACCTATGGCCGACCACCTCTTTGGTCGACCTCTCCCACTTTCTCGGTTTCTCCTCTTCTGCCCATTTTGCTGCGTTCATCTTCTTGTGTCACCCACATGCTGGTTGTGCAAAGGGTAAAGGAGAGAGCATGTTGGGCCGGGCCTTGTTCTCTTTCTTCCCGGGGTCAAAAAAAGTAAGAGAAATGGGCTAGAAAAAAGGAATCAACAGATGGGCCATGAGACAATAAATGAAATGGGCCGAAAGGAAACAAAAAGAAGATTGGATAGGGGACTAAAATAATGGGCTGGACTACACCAGCCCACTCGACTCGATTTTTTTTATTTAATTTCTTGGATTTTATCTTTTTATATTCTCTTATATTTTTTGTAAAATAAAAAAGGACACCCTAAAATGTCGATAAAAATTTGAGTGTTGACAAGGGTCACAAAGAATTCTTGCACATTTAGCTTATTTGGTCCTGTATATTAAGAACTCATAACAAAAGATAATACTATAACTCGGAATTGATGGCTTCTTAAAACTATCATTTGAATATAAGATATTTTTCATGAAAAATAGAAGAAGTGGTCTTTTGTTCCAAAGAAGTGCTAACTTTTTAAATAAATCAGACTAACCATTCTTCCTTGATTCAACATAAATATCAAGGGACTCCTCTTATGTAAGCGGTTCTATCCTTGTCCAACACTTGTGGACCTTCCGATATAGAGACCTAACATTAAAAGAAAACCACAAGAAGAGGAAAGAAATATTTTGGAGTAAATTAACTTCCTTATGAATATGTTTTTACATCAATTAGCTGGTGCAACCAGCCCCAGTCAAATATCTTTTTCAATGATGTATACTATATTTGCCCAAGGGATTTTTACACTCAAATTGCAAATTAAACCTTCCCACCCAATTTTTTACACAATGATATTTTCCTTATACTCTGCTTGAAATCACTTTGAATAACACTCGATCATGGTATTTTTTTTTTTTTTTTAAACAAAAGCTAATGTTCTTTTCCAAGTTGTGAAATGTAAAAGGAATAATTGTTTTCATGGACACAAAATCTTTCATAACATTAGAATCTCTCCAAATCCGAGGGTCCAATTCAGAAACAGTTAATGTATTAATAATAGCAATTCACAATCTCACAAAGGGGTGTAGCAATTTAGTTGCTCGTCATATCAATTCCACATGGCCTCTCATAAGTAACTCGGCTTACCTTCTCATCCGCGCCACCAAGCATAGAGCAAGACCATGATACACCTAATTCCCAACATTAAAAATCTCAACATCGAGTGAACCTCGCGCTTGACACACTTTATCCAATCCTTGGAAGGGTTCACTCTTCCAAAATCAATGTAACGGAAAAGGAACCACTATACCAGAACACACTGGGAGACTCGACAACACTGCAAGTTTGGTTTATGGATACATGGAACAATGGTCAATGGGGAAACCAAAGTAAAATCGAAATGAGATAATTCAGAAACGGAGTATTCAAATCAGGAACACCGCGCAACTGACTAGTCACAATAAAGAAATAACCAAATTTGAGAACATGGGCAAGCACAAAAATTGCTACTTCATGGATACCGAAATAGAAAGACGATCTTGGAGCGAGAGAAGACAACATCTCGGATGGGTTTTCTTCAAGCTTGAGAAATGTGATGAAGTTGGCAGGCTTCCAAGCTCCAATGCAGAAAAAGATGAGGGATCATGTGCGAAGTCGGCCCAATTGCTAGCCAAAGGTGCAGGAGGCAAGATCGAACTGAATTGAAAAGGGGTGTTCTTGCGTGAGACGAACACAGAGAGAGAGAGAGAGAGAGAGAGAGAGAGAGAGAGATGCGCGTGCATGCCAAGAATGGAGCTTTGTTTGAGGTTCCGCCATTGATAGATGAATTGGTTTTCTAGCCTTTGCTTGATTCTTTCACAAGTGCAGACTGTGGAACAAGAAGTTTTTTTAAATATTAAAAAGATAATACTGAGTATTGTTGTGACCCGACCTCACGGCCATGAGAGTTCCCTCACAGTTCGCATTCCAAAAGCCTTTCGATGCAAACCTTTGTGAGTTCCCTTGCAAGCTTTTCTAAGCTTGTACCTCGCATGACAACAAAAAGTGTTGTGATTCATATCCACATGGGCAACACACCTC
The DNA here is from genome assembly GCA_014182375.1 of Eucalyptus virginea. Taxonomy (NCBI): domain Eukaryota; kingdom Viridiplantae; phylum Streptophyta; class Magnoliopsida; order Myrtales; family Myrtaceae; genus Eucalyptus; species Eucalyptus virginea. The sequence continues at coordinate 2,464,129 of CM024520.1, read as the reverse complement.
TAAAGAGGAGGTCGGGTGTGGATATCAAATTTATGGGTATTTTTATCATGATAGCACTCTCGGCCATACTCTTTATCCATAATAATGGCATCACTTCATCCTTTAAGCTATTGCCACATTAAGTATGCTAAATTATGGTGAGTCTCATCAAAATCCATACCCTTCAATACGGGTTTATTATATTATCTAGTTTGTTTAGAACAACTTAAAAAAAACAGAAGTCATCGCTAACTTCGTTTTTTAGGGTTGGCTAGAAAACCCAATCGAGAGTCCAGAGTTCGCAATTAGAGATTTTAGTTTTAGAAATTTAAGTTATACTAATATTTCTATAAGCGCTCCTTCTGTACCTAACAATATATTGTGTTTTTTGAGGTGTCCATGCATTTCATTTTCTTTTTTTCGGTCGATAACATGAACTAGGTGATCATGCATGGGTGGTTTTTTCACTTGTTTTCTATTAGTGGTGGACTTCTTTTGATTTCTGAACTTTTCTATATGATTGAGGTACTAGCGGTGGAAAAGAATAAGAGTCTAATAGACCGAAGAACTGTAGCGAAAAAAAGAAGCCACTGGACCACTATTTGGGAGAGGGTCATCTTCTAAAGGTTTGGCTACTCAACTAAGCAATGATTCTTCACAGCATTCAATTGATTTGGTTGCTCAACAAAATCTAGCATTTACCATTGAGCAGCATGGTTCAAGCAGGAAGTCATTGTTGGAGTCCACACTAGTTGATCCAATTCCATCTTTTGGCGATGTCTCGCTTCGGAAACAGGTGTAATGAAGAAGAATATGATTGAACTCAAAACATGGCTACACATCTTGAAGATGGAGGTTCATCATTACAGGTCAGTGGTATTACCACTGGATTGCTAAGTTGAAAGTGTTACATTCTCTCCTATTTCTTGCTTGTTTTCATAAAATAGGCAGCCTTTACCTTTTGGTCAATTGTCATTTTTAGTTTACATCACAATTTTTGCAACTTAAACCTAGATTTATCATGCTCATGAAGTCATACCATCTCCACTCCAACAAAACAGCACCTAGGATACCTTACTAACTAAAGGATGTTTAAGGGAAGGAGAAATAAATCACTCATTTGAAAAACAAAAGCTTGGGAAGTCTTCTTAGGAAGATGAATGAAAGTAAATTAGCACATGAAAGGGAAAGCCTTACATAGTGTCCTCTATAATTTGCTAGGAAAGTGCACATCTACTATATATGAAGGGCTAGGATATACCAATATTACTCAATAGAGGGAGCTTCTCATCCATTGTCTTGTTTTCAAAATATTTATCACACCGAGTGATGGGGGTCCATAATTGTCTAAACAGGCTTCTTGGATGTATGACTCCATAGTTGTAGTGGCCTACTAGGTAACATGTAATATATTGTCAATCAATTCATCTAGTGGGTAATTAGCGTGGGTCCGGCTAATTCTAATGCAGGATAACAAGCTATAATGTTTATATGAATATGTTAGTATTATTTTTGTGCACGAGGCTGTTGGCAAGAATCGCTTATCAAATTTCATAAGCCTCATGAATGCAGGAAATGTAAAAAATTATTCACAGATACAACTAATCAATCAAGAATAATCGGATCCATATATGACTGTAAAACACCGAGATCAATGAGCACAGCGGAATTAAAGCGTATCTATTTGAGCCATTACTTTACTTGAAGAAAAATAGATCACTTTGATAATTAGAGATCTATCAAAATGTCGGATCTTCCTCTCTATGACCTATTTTAGTATAGCAGCTTTCAATGGGATTAAGCAATCGATAGGTATAACCTACCATTTTATAGGCTAGAGAGGGGACATAACAAACCCTAATCAATAGCGTGTCAACTAAGCCCCTCCTAGTACGGGCTTCAGTTTAACACAATTGCCTACACTTTACTGCTCAACTAGGCCCATTATTAATAGATGTCAATACCCAATTCAATAAGATCACTATAGGGTTCAACAAATATCGGAATATCTATTAACCCGATTATTTAAAATAGAAAATCAATTAATTAATGTAAGCCAATATTATAGAAAATTTCCAACATTCTCCCACTTGGGCTACATTAATTAACTTATTTTATTTTGAAAAGGATTTTATATTGAAAATGACTTTATCGGGATAATAACTGAAAATTTTGATTTATGTGGCCACAACTTTAAAAGATAATATTCCAATAACGGCATCTCAAAACCAATCCAATCTATATAACCTCAGTATAAGACTATAGAGATCAATGTGTTAAGAAAATACCACTACACATGACCTTCCATAATCACATATAATAAGCATTATATTTTCATGGATCATGGGCTTAGTAGTGTAGTAAGAAATAGTACCAACATGTGATCAAAATTATACACTATTTTTTATCGGTCCTTAATGCAATTTCTCAACGACATGAAATTGCATTAGTGCAATTTCTAAACAACATGAAATTGCACGATCATGTCACAATCCAACATGAGATCTCATAATCGGTAACATCCAGTCATCTTTAAACTAAAATTTGTTTAAAGATACTGTTTTATACTTCCATTTCTCAGTCAATAGGAGAAAGGATAATAATATAATCATTAATAATGATCATTGAAAATAAATGCTTTAATAGATACCATGAAAGCATTATCAGTTCACATATAACTATAATATCCAGAAATACAAATTATATATAGCTTCCACTAATAAAAGAAAGGGTTAATACCTTGAAAAACCCCAAACTGGTACACTTGTGACAAATTTACCCCAAACTATTTTTTTGACCATGAAAAACCCCAAACTGATAAACTTGTGACAAATTTACCCCGACTGATTATAAAAAATCCTAAACTAGTACATTTATGACAAATTTACCCCAAACTAATTTATTCGACTGCAAAAAACCATAAACTGGTAAATTTGTGACAAATATATCCTATGCTAAATTGGATTAATACCACAAAAAAAATCATAAAAATTGTAAACTGTGACAAATTGAACGTAAAATCCTAAATTGGTATACTGGTTAACTGTCACGTGTCATTTAACTTAATAATTTGAGAATAAAATTTAACGAAAACTAACATAGGGTAAATTTGTCATAAGTGTACCGGTTTGGGATAAATTTGTCAAAAGTATACCAGTTTGGGGTTTTTGGTGGTCAAAAAAATAGTTTGGGGTAAATTTGTCACAAGTGTACCAGTTTGTGGTTTTTTAGGGTATTATCCCTAAAAGAAATCAAAAGAATCTAAAACATCCATATTATTTACATGTTCTTTAAACAAAATGATTCGTAAGTCTTTTGTTAGAGGATCATCCAACATGGACTCAATTCTAATATTCTCAATCACAATGTCTCCCTTTTTGACCAAGTTCTTAATAGTATAATATTTGATCAAGTTAATATTTTAACTGTGGCATTATTGTTGTTTACAGTAACAGTAATTGTTTGTCACACATAATACAATAAGATCAATTATGGGCAATAAGCAATACAACAAAAATAATTAGTATATTATAAACTCCCCATTAGGTAGAGTGCATAATGCACCATTATTTTCCACAGATGAAATTTATAAAATAATAACAAGGAAAATTACATATAACTATCAAGGATACATCCCCTTTGGGCAGAAAAATCATTTAAATCATATATCTCTATAATATCAATTTAGAGGGGAATTACATATAATTTTCAAAACGTTTATCCCCTTTGGGCAAATAAATAATTTTCAATTATATATCCCCATCTTTCAAATATAGGAATTAATCTTCATGCTATGTTCCAAATTAATATACACAATAACCCCATTTGGGCGAGTAATTGTATATACTAATTTTTTTTTTATCAATAGGGAACTCCAATAAAATTAATAAATAATGTTCCATTTAATCAATGCCCAAAATTCATCTAACAATATGAAGCATTTTACAACATGTGCTTCCCAAAGATCATATTGCATTCTTTCAAACAACAATTTTTGCCACAAATTTTTTAAAATTTTTTTAAATCTTTAATTATTATTTTTAATTATTTAAATATTATTATAATATTTCAGACCCTACCCGCAGGCCCTGACCTTCGCTCGGCCCATAGACCTGCAGAAGCCCACGTGGGCCAGTTGAAACGGGTGGGCCATGAATAAAAATGGCCCATGGCTCTTTAAAAAATCCAAATATTAGGCTATAGGCCCATGTGCAAATTTTTTAATATGTTTTTGATTCTAGGCAAGAGCCCAGAACCTTTATTTCACTGAACTCTTTTCCTTATAGACAAAATGGGCTTACACCCATTATAAGCCCGGCCCGGCTGGAGGTCTTCTTCAACCTCCAGCCAGGTCCCAAATTTTCTGACCCGAAGCTCCAAAATAGCATATTATTTTTGATGAAATTTCTCCATGGGTCTTGCATATAACATCAATATGATTGACTTTAATGAATTAAATGAAGGAAAACCGAGTAAATCTACCACATACAAGCTTCAAAGTTTCGGATCTTAACCTCCCATGGCCAAATTTCAAATTTCTTAAATTTAAGCCCTAAAAACTTAATTTAATACAACAAAAGGATTTTGAAACGAACATCAATCAATTGCAAGTAATTTGAAAATTCTAGAACTTTATCATGTATAAACCCTAGAATTTCAAATTTAAAATTCTCTCTCAATTCTCAATGAAGTTATACAAGTTATATATGGTTGGAAAGATCTTGACATGTAGAACAAAAGCTCTATGGTTTCATGATCAATCGAGTAAAAAATCCACACGAAAAAATAATGCCTATATTCAGCTCAAAGAGAAAAATTTCGAATTTTTCCATGAAAAAAATAAAATAAAATCGGGTTCCACAATCATATATGATTAGCTCTCATACCACATGTAGAAAATTATTCACATAAACAATTAATCAATCAAGAAGAATCGAATCCATATATGAATGTAAAACACCGAAATCAATAAAGATAAATTAATTAAAGCATACATGTTTGAGCCATTACTTCACTTGAAGAAAAATAGATTACTCTCATAATCAGAGATTTATCGGAATGTCAAATCTTCCTCTCTATTATCTATTTTAGTATAGCAGCTTTCAATGGGATTAAACAACTGATAGACCTACTCTTTTATAGGCTAGAGAGAGGACCTAACAAATCCTAATCAATAACATGTCAACTGGGCCCCTCCCATTACGGACTTCAATTAAACACAATTGCCTATACTTTACTTTCCCACTCGAATGCGAGTGTGTAACGGAAAGGATTCGAGCATGCTCGCTTCGCGAGGAGGGTGGGGCTCACTGGTTTTGCACAGAGGCAGGACATTCCGGTTTTGGGGGGGGGGGTTTCGGTAGAGGTTGGACGTTGGGGTTTTGGTGGTTTTTTGGACAGAAAGGAGGCTTGGAAAAGGAAAACCAGAAAGGAGAGCAGGAGAGAATGCTCCAGGTTCGTTCACATAGAGATAGGGACAACGAACAGAGAGTGAGAGGTCCGAACGATTGAGCATAGGAAGAGAGGGCATCTCAGCGACGGGCAGACCCATTCGATGGCCTTCCTGGCGACGTCCTCTAGCCGAACGAACGGGTAAGCTCGGCTCTCATCGTGTTTTCTTTCGAGCGTGTGCTGGGCCGAAACTCATGGCCATACGACTCACAAATGCTCTGGCTCTCGTGACCTTTACATTTTGCTTCCATGGTCCTTGTTTGTCATGCGTCGAGGCCTCCGGTGCACATTCGAGTCTCAGTTAAGCCGGAGACCTTAGGATTTAATATGGCACCCCGACTGTTTGACCAAATGCCAGAGTGAGATCCAACGTGGATTCTTGTTCTTTTGATTGAAACCGAGTCGTCATTGCTTGTCTAACTTCGTGAGGGTATCCCTATGGTGCCTAATTGCTCGATTTGCGAACGTTTGGCTTGGTCAAAAATGCTTTATGACTTATTAGTACTTATGTCAATTGGAGTTGTAATGCTTTCTCAATCAAAATTTAGGTTTTTCTTGTTGATGTTGGAATATGCACATAATACGCACGATGGTGGCACGGCACATGTACAATGCTAGCACGACATGTGGATAACATATTTAGGGCACATAATTTTTATAAAGCAGCAACGTGATAATATCGTGATTGATTGGCTTGGCTTGGCTTGGCTTGACTTGGCTTGACTTGTCCGAGAGCAACGCTTATCTCTTTTGTATTCTTGTTTAGTGCGTTCATTGGCGATACTAGAAACCGCCGGCCAAGTAGTGGCCGACGGTGACCGGAGTCGGTCGGGCTGAGCGACCGACACTAGATGATGACCTGTCAATGCTCCCAAAAGCCGGCGAGGGCTCGTTGTGGGTGAAGACACGCATCGGTGAAGAGGAAGAACGTGAGAAAGAAGAAGGAGTTGCAGGGGAAAGAGACCAAGTAGGGAAAGAGGACAAAAATGGGAGGAGAAAAGGAGAAAAGAAATTACAAAATAAAAAAATAAAAATATATATGAGAATATTTAAAAAATTGGTTTTATCCTAACGCGGGTCGCATCCGGTTTTCGATCGGGTCAATAGGCTAGACTAGATAAACCAGTTTGAGCTTGTTTCCCAAATATAATAATAAGAATGATAAATTAATTTAAAGAAAAAGAGGTGTAGCTCGAGTTTTTTAAGACACTAGGAGACGAAAGGAAATGACAATCACGATACTATCACGTTGTTGTTTTATAAAAATTATGTGCCATAAGTGTGTTATGCACATGACATGCCAGCATCGTGCATATGACGTGTCAGCGTCGTGTGTATTATGTGCATATTCCAACATCAAAATGACGAGACTGTAATTGACTTGTGTGACTTAACGGATAACAGTACAAGTGATGAGACTGGGTATTTAAAATGTGGCTTTAAACTGCAAACTAATCTTGAGAACTCCGCTCAGGACCAAAATATCGGTCCTAGCCACAATGCATTCAAGGAATTTGAGGCAGAACATCTACTGAATGCTGAGGAATATCATGCCCGATTTGGTAATGAAGATGTTGACAACTGACTGAAGTCTTCTGAACCTGTTCTTTCTCAGCTGTCTACTTACCGCAAGAAGCTTTCTTCCATTCTGCCCTTGGATTTCACATGCCTGCTGTCCTCAAAGTACCTGGAGGAGATTCCTTCTTTGGTAGAGAAGCTCGCGGACAATCCTTACTTGAGTGTTGATCAACTCCTTACGTTGAAGTCGCTCAATGGAATCCCAAAATTGGGTGAGATTCTTATGTACAATAAGGGAGTTGCTGAGCAGGCTACCAAATTTTCCGGAGATCTTCAAGCCTTGAAGGATAAGGTCTCTTCTATCGAGAAAGAGTTCAATGAGCGGAAGAAGAAAGAAAACGCATTGCAGTCTCAGGTGGATTCGAAGTCATCTATTGTGCAAGAAATAAATGAACATATTGCATAACTTCAAGCAAAGAAAGCCAAACTTGCTCATGACCTTGACTCAAAGAATAAGGAGAAAGCTCAAGTGGTTGCTGAGCAAGGTAACTTGGCAAACTCTATATCAACTGTGACGCAAGAGATTCAGACTGCCAGTGCTGAAATGTCAACATGGAAAATGAAGCAGAAAATCGCTGAAATGCGAGTGGCTGAGGTTCTCACTTGGTATGCGTCTCTCAAAAGTTTCTCCTTTGGGAATTCCGGCGGAAATTGATTTTTCACATGATAGTTGATGATTTCAGCATTGATCATGCATCTTTGTGTTTCATTCCTTTGGAATTTTCTCAGTGTTTTCTTGAATTGATGTGGTTGTGAAAGCTTGGTTCAGTCGGTTTAACAGGGTCACCAGTTGTGTAATCTGAATTACTAGAGTCGATGGAAAGGAATACTGGTAAAAACTCAATGTTTCACAATTTACAACTCATCTCTGGAAATTGTCTCTGTTTTGTCGCTATTTTGGCATTTCTCATGCTGTTGTTTGCAACAGCATGCGCAACGTAGCTTGATGTATCAGTTGATTAATTCGCGAGAAAGGGGTACGATCCAATTTGTCTTGCCATGGCATGTGATTCATTGGCTCGAGTCACCAGTCTTGACAAGTTTTGCTTATCTCAGACCACAAAATCTAGTAATTCGGCTTATTGATCTTGTAATGCATGACTCTCTACAACCTACTAGTCTTTGAAGTGTAATGCTCTTTCGATTATATATGCAACGAATCAGCACATAAATGTAGGGAATTTTTTTCTCCTTTGTCTTAAGGCTACTTGATTCAAGTCCTTGCTTCTCCTTGCTCATTGCAAAAACAGGTTTTCTTTTCGTATCAAATTCTTGATTTCCTTTGTTAGTCTCCGAAACTTATTCATTATCTCATGCCACAAATTTTTTGGACAAAAGAATATTTGTAGAGCCTGCTTCACATTTTAGTATCTTTAAAATTATATTGAACTTCAATAATTCTAAGACTAGTATCATATTACCATATTGTCTAGGACAGAGAAAGACATGATTTCGAATATATACAACTTCAAATTGATTGATGGCATGTGTACTAATCGACTGATTTAATAAGTGTCAAATGCACGTGTGATACTAATGCTAGGAGCTAATTTCTTTTCTACTGAGTGCTGACTATGTTTCTGGCTTAATCTAAAAACAAACTTAGGTAGCTATATATTATAGATTAAACTATATGCCTACTAATTTGAAACTTACAAGGCACCTCATTAGTGGAGTGTTTTTCTAATTGGTCATAAGTGAAAAGAGTCTATTTAGCCTAAATTTTCTTCGCTTAAAAAAATGACCTTTTCTTTCTTAATAAATTGGTTCCTGCGCAGCACCCTTCTTCATCATTAAAAAATACTCAATCTCTTTATCAATTGAATTATCGAGGGTCTTATTAACAAATGTTCTGAAAAATTCATTTTTCCATATTTATAACTGAATTACTTATGAAATACGTTATGATGAGTTCATCATCACGATTAGTTGTTGCTCCACGAGTTAATGTTGGATGCAAAACATGGCTTCTGTGTTGCATACCTATTGTGATGGAAATGCGGGCCTTTGGCTGTCCCATCCATCAGAGCATCCTCTTAGATGCTTGGTTGGAATAGACAGTGGGGCTCGTGTTCCATGAACCTCATCTCATTCCACGAGTGCATACTTGTTCTCTCGGATGTGGAACTCTATTCATGGATATGGGGTCATTGGCCCTTGCTCCCAAATCGTTAAGAAAAGTTATCTTGACATCTATATGAATAGGTCTTTGTAGTAGCCACCCACAATAAAATATCCAAATTTTAATTTTAATATTACTCCATAGTAGGTCATTATCCTACCATCGAAAGTTGATAGTGAAGACTTGGTTGTTTGAAATGGCTCATGTTGTTGTTGAGGCAACCCCAAATGAAGTTCCTAGAGCCCTTCAGGTCAGGAGATCCATCAGGGGAGAGATGACCAACTATACCCCGCACTATATAATCTAATATGTAAGAGCATGTTATGAAGTGTTACTATTGTATAAATCAAAACTCATATAGAATTAAATAATTGTTATATGATCAATGAATTGAGTTGGGTCAATGCAATTAACATGACTTGGCTTGAATCAAACATAGTCGTCACAATTTGTCATGCGACTAAGAGGCTTCAATATGAGAAAAGATGTCTTTAGTTGCCAATTTGGATGGTGGGCTACACACCGGTTCCAATTTTATGAAACCGAGAATTAGATTGCCCCCTCCCTTCACACCCCCATGGGCCCCCCTAAGAACCACCTAGAAGTGGCTGATTCAGTCCGATTAGGGCAGTCTTTGTTGCTCATCCCTAGCTATGAACCCAATCTAGAAAGAATTATAATTTACAAAATTATTAGTGAAGTTTGAAACTTCATGAACCAAAAATTTCGAAATGGTTGGACTTGTAAAGGGATTTAAATATAAATTTTATAATATACACGTACCTTAGTTATCTCAACAGCGAAGCCAAAGAAAAAATAAAAAGGATAACAGTATGGGTGATCTCTGTGCACGGGTAATTTCTATGTTTTTTAAATTTTTTAAATTTCGTTATTAGAACTTTTTTTTTACTAATGTGGTGTCCAAAGAATATGCCTTTTTTTTTTTTTTTTAATTTGGTTCAAATCGGTCATTGCATAAAAGAGTAAATGTAATTACTGACTAGTCTTGGTGACATTGTATTATTTGAATATTCTAACAATTAAGGCTGATTTATAAAAATTAATCTGAAAAATTATCGAGTATGTTAAATTATTTACAAAATTGACTTCTCCGGATTTACTATGTAAGTAATATGAAAGTAGACTAGAGTTTGCAAAATAAATCAACCACGCAGCTTATTGATCTAAACGTGTTGTTAGAAGATCATTTGCATCGTGAACCTTCAACATAATCCGCCGTAACAGTAGGTAATTCAAACTAGTGTTTCATCACCATCAATCATTAGACCCGCAAGGGCAATTGTCGCTTGTTAATCACAACACCTTTAAGATTTAGGTAATAACAATTTTTATAAAATAATCATGACAAATCACTACAAAAGAAAAGAGTAAAAATCTCATTAATTAACCACTAAACTTTTAAAAGGTAAGTATGATGAATTTTTATGAAAGAATCCTGGAAAATTATAACAAATTATGATTTGGAATTCGTTTCTCAAGATTAAAGAACTCAGAAGGAACTGGTAAAAAAGTTAGGGTCCGTGTTTTTTTTTTCTTGACAAAAAAGAAATCTTTTTTTTTTTCTCTTAAAAAAGATCTAAGAATTTTCAGAAATTATAAGCCGTTTTTTTTACTCGCTAAATTAAATAAACCAAGTATGCTCCTTTAATAATTATTAAGGTAAGGGTACGTAAGAACAAGACACAAATCGAGGATCGAAGTCTCAAGTTCGACAATTGTGAATTAAGAATTAAATTATTGATGATGAGATTTGCAATAAATCTAAAATTATTATTCAATGCATATATATTAGGTAAAAAAGCTAATATATAATGGCAAAGGCACCTAGTTCATTTGGAATTGTCAAATTTGATGCTAGGATTTTCGAGTTGCACATTGGTTGATCATGCCCTGAACTCAGACATTATCCTAAGAGTTTTCATTGATGGGGGACTCATCTCAACCTATATTTTGGTTGCCTAAATTTGGAGCTTCTTCAATTTTGTGCAATCTGGTGGCTTCGGCCCTAGAAATGAACGTGAAATAAGCTTGCCGCCAAGCGAACAATAAAAATTGTAAAGATAATGCATATCGAAATATAGCCTCTTAGCATATTTTTTGTAGTTTAATATCAAAGGAAAACTTACTTCATTCCCATTCTGTTTTCTCAGTCTGATAGGACAATCAGCACCAAATAAGACAGGTAATTGCATTAGGACAAAAATGAAACACGCAGGCAAAAAAATCAGAAAAAGGCAAAACTTACATGACAGGCGAAGTAATGGGTTTGAGATTATCAGCCACCTGTCGATGCTTCAAGATATCCAAGAAGCACATAAGCACGGGAAAACAACAAATTGAAGTGAACACTTGCTTCATCTGGCAAATCATCGTCAATGAACTCCCACTGTTCCTTCTAAAGGTTTAAAGTTTCTTTGTCCTCGTCATCGTAAAAGACCTACAGTCCCAATCAAGCCACATATATTTACCACAATATCAAAGAACATGCAGTTGCAAGATCTCAGAGTTAAGGATAAGAGGTAGTAGCACATAGAGCAAGAGACGCCTGCTCAAACAATGACAAAATTCTGAAGAGTTAGCTATGAGATGGGACTCGAGGATAAAAAAAGAACTGATCTGCATAATGCAGATACATCCAAGAAGCTAACTGAGCTAATCAAAACAAATTGTAGGTCACAGTTGCAAAAGCTTCTGAAGACTATGATAGTCAGCTAATCTCATGCTTTTCTGTTATATGGTCGTAAGATTGAATTCGGCCATCATAGAACCTCTAAAACAACCAATTAGGAATAGGAAGAAAATGACATAAACAACCCTCGCTGCAGTAGACCATCACTGAAGCAACAGCAGCAGCTGGCCATCATTGAAGGAACAGCAGTAGCAAGTGCAAGAAGGAGATGAGAATTGAAAAATGACATGGTCAACTGTGACAGAAACAAAGCATCCCAAGTGAGGCCCACATCTCATCCAGTGGCCACCAGACCTTTATTCTGTGACCAATTAATCCATCGGCAAGCACCCTAGACTCCTGAAAATTGTTTCAGAAAATACATGACTTCACGAAGAAAATGAAAGGCGCAAAGGCTATGCCACCCGGCAATTAGGAAAAAGTAAGAAATTCAGCAGAGCTTGGGTAGATGCTTCGGTCTTATAACAATGATAATGTTAGTAATAAAAATTGAAGAAGGCATACTTAATAATATAGCGACAAAGAATGTGATAGATTTATAATATCAGATCCAATCAGCGTACGAAAAGTATACTGCAACAGTTACAATCATAACCTTGAGGTGCCTTTACTAGTTTTGTTTTCTCCTTTGGTTGGCAGCTTCATTTTTTTGTGTCCTAGATCAATGGGAAGCAGAGCTGCCTCACCTCGCATAGACTCCGTATTTGACTGCACTGTAGTTCTTCTGTTTATTCTAGAAACTGTAGGCGTAGCTGAAAGATCAGCTCTGCTTAAGGAGATCCTTCTTTGGTGGGGTTCTTTAGTAGTTAGACCCTCTTTGTACAGCAAAGAAAGATCATATCCTTCCTCAGTTCTCATGAGTGAATTGGGTTTTGGTTCCCTTTCCCTGGGAAATATTGAATCCCTGGAGTGTAGGATATTAGCAATGCCGTGTTTAGGAGAACCATTAGGTCTTAGCTTTGCTGCAAAATTTGAGATCAGTTTCTCTCCCAATTTCCAACCGGAAGGTGCTGCTTTCTGCAAGATGGTATATTCCTTATTAGAGAATGAACAAATCAAAGCCAAGTTAAAACAGCAGAAACATATACAAAATGACAGTAACCTCATTCTCCTCCAGCACATTAGCCAGGAGACGGATAAGAAGATCTGAGCTGATATCTTCACTTTCAGCGAGGATGTTGGCCATTATTTGTTCCATGGCGCAGTATTCATCAGCAGATGGATTTGACCTTAATAAAAAAAGCACCCAACAAAATATAAGAGAGCATCAAAAGGTAAAACACTAAATTGTCAAAAGATAAAAAGATGCTGAGAACTATCATTTATTAAAGTCATAAGAGTGTTGTTGCAGTCTGTCGTAACAAAACTGTTAAGCCAAGTTATAATCCAACTACCACAAAGCCATTTAGGTACCATTATATTTCCCTGCCCCAGAATTAATGCCAAGAGCTTGCACAGATATCACTAAATCCCAATCTCTCTTGTAGGGGTAGCAGTGTAACACCTTACATAAAAAGTCCTTGCTACACCAAGCAGAGCATTCAGTTTAGCAGGAGATTCTTCAACAAAATTGAAAGGTTTAAAGTACCAAAACAAAACCAACATGAAATGGTTGAAAGATTCATCCAATCATGAAAGGCAAACTAACTTATAAATGAACACTGATCTTCAAGGAAACTCATCCATGATTAACTAACTACAAATACCATCTTTTTGAGTCATGAGAAAGGTTACTAGACAGCAAGACAAGCGAAATTGTGATAATCCTGAAAACTAAAATGAAACTCAAAAAAGCAATTTCCATTAACTACTGTTATTGGTCAAAGGCTAAGAAAGCCATCCTTTTCTTATGATATCTGGTAAACTATCATGTGAAAAGAAAAAGAAGGGAGCGTAAAATGTTACTGATAAAAATATTACCTAGTAAATATCCAGAAATGTCGGCACATATGAAGAATTTGCGCCTCACAATCAAGGTCAAGCATTAGCAGGCATGCCTTCACCCTTGCAATGTAATGAAAGGGCCTTTTCATAACACCGTGTCGACGGTTGAGATAGCTTGGAAAGAGCCTCCACGATCAGTTTAAAAATTTCCTGCCCAAGAATGGATACTGAAGAAACTGTGAAAGAACAACATTTTATCTAGAGAGGAGTGAGGTCATCATATTAGATAATCTCCAGAGTTTTGTTTTATATACCTTCATTTGATCTTCATTATATGGTTGTACTGGCGATGCCATCCTCAGAATCTCACTGAGGCAAGATGCCACTGTAACATCCTCATTACAATGTTTGTACAGAGCTTCAGCTATGAGACCCTTCATGCCAGGAAGAAGGGCATCTTGGAGGAAGTCCAGTAGTTCTTGCTCCATATTTGCCAAGACATCATCAGCATTCTATGTAGGGGGAAAGTGTAGATGAAAGCAAAAGTCAGGTTGTATATCTAAATAGACAAATGTAAAGAGTACAAGAATGTTTCTGGAAACGTAGAAAGAGAACACTCCTTTCAGATGCTCCAACAATTGGTGATGATTATCCTTTAAAACAAAGGGGGGCGGGAAAGGATAAAACTAGAGATTTGACTTCCTAGCTCATGGTAGCACAAGAAAATCATCCAGTGGATGGAGAAGTGGACAGCAAAGAACACCAAGTACAAGGAGCAATGCTCAAACAATATCCATTTGACTCGCTCAAAGTAATATGCTGAAACCAAAGTTCTATAGTTTAGCAAGGAGTTTGAAAGCCGTCATATGAACTCACTCTCCTGTTCCAAATGAACTAGATGCCTTCGCGCATAACCACCAAATGGATAAGCATATATAGACCAACTAAAATAACAAAGATGGCTGATGAGCAAACTGATGAGAAGCCCAAAGACAGGAGATCAATCATCCCCCAAACAAACATCAACCATCCTCAAGCATTCAAATTTATCCCAATGAAACACAAATAAGAAATCCCAATGCAAGTAGCATACATCAAGAAGAGTGAGGAGTTCATCAACAGGAGAGGGGGCATTGAGGAGGCCATTTCCAACCAATCTAAGCTGCACTGCCAAAGTCCTCTCGAATGAAGAAGATGACACCATTTTTTTCTCCTTGTACTTTGGGTGGCCACACACGCTATACAACTCAAACAAACACGGAGAGTACTAGTATTCTCTTGCAGATTTGCAGAGAGTAATCAGAAACTCATCTACAAATTTATAGGGAAAACAAAGCTTGGCAATTCAGAGGAAGAAATGGAAACACGGTAGGTTTCCACCTATGCTATGAACTTGGTCTTATCCCTTGGGTTCTGATTTAGCTATCAATTTTGGTCTCTTGGTTGGACTCTGACTGTGTGGTCTTTTCTATCGTGACAAAAAATGAACATGATAGTTAAAAATGTTATCATCCTAGATCTCTGAGCATTTCTAGGCTCTGAACTAAAGGTTAGAGTAGTTTTCTATTAAAAGGCTATCCCATCCCTGATTCTTTAAACCTAATTGATAAAATAGAGTCCCCTCATTCTTTTTTGAGACCTCCAATAATACCCGTCTCTCTCACATGAAGAGCAGCTACAAGGATAAGGCAAAAAGCTACAAAATCCAGCAACAGAGACACATGAAGTCAATAAAAAGACCAAAAATGGAAGCTCTCAGAAAAATACTTCAGAGAAAAGAAAGGGCACGATTGGGAACTTGTTGTTGGTGTGCAAATTAAATCTTGCTCATGATAGTCGTACCTGCTCACCCTCCCTCGTCCATTACGTGAACCTCTACCTGCTCTCTCCCTCTTTCACTCACTCTTGCTCACCGTCACTCCTCTGCCTTGCTCTCGCTTGTTGTTGCCCCTGTCCCTCACTCTCTCTCCTCTCACATCGCCCTCAAATGATTCGTTGATTTTTTTTTTCCTACTCACAATTTTTGTTTGTCTTGTTGAATGATATTGTTAGAGATGGATTTGGGGAGGCGAAGTGCAGGGGGAAGAGAGGTTTTTCTTTTGGGTCATTAAAGGGAAGAAAAAGATGGAAAAATTGTAGAAATAGAGTAAAGAAAAACAGATGATGGAAAACTTGGAAAAGTTTGTGAGAATTAGGCGCGTTTGGTAACGATTACATTCCCTGAGCCGATTCGACTAGAACTGATTCTTTTTGATTCTGTTCCCGGGAACTGATTCTGAGTAAAAAAGTGCGTTTGGTAACTGTTCAAAATTTTTGATTCGGAATAGAATGCGTTTGGTACCGTATTAATTGATTCTGTTCCAAATTAATTTCTTTTGATTTTTAAATAATTTTTAAATAATTTCTTTACTTTTTTTCCTTTTTTTTTTTTTTTTTTTTTTTTTTTTTTTTTTTCCCTTTTTTCCTATTCTTCTTCTTCTTCATTTGGCCGGTCGCCGGACCGGCGATCGGCCGAGGGGCCGGCGACGCTCACCGGAGCGTCGCCGGCCCTCGGCGAGGTCGGCCTTCGTCGGCCGAGCCTCACCGGCAAACTGGCGAGGCTCGCCCGGCCCGCCGAGGCTCGGCCTCGCCGGATCTGGCGAGGCCGAGCCTCGCCGGTGGCGGCCGCGAACCTCACCGGCGGCGGGCGAGGCTCGACCTCGCCCGATCCGGCGAGGCGAGCCTCGCCCGGCTACCGTGAGGCTCGCCCGGCCACCGGCGAGGCTCGCCCGGCCCGCCGGTGGCCGTCGGCCTCGCCGGTGGCTGGGCTTTCCTCCCGGCGAGCTCGCCGGACCTCGCCGTGGCCCGGCGAGCCTCCGCGACCTCGCCGGACCGGCGACCGGCGGCGGTGGCGGGCGGCGGGGGCGGCGGCGGCGGCGGCGGGCGATGGCGAACGGCAACCGAGATGTTGAAAGAGAAGAACAAGGGTTTTACCATTTTGATTCTTTTTCGATTCTCGGACGTAGAATCAAATTTTTTTGATTCTCAAATCTTGTCCAAAATCGTTCCTAACAAAAAGTTTACCAAACGCGATTCTCGTCCCAAACCGATTCTCGGGAACAAAAATCGAATTTGGCACTGTTGGGCAAGTTGCCAAACAGGCCCTTAGTGGCTAGGAGTAGTGGTCCGACTAGATTGGCCTTGCTCCGAATAGATTAAGAACTAAAAATCTGAGCTTAGCCTTTGAAAACAGCCTCCATCAAAGGTAATATTGAAGTGGATTTCATGGGTTGCGTCTGTATGAAATGCAATGGTAAAAAAAGAATATTATAGTCACAGTCCCATTAGAGATTGTTCTCTAATTCATGGTGCCAACGAAACAGATTGTTTTGATCAACTTAGTTTTTCCACCATAACAAACAATGCAAAGTTTTAGGATAGTAGCATTGGGTACTTAATCTTGTTTCCAATGAATATGCTAAATTACTTAACAAAAAATAAGTGGGTATCTTAAGAAGTTATAAATGCAATCACCGCATAGGAGTCCAACACATCAATTTGCTAATCAATTTTGCAAACCTTTTTCCCCTTAAAATTGACTTTAATTAACCACTATTTATGAGCGAGAGAACTTATACAAGCTATATAATAAATGAAGATATTCTTTTAATCAAATGATATATAGATAGTTTACTAGTTTTTTTCTATAATAAAAAAGATTGTTGGGAGAGAAAAGGGCAAAAAAAAAAAAAAAAAAAAAAAAAAAAAAAAAAAAGACAGGAAAAGCAAGAAAGAAATAAGTAGAAGGGTTTCTAAAGGTTTTCATATAAAATTCAGAAAATTTATAAAAATCAGAAATCTTCAGAAAAACCTAATAAATTAGCTTTTTCAGTGCTATGTTTCATAAAGAGCAAAGAAAAAATCCATACAAAATTGAAATCCAATTGATTAAGCCTTTAGGGTTTTCCATAAGATTTTTTTGGATGACTTTCTTTCTTTTTAGAGATGATGCATGATAATATTAAAAGATAATAAATAATAAAAATAATAATAAAATTTAAAAATTCAGAAAATTCATGAAAATTGAGAAAATTCACAAAAAGAAATTTTTGAAAAAGATAAAAATTAGCTTTTTGAATAGTTTTCTCGTAAAGAGCAAAGAAAAATCCTTAAAAATTTGAAACCCTATTGAATAACCCATTAGGTCTTTACTATATGATTTGTTTAGATGCTTTTTTTTTCCCATTTAGAGACAATGCTAGTTAATATTAAAAGATATAAATAATATAAAACATAATTCAAAATTTGAAAATCTATAAAATCAGAAATATTTAGGAAAGAACTTAAAAATTCACATTTTGAGTGGCTTTATATAGGAATTTTTGGATGTCTTTTTATTTATTTATTTATAGATGATACTAGGCAATATTAAAAGATAAAAAAATATAAAATATTTTAAAATTCATAAATATCAGAAATCTTTAGAAAAAAACTTTAAAAATGAGCTTTTGAGTAGTTTTCTCCTAAAGAGTAATAAGAATTCCTTAAAAGAAATTAAAGATATTAAAAATTAAAAATTGAAAAATTAAAATTCAGAAAAGTCATTAAAAATTTCAGAAAATTCATAAAAAGTAGAACTATTTAAAAAAATCTTAAAAATGAGCTTTTTGAGAAGTTTCCTCATAAGAATTAAGAAAACATCCTTAAAAAATTGAAGCCCAATTGAATAAGCCTTTAGAGTTTTGTGATATGATTTTTTTGGATGCATTTTTCCTTTTAGAGACAATGTTAAGTAGTATTTAAAGATAATAAATAATTAAAAATTAAAAATTCTTTAAAAAATCATAAATTCATAAAAAATAGAAATTTTTAGAAAAAAAAAACTTTAAAATGAGCTTTTTGAGTAGTTTTCTCTTAAAGAGTAAATAAAAAACCCTTAAAAAAAAAAAATTGAAACCCAATTGAATTAGCCTTTAGACCTTTACCATAGGATTTTTTTTTCATGTCTTTTTTTCTTTTTAGAGAGGATGTTAGATAATATTGAAAAATAATAAAAAAATTAAAGTTAAAAAATTTATGAAAGATTCAGAAATTCATAAAATTCAAAAATCTTTAGAAAAAACATTAAAAAAAATATTTTCTTGAGCAGTTTTCTCTAAAAGAGTTAAGAAAAATCCTAAAAAAAAAAATTGAAATACAATTGAATAAGCCTTTGGGTTTTACCATAGGAATGTTTTGGGTGCCTTTTTTTTTTTTTTTTTTTAGAGACAATGCTAGAAAATTTTAAAATATAACAAATAATAGAAAATTAATAAAAATTTAAAAGTTCAAAAAATTCATAAAAATCTGAAATCTTTAAAAAAAAAACTTAAAAATTACCTTTTTGAGTAGTTTTCATTGAAAGAGTAAAGAAAAAATCCTTAAAAAATTGAAATCCAATTGACTAAGCCTTTTGGGCTTTGCCTAGAATTTTTTTGAATGCCTTTTTTTTTTTTTTTCTTTTCAAAGGCGATGCTAGTAATATTAAAAGATAATAATTAATAGAAAAATGGTAAAAAATAAAAATTCAGAAAATTCGTAAAAATTCAAAAAATTCCTTATAATTATAAATCTTTGGAAAATAACCTTAAAATTAGCTTTTTGATTTGTTTTCTCCCAAAGAATAAATAGAAAATCCTTAAAAAAAATTGGCATCCAATTGAGCAAGCCTTTAGGGCTTTATTGTAGGATTTTTTGGATGCCTTCTTCTTTTTAAAGATGATGCTAGGTAATATTAAAGGATAATAAATAATAGTAGAATAATATAAAATTTAAAAGGTCAGAAAGCTTTTTTTGCAGGTAGAACAAAATACTCTAATCTTCAAACCATTTATAGTTTTATCTTTAAACCTAATTGATAAAATAAAGCTCCTCATTCTTTCTGAGAGGTCTAGTAGTACTTTTCTCTCTCGCATGAAGAGCTTTCCTTTACCAACTTGATAGCTTCTATATACTCCCAAATCCTAACTTAAACCCTAGCCTCTTGTCCATATAATAGTGGTGCAATCAGTTTTCCTTATTTCTTTTGGGTAAGCTTTACCTTTCATCTTCTTCTACTTTACCCTAACCTTAAAGAGCAAACCATCCCACCATTACCTCATACTTCTACGATCATTTACCAAGGCCATCAAAAGGGAGTAAAGAAATTAGAGTGCTCTCTCTCCATTTAAAACTATACAAATATGGAAATGAAGAAAATCCCAACTGGTTCATAGAGTAAAGGCGCATCGCTTCATTAATAGCAATCTCCCATTGTCAATTTTTCTAAAGCTCTTCTCGTGGCACTTTCTAGGTATTTTTGGTTGTCCTGTGGTAGACGCTTTCCTCATCTCCTCTGCAAGTAAGAAACTAAGGTTAATGAAATTAGACCTTTAGAGTTGTTAGGTGGGTGTGGGGCAACTTAATTTTTTAGTTTTATCTTCTACTTATAATCGTTCTTCTTTTTTTCTCTCCCCTCAAAATTGAAAAATCGAAAGAATTTGTGATCTTTCAAGTTTTCAAAAATCGAGAAAATTAATATATTATTGAATAATACCCCAGTGATGATAGTTATCAGTGGCAATGATGTGATGTGTGAAAAAGTAATCCCTAGGAAAAGAAAATGCCCATCAACGAGAGAAGGAAAGAAAAAGCAATCGCTGCTATGAGGAAAAGGCAAAAAGCTGCAAAACCTAGCAATAAGGACCCATGAAGTCAAATGAAAGACTGAAAATGGAACCTCTAAAAGAATTCCATTTGGGGAAAAAAAGGCACGGTTGAGAAGTCGTTGCTAGTGTAGCAAATTAAGTCTTGCTCATAATAACCCTACCTGCTCGCCCTTCCTCGCCCACTGTGTGAATCTCTATATGCTTCCTCCCTCTTTTGCATCACTCTCCATCACTCTCGCCTAGTCTTGCTTCTCTCCCTCCCTTTTGCTCATTGCTCTCCCTCCCTCTTGCTTGCTCTCGCTCCTCTTATGCTGCCCTCTGGCAATTTGGTGAGTTTTTTTTTTTTTTTTTTTTTTTTTTTTTTTTTTTTTTCGCTCATAAATTTTGTTTTCTTGTTAAATGTTGTTGTTACGGGTGCTAGTTTCCCTGTCATGCGGGCCAGAGCCAGAGCTTTCACTCGTTACCCGGCTACTCGAGATAGATTTGAGGAGGTGAAGTGCAAGGGGAAGAGAGTTTTTTCTTTTGGGTCATTACAGGGAGGAAAAAGATGGAAAAATTGTAGTCATAGGGTAGGGGAAAAACAGATGACAAAAAACTTGGAAAAGTTAGTGAGAACCGGTGGCTAGAAGTAATGACCCAATTGGATTAGCCTTGATCAAAATAGATAATGAGCTTGGCCTTTGAAAATAACCTCCATCAAGATAATATTGAAGTGGACTTCATGGATTGTGTTCATATGAAATACGATAGGAAAAAGAATATCATAGTTACAATCCCATTAGAGATTGTTTTGTAGTTCATGGTGCCATCGATATAGACTATTTTGATCAACTTGGTTTTCCACCATAACAAACAATGCAAAGTTTTAGAATAGTAGCATTAGGTATTGAATCTTGTTTCAAATGAATATACTAAATTACTTAACAAAACATAAGTGGGTACCTTAAGAAGTCATAAATGCAATCACCGGATAGGAATCCAATGCATTATTTTGCTTATCGATTTTGTAAACCCTTTTTCTCCTTAAAACTGACTTTAATTAACAACTATTTATGAGTGAGAGAACTTATACAACCTATATAATAAATAAAGATAATTTTTTTAATCAAATGATATATAGATTGTTTACTAGTTTTTTTCTTAATAAAAATAATTGCTGGGAAAGAATAAGATGATGAAAAAAAGACAAAGAAAAAGAAAGAAAGAAATAAGTAATGGGTTTCTAAAGGTTTCCATGAAAAAATTCAGAAAATTCATAAAAATAAGAAATTTTCAGAAAAAAACTTAAACATTAGCATTTTGAGTAAGTTTCTTTTAAAGAGCAAAGAAAAAATCCTTAAAAAATTAACTCAATTGAATAAATCTTTAGGATTTTACCATATGATTTTTTTGGATGCATTTTTTTTTTCATTTTAGAGACGATGCTTTGCAATTATAAAAGATAATAACTAATAAAAAATAATAAAATTTTAAAAATTCAAAAATTCATGAAAATTTGAGAAAATTTATAATAAGAACTAATTACTTCCAAACCCTAACTTAAACCCTAGCCTCTCCCCCATACAATAATGGTGCAATCGGTTTTCCCTATTCCTTTTGGGTAAGCTTTACCTTTCATCTTCTTCTACTTTATCCTAATCTTAAAGAACAAACCACCCCACCACTACCCCATACTTCTTATCGTTCACCACAGCCATCAAAAGGGAGTACAAATTACAATGCTCTCTCTCCATTTAAAACTATACAAATATGGAAATGAAGAAAATCCCAACTAGTTCATAGATAGCAATCTCCCATTGTCCATTTTTCTGGAGCTCTTCCACGCAGCACCTTCTAGATATTTATGGTTGTCCTATGGTAAACGCTTTCCTCGTCTCTCTTGTAGGTAAGAAACTGAGGTTAATATAGTGAGACCTTTGGAGTTGTCAGATGGGCATGGGGCAACCTTATTTTTTTTAGTTTTATCTTCTACTTATAATTGTTCTTCTGTTTTTTCCACTCAAAATTGAAAAAAAATGGTAAAGAATTTGTGATCTTCCAAGTTTTCAAAAATCAAGAAAATTAGTATAATATTGAATAATACTTTGGTGGTGATAATTATCGATGGCAATGATGTGACGTGTGAAAAAGTAATCCCTAGAAAAAAGAAATTGCCCAATGAACATACAGGTAAAGAAAGGCAATCACTACTATGAAGAAAAGGCAAAAAGTTGCAAAACCTATTGATTGGGATCCACGTAGTCAAATGAATAATAAAAAATGGAAGCTCTCAGAGAATCCCATTGGGAAAAAAAAAAGGCACAGTTGGGAACTCGTTGCTGGTGTAGAGATAAAGTCTTGCTCATAGTAGCCCTACCTAGTCACCCTCTCCTGCCCACTACGTGAACCTCTACCTACTCCCTCTCTCTTTTGCATCACCCTCGCTCACTCTCGTTCACTCTCACTCATTGTGCCCATTTCCCTCACTCTCGCTCCTCTCGTGCCACCCTTCGGTGACTTGGTGAGTCTTTTTTTTTTTTTTTTTTTTTTTAACTACTTGTAAATTTTGTTTTCTTTTTAAATGTTGTTGTTAGATATAGATTTGGCAAGGTGAAGTACAAGGGGAAGAGAGTTTTTTCACTTGGGTCATTACGAGGAAGAAGATGGAAAAATTGTAGTCATAGGCTAAAGGAAAAACAGATGACAAAAAATATGGAAAAGTTAGTAAGAATTAGGGAGTGTTTAGTAACGATTCTGTTTCCAAAAACAAATTTTTTTATTAGAAATGGTTTTTTTTTTCTATTCTTTGGAACAATTTATGAATATAAGAATGTGCTTGGTAATCGCACAAAATTTACATTCCCGAGATAGAAATGCATTTAGTAAAATTGTATAATTTTGTTATTTTTTTTAATTTTTTAAATATTTTTATTATATTTTCTATTTTTTTTCTTTTTCTTTTCTCTTCTTCTTCCTCCTTTGTGGCCAGTCGCCGGCCATGACAGTCGTCAACAATCGGCTGGGCGAGGTCCGACGAGCTCGCCAAAGCCTCGCTAGGCCAGGGCGAGGGTCAGCGAGCTCGCCAAAGCCTCACCTGGCCACTGCAAGGCTTGACCTCGCCCAAGCGACTTGAGGTTGACTTCACTGGGCCATTGCTAGGCGACGCTGACTTAGTAGTGGCTCGGCGAGGCCGAGAGAAGGAAAGGAAATAAAAGAAGAGAAGAAAAAAATTGTTCTTGGGAACAAGAAGCTACTCTTTTCTACTTTTTGTTTATGTTCCAAATCTATTCGTAGGAACACAAATTTTACAAAACACATTTCTATTCCTTTTTCCATTCCTTGGAACAAAAGAACAAAAATAGTTGTTACGGAGAACATAAATTATTTTTACCAAATAGAGCCTTAGTGGCTAGGAGTAATGGGCCCAACTAAATTGGCCTTGGTTTGAATAGATTATGAGCTTGGCCTTTGAAAACAACCTCCAATAAGATAATATTAAAGTAGACTTCATGGGTTGCGTTCGTATGAAACGCGATGGCAAAAAGAATATCACAATCATAGTACTGTTGGAGATTGTTCTGTAGTTCATGGCGCCATCGAAATAGACTATTTTGATAAACCTGGTTTTTCCACCATAACAAACAATGCAAAGTTTTAGGATAGTAGCATTAGGTTCTAAATCTTGTTTCAAATGAATATAATATGTTACTTAACAAAAGATAAGTGGGTATCACAAGAAGCTATAAGTGTAATCATCGGATAGGAGTCCAATGCATCACTCTGCTAATCAATTTTGCAAATCTGTTTTCTCCTTAAAATTGACTTTAATTAACAACTACTTATGAGTGAGAGAACTTATGCAAGCTATATAATGAATGAATATAATTTTTAATCAAACGATATATTGATTGTTTACAATTTTTTGCTAATAACAATGATTGTTGGGAAAGAAAGAGACAACGAAAAAAATACAGAAATAGAAAGAAAGAAATAAGTAAAAGGGTTTCTAAAGGTTTTCATTAAAAAAAATCAGAAATTTTCAGAAAAAAATTAAAATTAGTTTTTTGAGTAGTTTTCTTTTAAAGGGCAAAGAAAAAATCCTTAAAAAATTAAGTCAATTGAATAAGTCTTTAGGATTTCCCCATCGATTTTTTTGGATGCCTTTTTTCTCCTTTTAAGAGAGAATGGTAGGTAATATTAGAAGATAATAGATAATAAAATAATAAAAATTCAAAAAATTCATGAAAAGTTTCAAATTTTTTTTTTAATTGAGATTTTTTTGAATTTTTTGGATCCCTTTTTCTGTCTTTTTAGAGATTATGCTAGGTAATATTAAAAGATAATAAATAATAAAAATTAAAAAAATAAAGAATCAGAAAATTCATAAAAATCAGTAATCTTTAGGAAAAAAAACGGAAAAATTAGCTTTTCAAGTAGTTTTCTATTAAAGAGTAAAAAAAAAAATCCTTAAAACATTGAAAACCTATTGAATAAGCCTTTAGGGTTATATAATTGGATTTTTTTTTGGAAGCTTTTTTCCTTTTTAGAGACAATGCTAAGTAATAGTTAAAGATAATAAATAATAGAAAAAATAATAAGAATTTAAAATTTAGAAAGTTAATAAAAAATTCAGAAAAATCAGAAATCATTGGAGAAAACTCAAAAATTAGCTTTTGAAGAGCTTTCTTTCAAAGAGTAAAGAAAAATCCTTAAAAAATTGAAACCCTATTGAATAAGCCTTTAGCTTTACCATAGGATTTTTTGGATGCCTTTTTTTTTTTTTTTTAAGAGACAATGCTAGATAATATTATAAGATAACAAATAATATAAAAATAATAAAAAATTCAAAATTCAAAAAAATCACGATATTCTTGAGATCAAGAGAAAAAAAGATAAATTATTATTGAGGAAAATGAAGAAAATCTCGTTCCTACTTTTGGCAATCAAAGGAAATCCTGTTGAAAATAGACTCTCGAAAGAGATGAGTATCTCCTCTCAACAAAAAAATTGAAAAAGAGACGAAATGAACAAATTCTCAAACACCTACATTCAAAAGTTTTTGTACACCGCAGGAAGGAATGCGAGTGAAATAGGCTCTCCTCCCGCTGCCCGGTTTGTACCACTTGTGCTTTTCTTCGGCCGTCCGGAGTACTACTTGTGCGTTCAGGTCATGAGAACCGACCCGACCCTATTGGATCGAGTTGGTTTAAAAATAGGGCTAACTTTAAGGCTTATTCGAAATTAATTAAATAAGCCCGTGAAGATATCCCCAATAAATTTTAAAGCCCACTGCCAAGCTCAATCCGGACCCCTAAGGTAGACACCCCAATTGATCAGGATTGATTTGTATCCAAGCCCAACACAATCTAATTTAGCCCAAAATCTAAACCAAATAATCTAAGCCCAAAGTTAAGTAGTAGCCTAACTAAGCCCATTTCCTTGCCATTCTTTCTTCCATGCGATTTCCTCAATCTGCCATCCCTCCTTTCCAGCAAACACAAGAACCCAAAAGCTAATGCAATATCCAAAGATGATTTACACGAATCGAAGGGAATATTACCTTAACAAAAGTCGTTGCTGGAATCATGAAATGCAGAGCACCAGAATACAACAATGAGGTAACACTAAGGGCACTGAAAGCCTTATAATGTAATCTCATGAAATTGAGGCAGAATAAATGGATCAAAGGCTCCCGTAGGGATTTAAGCGTGCTGTTAAGGATTCAATGGACAGGTTTTAGGAAGGTTCTTCTTAAATACTCTTGGGATTTCATTGAGATATTTTGACATGAGAACAAAGACTAATTTCAAACACGATTTTGAGCTAACAACAATACATAGTGCACAAGCAACACTCGAAGCAAACTCAGATTCAGATTATTTGTGTTCAACATGAATGAACGCAGAGCAAAAAGTCCTGGTCTTGGCTGAACCGAGGCCGGGTGTAAGAAACCATCGAACGGAAAGAGGGAAGCGCCAGCTTGGTTGCCGAAGGTGGCCCTACCCTCCTCAAGGTAGTGAACGGAGGGTGATATTAGAAAGATCGGTTTTGTGATTTTTCGGGGTATTAATACAATTTAATCGATACTAATGGAGAGTAAATTTATCACAAATATATCAGGTTGGGATTTCTGTTGGTCAAAAAATTAGTTTTGGAAAATTTATGGCGGTTAAAAAATTAGTTTGAGATAAATTTGTCATAGATGTATTTGTTTGACAATTTTTGTGGCATTAATCCTAAAAATTAGGGATGGAGCCTAACCCTAAATAAAAAGTATGATTAACATAACGTGCATTTGCATTATAGATGTTTGAATTTCTAAGATGAATTATGCTTGATCTGAAACAAAGAAGAGATCATGGCCAGCCAGGAAGAGATTTGACGATATATATGATTGGAAATCATGACAAGAGGGCAGAAATTCTAGGATGTTCAAGGAACTTTTTGCACAACAAATATCATTGAAAAATAAGTATTTTCATTCACAAATTCAACCAATTTTGGTTTATAGATGTAAAGGAAAAATAAGACCGGTCGAACTTTGTAGATATAAACTTGGCTCATTTTCATTAATTAATGAGACCTATTAATTATTTAACTTTTTTTTTTTCCACAAGTTGTTGAAAATTAATTTAATGAAGAACAAAATCACACTAAAATATCTAGGCAAATCATTAGTTGTTAATAAATAAGTTCGCTAAATATAACAAACCAAAACAAAATTATTTGATCAAAGGTTTAATTTATCAATTGTTGACACTTAAATTTTGGCTTCAAGTATAACCATTTGCATAAAGATTAGGGCTAATATCACGAAAAACCCTAAATGAATACACTTGCGACAATGTAAACTGGTATACTTACGACAAATTTATCTTTTGCTAGTTTTCGTTAAAATTTACTATCAAATTCCTAAGTTGGATGGACGATATGCGGTAGTTGACCCCTCCCTTTGTTACAAGTATGTCGGTTTTGTGATTTTTGGGGTATTAATACAATTTAATAGAAACTAATGGAGAGTAAATTTATCGCAAATATATCATGTTAGGATTTTTGTTGTCAAAAAATTAGTTTTGGAAAATTTATGGCGGTTAAAAAATTAGTTTGAGATAAATTTGTCATAGATGTACTTCTTTGACAATTTTCCTGGCGTTAATCCAAAAAATTAGGGATGGAGCCTAACCCTAAATAAAAGGTATCATTAAGATAACGCGCATTTGCATTATAGATGTTTGAATTTCTAAGATGAATTATGCCCGATCTGAAATAAGGATACATGAGTAGATTTGAAGAGGCGAAATGAAGAAAGAGATCGTGGCCAACCAGGAGGAGATCTGACGATATATTTGACTGGAAATCATGACAAGAGGGCGGAAATTCTAGGATGTTGAAGGAAATTTTTCACAACAAATATCATTGAAAAATAAGTATTTTCATTCACAGATTCAACCAAACAACTCATTAATACTTTTTCTTTTTGTATGGCAAATGATTGAACTGCAAACAAAGTGAGATGACAAGGCCCTCAATCAATGTATTTATTGCGAGAGAAATAATTTTACATGTTTCCTACATAAATTTATGAATCATAACTGATGAATTCATTTCATTAATGAACTACTTCCCTCGAGCTATATAAGTTCTCATCTCTAGATCAACTACATCACCAAACAATCAACAATCTCACACAATTTCCTAGCCCTCCTATTCCCAAAATACCATAATGGCAATGGCCAAGAACTTGTCTGCTCTCATGATCTTGTTGGTCGTCCCTGTTGCGTTGCTTCCTAAGGCTACTTATGGCAAGGTCGGAAACCTTGATTGCGGAAGGGGAATAAGTACGGATTGCGGGTCTGGATTCTATCAAATCATATTTCTCGCCGACACCTTTACACCCACCAATGAATGTTGTCACGAGCTCTTGAAAGCGGGGAAGAACTGCCACAGCCACTTTGTGGAGTTGAGCGTGTCGAGCCACAAGCCGATTAAGGGGACGATATCTCGATGTCTATAGGAGGAGCAATGAGACATGGAACAACTGCGTTGCAGCTCTCGATCCGTATCCCCTCCCGAGCCTGCTCATTGAGAGCTATTCCTATTTTATAATACAATAAATGTGTAAAATAAAAAGAACGAAAGAATTATAGTTTTTCTATTGGATTCTGCTCAAATTTTTTATTTTATTTTTTGTGCCTCTTAAGCCTAGTGGTTGACTATCACGAAAGCACACTTGTGGATGAATCGGTGTTTAACGTGCTTATTAAACTTGTAATTTTTTAAAAATGATTTGCAAAATACAATCTGCCCCTAAAGTGGTTACTAGCTTTTGAGTCTAAAAACATAGTCCCATACAAAACTATAAAGAAAATGTCACTTTAATTCTTATGATTTTAACACAACCTTTTGAAATAAATACCTAAACGATGAAAAAATTAATAGATGGTTTAATAATCGTACATTCATCTCTAATAATCACATGAATATGTAGCTACATTTGGTCGATCTAGCATACTATTATATAAAGTTATGTAAAGAGGACTTCTTACTTCTAAGGTTTTTTGACAAATTAAATACGGGTTAGTTCTTTTTATTTAACACTCTATCGATGGATACATGTATAAATTAATAATCTTATATAAATCTTACTTTGAATCTTTTTAATCTTGTAAGCAATCATAAAAAAAATTCAAATCTCGAAATATATTTCTCGGTTTATATATGTACGTATCCAATTGCTCCATTAGTAATTTCTTTCTTTCGGTTAACTGACAGTTGAAATAACCTATACTGGACGATTTGGCGAAACCTTAAAATGTTAACTATATGTTCATGCGAGAATGCGGGTAAACTTTTGCTACTCATATACCATGAAAACTTGACTTTTGAACATTTAATGAGGTTTTGTTGGTACCAAGAATTTAGAAATATGGATGACCCAACATCTTACGTAAAGTGAGTTCGTAATAAGTCTGACCATGTTATTATGCAAGAGTAGGTTTAAGTTAATCAACCCAAAGGTAAAGAATGTATTTTTTATTTTTTTTTCGTTGGTGTAATCAATGTATGTTGCTTGGCGCGGAAGATGACGGGCGCAGATTATTATTATGAGCTCGGCCTCTCTTCAATTAGTGAAACCTATTAATTATCACCAGTTTTAATAATTTTTAATCAAGAACAAATAGTCCCACCCCAATACAGTCCAAAGGTGAAATGATCGGTTAATGAGTTCAATAAATCTGGAAAACCAAAACACAAATCTTGTTAAAGGATAATTAGCTAATAAATAATTTGACCAAAAAAATTCAGCTTATAAGTAATCTCAATTAATCTAGAAAACCGAAGCCAATTTTGGTTTATAGATACAGAGGAAAAATAAGACCGGTCAAAACTTTGTAGATATAAACTTGGCTCATTTTCATTAATTAATGAGACCTATTAATTATTTCACTTTTTTTTTCCACAAGTTGTTGAAAATTAATTTAATGAAGAACAAAATGACCCTAAAATATATAGGCAAATCATTAGTTGTTAATAAATAAGTTCGCTAAATATAACCAACCAAAACAAAATTATTTGATCAAAGGTTTAATTTATCAATTGTTGATACTTAAATTTTGACTTCAAGTGTAATCATTTGCATAAAGATTAAATATCACGAAAAACCCTAAATGAGTACACTTGCGACAATGTAAACTGGTATACTTACAACAAATTTATCTTTTGTTAGTTTCCGTTAAAATTTACTATCAAATTCCTAAGTTGGATGGACGATATGTGGTAGTTGACCCCTCCCTTTGTTACAAGTATGTCGGTTTTGTGATTTTTGGGGGTATTAATACAATTTAATAGAAACTAATGGAGAGTAAATTTATCGCAAATATATCATGTTAGGATTTTTGTTTGTCAAAAAATTAGTTTTGGAAAATTTATGGCGGTTAAAAAATTAGTTTGAGATAAATTTGTCATAGATGTACTTCTTTGACAATTTTCCTGGCGTTAATCCAAAAATTAGGGATGGAGCCTAACCCTAAATAAAAGGTATCATTAAGATAACGCGCATTTGCATTATAGATGTTTGAATTTCTAAGATGAATTATGCCCGATCTGAAATAAGGATACATGAGTAGATTTGAAGAGGCAAAATGAAGAAAGAGATCGTGGCCAGCCAGGAGGAGATTTGACGATATATTTGACTGGAAATCATGACAAGAGGGCGGAAATTCTAGGATGTTGAAGGAAATTTTTCACAACAAATATCATTGAAAAATAAGTATTTTCATTCACAGATTCAACCAAACAACTCATTAATACTTTTTCTTTTTGTATGGCAAATGATTGAACTGCAAACAAAGTGAGATGACAAGGCCCTCAATCAATGTATTTATTGCGAGAGAAATAATTTTACATGTTTCCTACATAAATTTATGAATCATAACTGATGAATTCATTTCATTAATGAACTACTTCCCTCGAGCTATATAAGTTCTCATCTCTAGATCAACTACATCACCAAACAATCAACAATCTCACACAATTTCCTAGCCCTCCTATTCCCAAAATACCATAATGGCAACGGCCAAGAACTTGTCTCGCTCATGATCTTGTTGGTCGTCCCCGTTGCGTTGCTTCCTAAGGCTACTTCTGGCAAGGTCGGAAACCTTGATTGCGGAAGGGGAATAAGTACGGATTGCGGGTCTGGATTCTATCAAATCATATTTCTCGCCGACACCTTTACATCCACCAATGAATGTTGTCACGAGCTCTTGAAAGCGGGGAAGAACTGCCACAGCCACTTTGTGGAGTTGAGCGTGTCGAGCCACAAGCCGATTAAGGGGACGATATCTGATGTCTATAGGAGGAGCAATGAGACATGGAACAACTGCGTTGCAGCTCTCAGTCCTGTATCCCCTCCTAAGCCTACTCATTGAGAGCTATTCCTATTTTATAATACAATAAATGTGTAAAATAAAAAGAATGAAAGAATTATAGTTTTTCTATTGGATTCTGCTCAAATTATTTATTTTATTTTTTGTGCCTCTTAAGCCTTGTGGTTGACTATCACGAAAGCACACTTGTGGATGAATCGGTGTTTAGTGTGCTTATTAAACTTGTTATTTTTTAAAAATGATTTGCAAAATACAATCTGCCCCTAAAGTGGTTACTAGCTTTTGAGTCTAAAAACATAGTCCCATACAAAACTATAAAGAAAATGTCACTTTAATTCTTATGATTTTAACACAACCTTTTGAAATAAATACCTAAACGATGAAAAATTAATAGATGGTTTAATAATCGTACATTCATCTCTAATAATCACATGAATATGTAGCTACATTTGGTCGATCTAGCATACTATTATATAAAGTTATGTAAAGAGGACTTCTTACTTCTAAGGTTTTTTGACAAATTAAATACGGGTTAGTTCTTTTTATTTAACACTCTATCGATGGATACATGTATAAATTAGTAATCTTATATAAATCTTACTTTGAATCTTTTTAATCTTGTAAGCAGTCATAAAAAAAATTCAAATTTCAAAATATATTTCTCGGTTTATATATGTACGTATCCAATTGCTCCATTAGTAATTTCTTTCTTTCGGTTAACTGACAGTTGAAATAACCTATACTGGACGATTCGGCGAAACCTTAAAATGTTAACTATATGTTCATGCGAGAATGCGGGTAAACTTTTGCTACTCATATACCATGAAAACTTGACTTTTGAACATTTAATGAGGTTTTGTTGGTACCAAGAATTTAGAAATATGGATGGC
The DNA here is from genome assembly GCA_014182375.1 of Eucalyptus virginea. Classification (NCBI taxonomy): domain Eukaryota; kingdom Viridiplantae; phylum Streptophyta; class Magnoliopsida; order Myrtales; family Myrtaceae; genus Eucalyptus; species Eucalyptus virginea. The sequence goes on along the minus strand of CM024520.1, from coordinate 2,431,985 downwards.
CCAACATCTTACGTAAAGTGAGTTCGTAATAAGTCTGACCATGTTATTATGCAAGTGTAGGTTTAAGTTAATCAACCCAAAGGTAAAGAATGTATTTTTTATTTTTTTTCGTTGGTGTAATCAATGTATGTTGCTTGGCGCGGAAGATGACGGGCGCAGATTATTATTATGAGCTCGGCCCCTCTTCAATTAGTGAAACCTATTAATTATCGCCAGTTTTAATAATTTTTAATCAAGAACAAATAGTCCCACCCCAATATCTAGTCCAAAGGTGAAATGATCGGTTAATGAGTTCAATAAATCTGGAAAACCAAAACACAAATCTTGTTAAAGGATAATTAGCTAATACATAATTTGACCAAAAGAATTCAGCTTATAAGTAATCTCAATTAATCTAGAAAACCGAAGCCAATTTTGGTTTATAGATACAAAGGAAAAATAAGACCGGTCAAAACTTTGTAGATATAAACTTGGCTCATTTTCATTAATTAATGAGACCTATTAATTATTTAACCTTTTTTTTTCCACAAGTTGTTGATAATTAATTTAATGAAGAACAAAATGACCCTAAAATATATAGGCAAATCATTAGTTGTTAATAAATAAGTTCGCTAAATATAACCAACCAAAACAAAATTATTTGATCAAAGGTTTAATTTATCAATTGTTGATACTTAAATTTTGGCTTCAAGTGTAATCATTTGCATAAAGATTAGGGCTAATATCGCGAAAAACCCTAAATGAGTACACGTGCGACAACCTAAACTGGTATACTTACAACAAATTTATCTTTTGCTAGTTTCCGTTAAAATTTACTATCAAATTCCTAAGTTGGAGGGGCGATATGTGGTAGTTGACCCCTCCCTTTGTTACAAGTATGTCGGTTTTGTGATTTTTGGGGGTATTAATACAATTTAATAGAAACTAATGGAGAGTAAATTTATCGCAAATATATCATGTTAGGATTTTTGTTTGTCAAAAATTAGTTTTGGAAAATTTATGGCGGTTAAAAAATTAGTTTGAGATAAATTTGTCATAGATGTACTTCTTTGACAATTTTCCTGGCGTTAATCCAAAAATTAGGGATGGAGCCTAACCCTAAATAAAAGGTATCATTAAGATAACGCGCATTTGCATTATAGATGTTTGAATTTCTAAGATGAATTATGCCCGATCTGAAATAAGGATACATGAGTAGATTTGAAGAGGCGAAATGAAGAAAGAGATCGTGGCCAGCCAGGAGGAAATGTGACGATATATTTGACTGGAAATCATGACAAGAGGGCGGAAATTCTAGGATGTTGAAGGAAATTTTTCACAACAAATATCATTGAAAAATAAGTATTTTCATTCACAGATTCAACCAAACAACTCATTAATACTTTTTCTTTTTGTATGGCAAATGATTGAACTGCAAACAAAGTGAGATGACAAGGCCCTCAATCAATGTATTTATTGCGAGAGAAATAATTTTACATGTTTCCTACATAAATTTATGAATCATAACTGATGAATTCATTTCATTAATGAACTACTTCCCTCGAGCTATATAAGTTCTCATCTCTAGATCAACTACATCACCAAACAATCAACAATCTCACACAATTTCCTAGCTCTCCTATTCCCAAAATACCATAATGGCAACGGCCAAGAACTTGTCTGCTCTCATGATCTTGTTGGTCGTCCCTGTTGCGTTGCTTCCTAAGGCTACTTCTGGCAAGGTCGGAAACCTTGATTGCGGAAAGGGAATAAGTAAGGATTGCGGGTCTGGATTCTATCAAATCATATTCCTCGCCGACACCTTTACACCCACCAAAGAATGTTGTCACGAACTCTTGAAAGCGGGGAAGAACTGCCACAGCCACTTTGTGGAGTTGAGCGTGTCGAGCCACAAGCCGATTAAGGGGACGATATCTGATGTCTATAGGAGGAGCAATGAGACATGGAACAACTGCGTTGCGGCTCTCAGTCCTGTATCCCCTCCTGAGCCTGCTCATTGAGAGTTATTCCTATTTTATAATACAATAAATGTGTAAAATAAAAAGAACGAAAGAATTATAATTTTTCTATTGGATTCTGCTCAAATTTTCTATTTTAATTTTTGTGCCTCTTAAGCCTTGTGGTTGACTATCACGAAAGCACACTTGTGGATGAATCGGTGTTTAATGTGCTTATTAAACTTGTAATTTTTTAAAAATGATCTGGAAAATACAATCTGCCCCTAAAGTTGTTACTAGCTTTCGAGTCTAAAAACATAGTCACATACAGAACTATAAAGAAAATGTCACTTTAATGCTCATGATTTTAGCCCAACCTTTTGAAATAAATACCTAAGCGATCAAAAAATTAACAGATGGTTTAATAATCGTACATTCATCTCTAAATAATCACATGAATACGTAGCTAAAATTGGTTGATCTAGCATACTATTATATAAGGTTATGTAAAGAGGACTTCTTTCTAAGGTTCTCTGACAATTTAAATCCCGGATAGTTGTTTTATTTTAACACTCTATCAATGGATAATTGCTGTTTAATTTTTTTTTTCTGTTTTTTTGCTTTAGTTCCTTGGACAAGCTTTTGAAAATCCATTATGCGATCAGTACAACTCTCAAATTTTTTTTTTGTTACATGGAATTTTCTTTTAATTTTTAGATAAATTTATGAGATTTTTTTTCCTTCTCTTCTTCTTCCTACTCTAGTCATTAGTGGGCCTTCGTGATAGCTAGCAATTGACTAGATGGGAGTTGGCAACCTCACTAGCATTTAGGGAGCCTTGCCTAGCCGTCGATGAGACCTGACCTCATCTAGGGGAGGTTGAGCCCTTCCCACCCAAGGTGAGACCTCGCCTTGCTAGGACTAGGACTAGAAGACCTCGTCGCGGGCCATCGCCGAGCTTGGCAATTGACTAGGGGAGGAAGATGAAGAAACAAAAAAAAAAAAAAAAAAAAAAAAAGAAAAGAAAAGAGGGAGAAAGAAGAGAAATGACTTAATTCTAGAATTATCCTCGAGAACAAATAAATAACTTTTTTTCTACCTTTTGATTTTATTCTAGTTTTATTTTTGGGAATAGTGTTCCCTATTGACGTTAGACCTGTTTAATGGGTGGGTCAGGTAGGGTTTGGGTCGGGTCATGAATGGTCCAACTCAAATCAACCCATTTAACCTATTTACAACCCATTTATCATAGTGCAAAATTTTTGACCCATACCTGACTCGACCCATTTAACTAAAGCTAAGAGAGCTTATTTCTTATGATTTTTTTAAATGGTATTGCTAAGATAATTTTATGCAATTCAAATTTAATGGACAATTTTATAATTTTTTTTAAATTTACTTTTTAAAAATTGAATTTTTAATTATTTTTACATTTTAAAAATATAAATATTCTTTTTCTCTCTTCTTTTTCTTCTTCTTTAGCTGGTCATCGGTCATGACGACGGCCGGCAACCGGCCATAGGCGAGCCTCTAGCTTGCCCGATCGGTGAGGCTTGAGCCTCGTTAGACATTGGCATGGCCAAATCGGCGAGGTTCAAGCCTCGCCGGCGTCGGGCAAGCTTGTGCCTTGCGGAAATTTGGCGAGGCCTTTGCCTCGTAGGATCCGGCCAACTCAAGCCTTGCCTCGATGCCGCAAGCTCGAGTCTCGCTAGTGTCTAGCGATCTTGAGCCTTAATGACATTTGGCGAGGCCTTTGCCTCGCCGGATGTAGCCAGCCTTGAGCTCACCCAATGCCGGTGAGGTCAAGCCTTGCCTGGTTGGTTGCCGATCACCATCGTGCTGGCCACTAGCTAAAGAAGGAGGAAGAAAATGGAAAAAAAAAAAAGAAAAATGAAAAGGAGAAAAAGGAAAGAAAATTGAAATATAAAAAATAATTATAATTTTGATTTTTATAAAATATATTTTTACAAAGTGAAAGAGGGAAGATAAATATTGTGAGGTTTTAGTTGAAAATGGGTTCTAAGTCCAATCAATTTAAGAGCCATTTATCTTAAATCTTCAATTTTAAAACCTATTTAACTAGTTTCTTTAAAAATAAGTGACCCATACATTACTCATTTATGATTAAAATGGATCATATCTATGGGTCTAAGACCCATTTTGCCACCTCTAACTGATGTTATCAAATAGATTAATCCATAACCATTGCACCTATTGGTCTTTGTCCTTGCTCTCAGTGACCTAAAGCTCTTGCAGTCATGGTAGATTGACCATCAAACCTCCTGCTTCCGTGCATGATTGCGTATCACCCCTCCAACGTTGCGATTTGTCAGTTGCCGCATTATTGAATTTCACTACTACACTTTACGCCCTAGCATTATCCTCATCAGTGAAGCAAACCTCGCTCGACGTCCAGCTGTGTTGATTTCACAAAGCCGTGATTTCTTGCACCTAACTCCTCATCGATGCTTTAGTAGAACTTTTGTTGCTCCCTAAGGTCTTAGTAAACGTCACCTGCAGTAGCCCAGCCGTAATCCAAAACATCTTGCCGTCCTTGCACCCACGCCGAAGGAGCCATTGTTACTGAGTCCAACGAATTTCCATGTCATGTGAAGACCAGTCTATGGCACACCCAAACCAGTCTATGGCCGCCTCCGAACGACAACATTGTAGCCTTCAGGTGCTGACCAGCAACTCTAGTGCTCGCAACAAATTTATTCATTCTCTGCAAGCTTCTGAGTGACTCCTTGGCAACCATTAGTCCAGCAACGCTAGTGGGCCACCTATAATACCCAACTACCACGACTCTAGTCTCAACAACCCCCACCACTACCATCCTGCGTTGCTCCACGAGGTTGTTGTCTAGCCCCTTAGGGCCTGTTTGGTAATCGGCTAAACAATGTTTATTTATATTCCTTTTTTTTTTTCCGGGAGTAGTTTGGAAACAGAATTGCGTTTGATAAACTTTTTGTTCCCTGGAACAAATTTGGAGTAGAATCAAGAATTAAAAAACAAAAAAGTTGATTCTTTGTTCTTGGGAATAATTCTAGAATTAAGTTCACCTATTTTTTCTTTTTCCTTCTCTTTCTTCCTGTTCTTCTTCCTTCTCTCTTGTTCTTCAAGTGGTATTGCCGTCGCCATTGCCGTTTATTGCCATTGTTGCAGCCATTGCTGTTTGCCGCCATCGCCGCCGCCCCTTGCGGAACGCCGTCGTCCGCCATCCACCGCCGCCGATCGCTGGTGAGCTTGCCGGAGGCTCGCCCGTTTTGCTCGGCAAGGCTAGGTGAGCTCGCTGGTGCTTCGCCCAGCTGCCGGCGAGGCCAAGCGAGCTCACTAAAGGCTCGCTCAGCCACTAGCGAGGCCGAGCCTGGCTGGTGGCCAAGTTGGCCTCCCCTAGCCATCGGCGAACCTTGCCTAGTTGAGTGAGGCTCAACCTCGCCCAGATCTAGCAAGGCCAAGCTCACCTAGCCAAGGCTCGGCCGACGAGGCACGACCTTGCCAAGGGTTGGCGACGCCGGTGAGGTCGCCAACCCTCGTCGGCCGGTTGTCGGTCGTCCGGTCGGCGACCGGCCACCTAGAAGAAGAAGAATAAGAAGGGGAGAAAGAAAGGAAAAAAAAAAAAAAAAAAAAAATAAAATTATTTAAAAAATAAAAAAATGATTTGAAGTAGAAATTGAGATTTTGCTATATATAGAATACATATTTAATTTTGTATTTTTATTATTTAATATTTATATTTATAGTTTATACTATAGTTTATTATTTACTATTTAATAAAAATTGATTAGTCAATATTTTTACTACTTAGTATAAATATAATTAATCAATTGAATATCTATGATTTGACAAAATTTTAGAATTGGAATAGAAATTTTATGTAGTTACCAAACACATTTATGTTCTTTTTCTATTTCAAAATCATAAATTTTGTGTAGTCACAAAACGTGTTTTTTTCCTAAAAAATTGTTCTCGTGAACAAAATATAAAAAAAATAATTTCTGATCATAAATTATTCTCGGTAACAGTTTGGTTACCAAATAGGCCCTTCGTCGCCCTTGTTGAGATCTCCTCGATATCTTAGGTAAGTCAAGGTTTGTGTAATATCATTCAATATTTTGGTTTAATATATAGTTATTAAATATGTCTCAAGTTTGAGCTCAAAAAGGAAAGCTTTCTACTTCAAGTAGATTTCCTATTTTGAATAGATTTCCTGATTGAATGGTTTTCGTAGTTGGAGAAGGTTTCATAAAAAGAGGTTTCCTACTTTAGATTTGATTCTTATCTATTTATAAAAATTAAAAACAGAAAAAGTCAAAACTTTTTAGAGCCACTTTTTGTAATCTTTGATTTCTATAGTGGATTTTTCTTCTTTTTTTCTCGTGGTTTTTCCCACAAGGGTTTCCACAGAAAATCTAGCATTCCTCTATTTTTCTCAATTTCAATTTTGTTATAGTTTTCACATTCACCATAACAAATCTAGTTTTAGAGCCTTAGGTCTTTTTTTTTTCCTCAATCTTTTGGTTATGACTTCAAGTTCAACAATGTGATTTGATATTGAGAAGTTTGATGGGAGCAGCAATTTCAATCTATGGCAAGTTTGTATGTTGGCTATTCTTATGCAATAGGGTTTGAAGAAGACTCTGTTTGGAAAAGGGAAGAAACTGGAAAGCACATTAGATGAAACGTGCGAAGAATTAGATGAAAGAGCTCTATCTACTATTTTGTTGTGTCTCACAAATGAAGTTCTACATGAGATCCTAGATTAGAAAATTGCCGTAGGTTTATGGAATAAATTGAAGATTTTTTTTTTTGAGAAAATCCCTCATCAATCAGTTGAGGCTCAGGCAATGACTCTTCATTCTTCGTATGGCTGAATGTGCTTCTCTTAAATCTTATATTTCTGAATTCAATGCTATTATCTTTGAATTAAGAAGTATTTGTTGACACCTAAATTTTGCCGTCCCTGTAATTCATTTATTGCATAAAAATTAGGGATTAATTTTTAACCCCCTAAAAAAGTATCAGAATTAGATTGCATAGCATATAGTTTTAAGAGAATTTATTTTTTATCGCATTTGCATTGGATCGGTGATAGACGAGCTTTAATTTGACAAGTTGGGAGATGAGTACATTTCAGAAAAGATTTGTATTATTCTTCCAATATTTGATGATATGGCACTTGATTTTTTTATATATATTCTTGCAATATATAGAAAATAAAAATATAAAAATAAAAGGCAAGTGCGCTAAGATATTATCGGTCGGCATGAGGCATATATTTGGCTATATAAAAAAAAGTATCAACACAAGGAAAGGGATATTCTGAACATGGATGAGTAGAAAGGAAAAATGGTGAAGAAGAAAATAAAATGTTTTAAAAAGTGCTCACAATAGGAAAGAAAGTCTACGCTTTTTCTTTGAGAGCCCTAGTCCTCTTACCTGTAAAAGCCATCTCACTATAGACAAAGGAAGGGGGGAGGCCACACAATTCAATACAAGGCTAGATGAAGAGATATAAGTGAGAAGAGGAGAGAACGACAGTTCTCTTGGCCAAGCTCTGGTCGAGACCCACGCCATTGCTGCCGTCGCGCTCTCATCATTCGTGACAACTTGTCGATGAGCTGCAAGGCCTGCTGTACCGAGCTCGCTGTCGTCAACCTTGATGATGTTGCTGCTCTAGTTTAGCTGCGTTGATGACGAAGCTACTCTTCACTCCATGACAACACGGAGTTGATCTTGCCACTTGCATCACCCGTGCTGTACCGCTTATGCAATTCAATTAGCTTCAGCCACCTCATAATTGAACTATGGGTTAATTAAATGGATCTAATGATCAATAGCCCTCGATTTTGTCACACGAGGGCATGACTGGTTGTAGGTTGGAGGCGACTAATGGAGGTCTCTGGAGGGCATCGGACGGGAATTTTCTGAGAAGGAGAAGAACTCACGCCCTTTTCTTGATAAAATCGCGCTCACCTCTCTCTCCCTCCTTTGCGAATCCCTTTGACATCCTCTAGTGATAGCCAGTGAGAGAGAGGGGCTTACATCACTTGAGAACGGAAACCCATGGCTCTAATGGAGGGACGATGGAACGACCGAGGCTGAGGAAAGTTGAAATCCTAACTAATGGTGGAGTTAGAGCTCATGATGATCAACAATTGAGGTTCATTCGTTGTTCCTCTGAGCTCCAGAGCTCTCTCCTCTCTTCTCTGTGTGCATCCCCTTTGCTCAAGAACGACGCCCTCTTTTGCTCTCTCCTTTTCAAATGTCTAGGGGAGCAAGCATGATGACTTGTACAGAGGGCAAAATTTGTGGCCCTAGTTCGAACATTCTCCACCAAGTAAACCGTGGTCCATCCACACTGTACATCATTTTTACAAGCCAAAAGAAAAAAAAGAAGAAACAAAAAAAAAAAGAAGGAAAAAGAAAAAGAGTATCTTGTAACATGATAAGTTTGATTATTTTCAAATTCACGCTTACCTATTAATATAATTGTTTGAGTTATTCAAACAATCTATTTGCCTCCCTTTAAGTTATATTGTTAGCCCCAATATTTTTTTCCTCAATGAGGTGAATATAAAAAGACAAAAAAAAAAAAAAAACAAAATACAATGTTGTAGTTACAAACCTACAAACCAAGCCCTCTTAGTTTGGTTTGTAAGTCGAAAGGCATAGGCTTAATTCTTTCGTCCATTCTCAATATCTTAATGGCCTTGATTTGAACATTCTCCACCAGGTAAGTTGTGGTTTATCCACACTGGACATCATTTTTACAAGCCCAAAAAAAAAAAAAAAAAAAAAGAAGAAAAAAATCAAGTAAAGTGATCAAAATGTAAACTTAAAAGTCAATGTTTTGACTTTTTTTAGGTAAAAGTGAGAATGAAAGGAAAATGTATTGCTAATGCTAGAAAAAGTATTAAATGACTCTTTTTAGTTGAGAAACAAGCTCTATCGCAATTGTTGACACCTAAATTTTGACGATCCGATCATTCATTTATCGCATTAAAAATTAGGGATTAATTTTTAACCCCTAAATGAAAATATTAAATGAAATTGCATAACATATAGTTTTAGGAGCATTAAGCCTTTTTCCACTAACTTGGCATGCTTCTGTAGCCCATAATCCTTTCACTAACCCGACATGCTTCAGTAGCCTGGTGTCCTTTTCATCAATTTAGCATGCTTTCATAGCCCAAAGCCCTTTTCACTGACTCGGCGTGCTTCCATAGCCTGGTGTCCTTTATATTGACCTAGCATGCTTTCATAGCCCATAGTCTTTTTTAATTGACACAGCATGCTCTTGTAACCTGGAGTTCCTGACCCGGCGTGCTTCTGTAGCCCAGAGTCCCCTATCAAATCAGCGTGCTTAGGAGGCGTATTCTCTCAAGTGCACCAACACTCGACTTGGTCGAACTATCCCCCGAAGATTTTTCTCTAGATTCAATCTAATTAAGGCAATCGTAGAAAAGTTCGGGTCTTGGTCAGATGATCTATGTTGCAATGCTAGGCAACCGTAGAAGGGTTCGAGTCCTTTATAAGCAAAACCTCATGCTAGGTGACCGTAGAAAGGTACGAGTCTTGGAAAAGCTATTTCCTATTCAGGTGACCGTAAAAAGGTATAACTCTTGAAAAGTGAATCCCCTTTTAGGCGACCGTAGATAGGTATGGGTCATGGAAAAGTAATTTCCTCATTCAGGTGACCATAGAAAGATATGGAATCTAGAAAGTGTTTTCTCATTTAGGCGACTGTAGAAAGGTACTGGTCCTGGAAAAATAATTTTTTTTCTGTCAAGGCGACCGAAGAAAGGTTCGGGTGCTAGACAATCAAATACTACCATACTGGGCGACCGTAGAAAGGTACGGGTCCTAGAAAAGTAGTCTATTTATAAAGTTTCGTTACTATTCTGGGTGACCATAGAAAGGTACGAGTCCTAGACATGTAACACCAGCTATCTTGAATTACTCTACATTCCTTGAAGGTAGGTTATTTCAAGGAAGTTCCTTTACCATTTGCATTAGCATTTCCATGCATCATATAAATTGCATTCCAAAATGGGATTTATTTTCCAACAAAAAAAAATCAAAATCAAAAATCATTCATTGCATGTGCATAGTCAAAATTTAGGTCTCAATTTGTCTTTGAAGACAACCTCTACGAACTCACCTTCAAAGAGGGGCGGTTATTGACACCTAAATTTGACGATCCGATCATTCATTTATTGCATTAAAAATTAGGGATTAATTTTTAACCCCTAAACAAAAATATTAAATGAAATTGCATAACATATAGTTTTAGGAGCATTATTATTTAGTAATGCAAAAATTGCATTGCATTAGAATTAGCTGAACATGTTTGATTTTCAAGGGCCTGTTATGAAATTTGGCTATGGATGTTTGAAATTGCGAAAAAATTTGCTTGGGCAATATTCAATAGCTTGCCAATATTTGAGGAAGATAACGGAAGAGAAATGAGTAAAATTTAGAGATATTGACCATATATTCTCTTCACGCATATCTATGGCGGTATATTTGGTTTGTCTCGACGAAATTTGTTTCATGTACACAACATGGACAGGTAAAGCAAATAAAAGAAAGAATTCGGCGGATTTTGCGAAGATGCGGGTAAAAAGATCGAGGAACATGGATGGAAAGGAATTGGAAAGTTTTTGGCTACATAATATCATGGTTCTAAAATATAATATGCAGATTTATTCTCTTTCCTCGAAAACCTAGGTCAGTCTTACCTATAAAAGGACCATCTACGGACAAGCAAGGAGGAGGGCCACACAATTGAAACACACGGCCACAGGAGAGAGCACATTCACGACATACGTCCACGAGAGAGAATAGTCTAAGGACGAGAAGATATTCACACAAGTGCTCAAAATCCCAAGAGAAGCAGAACTTTGCTCTAGTTCTCGGTTGCTCTCCGGTGGTGCTCTTCCATTTCGATGATCCGGCAGAGTCCCTTGGCAATCATCAAGGAGTCCAGGTGTCAAGCAATTCCACCAGCATATCTACGTGGTCTCCTAGTCAACGTTTCGCAGTCAAGCAGCGGCCAACCAAGCTCTTGGTCGAAATGGGCGCACTCTTGATATTTTCTGTAGGTTTCCCGGCAAATTTTCGAGCGCCCAACAGTAATTTTAGTTTACTTGCGCTGCCGTTCAATCGCTGCTTAGTCCACCGCCATGCATCTCAGCACAACTCATTTGTGCCCGGAGCTCGGCACTCTTCACAGAGAACCCTGCTCCATCGACGATTCTTGATCGATCCATTGTCGACCACCAACCGTCAGGTTGTTATCTAATGCAAGATAAACTTTAATCGCTTGGAGATTGGAAATTCTCAAGCCATTATTGCTTTGACTGTACAGTGGAATAGTCATGCTTTATTCACTCTCTGGAGAATTAATTTCATTCGTGCTAACCCGAATTTAATGATTGAACCAGCTTTAAGTTTGTTTAGTGTGCGTTTAGCAAATTTAATTTCATAAAATTATTTTAAACAACTCATTGCTACTTTTTTTTTTTTTTTTTTATGTCAAATGATTGAACCACAAAGGCAGTGACATGACAAGGGCCTCAATCCTTATAGTGAGAAGAGTTTATTGCAAGAGAAATAACCTGTTTAAATTTCTGAATCATAACAGATGAATCCATTTTATCAATGCACTACTTCCCTCTAGATATATAAGTTCTCATCTCTACATGAATACATTTTGACGAGTCGCCGACCCGTTTTTTTTTTTTTTTTTTTTTTTTTTTTTTCAATTAAGCACATACGGAAGCAAATTAAATAAACACCTAGCCAACAAGTGAACATAGGGATAGTAAAAACATGCTAGTGATTTTTCACAAACTACGCTTTATATACATATACCAAGTTAACCCTACGAGTTCGTATACACGAGTTTGTCTCAAAAAGATACTCCTAGGCAACCTACACCCCGGACCTCTTCGACTCGGGCTCTGGGTCCTCCACGACACTGTTTGGGATATTGATGTCCATGGGGTGGTCCATCAAAATCTTGCAAGGGACCTTCCCGAGCACCATTGCGCTAATTAATGAACCATGCCTTGAAGTGATGAGGCACCACATTAAGGAAACTCTCATCGACTCAAATCATAGTCACCACTAACTCACAAGTCCGGGTGGTCCCAACGATAGGGAAGAAGGTAGACTCTGATTTCATGTTCCACGGAACCCCGAACCGGACTAGACAAATCTCCACACTAAAAGGTTAGCCACGACGGGGTGAAATAAATCTTAGCGAGTCAATAGCCTAAACTCCAATTAGGATGCAAATTCGCCTCGAAGGTGGTCATAAACACGCACCATACAAAACTCACCTCGCCTCGGCACGTCCCAGCATATTAGAGCATCACATATGCCCTTTTAAATATGACAAGTGTAATTAATAACCAAAATGCATAATTCTCATCTTCAAACATTCACATGGGTCTCGATTATAAGGTAAAACCGTTATGACATGTCACATACCATGCCACACAATTTTGCCCCATAATCAGGCACAAATTATCACAACCATTCATGCGTGTTCCGATTATTACGACCCATCAACCACGGCCAACTCAAAAGTTGACGGTCATCCGGCGTAATTGGGCATCGTCGCACCCCGTTAGGCATGGCAACGTCTAGCACACCTTGCTTAGATGGCATTCCATAAAGGAGCATCGACTTGGCCTCCACCACGACTCGGCATCCCATTAACGTGAGGGCATCCGAACTTGATCAGGCATTGTCCCACGTAAAATGCATCAGGATGGTTTCCACTTAGTGACCATACGAGCACATATTTAGCCAAGAACACCATGCTTTGCGTTCAAAAGCCTTGTTTTCAAATAATGAATTTGACCAATTTTTCTTCCTATTAAAAATCTTGGTAAGATAATCGTGCGTGGTCACATATTCAAAAGCAAACCGTCAAAGTTGATATGCTCTTATTTTAAAACTCCACGGTTTTATATGGTACATAAAAATTGGTGTCCAAAACCAACACCTAACATTTTTTCTATTTAAAAGCCCATAAAACCGAGTTTTATACTAAAAATCAATAACTACCATCAAGTAATCAATTTCACATCGTAGCACATATAAGCCATCACAAACACGCATAATTCCATCCAAGAAAAAGAGCGTAAAATTCTACGAAATGGCTAATCCGTCACTAAATACACTAAATACGATTAGTTAAATAAATTGCGATTAATTAAACTAATCCAACTTAATTAACCTAAATATAATTAATTAACCTAACCATGGTAACTAAACTAACCAAGGCTAACTAACCTAACCATGCTTAGTTTACACTAACCTAGGATTAACTACTAATCCTCATTATTGCTAATCTAACTATGATTAGCACTAATCTAAACACCCCTAAGCGCAATTAATGGCCTAATCAAGGATTAGGGAGTTAACTAACAAGACAGTGGCGGGCTCACGGCGACACCAAGTGACGGTGGCAAGGGCTTAGTAACTGCGGCTCAAACGAGGCTCAATCGGCGGCAGTGCTGGTGCTGGGCGTGTGGAGCTGCTCAATGGGCTGAGGGGAAATGGACGATGGAGATGGACGCTGGTGGGATGATATGAGGGTGAACTGGTGATGGTTGCTGGAGTGGCCTGAAGGGGACACGAGGTGGTGTTGTGGAGCCGCTGGTGTGTTGGGTTACTGGCGGGGGTTACCTCTGGAGTTGGCGTGAAGTGGAGTGGCGGTGGATGATGGTTTTGTGGGTGTAAGGAGCGGTGCTAAGGTGATGTGGTGTACGGTGGTGGTGAAGCTGAGGACGTGTGAGATGGAAGGTGGGTGCAGCTGCTGAGGTGAGGGGAAGTGGGGTTGGAGATGATAAAGACTTGAAGATGAGAAGCTGCTGACGATGTGGTGCGGCAAAGATGAAAAGGAAGGAAGAACTAAAACTAGGTGAAAAGAAAATTAAGCTGGCGGCAAAGAGGGAGGTGAACGTGCATGAGTGACGATGAGAAAGAGAGAGAAAAGCAAGGTCAATTGAACCACTAATCACAAACCTAGTTAAATATCTAACCACTCATTACATATAACCCAAAGTCTTCATGCCCCAAAAGTCTTTGCCCAACCAATCACAAATTACCTCAAATTTCCACAATTAAATCCTTTTTGGGCAGCAAATTCCCCTTTTTCCTTTTGATCTGAATTTCCTTTAATTTTCTTGCTTGTCCAAAAATCGTTTTTCCGCAAAATTTTGGACTAAACGAAAATTCGCCGAAAGATGAGACAACGTCCTATAAATGAATCATGACACGCTCAAACGTCCAATTCCCAAAACAAAACTCAATTCCGTGGTTAAAATCGACCGAACGTGACTTTAGTACGACCTAACCTATCGAATAGCTTTTAAGGATTTTAGCGCGTTTGACCCATGGTCGATAATTTTCGATCCACATTTGTGCATCTCCAAATTGTAGACGACCCTCGATTGTCATAAAATCACGAGGTTTCAATTAGGTATACCGAATATAATATTGATAGAAAATCGAGTTATAGTCATTTGACGCGAATATCGTGCGGAATCACCTGTAATTCGACTACGCAATTTCGTCGAATTGACTTATGTCCATTCGCAATTCGATTTATAATAGTGTCGTATTGACCCTTTCCGATTATTATAGTCGAGCAGCCGATTCTTGATTAAATTCTCTAGTCTATCGTGGTTATATCCCTTAATGGCCTCACCTAATAGATTAGTTAACTCGTGAGTGGCTAGCTCCGAGTAAATTAACTATAAGCGCGTCGACGAAACAACCATTTCATATATCCGAATCACGGGCCAAATTTTGGGATGTCACAAGCCCCATGAGGTAACTCTATGATTTTTTTATGGTGTAAGAGGACTTGATCAATTCGATTCCAGTGACATTCGTTAAGTCCATACTTCAAGTGACATTCGTTTTCCGAATCTACATGTTTAAAAAGTGTATCGTACTAGCCATTGTTTGAGGTCAACTAGGAACCCTAATCAAGATGCAAGACTATTGTCTTGATACATGCACAATAAGGTATTTCAGAATCAGGGATTTGATTACCTTAACTATTTAACTAGAGTTGGTATCTAAACTCGACTATTTATTAACTAAAATGTCATAGCTGCCTATTGAAGATTTTAAGGTCCATCCTAATCCATCTAAGAAAATAACAATCATTATATTGAAATTGGGTAATCAAGTATTATCTAATTGAAAAGTGCAAGTAGCAACCTAATAGTGCCTTTAAAAAGAAAAGGCATCCAAAAATCCTATGATAAAGCCCTAAAAGACTTATCCAATTGGATTTCATTTTTTTAAAGGATTTTCCTCATTTTTGAAGAAAAAAACTACTCATAAAGCTAATTTCTAAACTTTCTCTAAATTTTTTAATTTTGGAAAATTTTTAATTATTTTTAATATTTTCTATTTTTTAAAATTTTTTAAAATTTTTTAATTTTGGAAAATGGACTCTGACCCGGTGGATATGGGTCTGACCTAGACCCTAATGGTCCGGGTTGGGTCTGGAATTCGGACCAGCCCCTGGTCTAGTCCAAATATAACCAACTTCTATTTCATTTGCTAAGCCCGCAACTCCTGACCTTCAAGCCCATCACAGCTAACCCATATCTAATCTTGAACCAGCCCATTCTCTATTAAGCCCATGGATTTTTCGTTTCTCTCTTTTTAATTACTCTTTTTCTGTTTCTTTTGTTTTCCTTTCTATTGTCTATTTTCTATTTTTTCTCACTTTCTTTTTGTTTTGTTTTGTTTTCTATTTTTTTTCTTTTTTCATTTTTTTTCTTTTTCTCTTCCTTGCACGTGGTCTTCTTCCTTGTGAAGATATCTCTTCTTCACGATGTCTTCCCCTTGCCGACATCCTCACCTGAAGCACCAATAATCCGAGGAATCCTCATCGACACTCAAGCCACTGCTGGGCTGCAATCTAGCATTGGTTTTTTGGTCCAATGGACACTAGTCATCGCTAGCCAGCTGCTGGCTAGTGATTTCTAGTATCGCAGGATCAACTCCAATTCATTCCCAAGTTTGCTTTTTTTTTTTTTCTCTTTTCTCTTCGATACACTCGACACACGAATCCATAACATTGATTGCTTTTCTTTTTCTTCGAGTTTTATGAATTATTGGAATGAAATTGAATTTTTCAAATTAAAACAATGATTGATATTAACAAATAGTGGATTAATGTTTTTAATGTAAATTCATTCTATGATAATTTATTATTATTTATTTGTGAATTTGAATCAAATTAAATTGATTAAAATAATTATAAAAATGATAATTTATATAAAAATATACATTTAATATGTAACATGTCTCAACATATTATAATTCCTTCTTTTTTTTTTAAATGACGTATTGACATATTGTGTCATATTGTGTTGCATGTTGCATATCGCGTGTTGGTGTTAATGTTGGTGCTACTTAGTTTGTATTATCAAATTGGATGGCTAGTATTATTCATGCCAATTTCTCAACTATTGGTAAAAAAAAAAGGAAATTCTCATTCCCACCATTGCCATCATCTAGGCTTGTGCCTATAGACTTTTGTTATTTTGTTTTTGGAGAATACTATGGTACATTTTTTGGGAAAAAGTGTCAAAAAATTCCTAAACACTTTACATTTATGCTAATTTAATCATAGACCTTGTATTCATGCTAATTTAGTCATAAATATTTTTACTTGATCTCATTTCAGTTCTTTCAGACTAATTTTAGCTAGATTTTGCAAACTGAGCACTGGTTGACTAACATGACATGATCGATGCTGACATAGACAATTTTTAATAATATTTTAATATTTTTTCTTTTTCTATTTTATTCTATTTTATTTTTTCATTTTCCTTTCCTATTTCTTTTTTCTTTTTTTTTCTCCTCCTCCTTCCTCCAATCGATCACCAAACCTCGACCTTGCTCGCCTCTACCGAGTCTCACGGCCATTGGCGAGGCTCAAGCCCTCACTAGAAGCTATGAGGGTTGCTCACCCATGGCTGGCGAGGGGCAGCCTTGAGCTAGCTTCGTCGAGGTTGGGCGAGGCTTGACCCTCACTAGATCTAATGAGGGCAAGCCTCCCGTGAGGCCACTTTTGCAGCCCGATAGCCCTCAAGCTAGCCTCACCGAATTTGGTGAGGCCGAGCCTCATTGCTCGGCACAAGCAGCGCTCGGGGCCTCTAGCAAGAGCTCGAGCTTTGCCAAGGGCCATGAGGGTCACTAGTGGCCAAGAAGGTCGAGGAGGTTTGGCTAGAGAAAGGAAGAGGGGAAGGACAAAAGAAAAAGAAAAAGAATAAAAATATATAAAATATTAAAATATTAAAATATTATTAAAATTTATCTACGCACCGGCCGTGTCATGTCAATTGACCGGCATCCCATTGGTCCGCAAATTCTAACCAAAATTAGTCGAAAGGACCGAATTGACACCAAATTAAAATGTTTGTGACTAAATGGATTAAATTGGCACCAATGATAGGTTTATGATTAAATTGACAATACTATCAAAGCTTTAGGATTTTTTTATTTTTTTTGATACTTTTGCTTGCATTTTTGTTCTTACATGACAACCTTCATGTGATAATTTGTTGCTTTAGAACTTTTTGGATAAATTTCTCTACTACATTTATATGTGAATTCTCTCTTTTGTTTTGTTGTTATCTCATGGTGGTGCTCTCTCCCTTATTCTTCACCCTCTCCTTAAATCTCCTTAACGGGTGAAATCTATGAATTCTCTCTTTTGTTTTGTTGTTATCTCATGTTGGTGCTCTCTCCCTTTTTATACACCCTCTCCTTTAATGTCCTTAACGGGTGAAATTTTCTTTGTTTTGTTCAAATGTTAAAGAGAGCAGTTCAATACCTTTGAAAGGATTTTCTCTTTTAGTTTGTCTTCAATGTCAAGAAATCATCCGAATTTGTCTAGGGGCCCGACTAGCATAGCAAAGCCGTACTTATAATTTTTTTATAGTCTGATGCCAGCCACAATTTTTTATAAAGGAAAATGGGAGAGTAATTTGACAGGTTTCAAATTCTTTTCACTCTCTATCATTTATTTGGGATTCCAAACACCACTCTCTAAGACCCAAAATAGTGAAATGAGCACATAACGATTCATTATTTTACGGAAATGGACAGTCTATTGTCAACCATTGATTTTAAAGTTGGAAACTTGGAGATTGTCTTGTCCGGTTTCATATTTTGTTTTATTTTTGGAATACTTTTAGGGCATCGAAATCGACCCATCAAAAGTCAAGGCTATTTGCGATTTATGGCCTTCAACTATTGTCCAAGAAGTCCGCAGTTTATTATGACGGCTAAACTACGTGGCAAGGTTCATTTGCCAATTGTCAGAAACAGCAAAACTATTTTTCAATCTCTTGAAGAAAAATGCGAGGGTTAAGTGGGATGATGAATGCCAGAGTGCTTTTGAAAAGATAAAGCACTACCTCTCGCATCCTTCGATTTTGGTCCCACCATTTCCCAAAAATCCCTTGATTTTGTACTTGACAATACACAATGAGTCGTTGGGAGCCATGCTAGCCCAGAAAAGACCAAATGATGGTAGAGAATGCACGATATACTACTTAAGCAGGAAGTTCATTGCTTCTAAGTTGAATTATTTTGAGATTGAGAAGACTTGTGTGGCCCCCGTCTGGGTGTTGCACAGACTGCGACAATATACCCTCCACTACCAAATCCTATGGGCGACCGAAAATGACCCTATCAAGTACATCTTGGAAAAGCCGGCCTTAGTCAGGAAATTGGCCAAGTGGTAGATCTTAATCTTGGAATTTGACATACAAAGCTTGGGTCAAAAGTTGATTAAGGGCCATGCCATAGCAGAGTTAGCAGAAAGTCCTAAAGAATTAGAAGGCCCCGAGGTGGATGGTGATGTGGTGCAGCAAATAGAAATTATTGTATGTCAAGCAACATCAAAGGTGTTGATTTCAAAGGATGGAATGTCTAATGTTTTCTAACCTCGAGAACTAATGGAATTGGTTGCGAGTGGCATGAACGGGGTGTGCTTTAGAAGAATCGATCTGTTACTATGCCATCCTATTGGAATAACAAAGGCATCTTGGAATACCCAAAGTTTAACATATGAAGTGAGTTTTCAAGAAATTGCTCGAGTTTTAGCCAAAGCAACTCTCTGGAGTCGTATCAATTGGTTGAAATGCCAAAAAGAGAACGTTGTTATAGGAGAGAGGAAACCTGTTCATACCGAATTCAAAGGATTAGTGCATCGTTCAAGACAACATAAAAACATTTCTTGGAAACCAAAAAGTAGACGATGCTCTGATGAGGTTGCCGACCACCTTGAAAAAGAAGAAGAAGAAGAGAAAGAAAGAAAGAAAAGAAAAGAAAAGAAGAAAAAACCAAAAAAAGAAGAAGGAAAAAAAGTAATAAAATTATTTAAAAATTAAAAGAAAATGATTTGAAGTATAAATTTTGAGGACAGTGTCAACTGCAATTCTATTTCAGGAATTAAAATTTTAGACAATTACCAAACGGCTTAAAATACTTAGGAATTGTTTCCGGGAACAGAATAAAAAAAAATCATTTATGATAAGAAATTATTCCCAGAAATGGAAGCGTTACCAAATGCGCCCTAAGTATGACAAGATATATATATATATATTTTTTTTTTGGTAAAGATGACAAGAT
This sequence comes from Eucalyptus virginea, assembly GCA_014182375.1. Taxonomy (NCBI): domain Eukaryota; kingdom Viridiplantae; phylum Streptophyta; class Magnoliopsida; order Myrtales; family Myrtaceae; genus Eucalyptus; species Eucalyptus virginea. The sequence goes on along the minus strand of CM024520.1, from coordinate 2,412,357 downwards.
ATATTTTTGTTCCAAGAAAGCTGAATAATCAAATTGACCTAGAAACTTTCTGCTGCTTTTGGATCTCCAGGATTCTTATTCGGTTGTAACAGCTGCGGCTAAAAGCCAACACGAAAATTTCAAAAGTTCATCATATATGCACAACATTACTCCCAACCCGGCTCATAGGTACCTTCAGGCAATATGCCTTCTTAATATCAGCCTTAGAAGCATCCACGCTCACACCAAGGATGTCGTAATATGTTGTGTCCTTCACCATCTCAAAAAAACCAGCCTACTCTAAGAATAAACCACCAAGGAGGTGACGGCAGCGGGACTCGAGGAGAAGTTGGCATCAGTGGAGGCGGCGACGTCACGACGGAGCGGTTTCAAAGGGCAACTGGGGGTTCCAACGAGGGAGGGAGAGAGAGAAACAGAGCAGTTTCAATGGGCGACTTGGGGTTTCAATGAGGGAGGGAGAGAGAGAGAGAGAGAGAGAGAGAGAGAGAGAGGAGAGAATAGGGGGTCTGATCTCCTAATATTTTCTCACCAGAGGGTCTTCGGGATGACGTAGTGGCCACAAAGGAAATCTCTTTACAAGAAAAGAGTATAAGATGGAAACCTAAGGACTAGGCGGGATCATGTGGAGACGCTTGTTATCATGGGCTCATATTGTGGGTTTAAAGAAAGAAAATTGGGCTTTCAAAAAGGGAAGCTGGGACAAGCGAGAGAGGGCCGAAAGTTGCCAAGTGGGCCAAATGTGATGGCCCACAAGATTTCATTTTATTATTTTTTTTATCATTTCATTCATTTTCATTATATATTTTTTTACTTTTTATTTTTAATAATTTTTTATATTTTTAAAAATAAATGGATATTTAAAACATCAACAAAAATTTGGGTGTCAACACTCTTGATCACCCTCCCTCTTGTATTCCACGTTAAAACAATTGTTTTCCCATTGTCAAAATATAACCTGGCATACTTTATTTTATTTATCGGCAAAAAAGAGTATAGTTTTGAGTGGTGTGATGCATCTTAGTTTACAAGTGTGCTAAACTGGTAAAAATAAATTTTAAAAGCTACTTATGTGCTAATTTTTTCTAGCATCTTGATTATAAATTATTATACATGAGTGTAATATATATAATATATATTTATAGACGCACACACATATACACTAAACTGAATTTTGGTACCAGAAAAAAATGATGTGCCTCGTGTAGATGTTGCGCCACTAGATTTAACAACTCAATTGAATTTAGTGTACGTATTAGCATCACAAATACTTGCTCATTGCCAGTTGATGCTGCTTTCATCTATTGTGCTTGGAATATTCATCCATCACGTGATGCTTATACTCATTTGTGGAATTTGTGCTTCATCTTTATCATTTTGTACACAATGGATTTGTTGGTCCACTCCACTTTTCCATACCTAATGAATATACGAGACCCATTCTTCCTCCATTATTTGTGTACCTCCTCTGCTTTTATGTGGAGCCATCAACAACGGTGTAGCAGACAACTTGCGAAATTCAAACTCCTAAGGATGTAACATGACTGATATCAAAATACTAAATGATTCGATGGATCAAGTCGATACTTTACAAGCTCGTTTGTTGAATGATAATGCTATTAAGAACCGATTAGATAATTAACTCCCGATTTCATGTAGTAGACATGTACAAATCACATGTTTGTGTCGGTGTAGCTTCACATCACTCATGAAGGAGAGAGTCGACCCAAAACGTGTGAAGGATGAGGTGGACTCAAGCCAATGGACTTGTTCATCTTTATCATTTTGTACACAATGGACTTGTTGGTCAACTCCACTTTTCCATGTCTAATTAATATATGTGGCCCATTCTTCCTCCATTATTTGTGTACCTCCGTTTTTATGTGGAGCCATCGACAACGGTGTAGCAGACAACTCGCGAAATTGAAACGCCTAAGGATGTAACATGATTGATGTTACTAAATGATTCAATGGATCAAGTTGATACTTTACAAGCTCGATTGTTGAATGATAATGCTACAATAATGGTGCAATTGGTTTTCCCTATTCTTTTTGGGTAAGCTTTACCTTTCATCTTCTTCTACTTTATCCTAATCTTAAAGAACAAATCACCCCATCACTACCCCATACTTCTGATCATTCACCACGGCCATCAAAAGGGAGTACAAATTACAATGCTCTCTCTCCATTTAAAACTATACAAATATGGAAATGAAGAAAATCCCAACTAGTTCATAGATAGCAATCTCCCATTGTCCATTTTCCTAAAGCTCTTCCACGCAGCACCTTCTAGATATTTATGGTTGTCCTATGGTAAATGCTTTCCTCATCTCTCCTGTAGGTAAGAAATTGAGGTTAATAAAGTAAGATCACTGTGAAAGTGCTAGTATGAACATCTAGAGGAAAGTGAATAGGTGTAAAAACAGATTTTGCAAATTGCAGTGAAAAACTTTACTTTTAACCTAAGTCTGGTCGACTACAGACTTTGCAGAAGGAATCGGATTTTAACAGCTATTTCAAAACACATAAGTATATCACAGCAAATAAAGTAGATAAGTTAAGGAAAGAAAATGTTGCACATGAAATTTATAGTGGTTCAGCTTAGATCAAGCCTACATCCACTCTCCCATGCTAACAGCCTTTTAGTTGGATTCCACTATGCAATCAACAAGAGATTACAACTTTAAGTGCAAATACTTAGTGGTAGATTACACTATCTCACTAAATCACTCTTTTTGTATTTCTCTCACGATCACAAAAATTTAAGCTCACAAGAGACAAGTGTATAATCAAAAGTCGCTCAAACTTTGAAATTATAAATTTTACACTCCATCTCTTACTTGCTCATCGGTCATTCATCTCCTTAAATACTCCTCTACTTCCAAACTAGCCGTTGGACAATATCTTGAGGATTGTCTTCCAATTTACCTATTGGACAGATTTGTATCTAGAAGATTTGGTAGCCGTTGAGTGATAGATGTAGAATCCAAAATTGATTCTGATTGTCCATATAAACAAAATCTTAGTTTCCATAAGTAGAGCTTCTTCGTATAGAAAGTTATTGTCTTCAAGATCCATTTGTCAATCAATTAGATTGAGTCAATCAAATCAATCTTAATGTATAATTCAAACTAGATCACTAGCCATTATATATTTGGGGCTTGTGTTACATTCTTCAAGTTGTCTCGTTCTGAACATGCTCCGTTCTGAATCTGCTACATTCTGTCTGAAGTAAAGTCTGAGTGCAATAAAATTTACAATCTAAGTTTGAGTGCAATAGACTTTACAATCTGATTCTGAGTGTAATGGATTTTATAATCTGAACATTAGTCTAAATAAGTTCAACTTTAGCATATAGTCTGTCTTCTAGTTCTTTCAAGTATAGACATTGATAATATCTTTTATACGTTATATAATTTGCATAGTCTGTTACTCAACAATTAAACACGTTAGTAACTTTTGATTTATTTTGTCATCTTCAAAACAAGGGATTTCCCTAACAATCTCCCCATTTTTGATGATGACAAAACAATATATGAATATGCAGATGTGTAATCATACTTTCTAAAATAATGATAAATCAATCATCAAATTTTAGATTTTCAAAAAAAAAAAAAAAAAATGTGATTTGAATCGAAAGGCGTTAAATAGATTGAGCATAACAATATATAGAAAAATAATTGCAACTCAATATAATGCAATAAATTATATCAACCAATCAACACATATGCATACTTATATTCTCTTCCCATTTTTGTCATAATCAAAAAGTGATAATAATAAAAATAGTATCACGTAGAGAATATAAAATGATAACAAATATATCTTGTATGAAACACAATTTTCGAAAAATTAGTTTTTATAAAGTAAATCAAATATTAAAGATATGTAATAGAGCTCACTTCGATCATATATATCAGCAAATAAAAATCACAGATGCATTATAAAATTCACTTACCCATTTTGTCATAATAAAATGATAATATCACTAAGAGATTTGTTGATGACAAAAGATAATAAAAGATGCACTAACCGGATTTTCTAGAACTTGGTAAGTTCTAACACATTTACCTTTTCCTTCCTTTCATAACAAGATCACGATCAATCCAAAAGATTTTTCCATAAATGAACAATGCTCCTCCTCAATTTGTTGCATTTTTGAGATGATCTCAATTATTTCATTTCTCTCGGATTTACTTTCTCCCCCTGTCATCATGACAATATTTGCAAATAGCACTAATTGTAACTTGTGCATGTTGAGCAGAATATTTTTCCATTATTTCCTTCATAACAACAATATCCACAATGATCATTTGCATTTTGAAATTCGAGGCAAAACTTTATTTTCTTCCATCAAGCTCTTATCGAATTCAACCTGCATAAACTTAACGAACTTTTTGCACAAATAAACTATAATAATATCAACATAATATATAATGTCATTTCTTCAAATAAATAAATTGAATAGCATATGTAAAATTATCAATTATTAAAATTCAGAACTACTCAACCTTTCGTACGACACATTGGGGATTTCCTTAACAATTTGTAAAAACTTTGCACAAGGAAGATAATTTTTTAGCCTCCAGAAGATAATATAGAATCTTCACAATTTTTGGATTGAGCTTTCCAAAATCCATATGGAAAATTCTTTTGATTGTACCAAAATTTGCATAAATTCGCGATCATTCTTCCCTTATAAAATTTCCTACAATCAACCCATTTACTTTTTGGTATCCATGAATTTGGATCCTTCCATTTCGTTAAAGCAAAATATAAAATTTCCATAAATAATCAAATATTCTTTCTAAACTCATCATAATAAAGTATTTAAGGAAAGAATATTATGCACAATAATATCTTGAAAAAGAAATTCTCTCTTAGTCAAAGCAAAATAAAATCAAAGAGAATAAAATTCTTGGGTATCTAAGAAAAAATATCTTGCATAATTAATATCACGTAAAACAGATTTTCACTTTGCAAAATATGACAATCTGAGAGCATAAAATTAATCCAAATTAACTTAATTGTCTCTAAGCAGGATATAAAAAATAATCACACGTTTTAAATCAAATCTCAATTCACAAATCACAAAAACAAATCACATGATTCTTTCTTCAGTAAAACAAATCATTGAATACGGTCATAATAAATTCTAAATCAATCAAGGCACAACGAGAATATGAGTATATTGAGAATTATGTACTCAAACCAAATTGAGAATAAAAAATATACATTCCTTACCAAACTGCCCTTCTTCTCTTTCTTTATTTCCTACAAAAACAACTCATTTTTTCTTTGGTACCCATTTTTTCTTGGGTCCATAAGAGTTAGTAGAGTATGTTGTTTTTACCCATTCTTTCTTAATAGGTCTCCAGACTTTAAGACTTTCTTTCTCAAAGTGTTATGAGTCTCCACAATTTGAACACTTGAGGGCATTTCGACCAATATGTTTTGTAAAGATCCTTTGAAAATGTTTCTTGTATGCAAGTCTAGGAGGTCTTTGTCTAAGTCTCTCATTGACTTTAGGAAAATCTATTAGAGAATCACTTTCCTTTTTGAAACCAAGTCCCGACTTATTATAATAAGGTACTTGTATGGAAAGGATATGCTATAATGTTTTTGAACCATTTGAAAATTTTGTCGAAATATTGGAAAATTCTTTCTTTAAAGAATCATTTTCTTTAACAAGTAAATCTCGACTTTCTTTTGTTTGTAGAAAATATTTTTGTAAAATTTCAAACTTTTCTTTTTGAGAAAGATCCTGTTGCTTAAGCCATGAATTTTCATTTTTTAGTTCATAGATCCTTTTAAGAGAAGATTTGAGATTTAAACAAAGCTCATTTATATACTTAAGAAATTTGATAGAAATTGCTGAATGACTTACCTTGATTTCCTCATCGGGTTCTGAGTCTGTGTTTGAGTCATATTCTAATTCCGAATTTGAGTTTGAGTCTGAATGTGCCATCAAACATATATTTCCTTGCTCATCATCTTTTTTTATTGTTCTCTTTTGCACATTCTACTTGTTTTGTCTTCTTCCACCGAATTTCCTTCATTTTTTACTCAACTTTTTGAATTTCTTGATCATAAAAGCAAGTTCTTCGTCGTCCATGTCATTTTCTAAGTCTGGATCATCAGAATTAGTGTTAGATATTAAAGCGATGGACTTCTTACCTTCGGGATCTTCATCAACGATTTGGTCCATTTGGTAGGATTGAAGAGTGCCAATCAATTCATCAATGGAGAGTGGCATAATCTTCTGAGTCTCCCGGATTGAGGTCTTAACATAGTTCTAATCTTTTGACAGACCTCGTAAAAGTTTGTTGACCTTCATTGGGGAAGAAATTGGATGACCTTGATACGCCAAACCGTTTACAATTTCTATAAAACGGTTGAACATATCTCCAATCGACTTTCCTGGCTTCATCTTGAATGATTCATATTGGCTGAGCAAGAAGTTCACTTTTATCTCTTTTACACGATCAGTCCCTTCATAAGTGACATGAAGTCTATCCCAAACTTCTTTTGATGTTTCACATGAAGAAATTCCGTTATATTCAACATAAAACAAGGCACAATATAAATAATAAATGACTTTTGCCTCAAGTACTTCTCTTTTGGACATCTCCGTCCGAGACATACATCTCTGTCCGAGACATAGGAGTAAGGGGTTTGGTTTATTTGTGTTTGCCATTCTTATTTGATGAAGATGCAATAGTGGGATTGATTCTTTTTTCCACAACATCCCATTGCAATGGATATTTGGATCTTAGGAATGCTTTCATTTTGTTCTTCCACACGTTGTATTTATTTCCATCAAAATATGGTGGCCTGGTGTTACTTTGCCCCTCCATAAGTCCCGGTGCCAAGATACTAGCCATAGAAGATCTTTAGCTCAAAAGTAAAAACACTTTTATAAACCGAGCACTTAACTCTGATACCAATTGAAAGTGTTAATACGAATACCTAGAGGGGGTGAATAGGTGTAAAAATAGATTTTGCAAAATACAGTGAAAAACTTTACTTTTTACCAGAGTCTGGTCAACTACAAACTTTGCAGAAGGAATTAGATTTTAACAGCTATTTCAAAACACATAAGTATATCGCAGCAAATAAAGTAAATGAGTTAAGGAAAGATAATGTTACACATGAAATTTATAATGGTTTGGCTTAGATCAAGCCTACGTCCACTCTCCCACACTAACAACCTTCTAGTTGGATTCCATTATGCAATCAACAAGAGATTACAACTTTGAGTGCAAATACTTAGTGGTAGATCACACTATTTCACTAAGTCACTCTTTTGGTATTTCTCGTACGATCACAAACATTTAAGCTCATAAGAGACAAGTGTAAAATCGAAGGTTGCTCAAAGTTTGGAATTATAAATTCTACGCTCCGCTCTTACTCGCTCATCGGTCCTTCATCTCCTTAAATACTCCTCTACTTCCAAACTAGCCGTTGGACAGTATATTGAGGATCGTCTTCCAATTTACCCATTTAATAGATTTGTATCTAAAAGATTTGATAGCCATTGAGTAATAGAAGTAGAATCCAAAATTGATTATGATTACCCATATAAACAAAATCTTGGTTTCCATAAGTAGAGCTTCTCCGTATAGAAAGTTTTTGTCTTCAAGATCCATTTTTCAATCAATTAGATTAAGTCAATCAAATCAATCTTGATGTAGAATCCAAATTAGATCACTAGCCGTTATATATTTGGGGCTTGTGTTACGTTCTTTCAAATTGTCTCGTTCTGAACATGCTTCATTCTAAATCTGCTACGTTCTGTCTGAAGTAAAGTCTGAGTGCAATAGATTTTACAGTTTGAGTCTAAGTGCAACAGACTTTACAATATGAGTCTAAGTGCAATAAACTTTACAATCTGAACGTCAGTCTAAATAAGTTCAGCTTCAGTATAAAGTCTGTCTTCTAGTTCTTTTAAGTATAGACGTTGATAATATCCTTTATACGTTTTATTATTTGCATAGTCTGTTACTCAACAATTAAACACGTTAGTAGCTTTTGATTTATTTTTTCATCTTCAAAACATCACAAGGAATTTTCCTAACACTTTGGAGTTGTCAAGTGGGCATTGGGCAACTTAATTTTTTCGTTTTATCTTCTACTTGTAATTGTTCTTATGTTTTTTCCACTCAAAATTGAAAAAATAGTAAAGAATTTATGATCTTACAAGTTTTCAAAAATCAAGAAAATTAGTATAATATTGAATAATACTTTGGTGGTGATAATTACCAATGGCAATGATGTGATGTGTGAAAAAGTAATCCCTACAAAAAAGAAAATGCCCAGTGAAGATAGAGGCAAAGAAAAGGCAATCGCTGCTATGAAGAAAAGGCAAAAAGCTGCAAAACCTATTGATTGGGATCCACGTAGTAAAATGAAAGATAAAAAAATGGAAGCTCTCAAAGAATTCCATTTGGAAAAAAAAAATAGGCACAGTTGGAAACTCGTTGCTGGTGTACAGATAAAGTCTTGCTCATAATAGCCATACCTAGTCACCCTCCCTTGCCCACTACGTGAACCTCTACCTACTCCCTCTCTCTTTTGCATCACCCTCACTCACTATTGCCCCTTTCCCTCACTCTCGCTCCTCTTGTGCCAACCTTCGATGATTTGGTGAGTCTTTTCTTTACTACTCACAAATTTTGTTTTCTTTTTAAATGCTATTGTTAGATATAGATTTGGCAAGGTGAAGTACAGGGGGAAGAGAGTTTTTTCATTTGGGTCATTACAAGGAGGAAGAAGACGGAAAAATTGTAGTCATAGGCTAAAGGAAAAACATATGACAAAAAACATGGAAAAGTTAGTAAGAATTAGGAATTAGTGGCTAGGAATATTGGCCCAAGTAGATTGGTCTTGGTCTAATAGATTATGAGCTTGGCCTTTGAAAATGACCTCCAATAAGATAATATTAAAGTAGAATTCATGGAATGCGTTCGTATGAAATGCGATGGCAAAAAGAATATCACAATCATAGTCCTGTTGGAGATTGTTCCGTAATTCTTGGTGCCATCGAAATAGACTATTTTGGTCAACCTAGTTTTTCCACCATAATAAACAATGCAAAGTTTTGATGCCATCGAAATTGTTGACGCCTAAATTTTGATTAGTTTTTTTTTATTACTTAGTCTCTTTTAATGTTTGCTTTTCCTTTTTTCAGATAAAAAAAACAACAAAAAATAGTAAAAACAAAAGAAAACAAAAAAAAACCAGCCCCTCCCCTCTTCTTCTTTTCCACGTGAGCCTAGGGCCCAGCCCTCTTTTTCCCAGATCCGGCTCAGCCCCCTTTTCTTCCTTCTTCTTCCTTCTTCTTCTTCCTCGCTCCTTCCTTCTCCGCCTCTGTAGTTCACGTGCATCAACATCGACGCGCGAAGGACAACCTACGGCTGAGGAGGGTAGGCTGACGTCGACCGGAGATGACAGATGTCAAGCACCATTAATGGCTGCCTTCAATGCCGAGCACGCCTCGCTGGATAAGCTCGGATGGGACACTGGTTCAGCTAAGGAAAACCGGTCGGCAAGCCGAAGGCCAGCGATCGAGGCCCTCCATCAACTGGACCCCCTTGCCTATAAATAGGTGGCCACAAGCTCCGTCGACGGACACAATGAACTCAGAGATCTTCCCTTGAGAGACTTCAGGGGAGAATCAAAGAGTGAGCACGTGAGAGATCGGGTCGTGAAGCTTGAACGACCTCCCTCCGAGAGACTTCAGGGGAGGCCGGCGGCAAGTGAGCTCGAGGGGGGAGAGATCTAAGGTAAGGGTCGACCGAGAGAGAAAGCGGAGAAGGAGGTCAGACTGGGACTCCGAGAGAGCGAGAGGCCGTCTGCATGTTAGATCTGGAAGGGGGAAGACTTGTGGTCGCCGTGTCAGACTCCCGCTGCGTCGCCACAGCCCAGCAAGAGAATCCCTGCAGCCGGGTCAAGCCGTGCCCCGACGCCGTTGCTACCCTAGATCCCGCCGTGCTGCCGCCGTGAAGCCCTCTGGTTCGACACCTCGCCAACCAGCAACACTGTAGCACCATACCCTCTCCACAGACAGGTATCAACCCCGCTTGGCCGTCGTCATTTCCGCTCGCCATCCGTCCTCGCCACCTCGAGCCACCACGAGATCCACTCCTCGGTCGCACTTTGTCTGTCGTTCCCCTCTGCATCTCTGTCGTCGTCACTGTCGCCACCATCACGGTCGTCGCCGCCGTTGCCCCGGCGACGCTTCATTCCCCCTCGGCGCTGCAAATCGAGAACCCTAGGGTTTTTCCTCCCCAAAAAAATGCATGGAAAATCCCTAAAATATCCAAAAAAAAAAAAAAAAACTCAGGGTTTAAATAAGATTAGGTACCGAAATGGCATTAGTGATTAACTAGTGTAATCAAGTCCCCGATCCTAATTTCTCTGGTTGCGCAGGAGCGAGTATTTCTTCCAATATTTCGCATGGGTTTCTAATCAACCCACCCTAAATTGATTAGTGGCGACTTCGTTTTAAAAATTAACTTACAGGTTAAATACTTAGACTATTAAAGTCGTGAATTGGTGGTCTTGGGAGAGTCCAGGCCTAATAGCCAAACCATTAGCCTTCGCAAGGCGCCCGCCCCTGATCGGGCGTCGAAAAAAAAGAGGTCGCGATAGCTTGGCTACTCTGCTGGGGACATTTGAGGACTTAGGCTGTTTTATCTTATTTAAGCACTTTACTGACTTGTTTTGTTTTTTTCTTTATGCAGATCAGTAACTTAAATGTTTATTTTAATTTTGGTTAAAATAGATTGTTTTGTGATTATAAACCATTATGCATGCTTTACTGTTTTAGCACTACACATGGCACACACAACTCGGCTGCTGGACCCGGGCCGCCATAGGATATTTAGGATGGTGTTAAGAAAGATACGACTTCGAACACGAGACTGCATTGTAGAGGTTGCCTTTCTTTTCTTTGAATTTCTCTAGCTGAAGTTAAAAGGGTACACTGCCAGCGCAAGACTGCGACGGGCAGACACCCTTTTAATTTCAACAAGCCCTCTTAGTTAGAAATCGAGCCGCACATATCATGTGCATGTCTGTGTGATTGTCATCAATTTTCTCGAATGAAGTAAGTTTTTATTTGTGCACTTTGCGATTTACTTATCTTCGTGTATATACTGAGTGGTCCATGATTAGTCTAGGATTTAATACCACGGTCATTTAAATTTGGAAGTAATTGTCATAAAGTTTAAAAAAAAAAACACAAAAAAGAAAAAACTTTGGTAAAGGAAATTACTTTCGATCAGTGTTTTTATCTTTTTCTTCAAACATGTTACAAAATTCTTTTCCGCAAGAATTTTCATTTGCCTCAAATAAGGGATAAAAGTCTTTTTCAAAATATGCTGCAATTCATGCTTTCTTCAAATTGAATATCTGTTTAGCCCATGCTAGCATGTCACACACCCTTTTTTTCAATCCATGCTTAGGAAATCCTCTACCTTTTCATGAATAAACAAAAATAGTAGGATTAGGTTGTCATCATGGACTAACTCCCTATCTACGCCTCGTCTTCACACATGCTTGTTTATTTATGGACAGGTAATCACGGAACGTCAACGTTCACTGATCCAGACTTGTTCAAAAGCAAGAGCAAGAATGGTCGAAGAAAATGTACCAAGCTGTATTGCGGTCATGGAAAGTGAAATGAAACAAGTCTTTAATGTGCTTCAACAACTTTCAAAGCAGATAGACTACATCCAAGGCAAACTCACTCCTACCCCGGCCTCAATCGAGGTATTGTTGCCACAATCATCTACTAAGGGTGATCAAGGTGGAGATACCGACGATAATATGCCTGAATTAGAGGATGATCCGCACCAAACTGCGATTGAGAAAGCGAAGCCAGGTAGTTTGTCTAAAACTGAGCATGACAAACGCCTCAAAAAGCTTGAGGAGAGGCTAAAACAACTGCAAGGCCTCCAAGATCCTACTTTGATGGACCTCTCCATTTATTCCAATGTGAAAATGCCAGAAAAAATCAAAATGCCTGAGTTTGAGAAGTACGATGGCACGACTTGCCCTAGGGCTCATTTGCAAATGTACTTGGTTCGAATGATCCAATACGTTAATAATGCACCATTAATGATTAAGTTGTTCCAATCAAGTCTAATAGGCCCTGCCTTGAGGTGGTACATTACAAAGAACATGAATCTCCTCGAAACATGGAGCGAAGTGACCGAGGCATTTCTCAAGCAGTATAAGTTCATAATGGACATTACCCCTTCTCGTGAGGATCTTGAGCGTACCGAAAAGAAAAAGCACAAATTGTTCAAAGAGTATACTATTAGATGGAGGAATCTAGCCGCCCAAATTAGTCCTGAACCAACCGATTTCGAGTTGAGAAAGATGTTTATCAAAACCCTCCCTTACGAGTACCGCAATCAAATGGTAACCACGATCACCGAATCATTTAATCAACTCATTCCAGTAGGGGAGCAAATTGAGATAGGGTTGAGGGATGGTTGGTTCACTGAACTTGCATCCACGGGCAGGTTTAGCATGAAGAAAGATAAAAAAACCCCTGGTAGATGTCAATGCGACCTACAATCATTCTCCAATAATTCAGACAAGTGCAAGACAGCAACAGATTACTAGCCGTCAACCATCCCAGCGTTATAACAACAAGAGACAATTTACTCCTCTTCCTAGATCTCTGTCACAGGTACTGGCAATCTTCCGGAAGAAGAACCTCCTTTCGATTGAGCCAAAATGACCCAACGTTGAAAATTTTTCCAACTATGACCCGTCAAAAATATGCGACTATCACATGGAAGAAGTGGGGCATTCGACTGATGAGTGCTTCACCCTCAAGAGTCGAATCCAAAACTTGTTAGACACTAAAGCTTTCTCATTCTAGAACAATCTGCTCCCTGATCACACTGACGAAGTAAACGCGGTATTCAATTATGAAGATAGTCAAAGCAGAAATGTCGAAGCACATACCGCTAACATCTATCAAGGGCTGGTAGAGGCCGGGTATTATTCAAGCAATGAAGTGCCACCCTTAGCAATAGAGAAAGAAGGGCCAGATGACATGACCACCATGTTTGGAGACCTTTTCATGGACGCCATCAATGAAGGACCATTAGGGGAAATGGGTGTAGGCCCGCTCAAGTAGAATCCTTTTTAATTTCCTTGCGTACTCCCCTACGTGGGAACTTGTACATCTTTCTTAAGTCTGGCTTGTTTTTATTTTCAACATCAGTTCCGCTTGAGGAACTAACTTTTGAAAACACTTTTCTAAAATGTAAATCCACCTATTAAATAAAGTTGAAAATATTTTAAGAGCATGAGGCGGTATCGCAAATCGGCCCGGTGATGCTATCCAACCATGAAAATAAAATATCATCCAAGAAGAATACTGAGGGCTGGGCTTCCTCATGCTTTCTTCCCCCCAAAGATATATACTTTTGAAAACAAAAAATATTTCATTACCAAAAGCTTTTGTCAAAACAAGATGTTAAATTTAATCATGTTTATCTTTCTGACTCACTCACTTCGTGTCTTAGAATATCATTTGCTTTGACTTAGTGTGATCATAAGGCATTTAAAGCTGGTACATTGTGTGAGCTCGCCAAATTCAAAAGCACCCTTCCAAGAAAATAGGGGCAAACAAAAAGGATCATCACGTTTCAAAAGGGTAAGTCCTATTCCCTAAACATAATATCGAAAATGACGTCATCTCTCTTCTATCTACAGGAGATGAAGGATGGGACGTAATAAGCATAGGCATACTATTGAACTTGAAGCATGCATAACATGATAGCTCAAGGCAGGATGTCGCAAGTTCATTGATGGGACTTCCAGCTTCAACGAGCCAAGAAGCACAAAGAAGAAATTTCTTATCTTTCTTTGAATTGACTACTGTCAACAGGGAGAAAATCCAGACAGTTGAAACGATCTCTAACCCCAATTTAGACAATGAGTTAAGGCCTAGAAACCTCACTTCAAGCTCTAGACACATGCTCTCCCAAGAAGTAATTGCCATCAGAGAATTAGAGGTTTTGATTGTCCTTCTCAGATTTCATAAAAGCTTGAAGTACATGACTTTGCTCAATGCTACTAATGGTCATATGGTCAAAGATAGAATTCCATAGAAAGAAGGCGTTGCAAATCATCAATCATGTACATAGGGCCACAAATGAGGAGGGCCAATCAAAAGAGACATTGAACTATATCAAAGATAAAAGGTCTTCATTGACATTCAAATATCCCTAGGAGACAGCAAATATAAGCTCTGGGGAAGAGTAATTTGGTATCATTTCCAATACTCCCAGTATCTGAACTCACTTTTGACATATTTTCTCCTATTGACAGGAAGCATAGGATTCAAGAAACAAGCTTAATGGTTAATTTGGGCAAATCAAATGACTCATATCGATTTACCTAACTTGGTATGAAAGGACGTGTCATCCAAGAGCCAATTCAGAGAATAATTGACCTAACAAAGCAAGGGACGTAGGATTTCGTGTCCCCCTCTCACTTCAGGTTCACCCAATCATCTACAAACCAGTGAAGGGTAAAGTTGTACCGCTTCCAATTATTCGACTCTTGAAAGAGTTCATGGCTAACACATTTCCCTCTTGTCTATTGCAAGATCACCTAACCGTCAAATATGCGAAAAACAAATCAATAAGAGACATGTCAGACTTTGATAAGCTCTCCCAAACAAAATGGTGTCTCAAGTATCGCCAAAGCAAATGACAGAAATTTTTCAAGCCTCAAATCACGCGCAATCTTGGCCCTACTGATTGATCTATTTCCACATCTTCTCTTTGGTAGGGGCAAAAGCGAGAAAGACCCGTCAAATCAATGATCAGATCCCCAACCTCGGCTGATCCTTCTTGTGTCATATCTCTATTCATAGGGACAACCATCGACACCCCCTTCGTGAATAACCATTTTGATGTTCAAAATTTAACATATTTGGAAACACCATTATGTTAACCCCTAAAGCTGTCAATAGGGTCTTTTTTGAGTAAAAACCATTCATTCGTTTTGAGAATACAAACTCCATCGCATTTAAAATGTTGCATGCCTTTTCCAAATGGATTTTGCATGATGATTTTATCTGTCTAAATCACTGATTCTACAAGGATTATTAGAATAGACAGCTAAGTGAAGAATACAAGATTGATCGAACATGCTGGATGAGGCACGTCAGGATGATGAAAAGCAAGCCATATCCTACACACAGCCCCCATCTATACACTTGTGAGATGAGTGCAGAAGATTCCATGGCTGCAGGGTAAAAAGTTCTCTCGCGAATGGTACGATAACCAAAATAGTGAGAGGCATTCCATCGCTCACCCCATTGAGCCCCATACACTGATGAAGTTTCTGTCCTACCCCCCGTCAAGAACCACCCCACATTGGGGCAAATCGGAGGCGAAGTAGCATCACAAGGTGAGAAGAGATATAGACATTTTCTTACTCGCACTTGCATCAATCTTCGGGTGCCTTTATTGCATATGAACACTCGCGTTAATTTAAGTGCCTTAGAATGACGAAGAGCATTTTTTTGGATTTTTATCTTTTTCTGATTTTTTTGGCTTTTTTGGGAAAATATGATATTTTTGATGTTTTTGATTTTTTGGAAAATAAAATATTTTTTGATTTTTTATTTTAAAAATATTATTTTATATTATAATATATTAAGATATTAAAAAAAATGACCCGGGTCGGATCCGCGGGTTGGGTCCGACCCGGCCATTCACCCAGACCGGACGAGCCTGTGTGCGTGCTTGGCCCGACTTTTCTTCTTTTTTTTTTTTTTTTTTTTTTTTTTAAGCAATCGCAGCTGAAAAACAAAGCAAAATAGGCTCACTTCTCTTAGGCCCGTGCAAATTTGGCCCGCATGACTAAACACTAGAGGAACTGGGTCATGCGCCCGACCCGATTCCACCCGATTCGTGGCGTTCTCTCTCACCTTTCTCTACTCGCGGCGCCGATGGAGGAACTGAGGCGGCAGCTTGCGTCGACGATGACAGGGACGACGGGCTTGACGATGACGACAACTAGGGCGATGACGGGCGGCTGTTGGTTTTCTCAGAAAAGACGGTGGCAACGTCGATGGGTAGCCGCTTTGGATTCTCAAGGGGAAGCGCCGGCAAAGCTACGGCGATAGGCAGGGGTGGCTACCAGTGTTTCAGGCGGAAAAGCAATAGCGGGCGATGGTTGATACCTGTCTGCAAAGGGAGCATGGCACGAGGGCGTTGCTGGTCGACGTCGGGGCTATGAGCGCAGGCAGTTTCGTTGGTGGCGACTGGGTGATGACGACAACGTCAAGGAGGGATCGCAGCACGGCGGTGGACGGATCTAGCCCTCCACCTTCTGGTTTTCCTCTCGCTCAGCCCCCTACTTTGTAGATCCAGAACTGCCTCTTTTCCTCCGGCTTCAGCTGCTCACAGATCTAGGCTTACGGGCATTCGGGCCTCCCTCGAAGTCTCTTGAAGGAAGCTTCCGGCACTCGCAAGCTTTCGATCTCTCCGTCCGTCTCTCTCGCTTCGGTTCCTCTCCTTAGGTTTCAATCTCTTCCCTCTCCCTCAAGTCTGGGCTTGCTCATCCTTGGCCCCCCTCTTGAAGTCTCTCAGTGGGAGGTTTTGAAGATTTGTAGTCCTTGATCCTTCGCCGCTTCTCTCTCTCTCCCTCTCGGGCTCGCTCACCGTCGGCCTCCCCCGAAGTCTCTCGGAGGGAGGTCGCTTAAGCTCACAACTCGATTCCTGCCTTGCTCGCTCTTTAAGCTCCCCGAAGTCTCTCGGGGACCCCTTTGAGCTTGCGAGCTCATGTCTTCTTCAACGGAGGTTGTGCCCTCCTATTTATAGGCGAGGAGGAGACCGGTCGACGGAGGTTCGGCCACCGGCCCTCGCGCGCCGATCGGCCTTCCTCCGCCGGCTGAACCAGCATCAAATCCTCCCCTTTCCACGGAGGCATGCTTGCCTTCAATGTTGCGTCCTCTCAGCCACCAACCTACGTTCCTCTCTTTGCTGTAGGTTGTTGTTGAGCGTGTCTTCATCACCGCATGTGACTTGCAAAGGTGGAAGAAGGAGGAAGGAAGAAGAAGATGAGAGAAAGGAGGAGAAAGAGGGGGCCGGGCCGGGTCATGCGGGCTGGGCCATGGGGGGCCTACGCGAGAGAAAATAAAAGGAAGGGGCTGGGCTTGTCAACCCAGCCTAGAAGGCTGTTGCTTCTGTTTTTTTCTCTCTTTTTTTTTTTTTGATGTTTTTATTAATTTTTGTTTTTTTGTTATTTATTATTTATTAACTAAAAAGGAAAAATAAAAGAAATTAAGGCCTAATTAATAACCTAATCAAAATTTAGGCGTCAACAGTTGTGAAATCGTTTCGACCCAGGGATCCCAGCTCAAAGACGTTGCGAGGCGACTGGACCAAGTCCGATCTTTCTAATCTTGCCCTCTATTCACCACCTTGAGGCGGGTAGGGCCACCTTCGGCGACCAAGCTGGCGCTTCCCTCTTTCCGTTCCATGGTTTCTTACACCTGGCCTCGGTTCAACCGAGACCAAGACTTTTTGCTCTGTGTTCGTTCATGTTGAATGCAAATAATATGAATCTGAGTTATTCTTAACAACACGCTTAAATCCCTACGGGAGCCTTTGATCCGTTTATTCTGCCTCAGTTTCATGAGACTTTCAGTGCCCTTAGTGTTACCTCATTGTTGTATTCTGGTGCTCTGCATTCAATGATTCCAGCAACGACTTCTGTTAAGGAAATATTTCCTTTGATTCGGGTAAATCATCTTTGGATATTGCATTAGCTTTTGGGTTCTTGTGTTTGCTGGAAAGGAGGGATGGCAGATCGAGGAAATCGCATGGAAGAAAGAATGGCAAGGAAATGGGCTTAGTTAGGCTATTACTTAAATCTGGGCTTAGATTTTTTGGTTTAGATTCTGGGCTAAATTAGATTGTATTGGGCTTGGATACAAATCAATTATGACCAATTGGGGAGTCTGCCGCTGGAAAGACTCGTTCTAGAAGGTTGCTCTAAATTAGCAGTTATCCATCCATAGTTGGTAATCTAACGAAGTTGGCCATCCTTCCAACATGGAAGGGGAGGTGAAGGGTTCAAATCCCCACCTTCTCAGGGGAGGATGGGGTGGGGACGTGTAAGTTTCATGAGTGGGTTTCGACTCCCACGCCCTGCAAGAGGCAGGACAAAAGTCTAAGAGTGAGTGTAGAGTAGGCATAGAGTAGGACTGACCCAAAAAAAAAAAAAAATCTGACGAAGTTGGCTTCTTTGAATGTGAAGGGATGCAGTCTTCTTCGTGATTTGCCAGATTTGGGTCCAATGAGAAGCTTGAAAGAGCTGCTGATCGATGGAAATTCCATTTATCAGATAAATTTCCATGAAGCTTCCATGATGATGATATGCTCAAAACTCTGAGCGCTCGCGATTGTAAAGACCTGACTTAAAATATCCAATTTGGAATCACGTCTACGAAATCAATAAAAAGTTCTTGCTTCCAGAAAAGATTCCAACCAAACTTTGAGGTAGATCCGCCAATTGATTTTTCAAAATTTTCAGGCATAATGAAATCAACTTCCTATCGAAATCCGCGCTTTCCTTCTTCAACAACTTCTAGTCTCCTCCGCTATAGCAAAAAGCATCACTAACTTGAAAGGGATATGTTCGAGTTCGAAATCGAGAACCATTACATTCAACCTCCCGATCGATTAGTCATTGCATTTAATCATCTTTTTATAGATTGTTGAGATATTCTAAGACTACATCAAAGAGCTTACAACTCCCAATCTTTTTTGGCCATATAATTATCCCCAAGGCCATTGTTATCAGATATCGCGTTCACAAGATCTTCCCGCTTTCATACCAAACCGGTGAAGTAGATTCAGGTAAACACGGGTCCCAACTTGTAAACACACACGAAGCGCAATAGAAAAAAGCTTTTTATTTTCTATCAATTCGAAGGATTAACTTATTGTAAAAGAGAATGATATCAATAAAAATAATCCAAAAATCGTAAAGATTCCTAATAAATGACAATTAAAAGTCTGAATTAGGCCTCGCCAAAGCTCTCTCCCCCTTCTAATTTATTTATTTTAATTTATTGTAATTAATATTTATATTAAATTTCATTTTTGCTGCCAAAACAATGTCGTTTTACACCGTCATCCACTGAATTAGCTTTTCGGTGAGTCATTTAGATAATTTATATTATTAAAATAAGCCACGTCAGATATCCGACATCCTTCACCGAACTTGGCATTTAAATATTCTAATTTTAAAAAAAAGTGATGCTTATGTGTACCTTTCAAAACTTTTGGTAGTTAAATATCCTCCCACGCCAAGTATTGACACTTGCACTATAATTCTGTCCTTACCTATTTATGTTTAATCATGGTATGAAATATCAAGAAGTTGATCGTCTTGCCATTTTAGGTGCTTGAGTGGAGCTTGCAGAAACAGGGTCGTGTTCTGTGGTCAATCAATTCAGAATGGTAACGGTCGCGGAACACATATTTACCTTGACAGCCATAAATACTTTGGTATGTGAGGTCTTATGGTTCTTGATGTCACTTGGGATATCAAATTGGTTTATCAATTTCATTTATGCGTTGGGTTGATGGATTCTGGAATCAATTTCCAATGAGAGTGAGGAATTGTGCTCCCTAAGGGGAACGACCATTAACGCATGATCGTCACGGTAACTCATGCCACGTATAGTTGTTGCATTATATTTCAATGGAATTTTGTGCGACGAAATCTGTGTCAACACATAAATTAATCTCGCATGCGTGTGAGTTATAACATTTTAGTGGTAATTATGTAGATCGTGTTATGCTTGCAGCTTCAGCTAATTAAGACATGAAATGACTCTAGATGCAAATGGAAGGAGATTGTTAGTAACTTCTGGTTCAGTAAGAGCACCCCAGATAACCTCACACATACAGACACGATGAAGGAAGCGATGAATAGGAGCTTTTCAGCTGCATATTTTCTTTACTTTTACTTCTCATTTATAGTGCTCCAATCAATCCTCCATTAGCTTCCCTTTAATTTTACCATCAAACTATTGAGTTAGATGATACAAAACAATTTATGGGTGTACAGGGTTTCCTCCGTTTGTCATAATTATACCAATTTATGATTTTTGTGTATTAATCCAATTTAAAAAAAAAAACTTATCGAAAGGTAAATTTGTCATTTTTTGGTGGTCAAAACATTAGTTTTAGATAAACTTTTCACATGTGTACTAATTTGAGTCTTTTTGTGGTAAAAAATTAATTTAAAATAAATTTTTCACAAATGTATTAGTTTAGTGCCTTTCGTGATATTAACCCTTTTTCTTTTGTGTCAGAATAGGAAATGTGGAAGAAGAAAAATATAATAAGTGAGTTGATTTTGACAAAGGTAAAAATGACGCAAACGATGCTTAAGTTTTGATTTCCTGTACGATGTCTTACCTGAATTTTGAATTTTCATGTTATTTTATCTTGCTAGCATTTCTCACTTGCTTCGTCAAATTTTAGCTCACCGTCGCCCGGTCCATCTATTAGATTCGCTTATTGCACGGGTTCTCTTTTTTAGTTTTCGTACACGACGACTTCGGCAACAGTAGCTAGGCAGCTTGGAAGAAGCTAAACTTTTTTCTTCTAGTAATAATAGGGTTCGTGCATGTAGTGAAAATCGATTTTTTTACGTATAAGCACCACATGTTAATTGCTAGCTTAATTAATTTAGACGCTTGTCACGTGGACAAACACATCAGGTTTGGCTACAGAAAAGGTTTTGTGGATCGATCATGGTTATAATTAACGACGAATGTATAGCAAATTCAGTGAAAATTGACGGCAAAGAACATTGCTTACCCACAATTGTAGCCCCAAAAACATGAATCTGTCGCTTACTTTAGCCAATATCTACATAAGAAGAACTCAACCATAAATGGGTTTCTCCTTTATCTGTATCTGTGACATTGGACTTTTTCATATAACATAAGCTTCACGTATTACGGCACTCGTCAACGTGATTAATAATATTGAGCATTAAATCATATGTAAAAATGATTTCCAAATAACCAATGCATTTATTACTTTTGGGCAAACAAGTGTTTTCTTTTTCAAAAATTGAGTATTTTCAAGTAGGGAAAAAGCTACATATATTGAATTCTACGGGTAAAAATTTATCGTTTTGAAAACACCATCTATACAATATCCGCCTCTAATGAATCAATAATCGTAAGTGTTATGACATTTCTTACTTTTTCCCCCTTAAAAATTAGTAATGCTTTGCATACGGTGATTTATTTAGGTAGGGAAAATACTGTCACCCATAAGATACATACATAAAAATCTCTATAATGTGTGCTTTTTGTTTGGGATACACCTAAGTTACATGCAGCTAGTATCCAAGAAAGAGCCAGGAAGATTAGGCAAATTAAGCTCAGAGAGAGAGAGAGAGAGAGAGAGAGAGAGAATATCGCATGCCCTCAAATGCTGACATAAAAAGCTTTATTGCATGTTCTGGGAACTGTAAAGCAGTTCACAGTAAATCACTTGACGAAGCAACATTCGCTGATGAATCGCGGTTTGGAGAAAGGCATGGGAAATTGCGTGGAGCAATCACCGATTGGTATTGATGACGATGATGAACCAATCTCAATCCCTCGATCTACACTCTTTGCAAACTACCCTGATCATGAGCAGTAGCACTTGAAAGCAGTGGCCAAATGGCCAGTGCGGAGACTGAGCCTAGAACGACCTTTCGCATGGTTTGGCTCTGGTCCTTGTCATAAATCTTTTAACTGTCCCATTGAATGAAAATAAAAAGAAGGGAATTCAATTATATGTACATATGTTAAAGAATTACAACTTGAGTGAAGAGCCAAGAGGGGTGGTGTTAGTGTTACGCCTTTGCAAAGGGTGCTCACCCAATAATTTTTTTTTTTTTAACTCAAAGAAGTCTTGTTTGTTGGTGTTCCTAGGACACTTGTTAGGTGGCTAACCATAGTAAGAAAACCTCTTACTAAACTTTTTTCGCAAAAAAATTATTTGTCTATACAATAAAGAGCAAAAATAAATTCTTGTTTGGGCCGCTTGCTTGGATTTTGGCTAATTAATGCAATCATTACGGTTTTTCATGGATGCGGGACTTATCTATCTAAGATGAGCTTCCTTGTTATAGTTCCAAGCATACTTTCCAAATTATCCTCTCATAAGATTACAAAAATGAAGACACATGTGACAATGATCCTTTAATAGCAGCCGACTAAAAAACTTGCATTTTTCGATGCATTAACTTGTTTCATATTATGTGAAGGTGATAAGCTTGCCACACCTAAAGACTGCAGCACTCCGATGAGGCAGCTTAGGGACCAACGACCACGGCGGAATCTATCTCCCCTGAGTCAAGTGTTATGGACGAGCAGCTCGCCTGGGCTCCCTTGATCTCGATTCTCGACAAGGCGACGTCGAGGTCAGGTGATCCAAGGGACCCCTTGCCTGAGGGCGACGGCGGCAAGGCCACGACCATTGCGCCTCTCTCTCCCTCTCTTTCTACCATGAGCAGCTCCAAATTGAAGGAGAAAATGAGGGTAACTTCTCTTTTTCTTTCTTTTCTTTTTGGTCATAATGAGGGTGACTTGGAATATGTATGCATAATATGGTGGGGATAACAGATTTTTTAGTATTCCAGGGAAATTGCTTTTCTTCACTTATTATGGTCCAAATTTTTTTTGAGGTAAACACTATAATTTCAATGAAACGATTTTAGAGGAGTTAAAATGACTTGGTGAAACATTTCTAAAGGCACCTTTTCCCAGAGAGCCTAGAACATTTAGTAACGAAATCTTATGATTGTTTTTTAGCGATTGCAAATTAGCATCGTCGAGAGAATTATTTACACGGCCCATTAAATTAGAACCTCATTACTCAAAGACGTGAGTCACATGATTTACAAAAGCATAGATTGGGTTCACAATTAAAATCCAAAATGAAAAATGCGTTTGCCAACAAAAATAAAGACAATGATAAAATACAAGAAAATTTTGCATATAGGAATGTAAGAATCAATTCTTGTCCTAGCTTCAAAGTTCACTTATTCGTATGATGAAGCAATAAAATATTAAAAAGTGGCCAGCATTCGCATTCTGCAAGAAAAAGACACAATATCAATATGTGAATTAAAAAATGATATTTCAATGAAGTCGCCTCTTACAACGAAATCAAGGTGAAAGTACATGCCCCATAGTCCCGATTACAGGATTTTGGTATTTTGCCAAGATTTTGTCTAAGAGACGGCATCATCAAAAGATCAATTCATAGCTATCAATCAAATGTCGACTCTATCCCAACAATTTCATATGCAAAATGTGGCATCAACTTTTGAAAGATTGATTTGTGATTTCATTCTTGCAAAAATAAGGTGATTTTTATTTCAAGAAGTCCTATATAAAAAAAAAATGTAATTCGAATATCAATCGTAGAAGGTGAGAAAGAAAAAATTTTCTCCTAAACTATTTATTGTATGTTGATTCATGATATGACACTGAGTTATGTATTCGAAACTGATATGGCTTGACACTTATTAACCTTTTTTTTTATTAAAAAAATGTTTACCTCAAAACATTTTAATAGAGACAATAAACAGTGTAAGTAGTAAGTGCAAATAGAATGACAAAAAGCGAGGGGACAAGAATTTAAAGAAAGAGATCCCATTCGAAAGTGAATGATGATAATATCAGAAGAAAAACACACGTCTGTTAATGTTAATTTTAAAGATAATAAAGATGACTCTTATTCCATATAAATCAAGAATTATGGGTTCATAACACCATATTTCTCAATGAGACATCTATAGAGGAGATGGATTCCATGGATAACAGATATCATACTCTCCGGACTCACTAAGCAAACAAGGACCGTCGGGCAAGATATTCCAAAAACACAAATCGCAACGACCCCAGTCACTCTTTGACTTATATATATCAAACCACTCAAATCGACCCAGCCACGAAAAGCCACAAAAGAACAATGTACCCCTGAAGATATTGGGTCTGAATGTGAAAAACCAGCTTTCCTTTATATGATGGACTCCAAGATCGTCGTTCTTAGATTTGCAATGAACCGTAAGAATAGTGCCAGCCTGCAAATGGTTGTTGATCATAACGGTCGTCTTGCCCATAACAATTCCTACATAGCTAGTTACAAATAAGAAACAAATAAATATGAGTGTAGCTGATGTCTTCATCATTGTGGCGTACAGTGCACAATTGATTTTATGGAAAAAACTGATCAAACGATCCTCAATAAATAACCTTCATGGTAGCTCTGTAACTTTTATGACATCTATGAATATCTTTAGAATTAATTGTGAATGCCAAATATTTTGCAATTAGTGACCTGGCTGTCATTTTGCTAAAAGGAAACCATTGCACAATTACATTTTGTTTTTGTGAAATAATTCATCAAATGATCCTTTTATGCCAATCTTTCGCAATTGGAGATTAATAAACAGCAATTGGCTTGTTTAAATGCTAAAAGGAAACCATTGCACAATCTCAATTTGATTTTGTGAAAAAAATTGATTAAATGATCCTCAACACACGACTTTTACGGCAACTCTTAATATCTTTAGAATTAATTGTAAGTTCTATGCCAAATCTTTTGCAATTAGGGATCCAGCTGTCATTTTGCTAAAAGGAAACCATTGCACAATTACATTTTGATTTTGTGAAAAAAATTGATCAAATGATCCTTTTATGCCAAATCTTTTGCAATTAGAGATTGATAAACAATAATTGGCTTGTTTAAATGCTAAAAGGAAACTATTGCACAATCTCATTTTGATTTTGTGAAAAAATTGACCAAATGAATCTTTTATGCCAAGTCTTTTGCAATTAGAGATTTATAAAGAGTAATTGGCATGTTTAAATGCTAAAAGGAAACCATTGCACAACTCATTTTGATTTTGTGAAAAAATTGATCAAGTCCTTTCATGCCAAATATTTTCCAATTGGAGATTGATAAACCGTAATGCTTAAATGCTAAAAGGAAACCACTGGACAATCTCATTTTGATTTTGTAAAATAATGGAATAAATGATCTTCAATAAATAAATTTTATGGTAGCTCTAAATGTCTCTAGAATTACTTGTGAGTTCTATGCCAATTTTTTTGCAATTAGATATTTAGTTGTCATTTTGCTAAATATGACGAACAGTGAACAAGAAGTGGCAAAAGAAAGTTGTCTCGTACCCTTAAGCATTTATCACCTACCAATTTTGTGTCCGATTTGGATTCGGATAACCTTTTGTTTAAAGGAAATTGCATACCCATTTGGCTCACACAAATTGAGTGCATATGGGAAATAAGAATGGCTCACAAAAGAGGACGATAAATAATTAGTGATGGAATATATTGGTTTTACTTATATTTATTTTATGTTAGCTTGAAAACATTAATCAGAGTTGTTAAATCAAGATATGTATAGTGAATCGAAATCTTAAATTTATATTGATAATTGATTCGTATTGTAAGATTTGATAATATAACTAAAATTAATACTAGCGACATGGACATTTATAAATTATATAAACAATTTAATAAAAAAATACATTTTTTCAGTAAGAATTATGATCTTGAAAGTAAAAATATTAATTTTGAGTATGGGTGATGATCCCTATGCACAAGAAGTTATAAAATCCAAATTTCTTTATTGAAATAAAAATTACATTCAAATATATATCATAATTTTTCATATGTCATTTCATTTGACATTGCATAATAAAATGCAAAAGTTATTTTTAAATACTATCTGAGTACAACATATATAATAAAATATGACATCTTTCGTTGTTGAATAAAATCACCTATCATTTAGACAATTAAAAATATAAACAAAAAAATTGAGACGCTTGATCAATTTGCTTGTGGTTCAGGTGATAGCGGACCATCTGATAGATGTGAATCACTAAGGCATTGAATTGGATTAGATCGTACTATTCTCATAACTATTTAAGCAATTTATAATGGAACATATAAACAGATGCATGAAGAAGAGGAAAGCTTGGATGAACGCTTAAAGAAGTTCCATCACCACACTCTCTCTTGAAGCTCTAAAATTGCCTTCCAAAGTTTAAATCCACTATATAATTTGTTTTTGCATTTTGCCTTTCATTGGCAGAACTGCAATCATTTTTAGTTCTAACTTCATTCTCAGTATCCTGTGATATGGGCTGAAGGATATAATTATACCACTGTTATAAGAATTTAGCTACTTAATAATTTTCTAATTGCAAATTTGACGTTCGCATTGAAAATTGGGATGGCTCTGTGTGTCAGTATATGTGGAAGGGAAAATATAGTAGCGTGTGTAATCATACTCTTCCGAATCCTGTTAAGGTGCTTAAGCAATTGCAGCAAGTTTTACCTAAGTATGTTCACTTGAAGAAGCATATGATCCTGGAAATAGCTGCTTAGTCTCCACTTCTCTCCTCCACAGAGTTCTTGCGGCGTCTAGGAAGTATGAATCACTCTCGAAGATGAATTTACTGATTCTTTCCCAACTGATTGGACCGTAGGTGCAATGATTTGCTTCACAGGTGAGGTCACTAGTTCAAATCCTAGATGGCCTAACTATGCCAAGGACAAGAAAAGAATAGAGGAAGCATCCAACTCTTCCATACATTATTCACTTGGCTAAGAGCAATATAGCTTAGTTAGTAGAACTCCGCTCTTGCAAGTGGCTTGTTACGATTACGAGTTGGATGTCTAATTATCTAGGTAGTAATGATAGTATCTTGTACCTCCATTGATGGCTCACATCTTCTAAGTAATGAAGAAGATGACTAAAACATGCCATTGAAAGACTTTACTGAGATAAAGATGGGCTATCAAGAACATAGACGAGATAGGATAGCAGTTGGTTACATGGATGATGGTTGGAGTTGGCAGCTCTCTTAAGGTTCCTTCATCAACAATCTCTAAGGAAAAGGATCAAGTTGGCCTTCGTCAATAACTTGATGCACTACCTCTTTTCAGCCCTTTCAGTGAAATGCGGCAAAAAAAAAGAAAATTCATGGACCCCATAACAACTACTAGATCCTCCCAAGAATGCCTTGGGCATCCAAAGGTCGCGCACCAATCATAGAATCTTGTTCAATAAGATGTTACTATGGTGAGTCACATATTGTGCACTTACTTTGCCACTTGTTTTTTATTTTAGAAATATTATTTATGCTATAATTTGGCTTTATCAACTCATTAAATGTCATGGTTCAAGAGTTTAAATAAAATGGTGGGTTTTATTATTCATTTTTGAAATCCGATGTCTTTTTTTAGAGATTGTTCAGATCATCTGTTAATTGTTCAATCAATTACTTATGCAGAGTGCTAAAAGAAGATTAATCCATTTTCATATTTTATTATACTATATTTCATACCCCTTTCCCCATGGGTTTGAATCTTTTGATGGATACAGGCGCACAACAGAGTTTCCATCTTTTGTGGCGAAGCAAAAACCTTCACTCTTAAATATAATTGATCAATAAATACTAACAAAGAATCTATGCACTTTCAATAAGAAGAATAAGTTTAAGCTTATGGCCATCTAGTCAGCTAGCCATCTTCAAGTAAATTAGTCGGGATCAGTCGAGTGAACATTTTTTAATTTTTTCTTTTTATAGTTAAGCCCTTCAAGTGATCACTTGAAATGTTATAGTACAAAAATGAGTGACATTCAAAAGTTATCACATTATTAATGTCCTTTTATAGTCAAATTTGTCATACATTTCGTGAGTTGTGTGTGGTGAAAGTCAATGTGAGAAATAGCAAATGAAAGTGAGCATATCGAAACATCCTTTTCTTTCGCTCAAAATCTTTATTTTACTTGAGTACGATTCCAAAAGTGAAGTAAGAGCGAAATAAAACATGATTTTCCCTTAATATATAGAAAATATAAGGGCAATGTTAGATATAATGCTGAGTTCATCTATATAACAATATATGGCTCAAGAGAATACCTAATGTATCAATTAGCTAGAGAAAGTCCAATAAATCATGAAAATAAGATAAATTTGTCCATTATATTTACTGGTAATGGGCAGATATAATAATTTCTTTAAATAAAAAAATTATTATTTATTTAATGGATAGAAAAATGGGTTATTTTCGAGAAAATCCAACTGACATTTCATCTTGCTCATGTCCATC
The DNA here is from genome assembly GCA_014182375.1 of Eucalyptus virginea. NCBI lineage: Eukaryota > Viridiplantae > Streptophyta > Magnoliopsida > Myrtales > Myrtaceae > Eucalyptus > Eucalyptus virginea. Next base: position 2,384,135 of record CM024520.1, on the reverse strand, counting down.
TCTAGAAGTTGTTGTCCAATTGCTTGCAGAAATTATTCACCGAGTGCATAGTACATGCCTAAATTTATAGGAGAAACCCACCGCATTCAATGGTCCAAATTGTGATTGGCAACCGAGGTGATCTCTCATTACTATTGTCTTCCTTCACTTGCATAGAATGGAGACAGGTTATAAAAGAAAGGTCTTGTTGCATAACATGAATTCTAAACACTCGTGATCGAGGATGTCATTGATTTTGTTAAAAATAAAACCTAAGTTGGACAAATATGAAGACCTTATGCATATGGCATGAGTTAGATGCAAAGAAGATAGAATAGCTACCTCTATCGATCAACTCTTGGATGCTCCAACCTACCCATGGGCAGCTGCATTGGTATTCATTCTCTCATGCTTCGATGCGGTCGAGAGTTCGAATCCTCGCGTTACTAGCGATTTAAGTGGGGGCTCCTGGTGATGGGTTGCTGGGCCAGCTTACCTTGAAGTATAGTCATCCGAATAGCTTTGGCAAGGTCCACCAGTGCCACTGGGCACCGGAGGGCTATATGACCCCGAATAGCATAAGCGAAAGGAAGCTTAGGGCGGATCCTCAGTTATCAAAAAAAAAAAAAAAAACACTTGGATGATCCATTGCTTATAGATGAAGAGACAATAAGAATTGATAAATAAATAAATAAATAAAGGAAAAAAAGCGGAGAGTCTAGCAATTGCAAGTAAATCTAAAGTCCAATGCGTCGGAGGACAATACTTCAAGTTCGCAGCACTAATGTACGTCACTTTAAAGTGTAGTCATCACCTAGGGAATCAACCCATTTTTCCCCTCTGTATAGTATATCTACAAATATTTGTAGCCATCTACCCAACATCATGACACTTGATATACACAAAATCATACTGTGTAGAATTTTATAAATCAATCCATCTAAGGGTGCATTTATTTCGCAACATTTGAAGAAAGATTTTTCTAACTTTGATTCTTTTTATATCATTTAGGAAAATGAGTAATTAAAACAACATATTAATTAATAACAACTATTTATAAAAAAATTATGAATTCATTTTTCCAAGTGATATAAATAATCAAAATTAGGAAAAAAGATTCCAAATTGTTAATTTATTCAAACCACGTGCCCCCTAATTATTCGCTTACACGACCTCATCAAAACATAAGTATGATCAAAGAAACCTTTCACCACATCTCCATTTCCCATTTGTTAGATTTCATAAAAATCGAACCATAGTCTAAATTGAGCATAACTTATTGGAGCCACAATTTCCCTCAAGTTGAAAGTCCAATCTTATCATAACATCGATGAAAGTCAACTTCATTAGCATTATGCCCCACCTTTATTATCACATTTAGCTAGGGAAAGGTACCAAAAAAGCCATAAATCTATTGCATTAGTATTAATTCAGCTATAGACCTTTCAATTGAACTAATTTAATCCTCAACATTTTCATATTGATACAATCAAGTCCATTTGGATAATTTATATTGGAAATTGCTGACATGGACACCGGTCGTCCTATGTGGTACAACCGATGCTAACGTAGACATTTTTATATAATTTTTAATTATTCTTCTGAATCTTTATAATTTTTTCCTTTTTATTTTTTCCTTCTCTTTTCCTTCTTTTCTTTTTTTCCTTTCCTTTATTTTCTTCCTTCCTTATTTTCCGCCCTTGGCCTCCAGCTAGTGGAGGTCACAGACGAAGGTGAGGGCGGGGATGGCCCTTGCCAACCACAGGCGAGGATTAGCCTTTGCCAACCTTAGGCAAGGGTCGGTGAGGGCGGCAAGGGCTTCCTAGTGCTCGTCAACCCTCGTTGACCTCCAACAAGGGCTAGCCTTGCCGGGATGAGGTCCTTCACTATTCAAGTGAGGTCGCTCTTGTCACAGGGTCCCCTTCCTAGATCTAGTGAGGGGTGGCCTTGCTGGCTTCTAGCATTAGCAAGGGGCCTCATCCAAGTGAGGGCCAATCTTGCCTATGGCCAATAACCTCCACCTGCCAAAGGTGATTGGAGGAAGATAAAGAAGGAAAAAAAAAAAAAAAGAAGGGAAATTTTTTTAAAAAATCACAAAAGTTCATAGAAATAATTAAAAAGTTATGTAAAAATATCTACGTCAATGCCAGTCATATCACGTAGAATAACCGGCATCCATGTTAGTAATTTCTGACATAAATTTACCGAATGAACTTAATTAGTACCAATACAAAAATGTTTAGAACTAAACTGGTTTAATTGGAATATCTAAAACTGAATTGCTATCCGAAAACATAGGTTTATGAATTTTGTGGTACTTTTCCCCATTTAATCATGTTCCTTTTCTCAAAATCTATATTTATTAATTTTTTCTTCCTTTTGAGGGCTACAGGCTGAAGATGAAATTAATGAAGAAATTCAAAGGTTGACCACATTGAAGTTTTCCTAGAAAATCCGTTGATACTCCAAATTAACCTTGTCATCACGTGCTTCTCACGAGGAAGAAATGTAACAATGGACCGCCACATGTCCAGTTGTTAAAACACGATGATGGACGGTTATAGGCCACCTAAATGGGTTTTGGCAACAAACTTTCAGAGGAAAGTACTTATAATATTATTGAAGAACATTGGAATATTTCAAGAAGTATATTTCAAGACCTAGTCATAAAATGGCCATCGATAACTGTAAAACCTTTAGGTGTCCAAGCTAAATAATCTGTGAAGAAAATGGGCAGAATAATTTGTGAAGAAAAAGGTGTTGGAGAAATATTTTCAAGTGATTTTGATGGTGTCCAAGCTATCCTTAACATATTATTCACTATATTATTTGCAGATGTTTGGACCAAAGGACTCATACATTGAGACTCTAATCTTGCAATCCTAGAAGCAATAAGATCTTCTTATGTCATTTAGGTTTATTAGGCTGATTGGATGAATGATCCTCAAAGTTTCTATCCAACTATCAACTTCAATATTGAGGAGTATAAAAAGAGATTGTGGCGCTAAAGGAATGACAAGATTTGAAGTCTACAATTCAAAAGTCCAAAGAGAGCTTCGATATTACATACTTGTCTTGGTGAGGATAATTCGTAATTTTTGAGAGGTTGTTGGTGAGACTGTGAGACATACTAGAGCAGAGAGTACTCATACTTTGTAACTTTGATTGATTCTCTAGTGAAATGAAGCCAATAGGTTGTTATCATCAACCAAACCACTATAACTATTATGTGTCACTTTTTCTATCCCTTAATCTCTCGTTTATTTTGTTTGATAGTTTATTGCACACAGTAAAGTTTGATCACTGCACAGTTAATCTTCATATGTTGGTCATTTGCAATATTGAATTCAATTGTTTTTAAATTCCACTTAATTACCTATTCACCTCCTTTAGGTAATAACCCTAGCTCCAACAATTTGAAATTGATATGGCCACTTCAGGCCCTTATTTGAGACCGACATGTCTACTTGAGACCCCTTTTTTGACACAAAGTTTACCATTTGAGAAAATGAAAGCACTTCATGTGCTTATTTATATTTTTCCCAATAATTTATAGAGGAAATAACAACATGATGATTCGAGAAGTATATTAGATTGTATTTGAATAAAATAAAAGAAGACTAATTCTAATGATTCGAGATTGATATTAACATGATACCAGGGTGCCTAATCGAAGGGTGCTCAGACATTGAAGCCATTGTTGATGGCAACCCTAGTTATATATAAATGATATTCCACTGCCAGCCTCCCCTTTCTCGTTCTGAATAATTTGATAGCTTTTTTGATATGGAAGATCTTGGAGAGCCTTCAAAACTTCAATAGCTTCACTCGTCGGGGACGAGCTTTTTGGATCTAGGCTAAGGCAGCGAACAACCAACTTGAAAGCAATCTGGGCATTTCTCCTGAGAACTCTCTAAGTGCTGGACCCATCAATTTGGAAAACATTATTGTCCTACCTAGACGTGGTCGAACATAATCGACAAGGTCATGTTGACTGAAGGCCAACTTTCGTCTAAGACTCTCATTCCGATCATAATTTACGGAGAACCACACCTAAATCATAGACATCACTCTCTTAGATGGGGCACCCTAAGAATAATATATGTGCAATCACTAGACAAGAGTACATAAAATAAGTAGCAAATGGTCCTATTTAGATGTAAATAAGATCCTTGAAGTACCCACCAAATATCTCAACCCCCTCCGGCAGTCAAAAACAGTTGCTTTACCTAAAAGGCTGGAACAATAACTTAGTTCCGTCTTTCCATCACTTATTTTTTGTCTTGTGAAAATACTGGGTAAAGCCCCCATGTTGCTGCGGATAGAAAGTATTAGTCATGAAATAATCAAAGTAATCAGGGCCAAAAAGCGTACTAAAACTCAAATTATGATATTATCACAGTTTTGAAGTATGATATTGTATCTCGTCTTCATAATGTCCTTCATTCAGGGATTTGATAGGTATCAATTTATGGCATAATAAGCATGAACCTAACCAATTAATCTGTAATTCAGAACGATGCCTGTTCTTAGACATTTTGAAGTGAAGGAATAAAACCCAAAGTTAGTTTTATTAAATCTCCTATGGAAGTTTGTTTCCCTTTGTCTTGTAATTATCGTAAGAATGAATGAAAAAAATCACCCGTTTTCGACTAAAAAAAAAAATCTCCTCTGGAACAGAAATTTCCTATTTCGCCTCTAATATATACTTTGGTGACATCTTTCCTGGTTCGTAGCTGAAGAAATCCATGAGGTGAATGCGAGGGAAACCATCTTGTTTTGACAGGGAAAAGTGTTAAAAAGTTCTAAACATTTTGCATTTGTGCCAATTTAGTCCTAAATCTTTTTTTGGTGACAATTAAGTCCTAAACCTTTTTTACATTGTGCCAATTTAGTCCTTTCCAGCTAATTTTGGCCAGATTTTATTGATTGGACGTTGGCCGACTAACGTGGCCTGATCGGTGCTAACGTAAACAACTTTTAATAATATTTTAATTTTTTGAATTTTTTTGAATTTTTTTCCTTTATTTTTTTCTTTTTCTTTTTTACTTCTCCTTCTTCCTCCAACCAGTCACCAGACCTCGGTGACCGGCCAGAGGCGACGACCGGCGAGGGCGAGCCTCGCCCGCCCGACGCGAGGCCACCCAGCGCAAGGCCACCCTCGCTGGATCTAGCGAGGGTTGAGCCTCGTCGCCCGCCCCGTGCGAGGCTGCCCTCGAGGCCACTAGCGAGGTGTCCGGAGAGGTCAACCTCAACCTTGCCGGCTATCGCCCTCTGGCTGATCACCGAGGTATGGTGATTGGCTGGAGGAAGGAGGAGAAGGAAAAAAATAAATAAAAAAATAAAAAAATCACAAATATATTAAACTACTATTAAAAGTTGTCCACGTTAGCGCCGATCAGACCACGTCAGCCGGCCGACGTCCAGTTAGCAAAATCCGGTTAAAATTGGCCGGAAAGGAGTGAATTGGTACAATGTAAAAAGGTTTAGAACTTTTTTAACACTTTTTCCTATTCTGACACGATGACGACAACTAATAAGCGATTCTTGCCCATGGCTTTGTGCATACAAATAATACGACATAGTCATATAAACTTTGCAGCTTGTTATCCTGCACTAGAATTAGCCGGACCCACGCTAATTGCCTAGTAAACGAATTGATTGACAATATATTACATGTTACCTATTAGAGCCACTACAAGTGGGGAATCGTATATCCCCAGGGCAGGTAAATTCAAGGTATTGTCTTACGACGCGGTTCTTTACTAGATGTTCATAAGTGTCCGCCACTGCCTCCTTACCAGGCAAGAGAATCCACGGCCAAATTGAGAACAGAATGGCCCGAAGGTTGTTCATCGGCTTACTATGATACCGCCGAGAAAGATTTATTGATTATTCTGACGGATGCTGTGCTGCTAAACATGAAAAGGTTTCCTCGGGATGCTGTGCAACCTCTGCTTGAGATTTAAAAAACTTGAAAAATTCAACCTACCTTGCGAGTGGAAAATGAGAAGAACAAATACACGACATGAGTGCACTATTGACTAAAGAAAACTGCCACTGTGGGGACAAGTATCAGCAGTTATTGTATCCCAACACGAGTAGAAGCCAAAGCCACGTAATTGTGAAAAGATTACACGATGGATTCAATCTGCTAGATCGCCTTTTTTACGAGGCAACTTTGTTTTTTTTTTATTTGAAGACAAAACAAATTTAAATCCTTTGAAAGCAATTCTTCCTCCGCATACTGAAATTTCTAAAAGTGTAAAAAGACCACTCTTATTAATGCAAATTCCGAAATGAATGAGAGCCACACTTGAAGTTGGAAAGTCGTAGCTCTTTCTCCTGCAAGGACTCCTCTGGTTGAGTGCAACTCCTAGGACAAACAACTAAGATGGCTTCATAAGTGATTTTTCACAGATGAATACGCCCCAATTAACTTGCAATTTATTTGCACCTTTTGAGTGTCATCTAAAACAACCTTGAGAAAGGCTATGCCATGTTCAAGCCTAACATTGTCAGAGTGGACAATATCGGATGAACTGTCTACTTCTTCCTGAGTAGGCTCTAAATCAGCTAGCTTTTCCTTCAACACGTCTTTCGAGCAACGATGGATGAGAAGCTTTTCTTTGTAGCTTCTTGTTATGCTAATGCAGCCGCCAACTGTCCTTCCAGTATTCCATTTTTATTTATTTTTTCAGATAAAGGAGGCTATATTTGTTTGGTAGAACTGCTATATGCTTGAAGTAGAGGAAGGAGCTCCAACTTTACAATTAGTTTCCATGAATATTAAATCATCATTGTTAAGCGGAAGGCTTTCATTGCCATTGATGTGGGGACTCGGGTTTCATCTTCAAATGCCAAAGCTGTCTCTTCCCCGGTGCTTTCACATCCATAGTTGATTTGGACAGGATCAGAATGGTTTTTCATGTGTTCCGCTGCTTGAAGTCAAACACAATCATTCCCTCATTATCAGTTAAATTCATACCAAAGTAATTGTCACACCCTGAATCCCTGAGTATGCAAATATCTTTCAACGGTCGATTAATCAAGACTTCCCAAGACGCGTTGCCAACCCATTCTTTTTATGTTTCGATTAAACGCAAGCGAAAGCACTTAATAGAAATACCTAGTCAACTAGCAAAGAATAGGGATAGTATGCACAACAAACATTTCCAAAAGCACAACCTTTATTTATTTACTGTTAACTCTAGGAAATTTAGCACTTACAAGCCCTTTTCAAGAGGGCGATTTCTTAAGTGACCAACGTACAAAAAGGGTTAGATGGGTCAAGGTTAACCTATTCCTTAACCATGAGGGCTGTCCAAAAAAGACGATTCCCACACTGGCATTGGTCACTACAGTAGACCATCGATCCTTGGGAAAGGACTAAGGAGATCCCATTGAGCTTAATGAGCCAAGCCAAGAAACAGTGAGGAACCAGATGATTAAATCCTTGTTAAACCCAAAAGGTGGTGGTGTGCTTTAGAACAGTCGTCTCGGTTCCCAACACAACATACTCAGTCACGTCCCACTCTAAGGACATGAGGACCCCAAAACGATCAAGGCACTCTATACTAAGTGCATGAAAATAATCAACAACAATGGGGGTGAGATAAAAATCATATTGAGTTAACAGCTTAAGCTTCAATCAAGACATGAATTTGTCTCACAGGCAGCCTAAACACGCAAAGATGTACAATCCTACCTCACCTTGGCGCACCCCTACATATTAATAAATCACATAATGTCAATATCAATGCATTAAGCATAATCAATAATTAAAACACATTCGATAATATCCATGGGCATTTTCTTCCTGCTCCCACCCCCAACAATATAACTTTTTGTTCCACACAGAACTCCATAGCAACCAGCTCTTGGTGATGGGTGGGTGCCTCGAGTGATGTTTCTTGACCAAATCATCTAAACAAAAAGCAGGTCAAACAAAAGCCGGCAACTTAAGTTTCCGTTGAAGAAAGAAAAGAATGCTGATATAAGTTGAGTTTGGGACAATGGTAACTTATGAGACTGAACACACCGTTTCAAAGTCTAATGAATATAAGTCATTCATTGTTCTGGATTTTGATCATGGGCCTTCATTACTATATCCGAGGCCCTTTTGACAGATCAGGTAAAAACAGGACAAAATAGACTCTAAGGTCAGATAAGTCACACGAGTAACTATTTCCTTACGCAATATGAACATAATTTCTATACTAATCAAGGCAACATAGTATTTAAAACCACTTGTGTATTGCTGGTACAATAGCGTTAAACACGAAGAATATCAAATTGTGCAAATAAGATGCCACGCAAACAAAAGTTATGTGATGCACTTTTTAAGTGACACTAAAACAAGTTTGTGCTAGCTAATTAAGATTCTGATAATGTCATGTCATCTATACTCAGATGAGAGCTCATATCAAGGAGAACCCAATCGAGTGATGTGCTTTCATTCCAGGATATATTTGAAAACAAATCAAAACAAGCAACAGCAATGAACATGAGCACATGGATTCAGGTGTTGTAGAGGTGATCAATCAAATCACCAACATCGTCATTGTCGTCATCATCAAAGTGAGAAGAAATCAATCAAAGTAGTGTTTATTGAAGTAAACAAGGATACCGGTACATCCCCTTTAGCTTTCGTCACAGACCATCCCTCAGTTTTAGTGTCGAACGCTCACACTGTGAAGTGAAGGAACGATGCAGTAAATTCGGCACCAAGTAGAAAAAGGAAAAAGCAATAGGAGCGTGATCAGCGAAAGCAAGATCGTACCTGACAATCTATCAGTCCCTGATTCCATTTTCCCTCCAATTAGTAGCAAATTCTTCCCCCCAGAAACCTAGAAACGGTAAACAAAATTAAAATTTCATTAGCTCCACAGCTCCCAGGCAAATCCTATCGAAACATCATCAAATGGTAATCCTATCTTATTGCTATGTTTTAGACTTCCAGAGGAGCCAGAAATTGCCGAATTTTTTACTTGCTAGTACTTTTTCCTTGCCATTGTTGAATTCTTACTTTGCATGCTTTTTCATTCCCATATCAAAATACAACGGAAAATTTCTACTCGGACATCCTATCAGAGATTCTTTTCTTATAGAACTCTTTATTGGATATAGTCCCATTATCACTTTAATGAACTTGTTTCTTTTCCAATTTTTAATCAGTTACCCCTTGGGGAAAAAGCCAAGAAATGTCCTGTACCTGCCCTCATTAATTGTCTAGTAGTTCCAGTAATTAACTATATTGGAGAGGGTTCAGTTCTAAAATATCCCTCTATTACCAGAAAGGTTTTTCTCTTTGCAAATCTTATTTTTGAGCTTCCAAATAAAGTAAATAAAGGCAATTCTTACATGACATAAACTAATCTTATTGAACTGATTCAAATTATAAAATGCAAAATAGAAGTGCCAATACTATAAATGAAAAGAAGGATTGATAGCAGGCAGTATGAGAGCTCCTCATACCAGAGAGTGACCTCGACGTGCAGGAATTTTTAAGGGGAGACTGCTTGGTGACAGTTAAAGTTTTGAAGAAGTCGTGGTCCACGATTGTCAAAGTTAAGTACCCGAAGAGGGAAAAGAGAAGCGAATTTGTCAAAGTTAGGTACCTGAAGAGGGAAAAGAGAAGCTTTATTGCTCCCTGTAATAATTAGTTGACGGCAAAGTTACATAAGTTATACTGTTATCATCATCCGATGGAGACACAGTTCGAAGTCAACATGTTCAAGGAAATAATCATATACCTGGACATCATCCTGTAGGCCGTTTCCAGATTCACCACCTACCGCTATCATCTTGCTCTCAATTACTGTCACCGCGTGCTGCTTGTCAACGAAAAAGGGGAACAAAAAAATGGATGTTAGCCCCAGTGTTTGCACATATACGCTAAGTCAACAAAAAAAGGAAGCATATAAATGGATGGTAGCTTCAGTGTCTGCACATAGTCAACAAAGTGCACCACATAGCTAAGGTTAAAAATCCGATAGATCTTACATTGAAGCGAGGCATTGGCTTCTCCCCAGCTATTGATAAAACCATCCAATTTTCAGAGCGTCCAGTTGTATAGCTACTAATCTCGGGGGCAGAGGACGGACTCTGCAAATCATTTTAATTGGAACGATCTCTAGCAGGCACAGCACCTTCATTCTACGAAAGGCAAAGTAAGCTCAATTTCTCGTAGCTTTTCCTACGGATTCATATCTAAAATCAAGCTGACATCCTCGCATTTTTCAATTGTTTACGTGTTTTAGTGCCTCATAGGACTTCTAGTAACCCGCATCAAGTCCGAAAGCTGTGCCTTCTTGACCCTGCAACTACTAATTTCTACTTCAAGTTTCTTAAGAGTCTACACTCTATATGTTCTCCAGCAACACAACAGTACAGTCTCTCTTCCAAACTTTTCACCACACACACGTGAAGATAACTTTGTCGAACCATATCATCATTATAGTTCAGATCTCCTGCGGTCTACGTCAAGTTACTTCCTAATGTAATCACAGATAAATGACGTTAAATCACACCCATCGTCATTAGCAGATAAACCTTCTCGCAGCGAACTACCGAGGGATTTTTCTACAGTAAGCAACAGCATTAAAACTGTCAAAAAAAGTCCAAACAGCAAGGGCACAATCACCACGGAAGAATGCGCATTACCTCCTAGCTTCATCCTTGGGCGGGAGATTCCAAACAAGAATCGGAACAAATCGTTCCCTTCACTACCAAGCTTGGCTTGGTGTTTACTGCTTTTATTTTCTTATTATTGAATTTCTCTTTTTTATATATTAAAAATTCGAACTTACACTGGACAAGCATTTCTTCGGACAAAAAGCGAAAGGGCAGAAAGGTAATAGCAGTAAAATCTGAGGATGGGAGGCGACTCCCCCGAATATACTTCTCAAGTTTTAAGGCTTCTTCATTTCAGTTTGTGAATTTTAAAGATTCAGTGATTCCTTCGACCTTTTCTTTTCTAGTCTACTCTATTCTATTCTATTCTATTCTATTCTTTTCTAAAAAGCTTGAGATCGACTTCCAATATTGATGTTATACTCAAAATATATATAGAAACTTTTAGGGTGCGAAAACCATTATGGCCAAAAATGATTTTTAGAAGATAAATAGATTTTTTTATTTCTATTCTTGGATGAGTTTTTAAGCAAAAATACATATTTGATAATGACACAATTTTTATATTGTGGCGGTGGTCGGCAGCTGGTGATCGGCGGCGATGGCTGGCGGCAGAGAAGTGGCGACAACGGATGGCGAACGGCGGCTAGTGACAACAAATGAGTCACCGACTAATAGCGAGAACAAATAATGAGAAGAGTTTTTATTTCTCATTTATGTTCTATAAATCGAAAAGTAAAATATTTTTACTTTTGATTTCTATTTTAAACCTATTTATGGAGTGGAAATCTATTTCAGAAATAGAAAAATGAAATAATTTTACCAAATGGATTTTTATTGTAGAAACAAGTCTGATATAGAAAAATAATTATGGAATATAAATACAATAGTTATCATGTGCATCCTTATTTGGTTTCTGATTCCTTCATCTTCTCTTCAAGTTCTAGGGAATTGATTTTATAGGTGGGTTGCCAATTTTTAAATTTCGATAATTTCAAGGAATGTGGCAAATATCTTCCCAATAACGGTTTGAGTCTTTCCTTTCTTAATTGTAGACGGTAAAGTCTCGCAATTTAGGAAAAATGTCTTAAAAGAGAAACGAATGTTCTTTCCTTTCTTAATTGTACTCTTATCTTTCTATATAGCAAATCAAATCAGAAAATGATTTCAACCTCAAATTTCTCCCGATAAATTTCATAAAAAAAAAAAAAAAGCCATGGTGAATTGTGATGGCAGATTACCGGATGAGAAATACAATCGCAATTCACAAGTTAATAGAATCTTTGATCCTTCAAATTATATTTTCCTAAATTTGTTATACTTTCCAAATTATGTTTGCGTTTTCTCTCCTTTAACTAAGCTATTCATGAGAAATTATACTTGATTTGTGGCTGATCTTATGTGGCAATTCTTATCTAAAAGTAAAAAAGAAGAAATGGCAATTCTCATGCAAGAGTAAAAAAGAAAAAATATAAAAGGTAATATGGAAACGGAAAATATAATATGGGAATTCTTATCCCAGACTATTAAAGAAGGAAAGAAAAAAGAGGTAATATAGCAATTCTTCTCCCGGAGTGGCGTCTGCAAAAAAAGAAACTTCTATAAATGGGAAAAAGAAGAAGGAAAAAGTAACAATAATGTTGCAACTCTCGTCCCAAAGTCAAAAACATGAAAAACAGAAGGTAAAAGATCTGATACGCCCCATTCTTCATCCTTAAATAGCTGAATGGTGTTGATATCGGAGCAATGTACGCCACAATGAAGACATTAGCTACGCTCATATTCATTTGTTCTTTCTTTGCAACTAGCTATGGTGGAAGCATTTGGAGAGAGACCTATGTTGAGATAAAGAATAATCTGACCGATGGAACTACTCTAAGAGTTTGTTGCAAATCGAAGCAGGATGATCTCGGATTCCATGATATTACGACAAGCTGGGGATTCTCATTTGTTCCTAGTTTTTTTGGGAAAACATTGTTCTTTTGCAGTTTTGCATGGCCTGGTCAATTTTATTATTTCGACATATATGACCAACCTAGGGACGATAAGCAATGCTTCAAGTGTATTTGGAAGATCTCACCCAGCGGTCCTTGTTTGTACAATGGGAAGGATGGAGGTTACACAAAATGTCATCCTTGGAATCCTCCTTCACAGTTAGGGGGAAAACCTCTCATATGAATGTATGATGGAGAAAGATGATGTGGTGAACTCATATGTTGCAATCTAGATGGAATAAGATTCACATTTGTTAATTTTATGTCTCTTCTAATTTCCTCATCATTTCTATTTGGATTTCGATTTGCATCTGTTTCGTTATGGTGTTATCTCTTCATTTTGTGTCATTCATTTATTGATTTATTCTACTTTGGAATGTTTTTGCTTAGATACCCTTCTACTTTGGTTCATTTGTAACATGAACGCTGTATATAAACATGAAACTCGGTCTATGTACGTGTACTATACCATAGTTTCTTAATCTAAATCGTGTCATTCACGAGGTATATAGGTGTGATAGGATTTCAACATCAAATTTCTCCTGCTAAATTTCGTTAAAAAAGCCATGGTGAATTGTGATGGTAGATTACCATGATGAGAAATAAAATCACAATTCACGAGTTAATTTAATCTCCGATCCTGCAAATTATCTTTTCTTAGATTCGTTGTACTTTCCAAATTATGTTCACGTTTTCTTAAATTTGTTATACTTGATTTTTAGCTGATCTTATGTGGCAATTCTTATCTAAAAGTTAAAAAGAAGAAATGGCAATTCTCATACAAAAGTAAAAAGGAAAGAACATAAAAGGTAATATGGAAACGGAAAATGTAATATGGGAATTCATATACCAGACTATATAAAAAGAAGAGAAAGAAGCGGGAGGAAACCACAATTGCGTGTAGCTTGAGCCGGCAGCAAGCAAGAAAGTCTTCAAAAGGGAGGGAGTTATCGCATGCCTGGCTCAGCCATTAGAGTTAGAGTCCGGCTAACTTACCACCAAATCAATCGAAGAATTCTTCATCCTTTGAATTTAGAAAAAAAAAACAAAATCCTATGCTGCTTGAGGAAGGGGACAGTCACAGGCTCGCTTATTCTTCCTTTTCTTCTCCAGTAGCATCTTCTTCATCGGCTAAAAAAAGAGGTAATATAGCAATTTTTTTTCCCATAGTGGCGTCTGCAAAAAAGGAAACTTCCCCATTCTTGTCCCCATAAATAGAAAAAAAAAGGAAAAAAAATAATAATGTCGCAATTCTTGTCCCCAAATAAAAAACAAGAAAAACAAAGGGTTAAAGATCTGGTACGCCCCATTCTTCATCCTTAAATAGCTGAACGGTGTTGATATCGGAGCAATGTACGCCACAATGAAGACATTAGCTACACTCATATTCATTTGTTCTCTATTTGTAACTAGCTGTTCGGAAGGATTTGGAGAGAACTATGTCGACATAAAAGAACAATCTAACCGATGGAACTACTCTAAGAGTTCATTGCAAATCAAGACAGGATGGTCTCAAATTTCATGATATTACAAGGAGCTGGGATTCTCATATGTTGAAAAAATGAAATTGACCAGGCCATGCAAATCTGCAAAAGAGACTTTTTGCAGATTTGCATGGCCTGGTCAATTTCATTTTTTCAACATATATGACCAACCCAAGGATGATAAGCAATGCTACAAGTGTCTTTGGAAGATCTCGCCCAGTGGTCCTTGTTTGTTCACTAGGAAGGATGGAGGTTACACAAAATGTGATCCTTGTAATCCTTCTTCACAGTTAGGGGGAAAATCTCTTATATAAATGTACGATGGAGAAAGACGATGTGGTGAACTCTTATGCTGAAATCTAGATGAAATAAGAATCACCTTTGTTAATTTTGTATCTCTTCTAATTTTTTTTTTTTATTTTTTTTGGTAACCCAGGAACCCCGTAAGCCGACAGCCGGTGAGCAAACCTTGGAGGAGCAAGACTCACCACCACAGTACTCCAGGCAAGAATCCCTAACGACGTCTCTGGGATTTGAAATTCTCCCCTTCGTGAGGGGGAGAGAGCCCGAGCCAGCTGTGCCGCTAAGGGTGGTGGTTGTGTCTCTTCTAATTTCCTCATCATTTCAATTTCAATTTCGATTAGCATCTCTTTCTTTACAGTGTTGTCTCTTCATTTTGTGTCATTCATTTATTGATTTATTCTACTTTAGAATGTTTTTGCTTGGACACCCTTCTACTTTGGTTCATTTGTAACATGAACCCTGTATATATACATGAAACTTGGTATATGTACGTGTACTATACCATGCTTTTCTCAATCTAAATCATGTCATTCACGAGGTATATAGGTGTGATAGGATAATATGATACAAAAAAGGATTGAAGCAGCATCCTTACACGGGAGGCAAGTCAAAGTTGACCGACCATCGATCGAGTGAAGCCGATATTCACATCAGAAGTCAGTGTTCTTCCCAAGCTCGAAGGCCTTTAAAGCTTCTTCACCTCCCCAAGTCTTGAGCAGATTAAGAATGTGTCGGCAATGAGATTTTATATTCAGTGGCACGTCAAGCTTTCGAAGTTTAGTGTAGATTAACTTTATGTGCCGACACCCACTGGTGGGCAGTTGAGTTGGTTCGGCTTTGCAGCTTCATCACAGAGGTCACAAGGTCGAAACTTTGCAACTACTAACACATCTTAAGTGGGGGGCCATGGTGGTGGGGTCATGTGCTAGCTTCCCCTAGATATAGCAATTGCGTTGGGTGGTCGGACGACATCGGTCGATAGCCTAGCGGCGCCAGGTGGTCGGCGATGTCGATAGCCTGGCAAGTGGAGTCCTGAGTATCCAAAAAAAAAAAAACTTTGTGTGCCAACATTTTGTACAGTGAAGAAGCCGTGCTCTTATTCTTGGGATTTTTGTTTAAACCCAAGAAGAATTGCCCAAATCAAGGCTCAGTCGAATTTTTTAAGATTTATAAAATTGAAAATTTTCGTTGTATTTGGCTCCTACTGGACGATTCGGCGAAACCTTAAAATGTTAACTATATGTTCATGTGAGAATGCGGGTACACTTTTGCTACTCATATACCATGAAAACTTGACTTTTGAACATTTAATGAGGTTTTGTCGGTACCAAGAATTTAGAAATATGGATGGCCCAACATCTTACGTAAAGTGGGTTCGTAATAAGTCTGACCATGTTATTATGCAAGAGTAGGTTTAATTTAATCAATCCAAACGTAAAGAATGTATTTTTATTTTTATTTTTGGTCGGTGTAATGGATGTATGTTGCTTGGCACGGAACATGACCGGCGAAGATTATTGTTATCGGCTTGGCCCCTCTTCATTTACTGCAACCTATTAATTATCACAAGTTTTAATAATTTTTAATAAAGAAAAAATGGTCCCACCCCAATATCTAGTCCAAAGCTTAAATGATCAGTTAATGAGTTCAATAAATCTGGAAAACCAAAACCCAAATCTTGTTAAAGAATAGTTAGCTAATAAATAATTTGACCAAAAAAATTCAGCTTATAAATCATCTCAATTAATCTAGAAAACCAAAGCCAATTTTGGTTTATAGATATAAAGGAAAAATGAGACCGGTCATAACTTTGTAAATATAAACTTGGCTCATTTTCATAAATTAATGAGACCTATTAATTATTTAACTTTTTTGTTTCACAAGTTGTTGAAAATTAATCTAATGAAGAACAAAATCACGCTAAAATATTAGGCAAATCATTAATCGTTAATAAATAAGTTCCCTAAATATAACAAACCAAAACAAAATTATTTGATCAAAGGTTTAATTTATCAATTGTTGATACTTAAATTTTGGCTTCAAGTGTAATCATTTGCATACAGATTAGGGCTAATATCATGAAAAACCCTAAATGAGTACACTTGTGACAACCTAAGCTGGTATACTTACGACAAATTTATCTTCTAATAGTTTCCGTTAAAATTTACTATCAAATTCCCAAGTTGGATGGATGATGTGTGGTAGTGGACGGGTATTTGGTTTACCCTCCATTTGTTACAAGTATATCGGTTTTGCGATTTTTTGGGGTATTAATACAATTTAATAAAAACTAATGAAGAGTAAATTTATCACAAATATATCATGTTAGGATTTTTGTTGGTCAAAAAATTAGTTTTGGAAAATTTATGGCGGTTAAAAAATTAGTTTGAGATAAATTTGTCATAGATGTACTTGCTTGACAATTTTTGTGGCGTTAATCCTAAAAATTAGGGATGGAGCCTAACCCTAAGTAAAATGTATCATTAACACGACGCGCATTTGCATTATAGATGTTTGAATTTCTAAGACGAATTATGCCCGATCTGAAATAAGGATCCATGAGTAGATTTGAAGAGGTGAAATGAAGAAAGAGATTGTGGCCAGCCAAGAGGAGATTTGACGATATATTTGACTGGAAATCATGACAAGAGGGCGAAAATTCTAGGATGTTGAACAAAATTTTTGCACAACAAATATCATTGAAAAATAAGTATTTCCATTCACAGATTCAACCAAACAACTCATTAATACTTTTTCTTTTTGTATGGCAAATGATTGAACTGGAACCAAAGTGAGATGACAAGGCCCTCAATCAATGTATTTATTGCAAGAGAAATAATTTTACACGTTTCCTACATAAATTTCAGAATCATAACTGATGAATTCATTCATTAATGAACTACTTCCCTCGAGCTATATAAGTTCTCATCTCTGGATCAACTGCATCACCAAACAATCAACAATCTCACACAATTTTCTAACCCTCCTATCCCCAAAAGACCATAATGGCAACGGCCAAGAACTTGTCTGCTCTCGTGATCTTGTTGGTTGTCCCTGTTGCATTGCTTCCTAAGGCTACTTTCGCCAAGGTCGGAAACCTTGATTGCGGAAAGGGAATAAGTAAGGATTGCGGGGCTAGATTCTATCAAATCATAGTCCTCGCCGACACCATTACACCCACCGATGAATGTTGTCACGAGCTCTTGAAAGCGGGGAAGACCTGCCACAACCAATTTGTGGAGTTGAGCATCTCGAGCCACAAGCCGATTAAGGGGACAGTATTTGACGTCCATAGGAGGAGCAATGAGACATGGAACAACTGCGTTGCGGCTCTCAGTCCTGTATCCCCTCTCGAGCCTGCTCATTGAGAGCTATTCCTATTTTATAGTACAATAAACGTGTAAAATAAAAAGAACGAGAGAATTATAGTTTTTCTATCGGATTCTGCTCAAATTTTTTATTTTATTTTTTGTGCCTCTTAAGCCTTATGGTTAACTATCACGGAAGCAAACTTGTGGATGAATCGGTCTTTGATGTGCTTATTAAACTTGTAAGTTTTTAAAATGATCTGCAAAATACAATCTGCCCCTAAAGTTGTTACTAGCTTTCGAGTCTAAAAACATAGTCCCATACAAAACTATAAAGAAAACATCACTTTAATTCTTATGATTTTAACACAACCTTTTGAAATAAATACCTAAGCGATCAAAAAATCAATAGATGGTTTAATAATCATACATTCATCTCTAATAATCACATGAATATGTAGCTAAAACTGGTCAATCTAGCATACTATTATATAACGTTATGTCAATAGGACTTCTTACTTATAAGGTTTTCTGACAAATTAAATCCGGGATAGTTGTTTTTATTTAACACTCTATCAATGGATACATGTATAAATTAATAATCTTATATAAATCTTACTTTGAATCTTTTTAATCTCGTAAGCAATCATAAAAAAAATTCAAATCTCGAAATATGTTTCTCTGTTTATATATGTACGTATCCAATTGCTCCATTAGTAATTTCTTTCTTTCGCTTAACTGATAGTTGGAATAGCCTCTACTGGACGATTCGGTGAAACCCTAAAATGTTAACTACATGTTCATGCGAGAATGCGGGTACACTTTTGCTACTCATATACCATGAAAACTTGACTTTTGAACATTTAATGAGGTTTTGTCGGTACCAAGAATTTAGAAATATGGATGGCCCAACATCTTACGTAAAGTGAGTTCGTAATAAGTCTGACCATGTTATTATGCAAGAGTAGGTTTAATTTAATCAACCCAAACGTAAAGAATGTATTTTTACTTTTATTTTTGGTCGGTGTAATGGATGTATGTTGCTTGGCACGGAACATGACGGGCGAAGATTATTGTTATTGGCTTGGCCGCTCTTCATTTACCGCAACCTATTAATTATCACAAGTTTTAATAATTTTTAATAAAGAAAAAATGGTCCCACCCCAATATCTAGTCCAAAGCTTAAATGATCAGTTAATGAGTTCAATAAATCTGGAAAACCAAAACCCAGATCCTGTTAAAGAATAGTTAGCTAATAAATAATTTGACCAAAAAAATTCAGCTTATAAATCATCTCAATTAATCTAGAAAACCAAAGCCAATTTTGGTTTATAGATATAAAGGAAAAATGAGACCGGTCAGAACTTTGTAAATATAAACTTGGCTCATTTTCATAAATTAATGAGACCTATTAATTATTTAACTTTTTTTGTTTCCACAAGTTGTTGAAAATTAATCTAATGAAGAACAAAATCACGCTAAAATATTAGGCAAATCATTAATCGTTAATAAATAAGTTCCCTAAATATAACAAACCAAAACAAAATTATTTGATCAAAGGTTTAATTTATCAATTGTTGATACTTAAATTTTGGCTTCAAGTGTAATCATTTGCATAAAGATTAGGGCTAATATCACGAAAAACCCTGAATGAGTACACTTGTGAAAATCTAAACTGGTGTACTTACGACAAATTTATCTTGTGCTAGTTTCCGTTAAAGTTTACTATCAAATTCCCAAATTGGATGGATGATGTGTGGTAGTGGACGGGTATTTGGTTTACCCTCCATTTGTTACAAGTATATCGGTTTTGCGATTTTTCGGGGTATTAATACAATTTAATAAAAACTAATGAAGAGTAAATTTATCACAAATATATCATGTTAGGATTTTTGTTGGTCAAAAAATTAGTTTTGGAAAATTTATGGCGGTTAAAAAATTATTTTGAGATAAATTTGTCATAGATGTACTTGCTTGACAATTTTTGTGGCGTTAATCCTAAAAATTAGGGATGGAGCCTAACCCTAAGTAAAAGGTATCATTAACAAGACGCGCATTTGCATTATAGATGTTTGAATTTCTAAGACGAATTATGTCCGATCTGAAATAAGGATCCATGAGTAGATTTGAAGAGGCGAAATGAAGAAAGAGATTGTGGCCAGCCAGAGGAGATTTGACGATATATTTGACTGGAAATCATGACAAGAGGGCGGAAATTCTAGGATGTTGAACAAAATTTTTGCACAATAAAAGAGGGATGTCTTCTTCTCGAGGGATGATCATGGCTTCTTGTATCAGTTCGTGAGTTTGTTTGGTAATCATTATGTTCCTAAAAATAATTGCTATTTAATTTAATTTAATTTTTTTGCTTTAGTTCCTTGGACAAGCTTTTGAAAATCCATTTTATTTCCTAAATAGAAAAAGAACAAGAGTGTGATCGGCACAACTCTCAAAATTTTTTGTTACATGGAATTTTCTTTTAATTTTAAAATAAATTTATAAAAAAAAAAAAGTTTCCTTCTCTTCTTCTTCCTACTCTAGTCATTAGTGGGCCCCTGCGATAGCTGGCAATCGACTAGATGAGAGTTGGCAACCTCACCAGCATTGAGGGAGCATTGCCTAGCCATCAATGAGACCTGACCTCATTTGGGTGAGGTTGAGCCCTGCCCACCCAAGGCGAGGTTCCTCGCCTAGCCAAGACCAGAAGATCTTGTCCTGGGTCATCACCGAGCCTAGCAACTGACTAGGGGAGGAGGAGGAAGAAACAAAAAAAGAAGAAAATAAAAGAAGGAGAAAGAAGTGAAAATGACTTGATTCTAGAATTATCCTTGGGAACAAATAAATAACTTTTTTCTACCTTTTGATTTTGTTCTAGTTTTATTTTTGGGAATAGTGTTCCCTACTGACGTTAGACCTATTTAATGGGTAGGTTAGGTAGGGTTTGGGTTGGGTCATAAATGGTCCGACTCAAATCAACCCATTTAACCTGTCTACGACCCATTTATCATAGTGCAAAATTTTTGACCCATACCTAACTCAACCCATTTAACTAAACCTAAGAAAGCTTATTTCTTATGATTTTTTTAAATGGTATTGCTAAAATCTTTTATGCAATTCAAATTTAATGGACAGTTTTATAATTTTTTTAAATTTTTTTAAAATTGAATTTTTAATTATTTTTACTTTTTAAAAATATAAATATTATTTTTCTCTTTTCTTTTTCTTCTTCTTTAGCCGGTCATCGGTCATGACGACGGTCGACAACTGGCCATAGGTGAGCCTCCAACTTGCCCGATCGGTGAGGCTTGAGCCTCGTTAGACATTGGCATGGCCTCCACCTTACCAAATCGGCGAGGTTCGAGCCTCGCCGGCATCGGGCAAGCTCGAGCCTTGCGGACATTTGGTGAGGCCTTTGCCTCACAAGATCCGGCTAGCTCAAGCCTCGCCCGACGGGCAAGCTCAAGCCTTGCTAGTGTCTAGCGATCTTGAGCCTTAAAAACATCCGGCGAGGCCTCTACCTCGCCGGATGCAGCTAGCTCGAGCTCACCTGATGCCAGTGAGCTTGAGCCTTGCCTAGTCAGTTGCCAATCGTTGCCATGCTGGCCACTGGCTAAGGAAGGAGGAAGAAAAAAGGAAAAAAAGGAAAGAAAATTGAAATATAAAAAAATAATTATAATTTCGATTTTTATAAAATATATTTTTATAAAGTTAAAGAGAGAAGATAAATATTGTGAGGTTTTAGTTGAAAATGGGTTCTAAGTCCAATCAATTTAAGAGCCATTTATCTTAAATCTTCAATTTTAAAACCTATTTAACCAATTTCTTTAAAAAAAATAAGTGACCCATACATTACTCATTTATGATTAAAATGGATCATATACAATGGTCTAAGACCAATTTTGCCACCGCTAACTGATGTTATCAAATAGATTCATCCATAACCATTGCACCTATTAGTCTTTGTCCTTGCTCTCAGTGACCTAAAGCTCTTGCAGTCATGGTAGATTGACCATCAAACCTCCCACTTCCATGCATCGTTGCATCTCACCCCTCCAACGTTGCGATTTGCCAGTTTCTACATTGTTGAATTTCGCTGCTACACTTTACGCCCTAGCACTATCCTCATCAGTGAAGCAAACCTCGCTCGACGTTCAATTGTGTTGATTTCTCAAAGCCGTGATTTCTTGCGCCTAACTCTTCACTGACGCTTTAGTAGAACTTTTGTTGCTCCCCAAGGTCCTAGTAAATGTCACCTATGGCAGCCCAATCGTAATCCAAAACATCTTGCCGTCCTTGCACCCACACCGAAGGAGCCATTGTTACTGAGTCCAGTGAATTTCCATGTCATGTGAAGACCATTGAGTGACCGACTCCCAGTAGATCTAGGCACACCCAAACCAATCTATGGCCACCTCCAAATGACAACATCGTAGCCTTCAGGTGCCTGACCAGCAATTCTAGTGCTCACAACAAAGTCATCAATTTATTCATTCTCTACATGCTTTTGAGTGACTCCTTGGCAACCATCAGTCCAGCAATGCCAGTGGGCCACCTATAATACCCAACTACCACGACTCTAGTCTCAACAACCCCCACCACTACCATCCTGCGTTGCTCCACGAGGTTGTTGTCTAGCCCCTTAGGGCCTGTTTGGTAATCGGCTAAATAGTGTTTATTTATATTCTTTTTTGTTTTCGGGAGTAGTTTGGGAACATAATCACGTTTGGTAAACTTTTTGTTCCCGGGAACAAATTTGGAGTAGAATTAATAATAAAAAAAAAAAAGTTGATACTTTGTTCTCGGGAATAATTCTAGAATCAAGTCTACCTATTTTTTTCTTTTTCCTTCTCTTTCTTCTTGTTCTTCTTCCCTCTCTCTTGTTCTTCAAGTGGTGCTGCTGTCGCCATTGCTGTTTGCTGCCGTAGCTGCAACCATTCCTGTCTGCCGCCATCACTGCCGCCCCTCGCCGAATTCCACCGTCCGCCGTCTGCCATCCAACACCACCGATCACCGGCGAGCTTGCCGAAGGCTCGCCCAGCCATCGGCGAGGCCTAGCGAGCTTGCCGGTGCCTTGCCCAGCCGTCGGCAAGGCCAGGTGAGCTCTCCGAAGGCTCGCCCAGCCACTAGTGAGACTGAGCCTTGCTGATGGCCAGGTTGGCCTCCCCCGACCACCAGCGAACCTTGCCTGGTCGAGTGAGGCTCGACCTTTCCCAGATCTGGCGAGGCTAAGCTTGCCTAGCCAAGGCTTGGCCGACGAGGCACGGCCTTGCCAAGGGCTAGCGACGCTCCTGTGAGGTCGCCAACCCTCGTCGCCGCCGGCCGATCGTCCCAAGGCCGCGGCCGACCACCTAGAAGAAGAAGAATAAGAAGGGGAGGAAGAAAGGAAAAAAATAAAATTATTTAAAAAATAAAAAAATGATTTGAAGTAGGAATTGAAATTTTGTTATATATAGAATACATATTTAATTTTTTATTTTAATTTATTATTTAATATTTATATTTATAGATTATACTATAGTTTATTATTTCTATTTAATAAAAAATTGATTAGTCAATATTTTTATTACTTAGTATAAATATAATTAATCAATAGAATATCTATGATTTGATAAAATTTTAGAATTGGAATAGAACTTTTATGTAGTTACCAAACGCATTTATGTTTTTTTTTTCTATTTAAGAATCAGAAATTTTGTGTGGTCACCAAACACGTCCTTTTTCCTCAGAAATTGTTCTTGTGAACAAAATAAAAAAGAATCATTTCTAATCAGAAATTGTTCTCGGTAACAGTTCGGTAAGCAAACATGCCCTTAGCCGCCCTTGCCCTTGCTGAGATCTCCCTGATATCTTAGGTAAGTCAAAACTTTTTAGAGCTACCTTTTGTAATCTTTGAATTCTATAGTGGATTTTTCTTCTTTTTTCTTGTGGTTTTTCCCACAAGGGTTTCCACATAAAATCCAGCATTCCTCTATTTTTCTCAATTTCAATTTTGTTATAGTTTTCGCATTCACCATAACAAATCTAGTTTCAGAGCCTTAGGCCTTTTTTTTCCTCAATCTTTTGGTTATGACTTCAAGTTCAACAACGTGATTTGATATTGAGAAGTATGATGGGAGCAGCAATTTCAACCTATGGCAAGTTTGTATGTTGGCCATTCTTATGCAATAGGGTTTGAAGAAGACTTTGTTTGGAAAAGGGAAGAAACTGGAAAGCACATCAGATGAAACGTGCAAAGAATTAGATGAAAGAGCTCTATCTACTATTTTGTTGTGTCTCACAAACGAAGTTCTACATGAGATCCTACATTAGAAAATAGCCACAGGTTTATGGAATAAATTGAAGAGTTTTTTTTTTTTTTGAAAAAATCCCTCATCAATCAGTTGAGGCTCAGGCAATGACTCTTCATTCTTCGGATGGCTGAATGTGCTTCTCTTAAATCTCATATTTCTAAATTCAATGGTATTATCTTTGAATTGAGAAGTATTTGTTGACACATAAATTTTGCCGACCCTGTAATTTATTTATTGCATAAAAATCAGGGATTAATTTTTAACCCCCTAAAAAAAATATCAGAATTAGATTGCATAGCATATAGTTTTAAGAGCATTTATTTTTTATCGCATTTGCATTGGATCGGTGATAGACGAGCTTTAATTTGACAAGTTGGGAGATGAGTACATTTAGAAAAGATTTGTATTATTCTTCCAATATTTGATTATATGGCACTTGATTTTTTTTATATATTCTTGCAATATATAGAAAATAAAAATAGAAAATAAAAGGCAAGTGCGCTAAGACGTTATCAGTTGGCATGAGGCATATATTTGGCTATATAAAAAAAAGTATCAACACAAGGAAAGGGATATTCTGAACATGCATGAGTAGAAAGGAAAAAGGGTGAAGAAGAAAATAAAATGTTTTAAAAAGTGCTCACAATAGGAAAGAAAGTCTACACTCTTTCTTTGAGAGCCCTAGTCCTCTTACCTATAAAAGCCATCTCACTACAAACAAAGGAAGGGGGAGGCCACACAATTCAATACAAGGCCAGATGAAGAGATATAAGTGAGAAGAGGAGAGAACGACATTTCTCTTGGCCAAGCTTGGCCAAGACCATGCCATCACTGTCGTCACGCTCTCATCATCCGTGACAACTTGTTGACGAGCTGCAAGGCCTGTTGTGCCAAGCTCGCTATCGTCAACATTGATTATGTTGCTGGTCTAGTCTAGTTGTGTTGACGACGAAGCTACTCTTCACTCCACGACAATGCGGAGTTGCTGATCTTGCCACCCACATCACCCGTGCTGTACTGCTTATGCAATTCAATTAGCTTCAGCTGCCTCGTAATTGAACTATGGATTAATTAAATGGATCTAACGATCAATAGCCCTCGAATGTGTCACATGAGGGCATGACCGGTTGTAGGTTGGAGGCGACTAATGGAGATCTCTGGAGGGCGTCAGACGGGAATTTGATGAGAAGGAGAAGAACTCACGCCCTTTTCTTGATAAAATTGCGCTCACCTCTTTCTCTCCCTCCTTTGCGAATCCCTCTGACATCCTCCAGCGATAGCCAGTGAGAGAGAGGGGCTTACTTCGCTTGAGAACGGAAACCCACAGCTCTAATGGAGGGACGATGGAACAACCAAGGCTGGGGAAAGTTGAAATCCTGACTAATGGTGGAGTTAAAGCTCGTGATGATCAACAATTGAGGTTCATTCGTTGTTCCTCTAAGCTCCAGAGCTCTCTCCTCTCTTCTCTGTGTGTATCCCCTTTGCTCAAGGACGACCCCCTCTTTTGCTCTCTCCTTTTCAAACGTCTCGGGGAGCGAGCATGATGACTTGTACAGTGGGCAAAATTTGTGGCCCTAATTCAAAAATTCTCCACCAAGTAAACCGTGGTCCATCCACATTGGACATCATTTTTACAAGCCAAAAGAAAAAAAAAAAAAACAAAAAAAAGAAAAAACGAAAAAGAGTATCTCGTAACATGATAAGTTCGATTATTTTCAAATTCACGCTTACCTATTAATTTAACTGTTTGAGTTATTCAAACAATCTATTTGCCTCCTTTTAAGTTATATTGTTAGCCCCAATATTTTTTCCTCAATGAGGTGAATATAAAAAGATAAAAACAAAAAACAAAATACAATGTTGTAGTTACAAACCGAGCCCTCTTAGTTTTGTTTGTAAGTCAAAAGGCATAGGCTTAATTCTTTTGTCTATTCTCAATATCTTAATGGCCTTGATTTGAACATTCTCCACCAGGTAAGTTGTGGTTTATCCACACTGGACATCATTTTTACGAGCCAAAAAAAAAAAGGTAAAGTGATCAAAATGTAAACGTAAAAGTCAATGTTTTGACTTTTTTTAGGTAAAAGTGAAAATGAAAGGAAAATATAGTGCTAATGCTAGAAAATGTATTAAATGACTCTTTTTAGTTGAGAAACAAGCTCTATCGCAATTGTTGACACCTAAATTTTGACGATCCAATCATTCATTTATCGCATTAAAAATTAGGGATTAATTTTTAACCCCTAAACAAAAATATTAAATGAAATTGCATAACATATAGTTTTAGGAGCATTAAGCCATTTTCACTAACTTGGCGTGCTTCTGTAGCCCAAAATCCTTTCACTGACCCGACGTGCTTCCGTAGCCCGGTGTCCCTTTTATCGATTCGGCGTGCTTTCATAGCCCAAAGCCTTTTTCACTAACCCGGCGTACTTCCGTAGCCTGGTGTCCTTTATATTGACCTAGCATACTTTCGTAGCCCATAGTCTCTTTCAATTGACATGGCGTGCTCTCGTAACCTAGAGTTCCTAGCCTGACGTGCTTCTATAGCCTAGAGTCCCCCTATCAAATCAACATGCTTAGGAGATGTTCTCTCTCAAGTGCACCAACACTCAACTTGATTGAGCTGTCGTCCAAAGATTTTTCTCCAGATTCAATATGATTAAGGCAACTGTAGGTTTGGGTCTTGGTCAAATGATCTATGTTGCAATGCTAGGCAACCGTAGAAAGGTTCGAGTCCTAGTTAAGCAAAACCTCATGCTAGGCGACTGTAGAAAGGTACAGGTCCTAAAAAAGCCGTTTCCTATTTAGGCAACCGTAAAAAGATACGAGTCTTGAAAAGTGAATCCCCTTTTAGGCAACCGTAGAAAGGTATGGGTCCTAGAAAAGTAATTTCCCCCTTTAGGCGACCGTAGAAAGGTACGGAATTTGGAAAGTGTTTTCTTGTTTAGGCGACTGTAGAAAGTTACTGGTCCTGGAAAAACTATTTTTTTCTGTCAAGATGACCAAAGAAATGTTTGGGTCCTAGACAATCAAATACTACCATACTGGGCAATCGTAGAAAGGTACGGATCCTAGAAAAGTAGTCTCTTTATAAAGTTTCGTTACTATTCTGGGCGACCGTAGAAAGGTACGAGTCTTGAACACGTAACACAAGCTATCTTGAATTACTCTACCTTCCTTAAAGGTAAGTTATTTTAGGTAGGTTTCTTTACCATTTGCATTAGCATTTCCATGCATCATACAAATTGCATTCCAAAATGGGATTTATTTTCCAACCAAAAAAAAATCAAAATCAAAATAAAAAATCATTCATTACATGTGCATAGTCAAAATTTAGGTCTCAATTTGTCTTTGAAGGCAACCTCTACGAACTCACATTCAAAGAGGAGCAGCTATTGACACCTAAATTTTGACGATCCGATCATTCATTTATCGCATTAAAAATTAGGGATTAATTTTTAACACCTAAACAAAAATATTAAATGAAATTACATAACATATAGTTTTAGGAGCATTATTATTTAGTAATGCAAAAATTGCATTGCATTAGAATTAGCTGAACATGTTTGATTTTCAAGGGCCTGTTGCAAAATTTGGCTATGGATGTATGAAATTGCGAAAAAATTTGCTTGGGCAATATTCAAAAGCTTGCCAATATTTGAGGAAGATACGGAAGAGAAATGAAGTAAAATTTAGAGATATTGACCATATATTCTCTTCACGCATATCTATGGCGGTATATTTGGTTTGTCTCAAAGAAATTTGTTTCATGGACACAACGTGGACAAATAAAGCAAATAAAAGAAAGAATTCGGCGGATTCTGCGAAGATGCGGGTAAAAAGATCAAGGAACATGGATAGAAAGGAATCGGAAAATTTTTGGCTACATAATATCATGGTTCTAAAATATAATATGCAGATTTATTCTCTTTCCTCGAAAACCTAGGTCAATCTTACCTATAAAAGGACCATCTACGGACAAGCAAGGAGGAGGGCCACACAATTGAAACACACGGCCACAGGAGAGAGCACATTCACGACATACGGCCGCGAGAGAGAATAGTCAAAGGACGAGAAGATATTCACACAAGCGCTCAAAATCCCAAGAGAAGCAGAACTTTTCTCTAGTTCTCGGTTGCTCTCCGGCGGTGCTCTTCCATTTCGATGATCCAGCAGAGTCCCTTGGCAATCATCAAGGAGTCCAGGTGTCAAGCAATTCCACCAGCATATCTATGTGGTCTCCTAGTCAACGTTTCGCAATCAAGCAGCGGCCAACCAAGCTCTATGTCGAAATGGGCGCACTCTTGATATTTTCTTTAGGTTTCCCGGCAAATTTTCGAGCGCCCAACAGTAATTCCAGTTTTCTTGCGCTGCCGTTCAATCGCTGCTTAGTCCACCGCCATGCATCTTAGCACAACTCATTTGTGCCTGGAGCTCGGCACTCTTCACAGAGAACCCTGCTCCATCGACGATTTTGATCTATCCATTGTCGACCACCAACCGTCAAGCCCAGCCGCGGCACTGAGATTGCTCGCTGCTCTGTTTTTCACTCTACTTTGCAGGCTAGTTTGTGCGCCGACAGCCCAGCAACGAAGCTCCAAATCACCAACGTCTCCTGCTTTGCTACTCCAAGACCGCAAGCAGCCACCGAGGAACCCCATCACGAGCAACCAACCAACATTGGCCACACTCAGTCCACTGCCGACCATCTGTACAAGCCGAACCGTCTGTCAATCCAAGTTTGCAAACTCAATATTCAAATAGATTTTCCAGCGAGGCATCGATGCCGAACCATCCTGTACGTCCGTGAGTCGTAAAGACCCAATCCTCACCGCACCATCAACCGAGGCCAAGTGTCACGCCCCGATCCTCGGGCACGCACACATCCTTCAACTCTTGGTCGATTTTATAATGCGATATCCCAGGACTATGTATCGCCGACCCTTTCATTTATTAAGCACATGCGAAAGCATTTAAAATCCCCAGACAATAAAACAATGGGATAGAAAAGCAGGGCCATATTTTTCATACTGAAATTTATAACCAAACTTTTATACAAAACACAAATCACTTCATAACTATTCACATCAAAATAGAGGTCTCAAAGGAAGATAGGATCTCATTCCATCCAGGCCCTACTCAAGGCCCCTCTCGATATTATCTTCTTCTTCCAAAAATCCTTCTCCTCAGATCTCACTTCCGAGTTCTCCTTCCCAGACTCCTTCTCCTCAGCTCCTCACCGGGGTCCTGAAATGTTTTCCCCAAACTGGGATGAGACTACGTCTCAGCGAGTTCTACCCCACTAAGCCCGATTAGTAAACCATTATACTACAGGCTGCCTATACACGCACAGGGTAGAAGACGTACCTTGGCCTCAGATCCCACCTGCAAGTTAGTACAATTCATAATAGGCACCCAAGTAATCATATCACGGATCGAAGCATCAATCAAATCGACCTAGTCGATTATATGCCAACAAGACCACTCCCGGTCAATTACATTCAGTCAATCAATTCACAACATCAAATCCAAACAATGATCAATCGACCTAGTCGATTACATGTCGATGCACCATTCTAGGTCAATTCGATTATTCCATCTCAATCATCAATTACGAACTACGATCCTCAGATCACATCTTAAGCAAAGGTGGAAGACACAGTCCACCACTCCACAACATTCAATATTTAATGGCTTTACGGTCCCACTCGACCACTTTCCGCATTCAATGGTTTTACGGTCCCACTCGACCACCTTCAAGATTCAATGGCTTTACGGTCCCACTCGACCCTTTCAAGATTCAATGGCTTTACGGTCCCACTCGACCCTTTCAAGATTCAATGGCTTTACGGTCCCACTCGACCCTTTCAAGATTCAATGGCTTTACGGTCCCACTCGACCACTTTCAAGATTCAATGGCTTTACGGTCCCACTCGACCACTTTCAAGATTCAATGGCTTTACGGTCCCACTCGACCCTTTCAAGATTCAATGGCTTTACGGTCCCACTCGACCACTTTCAAGATTCAATGGCTTTACGGTCCCACTCAACCACTTTCAAGATTCAATGGCTTTACGGTCCCACTCGACCACCTTCAAGATTCAATGGCTTTACGGTCCCACTCGACCCTTTCAAGATTCAATGGCTTTACGGTCCCACTCGACCCTTTCAAGATTCAATGGCTTTACGGTCCCACTCGACCACTTTCAAGATTCAATCAATACTCAATGATTTCTCAATGAAATAATTAACCACAACCATTTAGGAATATATATCCTAAATTCCACATTCAATTCAATTTGGCACAATTCAAAGCTCAAATAAATAAACGGACTGCGCCATGACAATCGGCACGAGATTTCAGTCGTCGGCCATCTCAATCTTAATTTTCGAAAAATAAATAAATAATTAATTAATTTCGAAAATTAATTAATAAATATTAAAAATTCCATTTAGCTCAAAATAAGGCCCAATTAAGTAAACGGACTTCACCACGATCATCAGCATAATATTCCGATCATTAGCCATCTCAATTGAATTTTCGGAAAATAATTAATTAATTAATTAATTTCGAAAATTAAATAATTAATATTAAAAATTCGATTTAGCTCAAATTAGAGCCCGATTAAATAAACGGACTTCACCACGGTCATCAGCATAATTTTCTGGTCACTGGCCATCCCACTTGAATTTTCGGAAAATAAATAAATAATTAATTTAATTCCGAAAAATAATATTTAAATGCCCAAAAATCTCACTTAGGCCCGAATCATCAAATTGAAGCCCAATTAGGGGTCAGAAAATTCCCGAGATGCTTCCAATAAATAGTAGACCACGTCTACTTGTTAATTGCACAATCAATTTATCTAAATCGCATCACAATTGACTAATAATTGCTAATTTATTCTAATCTAACAACCTAAACATAATTAATTAAAACTAAACTAACCTTAAGCATAATTAGCCAACTAATCCTGGATTAGTGAGATTACTCACCAAATCGCGCGCAAATCGGATCAATCCGACGGCGGCGACGCGAGGAACGATCCTTCCCAAAGCGGCTCGCGGATCCGGGGCTCGGAAACGGCCCAAAAGCGGGCTGAAGCCGGCTGGAAACCCATTCGTGGGTTCCTGCCCTAGGCTGGCCGGAGCCGATCCGGCGGCCAAACGGCGAGGGAGGCCGGCGGAGGAAGAGGGGGACGCGGGGAGCTCCGGCGGGGCTGGACGGCGGCGGCGGCTCGCTCGGCCGCTCACGGTGGCTGAACAGAGGTCGAACGGGAGCCGGGTCGCACGGCGGGGACAGCAAGCGCAGGCGGTGCACGAGCGGCGAACGGCGGACGTGCGGCGTGCGCGGGCGTGCGGTGCGGCAACGGGACAGGCGGCGACGGTGGCTGGCTTCGGCTTCCGATCTCCTGCAACTTCTGCTTTCTGGTTTCACACGAAGGAGGAGAAGAAAAAGGGAGGGTTCGGTCGTGCGCGGGAGGAAGAAGAGAGAGGAGAGAGAGAAGAGAGAGAAGAAAGAGAAAAAGTAGGCGGTGGGAAAAAGAAAGCTGTCCGCACGATGGGGAGGGGAAAAAGGGAGGAAAGAGAGAAGAAAGAGAGAAGAGAGAGGGAGAGAAAAAGGAATTAAAATAATAACATTATTCATATTTTTCTTTTTCTCTTTCCTTTTCCCTTTCTACTTTCTTTTGGTCTTCGATTTTCTTCCGATAATTTCTTTATTGAAATTTCGGACTCGGCAATAAATTGATAGACGATGAGACTGTTCTAAAAATGAATTGTGACACGTCCGAATATTCGATTCCCAAAACCGAATTAAATTTCATGATTAAAATCGACCGGACGCGATTTTAGTCCAATCCAACTAATTAGGTAGCTTTTAGGGATTTTACCGCGGTTATATCCCTTAACGGCTTCACCCAATATGTTGGCTAACTCGTGAGTGATCAGCTCAGAGAAAAAGGACCATAGGCACGCCGACGATATGCACATTTCACTTTATCGAAACGGGGTCGAATTTCAGGATGTCACAACTCTTCCCCTCTTATAAAAATTTCGTCCTCGAAATTTAAACCCTTACACACTTTGCTCAAAAGGGCGGGGGTATAATTGTCTCATCGACTCTTTAGTCTCCCAAGTCGCTCCTTCAGAATCGTGGTGTTGCCAGACCACTTTGACCAACGGAATGGTCTTTGTACTCAGAACTTGCTCTTTACGATCGATAATCTGAACCGGGCTTTCAACGTATGACACACGGTCATCCACGTCCAATTTCTCGAAATTGAGCACGTGGGTCGGGTCAGGCTCGTACTTCCTTAACCTCGACACGTGAAAGACGTCATGCACTTGCGCCAATCTTGGCGGCAACGCAAGACGATACGCTAGGTTTCCGATTCTTTCAAGAATCTCAAACGGACCTACGTACCTCGGACTTAGCTTGCCTTTCTTACCAAAGTACGAAGTTCCCCTCATTGGTGACACTTTCAGAAAAACGTGATCACCAATTTGGAATTCCAAAGACCTTCAACGCTTATCTGCATAACTTTTCTGCCTGCTCTGCGCTGTCTTCAATCTGTCTCTGATCACTGCCACGGCATCTATTGATTGCTGAACCAACTCTGGGCCTGGTATTTTCCTTTCTCCGACTTCATCCCAACATACTGTAGTTCTGCATGCTCTGCTATACAACGCTTCAAATGGAGCCATCTTGATGCTCTGCTGATAACTGTTGTTGAAGGCGAATTCCACCAGATGAAGCTGATCTTCCCAACTTCCTTTAAAGTCTATTACACACGCTCTCGCATGTCTTCAAGAGTCTCGAATTGTCCTTTCGATTGGCCATCCGTCCGAGGATGATATGCCGTCTTATCTTGAAGCTTTGTACCTAAAGCACTCTGTAAGCTCTTCCAAAAAGCAGCAATAAACCTCGGGTCTCTATCAGATGTTATCGTAACCGGCACTCCATGCATACGAACCACTTGACACACATACAAGTCTGCGTGCCTATCAAGACTGAGGTCCTTTCAAACTGCAATGAAGTTAGCCGACTTTGTTAGCCTGTTGACTACTACCCAAATCGAATCATTCTCCTCTCGACTCCTTAGTAGTCCAGTCCACGAAATCCATCGTGATATGCTCCCATTTCTACTCGGGATCACGAGAGGTTGCGAAATCCTCCCGGCTTGCAATGCTGGGCTTTTACTTGCCGGCAAGTCAAACACTTAGCCACATGCTTGGCGATATCCGCCTTCATACCCGACCACCGCAGTGTTGACGCAGATTCTGATACATCTTGGTACTTCCAGGATGAATGCTATAAGTGCTACGATGAGCCTCAGATAAAATTTCTTCTCTAAGCTCGACATCGTCAGGTACCACCAAACATCCTTGAAACCTCAATACCCCATCATCAGAAACTTGAAGTTCAGCCTTTCTTTTATCGGTATCCTCTTGAAGAATTCTCTGTACGTCTGGATCTGTCGGTTGAAGTTGCTTGATTCTGACCTGGATATCCGGCTCAATTCTGAGGGTGGCCATAAAACTTGAAAGGTGGCCTACCTCAAATTTGAATTCCGAATCCCGTGCTCTCTCGATTAAGTTCCACTCCTTAACCAAAATCCGTGCCACTGAAGACTTCCGACTCAATGCATCGGCGACCTTGTTCGCCTTTCCTAGGTGATATAAAATATCACAATGTAGTCTTTCAGCAATTCCATCCATCGCCGTTGTCTCATGTTCAACTCCTTCGAGAGAACAAATACTTGAGACTCTGATGGTCCGTGAAGATCTGAAACTTTTCCCCACACAAGTAGTGCCTCCAAATCTTCAACGCAAATATGATGGCTGCGAGTTCTAAGTCATGCGTTGGATAATTCAATTCATGAGGTCTCAACTACCGGGAAGCGTATGCAACAACTCGCCATGTTGCATCGCACGCAACCCAATCCCCGAATAACGCATCACTATAGATCTCGAATCCTCCAGACCGGATAGAATCGTCGCACGGGTGCGGTAGTCGGCTTTTCCTTCAGCTCTTGAAAACTACGCTCGCATTCATCGACCATACAAATTTCTCTTCTTTCTTCGGAGCTGTGTCGAGGCGACGCTATCGATGAGAACCTTTCCACAAACCGTCTGTAATAACCTGCTAACCCTAGAAAACTTCTGATCTCTGTCACTGTTGTCGGTCTCTGCCAATTGATCACGGCTTCTATCTTGCTCGGGTCGACGGAGATTCCTTCTCCGGAAATCACATGACTTAAGAACACAAAACAAGTTAGCCAAAACTCGCATTTGCTAAACTTAGCATACAGCTGATGAGTTCTTAAGATCTGAAGTACTATTCACAGATGATTTTCATGCTCTTCATCACTTCTCAAATAAACCAAGATATCATCTATGAACACGATCACAAATCGATCCGGATATTCCTTGAACACTCGCTTGTCAAATCCATCACAGCAACTAGAGTGTTCACCAGGCTAAACGATCTTGCAATACTCTCGTAAAAACCATATCAAGTACTAACAGCTGTCTTTCATACAACCTCCTTCCTGGTTCGTAACTGATGACTTCATAATCTCAAGTCGACCTTTAAAATATCGATACTCTTTATAACTAGTCACACCATTCATCGATCTTTGGCAAAGAACACTTGTCCTTGATCTTCACCTAATTGAGTTGACGACGGTCGATGCACACTCGCAACAAACTATCTTTCTTCTTCTCACAAACACAACTGATGTTTCCCCAAAGTGATGCACTGCTATGCACGAATTCCTCATTCATCAATCTTCACATTTGCATCTTCAATTCTACCAATTCAGACAACAACAACTTGTAAGAAGCCTTCGAGAGTAGCTCCATCTTGGTGCTAGCTCGATCGCACTTTCTATCTCTTTCTCTGACGGCGGTCTGACAGTTCTTGTGATAACACATCTAGAAATTCTTAGACCACTGAGATGTCTTCCATCTCTAGTTCTTCAATTTGTCCTACCCAAGACAATCGCCAAACAACCTTGGCAACCTCCGTCTAACAAACAAGTTGCCTCCAGTCAATGAGATTAATGAAATCGAAGATTCTTTTCGACTCCTAATAACCTCGACACTTTCACATGCTAATGGACTAAACTGGATTACTCCATGACCATGATTCATTATCACAAGATGCTTCATAAGCCCACACTTTGTTCATGTGGCATCAAATTCACACCTCAAAGAACTAGACAAGCACAACTATTGCTAGTGATTCCCCTCTCTTTCACTTTTACTTCAACAATTTAAGTTCTACCACTTCGGCACAAAACTATGCCGCGCCGCTCCGATAAAATCACTTCCAACACATTCTTTCTACGATCGGTGCAAGGTCCATTCTACTCCCATTCCTTTCGCCATCCTAGTGGCGTTCTGGTTGCAGTAGCGATGTCTATGCTACCTTAGACTTCCATTGACAGCCTTCACCTGATGGCCATGCTGGTCATCATCACAACATGTTCTACTCATACTCGGACATCCATACTTCCTTCTACAATTCTAACACCTATCAGGTGAGTCTTCTATCTCAGGTGAGTCTTCTATCTCCCGCCAAGTGACAGCACACACTCTTTCTGGTTGCCCCATCATTCTGCTAGGATCACTCCCGACCAGATATCCCTGTTGGCTATACTCCAAACAATTTCGCGTCCTAGGAAGGACATAAGACCGATCTCTGTCATCACGTCCGGAGACAACCTGATCTATTTGATTCGGTGCTGACTTGACTATCCCACCCTTCCTCGTGAGTGGAATAGAATACTTTTCTCTCGACCTCGATCTTTTCCCTGACCGATTTCCATTTCTGCCTGAACTGGATCTATACCTCGGCTCGAATGCAATGACTCGCTCCCGGATCACATCTTCACTGGGATCTCGGCGGGTGAGGCGACAACGACATTTGCAACACTAACGGCGGCTCGATCCTGAGCCTCCTCGCTCATCCAATTCCCAAGGAGCACTAGCATCAGAACGATCCTATCGAACTTAGGATCATTTGATGCTGCTACACTAGTACCAACCTACAGTGGTACTCTTGCGCTCAAACTGGCCAGAGCTAACACTCGCCACAATCACCTCGGTACCGACCTTTGTCAGTGCATTATCCCGAGTCACAGAGGACATTGCCCTCTTACTAGGAGTTCTCGGCTCTCCGCTCGCTCATGGTTCGGTCTTTGCACTGCAACCCGACTTCCAAATCCACACTGGATTAGAAGATGAGCGATCCACACACAACAAACAATTCTAGCATTTAGCTAACACAGACATGCACCGGCATGAATTTAAAGGCCATCCTACTAACTATCCCATGGTCAACGCTCCTTATCACTCCAATCTTCAACCTGGCTCTGATACCACTTAAACCGAATGTCACGCCCGATCCTCGGCACGCACACATCCTTCAACTCTTGGTCGATTTTATAATGCGATATCCCGGACTATGTATCGCCGACCCTTTCATTTATTAAGCACATGCGAAAGCATTTAAAATCCCTGCATAATAAAACAATGGGATAGAAAAGCGGGCCATATTTTTCATACTGAAATTTATAACCAAACTTTTATACAAAACACAAATCACTTCATAACTATTCACATCAAAATAGAGGTCTCAAAGGAAGATAGGATCTCATTCCATCCAGGCCCTACTCAAGGCCCCTCTCGATATTATCTTCTTCTTCCAAAAATCCTTCTCCTCGATCTCACTTCCGAGTTCTCCTTCCCGCACTCCTTCTCCTCGGCTCCTCACCGGGGTCCTGAAATGTTTTCCCCAAACCGGGATGAGACTACGTCTCGCCGAGTTCTACCCCACTAAGCCCGATTAGTAAACCATTATACTACAGGCTGCCTATACACGCACAGGGTAGAAGACGTACCTTGGCCTCAGATCCCACCTGCAAGTTAGTACAATTCATAATAGGCACCCAAGTAATCATATCACAGATCGAAGCATCAATCAAATCGACCTAGTCGATTATATACCAACAAGACCACTCCCGGTCAATTACATTCAGTCAATCAATTCACAACATCAAATCCAAACAATGATCAATCGACCTAGTCGATTACATGTCGATGCACCATTCTAGGTCAATTCGATTATTCCATCTCAATCATCAATTACGAACTACGATCCTCGATCACATCTTAAGCAAAGGTGGAAGACACCCACCACTCCACAACATTCAATATTTAATGGCTTTACGGTCCCACTCGACCACTTTCCAGATTCAATGGTTTTACGGTCCCACTCGACCACCTTCAAGATTCAATGGCTTTACGGTCCCACTCGACCCTTTCAAGATTCAATGGCTTTACGGTCCCACTCGACCCTTTCAAGATTCAATGGCTTTACGGTCCCACTCGACCCTTTCAAGATTCAATGGCTTTACGGTCCCACTCGACCACTTTCAAGATTCAATGGCTTTACGGTCCCACTCGACCACTTTCAAGATTCAATGGCTTTACGGTCCCACTCGACCCTTTCAAGATTCAATGGCTTTACGGTCCCACTCGACCACTTTCAAGATTCAATGGCTTTACGGTCCCACTCAACCACTTTCAAGATTCAATGGCTTTACGGTCCCACTCGACCACCTTCAAGATTCAATGGCTTTACGGTCCCACTCGACCCTTTCAAGATTCAATGGCTTTACGGTCCCACTCGACCCTTTCAAGATTCAATGGCTTTACGGTCCCACTCGACCACTTTCAAGATTCAATCAATACTCAATGATTTCTCAATGAAATAATTAACCACAACCATTTAGGAATATATATCCTAAATTCCACATTCAATTCAATTTGGCACAATTCAAAGCTCAAATAAATAAACGGACTGCGCCATGACAATCGGCACGAGATTTCAGTCGTCGGCCATCTCAATCTTAATTTTCGAAAAATAAATAAATAATTAATTAATTTCGAAAATTAATTAATAAATATTAAAAATTCCATTTAGCTCAAAATAAGGCCCAATTAAGTAAACGGACTTCACCACGATCATCAGCATAATATTCCGATCATTAGCCATCTCAATTGAATTTTCGGAAAATAATTAATTAATTAATTAATTTCGAAAATTAAATAATTAATATTAAAAATTCGATTTAGCTCAAATTAGAGCCCGATTAAATAAACGGACTTCACCACGGTCATCAGCATAATTTTCTGGTCACTGGCCATCCCACTTGAATTTTCGGAAAATAAATAAATAATTAATTTAATTCCGAAAAATAATATTTAAATGCCCAAAAATCTCACTTAGGCCCGAATCATCAAATTGAAGCCCAATTAGGGTCAGAAAATTCCCGAGATGCTTCAATAAATAGTAGACCACGTCTACTTGTTAATTGCACAATCAATTTATCTAAATCGCATCACAATTGACTAATAATTGCTAATTTATTCTAATCTAACAACCTAAACATAATTAATTAAAACTAAACTAACCTTAAGCATAATTAGCCAACTAATCCTGGATTAGTGAGATTACTCACCAAATCGCGCGCAAATCGGATCAATCCGACGGCGGCGACGCGAGGAACGATCCTTCCCAAAGCGGCTCGCGGATCCGGGGCTCGGAAACGGCCCAAAAGCGGGCCTGAAGCCGGCTGGAAACCCATTCGTGGGTTCCTGCCCTAGGCTGGCCGGAGCCGATCCGGCGGCCAAACGGCGAGGGGAGGCCGGCGGAGGAAGAGGGGGACGCGGGGGAGCTCCGGCGGGGCTGGACGGCGGCTCCGGCGGCCTGCTCAGCCGCTCACGGTGGCTGAACAGAGGTCGAACGGGAGCTGGGTCGCACGGCAGGGACAGCAAGCGCAGGCGGTGCACGAGCGGCGAACGGCGGACGTGCGGCGTGCGCGGGCGTGCGGTGCGGCAACGGGACAGGCGGCGACGGTGGCTGGCTTCGGCTTCCGATCTCCTGCAACTTCTGCTTTCTGGTTTCACACGAAGGAGGAGAAGAAAAAGGGAGGGTTCGGTCGTGCGCGGGAGGAAGAAGAGAGAGGAGAGAGAAGAGAGAGAAGAAAGAGAAAAAGTAGGCGGTGGGAAAAAGAAAGCTGTCCGCACGATGGGGAGGGGAAAAAGGGAGGAAAGAGAGAAGAAAGAGAGAAGAGAGAGGGAGAGAAAAAGGAATTAAAATAATAACATTATTCATATTTTCTTTTTCTCTTTCCTTTTCCCTTTCTACTTTCTTTTGGTCTTCGATTTTCTTCCGATAATTTCTTTATTGAAATTTCGGACTCGGCAATAAATTGATAGACGATGAGACTGTTCTAAAATGAATTGTGACACGTCCGAATATTCGATTCCCAAAACCGAATTAAATTTCATGATTAAAATCGACCGGACGCGATTTTAGTCCAATCCAACTAATTAGGTAGCTTTTAGGGATTTTACCGCGGTTATATCCCTTAACGGCTTCACCCAATATGTTGGCTAACTCGTGAGTGATCAGCTCAGAGAAAAGGACCATAGGCACGCCGACGATATGCACATTTCACTTTATCGAAACGGGGTCGAATTTCAGGGATGTCACAACTCTTCCTCTTATAAAAATTTCGTCCTCGAAATTTAAACCCTTACACACTTTGCTCAAAAGGGCGGGGGTATAATTGTCTCATCGACTCTTTAGTCTCCCAAGTCGCTCCTTCAGAATCGTGGTGTTGCCAGACCACTTTGACCAACGGAATGGTCTTTGTACTCGAACTTGCTCTTTACGATCGATAATCCAACCGGGCTTTCAACGTATGACACACGGTCATCCACGTCCAATTTCTCGAAATTGAGCACGTGGGTCGGGTCAGGCTCGTACTTCCTTAACCTCGACACGTGAAAGACGTCATGCACTTGCGCCAATCTTGGCGGCAACGCAAGACGATACGCTAGGTTTCCGATTCTTTCAAGAATCTCAAACGGACCTACGTACCTCGGACTTAGCTTGCCTTTCTTACCAAAGTACGAAGTTCCCCTCATTGGTGACACTTTCAGAAAAACGTGATCACCAATTTGGAATTCCAAAGACCTTCAACGCTTATCTGCATAACTTTTCTGCCTGCTCTGCGCTGTCTTCAATCTCTCTCGATCACGCCACGGCATCTATTGATTGCTGAACCAACTCGGGCCTGGTATTTTCCTTTCTCCGACTTCATCCCAACATACTGTAGTTCTGCATGCTCTGCTATACAACGCTTCAAATGGAGCCATCTTGATGCTCTGCTGATAACTGTTGTTGAAGGCGAATTCCACCAGATGAAGCTGATCTTCCCAACTTCCTTTAAAGTCTATTACACACGCTCTCAGCATGTCTTCAAGAGTCTGAATTGTCCTTTCAGATTGGCCATCCGTCTGAGGATGATATGCCGTACTGTACTGAAGCTTTGTACCTAAAGCACTCTGCAAGCTCTTCCAAAAAGCAGCAGTAAACCTCGGGTCTCTATCAGATGTTATCGTAACCGGCACTCCATGCATACGAACCACCTGACGCACATACAGGTCTGCGTGCCTATCAAGACTCAGGTCCTTTCGAACTGCAATGAAGTGAGCCGACTTTGTCAGCCTGTCGACTACTACCCAAATCGAATCATTCTCCCTCTGACTCCTTAGTAGTCCAGTCACGAAATCCATCGTGATATGCTCCCATTTCTACTCTGGGATCACGAGAGGTTGCAGAAATCCTCCCGGCTTGCAATGCTGGGCTTTTACTTGCTGGCAAGTCAAACACTTAGCCACATGCTTGGCGATATCCGCCTTCATACCTGACCACCAGTAGTGTTGACGCAGATTCTGATACATCTTGGTACTTCCAGGATGAATGCTATAAGTGCTACGATGAGCCTCAGATAAAATTTCTTCTCTAAGCTCGACATCGTCAGGTACCACCAAACATCCTTGAAACCTCAATACCCCATCATCAGAAACTTGAAGTTCAGCCTTTCTTTTATCGGTATCCTCTTGAAGAATTCTCTGTACGTCTGGATCTGTCGGTTGAAGTTGCTTGATTCTGGACTGGATATCCGGCTCAATTCGAGGGTGGCCATAAAACTTGAAAGGTGGCCTACCTCAAATTTGAATTCCGAATCCCGTGCTCTCTCGATTAAGTTCCACTCCTTAACCAAAATCCGTGCCACTGAAGACTTCCGACTCAATGCATCGGCGACCTTGTTCGCCTTTCCTAGGTGATATAAAATATCACAGTCGTAGTCTTTCAGCAATTCCATCCATCGCCGTTGTCTCATGTTCAACTCCTTCTGAGAGAACAAATACTTGAGACTCTGATGGTCCGTGAAGATCTGAAACTTTTCCCCACACAAGTAGTGCCTCCAAATCTTCAACGCAAATATGATGGCTGCGAGTTCTAAGTCATGCGTTGGATAATTCAATTCATGAGGTCTCAACTACCGGGAAGCGTATGCAACAACTCTGCCATGTTGCATCAGCACGCAACCCAATCCCCTGAATAACGCATCACTATAGATCTCGAATCCTCCAGGACCAGATAGAATCGTCAGCACAGGTGCGGTAGTCAGCTTTTCCTTCAGCTCTTGAAAACTACGCTCGCATTCATCTGACCATACAAATTTCTCTTCTTTCTTCAGGAGCTGTGTCAGAGGCGACGCTATCGATGAGAACCTTTCCACAAACCGTCTGTAATAACCTGCTAACCCTAGAAAACTTCTGATCTCTGTCACTGTTGTCGGTCTCTGCCAATTGATCACGGCTTCTATCTTGCTCGGGTCGACGGAGATTCCTTCTCCGGAAATCACATGACTTAAGAACACAAAACAAGTTAGCCAAAACTCGCATTTGCTAAACTTAGCATACAGCTGATGAGTTCTTAAGATCTGAAGTACTATTCACAGATGATTTTCATGCTCTTCATCACTTCTCAAATAAACCAAGATATCATCTATGAACACGATCACAAACTGATCCGGATATTCCTTGAACACTCTGCTTGTCAAATCCATCACAGCAACTAGAGTGTTCACCAGGCTAAACGATCTTGCAATACTCTCGTAAAAACCATATCAAGTACTAACAGCTGTCTTTCATACAACCTCCTTCCTGGTTCGTAGAATCGATGACTTCATAATCTCAAGTCGACCTTTAAAATATCGATACTCTTTATAACTAGTCACACCATTCATCGATCTTTGGCAAAGAACACTTGTCCTTGATCTTCACCTAATTGAGTTGACGACGGTCGATGCACACTCGCAACAAACTATCTTTCTTCTTCTCACAAACACAACCGATGTTTCCCAAAGTGATGCACTTTGCTATGCACGAATTCCTCATTCATCAATCTTCACATTTGCATCTTCAATTCTACCAATTCAGACAACAACAACTTGTAAGAAGCCTTCGAGAGTAGCTCCATCTTGGTGCTAGCTCGATCGCACTTTCTATCTCTTTCTCTGACGGCGGTCTGACAGTTCTTGTGATAACACATCTAGAAATTCTTAGACCACTGAGATGTCTTCCATCTCTAGTTCTTCAATTTGTCCTACCCAAGACAATCGCCAAACAACCTTGGCAACCTCCGTCTAACAAACAAGTTGCCTCCAGTCAATGAGATTAATGAAATCGAAGATTCTTTTCGACTCCTAATAACCTCGACACTTTCACATGCTAATGGACTAAACTGGATTACTCCATGACCATGATTCATTATCACAAGATGCTTCATAAGCCCACACTGTTCATGTGGCATCAAATTCACACCTCAGCAACTAGACAAGCACAACTATTGCTAGTGATTCCCCTCTCTTTCACTTTTACTTCAACAATTTAAGTTCTACCACTTCGGCACAAAACTATGCCGCGCTGCTCTGATAAAATCACTTCCAACACATTCTTTCTCTGATCGGTGCAAGGTCCATTCTACTCCCATTCCTTTCGCCATCCTAGTGGCGTTCTGGTTGCAGTAGCGATGTCTATG
Source organism: Eucalyptus virginea (assembly GCA_014182375.1). Lineage (NCBI taxonomy): Eukaryota > Viridiplantae > Streptophyta > Magnoliopsida > Myrtales > Myrtaceae > Eucalyptus > Eucalyptus virginea. The sequence goes on along the minus strand of CM024520.1, from coordinate 2,341,166 downwards.
CTACCTATGACTTCCATTGACAGCCTTCACCTGATGGCCATGCTGGTCATCATCACAACATGTTCTACTCATACTCGGACATCCATACTTCCTTCTACAATTCTAACACCTATCAGGTGAGTCTTCTATCTCGGTGAGTCTTCTATCTCCCGCCAAGTGACAAAGACACACTCTTTTCTCGGTTGCCCCATCATTCTGCTAGGATCACTCCCGACCAGATATCCCTGTTGGCTATACTCCAAACAATTTCGCGTCCTAGGAAGGACATAAGACCGATCTCTGTCATCACGTCCGGAGACAACCTGATCTATTTGATTCGGTGCTGACTTGACTATCCCACCCTTCCTCGTGAGTGGAATAGAATACTTTTCTCTCGACCTCGATCTTTTCCCTGACCGATTTCCATTTCTGCCTGAACTGGATCTATACCTCGGCTCGAATGCAATGACTCGCTCCCTGATCACATCTTCACTCTGGATCTCAGCAGGTGAGGCGACAACGACATTTGCAACACTAACGGCGGCTCGATCCTGAGCCTCCTCGCTCATCCAATTCCCAAGGAGCACTAGCATCAGAACGATCCTATCGAACTTAGGATCATTTGATGCTGCTACACTAGTACCAACCTACAGTGGTACTCTTGCGCTCAAACTGGCCAGAGCTAACACTCTGCCACAATCACCTCGGGTACCGACCTTTGTCAGTGCATTATCCCGAGTCACAGAGGACATTGCCCTCTTACTAGGAGTTCTCAGCTCCTGCTCGCTCATGGTTCAGTCTTTGCACTGCAACCCGACTTCCAAATCCACACTGGATTAGAAGATGAGCGATCCACACACAACAAACAATTCTAGCATTTAGCTAACACAGACATGCACCGGCATGAATTTAAAGGCCATCCTACTAACTATCCCATGGTCAACGCTCCTTATCACTCCAATCTTCAACCTGGCTCTGATACCACTTAAACTGAATGTCACGCCCCGATCCTCGGGCACGCACACATCCTTCAACTCTTGGTCGATTTTATAATGCGATATCCCAGGACTATGTATCGCCGACCCTTTCATTTATTAAGCACATGCGAAAGCATTTAAAATCCCTGACAATAAAACAATGGGATAGAAAAGCGGGGCCATATTTTTCATACTGAAATTTATAACCAAACTTTTATACAAAACACAAATCACTTCATAACTATTCACATCAAAATAGAGGTCTCAAAGGAAGATAGGATCTCATTCCATCCGGGCCCTACTCAAGGCCCCTCTCGATATTATCTTCTTCTTCCAAAAATCCTTCTCCTCGGATCTCACTTCCGAGTTCTCCTTCCCGCACTCCTTCTCCTCGGCTCCTCACCGGGGTCCCGAAATGTTTTCCCCAAACCGGGATGAGACTACGTCTCGGCGAGTTCTACCCCACTAAGCCCGATTAGTAAACCATTATACTACGAGCTGCCTATACACGCACAGGGTAGAAGACGTACCTTGGCCTCAGATCCCACCTGCAAGTTAGTACAATTCATAATAGGCACCCAAGTAATCATATCACAGATCGAAGCATCAATCAAATCGACCTAGTCGATTATATACCAACAAGACCACTCCCGGTCAATTACATTCAGTCAATCAATTCACAACATCAAATCCAAACAATGATCAATCGACCTAGTCGATTACATGTCAGACAGACCATTCTAGGTCAATTCGATTATTCCATCTCAATCATCAATTACGAACTACGATCCTCAGATCACATCTTAAGCAAAGGTGGAAGACACAGTCCACCACTCCACAACATTCAATATTTAATGGCTTTACGGTCCCACTCGACCACTTTCCAGATTCAATGGTTTTACGGTCCCACTCGACCACCTTCAAGATTCAATGGCTTTACGGTCCCACTCGACCCTTTCAAGATTCAATGGCTTTACGGTCCCACTCGACCCTTTCAAGATTCAATGGCTTTACGGTCCCACTCGACCCTTTCAAGATTCAATGGCTTTACGGTCCCACTCGACCACTTTCAAGATTCAATGGCTTTACGGTCCCACTCGACCACTTTCAAGATTCAATGGCTTTACGGTCCCACTCGACCCTTTCAAGATTCAATGGCTTTACGGTCCCACTCGACCACTTTCAAGATTCAATGGCTTTACGGTCCCACTCAACCACTTTCAAGATTCAATGGCTTTACGGTCCCACTCGACCACCTTCAAGATTCAATGGCTTTACGGTCCCACTCGACCCTTTCAAGATTCAATGGCTTTACGGTCCCACTCGACCCTTTCAAGATTCAATAGGCTTTACGGTCCCACTCGACCACTTTCAAGATTCAATCAATACTCAATGATTTCTCAATGAAATAATTAACCACAACCATTTAGGAATATATATCCTAAATTCCACATTCAATTCAATTTGGCACAATTCAAAGCTCAAATAAATAAACGGACTGCGCCATGACAATCGGCACGAGATTTCAGTCGTCGGCCATCTCAATCTTAATTTTCGAAAAATAAATAAATAATTAATTAATTTCGAAAATTAATTAATAAATATTAAAAATTCCATTTAGCTCAAAATAAGGCCCAATTAAGTAAACGGACTTCACCACGATCATCAGCATAATATTCCGATCATTAGCCATCTCAATTGAATTTTCGGAAAATAATTAATTAATTAATTAATTTCGAAAATTAAATAATTAATATTAAAAATTCGATTTAGCTCAAATTAGAGCCCGATTAAATAAACGGACTTCACCACGGTCATCAGCATAATTTTCTGGTCACTGGCCATCCCACTTGAATTTTCGGAAAATAAATAAATAATTAATTTAATTCCGAAAAATAATATTTAAATGCCCAAAAATCTCACTTAGGCCCGAATCATCAAATTGAAGCCCAATTAGGGGTCAGAAAATTCCCGAGATGCTTCCAATAAATAGTAGACCACGTCTACTTGTTAATTGCACAATCAATTTATCTAAATCGCATCACAATTGACTAATAATTGCTAATTTATTCTAATCTAACAACCTAAACATAATTAATTAAAACTAAACTAACCTTAAGCATAATTAGCCAACTAATCCTGGATTAGTGAGATTACTCACCAAATCGCGCGCAAATCGGATCAATCCGACGGCGGCGACGCGAGGAACGATCCTTCCCAAAGCGGCTCGCGGATCCGGGGCTCGGAAACGGCCCAAAAAGCGGGCTCGAAGCCGGCTGGAAACCCATTCGTGGGTTCCTGCCCTAGGCTGGCCGGAGCCGATCCGGCGGCCAAACGGCGAGGGGAGGCCGGCGGAGGAAGAGGGGGACGCGGGGGAGCTCCGGCGGGGCTGGACGGCGGCTCCGGCGGCCTGCTCAGCCGCTCACGGTGGCTGAACAGAGGTCGAACGGGAGCTGGGTCGCACGGCGGGGACAGCAAGCGCAGGGCGGTGCACGAGCGGCGAACGGCGGACGTGCGGCGTGCGCGGGCGTGCGGTGCGGCAACGGGACAAAGGCGACGGTGGCGGCTTCGCTTCCGATCTCCCGCAACTTCGCTTCGGTTTCACACGAAGGAGGAGAAGAAAAAGGGAGGGTTCGGTCGTGCGCGGGAGGAAGAAGAGAGAGGAGAGAGAAGAGAGAGAAGAAAGAGAAAAAGTAGGCGGTGGGAAAAAGAAAGCTGTCCGCACGATGGGGAGGGGAAAAGGGAGGAAAGAGAGAAGAAAGAGAGAAGAGAGAGGGAGAGAAAAAGGAATTAAAATAATAACATTATTCATATTTTCTTTTTCTCTTTCCTTTTCCCTTTCTACTTTCTTTTGGTCTTCGATTTTCTTCCGATAATTTCTTTATTGAAATTTCGGACTCGGCAATAAATTGATAGACGATGAGACTGTTCTAAAAATGAATTGTGACACGTCCGAATATTCGATTCCCAAAACCGAATTAAATTTCATGATTAAAATCGACCGGACGCGATTTTAGTCCAATCCAACTAATTAGGTAGCTTTTAGGGATTTTACCGCGGTTATATCCCTTAACGGCTTCACCCAATATGTTGGCTAACTCGTGAGTGATCAGCTCAGAGAAAAAGGACCATAGGCACGCCGACGATATGCACATTTCACTTTATCGAAACGGGGTCGAATTTTAGGATGTCACACCAAGCACCACCACACACCGCTGGTCACCCATTGAGCGGATTCCACTCGGTCCAAATTTGGTAATATCATTTGTGGAATTAGGTAATTATCATATCTAAATTTGATTTAGATATTTTATCGCCTAAAACATGCTTTTCAGTATCTTACATGCATATTTGAATGATAAGCACATTCCCAATTAGGATTTATTGCCTAATCCGCAACCGCACATCAATTTTTTATTCCATCTATAAGGCTTTAGATGAAATAATTAATCACACGGGAATAAAATTGATATTTTGATCTTTAAGGTTTAAGATCAATTTATCGATTTTATTAGCGAAATATTCATATTGATTAGAGATTGATTTTTAATTCGAACAATGAATAATGTCTTTGATGACTGTGAATGATTTGGTGCTTATCTTTTAATTGCTTTATTTATCCCAAAAATATAAAAAAGATTGCATTTGCATATCATGTAGATTAGAATTGATTTCCTCGATAGAATTGCATGATATAGTAGTTAGATTCTTTTCAATTATATTAGAATACATGTTTAGATGGTATCTAGGTTAAATAATATTTTTGAATTAAATTACATGTTGAGATAAATTTCTAAGTTAAAATAGGATTTAGATTAGTCTATTTCCTAACTTAAAATAGATAATATCTCACTTTAGTTAGTTTTTTATTATTAGTAATTTTTAATCACGAATTTTTATTTAAAAAAATACAAAAATACCATGCGCAAGCCATATAGAATTAGGTTCATGAAATGCACATCATTTAGTGATTTTTTGTTAGGTCCATTTAATTAGAAATTGTTCGTCATTAGAATTAGGTCATTTGGTTAATTTAGATTGCACATTTAATTATTGGAAATTTTCAATTTTGAATTTCATGAAAAATACCAAAAAGAATTGTCTTAGAATTAATTTTATTTTCTATGATAGATTGCATGCTCATTAAGGAAATGCAAAAAAATCACTTTGATCATGTCATATAGTTTGGGTCATATTATTATGTCATATCATTTCATGTTAGATTAGTAGTATGTATTGCATAAAGCATTATTCTCATTAAATAAGTGAAAAAAAAAGTAATTGCATGCTAATTAAAATCACATCTAAGACTGTCGATGTGAATTCTGTCTGGGTGTTAAATTGGTGGTTTGCCCACCCGTATGATAACCTCACATGTTAGGGAGATAAATTAAAATCAATTCAAACTGCCTACAAAACATTTTTTTCAAAATAAAAAGGAAAGGTACCGAAATGGCGTTAGAGAAATCTAGCGTAATCAATTCCTCGAACTCACAATCTCTGGTTTGTAGGAGTAAAGTAAAACTCCCGTTACTTTACTTGGGTTTCTAATCGACCCACCGAAAATAGATTAGTGGTGACTCCTGATTGAAAATCATTTGCATGTTAAGAACTTGAACCTAAGTCGCGAATTAGTATGGGCTTGGGAGAGCTCGAGCAAAGTTCAGACTTAGTAATCCATTAGCTAAACTTTAGGTGGTTCACCCAAAATTTGGTCACGACAGCAATCAGAAATCTTAATTTTATATGACGCATCAATTAAAAATCAGATGTCAATAGTAGCCATCGATTTACTTTAACTCTACCAAGCCTGGCTTTGATACCAATTGTTGTGGAAACAAGCAATTGAACAATACAATAGACAAAATAATAAAATAAATTGAACTCCAAATTTATGTGTTTTGGTCAATGTGACCTACGTTTGTGGAGAGAATAGTAACAAATATCACTGCAAATCAAGCGTTGTAATGGAAATTATAACCACATTCGAGTCACTTAAGTACTTTGTGTTTTCCGACTCTCAATTATACCTAATAACTTCAATGATTTTTAGTCTCACAATTTCTCACAAAATAATCCCTTGATCTCATAGAAGAATTAACAAATCTTATCAATCGGCTTCAACACATAAATGTTGGTGTGATTACATGAACAAAATCCACGGAGAAAACCCACTATCAAGCACTCATACGGCGCTTCAACGGCCACTTTTTTTTATAAATCCCATGATCTGACTATATATACTACTGCTTTTGGGCAAAAGGTCCAAGATTGGAATATGTGAGAAGTCCACGCCAAGTGAGGAAGCAAAGTCTAAATTAGGAGCTTTTTTTTTTTTCCCTTTAATTTTCCTTAGCCGATTCCCACTTCTCCGGGGAATATTTCATGTCCACAAGTTACCAAAATTAAAATCCTGGACTAGCTGGTTTCGCATCTAAAAAATCAACTTCATGCTTTACTAGAATTCATTTTAAGTTAAATTTCGTTCACGGACTCCTCGAGATATTTTTTAACATTATGCATCCGTTACGTGGTGATCCATGCTGAAATTTCAAGGAGAACACCTATAGACGTAGTTCCTCAGCCAGACCAAAAGGACAGACGTGGAGACTCGGAAGATTGATTTTCACCACCAGATTTCAAGTGGTCCGTCGGTTGAAAAACCAATTATGACTCAATCTAACCAAAAGGACATGCGTGGAGACCCGGAAGATTGATTTTCATCTCCAGATTTCACTCCAGATTTCAATTGGTCCGTTAGTTGAAAAACCAATTATGAATTGTTCTTCGTTTCCTTGTACCTAAATGCTTTGTGTTCGTCCGTCAATTATTTCTGTCGACTACGTACAATGGATCCTTATAAACATTGCATATGGGAACAGGCTGTTATCTAATGCGAGATAAACTTTAATCGCTTGGAGATTGGAAATTCTCAAGCCATTATTGCTTTGACTGTACAGCGGAATAGTCATGCTTTATTCACTCTTTGGAGAATTAGTTTCATTCATGCTAACCCAAAATTAACGATTGAACCAGCTTTAAGTTTGTTTAGTGCGCGTTTAGCAAATTTAATTTCATAAAATTGTTTTAAATAACTCATTACTACTTTTTTTTTATGTCAAATGATTGAACCACAAAGTGACATGACAAGGGCCTCAATCCTTATAGTGAGAAGAGTTTATTGCAAGAGAAATAACCTGTTTAAATTTCTGAATCATAACAGATGAATCCATTTTATCAATGCACTACTTCCCTCTAGATATATAAGTTCTCATCTCTACATAAATACATTTTGACGCGTCGCCAACCCGTTCTTTTTATTTTTCAATTAAGCACATACAGAAGTGAATTAAATAAACACCCAGCCAATAAGTAAACATAGGGATAGTAAAAACGTGCTAGTGATTTTTACAAACTACGCTTTATATACATATACCAAGTTAACCCTACGAGTTCGTATACACGAGTCTGTCTCAAAAAGATACACTCCTATGCAACCTACACCCCAGACCTCTCTGATTCGGGCTCTGGGTCCTCCACGACACCGTTCGAGATATCAATGTCCATGGGCTGACCTACTTCCCCATCCTTCGTTCCGACGGGCGGTCCATCAAAACCCTGCAAGGGACCTTCCCAAGCACCGTTGCACTCATTAATGAACCACGCCTTGAAGTGATGAGGCACCACATTAAGGAGACTCTCATCGACTCAAATCATAGTCACCACTAACTCACAAGTTCGGGTGGTCCCAGGGATAGGGAAGAAGGTAGACTATGATTTCATGTTCCATGGAACCCCAAACCGGACTAGACAAATCTCTACACTAAGGGTGCCTTTAGTTCAGCATTCCCAATAAGCTTTCAGCCTCCAAAACCCCTTGGGGAAATGCTAAACTGTTTGGCAACCATTTTGAAGTAGCTTTAAAGTGAAAGTCAACATTGGAAATGCTGAAAGCCCAATGCTAGTAAGGACTAGCTTTGAGCTTTTTACTAGCATTGGGCTTTTAGCATTTGGCCAAATGTTGGAACTTAATTTTTTCTTCCAAAACTAACCTCACTCATTCTTCAAATTCCTAATTTTGCCCTCATTATTATTTTTTTAAGTGCCAAAATGATGCTAAAAAAATCATATATATATATATATATATATATATATATATATAAATGCTAAAAAAATTAAATAAATTTTTGTTCTTTTTTAAAAAATTATTTATATATTTGATCTTTTAGCATATATATTTGATTTTTTTAGCATTATTGTCAAAATTTATATTTAAAATGTTTCATACATTATTTTTTTCAATTTCAAACAAATAAAATTAAAAAATTTAGATGAAGGGTTTGGTCTCTAAATAAATATATATATATATATATGTATTTGATTTCTTAGCATTATTTTGAAATTTATATTTAAAAAGTCACATACATTATTTTTTTCAAATTTAAAATATAAAAATTAAAAAAATTCGACGAAGGATTTGGTCTTTTTTTATATATATATATATATAGGTCTTTTTAAATATATATATATATTTGATTTTTTATTTTCAAAATTTATATTTAAAAAGTCACATAAATTAATTTTTTCAATTTTAAACAAAGAAAAATTAAAAAATTTCCACGAAGGATTTCATCTTTTTTTTAATTATATATATGTATTTGATTTTTTTTAGCATTATTGTGAAAATTTATATTTAAAAAGTTACATAAATAATTTTTTTTTTCAATTTTAAGCAAATAAAAATTTAAAAATTCCGATGAAGGGTTTGGTCTTTTTTAAAATATATATATGTATTCGATCTTTTTAGTATTATCGTCAAAATTTATATTTAAAAAGTTGCATACATTATTTTTTTCAATTTTAAACAGATAAAATTTTAAAAAACTAATATTAATCACCCAAAAAGCTTTTCAAATGTGTTTTTACTAAACGGCATTTCTCTCAAAGTTGCTTCTCAAAGCATAATTTACCAAACGGCATTTACATTTGCCTAATGTCCTTTAGGCTAAATTGTTTTGCATTTTCTCAATGGGCTTTCAAAATGCTAAACCAAACACACCATAAGGACCTGAAAAAGGTTAGCCACGACGAGGTGAGATAAATCTCAGCGAGTCAACAGCCTAAACTCTGATTAGGACGCAAATTAGCCTTGAAGGCGGTCCTAAACATGCACCATACAAAACTCACCTCGCCTCGGCACGTCCCTACATATTAGAGCATCACATATGCCATTTTAAATATAACAAGCGTAATTAATAACCGGAACGCACAATTCTCATCTTCAAATATTCACATGGGTCCTGATTATAAGGTAAAACTATTATGACACGTCACATACCATGCCACACAATTTTGCCCCATAATCAGGCACAAAGTATCACAACCATTCAGGTGTGTTCTGATTATTACGACTCATCAGCCACGGCCAACTCAAAAGTCGGCAGTCATCCGGCGTAACCAGGCATCGTCCCACCCCGTCAAGCATGGCAACGTCTAGCACACCCTACCTAGACAGCATTCCGTAAATGAGCATCGGCTTAGCCTCCACCACGACTCAGCATCCCATTAACGCAAGGGCATCCGAACTCAATCAGGCATCATCCCGCATAAAACACATCAGGACGGTTTCCACTTAGTGACCATACGAGCACATATTTAGCCAAGAAGACCATGCTTTGCGTTCAAAAGCCTTGTTTTCAAATAATGAGCTTGGCCAATTTTTCTTCCTATTAAAAATCCCGGTAAAATAATCGTGCATGGTCACGTATTCAAAAGCAAACCGTCAAAGTTGATATGCTCTTATTTTAAAACTCCACGATTTTATATAGTACATAAAAATTGGCGTCCAAAACCAACACCTAACATTTTTTGTATTTAAAAGCCCATAAAACCGAGTTTTATACTAAAAATCAATAACTACTATCAAACAATCAATTTCACATCGTAGCACATATAAACCATCCAAGAAAAAGAACGTAAAATTCTACGAAATGGCTAATCCGTCACTAATTGCACTAATTACGATTATTTAAATAAATTGCTATTAATTAAACTAATCCAACTTAATTAACCTAAATATAATTAATTAACCTAACCATGATTAATTAACCTAACAATGGTTAACTAAACTAACCAAGGTTAACTAACCTAACCAAGGCTAACTAACCTAACCGTGCTTAATTTACACTAACCTAGGATTAACTACTAATCCTCATTATTACTAATCTAACTATGATTAGCACTAATCTAAACACCCCCTAAGTGCAATTAATGGCCTAATCAAAGATTAGGGAGTTAACTCACGAGATTATGATGGTGACGGGCTCACAGCGACGCCAAGTGATGGCGGCGAGGGCTTAGCAACCGCGGCTTGGACGAGGCTCAGTTAGCGGCAGTGTTGGTGCTGGGCGTGTGGAGCTGCTCGATGGGCTGAGGGGAAATGGACGATGGAGATGGACGCTGGTGGGATGATATAAGGGTGAGCTGGTGATGGTTGCTGGAGTGGCGTGAAGGGGACACGAGGTGGTGTTGTGGAGCCGCTGGTGTGTTGGGTTACTGGTGGGGTTACCTCAGGAGTTGGCGTGAAGTGGAGTGGCAGTGGATGATGGTTTTGCGGGTGTAAGGAGCGGTGCTAAGGTGATGTGGTGTACGGCGATGGTGAAGCTAAGGACATGTGAGATGGAAGGTGGGTGAAGCTGCTAAGGTGAGGGGAAGTGGGGTTGGAGATGATGAAGACTTGAAGATGAGAAGCTGTTGAAGATGTGGTGCGGCAAAGATGAAAAGGAAGGAAGAACTAAAACTAGGTGAAAAGAAAATGAAGCTGGCGGCAGAGAGGGAGGTGAACGTGTGTGAATGATGATGAGAAAGAGAGAAAGAGAGAGAGAGAAAGAAAAGCAAGGTCAATTGAACCACCAATCACAAACCTAGTTAAATATCTAACCACTCGTTAAATATGCCCCAAAAGTCTTTGGCCCTGTCACGACCACCTTTTTTTCGTCCGGGGAAAAAGAAGAAAGGTTTAGGGGTATTTGCCTAAAGAGGTAGACCAATGGCCTTAAATTAGGCGCGGGCTCTCCCAAGCCCATACCTCGCGCGACGTTGGATTTTGTTTTTTAGTTCTTAACAACCTAAATATTTCTAGGAGTCGCCACTAGCCTATTGGGGTCGGCTAGAAACCAATCGAGACACGGAGTGTTGTCTCGATTCCTACGCAACCAGAGATTTCTAGGAACGGGGGACTTGTTTACGCTAATGTTTCTATTAGCGCCCTTGCGGTACCACTAACTTAGAAGGTCGTTTATCTAAATGGCCATACAATCTTGATTACCAATTATAATCTTTATAAGACCACTAAGTGTCCATGCAAATGTCTTTGTAGGTTTTTTTTTTTTTTTTTTTAATCTCTAGACTAATCCTAACATAATTTAGAAGAGAAATTTACACTCAAATTATTGAAAAGCGATGCGGTAAATAACATCCAAGAAATTGAAATGACTTGAAAGTAATGCGGAAAAGAAAGACCCGATACAAGTCGGGCAAATAATATTACATGGCCTTGTTATCACGCCCCGGGACAGGACCCCCATGAGCAAAATGAGAAGTTAAATATGCATGAAACTTCTCTAGATGCATGAAATTACTCTAATTAATTTTAATCTACGCAAAATAGATTATTTACCAAAATGGTTATAAAATACCAATATATCATTAAATTAAGAAAAGGACCTTTTAAAATTAGGAAAATTTCCTAGATGTCATTTCTATCATAATTTGATATCATCCATCATTTTTATAATTTTTTTGAAATTTTCATATTTTTTATTTTTTTAATTTTTTATTTAAAATTAATTCCCTAAACCGATATATGCTAATATTGAACAACACAGCACATGAATATCACAATAACCGAGCTCAAATCAACCGTTTTGAGATCGAAACTTGGTTTGCGCATTTTGTCGAACACTTGGCGTGCATCAAATCATCTCAAATCGGCTTCCTCGGGCCATGTTTGTGGCCTTCAATCTTAACGCATGAGCAATATTATGTGGAACTAAAACATCAAAGTTAAACTACCACATGCAAGGAGTAATATTAGATAGAAATCACAGCTTACAACACACAAGAACCAAGCTAAAATCGGCTTCAAATATGTGGGTTGAGCTGATTTTGAAATCTGGGTTTGAACCAAAGTCAAGCAAACAGGTTGCATGCCCATATTCAAGCCCCAACACTCATCGCATACGAGATCTAAAGGAAACATTACTTGATCCCAGTGAAAGTAGGTAACATGAGCTTTCAAATGCAACAAACATCACAGAGAATGACTAACCGAACACATCAAAACAACCTCTCCAAGAAGCCCACATGCAAAGACTACACTGACCAGCCAAGAACTAATGTGGATAGGCTTGTTTTTTGACGATCTCATAGTTCACACGGGGATTTAAAGACCAAACCAAGCTGACCTATGCATCATTTGTACTCCCATATAACATTAATCAAGCTCATGAAGATAGAAAACACATGCAAAGGGGAGTAGCAAGTCAAACATGTATGGCTCTTGAAGAGGCTTCAAAACACTTTTTAGAAAAATTTCAGCCTCAGAAATCAGTATTCCGGGCTGGTTTTCCTCTTAATTTTCATGCTCAAAAAATGCTCAAAATCGAAAATAAATACATCTAGGATGCTTACCTTACTTCCTAGTTTCCTTTTCAAGTGTTTCTTGGCCGATGAAACCGAGAAATTGCCCTCTGGAAGCACGTGGAAGTTGGCTTCTTCAACTGGAAATGAGATCTGCAAAAAAAAGAACTGACAACGAAGGTTTTCGTTGACCTCTAACATTAGACTTCAAGACATATTTTGTTGGAAAAATTGACACCACGCCAAACTATATCTATTCTAGTTTGGGTTAAAAGTCAATATTTTTCTCATTTGTCTTTCAAATTTCTCAAAAACACTGGCTTTCCTCACTCGTGACCAACCAGTCTCGACACTTAGGAAAAATTTTCGGACTTTCTTGGCCCGCCAGGAGGGCACTGTTTCGGGGGGCTTTAGGAGGCCTTCCCGATCTCCATTTAGGACGTGCGACCTATGGTTGGAAAGATCTTTGAATGAAGTTTCACTCTCTAGTTGAAGGTTTTGGCTAATTTTGGCCACAAGTGTGTGAAAATCTCACTTTTCTCTCTCCAGGTCGGTCTGGAATTTCTGGGTTTCTTTTTTTCTGGAGTTGCGTCTGAGAGCCTTTTTGGGGGACGACCGTGAACTCTATCCTCTCCCTCCCGTCTCCTCTCTCTCCTCCATTGAAATACCTCACTTCGTAGATCTTATCCCCTGAATTAGAGGATTTTTGGTCAGCCTTTTGTCCACCTACCAAGCCTGTCAACAGGGCTACTTCACCCACTCTCTGACTTAGCCAATTTTTTCAATTCTGCAGCTGTTGAGTGTGCGGATTTTGCTGCGATTTTCCGGTGCTGTCAGCAGCTTATCTCTGGCAAAGTTTCGTCCACTTGCACTACTATATACGGTCTTCCATCACGTGCAAAGATCTGGCTGGATGGGCGGCTGAGTGGGATATGGTGGGGCCACCAATATGCCTACTTAGCAGCTCCGAATTAAGACCTAACCGTGAACTGGGTTTTGGTAGCTGGTTTGAGTGCTTTAATCCATCAATTTGGCCATGGTTTTTGATCAATTAGCAAGCTCATGTATAGTAGTTTAAGATCTCGATTGGATTTTGCAATTTTGCCCACCCAAGTTTGCAAAAAAATCCCTCAAAGTTAGCCATTTTCTTATCCGAAAATACCCAATTCAAGGCAAATTTGGTCTTTTTGGCTTGATTTGTTTGATTCGAGTTGGCCCAAATTCAATTTCAACTTAATTGGTGACCAAGATGATGATTTACGGGCTCGGGCACAAATTTTGCAAAATTTGCGAATTGGTCCCTCAACTTTTGGAAATTGCATTTTGGCCCCAACTTGCCATTTGAATTCCAATCTGACCTCCTGGGCTTGGCTAGTCACATTTAGATCATTGGCCCCAACTTTTGTTCTTTTCTTTTTTTTAATCTTTTTTTTTTCAATTTTTTTTAAAGTAAAAACATCTTCCATTTAAAACACTATATTAAATGCCTAAATAATCTATATGCAAGAATTTAACATGAAATATTTTTGGGCAAAAATTTAGGTGTCAACAGCTGCCCCTCTTTGGAAGGAAGCTCAAAGAGATTTCTTTCAAAGACAATGTCACACCTAATTTTTCGTTTTTTTTTTTTTTTTTTTTTTTTACAATAGCAAAATGAAAATGCAAGTGAGCTTAATGTAAAGAGCGTGCTTTAAGGATATACCTATGAATACTTGAAAAGTGTGGTTTAAGGATATACCCACAAACCTTGTGGTTTAAGGCAGTCCCACGAACCCTGTGGTTTAAGGTAGTCCCACGAACCTTGTGGTTTAAGGCAGTCCCACTAACCGTATGGTTTAAGGCAGTCCCACTAACCTTGTGGTTTAAGGCAGTCCCACTAACCGTGTGGTTTTAGGCAGTCCCACTAACAGTGTGGTTTAAGGCAGTTCCACTAACCTTGTGGTTTAAGGCAGTTCCACTAACCGTGTGGTTTAAAGCAGTCCCACGAACCTTGTGGTTTAAGGCAGTCCCACTAACCGTGTGGTTTAAGGCAGTCCCACTAACCGTGTGGTTTAAGGCAGTCCCACTAACTGTGTGGTTTAAGGCAGTCCCATGAACCTTGTGGTTTAAGGTAGTCCCACTAACCGTGTAAATTGTATGGTTTTAGGATGACCAAGAACCTCTTGAAAATGCATGGTTTAAGGCTAACCCATTAACCCTTTGAAATTATGTCTTGAAAATGCATGGTTTGAGGCTAACCCATGAACCTTTTGGAATTGTATGGTTTAAGGATAACCAAGAACCTCTTGAAAGTGCATGGTTTAAGATTAACCTATGAACCCTTTGGAATTGCATGGTTTAAGGGTAACCAAGAACCTCTTGAAAGTGCATGATTTAAGGCTAATCCAAGAACCCTTTAGAATTGCATGGTTTAAGGATAACCAAGAACCTCTTGAAAATACATGGTTTAAGGATAACTCATAAACCCTTTGAAATTGCAAGGATTAAGGATAACCAAGAACCTTTTGAAAATGCATGGTTTAAGGCTAACCCATGAACCTTTAGAATTGCAAGGTTTAAGGATAACCAAGAACCTTTTGAAAATGCATGGTTTAAGGCTAACCCATGAACCCTTTGAAATTGCAAGGTTTAAGGATAACCAAGAACCTTTTGGAATTGCATGGTTTAAGGCTAACCCATGAACCCTTTGAGATTGCAAGGTTTAAGGATAAACAAGAACCTTTTGAAAATGCATGGTTTAAGGCTAACCCATGAACCCTTTGAAATTGCAAGGTTTAAGGATAACCAAGAACCTTTTGAAAATGCATGGTTTAAGGCTAACCCATGAACCTTGTGAATTGCAAGGTTTAAGGATTACCAAGAACCTCCTGAAAATGCATGGTTTAAGGCTAACCCATGAACCCTTTGAAATTGCAAGGTTTAAGGATAACCAAGAACCTTTTGAAAATTGCATGGTTTAAGGCTAACTCATGAACCGTGTGAAATTGTATGGTTTAAGGATAACCAAGAACCTCTTGAAAGTGCATGGTTTAAGGCTAATCCATGAACCCTTTGAAATTGTGTGGTTTCACTGGAGGAACCTGTCATTCGAGAATATTTTGAAATGGATACTGCACATCAAATAGTATTCATTATAATAAGTATTCTAGTAGCGAAAGCATACTAAATGAGGTCAATTTCAACATATGTCATTAGAAACAATATCAAAAGTGTATCGGTAATGAGAAAGCAATGATTGCATAAACAAATCAAACTAATTCCGACAACTTGACAAACTCGCAAAACTATCATCACGCTCGAATGATATCATTAATCGTCAAATTCTCTTGGGAGAAAAGTCCTTGTCGAAATGACCCTGACTTATGAGAAAGGTTTGTTAAGTATGTCAAGCAAGGATCCCCAGTCAGAAAGGGCTTCTCGCATATCCTCAAGAAAATGGCTATTTGATCCCATCTGTTCATGTGGGAAATAAACTGATCACTCAACCTCACTCTTCCAATGCGCAAGGCTTTGAATCATTCGCAATAAGTACACATTGACCAATCAAAGAGGTCTTTTAGAAGGACCGTAGTGCAGGTTTGGTCATGGTTTTAGCAATGGATAAGCATCATTGGCTATGAAATAAATTAATCACTGATCGACATCTCCGCCAGGTTTACAAGTCAAGAAACCTTAAGATGAGATAAGACAACCTTACTCTCACTTCTTCGAGCGGCATCTTCTTTAGGAAGTCCTTATTTCCACTTTGAATCATCCCAATCTGAAGAGACTTTGGAAATGGGTTGTAATGTTGATTCGGGAAAGGTTCAAAAGGCTTAGCTCAAAAGGCTTAGAACTTTTTGTCAAAGGGGGATTTGGGAGTTGGTGATTATCATGGCATCATTACCATATCATCCATCTTTTTAAAGCACTCAATGTTTAGAATTCAAATTGTCTCGAAAGTCCTTTGACTAATCATCTTAACATAATGGCTTTTGCATTTGCAATGATTTCCTTTATAATGCAAGCATTTTTTTTTTTTTTTTTGCCATTTTTGCTTTCACAGAGATATTCCTCTTGATGCAATTGTTTTTCTTCCACTCTTTTTTTTTTCCGGGCATTGGCCTTGCTTTTACTAGGCACACTGCTTTTTCATGCCCCTTAATTTTCATTTGACTTTTGCTCTTTTGGACTTTTTGAGTTCTTAGGACTTTCGAGATGCTTTTCGTATTCTCATGTAAACACCAATTGCATTGGTAAATCATGTGCCCTCCCCTCAATGTGGGGAGATAATCACCACTCGGGTTTTAGAAATGAATAGTTAGGTTCAATATGGTTTAAGCAAAGGGTAGCGGTGTTTGGGTAGAGAAAAGAATGCTCTTCTTCACCTTGGGATGCTTCGAGCTTCCATAAGAATTCACCTGAAGTTACCGCAAAAGGATTTATGCAAGTGAGGGTAAAGAAACCTTTCTCATCTTTTCTCTCCAAATAATGTCAACCCAAACCTCCATAATTGCCCCATCGTGGGGTGGTTCTTGACAGGGGTATTTTGTAGAAAATTCTTCACATTAAAAGGCTCAAATGGGCTAACTATTGTCACCTGTAGTGTGTATGATAAAGGAAAGAAATGCCTCTTATCATCTTGATCTATGTACCGCTTGCGAATGAATTCATTGACCTTAAACGACACGGGTTTTCTTTTTCACTCGAATCCCAGAGTGCTTAAAGGACATGTTTGGAAATGGGTTGCCTTTCCTCATCCTAAGTGTTTCTCGCTTGGCATAAGTAACATCACCTTTCATTTTTGTTGAGATCATCTGGGTGGATTAACCTCCATAGAGAATTTTGATTCGAAATGAGTGATCCATCGAGTGGATGGACAATTTAAAGATAAAGAAGATTTTTGCAAGCTTTGTGGAAAACTTATTTCTTCAATTTCCATTTTTTTTTGTTTGTTTCTAGAAAAACACTAGATGTTCTTTTTTGTGATGGAAATTCTCCATTTGTTTTCCATTTGATTTTGAGAAGAAGGGTACTTACCCGTGCCTTAGTAGTCGACGACCCTACGAAGAACAAAAAGGGAATGTGTTAGTACATGAATCCTCAGGGATCGTAAAAATGGAAACGATACAACATTACCCTTGGTCAGTTTCACCATTTGGCGGCAAACAACGGAATGAACGTACTGTTTTAAGGCTTGAAGAGAATCTCAGATCTTTGGTCTCATTAGTTCAAGCATTTTCCTCTTTTTGGAAAAATAAGAGATGCAAAAGTTTTTATTTATTTATTTATTATTATTTTTTACATGGCAGCCTTGTTGCCGTTTCTGGGGATCGAACCCCGTGCCTCTCGGACCGTTCATTCATTCCCATACCACCAGGCCGAAGCGCTGGTAGTGTCCATGGGGTGCTTCTTTTTTTATTTAATTGAACCGGCTCTAGAACGACACATATTTTAAGCCAACTAAGGTGACTTTGTCATGTGTTAACTCCACATGCTTACTTTGTCGATATAGATTATGCGTAAATCAATTTCTCGAGTTTGTTCCTCAAATACCGACGCTTCCTGTCAAACAAGGGAACTATGTCAAATAATGAAGTTAGAGAGGGGCATTTTGGAAACGATACCGAATTACCCTTCTCTTGCAGCTGACTTTAAATGTTTTGCGTTTCCTCTTCATGTGCTTTTGCTCCTCAGGTGTTAACATTTCCTTGAAGATCTTGCTTTCAAATGGGCCATTTAGATATTATCGAATTCACTCATTCTGAGTGGGCGTCAAAGATGAAAGGAGAGGGATACTCCTTGTTTCGACACGTGAGGGCATTGCTCCTTGGATATTTTACTCCATTTATTCCATCAAAATGGATGGTTGGGCCATAACATGCCTTCTTGGTATAAGGTGTTGCTCCAACGGTCAATGTGCACCTTTTCCTACAAGAGATAGGGCATGCTACTGATATTCCAAAATTGAATTGGACTAATTTAGAAACAATACTCCCTTTTCATGCTGAATCAATTGACTATGTTTTATCTTGCTCATGGGTCAGAATTGCTCTTCTTTAAGTGATTTGCCCCATTCATCAACTGCAAGGAAAAAGAGACAAATATGTTATTTTCATACTCGACGTGATTCATTTTAGGAACGGTATACTCCCTTTTACGGCATATATGATGACTGTGTTGCATCTCATTTCCTTGGCTATGGAGAGGGATTTGCTTTCATGATTGACAGTAATTCACTTGGCAAATGTCTATTCCATTTGAAATTTTCCCCTTTTAGAAGTCGAGTGACTCAGGCATTGCGTGCCCCCGATCCATTTTGTGGCCATCTGCCCCAATTAAAATTTCCTACACATATGGAAACAATGTATTATTTCTATTCTTAGGTACATTAGGTTTGGGAACGAAGTACACCCTTTTTCAAAGTCGGGCAATTCAGCATCTCATTGTAGCTTTGTGGAAGAAGGCAAGACATTGTCCTTATGGTCAAATGCATGCCACACTGGGTTAGATAACTTGTCCATATGCAGCTCCATCATGTTGGATTGATGAATCTATGTTTCATTTGAACCCTTCATGCTTTACTCAATTTCCCGCATACCCCTTTTAGGCTAGGTGATTTTTCGCCATTTTTGCTGCGTCAATGCATTTCCCACTTCACAATCTGTAAGCATGGGTGGCTATGTCGTTTATGAATGAGTTGTTTTGACTTTTGGAACGAACACACCATTTTCTTTTAGAGATCATGTGATTCTGGACCAGGTTGTCCTCCCCGTGTAATCTTGTTGCTTGCCAGTAATTTGCCTCACTAAAATCTGCACAAAGTGCAAGGACAAATCATTCCTAAAATAAATCAAATTTAACTTGAAACGATTACCACCTTTTATTTGAAGGCAACATTTGATGACCGATTCTTGTTTGTGTACATCTACATCTTGAAGTGTTGTCTTGCAGACCACCAATAATTATCTTCATATAGGATTGGATGCCAAGACACCATTGGAAGTGTAGGGATTGCAGACGCTTCTTGCTCGCAACCAACGAAGTAGTTTGTTGCCAAAGAATGTCCACAAATTTCTTCTTCCACGAAGAATGTCAAATTAATATGAGGTCGTCCAGGATGTGGAACTTCATTAGACCAGTAGATTTGTGATCTTCGAGGCCTTGATGATTCTTTTCACACTTAATCACAATGTTTGAATTCATATGTTGCGAAAATATTCAAGTAGTTCATGGCTCAACCAAATATGCCCATAAATGAGCATGAATTGGTGCATCTCATTACTTGCTCTGTTAGGGAAAGGCCCGCACTTTTGTCAATCTTGAACAAAACCGTCATTTTGCCTGTTTGTCAAATATGGATGACTGAGTTAGTTGTTGCGCAAGAAATCCCTATTGGAACGATTACAACCTTACCCCCTCAAAGCATCGTTCTACGGATCAACCTGCAAAAGCGATTAAGTGAAGAGATAAAGTATTACGCAAGTTCTTCTTGAAACTCATTTTCACACATTTTGAAGCTAAGGCATAAAACTTAGCCCAGAGGGTCCGTTTGAAACACTTCAGGTGTTTTAAAGAATATAAATTTTATGAACTCTAATTTCATTAAAAAATGTGAGTTGTATGATTTACAAAAGCATTTGATTGGGTTCATAATTAAAACCCAAAACGCAAAACACGGTTCCTAATGACAATGATAAAGTACAAGAAGCTCTTTCGTAGAGGATCACAATTCTCATCCTAGCTTTAATGTCCACTTTTGGCATGGTCAAGCAAGAGGAGTTCAAGGAATGGTTGTCACGCATGACCTGCGAAAGGAAGATAATGTCGTACATGGATGAAAAATTAATCTTTCAATAAAGCCGCCTCTTACAATGAAATCAAGGCGACGATACCTTCTTCGTAGTATCCACTTACGAAAATTTGGTATTTCATCAAGATTTTATTAGTAAGAGGGATTTCATTAAAAGATCGATCCACGGCTATCAATTGAATGCCCACTCTGTTCCAAAAGTTTCATACACAAATGGGGCATTGATTTTGAAAGATTAATTTGTAATTTCACTCATGCAAAGGTGAGGTGATTTTTATTTTGAGAAATCAATACACAAAATGTGATTTGAATTTGAATTTTGAAATGTGACCAATAAAGAGTTTTATTGAAAATTTGATTTTAATTCTATGCCCCAAATGTAATCTTGATTTGGAAGAATTTCTATATAAAATGTGACTTTAAGTTCATAATTGAAAAGTTAAACAAAAACATATGTTCAGTAGATCATAGGTATTTGAAATGCTTATTTACCAAAAGTGAGTACCAAGCCTATATTTTCAAGGGCATTCCATTGATTTCCGCGAATCTCAAAAAATGAAAATTTCAATCCAAAGTGAGCAAGTAGATGGAGAAATCATACTTACAGTGGGTGAAGAGACATTTTTTTTTTTTTCAATCACAAAGACATGCGGATGTAAACTTGTGAGGTTTGACGCATAAAGGTGGAATTCTAAAGGCTTAAGGTCCCCATTTTGATTAGATCAAAAGAGTTTTCCCCACTCCGCGCTTACGTCGGACAGTTCTCTTTATCATTAATCAAAATGAGCGGGACCAAAAGTGGATAACCATGGGTCATTCCCCGCACGGGTTCCATCTTTTGGCACCTTCTATGGGCTTCCTAATGCGATCGGGGTTTTAGATCGCGGGTTGTGTGTGTAAATGTGTAGTGCTAAGATAAGTATAAAAGCACACACATCGATTGATATCCAAACACCACTTCAATTTCATCCATATAGGCATACATTCCTACGCCTCCCTACAAAAGAGATGGGTTAACAAACACTCCACCCCTTATTACTCCAAACCTACAAAAACATTTAACACATTGTTAGCGGACTAACCTTGTTTTCCACGCGACTTTGACATGCTCTATCAAATGAAGACCATGTTAGTGAACAACCAACCAAGTTATTACGGCTTAAGTCCTCTAAGGTTTGCAACCAAGTCCCCAGCGGAGTCGCCAAGCTGTCACGACCTCCTTTTTTTCGTCCGGGGAAAAAGAAGAAAGGTTTAGGGGTATTTGCCTAAAGAGGTAGACCAATGGCCCTAAATTAGGCGCGGGCTCTCCCAAGCCCATACCTCGCGCGACGTTGGATTTTGTTTTTTAGTTCTTAACAACCTAAATATTTCTAGGAGTCGCCACTAACCTATTGGGGTCGGCTAGAAACCAATCGAGACACGGGAGTGTTGTCTCGATTCCTACGCAACCAGAGATTTCTAGGAACGGGGACTTGTTTACGCTAATGTTTCTATTAGCACCCTTGCGGTACCACTAACTTAGAAGGTCGTTTATCTAAATGGCCATACAATCTTGATTACCAATTATAATCTTTATAAGACCACTAAGTGTCCATGCAAATGTCTTTGTAGGTTTTTTTTAATCTCTAGACTAATCCTAACATAATTTAGAAGAGAAATTTACACTCAAATTATTGAAAAGCGATGCGGTAAATAACATCCAAGAAATTGAAATGACTTGAAAGTAATGCGGAAAAAGAAAGACCCGATACAAGTCGGGCAAATAATATTACATGGCCTTGTTATCACGCCCCGGGACAGGACCCCCGTGAGCAAAATGAGAAGTTAAATATGCATGAAACTTCTCTAGATGCATGAAATTACTCTAATTAATTTTAATCTACGCAAAATAGATTATTTACCAAAATGGTTATAAAATACCAATATATCATTAAATTAAGAAAATGACCTTTTAAAATTAGGAAAATTTCCTAGATGTCATTTCTATCATAATTTGATATCATCCATCATTTTTATAATTTTTTTGAAATTTTCATATTTTTTATTTTTTTAATTTTTTATTTAAAATTAATTCCCTAAACCGATATATGCTAATATTGAACAACACAGCACATGAATATCACAATAACCGAGCTCAAATCAACCGTTTTGAGATCGAAACTTGGTTTGCGCATTTTGTCGAACACTTGGCGTGCATCAAATCATCTCAAATCAGCTTCTTCGGGCCATGTTTGTGGCCTTCAATCTTAACGCATGAGCAATATTATGTGGAACTAAGACATCAAAGTTAAACTACCACATGCAAGGAGTAATATTAGATAGAAATCACAGCTTACAACACACAAGAACCAAGCTAAAATCGGCTTCAAATATGTGGGTTGAGCTGATTTTGAAATCTGGGTTTGAACCAAAGTCAAGCAAACAGGTTGCATGCCCATATTCAAGCCCCAACACTCATCGCATACGAGATCTAAAGGAAACATTACTTGATCCCAGTGAAAGTAGGTAACATGAGCTTTCAAATGCAACAAACATCACAGAGAATGACTAACCGAACACATCAAAACAACCTCTCCAAGAAGCCCACATGCAAAGACTACACTGACCAGCCAAGAACTAATGTGGATAGGCTTGTTTTTTGACGATCTCATAGTTCACACGGGGATTTAAAGACCAAACCAAGCTGACCTATGCATCATTTGTACTCCCATATAACATTAATCAAGCTCATGAAGATAGAAAACACATGCAAAGGGGAGTAGCAAGTCAAACATGTATGGCTCTTGAAGAGGCTTCAAAACACTTTTTTAGAAAAATTTCAGCCTCAGAAATCAGTATTCCGGGCTGGTTTTCCTCTTAATTTTCATGCTCAAAAAATGCTCAAAATCGAAAATAAATACATCTAGGATGCTTACCTTACTTCCTAGTTTCCTTTTCAAGTGATTCTTGGCCGATGAAACCGAGAAATTGCCCTCTGGAAGCACGTGGAAGTTGGCTTCTTCAACTGGAAATGAGATCTGCAAAAAAAAAGAACTGACAACGAAGGTTTTCGTTGACCTCTAACATTAGACTTCAAGACATATTTTGTTGGAAAACTTGACACCACGCCAAACTATATCTATTCTAGTTTGGGTTAAAAGTCAAGATTTTTCTCATTTGTCTTTCAAATTTCTCAAAAACACTGGCTTTCCTCACTCGTGACCAACCAGTCTCGACACTTGGAAAAATTTTCGGACTTTCTTGGCCAGCCAGGAGGGCACTGTTTCGGGGGGCTTTAGGAGGCCTTCCCGATCTCCATTTAGGACGTGCGACCTATGGTTGGAAAGATCTTTGAATGAAGTTTCACTCTCTAGTTGAAGATTTTGGCTAATTTTGGCCACAGGTGTGTGAAAATCTCACTTTTCTCTCTCCAGGTCGGTCTGGAATTTCTGGGTTTCTTTTTTTCTGGAGTTGCGTCTGAGAGCCTTTTTGGGGGACGACCGCGAACTCTATCCTCTCCCTCCCGTCTCCTTTCTCTCCTCCATTGAAATACCTCACTTCGTAGATCTTATCCCCTGAATTAGAGGATTTTTGGTCAGCCTTTTGTCCACCTACCAAGCCTGTCAACAGGGCCACTTCACCCACTCTCTGACTTAGCCAATTTTTTCAATTCTGCAGCTGTTGAGTGTGCGGATTTTGCTGCGATTTTCCGGTGCTGTCAGCAGCTTATCTCTGGCAAAGTTTCGTCCACTTGTACTACTATATACGGTCTTCCATCACGTGCAAAGATCTGGCTGGATGGGCGGCTGAGTGGGATATGGTGGGGCCACCAATATGCCTACTTAGCAGCTCCGAATTAAGACCTAACCGTGGGCTGGGTTTTGGTAGCTGGTTTGAGTGCTTTAATCCATCAATTTGGCCATGGTTTTTGATCAATTAGCAAGCTCATGTATAGTAGTTTAAGATCTCGATTGGATTTTGCAATTTTGCCCACCCAAGTTTGCAAAAAAATCCCTCAAAGTTAGCCATTTTCTTATCCGAAAATACCCAATTCAAGGCAAATTTGGTCTTTTTGGCTTGATTTGTTTGATTCGAGTTGGCCCAAATTCAATTTCAACTTAATTGGTGACCAAGATGATGATTTACGGGCTCGGGCACAAATTTTGCAAAATTTGCGAATTGGTCCCTCAACTTTTGGAAATTGCATTTTGGCCCCAACTTGCCATTTGAATTCCAATCTGACCTCCTGGGCTTGGCTAGTCACATTTAGATCATTGGCCCCAACTTTTGTTCTTTTCTTTTTTTTTTAATCTTTTTTTTTTTTTTTCAATTTTTTTTTTTTAAAGTAAAAACATCTTCCATTTAAAACACTATATTAAATGCCTAAATAATCTATATGCAAGAATTTAACATGAAATATTTTTGGGCAAAAATTTAGGTGTCAACAGGCCCAACCAATCACAAATTACCTCAAATTTCCACAATTAATTCCTTTTTGGGTAGCAAATTTCCCCTTTTTCCTTTTGATCCGAATTTCCTTTAATTTTCTTGCTTGTCCAAAAATCGTTTTTCCACAAAATTTCGGACTCGACGAAAATTTGTCGAAAGATGAGACAATATCCTATAAATGAATCATGACACACTCAAATGTCTGATTCCCGAAACCGAATTCAATTTCGTGGTTAAAATCGACCGAACGCGACTTTAGTACGATCTAACATATCGGGTAGCTTTTAGGGATTTTAGCACGTTTGACCCATGGTCGATAATTCTCAATTCACATTTGTGTATCTCCAAATCGTAGACGACCCTCGGTTGCCAGAAAATCGCAAGGTTTCAATTACGTATCCCGAATATAATATCGATAGAAAATCGGGTTATAATCGTTTGATGCGAATATAATGTGGAATCACCTGCAATTCAACTATGCAATTTCGTCTATTCGTTCGCAATTCGATTTATAACAGTGTCATATTGACCCTTGCCGATTATTATAGTCGAGCAGTCGATTCCTAATTAAATTCTCTAGTCTGTCGTGGTTATATCCCTTAACAGCCTCACCTAATAGATTAGTTAACTCGTGAGTGGCCAGCTCTGAGTAAATTAACTATAAGTGCGTCGACAAAACAACCATTTCATATATCTGAATCATGAGCCAAATTTTGGGATGTCACAAGCCCCATGAGGTAACTCTGATTTTTTTTATGGTGTAAGAGGACTTGATCAATTCGAAACAAAAATAAATAGAAACATGGTTCCAATAAAAGGTAACCATGGACCATATTCGCCTTCATTTTGAGTCTTGCTAACATTTCAAATGAATTCAATGACATATTCAAAAAAATTCTAACTATCATTTTGAATGGTTTGTGGATTCCAAACATCTATGCTAGCTAAACCTAATAAGAAAGCAATTGCAACCCAAGATGTAATAAGGACTTGGCCATGGACTTGAAATCCTCCTATTTGCCAATAGAAATGTTGGCCTACTTCCACACCTGATATATCATATTACCCTTTTGGTGTGTTGCTAGAACATGATAAAGCATTCATATTGCCCTATGATAGAAACACAACTTTCAAGGGAATTATTTTGATTTAACAATCTCTTTTTCGACTTGCTTAGTTGAATTCTATTTTGGATACGACCAATCATGTGATATCTATAGTAATTTGGATCTCTTTTATACGATTCAAGAGTAGCAACCGATTCTAGAAATTTATGAAGTTCAAAATATAATTTATTTATCTCATTATTACTCAAGGAGCATCATCATTTGTTGTAATCAAAATATTTGCAAGATCCAAGTCGCAACTTGAATTGATTAAACAAATTGTTGGAATTCCCAAAGTGATATAGTTTCGAAGAGCTGTATATTTTTCTTGTTGATCAAAAATAATTACAATATGTTTGAAAGTCTATTTGGAATATCCCGAAGATTGCTCATCAAGATTACATAATAGGAAGGGAGTCTTATTATGGTATGACGTGGAAAAGGAAGAAACCTAAATAAGAAGTAGTCCTATTTATGAAGAATAATAGGATATAATTCCTGTGACTACCTAAATTAGAGGAATTCAATAAATCAGGAAAGCTTGTAATTGGGAGGTGATTACCAATTGGGCAGGAATCCTAATTTGGGTAGAGGTCTGCCATTATAAATAGAAGGATTGGATGGAGATTTAAAGAGCACTAGAAAATATTCCAAAAAGATCACAAGAGTCTTTAGTATGTGAGTAACACGAGAATTCTTGAGAATTTTTAAGAGAGGATGTGTTTTGTGGCAGTTGTGAGGATCTATTGTGAGAGAAGTAATCCTTTGATTATAGTGGAGAGTTCCTAATTAATGTCTCGTGGTCTTTCCCATCTTGAGTTTTCCAGGTAAAAAATTTCTGGTGTATCGTTCTTATTTTCTCTCATCTACTATATTTTTTACATTTCACATATTGCGCAATTTTGATAATTAGAATTCCCTTTCGATTGATTGTAATCTGACTTAATTTACAACAAGTAGAGCTATAACGGAAATGAAAAACAACAACCACGACCTTATTGTCGCAACATAGCATCAAGGGGCCGCCTTTAGGGGAATAGGTTTAGAAGTACTTGCTTATAAACCGCGGACTATCCTTGAGTCCATACTTCAAGTGACATTTGTTTTCCTAATCTATATGTTTAAAAAGTGTCTCATACTAGCCATTGTTTGAGGTCGGCTAGGAACCCTAATCAAGACACAGGACTATTGTCTTGATACATGCACAATAAGGTATTTCAGAATCAGGGATTTGATTACCTTAACTATTTAACTAGAGTTGGTATCTAAACTCGACTATTTATTAACTAAAATGTCATAGCCGCCTATTGAAGATTTTAAGGTCCATACTAATCTATCTAAGAAAATAACAATCGTTATATTGAAATTGGGCAATCAAGCATTATCTAATTGAAAAGTGCAAGTATCAACCTAATAGTGCCTCTAAAAAGAAAAGGCATTCAAAAATCCTATGATAAAGCCCTTAAAGACTTATCCAATTGGATTTCAATTTTTTAAGGATTTTCCTCATTTTTGAAAAAAAAAAAAACTACTCATAAAGCTAATTTCTAAACTTTCTCTAAAATTTTTAATTATTTTAAATATTTTCTATTTTTTAAAAAATTTTAATATTTTTAATTTTGGAAAATGGACTCTGGACCCGGTGGATATGGGTCTGACCCAGACCCTAATGGTCCGGATTGGGTCTGGAATTCGGACCAGCCCCTGGGCCTAGTCCAAATATAACCAACTTCTATTTCATTTGTTAAGCCCGCAACTCCTGACCTTCAAGCCCATGACAGCTAACCCATATCTAATCTTGAACCAGCCCATTCTTTATTAAGCCCATGGATTTTTCGTTTCCTCTCTTTTTAATTACTCTTTTTCTGTTTCTTTTGTTTTCCTTTCTATTGTCTATTTTCTATTTTTTCTCACTTTCTTTTTTCTTTTGTTTTGTTTTCTATTTTCTTTTCTTTTTTCATTTTTTTTTATTTTTCTCTTCCCTGCACATGGTCTTCTTCCTTGTGAAGCCATCTCTTCTTCACGATGTCTTCCCCTTGCCGACATCCTCACCTAAAGCACCAATAATCCGAGGAATCCTCATCGACGCTCATGCCACTGCTGGGCTGCAATCTGGCATTGGTTTTTCAGTCCAATTGACGCTAGTCATCGCTAGCCAGCTGCTGGCCAGTGATTTCTAGTATCATAGGATCAACTCCAATTCATTCCCAAGTTTGTTTGTTTTTTTTTTTTTTTTCTTCCGATACACTCTAACACACGAATCCATAACATTGATCGCTTTTCTTTTTCTTTGAGTTTTATGAATTATTGGAATGAAATTGAATTTTTCAAACTAAAACAATGATTGATATTAACAATTAGTGGATTAATGTTTTTAGTGTAAATTCATTCTATGATCATTTATTATTATTTATTTATTTGTGAATGTGAATCAAATTAAATTGATTAAAATAATCATAAAAATGATAATTTATATAAAAATATACATTTAATATGTAACGTGTCTCAAAGTATTATAATTCCTTCTTTTTTTTAAATGACGTATTGACATATTGTGTCGTGTTGTGTCGCATGTTGCATATCGAGTGTTGGTGTTAATGTTGGTGCTACTTAGTTTGTATAATCAAATTGGATGGCTAGTATTCATGCCAATTTCTCAACTATTAGTAAAAAAAAAAAAAAGAAATTCTCATTCCCACCATTGCCATCATCTAGGATTGTGCCTATAGAATACTATGGTACATTTTTTGGGAAAAGTGTCAAAAAAGTCCTAAACACTTTACATTTATGCCAATTTAATCATAGACCTTTTATTCATGCTAATTTAGTCATAAATATTTTTACTTGATCCCAATTCAGTTCTTTCCGACTAATTTTGGCTAGATTTTGTTGATTGAGCACTAGTTGACTGACATGACATGATCGATGCTGACGTAGATAATTTTCAATAATATTTTAATATTTTTTCTTTTTTTATTTTATTCTATTTTATTTTTTTCATTTTCCTTTCCTATTTCTTTTTCTTTCTCCTCCTCCTTCCTCCAATCGATCACCAGACCTCGACCTTGCTCGCCTCTACTGAGCCTCACGGCCACTGGCAAGGCTCAAGCCCTCACTGGAGGCTATAAGGGTTGCTTAGCCATGGCTGGCGAGGGGCGGCCTCGAGCTAGCCTCGAGCTAGCCTCGCCAAAGGTTGGACGAGGCTTGACCCTCACTAGATTCGATGAGGGCAAGCCTCCCGTGAGGCCACTTTTGCGACTTGGCAGCCCTCAAGCTAGCCTCACTAGATTTGGTGAGGTCGAGCCTCATTGCTTGGCACAAGTAGCGCTCGGGGCCTTTAGCAAGAGCTCGAGCCTCACCAAGGGCCATGAGGGTCGCTAGTGGCCAAGAAGGTCGAGGAGGTTTGGCTGGAGAAAGGAACAGGGGAAGGACAAAAGAAAAAAAAAAATAAAAATAATAAAAATAATAAAATATATATAAAAAATATTATTAAAATGTATCTACGTCAGCACCAGCCGTGTCAAGTCAATTGACCGACATCCCATTAATCAACAAAATCTAACCAAAATTAGTCGAAAGGATCGAATTGACACCAAATTAAAATGTTTGCGACTAAATGGACTAAATTGGCACCAATGATAGGTTTATGATTAAATTGACAGTACTATCAAAGCTTTAGGATTTTTTTTTTTTTTTGATACTTTTCCTTGCATTTTTCTTCTTACATGACAACCTTCATGTGACAATTTGTTGCTTTAGAACTTTTTGGATAATTTCTCTACTGCATTCATATGTGAATTCTCTCTTTTGTTTTGTTGTTATCTCATGGTGGTGCTCTCTCCCTTATTCTTCACCCTCTCCTTAAATCTCCTTAACGGGTGAAATCTATGAATTCTCTCTTTTGTTTTGTTGTTATCTCACGTTGGTGCTCTCTCCCTTATTCTTCACCCTCTCCTTAAATCTCCTTAACGGGTGAAATCTTCTTTGTTTTGTTCAAATGTTAAAAAGAGCAGTTCAATACCTTTAAAAGGATTTTCTCTTTTAGTTTGTCTTCAATGTCAAGTAATTAGCTGAATTTGTCTAGGGGCCCGACTAGTATAGCAAAGTCGTACTTATAATTTTTTTACGGTCTGATGCCGCCACAATTTTTTATAAAGGAAAATGGGAGAGTAATTTGACAGGTTTCAAATTCTTTTCACTCTCTATCATTTATTTGGGATTCCAAACACCACTCTCTAAGACCCAAAATAGTGAAATGAGCACATAACGATTCATTATTTTACGGAAATGGACAGTCTATTGTCAACCATTGATTTTAAAGTTGGAAACTTGGAGATTGTCTTGTCTGGTTTCATATTTTGTTTTATTTTTGGAATACTTTTAGGGCATCGAAATCAACCCATCAAAAGTCAAGGCTATTTGCGATTTACAGCCTTCGACTATTGTCAAAGAAGTCTACAGTTTATTATGACAGCTAAACTACGTGTTACTATGATGGCTAAACTACGTGGCAAGGTTCATTTGCCAATTGTCGGAAACAACAAAACCATTTTTCAATCTCTTGAAGAAAAATGCGAGGGTTAAGTGGGATGATGAATGCCAGAGTGCTTTTGAAAAGATAAAGCACTACCTCTCGCATCCTTCGATTTTGGTCCCACCAGTTCCCAAAATTCCCTTGATTTTGTACTTGACAATACATGACGAGTCGCTGGGAGCCATGCTAGCCCAGAAAATACCAAATGATGGTAAAGAATGCGCGATATACTACTTAAGCAAGAAGTTCATTGCTTCTAAGTTGAATTATTCTGAGATTGAGAAGACTTGTGTGGCCCTCGTCTAGGTGTTGCACAGATTGCGACAATATACCCTCCACTACCAAATCCTATGGGTGACCGAAAATGACCCTATCAAGTACATCTTGGAAAAGCCGGCCTTGGTCAGGAAATTGGCCAAGTGGTAGATCTTAATCTTGGAATTTGACGTACAAAGCTTGGGTCAAAAGTTGATTAAGGGCCGTGCCATAGCAGATATGTTAGCAGAAAGTCCTAAAGAATTAGAAGGCCCGAGGTGGATGGTGATGTGGAGGAGCAAATATAAATTATTGTATGCCAAGCAACATCAAAGGTGTTGATTTCAAAGGATGGAATGTCTAATGTTTTCTAACCTCGAGAACTAATGAAATTGGTTGCGAGTGGCGTGAATGAGGCGTGCTTTAGAAGAATCGATCTATTACTATGCCATCCTATTGGAATAACAAAGGCATCTTGGAATACTCAAAGTTTAACATATGAAGTGAGTTTTCAAGAAATTGCTCGAGTTTTAGCCAAGGCAACTCTCTGGAGCCATATCAATTGGTTGAAATGCCAAAAAGAGAACATTGTTATAGGAGAGATGAAACCTGTTCATACCGAATTCAAAGGATTAGTTCACCGTTCAAGGCAACATAAAAACATTTCTTGGAAACCAAAAAGTAGAATTGGGAAATAAAAGATATATTGTTCCACCGCAGAGAATTATTTGATTCTTCCATTCCCAAGAAGTTTCATGATACATCAAAATAATCATTTGGAGGATTTAATGATTCCTAAGAGTGGATTCATACTTTTTAATTTTAATTAATAAAACTCTTTATTCGTGGTCATATTATGTAGTAAACGAAATAAAGATAATGACGAATAAAGGGTAGGGATTTGGATCGTGTATCGACATCAACGGCCAATCCCTGGTAGAAGAAAGGGTTCCATCAAAATAATTATTTGGTTTAGGGCAACCTCGTTGCTTTAAAAAAAATAGAAGTGTTGGGGGGGGATGACAAGAAGATATTGAAATATCAATTTGGAAAAGATGATGTAAGGAGGAGTTCATTTTGGCCATGGTATTAGAAAATGGAATCCTAGGATGGCACCTCATATTTCTACCAAGCGTAAAGGCATTATCACAAATCTTACTAAAATTGTTCATCTTTGATCAAAAGGTTGTGATTTAGTTTTTAATATAGCAAGTAGGGGAAACGGTTTTTATTATTGGTACCAAGAATAAAGCAATTGATTCAATAGTATATGCTACAATAAGGGTTTAGTGTCATTATGTTAATAAAAAGTGGATCCATAGTATGTTAAGGAATTGGCCCACCACAAAAATGAGACTTTATAAGTTCGAGAACTTGAGAATGGAACAAAAAGCGGGGAGACTCAATCATCTTTCGAAAAGAGATGCAGCTATGTTGAAAAGACAATTATCTCACTTGCAAACATATGTGGGCAGAATTAAATAAATGACATGGTTACCTACTATTGTTATTATCATTGATTAACAAGAAGAATATATGGCTCTTCGAGACTGCATCACTTTGGGAATTCCAACATTTTGTTTAATTGAATCAAAATGTGACATGGATTTTGTAGATATTTCAATTAAACCAAAATATGACACCATAGATTCAATCAAATTAATTCTTAACAAATTAGTATTTGCAATTTGTGAGGGTGGTTCTAGCTATATACAAAATTCTTTATTAATAATAAGGTAAATAAATTATATTTTGAACTTCATAAATCAGTTACTACTTTTGAATTGCATAAAAGAGATCCAAATTACTGCAGATATTATGTGATTAGTCGTATCCAAAATAGAATTCAACTAAGCAAGTTGAAAAAGAGATTGTTGAATCAAAATTTTAAAGTTCTATTTCTATCATAGAGCAATATGAATATTTTATCATGTTCCACCAACACACTAAAAGGGTAATACGATATATCAAGTGTGGAAGTAGGCCAACATTTCTATTGGCAAATAGGAGGATTTCAAGTCCATGGCCACGTCCTTATTACTTACTGGGCTGTAATTGCCATTTTATTATGTTCAACTAGTATAGATGTTCTGAATCCACAAACCATTCCGAATGACAATCAAAATTTCTTCAAATTGGAGAAGAATATGTCCATGGTTTCCTTTTATTAGAACTATGTTTCATTTATTTTTGTTTCATTCGAGATGTTACTCAAATTGGAGAAGAATATGTCCATGGGTCCCTTTTGTTAGAACTATGTTTCATTTATTTTTGTTTCGAATTGGTCGGAGGCTCTTATACTATGAAAAATCATAGAGTTATCTCATGGGGCCGCACCCACGAATTATATAAATATTATCATTGCTTTAGCTTTACTCATGTCAGTAGCATATTTTTATACAAGCCTTACTAAAAAAAATGATTAAGTTATTTCAATAAATACATTCAACCAACTCCAATCCTTTACCCATTAACATCTTAGAAGATTTCACAAAACCTTTATCACTTAGTTTTCGATTTTTTGAAAATATATTAATCGATGAATTAATGATTGTTGTTCTTGTTTTTTTAGTATGTTTAATGGTTCCTATACTTATGATGTTCCTTGGATTATTTGTAAGAAGTATTCAAGCTCTTATCTCTTTTCAAATTTAGCCACAACTTATATAGGTGAATTGATGGAGGGTCACCATTAACTCGTTTTCAAAATAGTCATTTTTTAGTTTAGCTCAAGGTAATGTACGTGTAACTCGAGACAATCTACTTAGGCAAGATAAAAATAAACAAATAAGGTATATACGATCTAAGGAATAGAAAAAAGATTATGATATTTTGATGTAGGGAATTATAAAAAAAGAAAAAAAAGAAAGAGATCTAAAAGATCTTTTTCCCTAAAATTCCCGTTTGGCCCATTTAATTTATATAATACTTACCCCCAATAAATATTTTCTATTACTATTTTATTTAATAAGGAAAATAATAATAATAATAATAATAATAATAATAATAATAATAATTAATAATAATTATTATAATAATAATAATTATTATTATTATTATTATTATTATTTATTAATAATATTAATATTAGTATTAATATTATTAATAATCAGTATATGTAAATTATATATAGAAACAAAAAAGAAAATAATTATAAATATATATAGAAATATAAAAAATGCTATGGACTTTTTCTTTTACTTTTACATTAATGAAATACCAATATTTCTACCTATGTTGTTCAGTTATTTGATCTAATGAATCTGTCCATGTAGATTGTATACGTGTAGAATAATGATAAATAAAAGGAAGAGTAGGATTGATGCGATTCAGAAAAATGAATTAGTCAATATGGATGGATACAAATCGGGTATATATAATGGAATGGCTAGAATCCAACTCTTGGATGTTTTTGTTTCAAAAATCAAAAAATAATTCTAAAACTGATTTAATCAAATATACAAA
The DNA here is from genome assembly GCA_014182375.1 of Eucalyptus virginea. Taxonomy (NCBI): domain Eukaryota; kingdom Viridiplantae; phylum Streptophyta; class Magnoliopsida; order Myrtales; family Myrtaceae; genus Eucalyptus; species Eucalyptus virginea. The sequence continues at coordinate 2,306,990 of CM024520.1, read as the reverse complement.
TTGTTGGTTTACAATATGGAAGAAACCCATGTGTATGTGATATTGGATATTGCTACTTATATATGAACTAAAATTAGATCTGATTTAATCTGCTCTACACTACTATGAATTATGAATTTTGATAGGGATTTCAATAAAACTCTATCCCTTTCGTTTGTGACTATGAATTGAAGAATAAAAAGATGAAACCGAGAAAAAGAATGAAGAATTCGACCAATAGTTTGGAACAAAGAAATGGAAGAACATAAGTTAGATGGACTCGCAAAAATCTCATCGATAAGAACTAAGAAAGAAATATAAAAGTAGTTCAAATGATTCAATAATATTATTTCATTATTTTAATTCAGAGTTGTTAGTTACTTCATCCGAATGAATCTTAGTGATGGAATAATTAAGTCATAATTCATTGGAAGATTGCATCATTAACCATTTCTTTTTGTGAGAAACTTACCACGAATGCACTAATTTCTACCGCTTTTGTTATTGCTACTAGGTTAGCTATTGGGCTTACTTCTATTGGAGCTAGAGTTGGTCAAGATACTGCTACGGGCCAAGTTATAGAAGGTATTGCAAGACAACTCAAGCCAGAGGGAAAAATATGAGGTTCTTTATTGGTTAGTTTGGCTTTTATGGAAGTGTTAACAATTTATGGATTAGTGTAACCTTATCGTGTTTATTTGCAAATCTATTTATGTAATATGATAAATATCAAAAATACATTTTTTTTCTTATTTTTTATAGCCGAGGCTTGCTCCTTGATTTTTTCGAATTATATGAATATTTTACTCCTACAGTTATTTATTTGTTGAGACACTAACCCTTGGGATGAATGGATTTGAGGATGAGGAATTATATCAATATTTTAGCAAATGAAACTCTTTTCTTTTTTAGAATGCATTACAACAAACAAAGTATTCCCCAATTGAGATTAAACTTAGTCACTGATTCTAATTAGTATTATTCTTATTAGGAATTTCCAATTGAAGAAAATCCATTTCAAAATCAACTATATTTTTTTTCTGTGTAGAAATTGTTGAACAAGAACAACAGTGACGATTGAAAATTGATATGGGGAATCATGTTGATGATGTGATTGTAGATGCTGCTTTATCAAGTTGCTTGTTGTTCATTTTTATAAAATTGGGTGATAGTTCATCTCTATTATTTGTGCCCCTCAAGGTGGTTTTTTGTGCTTTTTAGGACGATCTACTGTGAAACCCAGTTGTGAGATCGGCTGACATAGAGACAGCTGCACTTGGATGCTATATTTTATTCTGGAGCAAGGAGCAGCAATACAACTACTTTTCATCCTAAATTAGATGAGGAGCTGAGGCAAAAGAAGGTGGATTCCTGATGCAAAGCTGTCTCGAGGACATTCGATCTGGTAGATTCTTAGTAGGGTCAGTGTGGGAAACCGAAATGCAACAAAAAGATGGTTGATTGGCGTTTTCGAGGGTACAATTTGTAGTAGAATACGCTTCACGGGATCAACAATCAGAAAAAAAGAAATCTCGTTTTGCCGTCAAGCAACACGAAGGAAGTGGCGGAGCATGGCTCATTCTCGGCCAAGGACTACCACGACCCGCTGCCGGCGTTGTTGATAGACCTGGTGGAGCTGGGCAAGTGCTCATCGCTGAGTTCATTGCCACCTTCCTCTTCCTTTACATCATAGTGCTGACTGTGATCGAGGACAGTAGCCAGACCGACCCCCAAAAAGGCAAGTGGCATTGGAATCCTCGAGATCACCTAGGCCTTTGGTGGCATGACGGAGTATCCAATCCCACCATTATTTCCTGTTGTCTGTTTGTTAATCGACCGTCCAATCTTTGATCTTTGTTAAACTCTGAATCAGGGTCATTTCATGCTTGAACACATGTTTCACATTCGAAGTATCCATGTTATGAGTTAAATTTATCTATTGGCTTTGCTCTTATTTAGTTGGAAAAGTAATTCTTTAATTCTCTTTGCATAATGTTAATCAGAAAATGTTAATCAGAAAATGTTAATCAGAAAATGTTGGTAACTGAACTGGGTTCCTTCGCTATAGCTTATTCAAGGTTTCTATGGTGGGGGGATATGTAATTGTATTCAGTCACGTAGGAGGTGCTCAATGCTTTAGAGGTTTTTCAGTTATGTGTCAGCAAAAATTCCTGGCCTTTTTCACGTTGATGCATCCCATTGCAATTGCATAGATGTTTCCAGTCTTTTATTCTTGATTCTAGCAATATCAATGAGCAATTCCAGTATATGGTGGCTTGCAAACATTTACAGGAATTAAATGATGATTTTGTGCTAGAAATTAGCCAACCAATTACATTTTCCTTGCCTGGGCTACTGGTCATTGGTTCCAGTCCCCTGGTCACACGCCTAGCCTTGGTTTGTCTATAACATAGGTTGGGTAGTGCCGTGGCATAGGATAATCCTGAGTCTACTCCCACTATCACCATGCTAGGGTGATGGTGACAAGCTTGCTCGAAACGAGCAGTAAGCTCATTCTGTGATGGCTGCGGAGCTCCTACAATCTATCTTAGGGAGTTGCTAGTTTTGATCGCCCCTTTCCACTCTTTTTAATGATAAAAAAGATTTGGGTTTTGAGCGAGACAATATCAAAGAGATTCATAAATGGAGAGACAATTTGTCCAGTCATTATATCAATTTTCACATGTCTTGGATTGTTTTCGACCCTTTTATTATATTCTTTGCTTCTCTTGTAATTATTTCATTCCGGTGTCCTAAATTTATAATATTGCTATTTGTATTTGCTTCTTCAATCATAGTGACTAGTACTTTTTTCTCAACAGTTTCCAAGATTTCATTACTGAGTTGGCAATTTTCAATTCATTGTTTGCCACCACTAGTATGGTACAGAGTTTGCTCAGTTCAAATTCTCTTGATAAGTGATACAATGTTCTTTTCAATCTCTATTGTCTCATTAAGTCTACCCCAAAACTGTGTGCTTGCCAGAATCTTCATATACCCTTTGAACTTCATTTTTCAAATGGCTTACTAAAGTTCTGAGTTTGCTGCAGTAAGAAGCAAAATCCTATTAATAACAGTGAGTGCTAATTCAAAGTAAATTGTAGTTATTACTTTTGACGTACCTTTTGTGAAAACTTCAGCATCCAGGGAAACCAATAGGCGACAACAAAATGATATTCGATTGCCGCTTGCTGCAAAACAAGAGGCACAACACTTTGTCAATGCTGCCAGAGAGGGTAACATGCCTCTAAATCTGCTTATTGGTTTCTTAGTTTCATAGTATTTCCTTTCGTTTACTGGAATGAAGTTTGTCTACATACTATCATTGCTTGTTAGATCTACTGTCTTTCACACACTTCTACCAGTGCATTTACTTTTGTTTTGACCAGCATGATCTCGGTGCTAGTTGTTCTTTCTAGAGAATTAGTACTCTAAGGTTGTGTATGGTTGTTAAGATCTTGAGATTGGACCTTATAGGAGATGATAGGATAAGATATATTATGGTTAACAAGATACAATACTAATTATTGACATATCTAATCCCTTTCTTTATGAAGAGGAAGCCTATTTAAGGTAGGTAAATCATTGGGCCATAACATGCCCCACTAACTTCTTGGACAAGGGGAAACATGAGCAAATCCCAAGTGGTGGCCCAAATATGGAATCCCAAGGGGTGGCCCAAATATGGAGTTTTGTGACTTCATAGTGTGAGGATTCGAATCTATCTTGTGTTCTTAATTTACGCTTACCAACTACTTGTTAAACACATAGGGAAAAATAGTTGTTCTGGTTCCATCTAGTATCCTAATTTGGTATTTCCATTTGTGAAGGAGAAATGCATGTAATTGGAAGTTTAAAATGACAAAGGTTTGCCGCTCTGTATAATTAAAAGTGGAGCTCAATTGTTATTGGTTGCTTTCTTTAAATTCAGCAAGGCTTTGTACTAGATAAGTTTATGATGGCAGTCATATGGTTCTATCTGATGACTACTCTGTGGCAACAAGGACTCTGGATTTACGGTACTTCTGTAAATATGCATCCATAAAAAATGGGATTGCAAGAATATATACTGATGAGAGCAATAGCGAGGTTGACTTTTTGGAATCTGTTTATTAGAACTTGTTAAGCACTTGGTGTTGTTGTCTCTTAGGGAACTTCAAGTTGCTTTCTTGGGTCATGAAAATTTAGGATAAAGAAATGTCTGCCGAAACCAAATAATAGCAGCGAACTGCTTGTGTACTCATGCTTGTGGAGTCTTAATGTCCTGCACTTGTTCAAATTAGCATATGTTCATCATAAACTCTTATTTTCACAAGCTCTGCAGCTTTGCTGAAGCACAGTACAACCAAAGTAATGCAGGATGAAATACTTTCAGAATTCTATCATCTTTAAATATAGGAGCTTGTATTGTCTCCTCTTTATACTTGCTTGGAGTAGGCTGGTCTGCACCGATTAATAAGTCTGTCTCCATTTCCAGTGTGCCAATCAAGCAGAGTACCGGAGATTCTGGCACTAATGTCAAACGGCTTGAGCAAGAAATGGAAGCGAAAATTGCACACGTGAAGACGGAGGCCACAAGAATCTCTCAGGACGTTGTGCAGATTCTGTCGAAGCATGCGACCACTGTAAAGAACTAGGGGCATCTTGTAAGTGAAAGTCGCAAAATTTCCACGTGTGCATGTTTTGACCGGTGCTTTCTTGCTGGGTATCATGATTTCTTTTTCTTTTTTTACCTGATGGGTGTAACTAGTCTTATGTGCTGCTGTGAATCTATATATTTATGAATGAGATTGGTGAAATCATGTCCTATCTAAGTAATCATTACTCTTTATTTGTTGTCTGTCCAAAGAAAAGTTTCATACGCTTATGAGGAGATGTCAGTTTTGAAGCTTCGGTTGCATGTTTTTTCTTTGATCTACAGGAGCTTGGTCCAGTTTGGTGCAACTTCACTAAAAGCACATAAAAGATATCTTTAGGGGCCAATCTCCATCCCAGACTACAAATGATCACTGCTTATACTTGCATATGAACAAAATTAGAGCAGTATGAATCAATTATCAAGGTCTTAACTAGAGCCATTTTTTTCTGTATAGACTATACTAGACCAAATCAATGAAAGGGCCAAGCATAGGTTGGAGTTTTTAGACTCAATGGTGAGGCAGGGTAGGACCCAACATGAGGCCAGTAAACCTTGCCCAAGCCCGACATCACACGAGGGACTTGGTACATTTTTTCCTAAGCAAGTTCGAGTTTGGACGAGTTTGAATGAGCGGAGTAGAAATTCAAGTGAACATGAACATAGTTTTGGTGCTTGTCTGAAGAATAATTTGTGCCATCAATGAAACAAATAGTAAGGCTGGACATCCATGCGACTTGCATGAGGAAGAGTTCTAGGAAGGTTAGCAAGAAGCATCGCGTGATTAGTCTTTTCATATCAATATTACATCGACCACCGATGAAGAATGTTGATGTATATTCATGAAAGTAATTGTTTACCCCCGAAGTTCCATGATAATACAAAACTGTCATTTGTGCTCTACAAATGAACTATTGTTCACCTAAAATTGAAAGAACTCCATTCCTTGTGAGTAGAGAACTATTGCAGATTGTGTTATGAGTTGAGCTAAGCAATCTGGGCCTGAAACTTTGGTATCTTCATGATGTTCGCGAAGCCATCTTATATCTTTACTTGCTCATCTCTATATATAACCTTGGCTATCACCACAAGCTCAGAATTCACCAAGAAGGCCAAAATATGGTAACGTTTCTATTCTCTTTTAGAAACAATTTTTTATTTCTGATTTCTGTTCCACAAACGAAAAAGCATTTTCTAACTATACAAAATCTCTATTTTTTTTAACTATAAAAATCTCTATTTCTGAAAAAAAAAAAAAAAACAAAAGTGCACTTAGTACAACCTTAAAAATTTCTATTCCCAAAAAATTTTATTCCCAAATTTTCATTTAATTTATAAAATGTCAATCATAGTTGATTATATAAAGTTCTTGAAAGAGGAAGGTGGAATTTGAATCATAAACTCATACTTTTTAAATTAAAGAAAATACTGTCATTGGCTAATTATTAGAACGTAACATGACCTAATAAATATAATCAGAATATATAATGATACGGAATTGGATGATCTTAATACAATTAATAGAAATGTTGCCAAGTACTAATAAACAACATTACAAAAGTCAAAAATACAAAGTTATGGAATCTTAGGCATATTAAGATGTCTTGTCATTTTATTTACAATATTTGTCCTACTGTTTCTTAGGACTCATTGTGGCAACAGAGAAAGAGGAAAGGTGTCAGTGACTCCATCGTCTCCAGAGATGGTCGATCGGTTGATGCAAGAAGGAGGAGGAGAACTTTCGTGAGATAGAGAAATTTCACAAAATAGAGAGAGGAGAGAGAGAAAGATGTCTTGTGATGCACGAGGTAAAGGGATGAGAGATTAATTTTGTTTTTATTTTTGGGAATAAAAAAATTATTTATTTTCTATTTCAAATCTATTTTCGAGAATAAAAAAATTACAAAATGATTTTTTTCATATCTCTAATTTGGAAAGAAAAAAAGAAAATAGAGAAATTGAAGCGTTATCAAATTTACTGTAAATTAATGCTTCTGGATAGTCATCGAATCCATTAAATGTTTATTGACATGAATCGACCTCTTGGCAAAACATATCCTAAACTTCACCTTCGGTAGAATCAACGAATGTCGCATTACTAGTGGTACAGGGAAAATAATAGATGATGTCCTAATTATGTGAGCTTTTGTTCCATCGGACGAGGGGCGGGTCGCCAAAAACGCGGTTTCGCTGACGTCATCGGGTGCTAAAACGGCGCGTGCTGTAGGGATGCTGCTGTTGTGGAACTGGGTAGGGTACTGGGGAGCGCAGGCCTCCCTTAATCCGCTGCCGAAACTCCGCGGCATAGGAGGGGCGATTTTGGGATTGTGTTGTTGAGTTCCACCCAATAAAAATCCACCACGTGCCTAACATTTTCCCAATTTAAAGAAGGATATGAAAATTGTCTGTCTATTAAATTGCCTGACAACAATTTATCCCTTTGAATGCGAATTTTTTCGTTTTTACTTGCATTGCGACATTCTCCTAGAACCTGCCTCCTTAAATAAGTGAAAATTTAAATTATCTAATTACACCTCTTTCATCGATTTTACCAAAAAATTGTAAATATACCGCCAATCAATAACAAGCTTGACGTATTATAAGTGCATAGAAGTCATGTGAGTAAAGAGACTACGTCTGGTCATTCCCGCTGAAGTTTTTAAAACGAAAATTTGTTAATATTTTTTGGACAAAGAAAAAAAAATGCGAGGTGTTGAATTTGGCATAAGGCAAAGTCTCTGAAATATCATTGTTCCCCGTGTGCCTAGAGAGTATGTGTTGGAGGAAGAGGGTACTTGCGGACATGCCGTGTTCGTAATGGTGCTGCGTGGAGTATTTCAATATTCAAGCACATAAACTAGCATATCACTTCAAAAAATTTGTTAATTAAATGGGTTTTTCTTTTTGCTTACCTAATGTTGAATTATTTCATGATTATCATTTTCCAGGAGAGAAACATGTCAAGGCAGCTGTTGGTACAAAAACTCGGGCAAATCATTGGTGATAGGTGGCTGATTGAAATCACCAAAAGTTTCCGAGGTAAGGTTGGATTATGATCCTTTTTAAAGACAGTAATTCTTAAGCACTTCTATGCCTTGATGTTTAGTCATGGGTACAAAGAGCTTGGGTTGCATTGTTATATAACGTTGATGATTGTTTCCATTGCGTTGAGATGACAATGAATAATTTATTCTGTTCTACAGTATTTTTGGGCATGAAGCAAGTGATCATAGGACTATAGATGGACTTGAATAAGATTAGGATGCGAGGCGCATCAATAAGACAAGTTTCCATTTTGATGAGTTCACAGTACACAGCAGCACGAGCAAATGGTACCAAGAGGAGGCCCATCCAGACCGGATGTTGACACAGCTACTTACTCTTAGATTGGAAAGAGGCTGTTTCGGAATTTCTATGATTTGAACATTTGTGCTTTATTACAATTATAAACTGCAGTCTTCTCCTGGTCCCTATGTCACATGACTATTTGTTTTCAATGGAATATCGCAACACTTCTTTTGTTGACATGTTAGGGGAATATTTTTATGATCTGTGCAATTACATAGGAGATAATTACATTTCCTGTTAGCTTACTTATAGAGGTAGACGGGTCCCGTGAGCGTGGTTGTAATTGATAGTCGACCCTATCAATAGGGTAGAAAGTGGAATGATGCATTTTGTTTGGTCAAATCATCTTTGTTTTCTTATTATTAGGTCCTTGCTTTGCCTTTATAGATGCAAAACTGCCACTAGAAGTTTTGCTTCTTTGAAAGGAAACTTATGCTGCTTCTTGGAGGTTCGATTCATGCCAAAGGGTCTTTTATCTTCTAGCATTTTATTCTTTATATGTTTATGTTTGGTCATATCTTGGTAGCATTGGTCAAGTTTTAGCCTAGTTTTCAATCTATTGAATTGACAAAAAAGAAAAGGGGTCAGATGTGGAAGAAGCCCAAACCAAAGTCCCCGTTTTATTGATAGTTGGGGAGGATTTCTATTTGACTTAGACTTAGCTGTGTTGTTCAATATGTTCATCCAACCTTGGGGCTCAATCATCAGTAATGTGACAGGGTGATAGATATCAAAGGTTTAAAATTGAAATGTAATAACACAGAAGGATGCCATGTCAGGTGATAGATGTGATAGTTAGAAAATTTGTTACATAAGATGAAAAATAAGAACAAATTTCTTTAAGCATTGAAATGCTGTTTCTAAGGATAATTTCATCTCTCAAAATACTGAACTCGGTGCTACTTATTCTAGACATATTTACTTCTTTTTTAACATGTTTTGATTGTGATTTGGAGATTCTCTGCATAGACAAATAAAGGAGAGCATAAATAAAGCAACAAATCATATTAGATACTACAATTCGACTAAAAAAAATCAAACCTGACAAAACCGTCATTAGAAATGGCTTTCCGGTTTTCAAAATTATCAAAATATCAAACAAGATGGCAAACGATAGAAATAATGTCAGCTTTGCTGTAGACCAAAAGTCAAACATGTTGGACAGAAAATGATGAGAGGGGGCGCCTTACGTTGGGAACTTGGGAAGTGGTCGTGTTTCTTGGCGCCTCCCGTCTCGCTTGAAGTCTTCTCACGGGGATCTTTGAGCAGATGCTGCGACAAAATGAAGTCCAGAAGCTTCATCCGTGTCGAAAGGGCGGCGGATGAATTCGGGACCCATGGGAGGCTGAAGCTCCTGTGCAAATGCCTTCTGCTAGAAAATTAACATGTGGGGGGAAAGCCTCTAAAAGGGGTAAGGGCCTCTGTTGTGGAGGAACTCAATGAAGTTTTGAGTAGTTAATTTGATACCGACTGCATCATGTAAAATTCTTCGCCCTTGCTACTTCTAAGCCTAGCATGCTTGAACTTACAATCTTGATGAATTACTTCCTTCTATTGTTCGGTCGAGCATCGCCATATGCCAATGCAACTGCTCCATCAAACGATAGACATTGAGGAGGATTCTAAGGACTTCAAAGGGTAAATTTTTATTGGGTGAAGATGGGGTTAAAAACAAAGAAAGAAGCATGTGGTCTAGGGTCCTACTTGGGGACATGGCAGTGATACAATTGAAGATGTTAATGGCTTGTGAACTGGATCCTCTGTTAGAAGAAGAGGCGATAGGAAATAGTGACTACTATTCTGTGCGAGGACCGCTTGAGACATATCAAGAAGTCCAGTTCTTGCGAAAGAATATTTTAATCGACGCATTCTCCCGGTTTGGGCCTATAATGATCTTGCAACCCAGCTGTTGCAACTAACCTGCATTAAATTAACAGTAATTAATGTCCTTCCATTTTAAGTAGTTTGATTTTCTTGAAGAGAACAAATTTCTTTCCTTTTTATGGAATATTATTTTAAAATCTTTTTGACTTCTTTGGAAAAAAAAAATTGCCATAAATATTGCTTTGCTGTGCCAAATCCAAAATCAAAGGTACACATGTGATATATTTGTCAAATTATTGATAAATAAAATGAGTCCCAAGGAACCAATATATTATTTGTTCTCATTATTGCATCAAAAGAGAATATGGAATATAATTGTAATCGCACAAACTTATGAACGGAACATAGTCGGAGTAAAAAAGACAAAAGTAATTTATACAAGCTATTTGGAAACAGGAGACATCCATGCAAAAATCCTCTTGCTAGTCTAAAATGCACGAAACTTGATTTTCAGATTAGTGCATTCATTTACACCTTAGTTTATAGTTTCCATAAATTAAGAAGAAATGATAGGCCGGTTATTATTGAGAAATTTGTTTATGAAATTACTTTCGTTACTCTCATTTAGCAAACAACTCGATTTGTTTGTAACAAAATTCTTCATTAGAAGATTATCATAACATTGGAGGACGAACAATCTTACCTCACTTTTGTATGTACCAATTTTCTGATTATTCCTTGACTCATCTTTCTCTCTTTCAACCACCGAGGAAAAATAACCAAAAATGTCATAAACTTATTGTCAACAGCCGATTTAATTCTAAATTTTTCTTTTTAATTTTTCCAGTGTAATCCTTCTAACCAATTATTGTTGAAAATGTTAATGTGGATATTAACTGTCCTATGTAGTATGACTAATGCTGACATACACAATTTTTATAATTAAAAAAAAAAATCCTGAATTTTTTCTTGTTTTGGCTAGATTTAGCGAGACCTTGGCTCGGGCGAGGCAACCTTTGGGCTAGTGACCCCAGCTAGCCATCAATAAGTCTTGATGACTAGCGAAGGGAAACAAAAAAAAAAATTTTAAATTAAAAATTGTAAAATAAAAAATTGTAAATATATCATTTATACTAATATCGGCCATGCCATGTAAGATAGCAGAGGATGGCCAATGCTAACTAAACTAACGCGTCAACGACTTATGACTTAAATTAGCAAGAAGGGCTGCTTTTATAAATCATTAAAAGTTTTATGGCTAAATTAACACGCTTGAAAATTTTATAATTGAATTGACATACGTATAATAGATTTAGGAATTTTTTTGTCGATTGTCTCGAGCCGCCCACTTCGCTTCTCCCACTTTAATTTTGTCATATAGAAATTGTGTGTTCTCTCCTCATAGCTAACTAGTTAGATCTCCATGCACACCCAAGGAGGCCAATGATACTAAAGATATTGACACGTAATTAGCAAATAACTAGTTCTAAAGTGATTTAGCCAGAAAAATCTAAAGCACTTGATGCATCAATTAAAGTATTCATTAGAATTTCACTGGTAGCTTTTGTGTAATTTATAACCTAAGGGGCAATCTTGGCCTCTCTTTAATTTTGACGTGTCGTGAATGAGCCCATGCAAGAATTCACGCTTGCCAATTGCACATGTTCAATGCACACCAAAAATATCACATGAGCAAAAATAAATAAATAAGAGAATAGATAAAATACTGTTGATCTCGTCTCAATCTCATCCGTCCAAATTTCACCGACCACTGAATTAGGTTCACAAACTCCAGCTAAATCAATGTAATTGCATTTGTACTCACCATGAGCCCAAATTTCAGTACCCCTTGAACAAATTAAATACGGCGATTGAAAAATGCCAGAAAAGGTATCACCAAAATCTCTATCCTATGCTCTTCATTTGGTCTGTAATTAATAATTCTACTATTAAATTTTAAAAAGCCAAAAAATGTGTCACCAAAATGTCTTCTCTATTCTCACCTTTTTGTCTGTAATTAATAATTTTGCCAAATAAACAGAAAAATACCGAAGAAGGTGTTAAGAAAATCTCTATCCGTATCCTCCCTATCTAGTTTGTAATTAATAATTTAGCCAATAAATAAAAAATTTCAAAAAAGATATCACGAAAATCTCTCTCCTTATCCTCTCCGTCGGGCATGTGATTAAAAATTTTACCAAATAAAAAAAATCTCTATCCGTATCCTCCCTATCTAGTTTGTAATTAATAATTTAACCAATAAATTAAAAAAAAATTCAAAAAAGATATCACGAAAATCTCTCTCCTCATCCTCTCCGTTGGGCATGTGATTAAAAATTTTACCAAATAGAAAAAATCTCTATCCGTATCCTCCCTATCTAGTTTGTAATTAATAATTTAACCAATAATAAAAAAATTCGAAAAAGATATCACGAAAATCTCTCTCCTTATCCTCTCCGTTGGGCATGTGATTAAAAAGATATCACGAAAATCTCTTTCCTATCCTCTTTGTTTGGCCTGTACCTTACCAGTAGATAGTAAAAAAATGCAAATAAAGATAATGACGAATTTTCTGGGTAAGGACAGTTTCAAGGCTTATCTTTTCACACTGGTCAAAACATCTCATCCCTGTGGTCATTACTCATCACCGCCTCTATTTTGCACTTTTCTATTTTATTCATTTGGATAATCTTATTAAGGCGTACTTAATTTGTAATTTTTTCAATTTTGGTGTACGAACTTCCATAACATTTAATAATATTTTCTCATTAATTCCTTGCATCACTCGGCACCTACCAATAGATTCTAGTTATTAGATGATCTTCAAACTTCCAGAGGTCCAATTAATTTCGCACACGAGTTCAATTAATTCCAGGAATGAGCAATCATCGCGTTCTCATGCTTAAGGTGTACTTAATATGTAGATTTTTCCATTACAATGCACTAACTACATATAACCAGAAACGATTTTTTATTGCTTTATTGCTTATTATCACTCTACCCTTTGCCAATAGAATCTCTGTTTATGATGGGATATCCGAACTTCGAAGGTTCAATTTATCCTCCGCGCTCTCGCTATCATGTTCTTTTGCATAAATATTTTACCTTTTATGTTTCATCGATAAATTTTACACCGATCATTAACCGGATCTTGTTAACTGACGCTTTTTAGGGGTTTTCGTTAATTATACGTAGTAAAAATGTATTTTCACGTATAGCGTACTAATCATGCATCCCAAAAGGAGGACTCTATTTTGAAAATGATAAATTCATGTATTTTGATGATTAACAAGCATTCCTGAACATTTGTCGACAAAATGCCAATATTTACTTCAAATAGAACATTTTATATTGAATTATTTAATTATATCCAGGGAAAATGGGAACCAAGAGCGGTTCCTTTGCCTCTTCTATAAAAACCTTCTCTTGCAACTCAAATCCCCTTCTGTATCTTCGTCAAGCAAAAACCCTAATCTCATTCAACTCCGCCATTCGCAGCCACTCACTCCATCGACCCTTGTCTCGCTCAGACGCAGGCCAACCTCTGCTTCTCTGCTTTCCTCGTTCGCTTCGTGTCCTGTATCTGGAGACATCGTGTACGTGTCCTTCATCTTTGCTTTGATCTCGGTGTTCCTTGAAGCCAGCGTAAAAAAAAAACGCATGCTTTTGTTGCTCTAACAATAGATTATCGACTTCCTCGTGTTCTGTCGCTTTCTTTGTTTTCAAAACCCTTTTTCCTTTATTCGATCTCTCGTTGGTGTTTAGTCTGGGTGACTAACTAGTCTCTTTTTCTGCAATTGTCACTTCATTGACTAAAACCTTTGGATATTCACTCGTTCTACCGTTTATTTATTTTGAATCGATTCGTTATTTTATTTTAATGCACTTTTTTGGGACGTACCAGCTTCGGTCAAAGATGTCCGACTCCATGCATCAACGCCGGTCACCGACTGCACACAACGTCGCTCCTGATGCGGTCGAGCAGGAATTCAACCATCCTGCGATCGATCTCAACCGTCCAGATCTCAAAGATCCGAGGGAAGATCAGGATCCAGATTCGTCTGACTCCGATTGCTGGGGCGTTGTCTCCGTCGATCAATCTGGTTTAGCTCTGGTGCCAGTCATCAGCAGCGGGTTGACCATACTCAGCCAAGAAGACATGGTCTACCGCTTTCTCCTGGAGAAATTCATCCGGTGGCTAGGTGTGCTTGAGGTGCAAGTTACCGTGGTGGCAATCCACCAGAACTACCACTCCAGCGTCCCCGCCAAAGCACGGGCCCAAGCGTTTCAAGATTGCTTGCAGGCAGTGCGGAAGAAAAGCAACAGCAGCGACGCCAACGTGAGGTACGCAAGGTATGCAACCTCGAGAGAAGGGGTCTCCGAGATCTTCTCCGATAGCTTTGGCTGCAGGGAGAAACCTCAGAACAGTAGCCTGTATGGTTGTAGACTTTATTTTGTTCCTGAATCTCATCTTCTAGAGAGGTACGAAATTTCTTTTCTTTTCTTTTTCACTCTGAATTGCGTAAATAATTAAGAGATGCTGTTTGAAAAGTGGGAATGATCAAGAAGATATGTCAATGCATATGTTGTCATGTTGTTTCTAGACTTGCGTCATTATATCTTGCATGTGATGATATTGGTCTTGGATAATTTATCGGTAACACTTTGGCAGCGTTAGATTCACTCTATTAATTGCATTGCATAGATAATCAATAGCTTATCACAAAGATACGTTGTGTTGTTTCTTTTTTAACGTATGATCAGTTAAATCTAGTAGAAAGGAGTATATTTAATCTATGATTGGCAGCGTTAAATCTGACCCTCTAAATTGAATATACTATTTAGAAAAGGAGTTCGATTACAAAGATAAGTCAATTTAGCGCATAATTCTTAGAGTTGCTTCCATCTAAAGTCGGTTTGATCTATAAATATTACAAGGACCAAGTAAGTGCCACATCAACATTGTCACTACTTAGTTCTTATCTTTCAAACTTTGTTTTCAACTCACCTCTAATGTTGAAATTTTTTTAAAACATGATCATCATTTTCTAGGGGGAAAGATTCGAAGCATGTGCTGGTACAAAAAGCCCGGCAAATTATAGGAGATAGCTTGGGGATTGAACTCATAAAAGATATTGGAACTAAGGTGTGGATTGTGATCTACGTGAATTGCCTACTATGTCGTGTGGACATGTGATTTTGATTGAGTGACCGCCTTGTTATGAACCGATTACTTTGGGGAATTGTGAACTTATGGTCCTTTGCAGGTGAGCAAATGACAAATGAATCTGGTTTGGACTTCAGAGATCAGATAGTTTTATCAGAGGGCAAATATCAACAGGTTTGGCATCTCCGCTCGTGTAGAATTTTCAGCCTGCCCCTTCTTTCCTCTAACATCGTTTGGTTTCTCTGCTCCTGTAGAAAGCAAAGGCCCCGCCGCATATTTTTCCCCCATTCCTTCGTGCGCTGCTCTTTTCTCCGGAGGATGCTGACGGTGACCAGAAAAAAAAAAAAAAAAAAAAAGGAACAAGGAAAGGAAAGCAAAGCCCGTGACGTGAGAAGCGCAGGTAAAGAAAATGATAAAAGATTTGGGGGGGAGCAGGCGAGGAGGGTGAGCGACGTTCGCTCGCATGAGAAGGAGGATGAATCTTTTCTTTCTTGTGGAGACAAAACTCGCAAAGAGGGGGGACGAACGAAGGTTTTTCACTTATAGAGAGGTTGTTACCGAGAGAAACTGGAGATAAACGAAAGGATCAGAAAAGTTGGTGAGAGCAG
Source organism: Eucalyptus virginea (assembly GCA_014182375.1). Lineage (NCBI taxonomy): Eukaryota > Viridiplantae > Streptophyta > Magnoliopsida > Myrtales > Myrtaceae > Eucalyptus > Eucalyptus virginea. The sequence goes on along the minus strand of CM024520.1, from coordinate 2,291,428 downwards.
AACATTCTTCCACCGCCTGGAACTTTCACAGAAGAGGGAGAGCTTGAAGGAAATACAAGGAAAGTCATTCGCGTGAGAAGGGGAGAGAGAGGTTCGGCCATTGTTGCTCATAGAAGGAGGAGGGACGTCGTCGGTTTTTTGGAGAAGACGGCCATTGAAGAGGCGAGCCGCAGAGGCTTGGCGTGAGCGTGAGGTGTGCTCCACCGAGAGGAAGAAGAAGAAGGTGTCGAGTGGGCTCGACGTTCTGAGATCGAGAACCCAGAAAGGGTCACCAGCAAGAGACAAAGTTAAGGAGGCCGTTCGCGTTTGCCATGTCCCCTGCAGCCTCATCCCCGAACCAGGTAATGGCCCGAACGACTTATTTTCCTCTTCCTCACTGAAGCGTAGAGTGTTGAAATCCGATGGTAAATTTCAGCTGTCTGTGAGAGATAATGGCAATCTAGAGCTATTTGTAGCTTGTTCAGGCCGATAATCGCCTTAAAATCCAGTTCGGATTTCACTTTTTGAACCGCGTAACATTGTTCGACTAAATGCTTGAAAGAAAACCTAAGAGCAATTTCTTTAAACTCAAAGTCGATCCATGTTTGAGTCCTTATTTGTTGATTCACGTCTTACATACTCGTTTTCTTTGTGTTTTTTGTCGGTATCATGTTATATATTTCAACCGTTGACGTCGGCCGCGCACACTCCTCTTTCACCGGGGACCCCTCCCGCACCAGCGAAGTTGGCAGTTCGAAGACATGCTAGTTAGCCAATCTCACTTCATTATAATATATTTTTGCTTGATTATTTTGCCGGAGTTACTTCTGTTAAGAGTGCGGGTTCAGTAGGATGGTTTTGCAATAGATGGAGTGGGCGGCCGGAGTTGGTCACCGTCGGTCGGAATAGATGACAGGTGGGTGAAGATAGTTCGGCGGTGATCCAAGTTCCGGTGATAATCTCGTCGGTAATGGTATTTGTTCCGTTAAAAAAGATTTTTTTTTTTTTAAATCATCGCTAAAGGTAGGTTGCCGGAGAAAAGGCTTCGGGGAAGAATGACTGGAGGTTGAAGAAGATAGGCAGAAAAAGACAAAATAGGAAAAAGACAAGAGAGAGAAGAAAAAGAAAAGAAATCAGAAAATCAGAAAAATTTTAAAAAATAATAAGAAATTTTTTTTTTTTTTTTTGGTCGGAAATAAGAAAGTATTAAAAAATTGGTTTTAATCCGACTCAGGTCAAATCCAGGTAGATCGGTCAATAGACTGGATCGGGTTACCCGATCCAAACCCCTTTTTTCGAATATAATAATAATTTTTTAAAAAATTAAAATTAAAATATTAAAAACTTAAAAATTCATAAAAATAATAATAAAAATAAAAAAATCAGAAAATTCGGAAAATCGTTAAAAAAATTATTTGTGAGGAATGCCATACTTAGTTTCTAGAAATTCATGCTCTTGAGTGAGTTTCTTGCCTAGTTCTTGTGTGTGCTTATAATATTGCAATCTTGAATGTTGAGTGGTTGGCATTCGGAAGGATAGTTAGCAGCGGCTATTAATGTGGCAGTGGTGCTTGTCAACGATGGACATTGATGGATGGTGGTCCAATGATTAGAAGTTGTCGGCGACAATCGTATTGGTTGACCGTGAGGATAGTTTTTCACGCTTTGGCACGGTGAGCTTCGGCTCATGCTCCATTCGACTAGAAGAATCAACGGAATAAGAGCCCGTAATGAGCGTAGCCATCCTATAACATTAGTGAGAGTTGGGCCAAATTTTCTTAAGGGACTTGTATGCATCCTTAGAGTTTTAGGCTTGATTGGGTTTTGGGTTGCTTGGGCTTCATTTAGTTTAGGCTGGGCTTGCCGAAATGAAGAGTAGATGGGCTAGTGTGTCCGGTGAGGGCTTGATTTTAAGCCGAACCAGGCTTTGTTACCCAGATCGACGCCCGAGTCAGTCCCAATCCAGACCAGTTCCGAAGATCCAACCCAAATCCCTATTTTCGGATTTAAAAACTCCTATTTAAATATATATATATATAATATTTTTATATGAAAATTTTAAAAAAATTAAAAATTTTCAGAATTTTTTTTCTAAAAGTTAGGAAAAAGCTTAAAAATTATTTTTTGAGTTGCTTTCTCTTAAAATGTGTGAAAATCCTTGATAAAAAATTGTTTAAAATTAAACAAGCTGTCAAGGCTTTATAATAGGGTTTGAGTGTTTTTATGACCAAATGCTAGGTCGTCGTTTGTGCATTCCCATTTCGACTATTATGTGATTGTGCACTTTTGATATGTTAATCATGGCTTTTTTTTTTTGGCTTAGTTAGAAGTGGTACTAATTCTTATTTCTTAGCGTTAGATTCTTGCTATGCATTCCAATTTGTTTAATGTTTCATTGATTGTTGATTGTTAATTTAATGACTACGCCTTCCAATTTGGTGGATAGGTTTAAAATCAATATAGACTGCTTGACAAAGTTCTTGAAATTAATAAGATTAAGTATTGAAAGAGCACTTGTTAATTAATTAGTGTAATTAAGTATCCGATCATAGATCTCTTGTTGTATAGAAAATGGGGTATACTCACATGCCTCATTTGGTTTCTAACTAACCCTAGTAGATTAGTAATGGCTCCTCGTCAATTGAAGTCTAACATTGAATACCCCAATGATACGTGAGGTATGGGCTAGGGAGAATTTGTGCCTAAACAAGGTTTAGGGGCCTACACTTTTAGGCAATTTCCCTAAACTTATGTCTTTTCCCCTCTAGGTAGAAAAGGTAAGCTGTGACACAAGTCCATATGTGAGTATTTTCAATTTAGTCCTCTCTCTCAAATTTATGTCTATGAAGCACATCTCAATTGACTTTTCAATTGAATCAAGCCAAAACCATCACAATTTTAGCTCTATACAATGCTCATTACAATCTTTCTTTTTCATTTTAGGTTCTCCAATTTGACACATCATGGTTATAAAGGGTGTGCATGGAAACACTCCAAAAAAGTGTTTCTGGCACACTTTTGTACGGAAAGTGTTCCCGGGAACAAAAAAGAAACAGAAACGCGTTTGGTTGCGTTTCTGTTCTTTTTTTGTTTTTTTGTTTCTGGAACGAAATAAGAACAGAAAAAAGAAACAACAATTTGTTGTTTCTTGTTCCAGAAACAAAAATGAAGAAACATTTCCGGCGAGCTTCTTCTCTCTCTTCTTCTTCTCTTCTTCTTTTCTTCTTCTTTTTTTTCTTCTTTTTTCTTTCGCCGGTCCCCGGCCTCGGCCATGGCCGGCGACCGGCCGTCGAGGCTCGGGCTCGCCCAGATCCAGCGAGGCTCGGCGTCGCCGGGCGCGGGCGAGGCCGAGCCTCGCCTTGGTTGGGCGAGCTCGGGCTCGCCCGATCCGGCGAGGCCGAGCCTCGCCATGGCTGGGCGAGCTCGAGCTCGCCCGCATCCGGCGAGCCCGAGCCTCGCCGGATCTGGCGAGCCCGAGCTCGCCCAACCGAGGCGCCGGCGAGCCTCGCCGTGGCTGGGCGAGGCCGCCGGCCCCGTCGGCCGGTCGCGGAGGCCGGTGACCGGCCGAAAAAAAGTAAAAATAAAAAGAAAGGAAAAAATGAAAATAAAATAAAAATGTTTAAAAAATTAAAAGAAACAAAAAAGAATAAAATTTACCAAACGTGTTTCGTTCATTTTTTATTCCCGGACCAAACGTTACCAAACGCGTTCTTTTGTTCAAGAATTGTTCCCGGAATGAAACACTTTTTTTTGTTTCTGTTCCCAGGAACAAAAAAAGAACAGAAACGTTACCATTGGCACCCAAATTTGTCTTTCTTTACGTTTAAGATCTATGAAGCATTCCACGCTTCTCTTCGAATGGAATCCAACTGCCTTGTTTTAGATTCAAGTTCTCGAGAGCATTTTGTGATTGATTTTTGCATCGAGATCATGTTTTTTTTTCCATTGCACTCAAGTGCCTTGGCGCATTCAAGAGTTGAGGTTTGAATGAAAGAAAACTCTTGCTTGTATGAACGAAATTGCTCTCTATGTTGTGTGATATCAATTTGAATGAACTCTAGCTGGTGAGTTCAAGATTTTGATCTTTGATAGATTTTTGGACAATATTGAATTTCCAATTTTTTCAAGTCAAGAGCTTTGGCAACCTCTGCTAGTTTTGCCTAGTCCAATACAAGATTTTGTTTCTTTTAACTTAGTTTCATCTTTACATTATTTCACCTACTTTATAATATTTTCTAATTCACCTTCCTTGGATTTAAGCTTTTTGGAAAGCTTTGCAATAGATGTTTCAATGGACCCCAATTCCCTAGCAAGTGTCATCAACCACTCATTGATCAACTAGTTGATTTCCTCAAACTCCTTTTTTTTTGGGGGATTTGAATTATTATTTTTTTGGGCTCTTCGATCGTCATATTGATGCAATGGAGTCGACTCTTTTTAGATTTAACCTCCTCGGAGCAATGTTCGATGGATTTATGGATTCCCCTGAGTTCCTCCATCTTCGCTTTAAATTCATCTGAACAGTCATTTATCATATCTTCGAGAGTCTTTGCTTTCATGGCGACTTCCTTATCGAAATCTTTGATTATATGCTCCACAGCCCTCAGCCTCTTTTCACTCTTCGTGCTTCTCCAAACTATGGTTAAGTAGATTATGCAACCAATTTAATTTCTCTCTTTTAATTTCAAACGCCCACTCCATTCAAGGAAAATGCTTGGGTTCGATCAAGCGTTCTTTTGTCAAGGCTTGAAATCAAAAGAGAGGAATTTAGAGGGGTGCATAGTTTGCTTGACCATATTTCGGAGGAGTGTGAAGAGTGAGAAGGGATTGAGGGTTATGGAGTGCATGATCAAAGGGTGTGACGAGGAGATTGCCATGAAAGCCAAAGAATTGTAGTCTCTGGAAGATAAGATAAATGACTGTTAAGTTGATTTCAAAGTGAAAGAAACTCGGGAAAATTCATAAATCCATCAAATATTGCTCCAAGGAGCTTAAATCTAATGAAAGTCAACTCCATTCCATCAATATATCGATCAAACAGCATAGATAGGAGCTCAGATCCAAAAAAAAAAAAAAAAAGAGATTGAGAAAATGAACAGCTTGATAATGAGCATTTGACGGCACTTGCTTTGAAAGATAGGAAACTAGGGTTTGTTAAAACATCTATTGTAAAGTTCTCCAAAGAGCTTAAATCCAAGGAAGGTAAACTGGAAAATACAAGGAAGTTGGTAAAGCAGTGCAAAGAGGAAATTAAGTAAAAGAAGGAAAATCTTATCTTGGTCCAAGCAGAATTAGAAGAGGTTGTCAAAGCTCTTAAGTTGAAAAGTGGTGAATTCAAAACTGTCAAAGATACTGAAATCTTGAACTTGCATTTAACAAGAGACAGCTAAAGTCCATTCAAATTGATATTCCACAGTGTGCGGAGCAACTTTGTCTGAAAGAGCAAGAGTTTGCTTACATTCGAATCTCAACTCTTGAATGTGCCAAGGTCCCTGAGTCCAAAAAAAAACAATGCAATTTGATGCAAAAGTCCATCACAAAATGCTCACAAGAGCTTGAATCTAAAATAGGGCAAGTGGGTTCCATTCACAAGAGAAGTAGGGATGCTTCGTAGATCTTCAACTTAAAGAAAATCAAGTTTATAAACTTGATGTGTCAATTAGAGAACACTCTCAGCTAGTTTAAATTGAAAGGAAAGAATGTAATGAGCAATATATGAAGCTAGAATTGTGGGGGACAATGGCTTGATTCAATTGAAAAGTCAAGTAAGAAGCGCTTCAGGAAAATGGATTTGAGAGAGAGGACTAGTAGCCATTTTGGGGTGATGGCACAAAATTGGAAATACCTATATGCAAGTGTTCTAGCTTCATGTCTAAATGCTTGATCCACAATTGCTTTCGATGGAAAGAAAATGTAGTTCATATATCAACATTTTCATGAGCTCAACAAAGGGTACCTAAGGTGCGAGAGATAATTCAAATAGCAACTTATGTCACAAAGTTGGTGTTTAATGCCATGGAAGGGTTTTACCCCCAGAATTCAGGGAATAGTGATGGGTATTAGATATTGGGGTGATTAGAAGGAATTGTGGGTTACTAGATATTGCAGTTATTTGAAGAAATTGTAATTTCCCGTTGGAGAGTTTCTTACGATCTTCAATGGAGATTAAGCCTCAGTAGAGGGAAGTTGTAGTGCAACAGGCTGTTGAATTGGAAGGGAAGCTGAAATTTTCACCATCACTAGAGCATTCTTTGGAGTTCTTGGGTTTTTTTTGAAGCTTTTGAGGCCTATGTAGCTTCTGCCTTCAATGCAAATGAAATTTACGCTTGTCAATTCTATGTCACAGTTTCGAATAGCATTGGAATTGCAACATGTGCTTGGTTCTGTGTTGCCTAATAAATGGAGATGTAGGTATTGACTTGGGATGTCAAATGTGGTCATCACTTGTTGTTAGCACCTTTTGCCACTTTTATTTAGGATTTAATTGTATAGAAAACACGCACAAGTCAGAGGACTTACCTTGGCCTCAGATCCTACCTCAATTCACAATAGGCACCCATTTACTCCAAACAAATCGAACCAGTCGATTACATGACACACAAATCATTCTCCACTGAGGAGTATCTAAAAGCTAGGCCACGTGCATTCTCCAAGACGACATCCCAAGTCTCTGAGTCACGTGCCTTGAACCTTGAGCCCACGTACATTCTCTAAGGCGACCTCTTCGCCAAGGTGGTACATCAAGTCACCGAGCCACGTGCCCTTTTAGATGCTATTTCCGAATACTGGACCCACGTGCATTCTCTAAGGCACTAATTCGCCAAGGTGACGCATCAAATCACTGAGCCGCGTGTCCTTTTTACGATGCCCAGGCCCACGTGCCCTTTTAGATGCCAAACTCTGTCATCGAGTCACGTGCATTCTCTAGGAGGACATACTGAGTCTCCGAGCCACGTGCATTCTCTTAGGCGACCTCTTCGCCATGGTGACATATTCAACCACTGAATTCACGTGCATTCTCCAGGTGATATTCCAATTCACCGAGCCCACGTATTTTTTTTTAGGTGATAACCAATACCCAACGATTTCTCAATCAAATAATTAACAATCAACTTAATATGAATAACTCCTAAAAATTCATAATTAAATCAATTCCATACAAATTGCAGCTCAATTAAATAAACAGATTGTGCCACGACGATCAGCACGAGATTTTGGTCGTCGGCCATCTAAATCTTAATTTCCGAATAATAATTAATTAATTAATTAATTTCGAAAATTAATTAATAAATATTTATAATTCAATTTAGCTTAAAATAAAACCCAATTAAGTAAACGGACTTCACCACGATCACCAGCGTAAAATTCCAGTCACGGGCCATCCCAGTTGAATTTTGGAAAATAAATAAATAATTAATTTAATTCCAAAAAATAATATTTAAATACCAAAAATTCCACTTAGGCCCGAATTGTCAAATTGAAGCCCGATTAGGGTCGGGAAAAATCCCGGGCTACCCTCAATAAATAGTAGACCATGTCTACTTGCTAAATACACATTCAATTTATCTAATTTGCATCACAATTAACTAATAATCACTAATCTATTCTAATCTAACCACATAATTGCATTTAATTAAACCTAACCAACCCCTAAGCATAATTAGCAAACTAAGCCGGGATTTGTGAGATTACTCACTGGAATCGCGTGCAAATCAGATCAATCCGACGAGGGCGACACGAGGAACAATAATCCTCAAAGTGGGTCTCAGGTTCGAGGCTTGGAGATGGCCCAAAACGGGCATGAAGGGGGTTGGAAACCCACTCGGCCACTTGCTGATCAAGGCTGGCCGAGGCTGGTCCGGCGGCTAGGGCGGCGAGGAGGCCGGCGGAGGGTGAGGGGAACTCCGGCGATTCGAACGGTGGCCGGACAGAGCTAGGCGGCGGCCGGAGGTGGCTGGACGGGGCGGAACAGGGGCTGGAGATGCACGGGGAGGATGCCCGAGCGGTGGAGAGGGCAAGCGACGCACGGCGGCGAGCGATGGACGCGCGGGTGTGCGATGCGGGCGGCGGGACGGGCGGCGACGACTGCTGCAGTGAGCTGTTGCTTCTATTCTTCTTTGGCTTCTGGTTCACTCGCTCGAACGCACGAAGAGGAAGAAGAAGAAGAAGAGAGAGAGAGAGAGAGAGGGCAAAGTGAGTCGGTGGGGGGGGAATCGCATGAGGGGGAGGGGAGAGGAGAGAGAAGAGAGAGAAAAAAAAAAAAGAAGGGAGAGAGAGAAAAAAAGAAAAAATAAATAATAATACTTTTCTTATTTTATTTTCTTTTCTCTTTCCTTTTCTATATTCTTCCGGCCTTCGATTTTTCCTCCGATAATTTCTTTCTTGAAATTTCGGACTCGTCAATAAATTGAAAGACGATGAGACGGTCCTAAATATAAATTGTGACACGCTCGAATATTCAATTCCCGAAACCAATTTAAATTTCATGGTTAGAATCGATCAGATGTGATTTTAGCCCAATTTAACTAATTAGGTAGCTTTTAGGGATTTTTACTGCAGATATATCCCTTAACGGCTTCACCCAATAGGTTAGTTAACTCGTGAGTAATTAGCTCAGAGAAAAAGGACCATAAGCACGTCGACGAAATGTCCATTTCACTTTATCGAAAACTGAGTCGAATTTCAGGATGTCACAAACCTCCTCTTTATATGTCTGTCAAGGTGTCTCCTCATGACCTAGCAAGCAACCTCATTAGAGAGCGCATCCCATAACCCATCAATAGCTATCACGAGGAAGTCGTCCAACTCTATTCTCTTGCTTACCGTGACCTCTAGCTATGCTATCACGTATGGCTTCAAATAATAGTCTCCTACAGCAAGTGAAGGCTGCTATCAGATACACACACCACACAATGGCACACATACAAAAGAAAGGGCCAATTTCCACCTAAAAGTTCTACTACACAGCTTCAATGGAAATGAACAAACATGGAGCGAGAGCTCACCTTGTGATCAACAGACAAGGGCATGGCCACGTTGCCACAACACAACACCGGTCACGAATCCTTGCAGTTCGCCACCACAACCTCCTCCTTCCCCACCACCGCCACCATCGCCATCGACCCCGCCATCCTCATCGACGTGTCCACCCCCTTCCCTCCAACCTCCTCGTCCATCTTTCCGCATGACGCCTCCATCACCTTCCTCCACTCGCTCTCTCCACCTTCTGTCGTTGCACATGTCGGTCCACCCCTCCATCTCCTTCACCAGCAGCTTGTGCAGCTGGTCATGGCAAGCATTCGCCGAATCAACTCACTGTTATACCGACCAAAAAAGAAAAACTCATTGTTATGAGCGGCGAACATAGAAGATCCGAAGACGAATTGAAGAGAGTTGAAACTTCTTATCGCTTGGAGTCTACGACTTACAGCAAGAACATTCCTCGCTGCCTTGCGTTGGGAAACCACACCGGAGCAAGGTGAAGAAGGAACACAACGACGCAGGCCGAAAAAGCAACGAGCTTTGGGGCAGAGAGCGAAGATGAGCGAGCGCCGGAGCAAGATAGAGGAGCAACGTGCTTTGGGCTAGAGAGTGGAGAAGACCCAGCCCCGGAGCAGGCCAGAGAAGCAATGCAAAGTAGAGAGTGAATTCTCACCCAAAATTTTGAATTGAGAAGGAAAGAAAGGAGAAAGAAAGGAGGGAAGGGAAGATGTATGCGTTAGGGCATTCATTCTTCATAAAGGAGGAGAGAGAAAGCGCCATTAATGCGTGCAGGCCTACTTTAAAATAGAGGAGAGAGAAAAAAACAGCAACAGGTCTATCATGACAATAAATTTTTAAATAGAAAAGGGAATATAACATATTTTGTGAAGAAAAGCTAGTGGGGCCGCTCGTGCTCATGTGGAGCCACGCGTCACTTTCTCATTGGTCGAGGAGCATGCTGACTTGGCGCTCCGGGACCATCCAATATTTTCTCCACGCTCACCATCGAAATAAGCGAGTTCGCTTTCCCACGTCCTCCATGTGACATCCCAAATTTCACTAACCTTTATTAATGTAATTAGATCATTAGGAACTTAGATTAATTCGATTGGGCCAGAAAGTGAACCCGATGGATCATGAGAAATGTGTGGGCTTGAGAAGTAAATGGGCCACACAAATTGGACTTAAGAAAAATCGAATGAGAGATTATCGGCTTGGACTTGGCATGAAGCGGGCCAAGGTTTGGAATTATTAGATTTGTAGATTTAGTTTAGTGGGCCAGGATTGTTATAGATTAAGCCTATTGGGCTAGAGATGAATATTTAGGCCCGAATGATTTTATTTTATAGATTATAGTTATGATAACTTGATTAATGTTTATAATGCTAATATCAAATTCTAACTTTAGCATTTTTGTGATGAATTCTTTATAGACTAACATTGACTAGTCGATATGTTATGTTATGTCATGACTTTGTATAATCATAAAAGGATTGAAATCAAGTAGAAACAAAAGGAAATTAATTGAAAAACATTAGAAACCAATGAACCGACCAATGACATGGATTAGAAACAAATTGAATTCGAGACAACAAGCTTGGAGGCCACGACATCTCTCTCTCTCTCTCTCTCTCTCTCTCTCTCTCTCTCGTTTCTCCTTGCACTCGACACCCACGGTTTCATTCCCACAAACCGAGACATGCAAACTCAAGAGACATAATCATTAGCAAATTTCATCATTAGTCTAGCCTAGGGATTAGCCTTATGGGCCTATTTCCCCCTTAAGTTCCGTAACCCTCTCTCTCTCTTCAAGACCGAAACCCATATTCATCTTCTTCTTTTCTGGTTTTCTCTCGGTCGAGCGGTGAAACCATAAGCAAACTAGAAGCAAACCAGCGATTTCTTCTTCTTGCATGCGAGATTTTGGTGTTGATCTTGAAGCATCTTTGTGTTGTCTAATAGCTGAACAAGTTAAGGAAAGATATAACTCTAAATTGAAAGTTATCCATTGTTTTGTCAAGAAAGCTTGCGGGTCTAACCAAATAGTGAAGGATTTGGTTTGTAGTTGCTGTTTTGTGGTTAATTTAAGCTTAGTAAGTGTTAGATTGAAGGTAGAAGCCATTGCATGTTGTTTTTGAGCCTTACATATTTCGAAAACTTGATGAGAGTGGGCTGTTTTGCTTGAGCAAAGTGAAGAGATGTTTGGCGAGTGAAGAAATGAGGTGAATGTGGTGATGTGTGAGTTGAAGTGTGGGTATATGCTTTGAGCCGAGCTGCAAAATGATTCTTTGTTGAGGAAAACTTGCTGAAGTTACTCTTAGTTACTGTGATTAAGTAATGAAGTGTTGTAGAAAAGACTTGTGGAAAAATAAATGGTTTGGTCGGGCTAGGAGTGAGAAAAATCGTGTATACCTATTCTGTTCTAGGAGAATACGGTTAGGGAGTCTTCTGTTTGTATTTATTTTCTTTATGTATGTTGATGAAAATAAGAAGGAAACCATTCTATATGATAGAACATCTATAAGATCGAGTTATACATGTAGCTATAATCATATGAATATTAAAACATAAAGATAGAAGTGAATTTAGTAAAACTAGTATACTGTTTTTGTGAGAAACGGTTTGACCTTTATTGATTATACGAATTTTCTGTATTTATCTAGTTAGATTTGGACTTAGAATCCTCAATGAAAATTGTAGAACACATCTGAATGAATGACGTATCAAAATTTGAGATTAAGTGGATAAGAGTTGGCTAGTAAAATAATTTTCTTTGTAGATAAAGAATCTGGACGTCGATACAGGGTGCTAGTAAAGATTATGGCAATTGTTACTTTTAATACAGTGAGAATTAGACTTAAGTTTCTTCACAGGAATTGTTAGTCTATGTATTAAATATAACATACTAAAATTTGGTAATATTTCGACAAGAATTGATAAACCTTCTGTGTCCGAAACCGAAACTGTACATTTAGTTAGTAAACTGTTTGGAACTGAGAACATATATTAGATGAAGTGTCTTTTATATTAGGTCTTTGTGATGTACATAGAGCCTAATAAACCTCATAATAGATGTTAGTTGTGTAAAAGTAAGTCTCACATCTTATTTGAGATATATAAGTGCATATAGTATCATGTGTGTGCAATGAGTGCGGTGCATAGTGCTTGATTATGGGGTAAATATCTATTCGCCATGGAATGGGACATGACGTAATGGTTGTCTTATAATTTGGACACGCACGTGTGCTAGGTTCATGAGGGTAAGATATATAGTTAGATACTTTGGAGTTTTTTTTTTTTTTTACATACGATAAATGCATTAATCAAAGGTGTAGTGGTGTGAAACGTGTGCGTAAATGAGTGAATGAACCCATCAGTACAGAGATACTGGTGATGCCCCCGGAAGTTTGGGATGCCCTTGTTGAGTGGTCTTGGATGCCTCAGTAGAGAGATACTGAGATGCCTCGGACTGAGATGCCCCTGTGTGTGATCAAGGATGCCTTGGTTGTGTGATACTGAGATGTCTCAGAGTGAGATCCCCCTTGCTAAGTGGTCTTGGGAGGACCCCGGTTGTGTGATACCGGGATGCCTCGGAGTGAGATGCCCATGATAGAAATATTGTGGAAGTTCGGATGAGGTAACTTCCGGAATTGACTTGATCAGGCCGGTAGAGTTCCGGTTAGTGATTGATCGAGGGTGGATCATATGCTCACTAAATATAATTCTACTTAGCGAGTGAGTCCATTTACTGTTGTTGCATTACATCTTGATATGAGATTTAGCTTGAGATAGGTAAGCATAGAAATGGATGCTTAGAAGGTGATTATATACATAATGCGTTAATATCCAATTGTTTATGCTTGTGATATACTTCCTTTAATATCCTAAATTGTTTGATGATTCTCTTGTAATCTTGATGGCTATGAATTGTTTAAGTTAGAGTTTTATCATTTTTTACTGAGCAAGTTTGTTTGCTCATACCTTACATTTTCAAATTGATAGCATTGATGTACAGCTAGTAGCTCGATACAGGGCGGTAGTGCGTCTTGATGTTTCTCTTCATGATGTGTATGATCCCGACATTGACATGATTTTCTCCAAACATGAGGCTACTTTATGGCTGGATGACGGTAGAAACGACTTGACATCGACGACGTTCGTTGCATGGTTTATCAACCATGAAGGGGAGATATTTGGCCCTTTACCCTTTGGAGTAGGAGGACCTGGAGCGAGTATGGACGGCGCCTAGATGCCTTGGATCACGTAGAAGCTGACTATCTTTTGTTTTCTTTTGTTAGATGTGGGCTGGTGTGGGAACTCGTGGAGTAGATATCCTCACCCTTTATCCCTGGCTTTTGTTACGCCTTACTTTTGTTATGTATATGTTGTATATATAGGCGATGAACATGCAAAGAGTCCAGGTTGATAAATTTTGTAAGCCTTGATGATGATAAAAGAAATGAAGCTTCTCATGTTCTTGTTTATGTGCATGAATGATTTGGCCAATACTTGAATTGAAGGTAGAGTGATTGCAGGATAACCTCATAATATAAACTTGAGATTTTAAATAATCCATGTTATACATGCTAACCTTCAATGGTAAACACTATATATTATCTAAAGGAGATTACAAGTTAGGCAAGATGATAATGATAATTATAATTCCGCTTGCGCTTAGTACGTGACGCCCTGGGACGTCACACTCCATCACGCCAGCCACTAATTCCGTTCAATGAAGGAGACATGACATATATTAAGCAAAATGCAACGGAGTGATCTCATTGTTCATGAAAATCAAGTTTAACAACAAGCACCTCTAGATTTGGACAGGCAGTAACCATTTCTTAAATATTTCTTAGAGACATTTCCTCGAACATGTTTCAGGCATCTAACTAAAAGTGATTGACATGTAAGTGAACTCAAGCCTTGTTGCCGCATTCATCCCGCATCAACTGGAAGACATTTTAAATCGATGAACACATATTAAAGGTGGTTGAAATGCATTCACAGAAACAAACCAAAACTCAGTCTCATTTTTATCGCAGCAATGGTTGAGGCATTACATCAAGCTTTTTGAGCACATTGATTGAAGGACAAATGGGCCAACAGAAGACTCGCGTCGGGATTCGTAAAAACCAACCATATTAAGACACAAGGATAAAACATAAGGCTGACGTGAAGCGGCAAAAGGCGGTCGAGAAAACAAACTTGCTCACCAGAAGTGGCCCTACCCAACTTGGGGATGACGAATAGAGGGCGCGCTTTAGAAAGGTTCAGCTAGTCCAATCGCCTTGCAACGTCTTTGAGCTAAAGATCCTTAGGTCGAACGATTTCAAGATTAGAGAGAGCAAAATCGGGACCAACCTGGAAGGCTGTTTCAAGAAGGGGAGAGGTTGCATCGCCGACCAAGGTTCCGGCGTAGTGGTCACCAGAGGGGCTCTCTCATTCCTGGCTCTCACTGCAACGCTCACAAATCTCTCCCTCTCTTCGTCTCTAGCTCTCTCTCTCTCTCTCTCTTTCTCTCTCTCTCATTCTCTCAAAACCAACCCCTTTGCAACCTTTTTCTCCCCAAATTTGTCAAAGTCCTAGTCTCTGCAAAACGTTACTCTTCCTTTTAAGCTTGGCCAGCGACAGGCGCGGATGGCTTCTACCATCGCCAGCTGGTCGCAGCCTGCTTGTCGCAGCCGACTTGATGCGGACTTGATCCGTGACCCTAGGATTGCGCTGCCTACTGCCATTTGTGATCCTCTACCCCTCTTTGACTTGTACTCTTCTTTTCCCTATAGAGGCACAGCCAACGTGAGGAGGAAGAAGATCCATGTGCAGGCCAAGTCGAAATGGAGGGAGATGGACCAGTCTATGAAAAGAAGAAAAAAGGGAAGAAGGGAGGTGGGTCGGTTAAGGAAAAGAAAAATGAAGGCGATTGGGCTAGGCCTAAGCCAATGGAAATAGATAAAGAGAAAAAGAAAGAAGGTGGGCCAACCTAACCTCGGCCCGGCCTCACTTCTTTCTTTTTTTTCCTTATATATATTTTTTATTTTCTATTATTTTATAAAAAAAGTTAGATTTAATAATTAGTGATAGTTGCATAAATGCTCCTAATATCTAAGCATAATGGATTTTAATGAAAACATACACGATGCATTTAATGAAAGTTATTTATTTTACACTTTACTTATTTTTTCTTTTTTTTTAGCGACTAATTCATAATTTTGTACACTATTAAATCCTAAATAAAATGATAAAATTTAGGTGTCAACAGCTGCCCATCTTTGAATGGGAGCTCAAAGAGATTCTTTTTAAAGATAAAAGACACATAAATTTTGTTGGTAGAATTCAATGGTTAGCAGACTATAAACGATAAAAGGGTGCAGAATGATAGCCTTACATTGTAAAGAGGCCATTAATTGAGATGGGAAAGCCTCGCCGGATATGAACAGGTTTTGATTGGAAACGAAAATCTATAATTCAAGAATAGACCCACGAATCTTTTGAAAGCATGGTTTAAGGATAGATTCACTAACTTTGTGGTTTGAGGATGACCCATACCATGTGTTTTAAGGATAGACCTACCAACCGTGTGGTTTAAGGATAGATCTACTAACCCCGTGGTTTAAGGATGACCGAAGAACCCCGTGGTTTAAGCATAGACCCACAAATCCCATGGTTTAAGGATAGACCCACTAACCGTGTTGTTTAAAGATAGACCCACGAACACCATGGTTTAAGAAAAGACCCACCAACCTTATGGATTAAGGATGGATGCGCCAATCATGAAAAGCATGATTTAACTAGGAAAGCTTGTCATTTGAGAATATTCTAGAATGGTCATTGCATAGTTAACAAAGTTAAGTATTGATATAGTCAATCCTCTTTAAGTTCTCGAACTCATCCTTCAATCCGCCTAAGGCCAACCAATCTTCAAAAACACCAATCATCTTAAAATGTTAGGAAGTAAAGGCTTTTGGTCATCCTCTTCTCTACGTGTTTTGTTTTTTTCTCTTAAGTTTTCCTTTTGTTTAGACTATTTGTTGTTCGGCGGGCTAGGCCGGCTTGGCCCACCTTGTCCATCTTCTGGGCGGGCCTCACCACCAAATCGGGCCCCATGGTTTGGGCTTGCACTTGCCGGGGTGGTGCACTTTATTACTACTTAGGGTGGGTGTGTCCAATGATCATATCCTAAGCAAGAGACAAGCCCCTCTCTCTTTATCACCAAAACTGGACCCAAATAAAAATTATGGGTCAAGCCCATGTTTGTTCAGGTATCGGGTATTGCGTTGCACCACTGTGTGAGTGACCGGCCTTTCGGGTTGTGTGCACAATCTATGTTTGCTTGAATTCCCAAGTGAATTACCTTGTTTAGTTTTGTTGTGATTGTGACATTAAGTTATTGAGCCAGGACATTCCCCATGTCGGCTTTCTCTCCAAGCTTTCTCACATCGCCATGACTACATACTGAAGTAGGATCATTCCCGAGGATGTAATGGGTTTGGAGAGATTGAAGTCTTCCTTGGTCTAGCTCCCGGTGGGATGTGCCATTCTTGAAAGGATGGTGTACAAAAACAAGAACTAGCATAGGTGTTGCTCCTATTTCCAATATCTTTTGAAGTCCTTCCAACCCCCCTAGAAGGCACAGGGCGGCTGGTTTGACTTATGTCATGACTCGTTCTCAAACTCATTTTAAATAGTCAAAAAAGGAAATGGAATCCGAAAAAATGTCTTATTTGAAAAAAATGAAATAGAAAGATTAAAGATTAAAGTTAAGATAAATAGCCAATGAATGATTTATGGATCTTAAGTGCTTCCTGGTGGTTATGTTTATGCAGCCTAAAAGGTTTGAACCAATGCACTCGAAGTCTCTCTTGTAACAAGCCTAAGATCAACAACTATTGTGTAGTTTTGATAATGAGTATGGTTGTTTTAGTTAAGAAAGGAATTTGGGGCTTTTGTAGCTGGAGGAGTTATTAAGTTCTGACTTTCAAGTGATAACTGGAAAGAAGCCTAAACAGAAAGTTCATCTTTTAGAAAGGTACATTAGGCTTTCTCATAATGTTGCAGGCATGGGAATTTTTTGCTTTTAATTTTGATCTACCATTAGTCCTTAGTGTGTGCCTTAAGAGTGATTAGGGAGCACTAGTATATATTGCTGTCAATTTTCCCATGTTTCTTGTGTATTATCTTTTAGCAATTTTCAGTGGTTGCCACATGCATTATTTTTAATTGAACCATGAATGGATAATTTTATCTGATACTTCTAATGTTTCCATAATTCTGTACTGTAGTCTAAAGTGAAGGAAATGTGATGTTAGGAAGCCTAATTTCATTGAACAACTCCATGGTGTTGCACAGCTATTGTCACCTATATTATTCAATAATTCTCCTTTTTGACTGCCCTCCTTCTTTCTGACTTGACTCGAGAAGATGCTCTACTCATTTGCGATCAGTTAAGCTCAATGCCATCTTCAAACACTAATCTTGAGCCAATATGAAATTAAGCTTGATACTGGACTCTACTTCAAAAGTCAATGTTACATCTTCCCAATTGCTTACTTTCCTCTCTATATAATTGGATATCTTCAATGTGCGATGTTATGTGCAAATAATTGAACCAATGGCAGAATTAGGGGTGAGCATGGTCCGGGTTGGTCCGGGCCACCCCTTAACCCTAGGACCAACCCGTAGAGTGTTGGTCCTCAATTTTTAGAACCGAGGACCGACCCTATTGAGCCTGAGACCAAGGATCGGACCAACCCAATGTGTTCGGTCCAGTTCCAGGGTCAACCTAGGACCGATCGATAATTTTTTTCGTCTTGTTTTTTATGCTCCCTAAAAAAGCAAACCTACAAATTCAAATTACACATCCATCCACAATGCGGCATTGTGCAACTAAAATATAAATACCAATACATATTCAGCAAATTTAAGATGACACAATAATAGAAATTTCGTATCTGCTAATCGCTTATCGAGATATGGGACAAGATAGGGTCCACAATGTGGCGAGCGGGATGTTGCTACTTTTGATTTTGGCAAATTGAAGAACAAAGAAGACAGAATGGAAGAGAAGGTACTTTGGGGAAGGAAGCCGTGAGGAGATTTACAGCATAAACTTCGCGCCGTTTTGGACGTTGCGAGTCCGTGACTATGAGGAGTCCTTGGTCCTCACGGTGAAGAACGTACTCTAGACTGTGGAGGAGGAGGCCGTGAAGACCTTTACGGTGTAAACTTCACGCCTTTTGGAATTGGATGCCGTCTATCCATGACCGTGAGCCTGAGGAGTCAACAGCTTTAACATCATTTTACTTAGGTTTGAATATATAATATAATATAATATACAAGGTTGGTCCAGGGTTGGACCGACCCAAAACTCTTAGGACCGAGGACCAACCCGCACAGTGTTGGTTCTGGAATTTTAGGACCAAGGACCGACCCAGTCTTCTTGGGAACCGGACCAGGACCGGCAGGGTTGGGCCGGTCCAGGGTAGGTCCAGGGTCAACCCTAGACCGCTGCTCACCCCTAGGCAGAATGGTATCCTTTTGTTGGCAAGATACAACAAATTCGTTTGCATCTTAAATTTGGCATACGCAAAAAAGTATATTCATTTTATGGATACATAAATAATTTTTTCTTTTGAGTTTTCAGTAGATACCAAAGCATTTTGAATCACTCTAGATGGACATTTATTGAATTTATGTCCTTGCTTATGCTTCTAAATTATCAAAATTAATATATGTATACTTGACTTTCAAATAGCAAGATATCCATCTTACTTGTTCAATCACTTTTCATAGGATTTTCTTTGACAATCTTGTCATTACTAGCGTGTCTCAAGGTACTGGTTCAGCAAGTATGTATTTCTTCCTTATTCTACCACTGAAGTAGTTCAGTCTGGTTTGTGCTTTTGGCCTTTGAGAACATTATGGTGATTTACCTAGGTCGCCTATTATATGTTGATGTGGCGATGACATTGCTAGATATGTCTTGTTCCAATCGCAAGCTTTGTTGGAGCATTGACTAAAATAGTTCAGTCAAAAGATCTAACTCTACTGTAGAAAAGGTTATGGGCCATGTGGTCAGAATGGAAGAACACCATCTTTACAAGATTTAACCAACTCCAGCCTTTGCGACTTTAATCATTGCCAAAGTTGCCATTCCAAGTGAATTAGCAGTCAGACCTTTGAATGGTTATTCAAAACCTAAATAGAAATGATGGGCCTTGGTTTTCAGCTTTAGCAAAACATGTTGGAAGAAGGGGAGGACACAGAAGAAGTCTTATCTGTTTCTATGCTCCTTTCTTATATATATAATCTTTTTGGACGATATACCTAATTTATCTTTTAGTGATATCTCCATGCCATGTGATTTGGATGGGAATACATATCATATCATGTGTTAATGCTTAATAAATCTCCTCTCTTAGGACTCACTGACCGGGGAAAAAAAGTTGTGCTTACATATCAAGAGGGGGTTGGGGGGAGCTGTTTCGGCTTTTGTCATTTAAGATAGGTTCAACTTATATTGTACATTTTTACCAAATTATATTATTCACTTGCCCTGATGATTTGTGAAATTTATGTGCAACAGGGCTGTTGAGAACTCCGGAGAAGTCATGGAATCCAAATGCCTGTTGGATCCCGTTTCAATTTTTTGTTAAGGAATTCTCGAACACCTTCCCTCCATCCGACATCAATTTGGTCTCCAAGTATTACAAGGCATACAAAAGTAAGTGCCACATCAACATTGTCATCACAAAATTTGTCTTGCAAGTGTTTTTCTTTTTGCTTACCTAATGTTGAATTATTTTATGATCATCATTTTCCAGGAGAGAAAGATGTCAAGGTAGTTGTTGGTACAAAAACTCAGGCAAATCATTGGTGATAGGTGGCTGATTGGAATCACCAAAAGTTTCCGAGGTAAGGTATGGATTATGATCCTTTTTAAACACAGTAATTTGAAAGCGCTTCTATGCCTTGATGTCTAGTCATGGGTACAAAGAGCTTGGGTTGCATTGTTATATAACGTTGATGATTGTTTCCGTTGCGTTGAGATGACAATGAATAATTTATTCTGTTCTACAGTATTGTTGGGCATGAAGCAAGTGATCATAGGACCATAGATGGACTTGAATAAGATTAGGATGCGAGGCGCATGAATAAGACAAGTTTCCATTTTGATGAGTTCACAGCACACGGCAGCACAAGCAAATGGTACCAAGAGGAGGCCCATCCGGATTGGACATTGACACAACTACTGACTCTCAGATTGGAAAGAGACTGTTTCGGAATTTCTATGATTTGAACCTTTGTGTTTTATTACAATCATAAACTACAGTCTTCTCTTGGTCCCTATGTCACATGTCTGTTTGTTTTCAATGGAGTATCGCAACTCTTCTTTCGTTGACATGTTAGGGGAATGTTTTTATGATCTATGCAATTATGTAGGAGATAATTACATTTCCTGTTAGCGTGTTTATAATTGACAATCGACCCTATCAATAGGGTAGAAGGTTGAATGATGCACTTTGTTTTGTCAAATCGTCTTTGTTTTCTTATTATTAGGTCCTTGCTTTGCCTTAATAGATGCAAAACTGACACTAGAAGTTTTCCTTCTTTGAAAGGAAACTTATGCTGCTTCTTGGAGGTTCGATTCATGCCAAAGGGTCTTTTATCTTCTAGCATTTTATTCTTTATATATTTAGTTTTGGTCATATCTTGGTAGGAATTGGTCAAGTTTAGCCTAGTTTCCAATCTATTGAGTTGACAAAAAGAAAAGGGGTCAAAGATGTGGAAGAAGCCTAAACCAAAGTCCCGTTTTATTGATAGTTGGGGAGGATTTCTATTTGACTCGGACTTGGCTGCGTTGTTCAATATGTTCATCCAACCTTGGGGCTCAATCATTAGTAATGTGACAAGGTGATGGATATCAAAGGTTTAAAATTGAAATGTAATAACACAAAAGAATGCCATGTCAGGTGATAGATGTGATAGAAAATCTGTTAGATAAGATGAAAAATAAGAAGAATTTATTAAGCATTGAAGTGCTGTTTTTAAGGATAATTTCATCTCTCAAAATACTCAATTCGGTGCTACTTATTCTAACAGTGAGAGATACAACATATTTACCTCTTTTCTGACATGTTTTGATTGTGATTTGGAGATTCTCTGCATAGACAAATAAAGTAGAGCATTAATAAAGAAACAAATCATATTAAAATGGCTTTCAGGTTTTCAAAATTATCGAAATATCAAACAGGATGGCAGATGATAGGAATAGTGTCAGCTTTGCTGTAGACTTCGTTCTACGAGTGAAGACCAAACGTCAAACATGGTGGACAGGAAATGATGAGAGGGGGCGCCTTACGTTGGGAACTTGGGAAGCGGTCGTGTTTCTTGGTGCCTCCCGTCTCGCTTGAAGTCTTCTCACGGGGATCTTTGAGCAGATGCTGCGACAAAATGAAATCCAGAAGTTTCATCACTGCTGTCAAAAGGGCAAATTCGGGACCCATGGGAGGCTGAAGCTCCTGTGCAAATGCGTTCTGCTAAAAAATAAGCGCGGGGGGAAAGCCTCATAAAGCGGTAAGGGCCTCTATTGTGGAGGAACTCGTTGAAGTTTCGAGCAATTAATTTGATACCGACTGCATCATGTAAAATTCCTCGCCCTTGCTACTTCTAAGCCTAGCATGCTTGAACTTACAGTCATGATTAATTACTTCCTTCTATTGTTCGGTCGAGCATCGCCATATGCCAATGCAATTGCTCCATCAAACGACAGACAATGAGGAGGATTCTGAGGACTTCAAAGGGTAAATTTTTATTGGGTGAAGATGGGGTTGAAAACAAAGAAAGAAGCATGTTGTCTAGGGTCCTGCTTGGGGACATGGCAGTGATACAATTGAAGATGTTAGTGGCTTGTGAACTGGATCCTCTGTCAGAAGAAGAGGCGATAGAAAATAGCGACTACTGTTCTGTGCAAGGATCACCTGAACCATATCAAGAAGTCCAATTCTTGCGGAAGGATATTTTAATCGACGCATTCTCCCGGTTTGGGCCTATGAATGAACTTGCAACCCAGCTGTTGAAAGATTCTAAAATAACTTAGGTCATCCTCGCTAGGAACACAGCTTTTGGCAAAGCATTCAAGAGCTTGGAGAAGAGCAACCCCAATGGTTCAGCTCTTATGAAGCATCGACTTCAATCAGCTCAACGCTCCAAGCATCCCGCCTGAATCGAGCACTTTGCTTGTGAGGTGTGGACTCTCGACTTTCGCAAAGCAGAATTTGTAGATGATGATATCCCTTAATATCTGTCTCAAGTTTGAGCACTATGAATAAACATGGTCTTTATTGTAGTGTGTTAACTTTCCTAGAATTTTGTGTAATGCTGCAATTGTTGGTTAGATGTTATGTTGAGGAATTGTTGGGCAAACAAGCAATCATCCATCCACTGCTATTTTTGGCAATTGTATAAATGGGGGTTGAATGGCCGGTTATGTGCTGAAATTGATGGATGGTGTCTTTCCATGTAAATTTTGTGATGCTGCATGCACTTGATGTTATCATATCACTCTTCCGTTATTACTTGATCTTTAAGAATTTGGCAAAATCTGTTGACTATCATTTTATAATCTATTCACCCCCTCTTTATTTCAATATAAGAAAAGTTGTTCTAGCCTTATGGATTGGTTTATGATTGCATATCACAGTCCTTATCTTCATCGCAGTAGAGGTTAACCATCAAGTTCAGGATGTTATATCATTAACCATAAAACAAAAGGTAGAAAGCCGATTAAGCGAGGAGAAATTTTGGTGCTGCACACTAGCAGCTCAAGAAATCTTTCTCCGTCAACCATCCATGGCCCTTGTGAAGAAAAATAAGCCACTTGATAATAGGGAAATAAAAAGTAACACCGTGACTCACTGTCCCAATTTCTAGAGCTCCTACCTGAACAGCATTAAACCTATCTATATTTAAATTTTATTCCTCTTTTACCTGAAGTAATAAACCTTATCCAATGTTTTAATTCTATTACTCCTTATAAAATAAACCGTGTCCCGTGTTCTAAATTATATTCCTCTTTTACCGTTTGCAACTAACCTGCATTAAATTAACAGTAATTAATGTCTTTCTGTTTTAAGTAGTTTGATTTTTTTTTCTTTCCTTTTTATGGAAAAAATTCTTTTTAAATCTTTTTGACTTCTCTGGAAAAAAAAAAAAAAATTGCCATAAATATTGCTTTGGTTTGCCAAATCCAAAATCAAAGGTACACATGTGATATATTTGTCAAATTATTTATAAATAAAATGAGTCCAAGGGAACCAATATATTCTTTGTTCTCATTATTGCATCAAAAGAGAATATCGAATATCATTGTAATCGTAGGAACTTTTGAACGGAGCATGGTCAGAGTAGAAAGGAAAAAAGTAATTTACATGAGCTATTTGGAAACAGGAGACATCCATGTAAAAATCCTCCTGCTAGTAAAATGCACAAAACTCGATTTTCAGATTAGTGTATTCATTTACACCTTAGTTTATAGTTCCCATAAATTAAGAAGAAATGATAGGCCGGTTATTATTGAGAAATTTGTTTATGAAATTACTTTCGTTACTCTCATTTAGCAAACAACTTGATTTTTTCATAACGAAATTCTTCATTAGAAGATTATCATAACATTGGAGGATGAACAATATCACCTCACTTTTGTATGTACCGATTTTCTGATTATTCCTTGACTTATCTCTCTCTCAACCACTTAGAGAAAATTACCAAAAATGTCATAAACCTATTGTATGACGGCCAATTTAATTCTAAACTTTTTTTTTTTTAAATTTTGCCAATGTAATCCTTCTAACCAATTATCTTTCAAATTGTTAATGTGGATATCAACCGTCCTATGTAGTATGATTAATGCTGACATACACGAGTTTTATAAAATTCTGAATTTTTTCCTTTTTTGGCTAGATTCGGAGAGACCTTGGCTCGGGCGAGGCAACCCTAGGGCTAGTGACTTCAGCTAGCCATCGATAAGTCTTGATGACTAGTGAAGGGAAATTAAAAAGAAAAAACAAAAGGAAATTCAAAAATTGTAAAAAAAAAAAAAAAATTGTAAATATCATCTACACTAATACCGGCCATGCGTCAATGACTTACGACTTAAATTAGAAAGAAGGGCTGCTTTTATAAATCATTAAAAGTTTTATGGCTAAATTAACACACTTGAAAATTTTATAATTAAATTGATATATGTATAATAGGTTTAGGAATTTTTTTTATCAATTGTCTTCAACCGCCCACTTCGCTTCTCCCACTTTAATTTTGTCATATAGAAATTGTGTGTTCTCTCCTCATAGCTAACTAGTTAGATCTCCATGCACACCCAAGGAGGCCAATGATACTAAAGATATTGACACGTAATTAGCAAATAAATAGTTCTAAAGTGATTTAGCCAGAAAAATCTAAAGCACTTGATGCATCGATTAAAGTATTCATTAGAATTTCACTGGTAGCTTTTGTGTAATTTATAACCTAAGGGGCAATCTTGGCCTCTCTTTAATTGTGACGTGTCGTGAATGAGCCCATGCAAGAATTCATGCCTGCCAATTGCACATGTTCAATGCACACCAAAAATATCACATGAACAAAAATAAATAAATAAGAGAATAGATAAAAGACTGTTGATCTCGTCTCAATCTCATCCGTCCAAATTTCACCGACCACTGAATTAGGTTCACAAACTCCAGCTAAATCAATGTAATTGCATTTGTACTCACCATGAGCCCAAATTCCAGTACCCCTTAAACAAATTAAATACGGCGATTGAAAAATGCCAGAAAAGGTATCACCAAAATCTCTATCCTATCCTCTTCATTTGGTCTGTAATTAATATTTTTACTACTAAATTTAAAAAAGTCAAAAAATGTGTCACCAAAATGTCTTCTCTGTTCTCACCTTTTTGTCTGTAATTAATAATTTTGCCAAATAAACAGAAAAATACCGAAGGTTTTAAGAAAATCTCTATCCGTATCCTCCTATCTAGTTTGTAATAAATAATTTAACCAATAAATAAAAAAAAATTCAAAAAAGATATCACGAAAATCTCTCTCCTTATCCTCTCCGTTGGGCATGTGATTAAAAATTTTACCAAATGAAAAAGATCTCTATCCGTATCCTCCTATCTAGTTTGTAATTAATAATTTAACCAATAAATAAAAAAATTCAAAAAAGATATCACGAAAATCTCTCTCCTTATAAATTTTACCAAATAAAAAAAAATCTCTATCCGTATCCTTTCTATCTAGTTTGTAATAAATAATTTAACCAATAAATAAAAAAATTCAAAAAAGATATCACGAAAATCTCTCTCCTTATCCTCTCCGTTGGGTATGTGATTAAAAAGATACCACGAAAATCTCTTTCCTATCCTCTTTGTTTGGCCTGTACCTTACCAATGGATAGAAAAAAAATGCAAATAAAGATAATGACGAATTTTCTGGGTAAGAACAGTTTCAAGGCTTATCTTTTCACACTGGTCAAAACATCTCATCCCTGTGGTCATTACTCGCCACCGCCTCTATTTTGCACTTTTTTATTTTATTCATTTGGATAATCTTATTAAGGCGTACTTAATTTGTAATTTTTTCAATTTGGTGTACTAACTTCCATAACATTTAATAATATTTTCTCATTCGTTCCTTGCATCACTGGGCACCTATCAATAGATTCTATTTATTAGATGATCTTCAAACTTCCAAAGGTCCAATTAATTTCGCGCACGAGTTCAATTAATTCCAGGAATGAGCAATCATCACGTTCTCATGCTTAAGGTGTACTTAATATGTAGATTTTTCCATTACAATGCACTAACTACATATAACCAGAAACGATTTTTTATTGCTTTATTGCTTATTATCACTCTACCCCTTGCCAATAGAATCTCTGTTTACGATGGGATATCCGAACTTCGAAGGTTCAATTTATCCTCCGCGCTTGCGCTGTCATGCTCTTTTGCATAAATATTTTACCTTTTATGTTTCATCGATAAATTTTACACCGATCATTAACCGGATCTTGTTAACTGACGCTTTTTAGGGGTTTTCGTTAATTATACATAGTAAAAACGTATTTTCATGTTTTAGCATCCTAATCATGCATCCCAAAAGGAGGACTCTATTTTGAAAATGATAAATTCTCGATCCATGTTTGAGTCCTTATTTGTTGATTCACGTCTGACATACTCGTTTTCTTTGTGTTTTTTTGTCGGTATCATGTTATATGTTTCAACCGTTGACGTCGGCCGCGCACACTCCTCTTTCACTGGGGACCCCTCCCAGACCAGCGAAGTTGGCAGTTCGAAGACATGCTAGTTAGCCAATCTCACTTCATTATAATATACTTTTGCTCGATTAGTTTGCTGGAGTTACTTCTGTTAAGAGTGCGGGTTCAGTAGGATGGTTTTGCAATAGATGGAGTGGGCGGCCGGAGTTGGTCACTGTCGGTCGGAATAGATGACAGGTGGGTGAAGATAGTTCAGCGGTGATCCAAGTTCCGGTGATGGTATTTGTTCCGTTAAAAAAGATTAAAAAAAATAAAATAAAATCATCGCTAAAGGTAGGTTGCTGGAGAAAAGGCTTCGGGGAAGAATAACAGGAGGTTGAAGAAGATAGGCAGAAAAAGACAAAATAGGAAAAAGACAAGAGAGAGAAGAAAAAGAAAAAAAGTCAGAAAATCAGAAAAAAAATTCAAAAGAAATAATAAGAAAGTATTAAAAAATTGGTTATAATCCGACTCAGGTCGAATCTAGGTAGATGGGTAGGGTCAATAGACTGGATCGGGTAAACCCGGTCCAAACCCGTTTTTCCGAATATAATTATATTTTTTAAAAATTAAAATTAAAATATAAAAAAATTCAAAGAATTAAAAAATCAGAAAATTAAGAAAATCGTTAAAAAATTTATTTGTGAGGAATGCCATACTTAGTTTCTAGAAATTCATGCTCTTGAATGAGTTTTTTGCCTAGTTCTCTTGTGTGCTTATAATATTGCAATTTTGAATGTTGAGTGGTTTGCATTCGGAAGGATAGTTAGCGGCGGCCATTAATGTGGCGGCGGTGTTTGTCAACAATGGACATTGATAGATGGTGGTCCGATGATTAGAAGTTGTTGGCGATGACCGTATTGGTTGACTGTGAGGATAGTTTTTCACACTCCGAGGCGGCGAGCTTCGGCTTGTGCTCCGTTCAGCTGGAGGAATCGATGGAAAGAAGCCCATAATGGGCGTAGCCATCCTATTACATTAGTGAGAGTCGGGCCAAATTTTCTTAAGGGGCTTGTATGCATCCTTAGAGTTTTGGGCTTGCCTTGGTTATAGTGAGGTTGGGCTTGATTGGGTTTTGGGTTGCTCGGGCTTCATTTAGTTTAAGCTGGGCTTACGGAAATGAAGAGTAGATGGGCTAGCGTTTCCAGTCAAGGCTTGATTTTAGGCCGAACCAGACCGCATGTAGGCCCAATCAAGCTTAAGGCTTGGGGCTTTGTGACCCAGATTGACACATGGGTCAGTCTCGACGCGGACCAATTCCAGAGATCTAACCCAAATCCCTATTTCGGATTTAAAAATTCCTATTTAAAAAATTATTAAAAAATATTTTTATATGAAAGAAATTTGAAAAAAATTAAATAATTTTCAGAAAAATTTATTTTTTCTAAAAGTTAGGAAAAAGCTTAAAAATTATTCTTTGAGTTGTTTTCTCTTAAAATGTGTGAAAATCATTGATAAAAAAATTGTGTTTAAAATTAAACAAGCTATTAAGTCTTTACACTAGGGATTGAGTGTTTTTATGGACAAATACTAGGTCACATTTTCAATTTGACTATTATGTGATTGCGCACTTTTGATATGTTAATTATGGTTTCTCTTTGGCTTAGTTAGAAGTGGTATCAATTCTTATTTCTTAGCATTAGATTCTTGGTGTGCCTTACAATTTGTTTAATGTTACGTTGGTTCTTGATTGTTAATTTAATGATTAGGCAACCGCATTATCGCCTCACATGTTGGTGGATAGGTTTAAAATCTATTCAGGTTGCTTGACAAAAATATTCTTGAAATAAACAAGAATAGGTATCGAAATGGAACTTTGTTAATTAATTAGGATAATTAAGTACCCGATCCTAGATCTCTAGTTGCATAGGAAGTTGGGTATATGCACATGCCTCACTTATTTTTAGCTGACCCCTCCTTGTCAATTGAAGTCTAACATTGAATATTTCAATGATGAGTGAGGTATGGACTTAATAGATTTGTGCCTAATTGAGGGCCATGGACCTGCCTTTCAAAGTAATATCCCTAAACTTATGTCTTCCTCCCTCCGAGCAAAAAAGGTAGATTGCGACACAAGTCCATATGTGAGTATTTTCAAATTAGTCCTCTCTCTCAACTCCATGTCAACGAAGCATATCTCAATTGACTTTCAATTGAATCAAGCCATTACTACCACAATTTTAGCTCCATACATTGCCCATCACATTCTTTCTTTTCATTTCAAGTTGTTCTCCAATTTGACATGCCATGGTTATAAACTTGTCTTTCTTTAAGATCTACTAAGTATTCATTGCTTCTCTTTTGAACGGAATCCAACTACCTTGTTTTAGATTCGAGCTCTTGAGAGCTTTTTGTGATTGATTTTTGCATCAAATCGTGTTGTTGTTTTTTTTTTTTTTTTTTTGACTCAAGTGCCTTGGCCATTCAAGAGTTGAGGTTTGAATGAAAGAAAACTCTTGCTCTTATGAACGAAGTTGCTCTTCATGCTCAGTGATATCAATTTGGATGAACTCTAGCTATGTCTTTTCATATGCAAGTTCAAGATTTTGGTCTTTGAAGATTTTTGGACAATATTGAATTCCATATTTTTCAACTCAAGAGATTTGGCAAACTCTTCTAGTTTTGCCTGGTCCGAAACAAGATTTTCTTTCTTTAACTCAATTTCATCTTTACACTATTTCACCCGCTTCATCATATTTTCTAATTCACCTTCCTTGGATTTAAGCTTTTTGGAAAGCTTTGCAACAAATGTTTTAATGGACCCCAGTTCCCTATCTTTCAAAGCAAGTGTCGTCAACCACTCATTGATCAATTGGTTGATTTCCTCAAACACTTTTTTTTTTTTTTTTTTTTTTTTTTTTTTTGGATTTGAATTTTTTTTCAGGCTCTTTGATCATCATATTGATGCAATGGAGTTGACTATTTTGATTTAAGCTCCCTAGAACAATGTTTGATGGATTCCCTGAGTAGTATGGAGAGTGAGAAGAGATTGAGTTATGGAGTGCACGATCAAAGGCTGCGATGAGGAGATCACCATGAAAGCCAAAGAATTGTAGTCTTTGGAAGATAAGAAAAATGACTGTCAAGTTGATTTCAAAGTGAAAGAAACTCGGGGGAATCTGTAAATCCATCAAAGATTGCTCTAGGGAGCTTAAATCTAAAGAAAGTCAACTCCATTCCATCAATATATCGATCGAACAACATAGACAGGAGCTCAGATCCCAAAAAAAAAAAAAAAAAAAAAAGAGAGAGATTGAGAAAATCAACAGGTTGATAATGAGCGGTTGACGGCACTTTCTTTCAAAGATGGGGAACTAGAGTCCGTTAAAATATCTATTGCAAAGTTCTCTAAAGAGCTTAAATCCAAGGAAGGTAAACTAGAACATACGAAGAAGTTGGTAAAGTAGTGCAAAGAGGAAACTAAGTCAAAGAAGGAAAATCTTATATTGGTCCAAGCAGAATTAGAAGAGGTTGTCAAAGCTCTTAAGTTGAAAAATGTTGAATTCAAAACTGTCCAAGAATCTACAAATACCTAAATCTTGAACTTGCATTTAAAAATGGACAGCTAAAGTCCATTCAAATTGATATTACACAGTGTGCGGAGCAACTTTGTCTGAAAGAGCAAGAGTTTGCTTTCATTCAAATCTCAACTCTTGAATGTGCCAAGGCCCTTGAGTCCAAAAAGAAACAATGAATTTGATGCTAAAATCCATCACAAAATGCTCGCAAGAGCTTGAATCTAAAATAGGGCAAGTGGGTTCCATTCACAAGAGAAGTAGGGATGCTTAGCATATCTTCAACTTAAAGAAAATCAAGTTTATAAACTTGATGTGTCAATTAGAGAACACTCTCAGCTAGTTTAAATTGAAAGGAAAGAATGTAATGAGCAATATATGAAGCTAGAATTGTGGGTGACAATGGCTTGAATCAATTGAAAAGTCAAGTAAGAAGCGCTTCAGGAAAAATGGAGTTGAGAGAGAGGACTAGTAGCCATTTTGGGGTGATGGCACAAAATTGGAAATACCTATATGCAAGTGTTCTAGCTTCA
The DNA here is from genome assembly GCA_014182375.1 of Eucalyptus virginea. Lineage (NCBI taxonomy): Eukaryota > Viridiplantae > Streptophyta > Magnoliopsida > Myrtales > Myrtaceae > Eucalyptus > Eucalyptus virginea. Next base: position 2,261,106 of record CM024520.1, on the reverse strand, counting down.
TGTCTAAATGCTCGATCCACAATTGCTTTCAATGGAAAGAAAATGTAGTTCATATATCAACATTTTCATGAGCTCAACAGAGGGTGCCTAAGGTGCTGGAGATAATTCAAATAGCAACTTATGTCGCAAAATTGGTGTTTAATGCCATGGAAGGGTTTTACCCCCATGATTTAGGGAATAGTGATGGGTACTAGATATTGGGGTGATTAGAAGGAATTATGGGTTACTAGATATTGCAGTTATTTGAAGAAATTGTAATTTCTTGTTGGAGAATTTCTTACGATCTTGAATGGAGATTAAGCCTCAGTGGAGGGAAGTTGTAGTGCAACTGGTTGTTGTATTGGAAGGGAAGCTGAAATTTTCACCATCACTAGAGCATTCTTTGGAGTTCTTGGGTTTTTTTAAGCTTTTGAGGCCTATGTAGCTTTTGCCTTCAATGCAAATGAAATTTATGCTTGTCAATTTTATGTCACGGTTCCGAATAGCATTGGAATTGCAACAGGTGCTTGGTTCTTCATCAATGCTACCTAATAAATGGAGATGTAGGTATTGACTTGGGATGTCTAAATGTGGTCGTTAGTTGTTGTTAGCACCTAAATTTTGCCATTTTTATTTAGGATTTAATTGTATAGAAAATTAGGAATTAGTCTAAAAAATAAAGTAAAAAGTAAAGTAAATAATTTTCATTAAAATGCATCACATATAAACATTAGGAACGTTTGCATTATTAGTATTAAAAATTTTAAAAAATTAAAATTTTAATCTAAAAAAAGAGAAAAAAGAAGAAGAAGCAATTGGGCTAGGCTTGGCTAGCCCAACCTACTTCTTCTTTTCCTTTTTCCTCGGCTCGGCCTAGCCCTCTTCTCTTCTCCTTCTCTCCACTTTGTCCATTGGCTCGATGACAAATAGGGAAGGAAGGACAGAGGACAAGCTACCAAATAGTGGTGGAGGAAACAAGGCGAGCATCACACCAGAGTTGGTGGTTGGGGGTAGACCAATAGCAACAACTAGTGTTGCAAGAGGCCACGGGCATCAAATGGCTTAAAAGGTGAGGGAAGGGCTCACTCGTTGGGAGGGATCGTGAGGGAGAGAAACAACAATAGTGAGATTGAGAGTGAGAGCGAAGAGTGAGGCCGTGAGTGAAGGGCTCCAGTAGCCAGCGTGCTTAGAACTCAATCGTTGTACCCTCGTCGGTGTGCGCCTCTCTCTACGGTAGGTCTCGTGTGTTTCTTTTTATTTTATGTAGAGTTGCATCGAATTCCCAAGGATCCCAGTTTAGAGGCGTGTGAGGCGATTGGATGTAGTTTGATCTATTGAGCTCGCCCTCCATATGCCGCCATCGAGCTGGGTAGGGCCATTGCTGCGACCGCTCCTGTTTTCCTCTATAGCAAGTCCCCCTCCTTTTGCCCCATTTTAGGCGACGTTGGGCCGGTGCTTGCAATTGTTTGGTTCAATGTTTGTCCATCAAGCATGCATTAGACTCAATTATATATATGTATGTATATGTATATTGTCGCACCTTACCTTTCGAGGGAGGGAATAGATTTAGGGATATTGCCTAAAAGACGGGCCTATGGCCCATGATTAGCCACGGGTTCACTCAAGGCCATACCTCACACGACATTGGGCGTTCAAGTTGAATGTATGAAAATTTTCTAAAGAATGAGTCGCCATTAGCCTAATGTGGTCGGCTAAAAACCAAATGAGTATGAAAGTATATCTCACTTCCTACACAAACCAAAGAATTTAGGATCTGGACTTGATTACACTAATTAACCAATTAGTGCTCTTTCGGTACCTTATCTTGTTTATTAGTTTTTTTTTTTTTTTTTTTTTAAAAAAAAGCTTTTTCTTATTAGGCAGTCTGGATTGATTTTAGGCCTATCAACTAACACGTGAGATGATCATGAAAGTGCACAGTTATCAACATAATAATTGATAATCAAGGAAAGCATTAAATGCATATCATTAAGGAAAATATAAATACTAATCTTAACTAGACTAAAGGGAAGCCAAACAAACTAAATGTGTCAATACTGTACATTCAAAGGCATTTGTCCTTAAGGACAATTGAAACTCTAAATTAGAGCCCTAAGGGCACCTTGAGCATAATTCCAAATTGAAAGGCTTCCTATTTTTGGGAGAAAATTACTTCAAAGATTAATTTTAACCTTTTTGAGGGAATTAAAAAATTTCGAATTTTTTTTTCAATTTTTTTTTATGAAAAACAAATGAAATTTCGAATTTTCCCAATTTATAAAAAATAATTTTCGAATTTTCCCAAAAAAAACTGGATTTTTGCAATTTTCGCAATTTTTTTAATTTTTATTATCATTCGAAATTTATGATTTTTTTTTTAAAATTTTGAAATTTTAATATATTTTTAATATTTGATATTATTATATTCGGGAAAACAGATTCAGATCGGGTAAATTTGATCTGACTTGCAAGCCCGATCCGACGACCCGAACTTACCCTAAAATTTAAAAAGGACAAAACTTATTTCAAAAATACAGTTTCTGTTTTTTTTAATATTAATAATAATTTTTAATTAATTTTCTAAATTATTTTTTTGATCTTTTCCCTATTTTGTCTTTTCTACTGCATTCCTCTTCCCCGAAGCCAATTTTGCTTTCTTCTATTTTTTCACTTTTTTTCTGCACCTTTTCTTTTGCTTTTTCTTTTGCTTTTTATTTATTTATCTCTTCCCCCTTGGTTGTCTTCCTCCTGGTGTTCTTATGCTCGACGCATCTTTCTGCATCCTCTTCATCGAGCTTTCTCTATAGACCGAGTCAGCACCCACCGCACGAAAACACCATGGAATCTCACAAAACGACATCAGCAGCCAACCTCACCAAGGGAGATCTGACCGCCGCCACCAAACACCCACGCTCACCACCGAAATAAGCGAGTTCGCTTTCCCACGTCCTCCATCACGCCCAGCCACTAATTCCGTTCAATGAAGGAGACACGACATATTTTAAGCAAAATGCAACGGAGTGATCTCATTGTTCATGAAAATCAAGTTTAACAACAAGCACCTCTAGATTCGGACAGGCAGCAACCATTTCTTAAATATTTCTTAGAGACATTTCCTCGAACAGGTTTCAGGCATCTAACTAAAAGTGATATGACATGTAAGTGAACTCAATCCTTGTTGCCGCATTCATCCCGCATCAACTGGAAGACATTTCAAATCGATGAACACATACTAAAGGTGGTTGAAATGCAGCAATGGTTGAGGCATTACATCAAGCATTTTGAGCACATTCATTGAAGAACGAACGGGCCAACAGAAGACTCCTGCCGGGATTCGTAAAAACCAACCATATTAAGATACAAGGATAAAACGCAAGGCCGACGTGGAGCGGCAAAAGGCGGTCGAGAAAACAAACTTGCTCGCCAGAAGTGGCCCTACCCAACTCGGGGATGACGAATCAAGGGCAAGCTTTAGAAAGGTTCAACTAGTCCGATCGCCTTGCAACGTCTTCGAGCTAAAGATCCTTAGGTCGAACGATTTCGAGATTAGAGAGAGTAAAATCGGGACCAACCTGGAAGGCTGTTTCAAGAAGGGGAGAGGTTACATCGCCGACCAAGGTTCCGGCGTAGTGGTCACCAGAGGGGCTCTCTCATTCCTGGCTCTCGCCTCAATGCTCACAGATCTCTCCCTCTCTTCGTCTCTCTCTCTCTCTCTCTCAAAACCAACCCCTTTGCAACCTTTTTCTCCCTAAATTTGTTGAAGTCCTAGTCTCTGCAGAATGTTACTCTTCCTTTTAAGCTTGGCCAGTGACAAGCGCGGATGGCTTCTGCCATCGCCAGCTAGTTGCAGCCTGCTTGTCACGGCCGACTTAATCCGTGACCCTGGGATTGCGCTGCCTACTGCCGTTCGCGATCCTCTACCCCTCTTTGACTTGTACTCTTCTTTTCCCTATAGAGGCACGGCCGACGTGAGGAGGAAGAAGATCCATGCGCAGGCCAAGTCGAAATGGAGGGAGATGGACCAGTCTATGAAAAAAAGAAAAAGGGAAGGGAGGGAGGCGGGTCGGTTAAGGAAAAGAAAAATGAAGGCGGTTGGGCTAGGCCTAAGCCAATGGAAATTGATAAAGAGAAAAAGAAAGAAGGCTGGGCCAACCTAACCTCAGCCCAGCCTTGCTTTTATAAAAAAGTTAGATTTAATAATTAGTGATAGTTGCATAAATGCTCCTAATATCTACGCGTAATGGATTTTAATGAAAACATACATGATGCATTTAATGAAAGTTATTTATTTTACTCTTTACTTATTTTTTCTTTTTTTTTAGCGACTAATTCATAATTTTGTACATGATTAAATCATAAATAAAATGGTAAAATTTAGGTGTCAACAGCTGTCCATCTTTGAATGGGAGCTCAAAGAGGTTCTTTTTAAAGATAAAAGACACAAATTTTGTTGGTAGAATTCAATGGTTAGCAGACTATAAACGATAAAAGGGTGCGGGATGATGGCCTTACACTGTAAAGAGGTCATTAACCGAGATGGGAAAGCCTCGCCCGATACAAACGGGTTTTGATTAGAAATGAAAATCTATAATTCAAGAATAGACCCACGAATCATTTGAAAGCATGCTTTAAGGATAGATTCACCAACCTTGTGGTTTAAGGATGACCCATGAACCATACCGTATGGTTTAAGGATAGACCCACCAACCGTATGGTTTAAGGATAGACCCACTAACCCTATGGTTTAAGCATAGACCCACAAACTCCATGGTTTAAGGATAAACCCACCAACCTTGTGGTTTAAGGATAGACGCGCCAATCATGAAAAGCATGATTTAACTAGGGAAGCTTGTCATTCGAGAATATTCTAGAATGGTCACTGCATAGTTAACAAAATTAAGTATTGATATAGTCAATCCTCTTTAAGTTCTCGAACTCATCCTTCGCTTAGCCTAAGGCCAACCAATCTTCAAAAACACCAATCATCTTAAAATGTTAGGAAGTAAAGGCTTTTGGTCATCCTCTTCTCTACATGTTTTGTTTCATTTCTTGTGCGATTGAGCAGTCAAAATAGAGCAGTATCTTAATCTAGTAGCCTATAGCAAGGTCCTAAGTCCGCCAACTCAGAAAGCTGTCCCATATCAAGATGCAGTGTCCATGTAGTCCACTACCATAACTCGTGTCAGTAATGGTTCACCGATCACCACGGAAACACCCAGTCGAGCACGTTGAAGCTGAGATCTGTTATAGTGAGCAATTTGAAGTTCAAGAAGATAGGTGATGGTATTATAGTTTATAGGCCAAGAAAAATAGAGACGCAACTAAGTTAGAGATGTAGAAATCGCAAATTTGCATGTTTGTATGTAGAAATTGTTGAGTCAGAAGAGGTGTGTTTTGTACTAATCGGACTATACCTATTCTCATAATTTCTTTTAAAGATAAGATTACATTGCAATACGTCAGATAATATTCTCTCTCCGTCTTTTGTCATTGATAATACTCAGTTACTGTTGTGCTCAGTCAACTTGATTTTGCATAATTTAATCTACAAAAGGCTAATTGCATGTTTCAGACTTGGTTGGCTGCTCATATTGTATGCTATTTTAGCATAATATTGCTCATCCTTACTTTTAGAATGTTTATATTTATGTCTATTATAGTTGTGAGACTAAGAGTCGGCGTCGCTGGGGCGGGGAGCCGTCAAGTTTGAGCTTGAGACAAAGGCCCGGTTCGCCCACGATACGTTTAACAAATAAGAAGCCCTTATGCTTTCAAATCCTAAGAAAATTCTCTCTCACCTCTCCTCTGTCCATCTCTTGATCTTTCCATCTCTCTTGGTTCAAGTATGCTTCTTTTGCCTTTTTCATTCCTCAGAGTTTTTTCGGTGTTATTATTCGAATGATTTTCCTTATATTGGATTTTGCTGGATAGTTTTGATTTTTAGATGTTTACATGTAATCAATATGTTCGTACTGTTTTGTTTTTTTCTCTTAAGTTTTCCTTTTGTCTTCCAAATTTTAGACTATTTGTTGTCCGGCGGGCCAGGCCAGCTTGGCCCACCTTGTCCATCTTTTGGGCGGGCCTCACCACCAAAACGGGCCCGTGGTTTGGGCCTGCACTGGCCGGGGTGGTGCACTTTATTACCACTTAGGGTGGGCGTGTCCAATGATCATATCCTAAGCAAGAGACAAGCCCCTCTCTCTTTATCACCAAAACTAGACCCAAATAAAAATTATGGGTCAAGCCCATGTTTGTTCGGGTATTGCGTTGCGCCATCGTGTGAGTGACCGGCCTTTCGGGTTGTGTGCATAGTCTATGTTTGCTTGAATTCCTGAGTGAACTACCTTATTTAGTTTTGTTGTGATTGTGACGTTAAGTTATTGAGCTAGGACATTCCCCGTGTCGGCTTTCTCTCCAAGCTTTCTCACATCGCCATGACTGCATACTGAAGTAGGATCATTCCCAGGGATGTAATGGGTTCGGAGAGATTGAAGTCTTCCTTGGTCCAGCTCCATGTGGGATGTGCCATTCTTGAAAGGATGGTGTACAAAAACAAGAACTAGCACAGGTGTTGCTCCTATTTCCAATATCTTTTGAAGTCCTTCCACACCCCCCCCACCTCGAGGCACAAGCGGCTGGTTTGACTTATGTCATGACTCATTCTCAAACTCATTTTAATTAGTCAAAAAAGGAAATGGAATCCGAAAAAAAGTGCTTCCTGGTGGTTATGTTTATGCAGCCTGAAAGGTTTGAACCAATGCACTCGAAGTCTCTCTTGTAACAAGCCTAAGATCAACAACTATTGTGTAGTTTTGATGATGAGTATGCTTGTTTTAGTTAAGAAGGGAATCGGGGCTTTTGTAGTCAGCTAAGCTAGAGGAGTTATTAAGTTCTGACTTTCAAGTGATAACTGGAAAGAAGCCCAAACAGAAAGTTCATCTTTTAGAAAGGTAGATTAGGCTTTCTCATAATGTTGCGGGCATGGGAATTTTTCGCTTTTAATTTTGATCTACCATTAGTCTTTAGTGTGCGCCTTAAGAGTGATTAGGGAGCACTAGTGTATATTGCTGTCAATTTTCCCGTGTTTCTTGCGTATTATCTTTTAGCAATTTTCAGTGGTTGCTACATGCATTATTTTTTAATTGAACCATGAATGGATAATTTTATCTGATACTTCTAATGTTTCCATAATTCTGTATTGTAGTCTAAAGTGAAGGAAGTGTGATGTTGGGAAGCCTAATTTCACTGAACAACTCCACGGTGTTGCACAGCTATTGTCACCAGTATTATTCAATAATTCAACTTTTTGACCGCCCTCCTTCTTTCTGACCTGACTTGAGAAGATGCTCTACTCGTTTGCGATCGGTTAAGCTCAATGCCATCTTCAAACACTAATCTTGAGCCAATATGAAATTAAGCTTGATACTGGACTCTACTTCAAAAGTCAATGTTACATGTTCCCAATTGCTTACTTTCCTCTCTGTATAATCGGATATCTTCAATGTGCGACGTTATGTGCAGCTAATTGAACCAATGGCAGAATGATATCCTTTTGTTGGCAAGATACAACAAATTCGTTTGCATCTTAAATTTGGCATACACAAAAAAGCATATTCATTTTATGGATACATAAATAATTTTTTCTTTTGAGTTTTCAGTAGATACCAAAGCATTTTCAATCACTCTAGATGGACATTTATTGAATTTATGTCCTTGCTTATGCTTCTAAATTATCAAAATTAATATGTGTATACTTGACTTTCAAATAGCAAGATATCCATCTTACTTGTTCAATCACTTTTCACAGGATTTTCTTTGACAATCTTGTCATTACTAGCGTGTCTCAAGGTACTGGTTCAGCAAGTATGTATTTCTTCCTTATTCTACCGTCGAAGTAGTTCAGTCTGGTTTGTGCTTTTGGCCTTTCAGAACATTATGGTGATTTACCTAGGTCGCCTATTATATGTTGATGTGGCGATGACATTGCTAGATATGTCTTGTTCCAATCGCAAGCTTTGTTGGAGCATTGACTAAAATAGTTCAGCCGAAAGATCTAATTCTACCGTAGAAAAGGTTATGGGCCACGGGGTCAGAATGGAAGAACACCGTCTTTACAAGATTTAACAGACTTTAACCATTGCCAAAGTTGCCATTCCAAGTGAATTAGCAGTCAGACCTTTGAAAGGTTATTCAAAACCTAAATAGAAATGATGGACCTTGGTTTTTAGCTTTAGCAAAACATGTTGGAAGAAGGGGAGGACACAGAAGTCTTATATGTTTCTATGCTCCTTTCTTATATAAATAATCTTTTTGGACGATATACCTAATTTATCTTTTAGTGTTATCTCCATGCCATGTGATTTGGATGGGAATACATATCATATCATGTGTTAATGCTTAATAAATCTCCTCTCTTAGGACTCACTGACCGGGGAAAAAAGGTCGTGCTTACATATCAAGAGGGGGTTGGGGGGAGCTGTTTCGGCTTTTGTCATTTAAGATAGGTTCATCTTATATTGTACATTTTTACCAAATTATATTATTCACTTGCCCTGATGATTCGTGAAATTTACATGCAACAGGGCCTTTGAGAACTCCGGAGAAGTCATGGAATCCAAATGCCCATTGGATCCCGTTTCAATTTTTTGTTAAGGAATTCTCGAACATCTTCCCTCCATCCGACATCAATTTGGTCTCCAAGTATTACAAGGCTTACAAAGTAAGTACCACATCAACATTGTCATCACATAATTCGTCTTGCAAGCGTTTTTCTTTTTGCTTACCTAATGTTGACTTATTTTATGATCATCATTTTCCAGGAGAGAAAGATGTCAAGGCAGCTGTTGGTGCAAAAACTCAGACAAATCATTGGTGATAGGTGGCTGATTGGAATCACCAAAAGTTTCCGAGGTAAGGTATGGATTATGATTCTTTTTAAACAATAATTCGAAAGCGCTTCTGTGCCTTGATTTCTCGTCAATGATACAAAGAGCTTGGGTTGCATCGTTATATAACGTTGATGATTGTTTCCGTTGCGTTGAGATGACAATGAATAATTTATTCTATTCTACAGTATTGTTGGGCGTGAAGCAAGTGATCATAGGACCATAGATGAACTTGAATAAGATTAGGATGCGAGGCGCGTGAATAAGACAAGTTTCCATTTTGATGAGTTCACAGCACACGGCAGCAGGAGCAAATGGTACCAAGAGGAGGCCCATCCAAATTGGATGTTGACACAGCTACTGACTCTCAGATTGGAAAGAGACTGTTTCGGAATTTCTATGATTTGAACATTTGTGTTTTATTACAATCATAAATTACAGTCTTCTCTTGGTCCCTATGTCACATGACCGTTTGTTTTCAATGGAGTATCTCAACTCTTCTTTCATTGAATTGTTAGGGGAATGTTTTTATGATCTATGCAATTATGTAGGAGATAATTACATTTCCTGTTAGCTTAGTTATAGAGGTAGACAAGTCCTGTGAGCGTGTTTATAATTGACAGCCGACCCTATCAATAGGGTAGAAGGTTGAATGATGCACCTTGTTTTGTCAAATCGTCTTTGTTTTCTTATTATTAGGTCCTTGTTTTGCCTTTATAGATGCAAAACTGACACCAGAAGTTTTCCTTCTTTGAAAGGAAACTTATGCTGCTTCTTGGAGGTTCGATTCATGCCAAAGGGTCTTTTATCTTCTAGCATTTTATTCTTTATATATTTATTTTTGGTCATATCTTTGTAGGAATTGGTCAAGTTTAGCCTAGTTTTCAATCTATTGAGTTGACAACAAAGAAAAGGGGTCAAAGATGTGGAAGAAGCCTAAACCAAAGTCCCCGTTTTATTGATAGTTGGGGAGGATTTCTATTTGACTCGGACTTGGCTGCGTTGTTCAACATGTTCATCCAACCTTGGGGCTTAATCATTAGTAATGTGATAGGGTGATAGATATCAAAGGTTTAAAATTGAAATGTAATAACACAAAAGAATGCCATGTCAGGTGATAGATGTGATAGAAAATCTGTTAGATAAGATGAAAAATAAGAAGAAATTTCTTAAGCATTGAAGTGCTGTTTTTAAGGATAATTTCATTTCTCAAAATACTCAACTCGGTGCTACTTATTCTAACAGTGAGAGATACAACATATTTACCTCTTTTCTGACATGTTTTGATTGTGATTTGAAGATTCTCTGCATAGACAAAAAAATAGAGCATTAATAAAGAAACAAATCATATTAGAAATGGCTTTCAGATTTTCAAAATTATCGAAATATCAAACAAGATGGCAGATGATAGGAATAGTGTCAGCTTTGCTGTAGACTTTGTTGTACGGGTGAAGACCAAACGTCAAACATGGTGGATAGGAAATGATGAGAGGGGGCGCCTTACGTTGGGAACTTGGGAAGCAATCGTCTTTCTTTCTTGGCGCCTCCCGTCTCGCTTGAAGTCTTCTCACGGGGATCTTTGAGCAGATGCTGCGACAAAATGGAGTCCAGAAGCTTCCTCACTGCTGTCGAAAGGGTGGCGGATGAATTCGGGACCCATGGGAGGCTGAAGCTCCTGTGCAAATGCCTTCTGCTAGAAAATAAACATGTGGGGGGAAAGCCTCCAAAAGGGGTAAGGGCCTCTGTTGTGGAGGAACTCGTTGAAGTTTCGAGCAGTTAATTTGATACCGACTGCATCATGTAAAATTCCTCGCCCTAGCATGCTTGAACTTACAGTCATGATGAATTACTTCCTTCTATTGTTCAGTTGAGCATCGCCATATGCCAATGCAACTGCTCCATCAAATGATAGACACTGAGGAGGATTCTAAGGACTTCAAAGGGTAAATTTTCATCGGGTGAAGATGGGGTTAAAAACAAAGAAAGAAGCATGTGGTCTAGGGTCCTGCTTGGCGACATGGCAGTGGTACAATTGAAGATGTTAGTGGCTTGTGAACTAGATCCTCTGTCAGAAGAAGAGGCAATAGGAAATAGTGACTACTATTCTGTGTGAGGATCGCTTGAGCCATATCAAGAAGTCTAGTTCTTGCGGAAGGATATTTTAATCGACGCAATCTCCCGATTTGGGCCTATGAATGAACTTGCAACCCAGTGGTTGAAAGATTCTAAAATAACTCAGGTCATCCTCGCTAGGAACACAGCTTTTGGCAAAGCATTCAAGAGCTTGGGGAAGAGCAATCCCAATGGTTCAGCTCTTATGAAGCATCGACTTCAATCGGCTCAACGCTCCAAGCATCCCGCCTGAATCAAGCACTTTGCCTTGTGAGGTGCGGCCTCTCGACTTTCGCAAAGCAGAATTTGTAGATGATGATATCCCTTAATATCTGTCTCAAGTTTGAGCACCCTGAATAAACATGGTCTTTATTGTAGTGTGTTAACTTTCCTAGAATTTTGTTTAATGCTGCAATTGTTGGTTAGATGTTATGTTGAGGAATTGTTGGGCAAACAAGCAATCATCCATCCACTGGTATTTTTAGCAATTGTATATATGGGTTTTATTTTTTTTTTTTGGTCGAAGTATATATGGGGGTTGAATGGCCGGTTATGTGCTGAATCTGATGGATGGTGTCTTTCCACGTAAATTTTGTGCTGCTGCATGCACTTGATGTTATCATATCACTCTTCCATTATTACTTGATCTTTAAGAATTTGGCAAAATCTGTTGACTATTATTTTATAATCTATTCACCCCCTCTTTATTTCAACATAAGAAAAGTTATTATAGCCTTATGGATTGGTTTATGATTGCATATCACACTCCTTACAGTATCTTCATCGCAGTAGAGGTTAACCATCAAGTTCGGGATGTTATATCATTAACCATAAAACAAAAGGTAGAAAGCCGATTAAGCGAGGAGAAATTTTGGTGCTGCCCACTAGCAGCTCAAGAAATCTTTCTCCTTCACTCATCCATGGCCCTTGTAAACAAAAATAACCCACTTGATAATAGGAAAAAAAAAAAGTAACACCGTGACACACTGTCCCAATTTCTAGAGCTACTACCTGAATAGCATTAAACCTATCATACGATAGCTAATTTAGCTTTAAACTTTTTAATTGTGTCAATTTAGTTCTAATGATTCTTTGTATCAATTTAGCCTTGAACCTTTTGAAGATTTGTTAGTTTAGTCATAAATCTATTATTTGGATAATTGACCAAAAGTACTATATTGGCAAATCATTAAAAGGTTTATAATTAAATTAGTAATTTATAAAAATATTTAAAACTAAATTGGTACAATTAAAAGATTTATGATTGATGATTTTTTTGGATAATTTTCCTTTTAAGTCATAAATTAGTAATTAATGTCCTTCCATTTTAAGTAGTTTGATTTTTTTTTCTTTCCTTTTTATGGAAAAAATTCTTTTTTAATCTTTTTGACTTCTCTGAAAAAAAAAATTGCCATAAATATAGCTTTGGTTTGCCAAATCCAAAATCAAAGGTACACATGCGATATATTTGTCAAATTATTGATAAATAAAATGAGTCCAAGGGAACCAATATATTCTTTGTTCTCATTATTGCATCAAAAGATAATATCGAATATCATTGTAATCGCATGAACTTATGAACGGAGAATGGTCGGAGTAAAAAAGACAAAAGTAATTTACACAAGCTATTTGGAAACAGGAGACATCCATGTAAAAATCCTCTTGCTAGTCTAAAATGCACGAAACTTAATTTTCAGATTAGTGCATTCATTTACACCTTACTTTATAGTTCCCATAAATTAAGAAGAAATGATAGGCCGGTTATTATTGAGAAATTTGTTTATGAAATTACTTCCGTTACTCTCATTTAGCAAACAACTCGATTTGTCCGTAACGAAATTCTTCATTAGAAAATTATCATAACATTGGAGGACGAACAATATTACCTCACTTTTGTATGTACCGATTTTCCGATTATTCCTTGACTTATCTTTCTCTCTCTCAACCACCTAGAGAAAATTATCAAAAATGTCATAAACCTATTGTACGACGGACAATTTAATTCTAAACTTTTTTTTTTTAAAATTTTGCCACTGTAATCCTTCTAACCAATTATTGTTGAAAATTGTTAATGTGGATATCAACCGTCCTATGTAGTATGACTAATGTTGACATACATGATTATTATAATTTTTAAAAAATTCAGAATTTTTTCCTTTTTTTGGCTAGATTCAATGAGACCCTAGCTTAGGGCGAGGCAACCCTAGGGCTAGTGACTTTAGCTAGACATCGATAAGTCTCAATGACTAGTGAAGGGAAATTTAAAAAAAAAAAAAAAACAAAAGGAAATTCAAAAATTGTAAAAAAAAAATTGTAAATATCATCTATGCTAATACTAGCCATGCCACGTAAGATAGCAGGGGATGGTCAACGCTGACTAGACTGATGCGTCAATGACTTATGACTTAAATTAGAAAGAAGGGCTGCTTTTATGAATCATTAAAAGTTTTATGCTAAATTAACACACTTGAAAATTTTATAATTAAATTGATATACGTATAATAGGTTTAGGAATTTTTTTGTCAATTGTCTTCAACCGCCCACTTCGCTTCTCCCACTTTAATTTGTCATATAGAAATTGTGTGTTCTCTCCTCATAGCTAGTCCATGCACACCCAAGGAGGCTAATGATACTAAAGATATTGACACGTATTTAGCAAATAACTAGTTATAAAGCGATTTAGCCAGAAAAATCTAAAGCACTTGATGCACCTATTAAAGTATTCATTAGAATTTCACTGGTAGCTTTTGTGTAATTTATAACCTAAGGGGCAATCTTGGCCTCTCTTTAATTTTGACGTGTCGTGACTGAGCCCATGCAAGAATTCACGCCTGCCAATTGCACATGTTCAATGCACACCAAAAATATCACATGAGCAAAAATAAATAAATAAGAGAATAGACAAATTACCGTTGATCTCGTCTCAATCTCATCCGTCCAAATTTCACCGACCACTGAATTAGGTTCACAAACTGCAGCTAAATCAATGTAATTGCATTTGTACTCACCATGAGCCCAAATTTCAGTACCCCTTAAACAAATTAAATACGGCGATTGAAAAATGCCAGAAAAGGTATCACCAAAATCTCTATCCTATCCTCTTCATTTGGTCTGTAATTAATAATTCTACTATTAAATTTAAAAAAGCCAAAAAATGTGTCACCAAAATGTCTTCTCTATTCTCACCTTTTTGTCTGTAATTAATAATTTTGCCAAATAAACAGAAAAATACCGAAGAAGGTGTTAAGAAAATCTCTATCCATATCCTCCCTATCTAGTTTGTAATTAATAATTTAACCAATAAATAAAAAATTTCAAAAAAGATATCACGAAAATCTCTCTCCTTATCCTCTCCGTTGGGCATGTGATTAAAAATTTTACCAAATAAAAAAATCTCTATCCGTATCCTCCCTATCTAGTTTGTAATTAATAATTTAACCAATAAATAAATAAAAATTCAAAAAAGATATCACGAAAATCTCTCTCCTCATCCTCTCCGTTGGGCATGTGATTAAAAATTTTACCAAATAAAAAAAATCTCTATCCGTATCCTCCCTATCTAGTTTGTAATTAATAATTTAACCAATAAATAAAAAAATTCAAAAAAGATATCACGAAAATCTCTCTCCTTATCCTCTCCGTTGGGCATGTGAATAAAAAGATATCAAAAATCTCTTTCCTATCCTCTTTGTTTGGCCTGTACCTTACCAATAAATAGAAAAAAAAATGCAAATAAAGATAATGACGAATTTTCTGGGTAAGGACAGTTTCAAGGCTTATCTTTTCACACTGGTCAAAACATCTCATCCCTGTGGTCATTACTCATCACCGCCTCTATTTTGCACTTTTTATTTTATTCATTTGGATAATCTTATTAAGGCGTACTTAATTTGTAATTTTTTCAATTTTGGTGTACTAACTTCCATAACATTTAATAATATTTCTCATTTGTTCCTTGCATCACTCGGGACCTACCAATAGATTCTATTTATTAGATGATCTTCAAACTTCCAGAGGTCCAATTAATTTCGCGCACGAGTTCAATTAATTCCAGGAATGAGCAATCATCACGTTCTCATGCTTTAGGTGTACTTAATATGTAGATTTTTCCATTACAATGCACTAACTACATATAACCAGAAACGATTTTTTATTGCTTTATTGCTTATTATCACTCTACCCCTTGCCAATAGAATCTCTGTTTATGATGGGATATCCGAACTTCGAAGGTTCAATTTATCCTCCCCGCTTGCGCTGTCATGTTCTTTTGCATAAATATTTTACCTTTTATGTTTCATCGATAAATTTTACACCGATCATTAACCGGATCTTGTTAACTGACGCTTTTTAGGGGTTTTCGTTAATTATACGTAGTAAAAACGTATTTTCACGTTTAGCGTCCTAATCATGCATCCCAAAAGGAGGACTCTATTTTGAAAGTGATAAATTCATGTATTTTGATGATTAACAAGCATTCCTGAACATTTGTCGACAAAATGCCAATATTTACTTCAAATAGAACATTTTATATTGAATTATTTAATTATATCCAGGGAAAATGGGAACCAAGAGCGGTTCCTTTGCCTCTTCTATAAAATCCTTCTCTTGCAACTCAAATCCCCTTCTGTATCTTCGTCAAGCAAAAACCCTAATCTCATTCAACTCCGCCATTCGCAGCCACTCACTCCATCGACCCTTGTCTCGCTCAGACGCAGGCCAACCTCTGCTTCTCTGCTTTCCTCGTTCGCTTCGTGTCCTGTATCTGGAGAAATCGTGTACGTGTCCTTCATCTTTGCTTTGATCTCGGTGTTCCTTGAAGCCAGCGTAAAAAAAAAACGCATGCTTTTGTTGCTCTAACATTAGATTATCGACTTCCTCGTGTTCTGTCGCTTTCTTTGTTTTCAAAACCCTTTTTCCTTCATTCGATCTCTCGTTGGTGTTTAGTCTGGGTGACTAACGAGTCTCTTTTTCTGCAATTGTCACTTCATTGACTAAAACCTTTGGATCTTCACTCGTTCTACCGTTTATTTATTTTGAATCGATTCGTTATTTTATTTTAATGCACTTTTTTGGGACGTACCAGCTTCGGTCAAAGATGTCCGACTCCATGCATCAACGCCGGTCACCGACTGCACACAACGTCGCTCCTGATGCGGTCGAGCAGGAATTCAACCATCCTGCGATCGATCTCAACCGTCCAGATCTCAACGATCCGAGGGAAGATCAGGATCCAGATTCGTCTGACTCCGATTGCTGGGGCGTTGTCTCCGTCGATCAATCTGGTTTAGCTCTGGTGCCAGTCATCAGCAGCGGGTTGACCATACTCAGCCAAGAAGACATGGTCTACCGCTTTCTCCTGGAGAAATTCATCCGGTGGCTAGGTGTGCTTGAGGCGCAAGTTACCGTGGTGGCAATCCACCAGAACTACCACTCCAGCGTCCCCGCCAAAGCACGGGCCCAAGCGTTTCAAGATTGCTTGCAGGCAGTGCGGAAGAAAAGCAACAGCAGCGACGCCAACGTGAGGTACGCAAGGTATGCAACCTCGAGAGAAGGGGTCTCCGAGATCTTCTCCGATAGCTTTGGCTGCAGGGAGAAACCTCAGAACAGTAGCCTGTATGGTTGTAGACTTTATTTTGTTCCTGAATCTCATCTTCTAGAGAGGTACGAAATTTCTTTTCTTTTCTTTTTCACTCTGAATTGCGTAAATAATTAAGAGATGCTGTTTGAAAAGTGGGAATGATCAAGAAGATATGTCAATGCATATGTTGTCATGTTGTTTCTAGACTTGCGTCATTATATCTTGCATGTGATGATATTGGTCTTGGATAATTTATCGGTAACACTTTGGCAGCGTTAGATTCAGTCTATTAATTGCATTGCATAGATAATCAATAGCTTATCACAAAGATATGTTGATTTAGTGTGTTGTTTCTTTTTTAACGTATGATCGGTTAAATCTAGTAGAAAGGAGTATATCTAATCTATGACTGGCAGCCTTAAATCTTACCCTGTAAATTGAATATATGATGGAGATATACCCTTAAAGCATGTTGTTTGACCTATATTTGAATGAGAATGTCATGTCGTCCAGTGGAGCCTAGAAGAAGGTGACTCGCGCAGACAGCTGACTCATTTTCAATAGAAATGAATAGCCAAAACAACCCAGCTGGCTGGTCAATCTCAGAGATCTTATCGGCCGTAAGTCATGTTAACAAATTGTGTATGTGATCATCATGGTCTTAGAGAGTCTCTTGGTAATGCTGGGTAGTATTAAGGATTGCCCCAATGGATCATGACAGCCTCAAGGATGTGTTGCTTTGCCAAGTCATATGGAGGAAACTGGAACTTGTCAATTTTGGCTCGAACCAATCTTATCCCAGCTTAGGATAGTATAATTTGGGCATCAACAACTTGTCATCTCCAACAAGATAAATTGTTTGGAGCGCCCACATGAACACTTACATGTTGCCAGAGCATGTTATTAGCTTTAGGGCCCTTCGTTATTTGAGAGTTAATCAAATTGTTCTTACTCGTTCCTTCTTTTGCATTGACCATATATGTGTGTTTGACTTTGTCTATTCTATCAACTAGTGTGATCATTTGTGAAAACCTATATGGAATATGGTTGTTGAGAAATTTGGAGGAGTCATGGAAACTGACTTCTTCTCTGATGCCATTTCAGATGTTGGCTTTGGAATTCTTAAAGTTGCTTCCATCTAAAGTCGGTTTGATCTATAAATATTACAAGGACCAAGTAAGTGCCACATCAACATTGTCACTACTTAGTTCTTATCTTTCAAACTTTGTTTTCAACTCACCTCTAATGTTGAAAATTTTTTAAAACATGATCATCATTTTCTAGGGGGAAAGATTCGAAGCATGTGCTGGTACAAAAAGCCCGGCAAATTATAGGAGATAGCTTGGGGATTGAACTCATAAAAGATATTGGAACTAAGGTGTGGATTGTGATCTACGTGAATTGCCTACTATGTCGTGTGGACATGTGATTTTGATTGAGTGACCGCCTTGTTATGAACCGATTACTTTGGGGAATTGTGAACTTATGGTCCTTTGCAGGTGAGGAAAATGACAAATGAATCTGGTTTGGACTTCAGAGATCAGATAGTTTTATCAGAGGGCAAATATCAACAGGTTTGGCATCTCCGCTCGTGTAGAATTTTCAGCCTGCCCCTTCTTTCCTCTAACATCGTTTGGTTTCTCTGCTCCTGTAGAAAGCAAAGGCCCCGCCCCATATTTTTCCCCCATTCCTTCGTGCGCTGCTCTTTTCTCCGGAGGATGCTGACGGTGACCAGAAAAAAAAAAAAAAAAAAAAAAAAAAGGAACAAGGAAAGGAAAGCAAAGCCCGTGACGTTAGAAGCGCAGGGAAAGTCATTCGCGTGAGAAGGGGAGAGAGAGGTTCGGCCATTGTTGCTCATAGAAGGAGGAGGGACGTCGTCGGTTTTTTGGAGAAGACGGCCATTGAAGAGGTGAGCCGCAGAGGCTTGGCGTGAGCGTGAGGTGTGCTCCACCGAGAGGAAGAAGAAGAAGGTGTCGAGTGGGCTCGACGTTCTGAGATCGAGAACCCAGAAAGGCTCACCAGCAAGAGACAAAGTTAAGGAGGCTGTTCGCGTTTGCCATGTCCCCTGCAGCCTCATCCCCGAACCAGGTAATGCCCCGAACGACTTATTTTCCTCTTCCTCAGTGAAGCGTAGAGTGTTGAAATCCGATGGTAAATTTCAGCTGTCTGTGAGAGATAATGGCAATCTAGAGCTATTTGTAGCATGTTCAGGCCGATAATCGCCTTAAAATCCAGTTCGGATTTCACTTTTTGAACCGCGTAACATTGTTCGACAAAATGCTTGAAAGAAAACCTAAGAGCAATTTGTTTAAACTCAAAGTCGATCCATGTTTGAGTCCTTATTTGTTGATTCACGTCTGACATACTCGTTTTCTTTGTGTTTTTTTGTCGGTATCATGTTATATGTTTCAACCGTTGACGTCGGCCGCGCACACTCCTCTTTCACCGGGGACCCCTCCCGCACCAGCGAAGTTGGCAGTTCGAAGACATGCTAGTTAGCCAATCTCACTTCATTATAATATACTTTTGCTCGATTAGTTTGCTGGAGTTACTTCTGTTAAGAGTGCGGGTTCAGTAGGATGGTTTTGCAATAGATGGAGTGGGCGGCCGGAGTTGGTCACTGTCGGTCGGAATAGATGACAGGTGGGTGAAGATAGTTCAGCGGTGATCCAAGTTCCGGTGATAAGCTTGTCGGTGATGGTATTTGTTCCGTTAAAAAATATTTTAAAAAAATAAAAAATAAAATCATCGCTAAAGGTAGGTTGCTGGAGAAAAGGCTTCGGGGAAGAATAACAGGAGGTTGAAGAAGATAGGCAGACAAAATAGACAAGACAAGAAAGAAAAAAAAAAAAAAAAATCAGAAAATCAGAAAAAATTTCAAAAAAAAAAAGAAGAAATTATTAAAAAATTGGTTATAATCCGACTCAGGTCAAATCCAGGTAGATGGGTAGGGTCAATAGACTGGATTGGGTAAACCTGGTCCAAACTCGTTTTTCCGAATATAATAATAATTTTTAAAATATTAAAATGAAAATATTAAAAAACTTAAAAAATTCATAAAACATTTTTCAAAAAAATAAAAAATCAGAAAATTCGGAAAATCGTTAAAAAATTTATTTGTGAGGAATGCCATACTTAGTTTCTAGAAATTCATGCTCTTGAATGAGTTTCTTGCCTAGTTCTCGTGTGTGCTTATAATATTGCAATCTTGAATGTTGAGTGGTTAGCATTAGGAATGATAGTTAGCAGTGGCCATTAATGTGGCAGAGGTGTTTGTCAATGATGGACATTGATGGATGGTGGTCCGATGACTAAAAGTTATCGGCGATGGCCGTATTGGTTTACCGTGAGGATAGTTTTTCACGCTCCGAGGAGGTGAGCTTCGGCTTGTGCTCCATTCGACTGGAGGAATTGATGGAAAGAGAGCCCGTAATGGGCTTAGCCATCCTATAACATTAGTGACAGTCAGGCCAAATTTTCTTAAGGGGCTTGTATGCATCCTTAGAGTATTAGGCTTGATTGGGTTTTGGGTTGCTCGGGCTTCATTTAGTTTAAGCTGGGCTTATGGAAATGAAGAGTAGATGGTCTAGCATTTCCAGTCAGGGCTTGATTTTAGGCCGGACTAGCCCCGCATGTAGGCCCAGTCAGGCTTAAGGCCTGGGGCTTTGTGACCCAGATTGACACCTGGGTCAATCCCGATGCGGACTGATTCCAGAGATCTAACCCAAATCCCTATTTCGGATTTAAAAATTCCTATTTAAAAATTTATTAAAAAATATTTTTATATGAAAGAAATTTGAAAAAAATTAAATAATTTTCAGAAAATTTTATTTTTTCTAAAAGTTAGGAAAAAGCTTAAAAATTATTCTTTGAGTTGTTTTCTCTTAAAATGTGTGAAAATCATTGATAAAAAAAATTGTGTTTAAAATTAAACAAGCTATTAAGTCTTTACACTAGGGATTGAGTGTTTTTATGGACAAATACTAGGTCATCATTTGCACATTTTCAATTTGACTATTATGTGATTGCGCACTTTTGATATGTTAAATATGGTTTCTCTTTGGCTTAGTTAGAAGTGGTATCAATTCTTATTTCTTAGCATTAGATTCTTGGTGTGCCTTACAATTTGTTTAATGTTATGTTGGTTCTTGATTGTTAATTTAATGATTAGGCAACCGCATTATCGCCTCACATGTTGGTGGATAGGTTTAAAATCTATTCAGGTTGCTTGACAAAAATATTCTTGAAATAAACAAGAATAGGTATCGAAATGGAACTTTGTTAATTAATTAGGATAATTAAGTACCCGATCCTAGATCTCTAGTTGCATAGGAAGTTGGGTATATGCACATGCCTCACTTATTTTTAGCTGACCCTTCCTTGTCAATTGAAGTCTAACATTGAATATTCCAATGATGAGTGAGGTATGGACTTAATAGATTTGTGCCTAATTGAGGGCCATGGACTTGCCTTTCAAAGTAATATCCCTAAACTTATGTCTTTCTCCCTCCGAGCAAAAAAGGTAGATTGTGACACAAGTCCATATGTGAGTATTTTCAAATTAGTCCTCTCTCTCAACTCTATGTCAACGAAGCATATCTCAATTGACTTTCAATTGAATCAAGCCATTACTACCACAATTTTAGCTCCATACATTGCCCATTACATTCTTTCTTTTCATTTCAAGTTGTTCTCCAATTTGACATGCCATGGTTATAAACTTGTCTTTCTTTAAGATCTACTAAGTATTCATTGCTTCTCTTTTGAACAGAATCCAACTACCTTGTTTTAGATTCGAGCTCTTGAGAGCTTTTTGTGATTGATTTTTGCATCAAATCGTGTTTTTTTTTTTTTTTTTTTGACTCAAGTGCCTTGGCCATTCAAGAGTTGAGGTTTGAATGAAAGAAAACTCTTGTTCTTATGAACGAAGTTGCTCTTCATGCTCAATGATATATGAATTTGGATGAACTCTAGCTGTGTCTTTTCATATGCGAGTTCAAGATTTTGGTCTTTAATAGATTTTTGGACAATATTGAATTCCATATTTTTCAACTCAAGAGATTTGGCAACCTCTTCTAGTTTTGCCTGGTCCGAAACAAGATTTTCTTTCTTTAACTCAATTTCATCTTTACACTACTTCAACCGCTTCATCATATTTTCTAATTCACCTTCCTTGGGTTTAAGCTTTTTGGAAAGCTTTGCAATAGATGTTTCAATGGACCCCAATTCCCTATCTTTCAAAGCAAGTGTCGTCAACCACTCATTGATCAATTGGTTGATTTCCTCAAACACTTTTTTTTTTTTTTTTTGGGATTTGAATTTTTTTTTCAGGCTCTTTGATCATCATATTGATGCAATGGAGTTGACTATTTTGATTTAAGCTCCCTAGAACAATGTTTGATGGATTCCCTGAGTAGTATGGAGAGTGAGAAGAGATTGAGGGTTATGGAGTGCACGATCAAAGGCTGCGATGAGGAGATCACCATGAAAGCCAAAGAATTGTAGTTTTTGGAAGATAAGAAAAATGACTGTCAAGTTGATTTCAAAGTGAAAGAAACTCGGGGGAATCTGTAAATCCATCAAAGATTGCTCTAGGGAGCTTAAATCTAAGAAAGTCAACTCCATTCCATCGAACAACATAGACAGGAGCTCAGATCCAAAAAAAAAAGAAAAAAAAATAGAGAGAGATTGAGAAAATCAACAGGTTGATAATGAGTGATTGACGGCACTGAACTAGAGTCCATTAAAACATCTATTGCAAAGTTCTCCAAAGAGCTTAAATCCAAAGAAGGTAAACTAGAAAATACGATGAAGTTGGTTAAGTAGTGCAAAGAGGAAACTAAGTCAAAGAAGGAAAATCTTATCTTGGTCCAGGTAGAATTAGAAGAGGTTGTCAAAGCTCTTAAGTTGAAAAGTGGTTTATTCAAAACCGTCCAAGCATCTACAAATACTAAAATCTTGAACTTGCATATAAATATAGACAGTTAAAGTCCATTCAAATTGATATTAAATAGTGTACGGAGCAACTTTGTTTGAAAGAGCAAGAGTTTGCTTTCATTCGAATCTCAACTCTTGAATGCGCCAAAGCCCTTGAGTCCAAAAAGAAACAATGCAATTTGATGCAAAAATCCATTACAAAATGCTCACAAGAGCTTGAATCTAAAATAGGGCAAGTGGATTCCATTCACAAGAGAAGTAGAGATGCTTAGTAGATCTTCAACTTACAGAAAAGCAAGTTTATAGGCTTATAGGCTTGATGTGTCAATTAGAGAACACTCTCAGCTAGTTTAAATTAAAAGGAAAGAATGTAATGAGCAATATATGAAGCTAGATTTGTTGTTGATAACAGCTTTATTCAATTGAAAAGTCAACTAAGAAGCGCTTCAGGAAAATGGAGCTAAGAGAGAGGACTAGTAGCCATTTTCGGGGTAAAACCCTTCCATGACATTTAACACCAACTTTGCGACATTAGTTGCTATTTGAATAATCTCTAGCACTTTAGGCACCCTCTGTTGAGCTCATGTCGCAAAGTTGGTGTTAAATGCCATGGAAGGGTTTTACCCCGAGGATTCAGGGAATAGAGATGGGCTACTAGATATTGGGGGTGATTAGAAGGAATTGTGGGTTACTAGATATTGTGGTTGTTAGAAGAAATTGTAATTTCCTATTGGAGAATTTCTTATGATCTTCAATGGAAATTAAGCCTCAGCAGAGGGGAGTTGCAATGAAATTGGCTATTGAATTGGAAGGAAAGCTGAAATTTTTACCATCACTAGAGCATTCTTTGGAGGACTTGGGTTTTTTGAAGCTTTTGAGGCCTATGTAGCTTCTGCCTTCAATGCAAATGAAATTTATGCTTTTCAATTCTATGTCACCATTCTGAATGCCATAGGAATTGCAACAGGTGCTTGGTTCTTCATCAGTGCTGCCTAATAAATGGAGATGCAGGTATTGACTCGAAATGTCAAATGTGGCCGTCATTTGTTGTTAGCATCCAAATTTTACCCTTTTTATTTGGGATTCAATCACATAGAAAATTAGGGATTAGTCTAAAAAAAGTAAAGTAAATAATTTTCATTAAAATGCATCACATATAAACGTCAGGAACATTTGCATTATTAGCATTAAAATTATAAAAGAAATTAAAAAATTTTAATTAAAAAAAAGACAATTGGGCTAAGCTAGGGCTAGCTTTAGCTCGACCCCTCCTCCTTTTTCCTTTTACTTTTCCTAGCGTAGGCTAGCCCAGCCTACTTCTTCTTTTCCTTTTTCCTCGGCTTGGCTTGGCCCAGCCCTCTCCTCTTCTCTTCTCCTTCTCTCCACTTTTTCCGTTGGCTCGATGACAAATAGGGAAGGAAGGACAGAGGACAGGCTACCAAATAGTGTTGGAGGAAACAAGGTGAGCATTGCACTAGAGTTGGTGGTTGAGGGTAGACCGATAGCGACGAGAAAATATTGGGTGGTCCAAGAGCACCATGTCAGCGTGGTCCCCGACCACTCACACGGCGCCACGTGGAAGCGTGGGCCCACTTAATTCTTCTGCCTTCTTCCCCAGTCTCCTCCTTCCCTCCGATCCCTAGCCTTCTTTCCCCTCTCCTAGCCTGCACATGGTTTCTCTTTCCTTAGCCTGCACGCCTCCTTTGCAATGCATTTATTACGGCATGGAAGAAAGAAAGAGAAGCAGACGATTTTCGTTCTTCTCCAGCAGCTGCGAACCCCATTTCTTTCTCTGCAACCACTGGAAGTTCGCCCCAGTGGCCACCCTTCCAACTTGGAAGGGGGAGGTGGGGAGTTTAAATCCCCACCTTCTCAGGGGGGATTGGGGTGGGAACGATTTCATTTCAAGAGTGCATTTCGACTCCCACGCCCTGCAAGGAGGCAGGACAAAAGTCTAAGAGTAAATGTTAGAGTAGGATTAGAGTAGGACCAACCAAAAAAAAAAAAATTATCTCCACGCTCGTTACTGTTCCGCCGTGCGTCAAGGCTGCGCATGACAATACTTCGTTAGGGGAAGAGTTTTTTTTTTTTTTCAGAAATAATTCTATTCTATTTCTATTCCGGGAACAATTTCTAAGTAAAAGAACCCGTTTGGTAACTACATAAAATTTCTACTCTTGGAATAGAAAAAGAATAGAAATGTATTTGGTAATGCAACAATTTCTTTTTTGTATTTATTCATTTTTTATTCCTGCTCATGGATCGCCGCTGCCGCCCGTCGCCCAACGGTGATGGTGGAGACTAGTGACTGGTGGTAGGCGACCGGCGGCGATCGGCGGCGATCGACGGCGACCGGCGGCGACCGGCGGACTGGCGACTGGTGGCGACCGGTGACCAATGGCAGCGGCTGTGGCCGGCGGTGGGCAGTGGCTCCGGGCGGTTGACAGTAGCCGCAGCAAGAAAGAGAAATAAAAAAAAATTAGCTTATTTCTAGAAATTGTTCACAGGAACAAGAAGCAACTTTTTTTTGCTTCTCGTTTCTACTCTAAATCTATTCCTGGGCTAACTTTCTATTCCCAGGAATAGAAAAACAACTTGGTGTTACCAAACAGGTTTCTGTTCTTTTTTTTTTTTGTTCATGGGAACAAAAGAACAGAAACCATGAGAAATAGAAATGTTCTCATGCGGTACCCGAGCAGCCGTATTCCCCGCCATCACCGACGAACCACACTACGGCCGCCCCTGTGCTGGCGCTCGCTCACTTCTCTCTTCGTGCTCGTTGCTACTCCGACGTTTGTTCCGACGTTCGTTCCGACGTTCATGAAGTGGCCGTTCCCCACCCGAGACGACGAAGGAGGTACCCCTGCTCCAGTGCTTACTCTTTTCTCTCACGGCGCTCGTTGCTACTTTGGCGTTTGTGGAGCGATTGTTCCCCTGCCGTCGTCGACAAAGCATGCGCCCCTGCTTTAACACTCACTCGCTTTCCGCGCTCATTGCTACTCCGTCATTTGTCAAGCAGCCGTTCCCCCGCCGTTGCCAACAAAGCACATTAAGGTCGTAATAACTGTGCTTTGTCGACCGACTAGAGGAGGAGGGCGCTCCCGGACCACCCAATATTTTCTCATCCTCTCTATTGGGAAGGGTTGCCACTAGGGTTTCAATTGACGTAAGCAAGTGCGTCTTCATAGCCACTACCGCTCCCCTCCTACTCTTCGTAGCTACTGCAACTCCCCTCCTATAAATCTCGGCTCGCCCGACGCCTTCGCCATTGTCTCGGTGCAATGCAGGGAACAAGCGAGGTCGAGCTAGACGACGGCAATAGCAGCGTCGACGACGATGGTGAGGAGGATCAAGTTGGGGTCACAAGGCCTCAAGGTGTCGTCGCAGGAGCTTGGCTACATGGGCATGTCTGCCTTCTACGGCCCTCCCAAGTCCGACACCGACATGATCGCCCTCGTCCACCACGCCGTCGACTCCAGCGTCACCTTCCTCAACACCTCTGACATCTAAGGCCCCCACACTAACAAAATCCTCCTTGGAAAGGTCGGTTCTCTCAGTCTCTGTTTTCAAGATACAACCTTAAACTCGAATCTGCACAGGCAAAGAATATAATTGCGCTACAACAAGTCCACTAGTACCAACTCCAAGCTCAACTCTATAGGAAGAAACAGAGCAAGAGACGGAGGACTCACGATCATCAGAATAGTAATGGACTCATTCATCCACCGGTTCTCTTCCAAGAGATGACTGATAACAATGCAAGCAAGGAGGAGCGCCACGAACAGGTTCAAGGACACCACAAACGTATGATCTGAGGTGGATAGCATCTGTAGCAAAATAGAATAGACAAAACAACTAATCAGAAATTTTTTAGAAATCTTTAGAAAACATAATTATAAACCTAGGGTGAACCTTCCAAAGATGTTGCAACCCCCATGAAGTTCTTAACCACTAACTTATGCAAGTCCTCGCCAGCCTAGATGGGAAAATTGCAAACATTTACTACCAGGCCAACACCAGCGCCTAGTGCAATGAGGAAGAAGCAGGCAACAACTGTATGGATAAATTCTCTTGTCCTATATTCGAACACAATTACAAGAGAATATGTCAGCAAGAAAACTCTAAACCCGTATTCATAAGGCTTCATCGTCAGGTACAGTTTTGCATAAGTTGCAATAGATCCTATCAATAACAACAATTAAACAGATGTTAAAATTTTAGTCATAACGATAGATTAAGAATAGTGGAAGAGCCCAACACCAAAGAGCACCAACCGTGCCCATGGAAAACCTTCATCCTATCGGACATAGCGACAAAGACAAGGGAAGAAAAGAAAGCCCCAAATGCACCTTGAATAATGGAGTTGGACTAGTCAACGACATCCCATTGGGGATTGAGTCGTGAGAGCAATGCATAGTCACCGAGCCCAATTGCTGACCGACTTCGTAGCATGCAGTGGTAGGACATGTGCCTCCGACTCTGCTCCCACCCCACCACGACCTAATCTCGGCTTCCCTCTCTTTGCCTTAGGAAGAAACGGCCCTCCCTTCTCATCTAGTCGGTCGACAAAGCACAATTATTACGGCCTTAATGTGCTTCGGTGACAGCGGGGGAACGGCTGCTTGACAAATGATGGAGCAGCAATGAGCACGGAAAGCGAGTGAGCGCCGAAGCAAGGGCGCATGCTTCGTCGACAACAACGGGGGAACGGCTGCTCCACGAACGCCAGAGTAGCAACAAGCGCGGTGAGAGAAGAGAGTAAGCACCGAAGTAGGGGCACCTCCTACGTCGGCTCAGGCAGGGAACGGCCACTTCACGAATGCCAGAACGAACATCAAAGTAGCAACAAGCACGAAGAAAGAAGCAAGCGAGCGCCAGCGCAGGGGCGGCCGTAGTGTGGTTCGTCAACGACGGCGGGGGTTACGGGCGCTTGACGCACGATGGAGCAATAACGAGTGCGGAGAGAAGTTGGGATTCAAAATTTTGAGCCCTTCGTGAGGAGAAAGAAATGGGGTTTGCAGCTGCTGGAGAGGAACGAAAATCGTCTGCTTCTCTTTCTTTCTTCCATGCCATAATAAATGCATAGTAGAGGAGGCATACAAGGTGAGGAGAGAGAAACTATGTGTAGGCTAGGAGAGGGGAAATAAGGCTAGGGATCTGAGGGAAGGAGGAGAGAGGGGAAGAAGGCAGAAGAATTAAGTAGGCCCACGCTTCCACGTGGCACCGCGTGAGTGGTCGGGACCACACTGACATGGCGCTCTCGGACCACCCAATATTTTCTCAATAGTGATAGCTAGTGTTGCAAGAGGCCACCCGCATCGAATGGCTTAAAAGGTGAGGGAAGGGCTCACTCGTTGGGGAGGGATCGCGAGGGAGAGAAACGACAATAGTTAGATCGAGAGTGAAGAGAGCAAAGAGTAAGGCCATGAGTGAAGGGCTTCGGTAGCCATTGTGCTTGGAACTTAATCGTCGTACCCTCGTCGATGTGCACCTCTCCCTACGTTAGGTCTCGTGTGTTTCTTTTTTATTTATGTTGAGTTGCATCAATCTCCCGAGGATCCCAATTTAGAGGCGTGTTAGTCGATTGGACGTAGTCTGATCCATTGAGCTCGCCGTCCATATGTCGCCATCGAGCCGGGCAGGGCCATTACTGCAACCGCTCCTATTTCCTTTATACCACAGATCCCCTCCTTTTGCCCCATTTTAGGCGACGTTAGGCCGATGCTTGCAATTGTTTGGTTCAATGTACATAATGAATTGTTCAAAAACTTTGCATTCCCTTTTTTCCCGAAAGACACGTATTCATAATAATAATAATAAACACCTAGTAATCAATGATCAATTGAATAGACTTATTAACTAAGAAACATATTTTCTTTGATGAAATTATTAAACTTGTTAATCTTTTAATATTCATTAATTTTTTTTTAACAATTCTCTACTTTGACTTGGTACAAAGAAAAGAAAGGATCGAGATGGGTGATCTAGTTTCAATAGAGAAACAAGAGTACTATCGACAGATCTTGTGCCTTTCAATTATCCTACTCGAGCAAATGTTAGAAAAGCGAGCTACTTACCCACTGGCTACATCATCTTCCTCTTTTTTTCTATATATTTCTCTATTTTTTATCGGCCCCACCTCCTCTCCTCCCCCCTTGGTGGGGCCCATCCGCATCGAGGTGTCTTTACTCTTTAGCATGTGCAGGGGTGAGAAAATTTAGCATACCCTAACAGTGCCACGTCATTTGTGCTTTGAACCATTCACATGTCGACACATGTTCTTGTATCCTGAATTTATCATATTTGCAACTCATAGTCCTAAATAGGTATTTTGGATCCATACCTCGTCATAAATCCACTCGCAAACGCCATACTGGTGTGAAATGTCAATGTATTTAAACAATCCCATGATTTCAAGCCTCATAATCTGGGCTTTCTTAGACGACCGAGTTTTTGCCAAAGGGAATAAGCAAAGCCCTAAGTTGGTGAGAATGGTTTTTTGCAAATGACCTGAAAGAAAAACAGAGAAACACCCAGAGGCAAAAATAGCCAGAATAGAACAACATACCGTGACCAACATCAGTCATCTCAATAACAACATTAAAGAAAGAGTTATTTGAATCCACAATGCTTTCATAAGCAAACAAACTAGTGGCCCATCTTGCAAAGTCATTTGCATCAGAACTGATCATAAACCCTTCAAACTTGATCAAAGTAGCTGAAAAATGATCGCTTATGTAAGAACAACATTGCAGCAAACGATGCACTTTCATCCGTAAAATGTTTGCTTATGTAGGAGAGGCCAAGCTTTCTCGCATTGTTGCGCCTAGAATCAGAAGCTCTAAGTACTTTCTCCCCCAAAACAAAGATGCAACCATACAAACTCAGGAAATAAAATCGAACCTAACTTGCAATCGCAGATTTAGGGCTTCTGAGGGACCGCTTTGAGCAGAGCAGAAAGCAAGTCATCAACGGAAGATTAGACAAGAGGACGGAGCGATTGCTTCTCGGTCGCGCGTCGAGGGACGGAGAGAGGTGAGCGAAATCGACCGTCGGGAGAGAGCACAATTTGGCTCACGTCCAAGGAAAAGCCTTAGCTCCAGTGTTGGTGTAGCCAGTCCACGTATCTCGTCCATAACAAGCGAGAATCTTTCTCCAACCCTCTAGCCCGCACCTCTCCTTCTTCGCCGTGTTGTCGGCCTTGCCCAGGTCCACCAAGATCAACCTCGTGACCAATAAGGCTAGCGATAGGGACAACACCCGATCGACGGCAGGGAGCCTAACGTCGCTTAGGAACGAGACCGAGGCTGCCTCCTTCTGCTGGAGGCCGACGGCTTTGCAATGGAGGTCGGCGGCATCTTCGGTTTGAGGGAGGGGGAGGACGAGCGAACAGAGGACACCATCGGTGGCGGCGGCTTGGAGTCGGAGTTGATGACAAGTTTGTCGGAGGGTGGCAATCGGACGAAGGCCCAAAAGTTTCCGAGAGACCACGCGAGCACAAACCTTATGCTCGATCTCCGTGTTGGAAAGAGTTGGAGGTGAAGGCGGTCGGGAACCAGCTGCGACTAGTGGGGCTCTTGGAGGAGGTGACGTGCCAAAGGTAGATGACTGGCAAGGCTTTTTAGGAGGTGGTGGGGGTGGGATACACTGAGAAGGAAACAAAGGAAATGTAGCTCGTTCTCTGTTTGCTCTTTCACGAGGAGAGAGAGAGAGACAAAATCCAAAAAATTCAAGTGAGGACTAAGGAGAGAGAAATTTTAAGCATGAGTCATCCTTTCTTCTGTCAGCCGAGTCGAGCCGAGCCACCAGCCGAGAGTTATTTCGGAGAGAGTGAGAAGAGAGAGGAGAGAGACAAAAGCGCAAAAGATGGAGAGAAGAGAGAGCAGACGTGGCGGGCCCCAAGGACAGGTGTTGACGTGTGAATGGTTCAGAGCACAGATGACGTGGCACTGCTAGAGGGGGAGAAATTCAAGGAAGGTTGCTTTCTCTCTTCGTGGAATTTCGAATTTGTTTACTATTTCTAATTGGTGTAGACGCTAGAGGAAAAACATGGGGAAATATTATGAGAAAAAAGTTAATGTCTTAAAGTGTAAGTTCTCTTGTTTTATTTTATGTATTGAGATGCGAAAGTATAAAATTTTGAGATTAAATGCTGTGCAAAGTGCAATTTCAAATAAATGAAGATGATTATTTTTCGCAATGTTTCAATAAAATGCGTTTGTAATATCCATATACAACTTGTACTTAGGTGGATCTGATTAGATCAGTCCGACTATCTTTGATCCAATCAACTTTTATTTCTTTTTGCCTTTTCAAATCAAGTCGATCCCTATTAACAAACACTTTGCAAATTTGTAATTAAAAAGAGTCAGAGTAATTATGGGGAAATCTGTGGCATCCGAGAATCCCAACTATACCAATTAAGTATATATGAAATAAGAGAGGATTTTGGACATTGGTCAATTTAAATTTTTGTGCCGAAGGGATGGAATTCGGCCATGCATGAGGGACACACCTGCTGAAAATTAAGAATAAAATTTTGAGGATTGGACTGCACGCAAGAATTTCGGTTATATCCTTAAACATGAAGCAAATTGATTATGGGAATATTTATTGATTTCTATGGAAACCAAAATGCCTTGTCATTGTGCAGAAAATTATGGGCTTATTATTATTTTACTATGGGCCATTTAAATTGGACATTTTGGCCTCAATTTTTCAGGCCCAAGCAAGCCTAAGAAGCTCACAAGGCTATTGACCAAAGGGGAGGGGTGGGGTGGGGTGGGGTGGGGTGGTGGGGGGGTGAAGGAACCGGATGGGGAGGCCATGCCACCCTCTCCACTTGTTATTTTCTTGAAGCCACTTGTCACCTGCATGCAAGATTTAATTAGTAAACTAATGAAAGAAAACAAAGGAATTTGGAACTAAGGAGAGAGAGGGAGAAACCGAGAGCTCGAGCAAGCGGTCCAAGCCAGAGAGAAAGAGAGTTCGAGCGAGAGAGCGGGCGTGCGGGCGTGCGGGCGTGAGCTGCGAGGGAGGAAGAGGAGGATCGCCTCCCGCCGTGTCCAAGCTGCCGCCATTGACGCCGCCGATCCCCGTCGCCGATTGAGTTGTGTTCGAAGTCCCAAGCCTCTATTTTTGGTCGCCGAACAAGTTAGGAGTTGAGCCAAGTGGAAGTTCATCAACCTATGTCTTTGCATGTTAACATTGTCTGGTGAAATGCTGGTAGGTGTGAGAAAATACAAAATAGGAAGCTGCATGTTGTGTTGTTGGATGATAGAGATGAAGATTAAATGCTGAAATGTGGAGGATTGAATGTGATGTTGCTATTCTGTGTGGGATTGAACTAAATGAGTAATAGATAGAAACTACCAGACATTCCATGTTGTATGAGGGCCTTGTATGTTTTGAAAATTGAGTGAGAAATGGCTGTGTGGATCGAGCAAGGTGAGGAAAGGGTTGCCAAGGGAAAGGATGTGGTGTATATTGAGATAAGTGAGTTTAAGGATGAATGTATGCCTTGAGCCGAGCTGTGGGAGGTTTTTCTATTGATAAGAACTTGATGAAAGTGTTCTTATATGCTGTGGAAGAGACTTAAAGGGGTGTAAGATAGATTGGTAGAAAAACAAATGACTTGATTGAATTAGGAATGAAGAAAATTGCATGTGCCGATTCTGTTATGGAGAAAGTTAGATGGAAAGTCCTTTTAAGTGTATCGCTTTGATTTATAATGATGAAAACAAGGAAAGAAACCATTCTATTTAAAGATTACATCCATTAGATGGAGTTTGACATCTAGCTATAGCCATATGAATGTGAAAACATGAAGATAGGAGTAAACCTATTGAAACCGGTACTCTGTTTTGTAGAGAACAGCTTGACCTTTGATGATTCCGTGAATTTTCTGTAATTTTATAGATATAATTTGACTTTGAACACTTAATTAAAGTTGTAGGACACATCCTTAGGAATAACATATCAAAATTTGAGGACAAACGGACAGAATTTAGTTGGTGAAACGAATTTTCTCCTGTAGGTATTGAATCTGAAAGTTACTGCAGAATTTTTTAAGGAAACAGCAAACTACTACTCTTTATACACCACGAATTTGACTTAGTGTCCTTCACGAAATTTCTTCTTTTTGGTCTCATCTATAACATATCAAAATTTTATAATTTTATGAGTTCATTTGGGAATTATTACGAAATTTCTACCAGAACTGTGCATTTTAATGATTAAGCTGTTTTGTTTCGAATTTGCACAAATGGTCCCAAAGATGATTATATCTTGAATTGTTATGTGACATGATGATACTGCTATTGGCATATTATGCAATATTGAGATTTGATGAAGGATTCTTGGGACATCTTGTTATTGCATTGAAAGGTGTTTTTGGAAATTAAGATGCTAATTGTTGCCGTTGGACCCTCGGGTCAACGATGCCCCGGGAGTTGGGATGCCCAAAGGATCGAATGAGTCGATGCATTGTGGATGCCCGGTGGCCCTAAGTGACTGAAAGCCGGAGGTCTTTCCTCGGGAGCTTTGGGATGCCCAGTTGTATGCTTGTCGGTACGTAAATCCAGAGGGCCAGGATAACCATTTTCATGGTGAGTCTCGGAGGCTTTTCCTCGTGATGCCAGGTGGGGTACGAGATGCCTAGAGACGTGATATGCTCCAGATGCCTGGTGGCCGTAAGTGGCTGAATGCCAGAGGCTTTCGTGATGCCATGGTGGATGCGAATGCCCGAAGGAACGCAAACATTGGTCCTACAGGGGATGAAACCTTTTGAATGATAAAATGGATGATTTTGTTATATGTGTGTTGGTCTGGTTATAGGACTAAGTTGTATGGCATGGAATGGGATATTTCATTACAGTTTGACCCTATGATCGAGACTTGTGTAACTGGACATGATATGTATTTTGATCCATTGAAACTACATTTGACATTGCGTTGAGGAATTTCACGATTTCGATGCACGCTTATTCTTTAACCACTTGTTTTTGTCTATCTTGCATGAATCTGGATATTAATGGTAATGCTTGATATAGTTTGATGAATCTTTTATTGCTGAGTGGTTGTACTCACCCCGTTTGGGGACTAACATTTCAGATTAAAAGATGCCTTTGTTACCAGTCACTCACGGTACTTTTTACGGTGTCCCAGTCGATGTTGAGTGCACGTGTTCGGAGCACATTCATGTCGGGGTTCGAGGATTGGTTTTCATCCGAGTACGGGTTCTAGTCATGTAAGACGTCGGTTTACCTGATGGCCCCATGATTCAGGAGTTCCTATCGGTGCACATTCGACGTGATGGGATCATGCTAGGGATGTTGCCGCCGCCGCCAACCGATGGACCCGGCTGGGTGTGATCATGTGTGACGGGTAGCATATGAAACTTTTTGAACTGCCGGCACTGTCTGATAGACTTATGTATAGGGCTAAATGGAAAGGAAAGCCAAGGAAAAGTCGGGTTATCTTTTGTTATGTAGCCGGGTATAAAAAACCACGGCAAATTTTGGTGTACCGACTTGCGATGTCTATCAAGCTTATGTAAGTAAAAGTGCTTGGCTTTATCTTATAAAACAATCTAGTGGGTGTGCATCATTTCAAAAAATTTGGTATAGGGAGATGTGATTTTTGCTTCCGCTATACATTTATAAATTGCGCAGGGACTGATCTAAAAGTTTTTAAACCCCCAGGATTTATAGACCTTCAGATCTTGTAAGAGAGAGATAAACAAGATGTGACGATCTAAACGGATTGGGGGCCGTTTGAGGGTGCCACAAGCCGGTTTTGGTATCAGAGCACTGGTTTTATTTGGAGTGATAAGGAGCCTCAAAAGGAAATGAGGATAGAATGATGCACACCATAGGATACTAACCAAGAGTAGTTAACCAACCTTGAATAATGAGTGATTAATTTCACTCGTAGATCTCTGGTAACTAGTGCGATGTTATTCTTGTGTGTCAGTAACATTCTATTTACTTATATGACTTTAGTAATAACCTTATTTTATTATCTGACCAGTGACCTCAAATCACTAATTATTCCTGAGGCGAATGTTTGGAAAACTGTAAGAAAATCATGGTGCGAACTGGGAGTTCTCATCCATCGAGGGCTGAAGTCTCTGCTTCAAGGGCTGAACCTCGGATGGAAGATATCATGCAAGCATTGGCCAATATAGGAAATTTGATGGAAAGGCAAGCTCAGCAACAACCCGGAGCAAAACGTTGCCCTCAAGGACTGGTGGAACAATTCGTAAAGTTGAAACCACCTAAGTTTGTTAGAGTGGGAACTCCTGAGGAGGCGGAACATTGGATTGAAGGAATGGAACAGATTTTCCGGTTATTGAACTGTAGCGATGATGAAAAGATAACCTTGGCAGAGTACCAATTGGAGGGAAATGCAAAGTTTTGGTGGAGAGCCTCAAGAGACACAATCTTTCCACCAAGTACTGATATAAACTAGGATGAGTTTGTTGGAGCTTTCAATAGAAAACATTTCTCTGATTGTGCCAAGAATAAGAAGATCACAAAATTTGTTCAGTTAGAACAAAGGGAGCTAACAGTGGACCAGTATGAAGCAAAATTTTCTGAATTGTCTAGGTATGCTTCCAGGTTGGTTGAGGATCGAGAGGAAAATGCTAAGAGATTCCTGAAGAGGTTAAGGACTGATATTAGAAAACAACCAATGCCTCTGAAAATAAGGGATTATAATAAGATTTATGAGAGGGCACAGTTGGTGGAGCAAGAATTAGTGAGAGAGCAATCAAAATCTAAGAGGCAAATGACCTTTAATGATGTTCGAAGGGGTAAGAGACCTCATCCTGGACAAGGTCAGCCGTGGGAATCTAAGAAGGGGAGTAATTTTGGGAATTTTGGAAAAGCAAAGAGAAGCCCGGTTCTAGGGAGAGTACCCTACCAGGGTAGTATTTGCCAGAGGTGTGGTGGACAGCATGGGCCAAGATTTTGTAATAGTCCACTGAAATGTTTTGGTTCTAGACAAATGGGGCACTTTAAGAGAAATTATCCACAAGAGAGGTCGCAGCTGAGTGTCAACTCAGTGTGACAAGTGCAGCAACGTACTATTGGACCAAATCTACCAAGGAATCCTTAGAGGCCACAAGCACAACGAAGGGTGTATGCGATCACCCAAGAGGAAGCGAAAGCTTCCCAAAATGTCATCTTAGGTACGATTTCTATAAATGGCAAGAAGGCATATGCATTGTTAATACCCTGAAATCCCTTAAACTAGTACACCTATGACAAATTTATCCCAAACTATTTTTTTGACCACCAAAAACCCCAAACTGGTATATCTTTGACAAATTTACCCAAAACTGGTACACTTGTGACAATTTTACCCTCTTTTAGTTTTCGTTAAATTTTGACTAAGTTAAATGACACGTGACAGTTGACTGGTATATCAATTTGCGATTTTACACTCCGTTTGTCACAGTTTACAATTTTTGTGATTTTTTTTGTGGTATTAATACAATTTAGCTGAGTGTATATTTGTTACAAATTTACCAGTTTAAAGGTTTTTTGCTGTCGAATAAATTAGTTTAGGATAAATTTGTCATAAATGTACTAGTTTATGGTTTTTTTATGGTCAGTTAGGGTAAATTTGTCACAGGTGTCCAGTTTGGGGTTTTTCATGATCAAAAAAATAGTTTGGGGTAAATTTGTCACGAGTGTACCAGTTTGGAGTTTTCAGCGTATTAACCCTTGTTTGATACGGGTGCTACCCATTCTTTTGTGTCTAAAAGATATAGACAGATGAGTAAGATAGAAACTACCTCTCTTGAGACAACTCTTTGTGTTTCCACGCCATTAAAGAATATGGTATTGTCTACATTGATATGTGAAAAATGTAAAATAACTATAGGGGGCGAGATATGGAAATAGACTTAGTCATAATGGCCATGTATGACTTTGATGTTATTATCAGAATGGACTGGCTCCAAAAGTATCAAGCTAAGATGGATTGTTATAGGAAAGTAATCCAGTTTGTTTTACCTAACCGATCTAATTTTGAATTTTACGAAAATCAGACAAACCCCTCTATAGCTCTTATTTCAATGATAAAAGCCCGTGCACTACTTGACGAAGGATGTCAAGGATACCTAGCAGTGGTAAAAGACTATACTTAGGAAGAGTCTAAGTTAGATGAAATTCTAGTGGTCAGGGAATTTCATGATGTATTCCCTGAGGAACTGCCTGGGTTACCACCGGAACGAGAAATTGAGTTCGAGATTGAACTAATGCCTTGAACAAGACCGATATCTAAAGCCCCGTATAGGATGGCCTTGACAGAATTGAAAGAGTTGAAAGTGCAACTACAAGGGTTAGGATTTATTAGACCAAGTGCTTCTCCTTGGGGTGCACCAGTTTTGTTTGTGAAGAAGAAAGATGGGTCAATGCGTTTATGTATTGACTATAGGCAACTGAATCAAGTAACCATTAAGTATAAGTATCCCTTGCCTAGAATTGATGATATATTTGACCAACTGAAAGGAAATTTGGTCTTTTCTAAGATTGACTTAAGGTCGGGATACCATCAGTTAGGGATTAAGAAAGAAGACATTCCTAAGAATGCATTTAGGACTCGCTATGGACACTATGAGTTCCTAGTTATGCCATTTGGATTGACGAATGCTCCAGCTACATTCATGGATTTGATGAATAGGATATTTAAGCCTTATTTGGATCGATTTGTGATTGTCTTCATTGATGATATCCTAATATATTCTAAAGGACCTAAAGAGCATGAGTGACACCTTAAGATAGTGTTGCAAATCCTTACAGACCATAAGTTATATGCCAAATTCAGTAAATGTGAATTTTGGCTAGATCAGATAATATTTTTGGGACACGTGGTGTCAGGAGGAGGAATTACAGTAGACCCAGCAAAAGTTGAGATGGTAATAAATTGGCCAAGACCGACAACGCCCACTGAAATACGAAGTTTCTTAGGACTGGCTGGCTATTATAGAAGGTTTATTGAATGATTCTCACAACTTGCTGGACCATTGACAAAATTGACTCGAAAGAACATAAGATTCAAGTGGAATGGAGAGTGAGAGAAGTTTCTAGGAACTTAAAAGGAATTTGACTACGGCTCCAATCCTAACTATACCATATGGATCTGATGGATTCATGGTATATAGTGATGCGTCTCACAAAAGAATGGGATGCGTTTTGATGCAGCATGGCAAGGTCATAGCCTATGCATCTAGATAGTTGAAACCTCATGAATTGAATTACCCAACCCATGACTTGGAATTGGTAGCTATAATTTTTGCTTTGAAAATATGGAGACATTATATGTATGGAGAGAATTTTTTTTTTTTTTTTTTTGGTAACTTGTATGGAGAGAAGTTTGAAATCTATACAAATCACAAAAGTTTAAAATATTTTTTCACAAAAAGAGCTGAACATGAGCAAAGAAGATGGATGGAGTTATTAAAAGATTATGATTGTGAAATACGGTACCATCCTGGAAAGGCAAATAAGGTGGCAGATGCTCTTAGTCGTAAGTCGACTATGGATTTGGCTAGTATGAGAATCACATAATGGAATTTGTTAAAGTCAATGGTAGACTCAGAGTTTAAATTGGAAGTAGATCACCTTACCGGCATGCTTACTGCATTGAGAATTGAACCGAAAATTATTCAGAAAATTATTATTTTGCAAGAATCTAACCCGGAAATAGTGAAAATACGAAATGTTGTGTCTTTAGGAAAAAACCAGAATTTCAAGTTTCTGAAGATGGAATGGTAAGATGTCAGGGACGACTCTGTGTTCCCAACAATGAAGAAGTGAAAAGAGAAATACTATAGGAAGCACATAGGAGTAACTATAGTATTCATCCGGGTAGTACAAAGATGTACATAAATTTACGCCAACAATACTGGTGGAATGGCATGAAGGCGGATATAGCCAAGCACGTTTCCCAGTGCTTAACATGTCAGCAAGTTAAAGCAGAACTACGCAAACCCACAGGACTGTTAAGACCATTGGATATCCCAGAGTGGAAATGGGAGCATGTGACGATCGATTTTGTGCAAGGATTACCAAGGACGTCAAGTGGTCACGACTCTATTTGGGTGATAATGGATCGTTTAACTAAGTCTGCCCATTTCCTACCAGTCCGCATAGACTATCCAATGGATAAATATGCTGAGATATATGTAAGCCAGGTAGTACGCTTACATGGTGTTCTAGTGACTATCACTTCTGATCGAGACCCAAGATTTACTTCAAACTTTTGGCAAAGTCTTCAAACTGCCTTAGGGACTAAGCTCCAGTTTAGTACTGCTTTTCATCCTCAGACAAACGGACAAACAGAAAGAGTGATTCAGACATTAGAGGATATGTTAAGAGCTTGTGTCATTGATTTTAAAGGAAGTTGGGATGAAAAGTTACAGTTGGTAGAATTTGCCTATAACAATAGTTTTCAAAAAAGTATAGGCATGGCTCCCTATGAAGCGTTGTATGGGAGAAGATGTAGGACTCCTGTCTGTTGGAATGAAGTAGGTGAAAGAAAACTGACGGGACCGAGTTGGTACAAGTTACTATAGAAGCTGTTGAGATCATAAGGAAAAGACTTAAGATAGCTCAAAACCGACAAAAAGACTATGTAGATAGGCGTAGAAGGCCTTTGGAGTTTAATATAGGAGACCATGTTTTCTTAAGGTGTCTCCGATGAAAAGGATATCACGATTTGGAATAAAAGGAAAGTTAAGTCCCAGATTCGTTGGACCATTTGAGATACTCGAAAGAATAAGGGACGTAGCTTATCGTTTGGGGTTGCCTCCTAAATTGGGAAATTTACATTATGTGTTCCATGTGTCGATGCTGAGGAGGTATCAACCAGATCCTGGTCACATACTCGATCATGAAGCCATCAAAGTGGATGAGAAAGTGAGGTACATAGAAGAGCCAATACAGGTATTAGATCGAAAAGAACAAGTCCTTCGGATGAAGAAAATTCTTCTGGTTAAGGTATTGTGGCGACATCATGATATGGAAGAGGCCACATGGGAAAGTGAGAAAGAAATGAAGGAAAAGTACCCTCTTTTGTTTAATGAGACGTAAGTAACGTCCAATTCCGAGGACGAAATTCTCTAAGGAGGGGAGAATTGTGGCATCCGAGAATCTCGACGACCCTCAATTATGCAATGGCCGTGAGTAATCGACGGGAGTATCATCGGTACCACTTTTGGCCTAGTTTCATCAACTCGAAATATTTACTTTTGAAGAAAAAGAAATTAGTCTTTGAATGGGCATATGGACAATTGCACCAATGGCCACATTATTTTATCTCTTGGACCGAACCTTTTATGTGCATACTTCTTTAAACAACACCACACAACTATACCAATTAAGTATATATGGAATAAGAGAGAAATTTGGACATTGGTCAATTTATTCTTTTAAGTGTCGAAGGGATGGAATTGGGCCATGCATGAGGAACACGCATGCTGAAAAATTAAGAACAAAATTTTGAGGAGTCCGACTGCACGCAAGAATTTCGGTTATATCCTTGTACATGAAGCAAATTGATTATGGGAATATTAATTGATTTCTATGGAAACCAAAATGCCTTATAATTGTGCAGAAATTATGGGCTTATTTTTAAAGACTACGGGCCATTTAATTTGGACCTTTTGGCCTCAAATTTTCGGGCCCAAGCGGGCCCAAGAAGCCTCCAAGGCTGTCGACCGAAAGGGGGGGAGGAATCGGATAGAGAAGACCACACTACCCTCCACTTGTCCTTTCCTTGAAGCCATTTGTTACCTGCATGCAAGATTTAATTAGTTAACTAATGACAAAAAACAAGAGAATTC
Source organism: Eucalyptus virginea (assembly GCA_014182375.1). Classification (NCBI taxonomy): domain Eukaryota; kingdom Viridiplantae; phylum Streptophyta; class Magnoliopsida; order Myrtales; family Myrtaceae; genus Eucalyptus; species Eucalyptus virginea. The sequence continues at coordinate 2,220,761 of CM024520.1, read as the reverse complement.
GGAACTAAGGAGAGAGAGAGAGAAACCGAGAGCTCGAGCAAGCGGTCCGAGCGAGTGAGAAAGAGAGTCCGAGCAAGAGAGCTAGCGCGCAGGGGTGAGCCATGAGGAAGGAAGAGGAGGATCGCCTTCCGCCGTGTCCGAGCTACCGCCGTTGACGCTGCCGATCACCGTCGCCGATTGAGCTGCATTCGAAGTCCTAAGTTTCTGTTTTTGGTTGCTGAGCAAGCTAGGAGTTGAGGCAAGTGGAAGTTCATTAACCTATGTCTTTGCATGCTGCAATTATCTGTGATATGCTAGTAGATGTGAGAAAATACAGAATTGGGAGCTGCATGTGGTTTTGAATGATTTAAATGAAGATTGAGTGCTGTTCTGGGAAGATTGAGTGTTGTTCTGGGGAGAACTAAATGTTTTGTTGCTGTGCGGAGTTAGATTGAGGTCGACGGGAACTAGATTGAAGTTAGAAATCATTGCTTGTTGTTTTTGAGTCTTGCTTGTCTAAAAAATTTAGTGAAAGATGGCTGTGTTGATCGAGCAAGGTGAGGAAATGGTTGCCGAATGGAAAAATGTGGTATAGATTGAGATGAGTGAGCTTACGGATGAATATATGCTCTGAGCCGAGCTGTGGGAGGGTTTCTCTGTTAATAAGATTTTGCTGAAAGCGTTCTTAGATGTTGTGGAAGGGACTTGAAAGATTGTAAGATAGATTGGTAGAGAAACAAATGACTTGATTGAATTAGGAATGAAGAAAACCGTATGTGTCGGTTCTGTTTTAGAGAAAGTTAGATGGAAAGTCCTTTTAATTGTATTGCTCTGACTTATAATGGTGAAGATAAGAAAAGAAGCCATTGTATATAATAGAACACCTATTAGATTGAATTAGACGTCTAAATATAGCCATATGAATGTGAAAAACATGAAGATAGGAGTGAATCTATTGAAAACAGTACTCTGTTTTGGAGAGAACAACTTGACCTTTGATGATTCCACGAATTTTCTGTAATTTTATACATAGAATTGGAGTTCTAACCCTTTATAAAAGTTGTAGGAAACATCCTTAGGAATAACATATCAAAATTTGAGAACAAACGGACAAGATTTAGTTGGTGAAACGAATTTTCTTATGTAGATACTGAATCTGAAAGTTACTGCAGAATTTTGAAGGAAACAACAAACTATTACTCTTTATACACAATGAATTTGACTTAGTGTCCTTCACCAAATTTTTTCCTTTTGGTCTCATATATAACACATCAAAATTTCAGAATTTTCTGAGTTCATTTAGGGGTTACTCTGAAATTATTACTAGAATTGCGCATTGTGATGTTTGAGCTACTTTGTTCCGCTTTTGTTCAGTTTGTCCCAAAGGTGAATGCATTTTAAATTGCTATTTGACATGATGATACTGGCATTGGCATATTATGGAATCTTGAGATTTGATGAAAGATTCTTGGGACATCTTGTCATTGTATTTGAAAGTATTTTTGGAAATTAAAATGTTAATTGTTGCCGTTGGACCCTCGGGTCAACGATGCCCCAGGAGTCGGGATGCCCAAAGGATCAAATGAGTCGATGCCTTGTGGATGCCCGATGGCCCTAAGTGGCTGAATGCCGGAGGTCTTTCCTCGGGAGCTTCGGGATGCCCGGTTGTATGCTAGTCGGTACGTAAATCCAAAGGGCCAGGGTAATCATTCTCATGGTGAGCCTCGGAGGATTTTCCTCGTGATGCCAGGTTGGGTACAAGATGCCTGGAGGCGTGATATGCTCCAGATGCCCGGTGGCCCTAAGTGGCTGAATGCCGGAGGCTTTCGTGATGCCGGGGTGGATGCGAATGCCCGGAGGGACGCAAACATTGGTCCTCCGAGGGATTAAACCTTTTGAATGATAAAATGGATGATTCTACTATATGTGTGTGTGGTTTGGTTATAGGACTAAGTTGTATGGCATGGAATAGGACATGTCATTACAATTTGGCCCTATGATCAAGACTTGTGTAATTGGACATGATGTATTTTGATCCATTGAAACTGCATTTGCCATTGCATTGAAGAATTTCATGATTTTGATGCATGCTCATTCTTTAACTACTTGTTTTTGTCTATCTTGCATGAATCTGGATATTGATGGTAATGCTTGATATAGTTTGATGAATCTTTTACTACTGAGTGGCTGTACTCACCCCATGTGGGGACCAACATTTCAGATTAAAAGATGCCTCTACTACCTGTCACTCGCGGTACTTTTTATGGTGTCCCAGTCGACGTTGAGTGCATGTGTTTAGAGCACACTCATGTAGGGATTCGAGGATTGGTTTTCATCCGAGTACGGGTTCTAATTATGTATGACGTTGGTTTACCTGATGGCCCCGTGGTTCAAGAGTTTCTGTCGGTGCACGTTCGTCATGATGGGATCATGCTAGGGATGTTGCCACCGCCGCCAGCCGATGGACTGGGCTGGGTGTGATCGTGCATGACGGGTAGCAGATGAAACTTTTTGGACTGCCGGCACTGTCTGATAGACTTTCATATAAGGCTGAATGGAAGGAAAGCCAGGGGAAGGTCGGGTTATCTTTTGAGTATGTAGTGGGTATAGAATACCACGGCAAATTTTGGTGTACACTATAATTTTGTGTTCTTATTCTCTTCCCTAACTCCTTTATTTTGTTCATACTAGCACTCTCAATTGGTATCAGAGCCAAGTGCTCGATTTATAAAAGTGTTTTTACTTTTGAGCTAAAGATTCTTTATGGCTAGTATGTTGGCACCAGGACTTATGGAAGGGCAAAGCAACACAAGGCCACCATATTTTGATGGAAATGAATACGACGTATGGAAGAACAAAATGAAAGCATTCCTAAGATCCAGAGATCTCTTACAATGGGATGTTGTGGAAAGAGGAATCAACCCCATTGCTGCGTCTACATCAAATAAGAATAGCAAAGACAAAGAAATAAAACCCCCGCTCCTATGTCTCGGACGGAGATGTCCAAAAGAGAAGCTTTTGATGCGAAAGCAATTTATTCTTTATATTGCGCTTTGTCTCATGCTGAATATAATAGAATCTCTTCATGTGAAACAGCAAAAGAAGTTTGGGATAGACTTCATGTTACATATGAAGGGATTGATCGTGTAAAAGAGACAAAAGTAAACTTCTTGCTTGGCCAATATGAATCATTCAAGATGAAGCAAGGAGAGTCAATTGGAGATATGTTCAGCCGTTTTACAGAAATTGTAAATGGTTTAGCATATCAAGGTCAGCAAATTTCTACCCCGATGAAGGTCAACAAACTCTTGCGAGGTCTCTCAAAAGATTGGAATCATGTCAAGATCTCAATCCGGGAGACTCGAGAGGATTATGCCACTCTCCGTTGATGAATTGATTGGCACTCTTCAATCCTATGAAGTGGAACAACTCAATGATGAAGATCCCGAAGGTAAGAAGTCCATCGCTTTAATATCTAATGCTGTTTTTGATGAAACAGATTCAGAAAATGACATGGACGACGAAGAACTTGCCTTTACGGTCAAGAAATTCAAAAAGCTGAGTAGAAAAGGAAGGAACTTCGATGGAAGAAGTCAATACAAGCATAATGGCCATAAAAGAATCATGAAAGAAGATGATGATCAAGAAAATATATGCTTGATGGCACATTCAAAATCTGAGTCGATTCGGACACGGACTCGAGAATCAAAGTCGATTCGGAGACACGGACTCGAGAATCGAGTCGACTCGAGCACGACTCGAAATCCGATGAGGAAATCGAGGTAAGCAATTCAAAAATTCCTCTCAAAGTTTCAAAGTATATAAATGAGCTTTGTTCAAATCTCAAATCTTCTCTTAAAAGGATTTTCGAACTAAAAAGGAGAATTCTCGACTTAGGCAACAAGATCTTTCTCAAGTCTGGAGACCTATTAAGAAAAATTGGATAAAAGCAACATATTCTGCTAACTCTCGTGGACCCAAGAAAAAATGGGTACCAAAGAAAAGATAAGTTATTTTTGCAGGATATAAAGAAGAAAGAAGAAAGAGGATTTGGTAAGGAATTTTTTATTCTCAATTTGATTTGGGCAATAATTCTCATTATGCTTGATATTCGATATATCCTTGGTTGATTGAGATTTTATAATGATCATATTTTGCTTTATGGAAGAAAGAATCGTATGATTTATTTTTGTGATTTGTGAGTTAAGATTTGATTTATTACGTGTGATTATTTGAGATAATTCAGATTATTTGATTTAATTTTATGCTCTCAAATTATCATATTTTGCAAAGTAAAAATCCGATTCTACGTTATACTAATTTTGCAAGATATTTTTTTCTGAGATATTCAAGGATTTCATTCTCCCTGATTTTATTGTACTATGACTAAGTGAGAATTTATTTTTCAAAATATCATTGTGCATAATATTCTTTCTTTGAATACTTTGTTACGATGAATTAAGAAAGAATATTTGATTATGGAGATTTTCTATTTTGCTCTAACGTCAAGGAAGGATCCAAATTGATGGATACCAAAAAGGGAAATAAGTTGATTGCAGGAAATTCTTTAAGGGAAGGATGATTGCAAATCTACGCAGATTTTGGTGCAATCAGAAAATATCTCTTGCGACAATTGGGGGAGAAAGCAAATCCAAAAGAAAAGGAAAAGAATCGTGATCATCTCAAAAAGGCAACAAATTGAGGGGAGCTTTGATCAATTATGGAAAAATCTTTTGGATTGATCGTGATCTTATTATGGATGGAAGGAAAGGTAAATGTGTCAGAATTTGTTCTAAAAAATCCGGTTAGTGCATCTTTTATTACTTTTTGTCATTGATAAATCTTGTATTGATATTATCATTTTATTATGACAAAAATGGTACGTGAATTTCATGATGCATCCGTGATTTTTATTGGATATTTGCTGATATAATCGAAGTGAGCTATATTGCATATCTTTAATATTCGATAAAAGCTGATTTTTGGAAATTGTGATTCATGCAAGATATTTGTTATCATTCTCTACGTGAATCCATTATTATCGCTTTTGATTATGACAAAAAGGGGGAGAAGATATGAATATGCATATGTGCTGATTGGTTGATATTATTTATTGCATAATATTGAGCTGCGATTATTTTTCTATATATTGTTATGCTCAATCTATTTGTTATCTTCTGATATCCTTTGATTTAAATTAGTAAAAGCATGTTTACAAATCTGCATATTCAGAGATTGTTTTGTCATCATCAAAAGGGGGAGATTGTTAGGGAAATCCCTTATGATGTTTTGAAGATGACAAAATAAATCAAAGGCTACTAACATGTTTGATGGTTGAGTAATAGACCATGCAGATAATAGAACATGTAAAGGATATCGTCAAAGTCAGAAGACTGAACGTAACATATGTCCAAAGTATATTCTGAAGATTTCCAGACTTCTGTGTCAAAGTCGAAGACTGCCAGACTCAAGACTCAAAGTCTGAAGACGCTGGACTCAAGTGTCAAAGTCTGTTCTACATCGTGAAGTCTGCTCACTCGACCAATTCCCGGACAGACCGTGAATGATGAACCGGAAGACAGACTCATGCTGAAGCTGAACCAGAAGATAGACTCTATCTTTGAAGCCGAACCGGTACAGACCTTAAAGCTAAATCTGTTGAAGCGAGATATGTTCGGGCCAGCATTGTAAAGTCTACACCCGCATTGTAAAGTCTACGGACTCAGATTGTAAAGTCTAAAGACTCTCGACTTTACATCCGGGATTCGATGAATCGTAACTCAAGCCCAATCATACAACGGCTAGTGATCTGGTTTGGATTCCACATCAAGATTGACTTGATTGATTCAATCTAATTGATTGACAATTGGATCTTGAAGACATTTCTATACGAAGAAGCTTTACTTATGGAAACTAAGATTTCGTTTGTATGGGCGATCGGAATCAATTTGGGATTTTACCTTTGTCACTCAACGGCTACCAAATCTTCTAAATACGAGCTGTCCAATGGGTATATTGGAAGACGATTCTCCGGGATGCTGTCCAACGGGTAGTTTGGAAGTGGAGGAGTATTTAAGGAGATGAAGGACCGATGAGCAAGTAAAAGATAGAGCGTAGAATTTATAATTCCAAAGTCTGAGCGATCTTTGTTCATACACTTGTCTTTGGAGAGCTTAAACGTTTGTAATCGTGAGAGAAATACCAAAAGAGTGACTTAGTGAGATAGTGTGATCTACTACTAAGTGTTTGCACTCGAAGTTGTAATCTCTTGTTGATTGCATAGTGGAATCCAGCCAAGAAGGCTGTTAGCGTGGGAGAGTGGACGTAGGCTTGGATTAAGCCGAACCACTATAATTTTTGTGTTCTTATTCTCTTCCCTAACTCCTTTATTTTGTTCATACTAGCACTCTCAGTACCAACTTGCGATGTCTATCAAGCTTATGTAAATAAAAGTGCTCAGCTTTATCTTATAAAACTATCTAGTGGGTGTGCATCATTTCAAAAATTTTGGGATAGGGAGATGTGATTTTTGCTTCCGCTATACATTTATAAACTGCGAATGGACCGATCTAAAAATTTATAAACCCCCAGGATTTATAGACCTTCAGATCTTGTAAGAGAGAGATAAACGAGCTGTGACGACCTAAACGGATTGGGGGCCGTTCGAGGGTGCCCCAAAATCTCCTAAAGAGATCCTAATAAATAAACAAATCTCATCAGGACTTCAATCTCGACTTTTTATCGAAGAAAAAAAAAAGGAGGAGGAGCAGGAGGAGAAAGTTTGTGATAAACCTTTGTACGAATCTACCATGCACGATTACACTTAACTCTAGATAGCAGTCATAATTTGCAATGTTCAAGATAATTTACAAGTGAACTATGAATGTTTACCGTTCTAAATTTGGACTCTAAAAATTATCAAGTATGCCATGAACATCAAACTCTCTATTAATTTCACTTATATGCAATGGAAAGTATGTTTAAAAAATGGATCAAAATCTTTACATATTATTGTACTCTCTATTAATGTTACTTCACTATTTCTATCTTCACACCCAAAAGAAGTGAGTTATTTGTTACTAATTTGAATTAAAAATGAAAACGTCTTATCTTACAAGTTAGGTGAAATTTCTTAGATTTAGATACTCTTCAAATATTACCTCCCTTTTTACCTAATAAAGTTTTTTCAATTTTTTCAGGACACAGCACCATTAGGTATTTACCAACAAAGATGAAGGAAAAAAAGAAAGAAAGATAATAAAATAAAATAAAATAATAATATATATATATATATATATAGTCTTCATGTTGATTCAATAAGATAAATTTGGGGCCCGTGGGGAGGGGAAAGCTGAGCCATGTGGCAGTGCCCCCACCGCTGGTTCACTCTGGACAGTCACGGCCCCCATTTATTTGTCTCCGGTGCTCACTAGATGTGGGTCCCCTATTGTGGGTCCCCTATTGTGGGTCCCATGTATGTAATAAAAAGGTGTCATCGGGATAGAGAAAAGGTCGGTCGCTTAGCCGCCGGCTAAGGAAGGAAGAAAAAGAAATAAAAAAGAAAAAAATAATTAAAATATAAAAAAATAATTAAAATTTCGAATTTTTGTAAAGTTAAAAAAGGCCATGGGTTTAAACTTTAAAGTGGGTTTCCTAATAACTCATGTAGACCCATTTCTTTTCGTTTTTTATTTTATCATACCTATTTCTGACTCATATTTAACTCACTTGACTCATATATGACCCATTTAACTAAAAATGAGTCATAATATGGGTTTATGATCCATTTTACCAGCTTTAGCGTCTACTAAGGGATTGACTATAACCATGAACTTAAGCTGTGTTTTTGGTTAAAAAAGAAAAGAAGAAAAATAAAAATAAAATAAAAAATTTAGGAAATTTTTTAAAAATATTGTAAAGATTGTTCACGTCCAATGCTGACCTTGCCAAGTAGGACAACCAACTCTAAAAGGCCTACGTTGAATAGACCATCATATTAGCGATTTTTAGCTAAAACTAACTATAATGATCAAATTAACAAATCATAAAAAATAAAAAAGAGTAATCCCAACATTTCCATTTCGATTTCCTACCTTTTTATGAGGTGATTATACTGTTTTGTGTTTTAGTAGAACCTGGGTTCTAGCTTATTGCCCCGTAGAACTTCATAGTTTGTCTCTGCCAAGCTTGCAATTTCTCAAGGCAACGTTTCCTTTCCATTTCAAAGGCCAACAAAAAGCATAACTTTACAAGATCAGAAGTAATTCTTTTTTTTTCGGGTTGGGGGGGGTTTAACAAGATTGGAAGTACAAATAAGTATATTAAAAGTATAAATACATAGATTTGTCCGGTCAAAATGAGGCCAACGATCTATGAGATGATTTTAGCTAGGCCATTAAAAACCAACTAAGGTCCCCTTGGCCAGAGAAACCATGAAAGTTCTTCGCGGAAATTTGAGTATACAACAATTTGAAAGTCTAGTTGATCTTTTAATTCATGTGTAAATACAGAAGAGTAAAAGCTAGAGTTCTGCTGTACATGTGCAGTATAATCGATCATACCGTCTGCTGTGAATAAGGCAGTCCAGATCGCCGGGTCGTTATCAATTCGGCAGGTCTGCCTTGTAGTAGGATCCATCCCAATAGGCCCTTCTCGGGCTCGCCGGCAGACTATCCGCCTGCTCCTACCTTGTGCCTGCATAACCCGCGCACTCGTCGTAGTAGCCGCAGTAGTTATAACCTCCCCCACCGCCCCGTGATGCCTTTGCGACCCCTAGTAGGGGTTCAATCCCTGAGCGAGGTGGCCCCTGCCGATCTCGGCCCTTCCCGACAACAGAGCGGGGTGGAGCTGCTCGCTGCCGCCAATCCCTTTGTGGGGGTCCTGAGGCGGCCTCGTGGTATGGTAGCAGCCAGGGTGGTGTTGCTGCCTCTGGTCGTTCGGGTAGTGATAATGGTGGTGCTGGTGAATGCACTGCTGGTTGCCGAGGCCGTTGTTTGGCGCCGGGGCATTGTTGCTGAGGCTGCACAGGCTAGGTGAGCTATGGACCTTGCTCATCGGGAGCTGCCTCCCGTTGAACGTGAAGGTCTCCTGGGCCGTGGCGTCGCTTGAGCGGCCGCTGTCTGAAGACGGTGATTTCGGTGAGGACTAGGCGGAGGATATGCTGAGCGCGGCACGGCTCACGCGGAGAGGGGCCATCGTCACGTTGGGGATGGTCCGGACGATGCCGTTGATGGCGTCGACGTAGCGCTGCTCCGGCGCCGGCAGCTCCAGGGCAGCCGTCTGGTTCTCGACCACGGTCGGATTGGCGGGGAACAGGAAGGCCGGAGCCTCGGGTTCCCGCCCGCTCTCGTGGTGGTCGTACTCGTCCAGCATGTGCCTGAGATCCTCGTCCAATCGCACCGACACCAGCGCGTCGAGATCCTCCTGCGCCACCTGATACTTCAGGACCACGTCCGCATCGATCTGGGCATTCAGCTTCTTCATCAAATCTGTAGCAGCAAAACAATGACTCAGAATTTTCCATATCAACACGACCAATGAATCCGACATGCCAATCGTCACGGAGAAAAGCCGGCACCGGAGAAAGACGCGTCACGAGAGATGGAGATGACCCGGGTCTCACCGCCCACGTACTTGAGGTGCCCGTCGCCGGCCGCGGCAGGATCTTCCCGCCGTGGCTGCACAGGAACTTGACCTTGTTGCTCGGGGACGTCGCCTCCCCGCCTCCGCCACCGCCTCTGCCGTCGCCGCTGCCATCGCCACCTTCATCTCCCATTATCCTTCGATGTTAATCGATTCAGAAGTTTGTTCAGTTTTGACAAGACGAAAAGGAATTAGAAAACGAGGCTATGCAAAACCAAGCTCCTAATCTTCGTTTTCCCTTCTTCTTTTTTTTGTGTGTTTTTATTAATTTTTTTTTATGGGAGAAATGCTGAAAATAGGGGGGGTCAAGGGCGATTATCGGATAACCACAGGTTGTTATTAGCTAATTCAATTTTCTCCTAATCCGCGAATTCTATGCTGAAAATAATTTCGGTTTTTTTTTTTTTTTTTTGGAATATCCATTCAGTCCCGAACCGATCCTCTATAAATCCGAAATCTAGACCAAACAACGGCCCTGAATAATCGGCTTTTCCTCTTTTCTTTTTAGAGCTTGGAAAAACAATATGGGGAAATGGGTTTGTAAACTTTAGATCTTGGTATTCCATAGATAAATTAGATAGTGATCCAATTCGTGTAAATTCCCCCATTTTATGTCACGCTAATCAAGTCATTGACGAGCCACACCGGTGGTCTCGGTTCGCAAGGTTCCAAGGCTACCGTCGCACTTCCGGTGAGACCTCCACTGCACAACGACGTTCTTCGGGTTGCAGAGGGGGAGAGGAGAGGCACATGCCCGCAGAGGCACTCGACCACGATAATATAGGCAACCAGGCCGAATACCTCGTAAATGTGAAAATCCACGATATATGTGATTTACCGAGCTTCGGCAGTGGTTACTTCTTCTTATTTCTGGTGAATTTACATTCCGATACCATTCATTTGGTCCTCTGACGTCGATTATGAATTCTCGGATTGAATTCTATACAACGTTGATGTCTTATTTAACGTATCTTTATTATGAAAGTTCATGCGTCTATAAATTATTTAAGAAGTGAAGAATTGAGTTTTAAATATGGAAAACTCCATTCCCTCTTAGATCCGGTAAAAATATGTGTGTTTGTTAATGCGGCTTTCATTGTATTTATAATATGTTAAAATATTATCACAGATATATCGTAAAAGAATTGATTTTATATTTAATTATTAGTATTAGTATTAGTATTATTTTTGGTCGGAAACATTAGTTAAGTGGGTTCCGGTTGCCTGTAAATAGTCAATGGCAGGTTGTGGTGACGGTGCTGTTTGCTTAGGGGCACTCTTGAATGAACCATTGAGCCAAGCCAGGCCGAGCCGAGCCGAGCCAAGGGAAAAATATTAGGTGGGCCCATCCCTCCACGTCACCACGGGGTCAGGCCCCAATCGACAGTCGACGTGGCTCTAGGACCCACCTTCCTTGGGGCACCGGCCTATCTTCTGCGTCTCTAATACTGATACTGATAGGGGTGACCCTTGTCTTCTGCTTTTCTTTTTCCCTTTTATCATGGATTTAAAAAAATTAGTAATGCAAGGAAAAAGAAATTAGTAAGGCATCACCAGCTCCCGTGTCCTTTCTTTGTTTTGCTTAAATTTGTGAAGCGCCCTGAAAATCCTAAAAAACTTATTTGCGAAAATGCATTCAAATCTTGAATTTTCTAAAACAATACAATTAAATCTTTAAAATTGCCTAATTATTGCAATCAAGTCCTTTCATCAAGTTTGTTTAATTTGACTAATGGAAAATTTTGACCTAGCTTTCTTATTACTTACATATCCCACGTGGCGCCGACGTGACTAGAACGGCATCATTTTGGTCAAAATCCGAGTTTTTAATACAAATTAAATTAAATTACATTAAAAATAAGCAAAGTTTAAAAAAATATTTTAAAAAAAAGATAAGAAGGAAGAAGCAAGGGAGGGCTTGCAGCCCTAGCCACCGTCATCGCCCACCATTTATAGGAAACACAAGGGCTGGCAATGGTGATAAATGGCTCGCAGAGGTTAGGGGACTCGGTGACCCTTGTCGACCACAGGGGAGGGTCGCTCACCCTTGTGTAGGTCTAGCCGACAGCCACCCTTAGCGGCCATCACCACTAGCGGCCCTCCGACAAGCCTGGGTTGGCCAAGAGCTTATGACCCTCATCTCATTGAGTAAGTGCCATATAACCCTTGCTAACCCTCGCTCATTTCTTCCTTTTTTTTTTTTTTTTTTTTTGCTTTGTTAATATAATTAAGATGAAATTTGTATTAAAAATCAGATTTTGATTAAAACAACATTGTTTTAGCCTTATATTTTAATCACGTCATCGCCACATAAAAAAGAGAATAATTTTTTTTAAAGAAAAATAAGCCACATTAGCATTTTCCATCAATCAAGTTGGACAAAATTAATGAAAAATTTTAATTACACTAATTTAATAAATTTTAGGATTTAATTACACGTTTTGAAAGTTTTGAAACTATACTTATCTTTTAATTTATCTTATAAATGATCATTGAAGTCAACTCCGCCTTCTACCGACCCTAAATAAAATGCCCTTAGTTTCCTAACATGCATTCATAATGTGACACGGTCGATAAAACAAACTTGGAAAAGATCACCATTAATGTTCTAGGGAGGATTGCTTCTTGATGCGACATATTGTCCCTCTTTTGCGTTCGGAGTACATTATTACTCACCCCTAAATTGGTATAGCTCCAGCAATGAACAATGTCAAAATGGAGTGGATTAGGCCTGCCAAGCAGTCATTGTCATAGGTAAATGGAAACCCTTCCCTCAATTTGTTCGACAGAAACGTCACAGATGGCCTCGGTGCTCGAATCTCCGTGAGTTGACACTTGACATCGGACTTCGCTTGGTTAATTCTAAACTACGACGACGTTAATGCAAGCCGTGATTTTGTCGTCACCGATCGCTAATCAGTAATCATGCAGCAATCAACCTCTAATTAGAACAAGGGAACTAGTAGCATGCATATATACCAAAGTAAAGAGTCGAGTCGAGTCGACTCGGGCCACAATGATGGCGGCTTAGGGAAAGTTTTACATGTCTAGACAGATGAAAAGTCGCGTGTTTAAAAAAAAAAAAACTGAACAAATGCCAAGGCGAGGCCGAGACTCCTATTGAACCGCGACAGAAGATCATACGCCATGGTGCGGCCGGCCGATGACACCTTCCCTGGGACACGGCAGAGGAGGAGGCTGGGAAGTCCGGAGCAGAAGAATCGATCAGGAGGAGGGGAGAATTTGGAAAGCCAGCGCGACGAGGATTCACAAGACAGAGATGGGATTCTTACCTCGCGGTGGCCGGACGGCGGAGAGGGAGCTGCATTTACTCTGCTGTGGCGGCGAGGCTCGCAAAACCTCTTGAGCTCCACGACCGCCCAGATCAGAACCATGACGATCAGACATACAGCTGCTACAGTGGCGATCCCCTTTCCGGCACAGGCGGCCGGAGGGCTGCTGCACTGCCCCCACATCGTCAACCAAGTGCTTTCGTCCGGGACGGACCCGTCCATCGTCGCCGCCGGCGCGTTTTCTTCAAAAGAAGAAGAAGAAGAAGAAGAGAATCCAGTCCATTAAAGTTAGCAGTCGGTTCCCTACAAGTAACAAGTTCTTCAATTCTAGCGAAGGAAGATTCAGAACCAACGACCCAAGTGGAAGCTAACCTGTTTGCTGGCCGATGAACAGAGCTCCGGCGGACCCTGAAGAGATCGAGGAAGAAGAAAGGAGCCGGACGCGAAGAGATCTCGTACCACGTGAAATGACAGTGGACGCGCATTAGCTGTTAATAGTCAATTTATTTCCTAATTTTGGAACGTTTTGCTAAAGAATTCCCTTTTTTTTTTGGGACTTTAGTCAATAATTATCACATAAATATCCATTCAATCCTAAGTCCAAATTTAATTAATTGTTTCACGAATAACTCAATAATAAATTATTTTCTAGGATTACAATTAGTTTTTCTTTTTTTCGTGATATATGATCGAAAATATTTTCTAATGTTCGGATATTTTTGAAAAATAATTTCGACCTCATCACTTTATTTTAGACCAAAAAAAATCAATTTTTTTAATCTGAAAAAATCAAAATTTTTAGTTTTTTTTTTTTTTTACTTTTTACAAAAATTGGGACAAAATCCGAGCCGTTCGATGTTCAAAGATCGAGAGGCCATTCCTTCGTGTTTCGCGGTACGTGTGGGGTTTCGCTCATTGCGCGCGTGTCCATCTTTTTCATGCGTGCGAGCGTGTCTCAAGCCTTGACGCTGGGGCTTCAAAAATTTTAATTTAATTGAAATTTCGTTTAATCACCTCGGCGTCCGATTTCGGCGATTGGTTCAATCGGACGGCCCAAGTTGAAGAATCCCATCGGATATGCCTCCCCGCCCCATCGATTCCCCACCTGCTATCTAAAGTCCAGTATCAATATTTCACGAGGTAAGTCTCAAACTTTTTAACTGCCGGGATCCATTTGATATTAGGTCATTCTGACATGCCATCATTAAAAAAGAAAAAAAGAATTAGCAATTGGGAAAAAAAAGGTCCAAATTTTAATTTTTTTAATTTTTTAATTTTTGTTTTATTTTTCAAAAAAAAAAAAGCAAATTCTAAATTTTTTAAAATTTTTTTCTATTTTCTTTTTAGTTTTCCTTTCCTTTCCTTTTCTTTTTTTCCCCTCTTCCGCTGCTATTGGAAGGTGAGAGCCATATATAAGCTCCGCCTTTTCAAGATCGGGTGAGCCACGAGCTCACTGATCTTGGTGGTGGAGCTTAAGCTCGCCAACCTCGATGGAGCTCCAGCTGGTGAGCTCGAGCTTGCCTGGGTCGGCCAAGCCTCGAGCTCAGCAGCCTATAATCTAGGTCGATCGCCTGGCTACTCGTAATCACTAAAGTACACGGCTAGCAGAGGAAGAAGGGGATGAAGAAGGAAGGGAAAGAAAGAAAAAATAAAATATTCAATTCTTTAAAAATAATTAAAAATTGGATTTTCTTAAAATTATTTATGATAATAAACTTTTCATTAACCAGGGAGCTTAAAACTAGGAAAAAAATTTCCGATTTTTCAAAGGGAAAATTATCTTCTTGAATTTAAGCTTGGGTAAGAAAATATTTTTCATTAACTAGGAAAACATTTTTCGTTGACTCATTTTATTAAGTGAATCAAATGCCAAAAAATGAGGAAAACGTTTTCTCAAAAAAGGTTTTTTGGGAAACAAATGCACCCTAGACAAACATGGGCCCACAATAATAGTTTTATTTTTGGGAAAAACAATATGGAACAGTGGCTTTGTAAACTTTAATTAGGTATTTGGATAATAATACATATCCATAAGATATATCCACAATAATCCTTTGTTTCATGGAAAATAAATAGTTCAAAAATATTTTCATAAAAATGATTGTTTGCATCACTTAAAAAAATGAATGAACTAATATTATTTTCGTATCACCAATGAATATGTCTACACACGATTTTTTCTTGATAATGAATTTTTTTTTTATCGACTAATTATTTTAAGCAATCATTTTTTCTGGGACATTGTATTGTGGCATAAACACCACGTGATGGCTATGTCATTAGTAATAAGCAGAAATAGCTTAATTTTTCTTTTGATAATATCTATATTGTCGGAACAATTCAGATTCAAATTATACAAGTATTTCAAAATTTATTGTTCTATTTTCCTTTTGAGTGAATGCCACTTTAGCATGACGGAAGAATTTTGTTTCATGTATTTATGCTTTTACTCTTGTTCGACCAAAAAGAAAATACTTTTAATCTTGTGAAGTTATTATGCTTTTAGTTGGCCTTTTAAATAGAATGTTGGAATTACTCCTTTCGCGGAAACATTGTCTTAAGAAATTGAAAGCTTGGTAGAGACAAACTATGAAGTCCTACAAGGCAATGAGCTAGAACCCAGGTTCTCCTCAAAAAGAGAAAGAAAAATCACAATGTAATCACCCCATTAAAGGATAGGAAATATTCTACCTTTTGTCCCCTTGCTCTCACCTTTTCTATGATCAAGACTCTAATTTTAATTTCTATAGTCAAGTCTCGGGGTGAGCAAATGACCCAATTGGACCTGAAAACCAACTCGGATAATTTTAGGCTAATTTAAATGGCCACTAGTCTCCGGGTTAAAAAAAAAAAAAAAATGGAACTTGTCTTAACCTATTTGACAGCTTGATGCACATTCAATCTTCTCTAGCATCTAATTTTTATGGCATAATATGGAAATTAAGAAAAGAAATGACATCATCTTATCATAATTTGATAAGCATATAGACAAGATTGATGCTTATTTTTTTCAATGTAGATGTGATCGTAATTATCAAGATGAGAAAATGTAAATCAAGACAAAAAAAAAAAAAAAAAAGAATTTTTAAAGTGGTACCAATAAAATAAATAAAACATAAACTTTACCGCATTGTAGAAAAATACATTATGCAGGAAAATTCTTCAAAAAACCCTAAGCTTATTATTAGTATCAAATTGAACCCAATCTAATCAATGACGAGGCGTTCTCTTTCATTTTCCAGCCTAGTACCTTTGAACTTTTGATAAATTCTACACGCTTTTATTTTTAATAAACTTCTAATAATGAGGAAAAATCACCCATTAAATTATATAGATACACACACAATGTGGGCTTTACTCCTTATAAAGAAAAACACATACACCATCTTGTGCAAATAATAATTACATGTTGAAATTGTCATGTCAGATTATATTCCCTAGGATTCCACTGATCGGCAACTTTATCCGATTCCTGGGAAGCCGTGATCGGGCCTACCTCGAATGTCTAAATATAGACCATTCGAGGACCACCAAGTTGACTTGCCCTCTTACCCGAACGGGGATGACATCCAATTCCACGCCACCCGATTCAACCGGACTCGCGGAGGATTCAATCAATTGCGGGGATCTTTAGCTAAGTGGCCTATTGCTAGGATGAGTGCCATCAGTAATGCAACGGATGACGACGTTGAATTGAAGAGGTCACTTTCGATTCTCTACTTCGAGGAAAGCCAGGTCAAGATTAATGGCAGAAAATTAGAGATGCTCGTCGGCACTGATGGAGTTGAATTAGAGTTTGTATAACCAAATAGAATCACATCGTCTAGGTTGAGATTCTTGGAAAAACTGGATCGTATGAATATGATGCTTGATGAAAAGAACTCCAGCACTGTTGCAACTGTGAGCAGCACATAACCCTTAATTAAAAGGTCTTAGAAAAAAGCGAACTCCGGGCTCCGTCCGTGGAATTTTTAACATTCACTACTGCAAATTCTTTGGTATCGTTTCATTTTTAATTCGTCAGTAAAGAGATCGTGCTAAGAGTGGATTATATGGTCTCAATTAATAATCGTGCTCGTATCTCGACAATTATTAACTCAATCGATCAAGGCATATCATGAACATCAAGAAATTATGTCTTAAATCGCCCAACTTTTACCATCTCAATTATGAGTTAGTTCATAATCATTTTATGAAAAATGATGCTTGTTTTTAAAATCGACAAGCTTTTTCAGCAGTTGCACTTTAATCATATATTATATCTTTATCCGTCTTTCTTACCAAATCCCTGGTAGTACGATATCTTGCGCAAAGAGTTTCAACTCTGCGAGTGCGGGCCTTGGTCACTTTCCATGGTATTAAATGAGCATGCGGATCACATCGTGGGTGGTCCTAGAAAACGGTAGGTCAAAGAGAAAGAAAACTGAGAAATAACTTTTATTCTTTGTAGGTCACATCGTGGCGGTCCTAAAAAACGGTAGGTTTCCCTGAAATTAAGCGAGCATGCAGATCACTTCATAGGTTGCTTTCCATGGCATTAACCGTGAAGCTTTTATCTTGCTGGGCAAAATATATTTGATTAGATTTTTTTAAAAAATTTTATTTAAAATATCAGTAGGAATAACTAAGAATAAATCAAGAGAAAAGATATATTGAAAAATGAAAAGGACCAAAACCCTAAACTACCGTAATGGCGATCAATTAAGGCACCTTGTTTGCCGATGAGTCCGAGAAGGGCCCATTGGGATGGATCCTACATGAGGCGGACGTGCCGAATTGACGACCTAGCGATCTGGACCGTCTCATTTGCGGCAGATGGTACGATTGAAAATACTGTATAGCAAAACTCTAGATTTTTGCTCTTCTGTATTTGCACATGAATTACAAGATCTACTAGACTTTCAAGCTGATGTACACCCAATTTTTTGTGGAGAACTTTCATGGTTTTTCTGGCCATTAGGACCTTAGTTTATGAAGGGGCTGGCTTGGTTTTTTAATGGCCCAGCTAAAATCATCTCATGCATGGCCTCATTCTAACCAGACAAACCTACGTAGTTGTACTTTTAATCTTGTTGGACCAAAAAGAATATACTTTTAATGTTGTAAAGGTATGCTTTTAGTTGGCCTTTTAAATGGAATTTTGGGATTACCCCTTTTGTGGAAACGCTATCTTGAGAATTTGAAAGCTCGGTAGAGACAAACTATGAAGTCCTACAAGGTAATAAGCTAGCACCGAGGTTCCATGCAAAAAGAAAAATAAAATCACAATATAATCACCTCATAAAAGGGTAGGAACACTACTTTCTATCCTCTTACTCTCACCACTTATATGATCAAGACTCTCTAATTTTAATTTTTATAATCAAATATTGAGGTGAACAAATGACCTAGTTCAACCTAAAAACCAACCCGATTGGTTTCAAGACAATTCACATAGGGATCGGTTCCTAGGTTAAAAAAATAAATATTAGGAAACTATCTTAACCTATTTTATATCTAGTTCGTTGATCGGCTCGATGCGCATTCAATTATTCCCTAACATCTAACTTTTAAGGTATAATATGAAAATTAAGAAAAGAAACAACAATATCTCATCATAGTTCGATAAACCTATAGATAAGATTGAAGCCTTTTTTTTTCTTCACAGTAGGATGCGATTGTAATTATTAAGACAAGAAAATGGGAATCAAGACCAAAAAAAAAAAAAAATTAAGAAAAATTAAAAAAATAGCACATATACTTAATGCAATATAGAGAAATATATTATATGGGAAATTATCCAATAAACTCTCAACATAATATTAGTGTGAAATTGAACCTAATTTGATCAACAAGGTGTACCTTCAAACTTTTGATAAACTCTACATGCTTTGATTTTAATAATCTTTTAATGATGAGGAAAGATCACCCATTAAATTATATAGATACACACACATACAATCATTGGCTGGGAGTTTCCCCATCCAACGTGGGCTTTCCTCGTCACAAAGAAAAACACAAACGCCTGTTCCTGCTTGTGCAATTAATAATTGCATATCAAATTGTCATGTCAAATGATATTCCCTAGCATTCCACCGATCGGCACTTCGTCCGATTCCTCGGAAGCCACGATCCGGGCCCACCTCGCGGGTCTCAAGATGGATGAACTTTTCGAGGACCACCAGGTTGACTTGCCCTCTTGCCTGACAGGGGATGACGTCAACTTGTAGACTGCACCCCAGGGACGAAGGCGAGATACAACGTGGGCCTTTCCTCGTTACACGTGGCGCGTTGATCACCGTGCAACTTTGGTGGGGCCCAGGAGTCAAGGCGGAGAAAGTGCTGTCCTGTGCTGGCGACCCGAATGTCGGTCGACGTGGCGTCGCCCTCGCGCGGGAAATTGTGTTCCGAATTTTGGCTTTTCGCTGCTCTTGACATTGGACTCTGTCGCTATTCACGAAAATTATAATGATAATAAAATAATGCCCGTAATAAAAACAATCGAGGGAGGTTTGTATTTTCGAAGAATTTATGCGCAATATTCAGTTTCCTCCACATTAATGCGAAGCTTGCTATTTATTCCTTAAAAGAACATTAAAAATTAAAAAATATTAAAAAATTATACTCGTCAACATCGATAATATTATGTAGGATGACTGATTTTTACATCAGCAATAAAATTTGTTCAAATGAAATTGATTAATAAAACATGAAATGATGTGAGACTTAATGGATACAATTGAAAGATGTTCAAGTTAACGTTCTTCTATTATTTTATCTTTTTATTCCATTTTTGGATAGAAAATTTAAAATTCCATCACATGGTCAGAATTAGTTGTCTAGGTTTTAGGTTGACCACCTATTATTTGAGTAAATTGTAACAATGATCACTGATTTCGAAATTGTTAAAGATCATTCGTATTACATTCCAATGATCTTTTCACATTATTTTTCACATTACAACAATGATCACTTACAAACTCACATCACATTATTTCAAAGGAAATTTTTTAACCTTTCTTAAAATTTTGATCCACTAGATTGATATAAAATTGATGTTAATTGCTCTTTGCGTGGTAAAAGTAGAGCTACAGGACGTTCCCCTTTTTCGTTTTGTGTCTGTCTTTAGTTAATGTTTAAAGTTCAATCGCACTTTTCGCGAGAAACTTTTTTATGTATCTAGGAGTAAAATGACAAAGTTGCTTCTTCCACCTGGTATTTTAATTTTCCTTCCAAATTTTCGAAGGAAAACGGCTAAGCAATTTACCCGGCTCCCTTGGAAAATTGAAAGGCTGGCAAGGCACCGTCTCTTTTTAAGAGGGACGGTGCCGTAAGCCTAGCAATGCTCTTTTAAAAAAAAAAAAAAAAATCATAATTGACATCAGAAACTTCTATAGGAGGAAACTGCCTCGCTGGGCAGGATAATGACCTTTCGTCTTTACGTTTTGTTGTGATAATGTAGAGCTGGTTAGGCTAACATGGGCTGCTGAGTCTTCTGCAATCCCCTAGTAAATGGCAACAATCCTAGTCTGGTCTACCCCTCCTTTTTGTTTTATTTACGTTGTCATCTTCGTCCTTAAACACTGGCCGTCTCTGTTTTTCAAAACCTTGCTAAGTTTTTCAGAAAGTCTGGCGACCGAGAAAGAAGCGAGGGCCTCTGCAGAAGAAGGCCTTTTTTCTGCTTGTGGTAAAAAACAAGAAAACCTGCACGGCGGCCGAGGTGGAAGCACGGTGGCAGCGTCGAATCAGCCAGTCCCCGGCCTGGGTTCTCAGTCTTATTTCCAAGGAACATTTGGCTGACCGAGGTCCCTCCTGGTCTTCTTCTTCTGCGAACATTTCTCGATTTCCGACTCGTACAGCCAGCCTGGGGAGCTTTAGCCCATCACCCGGCCCGCACCTCTTCTGCCCTGGGGCCTCCCCGAGAAATCTAAACTTGGTGGCCCTTTAGGTGGTCGCGTATCTGTTTTATCGTGGCCACGGCCTGGAACCAAGAAAATATCCATTGTTACGTAATTTTCAGGAATTTATTCCTCATCAATGCTCTGTTTACCCTTGAAGATGTATCAGGTACATTTTTTATTGGTAAGATATCCTAAGTTGACCCACTTAGATTCCAATTTACAAGAATTTAACTGGACTATGTTCTTGCGTCACATTATCAATTCCTTTTCTTCTTGGGTAAAACACACCGAAAATGTTGCATAGATTTCAGAACTTAAGAATTGTACTATGTAGGAGTTAGGATCGGAGAAATGTTCTGATAGCATCAATGTGATTAATGAGTAATTGTGAATAATCTAGCGAATTACTAATCAATGAATGATACTAAAGAATTTTAAGGGCAACGTACGGGGGTCAATGATCAACCCGTGCCATTCTCTGGCCAAACTCGTGACAGGTAGTTAGTTGTTGGGCAATTCCATGAGTTTGAGCCGAGGCAAGTAAACGAAGCTGTTCGGAATGCTTCCATTTACTTAGTTTTGCCCCAAACTTACCTTAAGTAGGCTATAACATGAGCCAAGAGCTTCCGGGATCGGTCCAAAGAGGAAATTTGTTGAACAGGGTCAAGATCCTAAGCTGGTTCAGTGAGCACAAATTTCAAGGGATCGTTCCAGTGAGCTTGTTGGTGGACAAATCGAGATCCTGAAGCTTCCCATTCCTGCCTAGATTCTCAGGAATCACACCGTTGAAGTTGTTCGTCCATAGGCCTAGAGTTTCCAGGCTCGGGAGGTCTGCAAGGAACTCAATCGACCCGTATAGCTTGTTTAGGAAGTATTCGACAAGTTTCAGCTTCTGGAGTCTAGCGACCTCCAATGGTATCTCTCCAGTGAGTAAACTGACAGAGATCAAGATTCACCGAGCTTGTCAAGGTGCCACCTTGCTTCGGGATCAGACCCGAGAGAAGATTGAATTGTAGATCCAATATGCGTAGATTCTTTAAATTCCCCAACCCGAGCTGTACCATGCCGTCAAATCCACATGTGGAATGATCCATGTGAACAAGATTAAAGCCGAGCTGTACCGCGTCCCCTTGAGCATCTAATTAGAGCATCTAATCCTGGACCATAAACAAACCAAGCTCGAGTTTAAAGAACTCCTGGTGCTTAAAACCGGTTTGCTGGACTCAAATCCGTGCTTCAGCGAGAGTAGGACATCAACATTGCTAACGGAAGTAGATGAAGCAGGAATTACAGTGCACATAAGTAAAATTCATTGAACAAAGAAATGGACCCTAATGTGTCGCTTTCAAACAAAGATGACAAGATTTTAGACGAATTTATTGTATAATGCTCGGTTTGAAGAGAAGGATATGGAAGGGAATGACGTGATTCTGAGTAGCTTCAGATGGGTGTGTGATCAAAGCATTAAAAAAACTGACCTTTATTGGATCAATTGGCCGCTCTATCTATCTTTGTTTGGCTTCTCTATGTCTCAAGCTTCTTTAGACAGAGGTCGAAGGAAGCGAATGAAAAGAATACTAAAAAGTGGAGCTGCTAGCTAAACTGAATGTGAAACGACAGAGAACATAGAGTGATATAACTGATTGGGCATCGAAATCGGACATCAGAAATTTAAATTAGAGAGAGAGAGAGAGAGAGAGAGAGAGAGAGAGAGAGAGAGATTAGATTGCAGCATTGTCATTTTAGCTTTTGCCGAAGGGTGCTTAAAGTTGATTTTGGAAAAATAAAATAAAAGAAACGATAAAGGGTTGTATATTATAGAAGAATTTTTCCAAGCTTAAGCCGAGGTTCGATTAATAATTCAAATTTCATTGGGAAGAGATGAACTAAGGGATGAACTTTTAGGACCCGGTTGCAAGAACTACACAAGTATTAAACGTAGCTATATCCCTATCTGTTAGCTAGTATAAGGATTATAATCTTAATGGTCGAAAAAATTACTGAATCGACATATAACTTACTTTGCTCGGGAAAATCATTTCAATTACAAATAAAAAAGATTAGACTTGGACGTAAACTAAAATCGATACAAAATTGGAAGCTAGAGAAGAGAGATGTTTTGAGCATTTGTTTATAACGGAATCATTTGTTGCACAACTACTTTCCCTCGCATCATCAATACGTGACCAAGATTCAAGAAAATGTCTAGAGCTTTAGCTTTGTCATTTGAAGAAAATTGAACGACAAACTTCATCAATTGCACTGAAGAAAAGTGAAGAAATTCATATATTTTCTATGACTCATCAACCACTCATAAATATGACATGAAGAAAACCATTTTGCTTTTACAAAAATAAAATTCAAAGCAAATGTCACAATATAAACAATACTCATTTAACATATATATATAGCAACGATATTTTGTTATAAATTACTACTATTGTTACTCCGAACTCTTAGTAATTCGGGTCGCGTCGAGTCGAAATGTGGCAAACAGCTGCATGGAGAACCATGATTTTACATGGAGTAGAAGTGGGACATCCATAATCGTTCATAATTTAGCACCATCCGTCATTGGAAGCTTCACAAGTGTACAAGAAGTGCAAGTAGGAATTGGTCATATGTACGCACGAACGCAATAGGCATTGTCTGTCAAAGTGATGAATTTGACCCTAGGCAAGTCATATCACATTCTGAATCTCCCGTGGAGGAAATCAGGTGCCGAACCATTTTACTTTTCAAGTGGCCATCGGGTCAACTTGACTTTTATTAGTCGGGTTTGATATCCATCAAATTGAGTCCATCTCTTTCGAGCAAAAGCAAGTTATTTGTATTTGGGAGACCGAGTGCTAAAACATTTTACTTTTTAAAACGATCAGTGAGTCAACTTGACGTATTTAATCGGATATGATATCCGCCAAATTTAGTTCACCTTCTTTGATCATGAGTAGGTCATTCACATTAGGACTTGGAAATGCTTCCTTGTGTTATGATCTCAAGTTTTTCAGTCAAGTAAAAAATTAAATCATAGGTCTCACCTTAAATTTTACTTCATTTTCGAGCTCGAATTTTGAGTTGACACATATTCTTTTCGGAGTGGCTCAATCAAGATTGATGATAACCAACTCTTTTTCCCTAATTTTTGTAAAAATTTCTGAACAGAAGTCAAGCTTACCCAAGTTTATGTCTTAAACTTATATTATATAATACAATGTATCTAAATAATGGAATTTTCTCGCAAAATAGAATTTCGAGTTCTAAGAAGGAAGATGTTAGATTCTTTTTTGAACATAAGAGAAAAGTGTCTCATTTTAATTGTTTATCAAATAACAAAATAGAAATATGGAGGACTGTTCTGTTTCATTTTTGGGTCAATAACGATTATTCTTTATATCTCACTTTACAATTGTATTTCTTAATATTATTATTATTATTTTTTTGTCAGAATAAACGATCTATTAAGGCGTTATGAAATTACAACCGCTTGCAATAGCGTCCGCATACACAAGATCTAAAAGCAGAAAAGGGGGAAAGATATTCCAATTACGGGCTTGATCAATGCGGCCATGGGCCTTCGCGGCCCAGTCCGCCACCGAGTTGGCCTCCCTCCTGCAGTATCTGAGTCGCAGATTAGGGTATGAAAGAAGCAGCTGCTTGACCTCTTGGAAGAGTACTCTGTCCTCCCATGGCAGCTGTTTGTTCTGGTTCAAGGTATCGAGCATGATCCAGCAGTCCGATTCAATCTCTAGGCGAGCTGTGTGGAGTCCCGTCTTCAGCAGATGGCGAAGGGTGAAAGTGAGCGCTTGTACCTTAGATTGAAGGAGTGTATTTTCTTCCATCACAGATTGGAGGAAACTTTCCTCCGGCCATGCCTTTAATTCGAGGGATGCATGTTGTGAATATCATCTTATGCATACTAGACTAAAATTAAAAGTGGGCGATATCCATATTTATAACCCATCAATGAAATGTATGATTGAAGGAAGATATGACATTTATTTAAAACATCTAAATGTAGCAACATGTCAAGGAAAAAATGGAACCAGTTCTCCAGATCGGGTTCTCGGTTACTAGGTGGGATTGAACCAGGAATCAATCATCCCTAAAAATCATATACTAATTTTACAATTTTCAAAACTTGAAAGATTATGAATCTTTTATTAATTTTCAACTTGAAAAAAGAAATTACCATAAATAAGAGATAAAAGTAAAAAAGAAGTTGCCCGAAAACTCCATTTCATTAGTTAGGTTAAAATGAGAGGAAGCCATTCTCATCGTCTCTTTTCTCATTGGGACTAATCGCACTCACTCTCTTATCCCACCATTCACTTTTTTCCCCCAAACATACAAACCTCCAACCCACACGCCTACTCTTTTAGATCGTCACCTACTTGACATGCACATTGATCTCTACTTCATCAATTATAAAATATCCTTTGCAGTTGGGGATCGTGAATGCACAGTCACTCTCCCAACCCACCATTCTTTTTTTAAGATTTACTGATTAACAGTTTATAACAAACAATAAGATATAATAGGATATTAATATATCTCATTTTATTGCTATGATTATTGCTATGATTCACCCAACATTGGATAAAATATAGCAAAATTTATGAATTTCAAATCTTATCCTATTCATTATTTGATCTTAGTGTTGAGGATGATGAACAACAAGACTCTCTCTCCCATCATTATTACGAATGAATTCACAAGAAAAACATTTCGACTTTCTTTTTTGTTTTTTCGACCTACACCATTTAGTTCTTGTGCCTAATTGATCATTTAGATGATTAGTTTTGACATGCACCACACATTTATCATTATAATCTATGTTTGTACTATGTTAATTATAGCTAACCACCGACCTTGATGTTATTCTTGAATTGTTTGACTATTTGTTAAGACTAGAAAATATTATAAATTTTTTGAATAGGGTTAATGCCATGATAAATTCCAAATTGGTAAACTAATCATAAATTGATACACTTGTGACAAATTTACTATCAATTAGTTTATATTAAATTTTATAGTCAAATTATTGAGTTAGATAACATGTGACAATTGATTGACGTACTAATTTGGGGTTTTACCCTCTATTTGTCATTACATGTGTACTAATTTGTGGTTTTTTTGTGATATTAATTCAATTTAATGGAAATCAACGAAGCGTAAATTTGTTACATAGATATTAATTTGGTGTTTTGTAGTGATCAAAAAATTAGTTTGAGGTAATTTGTTATGAGTGTATTAGTTTAAAATTTTTGAAGGTCAAAAAAAAAATAATTTGAGATAAATTTATCATAAATATATCAATTGTGATTTTTCATGATATTAACCATTTTAAATATTACTTTACACCGAATAAAAGTTTATTTCAATGGGCTTAGAAAATACTATTTTACTAGCCACTCAATTACTTTAAGCGGATGCACGTCAAGTCAAAATCCCCTTCTTCTTTAAATGAGCTTTACCAAATGTCAAAGCATGCTGGTTAATGAATAAATTTGCTATGAATCTAAAGGATGCGGTTTATATATTTTTAGTTCCAGCATTTATTTTTGGGCAAATATTCAGCATATATTTTCTAATGGATAGTTTTCTGCTAGAACGTGGACTTTACTGAATGTTATTGTAGATTGTGTAGGGGAAAATTGTGTCCATTTAGCAGGGGCACTTGTCACTAACTCTGTGAATTAAGTCCACCATTGTTTCTAACTTCTTGTGCTGGAAAAATAAGTATTTTATCTATATGTGACTAGCAATCTTATCTAACTAATTATATTAAAAATAAATTTTTGGACATTTAATTTGTTCAATATGTTGCAGCATGCCCATGTGTGGGCCAATGGTGTCAAGATGAAATTGTCCATTCCCAATGTTATTACTTTTATTATTTACCATTTGTAATAATAAACCCTTGCTAGTATTTCTTGCCTTCCATATTTGGAGATGCAGACTAAACAGGAGACTTTTAGAATTGTCGTGTCCATGCTCTATGTAGCAAGAATATTACCTACACTGCAGCATGGAACCTTTTTTCTTTTGAAAATTATTTGTGGATAATGAACTCTTGTGAATAATTTTATCTTCGGTGATTCTCGTGAATTTATTTAGCTACAGAAACGGATGATCTTTATGTTATACAATTCCAGCATCTAAAAATAGATCGTTAAATTAGTATTTACAAGAGAACTCACCAAGCTCATAGTAACACAAAAAAAAAAAAAATTGATAAAACCCCCCTTCCGCGGACTTAACCCCCGTGTATTCTACAAGAACATTGCATTTGGATTTACCCTGCTCTAGTTCAAGGCCTATGCTTCATTCTCTGGTCAGCCTGCTTACAATGATTGGGATACGTCATTCTACAATTTATTCTTTACATCACTCCCTGTCATGGCCCTTGGCTTTTCGATCGGGATGTTTCTACATGCCTTTGCCTTGAGGTATGCAAATCTATCTATGAGTGGCACCATATCATTTCTATTGTGAGGAATTGGTCGTTAGTATAGTCTGGTCATGTACAATTTCCCAAGCAAGGAAGAACTTTGATTCTTTAGCAAAACAAATACCTAGGTGCAAATTTTTGTGGAGATGATTACCTAGGGCCTGTTTGGCAACGTGCCAAGCAGTGCTTGGATTCCCGATTTTTGTTCCCGAATCGGTTTGGGACGAGAATCGCGTTTGGTAAAATTTTTGTTCCCGGGAACAAATTTGTTCCCGAGAACGATTTTGGACAAGATTTGAGAATCAAAAAAAATTTGATTCTACGTCCGAGAATCAGAAAAAGAATCAAAACGGTAAAACCCTCGTTCTTATCTTTCATCATCTCGGTTGCCGTCCGCCATCGCCCGCCGCCGTCCACCGGCGCCCGCCGCCGCCGCCGGTCGCGGTCGCGCCGGTCTCCGGTCCGCCGCCGGTCGCCGGAGGCTCGCTAGGCCGGGCGAGGTCCGGCGAGCTCGCGGAGGCAAGCCCGGCCACCCGGCGGAGCCGGGCGAGCCTCGCCGGTGGCCGCGAGCCTCGCCGTGGCTGGGCGAGGCTCGGCCTCGCCCGGACGGGCGAGGTCGAGCCTCGCCGGTGGGCTGGGCAAGCCTCGCCCGGCTGCTGTGAGGCTCGCCTGGCCACGCGGCGAGGCTCGCCCGGCCCGCCGGTGGCCAAGGGCCTCGCCGAGGTTGGGCGAGGCCGGCTTGCCACCGGCGAGGCTCGGCCTCACCGGATCCGCGAGGCCGAGCCTCGCGGGCTGGGCGAGCCTCGCCCGGGCCGCCCAAAGGCTCGGCCGATGAAGGCCGACCTCGCCGAGGGCCGGCGATGCTCCGGTGAGCGTCGCCGCCCTCGTCTGGCGATCGCCGGTCCGGCGGCCGGCCAAATGAAGAAGAAGAAGAAGAATAGGAAAAAAGGGAAAAAAAGGAAAAAGACGTTACCAAACGCGCCCCTAGAGCCTAGAGATGACACATAATGCTTTAGTCCTTGCTTAGGAGGGCATAGGCTAATGTTTTTGTTTAAGCAATCGATTCAACTTGCTTTCATTCGTTACCACCTTTTCCCAAGGTACATAGTACACTTGATGGATAGAAACTGGAGCACATCTATTGAGGATACCGTTAAAGTGGCAATTGAAGGAGGTTGCAACAATTATTCAGCTGAGAATTGTGCATTTAAATTTCATGCCTCAATGCCCTGCATAATTGATTCTTATAGAAATTCCTTTCAATCATCTAGTCTAAACAACAACGACCACCAAGGTCAAGGAAGTAGTCGCGAGTAATTCTGTGGACCTGGGCTTTGGATTTTGTTTGATTTTTCCGTACTCTCCATGTGTGTAGGGCATGCGAATCGGCATCGTTCATCGTCTAGATATAAGGCTCTCATCGGTCCATCTTGAATGAAGAGAATAAATAATTATTGGACAATGCTTATTTTAATATTTCACTGAAGACATATTGGTTCTAATCCAGAATGAAAAAAAAGAAGAAAAAACAAACTTCAGTGGTCCATTGATACCTCTCATGGGAACCCTTTGCAACTAAAAGCACTAGTTTCCGTAAGTAGTTACTAGCCTTGTCCTTCCAAGGTTTCCTTTCCATCTAAATTTGTCATTTAGCATTTATGTTAAGCATTTTGCTCTTAATGAAAATTTTTCAATCAATGCCGAGGATGAGATGATTGGAGAGAAAATGGCACTATGGAGGCGTGATATGAAAACCATCTATGTATAAGTCCAAAAGGAGAAAAGGGAAGATTTCTTTCTAGGGTGTAAATATGGGTTCAAAAGTGGGCAATAGATAAATTTGAATCTTGTCAGTAGTCTTCATTAATTAGCACATCCCAAACCTAAGTTATAATCTTATAGAAGTTCACAATTTTAACCAAAGATTTCCACTTAGAAAAGAATTTGAACTTGTTAGAAACTAATCTTTATATAGAGATTGTATATAATTGTTCTAGACGTCATTACTTTGTTAGTATTCTTGTGCTTTTCATCCAACCTATCTATCCTATCATTAATTAGGCCTAGAGATGGTTTTTTTGAATATTTAAATTATATGGTGTGTCTAAAAAAAAAAGTAATTTTTTTGTGGGATGTATAAAGTAATTTAAGCTGTTAAAATTATGTGAGTTTCTAGGCCTTCATTGCCGTACACCTAGAATTGGCCTTTGAAGGATGTGTAGACTTTATGGTCGACACCATTTGAAGAGTTTATGACTCGATTATTAATACTAAAGTGCTCATGGCTTGTGGCTTTGCTCCGCTTGCTTACCATGCGATGCTCAATGCTCTTGCAAACATACCGGCACTAAAAATTATAATATTTCTTTAATTAGTCGCCTTAGCAAATGTATGCACATGTATTTAACAATGGACTGGAAAATGGTGCACAAATGGGATACCAATTTCTTTCTTTTAGCTTGTTTGGCAGCCATGGAAATAAAAACGAGACAAAAATCGAAAATCTAAGTTCCGTGAATTTTATCTTCTCTTCTCTTTTTCGTAAATGTAATTGAATCTATCAATTCAAATTGTTAAATAGATATTTTAAAGATATTTTACAGAAACATTGCAGAACCATCTTCACTTATTAGAAATTGCAATTTACACCATATCTAATTTTAAAATCTTATCCTTTCGCACTCACGCTTTTTAAACGGCAATAATTTTTTCTGGACGTTTTTCCTAAAGTAAAATGCAGGGTTTCACCCGGTTGCGGATCTCTAGTATCAAACTGCCCCTCTAATTCGGATGATCTCCATCGTCCACGTGGTGTATTGCGATCGCACGAGAGGCTTGCTTGCACGCGGACGTCTTTGGGTCCCCCACCGCCGGCAATAGGAATTGATCACCATGCCGTCGGCCTCGACATCACCGCTTGGTGCCACCAGCGGCGGCGCCGTACATGGGCTGGTGTAACGTCCACGCGCACTGCCCCAGGCACTACATCTCCGAGCGGCCGACCCAGACAAAAGTGGACCCGGGCCGGGACCTGCACCGCATGCGAAACCCCTCCACAGCAACGTCGGCAGTCGTGAGGACGACAGTGATGTCGCCAGGGACAGCGTTGAACTTGCCGGCGAGGGCACGGAGGTGGCAGTCCGTGAGGGACTTCCCAAGGGTGCACTTCTTGGGGGAGGGCTTGCCTTCCGACGACGAGATTGGTGCTGCCGCCCTTGTACTTCTCGGCGGTGAGCCACCAGGAGGTGGCGGAGGGCGAAGTTGACGGTGACGGAGCGCTGGGTGGGGCTGAAGCGACCGCACCAGTAGCCAGTAGCCAAAGGCATGTGGCTACTGGCAGCCACAAGGCAAGCGGCCAGCCACAATGGGGAAGCACCGAGTGACAATCCATGTTCTATCAGCTTCATCGTACACATCAGTTCCATCAACAATAACCTTGGATCTCATCACACTCCCTGATTATGCAGCATTTTAGTTGATCCATGTTCTCAATCCCAAAATCAGAAAGCTTAGTGACATCTTTATGGCGGGCTAAGAAAAATACAATAGAATGCCAGAGCATCTTCTGGATATCCATGGGTACTCCCAAACCATTTACATATTTCAGGGATCTATTGGAGTGTTCTAACTCAAACTCAAGTTCCTCCGGGAGATAACACATGATGCGTTCAGCATGTTTGCCAACAACAAATTTAAAATGGGACAACAACCTTGACACCTTTGATGTGCTAAACCATTTCCTCAGATGTTACACTCGTGGAAAGTAGAGTTTAAGTGAATCCAGCCTCATCAAGCCACAAACATCGTCGACAATAGCTTCCACAACAGTCTCCCACCCCTCATCCTCTGGATGTATATCGATAGTTAGCTCTTCTAATTGTGATAGAGCAGAAATAGTGCCTTGAGGAATCAATGCATTCGCTTCTGCAGACTTTGTGCCACAATTTGTGTGGATAAAAAGATACTTCTAAGCAAGTGAGCTTTGTTGGCTTCGCAACCTCCTTCGGCAGATCCATGATCTCAGTCCCTTCAAGATCAAGTACCTTAAGTTGGTGAAGTTCTCCAATTTTGGGAGGTAATTCCCTCAATAGTTCACAATGATTTTAGAATAGTCTTTTAGGCAGCTTAGCTTGAATAGAGACTCTGGCATGGACTTGATATGAGTTCGGGACAAATTCAAGATTTCGAGAGCAGGCATGAAATCAAAGAAAGGCGGACTAATTGTTCTAAGCTTGCATTTTCTATTAGAAACTACCAAGAGTCTAGGACACCGAGGATTCTCGGGTAACTCAGCCAACTTATTTTCCATCAAGTAAATCTCTCTGAAACTCTGCCATTGCGTGACCTCTGGAGGCTCCGTCAGTCCTAAACCCCCATGCATAAGGACCTTTCTACTATATTCAGGTGGAGTGGATTCAATCTCGATAGAACTTCTCTCAAGTTCCTCTGCCTGGTGCGGTGGCTCAAACTGACAGGATTCATCAAAGGTACCTGATGAGTAAAGATCCATTAATGCTCCCCAGTGATGAATAATCCCACTAGGAAAATAAACAATTAGAGCATGTCTGTCAAGCAACAAATGAAAATCCCAACCAAAAACCAAAAAAAGTGCACAATGTTGGAGTTCCAACACCTAGACCTTCTTACATAAACAAGAAAATTACGCTTTGCATCCTGTCATGGAAGATATAATCATATTTTGCATCCTGAGAGCAACGCCTCTCTCTCTCAACGTCAAGGCAGAAGAAGTGGAGAGCGCTGCCGGGCGGTGGTTGACAGAGTGGCACGCCTGCCTTCTCTCCTGCCCGGAGTCCGAGCAGAGACATCACCTGGAGGAGGGGGAGGAGAAGCAGCAGCAACAACAACAGGATTGATGAAGGAGATGTCGTTCAATTCCTGAATTCACTGCATTTCTGAACAAGCCGCCAAATGACCTTGATCTTGGCATCGGCTTTCCTGCTGAACTGTTAGCGATAGTCGGGGTCACCAAGTAAAAAGCAGGAGCAAGTCCTGCTGGCCTTAATGTCGATGTCGTCTAACAGGTATCCCGCCTCCTCCAAGGCCCTGTCAGCACTTCGCTGCTACTCCATGAAGCCATAATAGATATTCCGAACACTGCTTCTGGCCACTCGCTCCAAGCAGCCAAGGCTAATCCACGAATCTATCAAATGGACTCGGGGCTATTGATTCCTAAGAAACAAAAGAAAACTGAACATTAGAGAGAGAGAGAGAGAGAGAGAGAGAGAGCATTGCATGGTTCGTGATGGACAATGGAGCGACCAAAATCAGTGCCGACGGAAATCAGTGATTCCAGCGATAAACAGCTTCCGCTGAGATCCTCCTGGCTGGAAGGTTCTCACTGTGAAGCGGAGAAATATAGGATCCTTTGAAGATCTTCCTGAGATGTGCAGGCAGGCATGAGCATTGTCCACGAATTCCACGAACTTTGCCTTCAAAGATGTTCAAGTTTCATTGATCTGCTCAGATATCTTCTGGTACTCCTCGTCCACTTCATCCGCAACTTGTTGAATTGCGCGGACCTGGAGATCGCTGATCGAGGTCAGGCTCTTGCACGCCGGAGACGGAGTCGGCCGGAGGTATCGTCGCCCTTGATTCTGCGAACCCCCTTCTCCCCCAACGTGAGTGTGCGCGAAGGGAGAAGAAGACAGCTTGGGTCGGACTTTGCTTTCCTGTCACTCTTGGGCTCACGTCACGGATTAAAGAAAAAGGAAAGATAAAGGATTGGGCCTGAAAAGAAGTGAAAAGATGGGGTGACAAGAAAGGAACATTGGGCCAAACCCAAGGGCTCAGCCGGCCCAAAACTCGATGAAAATGGGCTAGCTAAAACTAGGCCTCATCCCTATATATATATATCGCCTTCGTGAGTAAAACTGGAGTTTGAATCTCCCTATTGAAAGCTACCCGTGAAGCATGCAACATGTAAAGAACATATTCTAAATATCCTACAATAGAAAATATTAATAGTATTACTGATAACAATTATTACATCATAAAATGTTTCAGAAATTACACCGTCCTACTTTTGAAGTTCATCTACAAATGGTCTCATATGGCACATAATTACGTGAAAGCCATTGCCGATCCATCTTAATGCCTAAGCTGATAACCGAAGGCAAGGTGTGGTAATCTAAGTGCTTGCCTACGGTGGAGATGTACTCCAAGTGTGTCATACAACTCCTGTAGAAAGAAAAATTTCAGCAGGGTCTTAGACATAGCCATACATACATTGGCCCTAATGTTGTTCTAGGGACAAGATTCCATAGGTTTATATCACGGACCTGCTGCTCTGCCATCAGCCCTGAAGTAAACATGAATAAACGGTTGGCATTAAGAAAAGAACTAAGCAAAAAAAGAAAAAGAAAAAGAAAAAGAACCAACATAAATATCATGAACAATGACTGAATTATAATTCCATGCCCAAATTATGATGTGCGGAAGGGTATCATAACATTGATAGACCTATTAGGATACTTGCCGGTAGCAGAAAAGGACAACCATCTAGTAGTACAATCCTTCTAAATAAGTACCTCCAAAGACTAGATATCCTGTTAAAGAAAATTAAAGCCCTATGGGCTAAATACATTTATGACTCGTCCATTTAGATGGATTTACTGATTTCATCCTCAATTTTTCTTATTGAACTTGATAGTTGGGTAGGACATCAAAAAATCAAGCAGCAACATAAACCAAATTACCAAAATAAGGGAAAAGGAAAAGCATCATAAAGTTGCATGTAAACGTCGAAGTTTCCTGTTAAGTTCATCTTAGCAACACTAAAGCCAGGTATGACAATTTTTGCGTCTCAAGATCTGATATCTTTGCACTTGCTGACATCGTTTCGCTTTCTTCTTCAAACTGCACATGGCATAACATTAACATTTTGTAAGGACTCTTTTCCTTTTAACTCCTTTTTTCATAGAAGCATATAATACTTCCTTAAGTT
Organism: Eucalyptus virginea; assembly: GCA_014182375.1. Taxonomy (NCBI): domain Eukaryota; kingdom Viridiplantae; phylum Streptophyta; class Magnoliopsida; order Myrtales; family Myrtaceae; genus Eucalyptus; species Eucalyptus virginea. Next base: position 2,186,552 of record CM024520.1, on the reverse strand, counting down.
CTACGGTACGGCGATAAAAGCCCACATGAACAGATACAAAAAGCTTATCCTTGTTGTACCCATGATGTTGCATTTAAAGTTTAAACTTCAAGCACTAGTTCTTTCATCATATCACCACTTGAAGTGGAAACTAGTAAAACTCATCCATTACAAAGGGCGCCTTACCTTTCTTAACGTTCATCATTACACTCCTTTGTAATGTTCTCAACAGCTATATAATGAGAAATGAAGTTACGTTGGAAGTCCAAACTATGAGTTTTCATAAAAGGCATTGCTAGGGAATTGCTGCTGTCACTAGAGAAAATGTTGTTGACACACGTAGTATATTTTCTGTACCTACTAATAGTAAAGACATGATTATCCGGATCAATGGTTTCATCATTATGAACTTTGAATTCAGATAATAGAGCATAACTAAGTTAAACTCTCCCGGAGGAATGGAGGAAATACCAACATAAGGCCAAATCTTAAGTTTAGTAAAAAATGCTTTATGATTTATTAGTACTTATGTCAATTGAATTTGTGATGTTTTCTTAATCGAAATTTAGGTTTTTTATGTTGATATTGGAATACGCACATAATATAGACGATACTGGCATGGCACGTGCACGATGCTAGCACGACACGTACATAACTTACTTAGGGCACACAATTTTTATAAAGTAATAATGTGATAATATCATGATTGTAATTTTCTTTTGTCTCCTAGTGTCTCAAAAAACTCGAGCTACAATTTTTTTTCTTTTTCTTTTTCTTTTTCTTTTCTGTTCAACCCTTTTCACGATTTGTCTTTCCTTCTCTTCATGACACAAAAATGAAGCACTCTTTCTTTTCTTGGTTTGGCATTCTTTTATCATCAAATTTGGTTATCCTCCAACTTAAGCCCTAACACTAGCCCTAAATGAAGTGGGAGTAAAAGATTTGAGAAGAAGTGAGCTCTTTGAGAAGAAATAGAATGAGGAAATAATTTTTACTTATCTTGATAATTCTCGTCTAGAAGGAGTTTCTTAGCAAAATCCTTCAAAAAAAATTTCCCGTTACGAAAGCCATTGTCCTTGAAAACTCTCATATGATGCTGTCACGTGCATTTTTATGAAGGATTTGATAATGTTTCCATAGGAATTTTCTATTTCCTACCTCGAAACTTTTTTTTTTTTCCATTTTTGGAGGAGGATGCATGTTGTTGAGAAATGCTTGAACTCGGATGAACAAAGAGGAAAAGATAGGAGAGGAAGTAAGACGGTGGGAGTGAGAGGAAGAGGAGGAAGAGTTTTTATAAATTAAAAAATAACAATCAACCAACGATCAACGTCCAACTGCAACTGTGCAAATGAAACCGGCCATTTAGGGTTTTCAATGAAAAAGACACCCGAGTGTAGGTGGGAGGTTGGAAATGGTAAAAAAATTTAAAATTCAACGAACAAATTAGTTGTTATGATGTTAGGTTGGGAAATATGACCACACTCCACGTAATATTAATATCAATTCAAACCATACTTAAACATACATAAACAATATGAAGAATGAGTTATAGAGCAAGGATGTGAATAGGCAATTTTTATTTTGATTTTGGTTGACTGACCATTTTGATGTGCTAATTGCTTTGGGAATTCCCAACTTATGGTCATTTGCAGGTGAGGAAAATGGCAAATGAATGCGGGTTGGACTTGGATGAGATTATTTTATTAGAGAACAAATATCAAATTATATTAATTAATGTGTTGCCAGAGTTACGGCCATATGATAGTGTTAGATTAACCACTGGGGGTTCGCCCCAGTGGCCACCCTTCCAACATGGAAGGGGGAGGTGAGGGGTTCAAATCCCCACCTTCTCAGGGGGGATGGGGGTAGGGACGCATAAGTTTCGAGAGTGGGTTGCGACTCCCACGCCCTGCAAGAGGCAGGGCACAAGTCTGCGAGTGAGTGTAGAGTAGGAATAGAGTAGGACTGACAAAAAAGAAGAAGAAGATAGTGTTAGATTAACTCACCGTCACATAACGTATAATGATGGCAACTGATTAGGGAGAATTAGGGAGAGCACGTGGAGCAGATAATTTAGCGGATTATTTTCTAACTAATCCATTACCGGAAGGACAAGGTAGATAATTTAGCAGATTATTTTGTAACTGGCCGTATTACTAGGAAAGACAAGAAGAGTACTCAATGTTCTCCTAGTGCATCTCCAATTACCAAGTACAAAGGTTGTAAGATATTCTCTCCAGAAAATGCGAAAGAAGGTAAAGAAAGTAAGTGGGAATTATAGAAGATGTTTTTGGAATAAAAGTGAGAGATAAGTCTCTATTTACAAGTTCTTGAGAGTGTATGATTAGCCATATCTCGATATATCATGTCAAATGGGAAAGAGTTTAGTTACACATTTGTAATAATGGTAATATATATATGTAGTGAATCTCCACTTAGATAACATAGTGAAGAACTCAAAATAAGTTTGTTTGAAATTATTTTTTTCTTTTTTTGGCTTAAAGAATTTGCTATTGTCTCGATTGTCTCTACTTTCGGGCACGAAGAAGAAAGAGAGCCGTGAGAGAGAGAGAGAGAGAGAGAGAGAGAGAATGGGGGGATGTTGGCCACCCTTTCCAGTCTCGATACAGCAAATTAGAAAGGTGCTCGAAATAGGAAAATAAATTAAAAAGAGAGGTCTCAGAAAATGCGTGAAATAATATAGATTTTATTTCATCTCTCTCTTTTGTAGTAGTAGTTGCCTACCATAGACGAAATTTTTATTTTCTTAATTAATCACCTCAGCAAAATCCATAAAAACAAAAAAGAAAAAATCAATCAACTGAATTTTTTTAATTATAAAAAGGTAATTTTTTAATTATAAAAAAGCAACAAACGCTTAAAAAGATAGTATTTATAGAGTAGGAGCCGTTCCCTCTATTTTAACTCTCTATTTTTGTATACGTGACTCATCTCTTCATTTTTTACCATTTCCCCATTTTTATTATTATGATGGACAATGTTGAGACTTTTCGGATTCTTGAAGAAGAAAAGAAAAATGATGAGATTCAAGAAGAGAGAAAGGGAAACAAAGAACGTAAGCGTTGCCGTCATGTTGCTCATAAATTTAGAGGTAAGCGTTGTCGTCCTCTTGCTCATAAAATTAGAGATAACAAAGATGACGGTGATGCTACTGGAAATGAAGTTGCATGGAAGACACCAAGCATAACTAAGCCTCAGATGGAAGTGCCTCTGCAACTCAAGTTTTTCTGGGGAGATGAGGAACTAGAACCAGCACCAAAATCCCGTGAAGAGATAGAGATGGATGAGTTGTGGAGCAAAATGGAGCTTCTCTTAGAGCCGGAGAAGATGGCTCTCCTAGAGAACTTTCTCCCAAACCCCAAGTAAATATGAAATATGAGTAATATAGATTCTATTGTTATTCTTTGGCTCTTCTGCATTGGTATTGCGTTTTCTTAGTGTGGAAATATTTTGGAGTAACATTGTTAGGGCATAAATAAAAAAATATTTTTCTTACAATTGTAACTGGTCCTACTAGGACAACGTGCGAGATGTTACAGAGGATAGCACCAAATCCAATGCCACCGAGGATGGGGACATCCATAAGGCGATGGCAGCTTCTCTTCTCCAAACCATGCCATAGAGCCTCGATAAGGAGGACGACGACGGCAATAAATCAGTTCCGACCAAAGCTTGGTCATCCTCACAAAAGCAAAAGCTCTATAGTGAAGCAGGTCATGCTTCTAATTTTAAGCCCAACCGATTTATATGTGAAACTTGCTTCCACACGAGGACGAGTGAGAACCTATTTTGGATTAAGGGTTACAGTCACGCATACGGCATCTATTGCATTGCTAAGTACGTAATTTCAAAACTTGACAATAACGTGACATGCATAGATTGCCCTGTCTCGAACTATGAGGGAAATACCAACATAAGGGCAAACCTCAATTTAGTCAAAAATACTTTATGACTTATTAATACTCATGTCAATTGGATTTGTTATGATTTTTTAATCGAAATTTAGATTTTTTATGTTGATGTTGGAATATGTACATAATATGCACGATGCCGGCACATCACGTGCACGATGTCGGCACAGCATGTGCACGATGCTAGCATGACACGTACATAACACACTTAGGGCACATAATTTCTTTTCCTTCTTTTTCCTTCTGTTTCAGCGTCTGCTGTTTGATTGAGCTCGCTGAATCGTGGTGCCCGGCTGGCAGGCTGCTCGTTCACGATTGTGCGTTTACTTGGATGGAAGACCGGATTCGGTTGCGGCTCGATGCTTTGTTGATTGCTGGTATTTAGTCCCCAAGGGCTCGGCTTCGAATGAGGAGGAGGGAGGTGTCGGTTGAGTGAGCTGTTGATTCGTGGCTAAGCGAATTCGGTTGAATGCATTCGATGGCGAGGACTTGAAGTGGGCATTCGGAGGTTGGTTATTTGTTTATTGGCCAGCGGGAGTTCTTGCGCATCGGTCTAATTCCGTCCCCGAGAGGTACACTTTTCTTGGTCTGATGAGCTTACTGCTGGACTGATTTGACTGCTTTAAAGATGAATTCGTGAAATGGCTCCTTGAGTAGTTTAATTGGAAAAGTTGGGATGCGGTTTGATGTGGCTGGTGCATATGTTTTCCTATTAGAGACTTGGACACCACTAGTCTATTTCAGATTGAGTAGAGGGCGAAAGGGGCCATTTCTATTTCGAATTACTCTGTGAGGCATTTCACTTGGCTATCGTGCATCTTCAACCGTGAAGTCACAATCAAAAGGAAAACGAAAGCATAATGCTCAAGAATGCAAAAACATAATGGGATGCTTTGATTGCGAATGCCATTCGTGTGCTTCAGAACTGGCTGATAGATTTAGGAAATCGCCATTAGTTTGTGTCATCCGAGTCGATTGCATTATGCAGGCTCATGAACTGGTCTTAAGTTAGCTACACTCGAAAAGTTTCTTGGCGGTTGATTCGCTGTAGTTCCTCATTCTTGCTTTTCGTATTTGGTAATGCTAATAATTTTGTTCCCAGTATTCAGTTGCTTCCGCTCGCTTTTAACTTTACCTACTATTCCTTATCGGATGATACTAGATGATCTAGAGATTGCCTGACATTATTTCACCGGTTTTATGCTGCCCTGTTCGCAGATCGTCATGCCATCATTCGGGGATGGGTTCCTTGACCCACCTTTGGGTATGGAAAGTTAAGATAGGGAAGTGGGAATTGATAATCAAGTTGATAGAAGTCCTTGGTAATATTAATGATCTGATAATTGCTTGGTTGTTGAGACAGAAGGGCTACTGTGCGATGTGCCCATGGAGTGGCGTGAGGAAAAGTGAATGATTTTGTTCTCTGTCATGTGGTAGACTAAATTATAGAAGTAGTGGACCTAGTATGGTCATAAGAGGATTTGGGCCTAATAAAACCCAATTGTTTGTTATCTAATATGATTTTATGGCGGCACAATGTAATGTAGGATAAGATACGTTTGCTTACACTGTGTTAAATGTTAATGTAGGCTAGGAGTCGTAAGAGGTGGAGTGATTGTTGACCTATTTATTTTGCAGGTTGGTGTATGAATGTATGTTTATGTGGATGAAATTGAAGTGTTGTTTTGATATCAACTGCCATGCATGCCTTTATATATGCTTTAGCACTATACTTTGCACACACAACCTGCGGTCTAAAACCCCGATCGCATTAGGAAGCCCACTGGACGTCACCTGCCTTACACATGCTGCATGCACTATTGGAATCTACTTCATCCAACAAGCTTTTGGGAGTGACATCATCATCCTTTACAGCCATTCCATTTTAGTCAAAAATACTTTATGCCTTATTAGTACTTATGTCAATTGGATTCGTTATGCTTTTTTAATCGAAATTTGGATTTTTTTTTTTTTTTTTAATGTTGATGTCGGAATACGTACATAATACGCACGATGCTAGCACGTCACGTGCACGATGTTGGCACGGCACATGCACGATGCTAGCATCCTACGTGGCCTCCTTCTCCATTGGGATGGAGAAAGGGGCCATTTCTATTTCGAATTACTCTGTGAGGCATTTCACTTGGCTATCGTGCATCTTCAACCGTGAAGTCACAATCAAAAGGAAAACGAAAGCAGAATGCTCAAGAATGCAAAAACATAATGGGATGCTTTGATTGCGAATGCCATTCGTGTGCTTCAGAACTGGCTGATAGATTTAGGAAATCGCCATTAGTTTGTGTCATCCCGAGTCGATTGCATTATGCGCTCATGAACTGGTCTTAAGTTAGCTACACTTGAAAAGTTTCTTGGCGGTTGATTCGCCGTAGTTCCTCATTCTTGCTTTTCGTATTTGGTAATGCTAATAATTTTGTTCCCAGTATTCAGTTGCTTCCGCTCGCTTTTAACTTTACCTACTATTCCTTATCGGATGATACTAGATGATCCAGAGATTGCCTGACATTATTTCACCGGTTTTATGCTGCCCTGTTCGCAGATCGTCATGCCATCATTCGGGGATGGGTTCCCTGACCCACCTTTGGGTATGGAAAGTTAAGATAGGGAAGTGGGAATTGATAATCAAGTTGATAAAAGTCCTTGGTAATATTAATGATCTGATAATTGCTTGGTTGTTGAGACAGGGAGGGCTACGTGCGATGTGCCCATGGAGTGGCGTGAGGAAAAGTGAATGATTTTGTTCTCTGTCATGTGGTAGACTAAATTATAGAAGTAGTGGACCTAGTATGGTCATAAGAGGATTTGGGCCTAATAAAACCCAATTGTTTGTTATCTAATATGATTTTATGGCGGCACAATGTAATGAAGAATAAGATACGTTTGCTTACACTGTGTTAAATGTTGATGTAGGCTAGGAGTCGTAAGAGGTGGAGTGATTGTTGACCTATTTATTTTGCAGGTTGGTGTATGAATGTATGTTTATGTGGATGAAATTGAAGTGTTGTTTTGATATCAACTGCCATGCATGCCTTTATATATGCTTTAGCACTATACTTTGCACACACAACCTGCGGTCTAAAACCCCGATCGCATTAGGAAGCCCACTGGACATCACCTGCCTTACACATGCTGCATGCACTATTGGAATCTACTTCATCCAACAAGCTTTTGGGAGTGACATCATCATCCTTTACAGCCCTTCCATTTTAGTCAAAAATACTTTATGACTTATTAGTACTTATGTCAATTGGATTCGTTATGCTTTTTTAATCAAAATTTGGATTTTTTTTTTTATGTTGATGTCGGAATACGTACATAATACGCACGATGCTAGCACGTCACGTGCACGATGTTGGCACGGCACATGCATGATGCTAGCATCCTACGTGGCCTCCTTCTCCATTGGGATGGGGCCAATTGCATCAATATATAGCTCAGGGTGTTCCCTCTAAGGTTGCATGTACGAGGGTGTGCAATAGGCGTTGCTGTGAGCCAGCTTGTGAGCGGTTTAATATCCTTCGAATTCGTGTTTTACTTCCAGAAAATTACTCTTGGTTGGCTGCCATTCTTCATATTTATGGTTGTGTCGATCCTAGCATGGGTTTGCTTCTACCTTATCATGCCAGAGTTGAAGGGGAGGAATCTAGAACAGATGGCAGAATTGTTTGGTAAATGGATCCATTGGAGGTCCTTAGTCAGAGAACTAGAAGGTCAAAGGAGTGATGACGTCAAATTATTACTATCTAGGAATCTTGAACATCTCAATTAAATGCCATTGAACTTGTAATCATCGAATTTCACTTGACAATAGTTTATTCGATATTATTATGCGTAGTGTTGCTGCTTTACAATGCAATAACTCGTTCAATTTATAACTTGTTTTATGAACATGACATTGTTTCATATATACACTTAGATAGTATTAGATATTACCGACACCCTATATCTATAACATCTGTAGCAATTTGGAAATTGGATTTATTGAAAACCTGAGCCCTTAATGTTGGATAATCAAGCCGAATTGAGTTGAGCTCCATCCAATCGGGCATATCACGCAAGAGAGTAGGCTTGGAAAAATTCAAGCTTATTTGAGTTTGAGTATAGGTCAAGCCTAACTCAGCTTGACGACATCAGTAGTTGATGTTAAGGGTTTCTAGACTTCCACCTTTTTACTTCAAGAAACTCCCGTTTTGAGGTTTCCACATGGAGACAAATGATTAGCTCATTAAGGTCAATATGTGGATTGAAAAGAAAGATATGTAGAAGAATATTAAAGATGTGTTCTCTTCAGATTGAATGAAAGGTAAAACTACACCTCTTTATACTTGGCCATCAAAATTTAAAATATCATTTAAATTTCAAAAAAATCATAAAAATTTGCCGTAATAGCAGTCTGTAAACTCCACTCCATCCCATCTTCTCCAGCGAGTTCTCCTTTTGGAAGGCCAAGTTTTTTTTTTTTTTTTTTTTTTGGTCGGTCTTACTCTAATCCTACTTTAACACTCACTCTCAGACTTTGTCCCTGCCTCCTTGCAAGGCGTGGGAGTCGAAACCCACTCCTGAAATGAAATCGTCCCCACCCCAATCCCCCCTGAGAAGGTGGGGATTTGAACCCCTTACCTCCCCCTTCCAAGTTAAAGTTAGCCATTTTTGGACTTGCAGAGGTTATCTCTGCAAGTGCAAAAATGACATCCAAAGTTGGACTGCGGTTGAGGGGGGACTTCAACTCTAGACATTTAAGAGAGCATTCCCACGGCGTATTCAACCCTGCTCCGACGCCCAGCAACCCTTGCCTGCGCTGCTCTCCGCGTAGCCCTGCCGACACCGCTCCACCAGCAACCTGCGCTCTGCCCGATGCCACAGCAGTTCGCCTCTGTCGCCGGCGCCCCTGTCGCAGCACCATAGCTCGACGACCCGACGCCCCTTCCGCCCGAGCGTCTCACCGTCTCGCTGCACCAGCCTCGCCTACGCTGCCCTCCCTTTTTGTGTTTCTTTTCGGACGTCACTCACGATTGTGAGACCGCCGAGGTAACGGTTTTGGCTCTCCTTCTAAATTTTCGAAATAGGTGATTCGTTTTGACAGATTAGGATGATCTGTGTGAACATAGCCGCGGCGGAGGTTTTTCTGTTGCAAAATGCGGATTCAGAGATATATGCTTGAGCTTTTATGGTCATCTTTTGTGTTTTGGCCATAATCGGTGTCGTTCGCAGATATATTTGTGTCGTGGTACCTCTACCTAGGGAAATAATTTTAAGTAATGCGATGTATCATTTGCAATTGAAGAATTGCGTCTTTGTTGCTGTTAATGCTGCTGTCAGATTTTGCGAACTTGTGTCTACGGTTTTGTGAAAGAAAAGGTGAAGGTCGTCACATAGCAAGCTGGATTCGCAAAGACTTGCTTGATCGTGAAGTTTTTAGGAGCGGCATCTAGATATGGAGTCTCATTGCTCGTTCCCCTAATGATCAGATCGGGCGATGACCGTTGTTGCTGACTAGTATTGGTGGAATGATTATATCGCCAAAATACTCTATGACTTATTAGTACTTATGTCAATTGGATTTGTTATGCTTTTTTAATCGGAAGTTAGATTTTTTATGTTGATGTTGGAATATGTACATAATACGCACGATGCTGGCACGTCATGTGCACGATGCCGGCACGGCATGTGCATGATGCTAGCACGACACGTACATAACACACTTAGGGCACATAATGTGTGACATCCTAAAATCCGACCCCGTTTCAATAAAGTGAAATGGGCATGTCGTCAACGTGCCTATGGTCCTTTTTCTCTGAGCTGATCACTCACGAGTTAACTAACCTATTGGGTGAAGCCGTTAAGGGATGTATCTGCCGTAAAATCCTTAAAAGCTACTCAATTGGTTGGATTGGACTAAAACCGCATTTGATTGATTCTAACCATGAAATTTAAATTGGTTTCGGGAATCGAATATTCGAGCGTGTCACAATTCATTTTTAGGACCGTCTCATCGTCTGTCAATTTATTGACGAGTCCGAAATTTCAATAAAGAAATTATCGAAGGAAAAATTGAAGACAAAAAGAAAATAGAAAGGGAAAGGGAAAGAGAAAAGAAAAATGAGAAAAGTATTATTATTTTCTTTTCTTTCTCTCTCTCTCTCTCTCCCTTTTCTCTCTTTTTTTCTCTCTCTTCTCTCTCTTCTCTCTCCTCTCCCCTCCCCTCGTGCGATTCCCCCTCCCCACCGACTGCCCCCCCTTTTTTCTTCCTCTTTCTTTTTTTCTTTTCTTTGACTAGTCAAACCCCTCCTCTTCTCTCTCCTCTCTCATTCTCTCTCTCGACGCCCTCTCTCTCTCCTTCTCCCCTCCGCGCGTTCAAGCGAGCAAGACTAGAAGCGGAAGAAGTCGAGCAGCAGCAGCTCGTCGAAGCTATCGCCGCTGCCCGCACGCCCACTGCTCATCGCCGTTCCGCCGTTCGCACGTCCCCGCATCCGCCGTTTGCTTTGTCGTCCCCCCGATGCGATTCCAACCACCGTCTAGATCGGCCCGACCCCCCAGCCGCCGTCCAGCCACCTCGGCCATCGCTCAACTCCGTCCGGCCACCGTTTGGACCCGCCAGGAGCTCCCCTCACCCTCCACCGGCCTCCCCTCGCAACCCACGGAGTGGGTATCCAGCCCGTTCGTGGGCCGTTTTGGGCCTTTTCCGGGCCCCGGATCCGTGAGTCGCGTTGGGAAGAAACGACCCTCGTGTTGTCCCCGTCAGATTGGTCCGTTTTGCGCTAAAATCCGGTGAGTAATCTCACTAATCCCTGCTTAGTTGGCTAATTATGCTTAGGGGTTGGTTAGGTTTAATTAAATGCAATTATGTGATGCAAATTAGACTAATTGAGTATGCATTTAGCAAGTAGACGTGATCTACTATTTATTGAAAGTAGGTCGGGATTTTTCCGACCTTTTATCGGGCTTCAATTTGACAATTCGGGCCTAAGTGGAATTTTTGCTATTTAAATATTATTTTTCGGAATTAAATTAATTAATTATTTAATTTCCGAAAATTCAACTGGATGGCCAGTGACCGGAATATTATTCTGATGACCGTGGTGAAGTCCGTTTATTTAATCGGGCTTTATTTTGAGCTAAATTGAATTTTTAATATTAATTATTTAATTTTCGAAATTAATTAATTATTTATTTATTTTTCAAAAATTAAGGTTGAGATGGCCGACGACCGAAATCTCGTGCTGATTGTCGTGGCGCAGTCCGTTTATTTATTTGAGCTTTGAATTGTGCCAAATTGAATTAAATGTGGAATTTTAGGATATATTCCTAAAGGGTTGTTGTTAATTATTTCATTGAGAAATCGTTGGGTATTGATTGTCGATATCGAAAGTGGTTGAGTGGGATCGTAAAGCTATTGAATTTTGAAAGTGGTCGAGTGGGATCGTAAAGGCATTAAATATCGAAAGTGGTCGAGTGGGACCGTAAAGCCTGGGATCGTAAAGCTATTGAATATCGAAAGTGGTCGAGTGGGACCGTAAAGCCATTGAATATCGAAAGTAGTCGAGTGGGACCATAAAGCCATTGAATTTTGAAAGTGGTTGAGTGGGATCGTAAAGCCATTAAATATTGAAAGTTGTCGAGTGGGACCGTGTCTTCCACCTATGCTTAAGATGTGATCTGAGGATCGTGATTCGTAATTGGGAATTGAGATGAAATAATCGAGTCGACCTAGAAATGGTCTGATTGACATGTAATTGACTAAGTCGATTGAACTATGATTTGATTGATTGTTCATTGAGATATATGAAGTATCTGTATATAACCTTGAATTGTAGGTTGAGACTGATACCAAGGTATGTCTTCTAACCTGTGCGTGTTTAGGCAGCCTATAGTATAATGATTTACTAATTGGGCCTTAGTGGGGTAGAACTCGTTGAGACGTAGTCTCATCCCGGTTTGGAGAAAACATTTCAGGACCCCGCTGAAGAGCTGAGGAGGAGGAATCTGAGAAGGAGAATTCTAAGGTGAAACCTGAGGAGAATGATTTTTAGAAGGAGAATATAATACTTAGAGGGATCTTAAGTATGACCTGGATGTACTGAGATTACATCTTCTTTTGAGAACTTCATTTTGATGTGAATAGTTATGAAGTACTTTGGTTTGCGTTTTGTATAAAAGTTTGGTTATAAGGGATGTGTACGTGCCTGAGGATCGGGGCGTGACATAATATTCCTAGGAATCCAATCGAGGAAGTGAAGCCACGTTGGAACAAGCACACCGCTACTGACAACTTCTCGGCTTCCATCATATGCATTTTTCTAGGTTTCATGAGAGTGCATCTCTATTTTTTTGATACGCAAACAAGATTTAATGATGTTTAATGAAGAGAGAGAGAGAGAGAGAGAGAGAGAGAGAGAGAGAGATTTAATGGAGTTGAAGAGACAAAATAAGGGCTGTCATCGGAGTGGGAGAGAGGGAGAGGGATTGGTATTACCTTCTTCTTCTCTTTCCCTTGCTTGTGCGATCCGAAGATGAGCCTGAAAGGTTGTCTTATGAAGTGATTGAGCTAAGCAACTCTCAATAGTTATACCAACTATTAGCAAATTGGGTTTATACTAAAGGGCATAATTGTCATTGTATTGTTTTAGCCCTAAATCCTATGTATATATTGTAAATTACTTCATCAATGCAAGTGAGTTCTCCCAATCTCTACATGGTATCAGAGCGGCGATTCTTAGAGCCCATCTCCCATCAAAGCTTCGACATGGCGAAGAACTTCGTGGCGGCATTTCCAGTGATCCGCCTATCTCCATCTGAATCGGCGAAGTGGAACCACTCTTGATAGATCCGCTGGTGGTCCTTGGAGCACGAGCCCAGCGCCCCCGACTTGATCTCCATCGGAGTAATTTGAAAGCTTCGGAGAGGAAAGCTTCTATTTCTGCGGGTCTGTGATTCGAAAGCAAGTCTGCAGATTCCGAGGATTTTTCGTCTCCTTCCCCATCCTTTTTTCACGAACACATCGTCTCCTTCATCAATGCGGATTCCAAGGATTTTTGGGTCAGAATTATTTTGCTGGTGTGCTGCTTGAAGGCACGAGGGTCTGCAGAAAGCTTTGCTTCTCGGATGTGAGCTCGAACAATTTGGCCGCAAGTAATCATGGCAACTAATGATCAAAACTCTTCAACCATCGTTCCTGCACATGAGCGGGTGGGCAGCCCTTATTTTTTGCATCATTCTGATAACCCAGGATCTAATCTCGTTGGCATGGTTCTTACGGGTGACAATTACAACAATTGGTCTCGTGCCATGGAAATTGCCCTTTCCGCCAAAAACAAGATGGTGTTTGTTACTGGAGAAATAAAAAAGCCAGCTACAGCAGATCCTGCCTATGCGTCTTGGATTTGTGTGAACAATATGATTCTATCTTGGATCCTTAATTCCATCCATCCAAATTTGGTGCCAACGGTTCTCTACACATAGTCAGTTGCGGATGTCTGGGCCAATCTTCGTGAACATTTTTTGCCATCGAATGATCCTAGGATTTTTCATCTTGAGCAAAAAATATGCACCCTTACTCAATGTGACGATGCCGTGACTAAGTATTATAACAATTTGCGAAGCTGCTGGGATGAATTGAACAATTTGGATCTGTTACCGCATTGTTCTTGTTCGGCTCATTCTACCATCACCACACAACAAGAGAATAGGCGCTTGTTTCAATTTCTCATGGGTCTCAATCCGAGGTACACTAATGTTATTAGTCAGATTTTACAAATGAATCCATTACCTAGTGTTGCACGTGCATATGCGCTAGTTCTTCAAGATGAGTCACATCGCCATATCCAATTGGACCGCGCACTATCCGACCAAACCAGCACTTTGCTTGGCACTCACGGAGATAATGCTCCACGGCCATACACAAATTCCTCATACCATGGACAGCCCAGCTCTCTTGGTGCCCCTGCTCCATCCGTTAACCTTTTGCTTAGCACTCATGGAGATAATGCTCCACGGCCATACACAAATTCCTCATACCATGGACAGCCCAGCTCTCTTGGTGCCCCTGCTCCATCCGTTAACCTTTTGCTTAGCACTCACGGAGATAATGCTCCACGGCCATACACAAATTCCTCATACCATGGACAGCCCAGCTCTCTTGGTGCCCCTGCTCCATCCGTTAACCTAGCTAAATAGACGAACACGTCTCGCAGCCGAGAAAGATGTGCCTACTGTGGCATCCCGGGACATACGCAGGATATGTGTTATCGACTTCATGGCTTCCCTCCTAACCACAAGCAACGCCGTGGACAGCCATCTACTTCCTCCTGGCTCGCGGATAACAAAATCAGTCATACTTCTAATGTGGCACCTCCATCATTCACAAATGATCAGTATAAGCAGTTGATGCGCTTGTTGCAAGAGGTAAACATCTTGAAAGCAAACCTCTCAGGTAATGTTCTTGGCTTAATTTCGAATTCATTTAATTCCAATACTTGGGTCATTGACACTGGCGCCACCAATCACATCACATTTGAACCCCATTACCTTACAAACCTGACATACTATTCCTCTCCACATCCCACCATTCGAATTCCGAATGGTGTTGGTGTCCCCGTGACATCACACGGTTCAGCCCCCCTTACCTCAACTATCTCCCTTGATAATGTCCTTTGCGCTCCCTCTTTCAAATATAACTTATTGTCAGTCTTCAAACTCACTCAAACTTTAAACTGCTCAGTCATTTTTTTTCCTAACTACTGTCTTTTTCAGGACCTCTTGACGAAGAAGATCATTGGTCAGGGCCATGAGCGTGGTGGTCTCTTTTATCTGGAGATTCCTACCGAACCTACCATTCTTTCTACTACAACCCCTTCATCTCATCTTTGGCACGCCCGCTTAGGACATCCATCTGAGTCAGTTTTGTCTACTTTGCAACAAACTTTATGTTTTAGTCCAACAAAACAATTCTGTCAATGTGATGCTGGTCATTTATCGAAGCAAACGTGTCTATCTTTTGCGTCTAGCACTATTTCTAATCCACGTCCTTTTGAGCTTATTCATGTTGACATTTGGAGACCTTATTCTCATTTTACACATAAGACATGTCGTTATTTTTTATCTATTGTTGATGATTATTCACGCTATACTTGGATTTTTTTTGCTTACTTTTAAATCTGATGCAATTGACTCTATGATTCGCTTCTTTACTTTTGTTGAGACTCAATATCAAACCAAAATCCAAAATGTTCAATCTGATAACGAGACTGAATTTCTTTCCTCTCGCTTACAAGATTTTTTTTGCGCACACGGTGTTCACCACCAACGTAGTTGTCCTCACACTTTTCGACAAAATGGAGTTGTTGAGCATAAGCATCGTCACTTGCTCAATGTTGCTCGTGCGTTGCGTTTTCATTCTAGCATACCTCTTCATTTTTGGGGGGATTGTGTCTTAACTGCTACTCATCTCATTAATAGACTACCTAATCATCTCCTGCACAATGAAACCCCGTATGAACTTCTTTATGGCAAACCACCTTCCTATTCTCATCTTCGTGTCTTTGGCTCATTATGCTATGCTTCCACCGGTCATCTTCACTCCGATAAATTTGGTCCCCGATCTCGCTGATGTGTTCTAATTGGTTATCCCACAGACCACAAAGGTTACCATCTCTATGACCTTCAAGACCAAACGATTTTTACCAGTTGCGATGTCATTTTCTATGAACAAGATTTTCCTTTTCGTCAAACCATCAAACACACCACAACCGAACAGACCTCAATACTTCCATTACCCATACCTGACCTTGGTGAAACATACCCACCTCCCTCAACCCCAGTCCTTGCACCTACGATTGCACCATCACCAACTGAACCTGAAGCCATGCCTCGGCCATCTCGGCAACGCCATCCACCCGGATATCTTCGGGACTACTACTGCACTATTGTGGCCTCCGATCAATCCTCTTCGGACTCTAAGATAACTGAATTATGTACTCTTTACCCTTTATCCAACTGTTTATCATACTCGCGTTTTTCACCCACTTACCGTGCCTTTTTAGCCTCCATATCCTCTTAACAGGAACCTGGAACTTATGATGCTGCGTGTCAATCTCCCAAGTGGCGGGAGGCAGTGTCTTCTGAGATATAGGCTCTTGAACAAAATGGCACTTGGGAAATTGTTCATCTTCCTCCTAACAAACATCCCATTTGATGTAAATGGGTTTACCGAATCAAATATAATTCTGATGGCACCATTGAGCGTTATAAGGCTCGGCTCGTTGCAAAAGGTTACACTCAAACAGAGGGGATTAATTCCCATGACACATTTGCGTCTGTTGCTAAAATGGTAACTGTTCGCACTTTATTAGCCCTTGCTTCAATTCGTCATTGGCCTCTCTACCAATTAGATGTGAATAACGCTTTTCTGCATGGTGATCTTGACGAAGAGGTCTACATGAGGTTTCCACCGGGTTTTCATACTGAAGGAGAGAATTTAGTTTGTCGACTCAAGAAATCACTCTATGGCCTTAAACATGCATTGAGGCAATGGTTTGCTAAATTCTCTTATGCACTACTTGATGTTGGTTTTCAACAGTCAAAGGCGGACTATTCACTTTTTACATTAGTCCGTGGCTCTCTCTTGACCATTGTCCTTGTTTATGTTGATGATTTGGTTATAACGGATGATGACGAAGTTATGATTCAACTTCTCAAACGATTTCTCGACACAAAATTTCGTATTAAGGACTTGGGCACTCTCAAATATTTCTTGGGCATTGAAGTTTCTCGTTCCAAGTCTGGGATTTTCTTGTCACAAAGGAAATACGCTCTTGATATTTTGTCTGACATCGGTCTTCTTGGTGGACGTCCTATTGATACTCCGATGGAACCCAGTATGCAATTTTCGGACTCCTCTCCAACTCTTAAGGATCCAGGTTCATATTGACAACTTATTGGTAGATTAGTAACCTGTTCAGATTTACTCTTTGCAGTGCAACACCTTAGTCAATTTATGCACTCTCCTCATGAAGACCGTTGGTGTCACGCCCCGATCCTCAGGCACGCGCACATCCCTTACCTTTGGTCGATTTTTTTTATTGCGATATCCCAGGACTATGTATCGTCGACCCTTTCATTTATATATGCACATGCGGAAGCAGTTATAAATCCCTAGACAATAAAATAATGGGATAGATAAGTAGGACTAGAAAATTGAACCTGAAAGTCAACACCCTTATGTACATCTATAATGACTCAGTCATACATGTACATATACAAACCATGCTACAAAGGTTGGTTTCTACTCAATTATATTCTATAGCAACAGTCATCAGGATCCTACTCTGGATCATCCTCGGGGTTCTCCTTCATATACTCCTCTTCTTTCTTTCTCCTCAGGTTCTTCATCAGGGTCCTGAAATGTTTTCCCCAAACTGGGATGAAACTACGTCTCAGCAAGTTCTACCACACTAAGACCCGATTAGTAAACTAATACACCTTAGGGCTGCCTATGCACAACATGAGTCAGAGGACTTACCTTGACCTCAGATTCCACCTGCATATTAGCACAGATCAAATAGGCACCCAAGCAATCACATCACAGATCGAAGTATCGATCAAATCGACCTAATCGATCACACGCCAACAAGACCACTCACGGCCATTCCCATTCAATCAATCAATTCACAACATCGATCAAAACAATGATCAATCGACCTGGTCGATTACATGTCGATCGGACCATTTCGGGTCATTTCAACCAATACTATATTTTCCCCATGATAGAATATCCAGTCCCCGAGCCTACATGCATTCTTCAAGACGACATACGTATTCATTGAGCCCACGTGCATTCTCCAAGGTGATGCATCAGGTCACCGAGCCCACGTGTCTCTTTAAGATGCCATACTGAATCAGCGAGCCCACGTGCATTCTCCAAGGCGATGCATCAAGTCACCGAGTCCACGTGTCTCTTCAAGATGCCAAATGTACTCATTGGGACCACGTGCATTCTCCAAAGTAATGCATCAAATTACCGAGCCCACGTGTCCTTTTAGATGCCAAATGTACTCATTGAGACCACGTGCATTCTCCGAATTAATGCATCAAATTACCGAGCCCACGTGTCCTTTTAGATGCCAAATGTACTCATTGAGACCACGTGCATTCTCCGAAGTAATGCATCAAATTACCGAGCCCACGTGTCCTTTTAGATGCCAAATACTTAATCACCGAGCCAACTTACCCTTCTCCAGGTGATTTACTTTCTACCGTGATTCCACTATGAAAGAACGCCTTTCTCTATAGTTCACCAGTCTACTATCAATACTAACAACCGATACCCGATTATTTCTCAATCAAATAATCTAAAATCAACTCAATAGGAATATATCCTAAAATTCACAATTTAAATCAATTCCATACAAATTGAAGTTCAATTAAATAAATGGACTGCGCCACGACAATCAGCACGAAATTCTGGTCACTGGCCATCCCAGTTGAATTTCCGTAAAATAAATATTTAATAATTAATTTTGGATATTAAATAAATAAATACAATAAATTCAATTTAACACAATATCGCTCAATTAAATAAACTGACCGCACCACGATCATCGCATAAAATCCCTCACTACCATCTCAGTTGACTTTCCGGGTAATAAATAATTAAATAATTAATTTCGAAAATTAATATTTAATTCCTAAAAATTCCACCTAGGCCCGATTTGCTTAATTAACACCCGATAAGGGACGGGAAAAATCCCAAGAAGCATCCAATAAATACTATAGGCAATTCTCTATCTAATTACACTAATCACACAACTAATATGCAAAGCAATTAACTAATAATCACTAATCAATTCTAATCTAACCACCTAATTACACTTAATTAACACTAATCAACCTTTAAGTATAATTAGCACACTAAAAAGGCATTACTGAGTAAAACTCACTCAAAACGACGGCATCGACACGAGGATCGACTTTCCTCAAAGCGGGCCGAGCATCCGGGCTCGGGAAGGCGGCCAAAACGGGTCTCGAAGTTGCTGCAATACCCATTCCTCAACTCTCTGTTCGCTGCGGTTGAGGCCGAGAAAGGTGAGGGGAAGGCTCGGGTTGAGGCGAGCAAGGGCCGAGGTGGATGGAGGAGGCCAAACCGGGCCAAAGCGGTGGCGGTGGGAGCTCCGGCGGTGGTCTACAGTGGCCGGGACGAGCTAAACAGCTCGCTGGGATGACGAGCTAGGCGAGAAGGAGGCCGAGATGAGCGGAGTAGCGGCGGAGCGACGGCGTGCAGCACGGCGGCGAACGGCGAAGGGCGGTGGTGTCGCACGCGGTGCTGAATGCTCCGAAATACATCCCAAATCTGGGACCTCGGGCAGCACACGGAGGGGAGGACAGAGGGCATGAGGGCGGACAGCGTTCGAGCGGGCGAGCGGGAGATGGACGGCGGCAGCGGTCCGGCACGACGGCGACGGCAGCTCCGGCGTGGCTGCGGCTCCTTCAACTCTGCTGGCCGCTGTTTCTGCTTCTGCAATTTTTCGAACCAGCCAAGAAGGAGAAGGAAAAGATGTCGAGAGAGTGAGGGAGTCCAGAGAGAGAAAGTTAGAGATAAGAGAGAGTGAGAGTTTGAAAAGTCCAAAAATAAAAAGGTGGAGAAAGCCAAGTTGAAGACAGCCGTGTATTCGGTGGGAAGGGGGGCATTTCGCACGAGGGGGAAAAGGAGAGAAGGAAAGAGAGAGAGAAAAAGAAAAAGAAAGAAAGAAAGAAGGAGAGAGAAACTTGTGGGAAAAATAGGGGAAAAGGTGTTTGGCCAAATAGGGAAAAATAAATGGGAATAAATTCAAAAGAAAAGAATCTTCTCAAATAGAAAATTCTTATTTCAATTTCTTTTGAATAAGCTCATAAATTCCCAAAAGAATTTCATATTAGAGTTCTTGATTCCCCTCTTGCATTTTTGCATCCAATATCCCTCTTGAATTTCTCTCAAATGACTCTCATAAAATCAATTGATGTCTCACTTATCAAATTGATTATTTTCTTTATCCAAGAATCCCTCATACTCCTCAACTTCACAATCCCCGACTTCAACTGAACGGAAACGGCCCTATTTATCCAGTCGAAATTAGAACCCGAAAATCTGGATGTCACAGTTGGAATGCGGCCCTTCGCATTGTGCAGTATCTCAAGCATGATCCTAGCACTAGTTTATTTTTCCCATCTGATTCAACTCTCCAACTTAATGGTTATACAGATTCTGATTGGGCATCCTGTTCTACATCCCGACGATCTGTTCTGGCTACTGCATGTTTCTTGGTTCTTGTCCTATCTCATGGCGTTCCAAAAAACAGACCATTGTTGCCCGTTCCTCAACAAAAGCCGAATATCGTGCCATGGCGTCTGTCACATGCGAAATCACATGGCTTCACATGCTTCTCTCGGATCTCCATGTCAACACTACCATCGCCAATCTTTTTTGTGATAATAAAGCGGCCGTCCACATCACCATTAATCCTGTCTTCCACGAACGAACCAAACACATCGAGATTGACTGTCACTTGGTTCGTGAAAAAATTCAAGATGGCACTTTGCATACTCTTTAAGTTCCCAGTCACTCCCAACTCGCGGACTTGTTCACGAAACCGGTCACGCATGATTTATTTTGTAATTTTAAGAACAAGTTGTTGACATGTTTACATTCACCAACTTGAGGGGGAGTATTAGCAAATTGGGTTTATACTAAAGGGCATAATTGTCATTGTATTGTTTTAGCCCTAAATCCTATGTATATATTGTAAATTACTTCATCAATGCAAGTGAGTTCGCCCGATCTCTACACCAACTTTAGGTTACTATTTACTAAAGAGCCTTTATCTAGCTTAACCTCGAATCATGCAACGGGTCCAAAGGTTTCCATGTGAGACTTTGATCGTGGATTTGAAATGTTCGTTTTTTGCCAATTAATTCACGTGCCATAGAAAAGTAAAAATAATGATGTTAAAAGGGTCATAACATGCATGCGGATGGTAGCAAAGAAAAACAAAAGTAGATAGTTTCCATCTCATATACATAACACCAATTCCCCCTTTTGTTGTCCTGGCTATTAATTTACAGACAAGCTCTTGTAAATATACCCTTTCAACGAAGAACATCATATTAATAGCTTTGAAATAATTGGAATTGGGAGGCTACTTTAGCTAGTTATGACAATAGATTAAACTCGAAGATTTGATCAATAAATTTTGGTAGCATCGATAGATTTATGACTATATTGATATTTTCCCCCAATTTTCTCATAAATTCAGCTGCTTTCTAACCTCATTTAACGATATATAAAATGTACTAGATGTGTGCAAGTGCATGTGAGCAAGGGTAGAAAAATGTTAAAGCTGTTGAAAGGTTAATTATTGAAAATGGTGCCCCCAACCCGAACCCCAGAATGTTAGGGACACTTGTTTTGGAACATCTATATTTGGAAGTACAAAGGTTAAACTTTCTCTCAGGCATTCTCGATCCTCCTCACATCAAGAGGCGTCCGCAAGCTCACTTGGCATGAGCAGTTTCTAGTGTTAAAGGAGGTGTCTAGGCCTTATGCTGCAAGCTGGGTATGTGATATTGGTCCTGAGCTTTAACCAAATGATTACAAGAAAGATGAAGACAATGAAGGCAAGCCCAGCAGAGCCAAGAAATGGCTAAAGAGAAAGAACCTTCGACTTTGGAGGATCTGGCTATGTCTGCAAAGACGAAAAAGGAAGAACCAAAAAATTTCACCGAAAAAATCTCTCCGAAAAAACGAAGTCCCCGATTCCCTATGGCAGCCATCCGAACGTCGAAAGTTGTGGCTGGAGAAACGAAATAGTCGAGTTCACCGGCGATCGTTCCTCATTCTGTTCATCTTCCGTCATCCGTAGTTGCCGGAGAATCTTTGTCGTCGACACATCAAGGTCATCATCTTCGGACACCGTAGCCTCTACATATAGTCGTTTTCTACCGATCTTTGAAGCCGCATTAGAATCCCGCGTTCAACTCTGCTTGGCGGTGACATCGCTATTGTAGCTCGATGATAGTTGGAGGCGATGACCGATGGTGAATGAAGGTGCTTCAAAGATTGGAAATCGTCAGAAGTGTGAGATCGGGTGAGTGTGCGTCGGAGGAAGGTGGTTCGGGTGAAGTTGCAGAGAAGATACGCTTCAATGAAGAAGAAGAGAGCAAGGGGAAGAAGAAGGTGTAGGGAATAGGAAAAAATAGAAAAAAAGACAAGAGAAGGAAGAAAAAGAGAAAATAAGAAAGTTAACGAAAACTCAGAAATTTTTTTTGCTCTAATCCGACTGGTTGGATCCAAGTTTGGGTGGGGCCAATGAATCGGATCAGGTAAACACGGTCCGAACCCGTTCCTCAATATAATAATAAATTAATTAAAAAATTTTAATTTATAAAAATATTTAACAAAATTAAAATGATAAAATGATAGAAAAAATAAAATTTTAATAAATAATAGAAAATTTTAGATAATTCGAAAATTATAATTTCAGAAAATCATTGAAAAATAGAAAATCCAAAAAAATAGAAAAATCATTAAAAAATTCAATTAAAAAAAAATCAGAAACATTTAGAAAGATTAAAAACCCTAGAAAGTGAAAAGCCTTTAGCACTTTGCAATAGGGTTCTTTGTTTTGGATTGTTTGTTTATTTTTAGGAGTGATATTAGAATTTTTGTGCGCTTTCCTTTACGATTATAATCAATTGTGCATTTCAATATTTGGATGTTATTTTCTTGTTTTAGAATGGTTTAAACAAATCTTAGATTTTTCTTGATAGGCTCTATGGCGTTAGTTAGCACATGATTAGCTTAGATACTGAAAGAGTGTTAGCTTTAAGGTTAACGTAATCAAATTCCCAAATCCAAAATCTCTAATTATGTAAATAGTAAGATATCCTCCCATATATTGCCGAGTTTTTAGCTGACCCCTAAAAAAGGTTAATGGTGGCTCCTTATAAAAAAGTTGTATAGGCTTAATTGATTAAAAATTTCAATGCCCGATGTCATGCGAGATATAGGCTTGGGAAAGCCCAAGTCAATGGAAGGTTGTCGGCTTGAAGTTCATAAAGCTCCATATCCCGCAAGTGGGTTTAGGTTGCAACACCCAAGACTATTGGGATTTCAGTTTCTTTGTAAAGAATTTAACTTTCTAAAAAATTTTGGTAGTATTTTATGAAATTCTTTTGATGAAATTAGGAATTCATCTGATTTAATTTGTAAAATTTATTAGATGATTTAATCCACTTTATTATTACATGCTTTAGATGCTAGATGGTGTTCATGACTTTTAAAAAGCATATGTCAAACTTTTCCAAATTTCACTAATTATTCAATTTGAGTAATAATTGAATAAGTGACCTTCGACAGTGCGCATCCTTATTTGAGCCCATGGAATGCAAATGTGGATTATTATTAATCACTAATCAATCTTAGTAAATACTCAATACGGGGGTGGCTGAATAGGGGCAGGCCAAATGATAACTGAATGGAACGTGGGGCCAATTCATTCTTTGGTCAATTGTTGATTTTGTTTGGTCACCTCAAATAATGAATACTAAATTTTCAATTAACCAAAATTCATCTCATATGGACCATTGGGACCTCTTGCCTATATTGATCATTTTGTTGGGGTTGAATGTGTACAAGTTCATTTGATATTTTGCTTTTCTCAGCATATAGACTTGGAATTAAACTAAACTTTCAATTAACCAAAATCTACTAAAGTCATCTCATATGGACCACTATATTAATGATGCTGTTGGAGTTCGACATATATTTTGAATTTGGATTTGTATCAATTCAAAAAATGTCATCCCATATGGATCTCATATGGTTTGTAATGCAATAATTGTTCGTGTCTCCTCTATCTATGGAATGAGAGACTTTGGAATGAGAATGTTTGATTTACTTTAATACTTGATTTGCACAAGGATTAGGCAGGGTGGTCCATTCATTCAATCGAATAATGATGTTGTGTTTTTGGAGTTGGGGGCAAAGATTGATGTCGATTTGGATTTATATGAGTTCATTGGGTGTTTTTGTCAATTTGGATTTGTATGACTTGATTGGATGTTTTGCTTTTCTTAGCATAGACTTGGAATTATATTAGCCAATATCTACTAACTCATCTCATATTCACCTCTGATATGGACCTCTCATATGCACCATCGGGAATCACCCTAATATTTATTAGTAATAAATTGTTGGTGTCTCTGCTCTATATATATATATGCTATTCCCTATACATGTATACATACATATGCATATATATGTATACATGTATAGGGAATAGGTATATATATATTGGACGTATTGAATGAGAATGGTTGGATATATAGAATAAGAATGGTTGATTTAGTCGTAATATAATCACCTCACAAAAAGTTAGGAAAAATCCTACTTTCCATCCCCTCACTCTCACCACTTTTATAATCAAGACTTTGAAATTTCAATTTTTCTAATCAAATTTTGGGGTGACCTACCGACCAACTTCAACCTAAAAACAAACCTGGTATTACAACTCAGCATTGTGGCCTATTTGTTGGCACCTCCAATGTAGTTTCTGTTATGAATTTTTCATTGCTTTTCGCAAGAATCACTACTCCATTTCCTATTAAAGTGCCAGAGGTAGCTCGGTGGCAACATATGCAATTTTCTTTATTAGTCTGGATCTGCAAATCGTGCCATAATTAGGTAAGAGAATGGTTGTTGCTTGCTGTTCATTCAGCTGATTGAATGGAGGACCTCTGGGACTCACGTGTGCCTAAGATGGCAGGATGGTTGTCATCGTTGTGGCTCTGCATCTTTGTATGTTAAAATGGCCCATCAGATAAGCCGGTGCAGCTTCTGCAGGAGATATCCAATGACGAGTTAGAGATTCACAACCTGAATATAAAATTTCTACCATATAGCTGTAGCAGTTTCTGTGAGCAGGCTGGTGATTTGTGCTTTGCTTCAATGAGAGAGAGCTAATATTTTGACGAAATATTCTGAATGTCAAATTATCTCCAACCAATATTTCTTAGTAGCTTCTATCTCGAAATGCCCAGGAAAAGGGTGCTTTGTACCGTAGGACAATGGGAGAGAATAATCCACCAAAATAGTGATGCTTCAGATTTGTTCCTTGCAAGAATAATGTGCTAATTTGTTGTTTTCCCCATGCTTTGCTTGAGGCTATGCATATGCAGAGGATGTAAGACGTGGCTCTGATTATCTTTATTGCTCGGAATGAACAAATCCATCTCTGCCACATGGGAGGCTCAGTTTTACCTTTGGATACTATGTGGATCGTAACTAATGCAGCATGGCGTTTGAGCAACTAGTCAGGCCGGGCTTTGTGGACGGATAGCTCATATTAGTGCAACAGAGTGCCTCTCATCATCAGTTTGGGTCTAACCATCCTTCGTTGAGATTCATTCCATCTTTTTGGTATTTTCCTATGTGCTTATATCCTCCTATCCAGTTGTTCTCATCAGCATGCTTCTGGACTTTTGAGCGAGGGCGTATTCTCTTAATGAGAATCATGTTAAGTTTGGTTTTAATATGGTATTTGATCGGATCGTCTCTCTTTTAATATTATAATTCTTCATTTTAAATTTCCTCTGGTTGAAGAGCAATCTGTATAGGAGGATTTATCTTGAGTTTCGACCATGTCTTGAAATCAAAGATTCTTATCTTGTATGGTTTTGAGTGAAGCCGTTGAATTTGATTGTGTAATGAGAGGACAAAGACAAGGAGATGACCCCTTGTGTGCATGCCCTTTGTGAAGGTAAATACTTCTTCTCGAATGATAAGTACTTCACAAATGATTTGAATCGAGTCTAGCCAGGAGAAAAATTACTCACATCTAGACATGCTTGGGTTGATATCTCATAGATGGTAAGAAACGAATTCTCAAAATCTTGGGGCATGGCTAAATCTTGTTACGTTTTAGAGCAGACCCCCTCGCTTGAAAAAGAAGGCATTGCCTCATAATCTCAACCGATGCAACTTGACTCTTGTGATCTTAATCCAATGAATTATATGGGCCACTCTAAAAAGGCCACATTTCTAACACAATCCAATTAAAGGAACGATTGAGAAAAGACTCTCACCCACCCGAATTAGATGCAACCTACGCATGCAGTCCGCCGAAAATCTATCAAGTAAGTGAAAAATTGGGAATTTGTAACGAGGGCAAGTCGAAAGCAGAAGGCAAGCCAATGAAAGCAAGCAGAAACTGATAAGAAACGAAATAGAGGAGAGAGAGAGAGAGAGAGAGAAAGGGTGGGGGGCTGTTGTGTCTTACCTTGAATCTCTAATCTATTCTCCTGTGCTCGCGCAGAAAGACGCTCGGATGCGGATGGGCCCCACCAAGGGGAAAAGAAGGGGTGGGGCGTAGAAAAAATAGAGATTGAATCTAATATTTGTTCGGTTCGGAGAACGGAAAGGCACAAGATCTATTGGTAATATTCATGTTTCTCACACGTTTTCTTAAAATTTGCCAAGTAGATAGACAACTATCGAACCTACTTTGCCCATCTCGATCTTTTCTTTTCATCGTACCAAGTCAAAGCAGAGAGCTGTTAAAAAATAATTGACGGACATTAAAAGTTTAACTAGACACCCCCCGGCTCAAAAAAAAAAATGGTCAAAGTACAATGAGACGAACTCTCTACGAGTTTAGTAGTTTTTATCAAAAAAAAAATATTTTTGTTAATCAATAAGTCCATTCCATTGATCATTGATTACTAGGTTTTTATTTTTAGTTTATGAATACTTGTCTTTCTGTTGGGGGAGGGAAGAATGCAAAATCTTTCAACAATTTATTTTATATATAATTGACTCCGATGCATGCTTGGTGAACAAACATTTTCCTCTTATTCAAATAGTTACATGACTTATATACTGTGCATCATGATTGTTCATGGATCCACAAGCTCCTATCCCAAATTGATCAAATCGTGCAAGTGAGATGAATTACGTTGGTTGGTGTTATTTTTATGCAAAATGAATTATGATACTTTTTTATCTGCATTCTCCGGTGTTCCACATTCAGTGTGATATAATATATATATATATATATATATATATATATATATTTCAAGAGATTATTATATGTCAAAACACGATATAATAATAAGAATAATATACGGATGATAAAAGTGACAAAGGTAACGAAACTATAAAAGCCCAAAAAATCGAAATTAAAAAAAAAAACGAAACTTATAAATCCTTTGTTTTTTTTTTCTTTTTTTTTTGCGCCATAAAAAGTTATAATGAAATGAGCTATAATTATATAAGAAGTTTCTCAGTACGTGGCCTCTGATCTTCTATTCTAGGCAAAACTGGATGGAGCTATTCGTGGGAATTGCGTAAAATCAAGAAAAAACGTTGATTGGAGTGGCGATGCTGACCACCGAGCGAGCTTCTTATAAAGATTGATGAGAAAGAGGATGAATATTTGCACGGTTTCTACTTCATTTTCTGTGTTTTCCGATTTGGATTGGCTTCTGGACAATGCCTCATTTGCAAAATTGACTTCTTTGATTCGAGCCATCTTAGGCACGTAAGAGGGGTGTGAAGTATGCTGTTGTCTCGGATTTTAAGCTGGATCATCATGGTTTGCTCTGTTTTTTCCTTTTGTTGTAGCGGGCCAACTTGAGACACTCAAAGTGGTTTGAGGTTGATGGGCAACAAGGAGACACTCATTCAGCGGATCGAGGAGCATGTAGTGTAATTTCTCCCTCTTAGTCTTAGTTATGAAATACGTTGTTGCGTAAAGAACTTCATAAATTCCTTTTAGTGATAATTGCATAATGATTTCTTATGATCGTCACCCAGTGAGGGGGAGGATGAGTTTATCCATTGTCTAGTTTCATATCGAGGTGCAAAACTTGTACGCTCGTTTCGTATTGAGGTGCAAAACTTGTACGCTCTCTCTTTAAGCCAATGTACCTGTATTAGAAATTCCTAAGTAAAAATAGCATAAGCTTATAAATTGTTGTGTTACATCTACTCTTGGTATGGTTCATAGCTTATGTCATATGCATAGCACCAACCGAAAAACTGTCCCTCCATCCCATCATACACAGTTCTTGTGAATCTGTGAAAGTATGAATATTAGGAAATGTTGCTGTGACGTGCTGCTCATCAACTCATATTTTACTTCTTTGGTTAGTTAACACAAAAGATAGCAGCATGCTACAAAATAGCTTCCTTTCTATTCCTGTGTCATATCTGGACCGATAAAGGGGGTTTATGCAGGCGATGTTGTCATGTTCAAACAGAATGTCTATGAATAGTAAGCTCTCTGTCCTAGCAAACTGATACCGAAGTGTTCATTAGTATTGTGCACAGTTGATGCTAGAAGTTGTAGAAACTTTACTTTCAACAGGTATTTATTTGAGTACTCTCTAGTTTTAATAAGATATTGAAGTACATAAGCCGTGCAATTCCTTTTGTTTTTTAATGAGGTTCATAATTTAAGTCTTCATGTATTTGAGATACTTCGAAGTCATTGAAAGACCTGTCTTCGTCCATGTACCCAGATAAGTTATTCTATCTTAGCCTATTTGGTTTAGCCAGAATATAAACATTCCTCATCTAATAAAAATTTTCTGGATAAAAAATACTGGTAAGAATGAGTTCCATGATTGTGGATGGTAATGATTCTGTTCATTGTACTTGGCCTTTGGATTTCTCCTGGCGTAACTTGAAATCAGTGAATGTCGGTTGAATGACAAGTATGGAAGTTTTAGGTTTAATAGCCTCTATGAATATATTCCTGAATTTTGTGATCTGATAATTTATCCAATTTTTTGTCACTCTAAACCTTACATTTGTTGTGTATCAAACAAAAGGGACTGTGTAACTTCTTGCTATGGCATCTTGTCCACTTTTGTGATTATGACTGTCTAATGAAAACTGAAACCAATATGTGTGTATATATTCTGTTGGTTTCAAAGTCTACCTCGACATAGTTTTTCCCTCTCAAACCCATTGCATCAAGACGCTCTATTAGCTTTCCCTCCTATTTTCGAGAAACTACATGTTTTCCATGGGATTCCTCTTGAAAAGTTATGCATAATCAAAACATATGTCGCCTAAAAAAGTTGTCGGAAGAATCTTTGGCTCAAGTTGAATATTCTTACAAAATCGAACAGGTGGTTCTGTTTTGGTGAATTGAAAATTTGATTGGCTAAATTTGTCTGTTTTATGTTCCATCCTTGCTTCAGTGGAAATACTTTGTACGGTTTGTACCTTCTGTTTTGTATTGCCTCCTCATTTATTGACTAACTATTGGTACTTCCTTTCTCAAATTTAACGTAGCATCTCGAAGTGCCACTGGTCCTCAATGTGGAAAGAGAATTGTAGCAGGCCGTATAATCAAAGAAAGCTACGGTGCTGCTAAGCAACAACATACTTTCACTGAGTTTCTGCATACTAGACGTGATATATAACTTCAGCAAACTCGAGCTTTTCCACTTCACTTTTGAGCAAGGTTAATCACATCAGTGTAGACTGGTAAAAAGGATATTAAGTACCTAGTATGTTATGATATTTTGATCCTAGTGCAATGGGATTTTGCCATTAGGTTCAACTCCGTAATGCCACCAGAGTTGAATCAGAAAGCTGAAGACTTGCTTAAGACGTCAACAGATCAAAGGACGTTAGAAAGTTCTCATCTCACTCCAGATTCAATATAGACTCGTGGTCTGTATAGTGAATCTATTTGTCTCCACTGAGCATCTCGTCTTGTCTAGTGGCTGTGTATTTCTTGCGTCAGTTTATCTTTCATTTCATCCATTCAGCTAATCATCTTGTGGGCTGTAGGCTTGTGTTGAAGGTTTTTTATTTTTTTTTATATGTTAAAATATGAGATTACTTTCTCTCTTTCCTTTCCTTTTTGGATTGTTTAAAAGCTTTGAACTCATTGACCAGATAGAGATTCGTTCTCTGGAACAAAGGAGAGAAACCACTCCCTCCCCTGCTCATCAAGGGCCGAAATCTTTACTGTTACAACACCATGAGACAGGTCTGGACCATATGGGGGATCTGATTGCATGCTGATAATGTACTAATTTAAGCATAATAACTCTGGTGTCAATTTCAGAGACGGGAAGATGAAGGAGAGAGGGCCAAAGCATTGATGGAAAAGCATTCGAGGGGCTCATTAGCAAGGTCCGATTTAGAAGCAGAAGTGCGGATCCAAGAGAAGGAAAGGAGGAAACTCATGAAGGAAAACAGGTACGAATCTTTTTCCCTAGAATATGGCCAGATGATCCTGGGTAATTCCTGGATTCTATCGGGGAACATCATAATGAGGTTGAGTGTGGTCTAGAAAAATCGGTACACAACTTTTGCTGCACTGTTGCTCTGAATGAATATTATGTTGGATCTCAAAAGTATTTTACTTTTACACTGCCCAGGACTTCCAGAAAACAAAACACTAAGAAGAACTGGGCTCTGCCTATGTTAATCTCAACCTCAAAAACTGGTAATGAAGCGGGGCAATAAAGAGGATCAAATATTGCAATTGTTGGGATGCCAATAGTTCGGCCTATATAGATGAGTTCAATAGAAAACCATTGTAGCAGAGACCAGTTTCAAGAGAAATGTAGGGACTCATAGAACAGGGGAAAAGTTTGAGCTCTATGAATAGAACTGAGCATGAACTTTGGCTTTCTCGGAATGATGCTAATTTGGGTAACCAGAGACCTAATCATAATTTTTCAAATGTAAATGGAGCAGTGCAAGTACAATGCCCGGGAAGTAATGGAGAGAGAGTGGCTTCTGTGTGGGGCCAAATTCTGCTCACGAAGGTTTGACTGCATTCATGTTACCACACTGGGTTCGTGAGAGGCAGCCATTGGGAATCATGAATCAACATCCAAGGAACGTCACAGAGGAGCTGAGCAAGGCCCTAGGAAGCAACAACGTTGCCGCTATTTTGAGCAAGGAAGATGCTATTTTGGGGACAACTGCAAGTTTTTGCATGAGCATGGAGCACATGGGCAAAGGTTTTAAGGGAATAGAGAAAAGATTTTTTTTTTTTTTTTTTTGGTTTGCAAGCCAACTTGGAAAATGGAGAGAAGTTTAGGGCGCGTTTGGCAACGATTCTGTTCCCGGGAACTGATTCTGACAAGAAATGATTATTTTTGATTCTGTTCCCGGGAACTGATTCTGAGTAAAAGAACGTGTTTGGTAACTGTCTAAAATTTCTGATTCTGGAATAGAATTGCGTTTGATAAGGTGTTCATTGATTCTGTTCCAAATTATATTTTTTATTTTTAAATAATTTTTCTACTTTTTTACTTTCTTTTCTTTTCTTTTTTTTTTTACCTTTTTTTCCTTTTCTTTTTCATTTTTTTTTTTTTTTTTCCTTTTTCTCCTATTTTTCTTCTTCTTCTTGTGGCCGGTCGCCGGACCGGCGATTGGCGCGGACGAGGGCCGGCGACCTCACCAGCGTCGCCGGCCCTCGGCGAGGCCGGCCCTCGTCGGCCGAGCCTCGCCGGCACCGGGCGAGGCTCGCCCGGCCCGCCGAGGCTCGGCCTCGCCGAGATCCGGCGAGGTCGAGCGTCGCCGGTGGACGAGCGGGCCTCGCCGGGCTGGGCGAGGCCCGCCCGCCACCGGTCGGCTAGGCGAGCCGGCCGGTGGCTAGGCGGGCCTCGCCGGATCCGCGAGGCCTCGCCTCGCCGGTGGACGAGGCGGGCCTCGCCGGGAGCCGGGCGAGGCCCGCCCGGCCACCGGTCAAGCTAGGCGAGCCCGGCCGGTGGCCGGGCGGGCCTCGCCCGGCCCGGCGAGGCTCACCGGTGGCTGGGGCGAGCCTCCGGCGACCGGCGGCGACGGCGGCGGGGCGGCGGCGGACGGCGGCGAGCGGCAGCGGCGGCGGCGGGCAACGGTCGCGGGATGGCGGAAGGAAAGAAGAAGAGTTTTATTGTGTTGATTCTTTTTTGATTCTCGGACGCAGAATCAACTTTTTTTATTCTCAAATCTACTCCCAAACCGATTCAGGGAACAAAAATTTTACCAAACGCGATTCTCGTCCCAAACGATTAAGGGAACAAAAATCGGGAGAATCGTCACTGTTTGGCATGTTGCCAAACAGGGCCTTAGATTTTGGGAATGAGTTTTCTATCAAAGCACATTCTTTGCAGCAGATGGAGGTTTGAGATTGAATTGAAATTTCTTCCCCATTTTAAGCTGCTCTATCTACTAAACTGGTTTTTATCGCAAATCCTGATAAACAAACAGCGAATCATGGGAGAGGCAAATGCAAGCCTAGCTTAAGGCCATTGCCTCACTTGTAAAATTCTTCTTAAAAAATGATATCACAACATGCCTTACCGAAACCTATTTGATCCAAAGGTGTGGCTCCAAATGTTAGGCAAAATACTTTTTATCATCGCCAAACCTTATCCAAATTAACAAAAACGCCCTTACATTCTAAAATTGCTCTGGTGGAGAATCATTTCTCAGCTTTTGGGAAAGACAAAAACATGTTTATTCAGGATTTGCATGAATCATGTAGCATAAGCCCAAAGGGCTAACTGTCTGAGAAATTACCGACTACCTTTGATCAAACTAGGATCTTACACAGCTTATGGTGCAAGACGTCCTTCTTTTTTATTATATTTTCTTTTGGGGTCCATGAAATTAAAAGTGGTCCACCCATTCATATATCTGAAATTTCCTTCTTGTGATAGATTGCCACACCCAAACCCCCTGGAAGAAAAGGAGGCTCTGATCCTATTGATGAGTTGCAAATAGTGACTTCTTCATGACATTAACTCGAAAGCAATAGATGCAGGACGAGGCGAAAAAAATATCTAAAGCTGACAATTAAAATAACAAATGCTAAAATAAGGCATCAAGGATCGGTTGACCCACAGATTGCCCTGCGAAGGGTGAGTTTTCCCTTTTTGCAGTAATTCTACGAGACCCACTGAATTAAAAAAAGAAAAAATGAATAGTGGATGAAAAAATTGCGCACTCATGAGGCAAAGAATAAAATCCTTTTCATGTTGAGATAACCAGTAGCAATCCATCTTTTGTCCTCCTACAAGTTGAGCACCGACTGAGTCCATCGGAAATTGTCTATCCCTTCACAAGTTCACAGTTGATTTTGTCCACTTGGTCCTTCAAGTCCTTCCACCCTTGGATCAGTCTCTCCTGCTTCTAGATGAGATCGGTCTTTATTTTTAGTTCTTCCTCCATCATAGTTATCTCCTGTTTCCATTGGGGAATTAAGTTTGCAAATGCCTTCAAATAACTTCAAACATAAAAGAAAAACCATTTACTATTTCCCCAGCTGCTTCCTTAGCATTACCTGCATAAGCCTTTCAGCTGCGGTTGGCTGATCCTCACGCTGGAGACTAATAAAGTAAACTTGAAGTTTTTTGGCAGCCTCCATAAAATCTCTAGCTTGCCTCTCAACATCAACTAAAACAGTAAGAAGCACTTTCTCAGTAACTAGGCATTCACAACAATTAACCAGCTAAGAGCTGGGAAGGAAGGGAAGGGAAAGAGGGAAAGAGGGGGGTGGGGTGTTCGAGCAATTGTACTCTAGCTAGCAAAACACCTTTGCTTAGTGATGAATGAGAGATAAATTAGGAGCGCTCACACATATTTTATTCTCTTTTTGATAACAAATGGTTCTGTACAAGTATGAAATCTGAACCGTTAGAATTACACAAACAGGGACATATTCTCAACCTACTACACAGGTGTGGCAAGCTAACAAATGAAACAACTGAACTTAGAGTACATTAGCACACTAAGGCATATCCAATGAGCATGATATTGGACAAGTAACAAGTTAGAGATATCATGATCACTTTTTATCATGATCACTTTTTGTCTCCTAGTGGCACCAAACCAACAGTCCGTTACAAGTTGAGTGCACTGTCCCTTTTGTATCCAATCAAAAAACATCACGAGAATGATGTCCTGCAACTAGATGTTAAGGATCTTTCATTCCTCAAGCTTCCTCCATGCACGACTCAAACAAGAACGCTTCCTACATACCAGCTAATATTACCCAGTGCATTCCACTTAGGACTTGCAATAACCCAAGTGTCCTCCATAAGACGTCAAGTTCCTCCGACAGATTGTCTCAAACTATACAACTAAAGGGAAACTTGCAGCTTATAAATGTGATTTTATAGTTTAGAAACACTAGAAAAGCAACTTACTAAAAACTGCCTTTGAGTTCAATTGCAAGAGAAAGCCTACAGCATATGCTCTTCTGGTTTAGAATCCAGATAACTAGCTTCATCATGATTTATCTAAATAAAACTTCATAGGTTTACAAAACTTCACATGTGCAAGTCCTCGGTGGGCATGATCAATAAGTGATCTCTTGTTCTCTCCATCATGTGCAAGTCCTTGCTAGGCATGATCAATAAGTGATCTCTTGTTCTCTCCATCCTCGTTTAGAATCCAGATAACTAGCTCCATCATGATATATCTAAATAAAACTTCATAGGTTTACAGAACTTCACATGTGCAAGTCTTCGTTGGGCATGATTGATAAGTGATCTCTTGTTCTCTCCTCTTAGGGCTATTGATGTTAGCATGGTGCTAAAGAAACTACCATGTCCCCTTCTACTTGCCCCAATCCACCACTACAGATGGATACATAGTTGTGGACATGAGTATTCTGCTGGTCATTTGACTAACATATGGGGCTCTAAAAATTTATGATAATGATTTCTTTATCCGATTACACATAGATTTCATCACCTGAACTACTCTAAATGCAGACATTCCTCTTAGGCCTAACTGAGATGTACTTTTGGAGAACCATCAACTAGAATCTTAACCAATAATGAACTAACCCTTATACTACTCAGCAAGTCAAAACTAGATATGTAATCACAATCAAAATTTTCGCAAGAACCCAGTGTAACTGACCTATGACCTAGTAATAAACTGAGATTATGGGAAATTACAAATGAACGACATAGTTATCAATTTAACTGATGGAAGGCTTCAAAAGGAGGGAACAACAACATAAGGACAAAAACGAATGAAATGGTTTTTCATCAAGCAACAACGACAGCCAAAATATGAACAGTCCTGGTTTGGTAATGCATATGGAGCACTCTCAAGTAGCAGAAAGAAGAAGATAGCACACCAAGCATTCCCCACCCTAGGGAAAAGATTGCATAAGAGATTAAGCAATGACAAACTTTGATGTGAAGGATGTTGGGAGCAGTCTATAGCCTGAAGCTCTCTTGCTGGTAGGCATGGCAGCAAAGCTTCCTCCAATCCAGTAACACAAGCCAGCATGTCTTCCTTTGGAGGCTGTGGAGATTGCAGTTGGTGATCAACTTGATACTGCTAATTGAGGGCTTGTCTCTCAGACATTTAGTATCCTAAATGTAAAAGTTAAAAGCAGTCATGAATATGGACTTCTATGAGTATGAGGAGAAAATTTCAATGAAACTTTCCAATGAAGTAGGAGGTCAACTGTAGTTTGTCATTGCCCAACAGATGTAGAAGCAAACACGAATCGATATTAAGGTTCAATAAAGAAAGAGGTTCGGCCTTCTTTCAAGCATTTTATCAAACACGCGATATATGCAGCAGGTTCTATAGTAGTATTCCGATTCAGTTTTAGTGTGGTTCTCAGACTTGCTACAACCTAGGCTCCAAACACCATTATTAGCTACAAAACAGCCTGGTCAATTCATGGGGAATTTTTTCAGTCTTTTTTAAGACATTTTAGTAAACCCATGGTGTACATTTTAGTAGAAGAGGCAAGCTACAGATCTGTGTTCATGGCGGAATGGCGTTCAAACTTAACTAAACCTCTCTCCCTTCTGCCCATTGAATTTAAATTTAAGGATTGTTTATGTAATTATCTCTAAGTCAGGTGATTTTTCTTCTCATTGAGATTTTTTAGTCAAAGAGAAAGCGTTTCTTTGAGATGTTCTTTTCCTGTAACTAATCGGAGCACATGGAAAAATAAGGAAGCCCTCTCCCCCACCTCTCTTTTTTCTTCCTTTTTCCTCGTTCAGAACAAGGACCGGACCCCCACCACCACCACCTATGGCCGACCACCTCCTTGCTCGACCTCTCCCACTTTCTCGGCTTCTCCTCTCTGCCCATTTTGCTGCGTTCATCTTCTTTTGTCACCCACATGCTGGTTGTGCAAAGGGAAAGGAGAGACTCGGGTGAGCATGGTCCGGGTTGGTCCGAGCCACCCCATAACCCTAGGACCAACCCGTACAGTGTCAGTCCTCAATTTTTAGGATCGAGTATTGACCCTATTGAGCCTAGGACCAAGGACCAGACTGACCCAATGGGTTCCAGGGTTAACCCGAGACCGATTGATAATTTTTTTCGTCTTATTTTTTATACTCTCTAAAAAAAAGCAAACCTACAAATTCAAATTACATATCCATCGACAATGCGGCATTGTAGAACTAAACTATAAATACCAATACATATTTAGCAAATTTAAGATGACACAATAATAGAAATTTCGTACCTGCTAACCCCTCATCGAGATATGGGACAAGATGGAAAGTTATTGTAATTATCTATCTTTAATATTCATAACACCATATGCAAAAGCGTTTTCCTGCATTTGATCATGTAGAGTCCACTTAACCAAAAAATGAGCTTCACACCACTTGACTAGCAAATCACCGTAGCAACTGCAATACTACTCTACTCTTCAAAAAGTTTTACCATTTGACACAAATTGAAAAGCAAAGTGCAGCTAAAATTCATTAGTAAAATACAATTAAACCATAAAAAAGTTC
The DNA here is from genome assembly GCA_014182375.1 of Eucalyptus virginea. Lineage (NCBI taxonomy): Eukaryota > Viridiplantae > Streptophyta > Magnoliopsida > Myrtales > Myrtaceae > Eucalyptus > Eucalyptus virginea. The sequence continues at coordinate 2,149,848 of CM024520.1, read as the reverse complement.
AAAATACTTAATATAAACCATGAATATATAACTTCATATCTTATTAATTCACTTGAACTTCTAAACATCTGAAAACAAAACAAACGACACATAATTAATACTTAACAAAAGTTTTAAATTAAAATTACTATTAGTGCTATTGATAGAACACCTCAATATAATATAATATAACAGATATTTTACTTAGGTTTGAATATATAAAAGAATTATAAATAATATAATATAATACAATATAATATAATATAATATAATATACAGGGTTGGACTGACCCAAAACTCTTAGGACCAAGAACCAACCGTACAGTGTTGGTCCTGGAATTTCAGGACCAAGGACCAACCCAGTCCCCTTGGAAACCGGACTAGGACTGGTAGGGTTGGGCCAGTCCAGGGTCAGTCCAGGGTCGACCCTAGACCGCTGCTCACCCCTAGGAGAGAGCATGTTGGGCCGGGCCATCGCACGTGAGCGCGTGACGGAAAGGAGTCAGGCATGCACGTCACGTGAGGAGGGTGGGGCTCATTGGTTTTGCACAGAGGCCGAACGTTCCAATTTTGGGGTGGTTTTGGTGGTTTTGGGACAGAGAGGAGGCTTGGAAAAGGAAAACCAGAAAGGAGAGTAGGAGAGAACAGGTTCGTTCACAGAGAGACAGGGACAGTGAACGGAGAGTGAGAGGTCCAAACGACTGAGCTCATGGCCGTCCGGCTCACGCGTGCTCCGGCCCTCGTCGCCTTTATGTTTTGCTTATGTGGTCCTTGTTTGTAGTGCGTCGATCCCTCCAGCACATCTCGGTTGAGGTGGAGACCTTAGGAATTAATACAGCATCCCGACTTTTCGATGAAATGCCAGAGTGAGATCCGGAGTCGATTCCTGTTCTTTTGGTTGAAACCGCGTGGTCATTGCTTGTCGAACTTCGTGAGGGTATCCCTACGGTTCCTAATTGCTCGGTTTGTGAATGATTGGCTTGGCTTGGCTTGATTTGGCCGAGAGCATCACTTGTTTCCTTTATTTTTGTTTAGCGTGTTCATCGGCGATACTAGAAACCGCCGGCCAAGTAGTGGCCGACGGTGACCGGAGTCGGTCGGGCCGAACGACCAACGCTGGACGATGACCTGTTGGCGCTCCCAAAAGCCGGTGAGGGCTCATCGTGGGTGAAGACACGCTTCAGTGAAGAGGAAGAACGTGAGGAAGAAGAAGGAATTGCATAGGCAAGAGACGAAGTAGGGAAAAGGAGAAAAAATTAGAAAATCAAAAAAATTTCAAAAAATAAAATAATGTAAGAATATTTAAAAAATTAGTTTTATTCCAACGGGAGTCGGATCCAGTTTTGGATTGGGTCAATGGGCTGGATCGGATAAACCAGTCCCAGACCGTTTCCCGAATATAATAATAATAATAAATTTAATTTAAAAATTAAAAAGTTCGGAAAAATATTAAAAAATATTTAGAAAATGATAATTTTATTTTTAACTTTAGGAAATAATAAAAATTAAAAATTTTAGAAAATTCAAAAATCAATATAAAAAAATTAGGACTTTAGAAAATCATTAAAAATTTCTGGAAAATCCGAAAAAGTCATTAAAATATAAAAATTCAAAAAAATATATTAAAAATTTTGTAATATCAGAAAAATCGTAAAAATCTAGAAAATGTGGAAAATCATTAAAAATTTCAGAAAATAAAAAAACAAACATTAAAAAATGCGGAAAAAATAAAAAATAAAAAATAATTTAGAAAAATTGGAATACCCTTTAAAGAACTAAAACCTAAAATTGGATAAGCCTTTAGGTCTCTATAATAGGGATTCTTGTTAAGCTTTGTCTTGTTTTCTTTTTCAAGGATAATTTAAAATTTATCATGGATTGTGTCGTTAAAGCTCATGGACGCAATTTCCTTCCTTCAAATTGGGCTGTTTGAACTCCTTAGTATCGTTTAGACCCTTTATGTACTGAAGCAGATTTTATGGATCCATTTGATGTTCTTACTTGAATGAAGCTCTTATATTTAAAAAAAGAAAAAAAAGGGAAGGCAAGGGGGTGGGGTTGGTGCACCTGGCGGTGTTGTTGATGGGGGCACGGCGTTTTCTACTTCCTTAATCGAATACATCGAAATTTGGTCTACTCAAACCCATCAAAACATGGGGGTTCGCCCCACCTCCTCAGGGGGGATGGGGGTAGGGACGCGTAAGTTTCGAGCATGGGTTGCGACTCCCACGCCCTGCAAGAGGCAGGGCACAAGTCTGCGAATGAGTGTAGAGTAGGAATAGAGTAGGACTGACCAAAAAAAAAAAAAACCCATCAAAACACTACATTAATTGGTTGTGATTTTTCTTTTTCTTTTTTTGGTAATAGCCAGTGAGTCTGTTACCCATTTTTTTCATCTCTACTCGTGGGTAATTTATTGAGATAACAATCACTCGATGACTTAATGCTCAACCCCTTACATTTGGGCCAAGGAATTTTGTAAAATAAGTATGTCAATCTTTATATCTAGTAGTATTCTTGCGTGCAATTGTTTTGTTGGCCAAATCTCCAACCCCTTTGCATAAACGCAAAAAAATTACCTACTTATATTTGGGCCTGGACAAAAATGGCCCGACCATTAAAATATTAACTCCGTTAGCTATATTAGCAGCTACGTAGGATAGCTTCAATGTTAAAAAAAAAAAAAAAAAAAAAAAAAAAAAAAAAGTGTATTATTTTTGCCTCTCAAGTAAAAATATGCTTTTGTTGGACATTAAAAAATTAAGCCATTTTTGTCTCCTACGTGTAACTACGAGACATTTCCAGTGGATTTGGCTGTGGTTCGTGAAAGATGGTTATAAATTTTAGAGACTTAAGAAACTTTTAGGCTTGTAACGAGAGTAATAATTAGTTTTATGCTAACTCTTGCAAAGTAATTTTATGCTAATTTTAGGCACGTAATTATTTGGTAAAATTTTGAAATTGGAATAACATGTTTAATTTTTGGTAAGAAATCAAGAAAGTATTTTTATGTTCAATCCTCGCAAAGCCCACAAAACTCTTTGTTCTCATTGGATCTCGATGCCTGCAAGGGTTGTTCTTGTCTATCTGATCAGTTGCTGGTATGTGCTAAATTAATATGAGGTCTCACAGTTGGGAGGGAATTGAGATTTAATCAATTGTTAATTGTAATAAATTATTATACTATTCTTCATATCGTTCTTCTTCAAGTAAATCTTATCACCTCTATCTTTAGTGCCAATCATTCGGGAGGGAGAAGACAAGACAAATGGCGAGAATTTAGGCTTCGCAACGAATCAAAAGATAGGAATCAAGAATCGATCAGTTCCAAAGCCTTTTAGCAACCCTTGACCATCTCCTCTAAACATTTTTTTTTTTGGGGGGTAAGAATCTCCTCTAAACATTGGGAAGCAAAACAAGGTAACTGTAGATTCCAAAAGCTTCAATTCTTCAGTCATGAGATGTTTTTATTGAGTTCCATTTGGCTCTAATTCTATCATGAGATTAGTGAGGGCGATCAATGGTATTTAGGTTGTGACAACTTTGCCGTCTCGCAGGATTTCACATACAATGGAAAAAATTGAATCTAGAATTAGATTCTTTCGTCAATACTGTAATATACAACATGAAATTCCTACAATCACATAAGTATTGAAATTCAGGTGAAATTAACAATGATTCCTTTTCACTCCATTTAGCTTGTCATAGACTAACGGGGTTTGATTTGGGTGCAAAAGAACGTGGATCTTTGGTGAAAGTGGGCAGTTTTAACGTTTGAGAAAATATTTGGTATAATAAATCTGTCAACTTAGCAATATAATAAGGGTCACGCTTTTTTTATTAATCTTTCGGTTTAGATACTCCATTTTTATGTGTTTTGTACTGTCTCTTGTGGGACCAATAACTTGTGCAACTCCATAAAAGTGATTATTATTATTATTATTATTATTATTATTATTATTATTATTATTATTATTTGGTCAAGGCATTTTATTTCGCTTCTTCCTTTTTTTCCGTGAAGGTCCCACTTTCCTTTTTCTTTTTTTCCATGACTTTGACATATGTTAACACCTGAATTTTTATCAACGTTTTAAGTATCCATTTATTTAAAAAGAAAAAAGAAAACATATAAAAAAGAAAGTAAAAAAAATTATAAAAAGTAAAGAAAAGAAAACAAAGTGAATAAAAAAGGATGAATGAAAATGATAATTAAAAAAAAAAAAAAAGAATTCGAGCGGACCGGCATGTCCGGCCCACTTGTCTAAAACTTTCGGCTCACCCCTTGACCCATCTCCCCATTTCCCTTGCTCTCTTTCGACCCATTTTTATTTTTATTTCCTTAAGCCCACAAGATAGGAGGAGGAACACGTGAGGGACGTGGGCGAAAAAAGGGGAATTGTTCGGTTATGGTGAGGGCAGAAAACCACGACGCAGAGAGAATCCGCTGGTTAGATCGTTGGATCATGGATAAACCGCTCTTGGAGTATGCTTTTGGCCCGGGGGGGTGGGGGGTGGTGGGGCCTGAGTGGCTGTTTTTAGAGAGAGAGAGAGAGAGATATACCGAGAGAGAGCGGAGAAAGGCTCGGCGGTTTTGGCAAAGCCCAGTTCGCATAACAAAAGGGAGGAGAAGCGGCCATTGAAGAGGCAAGTTGCAGAGAGCCGGAAAGTGAGAGAAACCGAGGGGAGCTTCGGCTGGTTTTGGTTCGCAAGAGGCGACCGCCCGAGCTCGAACCAGAAGGAAAAAGAAAGGAGGGGGCAGGGCGCTGATTCTGGAGGCAAGAGGTCGAGTGTTCGGCCATTGGAGAAAAGAACTCTGCTGAAAAGAGTGGGGTACTGGACGCTCTTGGAGGCAGAGTAGGTAGAGGGGCGTGTCACTTTTTTTGGAGGGGGATCGGAAGAAGAAAAGCCATCGACGAGAGGGTGCCTCGTAAAAAGAGGATTCGGCTGGAAGGAGGATCATCTCCGTCGGTCATTGGAGGTGGCCGCCACCCTGGATCTCGCCGCCGTTCGTTGCCTTTTCATCGTTCCGTTCTGCCCAGCGTCAAAAAGCGTTGCGGAAACCAGACACGATGCGCCAGAAGACGAGCCCAACCCACTCACGGGGATAGCCCGATCACATTTCGTCTTCGAAGCCAGGTAATCTCTTATTTGCTTTTCTTTGCCGATCTTGGGTTATATGGCTTGATGATCAATGCATGAGAAGGCTGTTCGAAGCTAGTATCGTTTTGTGGCAAGTAATATTGATCTAAAGCTTGATATGTTATGTTCGTATCGAATAGTGTATTGAGCTTGCTTCTGAAGTTCCTGTATAAATACGCCTGCCATAAGTTCGTTGAAATGCCCGGACCAAGTTAGAGTGTAGTTCATTCCGTTTCTGGATTCATTTTTCTTTGAGTCTTATGTTCCAATGCTGTGCGAGAGCTATGTCGGAGTGGAAATCACGTTTGCCGATCACTCGTGAAATGTATGAGTCTATTTCCGCATGTTTCTTCTTTCTTCATGTCCTCCGGTTTTAGTTCGTTAAGTTGTGGTAAAAAAAAAAAAAGGAAAAAAAGGGCAGCATCCGATGGGTGGTCGTCGGAGTGGTCCGTGACGGCTGAAGATGGCGGTCGACGGCCGGAGAGATGGTGGCGGCGGGTGGCGTTGGTTTCTGGTTTGGGAAGAAGAAGAAGCGAGTTGCAGGCGTTCATCTTCGGTGAGATGCGTAGTGGGGTGAGGTTGAAGATGAAGGGAATAAGACAAGAGAAAAAGAAAAGAATAAAAAAAATCAAATAAAAGAGGTTGGGCCGGGTACTGTTCATTGGCTAGGAGTGTGTGGGTTAGTGGAATTTCAATGGGAAGTGGGCTTAGAATAAAAAAAGCGTTGGGCCGACAAGAAATGAAAATGGGCTGCAGGTTCGGTGATTTTTGTTCTCAAAAAAATTAGTAGGCCTATCTCATTTATTCTGAGTGGACCTTAGGACCGGCCTGATTTTAGTCCAACCCAAACCGATAGAGTCCGGGTCGGTTTGGTTGGGTTGGGTCTCTTGGCCCGGTCCGAATTTCTTTTACATTAAAATTAACGAAATTCGAAAATCACTAACAAATTTTACAGAATTTAGAAAATCATTAAAAAATCCATATTAAATTAGAAAAATTATTTAAAATTTTTTCAAATAATTCAAAAAAATTAAAAAATTCAATTAGATAGGAAAAATAAAATAAAAAGAAAACAAAAATAAATTAGAGGATAGTGTTGTGAGAGATTTTCATCATCTCAATTCATGAATTTTATGTTCATTTATAATGATATGCCATTTATATCAAAAAAATATACATGATATGATGTAAATATATACAACCTTAATACTGCGATTCACCAAATAGTGGATAGGATATAGGAAAATTCTAGGATTTCATATCATATCCTATCCAATCCTATCATGATTAGAAATCCGGACGACTAAATGTAGTCTTAGGAATTAAAACCTAAAATTGGACAAGTTTTTAAGGCTTTACAAGAGGATTCTTTGTTTTGATTGTCTTTTTATTCTTAGGGACAATATTTGGATACTTGTGTGTTTTCTTTCACGATTATAATTAATTGCGTATTTCAATATTTGGGTAATTACTATCTTGTTTTAGAATGGTTAAGATGAACATTGGATTTCTTTTGGATAGGTTGGCATGGTGCTAGTTAGCATGTGAATAGGTAAGGTACAAAAACGGCGTTAGCATCAAGTCCCTAACTTTAGAATCTTTGATTGTGTAGATAGTAAGATATTCTCTTGTTACTAGGATTTTAGTCGACGCCAAAAGAACTAGTGGCGACTTCTTGGTCAAAATTTGAATCGATTAAAATCTTGAATGCTTGATGTCGCGTGAGGTACAAGCTTGGAAGAACCCAAGTCAATGAAAAGCCGTCAGTTTGGAGTTGAGAATACCCTTAAATCTAACTCTCTACTCGAAGGGTTAGGTTGTGATAATAGCAGCATCTTAAGTTAAGATTTTGCAAGATTTGATAAACAACTTTACTAAATGCGGTACATATACACGAATCGTAAAATGCTTTACCAAATCGAAAGGAAATACTATATACATGAGTCGTAAAATGCTTTATCAAATTGAAAGGAAAATACTATACAAATAAACCCAAGTGATATTTTTCCAAGAACTTGATCACCTATTGGCATGTGAGATTTTGTAAGATTTAATAAACAACTTTATTTGAGTACCCCTACCATTCTACCAGTATTGCTAATAGTAGGGGCATGCAAAATATTCATGTAAATAGGTCATAAAATATTTTCATTGAAATCATAGTCACGAAATAAAAGATTTGTCTACCGAATATTAGCATAAAGCGCCCCCCCCCTAAAGAATAAAAAAAAGAATTTAGAGTTAGTTGGCAACATGGAGACTGCTATTACAAATGCTCGCCAACTTCTTTTTGACATGAGTCAGGTGGTCTGAATTTTTTACCTGAAAGAGAAAATCGAGATAATCATTTTGGCAAATGCAGTTCGGCGGATTAGAATGGCTAGGATTGCTCTTCTACCATTGACTTGTCCCTGCCATTGGTCGCCAAAGATGCCATTATAGTCTCTATTTGTGTGTGACCAGAGTGAAGAATCATAGTTTAGAGTGAAACAAGTGCTTTGTTTGTAGATTGTGAGAGCGCCTTAAAACCTTTAAATAGGCCTAGGAACTATTTATCAATATATCCAATTGTGCACAAATTCCTCATTTCCTCTCTTCCGCATTTTTACATTTAACTTGATACCATAGCCTTCTAGCTAGGGCCAACTCTAGTGCACTAGGTGGACTTCGCATTTGGACACCTAAATAAATCCATCCCCACTGACAGTGTTCAGCCAAAGGCCTCATTCATGTTTGACCAAGTGTTATAGCTAAAGGTCTCATTCATGTCTGACCAAGCATTGTGGTCGTGTTATGATGTAGGTGATTTGTTGCCAAATCGAGTTTTTCCTTTTCACGTAGTTAACTTTCACTCAACAATGCCTGGCTTATTCAACTTGCTGTGAAGGTCCAAGGCCCCTTTAAAGAAAGATCACTTATGAGAAGTATAATGATGCTATTCAATGCAATGAAGCTTATTGTGTTACATGCTTTGAAAGATTGACACTCATGCGTCTCTTATCTTCCATTACGGACTCGCCCAAAAAATGTGCTCGGTGATTTTTATTGTCATTGAAATCATCTTGCCAAATTCCGCCAAGCGGGATCATAACTACTTAGAATGCTATGATAGCTAACAATATTGCCACCACAATAAGCATCTTATGTGTACTGTTTTGCCACTTTCTCTTTCTTTCCCTTTTGTTTTCCTCTCCTATAGGTGGATGGAAAGTTGTGACCATGTTATTTGCATAGACTGTTCGTCTAAATGAGTCACGATTCCCTAAAATTTGAGAAGAAGAATTCGCAATCTTTGAGGCTCTTCCGTGTTTTTGCCTTGTGTTAGGGCAGGTGTTGTGAAACCTCTGAAGTTTGTAATGTTTAGGTTAACTCGTTTATCAATTAAAAAGAATATAGTCTGCAGTGGAATAACACTAAAATGCACCAACTGGGATCAAGTTTGAAGTAGATTAGTCCATGTTGTATACTTTTTTAAGATTAACTTTGCTATCAATGTTTTTCAATAGTAGAGTGTTCGTGAATATTATTTGGTGTTACTCCTCTGCAGACCATATTCTTCTTGATTAATAAAAGAGTTAACCTGAACATTACAAACTTGTAGGGTTTCACAACACTTGCCCTAACATAATATGAAAACATGGAAGAGCGTTAGAGATTGCGAATTCTTTTTCTCAAATTTTAGGGAGTCGAGACTTATTTAAACGAACAGTCTATGCCAATAACATGATCACTACCTTCCATTCACCTATAGGAGAGTAAAACAAAAGGTAAAGAAAGAGAAAGTGGCAAAACAGTACACATAAGATGCTTATTGTGGTGGCAATATTATTAGCTATCATAGCATTCTAAGCAATTATGATTCCGCTAAGCGGAATTTGGTAAGGTGATTTTGATGACATTAAAAATCACTGAGCACATTTTGTGGGCGAGTCCGTAATGGCATATAAGAACCATATGAGTACTAATATTTCAATGCATGTAAGACATCGTCGCATTGATTAGTATCATTATGCTTCTCATAAGTGGTCTTCCTCTAAAGCGGTGTCGGATCTTCATAGGGTTTGCAATGCTAACTATGCGAGTTGGAATAACCTTCATGATGTTGACTTGTGCCATTTCTATATTGGTATTCACACCAAACATCAAAAAGAATACTACTATCAAATAATTGAGTTTGCAATACTTGTATGGGTCACATTGATGGCTATACTTTTCCTGTGCCACCTTTTATGCCTAATACTAAAATTAGAACTTGAAATCCTTAAGTTCAATTACAGTGCTTTGAAGAAAGGAAGGATGTTATGGTTTAGTGATGTATATTGCTACAAGTGTGTTTGTCCAAAAAGAAGTGCACTAAGTAATAAGGCCATGCAAGATATATAATATGTGCTATTCAGTGTACTGACCAAACAAATTATCTAGAATACATTTGATAATGCATGTATGTGTATATGTGCTTGTGAAAATAATAAATGTTTTAAGTGTATTGAATTTATATGAAAGCTATGGTTTACATGCAAAATGGATGGATGTTTTACTTTGTAAAATTTATGACAATTACCAAAACAAGCGCTCGACCTTTGGGGGCACTAGTTTGCACGATGTCATCTTCCACAAAGGCGACACGCAAAGCTCTGGCCTGGCCCTGCTTTGCCATTTCCACCCTTCCTATTGGGCGGAACAAGGAACCTTCCTCCGATCATGGGCTTCTTCCCATATCGGATCCCTTCTCTAAGCGAACCGAACCTCGATCGCAACTTGCTTGTTCAAACTTCTCTCTAACAGCTGGGCTCGGCAGTAAACTTGTTGATAGTCTGTCAGATCCAACGGTATCAATGGTTGCTTCAGCTCAAGACGAATGCCATTCCTAATCCTTCGAGCTTTTTCCTTTGGATCTTTTTATCAACCTCGAATCATACTAAGAAAGCTCCGCGAACTTGACCTCATATTGGTCAACAGTCATCGCTCTTGGCGGAGGCATTGAAATTCTTCCATCTTTTGCTCTCGGTGCTTCTCGAAAAATACTTATCATTGAATGCTCTTAGGAAAGCATCCCACACCGGGACCACGCCCTCTGGAAATACTAAACCTCTGGTGGCTCTCCACCAGGTATTTGCATTACCCTGCAATTGATACACTACCAGGACAACCTTTTTGCCTCAGTGCACATCAACAATGCAAAGGCATTCTCTAGATCTTGAACCCATAGCGACGCAGCTTCAGGGTCTCCTGCGCCATTGAACCTTAGCGGGTTCGGCTTCAAAAACTGCTCTACCAGCTTATGAATCGACCTCTCTCTCAATACCAGTACATTCTTAGGCTGAACTTCAGCGGGTGTAGCAACAGGTGTGGAAACAGGTGCAGCCTTAGTGACAGCGGCAACGGCGGCTTGATTCTGGGCCTGTTGCCCTATCAAGTCTCTCATAGTCTCGAGCACCTGCATGATCCCTTCCATTATGGGATCACCAGGGGCTACTACCCTAGCACCAACTAGAGACGGTGCTACTCTACTCGCGCTAGCCGTAGCTGGCGCTCTACGTCGGCCTCCTCGGGTACCGACCCTCATCGACGTCCTACCCTGAGCCGCAAGCTTGACCATACTCTTCCTAGGAGTCATCTGCTCTGATCACTCATCTTGCAAGGTCCTTAAGGAAACCTACTTTCCAATTCCACATCGAATTAGAATTTGAGTGATCCACACAACAAACAATTCTACCAATCAGCTATCACAGACATGCATCAACATGAATTTAAAGGCCTTTCCTACTAACTATCCCATGAACCATCGCACATTATCACTCTAATCACTAATCTGGCTTTAATACTACTTAAATGGGGATGTCACGCCCCGATCCTCCCAGCGTGTGCCCATCCCTCTGTGGTCAATTAATAGCGACATCCAAGGATGCATCGCCAATCCATTCTTTTTAATGCACATGTGGAAGCAGATATATAATCACAGACAATAACAATATGGGATGGGAAAGTAAGGCCATAATTTGAAAACCAACATCACACTTATATATACATAACATATCAGTCATGTCATATATAATACAAGCCGGTCTAAGAAAAACAAGTCTATTCTCGATTTCACCTTCTTCCACACTCCAACTGGAGCCTTCAGTAGACTGCACCAGGGACTCTGGTACTTCAAGAGCTATGTCTACAATGTCTACGACCAAACCTTAAGGAGGATTTGTAGTACCCTTCCCAAAAGCGACCTCCAGAACATACAAAGATATCTTAGATTCCGGGATGGGACCCTCTCTCTAGCCATCCTAAGGCTGACGGTACCATGATCAATATCGGTGGGGCACCTTGTGGGTGAGGCCCGCATCAACCTAAACTATGGACCTTATCAGCTCATAGGTTCAGCCCCTAGGCCTCCCATGCAACGAAATATAAGATGTCTGTTCCGTAATCTTCTTAGGCCGTCCAAAAAATTCAGGAGCTGCCATCTAAGAACTTGAAATATTATCCCACAACGGGGTAAGATAATGTCTCAGCAAGTTCTACCCCTAAAACTTAACTAGGAAGAAAATATGCTCCAAGGGCTGCCTAAGCACAAACATAGGTTGAAGGGCTTACCTTAGCCTCAGTCTCTTCCTACAAGTCAATCTATCTCACAGATACGCAAATCACATCAACTAATCACTTCAATTCACAAAAACAGATCGAATTATCGATCAATCGACTCAGTCGATTCGAGTCATCACGACCTCCTCCCGGTCAGCTAAATCAATACTATCTAATAAGTCCGATCATATCAGGACTACTCCCTCTAAGCTAATAAATAGATAGTATAGCTCGCGCTAAGCTGATACATAGTATACTACTCCCTTACTAAGCTACCATATCAGAGCCCATAGGTTGATATAGTATACTAATAATGTTGACTCTAAGCTGATAATAATATTGCTTATTCTAAGCTGATAAGGTATACTGCTCGCAATCTAAGCTGATTTATTAGAGCCCCTAGGTTGAGATAGTATACTGGTATACCGCTCTCAACCTAAGCTGACATATCGCCCACCGGCTAATATAATATACCATCCCGATCATCTATTCAATTTACTATTTTTATCATATTCGATAAAAATACCCGTGTGTGAGTACACAATCGGCCTTAGCTAAAATACAATATTTTCACTTTTGAACATCCCACCAGTTCTAGTAGTCTTAAAATATATTTTTGGCGCTATAAACCGACGCCCGGTAATTTTTTAATTAATTACCAAACTTATCAATTTTGATATAATTACCCACAATCACCAAACACATTCAATTTGCACAAAATAACAGCCAAATAAATAAACAGATCACACCACTGCTATCAGCACGAAATTCCGGTCACCGGTTATCCCAATTTAATTTCTGAAAAATAAATAAATAATTAATTAATTAATTACGGAAATTAATTAATAAATGACAATAAATAACAAAAAGCATACTTAGGCCCGTAAAGCCTAATTGAAAGCCGAAACGGATCCAGAAAATTTCTAGACCACTCTAGTTAAATACTAGAGCTTGTCTAGGTTCTAACTACACTACTCTAACCACCTAACATGCAACAACAATTAATTAAATTGCTAATGTAATCTAACTATCCACCTAATCCATACTTAGTCTAAACTAAACAACCCTTAAGTGTCATTAACCTACTAAGCAATGATTAGTTAAACTTCAAAGGGGACTGCCTTCCGAGGTCCGGAAACGGGCCAAGGCGGGCTGAATAGTGGTCTAGAGACCCACTGATTTTCAGTTTTGATCGGTGCTAGTCAACGGCTAAAAAGGTTGCTCCGGTTGCCGAGTGAGTTGGAAACGGCATGGTGGGGCTGCTGTGGCTTGGACAAGTGGAGACAGTGGCTCACGACGGTGGCAAGGACTCCGATGGTGGCTTGAGCTGGCCTGGGGAGCGGCTGGTAGCGCGGACTAGGCGAGATGGCACGGATGGGGTGGCAGCTAAGCGTGATGAGCGGCAAGCACACGGGGGCACGCGACGGTGAATGGCGGTGGTCCGGTGGTGTGCTAGCTTACTAGTCTTACTCTTCTAGGCTTCTGGTATTTCAAACAATAAGAAGAAGGGAAAGAGGAGGCTACTCGACGGTGGGGGAGAGAGAGGAAGGAGGGAGGAGACAAGTTGGGCTTAATGGGTCTTAGCCTTCAACCTCATCACCTTGGTCCCCTTGGTCTTAGCCCACCACCTGCTGGATTCCATGGCCAATTTTCAGCCACCACTCCCCTTTTAGAAGCTCTTGAGATGGTCCACAAGTCATGGGTGATGGGGCATATGAATTTGTCCATGATTTTGCTTCAATTAGACCCAAATGCTTCTTAAATCAATTCAATTGGGCTTCTAAAAATTCCAATGTCAAGTCCTCAATCAAATCGGTATTTTTCCTCGCTAATTGATCTCACTTGCATCCTAATTTCGAGACCAAAAACGGTCCTCTAATTTTTCCGATCAAAAACGGCCCTATGACGACTTTTTCTCAAAAAGTCTCGGTTTGCAGAAAAATATTCGGAGACTGAGTTGACGTTCGTAAAATGACCTATGACATGATAAAACTTTCAATTTCTAAAATCGGATTCAAATTCATGGTTAATTTCGATATGGCGCAATTTTAGCGTGACCTAGGCTACCCGATAGCTTTTAGAAATTTTTAATGCAAATAATTCGTGGTCGATTTTTTCCGATCAAGGGACCATGCAAGATGGAGGAAAACCTCCCAAGATCACCCAAGGTTCCCACAAGAGCTTCCGGAACGTTCCTAGGGATAAACGATACAGTAATTGCACCAAGGATCTAGAACTCTCTTGGCATAAATGGGTGGTAGGTTAGAAGGCACGATCTTGTCCGTCCCATCGAAGAGCAATCTATCGTTATAATCCGAGGGCCTCAAGTATAATAAGGGGTGTCCTTCCTCTCATTGTATCTATCCAATCATTTTATAATCAAAATTCCATTCCCTTTGTTTAGAGCTTCTCTTTCTAAAAATTATCTCTCTAAGATCGCACGGTCTTGATTCTAAATAATCGACTGTGACATATGCCTTTTGTATTTCGTTTTCCTCTATCCTTTCTTTCATCATTTATATACTGTGCTTAAAAGCCATTTTGAAGGATAATCATGTGAGTCTATCTTTTGAAATTAATTACATGAATATATGTGCTTAGTATGTGAACTATATTACACAACAGTGACAATGCGGTTCCTTGTACAATCTAGATTTTCTTCTTCTTTTTCGACTTGGAAATTAAAGGTGTCTATTGAGATAAAATCCGCCAAAATACACTGCCCAATAGCGAATATATGTTCAAAAGAAAACTCTTACATTACCCACTTTGTCCTTTTTGTCGCCAAGCCCCGGAGACTAATTGTTTATGCGACTGGACAAAGGATCCAAGACTTAACATTAGGGTATCTCCAACAAGTATAGCCAGAACTGAAACTGGGCCACACTGGAAAATGCATAGACATACCTATGCGGGAGATGGTCGCCACAATACTCTGGCTGGTGTGTGGAAGGCGCAAAATTGCTTTGTGTTCAAGTCGCGGAGACATAAACCATGCACAATCATTTACGATGCAATCGCCCTGAACAACTCCTTTGTAAGGTGGCACCATCCTTGACGAATTCGAACAAAGGCAGAAGAAGCTCGGTACCTTCGCAATGAAACTAGCAGAGAAGGGTGCTCTACAATTTAATGTCGTGCTCTATTGCCGGGTTATGCCACGACGACTCTTGCTTACTATTTATTGGATTTTCCATGGAGGAGTGAGTCCCATTCACTTATGCTATATCTACGATTTAATGTCGTGCTCTATCTGCTCATGGAGAACCGGATTCCAAGTGCCCTGTTTTTGCTATGTCCAAGTTGAAAGGTCATTGGTTGAGGACTAAAGGTTTATTGATTATGGACATAATTGAGATCGAACATTCTAACCCCGGCCGAAATCATGAACAAGATCATTTTCAATGCAAAACGGAAAGCGTTCACTGGTTAAGTGGCGATGCTTCTAGAAAAAGGACCAAAGACAACCAATTACCTGTTAAGCGAAGTAGGCCCATCGTTGATGGAAGCTGTTGGGAAATTGACAAAAAAAGAAAAAAACCAATTACTGGTCATTATAGATGGTTTAGGGGTGTTGGCTCGCCCTATAAAATTCAAGGGGAGAGTTGCAAGCTTGGCATCAACGCCGTGCACCTTCTCTTTCACCTCCAATGACCTATCCTCATTTCCAATAGTCAAAGCATTTGCTTGGGCCAACTTCTTCTCAAAATCAAGCTTTATTCGGTCCGGTGATCCAGATCTGGGTCGCCGCTTCAAACACCAAATGCGCATGGAACATGGACGCGGCCATCTACGTGTAGCTGATGATGAAGTTGACAACAAGGAGTGGCAGCTATCAATGGCGGTCATGGTAGTGGCAGTGGTCCTCTGTGCGGTGGCACTGCTCGTCGAGCTGCACCCACCTCAAGTGGTGGCCAAATCCACCAAAGCTTACAAATTTTTTAGTGCAGTCTCGCTTTGGTGGTGTCATTTTATATGGTCTTGCTTCTCATGACCGCCCTTCAGAAAAAGCAGCCTCTCAGATTCAGTGATCTAGCGGTTCATATGATGTGGGTTGTCGTTATCCTAATGGCGGCCACACATATGATTCCCATATTCTTAATTGACCGCCACTACAAAATAAACTGGTCAATTGTGATATTCGGAGTTGCCATTATTAATTGGCTACTAGTATGGGTCTATCTACTCATCCGGGAGCTTTGGTTGTTCCATAAATTGTGGCATTGAAGTGGGATTATTATTTATTATTGTACTAAAATTTTTAATAAAATAATAAATAAGCACGTGTTTGGGATGTGGCTGAGGTGATGGTAGCGTTACTCCCTATGAATAAGGGTGCCATTTTGCTAAGAGAAGCGCCATAGGATAAACATTCAATTTAATGCGCATGACGTTATGTATTGCTTGAATAGACATTTAGCTTGCTGAATTGAATATGGGGATCCTCCTTAACACAACAACTTGATTGGGGTGGATGAGAAAGAAGAGAGGGAACCAAGTGATAATATTAGACATCATAGAGGCCGAAATTTTTGGATAGAAACTTCTAACATGATATCAAAGTTAGATTTTTCCCTTGCCCTCGTTAATTAAATTTCATGTGCCACTCTTAATTCAACTTGCATCTTTAAAGAGTGTTGAAACATCCATACTTTTGACAACATGGTTTATATACTTTTTATATACATGTGACCTCCCTTCACTTATTGACTTAAGTTTTTCGGTTAGACCATTTATCTTAATATCTAAGCTAGTCAATCCTGAGGTACACAAGTGCACATCATACTTGATGCACTCCTGAGTTCACCCTCAGTGCACAACCATGCACAACCCAATGTAAATCTCGTATGTCATGTCATCTTCTTTTTGGCTAAAAACTACAAATATCCCTCTCTAAAGTCAATTCTCAATGTTGTCTATCTCATCCGATAGCCATGTCAGCTTATAATGTTGTCACATATCTTGTCACAATAGCCACAATAGACTCCTGTCATGACAACCAACCTTCTGTCGTAACAAAAACATCCTGCCACAATAACAACCTCTTGCCATGTAGCTTGCACATAGACCCATCAAAATGGATCATTGACCCATTTGTTCACCCATATGGGTGTTAAACGGATTATAAATGGGTTAATTATAATAAGTAAACAGCTCGTCAATGGGTTTAAACATAGTATGGGTGTTAAATGGGTCATGACAGGTTTACAACTTATTTAAACTCAACCCACCTCTATGACTCTCTCTTCATTCTTTCTCGCCTTCACCCGATCTCACGCTCGCTCACTCTGCACTCTTATCTTAGTTTAAGTAGGATTTTTCATAGGTTAGGTTAAATATGAAGGTTTTTAACAATATGGCTCGGGTTGAGTGTGTGTTAGATATAAGTTGGGTTGACTATAAATTACTAGATTTCCATTGCATGAAATTGGGTCAAAATGAGTTAAATGGGTATATTTTGTCAGACCCTATTCACTCAACCCAAATCCGACCCTCCCATTTAACAGGTCTAGTTGCACAACAACCCCAACAACACATAACAACCACATAAACAACAATATTAACATTAGTTGGTTCTCTCTTCAGTACACTAAATTGCTTAGGTGATCCACACAAGTGTTTTCAAATATTTATCCAAACTCAAGTTAACTTATTTTCTGCACATTGAGTTTTTGGGGATGTTAGAGATTATTTGGATATTTCTTTAAAATATTTTCCTATGTTAGAGATATATAGATTATTTCCTTTGATTCTACAATCTCTCAGTTTTGTACATATATCTCTCTTGATTCCGCACATCACTAATTGATTATGATTGAAATCGTAATATCTTGTTACCTTATATAGTTATCTCTAAAACCTATAAATAGACTCATGTTCTCTTTATTATAAAGATATCGAAATATTCATAAATTTTCTGTTCCAAGTATATTTCTTATCTAATCAAACTATGTGGACAAATTTCTTTTTTGTCATTGTGGAATTAACAATCATGTCAATAGAACTTTTAATATCAATCACCAAAATGCATTAATTCAACCTAAGATATGACACTAGAGGTACTTGGCTCTAGTGTGAATGGAGAAAAGATTACATCAATTGCAAGAAAGAGCCATATCTACCTCTAACTCAGCCAACAAGCAAATTCCTCTAATTTGGGTAGGTGGCAATCACGTGTGCAAAAGAAGTAAGCACATGAGAGTCATTAACAAGCCTACTGTTAATATTTTAATAATAATAATAATTTTGTGACGACTTCGAATGTGTGCTATAACTACTGGTTAAATGTCAAATACTATAAGAGAAAAGAACGAAAACAGGCTACAAATGTTACCTCAATTTTGGACTAGCAGGACTTGATTACATTAGTCATTTCGTGGGCATGTCCCAAAAACATGCAAGTTCATGCATCGTTATTGCCCCTTAAAAGTAAGCCAAGTGGACCTGTAGGGTTTCTTCAACAAAAGAGTTAGGCTTCTTCCCATAACTTCAATAGTTTATAACAGGAATAAACCTGTAGGGTACCATCACCTCAGCCACATCCCAAGCCGTATCCCAAACACATGCTTATTTATTATTTCAATAAAATTTCAATACAATGATAAATAATAGTCCCACTTCAATGCCACAATTTATGGTACAACCAAAGCTCCCGGACGAGCAGACAGACCCATACTAGTAGCCCATTAATAATGGCAACTCCGAATATCATAGTTGACTAGTTTATTTTGTAGTGGTGGTCAACTAAGAATGTGGGAATCATATGTGTGGCCGCCGTTATCACATCATATGAACCGCTAGATCACTGAATCTGAGAGGCTGCTTTTTTTTAAGGGCGGTCATAAGAGGCAGGACCATATAAAATGACACCACCAGAGCGAGACTGCACTAAAAAATTTGTAAGCTTTGGTGGATTTGGCCACCACTTGAGGTGGGTGCAGCTTGAGCAATGCCACCGCACAGAGGACCGCTACCACTGCCATGACCACCATCGATAGCTGCCACTCCTTGTTGTCGACTTCATCATCAGCTACACGTAGATGGCCGCATCCATGTTCCATGCGATGTTGGTGTTCGGAGCGGTGACCCAGATCTAGATCACCGGACCGAATAAAGATTGATTCTGAGAATAAGTTGGCCCAAGCGAGTGCTTTGACTATTGGAATTGAGGATAGGTCATTGGAGGTGAAAGAGAAGGTGCACGGCGTTGATGCTAAGCTTGCAACTCTCGCCTTGAATTTTATAGGGTGAGCCAACACCCCCAAACCATCTATTATGACCAGTAATTGGGTTTTCTTTTTTTGTCAATTTCCCAACAGCTTCCATCAACGACGGGCCTACTTCACTTAACAGGTAATTTGTTGTCTTTGGTCCTTTTTCTAGAAGCATCACCACTTAACCAATGAACGCTTTCCGTTTTGCATTAAAAATGATCTTGTCCATGATTTTGGCCGGGGTTAGAATGTTCGATCTCAATTATGTCCATAATCAATAAGCCTTTAGTCCTCAACCACTGACCTTTCAACTTGGACATAGCAAAAATAGGGTACTTGGAATCCGGTTCTCCACGAGCAACAAAGCATGACATTAAATCGCAAATATAGCATAAGTGAACGGGACTCACTCTCCAAGGAAAATCCAGTAACTAGCAAGTAGGAGTCGTCGCGGCATAACCCGGCAACAGAGCACGACATTAAATTGCAGAGCACCCTTCTCTGCTAGTTTCATTGCCAAGGTACCGAGCTTCTGCCTTTGTTCGAATTCGTCAAGGATGGTGCCACCTTACAAAGGAGTTGTTCAGGGCGACTGCATCATCAATGATTGTGCATGGTTTATGTCTCTGCGACTAGAACACAAAGCAATTTTGCGCCTTCCACACCAGCCAGAGTACTCTGGCGACCATCTCCCGCGTAGGTATGTCTATGCATTTTCCAGTGTGGCCCAGTTTCAATTCTGGCTATACTTGTTGGAGATTCCCTAATGTTAAGTCTTGGATCCTTTGTCCAGTCGCATAAACAGTTGGTCTCCGGGGCTTGGCGACAAAAAGGGCAAAGTGGGTAATGTAAGAGTTTTCCTTTGAACATATATTCACTAGTGGGTAGTGTATTTTGGCGGATTTTATCTCAATAGACACCTTTAATTTCCAAGTCGAAAAAGAAGAAGAAAATTTAGATTGTACAAGGAAGCACATTGTCACTGTCGTGTAATATAGTTCACATACTAAGCACATATATTCATGTAATTAACTTTCAGAAGATAGACTCACATGATTATCCTTCAAAATGGCTTTTAAGCACAGTATATAAAATGATGAAAGAAATGATAGAGGAAAACAAAATACGAAAGGCATATGTCGCAGTCGATTATTTAGAATCGAGATCGTGGGATCTTAGAGAGAGAATTTTTAGAAAGAGAAGCTCTAAACAAAGGGAATGGAATTTTGATTATGAAATGATTGGATAGATACAATGAGGGGGATGGTACCCCTTCTTATACTTGAGGCCCTTGAATTACAACCATAGATTGCTTTTCGATGGGACGGACAAGATCGTGTCTTCTAACCTACCACCCATTTATGCCAAGAGAGTTCTAGATCCTTGGCGCAATTACCGTATCGTTTATCCCTAGGAATGTTCCGGAAACTCTTGTGGGAACCTTAGGCGATCTTGAGAGGTTTTCCTCCATCATGCACGGTCCCTTGATTGTAGGAATCTCGTGATTGTGACACATACATAAAAGATATAACAAATAATTTTATAGGCACCTGCCACTTGAAGGGCATAGAGAAAGTTCATTTTTATGTATTGTCAACTCATTAAATAGGATCTTGTTAAGGGGTCGTTCGTATTAACATCCAACAACCCACCGCACATATCGTTGACAGCAGGGTGGACTACTCAGACCTCCAACTCAAGGAAGGACATACATTATCACCAACGAATAGGCGGAGGATACGCCTGATGTGATTACAGGTACTTTTTTGCTGAACGACCACACTATTTATGTTTTATTTGACCCTGGAGCTACTCATTTATTTATAGCTGAGCAGTATGTTAAGTTGGTAGGATTGATTCATGAGTTATTGGAGTTAGTGGTCAGTATATCGACACCATTAAAGGATAAGGTGTTAGCTACAGTGGGTTGTCCTGGTTGCACGTTAGCAATTGGTGAGCGAGAGGGGAAGATAGACTTGATAGTCCTAGCCATGTATGATTTCAATGTGATGATTGGCATGGACTGGCTCACAAGCATGATAAATTATAAGTTATCATGTGCAAGCACAGAGGAAATTCCTATGCAATCTGAGTTCAACTACCGAAGTTGAGAGAGAATATTCTCACAATCTACATGAAAGAACTGAAGGTGCAAATGCAAGAATTGTTGGATAAGGGATTCATATGTTCTAGTGCATCACCTTGGGGAGCATCAGTTCTGTTCGTGAAAAAGAAATATGGTTTGTTAATGCACGCATCCAATCCTGGCCAAGAACCCCCGATTTGAACCTTCGTGATCGACCATTAGGGCCTTCAATTAATATGGGAGTTAAGAAAAAGGTCGATCCCATATTCCACCATTAAGGTGTTCAATTAATACATAAGCTCATTGCGGGATTTACCAAACGGCATTACAATGAATTCATAATGGCCGTATTAAGTACGAAACGCTGACTTCGATATGTCTTCCTTTCTAATCCTCAACTGATGATATCCTATCCCTAAGTCGATCTTAGAAAATATCGACGCTCCTTGTAGCTGGTCAAACAAGTTGTCAATCCTCAGGAGCGGATACTTGTTCTTGATCGTCACCTGATTGAGTTGACGATAGTCGATGCACAGACGCAACAAACCATCTTTCTTTTTCACGAACATAATTGGTGCTCCCCAAGGCGATGCACTGAGACGTGTGAATCCCTTATCCAACAATTCTTGCATCGGTCATGTGAGCTCGGTGTTGTGTGTCCTTGGCTTCGCGCACCCTCGATGATCGTTGCCTAGGTTGCGGACAGTCAAAGGGCTCAAATGGTCTATAGGATTGGTCACTAGTGAAGCTCCAATGCTGTAAATCTCCAAATTAGGAACCCTAAAATCAATGAGATTGATTGCCGGTGAAGCCTTTTCACCTTGCCAAGGTCATGCGACCCCTTGGGTCACCTTCCTTGGCTTTGCAAGACCTCAGTCAACAGTTGCCTTTGGTCGCTGTTGATGGTCGCCTATGGTCGACTCTGGCAAAGCTTCCCTAGCTACCCTTGCTTGCCCTCCCTTCTATTTTATTCTTCTTTTTGTTTTTCCTTTTTCATTTCACTTCAAAGTTGCTTTACAAAATATACATCAAAATGAATATCCCAACACTATTGCCTCCATCGTGGTTGACCTTAGTAGTCTTGTGGACCACATGACCCATTTTATTTTTGGCATTTATTTACCAACCGAATACAAATGATAAGGTAGATGTCTCTCTGTAACAAAAAAGAAATTTGAAAGTTCGTACT
Source organism: Eucalyptus virginea (assembly GCA_014182375.1). Taxonomy (NCBI): domain Eukaryota; kingdom Viridiplantae; phylum Streptophyta; class Magnoliopsida; order Myrtales; family Myrtaceae; genus Eucalyptus; species Eucalyptus virginea. The sequence continues at coordinate 2,127,662 of CM024520.1, read as the reverse complement.
TAGCAGAGTACATAGGATGCCAATAACAAGAAGGAACCTGTCTTTATTTTATAATAGAAACAGATAAGGTCATAAATTATTTTGTAATGCCAGATTAATTACATTTCAAAAACTAGTCCACGAAGCAAGATACGAAGCCAACATATCATTAGTGCGTTGTAAATGCATGGCTTTACTTATTGATGGGTTGATTGCGAAATCACTTCATATTCCATCAGATTGTAGCTTATAACTTATCATGGATCGATCTATCAACCTTGCATCGTGCGGATCGATTCATGCACCGTGCAAATCGATCCCAGTCAGCGGGATTGGTCCTCCACACCGTATAGATTGATCCCCGGTCGAGCGGGATCCGTCCCTAAACCGTGCGGATCGATCCCCGGTCGAGTGGGATCCGTCCCTACACCGTGTGGATCGATCCCGGTCGAGCGAGATCAGTCCATGCACTGTGCGGATTGATCCCGATCGAGCGGGATCAATCCATGCACCGTGTGGATCGACCTTGCATCGTGCGGATCGATCCATGCACCGTGCGAATCAACCTTGCATTGTGGGGATCGATCCATGCACCATGCGAATCGATCGTGGATCAATCCTCGGTCGAGCGATCATTGAGAGTAGACATGGGGGACTGAGTGTAAAATATTCTCTCTCAATTTTTTCTTAACTCCCATATTCCACCATTAGTTATATTAAATGGAAGTGCAAATGCAAGAATCGTTGGATAAGGATTCATACATCTCAGTGCATCACCTTGGGGAGCACCAATTCTATTCATGAAAAAGAAAGATGGTTTGTTGTGTCTGTACATTGACTATAAATTGATGGATTGTTATATATTCACTTGAATGATAACGTCTTAAGTATTTATTATTATTATTATTATTATTGCTTGTCTACATGGGTCAATAGATAGAGTGGGATTGCCGGCCATTTACTATAATACGAAAATGCTTTCTCCATTTAAATACTATATCAAATAGTGGGATTTTAAAAATGAAGTATCATAAGGGATTTCCCTAACAGCGTGAACGATGCTATTCTTCAACTATGGGCCATCCAATTGAACCAATCTCCAAAATCAAAGGCCTAGAGGATTATACAAAATTTTAATTAAATTAAAATTAAAATTTTCGGAGCCCTAATGAGTAATTATAAGGCTTGAGACACATGCTCGCACGCGTGAAAAAGACGGACACGCACGCAATGAGCGAAATTTTGAAAATTCATTTTTTAAAGAATCATATTCTTTGACAAGTAAATCTTGACTTTCTTTTGTTTGTAGAAAATCTTTTTGCAAAATTTCAAACTTTTCTTTTTGAGAAAGATCCTGTTGCCTAAGCCAAGAATTCTCTTTTTTTAGTTCGAAGATCCTTTTAAGAAAAGATTTGAGATTTAAGCAAAGCTCATTTATATACGTAAGAACTTTAGTAGTAATTTATGAATGACTTACCTCGATTTCCTCATCGGATTATGAGTCTATGTCTGAGTCAAACTTTAATTCTGAGTCTGTTTCAGATTCCGAATCTGAGTCTGAGTCTGAATGTGCCATCAAGCATATATTTCATTGCTCATCATCTTCTTTCATTGTTCTTTTCTGCCCATTCTGCTTGTATTGTCTTCTTCCGCCGAATTTCCTTCCTTTTCTACTCAGTTTTTGAATTTTTTTTATCATAAAAGCAAATTCTTCGTCATCCATGTCATTTTCTAAGTCTGTATCATCAGAATCAGTGTTAGATTCTAAAGCAATAGACTTCTTACCTTCAGGATCTTCATCAACAATTTGTTCCACTTCGTAGGATTGAAGAGTGCTGATCAATTCATCAATGGAAAGTGGCATAATCCTCTGAGTTTCTCAGATTGAGGTCTTGACATGATTCCAATCTTTTGAAGAAACCTCGCAAAAGTTTGTTGGCCTTCATTGAGGCAGAAATTGGTTGACCTTGATATGCTAAATCATTTACAATTTATGTAAAATGGCTGAACATATCTTTAATCAACTCTCCTTGCTTCATCTTGAATGATTCATATTTGCCGAGCAAGAAGTTTAATTTTGTCTCTTTTACACAATCAGTCCCTTCATATGTAACATGAAGTCTATCCCAAATTTCTTTTGTTGTTTCACATGAAGAGATTCTATTATATTCAGCAGAAGACAATGGCGTAATATAAAGAATAAATGGCTTTTGCATCAAGAGCTTCTCTTTTGGACATCTTTATCTGAGATATAGGAGCATGGGGGTTTGGTTTCTTTGTCTTTGCCATTTTTATTTGATGTAGACGCAACAATGGGATTGATTCCTTTTTTCACAACATCCCATTGTAAGGGATCTCTGGATCTTAGGAATGCTTTCATTTTGTTCTTTCACACGTTATATTCCTTTCCATCAAAATATGATGGCTTTGTGTTACTTTTCCCTTCCATAAGTTGTGGTACCAAAATACTAACCATAAAAGATCTTTAGCTCAAAAGTAAAAACTTTTAATAAAACAAGCATTTAGCTCTAATACCAATTGAAAGTGCTAGTATGAACACCTAGAAATGGATAAATAGGTGTGAAGAAAAATTTTCGCAAAAGAACAGTAGAAATATTTTTCTTTTGAAACTGAGTCTGAAGAACAACAAACTTTTGAAACTAAGTCTGAAGAATAACAGACTTTGAGCGAGTTTAGACTTTAGCAATTAAATAAAACTACGAACAAAATAAAGGAGTTCAGAGAAGAGAATAATAACACAGAATTTATAGTGGTTTGGCTTAAATCAAGCCTACGTCCACTCTCCCATGCTAACAGCCTTCTAGCTAGATTCCACTATGTAATCAACAAGAGATTACAACTTTGAATGCAAACACTTAGTAGTAGATCACATTATCTCACTAAGTCACTCTTTTGGTAGTTCTCTCACGATCACAAACGTTTAAGCTCACCAAAGACAAGTGTATGATCAAAGGTCACTCAGACTTTGAAATTATAAATTCTACGCACTATCTCTTACTTGCTCATCGGTCATTGATCTTCTTAAATACTCATTCACTTCCAAACTAGCCATTGGATAGTATCTTAAAGGATCGACTTCCAATCTACCCATTGGACAGATCTGTATCTAAAAGATTTAGTAGTCGTTGAGTGGTAGAAATAGAATCCCAAATTGATTCTAATCACCCATACAAACAGAATATTGGTTTCCATAAGTAGAGCTTCTCCGTATAGAAAGTTTTTGTCTTCAAGATCAAATTGTCAATCAATTAGATTGAGTCAATCAAATATATTTTGATGTAAAATCCAAACCAAATTACTAGTTGTTATATGTTTGGGGCTTGTGTTACATTCTTTCAAGTTGTTTCATTCTGAACATGCTTCATTCTGAATCCGCTACGTTCTGAACTTATGTCTCATTCTGAACGTAAAGTCTGAGGGTGTTCAGACTGAAGTAGAGTCTAAAGTAGAGTCTGAGTACAATAGACTTTACAATATGGACATAAGTCTGAACATAATCTGCTTCTGAACAGATTTAGTTTTAAGATCTGGACACAGTCTGAATAAGTTCAACTTCAACATAGAGTATGTCTTATGGTTCTTCATTCATGTTCAGTCTGGAATTTGTCAAAATGGACAAAAGTTTGATATAGAACAGACTTTGACACTAAAGTCTGGCAGTCTTCGGACTTTAACATAGAAGTCTGGAAATCTTCATAATATACTTTGGACATGTGTTACATTCAGTCTTCTGGCAATTTTCAGACTTTGATAATATCATTTACATGTTCTATCATCTGCATAATCTATTACTTAACCATTAAACACGTTAGTAACCTTTGATTTATTTTATCATCTTCAAAACATCATAAGGGGATTTCCCTAACAGTATGAACGATGGTATTCTTCAACTGTGGGCCGTCCGATTGAACCAATCTCCAAAATCGAAGGCCCAGGTGATTATACAAAATTTCAATTAAATTAAAATTAAAATTTTTGGGAGCCCTAATGAGTAATTATAAGGCTTGAGACACACGCTCCCAAGCGTGAAAAAGACGGACACGCGGGCAATGAGCGAAACCCCACACATGTTGCAAAATAGGAAGGAATGCCCTCTAGATCTTCGAACATCCAACGACTCGGATTTTGGCCCAATTTTTGTAAAAAGAAAAAAAAATAAAATAATTAAAATTTATGATTTTTTCAAAATAAAAATTTTAAAATCTAAAAATTAAATTTTTTGCCTAAAATAAAGTTATGAGATCGAAGTCATTTTTCAATAATATCCAAATGTCAAAAAAATTTTCGATTATATGTCACCAAATAAAGGAAAATTAATCGTATTCCCGGAAAATATTTTTCGATATAATTGAGTTTTTCGTGAAACAATTTAATTAGATTTGGATTTAGGATTGAATGGATATTCAAAAGTTATGTGGTTTTACTAAAATCCAAAAAAAAAAAAAACTAATTCTTTAATGAAGAATTCGCAAATTAAGAAATAAATTGACTATTAACACCCTCCCTCCTCCCTATTTTCAGCATTTCTCCCATTAAAAAAAAAAAAAACAAAACAAAGATTAGAAGCTGATTTTGCAGGAACTGGGTTGACATCGATATCCATCGCCTTGTTTTCTGGTTTTTCTCTTGTCAAATTGAACAAATTTTGTGAAAGAAACTAAAAATCCATTTTCTTTTGTACTGCAACTATGTTTATTCACCATCATACAAAACCACCCATTAATTCCTAATGATACATTAATCATACTTTAATTTTGTGACTAAACCTCACCTATCCATTTTATTTTATAATGCATGTGGGACGCCGGTGTCCACATCGGCGATTTCCAATCAAAATTAATCAAATTAAATTAAATCAATTGAGAAAAAATGAAAATAGTTAAAATTTAATAGACACAATTGAAAGATTTAAGGTTGAATTGATAAAATGTGATATTTTATGGATTACTTTCTCACTTTTATAAAGGGAGAACGTTGAGCAGTTGCTGCTTGAACCAAGCACAAATCACGACCTGGACTACATGTCTCCGAAGGAACTTTAATGTAAGCTTCTCTCATCAACCATAGGGAGCTACTAGAAAAAGAAAAAAAAAAAGAAACATAATCAAGAAAAGCTAGACAGCACTCAACTGGAACATGTACAAATTAATCACGTCATCGCATAGAAAACATTTCCAATCGACTAAATATTTCAAGCGATTTATAATTACTAATTAATAAAATAAAATAAAAAAAATTTCCTCTTAAAAATTATCATTCGGTTAATGCAATTTTAATTAATGGGTTTGTGAGATTTTCAGAGGACTCTATCGAATTCTTCAACTGCCTTAAAAACCTACATTAGCGAAAGAGAGGAGGGCGGGGTTCACCCGCACCCCCAACCTCCCATCCCCCAAAAAAAAAAAAAAATCTTACATTAAATTTATAGATATATATACAAAAATAATCAATTGCAAGTGAATTGCCTACTCTTGAAAAAATGATAAATCTCTACTAGACTCTAAAATAATTTTGGCAAATTGAAATCTACATTGATTCGAACTTATAGGTGAATTCAAGAAAAGTGATCCAATTACAATTAGATGAATAAAGGGTCTGAATCCTTATCAAGCACTACGAAATAGAGTCAATATACATGAAGCGCGCATGCAAAAAAATTGTTTCTTGATCCTCTCATGCTGGTCTCATTCTCTCAGGCTCTTGTAACTCGTTTGGGTTGATTAAGGTGAATGGAATTCAGAGAATAAAAATTCCTCAGAATATCAAAGAAAAAAAAAAAAAAAACAAGGTTATTATTCAAAACCTTCATAATGAAAATAGAAAGGAACTAAAAACAAAGAAAATGATTTTTGTGATGCTCAAACAAATTTTTCGATCGATATCAAGCCAATTGTGACAAGTTCTTAGTTTGGTGTTGTGTGGCTATGGCTATAGTAATCTGCTTCCTTTTCCTCCACTTCAGTTTCTCTTGTTTTCTCGATTTAAAGGGTTTGGTGTGCATAGCTTTTCTTGGTAAGTCCATTGCTAGGAGGGACTGCTATTATTGGAGTAATCAATCACGTAATGATCAAAGATTGATAACCGATATGATGATGCATGTGAAGTGGTTGGAACTCCGGACGTTAGTCTCCTTCAATATCATGTTTACTATTGCCGTCTTATTGATTTAATTACCCTAATGACAATACCGAGCTCTTAGAAAATGGCATTAATCTTCCACAAGAAACATGCATCACTCATAAAATATCTCCAAAATTATCATCCAAATTCCAACACTTTGTGGTGCAATTTCAAAGCTAAGCTACCATTCTTCGCCATCACATTGAACAAGTACATGACAAAGAGCTACCATCTTGAATGGAATGGACTCAATTCCTTCACAAAGTGTTCTAACGATTCCAACATTTTTGTTGAACAGGTCATGCCTTGTCATTCCCCGGTTTCTGTGTCCGACAATCTTGTTCATGCGAAATGCAAATAAAAACAGAATTAACGATGGCTTATAAGATGGTTTATAAGGAAAGGAAAAAAAAAAAGGAAAAAGAGAGTTATATGCTGAGGCAACTGAAAAACTTTGGTGTCCACTGAGCCGCACGTACGAGGCGACACGAGCGAAGAAAGAGGAGGCGACGCGTGGCTCGTAGCTTACACGTGCGCCCTGCTTAGCATTCAAGTTTGGTGGGGCCCAGGAGTCAAGACGGAGAAGGCAGTGGCAAACGCGAATGTTGACCGACGTGGCCTTGCCCTCCCGCGGGAATTCGGGCTCCGGGTCAGGTCACTGGACCGATTTTGAATTTAGACTTTTGTGGCTCTTAATGAGAGCGAGTCGAAGAGAGCTTAGGTTTAGGAGGAAAGTAAGATGTTTCGAAACTCAATTGTAGAACATTAATTTTTATTGTACGATTAGGGAAAATTTCAAATAAGGATTCATAGTGAATCTATTTTCTCAAATAAGAAATCAAAGTGAACTTTGTGTCAAATAAGTACTCGAAGTGAATTTTTTGTTAAATAAAGACCCGAAGTGATCAAGTTAATCTCTATTAAAAACCTTAACTCGTCGACATACATTTTTCGGCGATTCGACCCGTCAAATGAGTGAGTCAGGTCGGGTTTGGATCAGGTCAAAAATGGATCGACTCATATTTGACTCATTTAACCCGTCGTGACCCATACCCGACCTGACCCATATCCAACTCATACCCAATCCGACCCGTACTGCTAAAACCTATTAATATTCTAGAAAAATTCACCTCTACTATATACTAATTGGATTAAAACTTCAAATTAAATTAAAAACAGTAAATAAATAAAAAAAGTTAAAAAAAAAAAAAACCTATAAATTGAGATATTTATAAAGAGGCAGACCATGCACATGCTTCTCTTATTTGAAGTGAACATACCATTGAATAACTAAAAACTGTAACATGAAATTTCTTTAACTAAACCTAAAAAAGCTCATTTTTATGATTTTTATTTAAAAAAAGTATTGTTAAAACATTTTTATGCAATACAAATTTTTTAACAATTTTTATGCAATACAAATTAAATGGAAAATTTTTATAATTCTTTTTAAAATATATTTTTAAACAGCAAAGTTTTAATATTTTTAAATATGTTTTTTAATTATTTTTATTTTTAAAATATAATTTTTATCATTTTTAAATATAATTTTTAATTTTTAATAATTATTTTTCTTTTTTTTTTTCTTTTCTTTTTCTTCTTCTTCGGCCAACCGCCGGCCACAACAACGGCCGGTGACCGGCCACAAGCGAGATCAAGCTCGCCAGCGTCGGGCGGGGCTCAATCTCGCCAATCCGGCAAGGCCGAGGCCTCGCTTGATGCCGGTGAGCTCGAGTCTCACCGGTCGTTAGCGAGGCTTGAGCCTCTCCCGATCGGCGAGGCCGAGGCTCCGCCGGCGTCGAGCGAGGCGAGGCCCCGCCCGACGCTAGCGAGCTCAAGGCTCTATCGGCGTCGGGTGAGGCTCGATCTCGCCGATCGGCGAGGCCGAGGCCCCACTCGACGCCGGCAAGCTTGAGTCTCGTCAAATTCGGCGAGCCCAAGGCTCCGCCGGTGTCGGGTGAGGCTCAATCTCACCAATCTAGTGAGGCCGAGGCCCCACCCGACACCCGTGAGCTCGAGTCTTGCCAAATCCGGTGAGCCTCAAGCCTCGCCAATTGTCAACGATGCCAAGGCCTCGCACGACGCGCGGCGAGCTCGAGTCTCGCCGGATCCGGCGAGGCTCGAGCCTCGTCGGTCATCGGTGACCTCAAGCTCGCATGCGGGCAACCTCAAGCCGTGCCTAGCACATGCCCGCGCCAACCGTCGCCTTGCCGACCGCCAACTAAAGAAGGAAGAAAAATAAAGAAAAAAAAAAAATTAAAATATGAAAAATAATTATGATTTTGATTTTTTATAATAAAAAAATTATAAAGTTAAAGAATGAAGGCCATGGGTTCAAAGTGGGTTTCCTAATAACCCATTCAAACCCATTTTTTTTGTGCTTCACTTTCTCAGACCCATTTCTGATCCATATTTAACTTTCACTTGACCTATATATGACCCATTTAACTAAAAATTGGTCATAATATGGGTTTATAATAGGGGTGAGCGTGGTTCCCGGGTAGAACTGGGAACCAGAGAACCGAACCGGACCCTTCGGTGCGGTTCCGGGTTCTAAAGGGACAGGTTCCGTTCTGGTTCCTTTTCTCTGGGAACCGGCGGTTTCGGTTCCGGTTCTGTTACAATTGGAACCGGAACCGGAACTAGAACCTATCCAATAGAAAGCCCCCAAATCAAAAAAACCCTAAATCACTTTTCATACGTTCACTTCACACTTCACAGTCACACTTCACATAACAGAACTGAGTCTCTCCTGCTCGCCCTTGACGCCACCGGACGTTGCTCGCCTCGCTACTCAGCCGCTCGCTGTCGACGCTACCGTTGGACGCCGCTCGTCCCCCAATGGAGGCCACTCGCTCGCCCAACCGCCCCCCGACACTATTTGCCGCTCGCTGCTGTTTTAAGGTAAAAGTTTTCCTCTACTATTCCGTCTCTCTTTCTATTTTAGGGAAAAATTTGAGTTTTTGTGAAAGATGGTATCCATTTATTTCTAATTCTTCCTTTGTAGGGCAAGCCTCCAGATTGGCAAGATTTCATAGACATCGTCACTCTTCTATTTATAAACTCCACTATTAGCTTTATCGAGGAGAACAATGCCAGTAATGCAGCAGCTGTGCTTATGGCTCGTCTCGCTCCCAAAGCTAAGGTATGGGACTATGGCAATATGTTTAGTTAGTTGCAATCAAGTGATCTTTGGATGTTCTTTGACATTTTGATGTTGTGGAATGGTTGCGGTGATTCACACGTATGATGCAGGTACTTAGAGATGGAAGATGGGGTGGGCAGGATGCTTCAATCCTGATCTTTGGCCATTATGATCACAAACCGACCCATCTTCTCGAAGATAAAAGACTACAGCATTTGTCAGTAGAAGGATAGCCAGTTGAATTTATTTTTGTCACCAGCTTGAAAATAAGTTGATTCCTTCTATGAAGAATACTCGACTGAAGATTTGATAGCTTTCCTACCTACTTATATTGGTTTTTATGCTTTACCTTTGTGAGACTATGAATTCTATTGAAATTTTATTAACTGGAAACCTGCTTAAACAATTTTTTTCTGAATATAAAGAACATTCTACAAAACATCTTTGTTTATCTGTTGCACTTATAAATTCTTTAGAATCACTGATCACCCATTTCTACCAGCAATATCCTCTCTTATTGAAGACTTTGCAAAGAAAATATTCTTGTCATGCTACCATCCAAAATATGTTCATGGGCACGATCGAGTTACACATTAACCCAATCAATTATTGTCTGAATTTGCTAAATGCCCTTCTATTTCCTTGAATTTGGATTGGTTCCTCCAAAGTTTGCTGGAACAAAATTCTGTTCTGTAAGAATACACATGTTCGATCTCATCATGGGACCAATGTAGTGATTATGCATTTTGATCAATCATGATGATTTTTCTAAGCACAACTTCAGTTCTCTAGACCCTTGACTTATGTATTGGTGTTCCCATGGAAGTGTAACTGCCTCTATAGTCATTTCAAATTGTTCAAGGCCTTCCATGATATGGGGTTATATAGGTCATGGTTTCACGTCCGAATGATAAAAAGTTTTCAACAGTATTATGTCCAAAGACTACTGGGATGCCCAAGTAAGTTTTCTTGCCGTACAAGTTCTTTCTTCTCCACCAGCATATGGTGTTAATTTACAATTTTCTCTAGGAATAATAACTATTTTGGATGTATGTTGTTATATAGAGAGTCAACAGGTTCAGGGACTAAATGTTGGGATTGGAACTTGAATGGGGATAAGTGTACATACCATGCTTTGTTTCCAAGGGCATGGACAATATATGATGGTACTAATCGACGAGTCCTCAATTGCTAATGCAAATAAAGGTTTTTTATGATTGCAGGTAATCTTAGTTTCTTTGTAAACCAGGTAAACCTGATCTAGATCTCAGAATTGTAACTCATCAGTTATCGGCAATAATCCCCCACAATTACAAAGAGAGCAGTTTTCCTATCTCTGTATTTACCTTTACGGTAAAACGTCTAGAAGAATTTATTTAGTTTTCACAACATTTTATCACCTATGCTTTATTGGCTGCTTTTGTCTCTTCAGGTTTCCAATCAAGGAAGAACTTCTGCAGATGTCTCCTTGCTCTTTACATGGGTGGTAGGGTGTAAAGCTTTATTGTGTTTTCAGTAGTAGGCAATGCACTTTTTTAGATTCCCTATTTCGATTGATGCATTTTTAAATATTCAGTCATCTCCATGGCAAGTCTTTAGTTAACTTGAATTGGAGACACAATTGAAGAAATTTTTTTATGAATTATACACCCTTTTTTGGCATAATGCTCACTATTGGTCTTTTAGATACAGGAGTCTCTGAGTTGTTGAAGAATTACCAATAACTAACACGTTTGGTCATTTTACACTGCAGAACTCTGTGGGAGGAGTATCAGGTTTTTCCGGCGGGCATTTCAACTCTAATATGGAGTAAGAAATGTTTAGCGTCTTTAATTTTTGGTTACTTATATCATTTTCAAATATACAGGAAATAAAAGTAGTTGGCTTACTTAAATCATAATTTTCTATCTCCTTCCAGGACCACTGATGGTATTCATGGAATTCTCTTACATCACAGGTGAATTTCAACATTCGAATCTTAATTTAGTTGCCACTTCAATGCCCATGTTGCCCGTCTTATTTCTTAGCCGTACTTATTCACTGTACAGAACCTGCAAATGGACATCCACCAGTGACTTTTGCTATTGCAGCTGAGGAATCTTCTGATGTACATATTTCTAAGGGTCCTTATTTCCTGATTTCTGGTACATCCCATGGTTTCACGGTAAAGGATATGTGGTATGAAATTAAAAAAGTTAGTCATATAGTCCCTCTGAATCATTAGGCTTATTGAAGCCTCATTATCTTGTTATATCATCAACTTAATTGATGATCTTGAAACATATAAGATGCTGGAATGTAGATATGATTCATTGCAATAAAGAATTCTATTTCTTTGTTTTGTTGGATGCTCGACTGTCACTGAAGTAGTGCACGTTAATTTATGAGGGCTTTAACTAAAGAAAGCATGTAGTGTAAAAGAATTGGAACTGTAACTTTGTCAGCTCAGCTAACTCTTCTTACAGTTTCCTTTTCCCCGCTAGATTGCTAAATAATAAATGTGACTCTCTTAATCTGAAAATGAAAAAAAAAAAAAATCTGTTGGAATTTGGACCCGACCCTGGAACCTGTGACAAGGTAGGTTCCAAGTTCTTGGTTCTAACGGGTAGGTTCCAGGTTCTAAAAAATGAGAAACCTATACCCGAGGGTAGGTTCTAGGTTCCGGACGGAACCGAACCGGAACCGGGAACTGCTCACCTCTAGTTTATGACCCATTTTGCCAGCTCTACCAGCGATTAAAATAGGGTCAATTTTGTCAGAAATTTGTGATTGGAAAAAAAAGGGAAAATTGTAAATTAATTAAGTTTAGGTTATTCATTTAGATGTGTACGTCTTCTTCTTTCTTCTCTCCCCGCTACTCCTCAACCATATCACCGCCCGGTCATCGTCGCAACTCGATTCTTGTTGCTCCTTGCCTTGCTCGACCAATGGAGAATTTGGGTCTTCACAAACAAAGAAAGAAGCATATGGTTTTCTTCTTGTTTTTGAATTCATGCCTCAACCAGCGGAGAATTTGGATCTTCGACTTTGCGGAGGATGTGTACAAGAAATGGGGAGAACTTCGGTCTTTGACTTTGCAGAGGATGGGTACAAGGAATGGGGAGACCGTAGAAAACCTAGGGTTTTTTTGTTTCCATTTTAGGATTTGTTAATTTTCCCTAGATATTTTTTGGACAAAATTGCCCAAACTCCAGTAGTCGAAAATGCCACATACTTGATAGCAAAGCGAGTATTTGGCTGACCAATAAGCTCAGGTCCTTATTTAGAATTGATTCAACCACTTTGGGTCCTTATTTAAAACAATGAATTCACTAGGTTCGGGTCCTTATTTGAGAAACTTAGTTCACTTTGGGCCATTATTTGGAATCTTCTCGTACAATTATAATGTACATATTTTGGTCCAATTTATCTATAATCTATGTAATGTGACAAGACATTCTTAAATATCGAATATCTCATATTTATATAAATTTAATTAACTTTTATCTTTTGATAGATAAAAGTGCATGATTCGATTGAATTATTTAAAAAATTTAAAACCCGATTCAATTCTATATATAAAGATTGAGCCTCGTCATTTATCCATTGTTTATTTTCCTGAGAGAGATGAGATTCGCTTAAGTTTCTTTTCATTTATCTTTTTTCCTTTTGTTGAGCATTAAATGCTCACTACTTATTAAATTACATTTCGAATTTAAATATGTGGAAAAGATCTTAAATATCACTTTCATGTTTGAATAAGAGTTCATCTTTAAGGGAAATATTAACGTGATAAGTGTTTTCTATTAAAAAAAAAATTCGTGAAAAGTCTCCATTTGTTGGTCAAGAAAGTCCAAATCTTTTATCCAAGATTTGTGCGCGCGAGAGTGGACCTCTTCAAAGATGTGCCGCAATAGAGATAGAGATGGCGAGATATGGCGACTAGATTCTAAATAGAAAAATAAGAAGTGGAAAAAAAAAAAAAAAAAAAAAAAAAGGAATGCTACTATTACTTAAATCGTAATTGAAAAATTAAGAACAAATTTATTTCTTTAGTGTAAATAAAGTATATCCGGTCATTGAGGGAGTCGAAATAGTGCAAGCCAAAGCGACTTGTTCAGGAATTCTTTTATATATGGTTGCATTTTGTGAATAATATAAGAGTAACTTTCTTATGTCTATCATAGGGAAATTATCAAACACACCTTGAAGAAAACATTATTCATACAATCTTATGCCTCAGGTTCAAGCGTCGGCATTGGGGCTCAGCTGCATGTGATTGAGCTTGACTATGAGGGATGTGAGCTCAGTCGTCAAGATCATAAGACCAGCCTCAGTGGACCCAATCCCAACCTTGGAGCTTGACCGCCAGGGATCGAGGCACGTTCACAAGGGCTCCCGAGCAAGGGTGCTAGGTCCTCATGCCCAATGTTGGGGACCTCGGCCCGACTTGGTTCACAGATAAAGGAGAGAGAGTCAACTCGAGGTCCACAAATGATCGGAATGTCAAGAAATTTCCAACTCAAGAATCGAAAGCTATTTGTTTGAACCCTATCAATTTTATATAAACTATATTGATTTGTGCCACCTACAAATGCTAAACACCTAACTTGACTGATTTATACAAATTGAAAGGTCTTTTTGTGTCTCTAAGTAGTAGCACATCTTTTTCCATACTAACATTCACTAATATCGGAGATAAGAATCCACAAAGCATCAAGACTCAAAAGGAGAAAGTAATTTGAGGCTTCTTCATTAGGAAGGTCGGTTCAAACTTCAAACCAGTGGGAGGTTGAAGCGTCGTGTAATTCAGTGTGCGACAACGCTCTCCCCAATGAGATTGTCACATTTGGATGGTGAGAACGGTCAAAGAGAAACAGATTCAGCCTCCGAAGATAAGTTTTTTAATTATGATCGTTCACGTTCCCTTTTGATGCAACGATAATTACCGGTCGGTGCTATTTGTACCCTCTATATAATTAAATTCACCTAATTTTCATTAAAAATAGGAAATTGCTCTCTCTCATTCAATTACAATTTATATTGGTGGTCCCAAATTTATTTACTTTCCTTTTTTCTATTATTTTTATATCTATATATGATTTACTTACCATAATTAATAATTTCTTATGTTTAGTTTTTGTTTATTGTAGATTTTCCATGTATATTAAAGGCAATTTATATATATATATATATATATATATATATATATTGCTTTCCATAAGAATTCGTTTTGTCAAAAAAACAAGTTTCCAACGGATCTAGTTCTTTTCTATGTTCTCAATTAAATTTATAGATAAATTATTAAGTAGAGGAAATTTGATTAAATCAAAACATTGCATGAATTTTTTTAACAAAAAAATTAAGTGAAATATCAATATTTTGGATTGACAAAAATTAATACGGAGCTCCTGGATACATGAATGATCATGAAGTAGAGGATATAAGCCACTTGACTCCTTATTCAAATGAGAGCAACATGTTGGTTCATCACGCATGTTGACACCTAAATTTTGACGATTTAGTTTATTTATTTATTGCATAGGAAATTAGGGGTTAATTTTATTAATTGCATAGCATATAGATTTGGATTGCATTTATTCTGTTATTTGCATATTTTGGACCGGTGGCGAATGAGTTCGAATTAGATGGATCGGGCGCAAAGCGAGCGAGTTGGCCCAAGCCCGTTTTTTAATAATTAAAAATTATCTCATGGGAATATAATATTTTAAAATTTTTCCGAGATATGAATCATTTTAGATAGGGCGAGATGGGTAAAAAAATATTGCGATTTGTCTTTAAAAGATTTGGATTTAGAAAAATTTCATCTTGATCTCGAATCCTTATCAATATGAGATGAATTTTGTTAAAAAGATTTGCGAAGATTGATTCGAGGAAGAATTTGAAAATCCAATTCCCTTCCCTATAAAAGGCCGTGCGTGCGAGGGGTTTGGGGGGGGCTCTTTTCTTTGGTGAAAAAAAAAAGTCAAAATCCACATAAGGGGAAAAGAGTGTTCGCGCTTTAGGGGGCTTCTTTTCGGTAAAAAAGAGAGCAAAAAAGCAGAAGCAAAAGTACAACTCTGCAGAGGAGAAGAGAAGACACAGTAAAAAGCAAATTTACTGTGCTTCTTCTCCGTGGAATTGTCCTCACCGGCGCACCACTGTGCCCGCACCTTCGCCATCAAGTTCACCCAGCCGCGCCACCGTACCCCTGTGCCGACGCCTCCGCCTGCCGCCTCCGACGATTGTGCCCGCGCAGCCGCGCTCGCATTGCTGCGCCTCCCTCTCGCCGCGTCTGCACTACCGCTTGTCCCCGAAGCCCTGCATCAACGATCACAGCAGACTACCTCCTCGCCGGACACCACGCCGTGCCATCACCGCCCTCCGGCAGCCCGCACCAGCTCTCCGCCGAGCCGATCTGCCCTCTGCTGCAGCCCACTGCACCCGACGACCACTCCAGCTCTCCCCCGACGCTGAGCCCCGCCTTGCGCCGCCTGTCCCCGATCCGCCCGCGAGGCCGCTCCGCCTGCAGATCTGTGACCCAGACGCCCGTGAAGCCTCTCCGCCTGCAGATCCGAGCCCACCGCAACACCGCGACCAGATTCCCCGAGTTGCAGTCCCATTCGCTGCTCTGCCGTCGGAGCCGAGCACCTGCGCCCGCGACGCCGGCCGAGATCTCGCCTGCCGCTACTCCTCGCGACGCCACCGCTCGCCGCCGATCCGCTCGCTGCTGGTCTTCATCGCCGGAGCTCCGACGATTAACTCCCGGTGGACCTCCACGAAGCTGCCAAATCGTGGAAGGAAAGAAGAAAAAAAAAAAAGGGAAAAGGGAAAAGGGAAAATTAGGTAGTTTTTATTTATCTATTTACTTACTGTTTTTTCCTTTCCTTTTTATTTTATTCTTTTAGTGAAATTGTTCCCTTTAAATGTTGATTGAGATTCCAACATGAAATAGTCCCTCAAGCTATGGGATTGACAGTCCGATTTTCGTGCCCGAAATCCGACTCGCAATCACTTCTAAAATCGACAATCCAATCTCAAAACGAGATTCGATTCTCGATTTAATTTAAAATTAATAACCCGATCTCATGCGCGAGATATGGTTCGTCGATTTTGGATATCAATCTTATCTTTTGTTTGATTTCTTGTCGTCAAGTTGGTTGAGTCAAATCTTATTTTCGTAAAATAAAAAATCAAAAAATCTTAATTAGGATTAGGTTTGTTGTCATCTTGCATAATTAGGATTGCAATCTTATTATGAATTTTTAAATAAAAAAATCTGAAAAAGAAAGTGCATTCATTTAGGTTGTTAGTTTTTATTGCATTATGTGTTAGTTTTAATTTCGAATTTCTTAAAGAAAAACACAAAAAAATCATTGTGCATATTAGATTAGAATTGCATGTTTCATTTTAAATTTAGATCATCTTTTCAGATAAATTGCATTTTAGATTTAGATAATGTCTTAGTTTAAATTAGGATTTAATATGACTTAATCCTAGTTTAAATTAGACAGAATCTTAATCTAGCTAGATCGTTCAAATTTCATAAAATTTGTCTTAGGATCAATTAGTTGCAATTTCTAGGATAGATTGCATTTTTAAGAAAAAATATCAAATGCACATCATTTAGTTTTTATTAGGTTTATTTAATTAGAACTTCCTCGTCGTTAGATTATGTCATTTAATAAATGTCGCGTGACATATAGCGCACATATGAAATTGCATGATGCATGTCATTTTAGTTGAAATAATTTTGTATGTCATTGCATCGCATTGCATGCCATTAGAATTAGGTCATTTGGTTAAATTAAATTGCACATTTAATTATTGCATTTCTTCATGTCATATAGTTTAGGTCATGCTGCCATGTCATATTAGATTACATGCATTGCATAAGTCATGATTTTCATTAAATAAAATGAAAACAAAAAATGGAAATTGCTTGTTAATTAGAAATTATATCTAGGGTCACTGATGTGAATTCGATTTAACAATGCGAATGCTTTCGTTGCTTCTAGGTATGTTTTGCAATATTTAATTACTTTCTTGAGTGTTAAATTGGTGGTATGCGCACATGTATGATCACCTCACATGTTAGGAAGTTAAATTAAAATCAACTCAATTGCCAAACATTTTTTTCAAAATAAAAAGAAAGGTACCGAAAGGGCGTTAGAGAAATCTAACGTAACCAAGTCCCCGTACCCTTAGTCTATGGTTCGTAGGAGTAAAGTAAATCTCCCGTTACTTTACTAGGGTTTCTAATCGACCCACCAAAAATAGATTAGTGGCGGCTCCTAGTTAAAATTTAATTGCATGTTAACAATTCAAACCTAAGTCGCGAATGGTATGGGCTTGGGAGAGCCCGAGTTAAGTCTAGGCTTAACAATCCATTAGCCAAACCCTAGGTGGTCCAAACCCCGAAAAAATTGGTCGCGACAACACATACATCGAAGTCAATTATATATGAAATAAATTGCCGAACGATTTTGCATTCTTTTTTGTTTCCTCCAAAGACACGTATTCATAAAAATAAAAATAAAACTCATAATCAATGATCAATGGAATAGACTTATTGATCAAGAAAAATATTATCTTTGATAAAAACAATTAAACTCATTAGAGTTTGTCTTATCATCCTTTGATCATAATTTCTTTTTTTAGAAGGGGGGACTAGTAAATCTTTTAATGTACATTGACTATTTTTTTTACTAATTCTCTACTTTGACCTAGTACAAAGAAAAGAAAAGATGGAGAGAACTAGTTCAATAGCTATAACTATCTACTTGGCAAATCTTTAAGAAAACATGTGGAGGAACAAAGAATACACACTTACCAACAGATCTTTTGTGCTCCTCGATTCTCTAAATGGGAACAAATGTTAGAGACGCGGAGCAATTTTTTCCCACGGGCTCCATCTTCTTCTTTTCTCTGTATATTTCTCTATTTTTTTTTGCTGGGCCCACACTTCTTTCGGGGTGGGGCCTATTAGAAAAACAAAATTGCTGTTTAAAATGTGTAAGTTCTCTTGTTTTATTTTGTGCATCGAGATGCAAAAGTATAGGATTTTAATATTAGATATAGTGTAAAGTGCAATTTCAAATAGGTGAAGATGGTTATTTTTTGCAATGTTTCAATAAAATGTCTCCAAAATATCCATATAACAATTTGGACTTTCGAGGATCTGATTGGATCGGTCCAACTATCCTTAATCTAACCAACTTTTATTTCATTTTGCCTTTTCAAACCAAGTCGATGCCCATTAACAGACATTTTCCCAATCTTTTGGATTTTCCTATCTCATTCTTATTTCCATGGCTGCCAAACAAGCCAAAAGAAAGAAATCGCCATCCCATTTCTACACTGTTTTCCAGTCCATTATTTAATGTGTCTGCATACATTTGATGAAGCAACTATTTAAGGAAATGTCGTAATTTTCGGTGCAGCTATACCGTATTTTTTAAGAGCTTTGAGCATGGCATGGTAAGCAAAACAAAGCAACGAGCACTTCCTTTCTTGTTTAATAATCGAGTCATAAACTCTTTAAACGGTGGAGACCATGGACTTTGCACGTTCTTCAAAGGACAATTCTAGGGGAGGATATATTGGGCTACAATTACGGTTTAGGGTTATTTTGGTTTGTTTATTTTGTTTAACGTTGAGTATACATATGGGTGATGACCATACTTACGGATGCTTATGAATGGCTATTCTTAGAGATGCTCGTCATGGGTTCAGACAACAGCATCTGCTTGGCTGCACCATAACGTCACCCTTTCTCTATATCTTCAGCTTCTCAGAGGCAACAAATTCGAGCGACTTGCGGTACATAAATCGGATTATGCCTAATGATAGAATCGTCGAACCAAACTACAACAAAAGAAGAGGTATCATCATTCCGTGCCGTATTGTGTTTGCCAATTTTCAAGCGATATCGAGTGCTCTAGCAGAATTATTAGCATAGCAATGACCCAAGCTAAGTGATTCTCCATTTTGGTAATTCGAGTATTTGAATCATCATTCTCCATTCTTGCTCTAGACCAGGTTTGGCAACCTTTTTTAGCTGTTTTTTCAACTTTGTTCGCAAAAAATAAAGCAAAATAAGTAAAGTCAGCGTACGGAAATAAAATGAAAAGAAGGTACGCACCCTTCAATATTATACTTTCTTAAGATGAAATTGGGATAAGAAACCTTCATCGAGGCTCCAATTTTGTATAAATGATTTCTTATCAAATTATTCATGATGACACATGAAGAAATTATATAATTGAAGTGTGTAACACATGGTGATTGATCAAAATGCTTATTCTATATCCCATAAGTAGAGGTGTTAAAATGGGTACACAACCCATTTATGGATCCATGTTTGCTTAAATGGATCATTAATGGGTCAGACTTTATTTCCCAATGCCACCATAATGGGTTTTAAAAATAAAAGAACTAAAATATATGGGTCTTAAATGGGTCTACTCCGTACCCATTTAAGACCCATTTACTAACTCATTAAAGATGAACCCAGTAACCCACGAGGGCCACGAGTCTACCCTATCCCTTTTCGCTTTCGATTCGCCGCCACCTCCATCACCTGTCGCCGCTTGCCGCTGCCTATCTTGCCTCGTTGCTGCTTGCCACCGCCCATCATCGCCTTGTCGTTGCCCATCTCTAGTGGCCGAGGTTGTCCGACAACTCCATCGTCGGAGGACGGAGCAGCTTGGTTCAGGTACTTCGTTTGAACACTCATTCGTGGATTTCATTTTGAGTTCGGGCTTGTTGTTTCACGCAATCGAGTGCGCACGTGTGGCGGGATGGTCCCAACGACATGTTTGATCGATCACTGGTTGCTTAGTGTTGTCAATTCGTTTGCGGAAGTGGTGATTTTGCTCGAGTCGATTCGACGGTGGAAGTGGTTTGTTCTGTGCTGGGTTGATGTTTGTTTTTTTTGCTGCGAATTTGGAAGGGTGCCCAAATTGCACTGTTAGAGCATATTGTCTTTTTGTGGTAACGGTTCCATTGGTCTCATAGTGTTACTAATGCCCATTTATAATTTGTTATTGTCAATCTTGTTCCATGTGGATGATTTGTCCTTTACCTTTTTATTTGAGAGTTAAGTTGGAATATTTGGTTTTCTGATGATGACTAAGTTACATTGGTTATGAGTCCACCATGTTAAGACACCTTGTGTATTGAGGCAAATCAGCTGTTGCTGGTAAGATGTAGCGTTACCTATGTGCTGCTCCTACCATTGACAACCATGTACTGCAGTTGATCTTCATTTCTTATTCCCTTTACAGGCAGTTTGCTCTACCGCTGGTAGTGACTGCTTTGTGAGTTACTTGCCCAAGGACAAGACTATGGCGAGCGGGCTTGGTGCCAGGGAGGGAGAGCCAGATCCAGTGGAGTCACAGCGATCTTCCGAATAGAGAGTTGTTCCGGTTCCTTAAGCTTAGGCTCAGAAAGTTCTAAAAGAAGGTAAGGATGAATTTGATGACTGCTGCGATTTTTCAATGTTCTAGTGAACAGAAGTTGCTCTTTCGACATCGTATTCCTCCACTCTATTATTAGAGCTCGTCTACTCCTGCAGTCATAGACGAAATGCTGTATTTTCTTCATGGATGATACCCAAAGACATTATAGGATTCTAAAAAAATTAGCTACATAGGCAAAAACCCATATGGTATGAAATGGTTTCTTGGCTTAACTTACACAGCTAGCCATGGGACAAAAAACTTGTTGCGTCATTTAGATACTTGTCCCAACCAAGAGGTTAATGTTGATGGTTCCGTAGTACAATTTAACCAAGTTGTGTTTAGAGATATGCTAGCAAGAGCGATAATCAAACACAATTATACATACTCTTTTGTGGATCATGAGGCTACTAGAGAGTTGTTTAGTTACCTCAACCCTAATGTGAAGCACATTTCAAGGCTTATAGCAAGAAGTGATGTGGTAAAAGTTAATGAAAAAGGAAAGGGAATTTTTTATGTGCATAGTTAATATCTTGTTTTTTTTTTTTTTTTTTTTTGGTGACTCGGGAACCCCCGTACAGCCGGCAGCCGGCGAGGTAAACCCGGGGTGACGCTAGCGGAGGACCCACCACCCCGACGTCACGCTTAAGATCCTGTGCGGCCAGCGGGATTCGAACTCCTCCCCTCTTCGCAAAGGGTCATGGGAGCCTTATCCAACTGGACCACCGCAGGCGGTGGTTAGTTAATATCTTGTTGCTCGCTTCAATAATGCACTTTTGACATGTAACTTCTCGTGACTTTTTTATGCTTAAATTTTGTGGATGAGGGAAAATGTAAGAGAAGTCCACTTGTTGGCCAAATGCATTATTAAGTGACTGACAAGTTGCTTCTTGAGTCACTTTGAGACATCAACATCTACTATTCAATGAAATTTTCTTTTTAGGGCTTCTGTCAAGGATTAGGTGCCATGGATCTAGACGTGTTGGGTATTGTGTGTATCATCAAATGTGGACTCCACACATTTTGTCACATCTATTTTAAAAACAAGTTTAAATGGATCATAAATGGGTTGCTTAGCATTTATATTTTTTTTGGTCAGTAGATGCTTAGCGATATAATGGGGGTTTTAACTAGGTTGGCCGACGAACCTCTCTAGATGCAGAAGAAAAAAAGGAAATGAAAGAAAAATAAAAAATAAAAAATATTTTTTTGAAAAGTATAAAAAATTGAAAAATTATTGATTAGATTTGTATAGCTTTGAAGTATTTTAAAAATGTAATCTTAAAATAAAAAACGTAAGAATAAGTTTTCCTAAATTTGGTTAAATATAAAAATATTTTATTAACATTGGTCGAATCAAGTATAGGTTGAAAAATTTACATTAGGCATAAATGGGTTAATTGGTCAATTTGAGTCGGACCATTAATGACCCGACCCAAACTCAACCCGACCCACCGTTTAACAGCTCTACAAAATTTTAGAAAATTCAAAAATAAATAATAAAAAATTAGAACTTTAGAAAATCATTAAAAATTTGGAAAAATCCGAAAAGTCATAAAATATAAAAAATTCAAAAAAATATATTAAAAATTTTGTCATATCGAAAAATCGTAAAAATCTAGAAAATCTGGAAAATCATTAAAAATTTCAGAAAATAAAAAAAAATCATTAAAAAGGTGAAAAAGATAAAATTTAGAAAAATTGGAAAACCCTTTAAAGAACTAAAACCTAAAATTGGATAAGCCTTTAGGGCTCTATAATAGGGATTCTTGTTGTTGCGCGCGCGGAATATGGACCATGTGAATCGGATAAAATAGTCGGAATGAAGGAAAGGGAATTGGACACCTGATTTACATGGTTCGGTCCGAATATCGGAATCTACATTCACGGGGAGAGTAGTACGGAATTCCACTATAGAAACAAACGATACACTGGAGATTACAATCACTCGAATACTCAAACACACTCTCAGTGTTTCCCAGCCCCAAATTACACCCAAACAGTGTTTAGTCCCTCACAATTCCTAATGAAACCTCACTCAAGGAATTAAACAAATTATACTCACAAGAATTTCACTGACTAAAACACTCGGGTATAATTACAACGAGAAAATCCCCTCTGCCGAGAGCTTCTGCCTCCAAAAAGTCTCACGACATCTCTCTTCAGCTCTCTAGCTCTCCCTTGCTTCTCTTCTTCGATCCTCCTTTTTAAAGGTGAAACAAGACAGAAATTTGTTACTCATTCGACGCTCACAATCAGCACCGACGCCCACCAAAATTCACGGGCACGCTTTGCATGGGACGTATTTAATGAAGCAAAAAACATGCGCCCATAATCTTTGAAGATAAGCATAAAAAAAAGGATGGCCGCCGTCTTCCAAGATCATCTCCACGACGTTCAACTCCTTCAATTAATATTTTATCCTTTCTTTCCTTCTGTTGGCTTCAACTGACTAAACAAATAGCAAAGGAAAGAAACAAGGAGTTAACGAAAGAAGACAAAACAAGCTCACAATTGGCTTTAGTCTTCCACGTCCATTCACCATGCATGCACGTCCATGTGCATGCAATTAAACAAGTGGAAAAAGAAAGGGACTTGGGGGGCGTGCACATCCTTGACAAATATACACAAGTGCAAAAGGCCTTCAAGCTTTGCTTCTTCATTGTCAATTTGCGTGTATCAATTTACGCCGAACTTTGATCAATAAATGCTCCTCGTGTACATCAAATCTCGTATTTGGCTCAAACTCGAAACATAATTTTAACACTTGTTAAGCTTTGTCTTTTTCAAGGATAATTTAGGATACTTACATATTTTTTATTATGATTATAATCGAATGCATTTTTTTAATATTTTGGTGTTATTTCCCTACGCTTTCCAGTCTTCTTCCACCCTCTGTCCTCCGCTTTTCTCACCAACACTTCTGTTTGAATCGCCGCCGGTCATCTCTTCCGAGTTATTCGATCTTCAGGAACTCTCTTTCTCTCTCTCTGGGATTGTGCTAGTTCATTTGCCCTCCCACAATCTTCACCCCCTCCTCCCCTCTCTCCCTACGTCTTGGTTGTTTGTTTGGTGTCACCGTGCTTTTCTCTTTCTTTTCCTAGCTTTTAGTTGCCTTCGTGCTTGAGCTATGTTGATCAATGTTAGGTTCATGAGTTCTTGTGTGCTCAGTTATCCTAATTTGCGAAATGATCTCATGACAGTTCTGTTACAGAGAGAGTGAGAGGGAGAGAGAAAAGGAGAGAGGGAACCGTAGCACTTTATGGTTTGTAGCTAGAATAAAGGATGCCATAGTACCTACCCTTTTGTATGCGAATTATTAATTTCAATCAAAAGTTTGTTCTACCATTGCATCACTACACTTTCTACACACACAACGTGTGGCCGAAACCCAAGCCGCACTCAGGAAACCTTAAGAGGTACCGAGAGGAGGAACCTGCATGGGGAACGACCTGTAGTAATCCTCTCTCGGTCCCACGCATTCCAATTAATGATAAAGAGGACTATCCAACATAAATATGGATAGGGAAACTCTTTTGACCTAATTGGGATGAGAGCCCTAAGTCTTTAGATTTCTCGCCGTAATAGCATTAAACCTCACAAGTTGCATTTGACATATGATTGACACACATTCATCATTTTCTAAATTTGAATCTTGATTAGGAAAGTTAAGGTGAAAATGAAGTTAGAGTGCATTTGGTTTAACTTTTAATGAAGGCTTTTAGGAAAGGTAAATGCCTTTAGTTGAAAGAGATTTGGTGAAATGCAAAGATTGTTTGGTAACTGTAATTAAAAAGTGTCTTGCAAAGCAACTTTGAGAAAATGCCGTTTGGTAAACATATGTTCGAAGAGTCCTTTGGTGTGATTAATTTAACTTTTTTTATTTTAATTTGTCTAAAATTAAAGAGGATGATGATCGTAACTTTAATATTATTGCGTTGACATAATGTAAAAGAAACATATTTACAAATTAGCATATCTTTTTTAATAAATCAAAGGCTCACTCAATTTGTGAGCATAGCGAGAATAGACATAGTTGAACACTTATTGACGATCCATAGGGAAATCTTAATCAAGTGATGATACAAATAAATATATTTTAACAAGAAGTTCGAGTAGAATTGATCAAGACAAGCACGATTGAAGATTGCAGATGTAATTCTACTAGAAACTTGGTGAGTGGTTCACAAAAAATCGCAGTTGAACACCCACAATCACTGGTTTGATCACCAACTTTTCACAAATCAAAAGTAGATGAACAAAAGTGAAGAACAAGTTTCTACATATACCTAGTCTGACATAAATATTTTGGTGACTATTCCATGACACAATGGTACAAACAAGCAAATGAACGAAAAGGACCAATGGTTCTTGGTCATGACCCAATAGTATCGGTCCTTTTCATTCAGTGTCATGCCTCCATTCCATGATCATCTCTAGCATCTATATGATGACCTTATTGTTCATCAACCTCTCTATACTTATCAAGTTCAACCATTTTGTCTTCCCCCCATCCAATATCAACATCATACCATTGAAACTTGTACCAAACCAAAGTGCTTGTAAAGTGTTGGAGAAAACTTCCGTATTTGTTTTGAAACTGACAAAACGTTTCCATCAGTCTAGTCTGAAGACTTATTGACTCTTTCGTCAAAGTCTGAAGACCGTCAAACCTCCAGACTCAAGATTCAAAGTTTATCATCATTGACAATTTTTAGACCGTCAAAGAAAACTTATCCAGAATTGAGTATTTCGTTAAGGATTCGATTATATCAACTGAAGAAGATCTCTCAGGTGGATATAGTATCTCGGAATCTATTATTCGTTTTGATTTCAATTCGGGTAATTTAGATCCGTTGATTGGCTAAGCATACTTGGAAGATCTTGATTGTATGGGCAAGTAGAATTGGTGGGCTATCGACATATTCCTTAAATAACTTGAGATCTCCCTAATTGATTCTGTCCAACGGTTATAAAGGCATGGATGAGTATATAAGGAAGATGTTCCAGTTATTCGAGTGTGTACGCGATAAATAAATTCTAAAATCTGAAGCTCCTTGTTCTTTTGTCAATTGTTGAGCGTAAACTTGTACTCAAAAGAGAGTTTATACATTTGTGAGACCTTAAGGAAGTGTAGCAGAGTCTCTACAATGTGGAATAAAGGATGTGATACTGTAACGACTCTTTTGATTCATAGTGAAATCCAGCCGGTGGGCTATCAGTGCGGGAGAGTGAATGTAGGCTTGGATTAAGCCGAACCACTATAAACCTTGTGTTATTATTCTCTTCCCTAAACTCTTTTACTTTACTCGTAACTTTATTTAATTGTTAGTCTTGTTTTTATTTTAAAGTCTACTGTTAAACAGACTCAGGTTAAACATAAGGTTTTACACTATACTTCGCAAAAGTTTGTTTTCGCACCTATTCACCCCCTCTAGGTGCTCATACTAGCATTCACATAAAGTTCCCTCTATCACTCTATGAGCTTAGGATTGACGTGTTATAATAAAAAAAATTTGTGAGTTGTATCATAAAAGATGAATTTATAAGAAGTAACCGAAAAAATATATTAACACCTAAATTTTTAGTAGAAGCGGGTCATTTAAATGCAGTAAATTACAAAATACTATTAATAAGATCACTTGAATAGTTACAACTTAGAAACTATTAACTACTATTACAAAGAAAGCCTCAACAACTATTGTTGACTCTGAATTCCTATTTGTAATAAAAGGCGGTTGTTTTTTGACAAACTATCTAACCTAATAGACTTCTAAATAGACTTAGCAAGTTTCTCCATGCTGAATTATCACCTATGCTGTTCAATTTTGAAAAAAATGTTTTGGTCCAATTCAAACGTATGACGAGAGTTTTGATCAATTAAAATACGAAACTTTTCATCAATTTGAAGTCAACACACTGAAGCTCCATTGTTCATGAACTTGAATAATGCAATGCTCTCAGAATAGCAAAAAATTCATTTTCACCGGAAAAGCTAATATGCATGAAAATCGAGGATTCTCTCTATCAACCTGTCTCATGGAACTACCATCTTTCATGACCAAATTTTGATATTTTACCATTTGCTTTAATCAAATAATACAAAAACCAAAAGTCTGGATCTTGAGCTCTTCAAAAAACATGACAACATGGACGTTTTCTATTGAATAAAGCTTGTGCTTACAACATGAACAAAAAACCCTAGATCAGGATGCAATCCAAGTCCAGGAATGAGAAAAGCCAATCAAACACAAAATCCCCCAATCTACTTCTAGTACCTTGCTCTCTTCCATCTTCATCAAAAGTAATATCCTCAATCAAGCACAACATCGAATATACCGTTCTCTGAGTTTTTAACATATGCTTAAGAATCACAATTAAAAAAAGCACAACAAGAAGGGATCAAAGTAGGAAAAAAAAAACATTTGATTCGGGGTAAGACAAGAGAATCAATCAAGAGAGAGGCAAAGATGAGAGAAATAAGCGATTGTTGAGCAACGAGAGAGGTAGCCAAAGAGAGGCGATCGAAGAGGCGAGCTTCGAAGAAGAGCAAAGCGAGAGAGACGTAACTTCAAAGAGTGAGACATAAAAGGCGAGAGGTGATGAATAAATCTAGGATTTTAAAAAGGGTTAAAGTGGGAAATTAATAAAAAGGCAAAATAAAAAATTTTATTTATGAATCCATCAGCATGCTGAGAATGCTAAGTTGCCTAAAGTAGCCTCTTACTTGCCTTGGGCTAGAAGCCATTCAAAGGCCAACTTTGCTTCAATGTGGTCTTCAATTTTTTTCCCAAACACCTATATTTTTGCCCAAGAAACTTTAGACACCTAATGTCACTTGGAAAAGCCCCTCCCGAATGCACTCTTAATCTGCTAACATTTGTTAAATGTTTTTGTAAGTTAGGAGTTACAAGGGATGGCGTAATTGTAAACATTGTTTTGTAGGTAGTAAAAAGAACGTATATGAATGTATGTGGAAATTATATTGAAGTGTTGGTTGATCTCGATATAAATATATGTTCCACCACATCACTATACTTCGCACACACATAACTTGTGGCTGAAATCCAATCTACACTTTGGAAACCCTTAGAAGCCGAGACGAGGAACCCGCATGGGAAACGACCCATGGTAATTCTCTCTTGGTCTCGCTCATTCCAATTAGTGATAAAGGGGACTGACTGTTTGCAAATATGGATAGAGAAACTTTTGTTACCTACTTGGAATGAGAGCCTAAAAGCTTTCAAGAATCCCACCATTAGGCGTCAAACCTCACAATTTGCATGTGACGTGTGATTGACACACTTCCGTTCTCTTCTACTTATTTTGTAAGTACTGTCTCAATCTTAAATTATCATCCTTTTATAAATAATGTAATTTCCTATTGTAAATATTTTTTCCATAAGAGATCGTAATTGATTGAAATGTCTACTTAGGCCTAGATATAATTGATGCTTCTAAGGATGCTTCTGATCTTTGAATCATCCCTATCCCGAAGAAAGTCCTTTTGGAAATGTGGAACAAGCTTGATAAAAGCAAACAAGACTATGTGGAGCAGAAGATCGGATGCATTATCTCTCTCCTGCATGTAGAGCCATAAGTTGTCTTGATTAAGCTCTAACTCATTTTTGGAATGCAAAGACATCCACATTCGTGTTTGATAATAAATATGAGTTAACTCTAACTTTAGAGGAGTATGACATCATCATCAATAGGCAGATGACCTTTTTTGGGTCAGTTAGACTACCAATTGATCTAGATCTTGTGCCAATACTAAGCAAGATTTTGCAAGTAAAAGCCATCAATATTAGAGATGTTATGCAAGGTAGCTCAAAGGCCCTCACTTTGTCTTATCTAAAGCTTACCATTACTGAGTTGTCCATGAAGTCAATCCAAAAAGCTAAAGTTTTCCTTTTAGCATTTTTTAGATTCGTCATCTATCCTCATACACAAAAAACAATGAATCCTCAAGTGGCTTATATTGTGAAACAGGTATATCAACTCAAGGGATTTACAAACATGATTTTGACTTAAAACATTTCTTTCACTCTCCCGCTTTAAAGAAAAAACGTGTTCAGTCCTTAGAGCCCCAATAGGATTTCTTCAAGTTTGGTTTCTTTCTCACATAAAAGAATTTGGTGAAAGCATGATGATTTATCATTGTTGACACCTAAATTTTAACGGCCCGTTTAGTCATTTATCGCATTAAAAATTAGGGTTTAATTTTATAGCATATAGATTTAGGTGCATTTTATTTTAATTTGCATTTTATTTATTGGACCGGTGCGGATGGGGTCAAATTAGTTGGACTAAGCCCACGAAGCGAGTAAGTTGGCCCAAGCCCATGTTTTTTTATTAAATCAATTATCTCGTGGGAAATTGAGATTTTATACGATATTACGGTAGTTTTTGGAATTGGGTTGCAATCTTATCTTTGGTCTTTAGATGATAAGATCATTGGGAATGTTAAGGAGATAAGGAAATAAGAGGATTTGGAGTGATCGGGAGGTTATAGGTTATCTTCGTGTATATTGAAAAAGCGAGAGAAAATATTCTACGAAGATCACCTATTTTTACCTATAAAAGCAATCGTGTACGGTGAGAGGAAAAGGGGGGCCACGCAATTGAAACATTCGGCCATATTGAAAGGAAAAAAATTCAGAGAGAAAAGCGACTGGTCTGCAGAGAGAGAGAGAGAGGACTGGTGAGCGGCGTTTAGAGATATACACGGGAGAGAGAGAAAAGAGAAGGAATTCTCTCTGCCAAGTCGAGGAGCCCCCACATTGTGCGAGGCCTTTTGCTACAGCGCCACACCCTAGCCGCCGGAGTTACCGTGGACACACGTCTTTGCTACGTTGCCCCCTGCAGCGTCGATGGATTCGCTGCTGTGACCTCTTTGCCTTTGCGACGAGCTGCTGATCTGGTGCCAACCTCCTACCGTCGTGACCAGGCCTCGACGAACCCAGTTCAACAGAGACCAATCATTAGAGCAGCCCCCATCCCCGACGATCCACGATCCGCTGCTTTTGCTATACCACGAGCCAGCGCACCCCAGGGACGCTTGAACCACTACAGCCTAGTTCGGAGTTAGCAAAGACTCCTGCAAGTTCCATCTGGCCTGGTGATGCCCTGAAGTGTTTTCTTCTGACTCACCGACAATCACTAAACAGGCTTTTGCGCTTCGTTCGTATATATTCTTTGCAGGTTTCGTCGAAGTTCAAAGAGGCCAATATCTCCTGACCGGCGTAAATATCTCGTCGTATTTTCGCGGCCACCGCTTGCGAGCTTGAAGTCCACGGTCAAAAAGAGATATTATAGAATCTCGCTTGAATAATTCTGAGTGGTGGGTTGGTCTTCTTTTTTAAGTTTTGTCCATATTTTACTATAACATTTTGTGGGCTTTGTGATTTTGTTTCATGCAAGCAAAAGAACGTTTTTTTGGCAATGAGATCTCAAAGAATTCGGATGCGTGGCGACTATAGACAGAGGGGAGAAGAATAGATGGCATAATGTACCGCTACCTCCCCGTGAGCCCTATCCACCGTGTATACCGCCGACCGCTTCACACTGAGTCCCTATTGCTGGCCACTCACTGAGAATTGCAAACCACCACGGTTCACGAGTTGCCCGTCGACGTTGACGCCAAGCTCGAGCCAGCGTTGATCTTCTCTTCAAACCGATCCGTTGAAGTTTCTACTTTCGCAGGTTCATTGGCTGTGACCCACCCGCATCGCTGCTCACCAACCTCCACCACGAGCTGCCAAGCCACCGTTCAAAAACAAAAGAAAAAGAGAAAAAGAAAAATCAGATTAGGTAGTTTTTCTTTTATTATTTTTATTATTATTTCTTTAATATTCTGTTTTAGTGGAATTGTTCCTTAATATGTGACTGATATTCCAACATGAAATAGTTCCTCAAGCTAGGGATTGATAGTCCGATTTTCGCGCCCGAAATCCGACTCGCAATCACTTCAAAATCGACAATCTAATCTCAAGCCCGAGATTCGATTCGCGATTTAATTTAAAATTGGCCAACCCGATCTCATGCGCGAGATATGGTTCGTCAATTTTCGGATATCAATCTTATCTTGTTTGATTTTCTGTCGTTAAGTTGGTTGAGTCAATCTTATTTTTGTAAAAAAAAATCCAAAAAATATTTGAGTTAGGATTAGATTTGCTTTAGAATATTTCCTGTGTTAGGGTTAAAATTGCAATCTTATTTCGAGTTTTAAATAAGAAAATCCAAAAAAATGTTGAATTAAGATTAGGTTTGGTGGTTATCTTTTATATTTAAAATAAGAATTTTATTTTGAATCATGGAAAAGAAAACCAAAAGAAAAAGTTTTATTTGAATTGCATGTGGAAATTTTAATTTCAAAATTAATATAAAAACACAAAAAATCATCATGCATATATCATGTTGAATTAGGACATTCTTTGCACGTCATTGCATGTTAGGGTTGCATGTTTATCAATTATAGGTAGATAATCTCTCCTAGATAAATTGCATGTTTTGTTAGGAAAATAAAAGCCCATGTCATATAGAATTAAGTCCATGAAATGCACGTCACCTAGTGATTATTGTTAGGTTCATTTCTAATATTACCCATGATAGAAATTGACCGTTATTAGACTAAGTCATTTAATAAATGTCGCATGACATATTAACTCGCATACTAAATTGTATGTTGCGTGTCATTTAGTTAAAATAATTTTATATGTCATTGCATCGCATTGCATGTCATTAGAATTAGATCATTTAGATTGCATTTAATTATTGCATTTATTCATGTCATATAGTTTAGGTCATGCTACCATGTCATA
The DNA here is from genome assembly GCA_014182375.1 of Eucalyptus virginea. Taxonomy (NCBI): domain Eukaryota; kingdom Viridiplantae; phylum Streptophyta; class Magnoliopsida; order Myrtales; family Myrtaceae; genus Eucalyptus; species Eucalyptus virginea. The sequence goes on along the minus strand of CM024520.1, from coordinate 2,096,133 downwards.
TTAGATTATTAACATGCATTGCATGATTTTCATTAAGAAAAGCGAAATCAAAAATTGAAATTGCGTGTTAATTAGAAACCATATCTAGAATTGCTGATGTGGATTTTAATTTAACACTGCAGATGCTTTCGTTGCTTTGAGGTAAGTTCGCATCATTTAATTGCTTTCTTGGGTGTTAAATTGGTGGTTTGCGCACTGCATGAACACCTCACATGTTAGGAAAATAGATTTAAAACCAATCTAAATTGCTTGCCAAACATTTTTCAAAATAAAAAGAAAGGCACCGAAAAGGCGTTAGAGAAATCTAACGTAACCAAGTCCCCGTACCCTTAGTCTCTGGTTCGTAAGAGTAAAGTAAATCTCCCGTTACTTTACTAGGGTTTCTAATCGACCCACCAAAAATAGATTAGTGGCGACTCCTAGTTAAAATTCAATTGCATGTTAACAATTCAAACCTAAGTCGAGAATTGGTATGGGCTTGGGAGAGCCCGAGTTAAGTGTAGGCTTAACAATCCATTAGCATCACACCCCGAAAAATTGGTCGCGACAATCATGTTAATAAAGATTCACACCCTCTTTCTAAGCTCAAAGGTATAGAAAAACTTTTCAATCCATGGTCATTTTCTTCTTGGTTTGATTTCTTGAAACTTTTTACTCCTAAGAAAACCCTATAGCAAGCCCATTGGGTTGGATTTCCCAAGGCACGCCTTATTACCAGGCTTGATGACCCCATCCCACTTTTGGAACTTACGGGGTCTACATCATATTACCCTTTGAGAGTTGTCCGCCAGTATCGCATGCTCCAAGAAATCCCCCTCCTCTAAAGTTGGGTTTATATCGTTTTGATTTCCACAAAGAGGCTGTAAAAAATGACCAAATTAAGCATTTGCAAAGAGAGGTGGACAATATCAATGAAATACTACACCGCTGTATACCGAAAGACATCGAATGGGTGGTTACAGAATTGAAAGGCAATATGAAATTGCACCATGTCTCAAGAGACTATATAATCCACTGTCTCGATCCTGAACTTAAGGTGATCATTCCCCATGTCTCCCCAAAATCGACTCCGAGAGAAGCCCATATGGGGAGGCTTATCGGAGAGAGGGATGAAGCTATGGCCAAAATGGAATGTTTGGCAGAAGAAAACAAAAGACTCCGTCGAGAATTTTCTAGTAATACCAATCATAGCTAGAATTCTGAGCACATTCCATTAAAGCTTTTTCCATTCACATTACTTTGATGTATGGCAAATACTTTTTCAGATGTAATTTCTTTTGCCTGTATTAGTAGTAATGTATTAGGTTTTCTTTTCAGTTTTTTAATGATATGTAAGGATTATCTTTCATGGATTAATGGAAAAAGCTTCAATGGAATGTGCTCGGAATTCTAGCTCTGACTGGTATTACTAGAAAGTTCTCGATGGAGTCTTTTGTTCTCTTCTGCCAAACGTTCCATTTTGGCCAAAGCTTCATCCCTCTCTCTGATAAGCCTCCCCATATGGGCTTCTCTCGGAGTCGATTTCGAGGAGACATGGGGAATGATCACCTTAAGCTCAGAATCGAGACAGTGGATTATATAGTCTCTTGAGACGTGCAATTTCATCTTGCCTTCCAATTCTGTAACCACCCATTCGATGTCTCTCGGTATATAGCGGTATAGTATTTCATCGATCTTGTCCACCTCCCTCTACAAATGCTCAATTTGGTCCTTTTTTACCTCTTTGCAGAAATCAAAATGATATAAACCCAACTTTAGAGGAGGGGGATTTCTTGGAGCATGCAATACTAGCAAGCAACTCTCAAAGGGTAATATGATGTAGACCCCGTAAGTCCCAAAAATGGGATGGGGTCATCAAGCCAGGTAGTAAGGCGTGCTTTGGGAAATCCAACCCAATAGGCTTGCCATAGGATTTCCTTAGGAGTAAAAAGTTTCAAGAAATCAAACTAAAAAAAAAAATGACCATGTATTGAGAAGTTTTTCTATGCCTTTAAGCTTAGAAAGAGAGTGCGAATCTTTATTAACTTGATAAATCATCATGCTTCCATCAAATTCTTTTATATGAGAAAGAAACCAAACTTGAACAAATCCTATTGGGGCTCTAAGGACCTAACACGTTTTCTCTTTAAAGCGGGAAAATTAAAGAAATGTTTAAGCCAAAATCATGTTTGTAAATCCCTTAAGTTGACATGCCTGTTTTACAATATAAGTCACTTGAGGATTCATTGTTTTTTGTGCATGAGGATAGATGACGAATCCAAAGAATGTTAAAAGGAAAACTTTAACTCTTTGGATTGACTTCATGGACAACTCAGCGATGGTAAACTTTAGATAAGACAAAGGGAGGGCCTTTGAGCTACCTTGCATAGCATCTCTAATATTGATGGCTTTTACTTGCAAAATCTTGCTTAGTATTGGCACAAGATCTAGATCAATTGGTAGTCTAACTGACCCAAAAAAGGTCATCTGCCTATTGATGATGATGTCATACTCCTCTAAAGTTAGAGTTAACTCATATTTATTACCAAACACAAATGTAAATGTCGTTGCATTCCAAAAATGAGCTAGAGCTTAATTAAGACAACTTATGGCTCTACATGCAAGAGAGAGATAAGACATCCAATCTTCTGCTCCACATAATCTTGTTTGCTTTTATCAAGCTCGTCCCACATTTCCAAAAGGACTTTCTTTGCAATAGGGATGATTCGAAGATCAGAAGCATCCTTAGAAGCATTCATTATATCTAGGCCTAAGTAGACATTTCAATCAATTATGGTATCTTATGGAAAAAATATTTACAATAAGAAATTACATTATTTATGAAAGGATGGTAATTTAGGATTGAGACAATACTTACAAAATAAGTAGAAGAGAATGGAAGTGTGTTAATCACACGTCACATGCAAATTGTGAGGTTTGACGCCTAATAGTGGGATTCTTGAAGGGTTTTAGGCTCTCATTCCAAATAGGTAATAAGAGTTTCTCTATCCATATTTGCGAACAGTCAGTCCCCTTTATCACTAATTGGAATGAGCGAGACCAAGAGAATATTGCCATGGGTCGTTTCCCATGCAGGTTCCTCATCTCGGCTCCTAAGGGTTTCCAAAGTGTAGATTGGATTTCAGCCACAAGTTGTATGCGTGCAAAATATAGTGATGTAGTGGAACATATATTTATATCGAGATCAACCAACGCTTCAATATAATTCCTACATACATTCATATACATTCTTTTCACTACCTACAAAACAATGGTTTACAATCACGCCACCCCTTGTAACTCCTAACTTACAAAAACATTTAACAAATGTTAGCAGACTAAGAGTCCATTCGGGAGGGGCTCTTCCAAGTGGCATTGGGTGTCTAAAGCTCCTTGGGCAAAAATATAAGTGTTTGGGAAAAAAAATTGAAAACCACATTGAAGCAAAGTTGGCCTTTGAATGGCTGGAAGCCCAAGGCAAGTAAGAAGCTACCTTAGGCAACTTAGCATTCTCAGCATGCTGGTGGATTCATCAATAAAAAATTTTATTTTGCCTTTGTTGCCCTCACCAATTTATTAATTTCCCATTTTAACCCTTTTTAAAATCCTAGATTTATTCCTCACCTCTCGCATTTTATGTCTCATTCCTCTTTGAAGTTGTATCTCTCTGGCTTTGCTCTTCTTCAAAGCTTGCCTCTCCAATCGCCTCTCTGGCTACCTCTCTCGTCGCTCAACAGTCGCTTACTTCTCTCATCTTTGTCTCTCTCTTGATTGATTCTCTTGTCTTACCCCGAATCAAAGGTTTTTTTTTTTTCCCGCTTCGATCCCTTCTTGCTGTGCTTTTTTTAATTGTGATTTTTAAGCATATGGTAAAAACTCAGCGAACGGTACATTCGATGTTGTACTTGATTGAGGATATTACTTTTAATGGAGATGGAAGAGAGCAAGGTACTAGAAGTAGATCTTTACCAAAAAAAAGGTACTAGAAGTAGATTGGGTGATTTTGTGTTTGTTTGGATTGAATCTTGATCTAGGGTTTTTTGTTCATGTCGTAAGCACAAGTTTTATCCAATAGAAAACACCCATGTTGTCATGTTTTTTGAAGAGCTCAAGATCCAGGCTTTTGGTTCTTGTATTATTTGATTAAAGCAAATGGTAAAATATCGGATGCAACTTGTGAGGTTCAACGCTATTACGACAAGAAATCTAAAGGCTTAAGGCTCCCATCCCAATTAGGCCAAAAGAGTTTCCCTATCCATATTTATGTTGGACGGTCCTCTTTATTATTAATTGGAATGCGCGGGACCAAGAGAGGATTACCACAAGTCGTTCCCCATGCGGGTTCCTCCTCTCGGTACCTCTTAAGGTTTCGTGAGTGTGGCTTGGGTTTCGGCCGCACGTTGTGTGTGTACAAAGTGTAGTGATGCAATGGTAGAACAAACTTTTGATGGAAATTAACAATTCACATACAGTAGGGTAGGTACTATGGCATCCACCATTCTAGCTACAAACCATAAAGTGCTACAATTCCCTCCCTCCCTTTCCCTCTCCATCTTGCTCTCTCTATAACAGAATTGTCATGAGATCATTTTGCAAATTAGGATAACCGAGCACACAATAACTCATGAACCTAACATTAACCAACATAGCTCAAGCACGAAGGCAACAAAAAGCTAGGAAAAGAAAGAGAAAAGGGCGGTGACACCAAACAAACAACCAAGACATAGGGAGAGAGGGGAGGGGGGGGAAGAATGCAGGAGGGCCTGTAATGCATACATACTGAACAAGCGCCAGCAGAAGCGCAGATGAACAAGCATAGTCCCGAGAGAGAGAGAGAGAGAGAGAGAGTACCTGAAGATCGAGTAAGTCGAAAGAGATGACCTATGGCAATTCAAAGAGAAGCGGTGGTGAGAAAAGCGGAGGACAGAGGGTGGAAGAAGACTAGAAACACCAAAATATTAACAAATGCATTCGATTATAATCATAATAAAAAATATGCAAGTATCCTAAATTATCCTTGAAAAAGAAAACAAGATAAAGCTTAACAAGAATCCCTATTATAGAGCCCTAAAGGCTTATCCAATTTTAGGTTTTAGTTCTTCAAAGGGTTTTCCAATTTTTCTAATGCGGCAATACAACCCTCTACTCATCCCCATGCAAATACCACATTCCTCTTCTCTCTTCATATCCATTTCATATAGCTTTCCCTTGTCTAGTTCATCTTTTCTTTCGTACTTGATGGCACACACCTATTTTTGTTTCCTCTCTTCCATGTCAGTTATTCCTTCGAGAAGTTGCAAGGGAGGGAAATATCACACCTAGTCATGAAAAGCGAAGGTTGTTGTGCGATACAAGCAAAATCTTCTTTGAGATAGTATTTTATGAAAACAGTGGTATTGAGAGTGAATGAAAGAAAAAGAACTCCGTTCCACTAAAGATAGAACTCTTTAATGCTAGCTTTTCTTTCATGAATGGACACGGTTGTCTTGCCATCTACATAAGCCTGCAATAATTACCAGTCCAAAGACCACCTAATATTTTTCTGTTGTCCTAGTTCTTCCTCATCATCAAAACCTTTGGCTACTGCTTTGTCCTACAAATTCCAAATTCATTGGCACATGATAAAAGTAAGAATGCAGCAGTGATTGTTTCCCAGTTAGCTTCCTACCGGGGAAATAAAAGAATAACCAAAAATAAGTTCCATCAGTAAGGGAACCAGCAGAAATACTTCTTCTGCAGTAGGTTGAGCAGATTGCTTCACCTTTTGCTTCCTCACTGCCCCTGGAAGTTGAGCAGCTGTCTCAGTGGCTATGGCTGTCAAGATCTTATCAACCTTTTCATCTATCTCCCCCTTTTATGTCCTCCGTGTCGAGAGCCATCATTCACAAATTCTTCCACCACACCAGCCTATATATTCATATAAACAAACTGCATTCAGCAATCAAATATATACCTCTGCTATTTGTATGCTGCAGGATGCAGGCTACTCCACAACCCATTATTTCACAACTTTACGATGAGAAGTAACAAAAATATTCCACAATTGCATTTCCAACTTTTTTCCACTTTGCAAGCCATATTCCAGCAAGTGAGCAAGAAGTGGAGAACTAACATTCCCAAATTGCTTAAGACAATGTTCCTGAATTGTGCGCTATAAGATCATATTAATATAGTCGTTCATTTCATTATCTTATTTCTCATCCACTCACCAAGGTTCAAACTATCAGCATAATTTGAAGATGATAAAGCAGAAAAGTAGATAAAGTTTCCATTGTCTCTCAACACCCATTTACCATCAGAAAAAGCTTGAATATAGGCTCGTCATTCTGAATATGAATGTTGACAACAAAAAGAATATTAATATGCAAATATACAGTTGACAAAATGCAAATTATAAAATCACATTAACTGATACAGGATCAATTGATACAGGAAATGTACCTTGGTCATTCCTTTGCTAAACTCCCTCATCATAACAGCCATTTCAAGAGCTTTCATAAGGTCATTAACAAGCTTCATAACCTCAGAACTCTTAGACAAGTGCCCCACCGTCTGAGCAATTGCTGAAAATACAATCAAAATAAGTTCATTAAAAAGGTGGAGAAAGAGATCTTATGCCAGAGAAGTGGAGCATTTTTCAATTAGAGAAGTGGCAACATTCGGCCCTAAGAAACTGAAATCTAATTTAAATATTGCCATGCCACTCAGAAACTTGTAAACCACAATATCTCCTACAGTAAAGGCAGTAAGAAGGCCACTACCTATCTCCGTAGACGGATGATTTGATATAACCGTAATGCTCGGCAATTTTATGCTTATTTTCACGGGACTCTTATCACACCTAATTATTCCCATCACAGATAAAACGTAACCTTAATATGGATCCATACTTTTCACCACGTACTAAGCCGGCGATGAAAACTGTAATTAGCGACACCACAATCGAAACTAGGATGAAAAATGTCCTACAACATGGTGGAGCTTAGCTTAGCTCTAATTTTCAAAACAGCCAGCCACGGTAGCGCCTAAAGACGACCCGGCGATTTCAACCTCTTCAATCAAAACATACACCAAAATTTAGCGAGTCGGAGCGATGCATCTAAAACCAGACGAGATCAAAAGCACGGCCAGGCAGATTCTCAGTCGAATTCAACAGCAGCCAGCGGGTCATAACTGCGCGAATCAAGTTCGTCCCGACAGTTGGATAAAGATTAGCATCAAAAGATCATACACCGGAACGGCAATCAAGCCATTCCCAAAAGAGAAACGACCGCACGAATCAAGCAATAACAAAGCAAAATCAGAGCGAAGGGTCCGCACCTCACCAGCGAAAGCGAGGAACTTGACATGACCAGAGCTCGGAGAAGCCCAAAAAGGAGTGTACTGCAACGCGACTCGAAGAAGAACAAAGAGGATTTAGGCAAGAATTGCTGATACTGATAGAGGTCGGGAGCTGCAATGGAAGAGGAGGATTCTTGTGGTCGGGAACTCACAAGAACCCGACCCCATCTGATGACCTTTCCAAACCCAAGCCTGGCCTGGCCTGGCCTGGCCTCGCCATGGATGCACCGTGCGGCGTGTGAGGGACGCGCTCCAGGACACGGTATCCTCGTCGGGCATTCATTAGCCCCCGCGTCCAAACAGCCCCATCTCTCTCGTCCCTTCCAACGGCTATGCCGAGATAAGAAGGCCCTCGCCATTTTCCCTCAATCCCTTCCCCAACTTTCCCGAGAAAGTCGCGCCGGGCAAAAGAGAGGGAAAATAGAGAGATATGTCCGCAGCGCGATTCCTCCTCTTCGCCGCCCTCGCCTCGTCTCTCCTCTTCCCGGCCGCCGCCTCCGATTCGCCGTACTCCGCCGCGCTGCTGGCCTTCAAATCATGGGCGGACACCTCCGGCTCGCTCGCCGGCTGGGCCAACCCGTTGGACCCGTGCGGCGGCTCGTGGCTCGGCGTCACCTGCAGCGCGCGGACCCGCCGCGTCACCAAGCTCGTCCTCCCACCGCCGTGCCCTTCATGTCCGAGGCCCAAGGAAGGGAGGGGCTGGCCGAGGCCGCGGTTAGTCACGTGCGGGCACATGTTGGTGAACCGGTTCAGGTGCTGGCAGTCCTGGAGGAGCCCGAAGTTGAACTCAGGCGGCGGGTCGTGGATATAGACTGAGACCCCTCCGCGGCACTCAGCAGGAGGTGTCGAGACGGCTACAACGTCGTAACTGGTGCTTCGGGTAGTGAAGAACGACTGTAGAGGCATGCGATGGAAAGGCGAGGGTGTCTGCGGCCAGAGCCGAAAGAGGAGGAGGGAAGGGAAAGAGAAGAGGATGAAGAGGTAGAGAGAGAGAGAGAGAGTGATGCGGAAGGGTTTGCTGTCGAAGAATTTGTTGTGCTTCTTGGTGAACATGGCTAGAGCCGCGAGAGAGAGAGAGGGTTATGGAGGAGAAGTGAGAAAACAGAAAACAGGAAGGAGGTAATTAAGGGCAAGACAACAGAGCAGAATCAACTGCGAATTGAAGAGCATAACTGGGGACCAGACTATTTGACCATGAGAAAGTAAGGGACGTTACTTCAAACTTAATACCCAGACAAAATCCCAGAGAGAGAGAGAAGAAATGTTAGACATTAAATTAGGGGCTATTTTATATTCAAAATTCGAAAGCCACGGAAAGATGATTATTTTACATGCAGAAACTCCATCCACGGCGCCACGTCGGTTCACGTGATGCTTCATGTTTGTCAGAGACCATGCTTAATGAAAAGACGTTACAATCGGACATATTTTTCGACTCCTTTGAAAAACCTTTTCTGGATTTAAAAAAAAAAAAAACTCTTGAAAAAAAATTTTGAATTTTCTAACGTTCGAAGATAAACTAATTAAAACACCTTCGAAATGAAATGAAAGTGGAATCGTACTACTTAATGAATGAGCCTCATAATTTTTTCATCTACCAAATTCCTTGAATAAAAAACAGAAAGGGACTGAGAGAAACTGAAATGCTAACTTGCACATCACCGTTGTGGACCCAACACAACTATCCATCTATTTTGACTTATGAATTTATGATGTCCTGAGAAAGTTGTCCTGAGAAAGTTGTCCCCACGTGAGTTTTCTTTTGTGAAAGGGGGAAAACAAAAACCCTCAAAATTACCAAGAAAATAGCTATACTCAACATGTATTCCATCTTTAACTTATTTAACCTAATCGATGAAATAGAGCCCCTCATTCTTTTTTTGAGATTGTTGGAGTTCATGCAAGGGCAACTTTATTTTTAGTTCTATCTTCTACTTATAATCTTCTTCTATTTCTTTTTAAAAAATAATTAAGAAAATAGTATAGAATTTATGATCTTTAATCTTTTTGAAAATAAAAAAAATTAGTATATGAGTCGAAAATGTTACTTTTTACCTTATCAAACTATTATAAAACATCCAAAAAAAAAATTATAAAACATGCATAACATAAAAGTTCTTCCTTCTTTTTTTATATCTATGTGTTTTAGTAATGTTGGTTTGACATTCAAACAAATGGATTAATATAAATGGATGAAGTTAAATAATATCTTCTTCCTCTTCTTCTTCTTTTTCCATGAAGTGTTATTGCAAATGACCCCTCAAAAGACCCAAAACCTCGGAATGGACTAAATAAATGGAAAGAGGAATTAATCTATTGCACCTACCTAAGTTCCCCTTTGAGTTTCATGTTTCTACACCAAGTTAAACTCAATAATAAAGGAGTGGGGACCTGGAGAAAGATGACTGGCTCTCCTCTATTAACATCAAGGTCAAATTGCCATAAGTTGGCATGTCATATTTTGAGGTTTTTTATTACAGTGAAATTTACCAAAAATCAAACCCCATTTACATCAAATTGCTTTTTAATGTATTTTTAAAAAACACTTTATCAAATACTATTTCCATTGGCCAGAGACTTGCATTTTCTCAAAATACATTCCCATGGTTGCTTAACTTCCTTGACATATATGATGAAATACAATCGGTATACCTATTTGTAGAAACATATAAGTTTTATTTGCAATTCAATTTACAATATTAAAATTCATTATATAATAAGATATTTGTAATTAAATTGGAGACTTCAACAATATTTCTGGAGTTCTTTTCGTACTTTGAATTAAAAAAATGAATTTTTATTTGGAGACAAAACAGTCATAAGGTTAAACAACAACAACTTACTAAATCTTTTAAAACCTCTTTTACTACTTAGCAAAAGCTTTTGAACTTTTATTTGAAAAAAAAAAAAAAAAAGACTCCCTCTCATTAAATTAAACACATTAAATGTCAGTATAACTAATTAAATAAGATTGGATTAGAATGATAGATACATACTTATTTTTCCAGCATTCAAAGTTAGTAATAATGATGGACAGTATCCCTATAGCTAGTGATTAAGTGTCCCGTGCTGAATGGACATCATTTTCTCCTATCCACCGTATCAGTTTATAAAGTCCAAATCCTAGTAGAAACGATTAGTTGCCTCGTACAATCATTAATCACCACCAAAATTGATAATAATGGGGGAGAGAGGGGGAGGAAGGGAGAGAGAGATTTCTTGTTTATCTTCTTGAAACACCGGAATTGTTTTCACTACTTTTAAGAACGAACCAAATTTATTGCTCACATCCTCTCTCTAGTTTTGCTTGGGTGGTGCTACACGCCCTCTTCTTTATGGCAATTAATTGCTAGCACCTATCCAGCCATCTATGGCTAGGAAACACAAGACCCTCCTCCACTTTTTTTTTTTTTGGTCAGAACCCTCCTCCACTTACGTATAATGTTTCTTTCTCACCCTTTAAGATGTTTTTCTCTCTAAAAACTCTTTTACCTCATTTGCCGTGCCAAGCCGAAGAAGAAAGAATTACCTCATTCCGCAATGACAAATTCAAATTGTGAGTACAAAATTACTTTTTTGACACCATAATTGTTTTCACTTACCAACCAAATTTATTGCTCACATCCTCTCTCTAGTTTTGCTAGGATGGTGCTACACGCTCTCTTCTTTATGGCAATTAATTGCTAGCACTCCTAGCCAGCCATCTATGGCTATAAAACACAAGACCTTATGTATAATTTTTCTTTTTCACCCTTTAAGACGCTTTTCTCTCTAAAAACTCTTTTACCTCATTTGCCGTGCCAAACCGAAGAAGAAAGAATTGCCTCATTCCGTAATATCAAATTGCAAGTACAGAGTTACTTTTTTGAATGAAAGGAGGACAAATGGGACTATTGATGAATGACATGACAAACCTCAAAAGCCGTGAGCCCCTTCATTTTCCAAGGCTGCCTCTTGCCTCGCCCATGTCATAAAGCCCAACCCCACTCGTTGCTTCCCTCTCCATCATGGCATTCAATACTAGGTAGTCTCCGAAACACAAAACAAAAACAAAAAAGATACTCACAAAAAGAAAAAAGATAATAAGGAAAATGAAGGATATCTTAGGCTGCGTTCGTTTCGCGGAAAACAACTTCCAGGAAAATATTTTCCGAAATTTCCGGTGTTCGGGTGGACGGAAAATCACGGTCAAGGAAAACATTTTCCGGTCAACGGAAAATCCTCTCTTGAATTTGTGGAAAATGTTTTCCTCTTTTCTCTCTCGCTCTCCCCGTTGTAGTGGCTCGACGACGTCTTCTCAGGATCGGCCTTCGCCCTCCCCGCCGCTCCCCGCCCGCCCGCTCTCCGGCCGGGCGCCGCCGCCGCTTGCGCTCCGCTTCCACAGGCGGCTCGAAGCCGCTCGGGAGGATCCGGCTCAAGAGGGAGCACTGCGGCGGCGCCGGGAGGCTCGCGGGGAGCCCGCCGTCCAGTCCGCTCGTCGTGCGGTGCGTTGGATTTTTCTTGCCAAGTTGTCGTTTTTCACCAAGCTCTGGAGAGCTCGGGTGAGATCGGCCGAGCCTCGAGCTCGCCGGATCGCGGCGGAGCTCGCGGCTCGCCGGATCTAGCGGCGGAGCTCGCGGCTCGCCGATCCGGGCGAGCTCGAGCTCGTCGCCGAGATGGAGCCCGAGCTCGCCGCCCGATCCGGCGAGCTCGGGTGAGATCGGCCGAGCCTCGAGCTCGCCGGATCGCCACCGGAGCTCGCGGCGAGCTCGGGCTCCCGATCCCGGGCGAGCTCGAGCTCTGTCGCCCATCCGGCGAGCTCGGGTGAGATCGACCGAGCCTCGAGCTCGCCGGATCGCCACGGGTCTTGGTCGGCGGGGGCGGCCGGCCATCGTCGGCGGGAAGGAGGTGGAGGTGGCGGCGACGAAGGAGGAGGAAGAAGGAGGAGGAAGGAGGCGACGGCGGAGGAAGGAGGAAGAAGGAGGAGGAAGGAAAAGAAAAAGAAATAATAAATAATAAAAATTTCAATTTTAAAAAATATAAATAATTAAAAAAATAATTTTTAAAAAAATATAAATAAATAAAATAAATATTTTCCAAACAATTAAATGAGCTAACGAACGGTGGAAAATATTTTCCACTCAAATTTTAGATTTTGGCCGAACACCGGAAAATAGAGTCATTTTCCGGAAAATGACTTCCAGGAAAATGTTTTAGGAAAACGTGATTTTCCGCGAAACGAACGGAGCGCTTATTCTTACTTTTGTTTCAACTCTACCGAACAAAAAATCGAAAAGAGAGGGAATGAATTCTCAACCACCTATCCTAAATTATGAAAAATAATCAATTAGATTTTTGAGCTTTCCTTTCTAAGTAGGGAGGGAAAGAAGTCATTAGTAAAATTTCATGTTGTGTAAATTATTTCATTAGATATCATCATTTACCCTCAAAATATTTCCAATTATTTCCTTTGAGTCCTTTTAGGACGCATCCTTGCGGGGGCAGTTGTCTCAAATCTTGAAACGAAATATCCTTATTTTCATTGCAAGGAATCAAGATAATTAAGATAAACTAAATGGTCACCTTGCCTATGGGACTATGAAAAGATTGTATTAATCCTGTTCAAGAAGCTAGCTGCTCCATAACTCCTCATGAATGCAATCTCAAGCATAATTGCAGAAAATTATATTGGGGGAAGAAAGAAGGAGGAACAAGTGGTTCAAGGAAGAGCGAGGCAATGTGATGAGCAATGAGCATAAGCTAGCCCTTCCCGTGCCACCCCTACTGCTACATGAAAAAGGGAATGAAAGCAAACGAACTCAACCAAACGACAATCACATCACCACCCCATATGACATTTTAGCACCAGAAATTAAATAGAAAAAAGATAATAATAAATAAATAAAAGTGAAGAAGTGACTGGAAACTGAAAAGTCTTCCTCTCCTCTTCTCCTCCCCAAAAAGTAGAGGTGTAAAGGGCATTTTGTCACCTTTCTAACCAAATGAAGCCACCTCTCGAAAGTTGAGACATTTTTTGTTTTAAAAAAAAGGAAAAAAATATCATGCTTTTAGAATAATATTTTACTTTAGCTGTAAAAGAAACATAAGTGCATTTTGGAAGGTCCTAAATGTCTTTTGGCACAACCCTTAAAATATTTTTTTGTCACTTAGCTTGTTGCTTATAACTAGACCCGTTAAATAGGTGGATCGAGTCGGGTTTGGGTCGGGTCATAAATGATCCGATCCAAATCGACTAATTTAACCTATTTATTGCAATGCAAAATTTTTTACTCATACTCGACCCGACTTATACTAAACCCATACCCGACCCATTTAACTAATCTATATATATATTAAAAATGGTATTGCTAAAATAGTTTTATACAATACAAATTTAATGGACAATTTTTATAATTTTAAAAATAATTATTTTAAAAAATCGAATTTTATTTTTTTTTAAATAATTATTTTTATTTTTTAGGAATATAATTTTCAATTTTCTTTTTCTCTTTTCTTTTTTTTTCTTCAAGCTTGCCCAGCTCACCAACCACGGTGAGCTCAAGGCTCACTAGATCGGCAAGGCTCAAGGCTTGCCAAACGTTGGTGAGGCCTCTCACCTTGCGAGATCCGGTGAGCTAGAGGCTTTGCCAGATCGCTCAAGCTCGCCCCTCCCTAGATCTGGCAAGGCTTGAGCCTCGCCAATGCCGATGAGTTCCCCATCGGTATCGGCAAACCTCAAGCCTCGCTAGATCTAGCGAGCTCGAGCTCACCAAACACCGGCAAGGTTGAGGCTTGCCTGGCCGGTCGCCAACCATCGTCGTGCCAGCCACTGGAAGGAGGAAGAAGAAAGAAAAAAAAAAAAGGAAAGAAAAAAAAAAAAAAAAGAAAAAAAATTATAATAAAATTAATTATAATTTTGATTTTTTAAAAAAATTTTTTGTAAAACTAAAGAGGGAATAGAGAGATTGTGAGGTTTTGGTTGAAAATGGGTTATAAATCCAACCCATTTAAGACCCACATAAGACTCACATCTCTTAAGTTTTTAATTGTTAAACCCATTTAACTAATTTCTTCAAAAAATAAATGACCCATATATGACCATTTATATTTAAATGGGTCATATATGAGTCTAAAACCCATTTTGCCACCTCTACTCATAGCATGTGCTCATGAGGCTTAAAGGGTATGGTTGAATTAATTGGAGAGCATTGAGCTTGAGGTAGGCTTAGTCTTGGAAGATCATATGAGTTGGTAAGTCGGCGCGTTGGGTTGATTTGAATGTAATTGTGCACCTATTCCTATTAAAAGAAAATAATACCAATGTCTATAATGAATTTATGAACTAAGTTGATGCTATTATTATTCAGGAGTTTCGCAATAAATAACTAACTCGTCAAAATTTTGGTATTAATAACAATTTCTAATCATGAATATTCCAGTCCTTGCCAAACCTCAACAAGTTGGAGCCAAAAAAAGTTAACTTTCCAAGGGCATGAATATTATTTGTTAGCAAAAATTATATTAAATAAAAATAAAAATAAAAACTTCTATTCATGTCTTGTTGGATAAAATGAGAAGGGCAACTCCATGCATTAAATCAAATTTTCCAAGTGTGAGGGTCAGTTAAGAAAATCATTCCTACGTTAGACGGATTTTAGGAAATAATGGAACCTATCAAAAAATGTATGGAGGCTCAATTGGAATAACCTTTTTTTAGTCATTTATATGAATTTATTAATTGAAAAAAGATTTTTAAAATTCCGGTTGGAACGGTAATATCCACCAACTCCCCTCCCCAGTTACGAAAGTGAAAGGGAGGAAGGAGAAAGCCTCAAAAAAAAAAAAAAAGGAGAGAGAAGGAGAAAGTGAGAGAGACCCCATCGAAGGAGAGATGACTTTTTTCTTTTTTTTTGTCACCGTCGTGGACCCCACCACATCGCGGCTTCAATTTCATGTCCTTTCTTCGACAAGAAAAAGCATTTTTTTCTAGCCTTTTTGATGTGACGTGGAGAGGGGTCAAATCGTCAGTTCCAACTTACGATTCTTTTTACTCAAACTCAAACTCCCGCCCAACCACACCGCCCAATGGAAATGAAAAAAATAATAAATAAATCTTTAATAATTTACTTGGGATGTGCTTTGAAGCGCGAGTCTTTAATACAAAATTTTTAACCATGAGTCATGATGTAAATGAAAAAAAAAAAATTCTAATAATGTTAAGGTTTCTCAAAGCATAAGTCATAGATGATTTTTTTTTAGTGTATATTTTAGGAAAAGCCACATTCCCAATGTAAGGAAAGGAGGAAGAAAATTACAAATTATCTTCTTTTTTAACCAAATCGCAATGCTAATCTTTGCTAGTTTGATTATTTCATATTAAGTATGAGAAAAATACCAGTCTCTATGATATTAAAACATAAAAAAGGTTATAAACTAATTTCGGTATTACTTTAATATCCTCGCATAAAATTTAATTAACCCGGCTATAAACTAGCAATAATTCGCTCAAATTACTTCACTTTTCAAATTAATTGAACTTATTTACTTGGTGTATTTTTTTCCCATCGTAATCAAAGATGGACGTTGCCTTGGATGACTTTTTTTCGTTAGAGGAGTCAGCCCATGATTTACTAAACTTAACAAACGGTCTCCACTCAAGCCATAACTCTTTCAATACCACTAGAAACTTCGACTTGTTCCCCAACATAAGCCCCACCAACACATCCTAAGTCAAAGGACACATATGCCCCTCCCTTGGCTTATCCCACGAGGAAGGGACAAGTGTCAATTTTGTCAAAAATATCTCAATTTTATTGGTTCTTAATCTTCCCATAGAATTTCAAAATATCCCTCCTCGCCGCTGCACCAACAAATTTCAACAAAATATAATTATTTTTTAACACAAACTTGTATATTTTGAGAATCTTGTAGGCTTGCTGAGGTTACTTGCTAGCACTTTCGCTTTTTTAGTCTTTTTAATAGGAATAAATGCCATAATTAGCTCAGTGTTATAGCAATTTTAGGTTCTGCACAGGAAATGCAATAATGCGACCACATGTTAATGTAAACACAAAAATCTACGTGTTAATTTGAAGAAATCATGTTTGCCTTAACCTCTACCATATCTCTCTTGCAATTTAATTCAATACATTTTTTTTGTCACTATTCAATTCTGCAAAAAAGTTAGGGAGGAAATTAAGGATTGTTATCATTACTTCAACTAGATATACAATGCACCGCGCACACATTAATATAAATACATGACATATTAAAAAACAAAAAAAAAATCTTAATTAGATATTTAAGAATTTTTGGAGGTTCATTCAAGAAATAAATTTTAGAGGTAGGTCCGTCCTCTCTCTCTCTCTCTCTCTCTCTCTCTCACGATACCTATTTATGGAGAAAATATTTTGCAACCGCCACGTCACATGACATATGCTTATCTACGTGGATCCATTAATAAAATGGCACATGTCATCTAAAGTTAGAATAAAAAAATTATTATATGAACTTATCTTTCTCTCTCCTCTAGGGCTAGTTGCAAGCAATGGTAGGCTGAGTGTGCATTAATGGCTCCTTTGTCTCTCTCTCTCTCTCTCGGCTCTTATCCTATTTATGTCATTAAAAGGCTAATAGAGGAAACAAGTGGGAGAACCGCCCTAAAGTGGGAGACCTCGCACTGTCCTCCTATTCCCTCTCTGTCGGGAAGACAAAGATAGACAGGGAATTATGGGACTTCACGGTGGTGAAGGTAGACACCATATTAGGACTTCGGCTCTGGCTACTACCAAGTAAGTAGGTATAGTAGCCTCCCGCGCTTGGAGTGAGTGAAGATGGATTAAATGCCTACAGCTGAGTTGACGCGCCTGACAGCATTGTTCTTAACCACAGGTTGACCTAGTTTCCCTGATTGAGAACAACGCCGTGATCCATGGGACCCACGGGCTCCATGGCCACTGTCCAAGTGGGTGTGGGGCAACGCCACGTGGCTCTGTTGTCCCCTCGCCATCGGAAGAGCTTCCACTTCCCAGTCTCAATCTTTTCTCTCTCCACAAGCCGTGGCAAGGCAAGGAGAATTGCTCAATTCAAACCAAATTAAAAAAAAAAAAAAAAGAGTAAAAATGAAAATAAAAAGCAACAACAGCTTGTATTTAAAAAATCATTATTTATTATTATAGAGCAGTAGTTGTGGTCATGTGGAATATATTTTTGGGTATACTAGGTGGAGGTGCCTATGGGGCGGGCTATGGTGAAATATTAGGATTGTGTGCTTTCATTCATCCTAATGCAAACAAATTCGTGAATAAGGTGACCTCTTCGACCAAATGTCATCGCTCGAGCCCGCCTAATAGTGTCTTCAGTCTCTTGTGACTCTGACCAGGTCAGGACAAGCCTGGGGAATCATGCCTCGATGATGTTCCAAGTTGTGGCATACATAAGTATTATTCATTAATGTGGTAACAATTAAATGTGCTATTTTCTATATATCATGTTGAGAATTAGGAGTAATTCCAGAAATGAGGCAATCAAATCTATCCTATCCCAGCCCCGAGCATCCGTTGAGGATGTGGAAGTTGAATGGTAATGGAATGGGAATCGCATTAAACTGATAAATAATAACTAAAAACAGCCACCAAGGTCCAAGAAGCACTCTGCCCATCGTAGACTTTGGATTTTGTATGATTTTTTTGTGGACTATGTGTGTGTACAGTTTGGGCAAGCAAATGAGTAATTGTTCATTGTCAGGATATACAAGGCTCTCATCCGTCTATCTCTAAAGTATTATTAATCGATGCTTATTTCAACATTTCATATGAATACATATTGGGTCTGAACCAAAAAGGGAAAAAAGAAGGAAAAAAAGAAAAAAAACTAAAACTTCAATGGTATTGTTGCGATGGATACCTCAGGCTTTGCAACTAAAAGCACAAGTTTCCTTAAGTAGTTGATGACCAAAAGGTGTTAATCAGTTCACACTTTTGACCTAAGAATTCTCTCCTCCCCAAATAAAGACGCCCGGATGCGGATGGGCCCCACGAGCGGAAAAGAGAGAAGTGGGGCCCAGCTAAAAATTGGAGAAATATACCAAAAAAAGATATTTCCATTTTCTTGATTTCCATAAGGTGAATTGCTGATTTTTGCCCTTTGCCTCGAGCCGCACGAGCCTGTATTTTCTGGCCATTTTAAATAGGAAAAAAACCATAAATTTTGATCTTATTTTTTGGTATCACGAGTAATTATTTTCACTCTGTGATGGAAAAGACGACTTAACCCCATGCATTTTACTCTTGAAAGACCCAAACTTATATATTAATATATTCTCTATTCCAACACCGTTTAAGGGCATATTTATCGCGTTAATATAAATTCAAGATTTTTTAGGACACAAAATATTTTAAATATGTGTCTCATAGTGAGCAAGTTTACAATGAATTTAGTTTGAGTTTTTTTTTTTTTTGGTACTAACCTTATATACCTAGGAAAAAATGGAAAGTGTTGGTGATGCAAACTTCACCACGAGACATGGCGCGCATGAATCTATGCAATATGCCTAACCAAAATAAATTAGGAAGGCCAAGCAAAAGAAGGGAGAAAATTAAGAGGAGATGTGGATCCCATCTTTGTTATGCACCCTCTGAACAAAGATTTGGCCCCCGGCCTAATTCTTATTTCCATATTTTCTTCATTCAAGAATGGTGGGTGCGTTGTCATTTCATGCACTCTCCCTCTCCTTTCTATCTTTCCATGCGTCGGCTAACCGACAGGAAAAAAAAAAAAAAAAATCACTTTTTTCATTATTTATTCACGGGGCCTTTGGTCACGCAAAAGGGTCTTGTTCCCAGCAAATTAGAAAATAAAAAATTTGAGCATTTCGCAAGCATGAACAAAAAGGGAGGCTCGAGAAACGTATGTTTGTCATGTGGCGGCTCCTGGATTGTCATTCATACGGGTGATCCTCCCAATCGTAAGGCGAGGGCCATGATTTATCATCCCTGCGCCTATGCTTCCTAATTTAGAGGATCAAGGCGCCCCGGCTATTTTTTTCTATTTTATTGCCACGGCGACGAAAATTATTGAGGAGGGCATATGTATCATTTTGGTTCTCTAGGAAATCTATTTTGGGCTCTCTCTCTCTCTCTTTGTAGGTTGGGCTTTCCTTGTCGTGCCAATGCCATTCCATGTTTGCTTGTTCACGGCACGACAAAGTAGCTTCCACTCCTTTCTTTTCCTCTCTCCTAACCACCACCATCGTCTCAAACCTCAATAATTCCCAAATTTTGTTTTTTTTGTTAATTTTACTTTATTTTTATTTTAATTTTCACTGTTAAATTTTAGATTTTTACTTTATCTTATTATAGGGCGTGAAAGTTAAAATTCATATTTGATACTGAATCGTTCCTATCCCAACCACCGATAAGGTGGAAATTCGAATCATCCACGTCTCTCTTCATATTGAAAGGGTTGCCACTGGACAATCCCAATGATTCAAAAACTAAGAACTCCCACTTCTCTCTCTCCCCCCTCGTTTGTATATTGGGAAGTTTCTTGCTCTTCCATTTTCCCTTACACCCCACCTTTCTGAAAAAATCTAAAGTTGCAGCAGAAAGGACAAACCTTTTGCTATCAGAAACTCCAAAAACAGGAGGCAACTCTTGCTGATACAATAACCTCAGAAAAAGAAGCGGAAAAAAAAGGAAAAAAAGAGAGGGAGAGAAATCTTTAGGGTTCTGTCCCAAAGCCACGCTGAGGGTGCGGACAATGATTTCTTTCCATTCAACTGGTGTGAATTAGAATTGAATAATGGATGGGGGAAAAGTTGAAACCCACTTTGTTTTTTTGCACGCACGAGATGCACCATTTGCATCGGGCTATATTCAAATGACACCTCAAGTGAATTTTCTTACATGATGAATGAAATAGACTTTTTTCGATCTAATAAACAAGGGTTATCAATATTTTTTATTTATTTATAAATATTTAAGATGAAATGATGACTTGATTATTTTTTTTAAATATGCATCCGTTTGAAGACAAGTTAGAAGACTTCAATCTACCACCAATGTCTTAAAAGCATCGACCTTTACTTAGAACAACAAAGCTAGAGTTAGAAACAATGCAACATGCAAATTTGCATGTGTAGGAGGGTATGCAAAAGAAGCTTCACTTTGGGAATGTGACATAATGTGGGTAAAAAATGGTAAACAAGTCTCAAATATGTTAAACATAATCTTAAAATTTTTAATTTGGTCAATTCTAATCTAAATCTTTCGATGACCAATTGACCAAATCTTTTGTCAATTAATTGGTCAAATTCAAAAATTTATGGCTAAATTTGTGACCTCACAACAAATTTATGATTTTTGGGACATTATTCCTAGAATGTGGACCAGTTAATATCTAAGGTAAATCATAATTCAATGGCTTAAGTATTTAATTAAGATTTATCTTATTATGTATATTCATGGTAGGAACTTTGGCTTCCTCTCAATGATTTTCCAAGTAAATGTCTAAAGCTTTCGTTGTGAGTCCCCAACTCCCTCTCCCAATGCTTACCGTTGTTTGATGACATATCTCAAATCACGAATCTCTCATTTGACTCCTAATCGAGATGAACCATGTTTTCCCCCGACTCCCCACCAAGCTTGATTAGGCCAAGACAGTCAGGTGAATGCGAAAGGGCAAATGTCATTCTCATCAGGATTTGCGAAACTTCTGTTTGCGTTGTGTTCGTTTCACGGAAAATAACTTCCAGAAAATGTTTTCCGGATTTTCAAGACAGTCAGGTGAATTCGAAAGGGCAGATGTCATTCTCATCGGCTCGCCGATTTGCCTCGAAACTTAAAGGAGGAAGAAGGAAGAAAAAGGAGGAAGTTTGGGAAAAAAAAAGAAATTACTTAACGAACGTAAAATGGCACCAAAATAAAGGGTAAGCAATTAAAAATTTTTTTTTTCCCTTCTTTAGCACCTTAAACAGTAAACAAATTTAAAATTCCACCTAGAGAGAGAGAGAGAGTGAAAGAGAGGGAGAGAGAGACCGACCTTGAATCTCTCCTCTTCCTACCCACCGCACGCCCATAAAGACGCCCCCAACCACCAAGGGGAAAAGAAAGAAGTGGGGCCAGCAAAAAAATTAGAGAAATATACAAAATAGAAAGATTCTATTTTCTTGATTTTAAGCTTTAGTAGATCCGAGATGATGCTTTTAGTACGAGTAGGATAAATCATGTGCCGATTCCCATTTTCTTAATTTCCATCTTTATATTGTAATAATGTGGCTGGAGCCTTTATTTCTTGGCCATTTTAAATGGGGAAAAAAATAAATCTTGATCTTTTTTTTTTTATAGTATTATGAGGAATTATTTTCACTCTATGGACAATAGAAATAGGTTTTAGAGGCATATTAAGGAAATATGTCCCCAAGGTCAGGTTGAGTTATGGTGTGTCATGAAAAAGGCTTAACATTGTCAAGGAATTGATGACATCACCAAGTGAACAAAAGGAATTCTTTGTCTTTGATTTGGTTGATATTTGGAAGGAGGGTTTTTAATCTAATGGGTTCTTTCTAATTTCTATCGTGTATGGATTGAAAACTAGCCTTATGCATCTTTTCTTTTTTTTCAATAGTAACCCAAATTGTGAAACCTGGTATGCATTCTATTGGGTTGACATGATCACTTGGTGATGATTTGATGCTAACTATGCACATCTTTGATATAGTTTGATGTAGAACTAATCGAAGCACACTTAATTTCATTTTAGATCTAATGTTGTTGCCAAATATGCTAGGATTATCGTAAAATGGAAGGGGCAACTAGAACCTTAGTGGATTGATTTAGTTGTTATGTGGTAGTTCCCACTTGACACCTTCATATATTGATGGTAGTTATTTACATTTTGCAAATTTTAGTTCCAGCTATTAAATTCCAATGAGTCTTGTTAGTCATTAGTTTTGGCAGCAGTTATAGACACTGATCTTACCTTACTCTCTCTTGTTTTAGGAATCAACTCTACAGTAGTGTTATGTTAGTGCCTAGCCAACCATCACATTGGTGCTTGATGGTCATAGTAATTAAGTACTAGAGGCAAGGTAGAACTCGTCCATACCTTAAAATTCAAGATGAAACTTTAATTTTGTGAAGTTTATGTAGAATTGAGACAATTCTTTTGAGGTATTTTTGTTTTTAGTCTGCTGCTTTTCTTCGGTTATAAGCCAATCTCCAAAATCCTTGATCATGTGTTGAGCTTGCTGGAGAGCAAATGAATTAAATAAAAAGAGAGACAGAGAGAGAAAGAATATTACTTGCGCTGCATTAAATAAAAAAGAGAGACAGAGAGAGAAAAATCAGCCAGCCTATCACTTTATGAACTAAGATTGTTATTGCTTCTTTTTCCCACCGTCCAGCTGCCAGTTACCAAACACATCTAGCTTACATACTTTTGCTTTGAGATTTATAACATGCATTTGATTGACCCTTACTGGTATCACTTCTTGCATGCGCACATGTGGGCCAATCGTGTCAAGATGTAATTGTCCTTTCCCAATGTTATTACTTTTATTATTTACCATTTGTAATAATAAACCGTTGCTGGAATTTCTTGCCTTCTATATTTGGGGATGCAGGCTAAACAAGAGAATTTTAGAATTGTTGTGTCCATGGTCCATGCTCTATGTAGCAAGAATATTACTTGCACTGCAGCATGGAACCTTTTTTCTTTTGAAAATTATATGTGGATGATGAACTCTTGTGAATAGTTTTATGTGTAATGATTCTGGTGAATTTATTTAGTTAAGACAAGCGGGTGCAAAAATAGATGATCTTTATGTTATACAATTCCCACATCTAAAAATAGAGGGTCCATCATCAAATTAGTATTTACAAGAGAACTCACCAAGCTCATAGTAACCAAAAAAAAAAAGATGATAAAGCCCCGCTTCCATGGACTTAACCCCCATGCATTCTACAAGAACATTGCATTTGGACTTACCTTGCTCTGGTTCAAGGCCTATATGCTTTGTTCTCTGGTCAGCTTGCTTACAATGATTGGGATATGCCATTCTACAATTTATTCTTTACATCACTTCTTGTCATAGCCCTCGGGCTTTTCGATCAGGATGATTTTGCATGCCTTTGCCATGAGGTATGCAAATCTATCTATGAGTGGTGCTCTATCATTTCAATTGTGAGGAATTGATCATTAGTACAATCCGATCATGTACAATTTCCCAAGTAAGGAAGAACTTCGATTCTTTAGCGAAACTAATACCTCGGTGCAAATTTTTGCAGATATGATTACCTAGAGATGACATAGAATGCTTTAGTCCTTGCTTAGGACATAGGCTAATGTTTTTGTTTAAGCAATCGATTCAACTCTGCTTTCATTATCTCAGCATTTTTAACTAGGAATCTAATTTTCAAGCATTATCTCCAGCATTTTATAGGTATCTAATTTTCGACTTAGATGGATAGATATCCTAAAGCGGCACATCCATTGAGCATGCTGTTAAAGCGGCAATTGAAGGAGGTTGTAGCCATTATTTAGCTGAGAATTGTGCATTTAAATTTCATGCCTCACTGCCCTGCATGATTGATTCTTTTGGCATTTCTTTCAATCATCCAGTCTAAACAATGATGACCACCAAGGTCTAGGAAGCAGTCACGAGAATTACTCTGTGGACCATCTGAAGCTTTGGATTTTGTGTGGTTTTTCTGTACCCTTCATGTGTGTAGGCATGCGAATCAACATTGTTCATCCTCATCCATCCGAATGAAGAGAATAAAGAATTATTAGACAATGCTTATTTCAATATTTAACTGAAGACATATTGGTTCTAATCAAAAGGGAAAACAGAAAAAACAAACTTTAGTGGTGTTGTTGCCATTGACACCTCTGATGGGATCGCTTTGCAACTAAAAGCACTAGTTTCCATGAGTAGTTGATAGACTTGTCCTTTCAAGGTTTCCTTTCCATCTAAATTTGTCATTTAGCATTTATGTAAGGCATTTTGTTCTTAATGAAAAATTTTCGATCAATGTCTAGGATGAGGTGAAGGGAGAGAAAATGGCACTATGGAAGTGTGATATGAAAATCATCTATGTATAAGTCTCAAAAGGAGAAAAGGGAAGATTTCTTTCTAGGATGCTAAATATGGGTTCAAAAGTGGGTAGTAGATAAATTTGAATCTTGTTTGTAATCTTTATTAATTAGCACTTCCAGAACCTAAGTTATAATCGTAAAAAGTTCACAATTTTAATCAAAAATTTCCACTTAGAAAAGAATTTGAACTTATTAGAAATTAATCTTTATAGGGAGATTGTATATAATTGTTCGAGCCATCATTGCTTTGTGAGTATTCTCGTGCTTTTCCTCTTTTTATCTATCTCATCATTAATTAGGCCCCGGAGATAGCAATATTGAACCATTTAAATTATATGGTGTGTCTAAAGCATTTTTTTTTTTTTGTGGGATGCATAAAGTTATTTAAGTTGTTACAATTATGCGAGTTTCCAGGCATTCATGGCCATACACCTAGGATTGTCCTTTGAAGGATGTGCAGACTATATGTTCCCCATCGTTTGAAGAGTTTATGGCTCAATTATTAATATGGAACAAGAAAGGAAGTGTTCGTGGTTTGTGACTTTGTTCTACTTGCTTACCATGCAATGCTCAACACTCTTGGAAATATATTGGCATTGAAAATTATAATATTTCCTTAATTAGTCGCCTTAGCAAATGTATACTCATGTATTTAACAATGGACTAGAAAATGGTGCGGCAATTTCTTTTTTTCGACTTGTTTGGTAGCCATGGAAATAAGAATGAGACACGAAAATCCAAGTTCCTTGAATTTTATCTTCTCTATTTTTCGTAAATGCAAGCTGACGATTTGTAAAGTATTTGTTAATGGATTGACTTGATTTGAAGAGGCAAAAGAAGTAAAAGTCGGTAGGATTAAGGACAGTTGGACCGATCTAATCGAATCTACCAAAATCCAAATTGTTATATGGATATTTTAAAGATATTTTATAGAGACATTGCAAAAATTAATCATCTTCACCTATTCGAAATTGTAATTTACATCATAACTCATCTTAAAATCCTATCCTTTTCTCGACGTTTTTCCTATAGGTTTCTAGTGAAAAAGACACCAGATGCGGATAGGAGGCTGGAAATGATAAACAAATTTAAAATCCCACAAAGAGAGAAGAGAGAAGAGAGAGGAGAGAAGGAGGGGGGGTGGTGGGCCTTGATCGCATAATAAACACACCACCAAAAAAGAAAATAACAAATAATAAAGACACTCAGATGGCAGTTGGGCCCATTAAGGAAAAAAAGAAAGAGGTGGTGGGGCCCGGAAAATAGAGAATATATAAAAGAAGAAAGAAAAAAGGGAAAAAAAGAAGATGGAGCATGGAGCCGATGGGTAAAATTGTCCATCCCATTTTGTTCCCATTACGAGAAGAGCAAAGCAGTATTCCTATTTCTCCATGTTTTCTTCAAATTTGCAAGTAGATAAATAGCTATCAAAACTATCATTTCTTTTTTTTTAGTTAAAAAAATAATTGATGGATATTACGAGATTTACTAGCTCCAAAAGTAAAAAAATTAACTATGATCCAAAGATAATCAAAGTTTGATAGTTTTTATCAAAAGAAATATTTTCCTTAATCAATAAATCTAATCTACTAATCACTGATTACTAGGTTTTTATGAAAGAAAAAAATGAGTCGCGCATTAATCCTTGAAGCTCGTAAGATTGGCAACACTTAAACATGGAGAGCTTAAACATGGAGGGTGGCGAGGCCCAAGCACTGCCCTATAGGGACGCTTGCCGACCGACTACTGGCTAAGGAAAAGAAAATTAAAGAAAAAAAAAAATTATAAATTATAAATTTTAAAAACAAAAAAATAAAAACAAAAAATGATCAAAACAAGTGGTCGGAAGAAAATCAAATTATATACCAAATACAAAATGATACAAAATATTTTTCACTTTAAATTCATGTTTGAGTTGGAGACCGAAAAGAAAATATTTTCAGCCACATTTTGCCTAATTAAAGAGATGATTTATTTTCCAGGGTTTCACACCAGAAAAAGAAATTATATATATATAACTATTTAGGAGCAAAGATTGGGAGCCTTCGTCCTCTATCCTTGCAACATCTTTGCTTCAAATTGTCCCCTCCCCCTTGAAATGTGATTTTTCAACATAAAATTTAGGACATAATCAAATCGTTTAAAATTTAAAATTGAATTGATTTTTTTATTATAAAAATGCAAAATCTGATTGAATTAGTTAAAATTTTAAAACTCGGTTTGAATTCATACTTAATGAATGAGCCTCATAATTTATTCATCCACTAAACTCCCCGAATAAAAATAGAAAGGGACCGAGGGAGACGGAAATGCAAACTTGTACGTCACCGTCGTGGACCCAACATATCTATCAATCCATTTTGGCTTATGATAGGGTCGAATCATAACAAAAACATGTGGAGGAAGCTATAAAAGCTCTATTCTTTCATTGTCTTTTGTTACATTTGCGAAGGACGCTCATGGCCAAAGGGTAAAGATATCCCGAGAAAGTTTTCTCCATGTGATTTTTTTTTTATGGATGGGGAAAACAAAGACCCTCAAAATTATAAAAATTATCAAAGAAATAGTTATTCTTAACTTGTATTCTATCTTTAACCTATTTTACCTAATTGATGAAATAGAGCCCCTTATTCTTTTTTTTTTTTGAGACCGCTAGAGTTCTCGGTACATGTGGGGCAACCTTATTTTTAGTTTTATCTTCTACTTATAATCTTAGAAAAGAATTTATGATTTTTCATGTTTTTGAAAATTGAAAAAATAAGTATATGAGTAAAAAATGTTACTTATAAGTTATAACCTCATAAGTTCTTGCTTTTTTTTTCAACCACTGGGGGTTATTTCAGTGTGCCACCCTTTCAACTCTGGCTTATATCTATGTATTTTAGTAACGTTGGTTTGACAATTGATCAAATTCATCATCATTAATATCTTCTTCTTCTTTCCAAACCCTACCTAAGTTCCTCTTTGACTTTCATGTTTCTAGACGGAGTTCAACGGGATATTAAAGGAGTCTGGACCTTGCAGAAGAAAGATCACGGCCTATCCTCTATAAATTCAAGCTTGAATTGTCATAATTGTCATAGGTTGGCGTGCCATAGTCTTTGGTTTTTCATAATAATGAAATTTACCAAAAATCCTTTATGAACCGTGAAGGGCATTCACCTCATCAAAGTTACTTTTTAATGTATTTTTGAAAAACACTTTACCAAATACTATTTCCATTTCAGAAAATCCTTTAGCCCAATAATTTGTATTTCTCAAAATATATTCCCATAGTTGCTTGCAAGGCCACATGGTTGAAGACAAATTTAACTCTTATGCCACCACATTAAGCACTTCTCGGTCCACTTAATCGGGTCTTTCGTCAAAACTAAGGCCAAGCAATTCATTAAGTTCAGTTTATGATTTAATTGCCTATTCTATTTCTTTCATTTTTCTTTTGATTTTATTAGGTACTATTGCCTAACTTCCCTAAAACATATATTGTATAACACGATGGGTATACCTATTTGCTAGAATGATTTTTTTTATCATATAAGTTTTATTCGCAATTCAATTTACAATATTACAATTCATTATATAATAAGAGATTTGTAATTATTTGGAGACAAAACAATCATCTAGTTAAACAACAATTTACTAAATCTTCTAAAACCTCTTTTGCTACTTAACGAAAGCTTTTGAACTTTTATCTAGAAAAAAAGAAAAACTCCCTCTCATTAAATTAAACACATTATATGTCCAAAAATTCTATTGGTTTAGTATAACTAATTACATGACATTGGATTAGAATGATAGATGAATACTTATTTTTCCAGCATTAAAGGTTAGTAATGATGATGGACAGTATCCCTATAGTTAGTGATTGAGTGCCGCCTGTTGAATGGACATGTTTTTCCCCTATCGACTGGACCCTTGTATAATCACCACCATAATTGATAATAATGGGGGAGAGAGGGGGAGAGAGAGAGAGAGATTTTATCGCTCTTCTCTTCTCTCTAGTTTTGCTAGGATAGTACTACGCTCTCTCTTCATGGCAATTAATTGCTAGTACTCCTAGCCATCCCTATGGCTAGGAATCACAAAACCGCGCACCCCCGGGAGGAGGGTCTCTCCTCCCGGGCTGGTTCAGACCCTCCTCGGCATCGCGGCCTTATAAAGGGGTTGTGTGCGGGGGTATATATTTTTTTCGCCTTTCAATACGTTTTTCTTATATATATTTCTTTTTTAAAAGACTTTTTAAAACCTTCGCCTCATTTGCCGTGCCAAGCTGAAGAAGAAATAATTACCTCATTCTGCAATGTTAAAATTGCGAGTACAAAACTACTTTTTTGAATGGAAGAAGGACAAATGGGACTATTGATGAATGCCACGACAAACCTCAAAAGTTGTGAGCCCCTTCATTTTCCAAGACTTACTCTTGCCTCGCCGGTGTCATAAGGCCCAATCCCACTCGTTACTTCGCTTTTCATCATGGCATTCACTATTGGGTAGTCTTCTCTCTTCAGAATAAGAAAAAAGAACAAGAAAAACGATAATAAGGAAAATGAAGAAAATTTTGTTCTTGTTGTTATTTCAACTCTACCCAGCAAAAAATCGAAAAGAGAGAGAATCAATTCTCAACCACCTTTCCTAGATTATGAAAAATAATCAATTAGATTTTCAAGCTTTCCTTTCTAAGTAGGGAAGTAAAGAAGGCATTAGTAAAAGTCCATAAATTATTTCATTAGATATCATCATATACCCTTAATATTTCCAACTATTTCCTTTGGGTCCTTTTAAGCCGCATCATCGTGGGGGCAATTATCACAAATCTTGAAAAGAAATATCCTTAATTTCATTGCAAGGAATCAAGACAATCAAGACAAACTAGTTTAGATTATCACCTTACCTATGAGGATTATGAAAATATTGTATTGTTCATATTCATGAATTCAATGGTACGGGACTTTCTCAAGACTTAGTAGTAGATTCTCTACAACGAAATGAGTGATTCTCCATTCTAGATTAAGGAGCTAGCTGCTTCTTAACTCCTCAAGAATGCAATCTCAAGCATATTGGCAGACACCAGGAGTTAGTTCAAACTTGCCTGGAAACAACAAAAAAATGCATAAGAAACTCAAAACTGTAATGCTTTAAGGGTAGAAAAATGTGTAACGGTCAGCAGCTAAGCAAACTAACTGCTCATTCCCACACACTTTATTTCCTCTCGATATCTTGATCTTGCCTTCTCTTCCATTTCAAACATGTGCAGCCCATTGACTCTCCCCGTGTTGTCATTTCCTATCAGGCTCAAATGCAGGTATAGTCTTGGAAACTCATATGAGTTAGCACGACGCATCAATTTGAATGCGTCAATTTGAATATGATTCACAATCGCTTATTCGAATGTAATTTAAGTGGGCTTATTCCTATTAAATGAACTAATGTCTAAATGGCGAAGTGAACCAAGTCTATAATATTTTAATTTAGGGGCTTTGCAATTAATGACTAAATTTTGGGTCCCACAATAGTCTCTTAATCTTTCAAATTGAGTCTCCTATCCTTGCGGCACCATCATTTGAAGAGTTTATGGCTCGATTACCAAACAAGAAAGGAAGTTCTCGTGGCTGATGGCTTTGTTCTCCTTGCTTACCATGCGATGCTCAATGCTTTTGGAAATATATGGCACTGAAAATTATAATATTTCCTTAATTAGTCGACTTATAATTAACAATGGACTGGAAAATGGTGAAGAAATGGGATGACAATTTCTTTTTCTTTTTTTGGCTTGTTTAGTAGTCATGGAAATAACAACGAGATGGGAAAATCCAAGACTCGTAAAAAAATTCAGTTTTTCTTCTCTCTTTTGTGTAAATGCAAGCCGGCGGGCAAATGATTTGCAAAGTATTTTTAATAGGGATTGACTTGGTTTGAAGAGGCAAAAGGAAGTAAAAGTTGGTTTAAAGGATAGTGGAACTGATGTAATCATATCTATCCATGGTATCTGCTAAAGTCCAAATCCAAATTATTATATGTATGTTTCCAGCATACTTTATAGAACATCGCATAAAACTAACCATCTTCACCTATTCAAAATTGTAATTTACACTATATATAATCTTAAAATCCTATACTTCGGCATCTTTCTAAACAACACTAATTTTTTCTGGATGTTTTTCCTAGTGAAAAAGACACCCGAATGTTGGGAATGTTGGGAGACTGGAAACGAGTAAATACAGAAGAGAGAAGAGAGGAGAGAGGAGCCCATAATAAAAAGATCCACATGACGGAAAAAAACTGATAACAAATAATAAAGACACCAGATGGGGATGGGCCCACCAAGGGGAAAAGAAAGAAGTGGTGGAGCCCAGCAAAATAGAGAAAGAAAAAAGAAAAGATGAAGAAGAAGATAGAACATGGAGCTGGGGGATAAAATTGCTCAGCTTCTCCAACATTTGTTCCCATTCGGAAAGAGCCAAGCACAAGATCTCTATTGGCTGGCACTATTCTCATTTCTTCATGTTTCCTTAAAATTTGCCAAAAAATTTGCCAAGTACATAAATAGCTATTGTCGCCCATCTCGATTATTATTATTATTATTTTTTAGTTAAAAAGTTAGTTGATGGATATTACCAGATTTACTAGCCCTAGTATATATTTACATGTTTTTATGAGATATATTTTCTATTTTTTTGGCTATATTTTCGGCATCATGAATCCCACTACCCAAATGGGATTCATGATTTTCTTGAGAAGGACAAATTGGCATTGGTTTCCCTGAGAAAACAAGTGGTGGATGAGGCATTCATTCTTCACTCATCCCCCTCCCTTTAGCTCTAATGAACATAAGGCTTTTCATTCCCATGTTTCCTATATTTTATAATCAATCAGAACTACTGAGCCCAAAAACTAATGCTAGTTATAAAAAGATTGATTAAGAAACTTAATATCATATTACATAAAAAGCATGTCATGTCAATCTTATCTCATCGGTTAATGATACGTGTGCATACCATTATTTTTTTTCCAAGTCTTGATATACATGGCACCATCAACGAAAATATTAGGGAGATTGAGACTCCATTTCTTTGCTTGAAAAAGAAAATTAAGAAAACATTTTCTTAGCTTATACCCTTAAAAAAATGAATAAAATCAGGAAGATGTATAAAAATTGCCAAATAGGATCAACCAAAAAGAGAACCATAAAAAGGAAAAAAAATAATTGTTGTTATGCTATAATTGAATCCATTATAATTTTTAGAGCTCAATTGCAATTGTGATTTTCTTTTTTAAGATTTAAAACTCTAGTTGGAATATCTACATGCATAACTCCCCAATATATATAAAAAATAAATTCATTATCCCTTCTTATGTAGGTAAAGAGCATAGGGTTAGGTTTCGAAGCATAATAAGTTTTAATTTTGGGCTACACCACGAACATATTGAAAGGCCAAAATGATAATGCGTGAAAATAAAAATCAATCAATTAATTGAAATTAAAGTAAATAAACATAACAGAATTTCTATTCTAATTTCTATTCTAAGCAAATTCACAACTCGTTCGGTGTTATTACATCACAATATAAGTATTGGAAAAGAATTATATCACAATAAATAAAAAAAGAACAATAAAACAATAGGAAAAAAACCCAAGACAACAAGAGCAGCGGCAAAGTTTAAAGGCTAAAGCTAAACTATGCAAATAATAACTTAGCCATCTTACACTAAGGTTAAAAAGGTTAAAGCTAAACAATGCAAACAAGATAATCACAATCAATGATCCAAGCTTGAAACTTTTTCAATGGTCTATTTAGTTTAGTCTCTTAAAACATAGTTTACTTCTTGTTTTTGTTTTTCCGCTTACTTGTGGTGGGCTTACTTGTGGCTTACTTGTGGTGAACTGTTTAATCAAAATAAATTCATCAAAAAAAAAAAAAATTAGGGAGAGAAACTATACAATGGTTTACTTAGAACACTAGTTTTAGTTTAATCAAAACAAATTCATCACTCATCAAAGAGAGAAACTATCCCAATGTTCTAATTAACACTCTGCATGACTTTTTATTTACTTAGAAAAGGTATCCCAATGATCATTTGAACACTGACATTAAGTTTACTTGTTATACCTCAACCAAAGAAACTTTAGTTTAATCAAAATAAATTCATCAAAAAAAATTAATTAGGGAAATCCACCAAAGCAAGACCAAAGAGAAACTAGAATTCTATGCCTATTTACAAAAGAATTTCATAAAAATAAAATTCTAGTCACAATTGTCTACACAATGCTGGAATGCTAGAATGCAATGCGTGGAATTGAATGCCTAGAATGATGATGCATGAAAATAAAAATCAATCATTGTAAATAGACATTACACAACGTCTATTCTAATTTCTATTCTATGAAATATATCACAATATATGTACTGGAAAAAATTATATCATGGTAGAAAAAAACAATAGAAAAACCCAAGAAAACAAGAGCGCAAAGTCACTGTGGCATGGCTTGGCCATCTTACACTAAGCCTAAAGGTTAAAGCTAAAGGCTAAAGCTAACCTATGAAAACAATTGAGTATACAATCAATGATCCATGCTCCAAACAACATGAAAAACTATCCCAATGGTCTATTTAATTTAGTGTCCCAAAAGATAGCTTACTTCTTGCTTTTCCGTTACTTTTGGTCCACTGTTTAATAAAAAAAATTCATAAAAAAATAATTATTAAGAGAGAAACTATCTCAATGATTTAGTTAGAATACTGGGCATGCCTTCTTGTTTGCTTAAAAAAATTATCTCAACGGGGCATATAGTTTACTTGTTATGAGCATACCAAAGAAACTTTAGTTTAATCAAAATAAATTCGTCAAACAAAAGGATTAATTAGGGAAATTCCATTGCTCTATACTTAGAATAGTATCTTGACCAACTCTAGATCTAATAGAAGCAAGCCCCACAGCCCCACAGCTAACCCAGTAGCAATAATGGAAGTGGCAGAAATAAGCGAATTCATGATAATTTCCTCACAAAAAAGAAAAGAAAAAAAGAATGATACCTTCATCCAATGAATTATGATTTAATTATTCCATCACTAAGATTCATCCAAAGGAAGTCACTACCAACTTTTAATTCAGAATAGGAGGACCAAAGCAAGACCAAAGAGAAACTAGAATCCTATGCCTATTTACAAAAGTTCTATAAAAAGAATTTCTTAAGATATAGTTGCAGCAAGACTAAATTAAATCTATCCAACAGAAAATTCAAGAAATTCATTAAAAAAAAATCTAGAATCACAATTGTCTACAATGCTGGAATACTAGAATGCATAAATCAAATGCCTAAAATAATGCATGAAACAAAAAATCAATCATTGTAAATAGATATTACACAATTTCATTCTAATTTCAATTCAAAGAAAAGTAAAACCTGCAACTGTGTTTATTACATCACATCTTGGGAAAAAATTATATCACAATAAGAAAACAAAACAATAGAAGAAAACCAAGAAGACAAGAGCTGAATGGCACATCACCCAATTTACCGTCTTGAAGCTTGTTTGGTCATCTTGCCAATTTACTATCATGAAGCTTGTTTGGCCATCTTACACAAAGGCTAAATGCTAAGGCCAAACTATGCAAACAATAGCTTGGCCATCTTCCACTAAGGCTAAAGATTTAATCTAATCTATGCTATTTGAGCATACATTTCATTCAAGACCAAACCAAGACAATTAATGATCCAAGCTCCAAACAAGAGATGAAAAATTATCCTAACCGTCTATTTAGTTTAGTCTCCCAAATCATAGTTTACTTCTTGTTTATCAGGTTTAATCAAAATAAATTCATCAAATAAAGAAATTAATTAGGGAGAGAAACTATACAATGGTCTACTTAGAACACTAGGCATTGTTTTATTTAATCAAAATAAATTTATCAAACAAAAAAATTAATTAGGAGAGAAACTATCCAACACTAGGTATGACTTATTGTTGACTTAGAAAAACTATCCCAATGGTCTACTTAGAACTGAACACTGGGCATTACTTATCGTTTACTTAGAAAAACTATCCCAATGGTCCACTTAGAAAACCAATAGGCATATAGTTTACTTGTTATGTGTCTACTGAAATAACTTGAGTTTAATCAAAATAAATCTAGGTTTTCTACTTAGAACATTGGGAATGACTTATTGTTTACTTAGAAAAACTATCCCAATAGTAGACCATTGGGCATGACTTATTGTTTATTTAGAAAAACTATCCTAATGGTCTACTTAGAACACTTGGCGTGTAGTTTACTTGTTATGTGTCTACGGAAGAAACTTGAGTTTAATCAAAATAAATCTAGGTCTTCTACTTAGAACATTGGGAATGACTTATTGTTTACTTAGAAAAACTATCCCAATGGTCTACTTAGAACACTGGCATGACTTATTGTTTACTTAGAAACACTATCCCAATGGTCTACTTAGAATATTGACTTATCGTTTACTTAGAAAACCTATCCCAATGGTCCACTTAGAACACTAGGCATATAGTTTACTCGTTATGTGTCTGTTATGTGTCTACCAAAGAAACTTGAGTTTAATCAAAATAAATCTTGGTCTTCCACTTAGAACATTGAGAATGACTTATTGTTTACTTAGAAAAACTATCCCAATGGTGTAACACTAGGCATGACTTATCGTTTATTTAGAAAACCTATCCCTGGTCTACTTAGAACACCGGGCATATAGTTTACTTGTTATGTGTCTACTGAAGAAACTTGAGTTTAATCAAAATAAATCTAGGTCTTCTACTTAGAACATTGGGAATGACTTATCGTTTACTTAGAAAAACTATCCCAATGGTGTAACACTGGGCATGACTTATTGTTTACTTAGAAAACCTATCCCCGGTCCCCTGGTCTACTTAGAACACTAGGCATATAGTTTACTTGTTATGTGTCTACCGAAGAAACTTGAGTTTAATCAAGATAAATCTAGGTCTTCTACTTAGAACATTGGGAATGACTTATTGTTTACTTAGAAAAACTATCCCAACCGGGCATATAGTTTACCTATTATGTGTCTACCGAAGAAACTTGAGTTTAATCAAAATAAATCTAAGTCATCTACTTAGAACATTGGGAATGACTTATTGTTTACTTAGAAAAACTATCCTAATGGTCTACTTACCTCCAGACTTATTGTTTACTTAGAAAAATTATCCCAATGGTCTACTTAGAACAACGGGCATATAGTTTACATGTTATGTGTCTACCGAAGAAACTTGAGTTTAATCAAAATAAATCTAGGTCTTCTATTTAGAGCATTGGGAATGACTTATTGTTTACTTAGAAAAACTATCCCAATGGTCTACTTAAAACACCGGGCATGACTTATTGTTTACTTAGAAAAATTATCCTAATGGTGTACTTAGAACACTGGCGTATAGTTTACTTGTTATGTGTCTACGGAAGAAACTTGAGTTTAATCAAAATAAATCTAGGTCTTCTACTTAGAACATTGGGAATGACTTATTGTTTAGTTAGAAAAACTATCCGAACGGTCTACTTATAACACTGTTGTTAACACCTAAATTTTGGCGACCCATTTAGACATTTAAAAAATTAGGGGTTAATTTTATCTCTAAAAAAATAAAATCACATGGCATATAGTTTAGGAACATTTTTGTTTATTTTATTGGACCGACGGCGAGTGCAAAATTTTTCACATATTCCGTTCAGATTCTTCACACATTTAGGCAATATACACCAAACGATGTATTCTCAAGCAAAAAGGAAAATTTTGGATGGGATATTTGATAAATACAAAAGGTAATATTGCGCGGGGTGCAACAATATATTCAGTGATATTTTGCATGAGAAAAATTAGAAAGTAAAATATACCACGAAGATCCAATTTTTTGGCTTATAAAAGGGACCGCGGCCGTACGTGGGGGGAAGGCGAATTCGAAAAATTTCAGGAGCGAGAGTTGAAAAAAATCGTGAAAAGAATTCGTGCAAAAAGTGCAGAGAAAATTGTGAGGGAAGGGAGACCAAAAAATTCAAGAGAGAAATACGAGCGAAAAAAAAATCTGCGCAAGAAAGAGTCCAAAAAAAAAAACACAAAAGGGAGTATTTTCTTCTCTTTTCCTGACAAGTGCAGAGGAAAAGAAGTCAACAGAAAGGATGTGCGGTTGACAGAGAGGTTACTGTTCTTCTTCTTTGCCTCTTCTTCGCCACTCGATCCGCGCCTCCGCTGCCCTCCGCCCGCAGCAACCAACCCGCCGTCGCTCCTTCTGTTCTCTGTTCCCTTGCTGGTCGCTGCACCAGCACCCGACGCCGC
Source organism: Eucalyptus virginea (assembly GCA_014182375.1). Classification (NCBI taxonomy): domain Eukaryota; kingdom Viridiplantae; phylum Streptophyta; class Magnoliopsida; order Myrtales; family Myrtaceae; genus Eucalyptus; species Eucalyptus virginea. Next base: position 2,059,433 of record CM024520.1, on the reverse strand, counting down.
ACCACCTGCCGTCGCCGCGCACCCACTGCCCTGCCCCGCCGGCGTCCGACGACCGCGCTCCTGCCTCCGCCGAAGCCGAAGCCCCGCGCCCACGCCGGTGCTGTTCGCCTCATCCGCATCTGCACCGGAGCCCAGACGCCGCGACGAAGCCCCCTCGCTCCTGCCTCCGCCGAAGCCCCGCGCCCACGCCGGTGCTGTTCGCCTCATCCGCATCTGCACCGGAGCCCAGTCGCCGCGACGAAGCCCCCTCGCTCCGCCTCCGCCGTCGCCGATTTGCAGCCCCCCGGCTCCCCGAAGCTCGCGCCGCCTCTACCTCCTCATTCGCTGCTCACAACCCGCGACGCCCGCTCCCAGATCCGCACTGCCGCGCCCTGCCGGACCTCCGACCGAGCACCCACCACTGCCGCCTGCCTCCTTTGGAAACAAAAGGAAAAAAAGCGAAAAAGAAAAAGAAAAAAAGAAAACAAATCACATTAGGTAGTTTGTTTTTCCATTTACCTTTTTATTTTATTTTATTTGCTCTTTTTCAGCATAGTTGTTCTTTAAATGCATGATTGTGATTCCGACATGAAATTACCCCGAAATTAGTGATTGTCGGTCCGATTTTCGACCAATCCGACTCGCAATTACTTTAAAAATTGCCAATCCGATCTCCCGCTCGAGATCCGATTCGTGATTTATGTGAAATTGGCCAACCCGATCTCATGCTCGAGATATGGTTCGTCATTTGGGTATCAATATGACTTGATTTGCTGTGGTGTTACTTAAATTAGTTTTCTTTAAAGAAAAAAAAATAAAAAAATGTAGTTTTATGGTTTGCATGCTCATAATAGGAATTTTATTTCGAATTTTCAAAAATAAAAAATCAAATCAATTAATTTAGGTTTAGTTTTTTTTTAACTTGGATTGCATGTTTAATTACTTGGCAATTATTAATTTCGAAATAAAAAAGAAGAAGGAAAAACAACAAAAATCATCATGCATAATTCATGTAAAATTAAGGCATTCTTTGCATGTCATTACATTTTAGAGTAAAATTGCATATAGCTTAATTCTAGATGTCTGTTTTTTATTATAAGTTTAGATAATTCTAGATAAATTTCATTTTAGATTTAGATAATGTCTTAGTTTAAATTAGGATTTAATATGACTTAATCCCTAGTTTAAATTAGATAGAATCTTAATCTAGCTAGATCATTTCAAATTGCATAAAATTTGTCTTAGGATAAATTAGTTGCAATTTCTAGGATAGATTGCATTTTTAAAATGTCATATAGAATTAGGTTCATGAAATGCATGTCATTTTAGTGATTATTGTTATTAGATCAATTTAATTAGAAATTGCATGTCATTAGAGTTATGCCATGTCATGTTAAATTAATAGCATTGCATTGCGTATGGACTATATTTTCATTGAAAAAGAGAAAACAAAAATTGAGTAATTGCTTGTTAATTAGAAACCATATCTAGGGTTGTTGATGTGGATTTTAATTTAACATTGCGAGATCTTTCGTGCTTTGAGGTAAGTCCCGCAATTTATTTTCTGCTTTACTTAAGTGTTAAATTGGTGGTTTGCGCACTGCATTTAACACCTCACATGTTAGGGAATTAGTTTAAAATCAATCCAAACTGCTTGCCAAACATTTTTCAAAATAAAAAGAAAGGTACCGAAAGGGCGTTAGAGAATTCAGGCGTAACCAAGTCCCCCGTACCTATAGTCTCTCTCGGTTCGTAGGAGTAAAATAATTCTCCCGTTATTTTACTTGGGTTTCTAATCGACCCACCAAAAATAGATTAGTGGCGACTCCTAATTAAAACAATTGCATGTTAATAACTTGAACCGAAAGTCGTGAATTGGTATGGGCATGGGAGAGCCCGAGTTAAGTCTAGGCTTAACAATCCATTAGCCAAACATTAGGTGGTTCACACCCCGAAAAAACGGGTTGCGATAGCTTGGCGACTCCGCTGGGGACTTGAGTTGAAACTCTTAGTGGACTTAGGCCAATTTTCTTTTTGAAAAAATGTTTTTGTTTGGCAGCGAGGATTCCAGGTACGTCCCTAACATTTAGGTGTTAAATGTTCTTGCAGATTGGGAGGTATAAGGGGAAGTGTTTGCTGACATTTGTTTTGCAGGAAGGTGTAGGAATGTATGGTTTATTTTCATATATGAAGTGTTGCTTGATATAAAATGTTGCGCATGCCTTGCATCTAGCACTACACTATTGCACACACAACCTGCCGCCGGACCTGGGCCGCATTAGGATCATTCAAGATGGTATTGAGATGTTTGCCACTCCGACCGCATGCTCGCGATATGAGTCGCCCATCTCAATCCCGAAATTTCTTTCATGGTGTCAAGAGTACCCACCTCGGTCCGCATGCTCGCGACCGGGTCGGCTCTTTGACTAAGCCGGAGTCATGAGGACCCGACATAGTCCACAAGCTCGTGGCTAGTCTGATCATCCTTGTGGCTCCACCTTGATAAGCCTTATAGATTAGAAATCGAGCCACTTACCATGCGCATGTCTATGTGATTGCCATTGATTCTCCTTGGTGAAGTAAGTCTTCTTTCCCTATACCATGCAATTTATTTTGTCATATTCTTGGGTCGGTCCATGACAGTCTAGGTCAATCATTGATTTGATTCATTTGTCAATTGGAAATGAAATGAGAAATTGCTAGGGAATGATGCATTTTAAAAAAAAAACTTTGGAGAATTTGTTTTTACATCATGTCTAGAAAATTTGGTTTTACTAGGATATCCATTTTTAGGAAATTCCCTTCTTGCATAGACTTTTCATAAATAAATGAAAAAAAAATGAAAAAAAATAGAAAAATCGATTAGATCATTGTCATGGATTGACTCTCCATTTACACCTCATGCTTACATGTTCCCGTTCATTTAATTAGGTGATTATGGAGCAATCCGCTCACCCATCTGTTCACGATCAAGAGCTAAAATGACGAATCAAAAAGAGCTAATCTCATCAAGCAAAATTGTTGCGATCTATCTTCAATGAGAAATTGTGACTCTAAGGAGAGAGCCAAGAAGATTTTTGAACCGTATCATTTTCCCGAGATAGCCAAATTCAATGCCATCATGAAGAGACTGGTGACATATATAGAGAGAAAAATATCTGACCTGAAGGGTTCGCCTCACAAGATCAAGGAGGGTGAAGAATTCAAGTACACATGATTCATGGTCATAAGTTGTTCCATTTCCTCATTTAATTAGGGGCATGCACTTTCCCCTACGTGGTAATTCTTATCGCTTTTTAGGGATTGATTTCAATTTCTTCTGTGCTTGAGCATCACATTCCAATAAATGTAATTTGATTGATGAATATCAATAGAATTACAAGTTTTGTTTTGAGGACATGATGGGGTACACCAAACTAGCCCGGTGACGATATCCAACAATGAAAAGAAAATATCATCCATGGAGAAATTCTGAGGACTGGGCTTCTTCATGCTTCCTCGTCCAAAATATTCCTCAAAAAGAAAAAAAAATCATTTTTTAAGCCATTTCCAAAACCATGCATTAGGTTACCTTTGTTTGTTTTTCTAACCCATTTACTTCATATCTCAGAGCATAACAGAGAGGCGTTTGAAAATAACGCTTCAATTTCAAGTGATAGCAGGCTCATTGATTTGGGAGCATACATTCGAAGGAAAATAGGCGTGGGGCAAGGGATCATTTCCTAGCTGATCTTGATGACATCTCCCAAGAGTAAAGAAGACATTAAGCACTACTTATCCTCTTACTTGTCCTGAGCGATTTCCTTGCACATCAATAAGAAACCAAGGATGACGAATTGGGGGCATTACAGATCCTAGTAGTGACATGATTGAGACAAAATCCCGATCCGAGCCAAAATGGTTGTGCAATTTGAATTTACTTTGATGTTGCATAGTATCCTATTCATGCACGTTGTTTTGTGCAGGGGCAAAAGCAAGATTTCATCAAATCAAAGATTGGATTTTCATCCTCAATTGATCAATTTGTGTGTTTGTTCCCTTTAAATGGGGGCAATCCAAAGACACCCATTGCTGAGACAGTCCCTTCGTGGGACAATTCCTTGAATGAATGCTTGAAATCATGTTTTTCATACTTATGAGAACATTTTTTTTAGTGTAATAAATTGTTTGTTTGAAGTCACAAGCGCTTTTCATGCTTAAAGTGGCTAGACTCTTTTGAAAAGAGAATTTTCACATTGATTTAGCTCACCAATTTCATGTGGAGATTTGTCAAGATAGACAACTCAATGGAGTGACTTCAATGCTTAAGAATGCTGAATGAGAGGTATTAGGATGATGAAAGGCAAGCCCTATCTTATACACAGTCCCCTACTTATACACTTGTGAGAAGAGTGTAGAAAGTTCCATATCTACAAGACAAAGAGTTCTCTTGCGAAAGGTACGGTAATCGAAATGACGAGAGGCAATTCATTTCTCTATCCTAAACACAACAGGTGATCCATTGTTTAACCACTTTGAGCCTTATACACTTGTGAAGAATTTTTTTCAAATTACTCCTGTCAAGAATCACCCCACATCGGGGCAAACTGGAGGGTAAGACAGCACCATGAGGTGAAGAAAATGGATTGAAATTTTCTTGCTCTCACTTGCATCAATCTTCTAGTCATGCTATTACATTGAATTCATGTGTTAATTTAAGTGCCTTAGAATGATGAAGAGCAATTCTTTCTCTACCGTACACACTTTTATCCATTGCATAGCCCATTTGAGCCTATGAATTCATTTCACATTAAACCCAGTTGGTGATCATCCCCTATACTGGGGCAAGGCAAAAGATGAAGACCCTTGAAAGTTCGAGTGTCATTCAAAGTGTCATTGTTTGACGCATGCCTAGAAATCAAAATAGAATTAAGGGGCATGAAAAAGCAGTGTGCTTGGTAAAAGCAAGGCCAATGCCCATGAAAAAGAAGTGAAAAAAGTGCATGAAAACTAGGGGCATGAAAAAGCGGTGTGCCTGATAAAAGCAAGGCCGATGCCTATAGATGAAAATGAAAGAAAAAAAAAGTCAAAAGAGGTGACTATCAATTGTAAAAGGTTGAATCCTGATGGAACAATATTCAAAGAACTCAAAAGTTGAGTTTTTACAATCAATGGAGCACTTCATGAAGACAATCCCTGATGGTGAAAAAGAAAACCGGTGGCAATGCCAAGATGATCACCAACTCTCACCATTCACACACATTTTGAGCCTAATGATCCTTTCATTTCTCAACTCATGAACCTAGCCTACGTTACGTCCTTTACAAAGTCTCTTCAGATTAAGGCACTTGAATTAACATAGGAGTTCATATGTCTATAAGCATCGCTCGAAGAAGTACGAGCAAGATTATTTCTTTCTCATTTTGCAGGGTTCTTGACTTGTAAACCCGGAGATGATTAAAGAGTTGTTCTTTCAATAGCCTTGACTCAAAGAGTCCCTTTGTTAAGCCATTGACCGAGCCCACATTACGGTCCCTATTAAAGACCTCTCAGATTGGTAAGGTCGTACCGCTTGCGAGAAAACTCGGACCCTTGTTAGTATGATGACAGTGAGATGGAGTGATTCTCATAAAATAGCCTCTAAATGAGAGTGAGTGAAAGTCCTTTCTAACTGAAGGTCTCTCATTTGGTATTTCTTAGGAAATCCATGTCATGAGTGAAGATTGTCTTGAATGATAATTCTCTCGTGTGGAAATTTGGGTGATGCAAATATGGTAAAGTCATTATGCATTAACCCCGATTAAGTTGATGAAAACCTCATTAAATTTTGAAATGTGCATTCTAGAGTAGCTCAGATTGTCTATCTCTTTGATGAATGCATATCAGTTTTTGCTCTAAATCATGTCGACGAGTAATTCAAGTTCCTTTCAGAATGTTTCATGATATTAGGAGATGAGAAACCTCCACCATGAGGTGAAAGATCTCCACAAGATATCTAAATTTCAAAAGACATATCCCCAAGAATCAGAGATATCCCCAGGTAAGTATATCTCTATCCATACCTTGAATATTTGTCATTGCACAGGTATTCCCTTTTAAGCATACCGACACTCAATTGAGTTGTCCCCAAAGATTTTTCTCCGAATTCAATGATTAAGGCGACCGAAGAATGGTTCGGGTCTGATCGGATGATTTCATTTGCAAGGCCGGGCGACCGAAGAATGGTTCGGGTCCTAGCCAAAAAGCAAAACCTCAATCTAGGCGACCGTAAAATGATACGGGTCCTAGACAACATTTATTGCTCTAACAGGCGACCGTAGAATGGTACGAGTCCTGGAAAAGCAATTTCTTCATTCAGGCGACCGTAGAATGGTACGGGTCCTGGAAAAATAATTCTCTTCGTCGAGGCGACCGTAGAATGGTATGGGTCCTTGACAACACCTATTCCTTATTCAGCGATCAGAATGGTACGGGTCCCGGAAAATGAATCTCCGTTTAGGCGACCGTAGAATGGTACGGGTCCTAGACAAAACCTTTTTGCTGTACTAGGCGACCGTAGAATAGTACGGGTCCTGGGAAAGTAGTTCCTTACAAAACATTTCTGCCGTACTGGGCGACCGTAGAATGGTACGGGTCCTGGGTAAGCATTTCCTTACAAAACATTTCTGCCACACTGGGCGACCGTAGAATGGTACGGGTCCTGGAAAAGCAGTTCCTTACAAAACCTTTCGCCGTATTGGGCGGCCGTAGAATGGTACGGGTCCCGAGAAAGCAGCTCCTTTCTTCGCCATACTGGGCGACCGTAGAATGGTACGGGTCCTAGGAAAGCAGCATTTTCACAAAGTCATGTTACTATTCTAGGCGACCGTAGAATGGTACGGGTCCTAGACAGGTAACACTCACTACCTCAAATTACTTTATCCTCCTCGAAGGTAAGTTATCCTAGGTAGGTTTATTTATCATTTGCATTAGTATTTCCATGCATCATATAAATTGCATTAAAAAATGGAATTCACGTTCCAACAAAAAATCATTCACTGCATGTGCATGGTCAAAATTTATGTCTCAATTTTTCTTTGAAGGCAACCTCTATAAGCTCACCTTCAAAGAAAAAGGTGCGGTGTAACACCTAAATTTTGGTGACCCATTTAGACATTTAAAAATTAGGGGTTAATTTTATCTCTGAAAAAATATAATCACATGGCATATAGTTTAGGAACATTTTTGTTTATTTTATTGGACCAACGGCGAGTGCAAAATTTTTCACATATTCCGTTCAGATTCTTCACACATTTAGGCAATATACACCAAACGATGTATTCTCAAGCAAAAAGGAAAATTTTGGATGGGATATTTGATAAATACAAAAGGTAATATTGCGCGGGGTGCAACAATATATTCAGTGATATTTTGCATTTAAAAATTAGAAAGAAAAATATACCACGAAGATCCAATTTTTGGCTTATAAAAGGGACCGCGGCCGTACGTGGGGGAAGGCGAATTCGAAAAATTTCAGGAGCGAGAGTTGAAAAAATCGTGAAAAGAATTCGTGCAAAAAGTGCAGAGAAAATTGTGAGGGAAGGGAGACCAAAAAATTCAAGAGAGAAATACGAGCGAAAAAAAAAATCTGCGCAAGAAAGAGTCCAAAAAAAAAAAAAAAAAAAAACACAAAAGGGAGTATTTTCTTCTCTTTTCCTGACAAGTGCAGAGGAAAAGAAGTCAACAGAAAGGATGTGCGGTTGACAGAGAGGTTACTGTTCTTCTTCTTTGCCTCTTCTTCGCCACTCGATCCGCGCCTCCGCTGCCCTCCGCCCGCAGCAACCAACCCGCCGTCGCTCCTTCTGTTCTCTGTTCCCCTTGCTGGTCGCTGCACCAGCACCCGACGCCGCACCACCTGCCGTCGCCGTGCACCCACTGCCCTGCCCCGCCGGCGTCCGACGACCGCGCTCCTGCCTCCGCCGAAGCCGAAGCCCCGCGCCCACGCCGGTGCTGTTCGCCTCATCCGCATCTGCACCGGAGCCCAGACGCCGCGACGAAGCCCCCTCGCTCCTGCCTCCGCCGAAGCCCCGCGCCCACGCCGCTGCTGTTCGCCTCATCCGCATCTGCACCGGAGCCCAGACGCCGCGACAAGGCCCCTCGCTCCGCCTCCGCCGTCGCCGATCTGCAGCCCCCGGCTCCCCGAAGCTCGCGCCGCCTCTACCTCCTCATTCGCTGCTCACAACCCGCGACGCCCGCTCCCAGATCCGCACTGCCGCGCCCTGCCGGACCTCCGACCGAGCACCCACCACTGCCGCCTGCCTCCTTTGGAAACAAAAGGAAAAAAAAAAAGCGAAAAAGAAAAAGAAAAAAAGAAAACAAATCACATTAGGTAGTTTGTTTTTCCATTTACCTTTTTATTTTATTTTATTTGCTCTTTTTCAGCATAGTTGTTCTTTAAATGCATGATTGTGATTCCGACGAAATTACCCCCGAAATTAGTGATTGTCAGTCCGATTTTCAGAAATTCAAATCCGACTCGCAATTACTTTAAAAAATTGCCAATCCGATCTCCCGCTCGAGATCCGATTCGTGATTTATGTGAAATTAGCCAACCCGATCTCATGCTCGAGATATGGTTCGTCATTTGGTATCAATATGACGATTTCTTTGTGGTGTTACTTAAATTAGTTTTCTTTAAAGAAAAAAAATAAAAAAAATGTAGTTTTATGGTTTGCATGCTCATAATAGGAATTTTATTTCGAATTTTCAAAAATAAAAAAATCAAATCAATTAATTTAGGTTTAGTTTTTTTAACTTGGATTGCATGTTTAATTACTTGGCAATTATTAATTTCGAAATAAAAAAAGAAGAAGGAAAAACAACAAAAAATCATCATGCATAATTCATGTAAAATTAAGGCATTCTTTGCATGTCATTACATTTTAGAGTAAAATTGCATATAGCTTAATTCTAGATGTCTGTTTTTTTTATTATAAGTTTAGATAATTCTAGATAAATTTCATTTTAGATTTAGATAATGTCTTAGTTTAAATTAGGATTTAATATGACTTAATCCCTAGTTTAAATTAGATAGAATCTTAATCTAGCTAGATCATTTCAAATTGCATAAAATTTGTCTTAGGATAAATTAGTTGCAATTTCTAGGATAGATTGCATTTTTAAAATGTCATATAGAATTAGGTTCATGAAATGCATGTCATTTTAGTGATTATTGTTATTAGATCAATTTAATTAGAAATTGCATGTCATTAGAGTTATGCCATGTCATGTTAAATTAATAGCATTGCATTGCGTATGGACTATATTTTCATTGAAAAAGAGAAAACAAAAATTGAGTAATTGCTTGTTAATTAGAAACCATATCTAGGGTTGTTGATGTGGATTTTAATTTAACATTGCAGATGCTTTCGTTGCTTTGAGGTAAGTCCTGCAATTTATTTTCTGCTTTACTTAAGTGTTAAATTGGTGGTTTGCGCACCCGCATGAACACCTCACATGTTAGGGAATTAGTTTAAAATCAATTCAAACTAACTTGCCAAACATTTTTCAAAATAAAAAGAAAGGTACCGAAAGGGCGTTAGAGAATTCAGGCGTAACCAAGTCCCCGTGCCCATAGTCTGCAGTTCGTAGGAGTAAAATAATTCTCCCGTTATTTTACTTGGGTTTCTAATCGACCCACCAAAAATAGATTAGTGGCGACTCCTAATTAAAACAATTGCATGTTAATAACTTGAACCGAAAGTCGTGAATTGGTATGGGCTTGGGAGAGCCGAGTTAAGTCTAGGCTTAACAATCCATTAGCCAAACATTAGGTGGTTCACACCCCGAAAAAACGGGTCGCGACAACTGTCATGACTTATTGTTTACCTAGAAACACTATCCCAATGGTCTACATAGAACACTGACTTATTGTTTACTTAAAAAAACTATTCCAATGGTCTACTTAGAACACTGGGCATATAGTTTACTTGTTATGTGTTTACCGAAGAAATTTGAGTTTAATCAAAATAAATCTAGGTCTTCTATTTAGAACATTGGGAATGCCTTATTGTTTACTTAGAAAAACTATCCCAATGGTCTACTTAAAACACTGGGCATGATTTATTATTTACTTAAAAAAACTATCCTAATGGTTTACTTAGAACACTGGCATATAGTTTACTTGTTATGTGTCTACGAAAGAAACTTGCGTTTAATCAAAATAAATCTAGGTCTTCTACTTAGAACATTGGGAACGACTTATTGTTTACTTAGAAAAACTATCCCAATGGTCTACTTACATCCAAACTTATTGTTTACTTAGAAAAATTATCCCAATGGTCTACTTAGAACACTGGGCACATAGTTTACTTGTTATGTGTCTACCAAAGAAACTTGAACTTAATCAAAATAAATCTAGGTCTTCTACTTAGAACATTGGGAATGACTTATTGTTTACTTAGAAAAACCATCCCAATGGTCTACTGTGGTATTCTTAGAACACTGGGCATGATTTATCGTTTACTTAGAAAAACTATCCAATGGTCTACTTAGAACATTGGACATATAGTTTACTTGTTGTATGTCTACCCAAAAGACTTGAGTTTAATCAAAATAAATCTAGGTCTTCTACGAATGACTTATTGTTTACTTAGAAAAACTATCCGAATGGTCTACTTAGAACACTATGGTCTACTTAGAACACTTAGAAAAACTATTCCAATTGTCTACTTAGAACACTGGACATATAGTTTACTTGTTATGTGTCTACCGAAGAAACTTGAGTTTAATCAAAATAAATCTAGGTGTTCTATTTAGAACATTGGGAATGACTTATTGTTTACTTAGAAAAACTATCCCAATGATCTACTTAAAACACCGGGCATGACTTATTGTTTACTTAGAAAAACTATCCTAATAGTCTACTTAGAACATATGATGTGCTTATGGTGTCAATAAATGCCTTTGGTTATTAAGATAAACTTGAATGGAATTTTTCGTTGGATTCGATCTCAAGCTTGAGCTACATCCGTTGTCATGAATTTATATAATGGTGCAAGTTGGCATGAGAAAGAAAATATCTTCCAATTTATCGTGAAATTTCAGCTTGAAGAGAAGCGTATGTCTCCATCATGGAGTGAGGAATACAACTAAGGGATGTGAATTTATAGGTTATATGTCTATTTTTTCTTTTTATATTTTGTGGTCATAGATAAAGATGGAGATGTTTTTGAATAATTTTTTTAATTCGTTTTTTAGCGACTCGCTTTTTCGCAGAGGAGCACACACCGAACCTTCGATCTTTGGTGAGATAATCTTTGATTATAAAACACAGAAATCATGCTGTTTACCCGATAACAATTAATAAAATGAAGGTGAAGAACTTAACTCGAATAGTTGCGAAAAGAGAGAAGGAAAATTAACTTGTGGAGCAGCGAGAGAAGTACATGAAACGCCTTTTTAAATGAATATTCATGCATCAGACCACCCGACTTGTCCACGTGTAACTCAGCGCGCGATCGGTTGCTTTCTCTACAGAGGGCCCACGGCTTCCCTTTCCGTGCCACGTGGATAATTTCCTTTTTTTTTTTTCAAGAAAGATTATCCAATTTGTATTTTTGTCAAATAAGATGCTTGAAGGCTCTGTGAAAACAGACGCCCAAGAAAAAAGAAGGATTGTTACCATCATCGGTACATTTTCATTCTAATGCTATATCTAATATTTTTTTTTTATTGAAAAGAGTTTAATCACATTTAAAAAATAAAAAAACCATGTGAAGATAATTTCTTTTTTTTTTTCATTATTTATTTTCGTGGTGTCCTAAGTACGAGCTTAAAATGAAAAAAATAAATAAGGAGAAAAATGGTTTATTTGTAATTTAAGACACAGCCATGCTCTCCCGCTGGGCCTCCGACTAACACCGCGTTTGCTGCCGTTGATCGCTTGGCCATGCCTGGCTGCTCACCGCTGTCATTGCACGGTGAGACACGTTCCAGCGACGGCATTGACTCCGGCGATGATCTGATGGACCCTGTGCTTCACGTCATCCGCCTACTCCTGCACTTTGGCTCGACGACTCGACACTGCAGCCACTGCAGCCCAGCCAGGGCACAGCCAAGCTCCCCGACGACTTGCCCCTGCATCGCCCGTCGTTGCCGCTGCACCGAGGCCAAGACGATGAACTACTAACCCTCACTGAGCCTTGTGAGTCAAGCCCTCGGTGCGTCCCGGAGATCCATTGCACCGGCGGGCTCCGTGACCTTGCTGCCTGTCCATCACATGACTGTGCTCCCCGACGACGAGCCAAGCAGTTCCTCATCCTTGTGCCGTTGTTCCAACCCTGCACCGCGGGATTTCCAGTCTCGTCAACGTTGCTGCTTCTATGGCTTGAGCAGCTGCCGATCGAACATTGTCCTTGCTCCCTGTGCCGAGGCCGCGTTTCTTGCCAAATCCACTCTATTCCTTTCCTCGTTCAGATTGCACTGATTCAAACCATTGTTGACATTGGCTCTCTGTCTGTCTGTCTCTCCCTGCAGGACGCCTAGTTTTGACTTGTCAAGTTATTGCCCCTACCATTGCCATGTGCCATCGAGAACCATCAAAAAGTAATGTCCAAGCCAGATTCACGTGGGTGGGTTTTATAGATTCAAAATTTTCAAAATTTCCGTCTTCCCCCTTGCTCTGCTCTCTCTCCCGTAGACCTGGCTCACCTCTCTGCACACTCTAAGGCTCTCTCTCCTCTGCTCTCCTCTGCAGGGAAAGGAAAAGCAGCACGGGAAAAGAGGGACAACAAAAGCAGGGAAGCGGCAGCGCAGAACAGGAGGTCAGGGCAGAGAAGATAAGCAGACGAGAGACCGCAGGAACAGGAGGTCTTCTTGCTTCGCGCCGTTCAGGCTCAAGCCTGTGAGGACGAGGGTCGCTGCGACCAAAAGGGAGGAGATACGCATGCTCCGTTTGGCGAGCGGGGAGAAGGCCAAGAAGACCAGGGCGGTGTCTTCAGGTCTGCAGCGTCGAGGATTTGCACCAACCTGAAGAAGGTGAAGCAGCAGCTGGTCTCGCTCGACGGGAGGTTAGTAAGCTTCATCAACTCCATCTTCAGTGCGATGCTGAAGAGCGCTAGGAGGTCTGGTCCTGCAGAGGCGAACCTTGAGAGAAAGTTGAAGTCGGGGCAAAGGCCCTGTTTGGTAACCATTCAAATAGGGCTAAATTCTGATTCTTTGTTCCCAGGAGTAATTTGGAATAGAATCGCGTTTGGCAAAATTTTTGTTCCCAGGAACAGATTTGGAGTGGAATCAAGAATAAAAAAATTGATTATTGTTCTGGGGACAAATTTGAGAATCAAAACCAACTATTCTTCTTCTTCCCTTCCGCCATCCTGCGCGACCGCCGTCCACCACCGCTCGCCGTCGTTTGCCGTCGCCCGTCGGTCACCGCCCGCCGCCGCCCGCAAGTCACCGCCCACCAGTCCAACGAGCTTGCCGGTCACCACCCACCGGTTCGGCGAGCTCACTAGAGGCAAGCCCGGCCACCGCGAGGCTCGCCCGGCCTCGCCAGATCCGGCGAGGCCGAGCCTCGGCGGGCTGGGCCGCTAGGCTCACTCAACCTGCGCGGTGGCCGGGCGGGCCTTGCCTAGCCCGGCGAAGCTCGCCCAACCCCACCGGTGGCCGGGCAAGCCTCGCCCGGTGGGCTGATGAGGCTTGGTCGACGAGGGCCGGTGATGCTTTGATGAGGTCATCGGCCCTCGTTTGGCCGGTTCTTGCGGACCGGCCAAAAGAAGAAGAAGAATAGGAGAAAAAGGAAAAAAAAAAAAAAAAAAGGAAAAAGAAAAAATAAAAAAAAAAAAAGAAAAAGGAAAGAAAAAAAAAAAAAAGAAAAAAAGGAAAAAGAAAAAAATTATTTAAAATTTAAAAGAAATTGATTTGGAATAATCAATGAAGAGATGCTAATCGCAATTATTTCGAATCGAAATTTTAGACGATTCTGCAAACGAGTTCTTTTACTCGGAATCGGTTCTTAACATAATAAAAAATAATCATTTTGATCAAAATTTATTTTCGGAACGGGGTAATCATACCAAATGCACCTAAAGCTTCTTCTTCCGCTTCTACGTTTTCCACTGTTTCTTTGCTCTCGAGGCCGCGCCTGAGCAAGCGCTCGCCCTTGACGCGGGAGCGGTTCTGCAGAAGCGAGGCTAAGAGGACGGTCTACTTCTACCTAGTGAGCATCATCGTTGACGAGGATTGTAGACCCTGCGGCTACAAATGCCCACATCAAGGGGGTTTCTCAGTTGGTTTTTTGGTCGAGAGAGAGCAAGAGAGAAGGAGAGGATGAGCCGAAGGGAGAGAGACAGAGCTCAAAGGAAAACATCGTGATCGTCAATCGTCCGCCCAAGAGTCGTTGTTCACCACAGCGCCCCACCCGAACCAAGTAAGTCACCTAGGCTTTTGTGTGTACTCTCTTTCTCAGGTACACCAAGTTGGAGCTCGTGGCTGTCTGGTTCGCGCGAGCTCCAGCCTACATCGCCTTACTTTTTGTTTCCGATGTCTTGTTTGTCGCGTGTTTAAGATCCCGTTATGGTTTGAGCTTCGATTGAACTGAAAACACCTCGTTATAGTAGTGCACCTCATATGTTTGACAAAATGTCCTAGAGTAAACCGAGAAGCAACCTGAGTTGAAACTCGATCTGGGTCGTGTTTGCTCTTATATACGTCGGATCGTGCCTGTCTTTTATGTTCCCATGGCGATTTCATGCGATTTTCGTGGAGCAATTGTATATTTTTGAGCCAAGGGGGATTTTTGTGCACGAAAATGGTTTGGTTGCCGGCGTTCGTGGCCAACGGTGTTCGTCGCCGGTTGGAGTGGCCAACTGGTAGACAGTGGTGGTTCGGCGGTTGAAGGTTTGCTAGTTGCTATGCTGGTGTTGCTGTCTGGTTGAAGTTTTGGGGGAAGACGTGCAAGGAGATGTCGGGGAGAAGAAGACTCACGGAGAAAAATTCGTGGGGAAGAAGATCATGGGGAAAAGACAAATAAGAAATAAAAGAAAAAAACAAAAGAAAAAAAAGTACAGAAAAAGTAAAAAGGAAAACAAAATATGGAAAAAGAAAGCAAAAGTTTGCTTCGGGAAGGGAAAGGGGAAGTGAAGAGAAAATGTGCAGCATAAAAAGACAAAATAGGGATAAGGCAAAAGTACAAAAAATTAAAAAATTAAAAAAATTAAAAAATGTCAAGAAATTTCAAATTTTCTTTTGAAAAAAATTTTAAACAAAATTTCCAAGCTATTTTCTTAAAAAAAAGGACTTTCTTAATTCTAAAGTGTACTAAAAAATTAAGTAAGCCCTTAAGGCTCTACCTTAGGGCTTCAATTGTCTTCAAAGACAATTACTCTTATTTGCATGCTTTTACTATTTTGATCCCTTTAGTCTAGTTAAGATTAGCAATTATCTTTTTCTTAATGTTAAATATTTGCTCTCCCATGCAATTTATTTAAACGTTTTTCTTGATTACTAATTGTTATTTTAAAATTTATGTACTCACATAATCACCTCACATGTTAGTAGATAGGTATAAATCAATCTAAATTATCGAAAAAATATTTTCTTTTAAAATTATCAAGTCTTCCGACCACAGATTCTCTTGTTACGTAGTTAGTGGGATATACTTTCATACCTTACTTGGTTTCTAGTCGACTTCAATAGGCTAGTGATGATTCCTTATTACGAAATTTTTTAGAATATTCCAATGTCACGCGTGATATGAGCCAGCCTGTGTCTAATCATGGTTTTTAGGTTCGTTTTTTAGGTAATACCCTAAACCTATCCCCTCCTCCTAAGGGGTAGGTCATGACACCGTCCATGTTTGGACACCACAAACCCAATGTCAATTCTGATCTCATACTTTCTTTAGCAGTGATAGATATACTAAGGCCATTTAAATCTAAATAATTATGGTACAATCATTCTGGTGATATAGGAGGAATGGCCATTTAAAACTCGGGTTTGACTTCCAAGCATTTGCATATTGATGGCATTAAAGAACTAATGCCAAAACAATAACCATATTTTCTGGAATGAGTTGAAGTATGAGTTTCCAAAATTTGTTAGTAAGACAATGTTAATTGCACCTGTTGCTATTGTTAACACCTAAATTTTGACGATTTGTTTAAATGTTTATTAATTGCATTGAAAAATTAGGGATTAATTTCTGACCCCTTAACAAAAAATTTTCATATAGACATTAGGAGCATTTGCGTCACTAGATTTAAAATTTATCCAAAAATTTTTACAAAAAAAATAAAAAAAATTCGAAATTAAAAAAAAAAAGCACGCGCGAACCGGGCTAGGCCCGGTCCTTTTCTGTTCTACTCTCCTCTGGATCATTTTTTCACCTGGGCCAAGTCCAACCTGACTTTCTCCCCAAGCCCGGCCTCTCTCTCTTTCCTCTCTCTTCCTCACGCCCTCATGCCGGTCTCGCTTTGACAGAAAAGAAACGTACAAACCAGAGGGGCAGAGGATCGTGAGCAGGACGGCAGCGTGATCTGCGGGTCGGGGCTAGGCCAGCCAGCAAGCTGGCGATGGCAGAAGCCATGCGCGCTGGCCGGTGGTCCTCAAAAGAGGGAGAAGATGAGTGGAAAGAAGGGGAGAGCTTAGGAGAGACCGAGGGACTTGGGGCAAGACAGAACAGGAGAGGAACGGGGCCGAGAGAGGGAGTGACAGAGAGAGGGCGGGCTCGAGAGAGAGAGAGAGAAAGAGGGCGAGCTCGTGAGAGTTCCGGACCGTCCCCGGAGGCCCGCCGTTCGTCGTAGCAGCTCTTTCCGAACCAGAATCGTGTATCATCGAGTAGGCGCGGTTTTATTCGTTCTGGCAAGTGGATTAATGGCCGCCGGAGTTCATGGCCGGTGGTGGTCGACGCCGGTCGGAATGGACGACCGGCGGACGACGGCGGTTCGGCGGTAGATGGGTCGCTGGTTGTTCGGGGCCGTGCCGTTGGTTTGGGTGAAGCTTCGCTGAGGAAGCAAGGTCTCGGTGAAGGAGAAGCATCGGGGAAGAAGTCCAAGGGTGAAGAGGGTTCGAGTAAGGGCAGAAAGGGAGAGAGAGGCTTCGGTGGCCACCGCGCCGCGCACGAATTCCGTCCGACGACCACGCCCAGCCGACGTCCTCAAGCCTAGCAGTGAAGGAATCCGGCTTTTCGATTTGGGCAGAGCTCGAAGAGGAAGACGAGACCGCAAATTCGGAAAGCTCTTCGCTTTATTATCGAAGCTCGACATGCGCTCGTGCCCAAGATCGCTCGCAAAGATCCGGAGTCGAAGACATAGGAGGCGCGATGGCTGCGGTGGTTCTTCGGACAGGGGGATTCTTCTTCTTTTTGGCTAAAAAAGAAACGGAGAGAAAAATGGGGGCAGGAGAGAATGAGAGGAGAAGAGGGAAGCTTTATGCTTTTCAATGGCGATTCTAATGCTCCAAGGCAAGAGCACCCAAGACTAAAGCGAAAAGGTAATGTCTGCTCTGCTCTGCTCTCTGAACTGGAGACAAATTCATTTCGATCCGTGAAACCACACAGGCCGATGCTGCCCATGCTTGCATTCTGGGGTTCTCCTGCTGATGAGCCTGAACCTTCACGAATCTTTCGACATTGACTCACGAGACGAGGCCGTGCTTTTGCTGTTCGGGGTCTTGCGCGCAGGCCCCGGGCCAGAGCTTGTTCGCTTGATTGGGGTTCGACTGCAAGAACTGGATGCGAGGCACCATATGCTCCGCCGGCCCGTGCCTATCGTGGCGAAGGATCTCCTGAACGGCCAGCGGGTGGTGGTGGTGGTCCGGTGATGGAGGTTCCCGGCCTGCTGTCAAAGAAGAATCATCTGCGTTTCCTGCTGTTCCAGTAGTAAAACCGAAGCTAAGTCCTCTCTGCCTTCTTTGGTTTTCGAGTTTTGTCCAATTATAACACTGACTTATACGATCCCCTAGTGCCATAAGTGTTTGTCGTTTCGTTTCTCTTTTGTCGTTCTAATTTTAGTGTTAATTGTTGATTTTGTCGTTTCGTTTCTCTTTTTAGTTGTCGCCTGATCGTCCGTAAGAAGAGAAGGGTTTTGGGCTGGTTTGTTGTGTGCTAGGTTATTTTTTAGAGTTTGGGCCAAAAATTAAGAACAAGAGAAAGTGCTCTTTTGATGGTTTATTTAATTCCGAGCGGGCTTTTAGGTTTAATATTTTTCATCCAATCCGATCCGATAGGGTTCGGGTCAGTTTACTTGGGTCAGGTCTCTTGAACCGGTCAGATTTCTCACATGTTAATATTAAGAAATATTAATGATATTTGTAAAAATTCTTTAAAAAAATTGAAATTCCTAGAAAAGCTTAAAAAAATCGTTCTTAGATAATATTTTCTTAAAAGATGGGAGCCTTTTGGTTTGAGAATGTGCTCAAAATTTAATAAGCCCTTAGGGCTTCACCTTAAGATTTCAATTGTCCTTAGAGACAAATGCCATTAATTATACAACATTGATAGATTGATTTGGCTTCCTTTTAACCTAGCTAGGATTAGCATTTATCTTTTCTATAGTATTAATTGTTTGCCACCCTATGAAATGTGTTTAATGTTTTCCTTGATTGCTGATATTATTTTAATGATTACGCACTTACGTGATCACCTTACATGTTAATGGATAAGTATAAAATTAATCCAAACTGTCTGACAAAAATATTTTCTTTTAAAATGAACAAGATTAGGTACCGAAATGACACTAATTAATCAATTAGTGTAATCAAGTCCCCGACTTTAGATTATCTGGTTGCGTAGGAAGCGAGGTACATTCTCATGCCTCATTTGGTTTCTAGTCGACTTCAATAGGCTAGTGGCGATTTCTTTTTGCAAAATTCTTAAAAATATCCTAACGTCACGCGAGGTATGAGCTTGGGAGAGCCCGCGCTTAATCATGGGCCATAGGCCCGTCCTTCAGGCAATACCCCTAAACCTACTCCTTTCCCTCGAGGGTAGGTCGCGACAGCTATATATTCGGGAGCAGCATAACCTTGAGTACCCATCACTTGAGTCGAAACATGAGTCCGCTCATCGGGGGGGCCTGCCTTTGACAAGCCAAAGTCTGAACAAGCGAATTTTAGGCCTCTAAAGTCAAGTTGAT
Organism: Eucalyptus virginea; assembly: GCA_014182375.1. NCBI lineage: Eukaryota > Viridiplantae > Streptophyta > Magnoliopsida > Myrtales > Myrtaceae > Eucalyptus > Eucalyptus virginea. The sequence continues at coordinate 2,040,363 of CM024520.1, read as the reverse complement.
GAATTGTCTGCTACTTGTCTGCTACTGTAGCTTATCTCATCAAGCAAAAGTGCTATGACATAAATACTCTATCTTCAGTGAGAAATCGTGACTTGAAGAAGAGAGCTAAGATGACTTTTGAACCATCTCATTTTTCTGAGCTAGTAGAATTTGATGTTACTATAAAGTGACTAGTGACAAATTTGGAAGGAAAAACATTTGACTTGGAGGGTTCGCATAATAAGACCAAGGAGGGTGAAGAACTCAAGCACATATGATTCATGAGCATTAATTTCTTGGCTTGATGAGAAAAGCATATAAAAAAGGCACATCAAGTTGCAATGATAAATTAATTGGCCCAATTGTTACTCGAAAAGTTTGAGAACACATTTCTAAAGACTTAATAAAATGAAGGGCAAGTAAAAGAGGACCATCCATCTTGGTGAAAGAGGTATATCTCATCCTTGAACATAATTAATTTTGAGAGATGACACCCTGTTCTTTTCCTTGCGAATTGGGGGCACTACAGATTCTAGTAGTGAGATGACTAAGATAAAATCTTGACCCAAGCTAAAATGGATGTGCAATTTGAATTTACTTTGATGTTGCATAGTATCCTATTCATGTACGTTCTTTTGTGAAGGGGCAAAAGCAAGAAATGAGTATTTATTAAATCAAAGATTAGATTTTCAATCTTGATTCATAGGGGCAATCCAAGGAGGCAGTCCCTTTGTGGGGCAATCTCCTGAATGAATGCTTAAAACCATGTTTTGAGTATGGTAAATTTTCTGTTTTGAAGTCACAAAGCTTCTCATTCTTAAATTGTCAAACTCTTTTGAAAAGAGAATTTTGATAGTGGTTTTGCCTATTTAACTAACCAATTCCATGTGGAGATTTGTCAAGATAAGACAATTCAATGGAGTGATATCAATGCTTAAGAACACTGAATGAGACATGTTAGAATAATGAAAGGCAAGCCTTATCTTATACATAATCCCCTATCTATACACTTGTGAGATGATTTGATCGTAAAAAGTTTCATATTTGCAAGGTAAAGAGTTTTCTTGCAAAAGGTATGATGACCGAAATGATGATGGATAATTCATTTCTCTATCCCAAACACTACATATGATCCATTGCTTAACCCATTTGAGTTTCATACACTTATGGAAATTCTTTTCAAATTACCACTATCAAGAACCACCCCACATTGAACCAAATTTGAGGTAAGACAACACCATAAGATGAAGAAAATGAAAAAAATTTTCTTGTTCTCACTTGCATTAATTTTTAAGTTGTGCTATTACATTGAATTGATGTGATAATTTAAGTGCTTTAGGATCATGAAGAGCATTTCTTTCTTTATCTTATACACTTATATTCATTGCTTAGTAAACTTGAGCCAACAATTTCATTTCTTTAAACCCAGTTGGTGATCATCCTTTACATTGGGGCAAGGCAAGGCAGATAATGACGCTTGAAAGTTCGAGTGTCATTCAAAGTGTAATTGCTTGACATATGCATCGAAATAGAATTAAGGGGCATGAAAAAACAGTGTGTCTGGTGAAAGTAAGGCCAATACCCATGAAAAAAGAAGTGAAGAAAAAATGAATGAGAACTAGGGGCATGAAAAAGCGGTGTGCCTGGTCAAAGCAAGGCCGACGCCCATAGATGAAAAAAGAAGAGAGTCAAGATAGGTGACTATCGGTTGTAAAATGTTGTATCCTAATGAAGTAGTACTCAAAGACTTAAGATCAATAGTGCATTCATAATGACAATCCCTAGTGAAGGACAAGACCTATGACAATGCCTAGATGATCATCAACTTTGACCCTATACACATTTTTGAGTCTAATAATCCTTTCATTTCTCAACTCCATGAACCTAGCTTATGTTACGTCCATTGCAAAGTCTCTTTTGATTATGGCATTTGAATTAACGTAGGGGTTAGCATGTTTTAAGCATCGCTCGAAGAAGTGCGGGCAAGATTTTTTCTTTCTCATTTTGTAGGGTTCTTGACTTGTCAAACCCAGAAATGATTACAGAATTGTTTTTTCAATTGCCTTGATTCAAAGGGTCAATTTGTTAAGCCATTTACCAAACTCACATTATGGTCCCTATAAAAGACTTCTTAAATTGGAAAGGTCGTACTGCTTGCAAGGATACTTGGACCCTTGTTGGTATGATGATAGTGAGATGGAGTATTCTCCTAAAATAGCCATTCTAAATGAGAGTGAGTGAAAGTCATTTCTAATTGAAAGTCTCTCATTTAGTATTCTTAGAAAATCCATGCCCTTGTCTTGAACGACAATTCTTTCTTGTGGAAATTTGGGTGATGCAAATATGGTAAAGTTATTATGCATAAACTTTCATTGAACTGATAAAAACCTCATTGAATTTTAAAATGTGCATTTTAAAGTAGCTCAGATTGTCTACCTCTTAGGTGAATGCATATAAGTTTTTGCTTTAATCGTGTGATAGATAATATTTCCTTAAAGACAAATAATACTTGACATTCAAGTTGCTCATTGAAACCTCAAGATTTGGCGTGCTTCCATAGCTTAGAGTCTTTTTCATCGACATAGCATGCTTTTATAGGCTATAGTCTCCTCTATCAAATCGATGTGCTTTCATAGTCCGATGTCTCTCTTAATTGACACGGTGTGCTCTCGTAGCCTGGAATTCCTGACCTGGTGTGCTTCCGTAGCTTGGAGTCATTTTTACTGACTCGGCGTACTTTCATAGCTCGATGTCTCTCTTAATTGACATGGCATGCTCTTGTAGTCCGGAGTTCCTGACCTGGTGTGTTTTCGTAGCTCGAATTCTTTTTTTCCCACTATTTCTTATTCAGGATGCGCACCAAATTCGCACGGTCTTATTTGTTCTATTTGTGAGGAATCCCTTTTGGCTTGATCGCTTTTGGGGTTTTGGCCATGCTAGAATCTCCTCGGTGGCTTGTCCAAGCATGGTCGCATGGAGGAGGCAAGGGGCATCCTGGCATGGATCTCTAACTTTGAGGAGGAGGCGGCACGTCGGCTAGATGAGGTCATTAGCCAGACTAGTGGGGAGGGCATGTTGGGAGGTTATTATCCACCTAATCCAATCAATCCTACACATGAGCATTTGTGTGTTTGGAATGTACCTGTTCCAACAAGCTTTTGGACCTGACACCATGCTTGTTTACAGCCATCGCATTTTTTAGCAAACAAGCATTGTCAACCATAAGCAACAACTCTTCCTCCTCATAGTAGTGGATCTTGTGAAGACTATGTTCACCTTGGTTTGCGCCATTAGCATCGATCGAGTGGGGTAGCGAAGGTTGATGCTCATTAGCATTTGCAAGATGATTTTGTCACTCGCTTCCCTAGGTGTATCCCACATTATCACCCACCACCAAGACATGGTCAAGTGGGTTGGTGCCATATGCGTCTTTTCATTGTTGTGCTACACGGCCTATTTTTCCTTTGGGATTGGGCCGGTAGCATGGGTCTATAGCTCAAAGATTTTCCCGATGAGGTTTGCGTGCCTAGGGGCGCAATTAGCGTTGTAGTGGGCTAGGTGGTAAGCGGTGCGATATCCATGAGTTTTATGATTCTGTATAAAGCGGTCACTGGGGGGTGCCGCCTTCCTATTTATGGGGATGGCTATGGTGGCTTGGGTCTTTATCTACATTTTAATGCTGAAGATAAAACAAATGTCACTTGAAGAGATTGCGCAATTATTTGGCTTATGAACAGCGTGGAGCAGCACGAGGGCCAACCATGGTGCTTGATATTGTCTTTATGATTCTGATTATAAATTCTGGACATACTCTATTTAGTAAATTTGAAATCTTAATTAAATTTTAGTTAAGTATGATGGTTTTCAGTTGACATTATATAACTAATGGAATGATTATAACTTCATCAACAGTAAGTGAGATGTTCAATATTATAGTGTCAACTGAAAACCGTCATACTTAACTAAAATTTAATTGAGATTTTAAAATTACTAAATAGAGTATGTTCGGAATTCATAATCAGAATCATAAAGATGATATCAAGCACCTTGGCCTCTGGCCCTTGCGCTCTTGCAATGCTTCATGCTATTCATGAGCCAAATAGTTGTGTAATCTCTTCGAGTGACATTTGTTTTGTCTCCGGCATTAAGATGTAGACAAAGACCTAGGTCACCATAACTATCCCCATGAATAGGAAGGCAGCACCTCCCAAGGTGACTGCTTTATACAGAATCATAAAACTCATGGACATCGCGCCGCTTATCGCCTGGCCCACTGCAATGCCAATTGCACTCCCCTGGGCACGCAACCTCATCGGGAAGACCTTTGAGTTGTAGACCAATGCTATCGGCCCCATCTCAATGGAAAAAAAGGCCATGTAGCACAACAATAGAAGACGCATATGGCATCAACCCACTTGACCTCGTGGTGGTGGTGGATGATAGTGAGGGATACACCCAGGGAGGCGAGTGACAAAATCATCTCGCAAATGCTAATGAGCATCAACCTTTGCCGCATCACTCGATCAATGCTAATGGCGCAGACTAGGGTGAACATAGTTTTCACAAGGTCCATTGCTATGAGGAGGAAGAGTATTCCCGTGGTTGACAATGCTCATCTACTAAAAAATGCGAGGGCCATAGACAAGCATGGTGTCAGCTCTAAAAGCTTGTTGGAACAAGTAGATTCCAAACACACAAATGCTTATGTGTAGGATCGGGTTGGGTGGATGACAGCCTCCCACATGCCCTCCCCACTGGTTTAGCTAATGACCTCATCTAGCCGACGTGTCGCCTTCTCCTTAGAGTCAGAGATCCATGCCAGGATGCCCCTCGCCTCCTTCACGTGACCATGCTTGACAAGCCACCAGGGAGATTCTGGCATGGCTAGAATCCAACAAGCAACCAAGCCAAAGCAACCAAGCCAAAGGCGATTCCTCCTAAATAAAATAGGTAAGACCGTGCGAATTTGGTGCGTATCCTGGATAAGAAATAGTGGGAGATGTAGGCTAGAATGGTGCCTCCGTTCATGAAAATTTGAAACACCCAAACAAGCATAATAAACAATCAACTTCTTTAACTTAAATTTTATAATATTAATTTTTACTTAGATAAAAGTTGATAATAAATTTTAAAAAATAAATATATGTTATAAAATTAGGAAATAAATGACTACCTTGGGGAATGACATGAGTAGGCCGCGGTAAAAGGTGGTAGATATTTCCGTAATGTAAATAAAAGATAGCTCGCCTCGATATTGATGATGAGGCAGCCCAATAGTAAGTAAAAGAAACTATGGCCCAAAGATCATGAAGAGGGAGTTGACAAAGAGAATGGCTGTAGTCAACACAACTTTGATATGGTTGGGAAGTCTCTTGGAGGTGGACTTAGCTAGTGTCGACCCAAAGAGGGAGAAGAGTTTAGATATTTCCAACCACAAATCATCATCCTTACAGCTCAACTGTAGGTCTGGCTTTATGTATACGCTTGCCTTACTCATCACTCCAATTGCTGTCAAAAATCTTATTTGTTATATTAATATTCCAAGTAAATTTAGCCACATATAAGAAATTAAAAACATAAAAATGAAAAAGAAAATATTTTATGAACTATTTTCTAGGAACTATTTTCAAGGATGATTTATCCCAAATTGGTTAAAAAAGAAGGAAAAAGTGGGTGATGTTATATAAAATGAAGTAATTTTTGTTGCTTTTTTATGCATTAAAAAAGGATATTTGACAATAGATTTATCATTTTTATCAATAATAAAGCTCGACAAAAAGAAAAAAAAAAGTGCACTAAAATATAACCAAATTATTGTTATCATTTTTTTGGGCAATATCATCGATTTACAAGGAATGAATTAGTTTTTATGGAAAAATTTGATGGAATGCTTGGAAATAGTGGATACAATGCTAGAGAGCTAGAGAGAGGAGAAGAGGGACTTAACAAAACCTAGCATGATGCAATCTTGCAATCGCACAGCAGGAGGCATACTTGCTACAGTGCGGTCGGTTCCCTTCCCTTACTTCTTCTAGCAGGCATTGAACTCCTAAGTGTGTTATGCACGTGTCGTGCTAGCATCATGCAACATTGTGTGTATTATGTGTATATTCCAACTAGGGGTGAGTGCAGTTTCCGATTCTAAAGATGGGGGTTCTGGTTCTCGGGTCCATTTTTTTGGGAACCAGTGGTTCCCGGTTCCTATAGGAATTGGAACTGGAATCGGAACCGGATTCTAGAATCTAAAATGTGAAAATCCTAGATTTCAATTCGTTTCTTCCCTTTTCCCCTTTTCGTTTCTTCTTTTTCCCTCTTCACCCTGTCCCCGACTCCCCCATGTCACTCCAAAATCTCTCTCTGATGATTTGACTCACTCCTCTCGACGATGCCCCTCGATGACCTCGATGCCCCTTGACACCGCTCAACCCTCCGCACATTGTCACCCTCGGTGCCGCCGATGCCCCTCGACGCTCGACCCTCCACTACCGTTGGACGCCCTTGATGCCGCTCAACCCTTCGACCCGCCCCTCGACGCCGCCCGTCGGCGCCGCTCGATGCCCCTTGACGACGCTCAACCCTTGGCACTACTCGATGCCCTTCGATGCCGCTCTCCTCTCTTGAAGCTGCTCAACCCTTGGTGCCGCTCGCCTTTCTCAACGTTGCTCAACCCTCAGCATGAGTATGCATTCTTTAGGTCCCAAACTACACTAAGATGCCTGTGTCCATGAGAAAATAAATAGAAAATGAGAATGATATGTGAGAATGCTCATTCTCTATATCTGCATGTTTTAGAAAATCTATACCTTTGAGCCCAATTTGTTTGACCGTTTGACAATGCGTTCAAGCTGCATTTTTAACAATTCCAAGGCATGTGAATTATCATTATTCTCTGCAATAGCTTCTATATTTTTAATGGAACCTACTCCTTCTTTAATGGTATTTGAAGATGCAATTTGTGGTCTCCTTTTTCCATGCACAGGGGCTATGAACAATATTTGGACAAGGATTGGTGAAAGAACTACATAGTTTTGGCAAGTGATATGATTCATTGTTTTTTCCTTCTCAGTTGATATATCCATTGCTCTGCTCACTCTATCATAAGTTTCTCTTCTGATTATGTCTTCTAGGGCAGTGATGTCCAGAGATTTTTGAATAAGACGTGTCGTGTGCCAGGAATTTGCAGCTCTTGAGATATTTGAGTTGGACTACACAAAGTGTATTTCTCAGGAAGAAACATTTGACATGACTTAGGGGTTGGTTTTTCCTTTGAATGAAAAAAGCGAGCTACTCAATCATCTATCCTAAATTTGCACTAAGAAATACAAGCTATATGAACAAATGTATAGATATTTTGTAGTTGTTACGAGAAAATAACTTTTAATTTGAAGATCCTTCTTATTGCACTATTTGTTTGCTGTTTTTATGCATGTGAGAATCTTTTAAGGCCTCAATGTCATAATATAAAAATGGCTAATAATGGATATCAATTGGACTCTACCATATGCTAATATAAGGTGGTAATTGTTTACTTACATGAATAAAGGCAGTGAGAGTAACAGGTGAGTTAGCTCCATCCCCTATTTTGATATTTTGAATGCACATTCAAAATTATCTAGCAAATGCTTTTTCATTGGAGTTTTTGAGCATTTTTTAGTATTAGGCATAGATACTATTTTATAGTTGCTGCATATTTGCCTACATAGAAGGGCATCCATAGTCATTGAGAGTTCACCTTGATAGGTTTAGACGCACATAGGATGGCACCAATTACCCTTGGTTTTAGAGCTCACTAATCTTTCCCTTTAACTTTTGGTAGCATTGTGAACATCAACAACCCTAGCATGACAATGAGGTCTTATTACCGGAATTGTTGGACCCCTAAAGATATACTTGAACCCATTTACATACTATATAACATGGAAGTAAACAAATTTCGAACCCTTAATGATGGTGCAATCACAGTAAATATGCACAGTAAATGCCTATTTCTACTCATATGCAACTTGTTCTTCTACTTTGTTGGGTGGGTAATGGTGAACTTTTGTGACTTCTGTAGCTGGCCAAGCTAAACTTGTCAGATCAGATAATCTTCAACTAAACTGAAACCGCAACCAAACCAAGTGAGGGATCAATAACTAAACCGATCCATTTAATGAATGTTCGGATAGTATTTGCAGATTTGCCTGTTAAGGATGAATGTCTGAAGTGTTGCTATTACTCTTCAAATAGTTTTGTCTACCTTGCATAATTGATCTTAGCATGTTCCAAGAAAGATTCTAGCTAAACCTAACATTGGATTGAGTCATAGATTTGTTCCCTTGTCCAGTAAAAAAACATATGAATGTCAAGTAATTTGGGTAATGAAAGTAGGGTTTGACCGACTTGCGTACATCGTAATTGAGTTTTCTTCGAAGAAATAAACTTGAGTCCATACGAGCGAATTACAAAGTGAGAAATTGTGACATTTTTTATTATTATTTTTTGTTCTAGCAAATGAGCAATTCCCCTTACATAGAATGTTAATCTCCAATACAGCACGACCTGTTCATTTGTCCCATGCATAAGAAGCACCAAGAGCATCCATAACTTTCATCTTTATACAGCTTCTCATAAAATAATCCTTTGGCAGTTACCAATATTGGGTTCTAGAGATTTTAAACAAAATAATTTTTTTTTAATGACTTGCAGGTGTCTGATTGTTGTTATATGTTACCTCCATCTAAATTATTAATGCATTGAGATGGTGGAGCTTTATTGGTACATTTTTTAACAACCAGACAAAGAATATAATCCTTAATGCTCTTGTTTTTATGGTCTAATTTGTTCTATGGTGTTATAAATTCCTTGATACAAAGTTCCAAAACAAAATTTATGGTCTAGTGAATTTTGTTTCATTTAATGCAAACTTTTGCTCAATTTCTTCTCTTTTATCTAATTGAATTCCTCACCAAGAATTCCTTTTCCTATGTTGATAGTTTTGTTTGTGTTGTATTCTCTTTGATGAATGATAGGCTTGTTTATTATTGTTGCCTTCATTTCATCTTTTTAAAAACTAAAAATGAAACTGAAAAAAGAAAAGAAAAGAAAAGAAAAAGAACCTATTTGAACTTGTGACAAGGTAGGTTCTAGGTTATTGATTTCAATGGGTAAATCCTAGGTTACAAAAAATGAGGACTTTGTACTCGAGGGTAGGTTCCACGTTCTAGGCGGAACTTATAAAGAACTTAGAACCGCTTACCCCTAATTCCAACATCAACATAAAAAACCTAAATTTTGATAAAAAAAAAAAAGTATCACAACTCCAATTGACATAAGTACTAATAAGTCATAAAGCATTTTTGACTAAGCAGGAACTAAAGCATTTTCAACTTGGTTTCTATTATTTTTATTTTTTAATCAAATTTATAATCTCTTCATTTTTTAGGGATTATTTTTTTTTTATGATTTTTGAAATCTTTAAATTTTTTAATGAATTTATTTTTAAATGATTTTTATTAATATTATATTCAAAGAATGAGATTGGACTGATTTTTAATTTTATTTGTTTAAAATTGAAAAAATAATGTATGCAACTTTTTAAATATAAATTTTGAATATATAACTAAAAAAATCAAATACATACATATATATTTATATTTAAAAAGACTAAACCCTTCATCGATATTTTAATTTTTATTTGCTTAAAATTGAAAAAAAATGATGCAACTTTTTAATTATAAATTTTGACTATAATGATAATTCATATGTATAATTTAAAAAATAAACCAAATCCTTAATCAATTTTTTTAATTTTTATTTGTTTAAAATTGAAAAATAATGTATGTAAATTTTTAAATATAAATTTGAAAATAATGCTAAAATATAAAATACACACACACACACATATAATTTAAAAAAAAAAAAAAAATTCAAAACCATTCATTGGAATTTTTTAATTTTATTTGTTTAAAATTGAAAAAATAATGTATGTAACTTTTTAAATATTTTGAAAATAATGCTAAAAAATAAAATACATATAAAAAAATTCAAAAACATTCGTTTTAATTTTTAAAATTGAAAAAATAATGTATGTGACTTTTTAAATATAAATTTGGAAATAATACTAAAAAATAAAATACTTGTATAATTTAAAAAAAAAAAAAACCTTCCATCGGAAATTTTCAATTTTTATTTGTTTAAAATTGAAAAAAAAAATAGTGCATGCAACTTTTTAAATATAAAATTTTGACAATAATGCTAATAAAATCAAATGTGCTGAAAAAATCAAATATATAAATAATATTTTTAAAAAGACCAAAATATATTTAATTTTTCTAGCATTTATATATATTTGATTTTTTAGCATTATTTTGTTATTTTAAAAAATAATAATGAGGACAAAATCAGAAATTTGAAAAATAAGTGAAATAGTTTTGGAAGAAAAAAAATGTCGGCATTTGAGCTTTTAGCCTTTCCAATGCTGGATTTTTACTTAAAACTACTTCAAAATAGTTACCAAATAATCCAGCATTTTCTCAAATGGGCTTTGAAAGTTAAAAGCCCATTGGGAATATTGAACTAAACGCACCTGAAAGGAAGCCTGAAGTTGCACTATCCATGCAAGAGTAAAAAAGAGCCAAAAATGGTCAATCGGGTAGGGTCCACGATGGAGACCGTACCGGTTGACCCATGTAGTTGTTGGTCGTTGTCTTCCCCATTCCTTTCTCTTTGATCCATCTGGGGGAGGAGTTGATGGCCGATCACTTTCGAAACTTTTTTGTGCTCTTTCAGTTTCTTCTTTTCACCTGTTGTTCATCTCCTCATTTTCTCTTTCGCATTCCCTCTCTGCTCGTCTTCTTCCGTGATTCTCCCGTTGTTCATCCCATCATTTTCTTCGTTGCATTCCCTCTCAGGTTTGTCTTCTTCCCTTTTTCTTTTTCCTTTTTTTTCTTCTTTTTTCAAGTTTTGTTGTTAGTGCAGTGTTTTTTAGTAGACGTTCTTGACTTAACAAGTTTTGTTGTTAGTAGATGTTCTTGACTTAACAGACTATTCACTGAGCTATCTCCCTTTTCTTTTCTTTTTTGAATTTTTCTTTTTAATGAATTTCATTGTTGTGATTGGTTTTTTGGTGGTCGAGCATTTCTTCTCTGGGGAAAAAGGGGGCTAGGGTTTGGTTCTCCGCCCAGCGGCTTAGGCTCAAATTATGAAAATCGCAAAAATTGTGAGCCGGATTGACGAACTGATCGGCTGTGAATTTTTTGAACCACGCTCTGTGTTTTTCCACTTAACAATGAGCCTCTGGTCGATGGTATTGTTACTCCTTGTAATTGCGAAAAACCAGCAATGAGCCTCTGGTTGATGTTCTTATTACTGCCTTTTGGTCGTTGCTACTTGACTGGTTGTGCAAATGCGATGGTCATTTCAAAGTTCATTAATGAGATTCGACTTTGGAATATGTAAGTCGTTTTAAAGCGACCATATACTAAGCAAATTTCATATTGGAGTACCCTGTCCTGTTCAGCATTTTGACATATATCGTCTGCCTAGGGAAATGAAGGGGAATGATCACTTAAAAATGAAAGTTTCATTAATAAGATGAATCATTAATGAGATGAAGGACAAAAGCTTAGGGGCTTCCCCCTAGAATTACAAATATAACTAATAATACGAGAAAATGGATATAGGAAGCCTCCACGTGGCAATCAATACACATTTGCTTGGGAAGGTTTAAAATTTTGGTTGAGTAAAGTTCTACATCCTGTGATTTTACGCACCTTAACCAAAATAATATGAATATTGTTTTGTTAATTTTGAAAATGTCTGCGGTTGCACTCTATCCAAATGCAATACATAGTCGCTAAGAAAGATTCATTGACGAGCCTCATTGCCAAGTTTTTGGTTTAGTAGCCTTAATCATTTATTGAAGTTCATCAATCCAACCTCCTAGAGAAGACAGAGTACCACATCACATAATTTTAGTCTAGTTGCACTGGAAGAATAAATAGGTTTTGTCTTATATACCACTCAAACAAAAATTACACTAGATATCAATTGAAGACATCTATCGTGATACAATTTTGACTATCAATAGTCTATCCCTACAAATAAGCCAGCTAATACGATTGTGTTTGCTGATACCACCGATCCAAATTATGTCATACCACTCGACAATCGATCCAACATGTTTGAGTTCGTCAAATATATCTTTACAATAGTACATTGAGCTAGAAATGGCTGAAGTTAGAGGAAGTCTACTTAAGAAGACCTCACCAAGTCCAAGCCATATCGCCCTTGTTGTTGAGTTGCATAATTCGAATGCCTTTGCATTTAGTGTTGCAAACACAATTACTCCATAGGAAAGGGGGTGGATAATTGATGATGTTTCAAAGCATGTGGCCTAGCAGTACTTTATTCCAATATTTCAGATTGAGCAGCCCTGATACTCCCTCCCTTTTGGGTAAGCAATTTACTTCCCATGCAATTTTGTGCGGTCTATTTTGCATTTTTGCATGTCCCACCCATAAGAATTGTCTACTCTTCTTCTCAATCTTGTAAATAGTTTGTTGTGGTAGTAAAAACATTTGTTTCACTAAGTGGATATGGAGATAAGGAGCGATTTGGCCAATTGGAGACGTCATGCATTACTTAAATGTTTCATGCTCGATCCTTCTATTTTTCTTTTTAGAGATATTGTCAGTCAAACTATTGCAATCTTAGTGCACAACCCTTCTAGTAACAAGGAAGTCCTACAAACACCCTTCTTGCACAATTTGGACCATCAGACTTCAACAAAATATTATTGGATCAAATTAAGTAAATCGAAAAGAGCAACTGATTAAGTTGATTATCATATATTATCACACACAAGTTAGACAAGCACTTACTAGTTATTGAGATGTTGAAACTTACATTTCCATGAAGGAAGAATAGGAAAAAATTAGAAGCTTTTTAACATTATATTTTCTTTAGGAAAGTATATTTATCTTTCGTCGGTCCCAAGGAAGAACATCTTTTGGAAAAATCCATCATGTTCTTATATTAGTGTTCAAGAGAAATTTCGCAATAAACCATTCGTGTTTCATAGAGATTATAACACGGAAAGCATGACAGTCATACGTGGATTAATAGCAACTGAATATTGGATATAAAAAGTAGAATTTCCAATTATTATTGGATTATTATAGCAGACAAGACTAATGATAGAAGTACCGATCAATAGGGAGAAATGCAATAAAGGAGCCTCGCTGAAAGTACCATCCATGATGATGATGTTATTCGGATGTGCTTTGGTTAGTTCAGGCTTCTCTGTCGTCTGGTCTTTTGATCGGGGACGTGGCCGCAAAATCAGTGTGCAACCGGAATATCATCCATGTTTGTTTGTTTGAAACAAAGACGTTCCCCTCTCACCCAAACCCAAACGCTCTTCACCCAATCACCGCCGCCGCTGCCTCCACCGCTGCCGTTGACAACTGTGCCTTCTTGTCGACTCCGCCGCTGCCCTCTTCTTTGCTCCTTGCATTCTAGGGTTTTGCAGATCTGCTGCAGCAGGAGGAGGAGGAAGAGGAGGAGGCCCCTCGCCTTGGTCGGTGATGTAGTTGGGTAGAACCTGCGTGTGTTTGTGATTTTTTCTTGTTTCCAGATCCTCGTGTTCCCTGTGTTTATTTTGGGATTCATCCCTTCTCCTCAAAGTTGAGCACAGTTGTTTTTCCAGAGCAAGACCCGCTCTGTGTGATGTGCAAATTTGGGAGCTTAGTTTGAAGCTGGGTTTGATGTTTGTTTGGGATCCGTCTGATTGTTGTCTGTGAACTTTGGTGAGCTTTATGATGTGCATCTTGCCTTTTGGAATTGAAAGCAAAAAACCTTTTCTTTTATTAAGGATTCCAGTGTCCTTTTATTACCTGAAGTAGAGAGGAGGATTAGCTGATTAATTGCTGAGGTTTCTCTGACATGAAATACCCAAGCTGGAGAGATGCATGCTCTCTTGTAGTTGTTGTCTACGGCTTAGACTTGCTTGGAGAGCCAAGATAGATCTTTGGATGTTCATGAAGAAATGTGAGATTATGTTGAAAGTATTTTTGTGAAGTTCTTTCAATGATGCACTTCTCAATATATCATGGCCTTGTATAAGGACGCCTCATTTAAGATTTCCTTGTTCTGGGCTTCTCTTTATTTAAGTCACTGCTACATATATCATTGATTCATTGTTATATGACCTGTACTCCCAGAAAGGTTATGTAACCTCTGAATAGCTGAAGCAAATCAATTGTTTCAATTTCTTTGGTAACCATTATAGCTTAAGCTTAGGTGGAAACAACATGAAAAACTGTTGAATATGGCAAAGATACAGTTAACTTGTGATATTTTGAGTCTTATGTTTTGATTTTGTTACAAAGACCCAAAGAATGGAATAAATGTGCCACTTAGTGTTTCATCATGTTCTCATGCTGAGTGAGGTCCCTTTTAGAGTTTTCTAATTGGTTATATGTTGTTATATCTGAGGAGATGCTAAATTAGCAGAAGTTTGTTGCCAATGTTTACTCCATTTTTTCTTTCTCTAACATTTATAACTTTGTAGGGAGACATTACTTACGTACATCAGAGATGGAAACAATGTTCAAGTTTTGGGTTCGTTGAGTGTGTTGGCTATGCTGTTACAAACAAAAGGTTGGACTGTTGTATCTTTCCAGTTACAATTCCTTATTCGGTATATACTGCCATTTATTATCAACATTTGTTGTTACAGAACTGGATGAGTCAATGCTGGATGCTCTTGGAATTCTTCCTGAGCGCAAAAAGCAGAAGAAACTCTTGCTAGCAAGCATTATTGATTTTGCATTGCTTTGGCACTCTTGTAAATAATTCTAGCAAAGTGCCTTGCTTGTAATATTCATCTTTTGCTTTATGTACACGGTGGTTAAATGATATTGATTCCTTGGTCGAGTGTTGTAAACTTGTTGGTTGAAGAGAAGCACAAAATTTGGACCTCAAAGAACTAAAGTTTGAAAATTTTAAGTTTGTTGACATTCAGTGATACTTTGCAAAATGGAGTTTTTTTCCTAAATTTTTTTAAAAAAATTAATTAAATTAAAAAAAGGATTAAAAAAAGAAAAAAAAAAAGCTGGGGCCAATGATCTGATCAAGACTTGTTGCTAAACTTGTTTCACAAATTTTGCAAAATTTCATTCGAGCCCTTAAATCATCATCTTAGCCCCCAATTAAGTTGAAATTGAACTTGGGTCAGGGATAAGCTGCTGATAGCACCGGAAAATCGCACCAAATCCGCACACTCAACATCTGCAAAATTTGAAAAATTGGCTAAGTCAGAGAGTGGGTGAACTAGCTCAGTTAGCAGGCTTGGTAGGTGGACAAAAAGCCGACCAAGAGATTGATGAATTTGGTGGATAACGTCTATGAAGCAGGCTCTTTTGAAGGAGGAGAGAGAGGAGACGAGAGGGAGAGGAGAGAGCTCGGAATTGTCCCCCAAAGAGGCACTCAGAAGCAACTCCAGAAAAAAACCCAGAAAATCCAGACCAACCTTGAGAGAGAAAAGTGAGATTTTCACAACCCTTCGGCCAAAACTAGCCAAAACCTTCAACTTGGAGATCGTAAGAAATTTTTCTAAGTGTTGAGCCCAGTTGGTCACAGCTTTAGTTTGGCTTGGTGTCAATTTTTCCAACAAAATACGTCTTGAAGTCTAATGTTAGAGGTCAACGAAAACCTTCGTTGTGAGTTCTTTTTTTTTGCAGATCTCATTTCCAGTTGAAGAAGCCAACTTCCACGTGCTTCCAGAGGGCAATTTCTCGGTTTCCTTGGCCAAGAACCACTGAAAAGGAAACTAGGAAGTAAGGTAAGCATCCTAGATGTACTTATTTTCGAGTTTGAGCATGTTTTGATCATGAAAATCAAGAGGAGAACCAGCCCGGAAAACTGATTTCTGAGGCTGAAATTTTTCTAAGTGTTTGAAATCTCTTCAAGAGTTATTTGAAAGCTCATTTACCTATTTTTACTTGTTTCTAGTGTTGGGGCTAGCTTTGCAAAATCAGATTAAACCGGCATATTTAATGACGATTCTAGCTTGGTTTTCGTGTGTTTTTAAGCTGTGATTTCTATCTAATCTTACTCCTTGCATTGGTAGTTTAACCTTGATGTTTCAGTTCCACATAACATTGGTTTGGGGTGATTCGATGCACGCCAAGTGTTCAACGAAATGCGCAAACCAAGTTTCTCTGAATTTGATAGAAATGACATCTAGGAAATTTTCCTAATTTTAAAATGTCATTTTCATCTTTTTGGTCAGTTTTTTCATGCATATTTATTATCACTTTTTCCTTTAGTAAGATTTTTACATTTTCCGTTTTTTTTCAAGTCATTTCAATTTCTTGGTTGCTCATATTATTTTGGAAAATTTCAAAATTATGTTGTTTTTCAAAAAACATTTGCACCATTTTCAAAAGATTGAATCAAGATTGTATATTTTTTCCAGTCTAGTCAACTAAACAAGGTTTGCTTCGAGACAACATACTCTCCCTTCGACTTCTAGAATTACATTGAAGCCTATGTTACTATTGTTCTCTTTTTTCTTTCTTTTCCCCGGTCATCTCAATGTTGCTAAGTAATGCTTGTTTACTAGGGCACCACTCTAGCAGTCCTTACCGATAGGCTTATGATCCCACCACCGTTATTATTTTTAAAAAAGAAAAAAAGACCCGAAACCTAACCTGAACCGACTCGACCCAACTTGAGCAGGATTTTTTGCTTCGGGTCGTATGCTTTTCGGGTTAGGTCGGAGCACACACCCCTTATGATTTGGTCGGGTCGGGTGACATTAAAACCCGATCCAACCCATTGACACCCCTAGGTGGTATCTCTATCTTGTGGAATAACCCAAAGAAATATACGATGATAGGGATCCTGTAGGTGCTCAAAATTTTATATGACACTCTTGTAAAATCTGGACCTTGGTGGGTCTGTGTTTTTGGGAAGTACCTGAGGAATTTCTGCTTCACTAGGCCCCTCGGACTAGTTCATTATTGAATTGCTGATTAAACAATGTTTATGTACTCATTGAGAGAGAGTCATCCTTGTAGTTTCAAGGAAACTACACTTTGTATTTTAGCTATGTGTGAATATTGAAGCCATTCAAGTTCCACATGCAAAGCAGTGGAAACTCTCCATGCTTAACGCAACTCCTCCATTTGACCTAAAAGAAAACCTATCTCCTCCATCACATAGCATGCTACCCGTGCAACAAAGCTAGGATTTCTGCTTGCAATAGTGAGGAAGCGTGGATCTCCTTGGTGAAGCCATCAACGATCACGCCATTTGAATTGCGTAAGATCCCTGTGACCAAGCTTGGCGTCTCTCTGTCCACCCACAAGCAGTCCACATTCAGCTTCAAAGATTGGCTGTCCGGCGGCTCCCATCTCACAGGTATAGGCGACAACTTAGCTTTTCCTTTTCCTGTTCTTGGATTCCATTAGCTGAGACTTTGGCTTTGTGCTTTGGTTGCTTTGACAATGGCGTCTGGTTGTGGGGCCTTGCCACATAATTCCTGATTGTTCATATTTTTCCAGAACTGCCAAAGCACTTCTGCTATAAATCCTTCTTTCGGTGAGTTCGGTTTTGTTTCAAAAAATTCTGCCAGCCACTTGTCCATTCTAGTTGTTGTCCTTGTGTTGTTATTGAGGTTGAGGCATGAGTTTGACCAGATGTTTTGGGTCCATTTGCAGAAGAAAAACAGGTGTTCAACGGTATTTGGATGTTTCCAGCATAGAGGGCATAAAGTGTCAGGTAATATTCTTCTCCTGAAAGATTTTCCTTTGTCGGTATTGCATCTTGAAAATAGAGCCCAAAAAATGAGGAAATCATAAAATTTCCGTAATACTATTCAACAAGTGCATATGGACACTTGTTCTTAGGCAATCGATGATAAATCCTTGTTCATTTTTATTGTTGTGTTAATTTTCGCTTTGCTTAACTAAAAATGAAATAAAGAAGAAGAAGAAGAAGAAGAGGAACCCGTTAGATGCTTGAACTAACCCTGGAACTTGTAATAGGGTAGTTTCTAGGTTTTGACGGGTACTTTCCAGGTTCCGAAAAATAAGGAACCTATACTTGAGCGTAGGTTTTAGGTTCTAGGCGGAACTTGGAACCTCTCACCCCTAGTGTAAAATGTTAGTCATGGTTTGAGATTGGTGACAGTATATATTCTGACTCCCCTTCTGAAACCCCCATTTTTAGAGAGCCATGGAGTCTGAGCTATATGAAGCCATAGTGGAAGGAAATGTCCATTCGTTGCTTACCCTACTTAGCAAAGATAGGTTACTTTTAGATAGAATATGGTTGGAAATCAAACCGAAAGTCCTTTGCACATTGCGGTGACGCTGGGACACTCGGGATTTGTAGAAGAGGTCTTAGCTTGGAAGGTTGAAATGGCCAAAGAGCAAAATTCTCAAGGATTGACACATCTTCATCTGGCAATGACAAATGGGTACTTCCACATAGTAAAAAACTTGTTAAGAGTTGATCTTGAAGTGTGTTTCTTCCGTGACAAATACGGAAGAAACCCACTTCTTGTCGCGGCTACGAAAGGCCACGTTGACATCTTGGAACTATTGGTTCGAGTGAGACCCGGTGCAGCCTGGGATATCTTGGAAAATGGCCAAACGATTATGCATATATGTGTGAAGAACAACAAACTGGAGGTTTTGAAGCTATTGGTCGATATTTTAGATGATGAGCAATTTATGAACTCGAAGGATGAACATGGGAACACAATTCTTTATTTGGCTGCTTCTGCTGATAGATAGACCAAGATATGTTTATACAACGACACCTAAGGTACTAGGCACATTTAGTGGAGCAAATATTAAGTGATTTCGAAGTGTCACGTCAGTTGTTGACTTGGTGTGCATTTTTTACGTCATGGCATGCAATAAGATGACGACATGAGTCTACTGAAAAAGACTAGTAGCAAAGTTAATTCTAGAAAATTATATAACACACGCTCGTCCTCTTCAAAATTGACCTTGGTTTATTTTGGTGGCAATCATCTGCAGATTGTACTCTTCCTGAGTAAAAAAGGAGTTAATCCATAAATTACGAACTATAAAGGTTTCTCAGCTCTTGTCCTATCAACAAAAAGTGAAAGAATGAAATTGAAGATTGTGGATAACGTGTTCACAACTTTACATCCACCCGGAGGAAAAGAAAATGGAAATGAAAAAAAGAAAAAGTGGCAAAACAGTATGCACAAGATGTTTAATGTGGTGGCGGTTTTATTAGCTAGCATGGCATCCCAAGCATGGATCAACTTACCTAACAGAATTTGGGAGGGTAGAAAAAATCGTGCAGCACATACTGGGGGTGACTTGCCAATGTTTAAAAGGCTATGGAATTTGGACAAGCTTTTCATATAAAATATCGTGATAAGCTTCGCCACATCATTTACCATAATTCTATTATTGGCAAGTTTTTCGTTAAAGCAGCGGATCCTCACAAGGATTGCCATACTTACCACGTGAGTTGTGGTCATCTTCATGAGGGTGCTTTATCTATGCAGATATTAGTATTGATAGAGGATGACAAAGGGTATTTTACATATGAAACAATTGAGACTGCAATGGCGGTATGGGTTGTATTAATGATTCTTATTTTCGGGTGCCATTTATTTGTCCCGATCCTAAAATGGTTACCTGGAGTCCTGAAATCGGTATTCAAAGTCCCGAAGTTCATCTCCAAGGCCTTGAAGAAACAGAAGCGGGAGTATCTTACAATTTAGTGGCTTTATGTCTCAAATAAATGTAAAACGATGGGGTTTCCATGTATTGTGGACAGATGTTTTACTTGATTTGATTTGTGATATTCCCTTTAAGGAATATTTCATGGTATTAGGACTTGTAATCTCGATTCTAGAAATAATACAAACATTTCATATGATGAAGGGTGTATAAATGAAGTCTCCACTCAGTTCCACATTCTATCTTAATCATCGATGATGTTCACTGGGGCCCAAGCATGTATCTTATGCTTAAAACAACCATAAGCATCTTCACATGGCTGCCTTAATTAGGAATCCGCAAAGGTCAGGTACAATACATAATAATTAAAAATATATTTATGGTGCTCAGTTACTTTTGTGTGCAGTGGTGGCCTTCAATTCTGTACTCTGCTTTATAATTGCTCAATTGATTTGTTTTAGGCTATCAAGTACCCTTCCGGCTACAAGATTTGGTGCAGGATTTGGTGCGAAGTTGCTTGTAGTTTCCAGGAATGGCATTGTTCAGTCGTTTATCAATGCTTGCACACTTACTCCAGGAGGTCTAGATTTATCATCCAGCACACTACAAAATTCCAGATGATGCTGTGGATTTATGAGAATTGCTCTAGAAAGTAAGGGTGGGTATAATGTAGTATTTTGGGTGCTTCAGCTATGAAATATTCATAGTTTCACAGTTACTAAAATGTTTTCAAAAACCCATTGACATTCTTTCGATTTAGGCATATATACCTGTTAGGGTCAGGGCGTCAAGACTAACATGAGAATGTTTGTTGTTACTTGGTTTAGTCTTTCAAATTTGTTTGTTTGCCTAGTTTTTCTTTTCTTTTCCTTAGTTGGTTTTTGTTGTAGCCACTATGAAAGCTAATTCAATTGTTAAATCTGTTTGACTTTGGATATCATAACTTTATGTGGGTTTTTAAGCTGACTTTTTACACATGTAGCTATATGATTGATAACTCTATTTTCTTTGAATAAACTTATCAAAACATCTATATGTTGGTGATAACATATGAGCTTCCATTAAGTCTGATAACATATTAATTGTATATCTGCAATGAGTTCCCAGGACCTATGAGTTGTTGGTTGACATCATGTCAACCTTAATTGTAGAATGATATGTTAAAGCTTTTCAAGAAAAACCTTTCCTCTATAGCAGTTCACTTTATCTTTTCTTCATCACATCATGGAAAAGTAACTCTTATTTCACTGTTGCAGTCTGTTAAATGTTTCTTTCAACAAAGTGCTTTTAACTTAATGTTTCTTTTGCATCATGTTTGTGTGCCCTTGTTTGATGTAGTTTCTGATCTCAAATTTGAAAATCATGAAAAGCAAAGGACGTTTGAGACAATATCTTTTGAGGAAATTCATGATGAACTTCTTGAGCTAAAGGCAAATTCCTCTTTTAAGCAGCTTTTCTAAATATACCAACTCATAAGCTTTTCTAAATATACCAACTCATACATAAGATATATTATGGGATGGCTGCTACATCAATGACCTCTGATACCTTTATTTTCATTCCGGCTCTTTTAAAATTGTCTATTTGGTAGGCCAAGAGGTATGCCTGAAATTATTAATTGCTTAATACTACTTGCTGAGTGGTCTTAGTATGTCATGTCATGGGTTTCTTGCTGGCTTTCCAACAATATAATGTAGTTTGTGCTAGGATGTGAGGTACTGTAATGCACCATAATGGTCTCACGAGTTCCTAACAACTTCTTTTCTTTTTAATGCTCTTTAGGGAAGGTTGCCTCTAAGAGTGAAAATTAGTATTCCCCACAGTTTCACAGGTGTTAATTTCACTTTATTCACATTGATCATTGCATTGTACGTAAGTAGAACACACTCTTGTCCTCTTATGTGATGAAATCTGCTGCTTGATGGTGGGAACAAGAATTAACAGGCCTTATTAATACTCCTATGGTGTTTGCTCAAAATGACTTTCTCAGTGGCAATTTTATGCTCAGTGATGAGGAAGGTACACATTGTTGCGTCGGGTGATATAATCTGTTTTCCATTCTTTCATCTCTGTTCTTGACTGGCATGAACCAAACAGTCGTTTTCAGAAGCATTTAGTTTTTCCTCCCATTCCTATATTTCTTTTGTTTGCTTCGTGTTCTCTTGATCTAACTTTGGCTCCGGGAGCAATGAGCATGCCCAAGTAGACTGGTCACATTGAGACACATGCATGACATGGTCGCTTGTCGCTTGTGGCTTTTGCTTTCTTGCACTTATTTTTCGTTTCTTTTCATACATTGAAATTTCTGCTCACTTTTCAGGGAAACTCTACTTCATTGATTTTGAGCATGGGTCATTTAATTACGAGAGGGTTTGACATAGGGAATCACTTGAACGAATATGGCAGGCTATTAGCTAAAATGCAAAGGCTTTTAGCTGAAGGGGTTCTATGAAAATTAAATACTGTTTGGTAAACTGAAATTTGAAAGTGCCTTGGGGAGTAACTTTGAGAGAAAAGCTATTTGGTAGAAGCACATTTGAATAGTCCTTTGGTGTGATTAATTAAAGCTTTTTAACATTTAATTTGTTTAAAATTGAAAAAAAAAAGTATAACAATTTTTATGGTTTGAATGTTGAAAGCAATGTAAACATTAATAAATTTATAAATGAAAAAAAGGCAAAATTTTTTTTTGGCCTCATTCTACAGTTGAGGTTTGTTAGAACATGGAATATCCACTTGATGGAATTTTTGTAGGTTCTTAGCAATTTCAGCTGCCACCTTTGGCATCTCTATTGCATGAAGTGAAAAATATAAAATTGACATGATGTCAACTAACAACTCATAGGTCCTGGGAACTCATTGAAGATATACAATTAATATGTTATCAGACTTAATGGAAGCTCATATGTTATCACCAACATATAGATGTTTTGATAAGTTTATTTAAAGAAAATAGAGTTATCAATCATATAGCTACAGGTGTAAAAAATTTAGCTTAAAAACTCACATAAATTTGTGATATCCAAAATCAAACAAATTTAACAATTGAATTAGCTTTCATAGTGGCTACAACAAAGACCCAACTAAGGAAAAGAAAAGAAAAACTAGGCAAACAAACAAATTTGAAAGACTGAACTAGGTAACAACAAACATTCTCATGTTAGTCTTGACGGCCAGACCCTGATAGGTATATAAACCTAAATCGAAAGAATGTCAGTGGGTTTTTGAAAACATTTTTAGTAATTGTGGAATTGTGAACATTTTATAGCTGAAGTGCCCAAAGTACTACATCTGGAATTCTGTAGTATGCTGGATGATAAATCCAGACCTCCTAGGGTAAGTGTGTGAGCATTGATAAACGACTGAACAATGCCATTCCTGGAAACTACTAGCAACTTCGCACCAAATCCTACAACCGGAAGGGTACTTGATAGCCTAAAACAAATCAATTGAGCAATTATAAAGCGGAGTACAGAATTGAAGGCCACCACTATACACAGAATTAACTGAGCACCATAAAGATATTTTTAATTATTATGTATTGTACCTTCATCAACCATGACCCTTGCGGATTCCTAATTAAGGCAGCCATGTGAAGATACTTATGATTGTTTTAAGCATAAGATACATGCCTGGGCCCCAGTGAACATCATCGATGATTAAGATTAAACATGGAACTGAGTGGAGACTTCATTTATACACCCTTCGTCATTTGAAATGTTTGTATTATTTCTAGAATCGAGATCACAAGTCCTAATACCATGGAATATTCCTTAAAGGGAAGCATCACAAATCAAATCAAGTAAAACATTGGTCCACAATACATGAAAGCCCCATCGTTTTACATTTATTCAGACATAAAGCCACTAAATTGTAAGATACTCCCGCTTCTGTTTCTTCAAAGCCTTGGAGATGAACTTTGGGACTTTGAATACCGATTTTAGGACTCCAGGTAACCATTTCGGGATTGGGACAAATAATGGCACCCGAAAATAAGAATCATTAATACTGCCCATGCCTCAATTGCAGTCCCAACTGTTTCATATGTAAAATACCCTTCGTCGTCCTCTATCAATACTAATATCTGCATAGATGAAGCACCCCCATAAAGATGATCGCAACCCATGTGGTAAGTATGGCAATCCTTGTGAGGATCCGCTATTTTAACGAAAAACTTGCCAATAATAGAATTATGGTAAATGATGTGGCGAAGCTTATCACGATACTTTACACGAAAAGCTTGTCCAAATTTCATAGCCTTTTTAACCATTGGCAAGTTGCCTCCAGTATGTGCTGCACGATTTTTTCTGCCCTCCCAAATTTTATTAGGTAAATTGATCCATGCTTGGGATGCCATGCTAGCTAATAAAACCGCCACCACATTAAGCATCTTGTGTGTATTGTTTTGCCATTTTTTTTTTTCATTTATGTTTTATTTTCCTCCGGATGGATGTAAAGTTGTGAACACGTTATCCACAATCTTCAATTCCATTCTTTCACCTTTTGTTGATAGGACGAGAGTTGAGAAACCTTTATAGTTCGTAATTTCTGGGTTAACTCCTTTTTTACTCAGGAAGAGTTCAGTCTGCAATTGATTGCCACCAGAATGAACCAAGGTCAATTTTGAAGAGGATGAGCCTATGTTATATAATTTTCTAAAATTAACTTTGCTACTAGTCTTTTTCAGCAGACTCATGTCATCTTATTGTGTGCCATGACTTAAAAAATGCAAACCAAGTTAGCAACTGACGTGACACTTCGAAATCACTTAATATTTGCTCTATTAAATGTGCCTAGTACCTCAGGTGTCATTGTATGAACATACCTTGGCTGTCTATCAGCAGCAGCCAAATGGAGAATTGTGTTCCCATCTTCATCCTTCAAGTTGATAAATTGCTCATCATCCAAAATATCGACCAATAGCTTCAAAGCCTCTAGTTTGTCGTCTTCACGCATATATGCATAATCATCTGGCCATTTTCCAAGATATCCCAAGCTGCACCAGGTCTCACTCGAACCAATAGTTCCAAGATGTCAACGTGGCCTTTCATAGCCGCGACATGAAGTGGGTTTCTTCCGTATTTGTCACGGAAGAAACACACTTCAAGGTCAACTCTTAACAAGTTTTTTACTATGTGGAAGTACCCCTTTGCCACTACCAGATGAAGAGGGGTCAATCTCTGAGAATTTTGCTCTTTGGCCATTTCAGCCTTCCGAGCTAGGACCTCTTCTACAAATCCCGAGTGTCCCAGTGTCACCACAATGTGCAAAGGACTTTCCGTTTGATTTCCAACCATAGTTCTATCTAAAAGTAACCTATCTTTGCTAAGTAGGGTAAGCAACGAATAGACATTTCCTTCCACCGCGGCTTCATACAGCTCAGACTCCATGGCTCTCTAAAAATGGGAGTTTCACAAGGGGAGTTAGAATATATACTGTCACCAATCACAAACCATGACCAACATTTTACACTAGGGGTGAGAGGTTCCAAGTTTCGCCTAGAACCTAGAATCTACCATCGAATATAGGTTCCTTATTTTTCGGAACCTGGAAAGTACTGTCAGAACCTGGAAACTAGCCTATTACAAGTTCCAGGGTCAGTTCCAAGATCTAACGGGTTCCTCTTCTTCTTTTTTAATTATTTATTTTATTTTTAGTTAAGCAAAGCGAAAATTAACCCAACAATAAGAATGAACAAGGATTTATCATCGATTGCCTAAGAACAAGTGTCCATATGCACTTGTTGAATAGTATTAAGCAAATTTTATGATTTCCTCATTTTTTGGGCTCTATTTATCCCCCCAAATTGAAAATCTTCCTATGTTGCTTATGTCAAGATGCAATACCACAAAGGAAAATCTGTTCAATAGAAGAATATTACCTGACCTTTATGCCCTCTATGTTGGAAACATCCAAATACCGTTGAACACCTGCTTTTCTTCTGCAAATGGACCCAAAACATCTGGTCAAACTCATGCCTCAACCTCAGTAACAACACAAGGACAGCAACTAGAATGGACAAGTGGTTGGCAGAATTTTTTGAAACAAAACCGAACTCACCGGAAGAAGGATTTATAGCAGAAGTGCTCTGGTAGTTTTGGAAAAATAGGAACAATAAGGAATTCCACGGCAAGGCCCCACAACCGAACACCATTGTCGAAGCAGCCGAAGCACAAAGCCAAGTCTCAATTGATGGAATCCAAGAACAGGAAAAGGAAAAGCTAAGTTGTTGCCTATACCTGTGAGATGGGAGCCGCCGGATTGCCAATCTTTGAAGCTAAATGTGGACTGCTTGTGGGTGGACAGAGAGACGCCAAGCTCGGTCATAGGGATCTTACGCAATTCAAATGGCATGATCATTGATGGCTTCACCAAGGAGATCCACGCTTCCTCACTGTTGCAAGCAGAAATCCTAACTTTGTTGCATGGGTAGCAGGCTGCATGATGGAGGAGATAGGTTTTCTTTTAGGTCAAATGGAGGAGATGCATTAAGCATGGAGAGTTTCCACTGCTTTGCATGTGAAACTTGCATGGCTTCAATATGCACACATAGCTAAAATATAGAGTGTAGTTTCCTTGAAACTACAAGGATGACTCTTTCTCTCACAGTGAGGTACATAAACATTGTTTAATCAGCAGTTCAATAATGAACTAGTCCGAGGGTCCTAGTGAAGCAGAAATTCCTCAGGTACTTCCCAAAAACATAGGCCCACCAAAGTTCCAGCTTTTACAAGAGCGTCATATAAAATTTTGAGCACCCATAGGATCCATGTCGTCGTATATTTCTTTGGGTTATTCCACATGATAGAGATACCACCTAGGGGTGTCAATGGGTCGGGTCGAGTTTTAATGTCACCCGACCCGACCCAAATCATGTGCTAATGGTGATTATTTCAAATAAATAAACAAGATATATAATAAAAATAATAAAAATAAAAAAAAAATAATAATAATAATAATAATAATAATAAAATAAATAATAAAAATAAATAAATAAATAAATAAGAAATTTACCTAATGGGCTCCTGAACTAAGGTTAGTGAACGACGGCTTGGTGGTATCGCCGGAGCTCCGGTAAGGACCGGCGGTGGGCGGATCGGCGGAAGCAATCGGCGTTTGGGGATCGACGAAGAGGGGGCGACGGGCGGACCACCAGATCTGCAGCAGCGATTGGTGGAGACGGCTCGGCGGAAGGCTGCTGTGGGCGTCGCTCGGAGAGGGGGTCCTGGTGCGGCATGTAGGGCGGCGACGGCGGAGCAGCAACGGCATTCGGGCTGGTGGAGCGCCGTTGGGTTGCAGTGTCCGGTGAGGGTGGCAAGGATCGTTGGGCGGAGGCTGCTGCAAGGTGGCCGCTCGGGTTCTGCAGGTGGAGCTCCAGCAGCAGGCGCTGGCGCGGCGATTAGGGCTTCTGGCGGAGCAATGGACTCGGATCTGGATCTGGATCTGGATCTGGATCTGGCGGAGGCGATGCGACAGCGGTAGCACTTGGTCGCGGCGAGGGGTAAACCAGTGGCGGAACAGAGGCGGAGGTGCGGCATACGGCTCTGGCGTCGCGGGTCACTGTCGTGGCGAACGTGCGGTCGTCGGCGCTGGGTTGCGGCGAGGGAGCAGCGGCTTTACGGGGGCGACGGAGCTCGACTGTGGATTGCAGGCCGTTGCGTGGAGCCGTGGTGGGTCACCGCGGGCGGAGCAGAGGCGGCAGCGTCTGGACGTTGGACGCGCAGGCGGAGGCTGGCGGGCGCGATGGAGCAGAGGCCGGCGGAGTTGGGTGGCGCCGGTGTGGAGAGACGACGGCGTCCGGTGGACGAGCGTCGCAGGCACGGCAGCTGCGCAGGGAACCGGCGAACCGGCGACTGGGGGCGCCGGCAGAGGGCCCAACGAAGAAGACAAAGTGGTTCTTCTTCTCTCTCCACTGCACGTCCGGTCACTTTCTCTGCCGTTCACTGTTGCGGCTGTACCTACAGCAGAAGCTTTCCTTCTGCTGCTGACTTTTTGCTTTTCCTCCCCAAAAGCTTTTTTTTTTTTACTTCTTCTTTTGTATTGATTTTCAAAGGAACGACAACTTTTCCTTTCTTTTCTTTTGTGTTGAAATTTTTGACCTAAAACTCGAGAAAAGCCCCCTCGATGTGGCCATGTGTTTCTATTATGCGCCCCCGAACTCTATTCGTTTTAATCTATTTATAAACAACGAATTAGGATTTTTAATCTTTTAAAATTGATATCCACAAAAATTCTATTTTCCAAAGGCAATATTCACAATATTCATTTTTTTTCCACTTGCCCTATCCGAAAAATTCATTATATCTCGGAAAATTTCAAAATTTCTATTTTTTCACAAGACAATTTTCGATCGTTAAAAAAACATGGGATTGGGCCAACTTTTTCGCTTCGTGGCCTTAGTGTAGAGGAGAGAGAGCGTCAGAGTGTGCAGAGAGGTGACCCAAGTCCAGAGAGCAAAGGAGGGGAACAGCAAATTTTGAATCCCTTACCCATTGGACTCAATTCTCTTTAAAATGGTCATTTACGTGCAAGAGTACCACAGTCATACCATATTGAGAATGAAACTTAGTACAAGCTTGTAAGTATGCTGGTAATGATATTTAATGGAGTTACATGCTTGGCAATGGAAGGACTCTTGAAAGATACTAAATTTTTTTTAATGGTAGGGCAGGATGATTTGTTTTAGCAGGTTTCGCTGAGCTTTCCCTTGCATAAGCGTAAAATTTTATTTCTACAGGAAAAGAAAGGAAATCCTCCGTGGTGTCTACTTTCTTCTTGCCTTGCCTACTAATTCTTCGTAGTTACTTTTCAGAAGTTTGTATCAGTCTTCACCACACTATCATTGACAATGGTGGCTTCAATAAGGGAATATTGATTTATGTGTGACGACAAGTATTTTATTAGTTAATTCTTGAGTTCTTTTGTGGACTCTGCCTCTCCCTTGGTCTACCAGGATGAAAATACCGCTGGGTGCTACCTAGGGTTTTGCTTTTCTTCATGAGGAAGCAGAACTGCAAGTGATATTTCGTGATTTTAAAATTTCCAAGATCCTATAGATGCCGTATGTAGCAAAAGTTGCATGACATTCCTTTTTCCTTATTAATCATGTTGTTTTGACTAGTTGAATTCTTCCGATTGTTTACAATAATAACCAAAAATATATTTAAAACAAGATTATTTATTATAACCCAGTAGTACTTCGGTTACAATTGGATGGGAGCTGTTAACATTTCTGTGTTTTGTGCGTGGGGGGTGCGTGGGGGCGCGTGTTGATGATGCAAGGGGGCTGTTGAAACTCTTCTTTCTGGGCTTGAAGTCAAATACTGCAAGCCATACATACACACAAAGAAGAAGGGGGACATGCTTTATCTGGGATGCTCTTGTTGATTTTATAGTCGAACCCTAGAGAGGAAAACACAGAAGAAGGAGAAGGAGAAGGAGTAGGAGAAAGAACGAGCAGGTATAGAGGATTGTTTTGAAGGGTCTGGTTATGGAGGTGTTGATGTTGTCAAAGAAGAGAAGAGAGTTGATGGTGAATATTTTGATCATGATGATGTTGGTGGAGAGTATATAAATGTATTAACTATGTTCCACTTGTTAAGATTCGTTCACTTTGCACTCTCATTTTGTTGGTCTAGGCAGTGGAGAAATCTCTCAGGAGTGTCAACTCATTTTACGGTGGTGTCAAACAAGCTGGAAAATACAGTGGAGGTATGAAGAGGTGGCTTGAGTGTTGCCATTTTACTGATCGGACGTCCCAGAGTAAGTCTTAGAGTGAATCTCATTTAAAAAGCGCCAAAGACCCTTAAAGCCAACACTCTTGTGCTATTTATTGTTGCTCCGGAATTGGCAAGCTTGTCTACTTGGATGAACCGAGTACCGGGTTGGATCCAGCCTCAAGAAACAACTTATGGAATGTTGTGAAGTGTGCAAAGCAAGACCGGCCTAGTATTCTGACCAGTAAGTTTTGAAAACTCACTCTCTCTCTCTCTCTCCTGCCCCCCCTCTGGGGGGCCCCGGCTGTCTCACTGTGTGCACTTTCGTGTGCTTGCTGTGCACATGTGCATTAGGCCACGCCTAAAGTTTGAACATGTTAGATGGAGATCCCAACCGGTGCTCACGTGCGTAGAGAAATTGAAATATCTTGATCAAGGACTCCTCGCTAAATACTCTATAGCTTTAGTACATGATATGACGTGCCATTGGACTGCTAACTGGATTTTTGCTGTCATTTGAATATTTCTCCCTTTTCTCAAGTTGCAATACAGAAAGATGTCTTTTTTTTGTAGATTTTCATGTTCTTTCTGCATCTACGGCGCAAGATATAATTTTCTGAACCCGAAGAAATATCTGGAAGTTGTTCCTCTCTATATAATATCTGTCTGCACCTGCATTTAATTTGGTACCTAAAAAGACACGTTTTTACTCTGCAAATTCTTTTCTAGATCCCAGTTTGGATAACCTGGGGGGACCTTCTGGTAGCTAGTCAACCTGCTTTGCATGAAAACACCCGAATGCACATTTTTACTTTTATGACAGCTGAAGGCTACGTATGGAGGTTCGTATGCGTTCACGATGACAAGATCATCCATTTATGAGGAAGAAGTGGAGAACATGGTGCGGCATCTCTCTCTCTCCAGGCGCTAAAGGAATATGTCAAATATCTGGAACTCAGAGTTTGAAATGCCGAAGCATGAGGTTAAGATCGCGGATGTATTCCAAGCGGTTGAGAATGCAAAGAGTAGGTTCACAGTTCATGCTTGGCGATTAGCAGACAAACCCTGGAGGATGTCTTCATTAAGGTTGCTGCAGCATGCAAGCATTCAACGTGCTGTCGTGATTGCTAGAAAATACCGTATTTTGACGTGCTCCAAAATGTTATCAGAATTATTTTCTACCTTTTCGTCATTTGTAGCTACAGTCCATTGCTCTACAACTACAATATCCACCGGCTCATCAGGGTACTTCTCAACTGGCATACAGATTAGCCCGCATTTAGGAACTTTCCCCATTCCGTATATGTATCAATTACAGTGTTTCTTTTGAATAATTGATACCTCCCTAATGAAAGAAATATTTGTCGTATTTACTTAATACAAGTCATATGCCTTTGAGGGTTTGAATTCCTGACAAAATATCATTAACTTACGCCTAATTTTCTGTCCTTAGCAGTTAACCGTACCAGAAAAGTGATCATGTGCTGTACTTTTAGATCAACATTAAGCATCCACTCCAGCTGCCAAATGGTTGTGAGAGTAAGACAGGGCTCAAAGAACAATCCTTTGGGAAGTCTTAGAACAGTTACTGCGATATCCGAATAAGTGGCTTAATCGGCAATATAAGTTGTGAAATACATTATGATGTTATTGAGGGAATCTGACTTTTCAACTGAATATAAAGTTAGACAAATTGCCAAGAACTCTTTGCCGACATAAGGTACGATACTCCATTTAGGACAGAACAAAAGAATTAGCTGATTTTGGGTCATCCCAACCAGGAAAAGACACAGAAGCCAGCAATTGCAACACATTCATTGTTTACATTTTTCGAAGGTACAGGGACTTACGGTATCATTATAGCACACCGATTCAGAGAAGTTGCAATTCAAATGGTCTTAACTGCACTCCGAGCTGCAATGGCAAAGACTAACTTTTATATTGTGTTTCTAGTAGATTTATTGTTAGCTTTTCAAGCCAGTGAAGCAAGCAAGGAAGTTGGAATTTATGAGCCGAAAAGAGGGAATTTTTCTGTAAAATTGACAAACTATGGAGCCACTATGCTCTCTCTTATCCTTCATGGTAAGTACGGTAAGTATTATTCGCTCGCTACTAAAACACTGATTAGTGATCATTTTTTGAGTCGCATCATTAGGCGTAGCAGGAAAAAAGAGAGCAGGGAGAAAATTTCTCCCATGATTTCCCTTCTCAGATGCTCAACATCTTGCATTGTTCAAATCGAAGAATGAGAAATATAAACAAAGACCGAACTTGTGTTTCCCATACATGGAGACGACTTTTCAGGAATCTAAACTAATCAATCTCATGGAAATGACCGCCAAACATGAATTTAACTGGAGATGGAGATTAAATAGCTTGACCCTTTGTTTAATTTGGTTTTCTGCCTTATCAGTTCCTTTTTAACTTCTATGCAATTCAGGTAACTTAGTTGATATTGTTCTTGGATATGATACCATTGACAAGTACAAGGTCAGGATCAACCTTTACTTCCTTTTTCCCTCATCCTCTGCAGAAAATTATTTAACTATGACGCAACTGTGGAAGCTATAATCGGAAACAAACTCCCTTATGAACACGTAGATTCTACAGCAAACTTACTCTCGTTATAATTCTTCAAATAAATCTATCGTAAATCAAAGCTACCTTGTGTTCATTAAACTGATGGAGCATTGCAGAATGATTCAACCTATTTCAGAGCCATTGTCGGACAAGTTCCAAATAGAATTGGTGGGGATCAATTCAATCTTAATGGAACTCACTACATGCTATTTGCTAATTAAGGAAACAACACTTTGCATGGTACTCACCACTTCCTGATCCTCATAACACACCCCTCGCCATTCGTCATGAGGATCAAATTTAACCAAATGAATTACTTCAGGTGGCCTGATAGGATTTAGTGATGTTATATGGACAATGAAGAGTTACAGTGAAGAGAGTCATGTAACTTTTGGTTATGAGAGCTATGATAGAGAACAAGGTATCTAGACTTGATTTCAACTCCCAGATCCTTGGTGTATACTTCAAACTCTTGGTCTAGTTCACTTGTTGGGCATACACGATCCTTTGATCAATTGAACATGCAAAAATGAATCATAACCTCTGCTCAACAAATGAAAAGATCCTCCAACATGCTGTTGAAAGTGAAAAGTGCTTGTGATTGTTATTGCCTCCCTCTGTCCACCTATATGCAGGCTTTCCAGGTGATCTTTCTGACTATGTAACTACATGATAATTGCAATAAACAAGCTGGGTGTGAAAATGGAAGCCAAGGCCCTAAACAAGGCCACTCCAGTGAACCTAGCCCTGCACACCTACTGGAATCTTGGTGGCCACAACAGTGGTGACATCCTCTCACACACTATCCAAGATCGCTCAAGTCGATGGGCACCACATACCCACCGGCAATATCCTGAACATTGAAGAATTGCCATACAACTTCCTCCAACCACGACATATTGGAAGCAGAATAAACGAGTTACCCCATGGATATGATATCAACTACGTTCTCGATGACGGAACACAGACATCTAAATAAGGTCGCCAATGTCAAGTACAGCAAAACAGGAAGAAAGATGGAACTATGGAGTAATCAGCCTGGAGTGCAATTCTACACGGCTAATTATCTGGAGATTGAGAAAGGAAAAGGTGGGTTTGTTTATTCTAGTCGTGCAGGTCTTTGCTTGGAGGCACAGGGATTCCCAGACTCTGAATAACCCAAATTTTCCTTCACAGATCATTAGCCCCAGACAGACTTATGAACATATAATGGTTTTTCAATTCACGGCAAAATAAAAAGATCTTGACAAGCAGAGAAGGAACAGTCTGAATAACTGAAATGTTTAGTACAAACTAGCTTTGTCTAAGGAAAGAGAAAATTGATTTATGTTTTGTATTGGATAGGATATGCAGCAAAATTCCAAAGGAGATTAGTAATCAAATCTAGTTTGTTTCAAATAGCTAATGGCTGACCTAACAGGCATTTCAAATGAGTGCTCCAAGAAAACATGATTTTCACAAAGCCACAGAAATCAGTTCCCAGGAGAGTGAAACAGATATTCTCTTCAGACTTCCAGTTCAAAATCAATTTCTTTGGCAAACCCAAGCAGTAGCAATGACGAGACAAAGCTCAGCAACAGAGAATAATCTGGCAACCCAAAGGAGAAAACATGCTCCATGACTTTTAACTGTCCATATTCATACATCAAGACACCCACTTTTGCATCACCCTAAGTATGATCAATCAGGATTTAGCTTGAAAGATATAATGCAACTAACCAAAGTAGATGCTGAGCATCAGTTTGTCAATGCAGAAACCAATTGCCCAATCGACTGCAAGCACTTCTACTGGAACGCGGCATTGACAACAATCAAAAGAGAGTTAAAAAACAAGCCTAATTCTACGGAAACTGAAAACTGTTCACCAAACTCTAACAAGAGGGGTATATGTACAAGAAATTCGATAAAAAACAATATCACAAGCTATATAAATTACGAAAATTCCAGCAAACGAGTCCATCAGTCATTTGACAATGACAAAGGCGTATAAGCTAGGATTGCTTCAGCAAATAAGCATGACAGAATTTCAGGTGTTACAGTCAAAGCTATAAGTACGTAAAATGGCAGTCAATGAACAGTTGTGGCAGTGGTCTTCTTAAAGTCAATCTTATCGACCTTAGCTTCCCCATCAATGAGTTCCTAAACAGAGACCACTATGCGCAGGCCATCAATATCTATGAGCACAAAGCTAGGATTCACATCATAAGTGATGCTGCTGTATGCACCATTAGCAGAACCTTGGTTTGTCACGACCCTTCTCTTGCTTGTACACAGTGAACTGGTGGGTGTGACCCGTCTCAAGGATATCAACGTCCAGCTGCCTCTGGAGCATCACTAGAGAGTCCAGATCTCCCCAAGGAATAACCTACAAAGCACCAAAGGAGACAGAGTGAGCTAATTAAGATCAATACAAGAAACTTTGGTGTCAACTAAATAAGACACTTCTCTTTTATTGGGCTCCAATTTCCAAGTGCCTTTCAAACTAATATAGTACTATGACACTAGTACAGGAAGCGGAATTGACTATAATCACTAGCAAGCAGCAATAAAACTCCATGATGGGCAGAGATAGGTTCCGCATAATGTCATCTGAGGATCAAGGAAGTAAGATAAACTTCCTACCATGCACTGTGACTTGTAAAACTATTTGCCCATATCTAACATAGCACTATGACACTAGAACAGGAAGTGGAATTAACTTTAATCACTAGGAAGCAGCAATGATGCTCCATGATAGGGTGAAGATAGGTTCCACAGAATGTCTGCCGAGGAGCAAGGAAGTAAGATGGACTCCCTAACATGCACTGTGACTCGTAAAACTATTTGTCCATTTCACTCTTAGTTAGCAACAAATTCACCAGATTAGTGTTTTTATTGTCAAAACAAGTTTAGATAGCTTTCGTGCTTGCCAACTTAAGCTTAAGTTTCCCAGGACAATCAGCATAGAAAGGCAGTGAAATATCAACAACTTCCTGAAGATTAATCTAGCAACGTAATATCTTAAGCATTCTAAACTTTACTCCTTGAACCATCTCTTCTCTGGTTTCATGCCACCCATCAGTTTCACAATCAGTTGTATAGTTAGTGGTTGAATATCGATTAATGAAAAAGCTTCAGCCGCCAGGAACTAACACTTTCAGATTGCAGAATAAAAAAATCAAATAAAAATCTCTGGGCTTTAAAAAAAGAAGTACATATAGAGTGAAATAGTAGAAGCATCCAACCTGATGACCATGGCAAAGTCCAAGCTCGAATTGGCCAATGGTTAATGTCTTTGTCTCTGGATATCTAGTTTCCTCATCACTGAAAATTTTTATGAAAATTTTATATGACCTAGACCTAGATTGATGAACAAATCCCATGAAGACATCAACACCTAAATTGCATCATAAAATTTGACTAAACAGCCAGGTCAGACAGAACGGAACACATTCAGAGTTCAGATTCTTAACCTAAGATCATAGCACAATTTTAGCATGCAAACCACATCATATGATGTATAATATGTCAAAACGAAGGTTATGAAGATTACTAGCATTATGTAGTTGATCACATCGTGAAAATCAGCCATATACATAATCATATTGTCAATATCACGCAATCAGTCCAGAAATCGCATTTACACTATCAACATCCACTAATCATGCCTTAACAGCCATTGATTAACATCATATCCACACATATCCATCTCGAACTATCGTTGAGCATTCAAAATGATGATCCTAGCCCCGGCCATTAAATATTGATCCAAAAATCAGTATTAATGACCTCGCTTCATCGGATGAGAATCATAGAGGATAGAAAGCCTACATTTGTTCGTTCATGAACCGACGATCAAGTAACCTTTAGAGATGTCCGTCATTCAATGATGAATTGACAAAAGAATACACTAAAATCAGTGGAGAATCAGAATCCATATTGTTCTGTAATAAAAAACGAAAGAAGGAAATAGAACACTAAGCTTTGATTCCCCTACTAAAACCACAGAACGCGAGGAACGTAGAGTTCAACTTGTCACGCCCCGATCCTCGGGCACGCACACATCCTTCTCTCTTGGTCGATTTTATAATGTGATATCCCAGGATTAAGTATCGCCGACCCTTTCATTTATTAAGCACATGCGGAAGCAGTTATAAATCCCCAGACTATAAATCGATGGAATAGAAAAGCAGGGCCATATTTTTCATATTGAAACTTATAACCAAACTTTTACACAAAACACAAACCAGAGTACTTTACAACTATTCACAACTTTTTACTTTAACTCTATTAACATCAAGACAGGATTCACAACAGAGGATGGGATCTCAGTCCTCATCCAGATCGTACTCCAGATCTCTCTCGATGATATCTTCTTTTTAAAAAAAAAATCCTTTTCCTCAGGTTTTCTTCAAAGTTTTCCTTCTTAGATTCCTCCTCATCAGCTTCCCATTGGGGTCCTGAAATGTTTTCCCCAAACTGGGATGAGACTACGTCTTAGCGAGTTCTACCCCACTAAGCCCGATTAGTAAACCATTATACTATAGACTGCCTAAACACGCACAGGACAGAAGACTTACCTTGGCCTCAGATCCTACCTGCAAGTCAGTACAATTCATAATAGGCACCCAAGCAATCATATCACCGATCGAAGCATCGATCAAATCGACCTAGTCGATTATATGACAACAAGACCACTCACGGTCATTTCCAATCAGTCAATCAATTCACAACATCAAATCAAAGCAACGATCAATCGACCTAGTCGATTACATGTCACACGGACCATTCTAGGTCAATGCTCTCGGGCGTCAAGTTCGCCAAGGTGACTTATCCACTAGACAATTGCGTGCGTTCTTTAAGGCGCCATTTTTGCCAGTGACATCCTTAGTCGCCGAACCACGCATGCCTATAACCATGTACTCAATAGACAATTGTGTGCGTTCTTTAAGGCGTCGTTTTCGCCAGTGATATCCCAAATCACCGAACCACACATGCCTACAGCCATGTATTCAATAGACAATTGTGTGCGTTCTTTAAGGCGCCGTTTTCGCCAAAGGATATCCCAAATCACCGAACCACACATGCCTATAACAATGTATTTAATAGACAAGTGTATGCGTTCTTTAAGGCGCCGTTTTCGCCGTGATGTCCTTAATCACCGAACCATACATGCCTATAACAATATGAGTACTAGACCGATACGTGCGTTCTTTAAGGCGCCGTTTTCGCCAGTGATATCCCAATCACCGAATCACGTAGGTCCACAATAATGTATGTACTAGACCGATACGTGCGTTCTTTAAGGCGCCGTTTTCGCCAGTGATGTCCCAATCACCGAACCACGTAGGCCCATACACCATGTCTAATCGGTTATAGCCCAGAGTATTTCCAGTCCACTCTCATGATTCCATCCACTTTACAACTCATCAAAGCATTATAAATGCTAAATAAACATACTCGGCCATCTACCAATCAATCATTCAATCTCAATCAATTCCAAATCAATTTAGGGTAAATCCCTAAAATATCACAATTTATTTAATTCCATGCAACGTAGAGCTCAAATAAATAAACGAACTATGCCACGACAATCAGCACGAGATTTTGGTCGTCGGCCATCTCAATCTTAATTTCCGAAAAATAAATAAATAAATAATTAATTTCGAAAATTAATTAATAATTATTAAAAATTCAATTTAGCATAAAATAAAAGCTCAATTAAATAAACGGTCTTCACCACGGTCTCCAGCATAAAATTCCGGTTCCAGACCATTTTTCAGTTAAATTTTCGGAAAATAAATAATTATTTAATTTAATTCCGAAAATTAATATTTAAATACCAAAAATTCCACTTAGGCCCGAAAAGCCTAATTGGAGCCCACTAAGGGTTGGGAAAAATCTCGAGGCACTTCAATAATTAGTAGACCGCGTCTACTTGCTAATTGCGCAATCAATTTATCTAAATCGCATCACAATTGACTAATAATTGCTAATTTATTCTAATCTAACAACCTAAACATAATTAATTAAAACTAAACCAACCTTAAGCATAATTAGCCAACTAATCCGGGATTAGTGAGATTACTCACCAAATCGCGCGCAAATCGGATCAATCCGACGGGGGCGACGTGAGGAACGATTCTTCCCAAAGCACGGCTCGGGTTCGGGGCCCGGAAACGGCCCAAAAGCGGGCCTAAAGCCGCTGGAAACCCACTTCGTGGGTTTACTGCCCTTGCTGCAAAACAGGGAGAAAAAGAGTTCGTTGGGGGCGGCAAGGGGTCGGGAGAGTAGGTGGCGGTTAGGCGAGGCTGCACGGCGGTTCTCGGCGACTGGAGATGGTCAAACCGTGGCCTGTGGTGGCTGAACGGGGCTGGACAGAGGCGGCAAGAGCTGGACGGCGACCAGACTGGCGGAAGGGAGGAACAGCGGCTCGGTGGAGGTGGTGGGCGGCTGAGCGTGGGCACGGGCGGCGAGACGGCGGCGAAGGGTGGGCGGCGACGGAGCAACGGCGGCAAGCTGCAGTCTCGTCTTCGTTCGCACGGGATGGGGGAGGGGAAAGAGGGTCGGTTCCGAGAAAGAGATGAGGGAAGAAGAGAGAGAGAGAGAGAGGATAAGTGTTTGAAAAGTCAAATAAGAAAAGCAAAGTGGGAGCCAGCCAAGCATTCGGTTGGTGGGGGGTTTTCACGCACGAGAGAAAAGAAAAGAGAGAGAGAAGAGAGAGAAAAAGAGAGAAAAACGGAGAGAGAGAAAAAGGGATAAAATGATAATACTTTTCTTATTTATTTTCTTTTTCCCTTTTCCTTTTCCTTTCTATTTTCTTCCGGTCTTCGATTTTCCTCCGATAATTTCTTTCTTGAAATTTCGGACTCGGCAATAAATTGATAGACGATGAGACGGTCCTAAAAATGAATTGTGACATGCTCGAATATTCGATTCCCAAAACCGAATTAAATTTCATGATTAAAATCGACCGAACGTGATTTTAGTCAAATCCAACAAATTAGGTAGCTTTTAAGGATTTTACCATGGATATATCCCTTAATGGCTTCACCCAATAGGTTAGTTAACTCGTGAGTGATCGCTTAGAGAAAAAGGACCATAGGCACGTCGACGAAATGCCCATTTCACTTTATCGAAACGGAGTCGAATTTCGGGATGTCACAACTCTTCCCCTCTTATAAAAATTTCGTCATCGAAATTTAAACCATTACACTTTGTTCAAAAAGGCGAGGGTACAACTGTCTCATTGACTCTTCAGTCTCCCAAGTCGCTCCTTCAGTACCGTGGTGTTGCCGGACCACTTTGACCAACGGAATGATCTTTGTACACAGAACTTGTTCTTTGCGATCGACAATCTGGACCGGGCTTTCAATGTATGACACACGGTCATCCACGTCCAACTCCTCGAAATTTAGTACGTGGGTCGGGTCGGGCTCGTACTTCCTTAACATCGACACGTGAAAGACGTCATGCACTTGCGCCAATCTTGGCTGCAACGCAAGACGATACGCTAGGTTTCCGATTCTTTCAAGAATCTCAAACGGACCTACGTACCTCGGACTCAGTTTGCCTTTCTTACCAAAGCGCGAAGTTCCTCTCATTGGTGACACTTTCAGAAAAACGTGATCACCAACTTGGAATTCCAAAGACCTTCGACGCTCATCTGCATAACTTTTCTGCCTGCTCTACGCGGTCTTTAATCTATCTCTGATTACTGCCACGGCATCTACTGACTGCTGAATCAACTTTGGGCCTGCGATTTTCCTTTCCCCGACTTCATCCCAACACACTGGAGTTCTACACGCTCTGCCATACAACGCTTCAAATGGAGCCATCTTGATGCTCTGCTGATAACTGTTGCTGTAGGCGAATTCCACCAGATGAAGCTGATCTTCCCAACTTCCTTTGAAGTCTATAACACACGCTCTCAGCATGTCTTCAAGAGTCTGAATTGTTCTTTCAGACTGGCCATCCGTCTAAGGATGATACGCCGTACTATATTGAAGCTTTGTACCTAAAGCACTCTGCAAGCTCTTCCAAAAAGCAGCAGTAAACCTCAGGTCTCTATCAAATGTTATCGTAACCGGCACTCCATGCATTCGAATCACTTGACGCACATACAGGTCTGCGTGTCTATCCAGACTCAGGTCCTTTCGAACTGCAATGAAGTGAGCCGACTTTGTCAACCTGTCGACTACTACCCAAATTGAATCATTTCCTCTTTGACTCCTTGGTGGTCCAGTCACGAAATCCATCGAGATATTCTCCCACTTCCATTCTGGGATCGCGAGAGGTTGCAGAAGTCCTCCCTGCTTGCAATGCTAGGCTTTTACTTGCTGACAAGTCAAACACTTGGCCACATGCTTGGCAATGTCCGCCTTCATACCTGACCACCAGTAATGTTGACGCAGATTCTAATACATCTTGGTACTTCCAGGATGAACGCTGTAACTGCTACGATGTGCTTCAAATAAAATTTCTTCTCTAAGCTCGACATCGTCAGATACGACCAAACGTTCATGGAACCTCAATACCCCATCATCAGAAACTTGAAATTCAGCCTTTCTTTTATCGCTATCCTCTTGAAGAATTCTCTAAACATCTGGATCTGTCGGTTAAAGTTGCTTGATTCTGACCTGGACATCCGGCTCAATTCTGAGGGTGGCCATAAGACTTGAAAGGTGGCATACCTCAAATTTGAATTCCGAATCCCGAGCTCTCTCGATTAAGTTCCACTCCTTAACCAAGATTTGCGCTATTGAAGACTTCCGACTCAATGCATCGGCGACCTTGTTCGCCTTTCCTGGGTGATATAGAATGTCACAGTCGTAGTCTTTCAGCAATTCCATCCATCGACGCTGTCTCATGTTTAACTCATTCTGAGAGAATAAATACTTGAGACTTTGATGGTCTGTGAAAATCTAAAACTTTTCTCCGCACAAGTAGTGCCTCCAAATCTTCTACGCAAATATGATGGCTGCAAGTTCTAAGTCATGCGTCGGATAATTCAATTCATGAGGTCTCAACTGACGGGAAGCGTACGCAACAACTCTGCCATGTTGCATCAGCACGCAACCCAGTCCCCTGAATGACGCATCACTATAGATCTCGAATCCTCCAAGACCAGATGGAATTGTCAGCACAGGCGCGGTAGTCAGCTTTTCCTTCAGCTCTTGAAAACTACGCTCGCACTTGTCTGTCCATATGAATTTCTCATTTTTCTTCGTGAGCTTTGTCAGAGGCGACGTTATCGATGAGAACCCTTCCACAAACCTTCTGTAATACCCTGCTAAACCCAGAAAACTTCTGATCTTTGATACTGCTATCGGTCTTGGTCCACTGATAACTGATTCGGTCTTGATCGGGTTCATGGAAATTCCTTCACCATTCTCAGACATCTCTTGTGCTCTTTAGCATTCCTCAAATACACCGGAATATCATTACACGACACGATCACAACTGACCTAGATATTCTTTGCACACTCGGTTTGTCAAATCCATGACAGTAGCTGGAGTGTTTATCAGACCAAACGATCTTATGATACTCTCATAAAGACCATATCAAGTACGAACAGCTGCCTTTCGTACAACCTCCTTCGTGGCTCGTAACTGACGACTTCTTAATCTCAAGTTGACCTTTAAAACATCGATACTCTTTATAACTAGTCACACCATTAATTGATCTTTGGCAAAGAACATTTGTCCTTGATCTTCACCTAATTGAGTTGACGATGGTCGATACACACTCGCAACAAATCATCTTTCTTCTTCTCACAAACAAAACTGATGTTTCCCCAAAGTGATGCACTGATATGCACAAATTCCTCATTCATCAATCTTCACATCTGCATCTTCAATTCTACCAATTCAGACAACAACAGCTGGTAAGAAGCCTTCGAGAGTGGCTCTATCCTGGTGCTATCTCACTTGCAATTTCAATCTTTCTTTCTGGCGGTAACCCAAGCAATTCCTTTGGAACGATCTTAGAAATTTTCCGTATCACGGCCACCTTCTTCACATTCTATTTCTCAACTGACACATCTATTACAGTTGTCAAATCAATCTTGGTAATCTCCGTCTAACAAACGGATTATCTTTAGCCAACGAGATTAATAAAATCGAAAATTCTTTTCAACTCTTAATCATCTTGACATTTTCGTGAACTAATAGACTAAATTGGATTATTCCATAACCATGATTCATTATCACAAGATGCTCTATGAACTCACTATTCATGTGGCGTCAAACTCACACCTCAGCAGCTAGTCAAGCACAACTATTGGTAGTGATTCTCCTCTCTTTCACTTTTACTTCAACAATTTAAGTTCTACCACTTCGGCATAAAACTATGATGCGCTGCTCTGATAAAATCATTTCCAACATATTCTTTCTCTGATCGGTGCAAGGTTAACTCTACTCCCATTCCTTTCGCCATCCTAGTGGCGTTCTAGCTGCAGTAGCGATGTCTATGCTACCTTAGACTTCCATTGACAGTCCTTCACCCGATGGCCATGCTTGCCATCATCACAACATGTTCTAGCCATACTCGAACACTAGATTTATCTACGCTTCCTTTCACAATTTCGACACTTAACTGGTGAGTCTTCTATCTCCTGCCAAGTGACAACACACACTCTTTCTGGTTGCCCCATTAGTCTGTTAGGACCACTCCCGACCAAATATCCCTGCTGGCTATACTCCAAACAATTTCACGTCCTAGGAAGGACATAAGACTGATCTCCATTATCACGTCCGGAACAACCTGATCTATTAGACTCGGTGCTGACTTTACTACCCCATCCTTCCTCGCGAGTGGAATAGAATACTTTTCTCTCGACCTCGGTCTTTTCCCTGACCGATTTCCATTTCTGCCTGAACTGGATCTATACCTCGGCTCGAATACAATGACTAGCTCTCGGATCACATCTCCACTCTGGATCTCAGCTAGTGAGGCGACAACAATGGTTGCGGCACTGACGGCGGCTCGATCTTAAGCCTGCTGGCTCATCCAATTCCCAAGGAACACTAGCATCAGAACGATCCTATCGAACTTAGGATCATTCGATGCTGCTACACTAGTACCAACCTGTGGTGATATTCTTACACTCGAGCTGGCCAGAGCCAACACTCTGCCACAACCACCTCGGGTGCCGACCTTTGTCGGTGCTTCATCCCGAGTCACAGAGGACACTGTCCTCTCACTAGGAGTTCTCAACTCCTGCTCGCTCATGGTTCAGTATTTACACTGCAACCCGTCTTCCAAACCCACACTGGATTAGAAGGTGAGCGATCCACACACCAAACAATTCTAGCATTTAGCTAACACAGACATGCACCAGCATGAATTTAAAGGCCTTTCCTACTAACTATCCCATGGTCATCGCTCCTTATCACTCCAATCTTGAACTTCGCTCTGATACCACAAAAAAGGGATGTCATGCCCCGATCCTCGGGCACGCACACATCCTTCTCTCTTGGTTGATTTTATAATGTGATATCCCAGGATTAAGTATCGCCAACCCTTTCATTTATTAAGCACATGCGGAAGCAGTTATAAATCCCCAGACTATAAATCGATGGGATAGAAAAGGGGGCCATATTTTTCATATTGAAACTTATAACCAAACTTTTACACAAAACACAAACCAGAGTACTTTACAACTATTCACAACTTTTTACTTTAACTCTATTAACATCAAGACAGGATTCAAAACAGAGGATGGGATCTCAGTCCTCATCCAGATCGTACTCCAGATCTCTCTCGATGATATCTTCTTTTTAAAAAAAAATCCTTTTCCTCAGGTTTTCTTCAGAGTTCTCATTCTTAGATTCCTCCTCATCAGCTAAAGAGAGATAAGTTGCAGGGATTTCTAATGATGGGCCCAAATGTCAACCTGACACATTCCACGCTGGCCTCACTGCTCCACCCAGAAGGGAGAGAAGGTGCCCAAAATAGGAAAATAAATTGAAAAGAAAGGTCTCAATTCTCCCCAAAAATAGGGAAGTTTTGTAGAAAATGCAAATGCCTCAAGGTGTGCAGGTCAGGTCTCGGTAGCGGGACTATGGGAAAGAAAATATTGTCAAAAAGGAACAAAAGCTCAGGGCTACAAAAGAGGAGAGGAGAAGCTCATGCCCAATAGAAAGAATAACAGTGAGAGAGGGAGGGGAGGTGACAAGTGGGACCATTAAGCCACGTGTCGATCAATTAGTTGGTGTTACATATATTAAAAAAAAAGGGTAAGCGTAGTGTAAATTTTTTT
Source organism: Eucalyptus virginea (assembly GCA_014182375.1). Lineage (NCBI taxonomy): Eukaryota > Viridiplantae > Streptophyta > Magnoliopsida > Myrtales > Myrtaceae > Eucalyptus > Eucalyptus virginea. The sequence goes on along the minus strand of CM024520.1, from coordinate 1,996,128 downwards.
TTATTAGGGCAAATGTGTCAAAATTGATGACATGCTTCATAATAAATTGACTTATAATTTAGTATATATACATACCCACACATGCGGTAGGCACAATTCATGTTTTAAAAAACGGCAAATTTACTTTATTTGAATTTTTAAAGTTACCCCTCTCCTCAATTACTTCTTTGATTTGATTTTCAGGAAATTTTGTATCTTGATTTTCACCTCGTTCGTAGTTTATAGCAATCGCATTGACTTTTAGTTATTGTCTTTCAACATTTGTTTTCAACTTACCTTTAATATTGAAATATTTTTAAAGCATGAACATCATTTTCTAGGAGGAAAGATTTCAAAGCATGTGCTAGTACAAAAAGTGAGGCAAATTGCAGGAGATAGCTTAGTGATTGAACTTATTAAAAATTTCGGAAAGTGTGGATCATGAGGTGAGTTGCTCACTGGTGGGGACATGTGAATGGGCAATTTTTATTTCGATTTTGGTTGACAGCCGCTTTGATGTGCTAATTGCTTTGGGGAATTCCCAACTTATGGTCATTTGCAGGTGAGGAAAATGGCAAATGAATGCGGGTTGGACTTGGATGAGATTATTTTATTAGAGAACAAAATAAAATGATATTAATTAATGTGTTGCCAAAGTTATGGCCATATGATAGTGTTAGATTAACTCACCCTCACATAACATATAACCGCGGCAACTGATTAGGGAGAATTAGGGAGAGCACGTGGAGCGGATAATTTAGTGCATTATTTTCTAACTAATCCCATTACTGGAAAGACAACGTGGATAATTTAGCGGATTATTTTGTAACTGGTCATATTACTAGGAATGACAAGAAGAGTACTCAATGTTCTCCTAGTGCATCCCCAATTACAAAGTACAAAGGTTGTAAAATATTCTCTCCAGAAGATGCGAAAGAACGTAAGGAAAGTAGGTGGGAATTATAGAAGATGTTTTTGGAATAAAAAGTGAGAGACAAGTCTCTATTTATAAAGTTCTCGAGAGTGTATGACTAGCCATATCTTGATATATCATGTCCAATGGGAAAGAATTTAGTTACATATTTGTAATAATGGTAATATATATCATATAACCCTACCATCCGAACAAGTTTGACAATTTGAAAAATATTTAAAAAAATGATCAATTTTTTGGTCAAGGAAAACATTTTTATTTGGATATTCAATTTACAGACGAGAGTAGCATTTTATATATATGTAGTGAATCTCCACTTAGATAACATAGTGAAGAACTCAAAATAAGTTTGTTTATTTTTTTTTCTTTTTTCCTTTTTTGGTTTAAAACATTTGCTATTGTCTTGATTGTCTTGACTTTCGGGCACGAAGAAGAAAGAGAGCCGAGAGAGAGAGAAGGGGGGATGTTGGCCACCCCTTCTAGTCTCGATATAGCAAATTAGAAAGGTGGCCGAAATAGGAAAATAAATTGAAAAGAGAGGTCTCAGAAAATGCGTGAAGTTTGGTGATACTAGGGGAAAGAAAATAGTCAAAAAGGAAGAAAAGCCTTCGCACAAAAAGACAAAAAGGATAAGGCTACAAAGAGGAGAAGAGAAGCTCGCGCCAACAGAAAGTCTAACGGTGATAACAAAGTAGGACCATTAAGGGCGTGCATGATAAAATTTTTGTTTTAGAAATTGATTTCATCAATTTCTATTATCCGGACAAGTTTCTGAGCAAAGAAACTCGTTTGATAATGACTCAAAATTTCTATTTTTGGAACAAAATCTGTTTGATAAGATAATAAAATTTCTATTTCTAGGAATAGAAATTGATTAAATAACAACATAGGAAATCCTCAAATACAAAATAATAGTCGAAATAATACTAATACATTACAAAAGTTGAAAATACAATTTCATGGAATTTCCTATTACATGTGCTTACGTTTCCTATTACGTAATATTTTCTTTCGAAAAATAAATGTGGCAAAAAAAATCAATTGAAATTCAATTGTAGTGAATATGTCGTTATGTTTTTGCCGAAATTGATTTCACATTAATCAAATAAGTCTAATGATAGCCATGATTACAATAGTCTAATCTCCTAAAAAAAAAAAAAAATCCTAACTTCAAGTCTAATTCCAATTTCTTTCCAAATTTGTTAAAAAAATCCTCACCATATTAAAAAATCGTCACCAGTTTTTTTCAAAATTATCATCACTAGGATTATTTAAAAATTTATTATCAAAATCTGTATTTTCATCAACACTCTTACAAAAACAACAGATTCCTTGTTAGATTTCTTTTACCCGCGTCTTGATAAGTGAGGACATTATATAAAAGAAAAATCGGATGAAACACTAATGATTTGACCCCTTTTTACCACCTTAATATGAAGTTTATGATTAAAAAAATAGTTAGCCAAATAAAGCCGTTGTCTGGCGTACTATGGAAGAGTAGGTGAAGAAAGACTCGTTAGATATGAATATGGCAAGTTGACTATTACCATACGTAGAATCTCTTGCGTGCAACAAATGAAGCCTTGTTCATTCAATTCCCACCATCTGGCCCAGGTTAAGATTTTCAATCAATATTGATAGAAATGATTATATTAAAAAACCATTAAAATATTTTGGACTAAATTAAATAAATTGAAAAGTTGAGAAATTTTTTTCTATTTCTATTTCATAAACGAGAAGTTAAAAATTTTAGTTTCTAATTTTTTTGATTTATCTATTTTTGGAATATAAATCCGTTTCGAAATAGAGAAATCAAATTGCGTTACCAAACAGATTTATGTTCCAAACCTGTTCCGGGGAACAGAAAAACAGAAAAATTGAGAAACATAAATTTTATCATGCGGGCCCTAAGCCATGTGTCGATCAATTAATTGGGCGTTTTCCATGAGATGCCCTAATATTTCCTCGCGCGTTACTGTGGTCTCAACTCTTCAGTTCAACTAGTGAGATAAAAATTTCACATGGCCTCTCTTTCTTTATCCTTTTGTCCTTGGCATTATTATTTAATTTTAGTATGTCTCCGTTAAGGAGCATTTTGTAAATCACCATTCATTCATTATAGTATAAAAGCCACCAAAAACCTCAAATTACACCCTAAAAAAAAATTGGATGAAAGATTTTGTGTCATAAAGTAAAATTTTAGAAATTTTGGTATTATGTAAGTATAAATTTGGATTGAAAAAAAAATTGGGTAAGCGTAGTACAATTTTTTATTAGGGCAAATGTGTCAAAATTGATGATGTGCTCCATAATAAATTGGCTTTTAATTTAATATATATACATACCCACACGCACCGACATAATTCATATTTTAAAAAATGGCAAATTTACTTTATTTGAATTTTTAAAGTTGCCCATCACCTCAATTACTTCTTTGATTTGATTTTCGGGGAATTTTATATCCGTACTCTATAACAGCCGCATTGACTTTTAGTTATTGTCTTTCAACCTTTGTTTTCAACTTACCTTTAATGTTGAAATATTTTTAAAACATGATCATCATTTTCTAGGGGGAAAGATTTCAAAGCATGTGCTGGTACAAAAAGTGGGGCAAATTACAGGAGATAGCTTGGTGATTGAACTTATAAAAAATTTCGGAACCAAGGTGTGGGTCATGAGGTGAGTTGCTCACTGGTGGGGATATGTAAAGGGAGAGGTCTTTAATATAAACGTGACAAAAAAGGCAGGTAAGTCCATCATTATTCCCCTAGCGAGAGCAGAGAAAATATTGGGTAGCTTTGAAGGTGACGCAAAAGTCTTTAATATAGATGTGACAAAAAAGGCAAGTGAGTGGTAGAGGTCTTTAATATAAATGTGACACCATCATTATTTTCCTAGGGAGAGTAGAGAAAATATTGGGTAGCTTTGAAGGTGACGCGAAAGGGAGAGGTCTTTAATATAAACGTGACAAAAAAGGCAGGTGAGTGGTAGAGGTTTTTAATATAAACATGACACCATCATTATTCCCCTAGCGAGAGCAAAGAAAATATTGGGTAGCTTTGAAGGTGACGCGGAAGAGAGAGATCTTTAATTTAAACGTGACAAAAAAGGCAGCTAAGTCCATTATTCCCCTAGCAAGAGCAGAGAAAAATATTGGGTAGCTTTCGTGCTAGCAAGCATATAAGAAGACCTGTCGCATGTGGGCTTCAATAATCATTGAAAACTCTTCTCTCTCCTATGCATACTTTTCTCTCTCTTCTCCCGGCTGGCGCTATGGCTTGTCATTCTGACGAGCTTGTCAGTTTGACGAGGGCAGGGTAGCTACTCATTGTGCCGCTCTACCTCCAAGTTGCCTCCACCTTGGCGAAGTACGTTGGTGAAGTGCGGTGGCTTGTCTGACAAACCACCACTAAGCGGCTTTGCCTCCGCCTTAAAAGGTTGCCTCTGCCATCACTGTGACGTTTATTGGTCAGGTGTGGTGGTTCGTTGGTCAGGCGAGGCCGTAGCCGGTGTGGCCGTGCAGAGAAGAAAGAGAAGCTTGGAGCTTTCAACGCCCTGAAATTTCGGCCCGTGCGTGACACATGTCGCATTCTTAAGGCCCTATTATTTGAAAAAAAGCTGAGCCTAGTAAGACTAGAACAGCAAAGAAAGTGATAGCTTTGTGAAAACCGAAGTAGTGTCCTTTTACTTCTAATACTGCTAGTAGAGCTGTTAAACGAATAGGTCGGGTCGGGTTTGGATTGGGTCGTTAATGGTCTGACCCAAATTGACCAATTAACCCATTTATGACCCATTTATGCTTAATGTAAATTTTTCGACCTATACCCGACCCGACCTATATTAATAAAATATTTTCATATTTAACCAAATTTAGGAAAACTTATTCCTATATATATATTTTAAAAAATTATATTACTAAAATACTTCCAAGTAATACAAATCTAATCAATAATTTTTCAACAAAAATTATTTTTTCTTTTTCTTTCTTTTCCTTTTTTTTCTTCTGCATCTAGAGAGGTTTGCTGGCCAACCTATTTAAAACCCATTAAATCGCTAAGCATCCATCGACCAAAAAAAAATGCTAAGCAATCCATTTATGACCCATTTAAACTTGTTTTTAAAATAGATGTGGCAAAATGTGTGTGTAGTCCACATTTGATGATACAAAAATCATGAAATGGATTTGAGATTAGATTATGGATGGAGGCTTAAAAGGATGGCAAAACTTTGACTTGGGTCATCCACAAATTATGAAATGGATTTGAGTTTTGATTTTATATAAATAAAATATAATAAAAATAAGAAAAAGATCTCCTCCTTTCCTCGTTAGTACATAAACCGCGTTACCAGCGTATCTGTTTCATCGTTTTTTCTCGCCAATTAAAAGCCAAAACCCATGCAAACAGAGGACGCAAAAGAGCCCGCCCTCTCTCTCTCTCTCTCTCTCTAGAAAACTTCTCTCAAAACCCTGCAAAACCCTCAAGATTTGTGAAGCAATGGATTGGGTCCGTAGTAAAGAGATTGGCCATGGCGGCTTCGCCACCGTCCCCTCACAGCACCTATCGAGACCTGCCCCTCTGACCACCCTCCAATGATGGCCGTCAAGTCCGGCGTCGTGGCCTTGTCTTCCTCCCTCAGGCACGAGAGGCGGGTCCTGAGCGAACTTGGCGATTGCCTGCAGATTGTCCGCTGCTTCGGCAACTATCTCTCCGCTGAGCGTTGCGGCGAAGAGCTCTACAATGTCCTCCTCGAGTACGCCGCTAGTGGTAGCCTCACCGACAGCATGAAGTCCAAGGGGAAGCCCCTCTCGGAGCCTGAGATCAGACCCCACGCGATGGAACCAGCTGATGAAGCTCTCTCTCTCTCTCTAGTTTCCTTCTCTAGAGGTTGAGGGTGTGGGAGTAAATGCGTCTGTGTCCCTGTAATAGGTTGGGTTCATTTTTAATAGGTTGATAAATGGGTCTTAAATTGGTGTAGATTAGATCCATTTAAGACTCATATATCTCAGTCTCTTTATTTTTAGAACCTATTATGGGTACTTTGGGAAATAAAGCTTGACCTATGAACGACCCATTTAAACAAATATGGGTTCATAAATGGGTTGTGTACCCATTTTGACACCTCTAACTATTGGGCTCCATTATTGTGCAGTTACAGACAAAAAATTTATTTCCTCTCTCCCTTTTGTAGTAGTAGTTGCCTGCCATAGAAGAAATTTTTATTTTCTTAATTAATCACCTCAACAAAATCCAAAAAAACAAAATCAACCAACTGAATTTTTTTTAATTATAAAAAGGTCATTTTTTAATTGTAAAAAAAGCAAGAAACACTTAAAAAGATAGTATTTACAGAGTATGAGCCGTTCTCTCTATTTTACCTCTCTATTTTTGTATAAGTGACTCCTCTCTTCATTTTTCATCCTCTCCCCATTCTTATTCTTATGATGGATAACAATGAGACTTTTCGGATTCTTGAAGAAGAAGAGAAGAATTATGAGATTCAAGAAGAGAGAAAGAGAAACAAAGAACATAAGCGTTGTGGTCATGTTGTTCATAAATTTAGAAGTAAGCGTTGCCATTGTCTTGCTCATAAAATTAGATATAACAAAGATAACGGTGATGCTGCTAGGAAGGAAATTGCATGGGAGACACCAAGCATGACTAAGCCACGGATGGAAGTGCCTCTATAACTCAAGTTTTTTTAGGGAGATGAGGAATTAGCACCAGCACCAAAATCTCGTGAAGAGATAGAGATGGACGAGTTGTGGAGCAAAATGGAAGCTTCTCTTAGAGTCGGAGAAGATGAGTAATATATATTTTATTGCTATTCTTTGACTCTTCTGCATTGATACTGCGTAATCTTAGTTTGGAAATATTTTGGAGTAACATTGCTAGGGTATAGATAAAAAAATAAGTTTCTTGCAATTGTAACCGATCCTACTAGGATGACGTGCAAGTGATATCGGGGATAGCACCAAGTCCAACGCCATCAAGGACGGGAACATCCATAAGGCGATAGCAGCTTCTCTTCTCCAAACCATGCCTCAGAGCCTTAATGAGGAGCACGACAACAGCGATGAATCAGTTCCGACCGAAGCTTGGTCATCCCCGCGAAAGCAAAAGCCCTACAGTGAAGCAAGTCATGCTTCTAATTCTAAGCCCAACCGATTTATATGTGAAATTTGCTTCCATAGGAGGATGAGTGGCATCCTATTTTGGATTAAAGGTTGTAGTCACGCGTACTACATCCATTGCATTGCTAAGTATGCAATTTCAAAGCTTGACAATAACATGACACGCATATATTGCCCTGTCTTGGGCTATGATGGTGTTTTGGAGATGGAGTATAGTCGGTTGATACTCTCTCCAGAGGTGTTCAATCGCTAGGGCATAACATTATGCGGGGCAGGGATTTTAGAGGACAAGAGGTTTTATTGCCCGCATAAGGATTGCTTGGCATTGTTGATCCGTGACCAAGGCACGATGGTGCTGATGGAATGGGAGTGTCCGAATTGTCGAAGATTATTTTGTGCACAGTATAACGTGTCGTGGCATGCAAGGATGGAGTGTCATGATTTTTAGGAGCGGCAGGGGGAGAGAGCTAAGGAGGACATAATGTTGATGCAGCTAGCTAAGAAGCAGAATTGGAGGAGGTGCCTAGATGCAATTTCTATGTTGAGAAGATCGATGGTTGCGCATATGTGATGTGCATGTTGGTTTTGGTTGGTTTTGTTTATGGCTCTCCCTTTTATTTTCCTAACCAAACGGTTCATGCAGGTTGGTTTTACTTATGGCTCTTTCTTGTATTTCCCTAACCAAACAGTTCATTAATCAAACAGTTCACTCGTATGAATTAATTTGTCATATGTTAAATCCCTTCGACCCAATATATCTTGATGCTTGCCTATGCCCGTGCGCATCTTGCTTGGTGCTGGCTAAATTAAAGAGTCTAAGATTTTACGTGCCCGATGCATTCAATCATCTTGTGAACTCACTTCGCTATTTGTGACCTCTTGATGAATGATTGTTGGTTCCTTGTTCTTTGGCTTTCCCCGTGTACCTTTTTCGTTTTTGGTTTGTATTGCTTGGTGTATTTTACTTGTCCCTTCCATTGGTTGGCATAACTGTGCACATCCATCTTAATTATGTTTGATCAACTTGGTTTGATTTACCATGGTCGCTTATCGCATGTATGTATTTTTTTCAGCGAATCGCTTTTGCCGTTTGCATCTGTTGATTGCTGAGTGAAAAATCTTTTGATGGGGAGATGAGGTTTCTCGTAGGCAAGTTCACATGAGAACTACTACTAGGTATCGTAAGTTCACCGAGGTGTTATCTTCTATTTGTGGTGTCTAACACCTAAGTGCAGGCTCTTAGTTTCCGTGTCAATGATATTCGTTTAGCTCCATTTGCCCATTGGATTATTTTTAGTCTGTTCATTTCGGTAGTGCAATGATTTTTAAGTTTTCAAGAGCTGTTGTCTTGTGATCTCCTTACCCATTTTTTTTTTATTAAATACCGAAAATTGTAAACATATTGTACCCTAAAACTGGACCCACGCAAACTCAATGTCTTTGTTTTGATCTTGGAATTGTAATAGGTGTGGAGTTGAATTATGCTACCGATATGGAGCCCATTTAGAAACATTCCATTACTATTCAAAATGTCAGGGTTGAATCCTCTCATCACGATGTTAAGAGATTAAAGAATCTCTTATTTAGGCTCCGCCATGGCTTTAACATGAAACAGTTTCTCAAGCAATTAGCTACTAGATTTTAGTTCCTTTTTTTGAGCTGAATCTTGCACTTTTAAGTTGAACAATTGTGTTTGAATGTGCTTGGATGTTTTGATCTTTTTGCCAAATGCTTATGCAACAATGTAAGACATATTAAGGCGGTTTACTAAATCATGGGAATGTTGGAGAAAACTCCTATCATGTTTTGAAGCTCACAAAACTTATCTAAGTTCTATTCTGAAAAATGTTAGACTTGTTTGCCCACTTTAACAAGTTCCAGACTGAACACAAAAATGAAGACTTAATCAGACTCAGGATTATTTTTTCTTCCTTATGGTTTCAGTACGTATAAGATTTTAGAGAAAGAGAGGTTTTATTGCCTGCATAAGGATTACTTGGCATTGTTGATTCGCGACCAAGGCGCGCAGTGGTGATGGAATGGGAGTGTCCGAATTGTTGGAGATTATTCTGTGCACAGTATAACATGACGTGGCATGCAAGGATGGAGTGTTGTGAGTTTCAAGAGCGGCAGGGGGAGAGAGCTAGGGAGGACATAATGTTAATGCAGCTAGCTAAAAAGCAGAATTGGAGGATATGTCCTAGATACAATTTCTATGTTGAGAAGATCGATGGTTGTGCGTTTATGACGTGCAGGTTGGTTTTGGTTGGTTTTGTTTATGGCTCTTCCTTATATTTTCCTAACCAAATGGTTCATGTAGGTTGGTTTTGCTTATGGCTCTTCCTTGTATTTCCCTAACCAAACAGTTCATTAACCAAACAATTCACTCGTATGAATTAATTTGCCATATGTTAGATCCCTTCGACCCAATATATCTTGATGCATGCCTATGCCTGTGCGCATCTTTCTTGGTGCTGGCAAAATTAAAGAGTCTGAGATTTTACGTGTCCGATGCATTCAATCATCTTGTGAACTAACTTCGCTATTTGTGACCTCTTGATGAATGATTGTTTGTTTCTTGTTCTTTGGCTTTCCCCATGTACCTTTTTCATTTTTGGTTTGTGTTGCTTTGTCGATTTTACTTATGCCTTCCATTGGTTGGCATAACTATGCGCATCCATCTTCATTATGTTTGATCAACTTGGTTTGATTTGTCATGGTCGCTCATCGCATGTATGTATTTTTTTTTACACCCGAATCGCTTTTGCCGTCTACATCCATTGATTGCCAAGTGAAAAATCTTTTGATGAGGAGATGAGGTTTCTCATAGGCAAGTTCACTTGAGAACTACTACTAGGTATGGTAAGTTCACCGGGGTGTTATCTTCTATTTGTGGTGTCTAACACCTAGGTGTAGGCCCTTAGTTTCCTTGTCAATGATATTTGTTTAGCTCCATTTGCCCATCGGATTATTTTTAGTCTGTTCATTTCGGTAGTGTAATGATTTTTAAGTTTTCAATAGCTGTTGTCTTGTGATCTCCTTACCCTTTTTTTATTCAGTGCCGGAAATTATCAACATATTGAACCCTAAAACTGGACTCACGTGAAGTCAATGTCTTTGTTTTGATCTTGGAATTGTAATAGGTGTGGAGTTGAATTCTACTATCGATGTGGAGCCCATTCAGAAACGTTGCATTACTGTTCAAAATGCCAGGGTTGAATCCTCTCTTCATGATGTTAAGAGATTAAAGAATCTCTTATTTAGGCTCCGCCATGGCTTTAATAAGAAATAGTTTCTCAAGCAGTTAGCTACTAGATTTTAGTTTTTTTGTTCAGCTGAATCTTGCACTTTTAAGTTGAACAATTGTGCTTGGATGTGCTTGGATGTTTTGATCTTTTTGCCAAATGCTGATGCAACAATGTGAGACATATTAAGGCAGTTTACTGAATCATGAGAATGTTGGAGAAAACTCTTATGATGTTTTGAAGCTGACAAAACTTATCAAAGTTATATTATGAAGAATGACAGACTTCTGCGTCAAAGTCTATCTTACATTAGAAGTATGCCCACTTTGACATGTTCCAGACTGAACACAAGAATGAAGACTTAATCAGACTCAGAATTATTTTTTCTTCCTTCAAGGTTTCAGTACATACAAGATTTTAGAGGAAGAGAGGTTTTATTGCGCGCATAAGGATTGCTTGGCATTGTTGATCCGCGACCAAGGCGTGATGGTGGTGATGGAATGGGAGTGTCCGAATTGCCGGAGATTATTTTGTGCAAAGTATAACGTGCCGTGGCATGCAAAGATGGAGTGTCCTAAGCTTCAGGAGCGGTAGGGGGAGAGAGCTTGGGAGAACATAATATTGATGCAACTAGCTAAGAAGTAGAATTGGAGGAGGTGTCCTAGATGCAATTTCTATGTTGAGAAGATCGATAGTTGCGCGTCTGTGAAATGCAAGTTGGTTTTGGTTGGTTTTGTTTATGGCTCTCCATTTTATTTTCCTAATCTAACGGGTCATGCAGGTTGATTTTGCTTATGGCTCTTTCTTGTATTTCCCTAACCAAACAGTTTATTAACCAAACAATTCACCCGTATGAATTAATTTGCCGTATGTTAGATCCCTTCGACCCAATATATCTTGATGCATGTCTATGCCCATGCGCATCTTGCTTGGTGCTGGCTAAATTAAAGAGTCTAAGATTTTACATGCCCGATGCATTCAATTGTCTTGTGAACTCACTTTGCTATTTGTGACCTCTTGATGAATGATTATTGGTTCCTTGTTCTTTGGCTTTCTCCTTGTACCTTTTTCGTTTTTGATTTGTGTTGCTTGGTGTATTTTACTTGTCCCTTCCATTGGTTGGCATAACTATGCACATCCATCTTAATTATGTTTGATCAACTTGGTTTTATTTGCCATGGTTGCTCATCGCATGTATGTACACACCCGAATCATTTTTGCTGTCTGCATCTGTTGATTGCCTAGTGAAAAATCTTTTGATGAGGAGATAGGGTTTCTTGTAGGCAAGTTCACCTGAGAATAACTATTGGGTATGGTAAGTTCACCAAGGTGTTATCTTCTGTTTGTGGTGTCTAACACCTAAGTGTAGGCTCTTAATTTCCTTGTCAATGATATTCATTTTGCTCCATTTGCCCATCGGATTATTTTTAGTTTGTTCATTTCAGTAGTGTAATGATTTTTAAGTTTTCAAGAGCTATTGTCTTGTGATCTCCTTACCCTTTTTTTATTCAATACTGGAAATTGTCAACATATCGTACCCTAAAACTGGACCCGCACGAACTCGACATCTTTGTTCTGATCTTAGAATTGTAACAACTGTGGAGTTGAATTCTACTACCGATGTGGAGCCCGTTCAGAAACGTTGCATTACTTTTCAAAATGTCTTGGTTGAATCCTCTCATCATGATGTTAAGAGATTAAAGAATCTCTTATTTAGGCTCCGCCATGGCTTTAACATGAAATAGTTTCTCAAGCAATTAGCTATAAGATTTTAGCTCTTTTTTTTAGCTGAATCTTGCGCTTTCAAGTTGAACAATTGTGTTTGAATGTGCTTGGATGTTTTGATCTTTTTTCCAAATGGTGATACAACAATGTGAGGCATATTAAGGCGGTTTATTGAATCATGAGAATGTTGAAGAAAACACTTATAATATTTTGAAGCTGACAAAACTTATCTAAGTTCTATTTTGAGGAATGCTAGACCTCTATGTCAAAGTCTTTCTTTCATCAGAAGTCTGCCCACTTTGACATGTTCTAGACTAAACGCAAGAATGAAGACTTAATTAGACTTATGATCATTTTTTCTTCCTTTAAGATTTCAATATGTACAAGATTTTAGAGGAAGAGAGGTTTTGTTGCCCGCAAAAGGATTGCTTGGCGTTGTTGATCCGCGACCAAGGCGCGATGGTGGTGATGGAATGAGAGTGTCCGAATTGTTGGAGATCATTCCGTGCAAAGTATAACGTGCCATGGCATGCAAGGATGGAGTGTCCTGAGCTTTAGGAGGGTAGGGGGAGAGAGCTTGGGAGGACATAATCTTGATGCAGCTAGCTAAGAAGCAGAATTGGAGGAGGTGTCCTAGATACAATTTCTATGTTGAGAAGATTGATGGTTGCGTGTCTGTGACGTGCATGTTGGTTTTGGTTGGTTTTGTTTATGGCTCTCCCTTATATTTTCCAAACCAAATGGTTCATGCGGGTTGGTTTTACTTATTGCTCTTTCTCGTATTTCCCTAATCAAACAGTTCATTAACCAAACAGTTCACTTGTATGAATTAATTTTCTGTATGTTAGATTCCTTCGACTCAATATATCTTGATGCATGCCTATGCCCGTGCGCATCTTGCTTAGTGCTAGCTAAATTAAAGAGTCTGAGATTTTACGTGACCAATGCATTCAATCTTCTTATGAATTCACTTCGCTATTTGTGACCTCTTGATGAATGATTGTTGGTTCCTTGTTCTTTGGCTTTCCCCATGTACCTTTTTCGTTTTTGGTTTGTGTTGCTTGGTGTATTTTACTTGTCCCTTCCATTGGTTGGCATAACTATGCACATCCATCTTAATTATGTTTGATCAACTTGGTTTTATTTGCCATGGTTGCTCATAGCATGTATGTATTTTTTTTTTCACCCAAATCACTTTTGCCCTTTGCATCTGTTGATTGCCTAGTGATAAATCTTTTGATGAGGAGATGAGGTTTCTCAAAGGAAAGTTCACCTAAGAACTACTACTAGGTATGGTAAGTTCACCAAGGTGTTATCTTCTGTTTGTGGTGTCTAACACCTAAGTGCAGGCTCTTATTTTCCTTGTCAATGATATTCGTTTTGCTCCATTTGCCCATCGGATTATTTTTAGTCTGTTCATTTTGGTAGTGCAATGATTTTTAAGTTTTCAAGACTGTTGTCTTGTGATCTCCTTACCATTTTTTTATTCAATACCGAAAATTGTAAACATATCGTACCCTAAAATTGGACCCATGCGAACTCAATGTCTTTGTTCTGATCTTGGAATTGTAACAGGTGTGAAGTTGAATTCTGCTACCGATGTGGAGCCCGTTCAAAAACATTGCATTACTCTTCAAAATGTTAGGGTTGAATAATCTCATCACGATGTTAAGAGTTTAAAGAATCTCTTATTTAGGCTCCGCCATGGCTTTAACATGAAACAGTTTCTCAAGCAATTAGCTACTAGATTTTAGTTTTTCTTTTTAGCTGAATCTTGCGCTTTTAAGTTGAACAATTGTGTTTGAATGTGCTTGGATGTTTTGATCTTTTTGCCAAATGGTTATGCAACAATGTGAGGCATACTAAGGCGGTTTACTGAATCATGAGAATGTTGAATAAAACTCTTATAATGTTTTGAAGCTGAGAAAACTTATCTAAGTTCTATTTTAAAGAATGCTAGACTTTTGTGTCAAAGTTTATCTTATATCAGAAGTTTGCCCACTTTGACATTTTCTAGACTAAACACAAGAATGAAGACTTAATTAGACTTAAGATTTTTTTTTCTTCCTTCAAGATTTTAGTTCGTACAAGGTTTTAGAGGAAGAGAGGTTTTATTGCGCGCATAAGGATTGCTTGGCATTGTTGATCCGCAACCAAGGCGCGATGGTGGTGATGGAATGGGAGTGTCCGAATTGCTAGAGATTATTTTGTGTAAAGTATAACGTGCTGTGGTATGCAAGGATGGAGTGTCCTGAGCTTTAGGAGCTGTAGGGGGAGAGAGCTTGGGAGGACATAATGTTGATGCAGCTAGCTAAGAAGAAGAATTGGAGGAGGTGTCCTAGATGCAATTTCTATGTTGAGAAGATCAATGGTTGCGCGTTTGAGACGTGCATGTTGGTTTTGGTTGGTTTTGTTTATAGCTCTCCCTTATATTTTCCTAACCAAACAGTTCATGCAAGTTGGTTTTGCTTATGTGTCTTTCTTGTATTTCCCTAACCAAACAGTTCACTCATATGAATTAATTTTTCATATGTTAGATCCCTTCGACTTAATATATCTTGATGCATGCCTATGCCTGTGCGCATCTTGCTTGGTGCTAGCTAAATGAAAGAGTCTGAGATTTTATGTAACTAATGCATTCCATCTTCTTATGAACTCACTTTGCTGTTTGTGACCTCTTGATGAATGATTGTTGGTTCCTTGTTCTTTGGCTTTCCCCATGTACCTTTTTTCGTTTTTGGTTTGTATTGCTTGGTGTATTTTATTTGTCCCTTCCATTTGTTGGCATAACTATGCACGTCCATCTTAATTATGTTTGATTAACTTGGTTTTATTTGCCTTGGTCGCTCATTGCATGTATGTATTTTTTTTAACCCGAATCTTTTTTGCCATCTACATCTTTTGATTGCCTACGGAAAAAATCTTTTGATGAGGAGATGAGGTTTCTTGTAGGCAAGTTCATCTAAGAACTACTACTAAGTATGGTAAGTTCACCAAGGTGTTATCTTCTGTTTGTGGTGTCTAACACCTAAGTGCAGGCTCTTAGTTTCCGTGTCAATGATATTCATTTAGCTTCATTTGCCCATTGGATTATTTTTAGTCTGTTCATTTCAGTAGTGCAATGATTTTTAAGTTTTCAAGAGTTGTTGTCTTGTAATCTCCTTACCCTTTTTTTTTATTCAAAACCGGAAATTGTCAATATATCGCATCCTAAAATTGGACCCACGCGAACTCAATGTCTTTGTTCCGATCTTGGAATTGTAATAGGTGTGGAGTTGAATTATACTACTGATGTGAAGGCCGTTCAGAAACGTTGCATTAATGTTCAAAATGTTAGGGTTGAATCCTCTCATCACAATGTTAAGAGATTAAAGAATCTCTTATTTAGGCTCCGCTATGGCTTTAACATGAAACAATTTTTCAAGCAGTTGGCTACTGGATTTTAGTTCCTTTGTTGAGCTGAATCTTGTACTTATATGTTGATCAATTGTGCTTGGATGTGTTTGAATGTTTTGATTTTTTTGCCAAATGCTGATGCAATAATGTGAGACATACTAAAGCGGTTTACTAAATCATGATAATGTTGGAGAAAACTCCTATAATGTTTTGAAGTTAATAAAACTTATCTAAGTTCTATTCTGAAGAATGCTAGATTTCTGTGTCAAAGTCTATCTTACGTTAGAAGTTTGCCCACTTTGACAAGTTTTAGACTGAACACAAGAATGAAGACTTAATCAAACTAAGGATTATTTTTTCTTCCTTCAAGGTTTCGATACGTACAATATTTTAGAAGAAGAAAGGTTTTATTGCGCGCATAAGGATTGCTTGGAATTGTTGATCTGTGACCAATGTGCAATGGTGGTGATGGAATGGGAGTGTTCGAATTACTGGAGATTATTCTATGCACAAAATAACATCCTGTGGCATGCAATGATGGAGTGTCATGAGTTTTAGAAGTGGGAGGGGGAAAGAGCTAGCGAGGACATAATTTTGATGCAGCTAGCTAAGAAGCAGAATTGGAGGAGGTGTCTTAGATGCAATTTCTATGTTGAGAAGATCGATGGTTGCACGTCTGTGACGTGCAGGTTGGTTTTGGTTGGTTATTGTTTATGGCTCTTTCTTATATTTTCCTAGCCAAAAGGTTCATGTAGGTTGGTTTTTCTTATGGCTCTTCCTTGTATTTCCCTAATGGAATAGTTCATTAACCAAACAATTCACTCGTATGAATTAATTTGTCGTATGTTAGATCCCTTCGACCCAATATATCTTGATGCTTGCCTATGCTCGTTCGTATCTTGCTTATGGCTCTTCCTTGAACAATTGTGCTTGGATGTGCTTGAATGTTTTGATCTTTTTGCCAAATGGTGATGCAACAATGTAAGGCATACTAAGGTGGTTTATTGAATCATGAGAATGTTGGAGAAAACTCTTATAATGTTTTGAAGCTGACAAAACTTATCTAAGTTATATTCTGAAGAATGCTAGACTTCTGTGTTAAAGTCTATCTTACATAAGAAGTCTACCCACTTTGACAAGTTCCAGACTGAACACAAGAATGAACACTTAATCAGACTTAGGATTATTTTTTCTTCCTTCAATGTTTCAGTACGTATAAGATTTTAGAGGAAGAGAGGTTTTATTGCCCACATAAGGATTTCTTGGCATTGTTGATCTGCGACCAAGGCATGATGGTGGTGATGGAATAGGAGTGTATGAATTGCAGGAGATTATACTGTGCACAATATAACGTGCCTTGGCATGCAAGGATGGTGTGTCTTGAGTTTCGGGAGTAATAGGGAGAGAGAGCTTCGGAAGACATAATGTTGATGCAGCTAGCTAAGAAGCAGAATTGGAGGAGGTGTCCTAGATGCAATTTCTATGATGAGAAGATCGATAGTTGCGCGTTTGTGACGTGCATGTTGGTTTTGGTTGGTTTTGTTTATTGCTCTTCCTTATATTTTCCTAACCAAATAATTCATGCAGGTTGGCTCTTTCTTTATTGCTTTGTTGAGTTGAATCTTGCACTTTTAAGTTGAACAATTGTGCTTGGATGTGCTTGGATGTTTTGATTTTTTTGCCAAATGTTGATGCAATAATGTGAGGCATACTAAGGCAGTTTACTGAATTATAAGAATATTGGAGAAAACTCTTATGATGTTTTGAAGTTGACAAAACTTATCTAAGTTCTATTATGAAGAATGCTAGACTTCTGTGTCAAAGTCTATCTTACATCAGACGTCTGCCCATTTTGACAAGTTCCAGACTGAACATAAGAATGAAGACTTAATCAGACTCAAGATTATTTTTTCTTCCTTCAAGGTTTCAGTACGTACAAGATATATCAGGCTTTCTGGTTGGAAATGTCACCTACCATATTGGTTATCTTTATTGGAATCAGTTTGAAAATAGCAAATCATTTTGAAAGGCAAGCTTATTTGGAAAGAATCTACTTATGAAAACTAAGATTTTGATTGTATGGGCAAACATGATTGACGGGCTTTCATGTCAATCTTTAAACGGTTCGAGATTTTTTTGATTGATTCCGTCTAAGGGGTAGATTGGAAGAATTTATTTGGAAACTTCTAATAGTCAAAAAAGCATAGAGGAGTATTTAATAAGGCTTTTCAAGTCATTCGAAGTAGAGCATGAAAGAAGAATTCCAAAGTCTGAAGCTTCTAAATCACTTGTTCTTCATCATTTAATGCTTAGACTTTTATTTGAAAGAGAGAAACTCTAGAGAGTGACTTTGTGAGTGCAGTAGAATCATCTCACTGCACTCACAAAGTCGAGATCACAGGGCTGTAACATTCTCTTTCGATTTATAGTGGAAACTCGCCAAAAGGCTGTCAGTGTGGGAGAGTGGACGTAGGCTTGATCTAAGTCGAACCACTATAAATTGTGAGTTTACTTTCTCTTATCTGAACTCCTTTATTTTATTTGTTGCGATATACTTCTATATTTTGAAATAGTTATTAAAATTTGAATCCTTCTGCAAAGTCTGTAGTCAATCAGATTCAGTTTAAAAGTAAAGCATTTTTACTACTTTTCGCAAAAATATATTTTCACACCTATTCACCCTCTAGGTGTTCTAATAGTCCTTTCAATTGGTATTAGAGCCTATGTGCTTACTTTGTTGAAGTGTCTTTACTTCTAAAGCTAAAGATCTTCTATGGTTAGTATTTTGGCTCCAGATTTGGTTGAGGGAAAGAGCAACACCAGACCTCTTTATTTCGATGGAAATGAGTACAATGTGTGGAAAAACAAGATGAATGCATATCTTAGATCCAGAGATCCCTTAGAGTGAGATGTTGTTGAAAAAGGAATCAATCGTAAAGCAACATCAGATTTAGACAAAGGGAAAGAAGTGATTGATGCTGATGAATCAATATAGGCTGAAATTACCAAGAGATAGGCTCTTGACGTAAAAGCAATTTATTCTTTATATTGTGCTTTGTCTCCCACATAATATAACTGAATTTCTTCTTGTAAAATAACAAAAGAAGCTTGGGACAGACTTCATGTTACTTATGAGGGGACTGACCGTGTGAAGGAAACAAAAATAAACATTCTGCTTGGACAATATGAAGCATTCAAAATGAAGTCTGGAGAATCTATCTCTGATATGTTTAGTCGCCTTACAGAGATTGTGAATGGCCTGGCTTATCAAGGTCAACCAATTTTTGGACGAATGAAAGTCAACAAACTACTGCGTGGACTTTCAAATGATTGGAATCATGTGAAGACCTCGATCAGAGAGACTCAAAGGATTATGCCTCTATCAGTAGATGAACTAATAGGCACACTTCAGTCGTACGAAGTGGAGCAGATCAATGATGAGGGAGATCCAAAAGATAATAAATCAATTGCTTTAAAATCTAACATTGATTCTGATGATACAAATTCGAAAGATGATATGGATGACAAAGAACTGGCCCTCATGATAAAGAAATTCAGAAGACTGAACAGAAAAGGTAGAATGTTGAATTGGAAGAAGCAAGGCTTGCAAAATTCCCAGAAGAAATCTACAGAAGAAACTAAAATTAGCAGAGATGTAATATGCTTAGAGTGCAAGAAAAATGAGCATAACATACCTAATTGTCCCTTTTTGAAAAAGAAAAAGAAAAGACTAAGAAATACAAAAAGGCTCTTAAAGAAAAAACTTGGAGTGACACCGAATGTGAAGAAAGCGAAGAATAATTTGCAAACATATGTTTGATGGCTCACTCAGAGTCAAATTCAGAATTAGAGACAGACACTGATTCGGATTCTGACAAAGAAATTGAGGTCACTATTAAAAGAAAGATCAAATGGCACTTGGATAATGGCTGTTCTAGGCATATAACAGGAGACTCAAGCTGTTTCGAAAAGCTTGATAGACTAAAAGGAGGAAAAGTTTCTTTTGGAGGAAATAGAAAATGAAAGATTATAGGCTGTGGAACTGTGAATATTGGAGTCTGACTATCAATAATGTTTCCTTCGTGAAAGGTTTAAACTACAATCTTCTGAGCGTAAGTTAGCTTTGTGATACTAGTTTTAGAATAAACTTCCAAGAATGCATTTGTTCTAGAATAAGTCAAGACTTCTCTCAATCCTTTACTAGGTGAAGACATGGCAACATATATATTCTGGACGTAAATCTAGAAAGGTCTCAATGCCTTATTTCTATTCAAGATGAAGCAAGTCTCTAGCATCGGAAGCTTGGTCATGTAAATATGAAGCAGATTGCCAAGGTTTCCTCTAAGAAGCTGGTTCGAGGGTTTCCTAATTTGGCTTATCAGAAGACTGAGTTATGCACTCCTTGTGTCTTGGGAAAGTAAGTTAGAAGTTCTTTTAAACTAGTAAATCGGGTTTCTACCAATTGAGTTTTGTAGCTTCTTCATATGGATCTTTTTGAACCAACAAGAACTTAGAGTCTTAGTGGAAAGAAATATTGTTTGGTAATCGTGGATGATTATTCTCGTTTCACTTGGGTGTTCTTCTTAGCAAACAAGTCTGAGACTTTTGCATATTTCTCAAACTTTGCCAAGAAAGTTCAGAATGAGAAAGGTTTTGCTATTTCAAGCATAAGAACAAACCATGGAGGTGAGTTGGAGAATCAGAATTTTGCAGACTTCTGTAATGAATCTGATTTTCAGCATGTTTTCTCCTCTTCATATACTCTAGAACAAAATGAGGTTGTGGAAAGGAAAAATAGATCTCTATAGGAGATTGCCAGAACTCTATTGATAGAAAGTGAAATATTCTCTCGATTTTGGGTAGAAGCAGTCTCAACTGCCTGTTACATTATCAACAGGGTATTTTTAAGACCTATCCTAGAGAAGACTCCCTATGAGGTATATAAAGAAAATAAGCCAGATATTTCATACTTTCATGTCTTTGGCTGTAAGTGTTTTATTTTGAAGAATGCAAATAATCGATCTGGAAAGTTCAAAGAAAAGTTAGACGAAGGAATTTTTCTTGGGTACTCTATGAAAAACAAAGCTTATAGAGTCTTCAACAAGAAGACTCAATCTGTGGAATAATTTATGAACGTCAAATTTCAAGAAAATATGCAGGTTCAACTAGATCAGGTTCAACTTGAAGAGTCTGAACTAGTTCCAAACTTACAAAGTCTGTTTCCCCCGAAGAAGTTCAGACTTCTGGAGTACAACAACAAGCATAACAAGAAGACTCAAACGGAACAAAGGATCAACATACTCTCAGGCCAAATAACAACTGGAAGCACAAGTCAAGTAATCCCAAGGAACTCATCATTGGCAACATTGATGAAGGAATTCGCATCAAATCCAAGGGAAGAGAAGACTCTAGTACTTTAGCACTTGTTTCTGAGATAGAACCAAAAGGTGTAGAATAAGCACTGTCTGGTGAAAGCTAGATAGAAGCTATGCAGGAAGAACATAGACAATTCATCATCAGTGATGTGTGGGAGCTGATTCCAAAACCCAAAGGCAAGTATATTATTGGAATGAAGTGGGTTTTTAGAAACAAGATGAATGAGAAAGGAAAAGTGATTGATTGCAACATCTAGAAACGAGTCCTCCAAATTCTTATTGAGAGCAAGTTTTAAGGACTTTCTATCAATTATCAACCCAGACTCCATAACACCTTCTTTTGCAAAAGTTATTTGAGATTTTCTTTTTCTAATTTGCTTTAATATAATCTCCGGAGATGCCTAAAATGATTGACATTTGAAAGGGAAAAAGAACGATCAAAGAATATATACTACAACACCAAGATCGTATTTCCTAAGTACAGTGTTTGCTAGCAAAGCCCTTTCTATTTGGCCCTTTGCTTTCCTTTCTCACATAGAGAAAATCATTCTTCCTAAATCATCTTCCTAAAACACTCCTAAAACATGGGATAAATTGAATGAACTAATTACACAGTAAGGGAGCATAATATTGGCTTGTGATATTTGATGATTACAGCTTCATCAACATGTAATTGAGATGTTCAATATTATAGTGTCAAATGAAAACTGTCATACTTCACTAAAATTTAATAGAGATTTCAAAATTACTAAATAGAGTATGTCCGAAATTACGAATCAAAATCATAAAGACGATATCAAGCACCCTGGTTAGCCCCCTAGTTGGCCTTTGTGCTACTCCACGCTGTCCATGAGCCAAATAGTTGTGTAATCTTTTCGAGTGACTTTTGTTTAGTCTCCGGCATTAAGATGTAGACAAAGACCCAGGCCACCATAGCCATCCCCATGAATAGGAAGGTGGCACCCCCCAGGGTGACTACTCTATACAGAATCATAAAACTCATGGACATCGCGCTGCTTACCACTTGGCCCACTGCAACACACCCTCGGGCGCGCAACCTCATCGGGAACATCCCTGAGCTGTAGAACACCGCTATCGGCCCCATCCCATTGGAAAAGGAGGCTGTGTAGCACATCAATGAGAAGACGCATATGGCACTAGCCCACTTGACCTCCTCGTGGTGGTGGATGATAGTGAGGGATATACCTAGGGAGGCAAGTGACAAAATCATCCCGCCAATGCTAATGAGCATAAACCTTCGTTGCCTTACTCGATCAATGCTAATGGCGCAAACTAGGGTGAACATGGTCTTCACAAGGTCCACTGCTATGAGGAGGAGGAGCTATTCCCTATGGTTGACAATGCTCATCTGCTTAAAAATGCGAGGGTCGTAGACAAGCATGGTGTCAGCTCCAAAAGCTTGTTGGAACAGGTAGATTCCAAACACAAAAGTGCTCATGTGTAGGATTGATCGGGTTGGGTGGATGACAGCTTGCCACGCGCCCTTCCCACTGGTCTGTCTAATGACCTCATCCAACTCACGTGCCGCCTCCTCCTCAGAGTTAGAGATCCATGCCAGGACGCCCCTCGCCTCCTCTACGTGACCATGCTTAACAAGCCATCGGGGAGATTCTGGTATGGCCAGAACCCCAAAAGCGACCAAGCCGAAGGGGATTCCTCCCAAATAGAACAGGTAAGACCGTGCGAATTTGGTGCGCATCCTGGATAAGAAATAGTGGGAGATGTAGGTCAGGAGGGTGCCCCCGTTCATGAAAATCTGGAACACCCAAACAAGCATAAAAAGTAATCAACTTCTTTAACTAAATTTTCTAACCTTAATTTTTACTTAGACAAAAGTTGATGATAAATTTTAAAAAGTAAATATATGCTACAAAATTAGGAAAGAAAAGAAATGAAATGACTACCTCAAGGAATAACGTGAGCACGCCGCAGTAAAAAGTGGGAGATATCTCCATAATGTAGATAGAAGCTATAGTAAGGGTATAGCCCGCCTTGATATTGATGATAAGGGGGCCCAGTAGTAAGTATAAGAAACCTGGCCCAAACATCACGAAGAGGGAGCCGACAAAGAGAATGGCTATAGCCAACACAACCTTGATACGGCTAGGAAGTCTGTTGGTGGTGGACCCAGCTAATGCCGACCCAAAGAGGGAGAAGAGTTTAGATATTCCCAACCACATATCATCATCCTCACTGCTCAACTGTAGGTCTGGCTTTATGTATATGCAATTGATTGAATTACATGAGGTGCCAACTCACTTACTTTGCAGGAATTAGAAAACCATGAGATCGAAGTCAACGATAACGTGGACTTCTAGTAGGCGTTGGACTCCTAAGTGTGTTATGCACGTGTCGTGCTAGCATCGTGCATGTGCCGTGCCAATATCGTGCGTGTTACCGTGCCAATATCGTGCGTGTTATGTACCTATTCCAATTAGGGGTGAGAGCAGTTCCCAGTTCTAAAGAGGGAGGTTCCAGTTCCTGAAACAAGAGCTTTTTGCTTGGATGAGGACCAACAACATATAACAGAAGCACAATTGATTGCAACATCCAAAAATAAGTCCTCCAAATTCTTGTTGAGAGCAAGTTTGAAGGACTTTCTATCAATTATCAACCCAGACTCCATAACACCTCCTTTTATAGAAGTTAGTTGAGATTTTCTTTTTCTAATTTGCTTTGATATACTCTCCAGAGATGCCTAAGATGATTGACATTTGAAAGGGAAAAACAACGATCAAAGAATATATAATACATCACCAAGATCATATTTCCTAAGTCTAGTGTTTGCTAGCAAAGCCCTTTCTATCTGGCACTTTGCTTTCCTTTCTCACATGGAGAAAATCATTCTTCTTAAACCACGATCTTCCTAAAACACTCCTAAAACACGGGATAAATTGAATGAACTAATTACACGGTAAGGGAGCATAATATTGGTCTGTGATATTCGATAATTACAGCTTCATCAACATGTAATTGAGATGTTTAATATTATAGTGTCAACTGAAAACTGTCATACTTCACTAAAATTTAATCGAGATTTCAAAATTACTAAACAAAGTATGTCAGGAATTCAGAATCAGAATCATAAAGACAATAACAAGCACCTTGGTTGGCCCCCTGGTTGGCCCTCGCACTGCTCCACGCTGTCCATGAGCCAAATAGTTGTGTAATCTCTTTGAGTGACCTTTGTTTTGTCTCCGTCATTAAGATGTAGACAAAGACTTAGGCCACCATAGCCATCCCCATGAGTAGGAAGGCAGCACCCCCCGGGGTGACCGCTCTATATAGAATCATAAAACTCATGGACATCGTGTTGCTTACCACTTGGCCCACTACATCGCACCCCTAGGCACACAACCTCATCGGGAAGATCTTTGAGCTATAGACCAATGCTACTGGCCCCATCCCAATGGAAAAGGAGGCCGTGTAGCATAGCAATGAGAAGATGCATCTGGTACCAACCCACTTGACCTCATTGTGGTGGTGGACAATAAAGAGGGATACACCTAGGGAGGCTAGTGACAAAATCATCTCGCCAACGCTAATGAGCATCAACCTTCACTACCCCACTCGATCAATGCTAATAGCACAGACTAGGGTGAACATGGTCTTCACAAGGTCCACTGCTATGAGGAGGAGGAGCCGTTCCTTGTGGTTGACAATGCTCGTCTGCTAAAAAATGTGAGGGTCATAGACAAGCATGGTGTTAGCTCCAGAAGCTTGTTGGAACAGGTAGATTCAAAACACACAAATGCTCATGTGTAGGATTGATCGGGTTGTGTGGATGACAACCTACCACACGCCCTCCCCACTGGTCTGCCTAATGATCTCATCTAGTCGACGTGCCGCCTCTTCCTCAGAGTCAGAGATCCATGCTAGGATGCCCCTTGCCTCCTCCATGCGACCATGCTTGACAAGCCACCGGGGAGATTCTGGTATGGCCAGAACCCCAAAAACGACCAAGCCAAAGGGGATTCCTCCCAGATAGAACAGGTAAGATTGTGTGAATTTGGTGCGCATCCTGCATAAGAAATAGTGGGAGATGTTGGCCGGTGGGTGTTCCCGTTCATGAAAATCCGCAACACCCAAATAAGCAGAAAAAACAATCAACTTTTTTAACTTAAATTTTCTAACCTTAATTTTTACTTAAACAAAAGTTGATGAGAAATTTTAAAAAATAAATATATGCTAAAAAATTAGGAAATAAAAGAAAAGAAATGACTACCTCAGGGAACGATGGGAGCAGGCCACAGTAAAAAGTGGGAGATATCTCTGTAATAAAGACATAAGTTATAGTAAGGGTATAGCCCGCCCCAATATTGATGATTAGGGGGCCCAGTAGTAAGTAGAAGAAGCCTGGCCCAAACATCATGAAGAGGGAGTCGACAAGGAGAATGGCTGTAGCTAACACAACCTTGATACGGTTGGGAAGTCTGTTGGAGGTGGACCCAGCTAGTGCCAACCCAAAGAGGGAGAAGAGTTTAGATATTCCCAACCACAAATCATCGTCCTCACTACTCAACTGTAGATCTGGCTTTATGTATACGCAATTGATTGAATTACATGAGGTGCCAATTCACTTACTTTGCAGGAATTAGAAAACATTGAGATCGAAGTTAATGATAACATTGGACTTCTAGTAGGCATTGGACTCCTAAGTGTGTTATGCACGTGTCCAGCTAGCATCGTGCATGTGTCGTGCCAACATCGTGCGTGTTATGTGCATATTCCAATTAGGGGTGAGAGCAGTTCCTAGTTCTAAAGAGGGAGGTTCCGGTTCTTGGAACAAGAGCTTTATGCTTGGATGAGGACCAACAACATATAACAGAAGCACAATTGATTGCAACATCCAAAAACAAGTCCTCCAAATTCTTGTTGAGAGCAAGTTTGAAGGACTTTCTATCAATTATCAACCTAGACTCCATAACACCTTCTTTTATAGAGGTTAGTTGAGATTTTTATTTTTCTAATTTGCTTTGATATACTCTCCAGAGATGCCTAAAATGATTGACATTTGAAAGGGAAAAAGAACGATCAAAGAATATATATTACATCACCAAGATTGTATTTCCTAAGTCCAATGTTTGCTAGCAAAGCCCTTTCTACTAGCCATTTGCTTTCCTTTCTCACATGGAGAAAATCATTCTTCTTAAACCACGATCTTCCTAAAACACTCCTAAAACATGGGATAAATTGAATGAACTAATTACACGGTAAGGGAGCATAATATTGGCCTATGATATTCGATGATTACAGCTTCATCAACATGTAATTGAGATGTTCAATATTATAGTGTCAACAGAAAACCGTCATACTTCACTAAAATTTAATTGAGATTTCAAAATTACTAAATAGAGTATGTCTGGAATTTAGAATTAGAATCATAAAGACGATATCAAGCACCCTGGTTGGTCCCCTGGTTGGCCCTCGCGTTGCTCCATACTATCCATGAGCCAAATAGTTGTGTAATCTCTTCAAATGACCTTTGTTTTGTCTCCAGCATTAAGATGTAGACAAAGACCTAGGCCACCATAGCCATCCACATGAATAGGAGGGCAGCACCCCTTAGGGTGACTGCTCTATACAAAATCATAAAACTCATGGACATCTCGCCAATTACCACTTGGCCCACTGAAATGCACCCCCGGGCATGCAAACTCATCGGGAAGATCTCTAAGCTGTAGACTAATGCTATCGGTCCCATCCTAATGGAAAAGGAGGCCGTGTGGCACAACAATGAGAAGATGCATATGGCACCAACCCACTTGACCTCCTCGCGGTGGTGGATGATAGTGAGGGATACACCTAGGGAGAAGAGTGACAAAATCATCCCGCCAATGCTAATGAGCATCAACCTTTGCCGCCCCACTCGATCAATGCTAATGGCGTAGACTAGGGTGAACATGGTCTTCACAAGGTCCACTACTATGAGGAGGAGCTGTTCCCTGTGGTTGACAATGCTCGTCTGCTAAAACGTGAGAGGGTCGTAGACAAGTATGGTGTCAACTCCAAAAGCTTGTTGGAACATGTAGATTCCAAACAGACAAATGCTCATGTGTAGGATTGATTAGGTTGGGTGGATGATAGCCTGCCACACACCGTCCCCACTGGTTTGCCTAATGACCTCATATAGTCGACGTGCTGCCTCCTCCTCGGAGTCAGAGATCCGATCCAGGATGCCCCTCGCCTCCTCCACTCGACCATGCTTGACAAGCCACTGGGGAGATTCTGGCATGGCTAGAACCCCAAAAGCGACCAAGCCAAAGGGGTTTCCTTTAAGATAGAATAGGTAAGACCGTGCGAATTTGGTGCACATCCTAGATAAGAAATAGTGGAAGACGTAGGCCAAGAGGGTACCCCCGTTCATGAAAATCTGAAACGCCCAAACAAGCATAAAAAATAATCAACTTCTTTAACTTAAATTTTCTAACCTTAATTTTTACTTAGACAAAAGTTGATGATAAATTTTAAAAAGTAAATATATGCTACAAAATTTGGAAAGAAAAGAAATGAAATGACTACCTCAGAGAACAATGTGAGCAAGCTGCAGTAAAAAGTGGGAGATATCTCCGTAATGTAGACAGAAGCTATAGTAAGGGTATAGCCCGCCCCGATATTAATGATAAAGTGGCCCAGTAGTAAGTAGAAGAAGCTTGGCCCAAAGATCATGAAGAGGAAGCCGACAAAGAGAATGGTTGTAGCCAAGACTACCTTGATACGTCTGGGAAGTTTGTTGGTGGTGGACCCAGCTAGTGCCGACCCAAAGAGGGAGAAGAGTTTAGATATTCCCAATGACAAATCATCGTCTTCACTGCTCAATTGTAGGTCTGGCTTTATGTATACGCAATTGATTGACTTACATGAGATGCCAATTGACTTACTTTGTAGGAATTAGAAAACATTGAGATCGAAGTCAACGATAACGTTGGACTCCTAAGTGTGTTATGTACGTGTCGTGCTAGCATTGTGCATGTGCCGTGCCAACATCGTGCATATTATGTGCATATTCCAACTAGGGGTGAGCGCAGTTCCCAGTTCTAAAGAGGGAGGTTCCAGTTCCCAGAACAAGAGCTTTCTGCTTGAATGAGGATTGACAACATATAACAAAAGCACAATTGATTGCAACATCCAGAAATGAGTCCTCCAAATTATTGTTGAGAGCATGTTTTAAGGACTTTCTATCAATTATCAACCCAGACTCCTCTTTTCCCAAAAAAAAAAAATCAACCCAGACTCCATAACACCTTCTTTTGCAGATTTAGTTGAGATTTTGTTTTTCTAATTTTCTTTGATATACTCTCCAAAGATGCCTAAAATGATTGACATTTGAAAGGGAAAAAAAATGATCAAAGAAGCTGCAAGGCCTGCTGTGCCGAGCTCACTGTCGTCAACCTTGATGACGCTGCTGCTCTAGTCTAGCTGCATTGACGACGAAGCTACTCTTCACTCCACGACAATGCGGAGTTGCTGATCTTGCCGCCCGCATCACCCGCGCTGTACCACTTATGCAATTCAATTAAATTCAGCCACCTCCTAATTGAACTATGGGTTAATTAAATAGATCTAATGATCAATAGCCCTCGATTGTGTCGCATGAGGGCATGACCGGTTGCAGGTTGGAGGCGACTAATGGAGGTCTCCGAAGGGCATCGGATAAGAATTTGCCGAGAAGGAGAAGAACTCACGCCCTTCTTTTGATAAAATCGCACTCACCTCTTTCTCTCCCTCCTTTGCGAATCCCTCTGACATCCTCTAGCAACAGCTAGCGAGAGAGAGGGGCTTACGTCACTTGAGAACGGAAACCAACGGCTCTAATGGAGGGATGATGGAACAACCGAGGCTGAGGAAAGTTAAAATCCTGACTAATAGTGGAGTTAGAGCTTGTGATGATCAACAATGGAGGTTCATTTGTTGTTCCTCTGAGCTCCAGAGCTCTCTCCTCTCTTCTCTGCGTGTGTCCCCTTTGCTCAAGAATGATGCCCTCTTTTGCTCTCTCCTTTTCGAACGTCTCGTGTGAGGCCAGCTCCGGCACGAAGCAACGCTTGCTTCCTTCTTCGTGCTTTAGTTTTCTTCAGCCTTGGCGAAATGAGAGAAGTGCAAGGAATGCGTCGGGCCGAATGAGAGAAATGTAAGTAACGGTAGATTGGAGTTTTGGGCCTCTTATTCTTGATGGGCTTGAGAGAGGGCTTGAGTCCGATTTTGTTTAATGGGGCAAAGACACCAATTTGGGTAGACGTAATGGGTCCGAATTGGTCTTAGGTAAAAAGACGATATTTAATTTGTCGATTAAAATTCAGGTGTTAACATTGTAGAGAATAATAATGTAGCTTAAACGGGTTGGATCAAAAATAAATAAAGCTGGTTTTGTTATCATCATCTCTCTATTTAGCAAATTGTGCTACTGCTCACTCGAAATTTCCTTCTTGTGATTTGCAATATTGTAATTAGTAATAAGACAAAGTGTACAATAGTAATAGTAGTACTTGCGTTTTGATAGTGGGATCTATGTTGTAATAGGAGTTGCACGATCGTAACTTTTTTTGAAGATTACTATAATCTATCCATGTTAAGGTTGTTATTCAAGAAAGCAGACATACATTTGGGAACAAAGTTGAATTGCTATAAATTGTCGCATATTATTTTATATCTGCTCATTATCGTCTATATCTATCTAATAGTTGCACTAGCCTACTTGTTACTTTCAACTTGGTCTCTGGTACTATCTAGATACGACTTGCTATCTTCCACAATAAAAAATTGTGGAGTTTAGCAAATAATTTATTCACCACTCTTAAGTTATGTTATTAATCTCAACACGTTTTTCCTCAATAAGGTGAACAAAAAAAAAATTAAAAATAAGTTGCTGCAGTTATGAACCGAGCGATCCTAGATTACGTTTGCAAGTCAAAATGCACAAGCTCAATTCTCTAGTCTGTTCTAAGTATCTTAATTAGTTCGTGTAATGCATGGAAACATTGCTAATCATGGGCTTTGCGTTTGTATTGTTGGGGAGGGAGCATGATGACTAGTACATCGGGCAAAATTTGTGGCCCTAGTTCAAACATTCTCCATCAAGTAAACTGTGGTCCATCCACAATGGACATCACTTTTACAAGCCAAAGAAAAAAAAAGAAAAGAAAAAGAGCATCCCGTAACATGATAAGTTTAATTATTTTCAAATTAACGCTTACCCATTAATTCAATTATTTGAGTTTTTCAAACAATCTATTCGCCTCCCTTTAAATTATATTGTTAGCTCCAACATTTTTATCCTCAATGAGGTGAATATATAAAAAAAAAACACAAAATACAATGTTGAAATTACAAACTGAGCCATCTTAGATTTGGTTTGTAAGTTGAAAGGCATAGGCTTAATTCTTTTGTCTATTCTCGAAATCTTAGCAGCCCCGATTTGACCATTCTCCACCAAGTAAATTGTGGTTTATCCACACTGGACATCATTTTTACGAGCCCGAAAAATAAAAGAAAAAAATCAGGTAAAGTGATAAAAAGTAAACTTAAAAGTCAACGTTTTGAATTTTCAGGTAAAAGTGAAAATGAAAGGAAAATGTGGTGCTAATGCTGGACAAAGTATTAAATGACTCTTTTTAGTTGAAAAACAGGCTCTATCGAAATCAAAAATCTTAATCTCAAATTTTAAATTTTATATGATGCGTCAGTTAAAAATCAGATGTCAATAATAGCCATCGATTCACTTCAACTCTACCAAGCCTGGCTTTGATATCAATTGTTGTGGAAACAAGCAATTGGCCAATAGAATAGATAGAATAAGAAAATAAATTGAACTCCAGATTTATGTGATTTGGTCAATGTGACTTATGTTTGTGGAGAGAATAGTAACAAATATCACCGCAAATCAAGCATTGTCACGACCAAATTTTCAGGTGTGAACCACCTAGGGTTTGGGTAATGGATGGTTAAGCTTAAACTTAACTCAGGCTCTCCCAAGCCCATACCAATTCGCGACTTATATTCAGATTCTTAACATGCCGATAGATTTTATTTGGAGTCGCCACTAATCTATTTTTTGGTGGGTCGATTAGAAAGCCAAGTAGAGTAATGATAGTTTTACTTTACTCCTACGAACCAGAGACTCTAGTTACGGGGACTTGGTTACACTAGATTTATCTAATGCTATTTTGGTACCATTCTTTTATTTTCAAAAATGCTTTTGCAGGCAGCTTAAATTGATTTTAAATATATTTTCCAAACATGTGAGGTTATCATGCGGGTGCACAAACCACCAATTTAACACTTAAGAAAGCAATTAAATAATGCAGAACTTACCTTAAAGCAACGAAAGTATTTGCAATGTTAAATTAAAATCCACATCAACAATCCTAGATATGATTTCTAATTAACAGGTAATTCCTCTTTCTTTGTTTTCACTTATTTAATGAGAATAATGTTTTATGCAATGCAATATAACTAAATGACCTAATTCTAATGACATGCAATTTCTAATTAAATAGACCTAACAACAATCACTAAATGGCATGCATTTCATGAATGTAATCCTAACGACATGCATATGACATTTTTTCTTTTTCTTTCTTTTTCTTAAAAGAATGCGATCTATCCTAGAAAATAAAACTAATTTATCCTAAGACATTTTTTGTATTTCTCATGAAATTCGAAATTAGGTAAAATGTGAAAATTACCTAGCTAGATTAAGATCCTATTCAATTTATATTAGGAATTAGGTTGAGCCAAATCCTAATTTAAACTAAAATATTATCTTAACCCAAATAATCCTAGAATGCAATCTATCTAAAAAATCTATCTAAACTTAAAATTAATTAGAAAATAAAATTAAACATGCAATCTTACCCTAATACGCAATGACGTGCAAAAGATGTCCTAATTCTATATGACATATGCATGATGATTTTTTCATTTTTTATTAATTTTGAAATTAAAATTTAACATGCAATTCAAACAATGATAAAACATGCTTTCTTTTTTGTTTTCTTTTCCATTATTCAAAATAAAATTCCTATTCTAAATATGCAAGATAATAAAAAAAGCAAACCTAATCCTAATTCAACATTTTTTTGGATTTTTCTTTTACGAAAATAAAATCGATTAACCAACACGACAGCAAATTAGACATGATAGGATTGATATTCACAAATTAGCGAACCATATCTCGCGCATAAGATCGGGTTGACCAATTTTAAACTAAATCGCGAATCGAATCTCGGGCGTGAGATTAGATTGTCGATTTTGCAAGAGATTGTGAGTCGGATTTTGGGCGTGACAATCGGACTGTCAATTCCTAATTTGACGGAATCCCTAATTTGATAGGCTAATTCATGTTGGGAATTCAACCGTACATCAAGAATAGTTCTACTAAAAGACAAGATAAAAATAATAATAAAAATAAAGAAATAAAACCACCTAATCTGATTTTCCTTCTTTTTTATTGCTTTTTCACCCACGACTTGACACGACTTCGTGGTGGGTTATCGTCGGAGGTTACAATCGCCGGAGCTCGCGAGGAGGACCAGCAAAGTGAGTAGGGGGATGTCGGACACCGGGTGGACCGGCAAAGCAACAAAGAAGTCGCGGGTGGCGAGCTACGGGCGTCGGGTTGCTGGTCGGAGTGGCGCGGGTGGAGCAGCAATCAGCTTTGCTTGGAGGAGGCCTGGAGCGGAGTTGTTGGGCATCAGGGCAAAGGTGGCACGAGGATCGGCGACGAACAGACCCGGAGCAGCGTCGGGGTCGTCGCGGATCGGCACAGCGGCAGCTTCGTCGGGCTGGTGGAGCGACTTGGTAGTAGCGGCGGCTTTGCAGGAGGATCAAAGGTGGAGACGGACATGCTAAGGGCTGAATCACGGCAAGAGTGGCGGCAAGGATCGGCGCGACAGTAGACCGGCGGTACGGGCTCCTGTGGCATCGAGTAGCAACAGAAGGTGAAACTGTAGAGGTGTCGGGTTGCGGCTGCTGCAGGGGAGCGATTGCGCGGCCGGGGGAAGAAAAACAACTGGCGTCACGAGGGTTCAAGCGCGGTGGCCGGGGAGATCGGTGGGGCGTCTATTTCGGGTTGTAGCTTCGGTGCAGCGATCGGGCGGTGGTGGAGCAGGGACGTCGTTGCTGGTGCAGTGGGTATGGATTGGCGCGGCTTCAGCAGACGACGGCGAAGGAGATTGGCAGAGGTGCGGGCGTTGGCAAGGCGGGGCCGGCGGTGGCGGATGCCCAGCAACGCTGCTGCTCGAAGGTCGTGAGGGGCACACCGAAGAGGAGAAATAGTAGATTTTGTTTTTTTTCCTTTTCTTCCTCTCTCCTCTGCTCTCCTCTCTCTCACTGTTCGCACTTCCCTTCCTCTTTGCCCCCTTTCACTTTTCACTTTTCACCTTTTTTTTTCCTCTTTTGAAGACCAAAAGAAAAACCTTTTTATAAGCAAGAAAAAAAAATGTGATCTTCGTGGGATATTTCGAAGATTTCTATAACCTCTTGATCACAAAAATCTTTTATTTCTTCTTATCTCCTAAATATTTTCTACTGATTTTTAAAGAAAATATCACAACCCGATTTTCTTAAATTCTAAAAATCCTCTTTTCAAATCTCAATTTCATAAAACGGGCTTGGGCCAACTTGTACTCTTCATGGGTTTAGTCCGACCTATTAATTTAAAACTCAAAACCACTAATTCGACCCATTCGCCACCGGTCCAGTAAACAAGTGTAAAAAATGCAAATTTAAAACAAATGCACATAAATTTATATGCTATGCAATTAATATTTTTTCAGGGATTAAATTAACCCTTAATTTTTTAATCTGATAAATGACATTATGGTTTGCCAAAATTTAGGTGTCATCAAGCGTTATAATGGAGATTATAACCATAGTCGAGTCACTTAAGTACTTAGTGTTTTCTGGCTCTCAATTACACCTAATAACTTCAATGATATTTAGTCTCATCATTTCTCACAAAATAATCCCTTAATTTCATAGAAGAATTAACAAATTTTATCAATCGGCTTCAACACATAAATCTTGGTGTGATTCCATGCACAAAATCCACGGTGAAAACCCACTATCAAGCACTCATACGGCGCTTCAACGACCACTTTTTCATAAATCCCACGATCTGGATATATATACCACTGCTTTTGGAAAAAAGGTCCAAGATTGGAACATGTGAGAAGTCCTCGCCAAGTGAAATCAGGACCTTTTATTTTTTTTTTCCTTTTAATTTTCCTTAGCCGATTCCACTTCTCCGGGGAATATTTCATGTCCACAAGTTACAAAAATTAAAATCCTGCACTAGCTGGTTGCGCATCTAAAAAATGAACTTCATGCTTTATTATAGTTCAGTTTGAGTTAAATTTCGTTCACAGACTCCTCGAGATATTTTTTAACATTATGCATCCGTTACTCGGTAATCCGTGCTGAAATTTCAAGGAGAGCACCTATAGATGTAGTTCCTCAGCCAGACCAAAAGGACAACTTGTGACAAATTTACCTTGAAAAACCCCAAACTGGTACACTTAAAACAAATTTACCAAAAACTATTTTTTTGATCACCAAAAACCCCAAATTGGTATACCTTTGACAAATTTACCCCAAACTGGTACATTTGTGACAAATTTACCCTATATTAGTTTTTCGTTAAATTTTACTGTCAAATTATTAAGTTAAATTACATGTGATAGTTGACTAGTATATCGATTTAGGATTTAACGCATCGTTGTCACAGTTTACAATTTTTGTGATTTTTTTGTAATATTAATCTAATTTAGCAGATGGTATATTTGTCACAAATTTAGAAGTTTGGGGTTTTTTGCAGTCAAATAAATTAGTTTAGGGTAAATTTGTCGTAAATGTACCAGTTTATGGTTTTTTATGGTCAGTCGGGGTAAATTTGTCACAAGTATACCAGTTTGGGGTTTTTCATGGTCAAAAAAATAGTTTGGGGTAAATTTATCTCAAGTATACCAGTTTGGGGTTTTTCATGGTAAAAAAAAATAGTTTGGGGTAAATTTATCTC
Source organism: Eucalyptus virginea (assembly GCA_014182375.1). Classification (NCBI taxonomy): domain Eukaryota; kingdom Viridiplantae; phylum Streptophyta; class Magnoliopsida; order Myrtales; family Myrtaceae; genus Eucalyptus; species Eucalyptus virginea. The sequence continues at coordinate 1,961,306 of CM024520.1, read as the reverse complement.
AAGTGTACCAGTTTGGGGTTTTTTAGGGTATTAACCCCTTTTTTTTTCCTTTTAATTTTCCTTAGCCGATTCCACTTCTCTGGGGAATATTTCATGTCCGCAAGTTACCAAAATTAAAATCCTGCACTAGCTGGTTGTGCATATAAAAAATGAACTTCATGCTTTATTATAGTTCAATTTGAGTTAAATTTTGTTCATGGACTCCTCGAGATATTTTTTAACATTATGCATCCGTTACTCGGTGATCCGTGCTCAAATTTCAAGGAGAACACCTATAGATGTAGTTCCTTAGCCAGACCAAAAGGACAAATGTGGAGACACGGAAGATTGATTTTCACCACCAGATTTCAAGTGTTCCGTTAGTTGAAAAACCAATATGATAGCCTGACCAAAAGGACATGCGTGGAGACCCGGAAGATTGATTTTCATCTCCAGATTTCACTCTAGATTTCAATTGGTCCGTTAGTTGAAAAACATATTATGAATTGTTCTTCATTTCCTTGTACCTCAATGCTTTGTGTTCCTCCGTCGATTATTTCTGTCAACGGCGTACAATGGATCCTTATAAACGTTGCATATGGGAACCGGTCATTATCTATGGTGAGATAAACTTTAATAGCTTGGAGATTGGGAAGTCTCAAGCCATTATTGCTTTTACTGTACAGCGGAATAGTCATGCTTTATTCGGGATAAGTACACTAATGGTGCCATAAGTTGTGTATGGCGCTCACTTTGGTGCCAAAAGTTTCCGCCGGATTACTTAGGTGCCAAATCGGGGGAAAAACAATCACTTTCGTGCCACTGACGACAGATTCCGGCCAAAATGATTACGTGGCTTTTATATTTAAAAAAAAAAAAAAATCGAGAAGCCTTTTAAACGACGTCGTTTTCTGTTTTCCTTAAGAAAACAACGTCATTTTGCCATCCTACGTGGATGACCTCACAAAAACGATGTCATTTTATTTTATTTTATTTGGAGATTGAAATTATGGTTTTTTTTTCCGCCATTGCTCGTCAACCGTCGCTTGGCTGCCGTCCCTCGGCCACCGTCGCTCAGCCGCCATCCCTCGACCTCCATCGTAGTTGCTTGCCACAGCAAGACAAAAGAAAAAAAATGAATAGAAAATCCCGAGAGAGAGGGAGGTGTCGACGATGAGGGCGGAGGAGGGGATGGTGGGGCCACGGCCGCCGCCTTTGTAGCAGCTGGCTTCGCCGACAACCTCCATGGCGTTCCAGATCTTCGCGGCTACCATTGGCCAGATTGCTTGTGCTTTTGGAGATTCTTCGAGCTCACGTTTCCTCTGCACCCAACGATATTCCTTGGGAAAAGGCGGTGGTGGGGCTGAGATTCGGGGATTTGAAAGGTTGATAAGGTGATTGAAAATGGGGGAAAACTATTGGGGGATGGTGGAGGCGGATGCGTGGTTTCTTTTCTGGAAAATTACTGGTGTTGCTGGTTCGACGCTGCTGATGTTGCTGGATTTGTTCGGGAAGAAGATGACACAAAACGGCGTCGTTTGGGGATTTAGGGTTTTGAATTTGGGGGAAAGACACAAAATGGCGTTGTTTTGGTGTTAGGATGCTAAAACGACGTCATTTGAAGGCCTAAGTGATCCAATGGAAACTCCGGCGAGCCACATCAGCATAAGAAATTAATAAAAAAAGGCCATGTCAGATTTTTGGCCGATCAGATCGGCGTTGGTACCAAAGTGAGCGTTTTTCAAATTTTTTGGCACTTAAATGATCCGACGGAAACTTTTGGCACCAAAGTGAGCGCCGTACACAATTTATGGCACAATTAGTGTACTTATCCCTGCTTTATTCACTCTCTCGTGAATTAGTTTTATTCGCACTAACCCATATTTAATGATTGAACCCGCTTTAAGTTTGTTTAGTTCGAGTTCAGCAAATTTAATTTCATAAAATTATTTTAGACAACTCATTACTACTTTTTTTAATTCAAATGATTGAACAGCGAAGAAGGTGACATAACAAGGGCCTCAATCCTTATAGTGAGAAGAGTTTATTGCAAGAGAAATAATTGTAGATGTTTCCTGTATAAATTTCTGAATCATAACAGATGAATCCATTTTATTGATGCACTACTTCCCTCAAGATATATAAGTTATCATCTCTACATGAAAACATCATCAAATAATCAACGCACTCAGACAATTTTCTAACCTTTTTGTCCCCGAAAGACCATCATGGCAACGCTTAAGAACTTGTTTGCTCTCATGATCTTTTTCGTCATCACCGTCACACTGCTTCCTAGGACTACCTTTGCCACGGTTGGAATCTCTGATTGTGCAAAGGGAATAACTAATGATTGTGGGTTTTGGTTCCTTCAAATCGTAGTCCTTGGTGACACCTCTGCACCTATCGATGAATGTTGTCACAAGCTCGTGAAAGTGGGGAAGAATTGCCATAGCCAATTCGTGGAGTTGATCCTCTCAAGCCACAAGCCGATTGGGGGAAGAAATCCAATGTCTACAAGAGGAGCAATGAGACGTGGAACAATTGCGTTGTAGCTATTGGTCTTGTATCCCCTCTCGAGGCCGCTTATTGATAGCTATTCCTATTTTGTAATACACTAAATGTGTAGAAAAAAAATAAAAGGATTATAATTTTTCTTTTGGATTCTCCTAAAAAGAATTATTTTTTGTGCCTCTTAAGCCTTATGATTAACTATAATAGAAGTGCAATATTGGATGAATCATATTTTCCGTGTTCTATGTGCTTATAAAGTTGTAATTTTTTTAGAAGATTTGCAAATCCACCCATCAAGTTGTTACTTACTTTCTAGTCTAAGAAGATAGAGTCACATTAAAACCTATAAGAAAATGTCACTTTGTTTCTTATGCTTTTAACATAACCTTTTGAAATGACATCAAATGATGGTTTGATAATCATACATTCGTCTTTACCAATCACATGAATATGTAATTAACGTTGGCCGATCTTGCTATCTATATATAGAGTAAAGTAAAGAGGGCTTCTTATTTTAAGGTTTTCTAAGAAAAAGAAATCCCCAATTATATAATAATCTCTTAATGGATAAATGTATAAATTGATAATCTTGTATAAATCTCACTTTGTTTGAGCGAATATAATTGGGATGACTTCTTACTTTTGAGTAAAGAGGACTTCAACATAATATATGATCTATCATGACCCCTAAGCAAACAAATTAATTAAATTATATATAAATATTAAGAGCATTTTAATTGAGCCCATATAATTGCGTCGAAGTGGAGCTGAAGGACTCAAGGGAGGGAGGTTTTTAGCTTAATTAGATTAATTGGACTGAGCCCACATAAGTTATATCAATATTTGGCAAGATCAAATAGGGAGGCCTTGAACTTAGTTATATTTTTGGATCAAGTATTGGTCAAGCCCTCTGATCTCATATTATTAAATAATATCTCAAGTTTGAGCTTGCGTGCTAAACCGGACTTGAATTGAATTATTATTCGAAGCCATTTTTAGTGTTGAAGAATCTTTACTGTGGCATTACTTATTAATCCTAAGAAGACGTGTATTGGATGACTGCTCAGAAAATGCTTCTTTGCTGGACTTGCTTTTGGCCGCACAAAAGAAAGCAAATGGGGCCCAGGATAAATAGAGTAAAAAAATAAGTACAAAGAAGAATTTTGTGTTGTTGAGTTCTTTTCCCTAGCTGCACATCTCATGAAAAAGCCGCCAGAGGGTTTCCTAAAAACAAAGTAGCACAGAGAAATAGGGCCGCATAGTGACGTCCGAAAGGGCATGTTTATTTTTACTATAAATAGTGGCTGATTCTATTCTTTTATTCCTCGGAACAAAAAAAGAACAGAAATCTGTTTGGTAAAATTTTTGTTCTCGGGAACAAAAATAGTTTTTTTTTCCCAGGAATAGATTTGGAATAGAATCAACAAGTAGAAAAACGTTACATCTTGTTCTCGAGAACAATTCCTAGAATCAGTTCCTATTTTTTTCTTTTCTTCTATTTTTTTTTTCTCTTCTTCTCTTCCTCTTTCTTCTTCTTCCCTTTGGCCGGTTGCTAGCCTTGGCCATGGTCAACGATCAGTCGACGAGGGCCGGCGACCTCGCCCTAGCCTGGTGAGGCTCCAATGAGGTCGCCGGACGTCGCCCAGCAGGTTGCCGACCACCGCCATGGCAGGCGATTGGCTACGAAGAAGAAGGAGGAAGAAGAGAAAAAGAAAAAGAAAAAAGAAAAAGAAAAAGAAGAAAAATATAATGAAAGTATTAAAAAATTAAAAGAAACAAAAAATTTAAGAATTTTACCAAATGCATTTATATCATGAGAATAGAAATTTGGGACAGTTAGCAAGCATGTTCTTTTGCTTAGAAATTGTTTATGGGAGAAGAATCAAAAAAAAAAAAAAATCATTTTGATCAAAAATTGTTCATTGGAGCAAAATGGTTACCAAATACGCCCATAGTGACGTCCGAAAAGCTGAACAGAGAGCACTTCCATGAAAAAGGGGGAACTCTTGAATACAAGACGGGGATTTTACACTGTGAATTTATATCCAAATTAATTTTTTTTATTTATAAATATTTTAGATTTGAACTTAATTTAAGGTGTAGGAAACATTTGAGTACGTAAGCAGTTATAACTCAAATTCTCTAATTATAGGGGATTATTTGCTAACGGCTCTTCTATTAGATATAAATACTAATAGTTGAACTAAATCATGTCAATTATTTTTGTCCTTTATGGTTTCTGGTTTATTTCTTTAGTATTTTCGCATTGACTTAATTTGTTAGATCCTGATTAGTTTCCACGTTCATATTTCAACAATCTGTATCGAATTTCTAGATTGAAACTTGAGACTTTTGCTTGTCAGATTATTATCTAGAAATTTTTCTATTATAATTATGTCTTTTGTGAAGTTGAAATCGAGAAGTTTAATGGAATGGACAATTTTAGTTGTGGAGAGCCAAGATGTGTGCGCTATTGACAACCCAATATTTGGCTAAGGCATGAGATGACAAAGATGGGTCGCTGATTATAATGCTAATGGAGAAAGCAAAGCATATAACCTTGTTGAATCTGTCGGATGACGTGTTAATAAATGTGGCGGAGGAGAAGGATGCCGTGGTTTTGTAGGTAAAACTTCAAGCACTCATAATATATAATGGAGGGTTTGAATAATTACTCATACATGTTAAAGATGATGTTTTAATTTCGATGAACTGAAGGTATGTTTATCAAATCCCATCTAGATGAGTTTAGTAAAATCATGATGGATTTGATACTTGATGTTGAAGAACATGGTGTTGTTTTTAGCTTCATTACTAGAGTCATGGGAGCACTTTATTGATTCACTGCTACAAGAATGTATTACGATTATTTGGGAAGAGATAAAGTCCATTTTCTTCTCTAAGGAATGATAAAGAAAGTTGCGAGGTAGAGACCAACATCAAGGGTCCATTAACAATAGAGGTAAAAGTAGGTCGAAGTCACACCATAAAAAGTCCACGGGACGCATGAAGTCTTTTGTGTTTCACGAGCAAATCGGTGATTCCAGTGTGCAATCTCAGGAGGTCGAGGAGTGCACTGGTTCGACACATTACTCTTGAGTTTGTCACGTAGATATGACAACCAACACAAAAGTATTCCTTTGAGGAAAGACTATATGACTCATAGGTGTATATCGCAGTCATACGGATTTGGCGATTTGCATCCATTACTCGTTGATTCATGTTGAAATTTCGAGAACATCTATACATTTAGCTCTTCAGCTTGACCAAGTGGAGACTCGGTAGATTGATTATCATCACTAGATCGCGGCTGGTCTGATGGTTGAAAAACCAATTATGACTCGTTCTTCGCCCCCTCATTCTTGGACTGTTTGTGTTCGTCGGTTTCGGCGATTATTTCCCATGCTGTTATTGCTTTTACTGTACAGCAGAATAGTTATGCTTTATTCACCTTTTTGCGAATGCAGTGATCTCAAGGAGTCTATTCTCTAACTCCGAAGGCCTAAACTCAGGCTGGGTATCCCCTGACCAGATCAACCGTAGGTTTGGTCAGTGGGCTTTTAGCAGGTTCTCGGTTCATTTTGAACCATCCCCAAGTTGGTGCAACCATTTATCCTTATGTGTTTTAGGGTCTATTTTAGATTTGTTCTAAAACTTAATTGTGGCCATTTTTACGAGAGTATATATGGTGAAACGTTTTAAGCTAATTTAATTTTATAAAATTTTTTTAAACTGAGGGCATGTCACTAGTTCATATTATACATCAAATGTGGGATTGAAAATCAAATTGGAAATAAGTATTTTCGTTTACAGATACTTCTCTTCAACCAAGCAACTCATTAATACTTTTTTTTTAATGGCAAATGATTGAACTGGAAAAAAGTCAGATGACAAGGCCCTCAATCATTGCATTTATTGCAAGAGAAATAATTTTACACGTTTCCTAAATAAATTTCTGAATCTTGACCGATGAATTGATTTCATTAATGCAGTACTTCCCTCGAGCTATATAAGTTCTCATCTCTAGATCAACTGCATCATCAAACAATCAACAATCTCAGACAATTTTCTAACCCTCCTATCCCCAAAAGACCATAATGGCAATGCCGAAGAACTTGTCCGCTCTTATGATCTTGTTGGTCGTCCCTATTGCATTGCTTCCTAAGGCTACCTTCGCCAAGGTCGGAAACCCTGATTGTGGAAAGGGAATAAGATCTGATTGTGGGTCTGGATTCTTTCAATTCATATTCCTTGCCGACACCTTTACACCCACCAATGAATGTTGTTATGAGCTCTTGAAAGCGGGGAAGAACTGCCACAACCAATTTGTGGAGTTGAGCATCTCAAGCCACAAGCCAATTAGGGGGACAAAATCTGATGTCTATAGGAGGAGCAATGAGACATGGAACAATTGCGTTGCGGCTCTCAGTCCCGTATCCCCTCCCGAGCCGGCTCATTGAGAGCTATTCCTATTTTATAGTACAATAAACGTGTAATATAAAAAGAATGAAAGAATTATAATTTTTGTATTGGATTCTCCTCAAATTTTTTATTTTATTTTTCGTGCCACTTAAGCCTTATGGTTAGCTATCACGGAAGCACAATTGTGGATGAATCATATTTTCAGTGTTTAATGTGCTTATTAAACTTGTATTTTTTTTAAATGATCTGCAAAATAAAATCCGCCCCTAAAGTTGTTACTAGCTTTCGAGTCTAAAAACATTGTCCCATACAAAACTATAAAGAAATTGTCACTTTATTTCTTATGCTTTTAACACAACCTTTTGAAACAAATACCTAAGCGATGAAAAGATTAATAGATGGTTTAATAATCATACATTCATCTCTAATAATCACATGAATACGTAGTTAAAGCTAGTCGATCTAGCATACTGTTATATAAAGTAATGTAAAGAGGACTTCTTACTTTAAAGGTTTTCTGACAAATTAAATCCCCGATAGTTGTTTTATATAACACTCTATCAATGGATAAATGTATAAACGTTAATAATCTTATATAAATCTTACTTTGAATCTTTTTAATCTTGTAAGCAATCATAAAAAAAAAAAAATTCAAATCTCAAAATATATTTCTCTATTTATATATGTACGTATCCAATTGCTCCATTAGTAATTTCTTTCTTTCCGTTAACTAATAATTCAAATAGCCTATACCGGATGATTCAGCGAAATCTTCAAATGTTAACTATATGTTCATTCGAGAATGTGCGTACACGTTTGCTACTCATATACTATGTAAACTTGACTTTTGAACATTTAATGAGGTTTTGTTGGTACCAAGAATTTAGAAATATGTATGGCCCAACATCTTATGTAAAATGAGTTCGTAATAAGTTTGATCCTGTTATTATGCAAGAGTAAGTTTAATTTAACCAACCCAAACGTAATGTATGTATGTTGCTTGGCGTGGAAGAAGACTACGAAGATTATTATTATCAGCTTGGCCCCTCTTCATTTAACGAAACCTATTAATTATCACAAGTTTTAATAATTTTTAATAAAGAAAAAACAGTCCCGCCCCAATAACTAGTCCAAAGGTTAAATGATCAATTAATGAGTTCAGTAAATCTGGAAAAGCAAAACCCAAATCTTGTTAAAGGATAATTACCTAATCTAGAAAAACAAAGCCAATTTTGGTTTATACATATAAAGGAAAAACAAGACTGGTAAGAACTTTGTACATATAAACTTGGCTCCTTTTCATTAATTAATGAGACCTATTGATTATTTAACTTCTTTTTCCACAAGTTGTTGAAAAATAATTTAATGAAGAACAAAATCACACTAAAATATCTAGGCAAATCATTAATTAATTAATTAATAAGTTCAATAAATATAACAAACCAAAACCAAATTATTTGATCAATGGTTTAATTTATCAATTGTTGATACTTAAATTTTGGCTTCAAGTGTAATCATTTGCATAAAAATTAGGGCTTATTTCACTAAAAACCCTTAATGAGTACACTTGTGTCAACCTAAACAGATACACTTTGTGATTTTTCGTGATATTAATACAATTTCATAGAAACTAATTGAGAGTAAATTTATCACAAATGTATTATGTTCGGATTTTTTGTAGTCAAAAAATTAGTTTGGGAAAATTTGTCATAGGAATACTAGTTTGGAATTATGGCGGTTAAAAAATTAGTTTGAGATAAATTTGTCATAAATGTACTTGTTTGATAATTTTTGTGGCGTTAATCCTAAAAATTAGGGATGGACCCTAACCCGAAATAAGAGGTATCATTCACATAACGTGCATTTGCATTATAGATTTTTGAATTTCTAAGATGAATTATGCCTGATCTGAAACTAGGATACATGAGCAGATTTGAAGAGGGAAAATCAAGAAAGAGATCGTGGCCAGCCAAGAGGAGATTTGACGATATATTTGACTGGAAATGATGACAAGAGAGGGCGAAAATTCTAGGATGTTGAAGGAAATTTTTGCACTATAAAAGGGGGACGTCTTCTTCTCCGGGGATGATCATGGCTTCTTGAATAAGTTTTTTGTTTGGTAATCATTTCGTTCTTAAAAATAATTATTGTTTAAAAATTTTTGTTAGTTTTTTTTTTTTTTTTTTTTTTTTTTTTTTTTTTGCTTTAGTTCCTTGGACAAGTTTTTGAGGATCCATTTTATTTCTGAAATAGAAAAAGAACATGAATGCGATCGGTACAACTCTCAAATTTTTTTATGACATAAAATTTTCTTTTAATTTTTAAATAATTTTATGAGATTTCTTTTTTTTTTTTTTTTTGTTGCTTTTTTTCCTTCTCTTCTTCTTCCTACTCTAGTTGTTAGAGGGCCTCCATGATAGCTGGCGATTGGCTAGACGAGAGTTGGCTACCTCACCAGCCTTGAGGGAGCCTTGCCTAGCCATCAGTGAGACCTGACCTCATTTGGGCAAGGTTGAGCCCTGCCTAGCTAAGGCCAGGTTGACCTTGCCCAACCAGGACTAGAAGACCTCGTTGTGGGCCATCACCGAGCCTAGCAACCAACTAAAGGAGGAAGAGGAAGAAAAGAAAAGAGGGAGAAAGAAGAGAAAATGACTTGATTCTAGAATTTTCCTCGGGAATAATGAAATAACTTTTTTTCTACTTTTTTATTCTATTCTAGTTTTATTTTTGGGAACATTGTTCCCTATTGACCTTAGACCTGTTAAATGGATGGGTCAGGTAGGGTTTGGGTCAAGTCACAAATGGTCCGACCCAAATCAACGCATTTAACCTATTTATGACCCATTTATCATAGTGTAAAATTTTTGACCCATACCTAACCTGACCCATTTAACTAAACCTATGAAAGCTTATTTCTTATGATTTTTTTTTTTTTAAATGGTATTGCTAAAATACTTTTATGCAATTCAAATTTAATGGACAATTTATAAATTTAATAAATTTACATTTTAAAAATCGAATTTTAATTAATTTTAAAAATTAGATTTTTAATTATTTTTATTTTTTTTAAAATTAAAATTTTTAATTATTTGTATTTTTTCATTCTATTTTTCCTTTTGTCTTTCTTCCTCTTTAGTTGGTCGCCGGCCATGACCACGGTCAACAACCTGCCACAGGCGAGCCTCCAGCTCGCCTCATCATCGAGGGTTAAGCCTCGTTAGACGTCGGTGAGGTTCGAGCCACACCGGTGTCGGGTGAGGTCGAGCCTTGCGGACATTTGGCAAGGCCTTTGCTTCATAGGATCCGGCTAGCTCGAGCCTTGACGACATTTGGCGAGGCCTCTACCTCGCCAGATGCAGCTAGCTCGAGCTTGCTCGATGACAGTGAGCTTGAGTCTCGCCTGGTTGGTTGCCAACCATCGTCGTGTCGGCCACTAGCTAAAGAAGGAGGAAGAATAAAGGAAAAAAAGGAAAGAAAAAGAAAAGGAAAAAAAGGAAAGAAAATTGAAATATAAAAAATAATTATAATTTCGATTTTTATAAAAGATATTTTTATAATGTTCAAGAGGGAAGAGAAATATTTTGAGGCTTTAGTTGAAAATGGGTTCTAAGTCGAATCAATTTAACAGCCATTTATCTTAAATCTTCAATTTTTAAACCCATTTAATTGGTTTCTTTAAAAAATAAGTGACCCATACATTACCCATTTATGATGTAAATTGATCATTTATATGGGTCGAAGACCCATTTTGCCACCTCTAACTAATGTTATCAAATAGATTAATCCATAACCATTGCACCTATTGGTCTTCATCCTTGTTCCTAGTGACCTAAAGCTCCTGCAGTCATGGTAGATTGACCATCAAACCTCCCGCTTCCGTGCATCGTTGCGTCTCACCCCTCCAACGTTGCGATTTGTCAGTTGTCGCATTGTTGAATTTCGCTGCTACACTTTACGCCCTAGCACTATCCTCATCAGCGAAGCAAACCTCACTTGACGTCCAGCTATGTTGATTTTTCAAAGTCGTGCTTTCTTGCGCCCAACTCCTCATTGACACTTCAGTAAAACTTCTGTCGATCCCCAAGGTCCTAGTAAACGTCTTTTGAGCCGTAATCCAAAACATCTTGCCGTCCTTGCACCCACGCTGAAGGAGCCATTGTTCCTAAGTCTAGAGAATTTCCATGTCATGCCAAGACCATTGTGTGACCGACTCCCAACAGATCTAGGCACACCCAAACTAGTCTACGACCCCCTCTGCATGACAACATTGTAGCCTTCAGGTGCCTGACCAGCAACTCTAGTGCTCGCAAAAAAGTCATCAATTTAATGCTATTATCTTTGAATTAAGAAGTATTTGTTGACACATAAAGTTTGCCAACCTTGTAATTCATTTATTGCATAAAAATTAGGGATTAATTTTTAACCTCTAAAAAAATATTAGAATTAGATTGCATAGCATATAGCTTTAAGAGTATTTATTTTTTTATCGCATTTGCATTAGATCGGTGACGGACGATCTTTAATTTGACAAGTTGGGAGATGAGTACATTTTTCAGAAAAGATTTGTATTATTCTTTCAATATTCCATGATATGGCACTTGATTTTCTATATATTCTTGCAATATATGGAAAATAAAAATAGAAAAATGAAAGGCAAGTGCGCTAAGACGTTATCGGTCGGCGTGAGGCATATATTTGGCTATATTAAAAAATGTATCAACACAAGGAAAGGGATATTCTGAACATGCATGAGTAGAAAGGAAAAAGGGTAAAGAAGAAAACGAAATGTTTTAAAAAGTGCTCACAATTGGAAAGAAAGTCTATGCTCTTTCTTTGAGAGCCCTAGTCCTCTCACCTATAAAAGCTATCTCACTACAGACAAAGGAAGGGGGGAGGCCACACAATTCAATACAAGGCCAGATGAGGACATATGCGTGAGAAAAGAGAGAGGAGAGAATGAGAGTTCCCTTGGCCAAGCTTTGGCCGAGACCCATGCCGTCGCTGCCGTCATGCTCTCATCATCCACGACAACTTGTCGACGAGCTGCAAAGCCTGCTGTGCCGAGCTCACTGTCATCAACCTTGACGACGCTGCTGCTCTAGTCTAGCTGCCTCGACAACGAAGATACTCTTCACTCCACGACTACGCGGAGTTGCTGATCTTGCTGCCTGCATCACCCGTGCTGTACCACTTATGCAATTCAATTAAATTCAGCAACCTCCTAATTGAACTATGGGTTAATTAAATTGATCTAACAATCAATAGCCCTTGATTGTGTCGCATGAGGGCATGATGGGTTGCAGGTTCGAGGCGACTAATGGAGGTCTCCGGAGGGTGTTGGATGGGAATCTGTCGAGAAGGAAAAGAACTAATGCCCTTTTTTGATAAAATCGCGCTTTCTCTCCCTCCTTTGCGAGTCCCTCAGACATCCTTTAGCGACAGCTAGCAAGATAAGGGGGCTTATGTCGCTTGAGAACGGAAACCCACGGCTCTAATGGAGGGACGATGGAACAACCGAGGCTGAGGAAAGTTAAAATCCTGACTAATAGTGGAGTTAGAGCTCGTGATGATCAACAATGGAGGTTCATTTGTTGTTCCTCTGAGCTCCAGAGCTCTCTCCTCTCTTCTCTATGTGCGTCCCCTTTGCTCAAGAACGACGCCCTTGCTTGCTCTCTCCTTTTCGAACGTCTCGTGTGAGGCCAGCTCCGCGTGAAGCAACGCCTACTTCCTTCTTCGTGCGTTAGTTTTCTTCAGCCTTGGTGAAACAAGAGAAGTGCAGGGAATGAGCCAGGCCGAATGAGAGAAATGTAAGTAATGGTAGATTGGAGTTTTGGGCCTCTTATTCTTGATGGGCTTGAGAGAGGGCTTGAGTTCGATTTTGTTTAATGGGGGCAAAGACACCAATTTGGGTAGACGTAATGGGTCCGAATTGGTCTTAGGTAAAAAGAGGATATTTAATTTGTCGATTAAAATTCAGGTGTTAACATCGTAAAGAAGAACAATGTAGCTTAAATGGGTTGGATCAAAAATAAATAAAGCTGGTTTTGTTATCATCATCTCTGTTTAGCAAATTGTGATTTGTCGATCGAAATTTCCTTCTTGTGATTTGCGGTATTGTAATTTACCAAAAAAATAGTAATAAGACAAATTGTACAATAGTAATAGTAGTACTTGTGTTTTGATAGTGGGATCTATTTTGTAATAGGAGTTGCATGATTGTAACTTTTTTTAAAGATTACTAGAATCTATCTATGTTAAGGTTGTTATTCAAGAAAGCATACATACGTTTGGGAACAAAGTTGAACTGCTATAAATTGTCGCATATTATTTTATATCTGCTCATTATCGTCTATATCTATCTAATAGTTGCATTGGCCTACTTGATACTTTCAACTTGGTCTCTAGTACTGTCTAGATACAACTTGCTATCTTCCACAAGAAAAAAATTGTGGAGTTTAGCAAATAATTTATTCACCACTCTTAAGTTTTGTTATTAATCTCAACAATTTTTTCCTCAATAAGGTGAATAAAAAAATTAAAAATAAAAATAAGTTCAGCAAGTTATCAACCGAGCGATCCTAGATTGCGTTTGCAAGTCAAAATGCACAGGCTCAATTCTCTAGTCTGTTCTAAGTATCTTAATTAGTTCGTGTAATGCATGGAAACATTGCTAATCATGGGCTTTGCGTTTGTATTGTCATGGAGGGAGCGTGATGACTAGTACAACGGGCAAAATTTGTGGCCCTAGTTTGAACATTCTCCACAATGGAAACCTTTTCCATCCAAATGGAAAAAAAAAAAAAGAAAAAAAGAAAAAAAAGAAATGAAAAAGAGCATCTTGTAACATGATAAGTTCAATTATTTTCAAATTAACGCTTACCTATTAATTCAATTATTTGAGTTTTTCAAACAATCTATTCGCCTCCCTTTAAGTTATATTGTTAGCTCCAATATTTTTATCCTCAATGAGGTGAATATAAAAAAAAAAAAAAAAAAAAAATACAATGTTGTAGTTACAAACTGAGCCATCTTAGATTTGGTTTGTAAGTTGAAAGGCATAGGCTTAATTCTTTTGTCTATTCTCGATATCTTAATGGCCCCGATTTGACCATTCTCCACCAGGTAAATTGTGGTTTATCCACACTGGACATCATTTTTACGAGCCCAAAAAATAAAAGAAAAAAATCAGGTAAAGTGATAAAAAGTAAACTTAAAAGTCAACGTTTTGAATTTTCAGGTAAAAGTGAAAATGAAAGGAAAATGTGGTGCTAATGCTGGACAAAGTATTAAATGACTCTTTTTAGTTGAAAAACAGGCTCTATCGCAATCAAAAATCTTAATCTCAAATTTTAAATTTTATATGATGCGTCAGTTAAAAATCAGATGTCAATAGTAGCCATCGATTCACTTCAACTCTACCAAGCTTGGCTTTGATATCAATTGTTGTGGAAACAAGCAATTGACCAATAGAATAGACAGAATAAGAAAATAAATTGAACTCCGGATTTATGTGATTTGGTCAATGTGACTTACGTTCGTGGAGAGAATAGTAACGAATATCACCGCAAATCAAGCATTATAATGGAGATTATAACCATATTTGAGTCACTTAAGTACTTAGTGTTTTCGGCTCTCAATTACACCTAATAATTTCAATGATATTTAGACTCATCATTTCTCACGAAATAATCCCTTAATTTCATAGAAGAATTAACAAATCTTATCAATCGGCTTCAACACATAAATCTTGGTGTGATTCCATGAACAAAATCCACGGAGAAAACCCACTATCAAGCACTCATACCCAGATCTAAATATATATACCACCGCTTTTGGAAAAAAAGGTCTTCAACGACCACTTTTTTTTTTTAAATTTTCCACGATCTGAATATATATACCAAAATTAAAATCGCTTTTGGAAAAAGGTCCAAGATTGAACATGTGAGAAGTCCACGCCAAGTGAAATAAGATGTAGTTCCTCAGCTAGACCAAAAGGACAACAAAATTTAACGAAATCAGGACCTTTTTTTTTTTGATTTTTTCCTTTTGTAAAAATTTCCTTAGCCGATTCCACTTATTCTCCGGGGAATATTTCATGTCCACAAGTTACCAAAAATTAAAATCCTGCACTTCTTTTTCCTTTTAATTTTCCTTAGCCGATTCCACTTCTCCAGGGAATATTTCATGTCATCTAAAAAAAATGAAAAAATGAACTTTATTATAGTTCAGTTTGAGTTAAATTTCGTTCATGGACTCCTCGAGATATTTTTTAACATTATGCATCCGTTACTCGGTGATCCGTGCTGAAATTTCAAGGAGAACACCTATAGATGTAGTTCCTCAGCCAGACCAAAAGGACAAACGTTGAGACACAGAAGATTGATTTTCACCACCAGATTTCAAGTGTTCCGTTAGTTGAAAAACCAATATGACAGCCTGACCAAAAGGACATGCGTGGAGACCCGGAAGATTGATTTTCATCTCCAGATTTCACTCTAGATTTCAATTGGTCCATTAGTTGAAAAATATATTATGAATTGTTCTTCGTTTCCTTGTACCTCGATGCTTTGTGTTCGTCCGTCGATTATTTCTGTCAACGGCATAGAATGGATCCATATAAACGTTGCATATGGGAACCGGTCATTATCTAATGTGAGATAAACTTTAATAGCTTGGAGATTGGGAAGTCTCAAGCCATTATTGCTTTTACTGTACAGCGGAATAGTCATGCTTTATTCACTCTCTCGTGAATTAGTTTTATTCGCGCTAACCCATATTTAATGATTGAACCAGCTTTAAGTTTGTTTAGTGCGTGTTCAGCAAATTTAATTTCATAAAATTATTTTAGACAACTCATTACTACTTTTTTTAATTCAAATGATTGAACTGCAAAGAAGGTGACATAACAAGGGCCTCAATCCTTATAGTGAGAAGAGTTTATTGCAAGAGAAATAATTGTAGATGTTTCCTGTATAAATTTCTGAATCATAACAGATGAATCCATTTTACTAATGCACTACTTCCCTCAAGATATATAAGTTATCATCTCTACATGAATACATCATCAAATAATCAACGCACTCAGACAATTTTCTAACCCTTTTGTCCCCAAAAGACCATCATGGCAACGCTTAAGAACTTGTTTGCTCTCATGATCTTTTTGGTCATCACCGTAGCATTGCTTCCTAGGACTACCTTCGCCACGGTTGGAATCCTTGATTGCGCAAAGGGAATAACTAATGATTGTGGGTTTTGGTTCTTTCAAATCATAGTCCTTGGTGACACCTCTGCACCTATCGATGAATGTTGTCACAAGCTCGTGAAAGTGGGGAAGAATTGCCATAGCCAATTCATGGAGTTGATCCTCTCAAGCCACAAGCCGATTGGGGGAAGAAATCTAATGTCTACAAGAGGAGCAATGAGACGTGGAACAATTGCGTTGTGGCTATCGGTCTTGTATCCCCTCTCAAGGCCGCTTATTGATAGCTATTCCTATTTTGTAATACACTAAACATGTAGAAAAAAAATGAAAAGATTATAATTTTTCTATTGGATTCTCCTAAAAAGAATTATTTTTTGTGCCTCTTAAGCCTTATGATTAACTATAATAGAAGCACGATATTGGATGAATCATATTTTCTGTGTTCTATGTGCTTAGAAACTTGTAATTTTTTTAGAAGATTTGCAAATCCGCCCCTCAAGTTGTTACTTACTTTCTAGTCTAACAAGATAGAGTCACATTAAAACCTATAAGAAAATGTCACTTTGTTTCTTAAGCTTTTAACATAACCTTTTGAAATGAGATCAAATGATGGTTTGATAATCATACATTCATCTTTACCGATCACATGAATATGTAATTAACATTGGCCGATCTTGCTATCTATATATAGAGTAAAGTAAAGAGGGCTTCTTACTTTTAAGGTTTTCTAAGAAAAAGAAATCCCCAATTATATAATAATCTCTTAATGGATAAATGCATAAATTAATAATCTTGTATAAATCTCACTTTGATTGAGCCAATATAATTGGGATGACTTCTTACTTTTGAGTAAAGAGGACTTCAACATAATATATGATCTATCATGACCCCTAAGCAAACAAATTAATTAAATTATATATAAATATTAAGAGCATTTTAATTGAGCCCATATAATTGCGTCGAAGTGGAGCTAAAGGACTCAAGGGAGGGAGGTTTTTAGCTTAATTAGATTAATTGGACTGAGCCCACATAAGTTATATCAATATTTGGCAAGATCAAATAGGGAGGCCTTGAACTTAGTTATATTTTTGGATCAAGTATTGGTCAAGCCCTTCTGATCTCATATTATTAAATAATATCTCAAGTTTGAGCTCACGTGCTACACCGGACTTGAATTGAATTATTAATCGAAGCCATTTTTAGTGTTGAAGAATCTTTACTGTGGCATTACTTATTAATCCTAAGAAGACGTGTAGCGGACGACTGCTCAGAAAAAGCTTCTTTGTTGGACTTGCTTTTGGCCGCACAAAAGAAAGCAAATGGGGCCCAGGATAATTAGAGTAAAAAAAAAGTACAAAGAAGAATTTTGTGTTTTTGAGTTCTTTTCCCTAGCCGCACATCTCATGAAAAAGCCACTAGAGGGTTTCCTCAAAACAAAGCCGCACAGAGAAATAGGGCCGCATAGTGACGTCCAAAAGGGCATGTTTATTTTTACTATAAATAGTGTCTGATTCTACCAATTTAGGCTCGTATTGCCTAATTGGAAGCCGATAAGGGTCGGAAAAATTCCCGAGATGCATTTAATAAATATTAGCACATCTCTACTTGCTAGCACATCTCTACTTGCCAATTGCACAATCAAATTACCTAACATGCTTCACAATTATCTAATAATCACTAATCTACTCTAATCTAACCATCTAATTAAATCTAATTAACACCTAAGAAAAATTAGCAAACTAATAAAGCATTAGTGAGCAAAATTCACTTGCAAAGTGAAGACCGGAACACCGCAACGACGACGCGACGGCGGCCGAAATCCAAACTTTCGGCGGTGTCGGCAGATACTCGGGCCAGGCCTACAAGCCTCGCAAGCCCACAGAAAATCACTGGGCTTGGACTTGGGCTTGGGCTGCTTTGCCGGCTTCAAAGAGCTGGGCCGAACAGCTGCTGCGGAAATGGGCTTCACTGGACTTGATGGGCTGAAGAAAGGACCGGACTGGGCTGTTCAAGAATAACGTGGGCTGCTGAACCGGGCCCGAAACTGGGCTGAACCAAGGCTGAAAACAGGCCCAGCTGTTGGGCCAAAATTGCTGGATTCCATGGGCTGAAATTGTTGGCTCGTGGACTGGAATTGTTGGGCTTCACTTGCCGAAAATGGGCTGAGCTGATGGAGGTGGGCTCAAACTTGTTGGGCCACTGAAACACCGAACTAGCTTGCTACGACAGAGATGTGAAGCTCGCTGGATTTCTGTTTGCTTCAGTTGACGGTGATGCTGCTCCGCTTGGTGGATCGTTGGACGTGGCAGATAAATCCGGTGGACGTTGAGGATGCTGCAGTGTTGACCAATGGATGGAGATCCCGGTGGACTTGCTTCGGTGAGTGAAGCTGCAGGAGATGGTGAAGACGCATGGATTGGTGAAGCAGAAGGAAATCAGTTGCTGGCGTCTTCAGTTGAGGGCTTCGTCAAAGGGGGTTTGACCGAGAGTGGAGATGGCTGACGGTGGCTTCGCGGGCGAGAGATGTTGACCGAGCGGGATATGAGGACGAGCTGCAAAGAAGAAGCAGCTTCAGTGCTGCTCCTACTGGTGTCTTCGATGGAGAATGGACGGAGAACAAGAGCTGCGGGGAAATTGACGAAGGAGAGAGAGATCGTGGGGCGCTGAGGTCTTCCACCGGATGAAGGAAAAAGTAGAAATTAAAAGAAATGGGTTGGGGGCAGCTGTACGTGAAGATAAGAGCAAGATGAAAGAGATAAGGTGGAGGGTGTCGGCCACGAAAGAAAAAGGAAAGAAACGTTTTAAGCTAATTTAATTTTATAAAATTATTTTAAACTGAGGGCATGTCACTAGTTCATATTATATATCAAACGTGGGATTGAAAATCAAATTGGAAATAAGTATTTTCGTTTACAGATAATTCTCTTCAACCAAGCAACTCATTAATACTTTTTTTTTTTTTTTTTAATGGCAAATGATTGAACTGGAAAAAAAGTCAGATGACAAGGCCCTCAATCATTCATTTATTGCAAGAGAAATAATTTTACACGTTTCCTACAAAAATTTCTAAATCTTAACCGATGAATTGATTTCATTAATGCACTACTTCCCTCGAGCTATTTAAGTTCTCATATCTAGATCAACCGCATCATCAAACGATCAACAATCTCAGACAATTTTCTAACCCTCCTATCCCCAAAAGACCATAATGGCAACGCCGAAGAACTTGTCCGCTCTTATGATCTTGTTGGTCATCCCTGTTGCATTGCTTCCTAAGGCTACCTTCGCCAAGGTCGGAAACCCTGATTGCGGAAAGGGAATAAGATCTGATTGTGGGTCTGGATTCTTTCAATTCATATTCCTTGCCGACACCTTTACACCCACCAATGAATGTTGTCGTGAGCTCTTGAAAGCGGGGAAGAACTGCCACAATCAATTTGTGGAGTTGAGCATCTCGAGCCACAAGCCGATTAAGGGGACAAAATCTGATGTCTATAGGAGGAGCAATGAGACATGGAACAACTGCGTTGCGGCTCTCAGTCCCGTATCCCCTCCCGAGCTGGCACATTGAGAGCTCTTCCTATTTTATAGTACAATAAACGTGTAATATAAAAAGAACGAAATAATTATAATTTTTGCATTGGATTCTCCTCAAATTTTTTATTTTATTTTTCATGCCTCCTAAGCCTTATGGTTAACTATCACGGAAGCACAATTGTGGATGAATCATATTTTCAGTGTTTAATGTGCTTATTAAACTTGTAATTTTTAAAATGATCTGCAAAATAGAATCCGCCCCTGAAGTTGTTACTAGCTTTCGAGTCTAAAAATATATTCCACACAAAACTATAAAGAAACTGTCACTTTATTTCTTATGCTTTTAACACAACCTTTTGAAACAAATACCTAAGTGATAAAAAGATTAATAGATGGTTTAATAATCATACATTCATCTCTAATAATCACATGAATACGTAGTTAAAGCTAGTCGATCTAGCATACTGTTATATAAAGTAATGTAAAGAGGACTTCTTACTTTAAAGGTTTTCTGACAAATTAAATCCCCGATAGTTGTTTTATATAACACTCTATCAATGGATAAATGTATACATAATAATCTTATATAAATCTTAAGTTGAATCTTTTTAGTCTTGTAAGCAATCATAAAAAAACAAAAAAAAAGGTTCAAATCTCGAAATATATTTCTCTATTTATATATGTACGTATCCAATTGCTCCATTCGTAATTTCTTTCTTTCCGTTAACTGATAATTCAAATAGCCTATACTGGACGATTCAGCGAAACCTTCAAATGTTAACAATATATTCATTCAAGAATGCGCGTACACTTTTGCTACTCATATACTATGTAAACTTGACTTTTGAACATTTAATGAGGTTTTGTTGATACCAAGAATTTAGAACTATGCATGGCCCAACATCTTATGTAAAATGAGTTCGTAATAAGTCTGACCCTGTTATTATGCAAGAGTTGGTTTAATTTAATCAACCCAAACGTAATGAATGTATGTTGCTTGGTGCGGAAGATGACGACAAAGATTATTATTTTCAGCTTGGCCCCTCTTCATTTAACGAAACCTATTAATTATCACGAGTTTTAATAATTTTTAACAAAGAAAAAATAGTCCCGCCCCAATAACTAGTCCAAATGTTAAATGATCAATTAATGAGTTCAGTAAATCCGGAAAACCAAAACCCAAATCTTGTTAAAGGATAATTACCTAATAAATAATTTGACCAAAAAAATTCAACTTTTAAATAATCTCAATTAATCTAGAAAACCAAAGCCAATTTTGGTTTATAGATATAAAGGAAAAACAAGACTGCTAAGAACTTTGTACATATAAACTTGGCTCCTTTTCATTAATTCATGAGACCTATTGATTATTTAACTTTTTTTCCTCAAGTTGTTGAAAAATAATTTAATGAAGAACAAAATCACACTAAAATATTTGGGCAAATCATTAATTAATTAATAAGTTCCATAAATATAACAAACCAAGACCAAATTATTTGATCAATGGTTTAATTTATCAATTGTGGATGCTTAAATTTTGGCTTCAACTGTAATCACTTGCTTAAAAATCAGGGCTTATATCACGAAAATCCCTAAATGAGTGCACTTGTGTCAACCTAAACTAGTGTACCTATTAAAAATTTATCTTTTACTAGTTTTTGTTAAAATTTTTTTATCAAATTCCTGAGTTGGATGAATGATATGTGGTAGTTGATGGGTATTTGGTTTATCCTCCATTTGTTACAAGGATATCGGTTTTGTGATTTTTCGTGATATTAATACAATTTCATAGAAACTAAGTGAGAGCAAATTTATCACAAATGTATCGGATTGGGATTTTTTGTAGTCAAAAAATTAGTTTGGGAAAATTTGTCATAGGAATACTAGTTTGGAATTATGGTGGTTAAAAAATTAGTTTGAGATAAATTTGTCATAGATGTACTTGTTTGATAACTTTTGTGGCATTAATCCTAAAAATTAGGGATGGACCCTAACCCTAAATAAAAGGTATCGTTAACATAACGTGCATTTGCGAGTATATATGGTGAAACGTTTTAAGCTAATTTAATTTTATAAAATTATATTAAACTGAGGGCATGTCACTAGTTCATATTATATATCAAACGTGGGATTGAAAATCAAATTGGAAATAAGTATTTTCGTTTACAGATAATTCTCTTCAACCAAGCAACTCATTAATACTTTTGTTTTTTAATGGCAAATGATTGAACTGGAAAAAAAGTCAGATGACAAGGCCCTCAATCATTGCATTTATTGCAAGAGAAATAATTTCACACGTTTCCTACATAAATTTCTAAATCTTAACCGATGAATTGATTTCATTAATGCACTACTTCCCTCGAGCTATATAAGTTCTCATCTCTAGATCAGCTGCATCATCAAACGATCAACAATCTCATAAAATTTTCTCACCCTCCTATCCCCAAAAGACCATAATGGCAACACCGAAGAACTTGTCCGCTCTTATGATCTTGTTGGTCGTCCCTGTTGCATTGCTTCCTAAGGCTACCTTCGCCAAGGTTGGAAACCCTGATTGCGGAAAGGGAATAAGATCTGATTGTGGGTCTGGATTCTTTCAATTCATATTCCTTGCCGACACCTTTACACCCACCAATGAATGTTGTCGTGAGCTCTTGAAAGCGGGGAAGAACTGCCATAGCCAATTTGTGGAGTTGAGCATCTCGACCCACAAGCCGATTAAAGGGACAAAATCTGATGTCTATAGGAGGAGCAATGAGACATGGAACAACTGTGTTGCGGCTCTTAGTCCCGTATCCCCTCCCGAGCCGGCTCATTGAGAGCTATTCCTATTTTATAGTACAATAAACGTGTAATATAAAAAGAACGAAAGAATTATAATTTTTGTATTGGATTCTCCTCAAATTTTTTATTTTATTTTTCGTGCCTCTTAAACCTTTTGGTTAACTATCAAGGAAGAACAATTGTGGATGAATCATATTTTCGGTGTTTAATGTGCTTATTAAACTTGTAATTTTTAAAATGATCTACAAAATACAATCCGCCCCTAAAGTTGTTACTAGCTTTCGAGTCTAAAAACATAGTCCCATACAAAGCTATAAAGAAACTGTAACTTTATTTCTTATGCTTTTAACACAACCTTTTGAAACAAATACCTAAGCGATAAAAAGATTAATAGATGGTTTAATAATCATACGTTCATCTCTAATAATCACATGAATACGTAGTTAAAGCTAGTCGATCTAGCATACTGTTATATAAAGTAATGTAAAGAGGACTTCTTACTTTAAAGGTTTTCTGACAAATTAAATCCCGGATATTAGCACATCTCGATCAATCGATCTAGTTGATTTCATGTCAACATGACATTTCTCCGGTCATTTAAATTCAATCAATCAACTCACAACATCAAATCAAAGCAATGATCAATCGACCTAGTCGATTATATGTCAGCCGGACCATCTCTTGGTCATTTAAATTAATACTGTCCATTCTCTAAAATAACCGATCAAGTTACCGAGCCAGTATTTTATAAGATTCATTTTCCTTACGACATACTAGGCTACCAAGTATATTCATCATAACGTCCATTCTCCAAAATGACATATTGAGTCACCGAGCTGTTATGGCATGTCGTCCATTCTCCAAAATGACCTATAGAGTCACCGAGCCGACATGGTATATCGAGTATATTCATCATAACGTCCATTCTCCAAAATGACATGTTGAGTCATCGAGCCGTTATGGCATGTCATCCATTTTCCAAAATGACATATAGTCACCGAGCCGACATTGTATACCGTCCATTCTACAAAATGATCTATAGGGTCGCCGAGCCAGTATTGTCTACCATTCATTCTACAAAATGGCCTATAGGATCACCGAGCCGGTATTGTATAACATGATACTTTGAACGTACAATCAATTTGTCATTTTATTCATTCTTGACAAAAGTACACGTGCGTTGGCACATGGTCGGCCTTAACCAAAATATTATGATTTTCTTTCCATAAATCCCACCCTTATCTGTAGTCCACCAAAACATTTTTTGTGCTATCAACCGACACCCGATTACTTTCCAATTAATAACTAAAGATTATTCAATTAAAGAATAATTCTCAATTTCACAAATAATTCAACTCAACACAAAATAAAGCTCAATTAAATAAATGGACTGTGCCATGACAATTAGCATAAAATTCCGGTCATCGGCTATACTAGCCTTATTTCCGAAAAATAAATAATTAATTAAATTAATTTCAAAAAAAAATGATTAAATACTAAAAATCCAATTTAGGCCTGTAATGCCTAATTGGATGCCAGAACGGGTCGAGAAAAATCCTGAGAGGCATTCATTAAATAATGGTACATCTCTACTTGCTAATTACACTAATCAATCACCTAACATGCATCATTACGTCACTAATTAAATTACTCTAAACTAATCTAACCACCTAATTGCACTTAATTAAATCTAATCAACCCTTAAGCATAATTAACAAACTAAGAAAGCGTTAGTGAGTAAAACTCACTTGATTAAAAGCGGAGACTGGAACACCGCGACGATGATGCGACGGCGGCCGAAATCCAAATTTTCGGCGTCGTCAGCGGACACTCGAGCCGGGCCCAAAAGCCTCGCAAGCCCACAGCAAATTGCTGGGCTTGGGCTGACTTGCTTTGCGGACTTGGGCTACAAATAGGCTTGCTGTAGGTTGGGCCAAACTTGCTAGATCCGTGGGCTGCTGAACCAGGCTTTGCTGGGCCCGAAAGACTGAAGACGCTGGGTTGCTCGCTGCAAAGGAGATGGGCTAGATGAACAGGCAGCATCTTGGGCTAGACGTTGGACTGAACGAGAAGACACGAACGTGAAGCTGCTTTGGTGGTCTTCTTCGCCGAAGGTTGACCGTGAGCTGGCGTGAGAGCTGAGGGAAGTGGACGTTGGGACGCTTGGTGGAGACAGACGTGGCAGAGATGGGCTTCGGTAGACGCTGGGTTGAAATCGTGAGGGGTTGCTGAAGGTAATTTGGAGGAGTGAGTCAGCGTGGGGAGCTTCGGTTGACTCGGGGGAAACAAATAGTGGTGGAGAGGGCTGGCGTGGGGGCAGACGCGCGGCAGAGGAGCTGCTTCGTTGATCCTCGGTGGGATGGCAGATGTGAGCAGTCAACTAAAGAAATTTGCTGTTGGAGGTTTCGTTTGTTGCAGGCTGACCGAAGGAGCTGGGCTTCTTCTCTTCTGTTGATGTTGGCGTCGCACAAAGCAAGAGGAAGAGAGAGGATGGAGGTGGATGGTGGTGAGAGAGAGCAAAGAGATAGAGATGAGGGAGAGGTGGGGCCTCTTGGCTTGATATTTTTTTCACAAAATATCTCCAAGACTTAGTCTTGGCCATGTATAATCCCTTGGCTACCAATGGTCCACCAAAACACATCCCATGACTTCTCTTTTTGGTCCATTTGGCTAGGGAGGGGAGGGGCACACGAAATTGCAAGTATAAGGCACCAATTGGTTACTCAATCTTACTCCGTTTATCCTCATTTAATCTCCATAATTTAAATTGACACCTCTATACTTCAATTGACATTTTTCCTCACTCATGCACCCATCATGCATCTCAATTTTTCCATTAAAAACGATCTTTGGCATTTTCTGCACAAAGATGACCTGGCGACGACTTTTTCCCAAAAAGCGTCGGGTGTCAGAAAAATCTTCTGAGACTGAGTCGACACTCCTAGAATTTATTGTGACATGACAGAAACTTCAATTTTTGAAATCGGACTTGAATTCGCGGTTAATTTCCACTTGGCGCGTTTTTAGCGTGACCTAGAACACCGGGCAGCTTTCAGAAATTTTTAAGTTTAAATGACACGTGGTCGATTCTCTTCGAGCCACAATGACCCCACTCGACTCATTGGCAACTCTTGGTTGTAGTGAAAATTTCGAGCATTCAAATACGGACACAGGGTCCCAAAACAATAGGAAAATCAATCTAGTGAAAAGCCCGATTTAAAAAAAAAATAGTCCCGCCCCAATAACTAGTCCAAAGGTTAAAGGATCAATTAATGAGTTCAGTAAATCCGGAAAACCAAAACCCAAATCTTGTTAAAGGATAAATACCTAATAAATAATTTGACCAAAAAAGTTCGGCTTTTAAATAATCTCAATTAATCTAGATAACCAAAGCCAATTTTGGTTTATAGATATAAAGGAAAACCAAGACTGGTAAGAACTTTGTACATATAAACTTGGCTCCTTTTCATTAATTAATGAGACCAATTGATTATTTAACTTTTTGTTCCTCAAGTTGTCGAAAATTAATTTAATGAAGAACAAAATCACACTAAAATATCTGGGCAAATCATTAATTAATTAATTAATTAATAAGTTCGATAAATATAACAAACCAAGACCAAATTATTTGATCAATGGTTTAATTTATCAATTGTCGATACTTAAATTTTGGCTTCAACTGTAATCACTTGCATAAAAATCGGGCTTATATCATTAAAAAACCCTAAATGAGTACACTTGTGTCAACCTAAACTGGTATACTTATGACAAATTTATCTTTTACTAGTTTTCGTTAAATTTTTTTATCAAATTCCTGAGTTGGATGGATGATATGTGGTAGTTGATGGGTATTTGGTTTATCCTCCATTTGTTACAAGGATATCGGTTTCGTGATTTTTCGTGATATTAATACAATTTCATATAAACTAATTAAGAGCGAATTTATCACAAATGTATCGGGTTGGGATTTTTTGCAGTCAAAAAATTAGTTTGGGAAAACTTGTCATAGGAATACTAGTTTGGAATTATGGTGGTTAAAAAATTAGTTTGAGATAAAGTTGTCATAGATGTACTTGTTTGATAATTTTTGTGCGTTAATCCTAAAAATTAGGGATGGACCCTAACGGTAAATAAAAAGGTATCGTCAGCATAACGTGCATTTGCGAGAGTATGTATGGTGAAACGTTTTAAGCTAATTCAATTTTATAAAATTATTTTAAGCTGAGGGCATGTCACTAGTTCATATTATATATCGAACGTGGGATTGAAAATCAAATTGGAAATAAGTATTTTCGTTTACAGATAATTCTCTTCAACCAAGCAACTCATTAATACTTTTTTTTTTTAATGGCAAATGATTGAATTGGAAAAAAAGCCAGATGACAAGGCCCTCAATCATTGCATTTATTGCAAGAGAAATAATTTTACACGTTTCCTACAGAAATTTCTGAATCTTAACCGATGAATTGATTTCATTAATGCACTACTTCCCTCGAGCTATATAAGTTCTCATCTCTAGATCAACCCCATCATCAAACGATCAACAATCTCAGAAAATTTTCCAACCCTCCTATCCCCGAAAGACCATAATGGCAACGCCGAAGAACTTGTCCGCTCTTATGATCTTGTTGGTCGTCCCTATTGCATTGCTTCCTAAGGCTACCTTCGCCAAGGTCGGAAACCCTGATTGCGGAAAGGGAATAAGATCTGATTGTGGGTCTGGATTCTTTCAATTCATATTCCTTGCCGACACCTTTACACCCACCAATGAATGTTGTCGTGAGCTCTTGAAAGCGGGGAAGAACTGCCACAGCCAATTTGTGGAGTTGAGCATCTCGACCCACAAGCCGATTAAGGGGACAAAATCTGATGTCTATAGGAGGAGCAATGAGACATGGAACAACTGCGCTGCGGCTCTCAGTCCCGTATCCCCTCCCGAGCCGGCTCATTGAGAGCTATTCCTATTTTATAGTACAATAAACGTGTAATATAAAAAGAACGAAAGAATTATAATTTTTGTATTGGATTCTCCTCAATTTTTTATTTTATTTTTCGTGCCTCTTAAGCCTTATGGTTAACTATCACGGAAGCACAATTGTGGATGAATCATATTTTCAGTGTTTAATGTGCTTATTAAACTTGTAATTTTTTAAAATGATCTGCAAAATACAATCCACCCCTAAAGTTGTTACTAGCTTTCGAGTCTAAAAACATAGTCCCATACAAAACTATAAAGAAACTGTCACTTTATTTCTTATGCTTTTAACACAACCTTTTGAAACAAATACCTAAGCAATAAAAAGATTAATAGATGGTTTAATAATCATACATTCATCTCTAATAATCACATGAATACGTAGTTAAAGCTACTCGATCTAGCATACTGTTATATAAAGTAATGTAAAGAGGACTTCTTACTTTAAAGGTTTTCTGACAAATTAAATCCCCGATAGTTGTTTTATATAACACTTTATCACTGGATAAGTGTATACATTTCTTATATAAATCTTACTTTGAATCTTTTTAATCTTGTAAGCAATCAGCAAAAAAAAAAAAAAAAAGGTTCAAATCTTGAAATATATTTCTCTATTTATATATGTACGTATCCAATTGCTCCATTCGTAATTTCTTTCTTTCCGTTAACTGATAATTCAAATAGCCTATATTGGACGATTCGGCGAAACCTTCAAATGTTAACTATATGTTCATTCGAGAATGCGCGTACACTTTTGCTACTCATATACTATGTAAACTTGACTTTTGAACATTTAATGAGGTTTTGTTGGTACCAAGAATTTAGAAATATGCATGGCCCAACATCTTATGTAAAATGAGTTCGTAATAAGTCCAACCCTGTTATTATGCAAGAGTAGGTTTAATTTAATCAACCCAAACGTAATGAATGTATGTTGCTTGGCGCGGAAGATGACGACGAAGATTATTATTATCAGCTTGGCCCCTCTTCATTTAACGAAACCTATTAATTATCACAAGTTTTAATAATTTTTAATAAAGAAAAAATAGTCCCGCCCCAATAACTAGTCCAAAGGCTAAATGATCAATTAATGAGTTTAGTAAATCCGGAAAACCAAAACCCAAATCTTGTTAAAGGATAATTACCTAATAAATAATTTGACCAAAAAAATTCAGCTTTTAAATAATCTCAATTAATCTAGAAAACCAAAGCCAA
This sequence comes from Eucalyptus virginea, assembly GCA_014182375.1. NCBI lineage: Eukaryota > Viridiplantae > Streptophyta > Magnoliopsida > Myrtales > Myrtaceae > Eucalyptus > Eucalyptus virginea. The sequence goes on along the minus strand of CM024520.1, from coordinate 1,932,681 downwards.
TTTTGGTGTATAGATATAAAGGAAAAACAAGACTGGTAAGAACTTTTGTACATATAAACTTGGCTCATTTTCATTAATTAATGAGACCTATTGATTATTTAACTTTTTTTCCACAAGTTGTTGAAAGATAATTTAATGAAGAACAAAATCACACTAAAATATCTGGGCAAATCATTAATTAATTAATTAATTAATAAGTTCGATAAATATAACAAACCAAGACCAAATTATTTGATCAATGGTTTAATTTATCAATTGTTGATACTTAAATTTTGGCTTCAAGTGTAATGACTTGCATAAAAATTAGGGCTTATATCATGAAAAACCCTAAATGAGTACACTTGTGTCAACCTAAACTGGTATACTTATGACAAATTTATCTTTTACTAATTTTCGTTAAATTTTTTTATCAAGTTCCTGAGTTGGATGGATGATATGTGGTAGTTGATGGGTATTTGGTTTATCCTCCATTTGTTACAAGGATATCGGTTTTGTGATTTTTTGTGATATTAATACAATTTCATAGAAACTAATTGAGAGCAAATTTATCACAAATGTATCGGGTTGGGATTTTTTGTAGTCAAAAAATTAGTTTGGGAAAATTTGTCATAGGAATACTAGTTTCGAATTATGGCAGTTAAAAAATTAGTTTGAGATAAATTTGTGATAGATGTACTTGTTTGATAATTTTTGTGGCGTTAATCCTAAAAATTAGGGATGGACCCTCACCCTAAATAAAAGGTATCGTTAACATAACGTGCATTTGCGAGAGTACATATGGTGAAACGTTTTAAGCTAATTTAATTTTCTAAAATTATTTTAAACTGAGGGCGTGTCACTAGCTCATATTATATATCAAACGTGGGATTGAAAATCAAATTGGAAATAAGTATTTTCGTTTACAGATAATTCTCTTCAACCAAGCAACTCATTAATACTTTTTTTTTTTTTAATGGCAAATGATTGAACTGGAAAAAAAGTCAGATGACAAGGCCCTCAATCATTGCATTTATTGCAAGAGAAATAATTTTACACGTTTCCTACATAAATTTCTGAATCTTAACCGATGAATTGATTTCATTAATGCACTACTTCCCTCGAGCTATATAAGTTCTCATCTCTAGATCAACCGCATCATCAAACGATCAACAATCTCAGAAAATTTCCAACCCTCCTATCCCGGAAAGACCATAATGGCAACGCCGAAGAACTTGTCCGCTCTTATGATCTTGTTGGTCGTCCCTGTTGCATTGCTTCCTAAGGCTACCTTCGCCAAGGTCGGAAACCCTGATTGCGGAAAGGGAATAAGATCTGATTGTGGGTCTGGATTCTTTCAATTCATATTCCTTGCCGACACCTTTACACCCACCAATGAATGTTGTCATGAGCTCTTGAAAGCGGGGAAGAACTGCCACAACCAATTTGTGGAGTTGAGCATCTCGACCCACAAGCCGATTAAGGGGACAAAATCTGATGTCTATAGGAGGAGCAATGAGACATGGAACAACTGCGTTGCGGCTCTCAGTCCCGTATCCCCTCCCGAGCCGGCTCATTGAGAGCTATTCCTATTTTATAGTACAATAAACGTGTAATATAAAAAGAACGAAAGAATTATAATTTTTGTATTGGATTCTCCTCAAATTTTTTATTTTATTTTATTTTTCGTGCCTCTTAAGTCTTATGGTTAACTATCACGGAAGCACAATTGTGGATGAATCATATTTTCAGTGTTTAATGTGCTTATTAAACTTGTAATTTTTTAAAATGATCTGCAAAATACAATCCGCCCCTAAAGTTGTTACTAGCTTTCGAGTCTAAAAACATAGTCCCATACAAAACTATAAAGAAACTGTCACTTTATTTCTTATGCTTTTAACACAACCTTTTGAAACAAATACCTAAGCGATAAAAAGATTAATAGATGGTTTAATAATCATACATTCATCTCTAATAATCACATGAATACGTAGTTAAAGCTAGTCGATCTAGCATACTGTTATATAAAGTAATGTAAAGAGGACTTCTTACTTTAAAGGTTTTCTGACAAATTAAATCCCCGATAGTTGTTTTATATAACACTCTATCAATGGATAAATGTATACATTAATAATCTTATATAAATCTTACTTTGAATCTTTTTAATCTTGTAAGCAATCGTTAAAAAAAAAAAAAAAAAAAAATTCAAATCTCGAAATATATTTCTCTATTTATATATGTACGTATCCAATTGCTCCATTCGTAATTTCTTTCTTTTCGTTAACTAATAATTCAAATAGCCTATACTGGATGATTCGGTGAAACCTTCAAATGTTAACTATATGTTCATTCGAGAATGCGCGTACACTTTTGCTACTCATATACTATGTAAACTTGACTTTTGAACATTTAATGAGGTTTTGTTGGTACCAAGAATTTAGAAATATGCATGGCCCAACATCTTATGTAAAATGAGTTTGTAATAAGTCTGACCCTGTTATTATGCAAGAGTAGGTTTAATTTAATCAACCCAAATGTAATGAATGTATGTTGCTTGGCGCGGAAGATGACGACGAAGATTATTATTATCAGCTTGGCCCCTCTTCATTTAACGAAACCTATTAATTATCACAAGTTTTAATAATTTTTAATAGAGAAAAAAATAGTCCCGCCCCAATAACTAGTCCAAAGGCTAAATGATCAATTAATGAGCTCAGTAAATCCGGAAAACCAAAACCCAAATCTTGTTAAAGGATAATTACCTAATAAATAATTTGACCAAAAAAATTCAGCTTTTAAATAATCTCAATTAATCTAGAAAACCAAAGCCAATTTTGGTTTATAGATATAAAGGAAAAACAAGACTGGTAAGAACTTTGTACATATAAACTTGGCTCCTTTTCATTAATTAATGAGACCTATTGATTATTTAACTTTTTTTCCACAAGTTGTTGAAAAATAATTTAATGAAGAACAAAATCACACTAAAATATCTAGGCAAATCATTAATTAATTAATTAATAAGTTCGATAAATATAACAAACCAAGACCAAATTATTTGATCAATGGTTTAATTTATCAATTGTTGATACTTAAATTTTGGCTTCAAGTGTAATCACTTGCATAAAAATTAGGGCTTATATCATGAAAAACCCTAAATGAGTACACTTGTGTCAACCTAAACTGGTATACTTATGACAAATTTATCTTTTACTAGTTTTCGTTAAATTTTTTTTATCAAATTCCTGAGTTGGATGGATGATATGTGGTAGTTGATGGGTATTTGGTTTATCCTCCATTTGTTACAAGGATATCGGTTTTGTGATTTTTCGTGATATTAATACAATTTCATAGAAACTAATTGAGAGCAAATTTATCACAAATGTATCGGGTTGGGATTTTTTGTAGTCAAAAAATTAGTTTGGGAAAATTTGTCATAGGAATACTAGTTTGGAATTATGGCGGTTAAAAAATTAGTTTGAGATAAATTTGTCATAGATGTACTTGTTTGATAATTTTTGTGGCGTTAATCCTAAAAATTAGGGATGGACCCTAACCCTAAATAAAAGGTATCGTTAACATAACGTGCATTTGCGAGAGTATATATGGTGAAACGTTTTAAGCTAATTTAATTTTATAAAATTATTTTAAACTGAGGGCATGTCACTAGTTCATATTATATATCAAACGTGGGATTGAAAATCAAATTGGAAATAAGTATTTTCGTTTACAGATAATTCTCTTCAACCAAGCAACTCATTAAAACTTTTTTTTTTTTTAATGGCAAATGATTGAACTGGAAAAAAAGTCTTATGACAAGGCCCTCAATCATTGCATTCATTGCAAGAGAAATAATTTTACACGTTTTCTACATAAATTTCTGAATCTTAACCGATGAATTGACTTCATTAATGCACTACTTCCCTCGAGCTATATAAGTTCTCATCTCTAGATCAACTGCATCATCAAACGATCAACAATCTCAGACAATTTTCTAACCCTCCTATCCCCAAAAGACCATAATGGCAACGCCGAAGAACTTGTCCGCTCTTATGATCTTGTTGGTCGTCCCTGTTGCATTGCTTCCTAAGGCTACCTTCGCCAAGGTCGGAAACCCTGATTGCGGAAAGGGAATAAGATCTGATTGTGGGTCTGGATTCTTTCAATTCATATTCCTTGCCGACACCTTTACACCCACCAATGAATGTTGTCATGAGCTCTTGAAAGCGGGGAAGAACTGCCACAACCAATTTGTGGAGTTGAGCATCTCGAGCCACAAGCCGATCAAGGGTTCAAAATCTGATGTCTATAGGAGGAGCAATGAGACATGGAACAACTGCGTTGCGGCTCTCAGTCCCGTATCCCCTCCCGAGCCGGCTCATTGAGAGCTATTCCTATTTTATAGTACAATAAACGTGTAATATAAAAAGAACGAAAGAATTATAATTTTTGTATTGGATTCTCCTCAAATTTTTTTTATTTTATTTTTCGTTTCTCTTAAGCCTTATGGTTAACTATCACGGAAGCACAATTGTGGATGAATCATATTTTCAGTGTTTAATGTGCTTATTAAACTTGTAATTTTTTAAAATGATCTGCAAAATACAATCCACCCCCTAAAGTTGTTACTAGCTTTCGAGTCTAAAAACATAGTCCCATACAAAACTATAAAGAAACTGTCACTTTATTTCTTATGCTTTTAACACAACCTTTTGAAACAAATACCTAAGCGATAAAAAGATTAATAGATGGTTTAATAATCATACATTCATCTCTAATAATCACATGAATACGTAGTTAAAGCTAGTCGATCTAGCATACTGTTATATAAAGTAATGTAAAGAGGACTTCTTACTTTAAAGGTTTTCTGACAAATTAAATTCCCGATAGTTGTTTTATATAACACTCTGTCAATGGATAAATGTATATACATTAATAATCTTATATAAATCTTACTTTGAATCTTTTTAATCTTGTAAGCAATCATTAAAAAAAAATTCAAATCTTAAAATATATTTCTCTGTTGATATATACACGTATCCAATTGCTCCATTCGTAATTTCTTTCTTTCCGTTAACTAAAAATTCAACTAGCCTATACCGGACAATTCAGCGAAACCTTCAAATATTAACGATATGTTCATTCGAGAATGCGCGTACACTTTTGCTACTCATATACTATGTAAACTTGACTTTTGAACATTTAATGAGGTTTTGTTGGTACCAAGAATTTAGAAATATGTATGGCCCAACATCTTATGTAAAATGAGTTCGTAATAAGTCCACCCTGTTATTATGCAAGAGTAGGTTTAATTTAATCAACCCAAACGTAATGAATGTATGTTGCTTGGCGCGGAAGATGACGACGAAGATTATTATTATCAGCTTGGCCCTCTTCATTTAACGAAACCTATTAATTATCACAAGTTTTAATAATTTTTAATAAAGAAAAAATAGTCCCGCCCCAATAACTAGTCCAAAGGCTAAATGATCAATTAATGAGTTCAGTAAATCCGGAAAACCAAAACCCAAATCTTGTTAAAGGATAATTACCTAATAAATAATTTGACCAAAAAAATTCAGCTTTTAAATAATCTCAATTAATCTAGAAAACCAAAGCCAATTTTGGTTTATAGATATAAAGGAAAAACAAGACTGGTAAGAACTTTGTACATATAAACTTGGCTCCTTTTCATTAATTAATGAGACCTATTGATTATTTAACTTTTTTTCCACAAGTTGTTGAAAGATAATTTAATGAAGAACAAAATCACACTAAAATATCTGGGCAAATCATAAATAAATTAATTAATAAATTAATTAATTAATGAGTTCGATAAATATAACAAACCAAGACCAAATTATTTGATCGATGGTTTAATTTATCAATTGTTGATACTTAAATTTTGGCTTCAAGTGTAATCACTTGCATAAAAATTAGGGCTTATATCACGAAAAACCCTAAATGAGTACACTTGTGTCAACCTAAACTGGTATACTTATGACAAATTTATCTTTTACTAGTTTTCGTTAAATTTTTTTATCAAATTCCTGAGTTGGATGGATGATATGTGGTAGTTGATGGGTATTTGGTTTATCCTCCATTTGTTACAAGGATATCGGTTTTGTGATTTTTCGTGATATTAATACAATTTCATAGAAACTAATTGAGAGCAAATTTATCACAAATGTATCGGGTTGGGATTTTTTGTAGTCAAAAAATTAGTTTGGGAAAATTTGTCATAGGAATACTAGTTTGGAATTATGGCGGTTAAAAAATTAGTTTGAGATAAATTTGTCATAGATGTACTTGTTTGATAATTTTTGTGGCGTTAATCCTAAAAATTAGGGATGGACCCTAACCCTAAATAAAAGGTATCGTTAACATAACGTGCATTTGCGAGAGTATATATGGTGAAACGTTTTAAGCTAATTTAATTTTATAAAATTATTTTAAACTGAGGGCATGTCACTAGTTCATATTATATATCAAACGTGGGATTGAAAATCAAATTGGAAATAAGTATTTTCGTTTACAAATAATTCTCTTCAACCAAGCAACTCATTAAAACTTTTTTTTTTTTTTTTTAATGGCAAATGATTGAACTGGAAAAAAAGTCAGATGACAAGGCCCTCAATCATTGCATTTATTGCAAGAGAAATAATTTTACACGTTTCCTACATAAATTTCTGAATCTTAACCGATGAATTGATTTCATTAATGCACTACTTCCCTCGAGCTATATAAGTTCTCATCTCTAGATCAACTGCATCATCAAACGATCAACAATCTCAGACAATTTTCTAACCCTCCTATCCCCAAAAAGACCATAATGGCAACGCCGAAGAACTTGTCCGCTCTTATGATCTTGTTGGTCGTCCCCGTTGCATTGCTTCCTAAGGCTACCTTCGCCAAGGTCGGAAACCCTGATTGCGGAAAGGGAATAAGATCTGATTGTGGGTCTGGATTCTTTCAATTCATATTCCTTGCCGACACCTTTACACCCACCAATGAATGTTGTCATGAGCTCTTGAAAGCGGGGAAGAACTGCCACAACCAATTTGTGGAGTTGAGCATCTCGACCCACAAGCCGATCAAGGGTTCAAAATCTGATGTCTATAGGAGGAGCAATGAGACATGGAACAACTGCGTTGCGGCTCTCAGTCCCGTATCCCCTCCCGAGCCGGCTCATTGAGAGCTATTCCTATTTTATAGTACAATAAACGTGTAATATAAAAAGAACGAAAGAATTATAATTTTTGTATTGGATTCTCCTCAAATTTTATTTTTTATTTTATTTTTTGTGCCTCTTAAGACTTATGGCTAACTATCATGGAAGCGCAATTGTGGATGAATCATATTTTCAGTGTTCGATGTGCTTATTAAACTTGTAATTTTTTAAAATGATCTGCAAAATACAATCCACCCCTAAAGTTGTTACTAGCTTTCGAGTCTAAAAACATAGTCCCATACAAAACTATAAAGAAACTGTCACTTTATTTCTTATGCTTTTAACACAACCTTTTGAAACAAATACCTAAGCGATAAAAAGATTAATAGATGGTTTAATAATCATACATTCATCTCTAATAATCACATGAATACGTAGTTAAAGCTAGTCGATCTAGCATATTGTTATATAAAGTAATGTAAAGAGGACTTCTTACTTTAAAGGTTTTCTGACAAATTAAATCCCCGATAGTTGTTTTATATAACACTCTATCAATGGATAAATGTATACATTAATAATCTTATATAAATCTTACTTTGAATCTTTTTAATCTTGTAAGCAATCATAAAAAAAAAAAAAAAAAAAAGTTCAAATCTCAAATATATTTCTCTATTTGTATATGTACGTATCCAATTGCTCCATTTGTAATTTCTTTCTTTCCGTTAACTGATAATTCAAATAGCCTATACTGGACGATTCAGCGAAACCTTCAAATGTTAACTATATGTTCATTCGAGAATGCGCGTACACTTTTGCTACTCATATACTATGTAAACTTGACTTTTGAACATTTAATGAGGTTTTGTTGGTACCAAGAATTTAGAAATATGCATGGCCCAACATCTTATGTAAAATGAGTTCGTAATAAGTCTGACCCTGTTATTATGCAAGAGTAGGTTTAATTTAATCAACCCAAACGTAATGAATGTATGTTGCTTGGCGCGGAAGATGACAATGAAGATTATTTTTATCAGCTTGGCACCTCTTCATTTAACGAAACCTATTAATTATCACAAGTTTTAATAATTTTTAATAAAGAAAAAATAGTCCCATCCCAATAACTAGTCCAAAGGTTAAATGATCAATTAAATGATCAATTAATGAGTGTTGACACCTAAATTTTGGCGACCCATTTAGTCATTTATTGCATTAAAAAAATTAGGGGTTAATTTTATCCCTGAAAAATATTAATTGCATAGCATATAGATTTAGGTGCATTTGTTTTTAATTTGCATTTTTTACATTTATTTACTGGACCGGTGGCGGATGGGTCGAATTAGTGGTTTTGAGTTTTAAATTAACAGGTCGGACTAAACCCATGAAGAGTGCAAATTGGCTCCGAGCCCGTTTTCTGAAATTGAGATTTGAAATGAGGATTTTTGGAATTTAAGAAAATCAGGTTGTAATCTTATCTCTAAAAATCGGTAGAAAATATTTAGGAGATAAGGAAAATAAGAGGATGTTTATGATTAGGAGGTTATAGGAAAATCTTTGTTTATATTGAAAAGTGGATGAAATATTTCATGAAGATCACATCTTTATTTGCCTATAAAGGGAGCCGTGTACGATGAGAGAAATGGGGGCTTTTCTAGGGATTTTCTTTTGATTGACCAAAGAGGAAAAAAAAAAGTGAAGATTGAAAAGAAAAAAAAAAGCGGAAGGAAAAGTACAAGCGGCAGAGGTGTGAGGGAGACAAGGACTCTTCATCGTCTCCCTCACCGCTCGCCGCCCACATTCGCTGCCTCGATCGCCGGCTCCTCTTCACCAGCATTATGCTCGCACCGCCGGTCTCCACCAGCCATCATTGCGCCAACCCACGACAACCAAGCAAATGCCGACCATTAGCCCGCTGCGCCCATCGTCGGTCCCTGCCTGCACCTCAGCCTACTTGCTCCACCGCGCCAACGCTAGCACCCCTCGGCAGTAGATCTCGTGCTTGCGCCTCCGCCTCGGCATCCCCGTAGCCGAAGCCCACCGCGCCTGCACTAGCAATCGCCGTTCGACTCCTCGTGACGACCCGAGCTCGAGTCGGGCCGCTCTGCCACCACCGCTCCAAGGCGCCGCTCACCTTCCGCTGCGAGATCTGCGACGTGCGTCGCTACTGCTCTCTAGCCGCCGTTGTTCCGGCCTGCCTCTACCTTCCGCCGCCGATCCCACCAACAGCTGCGACACCTGACGCCGTGGCCCCAAAAACCAGCGATCGACGTCCCTGCTCAACCCGACTCCACTCTCTGCCCGACGAACTGCTCCTCCGTTGCAGCCCGACGCCAATCCTCTGCCGTTGCTGCCGAGTCGCTCCCACCAGCCGACGAAGCTATTGCTATGCCGATCCGGGTCTCCGCCATTGCTAGACACCGCCGTGTTGCTGCCGAGCGCTTCCGAGCGCTGACACCCGTGCCTCTTCTTCCACCTCGATGCCGCCCATAGCCGAACTACCTTGCATGGCACCTCCTGTTCGTGACCGGCAGCGACCCGTGAGTCCCCACGCCGGAGATCCGACGACCGTGACCGGTGCCCGACGGCGACCAGCCACCACCACGCACAAGCCTTGCGTGGAAAGAGAAAAACAAAAGAAAAAGGAAAATCAATTAGGTGGTTTTTATTTTTTTCTTTATTTTATTTATTTATTTTACTTTATTTTGTTTATATTTTTTAGTTTAGTTATTTAAATTGGGAAATTGGATCCCAATGTTTATTTGTTGAATCTTGTAGGCATTAACCGCAGGGGTTTTGTCCAAAATTATTGTAATTATTAATTTGATCCGTAAGACGTCGGATCATTTTTTTAATTATGTTAATTTTAGGGCGTTTTGATGATATTTTAATTATTAAATCATTATAGTTATTAATTTGATCCGTAAGATTTCGGATCAGATTTTTAATTATTTTGAACCTCTTTGTCGTGATGATTAGGGTTAGAATAATCGTTAATTTGACCTGTGAGACAATGGGTTATTTTTTTCGATTACTTTAATCCTTTATTTGTTGAATATCTTGATTGTTTAGATTTAATGTTTAGTTGATAATTACTTGTCTTGGAAAACACTAAAAAATCAAAATCAAAATCAAAATCTTGCATCAAAGCATGTAGGTTTAATAAATCAGACATGTAGGATTAGGTTTATGAAATTTTCATCATCTAATGATTGTTGCTAGGTTCATTTAGTTAGAAATTGCTCATCATTAGAATTAGGTCATTTGATTAATTTAGATTGCATATTTAATTGTTGCATTTCTTTAATTTCGAATTTCATGGAAAATACAAAAAAATTAGAATAAATTCATTTCATGCTTTAGGATAGATTACATGCTTATTCATGTTATATAGTTTAAGTCATATTGCCACGTCATATCATTTCATGTTAAATTAGTAGCATGCATTGCATGATTCTCATTAAATAAAGTGAAAACCAAAATTGAGTTTGCATGTTAGGTTTATTTAATTAGAATTTGCTTGTTAATAAAGTTAAATCATGAAGTTAAAATGCACGTTTCGATTTCAAGATAAAAGAAAACCCAAAAAATGCTTTGTGTGTTTATTTCTTTTAATGAAAGTTTTTTGATTGTTTAATAGTGACTGAGCATTCGTGCGATCATCCTTTTGCATGATAGAGATTTAGGTTAAAATAAACCCAAGCTGCCTGCAAAAACATTTTTGAAATTGAAAAGAAATGGTACCGAAAGGGCATTAGAGAAATCTAGTGTAACCAAGTCCCCGTACCCTTAGTCTATGGTTCGTAGGAGTAAAATAATTCTCCAATTATTTTACTTAGGTTTCTAATCGACCTACCATAAACCGATTAGTGGCGACTCCTAGTTAAAATTCATTTGCATGCTAAATATTGAACCTTAAGTCGCGAATTGGTATGGGCTTGGGAGAGCCCGAGCTAAGTTTAAAAACTTAGTAGTCCATTAGCATAAACTTAGGTGGTGCACCCAAAAATTAGGTCGCGATAGCTTGGCGACTCCACTAGGGAATTGTGTTAAAACACTTAGTGGACTTAGGCCAATGTTTCTTTTTCTTTTAAAAATGTTTTTGTTTGGTAGCGAGGATCCCAGGTACGTCCCTAACATTCCTAAGGTGTTAAATGTTCTTGCATATGGGAGGTATAAGGGGAGTAGTCTTTGCTAACCCATGTCTTGCAGGTTGGAGTTAGGGATGAATGTTTGAATTAAAACTATAGAAGTGTTGCTTGCATTTAAACTGTTGTGCATGTTTTATTACTTTTAGCACTACATTATTGCACACACAACCTGCGTTCGGACCTTGGGCTGCGATAGGATTTCTAGGATGGTGTTGAGAAGGATACTTCCTCCAAAGCGAGACTACTATGTAGAGGTTGACCTTCTCTTCCTCGAAATTTCTTTCATGGTGTCGAATGTGTTTGTCCATATCCGCGAGACTGCGTGATTATTGGGTATTCCATTCGACTGAACTGGGGTTAGGAGGACCTGACACGTTAATGCAAGAGTGCAACGGTCAGATCATCCTCATAGCTCCACTTTGTTAAGCCATCTAGGTAGAAATCGAGCCTCACTTACCATGCGCATGTTTATGTGATTGCCATTAATTTTTCTTGGTGAAGTAAGTCTTCTATCCTTATACCATGCCATTTATTTTGTTGCACTTTTGGTCGGTCCATGACAATTTAAGTCAATCATTGATTTAATTCCTTTGTCAATTAGGAATGAAATGAGGAAATTGTCATGCAATGAAACATTTGGAAAAAAAAAATTAGAAATTTGTTTTCAATTCATGCCTTGGCTCTTCCTAGTTCATGTCTAGGAAATTTCATCCCTACTGGGGCATCCCATGTCTTTGTTTTTCTAGTCCATTTTTAGGAAATCCTCTTCATATGTGGACTTTTCTTGACTAAAAAAATAGATTGTTGTCATGGATTGGTTTTCTCATTACACCTCGTACTTACATATTTTCATTTGACCTAGGTGACAACGGATCCCTCACGTTCATCCATTATTACACGATTAAGAGCTAAAATGGCCGATCAAAATGAAATGCGTGATCGTATATCCACCATGGAAGATCAGCTCAAACAATTAGCCACCTCTATGCAACTGATAACGACTCAAATCCAGTCTCTTCGAGTGAATCCGACTCCTGCACCCGCTCTTCCCGAAATAGTTATCCCGGAGCAAGCAAACAAGGCCCAAGTGGGTGATGACGACATGCCCGAACTGGAAGATGACCCATTATCAATCATTGTTAACAAGGCCAAGCTTGACAACATCCCTAAGACGGAGCAAGATGAACGCTTCGCAAAATTGGAAGAGAAAGTGAAGCAATTGCAAGAGTCACAAAGTTCACTCTCATTCGACTTGTTAGTATATGAGAAGGTCAAAGTACCAAGCAAGTTCAAAATGCCAAAGTTTGAGAAATATGATGGCACTTCTTGCCCAAAGACTCATTTGCAGATGTACCATGTATGCATGGCCCAACATGTCAAGAATGAGCCCCTCATGATCTAATCATTCCATGCGAGTTTGACTGGACCCGCACTGAACTAGTACGTGATGAAAAATGTCAATCTTCTTGACACTTGGAATGAAGTGGCTAACGCATTTCTCAAGCAATATAAGTTCAATATGGACATCGCACCCTCCCGAGAAGATCTTGAGAGAATGGAGAAAAAGATGAGCAAATCATTTAAGGAATATGCCGTGAGATGGCGAAATATGGCAGCTCAAATCACTCCTGAGCCTACTGATAAAGAATTGATGAAGTTGTTCGTCAAGACTCTCCCATCTGAGTTTCGTAACCAAATGGCTAGCATATACGTCGAAAACTTCAACCAACTTGTTCCCGTGGGAGAACAAATTGAGATGGGGATAAGAGAATGATGGTTTACTGAACCATCTAACAAGAGGTTTTCTACCAAGAAGGAGAAGGACCTTGAAATTGAGATTAATGTGGCCTATTCTCAACCAAATCGTGATACATCCAATCGTGCTCCGGTAATTAAGATTTCTACTGAGCCACAAAGTGGAGGGCATCAGTTCTTGGGTCGACAACGTAATGTTAGAAGATAGTTCACACCTCTTCCTAGACCCCTATCCAAAGTTTTGTCTGTCCTCCAAAAGAAGGGATTACTCTCTACTGAGCTGAAGCGGCTAAATTCCGAGCATTATCCTGCATATAATCCCTTCGAAAAGTGTGATTATCACATGGGAGAGGTTGGCCACTCCACTGATGATTGCTATGTTTTGAAGCATAGGGTCCAAGACCTCTTGGACACAAAGGCATTCTCTTTCAGTAGTAATCAGAAAAATCCTTTGCCCAGCCATGACGAAGGCGCAAATGCAATCACTGGGTGAAGAAGTTCTTATCTTCACTCTCCTTTGTGAAGGAGTCCTTTTTTTATGCTTTCTAGGATTTCATGCTTTCTAAAACTTCAATTATTGCTTTCGTTTCTAGGATTTGCTTGTTTGCATTTTCCATTCCAATAATGTAATTCGTTTTATTTTATTCAATGAAATTACAATTTTATTTCCATTTTTTGAGGGCATGATGAGATACTCCAAACCAGTCTAATGATGATATCCAACCATGAAAGAAACTATCATCCATGGAGTAATCCTGAGGGTTGGACTTTCTCATGCTTCCTCCCAAAAGCTTTTTCGAAGACAAAAGCATTTCACTGTTTTTTTTTTTTTAAGCTTGCGGCCGATTAAACCTGTTTATTTGTTTGACTCATTTACTTCTTGTCTCAGAGAATAATTCTATAACTTGTTATGACAAGGGACATCTAAAATAACAATGATCATAAACTTGACTGGTGATCAACAGGCTTTGAGCATACTTGCAATGAAAAAAAAAAAGACTTGGGGCAAGTAAAAGAGGACCATGATTCTCCAATGGAACATCCTAGGTGCAAGTTTGCTCCAAATTACAGAGTCCCATATGTGATGAAGAAGGTACTTCTTGGAGGTGCCTTGATCCTGATAGAAATGGGTAGTCATGAGTTTTCCACTCCAATTAATTATGATATCGCCAAGAAGTGTTGCCCATGATTGAATTTGTCATATCATGTTTTGAATTGCAAGCATTTTTATGATAAATAAATTGCTTCAATGAGTTGCAAACTCAATCATTCAAATTTATTACAAATCTTGCATGTTTTCCTTGATGAATTGTGTGAGATAGAGTGAATGTGTTAAATGGAATACTTTGGAATGATGAAAGGCAAACCATATTCCATACATTGTTTCATACACTAACCCCCAGTGAGTTGTGTGGAAAAATTCCATGCCTACAAGGAAAAGGGTGATCTCGCAAAGGGTACGTCAACCGAGGTGATGAGAAGCAATTTCTTCTACTACCCAAAATGCTATAGGTATATCCATTGTTCAGCCCTTTGAGCCCACACACATGAAGAGCTTTTTAAATTATCCATGTCAAGAATCGTCCCATACTAGGACAAGATTTGAAATGAATGATAGGAATTTTCTTACTCACACTTGCATCAATCTTCGAGTATTGCTTTCGTATGTAACTTGTATCTTTAAAGTGCCTTAGGACGACGAAGAGCAATTCTTTTTCTATCCTATACACTTTATTCATTGCATAGCCCCCTTGAGCTTATGAATTCATTTCACATTAAACCCAGTTGGTGATCATTCCCCACACTAGGGCAAGGCAAAAGGCATATTAAGACCCTTGAAAGTTCGAGTGTCATTCAAAGTGTAATTGCTTGACGCATGCATTGTGTACAAAAATTGAAATCAAAATAGAACTAAGGGGCATGAAAAAGCAGTGTGCCTGGTAAAAGCAAGGCCAATGCCCATGAAAAGAAGTGAAGAAAAATGAATGAGAACGAGGGGCATGAAAAAGCAGTGTGCCTAGTAAAAGCAAGGCCAATGCCCAAAAAGAGAAAAATCAAACACTTGATGTAGTGAGTCGTATCCCCAACAAGGTGATACTAAAAAAAACTCAAATGTTGAGATGCTGCAATCAATGGAGTTGTGATTTGAAAAAAACCTCCAATGATGAAGAAGAAAGTTGGTGGAGATGTCAAGATGATCACCAACTTTAATCCTCAAACATTTGTTGAGCCTAAGGATCCTTTTGCTTCTCAACCCATGAACCCAGCCTACGTTGCATCCCTTGCGAAGTCTCTTCAGATTATGGCACTTGAATTAACGTAAAAGTTCATATGTTCAAAAGCATTGCTTGAAGAAGTGCGAGTAAAATAATTTTTGCTTCATTTCATATGTTTCTTGACTTGTAAACCCCAAGACAATTGCGAAATGTCATTTTTTAGTAGCCTCGACTCGAAGAGTCTCCCTTGTTGAGCCGTTCATCGAGCCCACATTATAGTCC
The DNA here is from genome assembly GCA_014182375.1 of Eucalyptus virginea. NCBI lineage: Eukaryota > Viridiplantae > Streptophyta > Magnoliopsida > Myrtales > Myrtaceae > Eucalyptus > Eucalyptus virginea. The sequence continues at coordinate 1,917,136 of CM024520.1, read as the reverse complement.
CTCTTAAAGACCTTTCAAATTGGTAAGGTCGTACCACTTGCGAGATTGCTCAGACCCTTATTTGGCATGATGATAGTGAGATAGAGTGACTGTTAAAAATTCTGCATCAAAGGCCAGGATGAAATGACTATTTTAATTAAGGAGTGAAAAGTCCTTTATGACCGAAAGATCCCTTATTTGACACATCCATGACACTCATGTATTTAGATTGGAATAGTCTTTTGAAATGTCTCCAGTGGAAATTTGAGTGATGCAAATGTCATTATGTATGAACCCCAATTGAATTGATAAAAACTTCAGTAGATTTTGAAGTGTGCACTCTAGAATAGCCTTAATTACTTATTTCTTTGGTAAATGCATTTTTGCTCTAAATCATGTCTCAAAGACCAAAGAGCTCTTGACATTCAGATTCCTTTCAAGAAGAGAAACCATCACAAACATTCAAGGTGTATCCTTGATTTCTACCAAGAGGTGAGAGACCTCTACAGGATATCTAAATTCCAGAAGACATATCCCAAAGAATCAGAGATATCATTAGGTAAGTATATCTCTACCCATTCTGGACACTTGACCCAGTCAAGTTGTCTCTCTATGTTGACCTGGCGTGCTTTCGTAGCCCAGAGTCCATTTCATCGATCCGATGTGCTTCCGTAGCCCCGTGTCCATTATATTGACCTGGCGTGCTTTTGTAACCCAGAGTGCCTCTCATCGACCTGGTGTGCTTTTGTAGTCCAGTGTCCTTTATATTAACTTGGCGTGCTTTCGTAGCCCAGTGTCCATTTTCATTAACTCGGTGTGCTTCCGTAGCCCGATGTCCCTTTTAATAGACCCGGCGTGCTTCCGTAGCCCAGAGTTCTTAACCCGGCGTGCTTCCATATCCTAGTGTCCTTACCTTGACTTGGCGTGCTTTTGTAGCCCAAAGTCCCTATTTATCAACCCAGCGTGCTTCCATAGCCTAGTATTCATTTATATTGACCCGGCGTGCTTTTGTAGCCCAAGTTCCCTTTTATCGAACTGGCGTGCTTCCGTAGCCCGATTTTCCTTTATCGATCTGGCGTGCTTTCGTAGCCCAGAATCCTTTACACTGACACTCGATCAAGTTGTCCCCCAAAGATTTTCCTCCAGATTCAGTCTGATTAAGGTGACCGAAGAAAGGTTCGGGTCCTAGCCAAACAAAACCACAGTTTAGGCAACCATAGAATGGTACAAGTCCTAGACAACCTTTGATGCTCTAATGGGCGACCGTAGAAAGGTACGGGTCCTGGAAAAGCAATTACCTTAGTTCAGGCGATCGTAGAAAGGTACGGGTCCTGGAAAATGATTCTTTATTCAGGTGACCGTAGAAAGATACGGGTCTTGAAAAGTGAATTCCCGTTTAGGCGACCGTAGAAAGGTACAGGTCCTGGAAAAGCAATTTCCCCATTCAGGCGACCGTAGAAAGGTACGAGTCTTAGACACAACCAAACACTACCATACTAGGCGACCGTAGAAAGGTACGGGTCCTAGGAAAGTAGTTTCCTTACAGAATCTTGCTGTCGTACTAGGTGACCATAGAAAGGTACGAGCCCTAGGAAAGTAGTCTTCTTATAAAGTATCGCTACTATTTTAGGTGACCATAAAAAGGTACGGGTCCTGAACGTGTAACATCAACTATCTTGAATTACTCTACCCTCCTTGAAGGTAAGTTATTCTAGGTAGGTTCCTTTATCATTTGCATTAGCATTTCCGTGCATCATATGAATTGCATTTAAAAAAAAATCACTCAGTGAATGCGCATGGTCAAAATTTAGGTATCAATTTGTCTTTGAAGGTAACCTCTTCGAGCTCACCTTCAAAGAGGGGCAGCTGTTGACACCTAATTTTTGGTGATCCATTTAGTCATTTATTGCATTAAAAAATTAGAGGTTAATTTTATCCTTGAAAAAATATTAATTACATAACATATAGATTTAGGTGCATTTTTTTTAATTTGCATTTTTTACATTTATTTACTGGACCGGTGGCGGATGGGTCGAATTAGTGGTTTTGAGTTTTGAATTAACATGTCGGACTAAACCCATGAAGAGTGCAAATTGGCCCGAGCCCGTTTTTTGAAATTGAGATTTGAAATGCGGATTTTTGGAATTTAAGAAAATCAGGTTGTAATATTATCTCTAAAATCAATAGAAAATATTTAGGAGACAAAGAAAATAAGAGGATGTTTATGATTAGGAGGTTATAGGAAAATCTTTGTGTATATTGAAAAGTGGATGAAATATTTCACGAAGATCACATCTTTATTTGCCTATAAAGGGAGCCGTGTACGATGAGAGAAATGGGGGCTTTTCTAGGGATTTTCTTTTGATCGACCAAAGAGGAAAAACAAGACTGGTAAGAACTTTGTACATATAAACTTGGCTCCTTTTCATTAATTAATGAGACCTATTGATTATTTAACTTTTTTTCCTCAAGTTGTTGAAAAATAATTTAATGAAGAACAAAATCACACCTAAATATCTGGGCAAATCATTAATTAATTAATTAATTAATTAATTAATTAATAAGTTCGATAAATATAACAAACCAAGACCAAATTATTTGATCAATGGTTTAATTTATCAATTGTCGATACTTAAATTTTGGCTTCAACTGTAATCACTTGCATAAAAATCGGGGCTTATATCATGAAAAACCCTAAATGAGTACACTTGTGTTAACCTAAACTGGTATACTTATGACAAATTTATCTTTTACTAGTTTTCGTTAAATTTTTTTATCAAATTCCTAAGTTGGATGGATGATATGTGGTAGTTGATGGGTATTTGGTTTATCCTCCATTTGTTACAAGGATATCGGTCTTGTGATTTTTCGTGATATTAATACAATTTCATAGAAACTAATTGAGAGCAAATTTATCACAAATGTATCGGGTTGGGATTTTTTGTAGTCAAAAAATTAGTTTGGGAAAATTTGTCATAGGAATACTAGTTTGGAATTATGGCGGTTAAAAATTAGTTTGAGATAAATTTGTCATAAATGTACTTGTTTGACAATTTCTGTGGCGTTAATCCTAAAAATTAGGGATGGACCCTAACCCTAAATAAAAGGTATCATTAACATAACGTGCATTTGCATTATAGATGTTTGAATTTCTAAGATGAATTATGTCTAATCTAAAACAATGATACATGAGCAGATTTGAAGATGGAAAATCAAGAAAGAGATCGTGGCCTACCAAGAGGAGATTTGACGATATATTTGACTGAAAATCATGACAAGAGAGGGTGGAAATTCTAGGATGTTGAACGAAATTTTTGCACAATAAAAGGGGGACGTCTTCTTCTCAGGGGATGATCATGGCTTCTTGTATCAGTTTGTGAATTTGTTTGGTAATCATTTCGTTCCTAAAAACTATTATTGTTGAAAAAATTTTCTTTTAGTTTTTTTTTTTTTTTTTTTTGCTTTAGTTCCTTTGAATTTTTTGAGGGTCCATTTTATTTCCAAAATAGAAAAAGAACATGAATGCGATCGGTATAACTCTCATTTCTTTTTTTTTTTTTTTGGTGACATAAAATTTTCTTTTAATTTTGAGATAATTTTATGAGATTTCTTTTTGTTGCTTTTTTTCCTTCTCTTCTTCTTCCTACTCTAGTCGTTAGCGGGCCTCCACGATAGCTGGTGATCAGTTAGACGAGAGTTGGCAACCTCACCAGCCATGAGGGAGCCTTGCCTAGCCATCAGTGAGACCTGACCCCATCTAGGCAAGGTTGAGCCCTACCCAGCCAAGGCCAGGTTGACCTTGCCCAGCCACGACCAAAAGACCTCGTCGTGGGCCATCACCGAGCCTAGCAACCAACTAGAGGAGGAAGAGGAAGAAAAGAAAAGGAAGAAAAGAAAAGAGGGAGAAAGAAGAGAAAATGACCTGATTCTAGAATTTTCCTTGGGAATAATGAAATAAATTTTTTTTTCTACTTTTTGATTCTATTCTAGTTTTATTTTTGGGAACATTGTCCCCTACGACGTTAGACCTATTAAATGGATGGTGAGGTAAGGTTTGGGTCAAGTCACAAATGGTCCGACCCAAATCAACACATTTAACCTGTTTATGATCCATTTATCGTAGTGTAAAATTTTTGACCCATACTTGACCTAACCCATTTAATTAAACCTAAGAAACCTTATTTCTTATGATTTTTTTTTATATGGTATTGCTAAAATACTTTTATGCAATTCAAATTTAATGGACAATTTCATAATATTTTTAAATTTACTTTTTAAAATCAAATTTTTAATTATATTTATTTTTTTAAAAATAATTGTTTTTAAATATTTGTATTTTTTAAAATATAATTTTTCTTTTTCTCTTTTCTCTTTTCTTTTTCTTCTTCTTTAGCTGGTCGCCAGCCATGACGATGGTAAATAGCCTGCCACAGGCAAGCCTCCAGCTCGCCCGATCGTTGAGGCTTAAGCCTTGTTAGATGTCGGCGAGGTTCGAGCGTCACCGGTGTCGGGTGAGCTCGAGCCTTGACGACATTTGGTGAGGCCTCTACCTCTCTAGATGCAGCTAGCTCGAGCTCGCCCGATGCGGTGAGCTTGAGTCTCGCTTGGTCGCTGACCGGTCGTCATCGTGCCGGCCACCGGCTAAAGAAGGAAGAAGAAGAAAGGAAAAAAAAAGGAAAGAAAATTGAAATATAAAAATAATTATAATTTCGATTTTTATAAAAGATATTTTTATAAAGTTAAAGAGGGAAGAGATATATTTTGAGGCTTTAGTTGAAAATGGGTTCTAAGTCTAATCAATTTAAGAGCCATTTATCTTAAATCTTCAATTTTTAAACCCATTTAATTAGTTTCTTTAAAAAATAGGTGACCAATACATTACCCATTTATGATTTAAATGGATCATATATATGGGTCTAAGACCCATTTTGCCACCTCTAACTGACGTTATCAAATAGATAATCCATAACCATTGCGCCTATTGGTCTTTGTCCTTGTTCTTAGTGACCTAAAGCTCCTGTAGTCATGGTAGATTGACCATCAAACCTCTTGCTTCTGTGCATTGTTGCATCTCACCCCTCCAACGTCTCGATTTGTCAGTTGCCGCATTGTTAAATTTTGCTGCTACACTTTATGCCCTTCCACTATCCTCGTCAGTGAAGCAAACCTCACTCAACATCCAACTGTTTTGATTTCTCAAAGCTGTGCTTTCTTCAGCCTAACTCCTCACTGACGCTTTAGTAAAACTTCTGTCGCTCCCCAACATCCTAGTAAATGTCATCTGTGGCAGCCCAACCGTAATCCAAGACATCTTGCCGTCCTTGCACCCATGCCGAAGGAGTCATTGTTCCTGAGTCTAGAGAATTTCCATGTCATGCCAAGACCATTGTGTGACCGACTCCTAGCAGATCTAGGCACACCCAAACCAATCTACGACCGTCTCCGCACGGCAACATTGTCTCAAGTTGCCTAACTAGCAACTCTAGTGCTCGCAACAAAGTCATCAATTTATTAAATCTCTACAAGCTTCTAAGTGACTCCTCGGCAACCGTCAGTCCAGCAATGCCAGTGGACCACTTGCAACACCTAGCTACCACGACTCTAGTCTCAACAACCCCCACCACTACCATCCTACGCTGCTCCGCAAGGTCGTTGTCTAGCCCCTTAGCCGCCCTTGCCCTTGCGGAGATCTCCCCGATATCTTAGGTAAGTCAAGGTTTGTGTAATCTCATTTAATATTTTGGTTTAATATATAGTTATTAGATATGTCTCAAGTTTGAACTCAAAAAGGAAAGCTTTCTACTTCAAGTAGATTTCCTATTTTGAATAGATTTCTTGATTGAATGGCTTTCGTAGTTGGAGAAGGTTTCATAAAAAGAGGTAGTAGATTTCCTATTTTGAATAGATTTCCTGATTGAATGGTTTTTGTAGTTGGAGAAGGTTTCATAAAAAGAGATTTCCTACTTTAGATTTGATTCTTATCTATATATAAAAATTTGAGATGGAAAGAGTCTAAACTTTTTAGAGCCAGATTTTGTAATCTTTTATTTCTATAGTGGATTTTGCTTCTTTTTGTTTTTTTCTCGTGGTTTTTTCCACAAGGCTTTCCACATAAAATCCAGCATTCCTCTATTCTTCTCAATTTCAATTTTGTTATAGTTTTCGCATTCACCATAACAAATCTAGTTTCAGAGCCTTAGGTCCTTTATTCATTTATTTTGTTTTCTCTAGATCTTTTGGTTATGACTTCAAGTTCAACAACGTGATTTGATATCGAGAAGTTTGATGGGAGTGGCAATTTCAACCTATGGCAAGTTTGTTTGTTGGCTATTCTTATGCAGTAGGGTTTGAAGAAGACTTTCTTTGGGAAAGGGAAGAAACTGGAAAGCACATAAGATGAAACGTGTGAAAAATTAGATGAAAGAGCTCTATATGCTATTTCGTTCTGTCTCACAAATGAAGTTCTATAGGAGATCCTAGATTAGAAAATAGTTGCAAGTTTTTGGACTAAATTGGGGAGTATTTATTTTTTTAAAAGAAAAAATCCCTCATCAATCGGTTGAGGCTCAGACAACGACTCATGGTTCTTCGTATGGCTGAATGTGCTTCTCTTAAATCTCATATTTCTGAATTTAATGCTATTATCTTTGAATCAAGAAGTATTTGTTAACACATAAATTTTGCCAACCTTGTAATTCATTTATTGCATAAAAATCAGGGAATAATTTTTAACCTCTAAAAAAAATATTAGAATTAGATTGCATAGCATATAGCTTTAAGAGTATTTTTTTTTATCGCATTTGCATTGGATCAGTGACGGATGAGCTTTAATTTGACAAGTTGGGAGATGAGTACTTTTCGGAAAAAGATTTGTATTATTCATTCAATATTCCATGATATGGCACTTGATTTTCTATATATTCTTGCAATATAAGGAAAATAAAAATAGAAAAATGAAAGGCAAATGCGCTAAGACATTATCGGTCGGCGTGAGGCATATATTTGGCTATATTAAAAAAAAGAATCAACACAAGGAAAGGGATATTCTGAACATGCATGAGTAAAAAGGAAAAAGGGTGAAGAAGAAAATGAAATGTTTTAAAAAGTGCTCACAATAGGAAAGAAAGTCTATGCTCTTTCTTTGAGAGCCCTAGTCCTCTCACCTATAAAAGCTATCTCACTACAGACAAAGGAAGGGGGGAGGCCACACAATTCAATATACGTGAGAAAAGAGAGAGGAGAGAACGTTGAGAAAGTATTAGGTACCATAAAAGTGCCACGTAATCCGTGCTCTGATCCATTCACGCTTCGACACCTATCCTTGGGGCCCGCCACGTCTGCTCTCTCTTCTCTCCCTCTTATGTGCTTCTGTCTCTCTTCTCTCTCTTCTCGCTCTCTCCAAAATAACTCTTGGCTGGTGGCTTCGCTCGGCTCGGCGGGTAGAAGAAAGGATGACTCCCGCTTAAAATTTCTCTCTCCTCATTTTAACTTTTTGGGTTTTGTCTCTCTCTCTCCTCGTGGAAGAGCAGACAAAGAACGAGTTGCACTTCCTCTATTTCCTTCTCAGTGCATCCCACCCGCTCCGCCTCGCCGGTCATCCACCTCTGGCACGTCACCTCCTCCAAAAGCCTTGCCAGTTGCAGCTGGTTCCTGACCCCCTTCGCCTCCAACTGTTTCCAACGCCGAGATTAAGCATAAGGTTTGTGCTCGTATTGGTCTCTTGGCAACTTCTGGACCTCCGTCCGATTGCCTCCCTCCAACGAACTTGTCATCAACTCCGACTTCGAGCCGCCGCCGCCAATGGCATCCTCCGTCCGCTCGTCCTCCCCCTCCCTCGGACCGAAGACGCTGCCGGCCAAACTCCTATTTATAGGAGAACAAGAATGTACTTATCATTAATATCAATATATCGAATGATACAATTACTGGATAAGGGAGATGAACATTCATTGTATAGGGAGATTTACTTAGAATATATGATACAAATGTACCATAATAAGTACATTAGATAAGATGAATATAATGAATATTCATTCATGTATTTCATAACACAAAGAAGAATTTTGTGTTTTTGAGTTCTTTTCCCTAGCTGCACATCTCATGAAAAAAGCCGCCAGAGGGTTTCCTCAAAACAAAGCTGCACAGAGAAATAGGGCCGCATAATGACGTCCAAAAGGGCATGTTTATTTTTACTATAAATAGTGTTTGATTCTGCCAATTTAGGCTCGTAATGCCTAATTGGAAGCCGATAAGGGTCGGGAAAATTCCCAAGATGCATTCAATAAATATTAGCACATCTCTACTTGCTAATTGCACAATCAAATTACCTAACATGCATCACAATTATCTAATAATCACTAATCTACTCTAATCTAACCACTTAATTGCACCTAATTAAATCTAATCAACCCCTAAGCATAATTAGGAAACTAATAAGGCATTAGTGAGCAAAACTCACTTGGCAAAGCGAAGACCAGAACACCGCAACGACGATGCGATGGCGGCCGAAATCCAAATTTTCAGCGGCGTCGGCGAATACTCAGGTCAGGCCTACAAGCCTCACAAGCCCACAGAAAATCACTGGGCTTGGACTTGGGCTTGGGCTACTTTGCGGGCTTCAAAGAGCTGGGTCGAACAGTTGCTGCGGAAATGGGCTTCACTGGACTTGATGGGCTGAAGAAAGGACCGGACTGGGCTGTTCAAGAATAACGTGGGTTGCTGAATCGGCCCCGAAACTGGGCTAAACCAAGGCTGAAAACAGGCCCAGCTGTTGGGCCAAAACTACTGGATTCCATGGGCTGAAATTGTTGGCTCGTGGACTGGACTTGCTGGCCTTCACTTGCCGAAAATGGGCTGAGTTGATGGAGGTGGGCTCAAACTTGTTGGGCCGCTGAAACACCAAACTAGCTTGTTATGACAGAGACGTGAAGCTCGCTGGATTTCTGTTTGCTTCAGTTGACGGTGATGCTGCTCCACTTGGTGGATCATTGGACATGGCAGATAAATCCGGTGGACGTTGAGGATGCTGCAGTGTTGACCAATGGATGGAGATCCCGGGGGACTTGCTTCAGTGAGTGAAGCTACAGGAGATGCTGAAGACGCATGGATCGGTGAAGCAGAAGGAAATCAGTTGCTGGCGTCTTCAATTGAGGGCTTTGTCAAGGGGGTTTCGACCGAGAGTGGAGATGGCTGATGGTGGCTTCGCGGGCAAGAGATGTTGACCGAGCGGGATATGAGGACAAGCTGCAGAGAAGCAGCAACTTCGGTGCTGCTCCTACTGGTGTCTTCGATGGAGAATGGATGGAGAACAAGAGCCACAGGGAAATTGACAAAGGAGAGAGAGATCGTGGGGCGCTGAGCTCTTCCATAGGATGAAGGAAAAAGTATAAATTAAAAGAAATGGGTTGGGGCCAATTGTACGTGAAGATAAGAGCAAGATGAAATAGATAAGGTGGAGGGTGTCAGCCACAAAAGAAAAAGGAAAGAAAAGTTTTAAGCTAATTTAATTTTATAAAATTATTTTAAACTGAGGGCATGTCACTAGTTCATATTATATATCAAACGTGGGATTGAAAATCAAATTGGAAGTAAGTATTTTCCTTTACAGATAATTCTTTTCAACCAAGCAACTCATTAATACTTTTTTTTTATTAATAGCAAATGATTTTTTTTTTTTTGGTCAGTCCTACCCTATTTCTACTCTACACTCACTCTCAGACTTTTGCCCTGCCTCTTGCAGGGCGTGGGAGTCGAAACCCACTCCTGAAACTTACGCGTCCCCACCCCATCCCCCCTGAGAAGGTGGGGATTTGAACCCCTCACCTCCCCCTTCCATGTTGGAAGGGTGGCCACAGGGGCGAATCCCAGTGGTTTAATGGCAAATGATTGAACTGGAAAAAAAGTTAGATGACAAGGCCCTCGATCATTGCATTTATTGCAAGAGAAATAATTTTACACGTTTCCTACATAAATTTCTGAATCTTAACCGACGAATTGATTTCATTAATGCACTACTTCCATCGAGCTATATAAGTTCTCATCTCTAGATCAACTGCATCATCAGAAGATCAACAATCTCAAACAATTTTCTAACCCTCCTATCCCCAAAAGACCATAATGGCAACGCCGAACAACTTGTCCGCTCTTATGATCTTGTTGGTCGTCCCCATTGCATTGCTTCCTAAGGCTACCTTCGCCAAGGTCGAAAACCCTGATTGCGGAAAGGCAATAAGATCTGAGTGTGGGTCTGGATTCTTTCAATTCATATTCCTTGCCGACACCTTTACACCCACCAATGAATGTTGTCATGAGCTCTTGAAAGCGGGGAAGAACTGCCACAACCAATTTGTGGAGTTGAGCATCTCGAGCCACAAGCCAATTAAGGGCACAAAATCTGATGTCTATAGGAGGCGCAATGAGACATGGAACAACTGCGTTGCGGCTCTCAGTCCCGTATCCCCTCCCAAGCCGGCTCATTGAGAGCTATTCCTATTTTATAGTACAATAAATGTGTAATATAAAAAGAACGAAAGAATTATACTTTTTGTATTGGATTCTCCTCAAATTATTTTATTTTATTTTATTTTTCGTGCCTCTTAAATCTTATGGTTAACTATCAGGGAAGCACAATTGTGGATGAATCATATTTTAAGTGTTTAATGTGCTTATTAAACTTGTAATTTTTTAAATTGATATGCAAAATATAATCCGCCCCTAAAGTTGTTACTAGCTTTCGAGTCTAAAAACATAGTCCCATACAAATCTATAAAGAAACTGTCACTTTATTTCTTATGCTTTTAACACAACCTTTTGAAACAAATACCTAAGCGATAAAAAGATTAATAGATGGTTTAATAACCATACATTCATCTCTAATAATCACATGAATACGTAGCTAGAGCTACTCGATCTAGGATACTGTTATATAAAGTAATGTAAAGAGGACTTCTTACTTTAAAGGTTTTTTGACAAATTAAATCCCCGATAGTTGTTTTATATAACACTCTACAATGGAGAAATGTATACATTAAAAATCTTGCATAAATCTAACTTTGAATCTTTTTAATCTTGTAAGCAATCATAAAAATAAAAATAAAAATTATTTTGAACCACTGCCTGCGGTGGCCCAGTTGGATAAGGCTCTTCAATGAAACTAACGAAAGTGGAGGGGGTCAAATCCCACTGCCGCACGGGATCTTAAGCGCGACGTCGGAGTGGTGGGTCCTCCGCTAGCGTCACTCCAGGGTTTACCCGCCGGCTACCGGCAGTACGGGGTTCCCTAGGTATCAAAAAAAAAAAAAAAATTCAAATCTCGAAATATATTTCTCTATTTATATAAGTACGTATCCAATTGCTCCATTCGTAATTTCTTTCTTTTCGTTAACTAATAATTCAAATAGCCTATACTGGACGATTCGGCAAAATGTTCAAATGTTAACTATATGTTCATTCGAGAGTGCGCGTACACTTTTGCTACTCATATACTATGTAAACTTGACTTTTGAACATTTAATGAGGTTTTGTTGGTACCAAGAATTTAGAAATATGCATGGCCCAACATCTTATGTAAAATGAGTTCGAAATAAGTCTGACCCTGTTATTATGAAAGAGTAGGTTTAATTTAATCAACCCAAACGTAATGAATGTACGTTGCTTGGCGCGGAAGATGACGACGAAGATTATTATTATCAGCTTGGCCCCTCTTCATTTAACGAAACCTATTAATTATCGCAAGTTTTAATAATTTTTAATAAAGAAAAAATAGTCCCGCCCCAATAACTAGTCCAAAGGCTAAATGATGAATTAATGAGTTCAGTAAATCCGGAAAACCAAAACCCAAATATTTTTAAAGGATAATTACCTAATAAATAATTTGACCAAAAAAATTCAGCTTTTAAATAATCTCAATTAATCTAGAAAACCAAAGCCAATTTTGGTTTATAGATATAAAGGAAAAACAAGACTGGTAAGAACGTTGTAAATATAAACTTGGCTCCTTTTCATTAATTAATGAGACCTATTGATTATTTAACTTTTTTTTCCTCAAGTTGTTGAAAAATAATTTAACGAAGAACAAAATACACTAAAATGTCTGGGCAAATCATTCATTGATTAATTAATGAATTAATGAGTTCAATAAATATAACAAACCAAGACCAAATTATTTGATCAATGGTTTAATTTAGCAATTGTTGATACTTAAATTTTGGCTTCAAGTGTAATCACTTGCATAAAAATTAGGGCTTATATCACGAAAAACCCTAAATGAGTACGCTTGTGTCAACCTAAATTGGTATACTTATGACAAATTTATCTTTTACTAGTTTTCGTTAAATTTTTTTATCAAATACTTGAGTTTGATGGAGATATGTGGTTGTTGATGGGTATTTGGTTTATCCTCCATTTGTTACAAGGTTATCGATTTTGTGATTTTTTTGTGATATTAATACAATTTCATAGAAACTAATTGAGAGCAAATTAATCACAAATGTATCGGGTTGGGATTTTTTGCAGTCAAAAAGTTTGTTTGGGAAAATTTGTCATGGGAATACTAGTTTTGAATTATGGCGGTTAAAAAATTAGTTTGAGATAAATTTGTCATAGATGTACTTGTTTGGTAATTTTTGTGGCGTTAATCCTAAAAATTAGGGATGGACCCTAACCCTAAATAAAAGGTGTCGTTAACATAACCTGCATTTGCGAGAGTATATATGGTGAAACGTTTTAAGCTAATTTAATTTTATAAAATTATTTTAAACAGAGGGCATGTCACTAGTTCATATTATATATCAAACGTGGGATTGAAAATCAAATTGGAAGTAAGTATTTTCCTTTACAGATAATTCTCTTCAACCAAGCAACTCATTAATACTTTTTTTTTTTTAATGGCAAATGATAGGACTGGAAAAAAAGTCAGATGACAAGGCCCTTAATCATTGCATTTATTGCAAGAGAAATAATTTAACACATTTCGTACATAAATTTCTCAATCTTAACAGACGGATTGATTTCATTAATGCACTACTTCCCTCGAGCTATATAAGTTCTCATCTCTAGATCAACTGCATCATCAAACGATCAACAATCTCAGACAATTTTCTAACCCTCCTATCCCCAAAAGACCATAATGGCAACGTCGAAGAGCTTGTCCGCTCTTATGATATTGTTGGTCGTCCCCGTTGTATTGCTTCCTAAGGCTACCTTCGCCAAGGTCGGAATCCCTGATTGCGGAAAGGGAATAAGATCTGAGTGTGGGTCTGGATTCTTTCAATTCATATTCCTTGCCGACACCTTTACACCACCAATGAATGTTGTCATGAGCTCTTGAAAGCGGGGAAGAACTGCCACAACCAATTTGTGGAGTTGAGCATCTCGAGCCACAAGCCTATTAAGGGGACAAAATCTGATGTCTATAGGAGGCGCAATGAGACATGGAACAACTGCGTTGCGGCTCTCAGTCCCGTATCCCCTGCCAAGCCGGCTCATTGAGAGCTATTCCTATTTTATAGTACAATAAATGTGTAATATAAAAAGAACGAAAGAATTACACTTTTTGTATTGGATTCTCCTCAAATTATGTTATTTTATTTTATTTTTCGTGCCTCTTAAATCTTATGGTTAACTATCAGGGAAGCACAATTGTGGATGAATCATATTTTAAGTGTTTAATGTGCTTATTAAACTTGTAATTTTTAAATTGATATGCAAAATATAATCCGCCCCTAAAGTTGTTACTAGCTTTCGAGTCTAAAAACATAGTCCCATACAAATCTATAAAGAAACTGTCACTTTATTTCTTATGCTTTTAACACAACCTTTTGAAACAAATGCCTGTTGACACCTAAATTTTGACTACCCGTTTAGTGATTTATCGCATTAAGAAATTAGGGATTAATTTTAACCCCTAAAAAATATTAATTAATTAATTAATTGCATAGCATTTAGTTTTAGGTGCATTTATTTTTTATTTACATTTACTGGATCGGTGGCGGATGAGACAAATTAGTGGTTTTGGGTTTTAAATTAACAGGCTGGACTATGCCCATGAAGAATACAAATTGGCCCGAGCTCGTTTTCTGAAATTAAGATTTGAAATGAGGATTTTTGGAATTTAAGAAAATCGGGTTGCAATCTTATCTTTAAAAATCAGTAGAAGATATTCGGGAGATAAGGAAAAGGATTTTCGTGATCATAGGGGTTATAAGCAATCTTCGTAAGAGATGAAATATTTACAGAAGATTGCATTTTTTTTTCCTTATATAAGGAGTGCACGGAAAAAGTTGAAAGGGGGGCTTCTTCTCTCGATTGCTAGGTCAAAAAAAAAAAAATTGAAGCAGAAGCAAAGTACAATCGGCAGGGGGTGAGGGGATGTTTACTGTTCATCGTCTTCCTCACCCTTGCCGCCTACGTCGCAATGGACACCATCCCGGCCTGTCGCCGGTGCCGGCTCCTCTACGCTCGCCGCTCCGCCTTGCCGATCCACGACGCCCGACACCGTTGCCCCTCGACCAGCACGAGCACCCTTCCGTGGCATCGAGCCAATCACCGCGTCGCCCATTGCCGCGCCTCCTGTTCTGCTACTACCCGATCTACGCACCCGGAGCAGCAACCCGAGATCGAAGACACCATTGCGTGCCGCCTCGCCAGAAGCTGTTCAATCCCCTTCTCAATTGCAGCAGCGAAGCCGCTTCTGTCCGCGACCTAGTAGCAACACTAGAGTTCGACGCCGTTGCTGTTTCCCTCCTGCCATCGCTCGCCCTCAGCAGCTGCTAGACCCCCTCGGCCTCCGTCTCCACACTCGCTCGGAGCCTGATCTACCGCGCCGGAACGCCGATCTCGCCCCCGACTTGTTTGCAACTCGCGCCAGCTCTCTGTCGAGCCGGTCTGCTCTCTGCCCAACGCTTGCTGAAGCCGTGACGACCTTGACGCTCGCTGCTGCTCCGTCCGCAACCGCCCGGTGCTCTTCCGCTTTACCTTGACCGCAACCTCCGGCCCACCGAAGCTCGCGAGACCGGACCCGAGCGATCTGCCCAACGTTGCCCCCGCTCAACCCGTGCTGACCCTCAACGATCGGGTGCCCCTGCAGCTGCCACCGCCTCACCTTGGCCGTCCACCCTCACGTGACCCGTGCTCTGCATCCCTCTGCTGCCGCTAGTTCGCTGGCTCACCTCTGCCGGAGTTCCCTTGCTGGACTGATCAACTGGCTGCCCTTGGAGACCCACGGTTGCACGTGGGAAAGGAAAGAAAAAAAAAAAAGGAAAAGGGAATTAGGTAGATTTTTTTATTTTATTATTATTTGCTTATCCAGTTATAGTTTTTCTTTTTTTCCTTTATATCTGGTTTTGTTTAGTGGAATTGCTCCTCTTAAATGTTTGATTGAGATTCCAACGTGAAAGTGCCCCTCAAGCTAGGGATTGACAGTCCAATTTTCGCGCCCGAAATCCGACTCGCAATCCCTTACAAAAATCGATAATCCAATCTCAAGCCCGAGATTCGATTCGCGATTTAATTTAAAATTGGCCAACCCGATCTCATGCGCGAGATATGGTTCGTCAACTTTTGGATATCAATCTTATCTTGTTTGATTTGCTGTCGTCAAGTTGGTTGAGTCAATCTTATTTTCGTAAAAGAAAAATCCAAAAAAATATTTGAGTTAGGATTAGATTTGCTTTAGAATATTTCTTGTTTTAGGGTTAAAATTGCAATCTTATTTCGAATTTTAAATAAGAAAAATCCAAAAAATGTTGAATTAGGATTAGGTTTTTATCTTTTATATTTAGAATAAGAACTTTATTTTGAATCATGGAAAAGAAAACCAAAAAAGAAAGCACATTCATTTAGGATGTTAGTTTTATCATTATTTGAATTGCATATGAAATTTTAATTTCGAAATTAATATAAAAACACAAAAAAGGTCATCATGCAGTGTTAGGGCATCTTTTTGCACATCATTGCATGTTAGAATTGCATGTTAGAATTGCATGTTTATCAATTATAGGTAGATAATCTCTCCTACATAAATTGCATGTTTTTGTTAGGAAAATAAAAATGCTCATGTCATATAGAATTAGATTCATGAAATGCACGTCATTTAGTGATTGTTGTTAAGTTCATTTAATTAGAAATTGCCTGTCATTAGATTAGGTCATTTAATAAATGCCGCGTGATATATAGCTCACATATTAAATTGCATGTTGCATGTCATTTTAGTTAAAATAATTTTGTATGTCATTGCATTGCATCACATGTCATTAGAATTAAGTCATTTTGGTTCATTTAGATTGCATATTTAATTATTGCATGTTCATTAAGAAATCACAAAAAAAATTATTCATTCATATAGTTTAGGACATGTTGCCATGCCATATCACATTGCATTGCATATGGATTATAATCTCGTTAAAAAAGTGAAAACGAAAATTGATTGAGTGCTTGTTAATTAGAAATCATATCTAGGATTGTTGATATGAATTCTGATCTAAAAACGCAAATGATTTCGTTGCTTTGAGGTAAGTTCTGCATTATTTAATTGCTTTCTTGGGTGTTAAATTGGTGGTTTGCGCACCCGCATGATAACCTCACATATTAGAAAAATAGATTTAAAATCAATCCAAGCTGCCTGCAAAAACATTTTTGAAAATAAAAGAATGGTACCGAAAGGGCATTAGAGAAATCTAGTGTAACCAAGTCCCCGTACCCATAGTCTCTGGTTCGTAGGAGTAAAGTAAAACTCCCATTATTTTCCTTGGTTTTCTAATCGATCCACCAAAAATAGATTAGTGGAGACTCCTAATTGAAAAATCAATTGAATGTTAAGAATTTGAACCTAAGTCGCGAATTGGTATGGGCTTCGGAGAGTCTGAGTTAAGTCTAGTCTTAACAATCCATTAGCCAAATGCTAAGTGGTTCACACTCGAAAATTTGGTCGCGACAGCTTGGCGACTTCACTGGGGAGACTTGAGTTGAAACTCTTAGTGGACTTAGGCCAATTTTCTCTTCAATTTCAAAAAATAAAATGCTTTTGCTTGGCAGCAAGGATCCCAGGTGCGTCCTTAACATTTAAGGTGTTAAATGTTCTCATAGATTGAGAGGTATAAGGGGAGTAGTGATTGCTAACCCTTGTCTTGCAGGTTGGAGTTAGGGATGTATGGTTTATTGAAGTGTTGTTTGATTTAAACTGCTGTGCATGCTTTGCATTTATCACTACACTTTGCACACACAACTTGCCACCGGACCTGCGCCGCATAGGATCATTTAGGATGGTGTTGAGATGGATACCACTCCGACCGCATGCTTGCAGTACGAGTCGCCCATCTCAATCCCGATGTTTCTTTCATGGTGTCAAGAGTACCCACCTCGATCCGCATGCCCGTGACCTAGGTCGGCTCTTTGACCAAGCCGGAGTCATGAGGACCCGACATAGTCCACAAGCCCGTGGCTAGTCTGATCATCCTTGTGGCTCCACCTTGATAAGCCTTAAAGATTAGAAATTGAGCCACTTACCATGCGCATGTCTATGTAATTATCGTCGATTTTTCTTGGTAAAGTAAGTTTTCTATCCTTATACCATGCAATTTATTTTGTCATGCTTTTGGTCTGTCCATGACAATTTAGGATAGTCATTTGATCTAATTCCTTTCAAGAATGAAATGAGGAAATTGCCATGCAATAAATCATTTGGAAAATAAAAAACTTTGGAGAATTTGTTTTCAATTCATGTCTAGGAAATTTGATCTTACTAGGATGTCTATTTTTCTAGCTCTCTTTAGGAAATTCCCTCCTTGTAAGAGCTTTTAAAAAAAAATGATGAAAAGAAAGTTGATAGATCATTGTCATGGATTGAATCTTTATTTGCACCTCATACTTATATATTTTCATTCATTTGAATTAGGTGATAACAAATCCTCCGCGTATTACGCGATCAAGAGCTAAAATGGCCGACCAAACTGAAATGCATGATCGTATCTCCAACAGTTGCTTACCTCTATGCAACTCATGACAGCCCAAATCCAATCCCTCCGAACGGATTTGACTCCTGCACCTGCTTTCCCTGAGGTAGTGGTTCCGAAGCAGGAATACAAGACCCAAATGAGCAATGGCAACATGTTTGAACTGGAGGATGACCCACCGTTGGTCACTGCTGAAAAAACTAAGCCTAATAATGCCCCTAAGATGGGGCAAGATGAAGTGGAAGTGATGGATACTCTAGGGCAGCCAAGTGGCAAGTTCGATTATTTGATGAAGTATTCAGCTCCTCCCAGCTTCTATATTGATCCCCGTGACATAGTTCCAGACGGGTGGGATGGCATGGATGATCTGATGCCTCCAAAGACAAAGAACTCTGATGACGCCCTAGAAGGGATCACAAGTCTTTTCAATGGCCTCTTCATAGAAGCCACTGACGAAGGACTTTCGGAAGACATGGATGTTATCCCGCAAGAGTAACTTGTTACTCTTGCACATTCCCTTGCACAGGAATTTTTACCTCTTTCTAGGAATTCTTATCGTTTTTTTTAGGAATTGTTTTCGCATTCTAGGAATTGTTTTCAGTTTCTTATTTTGCTCCTTTTTCAGAGATTAGGAATTGCATTTTCCATTCCAATAATATAATTCATTTGATTCTATTCAATGAAATTACAATTTTATTTTCAATTTTTGAGGGCATGATGGGGTACTCCAAACCAATCCAATGACGATATCCAACCATGAAAGAAACTATCATCCGCGGAAGAAATCCTGAGGGGGTTGGACTTTTTCATGCTTCCTCTTAAAAACTTTTTCGAAAGCAAAAGCATTCCATTGCTAAAAAAAGAAAAAACATTTTCCCAAAGCTTGTAGCAGATTAAACCTGTTTGTTTGTCTGACTCATATGCTTCTTGTCTCGAGCATAATTCTATAACCTTGTTATGACAAGGGACATCTGAGAATAGCGTATCAAGTTTCAATGATCATAAACCTGACTTGTGATCAACAGGTTTAGAGCGCACTTGCAATGGAAAAGGATTTGGGGCAAGTAAAAGAGAACCATCATTCTCCGGTGAAAGATCCTGGGGACAAGTTTGCTCCAAATTACATCCTATATGTAGTAAGGAAGGTACTTCCAGGAGGTGACATCCCAACAGAAATGGATGGTCGTGAGTTTTCAAACTCTAGTGAATTCTGATGCTTTCAAGAAGTATTATTTATGATAGAATTTGTCATGTCATGTTTTGAGCTGCAAGCATTTCTATGATGAGTAAATTGCCTCAGCGAATTGAATTGTTCAAATTTGTTGCAAATCTTGCATGTTTTACTTGATGAATTGTGTGAGATAGAATGAATGTGTCAAATGGGATACTTTGGAATGATGAAAGGCAAACCCTATTTCATACACTGTTTCATACACTAACCCCTAGTGAGTTGTGTGGAAAAATTCCATGCCTACGAGGAAAAGGGTGTTCTCACAAAGGGTACGTCAACCGAGGTGATGAGAGGCAGTTTCTTCTGCTCCCCGAAACACTACAGGTATATCCATTGTTCAGCCCTTTGAGCCCACACATATGAAAAGCTTTTTAAATTATCTCTGTCAAGGATCATCCCATATTGGGACAAGATTTGAAATGAATGATAGGAATTTTCTTACTCACACTTGCATCAATCTTCGAGTATTGCTTTTGCAGTGTAATTTGTACGATAATTTAAAGTACCTTAGGACGACGAAGAGCAATTCTTTCTCTATCCTATACACTTTATCCATTGTATAGCCCCCTTGAGTCTATGAATTCGTTTCACATTAAACCCGGTTGGTGATCATCCCCCACACTGGGGCAAGGCAAAAGACAGATGAAGACCCTTGAATGTCCGAGTGTCATCCAAAGTGTAATTCCTTAACGCATGTACTGTGCGCAAAAATTGAAATCAAAATAGAACTAAGGGGCATGAAAAAGTAGTGTGCCTGGTAAAAGCAAGGCCAATACCCATGAAAAGAAGTGAAAAGATGAATGAGAATGAGGGGCATGAAAAAGCAGTGTGCCTGGTAAAAGCAAGGCCAATGCCCAAAAAGTGAAAAATCAAACACTTGTTGTAGTGAGTCGTATCCCCAACAAGGCAGTACTAAAAAAACTCAAATGCTGAAATGTTGCAATCAATGGAGTTGTGATGTCAAGAAAATCTTCAACATTAGAGAAAAATTAGTGGAAATGTCAAGATGATCACCAGCTTTGACCCCTTAAACACTTTTTAGGCTTAATCATCCTTTCGTTTCTCAACTCATGAACTTAGCCTACGTTACGTTCCTCACAAAGTCTCTTCAGATTATGGCACTTGAATTAACGTAAAAGTTCATATGTTTGAAAGCATCGCTCGAAGAAGTGCGAGTGAGATAATTTCCGATTCATTTCTCATGTTTCTTGACTTGTAAACCCCAAGATGATTGTGAAATATCATTCATTTTTCAATGGCTTCGACTCAAAAAGTCCCATTTGCTAAGCCGTTGACCAAGCCAGCATTACAGTCCCTATTAAAGACCTCTCAGGTTAGTAAAGTCGTACCACTTGCGAGACTGCTCAGACCCTTGTTTGACATGACGATGGTGAGATAGAGCGATTGTCGAAATCCTGCATCAAAGGTCAGGATGAAACAACCCATTTTAATGAGGAAGAGTGAAAAGTCCTTTTAGATTAAATGATCTCTCATTTGACACATCCATGACGCTTACGTGTTCAGATTGGAATCTTCTTTTGAAATCATTTGGAATTAGGTGATGCAAGATTGATAGAAATCATCATGAACCTCCATTGAGTTAATGCATGCTTGCAATTACAAATGCATGTTGCTTCTCCTATGACCATGTTTTGCAAGAGATATTTCCCCAGGAACAGAGATGTATATCTCTATCCATACCTTAAATACTTGTCATTGTGCAGGTATTCCCTTTTGAATACACTGACACTTAATTGAGTTGTCCCCCAAAGATTTTTCTCCAGATTTAGTCTGATTAAAGCGACCGAAGAAAGGTTCGGGTCCGGGTCAGATGAGCTATGTTGTAAGGCTGGGCGACCGAAGAATGGTTCGAGTCCTAGCCAAGCAAAATCCTCTCTGTCGCGACCAAATTTTCGGGTGTGAACCACCTAAGGTTTGGCTAATGAATTATTAAGCATAGACTTAACGCGGGCTCTCCCAAGCCCATATCAATTCGCGACTTAGGTTTGAATTCTTAACATGCAAATGGTTTTCAATTAGGAGTCGCCAATAATCAATTTATGGTAGGTCAATTAGACACCTAAGTAAAATAACGGGAGAATTATTTTACTTCTACGAACCAAAGATTTTGGATACGGGGACTTGATTATGTTAGATTTCTCTAACGCCCTTTCGGTACCTTTCTCTTTTATTTTGAAAAATGTTTTTTTGCAGGCAGTTTGGATTGATTTTAAATCTAATTCCCTAACATGTGAGGTATTCATGTAGATGCGCAAACCACCAATTTAACACCCAAGAAAGCAATTAAATAATGCAGGACTTACCTCAAAGCAACGAAAGCGTCTGCAGTGTTAAATTAAAATCCACATCAACAACCCTAGATATGGTTTCTAATTAACAAGCAATTACTCAATTTTTTTTTCTCTTTTCCAACGAAAATATAGTCCATATGCAATGCAATGCTTCTAATCTAATATGAAATGATATGGCATGACAATATGTCCTAAACTATATGAATGAGTAAAAAAACTAATGATTTCTTAATGAACATGCAATAATTAAATATGCAATTTAAATTAACCAGAATGACTTAATTCTAATGACGTGTGATGCAATGCAATGACATACAAAATTATTTTAACTAAAATGACATGCGACATACAATTTAATATGCGAGCTATATGTCACGCGACATATATTAAATGACCTAATCTAATGATGGGCAATTTCTAATTAAATGAACTTAACAACAATCACTAAATGACGTGCATTTCATGAATCTAATTCTATATGACATGGGCATTTTTATTTTCCTAAAAAAAACATGCAATTTATCTAGGAGAGATTATCTACCTATAATTGATAAACATGCAATCCTAACATGCAATGGCGTGTAAAAAGATGCCCTAACACTACATGATGACTTTTTTTGTGTTTTTATATTAATTTCGAAATTAAAATTTCATATGCAATTCAAATAATGATAAAACTAACATCCTAAATGAATGTGTTTTCTTTTTTGGTTTTCTTTTCCATGATTCAAAATAAAGTTCTTATTCTAAATATAAAAGATAAAAATCTAATCCTAATTCAACATTTTTTGGATTTTCTTATTTAAAATTCAAAATAAGATTGCAATTTTAACTCTAAAACAGGAAATATTCTAAAGCAAATCTAATCTTAACTCAAATATTTTTTTTTTATTTTTCTTTTACGAAAATAAGATTGACTCAATCAACTTGACGACAGCAAACCAAACAAGATAAGATTGATATCCAAAAATTGACGAACCATATCTCGCGCATGAGATCGGGTTGGCCAATTTTAAATTAAATCGCGAATTGAATCTCGGGCTTGAGATTGGATTGTCGAATTTTGTAAGGGATTGCGAGTTGGATTTCGGGCGCAAAAATCGGACTGTCAATCCCTAGCTTGAGGGGCACTTTCATGTTGGAATCTTAATCAAACATTTAAGAGGAACAATTTCACTAAACAAAACCAGATATAATGGAAAAAAAAAAAACTATAACTGGATAAGCAATAATAATAAAATAAAAAAATCTACCTAATTCCCTTTTCCTTTTTTTTTTTTTTTTTTTCCTTTCCCACGTGTAACCGTGGGTCTCCAAGGGTAGCTGGTTGATCGGTCCGGCAAGGGAACTCCGGCGAGAGGTGAGCCAAATAACCAGCGGTAGCAGAGGGATGCGAAGCACAGATCACATGAGGGCGGACGGCCACCGGCGTCGGCTTTGCAGATGGCAACCAGCAGGCGCTCGGGCGGAGTGAACTCAGGCGTCGGGGACTCGGGGCGGCGCAGCGGTCGCGGCTGGCTTCGAGGCGGTGAGTGGCGCGGGTCGGCAGGACGTCGGGGGGAGCGAGCAGTGCGGGTCTGCCTGGCTTCGGGCAGAGCAGCAGTGGTAGGTCAAATCGAGCGGCGCGGGTCCCCCTTGCTTGCGACCCTGGTCACTGATCGGAGGTCACGGTGGTCGGATGGGCGGTGGTGCAAGCTCCGGAAGCCAGATGCAGACAACGAACGCAGGGGGAAGGAGAAGATGAACAGTGAACTGCTTTTCCACCTTTCACACGTCTCTCTCTCTCTCTCTCTCTGCTTTTTGCTTTTTACTTCTTTCTTTTCCGGATCAAAAAGCCCCCTTTTCCGAAGCCTTACCTCCCTATTTATAGAGTGAAAACCCAGTTTGTTCTACCTACGAAGATTTGCATATATTGACCTAACCGCTAAGGATCATCCTTCGAAATGGAGAGATGTACTTAACAATAAAATAACCCCAAATTCTTTATGAAGATTTTTTAAAGATAATTCACTCAACTTTTGATATGGCTTCATTATCCAAAATCTTTCAAAATCTCCTTCCTCAACAAAATATTTTTAACAACTTTTAAAAGATAAGTTAAATATTATTGTTACCCTAATGTAAACAAATAAAAACGAAAATAGTTAAAATTTAGGTGTCAACAATACCTAAGCGATAAAAAGATTCATAGATGGTTTAATAATCATACATTCATCTCTAATAATCACATGAATACGTAGTTAGAGCTACTCGATCTAGGATACTGTTATATAAAGTAATGTAAAGAGGACTTCTTACTTTCAAGGCTTTTTGACAAATTAAATCCCCGATAGTTGTTTTATATAACACTCTATCAATGGATAAATGTATACATTAAAAATCTTACATAAATCTCACTTTGAATCTTTTTAATCTTGTAAGCAATCATAAAAAAAAAAAAGAGTTCAAATCTCGAAATATATTTCTCTATTTATATATGTACGTATCCAATTGCTCCATTCGTAATTTCCTTCTTTCCGTTAACTGATAATTCAAATTAGTTTGGGAAAATTTGTCATGGGAATACTAGTTTGGAATTATGGCGGTTAAAAAATTAGTTTGAGATAAATTTGTCATAGATGTACTTGTTTGATAATTTTTGTGGCGTTAATCCTAAAAATTAGGGATGGACCCTAACCCTAAATAAAAGGTATCGTTAACATAACCTGCATTTGCGATAGTATATATGGTGAAACGTTTTAAGCTAATTTAATTTTATAAAATTATTTTAAACTGAGGGCATGTCACTAGTTCATATTATATATCAAACGTGGGATTGAAAATCAAATTGGAAATAAGTATTTTCCTTTACAGATAATTCTCTTCAACCATGCAACTCATTAATACTTTTTTTTTTTAATGGCAAATGATTGCACTGCAAAAAAAGTCAGATGACAAGGCCCTCAATCATTGCATTTATTGCAAGAGAAATAATTCTACACGTTTCCTACATAAATTTCTGAATCTTAACCGACGGATTAATTTCATTAATGCACTACTTCCCTCGAGCTATATAAGTTCTCCTCTCTAGATCAACTGCATCATCAAACGATCAACAATCTCAGACAATTTTCTAACCCTCCTATCCCCAAAAGACCATAATGGCAACGCCGAAGAACTTGTCCGCTCTTTTGATCTTGTTGGTCGTCCCCGTTGCATTGCTTCCTAAGGCTACCTTCGCCAAGGTCGGAAACCCTGATTGTGGAAAGGGAATAAGATCTGATTGTGGGTCTGGATTCTTTCAATTCATATTCCTTGCCGACACCTTTACACCCACCAATGAATGTTGTCATGAGCTCTTGAAAGCGGGGAAGAACTGCCACAACCAATTTGTGGAGTTGAGCATCTCGAGCCACAAGCCAATTAAGGGGACAAAATCTGATGTCTATAGGAGGAGCAATGAGACATGGAACAACTGCGTTGCGGCTCTCAGTCCCGTATCCTCTCCCAAGCCGGCTCATTGAGAGCTATTCCTATTTTATAGTACAATAAATGTGTAATATAAAAAGAACGAAAGAATTATACTTTTTGTATTGGATTCTCCTCAAATTTTTTATTTTATTTTATTTTTCGTGCCTCTTAAATCTTATGGTTAACTATCACGGAAGCACAATTGTGGATGAATCATATTTTCAGTGTTTAATGTGCTTATTAAACTTGTAATTTTTTAAATTGATATGCAAAATACAATCCGCCCCCAAAGTTGTTACTTGCTTTTGAGTCTAAAAACATAGTCCCATACAAATCTATAAAGAAACTGTCACTTTATTTCTTATGCTTTTAACACAACCTTTTGAAACAAATACCTAAGCGATAAAAAGATTAATAGATGGTTCTAATAATCACATGAATACGTAGTTAGAGCTACTCGATCTAGGATACTGTTATTTAAAGTAATGTAAAGAGGACTTCTTACTTTAAAGGTTTTTTGACAAATTAAATCCCCGATAGTTGTTTTATATAACACTCTAATCAATGGATAAATGTATACATTAAAAATCTTACATAAATCTTACTTTGAATCTTTTTAATCTTGTAAGCAATCATAAAAAATAAAAATAAAAAGTTCAAATCTCGAAATATATTTCTCTATTTATATATGTATGTATCCAATTGCTCCATTCGTAATTTCTTTCTTTCCGTGAACTGATAATTCAAATAGCCTATACTGGACGATTCAGCGAAACCTTGAAATGTTAACTATATGTTCATTCGAGAATGCGCGTACACTTTTGCTACTCATATACTATGTAAACTTGACTTTTGAACATTTAATGAGGTTTTGTTGGTACCAAGAATTTAGAAATATGCATGGCCCAACATCTTATGTAAAATGAGTTCGTAATAAGTCGACCTGTTATTTTGCTAGAGTAGGTTTAATTTAATCAATCCAAACATAATGAATGTATGTTGCTTGGGGCGGAAGATGACGACGAAGATTATTATTATCAGCTTGGCCCCCCTTCATTTAACGAAACCTATTAATTATCACAAGTTTTAATAATTCTTCATAAAGAAAAAATAGTCCCACTCCAATAACTAGTCCAAAGGTTAAATGATCAATTAAATGATCAATTAATGAGTGTTGACACGTAAATTTTGGCGACCCCTTTGGCATTTATTGCATTAAAAAAATTAGGGGTTAATTTTATCCCGGAAAAAATATTAGTTGCATAGCATATAAATTTAGGTGGATTTGTTTTTAGTTTGCACTTTCTACATTTATTTACTGCACCGGTGGTGGATGGGTCAAATTAGTGGTTTTGAGTTTTAAATGAACAAGTCAGACTAAACCCATGAAGAGTGCAAATTGGCCCGAGCCCATTTTCTGATATTGAGATTTGAAATGAGGATTTTTGGAATTTAAGAAAATCAAGTTGTAATCTTATGCCTAAAAATCGGTAGAAAATATTTAGGAGATAAGTTAAATAAGAGGATGTTTATGATTAGGAGGTTATACGAAAATCTTTGTGTATATTGAAAAGTGGATGAAATATTTGACGAAGATCACATCTTTATTTGCCTATAAAGGGAGCCGTGTATGATGAGAGAAATGGGGGCTTTTCTAGGGATTTTCTTTTGATCGACCAAAGAGGAAAAACAAAAAGTGAAGATTGAAAAGAAAAAAAAAAGCAGAGGGAAAAGTACAAGCGACGAGGTGTCAGGGAGACAAGGACTCTTCATCGTCTCCCTCACCGCTCGCCGCCCACATTCGCTGCCCCGATTGCCGACTCCTCTTCACCAGCACTGTGCTCGTACCACTGGTCTCCACCAGCCATCATTGTGTCAACCCACGACAACCCAAGCGCCAACCAGTATCCCGCCGCGCCCACCGTTGGTCCCTGCCTGCACCTCAGCCTACCTACTCCACCGCGCCAACGCTAGCACCCCTCGGCAGTAGATCTCATGCCTGCACCTCCGCCTCGGCGTCCCTGTAGCTGAAGCCCACTGCGCCTGCACAACCGCTCCAAGGCGCTGCTCACCTTTCGATACGAGATCTGCAACACGCATCGCTGCTGCTCTCGGCTGCCGTTGTTCCGGGCCTGCCTCTACCTTCCACCGCCAATCCCACCAATAGCTGCGACACTTGACGCCGTGGCCCCAAAAACCAGCGATGGACATCCCTGCTCAACCCGACTCCACTCTCTGCCCGATGAACTGCTCCTCCGTTGCAGCCTAAAACCGATCCTCTGCCGTTGCTGCTGAGTCGCTCCCACTAGCACAACAAAACTGTTGTTTTTTCCGTTTTGGGTCTCCGCCATCGCCAGACACTGCCGTGTTGCTACCCGAGCGCTTCCGAGCGCTGACACCCGTGCCTCTTCTTCCGCCTCGACGCCGACCGTAGTCGAACTACCTTGCACGGCACCTCCTGTTCGCGACTAGCAGCGACCCGTGAGTCCCCACGCCAGAGATTCGACGACCGTGACTAGTGCTCGACGGCAATCAGCCACCACCACGCACAAGCCTTGCGTGGAAAGAGAAAAACAAAAGAAAAAGCAAAATCAATTAGGTGCTTTTTATTTATTTTACTTTATTTTGTTTATGTTTTTAGTTTAGTTATTTAAATTGGGAAATTGGATCCCAATGTTTCTTTGTTGAATGTTGTAGGGATTAAACGCAGGGGTTTTGTCCTAAATTATTGTAATTATAAATTTGATCCGTAAGACGTTGGATCATTTTTTTTAATTATGTTAATTTTAGGGCGTTTTGATGATATTTTAATTATTAAATCATTATAGTTATTAATTTGATCTGTAAGATTTCGGATCAGATTTTTAATAATTTTGAACCTCTTTGTCATGATGATTAGGGTTAGAATAATCGTTAATTTGACCTGTGAGACAACGGGTTATTTTTTTCAATTACTTTAATCCTTTATTTGCTGAATATCTTGATTGTTTAGATTTAATGTTTAGTTGATAATTACTTGTCCTGTAAAACACTAAAAAATCAAAATCAAAATCAAAATCAAAATCTTGCATCAAAGCATGTAGGTTTAATAAATCAAACATGTAGGATTAGGTTTATAAAATTTTCATCATCTAATGATTGTTGCTAGGTTCATTTAGTTAGAAATTGCTCATCATTAGAATTAGGTCATTTGATTAATTTAGATTGCATATTTAATTGTTGCATTTCTTTAATTTCAAATTTCATGGAAAATACAAAAAAATTAGAATAAATTCATTTCATGCTTTAGGATAGACTACATGCTTATTCATGTTATATAGTTTAAGTCATATTGCCACGTCATATCATTTCATGTTAAATTAGTAGCATGCATTGCATGATTCTCATTAAATAAAGTGAAAACCAAAATTGAGTTTGCATGTTAGATTTATTTAATTAGAATTTGCTTGTTAATAAAGTTAAATCATGAAGTTAAAATGCACGTTTCGATTTCAAGATAAAAGAAAACCCAAAAAATGCTTTGTGTTTTTTTCTTTTAATGAAAGTTTTTTGATTGTTTAATAGTGACTGAGCATTCGTGCGATCATCCTTTTGCATGATAGAGATTTAGATTAAAATAAACCCAAGCTGCTTGCAAAAACATTTTTGAAATTGAAAAGAATGGTACCAAAAGGGCATTAGAGAAATCTAGTGTACCCAAGTCCCCGTACCCTTAGTCTCTGGTTCGTAGAAGTAAAATAATTCTTCAATTTTTTTTACTTAGATGTCTAATTGACCTACCATAAATCGATTAGTGGTGACTCCTAGTTAAAATTCATTTGCATGCTAAATATTGAACCTTAAGTCGCGAATTGGTATGGGCTTGGGAGAGCACGAGCTAAGTTTAAAAACTTAGTAGTCCATTAGCATAAACTTAGGCGGTGCACCCAAAAATTAGGTCGCGATAGCTTGGCGACTGCACTGGGGAATTGTGTTAAAACATTTAGTGGACTTAGGCCAATGTTTCATTTTCTTTCAAAAATGTTTTTGTTTGGCATCGAGGATCCCAGGTACATCCCTAACATTCATAAGGTGTTAAATGTTCTTGCATATGGAAGATATAAGGGGAGTAGTCTTTGCTAACCCATGTCTTGTAGATTGGAGTTAGGGATGAATGTTTGAATTAAAACTATAGAAGTGTTGCTTGCATTTAAACTGTTGTGCATGTTTTATTGCTTTTAGCACTACATTATTGCACACATAACCTGCAGTCTTACCTGGGCTGCGATAGGATTTCTAGGATGGTGTTGAGAATGATACTTCCTCCAAAGCGAGACTGCTATGTAGAGGTTGACCTTCTCTTCCCCGAAATTTCTTTCATGGTGTCGAATGTGTTTGTCCATATCCGCGAGACTGCGTGATTATTAGGTATTCCATTCGACTAAACCGGGGTTAGGAGGACTTGACACATTAATGCGAGACTGCAATGGTCAGATCATCCTCATAGCTCCACTTTGTTAAGCTATCTAGGTAGAAATCGAGCCTCACTTACCATGCGCATGTTTATGTGATCGCCATTAAATTTTCTTGGTGAAGTAAGTCTTGTATCCTTATACCATGCCACTTATTTTGTTGCACTTTTGGTCGGTCTATGACAATTTAAGTCAATCATTGATTTAATTCTTTTGTCAATTTGGAATGAAATGAGGAAATTGTCATGCAATGAAACATTTGGAAAAAAAAATAGAAATTTTGTTTTCAATACATGCCTTGGCTCTTACTAGTTCATGTCTAGGAAATTTCATCCTTACTAGGGCATCCCATGTCTTTGTTTTTCTAGTCCATTTTTAGGAAATCCTCTTCATATGTGGACTTTTCTTGACTAAAAAAATAGATTGTTGTCATGGATTGGTTTTCTCATTACACCTCGTACTTACATAGTTCCATTTGACGTAGGTGACAACGGATCCCTCACGTTCATCCATTATTACACGATTAAGAGCTAAAATGGCCGATCAAAATGAAATGCATGATCGTATATCCACCATGGAAGATCAACTCAAACAATTAGCCACCTCTATGCAGCTGATAACGACTCAAATCCAGTCTCTTCGAGTGAATCCAACTCCTGCACTCGCTCTTCCCGAAATAGTTATCCCGAAGCAAGCAAACAAGGCCCAAGTGGGTGATGACGGCATGCCCGAACTGGAAGATGACCCATTATCAATCATTATTAACAAGGCCAAGCTTGACAACATCCCTAAGACGGAGCAAGATATACACTTCGCAAAATTGGAAGAGAAAGTGAAGCAATTGCAAGAGTCACAAAGTTCACTCTCATTCAACTTGTCAGTATATGAGAAGGTCAAAGTACCAAGCAAGTTCAAAATGCCAAATTTGAGAAATATGATGGCACTTCTTGCCCAAAGACTCATTTGTAGATGTACCATGTACGCATGGCCCAACATGTCAAGAATGAGCCCCTCATGATCCAATCATTCCATGCAAGTTTGACTGGACCCGCACTAAACTAGTACGTGATGAAGAATGTCAATCTTCTTGACACTTGGAATGAAGTGGCTGACGCATTTCTCAAGCAGTATAAGTTCAATATGGACATCGCACCCTCCCGAGAAGATCTTGAGAGAATGGACAAAAAGAGGAGCGAATCATTTAAGGAATATGCCGTGAGATGGCGAAATCTGGCAGTTAAATCACTCCTGAGCCTACTGATAAAGAATTGATGAAGTTGTTCGTCAAGACTCTCCCATCTGAGTTCCGTAATCGGATAGCTAGCACATACGTCGAAAACTTCAACCAACTTGTTCCCGTGGGAGAACAAATTGAGATGGGGATAAGAGAAGGATGGTTTACTGAACCATCTAACAAGAGGTTTTCTACCAAGAAGGAGAAGGACCTTGAAACTGAGATTAATGTGGCCTATTCTCAACCGAATCGTGATACATCCAACCACGCTCCGGTAATTAAGATTTCTACTTGAGCCACAAAGTGGAGGGCATCAGTTCTCGGGTCAACGACATAATGTTAGAAGACAGTTCACACCTCTTCCTGGACCCCTATCCAAAGTTTTGCCTGTCCTCCAAAAGAAGGGATTACTCTCTACTGAGCTGAAGCGACTAAATCCCAAGCATTATCCTGCATATAATCCCTCCGAAAAGTGTGATTATCACATGGGAGTGGTTGGTCACTCCACTAATAATTGCTATGTTTTGAAGCATAGGGTCCAAGACCTCTTGGACACAAAGGTGTTCTCTTTCAATAGTAATCAGAAAAATCATCTACCCAGCCTTGACGAAGGTGCAAATGCAATCACTGGGTGAAGAAGTTCTTATCTTCACTCTTCTCTGCGAAGGAGTCCTTTTTTTTTTTTTGCTTTCTAGGATTTCAAGTTTTTAGGATTTCATGCTTTCTAAAACTTCAATTATTGCTTTCGTTTCTAGGATTTGCTTGTTTGCATTTTCCATTCCAATAATGTAATTCATTTGATTCTATTAAATGAAGTTACAATTTTATTTCCAATTTTTGAGGGCATGACAGGGTACTCCAAACTAGTCCAATGACGATATCCAACCATGAAAGAAACTATCATCCACGGGGAAATCCTGAGGGCTGGACTTTCTCATCTTCCTCCCAAAAGCTTTTTCGAAGACAAAAGCATTTCACTTTTTTTTTTTTTTTTTAAGCTTGCGGAAGATTAAACCTGTTTATTTGTCGACTCATTTACTTCTTGCCTCGAAGAATAATTCTATAACTTGTTATGACAAGGGACATCTGAAAATAACAATAATCATAAACTTGACTGGTGATCAATAGGCTTAGAGCATACTTGCAATGAAAAAAAAAAGACTTGGGGCAAGTAAAAGAGGACCATGATTCTCCGATGGAACATCTTGGGTGCAAGTTTGCTCCAAATTACAGGGTCCTATATGTGATGAAGAAGGTACTTCTTGGAGGTGCCTTGATCCTGACAGAAATGGGTAGTCATGAGTTTTCCACTCCAATTAATTCTAATACTGTCAAGAAGTGTTGCCCATGATTGAATTTGTCATATCATGTTTTGAATTGCAAGCATTTTTATGATAAATAAATTGCTTCAATGAGTTGCAAACTCAATCGTTCAATTTTATTACAAATCTTGCATGTTTTCCATGATTAATTGTGTGAGATATAGTGAATGTGTCAAATGGGATACTTTGGAATGATGAAAGGCAAACCATATTCCATACACTGTTTGATACACTAGCCCCCAGTGAGTTGTGTGGAAAAATTCCATGCCTACGAGGAAAAGGGTGATCTCGCAAAGGGTACGTCAACCGAGGTGATGAGAAGCAATTTCTTCTACTACTCGAAACGCTACAAATATATCCATTGTTCAGCCCTTTGAGCCCACACACATGAAGCGCTTTTTAAATTATCCATGTCAAGGATTGTCCCATACTAGGACAAGATTTGAAATGAATGATAGGAATTTTCTTACTCACACTTGCATCAATCTTCGAGTATTGCTTTTGCATTGTAAATTGTACGATAATTTAAAGTGCCTTAGGACGACGAAGAGCAATTCTTTTTCTTTCCTATACACTTTATTCATTGCATAGCCCCCTTGAGCCTATGAAGTCGTTTCACATTAAACCCAGTTGGTGATCATCCCCCACACTCGGGCAAGGCAAAAGGCAGATTAAGACCCTTAAAAGTTCGAGTGTCATTCAAAGTGTAATTGCTTAACGCATGCACTATGTGCAAAAATTGAAATCAAATTAGAACTAAGGGGCATGAAAAGCAGTGTGCCTGGTAAAAGTAAGGCCAATGCCCATGAAAAGAATTGAAGAAACATGAATGAGAATGAGGGGCATGAAAAGCAGTGTGTCCGGTAAAAGCAAGGCCAATGCCCAAAAAGAGAAAAATCAAACACTTGATGTAGTGAGTCGTATCCCCAACAAGGTGATACTAAAAAAAACTCAAATGTTGAGATGCTACAATCAATGGAGTTTCGATTTGAAGAAAACCTCCAATGATGAAGAACAAAGTTGGAGGAGATGTCAAGATGATCACCAACTTTAATCCTCAAACATTTGTTGAGCCTAAGGATCTTTTTGCTTCTCAACCCATGAACCAAGCCTATGTTGCATCCCTTGCGAAGTCTCTTCAGATTAGGACACTTGAATTAACGTAAAGGTTCATATGTTCGAAAGCATCGCTTGAAGAAGTGCGAGTAAGATAATTTTTGCTTCATTTCATATGTTTCTTGACTTGTAAACCCCAAGACAATTGCGAAATGTCATTTTTTAGTAGCCTCGACTCGAAGAGTCTCCCTTGTTGAGCCGTTGATTGAGCCCACATTATAGTCCCTCTTAAAGACCTTTCAGATTGGTAAGGTCGTACCACTTGCGAGACTGCTCAAACCCTTGTTTGGCATGATGACAGTGAGGTAGAGTGATTGTTAAAAATCTTGCATCAAAGGCCAGGATGAAATAACTATTTTAATCAGGGAGTGAAAAGTCCTTTCTAACCGAAAAATCCCTCATTTGACACATCCATGATACTCATGTATTTAGATTGCAATAGTCTTTTGAAATGTCTCCCGTGGAAATTTGAGTGATGCAAATGTCATTATGCATGAACCCCAATTGAATTGATAAAAACTTCAGTAGATTTTGAAGTGTGCATTCCAGAATAGCCTTAATTGCTTATTTCTTTGGTAAATGCATTTTTGCTCTAAATCATGTCTCAAAGACCAAACATTCAAGGTGTATCATTGATTTCTACCAAGAGGTGAGAGACCTCTACAGGATATATAAATTCCAGAAGACATATCCCCAAGAATCAAAGATATCATCAGGTAAGTATATCTCTACCCATTATCAACACTTGACTCGGTCAAGCTATTTCTCTATGTTGACCTGGCATGCTTTCATAGCCCAAAGTCCATTTCATCAACCCGGTGTGCTTCCGTAGCCCGGTGTCCATTATATTAACCTGGCGTGTTTTCATAGCCTAGAGCGCCTCTCATCGACCTATCGTGCTTCTGTAGCCCGATGTCCTTTATATTGACTTGGCGTGCTTTCGATGCCCAATATTCATTTTCATTGACTCGGTGTGCTTCCGTAGCCCAATGTCCCTTTTAATAGACCCGGTGTGCTTCCGTAGCCCAGAGTTCTAAACTCGGCATACTTCCGTAACCTAGTGTCGTTTACCTTGACCTGGTGTGCTTTTGTAGCCCAGAGTCCCTCTTTATCAACCCGGCGTGCTTTCGTAGCCCGGTATTCATTTATATTGACCCGGCATGCTTTTGTAGCCCGGTTCTCTTTTATCAAACCGACGTGCTTCTGTAGCCCGGTTTTCTTTTATCGATCTGGCGTGCTTTCGTAGCCCAGAATCCTTTACATCGACACTCGATCGAGCTGTCCCCCAAAGATTTTCCTCCAGATTTAGTCTGATTAAGGCGACCAAAGAAAGGTTCAAGTCCTGGTCAGATGATCTATGCTGCAATGTTAGGCAACCGAACAAAGGTTCGGTTTAGGCGACCGTAGAAAGGTACGGGTCTTGAAAAGTGAATTCCTGTTTAGGTGACCGTAGAAAGGTACGGGTCCTGGACAACATTTATTGCTCTAACAGGGGATCGTAAAAAGGTACGGGTCCTAGAAAAGCAATTTCCTTACAGAATCTTGTCATCGTACTAGGCGATCATAGAAAGGTACGAGCCCTAGAAAAGTAGTCTTCTTATAAAGTCTCGTTACTATTTTAGGCAACCGTAAAAAGGTGCGAGTCCTGAACATGTAACATCAACTATCTTGAATTACTCTACCTTCCTTGAAGGTAAGTTATTCCAGGTAGGTTCCTTTATCATTTGCATTAGCATTTTCGTGCATCATATGAATTGCATTTAAAAAAAAATCACTCAGTGAATGCGCATGGTCAAAATTTAGGTCTCAATTTGTCTTTAAAGGCAACCTCTACGAGCTCACCTTCAAAGAGGGACAGCTGTTGACACCTAAATTTTGGCGACTCATTTAGTCATTTATTGCATTAAAAAAATTAGGGGTTAATTTTATCCCTAAAAAATATTAATTGCATAGCATATAGATTTAGGTGCATTTGTTTTTAATTTGCATTTTTTACATTTATTTACTGGACCGGTGGCGGATGGGTCGAATTAGTGGTTTTGAGTTTTGAATTAATAGGTCAGACTAAACCCATGAAGAGTGCAAATTGGCCCGAGCCCGTTTTCTGAAATTGAGATTTCAAATAAGGATTTTTGAAATTTAAGAAAATCAGGTTGTAATCTTATCTCTAAAACTCAGTAGAAAATATGTAGGAGATAAGGAAAATAAGAGGATGTTTATAATTAGGATGTTATAGGAAAATCTTTGTGTATATTGAAAAGTGGATGAAATATTTCACGAAGATCACACCTTTATTTGCCTATAAAGGGAGCTGTGTACGATAAGAGAAATGGGGGCTTTTCTAGGGATTTTCTTTTGATCGACCAAAGAGGAAAAACAAAAAGTGAAGATTGAAAAGAAAAAAAAAAGCATAAGGAAAAGTACAAGTGACAGAGGTGTGAAGGAGACAAGGACTATTCATCGTCTCCCTCACCGCTCTCCACCCACTTTCACTGCCTCGATCGCCGACTCCTCTTCACTTGCGCTGTGGTCGCACCGCCGGTCTCCACCAGCCATCGTTGCGCTGACCCACGACGACCCAAACGCCAACTAGTAGCCCGCCACGCCCACCATCGGTCCCTACCTGCACCTCAACCTACCTGCTCCACCATGCCAATGCTAGCACCCCTCGGCAGTAGATCTCGCGCCTGCGCCTCCGCCTCGGCGTCCTCATAGCCGAAGCCCACCGCGCCTGCACTAGCAATCGCCATTCAACTCCTCGTGATGACCCGAGCTCGAGTCGGGCTGCTTTGCCACCAACGCTCTAGGGCGCCGCTCACCTTCTGCTGCGAGATCTGCGATGCGCGTCACTACTGCTCTCGGCCGCCGCTGTTCTGGGCCTGCCACTACCTTCCACCACCGATCCCACCAACAGCTGCGACACCTAACGTCGTGGCCCCAAAAACCAACAATCGACGTCCCTGCTCAACCCGACTCCACTCTCTGCCTGACGAACTGCTCCTCTGTTGCAGCTTGACACCAATCCTCTGCCGTTGCTACCGAGTCGCTCCCACCAGCCCGATGAAGCTATTGCTATGTCAATCTGGGTCTCCGCCCAAGCACCAGACATCACCCTGTTGCTGCCCGAGCGCTTCCAAGCACGACACCGGTGCCTCTTCTTCCGCCTCGACGTCGCCCATAGAAGAACTACCTTGCACGGCACCTCTTGTTCGCGATTGGCAGCAACCCGTGAGACCCCATGCCGGAGTTTCGACGATCGTGACCGGTGCCCAACGGCGACCGACCACCACCACGCACAAGCCTTGCGTGGAAAGAGAAAAACAAAAGAAAAAGGAAAATCAATTAGGTGGTTTTTATTTTTATTTTATTGTATTTATTTATTTTACTTTATTTTGTTTATATTTTTTAGTTTAGTTATTTAAATTGGGAAATTGGATCCCAATGTTTATTTGTTGAATCTTGTAGGCATTAACCGCAGGGGTTTTGTCCAAAATTATTGTGATTATTAATTTGATCCGTAAGATGTCGGATCATTTTTTTTTTAATTATGTTAATTTGAGGGCGTTTTGATGATATTTTAATTATTAAATCATTATAGTTATTAATTTGATCCGTAAGATTTCGGATTAGATTTTTAGTTATTTTGAACCTCTTTGTCGTGATGATTAGGGTTAGAATAATCGTTAATTTGACCTGTGAGACAGCAGGTTATTTTTTCGATTACTTTAATCCTTTATTTGTTGAATATCTTGATTGTTTAGATTTAATGTTTAGTTGATAATTACTTGTCTTGGAAAACACTAAAAAATCAAAATCAAAATCAAAATCAAAATCTTGCATCAAAGCATGTAGGTTTAATAAATCAGACATGTAGGATTAGGTTTATGAAATTTTTGTCATCTAATGATTGTTGCTAGGTTCATTTAATTAGAAATTGCTCGTCATTAGAATTAGGTCAATTGATTAATTTAGATTGCATATTTAATTGTTGCATTTCTTTAATTTCGAATTTCATGGAAAATACAAAAAAAATTAGAATAAATTCATTTCATGCTTTAGGATAGATTACATGCTTATTCATGTTATATAGTTTAAGTCATATTGCCATGTCATATCATTTCATATTAAATTAGTAGCATGCATTGCATGATTCTCATTAAATAAATTGAAAACCAAAATTGAGTTTGCATGTTAGGTTTATTTAATTAGAATTTGCTTGTTAATAAAGTTAAATCATGAAGTTAAAATGCACGTTTCGATTTCAAGATAAAAGAAAACCCAAAAAATGCTTTGTGTGTTTATTTCTTTTAATGAAAGTTTTTTTTATTGTTTATTAGTGACTGAGCATTCGTGCGATTATCCTTTTGCATGATAGAGATTTAGATTAAAATAAACCCAAGCTGCCTACAAAAACATTTTGAAATTGAAAAGAAATGGTACCGAAAGGGCATTACAGAAATTTAGTGTAACCAAGTCCCCGTACCTTTAGTCTCTAGTTCGTAGGAGTAAAATAATTCTCCAATTATTTTACTTAGGTGTCTAATCGACCTACCATAAACCGATTAGTGGCGACTCCTAGTTAAAATTCATTTGCATGCTAAATATTGAACCTTAAGTCGTGAATTGATATGGGCTTGGGAGAGCCCGAGCTAAGTTTAAAAACTTAGTAGTCCATTAGCCTAAACTTAGATGGTGCACCCAAAAATTAGGTCGTGACAATGAGTTCAGTAAATCCGGAAAACCAAAACCCAAATCTTGTTAAAGGATAATTACCTAATAAATAATTTGAGCAAAAAAATTCAGCTTTTAAATAATCTCAATTAATCTAGAAAACCAAAGCCAATTTTGGTTTATAGATATGAAGGAAAAACAAGACTAGTAAGAACTTTATACATATAAACTTGGCTCCTTTTCATTAATTAATGAGACCTATTGATTATTTAACTTTTTTTCCACAAGTTGTTGAAAAATAATTTAATGAAGAACAAAATCACACTAAAATATCTGGGCAAATCATTAATTAATTAATTGATTGATTAATAAGTTCAATAAATATAACAAACCAAAACCAAATTATTTGATCAATGGTTTAATTTATCAATTGTTGATACTTAAATTTTGGCTTCAAGTGTAATCACTTGCATAAAAATTAGGCCTTATATCACAAAAAACCCTAAATGAGTACACTTATGTCAACCTAAACTGGTATACTTATGACAAATTTATCTTTTACTAGTTTTCGTTAAATTTTTTATCAAATTCCTGAGTTGGATGGATGATATGTGGTAGTTGATGGGTATTTGGTTTATCCTGCATTTGTTACAAGGATATCAGTTTTGTGATTTTTCGTGATATTAATACAATTTCATAGAAACTAATTGAGAGAAAATTTATCACAAATGTATCGGGTTGGGACTTTTTGTAGTCAAAAAATTAGTTTGGGAAAATTTGTCGTAGGAATACTAGTTTGGAATTATGGCGGTTAAAAAATTAGTTTGAGATAAATTTTTCATAGATGTACTTGTTTGACAATTTTTGTGGCATTAATCCTAAAAATTAGGGATGGACCCTAACCCTAAATAAAATGTATCGTTAACATAACGTGCATTTGCATTATAGATGTTTGAATTTCTAAGATGAATTATGCCTGATCTGAAACAATGATACACGAGCAGATTTGAAGATGGAAAATCAAGAAAGAGATCGTGGCCTGCCAAGAGGAGATTTGATGATATATTTGACTGGAAATCATGACAAGAGAGGGCGGAAGTTCTGGGATGTTGAAGGAAATTTTTGCACAACAAAAGGGGGACATCTTCTTCTCGGGGATGATCATGGCTTCTTGTATTAGTTCATGAATTTGTTTGGTAATCATTTCATTCTTAAAAATTATTATTGTTTAAAAAAATTTCTTTTAGTTTTTTTTTTCTTTAGTTCCTTGGACAAGTTTTTGAGGGTCCATTTTATTTCCAAAATAGAAAAAGAACATGAATGCGATCGGTATAACTCTCAATTTTTTTTTGTGACATAAAATTGTCTTTTAATTTTGAGATAATTTTATGAGATTTTTTTTTTTTTTGTTGCTTTTTTTCCTTCTCTTCTTCTTCCTACTCTAGTCGTTAGCAGGCCTCCGCGATAGCTGGCGGTCGGTTAGATGAGAGTTGGCAACCTCACCAGCCATGAGGGAGCCTTGCCTAGCCATCAGTGAGACCTGACCTCATTTGGGCAAGGTTGAGTCCTACCGAGGCAAGGCCAAGTTGACCTCACCCAGCCACGACCAGAAGACCTCGTCATGGGCCATCGCCGAGCCTAGCAACCAACTAGAGGACGAAGAGGAAGAAAAGAAAAGGAAGAAAAGAAAAGAGGGAGAAAGAAGAGAAAATGACTTGATTCTAGAATTTTCCTCGGGAATAATGAAATAACTTTTTTTCTACTTTTTGATTCTATTCTAGTTTTATTTTTGGGAACATTGTCCCCTATTGACGTTAGGCCTGTTAAATGGATGGGTCAGGTAGGGTTTGGGTCAAGTCACAAATGGTCTGACCCAAATCAACACATTTAACCTCTTTATGACCCATTTATCGTAGTGTAAAAGTTTTGACCCATACTTGACCTAACCCATTTAATTAAACCTAAGAAAGCTTATTTCTTATGATTTTTTTAAATGGTATTGCTAAAATACTTTTATGCAATTCAAATTTAATGGACAATTTCATATATATATTTTTAAATTTACTTTTTAAAAATCGAATTTTTAATTATTTTATTTTTAAAAATAATTGTTTTTAATTATTTGTATTTTTAAAAAATATAATTTTTCTTTTTCTCTTTTCTCTTTTCTTTTTCTTCTTCTTTAGCTGGTCGCCGGCCATGACGACGGTAAACAACCCGCCACAAGCAAGCCTCCAGCTCGCTCGATTGTTGAGGCTTGAGCCTTGTTAGACGTCAGCGAGGTTCGAGCCACACCGGTGTCGGGTGAGCTCGAGCCTTGACAACATTTGGCGAGGCCTCTACCTCGCCGGATGCAACCAGCTCGAGCTCACCTGATGTGAGTGAGCTTGAGTCTCGCCTAGTCGATCGCCAATCGTCATCATGCCGGCCATTGGCTAAAGAAGGAGGAAGAAGAAAGGAAAAAAAATGAAAGAAAATTGAAATATAAAAATAATTATAATTTCGATTTTTATAAAAGATATTTTTATAAAGTTAAAGAGGGAAGATAAATATTTTGAGGCTTTAGTTGAAAATGGGTTCTAAGTCTAATCAATTTAAGAGCCATTTATCTTAAATATTCAATTTTTAAACCCATTTAATTAGTTTCTTTAAAAAATAAGTGACCAATAAATTACCCATTTATGATTTAAATGGATCAAATATAAGGGTCTATGTGGCACCCCTCGACATGGCCCTCGATCCGCTAGGATTGCCACAGCCTACTTACCTATCACTTGTCCTAATAACATTTCACTCTGATACCATTTCAATTGCAGTGGGGTCCATAAAACCTGGGGGTTCGTACCATCTCAATCGGTCCCAGCGTAGATCATATAACAGAAGCATACTTATTATCTTCCTAACCCATACACAAACTAAATAATACGATGCAATACACACCAACTACAACTTTTCATATATAATGCATTTTAGGGCCAATCACTTTTATTTACATACTAAGATGGATTTCACAAGTCGGTACAACAAAAAGGGGCCAAGACTATAACTAAGCTCGACGATACTCAAAAAGAAACCCGACTATACATCAAACGTCAACATCTATCCATTAGCTAGTGTCGGCCATCCCAAAAAGTGTCAACCATCACCAGTCACACGCTCTTATCACACCCATCCCGGTGCATCGACCAGTGGCGGCAGCAGCATCCCCATCATCCTCCCATCTCGATGAACATGGACAGACAAAAACTCTTGTACAACGAGGCGATCAAGTAAGCTCACATCATACATGACCAAAACACGGACACGGATAAACACCAAACCATGAACACCAACACAAGGGTGCTCCGAGCACTCGACCTCCACATCAGACGGTAATCCATAAAACGTACCACGCGTGATAGGTGATATCAGTATCTCTCAATCTAAAATGTCAGTCCCTAAAGGGATGAGTACAACCACTCAGCAGTAAAGATCCACCAAACTACACAATGCAACAATCACGACAATCAAGATATCACGAGTAAAGCACATATCATCCATGCATTCGAGCATACCTCACCTTACAGCCATGCATATATCCCCATACAACGTGCATATATCACCATACACTTGTACTTATATCATCAAGGAGCCATGCATATATCACCATGTAACGTGCATATACCACCATGCACTTATACATATATTATCAAGCAGCCATGCATATATCACCATGCAACGTGCATATACTACCATGCACTTCATGCTTGCATTCCCATGAGGTTCATCCCATGCCATATGCACACATCCATGCGCGTGATTCAATTCTCGATCTTTATCTTTCAGTTAGATCACATCATTTTTTTTCCAAGGGACCAATGTTTGCATCCCACAATTTATCGCTCGCATCCAACCTGGCATCGCGAGGAGTCTTCGGCACACACCTCCAGGCATCTCGTACCCCAACTGGCATCACGAGGAATCCCCTCGGCACACACCTCCAAGGCTTCCGGCACACACCTCCAGGCATCCCAACACTCCCGGGGCATCCGGCACACACACTCCGGGCATCCAGCACCCACACTCCAGGCATCCCAACACTCCCGGGACAGCATCGACTCACACCTCCGACGGTATCATCATTATCATAATTTATATTCACATATGTATCTCAATTTCAATATGGCATTTGATGCAACAATATCAAAGGTCTCAACAAGCTTTTGATGTCATATAACATGCCATATGTCACCCCACTCAAGACATTATATCACATGGAGCGATTTCATTTATTTTTGAAAATGCAGCAAATTTTCGGATAAAAACAGATTGCACTCATTTGGTCATAATTCTTGAAAAATTAGTAAACAACCTTAATAAATTCTAAAAATTCGACATGTTATATACAAGATCTAGAGGAAAATATTCCATAAAAACACCATATCAAAAGAACATCATACAATTTGGTACGGTCCACGCATCACAGTCTTTATAATTTCAGAATATTGCCATACACA
This sequence comes from Eucalyptus virginea, assembly GCA_014182375.1. Classification (NCBI taxonomy): domain Eukaryota; kingdom Viridiplantae; phylum Streptophyta; class Magnoliopsida; order Myrtales; family Myrtaceae; genus Eucalyptus; species Eucalyptus virginea. The sequence continues at coordinate 1,874,926 of CM024520.1, read as the reverse complement.
TTTTTATTCACAAATTAATTAAAAATCCCAAATCAGCTCCAAAAATTCCGAAATTTTTATATGTTATAGAAAAGGTCCAGAAATAAATATTTCATGAATAACTTGAAACCCAATTCGTGATAAATTATAAACCATAGTAACCATAACCGTCCATAATCCTCGGCACCGAATTCCAGATCTAACCGTTTCGGATAAAGATTTTTTCACCAATCTAAACTCATCTATTTCCTCTAAAATTTTAGCATGTTACTCCTTAACATGTCATCTTCAACTTTCATTCAGAACACGAGATCAAATTTCAACCCGAAAATTTTATAAAATTCACAGAATCACACTAGGTCAGCATTACGATTTCCAGATCTAACTTCTTCAAAGAAAAATAGTTTCACCGGTCTATACTTGTTTATTTTTTTTGAAATTTTGCTATGTTACTCTCCAAGAAGTCCTCTACAATTTTTATCAAGAAGTCGAAGTCAAATTCCCACTAGAACATCACATGCAACTCACGAAATTATCAAAGGTCGGACTGTTTTTCCAGAAACAGAACACTAGGCTAGAACACAACACTTATAGCTCCAAAATTTCACACTTCATCCACATCCGAAATCCACCATTCATCACACACATAACATAGCAAGCAAAGGGTAGATTAATGGACTTTACTTGCCTCTAATCTGAGCACAACACAGCAAGCAAAGATGGCGGGGCAAGGCGGGACTTGACGGCTCGACAGCGGCGACGAACGGCCTCCCTCTTCCCCTTCTTCTCTCGCACGCTCGCTCTCCCTCTCTCGATTTCACTCTCTCTCTCTCTCTTGGTAACCCTCTCTCTCAATCCGCCCACTCTCCCTTTCTTTCTTTCCCTTTCATCATTTGCAATCATTTGGTTTGCATGGCTCTTACCCTTGGCTACAAGGGAAAGACACTTGGCAAGCTTCTCTTGCCACTTGTTTATTTTGCCATGCAAGTTGATGGGCCGATTGGGCCGGCCTCTCCCCTTGGTCGACAGCCCATTGGGCTCCTTGGGCCAGTCGGACGGCAGCTCCTTTCCTTTGGGCTTTGCAGGCCAGGCCTAAATGGCCGAATGGTGGGGTCTTGTGGGCTGGTCTTGGCCTAAGAATTTTGGCCCGCTTCCTATTTTAATAGTCTATTCTAAACCCCCACTTATAAAATACCTAATTGAAATTTATATAACCATAAAACTTGCAACATAAATTAATAAAATCCAACCTATAAATCACATAGCTAAGAATAGAATTTTCTTTCCCATCAAATAATTATCCATTAAAAGCTTGGCCTTAAATCTGATTGCAAATCATGGATCAATGTACATCTAAAGATTGACATGAAATTCTAGGATGCCACAGTCTAAGACTCATTTTGCCACCTCTAACTGACGTTATCAAATAGATTAATCCATAACCATTGCGCCTATTGGTCTTTGTCCTTGTTCTCAGTGACCTAAAGCTCCTGCAGTCATGGTAGATCGACCATCAAACCTCTCGCTTCTGTGCATCGTTGCATCTCACCCCTCCAACGTCTCGATTTGTCAGTTGCCGCATTGTTGAATTTTGCTGCTACACTTTACGCCCTTCCACTATCCTCGTCAGTGAAGCAAACCTCGCTCAACGTCCAACTGTGTTGATTTCTCAAAGCTATGCTTTCTTCAGCCTAACTCCTCACTGATGCTTCAGTAAAACTTCTGTCGCTCCCCAACATCCTAGTAAATGTCATATGTGGCAGCCCAACCATAATCCAAGACATCTTGCAATCCTTGCACCCACGCCGAAGGAGCCGTTGTTCCTGAGTCTAGAGAATTTCCATGTCATGCCAAGACATCTTGCCGTCCTTGCACCCACGGCCGCCTCCGCACGGCAAAATTGTAGCCTTCAGGTGCCTGACCAGCAACTCTAGTGCTCACAACAAAGTCATCAATTTATTCAATTTCTACAAGCTTCTGAGTGACTCCTTAGTAACCGTCAGTCCAACAATGCCAGTGGACCACTTGCAACACCCAACTACCACGACTCTAGTCTCAACAAGCCCCACCACTACCATCCTGCGTTGCTCCGGGAGGTCGTTGTCTAGCCCCTTAGCCGCCCTTGCCCTTGCTGAGATCTCCCCGATATCTTAGGTAAGTCAAGGTTTGTGTAATCTCATTTAATATTTTGGTTTAATTTATAGTTATTAGATATGTCTCAAGTTTGAACTCAAAAAGGAAAGCTTTCTACTTCAAGTAGATTTCTTATTTTGAATAGATTTCTTTATTGAGTGGTTTTCGTAGTTGGAGAAGGTTTCATAAAAAGAGGTTTCCTACTTTAGATTTGATTCTTATCTATATATAAAAATTTGAGATAGAAAGAGTCTAAACTTTTTAGAGCCAGTTTTTGTAATCTTTGATTTCTATAGTGGATTTTGCTTCTTTTTATTTTTCTCATGGTTTTTTCCACAAGGCTTTCCACATAAAATCTGGCATTCCTCTATTCTTCTCAATTTCAATTTTGTTATAGTTTTCGCATTCACCATAACAAATCTCGTTTCATAGCCTTAGGTCCTTTATTTGTTTATTTTGTTTTCTCTAGATCTTTTGGTTATGACTTCAAGTCAACAACGTGATTTGATATCGAGAAGTTTGATGGGAGCGGCAATTTCAACCTATGGCAAGTTTGTTTGTTGGCTATTCTTATGCAGTAGGGTTTGAAGAAGACTTTGTTTGGGAAAGGGAAGAAACTGGAAAGCACATAAGATGAAACGTGTGAAAAATTAGATGAAAGAGCTCTATCTGCTATTTCGTTCTGTCTCACAAATGAAACGTGTGAAAAATTAGATGAAAATAGCTGCAAGTTTTTGGACTAAATTGGGGAGTATTTTTTTTTTAAAAGAAAAAATCCCTCATCAATCGGTTGAGGCTTAGACAACAACTCATCATTCTTCGTATGGCTGAATGTGCTTCTCTTAAATCTCATATTTTTAAATTTAATGCTATTATCTTTGAATCAAGAAGTATTTGTTAACACATAAATTTTGCCAACCCTGTAATTCATTTATTGCATAAAAATCAGGGATTAATTTTTAACCACTAAAAAAATATTAGAATTAGATTGCATAGCATATAGCTTTAGGAGTATTTTTTTTTTATCGCATTTGCATTGGATCGGTGATGGACAAGCTTTAATTTGACAAGTTGGGAGATGAGTACATTTCGGAAAAAGATTTGTATTATTCATTCAATATTCCATTATATGGCACTTGATTTTCTATATATTCTTGCAAATATATGGAAAATAAAAATAGAAAAATGAAAGGCAAGTGCGCTAAGACGTTATCGGTCGGCGTGAGGCATATATTTGGCTATATTAAAAAAAGTATCAACACAAGGAAAGGGATATTCTTATCATGCATGAGTAGAAAGGAAAAAAGGGTGAAGAAGAAAATGAAATGTTTTAAAAAGTGCTCACAATAGGAAAGAAAGTCTATGCTCTTTCTTTGAGAGCCCTAGTCCTCTCACCTATAAAAGCTATCTCACTACAGACAAAGGAATGGGGGTGGCCACACAATTCAATATACGTGAGAAAAGAGAGAGGAGAGAACATTGAGAAAATATTAGGTACCTTAAAAGTGCCACGCAATCCGTGCTCTAATCCATTCACGCTTCGACACCTGTCCTTGGGGCCCGCCACGTCTACTCTCTCTTCTCTCCCTCTTCTGCGCTTCTGTCTCTCTCCTCTCTCCTCATTCTCTCCAAAATAACTCTTAGCTGGTGGCTTGGCTCGGCTCGGCAGGTAGAAGAAAGGATGACTCCCGCTTAAAATTTCTCTCTCCTCATTTTAACTTTTCGGGTTTTCTCTCTCTCTCCTCGTGGAAGAGCAGACAAAGAACGAGTTGCACTTCCTCTGTTTCCTTCTCAGTGCATCCCACCCCTTCGCCTCGCCGGTCATCTACCTCTAGCACGTCGCCTCCTCCAAAAGCCCCGCCAATTGTAGCTGGTTCCCAACCCCCTTCGCTTCCAACTGTCTCCAACGCCGAGATTGAGCATAAGGTTTGTGCTCACGTTGGTCTCTTGGCAATGTCTGGGCCTCCATCTTATTGCCTCCCTTCGACAAACTCGTCATCAACTTTGACTCCAAGCCGCTGCCGCCGATGGCATCCTCTGTCTGCTCATCCTACCCCTCCCTCAGTCCGAAGACGCCGCCGGCCTCCGGCAAGAGGGAGGCGGCCTCAGTCTCGTTCCCGAGCTGCACCAAGCTCCCCACCATCGACCGAGTGTTGTCCCTGTCGCTGGCCCAATCAATCACGAGGGAGATCTCGGTGGACCTGGGCAGGGCCAACAGCACGGCGAAGAAGGACAAGCGCGGGCTAAAGGGCTGGAGAAGGATTCTCACTCGCTGTGGACAAGGTATGTGGACTGGCTGCACCAGCACCAGAGCTAGGGTTTTTCCTTGGACGTGAGCCGAATCGCGCTCTCTCTTGATGGCTGATTTCGCTCGCCTCTCTCCGTCCCCCAACTCACGAATGAGAAGTAATTGCTCCGCCCTCTCGTCTAATCTTCCGTCGATGACTTGCTTTCTACTCTGCTTGAAGGGGTCCCTTGAGAAGCCCTAAATCTGCGACCGCAAGTGAGGTTCGATTTTATTTCCTGAGTTGTATGGTCGCATCTTTGTTTTGGGGGAGAAAGTACTTAGAGCTTCTGATTCTAACCGTAGCAATGCGAGAAAGCTTGGCCTCTCCTCCATAAGCGAACATTTTACGGATGAAAGTGCATCGTTTGCTACAATGTTGTTCTTACATAAGCGATCATTTTTCAGCTACTTTGATCAAGTCTGAAGGGTTTATGATCAGTTCTGATGCAAATGAGGCCACTAGTTTGTCTACTTATGAAAGCGTTGTGGATTCAAATAACTCTTTCTTTAATGTTGTTATTGAGATGACTGATGTTGTTCACGGTATGTTGTTATGTTCTGGCTATTCTTGCCTCTGGGCATTTCTCTGTTTTTCTTTCAGGTCATTTGCAAAAAACCATTCTCACCAACTTAGGGCTTTGCTTATTCCCTTTGGCAAAAACTTGGTCGTGTAAGAAAGCCCAGATTATGAGGCTTGAAATTCTAATCATGTATTGCACCAAAAAGCAAAGCACATGCAAGTTATCATGGGATTGATCTTTAAATACATTGACATCTTACACCAGTCTGGCATTTGCGAGTGGATTTATGATGAGGTGTGGATCCAAAATACATATTTAGGACTATGAGTTGCAAATATGATAAGTTCAGGATACTACCTATAGCTCATCTTGCGCAAGAGGATAACCATATGCTCTTTGGACTCTTTGATGGTCTCCTTGCGATGCCTTTACCTGCATTTTGTTTGTGGAATCACTTAGTCAAGAGTGAGAGAAGTGATTATTGGGCCAAATTTTGGACTTTCAAAATTTGTTGTAATTGGCAAGAGTTTACCCTTCTTCATCTCATACCATTCTTTTAGTGTATTAGGGACTGATGAGCATCTTCGTGAAAATAACTAAAAAAGACAGCTGAGTATCTAGAGTGCAAATTCAATATGTGCTAATTTCCTTTAAGTTAAGAAATAAGTTGCACAATTCTCTATTATACTTGTGTCAATTTCCTATCTGCGGCCTCATTTTGTCATGCATGATTGCCATCAAACTAGTTTCATTTTCTATCAATAACTTCTGATTCCTAGTTAGTTTTAGCACATTCATCAATTGAGGTAAGAGTGGAATGATATACAATGGCCGCATCAACCTATAGATTTTTTGCTTGTGGCTATTGGTTAGTCATTCGTTTTTTTTTCCCATGCTAGCATATAGATACTTTATCTTGGTACAGAAGGCCCTAGCCCACTACCCATCTGAGGTATCTTGAATGTGTTATAAATTATTTTGACTATCTGATTTGCCTGCCTGGGTGAAAGAATCAGCTTCTTTTATGTAGAGTTTTATGGCCATAGGAAAAAAATACACACACATATATGTACATTTATTTTGTGTGTGTATTTACATACATATACAAATTGGGCATTGATTCGATGCAGAAATATTTCCTTTTTCACATCCTTATTCCTCCAGTAAGTGGGGTTCTCCATTTACAACATGCTCACTCTTTTTCTAATTTTCTTAAACTAGAAGTCAATGGCTATTATCACAAGTTGCGGGTATTATTGGATACCATCCTAAAAGCAATGGCAAATTTTACAGTGAAACCAGAAAGATTTTCTGTGATCAAGGTAATCATGAAATTTATGCTGCAGAAGGAAGCTTATATCAGTTCCTGTGTATCAATAATCTTTCATACGTTTGGTTGAGGAAAGCTAGATAAGTGCAGGCCAGAAGCAGCAACTACTTTTTACATTTTTTGACTTTTGTTATATGATCTACCAAAACATTTGCATTAGTTCTGTAAGGACTGCAAAATAATTTTGGGGGGGGGGCGTCAAGACTGCAAAACAATAGGAGAAGCATCCCATTATGCGGGTTTTTTATTGGTGGAAATTGTGGATACTTCTGCTAATTGATCTAAAAGCTCAAGCTATTACATGAAGGAGTATTTTACTGTTTAAATGTTTCAACAACCCCACATGCATAGGCTAAACTTTGACCTAAGACTGAGGCGTGGAAATTGACTATGATCAGGGGCTCAGGAAAGGTTTGTCAGGACCTATTATAAGACCATGTTGAAATTGCAGGACCATGTAAGTTCAAGCTATTAGATGGAGACATAACTTAAAATTTTAAAATTCTAACAAGTTTAATGTATTGAAATACTTTAAGAAATGTTGATATTATCTTTGCCTTATTCATACTCTCAAAGTGCATCTTGGCACAAAGTGCCATAAACTTGACAATCCATGTTCTCTTAAAGATCAAATAGCTTGGAGAAGACCAATTAATTGTGAACTCTAGTCAACTTTTCTCAAGAAGCTTCCACGACATTAGGCAGAAATGCCAATCATTTTGCAGAGTAATGTTTTTATCTGGTCATATAATAGATTATTATTATTTCGAGTACGCTGAATCTAATCAGGAAATCTCTTCGTACATGACTAAGTCGCGAAATTGCAAAGGGTCCAAATACACTTTGCTAATTCAAGCAATACCTCTTAAAAAGAACCGCCACTAGAGCAGTAGCTTCCAGATTGGTTCTGTTATGCTTTGACATAAAAAAAAACATCATAAAGTAATCTTATATGTCAAGTTTCCTGAGCTATGTGCCGACTGCACCAATTACTATTAAGAGTCATCTTTTATTGTCTTCCGGAGAAGTTGACAAAAAGTTATCAGAATTTCAAGTTTGATGAGCCAAGATATCATGCCTCATATTATCGCTCTTTAATATTAAATGACCATTCATTCTTGAGGAAGATATAGAAATACTTTAGACTCTTCAGCCTGAAGACCTTTCTTGGTTTGCACCTACAATGCTCTCAAGAGCATTCTTAGAGTGTTACATAGGAGTTTCAGTGATTTTAGAAGTTATCCCTTTCTTTTTAAAGTTAACTCTCTCAAATTTGAATCTTGATCTACTTTTATTTTGTCATCACTCACTAGGGAATATAGAGCGTGATGAAGCAAGGTCAATTGTTCATCATGTCGAAGATGTTTTCTTTAATGGTTCTCATCCTATATGCAAGCCTGTGCTCCAATCCAGCTCATGACAAGTAGACTCGTCACACTTGACGAGGGTGTAAGTTACGTCTACTCAACTGAAGGCCTAAACCAAATGATGAGAATTTTGCATTGCTTCACTATATTCAGGTACTTTTACTCAACAATATTAATGGGCAAAAGAACGTTTCAAGTGCCATAACTTGGCACAAGAACAAATTTATGTCTGCATAACTTTGTCATGAAATCTTCTAGCCTATCTTTTGCCTGAATAGACGTTCAAGATGACTCCCGGCTCCAATGAACTTAATTGGCCTAGGCCACCTTTGATCTGCTAGTATGTTTCTCTGGGGATGTGAGGCTGTGTTTTGCTTGTAATTTTGGCCAAAAATCTATCTAGTGACACATTGAGCATGGTTTACCCCCTTGGGGGTAGGTTCAACAATTAGAATTTCGAATGGTTTACCCCCTTGGGATGGTTGATTTCTGACACACCAATTCACTTTGAGAAAGTATATGTTTGTACATTAGCAAAGACAAAAAGTTCATCATCCTACAAGCATTAAAAATCACGGAGTAACTCATTTTGGTAGGTCTACTTAGTCTTTTTCTATATGTATTTGATTACAATCCCCATGGATAATTGCAGATCCATCAAGATGACATTACTTTGAACGTACAACTTCAGCTTTTGGCTTTTATTGCAAGGCATGAAGCCTTCCACCAGCTCAGAATAGTTGAGCAACTTGGTTATGTATGTTTGCTCACACATCGGTAAAACCATTTCATTTCTCCTTTCTTCTCCCCAGATGTGTGTTCTCCTAATTATTCTAAGGGTTTCGTGCAGATATAACCTCAATGTGCATGGCCTGCAGTTCACTGTTTTGTCTGCTATGAAGGTATACCACAAGGTTTTTTGTGTTTTGACTACCTCATCACCTTTAACTCCTTCACTTTGTTAATCTTAACAGGGTCCAAGGTACATCGACACACGGGTCCAGAGCTTTCTTGAGTCTTTTGAAAGTAAACGCCTTAAAATGAGTGAGGTTGATTTCAAGGTGAGTTGTTTCTCCCGTGTTCCATCATGAAAATCATGTCAGCTTGTCAAATAATCTTTAAACCATTACATCGAACCTGTGGAATTTCTGCCTTTGGCAGAGCCATTTAAACACACTAATTGAATCAAAGATGGAGAAGGACAAGAATTTCTAGGAAGAATCTAAGCGTCACTGGGAAGAGATAACTAATAGAACTTTCCTATTTGATCGAATAGAAACTTAGGTACAAGATATTGCCTCTCTCTCTCTCTCTCTCTCTCTCTCTCTCTCTATCTCTTTCTATTGTAGACATCAAATCCTAGTCTTCTCTATAAGGACTGAGCAAATCGGCACTATTTTTCATCTACTGTTGGTTTCACCTACATTCATCTTGATCTCTTTTTATGGAACTAAAGTTACCCGTATACAATTGGTAGTATGCCCTTTCCCTCCTCTCAGCTGAAACTGCTAATTTATCTTTATAAAGCCGGACATGCAAAGCAACTCACAAAAATTCACTTCATTTGCATTAGACTAGGTCGCAACATTAAGGAAGCTGGCAAAACAAGAATTGATAGCTTTCTTCAACGAGCACATATGAATTGGAGCGCCCAAGAGGAAGGTGCTTTACGAGTTTATGGGAGCAAGCATTCATCAAATTTTGAAGTGGATAACAATGAAGCAGTTGGATCAAACACAGTACGAATAGATGACATTTTCAGCTTCAGGGCATCGCAACCTCTTTACGGTTCACATAGAAGAGGGTATGAACATATGGAAGTTCACAGTAGTTCTAAATAAGCTAGAAATGAGGATCTTGGATAATTTACTCTTGAAACATTTCTCCAAGATCTATACTACCACGCCACACTTGCCCTGTGGCATTTGTACCTTATAGCGTTTTAGTAGTATTTGGTGTGTGTAAATGACTAAAGGTATTACTTGGGATTTTACTAAACAATGGAACACAAGAATAGGTGTTTACTCCAGCTCAATGTTCCTAACCGAGCGAGCAAAACTGCTGGTGCTGGAGTTAGGGTGTAATGCATATACAGATTTATACCATTGAGAGTTTCATAGCAAAACAAGCTCATAAACTATGAGAATTTTCAAATTAAAGAATGTCCTAGTTGCCAATTCTCCATAAAAGCATACTTGCTCTACAGTGAAATGCTGGTTCTTCCCACAATTAAGTACCAGAGGCATCTGGAAATACCGAGAGCTTGGCCCCTCAGCTCGGCAAAACATTATCCGATTCATGTTGAGGACGTCTGCCGAGAGGCTGCAAAAACCCCAAAGCATGGTAAATGCTAGCAAAAGGCTGTAAATTGATGAGACATAGCCTAGATCGCAGTGCAAAATGCGACGAATGATGTAGTTATGGTGCCACGCGATATTGTTCCATTGTCCTCCGCGGTCAATTTGTGGATGCTATAGAGCACATTCTTGTTCTCAAATTAGACAATAGTGCTTGTTTTTTAGATCTTGTATTCTAGGAACATTTAGGGCACAACACCATAGCGCTTGGGGACAACAATTATTGATTTGGACATTGTCAAACCGTTAACAAAAGATTGATCGAGATCGACTATCGATAAACTGGTCAAGAAAAATGAACTGAGAACAAAATTCATTCAAAAGAATTAATCACTACTACATGAATTATCGATTTAAGCTATCTAGAGACCAAATTGAACCAATTGAATGAAGACACAATCTATGTGAAAAAAATGTGAGAAGACAGGAAACAACTTGATTTTTTGGCTTGATGTCTAGGGACAAAATTGACAATGGAGACACATTTCGTGTCTGAAAAAATATGCGAGAAGACAGGAAAAAGCTCAATTTTTTGGCTGGATGTCTACCCTATAAATGCTCAAACACATCCCAAATAGAGAAATCTAAACTCTTCCTCACACAACAGAAAAAGCATGAGTTCAGTAGAATCGATTTTGAGCCTTTTGTCCGGACGAGGGCCATCGCCTATGCTACCGCTCAAGGAGTGGTGGTGGTGGTGGTGGTGGTGGTGGTCATCATGGTTAGAGGGAGGATGGTAATACAAACGTGCGATTTGTGGGCAGTGAGTGGAACCTTGCAGCCATCCTCACCCCTAGATCCAGTAATTCCACGTACTTCCCCATGCAATTACCATAAAGGAAGAGATGCAATTTGTAATTAGGGCTTTTAAGACATCAAACCTTTGAGAAATTGCAATATCAGCAAGCATCTATAGACTGGGAAATAATTGCACAACTTAAACAAGAGAGAAACGGACTACAAGAGTGACGAGCTGTTCAATGATGCAAGAGTAGAGGATCTTAAGTCAAAAATACTAACTCTTTCCAGTACATCAAAAGCTTTCTTCCTTTGCACAGGATCCGATGTGTACACGATGACATTGTCAATCCCAAGATTTTGCACTTTAATGATAAGAAGAATATACAAAATGGAATGGCATAAAATCAACATCTTTAACTATAATACCTGCAAGGCAGCAAAATGGCTAGGAACAAATGATGAGAAATCTAGAGTTTCACTCTCACTCTCCTGTGAGATATCTCCTTCTGTGGTGCAAAGCAAGAAGTCAATGGCATGTTTCTTTAATCTCCAAGGTACAGTAGCTGAACAGAACATGCCTTAGGATGCCAATTGCTTGCCACCTTCTAGTTTGACTACCCCGAATTTCATTCTTTAAAGCATTAAATCCTCCTCACATTATGAGCAACAGTTGGTTTGACTACCAACAGTTATGGTGCTGGTCATCATGTCAATAGCAGACCCTGTTATCAAGCCAATGTAACATAAACAGCAACATCTCAAGAAGTGTGAAAGTTCAATCACTGGATACATGACCTAATCCAATGTTATGAATGTCAAGATGGTGGATTAGTTCAAAAAGCACGCCAAATGGACCTAAGATTGATCAGACCACCTTGTCAGTCTTCATGAGGGACAAGTCAGTGGCAATAAACTGATTAGCCACTGGCAAACGAAGATGTTCACTTGGAGCTCACTGCACCCACTCCTGATATATAATAAGGAATCAAAAGCGAACACCAAAATGCATTCTTTGGAAGTTGACTATACAGTAACAAACAGTTAAGGTCTATGAGGACTACATCTTTTGATACCTGGATTGTCAAGTCAGTAAGTTTATCTATGCAATATGCAGTTGCATACCATGGCTCGACCATGTTAGTTTCCCCTTCAAATTTCTTTGACACCCAAAAAAATTCTGTTGGTCACATGAAAGAACGTGACGAAAGTTCTCCAGGCTCAAGCATATGAACACAATTAGGCTAATGGAAGTATTTCAGATAGTCATGACAATGAAATCTAACTCTTTTGAACTGCGTTCATTAAGAGGGAAGCCTAGGAAGATAAAAAAAAAAAAAAAGATTGACAATGCAATCCTATGTCACTCAAGAGTAAAAATTAGCATTTTATCCTTTTCCTGAATGCAGTAACTTTCATAAATATGGAAGTAAATAAATGATGAAAATTTGATGGTGTACCAGCAAATCCATTATGTCGATGTATTTGAAACATTCACGATGCTTTCTAGTTGCTATGGTATATATTCAGGAACAAAAATAACTGAGGACTGTTATAGCCTCTTTCTCCAAGATGCCCATAAGAGGAAAGGACATATCTAATATACGCATATCAACGGATGCAGGATGAGACGATCTTACTGGAAGTTTCTTGAAGAAAGCTTCTCGAGTACTGCATGGATGATGCTGGGATTAAATTTAGAAGGCAAGGATGACTTCACAAGCCAATCTTTTGGTGGGTACAACTGACAAAAAATTAATATTAAAGTAAATATTCCAATGCTTTTTGGAGTTATGTTTTTTACTGAAATAGTTATCATATGCCACTTTTCTTGATTCATATGCCAAAAATCAAATTTGGCAGGAAAAGAGAGCTGTAAATAAGTAGATGAAAGTAATGGAGTGAGTGGAGAAGGCCTACTTGATACTTTCAACTTGGTCTCTAGTACTGTCTAGATACGACTTGCTATCTTCCACAAGAAAAAATTGTGGAGTTTAGCAAATAATTTATTCACCACTCTTAGGTTATGTTATTAATCTCAACACGTTTTTCCTCAATAAGGTGAATAAAAAAATAAAAATAAGCAGCTGCAGTTATCAATCGAGTGATCCTAGATTACGTTTGCAATTCGAAATGCGCAAGCTCAATTCTCTAGTATGTTCTAAGTATCTTAATTAGTTCGTGTAATGCATGGAAACATTGCTAATCATGGGCTTTCCGTTTGTATTCTCAGGGAGGGAGCATGATGACTAGTACAGCGGACAAAATTTGTGGCCCTAGTTCGAACATTCTCCACCAAGTAAACTGTGGTCCATCCACACCGGACATCACTTTTACAAGCCAAAGAAAAAAAAAGAAAAAAAAAAGAGCATCCTGTAACATGATAAGTTCGATTATTTTCAAATTAACGCTTACCTATTAATTCAATTATTTGAGTTTTTCAAACAATCTATTTGCCTCCCTTTAAGTTATATTGTTAGCTCCAATATTATTTTCCTCAATGAGGTGAATATATATATAAACCAAATACAATGTTGTAGTTACAAACTGAGCCATCTTAGATTTGGTTTGTAAGTCGAAAGGCATAGGCTTAATTATTTTGTCTATTCTTGATATCTCAATGGCCCCGATTTGAACATTCTCCACTAGGTAAATTGTGGTTTATCCACACTGGATTTACAAGCCCGAAAAATAAAAGAAAAAATCAGGTAAAGTGATAAAAAGTCAACTTAAAAGTCAACGTTTTGAATTTTCAGGTAAAAGTGAAAATGAAAGGAAAATGTGGTGCTAATGCTGGACAAAGTATTAAATGACTCTTTTTAGTTGAAAAACAGGCTCTATCGCAATCAAAAATCTTAATCTCAAATTTTTAATTTTATATGATGCGTCGGTTAAAAATCAGATGTCAATAGTAGCCATCGATTCACTCTAACTCTACCAAACCTGGCTTTGATATCAATTGTTGTGGAAACAATCAATTGACCAATAGAATAGACAAAATAAGAAAATAAATTGAACTCCATATTTATGTGATTTAGTCAATGTGACTTACGTTCGTGGAGAGAATAGTAACGAATATCACTGCAAATCAAGCGTTATAATGGAGATTATAATCATATTTGAGTCACTTAAGTACTTAGTGTTTTTTGGCTCTCAATTACACCTAATAACTTCAATGATATTTAGTCTCTTCATTTCTCATGAAATAATCCCTTAATCTCATAGAAGAATTAACAAATCTTATCAATCGGCTTCAACACATAAATCTTGGTGTGATTCCATGAACAAAATCCACGGAGAAAACCCACTATCAAGCACTCATACGGCGCTTCAACACCCACTTTTTCATAAATCCCACGATCTGAATATATATACCACCGCTTTTGGAAAAAAGGTCCAAGATTGGAACATGTGAGAAGTCCACGCCAAGTGAAATCAGGAAACAAAGTCTAAATCAGGACCTTTGTTTTTTTTTTTTTTTTCCTTTTAATTTTCCTTAGCAGATTCCACTTCTCCGGGGAATATTTCATGTCCGCAAGTTACCAAAATTAAAATCCTGCACTAGCTGGTTGCGCATCTAAAAAATGAACTTCATGCTTTATTATAGTTCAGTTTGAGTTAAATTTTGTTCACGGACTCCTCGAGATATTTTTTAACATTATGCATCCGTTACTCAGTGATCCGTGCTGAAATTTCAAGGAGAACACCGATAGATGTAGTTCCTCAGCCAGACCAAAAGGACAAACGTGGAGACACAGAAGATTGATTTTCACCACCAGATTTCAAGTGTTCCGTTAGTTGAAAAACCAATATGACAGCCTGACCAAAAGGACATGCGTGGAGACTCGGAAGATTGATTTTCATCTCCAGATTTCAATTGGTCCGTTACTTGAAAAACATATTATGAATTGTTCTTCGTTTCCTTGTACCTTGATGCTTTGTGTTCATCCGTTAATTATTTCTGTCAACTGCGTACAATGGATCCTTATAAACATTGCATATGGGAACCGGTCATTATCTAATGCGAGATAAACTTTAATAGCTTGGGGATTGGGAAGTCTCAAGCCATTATTGCTTTTACTGTACAGCGGAATAGTCATGCTTTATTCACTCTCTCGTAATTAGTTTCATTGGTGCTAACCCATATTTAATGATTGAACCGGCTTTAAGTTTGTTTAGTGCGCGTTCAGCAAATTTAATTTCATAAAATTATTTTAAACAACTCATTACTACTTTTTTTAATTCAAATGATTGAACCGCAAAGAAGGTGACATAACAAGGGCCTCAATCCTTATAGTGAGAAGAGTTTATTGCAAGAGAAATAATTGTAGATGTTTCCTGTAAAAAATTTTGAATCATAACAGATAAATCCATTTTATTAATGCACTACTTCCCTCAAGATATATAAGTTCTCATCTCTACATGAATACATCATCAAATAATCAACGCACTCAGACAACTTTCTAACCCTTGTCGCCAAAAGACCATCATGGCAACGCTTAAGAACTTGTTTGCTATCATGATCTTTTTGGTCATCACCGTCGCATTGCTTCCTAGGACTACCTTCGCCACGGTTGGAATCCCTGATTGCGCAAAGGGAATAACTAACGATTGCGGGTTTTGGTTCTTTCAAATCATAGTCCTTGGTGACACCTCTGCACCTATCAATGAATGTTGTCACAAGCTCGTGAAAGTGGGGAAGAATTGCCATAGCCAATTCGTGGAGTTGATCCTCTCAAAGCCACAAGCCGATTGGGGGGAAGAAATCTAATGTCTACAAGAGGAGCAATGAGACTTGGAACAATTGCGTTGTGGCTATCAGTCCTGTATCCCCTCTTGAGGCCGCTTATTGATAGCTATTCCTATTTTATAATACACTAAACGTGTAAAAAAAATGAAAAGATTATAATTTTGCTATTGGATTCTCCTTAAAAGAATTATTTTCTGTGCCTCTTAAGCCTTATAATTAACTATAATAGAAGCGCAATATTGGATGAATCATATTTTCAGTGTTCTATGTGCTTAGAAACTTGTAATTTTTTTAGAAGATTTGCAAATCCGCCCCTCAAGCTGTTACTTACTTTCTAGTCTAACAAGATATAGTCACATGAAAAACTATAAGAGAATGTCACTTTGTTTCTTATGCTTTTAACATAACCTTTTGAAATGAGATCAAATGATGGTTTAATAATCATACATTCATCTTTACCGATCACATGAATATGTAATTAACGTTGGCCAATCTTGCTATCTATATATACAGTAAAGTAAAGAGGGCTTCTTACTTTTAAGGTTTTCTAAGAAAAAGAAATCCCCAATTATATAATAATCTCTGAATGGATAAATGTATAAATTAATAATCTTGTATAAATCTCACTTTGATTCAGCCAATATAATTGGGATGACTCCTTACTTTTGAGTAAAAAGGACTTCAACATAATATATGATCTATCATGACCCTAAGCAAATAAATTAATTAAATTATATATAAATATTAAGAGCATTTTAATAAGCCCATATAATTGTGTCGAAGTGGAGCTAAAGGACTCAAGGGAGGGAGGTTTTTAGCTTAATTAGATTAATTGGACTGAGCCCACATAAGTTATATCATTATTTGGTGGGATCAAATAGGGAGGCCTTGAACTTAGTTATATTTTTAGATCAAGTATTGGTCAAGCCGTCTGATCTCATATTATTAAATAATATCTCAAGTTTGAGCTCGCGTGCTAAACCTGACTTGAATTGAATTATTAATCGAAGCCATTTTTAGTGTAGAAGAATCTTTACTGTGGCATTATCTATTAATCCTAAGAAGACGTGTAGTGGACGACTGCTCAGAAATAGCTTCTTTCTTAGACTTGCTTTCGGCCACACAAAAGCAAGCAAATGGGGCCCACAATAATTAGAGTAAAAATATATATATACAAAGAAGAATTATGTGTTTTTGGGTTCTTTTCCCTGGCCGCACATCTCATGAAAAAGCTGCCAGAGGGTTTCCTCAAAACAGAGCCGCACAGAGAAATAGGGCCGCATAGTGACGTCCGAAAGGGCATGTTTGTTTTTACTTTAAATAGTGTCTGATTCTGTTCTTTTATTCCTCAGAACAAAAAAAAAAAAAACAGAATTCCGTTTGGTAAAAATTTTATCTCGGGAACAAAAGTCTATTTTTTTGTTCCCGGAATGCATTTGGAAATACAATGAAGAAGTAGAAAAGAGTTGCATCTTGTTCTCGAGAACAATTCCTAAAATAAGTTCCTATTTTTTTGGCCGATTTTTTTCTCCCTTGGCTATGTTCGACAATCGGTCAGACGAGGGCTGGCGACCTTGCCAGACCTCGCCCTAGCCTAGTGAGGCTCCGGTGAGCTCGCCGGACATCGCCCAGCAAGTCGCCGACCACCGACATGGCTGGCGACCAGCTACGAAGAAGAAGGAGGAAGAAAAGAAGAAGAAAAATGAAAAATGAAATAGAAAAAGAAAATAGAAAAAGAAAAAGAGAAGAAAAAGAAGAAAAATATGATAAAAGTATTAAAAAATTAAAAGAAACAAAAAAATTAAGAATTTTACCAAATACATTTCTATTCCGAGAATAGAAATTTTGGATAGTTAACAAGCGCATTCTTTTGCTCATAAATTGTTCACAGGGAGCATAATCAGAAAAAAAAAAAATCATTTTGATCAAAAATTGTTTCTCGGAGCGGAATGGTTACCAAATACACCCATAGTAACGTCCGAATAGCTTAACAGAGAGCACTTCCATGAAAAAGGGGGAACTCTTGAATACAAGACGGGGATTTTGTACTATGAATTTATATCCAAATTAATTTTTTTATTTATAAATATTTTAGATTTGAACTTAATTTAAGGTGTAGGAAACATTTGAGTACGTAAGCAATTATAACTCAAATTCTTTAATTATAGGCAATTATTTGCGGCCGGTTCTCCTATTAGATATAAATACTAATATTTGAACTGAATCACGTTAATTATTTTTGTCATTTATCATTTCTGGTTTATTTCTTTAGTATTTTCGCATTGACTTAACTTGTTAGATCCTGATTAGTTTCCACGTTCATATTTCAACAATCGGTATCAAATTTCTAGATTGAAACTTGAGACTTTTGCTTGTTAGATTATTATCTAGAAATTTTGTTATTATAATTATGTCTTGGGTGAAGTTGAAATCGAGAAGTTTAATGGAATGGACAATTTTAGTTATGGAGAGTCAAGACGTGTGCGCTATTGACAACCCAATATTTGGCCAAGGCATGAGATGACAAAGATGGGTCGCTGATTATAATGCTAATGGAGAAAGTAAAGAATATAACCTTGTTGAATCTGTCGGATGACGTGTTAATAAATGCGGTGGAGGAGAAGGATGCCATGGTTTTGTAGGTAAAACTTCAAGCACTCTATATAATGGATGGTTTGAATAATTACTCATACATGTTAAAGATGACATTTTAATTTCGATGAACTAAAGGTATGTTTATCAAATCCCATCTAGATGAGTTTAATAAACTCATGATGGATTTGATACTTGATGTTGAAGAACATGGTGCGTTGTTTTTAGCTTCTTTACTAGAGTCATGGGAACACTTTATTGATTCACTGCTACAAGAATGTATTACGATTATTTGGGAAGAGATAAAGTCCACTTTCTTCTCTAAGGAATGATAAAGAAAGTTGCAAGGTAGAGACCAACATCGAGGGTCCACTAACAATAGAGGTAAAAGCAAGTCGAAGTCACACCATAAAAAGTCCACAGGACGCATGAAGTGTTTTGTGTTTCACGAGCAAATCAGTGATTCCAGTGTGCAATCTCATTAGGTCGAGGAGTGCACTGGTTCGACACATTACTCTTGAGTTTGTCACGTAGATATGGCAACCAACAAAAAAGTATTCCTTTGAGGAAAGACTATATGACTCATAGGTGTATATCGCACAGTCATACGGTTTTGGCGATTTGCATCCGTTACTCATTGATTCATGCTGAAATTTCGAGGACATCAATACATTTAGCTCTTCAGCCTGACCAAGTGGAGACTTGGTAGATTGATTATCGTCACCAGATCGCAGCTGGTCTGATGGTTGAAAAACCAATTATGACTCGTTCTTTGTTTCCTCATTCTTGGACTCTTTGTGTTCGTCGGTTTCGGCAATTATTTCCCATGCCATTATTGCTTTTACTATACAGCAGAATAGTCATGCTTTATTCACTTTTTCGCGAATGCAATGATCTCAAGGAGTCTATTCTCTAACTCCGGAGGCCTAAACTCAGGCTGGGTATCCCCCAACCAGACTAGCTATAGGTTTGGTCAGTGGGCTTTCAGTAGGTTCTCAGTTCATTTTGAACCATCCCCAAGTTGGTGGCAACCATTTATCCTTATGTATTTTAGGGTCTGTTTTAGATCAGTTCTAAAACTTAATTGTGGCCATTTTTACAAGAGTATATATGGTGAAACATTTTAAGCTAATTTAATTTTATAAAATTATTTTAAACTGAGGGCATGTCACTGGTTCATATTATATATCAAACGTGGGATTGAAAATCAAATTGGAAACAAGTACTTTCGTTTACAAATAATTATCTTCAACAAAATAACTCATTAATACTTTTTTTTATGGCAAATGATTGAACTGGAAACAAAGTCAAATGACAAGGCCCTCAATCATTGCATTTATTGCAAGAGAAATAATTTTACACGTTTCTTACATAAATTTCTGAATCTTAACCGATGAATTGATTTCATTAATGCACTACTTCCCTCGAGCTATATAAGTTCTCATCTCTAGATAAACTGCATCATCAAAAGATCAACAATCTCAGACAATTTTCTAACCCCTCCTATCCCCAAAAGACCATAATGGCAATGCCGAAGAACTTGTCCACTCTTATGATCTTGTTGGTCATCCCTGTTGCATTGCTTCCTAAGGCTACCTACGCCAAGGTCGGAAACCCTGATTGCGGAAAGGGAATAAGATCTGATTGCGGGTCTGGATTCTTTCAATTCATATTCCTTGCGAACACCTTTACACCCACCAATGAATGTTGTCATGAGCTCTTGAAAGCGGGGAAGAACTGCCACAACCAATTTGTGGAGTTGAGCATCTCGAGCCACAAGCCCATTAGGGGGACAAAATCTGATGTCTATAAGAGGAGCAATGAGACATGGAACAACTGTGTTGCGGCTCTCAGTCCCGTATCCCCTCCCGAGCCGGCTCATTGAGAGCTATTCCTATTTTATAATACAATAAATGTGTAATATAAAAAGAACGAAAGAATTATAATTTTTGTATCGGATTGTCCTCAAATTTTTTATTTTATTTTTTGTTCCTCTTAAGCCTTATGGTTAACTATCACAGAAGCACAATTGTGGATGAATCATATTTTTAGTGTTTAATGTGCTTATTAAACTTGTAATTTTTTAAAATGATTTGCAAAATACAATCCGCCCCTAAAGTTGTTACTAGCTTTCTAGTCTAAAAACATAGTCCCATCCAAAACTATAAAGAAACTGTCACTTTATTTCTTATGCTTTTAACACAACCTTTTGAAACAAATACCTAAGCGATAAAAAGATTAATAGATAGTTTAAAAATCATACATTCATCTCTAATAATCACATGAATACGTAGTTAAAGCTAGTTGATCTAGCATACTATTATATAAAGTAATGTAAAGAGGACTTCTTACTTTAAAGGTTTTCTGACAAATTAAATCCCCGATAGTTGTTTTATATAACACTCTATCAATGGATAAATGTATAAATTAATAATCTTATATAAATCTTACTTTGAATCTTTTAATCTTGTAAGTAATAATTAAAAAAATTCAAATCTCGAAATATATTTATCTATTTATATATGTACGTATCCAATTGCTCCATTTGTAATTTCTTTCTTTCCGTTAACTGATAATTCAAATAGCCTATACTGGACAATTCAACGAAACCTTCAAATGTTAACTATATGTTCATTCGAGAATGCACGTACACTTTTGCTACTCATATACTATGTAAACTTGACTTTTGAACATTTAATGAGGTTTTGTTGGTACCAAGAATTTAGAAATATGTATGACCCAACATCTTATGTAAAATGAGTTCGTAATAAGTCTGACCCTGTTATTATGCAAGAGTAGGTTTAATTTAATCAACCCAAACGTAATGAAAGTATGTTGCTTGGTGCGGAAGATGACAACGAAGATTATTATTATCAGCTTGGCCCCTCTTCATTTAACGAAACCTATTAATTATCACAAGTTTTAATAATTTTTAATAAAGTAAAAATAGTCCCACCCCAATAACTAGTACAAAGGTTAAATTATCAATTAATGAGTTCAATAAATCTGGAAAACCAAAACCCAAATCTTGTTAAAGGATAATTACATAATAAATAATTTGACCAAAAAAATTCAGCTTTTAAATAATCTCAATTAATCTAGAAAACCAAAGCCAATTTGGTTTATAGATAGAAATGAAAAGCAATACTGGGATTTTTTCGTGATATTTATACAATTTAATAGAAACTAATTGAGAGTAAATTTATCATAAATGTATTAGGTTGGGATTTTTTGTAGTCAAAAAATTAGTTTGGGAAAATTTGTCATAGGTATACTAGTTTGGAATTATGGCAGTTAAAAAATTAGTTTGAGATAATTTTGTCGTAGATGTACATGTTTGATAATTTTTGCGGCATTAATCCTAAAATTAGGGATGGACCCTAACCCTAAATAAAAGGTATCATTAACATAACGTGCTTTTGCATTATAGATGTTTGAATTTCTAAGATGAATTATGCTTGATCTGAAACAAGGATACATGATTAGATTTGAAGAGGGAAAATCAAGAAAGAGATCATGGCTAGCCAAGAGGAGATTTGACGATATATTTGACTGGAAATCATGACAAGAGAGGGCGGAAATTCTAGGCAGTTGAAGGAAATTTTTGAACAATAAAAGGGGACGTCATCTTCTCAAGGGATGATCATGGCTTCTTGTATCAGTTCGTGAATTTGTTTGGTAATCTTTTCATTCCTAAAATTAATTATCGTTTAAAAAATTTTCTTTTAGTTTTTTTTTTTTTTTTTTTTTTTTTTTTTTTTGCTTTAGTTCCTTGGACAAGTTTTTGAGGATCCATTTTATTTCCGAAATAGAAAAAGAACATGAATGCGATCGGTACAACTCTCAAAAAAATTTGTGACATAAAATTTTCTTTTAATTTTGAAATAATTTTATGAGATTTTTTTTTGTTGCTTTTTTTCCTTCTCTTCTTCTTCCTACTCTAGTCATTAGCGGGCCTTCGCAATAGCTCGCAATCGGCTAGACAAGAGTTGGCAACCTCACCAACCATGAGGGAGCCTTGCCTAGCCATCAATGAGACCTGACCCCATCTGGGCAAGGTTGAGCCCTGTCCAACCAAGGCCAGGTTGTCCTCGCCCAACTAGGACCAGAAGACCTCGTCATGGGCCATCGTCGAGCCTAGCAACCAACTAGAGGAGGAAGAGGAAGAAAAGAAAAGAGGGAGAAAGAAGAGAAAATGACTTGATTCTAGAATTTTCCTCGGGAATAATGAAATAAATTTTTTTCTACTTTTTGATTCTATTCTAGTTTTATTTTTGGGAACATTGTTCCCTGTTAAATGGATGGGTCAAGTAGGGTTTGGGTCAAGTTACAAATGGTCCGACCCAAATCAACGCATTTAACCCGTTTATGACTCATTTATTGTAGTATAAAATTTTTGACTCATGCCGACCTAACCCATTTAACTAAACCTAAAAAGCTTATTTCTTTTTTTTTTCTTAATGGTATTGCTAAAATACTTTTATGCAATTCAAATTTAATGGAAAATTTTATATTTTTTTTTTTTAATTTTACTTTTTAAAAATAGAATTTTTAATTATTTTTATTTTTTAAATAATTTTTTTAATTATTTGTATTTTTTTCAAATATAATTTTTCTTTTTATCTTTTCTTTTTCTTTTTCTTCTTCCTTAGCTGGTCGTCGGCCATGACGACAATCAACAACCCGCCACGGGCGAGCCTCCGGCTCGCCCGATCGTTGAGGCTTGAGCCTCATTAGACGTCGGCGAGGTTCGAGCCACACCGGTGTCGGCTGAGCTCGAGCCTTGCGGACATTTGGCAAGGCCTTTGCCTCATAGGATCCGGCCAGCTCGAGCCTTGATGACAATTGATGAGGCCTCTACCTCGCCAAATGCAGCTAGCTCGAGCTTGCTCGATGCCAATGAGCTTGAGTCTCGCCTAGTCGAGTTGGTCTTGCCGACCGTCGTCATGCTTGGCCACTAGCTAAAGAAGGAGGAAGAAGAAAGGAAAAAAAAAAAGGAAAGAAAATTGAAATATAAAAAATAATTATAAATTCGATTTTTATAAAATATATTTTTATAAAGTTAAAGAGGGAGGAGAAATATTTTGAGGCTTTAGTTGAAAATGGGTTCTAAGTCCAATCAATTTAAGAGCCATTTATCTTAAATCTTCAATTTTTAAACCCATTTAATTAGTTTCTTTAAAAAATAAGTGACCCATACATTACCCATTTATGATTTAAATGGATCATATATATGGATCTAAGACTCATTTTGCCACCTCTAACTGACGTTATCAAATAGATTAATCCATAACCATTGCGCCTATTGGTCTTTGTCCTTGTTCTCAGTGACCTAAAGCTCCTGTAGTCATGGTAGATTGACCATCAAACCTCCCGCTTCCGTGCATCGTTGTGTCTCACCCCTCCAACGTCGCGATTTGTCAGTTGCCGCATTTTTTAATTTCGCTGCTACACTTTACACCCTTGCACTATCCTCGTCAGTGAAGCAAACCTCGCTCGACGTCCAGCTGTGTTGATTTCTCAAAGCTGTGCTTTCTTGTGCCTAACTCCTCACTGACGCTTCAATAAAACTTATGTCGCTCCCCCAGGTCCTAGTAAACATCATCTATGGCAACCAAGCCGTAATCCAAAACATCTTGCCGTACTTGCACCCATGCCAAAGGAGCCATTGTTCCTAAGTCTAGAGAATTTCCATGTCATGCCAAGACCATTGTGTGACTGACTCCCAGCAGATCTAGGCACACCCAAACCAATCTACGGTCGCCTCCGCACGACAACATTGTAGCCTTCAGGTGCCTGACTAGCAACTCTAGTGCTCACAACAAAGTCATCAATTTATTCAATCTCTACAAGCTTCCGAGTGACTCCTCAGCAACCATTAGTCCAGCAATGCCAGTGGGCCACCTGTAACACCCATCTACCACAACTCTAGTCTCAATAACCCCCACCATTACCATCCCGTGCTAATCCACGAGGTCATTGTCTAGCCCCTTAGCTGCCCTTGCCCTTGCTGAGATCTCTTTGATATTTTAGGTAAGTCAAGGTTTGTGTAATCTCATTTAATATTTTGGTTTAATATATAGTTATTAGATATGTCTCAAGTTTGAGCTCAAAAAGGAAAGCTTTCTACTTCAAGTAGATTTCCTATTTTGAATAGATTTCCTGATTGACTGGTTTTCGTAGTTGGAGAAGGTTTCATAAAATGAGGTTTCCTACTTTAGATTTGATTCTTATCTATATATAAAAATTTGAGACAGAAAGAGTCTAAACTTTTTAGAGCCAGTTTTTGTAATCTTTGATTTCTGTAGTGGATTTTGCTTCTTCTTCTTCTTCTTCTTTTTTCTTGTGGTTTTTTCCACAAGGCTTTCCACATAAAATCCGGCATTCCTCTATTCTTCTCAATTTCAATTTTGTTATAGTTTTCGCATTCACCATAAGAAATCTAGTTTTAGAGCCTTAGGTCCTTTATTTATTTACTTTATTTTCTCTAGATATTTTGGTTATGACTTCAAGCTCAACAATGTGATTTGATATCGAGAAGTTTGATGGGAGTGGCAATTTCAACATATGGCAAGTTTGTTTGTTGGCTATTCTTATGCAATAGGGTTTGAAGAAGACTTTGTTTGGAAAAGGGAAGAAACTGGAAAGCACATATGATGAAACGTGTGAAAAATTAGATGAAAGAGCTCTATCTGCTATTTCGTTGTGTCTCACAATGAAGTTCTATGGGAGATCCTAGATTAGAAAATAGCTACAGGTTTATGGAATAAATTGAGGAGTATTTAAAAAAAAAAAAAAAAGAATCCCTTATCAATCGGTGGAGGATCAGACAACGACTCATCATCCTTTGTATGGCTGAATGTGCTTCTCTTAAATCTCATATTTCTGAATTTAATGCTATTATCTTTGAATTAAGAAGTATTTGTTGACACATAATTTTGCCGACCTTGTAATTCATTTATTGGGAGATGAGTACAATTCGGAAAAGATTTGTATTATTCTTTCAATATTCCATGATATGGCACTTGATTTTCTATATATTCTTGCAATATATGGAAAATAAAAATAGAAAATGAAAGGCAAGTGCGCTAAGACATTATCGATCGGCATGAGGCATATATTTGGCTATATTAAAAAAAGTATCAACACAAGGAAAGGGATATTCTGAACATGCATGAGTAGAAAGGAAAAGGGTGAAGAAGAAAATGAAACATTTTAAAAAGTGCTCACAATGGGAAAGAAAGTCTACGCTCTTTCTTTGAGAGCCCTAGTCCTCTCACCTATAAAAGCTATCTCACTACAGACAAAGGAAGAGGGGAGGCCACACAATTCAATATATGTGAGAAAAGAGAGAGGAGAGAATGAGAGTTCCCTTGGCCAAGCTTTGGCCGAGACCCACGCCATCGCTGCTGTCATGCTCTCATCATCCACGACAACTTGTCGACGAGCTATAAGGCCTGCTATGCTGAGTTCGCTGTCATCAACCTTGACGACGCTACTACTCTAGTCTAGCTGTGTTGATGACGAAGCTACTCTTCACTCCACGACAATGCGGAGTTGCTGATCTTGCCGCCCACATCACCCGTGCTGTACCACTTATGCAATTCTATTAAATTCAGCCACCTCCTAATTGAACTATGGGTTAATTAAATGGATCTAACGATCAATACCCCTCGATTGTGTCGCATGAGGGCATGACCGGTTGCAGGTTGGAGGCGACTAATGGAGGTCTCCGAAGGGCATCGGATGGGAATCTGCCGAGAAGGAGAAGAACTCATGCCCTTTTTTTGATAAAATCGTCACGCCCTTTTTTTTTTATAAAATCGCGCTCACCTCTTTCTCACCCTCCTTTGCGAATCCCTCCGACATCCTCTAGAAACAGCCAGCGAGAGAGAGAGGGGTTTACGTCGCTTGAGAATGGAAACCCACGGCTCTAATGGAGGGACGATGGAACAACCGAGGCTGAGGAAAGTTAAAATCCTGACTAATAGTGGAGTTGGAGCTCGTGATGATCAACAATGGAGGTTCATTCGTTGTTCCTCTGAGCTCCAGATCTCTCTCCTCTCTTCTCTGTGTGCGTCCCCTTTGCAAAAGAACGACGCCCTCTTTTGATCTCTCCTTTTCGAACGTCTCGTGTGAGGCCAGCTCTGGCGCGAAGCAACGCCTGCTTCCTTCTTCATGCGTTAGTTTTCTTCAGCCTCGGCGAAACAAGAGAAGTGCAGGGAATGAGCCAGGCCGAATGAGAGAAATGCAAGGAACGATGGATTGGAGTTTTGGGCCTCTTATTCTTGATGGGCTTGAGAGAGGGCTTGAGTCCGATTTTGTTTAATGGGGTAAAGACACCAATTTGGGTAGACGTAATGGGTCCGAATTGGTCTTAGGTAAAAAGATGATATTTAATTTGTCAATTAAAATTCAGGTGTTAACATCGTAAAGAAGAACAATGTAGCTTAAATGGGTTGGATAAAAAATAAATAAAGCTGGTTTTGTTATCATCATCTCTCTGTTTAGCAAATTGTGCTATTGCTCGATTGAAATTTCCTTCTTGTGATTTGCAATATTGTAATTAGTAATAAGACAAAGTGTACAATAGTAATAGTAGTACTTGCGTTTTGATAATGGGATCTATTTTGTAATTGGAGTTGCACGATTGTAACTTTTTTTGAAGATTACTAGAATCTGTCCATGTTAAGGTTGTTATTCAAGAATGCAAACATACGTTTGGGAACAAAGTTGAACTGCTATAAATTGTTGCATATTATTTTATATCTACTCATTATCGTCTATATCTATCTAATAGTTGCATTGGCCTGCTTGATACTTTCAACTTGGTCTCTGGTACTGTCTAGATATGACTTGCTATCTTCCACAAGAAAAAATTGTGGAGTTTAGCAAATAATTTATTCACCACTCTTAAGTTATGTTAATCTCAACACATTTTTCCTCAATAAGGTGAGCAATCCTAGATTATGTTTGCAAGTCGAAATGCACAAGCTCAATTCTCTAGTCTGTTCTAAGTATCTTAATTAGTTCATGTAATGCATGGAAACATTGCTAATCATGGGCTTTGCATTTGTATTGTGGGGGAGGGAGCATGATGACTAGTACAGCGGGCAAAATTTGTGGCCCTAGTTCGAACATTCTCCACCAAGTAAACCATGGTTCATCCACACTAGACATCACTTTTACAAGCCAAAGAAAAAAAAGAAAAAAAAAAAGAGTATCCCCTAACATGATAGTTCGATTATTTTAATTTAACGGTTACCTATTAATTCAATTATTTGAGTTTTTCAAACAATCTATTCGCCTCCCTTTAAGTTATATTGTTAGCTCCAATATTTTTTTCCACAATGAGGTGAATATAAAAAAAAAAAAAAAAAACCAAATACAATGTTGTAGTTACAAACCGAGCCATCTTAGATTTGGTTTGTAAGTTGAAAGGCATAGGCTTAATTCTTTTGTCTATTCTTGATATCTTAATGGCCCTGATTTGAACATTCTCCACCAGGTAAATTGTGGTTTATCCACACTGGACATCATTTTTATGAGCCCAAAAATAAAAGAAAAATATCAGGTAAAGTGATCAAAAAGTAAACTTAAATGTCAACGTTTTGAATTTTCAGTTAAAAGTGAAAATGAAAGGAAAATGTGGTGCTAATACTGGACAAAGTATTAAATGACGGTTTTTAGTTGAAAAACAAGCTCTATCGCAATCAAAAATCTTAATCTCAAATTTTTAATTTTATATGATGCGTCGGTTAAAAATCAGATTTCAATAGTAAGGCATATTATTAACATTCTAGCAAAACCACCCATTAAAGCCATTGTTAACCATTGGTCATTAAGGTGTATTCTCAAAATACCTATATCTACAATTGTGGCAATAGGCGCGTGATTTGGTAATACGCAAATTTGTCCAGTATTAGTAGATGAAATGATTTCTTTCACTTTTGAATCCCAAACAATTTGATTAGGGGTTAGTAACAAATATTTAAGGTCATTTCTTCAATTTACTCTTCATTTCTAAGTTCGTTATTACGGGTAGTTCTTACAAAGGATTGGACTAATGACGTATACAATACTTGAATTATCAATGTAGATGCTACCTAGTTGGTTCTCATCCTTCATAGAATGGATACCTCGATTTAATAATTATACTTGTTATTGTTAGAAAGATATCCTAGAATAATTATAATTCGTATATAATTATATTGAGTGTATCTAAGTGACTATATATATTAAATAATAAGTGCAAGGAATGGATAATTAAATAAATGAGACTTATTCTTGTTTATCTTTCTACATGAAATATACATCTATACAAATACCTGGTTTTTGTTTTCTTTTCCCTGGTTCTTTTTTGGTTGTTCTTTCTTTTCCCAAGTTGCATCGGTGGCCTTTTGTAGTGTCCCAGAACGTTTTTCATTTTCGTAGTTCTTTTTTTTTTTTCCATCCTTTTTATTGCAAAGAGAATTGGGTTTTTTGGGGAAGGGCCTGCATCAAGTATGGTTATTAAATTGAGCAAACTAGTAAAGGCCAATTTTGTCCGATCAACGCTGATGTGGAGGAATCCAAAATACAAGAGGATCCGTAGAAGAAGGATGATTATGTTCTTTCCTCCCAAACAAGAAAGCGAAAACAACAAAGGGGAACAAAAAGGAGAATCAAGAAAAGCCTTCTTTCTTGGCTTTAATGTGTGAGCGGATGCGGATTCTTTTTGCTGCCTTTCTTCCTTTTAGATGCGTTGTTGCTAGGTAATATTAAAATATAATAAGTGTGCTGTGCACGTGTCTTGCCAGCATCGTGCACATAATGTGCATATTCTAACAATAAATAAAAAAACTCAAATTTCGATTAAAAAAGCATCACAACCCCAATTCACACATGCCGTGCTAGCATCGTCGTGTAGGATTTCAACCCCTCCAAGCAGATTTCCTTGATTTTCCCTAGCTATAAGTGATCGGAATGAGAGGGACAAGATCGATAGTGTTGGATTTCAAGTCGGCGGAAGATGACTTACCTGATTCCGATGCGCAAACAGCAAATGGCCCCGAAACGAACGTTGAATTGCGAATAAATCACGAACAACACTTCCTCACGTTAGTCTGGATGCAATCACAAGGAAAACACCCGATTTCCACGGTGTAAATGCCGATCGTTCTTGCAAAAGTGAAATGGAATTCCTTTTTCTTCTTTGATGGAAATGGAGAGAATTTGGTGCGAATGAATTGCCAACCATTCCAACGGTTGTGTTCGAGTCTCCATTCGTACCCCTCCATTAGTGTCTTTTCATCGTAACGCATCAAAACGAAACGGTGCGTTCCAATCACATCCCATCATGGATGTACCAGCTAAAGTACTACATCTCCCACTCGGACATGATGGGTTTGATAGCGCTCTATCAAGAATAAAAGGCATTCAACATTCATCAATTTTACAAAACAATTCATACTGGCAAATAAGCCGTGTGACCAATGAGTACACCTACACATGTGAGCTCAAATTATGCACCTATTAGGGATGACATAATGGCTACAATCCCGAAAAGATATAAACAATCGATGTCTCACAATGCCCCAGACATATTTTGTTACATCAGTCCAAGTATACGTATCCCTTAAAGGCTATACTTGACTATTCTCAAAACACCATGTATTTACAATTACATCCGCAACCACATAGGGCGATATAATTGGTCGACCAGTAAATACACGCGACAGATGTAAAACAACAATAGTCTTCCTTCGCACTCATGTCTCTCTCAATTTCAAAACAACTGCTTTCCTAGACACGTCCCATAGGCCATATCTATTTATGACCGCCCATAACATGCTAAAGTAACAACATTAATCTTTCACTTCGAGAACATAGTCAAAAGTAACATAGGGCACAAAATTAAGGTAAAATACAAATTACCTCAAGGGCTCACACGATGAGCAAATAGGGATAATTTTACTCATCTTCCCTTATTGGTCGTACAATGCACATATAGTATGAATTACATGTTATAGTGGATTACTCTTTCTATAAAAGCGTATGTCATTTATCAAATATATCCAACATATAGATCTTAGCCTAAACATAGTCACGTGCTTCTCACGTACTCATGTTTAGCCCGAGTGCTATATCAGCTTGCTTTCTATAGCGCCCAATTAAGTACTCGCATCCGGCATCTTTCAGGCATATATGATTGTGAGACTATCATGTTCGGTCTTATTATAAACCAATCACAGACCTCATCTTGACTCCAATCAATACGACATATTTTATGTACCAAACTTGCTCTTCAGCATTTATTTGTACATAACGTCTCATCTCAACGTGCTAACTACAGCACTTGAGGCGATTGCTTGTGTGAGTGAGCCAATCATTGCCTGTTGACATACTTTTCAATAATATGTGTGTTTGTGCTAGTCTCATAGTGGATTTGTACTTATTGATAAAATATCAAATCACTAATAAACAAACAAGTACAATACATCTGTCTACAAATATATAAACCAATGATCCTCTACAATAACAGATATCACATTCTACGCAATTCTAGTGACATCCTATGGGTCAAGAATATGTCTCTAGGAATAGCCTTCATAAACGGATCGGCAACCATTCCATTGGTTGAAATGTATTGCAGGATCACTTCTTTTTGCGTTATAATATCTTTGATGAAATTATTTATTTATGTCAATGTGCTTTGTCCTTCCATGATACGTGGGATCTTTCACATAAGCAATGGCTGCTTGACTATCGCAATAAACTGTCACCGGTTTTGGAACTTCAGTGAAGTGGCTAAATTTTCCAATAAACGTTTTAGCCATACTGCTTCTTGCACTGCGGCAGAACATGCAATAAATTTTGCCTCCATCGTAGACAAAGCCGTGCATGTCTGTTTCTTGCTATTATAAGAAATCGCACCTCCATTAAGCAAGAATGCATATCCAAAAGTCGATTTATGCTCATCCAGGTCTCCACCCCAATCGGTATCTGAATAACCTAATAGGCATAAATCATTCTCTTGGTAACAAAGTCGATAGTCCATGGTGCCCTTCAAGTATCTCAGGATCCTCTTCACTACTTTCCAGTGTGCTTGACTGGGATTTTATTGGCATCGGCTCACCAATCCCACGGCATAGCATATGTCGGGTCGAGTACACATCATAGCATACATTAAACTTCCGACCGCACTAGCGTAAGGAACAGTTTCCATCACTTTGATTTCTTTTGGAGTCTTAGGACACATCTCAGTACTTAGGCCTTCTCCTTGCATGACAGGGGTATCAATGGGATTACAATACTGCATATTGAAACGCTCAAGAATCTTCATAATATAAGACTCTTGTGATAAAGTAAGGAGTTTCCTTGATCGATCTCTTTCGATCTTAACTCCAAATATATAAGTAGCTTCTCCCATGTCCTTCATCTCAAAATTGGAGAACAACCATTCTTTTATGGTGATAACCAAAATCTTGTCATTTCCAGCCAACAGAATGTCGTCTACATAAAATGATAAAATCACAAATTTATCTTTGGACCGCTTAACATATACACAGTGATCTTCTTCGATAATCGTGAAACCAAAAGTTATTATTGCTCAATGAAAACGAAGATACCACTGTCTAGATGATTGTTTAAGGCCATGTATTGAACGATAAAGCTTGCAAACTTTATGCTCTTGACCTTTAGTTATGAAACATATTGGTTGTTTCATATAGATTTTCTCATCTAATTCTCCATTGAGAAATGCCGTCTTTACATCCATTTGATATAATTCAAGGTCTAAATGTGCAACGATGGCTAGAATAAGGCGTATTGAGGCAAACCTTACAACTGGTGAAAAAGTTTCCTCATAGTCTATACCCTTTTATTGAGTATAACCTTTTGCTACAATGCGAGCCTTATACTTTTCAATGGATCCATCCGCCCTACGCTTAATCTTAAAGACCAATTTGTTTTCAATGGCCTTACGATTGGATGGTAGATCAACCAAGTCCCAGACATGGTTTGCCCTCATTGACTCCATCTCATCTTCCAAAGCTTTTTGCCATTCTTCTTTATTAGAGGACGAGAGAACCTCTTGAACAGTCTTAGGCTCGGCATTGTCTTTTTGAGCAATCATAAATGCTTCCCCTTCAATCTCAAAATGACGACGGGGAATACTTTTACGATTACTTTTACGCAATTGAATTTCTCTTGAATTCAATTCATCAGGCGATGCAACAATCCCACTAGGTCTTGTGTGTTGAGGTAAATCTTTATTTCCCTCTATAACATCAGTGAGTGTGTTATCAAGATCTTCCATCTCATATAATTGGAAGTCCTTATCAATCTCACCTCTATTAGGAAAATCGTTCTCCAAGAACGTGACATCTCGTGACTCCATTTCGGTCACACTTCCATTAGCTTGCTCACCTATGAACACATACCCTTTGGAGTGTTCAGAATATCTTATAAAGATACATTTCTTCCCTCTAGAACCTAATTTGTCATGTTTATGGGAAGAATCATGAACATAAGCTGCACATCCCCATGGACGTAGACTACTCAAGTCTAGTTTCCTACCAGTCCATAATTCATAAGGGATGGAAGTGACCGATTTTGAGGACACGCAATTAAGTATATAGGCAGCAGTCAATAATGCATCTCCCCAATAGGAGATAGGTAAATTTGTTTGCGCCATCATAGACCTAACCATTTCCAATAAGGTTCTATTCCTTCTCTCAGCTACCCCATTTTGTTGTGGAGTACCAGGAATAGGCAATTGTCGTATAATTCCTTTTTCATCACAAAGAGCCTTGAATTGCTCCGATAGATACTCACGTCCACGACCGGTTCTCAATGCCTTTATTGTTTTGTTTAACTGATTCTCTACAATCGCTATATATCGTCTAAAGCAGTCTAATGCCTCTGACTTATGGGAGATCAGAAAGACATAACTGAAACGTGTGAAGTCATCTATAAAAGTGATGAAATATAAGGCTTCATGCCTCGCCCTCACATTCAAAGGACCACAAATGTCAAAATGTATGAGATGCAATGGAAATTCAGCTCTAGTCCATTTACCGAATGGTTTTCTAGTTATTTTTCCCGCCAGACAATGTTCACATACGGATAGACTAACATTAGTGAGTGACCCTAAAAGGCCTGCTCTAGCTAATCTTTGCATTTTTTACAATCCAATGTGACCTAATCTAGCATGCCAAGTACTTGCATCAATCTCAACGTTATTTTGAAGACGCAATTAAAGAAAAACAACCATTAACATTAACATTGTACTTATCATAGTCAATATCTAACACCATAAAACCATTCGATACATGACCTGAACCATAATAAACTGTTCCATACAAAATGTCAACACAATCACCATAGAAATTCAATACATAACCTAAGCTAAGAAGAACAACTATAGAGACCAAGTTTCGTCGAATATCTGGAGCATAAAGGACATCATGCAAGAACAGGTTTCGACCACCACGTAAGATCAATTTACATGTGCTGATACCCTTCACTTCAACTCTTGAGTTATTCCCAACATATATCCATCTTCTTCCAGGCAGTATCCGACGATACTCCACAAATGCTTCTCAGTCTCTAGCTACATGGTCTGTTGCTCCTGAGTCTACAGTCCACATTGGATGAGATTCAGTAAGTATTAAAGTACTAGAAACAAAAGCATTACTCAAAGTAATGGAGTAATATGGTACCTTTTTCAGCTCAGTGCATTCACGAGCAAAGTGACCCATCTTGCCACAATTGTGGCACTCCATCTTGGCCTTGTCATTCTTCCCACCACGCTTCTTGCGTCAGAAGGTCTTAGCCTTCTTGGGTCCCTGATCAGTCATTTTCCCTTTGTTGTTGAACTGAAGATTCCTCTTGCGCTTGAAGCCCGAAGCCTTGCGCGAAGTGGATTCAGTAACATAAGCATGGGTAGAGGATCTTGCAACCTCTAGGGGCTCATCCTCTAACTCCAAATGATGCGCAATATCATCAAAAATGACGATATTCTCATTATGCGTCATATTGATCTTCATATGATCCCAATTATCAGGAAGAGACCTTATAACAGCCTGAACCTGCTGTTCATCAGTAAGGGAGTGACCTGCCGACTTCAGCTCACGGATCATGTTTAACATCTCCCGAAAATGCTACATCATCGTTACATTTGGCCGCTTTCGGAATATGTCAAATTTAATGGTGAGTCTCCTCAGCTTAGTGGCAGATGTACCCCCAAACTTATCTTTCAAGCAACCCACATAGCTTGAGCTTTGTCATAACTCTCAAACTCACACATGAGATCATCTTGCATACAGCTCAAAGAACGTAATGCGAGCAATGCTATTTTCTTTTTCCAAGCTTGATAAACTTCCAGATCTCTCCCGTGTTGAGCTGAAGTTCCATGCTCGGGTTCATCCATGGTATGGTTGAGGGTTTCCAAAACCTCTTGCTCCTCAAGGATGTACTGAACCTTTCGGTGCCAAATATCATAATTGTCACCGTTCAACTTCTCACCCTTATTGAAGTCAGCCACAATGGTCTTAGATGCCGATGCCATAATCAATTGCTATAACACGTTGACATAATAAACGCAGAATCAATACTAGCATATTATACAGAGTAACACAGATATTTAATTTGCAGCAAAAACAAACTAAATTAATGATAATTCAACAAAAGACACAAAAGCAAAAGTTCACAATGTTCCCAATCAATTTCTATGTACAATTGTTCTATTATCATTAGTTAGTTTAATTTGTGCAAATTTTAAGTTCTAGGTGAGAACTCCTTTCAATTCTACCAACCTACGAACTCCCACTAGGAAAAATAATTACATGACCTTATGTAATATTTACATTTTTCCTTAACACAAAAAAACATTGCATGATAATAACCAGCGTATAAACAACAATCATGCTTCAATTATAACTAAAATTGCAATTCAACATATAATTGATTTCCTACCATTATTCTAATTTTCTAGCAACTAGAAAATTGCAAGTATATTAAAATATATACATCATATCATTGAACCAAGCTTTACACAGTATATATAACATCATTTGCACACAAGCTAGCTACTGTATTTCCTAAATCACAAGAAAATACAAGCCACAAATGAATAAACTGCATTAAACCCCAAAAAATACGCATACATAGGGTTTCCTATGCATTTTCATACATTTATAAAATTCAAAAGTATAAAATAATTATATCACTGTGTAGAAGACACTCATACGAACCAAACGCCACCAACCACGCTCCAATCGGAGCTCGCACACGCCCCCACACTCCACTTGAGTGCGCGGCGCGTGTGGCGCACGCACCAGCGAGCCAAACGGCTCCTGGCCGATCCGACCGATTCGACCGGTCCAACCGATGACCGGTCCGACCGGTCCAACCGATGACCGGTCCGACCGGTCCAACCGATGACCGGTCTGACCGGTTTGACCGCCTGACCGGTTGATCGGTCCGACCGTTGACCGATCAACGGTCGAGTTGGGTCGGGTCACCGGCCGGTGACTGGCCGGCCAACCGTTGCCAGCGCTGACGTCATCGATGACGTCATCTCGGCGGTTATCGACCGTTGGGTGACGTCATCACGCGCCGGTTCGCCGACCGGCACGTGCCGGTTCGCCCGGCGGGCGTGCGTCGCGCACGCGCCGGTTTGCCAACCGGCGCATGTGGCGCATGCACTAGCTTTGCCAGCGCTTCAAGCGCGTGGCACTCACACGCAGCGGCTTTTGGCCGCGCGTGTGGCGCATCCGGCATCTCCCGGTGGCACTCGACCCATCGCCGGACTCGTCTCGACGAGCTCTTTTACCCTGTATATTCAAAAATTAATTTTGACCAAAAGATTATTTCGAAAAACAACCAAAACCTCACGGATGCACGTGACCCCGAACCCGTTCTTTGCTCCGGTTCAATTTCGAGTTTTTCATATGGCAATTCCGACTATCAGAGATCCAAACAGTGTAGAATACAAACTCTTGATCTCAATATCAAATGGTAAATGAGAAAACTCAATGAAAAACAAGGCAGAAATCATGACCGGACTCTAATACCAATGTTGGAATTCGAGTCGGCGGAAGACGACTTACCTAATTCCGATGCGCAAACAACAATTAGCCTCGGAAAGAACGTTGAATTTCGAATAAATCACGAACAACACTTCCTCACGTTAGTCTGGATGCAATCACAGGGAAAACACCCGATTTCCACGGTGTAAATGCCGATTGTTCTTGCAAAAGTGAAATGGAATTCCTTTTTCTTCTTTGATAGAAATGGAGAGAAAATTTGGTGCGAATGAATTGCCAACCATTCCAACGGTTGTGTTCGGGAGCCTTTTATACGTCTCCATTTGTACCCCTCCATTAGTGTTTTTCCATCGTAACGCATCAAGACAAAACGGTGCGTTCCAATCGCACCCCATCATGGATGTACCAGCTAAAGTACTACAGATAGGAATCAATCCCATGGAAGAGTGATTTGGGAAGAAATGATCAAATTTTTCCCACTTGAGATTTGAGGAGTTTAGGTACCATCAAAGGAATTTTGCCAATATGTCCTCGAAATGGACGAAACATCTAAATCCGTGCCTTAAATTCAATTATGCTTTAATAACGTGCAATCATCTTTACATGTATTGACAACCGAATTTTGTTGATATTTTAAATATCCATTTATTTTGCAAAAGTTTAAAAATTTATAAAGTGGACCAAACAAAAAGTGAATAAAAAAAGGAAATAAAAAATAAGTGAAGATATTAATAAAAAAAAAAAAAAAAAAAAAAGAAACCGAGCGGGCCGGCATGTTCAGCCCCCTCATTTAATAAATCTTCGGGCCCAAGACACCCAGCTTCCCGTCTCCCTTATTTTCTTAGGCCCATCAATAACAAAAAGCAAAGCTCGCACATAACACACTCATTCACACCGATGCTCACCCCTAGAATCCCTCTTTTTTCCCATCCAGTTCCTCCACCAATGCGAACCCCAGTTAGATTCAGGCATGATACACTTTTTCGTTATTGGGAGAACCCAAGTACTCTCTTTCGGATCCAAGAAAAGTGTTGGTCAAGTAATATCAACGATCCATTTAGTTGATTGCACCTCAATCTTCATTACCACCATCAACAGTTCTCATTTCTAGGCCTACAGTTTTACAACAACAAAACTTAAGACCTCAGTGCTTGCACTCGAGTTTCAAATGCAATATCAAGGTCTTTGGCATGAGGACTACGGCCAACACTTTCTTTTGGTTTTTGATTTTTACCAATCGACTTATTATCCGACATGGCTTCAAGTACGGCACCATATATATTTAAAGTAATATTTTTTTAAAAAAACACATGAGATCCCTCCTTGCCACATTAAAAAAGTGGGCCGAATGGTGCATCGAAATGACTTAATTACACAAGATTGAAAGTATTTAAGATTGAATTACATGTAGCCAGATGCTTAAACCATTTGCGCAATTTTTTATTAGATTGTTATATGTCTTCTTCAATTAGTCTATTAGTTGACACTTATTTTTAATTT
Organism: Eucalyptus virginea; assembly: GCA_014182375.1. Classification (NCBI taxonomy): domain Eukaryota; kingdom Viridiplantae; phylum Streptophyta; class Magnoliopsida; order Myrtales; family Myrtaceae; genus Eucalyptus; species Eucalyptus virginea. The sequence continues at coordinate 1,837,340 of CM024520.1, read as the reverse complement.
CTTTCTTCAAAGGAATGAAAACCTCATGATACTTAATTTCAAGGAGTTATTGAATTTAAAGTTAAGTTTAAACACAGATAATACGGCCCGAGACTGTAATAAGTTTTTAAGGAGTCGAGAAGAAACGTCATCATCCAGCGTTATCAAAGCGACCAATTCAAACTGCTTTCAATGTCACCCGGTTTAGCTGATTCGGTCCTCGAGCTTTCTTCAGGAGGAAACCCAATTGCGACGATCTGCTTGGCAATCAAATAAATTTCTAAATGAAATGTTCCTTCGTCAGCGTTCGTACCGATTTAATGTGTGAGCTTAAGAGGATTTTTTTTGCTGCCTTTCTTCTTTTTCTATTCTTCTTTTTAGACACTTTCCTGCTAGGTAATATTAAAATATAATAAGTGTGCCATGCACGATGTGCTTATTCCAACGCCAACATAAAAAATCTAAATTTCGATTAAAAAAGCCTCACCACCCAATTGATATAAATACTAATAAGTCATAATTGCTTTTTATAATTAGATCATTCTCGAAGATGATCACAGTTTAGAATGCGACAGTCCACGAAAACATAACAATGCAAGCGCTTGGACTATTCTTTTGGCTTTGTGAAATAATCAATTATGAGGATGTCCATTATGCTGCATGAGGAGAAAAACCAACTCCTGTAACGTGATGCCGTTACCCTTAAGGACAGGATCCTCTAAAACGTAACAAGATTTAGCCATTCCCCAAGATTTTGAGGATTCATTTCTTACGATCTATGAGATATCAACCCAAGCATGTCTAGATGTGAGTAATTTTTCTCCTGGCTAGACTCGATTCAAATCATCTATGAAGTACTTATCATTTGAGAAGAAGTATTTACCTTCACGAAGGGCATGCACACAAGGGGTCATCTCCTTGTCTTTGTCCTCTCATTACACGATCAAATTCAACGGCTTCACGCGAAACCATACAAGATAAGAATCTTTGATTTCGAGACATGGTCAAAACTCAAGGTAAATCCTCCCTACACAGATTGCTCTTCAACCAGAGGAATTTTAAATGAAAAATTATAATATTAAAAGAGAGACAATCCGATCAAATACCATATTAAAACCAAACTTAACGAAGTCCAGAAGCATGCTGATGAGAACAACTGGATAGGAGGATATAAGCACATAGGAAAATACCAAAAAGATGGAATGAATCTCAACGAAGGATGGTCAAACCCAAACTGATGATGAGAGGCACTCTGTTGCACTAATATGAGCTATCCATCCACAAAGCCCAGCTTGACTAGTTGCTCAAACGTCATGCTGCATTAGTTACAATCCACATAGTATCCTAAGGTAAAACTGAGCCTCCCATGTGGCAGAGATGGATTTGTTCATTCCGAGCAATAAAGATAATCAGAGCCACCTCTTACATCCTCTGCATATGCATAGCCTCAAGCAAAGCATGGGGAAAACAATATATTAGCACATTATTCTTGCAAGGAACAAATCTGAAGCATCACTATTTTGGTGGATTATTCTCTCCCATTGTCCTACAGTACAAAGCACCCTTTTTTCATGGGCATTTCGAGACAGAAGCTACTAAGAAATATTGGTTGGAGATAATTTGACAGTCAGAATATTTCGTCAAAATATTAGCTCTCTCTCTCATTGAAGCAAAGCACCCTTCACCAGTCTGCTCACAGAAACTGCTACAGCTATATGGTAGAAATTTTATATTCAGGTTGTGAATCTCTAACTCCTCGTCATTGGATATCTCCTGCAGAAGCTGCACCAGCTTATCTGATGGGACATTTTAACATACAAAGATGCAGAGCCACAACAATGGCAACCATCCTGCCATCTTAGGCACACGTGAGTCCCAGTGGTCCTCCATTCAATCAGCTGAATGAACGGCAAGCAACAACCATTCTCTTACCTAATTATGGCATGATTTGCAGATCCAGACTAATAAAGAAAATTGCATATGTTGCCACCGAGCTACATCTGGCACTTTAATAGGAAATGGAGTAGTTATTCTTGTGAAAAGCAATGAAAAATTCATAACAGAAACTACATTGGAGGTGCCAACAAATAGGCCACAATGCTGAGTTGTAATACCTGCACATGACTATGTAGACAATTTCTTAGCATGTAGAATTTCCGGGACTTTATTCTGTCTTCTCCTGTATGACAAAGAAAAGCAATCTTTTTTCTTTTTTCCTGAAGGTTGACAAAGAAAATAATAATGAACTGGAAATAGCACCAACTTTGACTAGGCAGAAGTTGTGCCTTTGTGAAGAGCTGCCCAACTTTGGACAATCACACGGCTACAACTCTCAAGGTTTACCACCAAGAGGTTTGTCGTCTAAAGGTTATGAACAGATAAAACACTGCATCAAAACCTTACATTCATTTTCATGACAAGCAAGCTAAACAAATAGTTAAATGAACAATGTTCCTAGTCTAGAACAGTACATATCACAAAGAAAAGTCATCTCCGGAAGAGATTTAAGAGCTATCCAATGCCAAATGGAAGTAAGACTCGGCTGCAACAAAAACAATAAAAACACCCACCACTAAAATGGAAACCCATCAAACCCAAGGTCTTTTCTTAAAGTTTCCATCCGCATATTTTTACCCATTATAACATGCACTACATCATACAATCACGACTTCTCACTAGAGCATCTGACAGCCTTAATGAGTTTGCCTTATATTAAACAACAAAGATTCCCTCACACTAAAGCAATATCTAGTCAATGAACCACTACATCAGTGAGGTCGCCACAGTCACGTACAACTAGGAACAGACAAGGTCAATTCAATACACTTTACAATCACTCCTTCACTCCCATCAAGTAGTTATAGCCTACCAAAGTATCTGCCTTCTAAGATCCATCACTGGAATATTGAAGGAGTAACAAAGACATTCTGCCAATATCATAACTTGGCTTTAGGTACAAAAAAAGCAACAGAACATTAATGTAAGTACAAATAAGATTTCATACTAGGGAATCGTTTAGGTTTTACCCTCAAGAAGATTGTTACTAACACATACATGAGATACACACAATATATATATATATATATATATATATAGAGAGAGAGAGAGAGAGAGAGAGAGATACACAACAAAGGATTGGCAGAGAGTAAATATCATCCTGTTTCATGAAAAGTATTTGCAGAAAACTAATCCAGGTTAACTTACAAAGAAAACAGTTTCACGAGTGACTGCAGTCTCTCATAGCCATCCTCCTTTTGTTCAGGCTTCTCTTTAGGCTTTCATTTTCCTGCCTGCCTTGATTCTGGTTTCCAGTTAGCAACTTTCAAAGACTGACCCAGTAACTCAGCAATGCCTGTCGCCATAGCTTCTGTCTTCTTAACATATGGAAAAGTTTACTCCTCAAAGAGGTGAGACAACCACAAATACATAGACAGCACCTGATGTTTGGTCTCCAGATCCAAAAGCTCAGCATCATTTCGAGCAGAACCCTTAGGCAGGCCCACTGCTATATTAACAGGTATGTTTTGACCATAAGCTGTGGCAAACCTCAGAAGATGATACTTTGATTTTGGGTCTCTGACATTCATTGGTGCAAAACAAAAGTTGAAGCGATCTTCAAGAGATAGCCCTAGGACCTTCTCCAACATTCTTGCCACCCTCTTAGGGTGCATTTGGGAAGACTTTTGGGGAAAATCCTTGAGAAAATGTAAAGGCCTTTAAGCTAAAAGGGTTTTTGGAAATACAAATTGTGTTTGGTAAATCGTATTTGTGAAAGCCCATTGTAAAGTATATTTGAACAAAATATCGTTTGGACAAATTAACTTTGCAAAAGACTTTTATTATTAAAAAAAATGAGAATTGGTTGGTTACTACCGGCGAGGGGCAGGCGGTCCGGTGAGGGACAGGCAGGCGGCCGGCGAGGGTCGTCGCGACTAGATCGAGCGGCCCCGGCCACCTCAGCACGGAGGTCGCGGCGCGGCGGGTCGCGCGACGTTCCGGCGAGGGTCGCCGCGACCTAGATCGTCGCGACCTGATCGCACGATCTGGGTTGGCGGAGGTCGCGCGGCCCAGATCGGTCGCGGCGACCTCCGGTGACCCAGATCTGCGTGCGATTTGTGTCGCCGGAGGTCGCGCGGCCTAGATCTGGTCGCGGCGACCTCCGGTGACCCAGATCTCCCAAATCTGCAAGGGGTCGCATTGTCGCCGGGGTTGCAACGGTCTGCGACCCAGATCTGGGTGGTTGCCGGGAGTTGCAGCGGTCGCGGCGACGCGACTCACAAGAGGTCGCCGAGGTCACGCGACTGGCCGCCAACGATCGCCGTGACGCACCAGCCTCTTGCCGACCTCTGTCCAGCTCGTCGCCGGCCATGGGCAGCTCCGCGCAACTTCGTCGGCCATCCTCAACGAAGAAGAAGATGAATGGTAACGAGGACAAAACCGGAAAAACGAAATGTTAATGAGGACATTTATGGAAGAAATTTTTTTAACTTACTCTCCCTCAGCCTTCCGAAAAGGCCGAATGCCCAAGGCAGCCCCCAACCTGCCTTGGGCTTTCAGCCTTGGGAAGGCTTGCCTTTGGCAAAGGCAAGTCAAAAAAAATTTGCCAAACACTGAATATTTGGCCCAAAGGCCTTTAGGAGGCTAAAGATCCTTGGCAAAGTGGTTGCCAAACGCAGCCTTAATATGGTCGTGCTGACACAAGAAGTATGAGCCATCAAGACAGCAATTTTCACCAAATTTCTAGAGTAGCTTGCAGAACGTAACATTGGGAAGTTGGCAAGCAAAGAGGTCAACCTGCTCAAAGAAAGGAAAGAGACCCACCTTCTTAACTTCTTCTAATGGCTGCTTCAAACACTCAATGAGGTACTCTAAATCATTAATCTCAAATGTAGTTGTAAGGCCCATCAGGATATCAGCTTCCTCTTCTACCAGCTCTTCTGGCAATCTGCTTCACCTGTGAAGCGGGAACTGGCACCATCTTATCACCGTTATACTTCAAGAGAGTGGAAAACAGAACCCTTCTGATATTCAGATTGAGACCCATCCCCACTGCATCACTTGCAACCAAGACATCATACTCATTTTCTTGATCATTAAACAAGTTAGCTTGCTGTCTTCAAGTCTCAGGCGGCAAGGCACCATATAAGACACAGCAGCGGTGATTGGTGTGCTTCTCAATTGCCAATTTAACCTCAAATATTTCTCAAAGAAAAGGCAACTACAGAATCACCAGATCGAACATTGTGAAAATCCCTGAGCAGCATCTTGGCTTCAACAACCAGTGGCTTGAATCTGCCGTAGTGGCATTCATGTAACTCATCCCCAGTATCAGAACAGATTTTCATCACCATATTCAGAACACTTGGATCCCCGCAAACATGTATCTCATCGACCTTAAGTCCTAGCAATGCTCTTGTCCATGCATAGCCTCTGTATGGGTCTGCCATCATCTGGATCTCATCAATTACGGCCACATCACATAAGTGATCGGTCAATGCCATTTCCACAGTACAAGCAACATGGTTTGAGAAAGGGACATTCTTCTTTTCCTGCTCAGTGTGAAGACTAAACTCCCAAAGCATTCACCTTGTCAAATACTTCCTTAGCCAATAACCTAAGCGGACTACAATAAGAGCATCGCATGTCTTCCCACTGTTGGTTGGACCACAATGATCTATTAGCTTTCTTTTCATAGCTCGTGCAAAGGGAAACCGAGTGTGGGGCTTTGTCAAGTCATGCTCCAAAACCGCTTAATCTCATCAGGGAATTCTTCTAAGCAGAACTCCACAATTATGGGGAACAAGAATTTAACAGCATCCCGACATGGGCCAAGCGAAACCAAAGTAATGGTAATATTGGCAGGGCGTTTCTTGTAGGAAAAAAATTTGGAATTTGCGGGATGGGGTTGGGAAAAAAGACATGCCTCTATAGATGGCAAGAGCCTGATTAGATGCCCACGGCTGACTCTGCAAAACAAGGAAAAATCTCCCAGAGGATCTTCCACCTATCAGGGCTCAGGTTCACGGGCTCTTCAGAAGTACTAAGTTCCCAGTACAAATCCACAGGATCACAAGATCCCACGTTCTTGAAGGGAACATCTATAGTCGAACTAACATTACCACTGCTTTCATGGTCTTCACCTGTTACCATGTGCCATTCTCGCGCAATGGCAGCAAACCGAAATTCGGCTGCGAAACGCAAAACCTGGACTAAAAGTTTGAACCTTTTGGGGGAGATGATCCTCCTCAAGATTCTTTCTTAGTCCCAAAGTAGGGACTCCAAGAAACAGCCCTCCTACATTTATATAAGCGTAAAGCTATACCAACCGTCTGGAGAGAGCCCCTCAAACGTACGATCCAGAAAAACCTTAACCCGACCAAACCCCATCTTCTTCTTGAACTCGGTGGAGGCTTCCTTCGTGCGCACCGTCTTCGTAAACAATAACGCAAAACCGAACTTGCAGTGTTGTTGAGTCTCCCAGTGTGTCCTGGTATCGTGGTCTTGCCCTTTACTTGGTGGCGCAAACGAGAAGGCAAGCCGAGGGCAAGCCGAGTTACATATGAGAGGGAGAGGCGATGTCGAATTGACATGACGAGCGACTAAAAATAAAACTTACCAGTGATCAAGAATGTTGTTCATGATAATTTCAAGTAAAGCATAAGGAAAATATCATTATGTTAAAAATTGGGCGGGAAGGTCGAATATGCAATACAAGTATAAAAATCCCTTAAACCTTGATTTAGATGGGCAGATATAGTATCCAAGGTTGAAAAAAGGGATTTGACTGGGGTTGGCTACACCAGCTAATTGATGTGAAAACAAATTCCTAAGGAAGTTAATTTACTCTAAAATATTTCTTTCCTCTTCTTTCAGTTTTCTTTTAATGTGGGCAGGAATTCTTTGTGACCCTCACTACAATCGACTTCTTATTCATTGGAAAGTTTCATTGAAATTTTCTCCTCATACTCCAAGAAGTCCATATTCATGACTTTTTAACTTTTACATTTAGGGAACTGTCTGAGAGACAAGCCCTTGATTAGCAACATCAAGTTGATCCCCAGCTACAATCTCCCTAGCCTCTAAAGGAAGATATGCTGGCTTGTGTTATTGCACTGGAGGAAGCTTTGCTGCCATGCCTGCTAGCAAGAGAGCTTCAGGCTATAGATTGCTCCCAGCATCCTTCACATCAAAGTTTGTCATTGCTTAATCTCTTATCCAATCTTTTCCCCAAGCTGGGGAGTGCTTGGTGTGCTATCATCTTCTTTCTGTTACGTGAGATTGCTCCATATGCATTACCAAACCGAGACTACTCATATTTTGGCTGTTGTCGTTGCTTGACAAAAAACTATTTCATTATATTATGTCCTTATGTTGTTCCCTCCTTTTGAAGCCTTCCATCAGTTAAATTGATAAACATGTTGTTCATTTGTAATTTCCCAAAATGTCAATTTATTACTATGTCATAGGTGCAGTTACACTTGGTTCTTGTGAAAATTTTGATTGTGATTACATATCTAGTTCTGACTTGCTGAGTAGGATAAGGGTTAGTTTGTTATTGGTTAAGATTCTAGTTGATGGTTCTCGAAAAGTATATCCCTGTTGGGCCTAAGAGGAATGTCTACATTTAGAGTAGTTCAAGTGATGAAAACTATGTATAATCAGATGAAGTCATTATCATAATTTTTTTGAGAATCCCATATGTCAGTCGAATGACCACCACAACACTCATGTCCACAGCTATGTGTCCATATGTAGTGGTGGATGAGGCGGGTAGAAGGGGACATGGTAGTTTCTTTACCACCATTCTAACATCAATAGCCCTAAGAGGAGAGAACAAGAGATCACTCATTGATCATGCCCAACAAGGACTTGCACATGTGATGCTCTGTAAACCTACGAAGTTTTATTTAGACATATCATGATGGAGCTAGTTATCTAGATTCTAAACCAGAAGAGCATATCCTGTGGGCTTTCTCTTCCAATTGAACTCAAAAGCAGTTTTATTAAGTTGCCTTTCTAGCGTTTCTAAACTATAAAATCATATTTATAAGCTGCGAGTTTCCCTGTACTTGTATAGTTTGAGACAATCTGTTGAAGGAACTTGACCTCTTATGGAGGACACTTGGGTTATTGCAAGTCTTAAGTGGAATGCATTGGGTAATATTAGCTGGTATGTAGGAAGTGCTCTTGTTTGAGTCGTGCGCGGAGGAAGCTTGAGGAATGAAAGATCCTTAATATCTAGTTGCAGGACAGCATTCTCGCAATGTTTTTTTATTGGATACAGAAGGGACAGTGCACTCAACTTGTAACGGAGTGCTGGCTTGGTGCCACCAGGAGACCAAAAAGTGATCATATAATCCTTAGCCAAGGTTCTTTTTTTTCAGGGCGGATAATGTCCCAACTGTTGCGATAGTGGAATAAGAAAGAGATTTTCTGGGCTGAATAAGCTTTTTTGTAATTTTATCAACATCTTAGATCTAAGTTACATCTGACTTGTTGCTTGTCTAATATCATGCTGATTGGACATGTCTTAGTGTGCTAATGCGCTCTAAGTTGAGTTGTTTCATTTGTTAACTTTCCCCACGTGTAGGAGGTTGAGAATGTCTCTGTTTGTGTAATTCTAACTGTTCAAAAAGAGGATAAGATATGTGTTAGCATTCCTAATTTATCTCTCATTCATCACTAAACAAAGATGTTCTACTAGCTATTTTTGAAAGAAATTGGTAATCTTGGTTCCCTATCCTGGAGTGCAATTGCTTCACCCCCCCCCAACTAAAAATAAAAAAATCCCCCTCCCAGCCCTTAGCTGGTTAATTGTCGTGAATACCTGGTTACTGAGAAAGTGTTTCTTACTGTTTTAGTTAATGTTGAGAGACATGCTAGACATTTTATGGAGGCTGCCAAAAAACTTCAAGTTTACTTTATCAGTCTCCAGTGTGAGAATCAGCCAATTGAGGCTGAAAACCTTATGAAGGTAATGCTAAGGAAATAGCTGGGAAAGTAATAAATGGTTTTTCTTTAATGTTTGGAGTTATTTGAAGGCATTTGCAAACTAAATTCCCCTACGGAAACAGGAGATAGCTATGATGGAGGAAGAACTAAAAATAAAGACCAAGCTCATAGAAACAAGAGAGAGCGATCCAAGGGTGGAGGAAGGACTTGAAGGACTAATTGGACAAAATCAACTGTAAACTTGAGAAGGTATACACAATTTCCGGTGGACTCAGTCTTTGCTCAACTTGTAGGTGGACAAAAGATGGGTTGTTTTTTATGCTACTGGTTATCTCAACATGAAAAAAAATTTATTCTTTGACTCAAGAGTGCACAATTTTTTCAACCACTATTCTTTTTTTCTTTTTTTTGTTACTTCGGTGGGTCTTGTATAATTATATGCTCTTGCATTAGAATACTACAGAAGGGAAAACTCACCCTTCGCAGGGCAATCTGTGGGTCAAACAAGATCCTTGATGCCTTATTTTAGCATTTGTTATTCTAATTGTCAGTTTTAGATATAATTTTCGCCTCATGGTCCATCTATTGCTTTCGAATTAATGTCGTAAAAAAGTCGTTATTTGCAACTCATTGATAGGATCAGAGCCTCCGTTTCTTTTTGGGGGTGTGGGTGTGTCAATCTGTCACAAGAAGGAAATTTCAGACATATGAATGGGTGGACTTCTTTTAATTTCATGGGCAGTTGTCACCCTAAAGAAAAGATTGAAAGAAAAAAAATGTTTTATAAATTATACATTTTTTTGCTAAATAAATGAAGATAAGATGGAAATTATTAACAAAGTCATGAAAAATGAAAAGTTAATATTAAATGCAATATATAATATTTGTAGAATCTTTTTAGATAAATAGAAAAAGAAATGAGGACGGGTAAAAAAAAATCAAAATTCACTTAAATCACTTTTATGTTCATATACAGTAAAGAATAACCTCCTTTCATCTTATTTTATAGCTGTTCCGGACATCTCTTCACCAAATTTCAATTAATCTTTGTTATCATTTAAAAGATTAAATTTATTTCGCGAGACATAAATGATATGAAATATATTTCTCAAAACATAAACGTTTATATCGTTCAAAACAATTAATTAATGAAAAATACTTTTTGCTATTAACACTTAGATTTATCTATTTTTATAAGCGATATGTCACTTTTAAGGAAAATTCAGATCGCACATTTTTTGTTTTCTCGAAACAAACAAGCGCACCCTTATGGATAGAGGATGGATAGTGAAATTAACATTTTAGCCAAAAAAAAAAAAAAAGAAGAGAGAGTGAAATTAACAGAACTTGGAAAGGAAGGGAAGAAATTCGTCTCCTTCTCCTTCCCCTCCTCCTGCTTCCTCTCTCCTCCATCGGTTCACAGCAGCAACGATTTGATCCCGAACTTGGATGTCCGGTGGTATGGAGAGGCTTCAGAGAATGTTCGCCGGCGCCGGAGGTGGTCTGGGCCACCCGCCACCCGCCCCCGACTCCCCGACCCTCGATTCCTCCGAGCAGGTCTACATCTCCTCCCTTGCCCTCCTCAAGATGCTCAAGCACGGTATGGTTTCTGTTGCTCGATTCCCATTTTTTTAGTGTCGTGGGTTTCTGTTGGCGCGGTTTAATGGGTAATGCCGGTTGCTTGCGGTTGTTCCATTTTGTGTGTCTTTGCTTTTTCCCTAAATTGGGACTTGGATTTGACCGACCAGGGAGGGCTGGGGTTCCCATGGAAGTGATGGGCTTGATGCTTGGGGAGTTTGTGGACGAGTACACCGTCCGAGTCGTCGATGTGTTTGCTATGCCGCAGAGTGGTACCGGTGTCAGTGTCGAGGCGGTCGATCATGTGTTCCAGACCAACATGCTTGACATGCTCAAACAGACTGGAAGGTTTAATTATCCACCCACGCACTTGGTCCCTTTTGCTTTTTCTTTCTAACTGGAAGGACATCCCTTTCATCAAGCTATTATGTGTTCTGCATTGCAGACCAGAGATGGTGGTATGTTGGTACCGCTCTCATCCTGGCTTTGGATGTTGGCTTTCTGGTGTGGACATCAACACTCAGCAGGTCCATCTCTTTTACCCTATATTTGATTCTTATAGGGGAGCATGTAAATTGTAGTTATAAACTAATGGAATGAGCTAGAGTTTAGCTCTCATCTGTAGTTGGAAGAGAGATCTGTGATTAGACTTGGTTTGGGCATTACGTAGGTGGTCTGGTTTTTGAATACCAATCCGGTTTAGTTCGGTTTCTGCCTGGGAACCGAGAACCGAACAACATAGTACAGGTTCAAAAAAACTGGGACTGGGAACCGGACTGAATTCCACCAGAACCTAGACCAGTCTTGTTCTTAAATTCCTGATTTTTACCCTGGAATCATGCTCACCCCCAGTTGAAGGTTGTGGCTTTGGAAATTCACTCAGAGAGTTGTACCTCAAGATATTTTAAATATTTTCACTCTCCGTTGATAATCATATGATTGGTTTCTTTTGTCCTTTTTTTGCTAGACTATAATTGCTTATAGGTTTCCAGTTTGATCCAATTGTTAACAAGGCTGCTTTTTACTTGTGCTGTGTTCTTATAAAATCAGAGTTTTGAGGCTTTAAATCAGCGTGCGGTTGCAGTAGTGGTGGATCCCATCCAGAGTGTCAAAGGGAAGGTTGTGATTGATGCCTTCCGTTTGATCAACCCACAAACCATGATGCTTGGCCAAGAACCCAGGCAGACAACCTCCAACCTTGGACATCTCAACAAACCGTCCATCCAGGTGAGTTTTGACCAGATAATATTCTTTTTGATTATTGAGTTTTGATCTTATCTCATGGGGTTGACTTCATGTTTCTAGGCATTGATCCATGGGCTGAACAGACACTATTACTCAATTGCCATCAATTACAGAAAGAATGAACTTGAGGAAAAAATGCTACTTAATCTTCACAAGAAGAAATGGACAGATGGCTTGACGCTTCATCGTTTTGACACATTCTAAAACCAATGAACAGACTGTTCAGGTAAGTCAAGGTCTTAATCTGTCGCATAAAGATTGGAGAATTGGTTGCGCCAGTCACTTAGAGGTGGATTCTAGACAATGCAAGACAAGACCCTCTGCTTAAGCACATTTTCATCTGATGTCCATTTTTCCTAATTAATCAAGATCAATTAGCTTGCAATGCATATATATTTCATTGAACTGGATGCTGAAAAGCTGTCATTTCTTGCAAAACAAATGATTGTTTCCAAATTCAGATCCTTGTTTTAGGTGGACTTTTTTTTTTTTGGGTAGGAGTAAGATTCATGCTTTATTATCCAAAAGCTAAGGTCGTGCTTTATGCTTTACATCTAGGCTGAGAAGAAAGCATCCAGGGGAAAAATATAGTCGTTTGTTTTGTAATAAGATTGATTACGTAGTGTGGTTCATTCTTTGGTATATTATCTTCCAAAAACAATTAATGAAAGTACACTGCAGATACACCTCCCCCCTCCCTTCTCTTCTTTTTTTCTCTTAAACGGATTAGCAAAGAATGAACCATACTCTGGACAGGTGTTACAGATATATTAGGAACATCCACAGCAATGGACGGGGATGACATTGTGTGTGGTGGTGTAATAAATGCCTCAAGTCTGAAGACTTGAATATGGGTTTTCCTTCTAGGTCCATTTAAGTAAATGGAGGATATATATAATTCACCCGTGGCAGGATTAGGAAAGTGAGAGGAGGGTTGTTGGCCATTGAGTATAACTGGTGATCGTTTGTATCTTATTAGAGTCCAATAACGAGTAGTGGCTGGCCACAATATCCATATGGTAGGGCCACAGGAAACCCATCTTTTTCTGCAGTTCATTATGAATATCATATCAGTTGGTTGGTGGGCGGATGTTTTTTATTTCTATTTATGGCACAATCAAAATGAGTTGATTTTTTTCCCCCTTCCAATCTTGCAGGAGATGCTGAATTTGGCAATCAAGTATGACAAGGCTGTGCAGGAGGAGGACGAATTGCCACCAGAGAAGCTAGCGATTGCGAATGTGGGAAGGCAAGATGCCAAGAAGCACCTCGAGGAGCACGTCTCCAACCTTATGTCTTCCAACATAGTTCAGACCTTAGGGACCATGCTTGATACCGTAGTCTTCTAAGGCCCTCCAAATCGGCATCTTATGTTACCTGCATTCTGCACAACTCTGTATCATCTTTTGCGGCGGTGTTCCAGGACTAATTATTACATCGGCTTGATCAGTAGACGCTGCAGCTTGTTAGAAATCTAGTCCTTTGTTCTCTGCTTTGCTTGTATCCCCATTCAAACAATTCAGTTACCAATTTGTTCTTATCCGAGAAAGGGAAAGGAAAGGAGACGGTTTATCCGCGAGCCTCTGTGACATGATCTCTTATACTAAATAACGGGGCAGGTCTCCTGTCTCCGTTCAGTGGGGGACGATGAATGGAGTTGACAAAGATGTAGCCACCGCATCGCTCCGTGGGCGCACACGAGACAAGAACTTGGGCATGCATCTCATTGCTTTACTTAGCAGCCACACGAGCCAATCATTGTGAAGAGTGCCTCCACAACGTAAAGTGTTTATGTTTTACAATTCTAATTAGAGGTAACACAGCGATGAAATCTTAAAGTAACTTATACCGGAAAACACACTCAGCATCTTTAGGTTGTTATTGTACCGTACCTGAGTCGCATAGCCAAGTGGTGCGACATGTTGGCGCCGCCGCTGTCACCAGCAAGGAAGAGCCAATCGAAGTTGGCATGGTCCCTGAGCCACAGCTCGCACCGGGCTTCCTCCGAAGTGATCCACTGCAGAGCAGCCCAGGAGTCATCGTAGGCCGTGGGGAGGGCGTGCTCAGGGACTCGGCGATAGTCAACGGAGATGAGGACAATGTTGCACTCGGCAACAAGGGCATTGAGGCTGGAGTGATATTTGGGGTCAGCAATGGAGGAGATGATGAAGGCCCCGCCGTGGAAGTAGAGGACGAGGGGGAGTTTTGTGGTGGCGGATGCCAAGGAGGGGCGGTAGATCCGGGCAGAGACGCCAGCGTCAGGGAGGATGAGAATGTCCTTGGATTTGACTCCGGTCTCGGGGTCAAGGCCAGGTGGGGCGATCTCGAAGCCGGCAAGGCGTTCGAAGGTGCCGTCCTTGTAGACTCTGATGTAGGGGAAGATCTCGAGCGAAACCTCCTTGGATGAATCCATGAGAGAGAGAGAGAGAGAGAGAGAGAGAGGTCAACGATATTGATCAGAGATAGGTGAAAATGATGAATTGAGAGACAACAAACAGCGATGGCTCGAACAGGGAAAGAAAAGCGGGTCTATTTATTGAGGAGGAAGTTCTGGTAACTACGAGCAATAACAACTTAGGGAAACAACGATGGGTTTATTCATCTATTTTTTACTTGAATAATATATAGCTAGTATTTGTTCGTGAAGTACTGAGATTGTGCATGCCATCATTTGCTCTTTTATACTCAATGAATGAGTACTTCTCCGGGATGTGGTGCAATTGTGAGTGCACTACATAAAAGTCCATTTCAATTTAAAAGAAAAAGAAAAAGAAACCATTCTTACCAGAAAGCTCCTCGTTCTAAGACATTTCAATGTCAAGGGGGAAGCATTCAATCACACCAGAAAGACTCAACTTTTATTACTTATTAAAACAAACCATTCTCCTAAGAAAAAGAAAAACTTGCAACTGTAACAGAAGATAAACAATTCCAAAAGATAAAATGAAAAGCATATAATATGCAAAATTTACCTTTCAGCAAAGCTTGAAATTCGTCTAATTTGTATAAATCAAAACTTTCCTAAGAAATGCCTATGTAGGGTTTTTTGAGGTGTACTTTTCTAAGAAATGTGATACCATATTTATATCGGCAGCGTCAGGTGTGACATCCCGAAATTTGGCCCCGTTTCAAATATATGAAATAGTTGTTTCGTCGACGCGCCTAGGGTTATTTATGCACTTATTTCTGAAAGTTTTGAAGAAAAAAAAATAGTTGCCAAAATTTATTTCAAAAAGGGTTATTGGGCAAGAAATAGAGAAAAAAAAATGAGGTGTCGGGTTTGGACAGCAAATTTTATTGGCTCAATAAGTTTAAACTAAGTGCGTGCAAAGTTGGATGGATTAATTTTGAGTACGGGAGCACATACAAATTTATTTCCGAAAATTTTAAAGAAAAAAAAAAGTTGCTCAATATTATTCCAAAAAAGGGTGGTTGGGCAAGAAAATAGAAAATAAATTGGGCGTCGGGTTTAGACACAAAATTTTATTTGCTCAATAACACAATGATGTTTTAAACTAGGTGTGTACGAAGTTTGATGGACTAATTTTGAGTACGGGAACACTTACGAATTTATTTCTGAAAGCTTTAAAGAAAAAAAGAGTTACCAAGGTTTATTTCAAAAAGAGTTGTTAGGCAAGAAATAGAGAAAAAAAGGAGGTGCCGAGTTTGGACGCCAAATTTTTTATGCTCAATAACACAATGAGATTTTAAACTAGATGCGTACAAAGTTTGATGAATTAATTTTGAGTACGGGAACACGTACGAATTTATTTCAAAAGTTTAAAAAAAAAAAAAAAAAGTGGCCCAAATATATTTCAAAAAGGGTTGCTGGGCAAGAAATAGAGAAGAAAAATGAGGTATCGGGTTCGGACGCCAATTTTATTTGCTCAATAACACAATGAGGTTTTAAATTAAAGGCGTGCAAAATTTGATGGATTAATTTTGAGAATGGAAGCACGTACGAATTTATTTCCGAAAGCTTTAAAGCAAAAAAAAAAAGTGTTGCCCAATATTATTTCCACAAATGGTGGTTGGACAAGAAAATAGAAAATAAATGGGGTGTCGGGTTTGAACACCAAATTTTATTTGCTCAATAACACAATGAGATTCTAAACTAGGTGCATGCAAAGTTTGATGGATTAATTTTGAGTACAGGAGCACGTACGAATTTATTTGAGAAAGATTTAAAGAAAAGAAAGTTTCCAAGTTTATTTCAAAAAGGGTTGTTGGGGAAGAAATAAAGAAAAAAAATGAGGTGTCAGGTTTAGACGCCAAATTTTATATGCTCCATAACACAATGAGGTTTTAAATTAGGTGCGTGCAAAGTTTAATGGATTAATTTTGAATATTGAAACACGTATGAATTTATTTCCGAAAGCTTTAAAGGAAAAAAAAAAGTTGCCCAAATTTATTTCAAAAAAGGTTGTTGGGCAAGAAATATAGAAAAAAAAAAAAAATGAGGTGCCAGATTTGGACGCCAAATTTTATCGGCTCAATAAATTTAAACTAGGTGCGTGTAAATTTTAATAGATTAATTTTGAGCACGGGAACCGTACGAATTTATTTCCGAAAGCTTTAAAGAAAAAAGAAAGAGTTGCCCAATATTATTTCCAAAAGGGGTGGTTGGCCAAGAAAATAGAAAATAAATAATTTGTCTGGTTTGGACACTAAATTTCATTTGCTTAATAACATAATGAGGTTTTAAACTAGGTGTGTGTAAAGTTTGATGGATTAATTTTGAGTAGGGACACATATGAATTTATTTCCGAAAACTTTAAAGAAAAAAAAAGAGTTGCATAATATTATGTCCAAAAAAGGTGGTTGGGCAAGAAAATAGAAAATAAATTGGGTGTCAGATTTGGACACCAAATTTTATTTGTTTCATAACACAATGAGGTTTTTAATTAGGTATGTGTAAAATTTGATGGATTAATTTTGAATACGGGAGCAAGTACGAATTTATTTGCGAAAGCTTTAAAGAAAAAAAAAAGTTTCCAAGTTTATTTCAAAAAAGGGTTGTTGGGGAAGAAATAGAGAAAAAAAATGAGGTGTCGGGTTTAGATGCCAAATTTTATATGCTCAATAACACAATGAGGTTTTAAACTAAGTGTGTACAAAGTTTGATGTATTAATTTTGAATACAGGAACACGTACAAATTTATTTCTGAAAGCTTTCAAGGGAAAAAAAAAAAGAGAGTTGTCCAAGTTTATTTCAAAAAGGGTTGTTGGGCAAGAAATAGAAAAAAAAAATGAGGTGTCGGGTTTGGACGCTAAATTTTATTAGCTCAATAACACAATGAGTTTTAAACTATGTGCGTGCAAAGTTTCATTGATTAATTTTGAATACGGGAGCACGTACGAATTTATTTCCGAAAGCTTTAAAGAAAAAAAAAAGTTTCCAAGTTTATTTCAAAAAAGGGTTGTTGGGGAAGAAATAGAGAAAAAAAATGAGGTGTCGGGTTAGACGCCAAATTTTATATGCTCAATAACACAATAAGGTTTTAAACTAGGCATGTACAGAGTTTGATGGATTAATTTTGAATATGGGAATACGTACAAATTTATTTCCGAAAACTTTCAAGGGAGAAGAAAAAAAAAAGAGTTGCCCAAGTTTATTTCAAAAGGGTTGTTGGGCAAGAAATAGAGAAAAAAATGAGGTGTCGGGTTTGGACGCCAAATTTTATTGGCTCAATAACACAATGAGTTTTAAACTATGTGCGTGCAAAGTTTCATGGATTAATTTTGAATACGGGAGCACATACGAATTTATTTCCGAAAACTTTAAAAAAAAAAAAAAAGTTGCCCAATATTATTTCCAAAAAAAGTGGTTGGGCAAGAAAATAGAAAATAAATTGGATGTCAGGTTTAGACACCAAATTTCATTTACTCAATAACACAATGAGGTTTTAAATAGGTGTGTGCAAAGTTTGATGGATTTATTTTGAGTAGGGACACGTACGAATTTATTTCCAAAAGTTTTTAAAAAAAAAGAGAGAGAGTTGTCCAATATTATTTTCACAAGGGATGGTTAGGCAAGAAAATAGAAAATAAATGGGGTGTTGAGTTTGGACACCAAATTTTATTTGTTTAATAACACAATGAGGTTTTAAACTAGGTGCCTGCAAAGTTTGATAAATTAACTTTGAGTACAGAAACACATACAAATTTATTTCCAAAAGCTTTAAAGAAAAAAAAAGAGTTGCCCAAATTTATTTCAAAAGGATTGTTGGGCAAGAAATAGAAAAGAAAAAAAATGAGGTTTCCGGTTTGGACAGCAAATTTTATTGGCTCAATAAGTTTAAATTGGGTGCATGCAAAATTTAATGGATTAATTTTGAATACGGGAGCACATACGAATTTATTTTCGAAGCTTTAAAGAAAAAAAAAAGAGTTAGCCAATATTATTTCCAAAAGGGGTGGTTGGGCAAGAAAATAGAAAATAAATGGGGTGTCAGGTTTGGACACAAAATTCCATTTGCTTAATACAACAATGAGGTTTTAAACTAGGCATGTGCAGAGTTTGGTGGATTAATTTTGAGTATATGAGCACATACGAATTTATTTTCGAAAGTTATTTTTTTTTAAAAGAGTTGCCCAACATTATTTCCAAAAAGGGTGGTTGGGAAAGAAAATAGAAAATAAATGGAATGTCGGGTTTAAACACCAAATTTTATTTGCTCAATAAGACAATGAGGTTTTAAATTAGGTGCGTGCAAAGTTTGGTGGATTAATTTTGAGTATAGGAGCACATACAAATTTATTTCCGAAAGCTTTAAAGAAAAAAAAAAAAAGAGTTGCCCAACATTATTTCCAAAAATAGTGGTTGGGCAAGAAAATAGAAAATAAATGGGGTGTCGGATTTGGACACCAAATTTTATTTGCTCAATAACACAATGAGGTTTTAAACTATGTGCTTGCAAAGTTTGATGGATTAATTTTAAGTACGGGAACATGTACGAATTTATTTCCGAAAGCTTTGAAGAAAAAAATAGAGTACCACTACCCGCGGTGGCCGCGTGGTTAAGGCTTGGTACTCCATCCGCAGAGGGAAGAGTTCGAGACTCCGTGTCCGCGTTGCTTCAATGCAAAACGCGCGATTTACCTGTGTGCTGGGTCTGTGGTGGTGGCCCAGTTCACCCCAGGGTTTACTCTCCACCGCGACGCGTACGGAGGAGGTTCCCCGGGGTCACCAAAAAAAAAAAAAAAAAATAGAGTTGTCCAAGTTTATTTTTAAAAGGGTTATTGGACAAAAAATAGAGAAAAAAAAATGAGGTCTCAAGTTTAAACGCCAAATTTTATATACTCAATAATAAAATGAGGTTTTAAACTAGGTGTGTACAATATTTGATTGATTAATTTTGAATATGGGAACACGTACGAATTTATTTCTGAAAACTTTAAAGAAAAAGAAAAGAGTTACCCAAGTTTATTTCAAAAGGGTTGTTGGCAATAAATAGAAAAAAAATGAGGTCTCAAGTTTAGACACCAAAATTTTATTGGCTCAATAACACAATGAAGTTTTAAACTAGGTGCGTGCAAAGTTTGATGGATTAATTTTGAGTACGGGAGCACGTACTAATTTATTTGCGAAAGCTTTAAAGATAAAAAAAAGTTTCCAAGTTTATTTCAAAAAGGGTTTTTGGGGAAGAAATAGAGAAAAAAAATGAGGTGTCAGGTTTGGACACTAAATTTTGTTGGCTCAATAACATAATGAGTTTTAAACTATGTGCGTGCAAAGTTTGATTGATTAATTTTGAGTACGGTAGCATGTACAAATTTATTTCCGAAAGCTTTAAAAAAAAAAGAGTTGCCTAATATTATTTCTAAAAGGGTGGTTGAGCAAGAAAATATAAAATAAATGGGGTGTTGAGTTTTGACACCAAATTTTATTTTCTCAATAACGCAATGGGGTTTTAAACTAGATGCGTGCAAAGTTTGATGGATTAATTTTGAGTACAATTGCACGTATGAATTTATTTCCGCAAGCTTTAAAGAAAAAAAAATAGAGTTGCCCAAGTTTATTTCAAGAAGGGTTGTTGGGTAAGAAATAGAGAAAAAAATGAGGTGTCTGGTTTGGACACTAAATTTTATTGACTCAATAACACAATAAAGTTTTAAACTAAGTGCGTGCAAAATTTGATGGATTAATTTTGAATACGGAAACATGTACGAATTTATTTCAAAAGCTTTAAAGAAAAAAATAAAGGAGTTGCCCAAATCTTATTTCCAAAAAAGGTGGTTGGGCAAGAAAAGATTCACTGATTCTACCTTAGAGCTCATTTTGGGTTAGGTCAAAAATTTGGTCTTGCCTAGCTTGGATTCTTCAATTACTTCCTCTTTTGGCTAACTTAACTAATTGACTACATTATTGATATGAGCAACAAAAATCACCACATAAACTCGAAAATCGCCCGAAATGAGTCAAAAAGTGGATTACAGTTTCTGAAAATAGTTGATACATAATAATTGTTTAACTTACCAAAGATATGAAAGATTCACATTTTTTAAACTTTAAAAGTGACATATGTTGCCCTGAATTCCTTCAGTCCTAGCCTTTCTTTTTTTTTTTTTCTTTTTTTTTTTTTTCATTTTTCGGATGAACCCTACAAAATAGCCCTCCAAACGATAAGTAAAGTCCATTCAGCTTAGCCCAAAATTATAATCAAACTTACTTTTGAAATCTGATTTTTCGGCCACAGTGAAGGCTAGCCCGCCTCTGAAGGGTCGCTTGCCATTGCATTGCGCGAGAAGAAGGCCAAGAGGAAGAAGAGGAAAAATAAAAGGAAAAGAAAAAAAAGAAATTAATTAAAAAGTCAAAAAAAATTATTTAAAAATTACTACATCAGCCTTCACGGGCGAAAAGAAGTTGGGGGTTGCCTCTAGTTATGGTGGAATGTGAGAAGAGGTTGGGGGATGTCTCTAATTATGGTGGACTTATCTTTTTGTTTGTAGTTTCTTATAAGAGTTTGTCGGTAAGATTAGTCGTGGTCTTAAAATTCTTGTGTAAATTATTTTACTAGAGATCATCATTTACCTTCAAATTATTTCCAACTATTCCTTTTGGGTCCCTCTTTAAGCTGTATCGCTAGGGCAATTCGAGAAAAGAAACATCCTTAGTCATTGAAAATGAGGATATTTTTCCCCCATTCATTCCTCCTAACCTCAGGAGATTTTTCCTTTTTTCTTCTTCCTTTTCTTTTCTTCCTTTTTTTGTCCTCCTTTTTATTGTTTCACTTTTCAAAAATGGGTTAAGTTTTAGGTTTGAAATTGGAGTGCGTTTTGGCAAAGGTGGATTGGGGAACTATTGATTTATCCCCTCAAAAAAGAAAAAGAGACGGGAAAAAGAAGGAATGAAGATAAAATAGAACAAATCCATGAGGAGTAAATGTGTAAATCCTTCTTTTCCCCTTGTGCATGGGGAGGCTTCGAAATTGGGGTTGGATTTAATCTAGATCCAATCGGATATGTGTTTGTTTGTTTGTTTTTTTTTTTTTTTTTTTTTTTTTTTTTTTTTTCTTTTCTTTTCTGGATCGAGTCTCGATGTACTGCCTTGAGCATACATGATCGGACTGTCCAACTAGTCGAGCTTGCCTGTCCATTTCGATTTTAGAATACACTAGTTCAAACTTCAAATGTATAGGTTGCACCTAGATCGATTCCGAAATTAGACAAACTCCTATCCAACTTTTATAGTGTATGTTGGTCCATTTCCTAATATATAGAAAGCTTGTCACAATTTTGTACAATTATGGGTGGCTATTTGAGATCAAACATGATTCCGAGGGTCACTTTGAGAATTCTATATCAATTTGGGGGATATTTGAAATGAGAGAGAGAGAGAGAGAGAGAGAGAGAGAGAGATCGTTTGGATTCTTGTCGGGCCAATTCTTTTTGGTAGCCCATGACCATAGCAACTTCTACTTTTGAGAGGGCTTATTTGGCGGGACACGTCCAAGATAGTCTCTTCTGCCATATTTCAAAATCAACCAAACTTGGAGCAACCATTTCGATTCAATTTCTCCTCATAAATAGTGACCGTCCAAAATTTAACATAGAAATGCCTTTTGGCACAACCCTTAAAATATTTTTTTTTTGTTACTTAACTTGTTGCTCATAGCTAGACCCATTAAACGGGTGGGTCAAATTGGGTTTGGGTTGGGTCATAAATGATCTGATCCAAATAGACCCATTTAACCAATTTATGACTCATTTATTGCGGTGCAAAATTTTTGACCCTTAACCGACCCGACCTATATTTAACACATGCTTGACTCATTTAACTAAATCTAAGAAAGTTTATTTCATATATATATATATATTAAAAATGGTATTGCTAAAATAGTTTTATATAACACAAATTTAATGAACAATTTTTATAATTTTTAAAATAATTATTTGAAAATTTTTAATTATTTTTATTTTTAAGTATATAAAATTTCTTTTTCTCTTTTCTTTTTTTCTTCTTCTTTGGCCGGTCATCGACCACGACGACAGGTGGCGATTGGCCACGGTGAGCCTCGAGCTTACCGAGCTCGCCGGCGTCGGCGAGCTCAAGGCTCGCTAGATTGGCCAAGCTTGAGCCTCGCCGGACGTTGGCGAGGCAGGCCTCACCAAATCCAACGAGCTCGAGCTCACCCCTCACCGAATCGGCAAGGCTTGAGCCTCGCTCGACACCGGCGAGTTCGAGTCTCGCTAGATTGCCCGACGCCGGTGAGGTCGAGGCTTGCTGGCCGGTTGCCGGCCAAAGAAGAAGAAGAAGAACAAAAAAAAAAAGAAAATTAAAAAAATTATATTCTTAAAAATAAAAATAAAAATAATTAAAATTTTAATTTTAAAAAATTAAAAAATTAAAAAAAATTAAAATTCGATTTTTTAAGATAATAATTTTTAAAAATTATAAAAATTGTTCATTAAATTTGTGTTGTGTAAAACTATTTTAGCAATACCATTTTTAATATATATATAAACTTTCTTAGATTTAGTTGAATGGGTCAAGTATGCGTTAAATACAGGTCAGGTCGGGTATGAGTCAAAAATTGTACACTACAATAAATGGGTTAAATGGATCGATTTACATCGAACCATTTATGACTCGACCCAACCTAATTCAACCCACCCGTTTAATGGGTCTAGCTATGGGCAACAAGCTAAGTGACAAAAAAATATTTTAGGGGTTGTGCCAAAAGGCATTTCTATGTTAAATTTTGGACAGCCACTATTTATGAGTTGAAATTGAATCGAAATGGTTGCTTCCGAGTTTAGTTGATTCTGAAATATGGCAGAAGAGACTATTTTGGACGTGCCCTACCAAATAAGCCCTCTCAAAAGTAGAAGTTGCTATGGTCATGGGCTACCAAAAAGACTTGGCCCGTCAAGAATCCAAATGATCTCTCTCTCTCTCTCATTTCAAATATCCCCCAAATTGATATAAAATTCTCAAAGTGACCCTCGGAATCATGTTTTAGCTCAAATAGCCACCCATAATTGTACAAAATTGTGACAATCTTTCTATATATTAGGAAATAAACTAGCATACACTATAAAAGCTTGATAGGAGTTTAGTCTAATTCCGGAATCAATCGAGGTGCAACCTGTACATTCGAAGTGTGAACTAGTGTATTCTAAAATTGAAATGGACAGGCAAGCTCGACTAGTTGGATCGGAACTGCCATGGTCATATCCAATCATGTATGCTCAAGCCAGTAAAACGAGACTCAGTCCCCAAATAATTTGAAGGTAAATGATGATCTCTAATAAAATAATTTACGCAAGAATTTTAAGATCACGACTAATCTTACCGACAAACTGTTATAAGAAACTACAAACAAAAAGATAAGTCCACCATAATTAGAGGCGTCCCCCAACCTCTTCTCACGTTCCACCATAACTAGAGGCATCCCCCAACTTCTTTTCGCACGTGAAGGCTGATGTGGTAATTTTTAAATAATTTTTTTGACTTTTTAATTAATTTTTTCTTTTCCTTTTCTTTTTCCTTTTCTTCCTCTTGGCCTTCTTCTCGCGCAATGCAATGGCAAGTGACCCTTCAGCAGCGGGCTAGCCTTCAATGTGGCCGAAAAATCATATTTCAGTTGTAATTTTGGGTTGAATAGACGTTACTTATCTTTTGGAGGGCTATTTTGTAGGGTTGATCCGAAAAATGAAAAAAAAAAAAAAGGCTGGGACTGAAAGAATTTGGGGCAACACGTGTTGCTTTTAAAGTTTAAAAAATGTGAATCTTTCCTATCTTTGGTAAGTTAAACAATTATTATGTATCAACTATTTCAGAAACTGTAATCCACTTTTTGGCTCATTTTGGGCCATTTTCAAGTTTATGCCGTGATTTTTGTTGCTTAATTCAATAATGTAGTCAATTAGTTAAGTTAGCCAATAAAGGAAATAATTGAAGAATCCAAGCTAGGCAAGACCAATTTTTTATAAGGTAGAATCAGGGAAAAAGGACTGCCGCTTCAGTCTTGGCCTTCAGCTTTTTATTTGCACCCATGTACAAAATAAATTCATTCACTTGCCGTTCACAACGTTGCTTTTTCGGTAATGACTTTATACACGAGACTCATAATAATGAAAAAGAAAAACGAAATCGGACATGTCCATGAACGTGAGTTGAGAGAAACAACGGTTAGGTTGATGAGAGACGGGGAGGGGTACACCCAAAAAAAAAAAAAAAAGAGCAGAAAATTGAGAAATAGCTTATGCAACTTGGAGCTCCATCTCCTATCAAGAGTAGATCACCTGGCTAAGA
Organism: Eucalyptus virginea; assembly: GCA_014182375.1. Lineage (NCBI taxonomy): Eukaryota > Viridiplantae > Streptophyta > Magnoliopsida > Myrtales > Myrtaceae > Eucalyptus > Eucalyptus virginea. The sequence continues at coordinate 1,812,826 of CM024520.1, read as the reverse complement.
GGAAAATTGGAATGATTAGATATCCTACCGACACCCCCCCCTTTGGATATGAAATGTGGTAGGCGTGTGGGAGATTTGAAAAGACACCATGGTTTGTGAAAGAAAATAATTCTACTTATTTTTACCTCAAGTTAAAATTAAAATTGATAAATATGTTGATGTATAATAGAAAATCTCAGGATAAACTCACAAATTTAATAGCCAAAATCCTAGATAATTTACCTCAAGTTTGAGAAAAAATAAGTTTTATTGGACAAATAGGTTGAATTAAAAATAATCACAAAAGACAAACTTTATCATAAATAGTAATGAGCACATAAAATTTCTAGATAATTTAGCTTGAGTTTGAGAAAAAGGAGGATTTATTGGAAAGATAGGGTTGAATTAAACCTAATCACAAAAAAAAAAAAAAAAAAAAAAAAAAAAAACCCTTATCATAAATAGTAATGAACATGTATTCGTGTAATATTATTGCATCTATCCACAACATCTTAGGACTTTGCTAGAAACTTTTTTAGGTTACTGATGTCAAGGTTATGGATGTATTACACCCTTATACTAATTATGTAAGAAAACATATGTTTAGAATTTTATGCTTAAACAATTTATCTATAATTTAATTCAATAACTATATATGTGTGTATATATGTCAACAACCACATATCTTCAACCACATATTTATGACATTTCAAGTTTGTGTGGTGGTTGTTTATTCGATTTTTGTGTGAAGATTAAAAAGAGTATCCAAACAAAAGAATTAACATAAGGATGATTTACAAGCACCATCCATGTGAAAAATGCCTCGGATAAAATTTGGGGGAAAATATGACTTTTTTTTAATTTAACAAGAGCTAAAAGGTTGTGACTATTCATGAAGAAACAAGCAAACTCAAAGTCTCTAATCAGATCAAAAAGATAGATCTGCATATTTTCACCCATCGATAGGAAAAAAAAGAAAGAAAAAAGAGTAGATATCTAGGAAAAAACTGGAAAGATGCAATCATTTAGGACAAATTGGTTCAATATCTTTCTCAATAAGAAGTTTATATTTGGATTGTAACCATTTCAAAGAAAGATTTACACGATACCACCTTTGGAGGCAATACGGCTCCTTATGTAGTCTATGTGACTAATCTTCATAATTGAACCTTCTCAAACTTTTGAAATCTTTCAACTTCTTTTTCGCTTCCTCTTTTATGTAGTGTATGTGACCTATCTTCATAATTACTAGTCAATTTGGAAAAACAAAAAAGTAACTAGTTGCATGAAAAATAACTTTATACATTTTTCCATGAGCCAATCATCAAACACACAGAAGTATCGACAAGAAAAAGAATAAACCAAATTTGAGTGAAAAAAATTAGCCTTTTTTTGTTAATACCATTCTTTCCTTCTGCCTCTTTTTCTTCGAAAGAGCTCTTTGAACTTTTATCTCCACCTCACAATATAGCAGTAGATAGCTGACATATGTTGACATTGATAACGCATCTCAAACATCCTGATCTTTTTCATGAGATACCATTTCAACTTGGACCTTGGGCACAAATTTTCTTAACCATGCCTCTAAAGCCTATTCCTCTTGTCTATAGAGTGAAAAACAATTCCTCACAATTCTAAAAATAAGATCAAAATTATGTTCCCCTATTTTAAAATGGGCAAGAAATGAAGGCTCATGCCGAAAAGGCCAAGCATCAGCATGCCCTTTCTAGTGTGATATAAAGAGGGAAATCAAGAAAATGGGAATGGGGACATGATTTTTCTACTCCTCATAAAACCATTATCTCATAGCTACCAAGCTTGAACTGAGAGTCACTTCAAGAAAAGGCGATAATCATCAATTTTACAAAACAAAACAACGAAAATCAAATCAACAAAAGACCAATACTGCACCTAACACCTCAATTTCTTCCTCTGTAAAATGACCATCGAGCTCGTGCAGCTTCCATCCTGATTCTGAATCATCCCATCGTTCCTCTTCCTTTTACTTCCATTCCGGTTCCTCTCCGAAGAAGAGGATGCTTTCTTCTTTCTTGTTTCAAAGCAATTCCCCAAGCAACTCCAGTTTTGGTGGGCTTCATTTCAGGGTGAGACACCACATACCGAGATACTTATTATTTTATTATTTTTATATTTTTCACACCGTCTTTTGGTGAATAAAAAACTCACCACTTCAATTTATCTTTTTAAAATTAATTACACTAAAAAAAGCAGTGGAAAGTATCTTGAAATTGCAAATAATAATAATAAATTTTTCATAATTCATTAGCCATTGAGGAGAACCTCAACAAAATTTAATTCATCTAACTTGCATGCGATTTTCATCAATTTGGCAAAGGAACTTGTGCATCTATTTATTCCCTCCAAAGACAAGTATACATAAAATAAAATAATAATAGAAAAACCTAGTCAATGATTAGACTTATTGATTAAGGAAAATATTTTCTTGATCAAAACTATCAAACTCCGGTCATCTTTGGATCAAAATTAATTTTTTCTTTTGGGGCTAGTACATCTTTAATATCTATCAACTATCTTTTTAACTAAAAAAATGAAAAGGATAATTTAAATAGCTATTTAGCTACTTGGCAAATTTTAAGAAAACATGGCCGTTAGAGATCCTTTGCTTCTCTTCTCCCAATGGGAACAGAAGTCGGGCAATTTTTTTTCCTTTTTATGTATATTTCTCTATTTTTGGCTTGCCCCACCACCTCTTTCCCTTGGTGGCCCATCTGCCATCTGGGTGTCTTTATTATTTGTTATTTTCTTTTTTGGTCATGTGGGTTTCTTGATTATGTGTTCAAGGTCCCTCCTCTCTCTCTACTCTCTTCTCTCTCCGCGGAATTTTAAATTTGTTTACCGTTGTTTCCAGTCTCTCATCTGCATCGGGATGTCCTTTTTACTCGAAACCTTACATTTTACTTTAGGAAAACATGGAGAAAAAATTATCATTATTTAAAAAGTGAGAGTGTATCATATGTGAAAGTATAGTATTTTAAGATTAGATATGGTGCAAATTGCAATTTCGAATAAGTAAAGATGGTTAGGTTTTTTGTAATGTTTCTATAAAATGTTTTGGAAATATCCATATAATAATTTGGACTTTGGTGGATACAATTAGATCTGCCTGACTCTCCTTAATCCTGTTGACTTTTATTTCTGTTTGCCTCTTCAAACGAAGGGGATCCCATTGACAAATACTTTGCGAATCATTTGCCCATACGCTTGCATTTACGAAAAAGAGTGATGATAAAATTCAAAGAAAAACTGATTTTTTATTTATTTATGAGTCTTCAAATTCCTTATCTCATTAAGTTGCCAAACAAGCTGAAAGAAAGAAATTGCCATCCCATTTTTGCACCATTTTCCGGTCCATTGTTAAATACATGGGCATATACTTGCTAAGGTGACTAATTAAGGAGATATTATAATTTTCAGTGCAGGTATATTTTCGAGAGCGTTGAGCATCACGTGGTAAGGGTGTGTATGACAAAATTTCTGGAACAGAAATTGATTTCTCAATTTCTATTTTAGAAATTGAGAAGTTAAAAATTTTAGCTTTTGATTTCTTCTTCAAATCTAATTCTGGAATATAAATCTGTTCCAAAAATAGAAAAATCAAATTGCGTTACTAATTGGATTTCTGTTCCAAACCTGTTTTGGGGAACAGAGAAATATAGAAAAAGAGAAGTATAAATTTTATCATGCGCGCCCTAAGCAAGCAGAACAAAGCTAAGCACTTCCTTTCTTGTTTAGTAATCGAGCCATAAACTCTCCATGAACTCTTCTAGCGGTGGAGACCATAGAGTTTGCACATCCTTCAAAGGACAATTCTAGGTATATGGCGATGAATGCCTCAGAACTCACATAATTTTAACCAGAAAATGATAACACCTATTTCCACCGTATAAATTACTTTATAAATTGCTTTAGATGCACCATATAATTTTAATTTAAATAGTTCAAAATAGCCATCTCTAGGCCCCATTAATGGTAAGATAGATAGGAAAGAGGAAAAGCATACATCAAAAGAGGGTCTACGCACTTTCATTAATAATTGTTTCTTCTTTCTAATTATCTTTTTTTTTTTTTTTTACAAGAGTCCCGTGAAATTTGAGTATTTTCACGAGCTTATTGGAATATGAGAATACTAACAAAGTTATGATGTGTAGAACAATTATATACAATATCTATATAAAGATTAATTTCTAATAAGTTCAAATTCTTTTCTAAGTAGAAATCTTTGGTTAAAATTGTGAACTTTTTATGATTATAACTTAGGTTTGGGACGTGCGATTAATAAAGATTACCAACAAGATTCAAATTCATCCGCTGCCCACTTTTGAACCCATATTTAGCATCCTAGAAAGAAATTTTCCCTTTTCTCTTTTTGAGACTTATACCTAGATGATTTTCATATCAGCTTCCATTGTGCCATTTTCTCTCCCATAAATGCTTTACATAAATACTAAATGGCAAATTTAGATGGAAAGGAAACCTTGGAAGGACAAGGCTATTAACAACTTATAGAAACTAGTGCTTTTAGTTGCACAGCGTTCTCATGAGAGGTATCAATGACAACAATACCAGAATTTTATTTTTTTCCCTTTTCCTTTTTGGTTAGAACCGATATGTCTTCACATAAAATATTGAAATAAGCATTGTCCAATAATACTTTATTCTCTTCATTCAAACGGACGAGAGACAGAAAAATCATACAAAATCCAAAGCTTGGAATAGTCCGCAACTTCCTAGACCTTGGGGTCATTGTTATTTAGACCGGATGATTGAAAGAAATGTTATAGGAATCAATCATGCAGGGCAATGGGGGCACTCCTTCAATTGCTGCTTTAATAGCATCTTCAATAGATGTGCCCCACTTTCTATTCATTCTCGTAATCCGGAACAACATGTAAGAATAGACCACTTGAATCTAGGAGTAGGACCATCCTCTTCTAGGAAATCAGGAAGCTTTAAGTTCAACATTAGAAAATGACCGAAAGGGCCTTGACATCCCTCTCAAGTATTTATTTTTAGTCATTATTATTCTGTTTAATACAATTCCCACTTTCTTGCATTCAATTTCCACATCTATTCCTCAATAGGTGCATGGGGCTAGGATATAGCTAGGTACCTATTATTCGTCATTCTATAGAAAATAGCACATTTACTAGTTACAACATTAATGAAATAATACTTAATGAAACCACATATTCTCATTCTAATAACATCATAGAGGTATGATTCTTGAAGCTAGATCCCAATGGTTTTTTTGTTTTATATAGGCGATTATTGCTTTTTTGTTTTATTTTTTTTATTTGATTGGAAATCAGTAGTTTTAGCGCCTTTTCGGCATTGTTTGTCTTATCTCGGGGGTACAAAAGTTGTACCTTCTCCTACCTTTGACCTTTGCTTTTCTACATGTTGATCGGACAATTTTTGGCCTTGCAATGCCACTTGACAAGTAGGAGAAAATATTAGGTGCTCAGGAAGCATGGTATCATGAAGCGTGGTGTTGTGGGGCTGGCTCGCCAAGATGGAATTTATGCATGTAAAATAATCACCTTTCTCTCTCATCTAGCCTACACGCTAGCCCTGCATGCTCTCTCTCTCTTTCCTCTGCAGAGTCCCCACAAATTTAATATCTTCTCTCTCTTCTTCTTCGTTCTTTCCTTCTAAGAAGAAAGAAAAATAATTCCTCTCTCAAATGAGCAAAGGCTTCCTACATCCTTAGCACTTAGCAGTAGGAAGGGAAGAGCCATGTGTCACGGGCTGATCGATTGGGATCGTGACCGCGCAGCAACTCGGGCAACTTTGGATCACCCAAGCCAAGTCTTGCTCGATCGAACGCTTACCCGCTCGCTTACCCGGATTGTTGAGAGAGAAAGTTAGAGAGAGGAGCTCTGAAAGGAAAGGAAAGCTTTGATATTACTGAAATGGATTGGATGATTACAAATGAAGGAGGACACCTCTTTTATAGTTGAGAGCCTCGGATTACATCCATTGATCTACTTTTCATCCGATGGGCGAGATCGCACCGCCTCAACTACCGTCATAATGTCAACTACCGTCTACTGACATAAATAACGGAACATAAATCTAGAATATGACTCAATGACGGTTTCGCCCATCCTTGGAACCTTCGGGGAGAAGACTTGGTGGAAATCCGAGTGAGAGTAGGAGGTCCACAGGCAAGTTGGGGTCGACTCTGGGGAACCTCTCGGGTCGTCCATTTTTTGGCCCATGACATTCTCCCACACTCAATCGAGCGACGTCCTCGTCGCTCTCAGCTTGACAGTCAGCCTTCTTGGCACGAGCGCGGGCTTTGGCATGAGCTTTCTTGTTCTTGTTTCTCTTCGCTTGAATGCTCATGAACGAAGGGCCACAACCTTCGATGATGAACTCGGACTTGGCACGCGGCTCGGTCTTCGGCTTGGACGGAGCACGCGGCGCGCACTCAACCTCGGGGAAGAGCACTTGGATGGGCATGGCGTGTGTTGGAGTAGGATCCAACTTGACATTTGGCTTCACCTCAGACAGCTTGTTGATGCGCATCACGACCTTCAAGCTCTTGTCGAGGCGTCGGATTGACGCGATGGTCTTGGTGTTGACCACCCCTTTGATCATGGGGATCATCGACGGGCATTTTTGGTCGAGGATCATCATGCACTTGGTCTTCATGTCGATTATCGCTCCCACACTTTCAAAGAATTGCATGCCAAGAATGAGATCATAATCGTCAAGAGGGATCACCTCGAACGCCATTTTGCCTTTCCATCTGCCAATCTTGACGTCCACGTCGGGAGTTGCTCCTACGCCATGGAAGTCGCCCGAATTGATGGGCTTGTACGACTTCCCGGATGGTTCCACGTGAAGTCCCAAGGCCTTTGCAACCTCGGTCGACATGAACATATTGGATGCGCCAGTGTCGACCAAAGTGTAAAGCGTTTAGCCGCACACTTCGACCTCCACAAAGAACATGTCCGTGTTTGGTGCGATCCCTTCTTCTTTGGTCGACGATCGGGCTTGGACCGAGTTGATCATCCTCACAGCTCCAATCCGGATCTGCCGCTTATCTTCCTTGGACTCCTCCTTTTCTTCCTCGATGGCAAGGAGGCCGTTGATTCGACCCTTCTTTTGGCACTTTTGGGTCCAGTGCGGACCTTGGCAAATGAAGCAAGGAGAAGGCGGGGGTTGATCGAACCTACTCGCGTAGTCCGTCGGTGGTTGACCCCTTTGGAAGGATGGCTTGGAAGTTCCTTCTCCCCATGGTTTGGCTCGGCCGCTTTGTTCATGCGCGCCCCGGGGAGTGCTTCGTGCTTCATCCTCGCAAGGTCGATCCGACCTCTAATCCCTTGTTCGACTCCTTGGTTCGGTCTTGGTGAGGTCGACGAGCGACTCGGCCACACTTAGCGCTCGCGCAAGACTACTCATGTCCCGTCTCTTGAGCTCGAGAAGTGCCCACGGCTTCAATCCATCCATGAACGCTCCGAGAGCCTCCTCTTCGCTTAGGTTGCGAATCTGGAGTTTGAGCTCCGTGAACTCCATCACGTACTCTCGGATCGCGCCTCTTTGCTCGAGGCGATGGAGCTTGCTACGGGCTTCTTGCTAAGCGAACTCGGGGAAAAAGTAGTCTCGGAACTCTCTCACGAAGTCGTCCCATGTGCACACGGGATCGGCGTCGCGTCTAACCTCATCACACCTGTTGCGCCACCAAAGCATTGCCATATCAAATAGGAACATGGAAGCAGTTCGTACCTTGGTCATCTCGTCGTGTATGTTGACGGCGCCAAAGTATTGCTCCATGCTCCAGACGAAGTTGTCCACTTCCTTGCGAATCGTTCGCCTTTGAACTCTTTTGGCTTTGGCACCTCAATTTTGGGCACCGCTTGGGTAGGCACAGCACCATTGGTGATGCTCAGTTTGCACAAGGCGAGCTCGATCTTGAGCTCTTGGATCTCGGCCTTCATGGCTTCGACCTCGTCCCTACGCGGAGCTTCTTCTTCGACCACTTAGACGCGCTCCTTCAACACATCGATCGATGCTTCAAGGGCTTCGTCCTTGTTGTGCAATGGCACGGTAGCTTCGTTGAGGCCGATCGTGAAGTCTTCACGGAGCGAACTCTCAACCTCCATGATTCGGTCTCGCGCATCGTTAAGACCTTCCATGAGTTCGAGCACGGCGCTCCGGACCTTCCCGATCTTCTCATCGAACACAGCTACGACATCCATCGAGGCGTCTCTTTTCTTTGCTCAGCCACGGGTCTCCTTCACTTGCGCGGCCTCTCCATCCATGACAGCCTCTTGGCTCGACATTCCTTCGAACAGTTGGCGCTCCTTGGTCTCTCGAACGGATCTCTCTTTTGCTCTGATACCACTTATCATGGGCTGATCGATTGGGATCGTGACCGCGCGGCGACTCGGGCAACTTTGGATCACCCAAGCCAAGTCTTGCTCGATCGAACGCTTACCCGCTCGCTTACCCGGATTGTTGAGTGAGAAAGGTAGAGAGAGGAGCTCTGAAAGGAAAGGAAAGCTTTGATATTACTGAAATGGATTGGATGATTACAAATGAAGGAGGACACCCCTTTTATAGTTGAGGGCCTCGGATTACATCCGTTGATCTACTTTTCATCCGACGGACGAGATCGTACCGCCTCAACTACCGTCATAATGTCAACTACCATCTACCGACATAAATAACGGAACATAAATCTAGAATATGACTCAATGACGGTTTCGCCCGTCCTTGGAACCTTCGGGGAGAAGACTTGGTGGAAATCCGAGTGAGAGTAGGAGGTCCACGGGCGACTTGGGGTCGACTCTGGGGAACCTCTCGGGTCGTCTATCTTTTGACCCGTGACACATGCCTCTGTGATAAGCTTCCAAATATGAGTAATAATTTTTAAGAAAAAAGCCTCAATAATTCATCAATTATATTTATTGACACACACACATATATATGTGCTACATAACTATCTATGGAGCTACTCATACTCTCTAAAGCGAAATACTAGAGGTTATGAGAATGGAAGCAAGAGATTGGGCCAAGACGGTCTATATTGATTGCAATCATCAGCAACCCGCCATGGAGCAACCCACCACGGTTCCAAGTAGTATCTGAACGAGTTTAAGCTAATGGTCGCAAAAGTTCACTACGACATAAGAAGTCAATTAATTTAGATAAAGACCAGACTATTTCACAAAATTAAAACAAAACAGTACAAAACAGGCTGAGCATCTAAATAAGTTAAACATACATATACACTAAGCCCTATAATTTGTTGCATTGCTTTTTAAATCAATTATATCATTCTTCTTGAGAATGTAGGACTAGCATTCAGCTATAGTATCATCCCCATCTCTGTAGGATTGAGGATGCGGGATAACTTAACTATCTAATTATGATCCAAATTTACTTTCCTCATGGATTCTGTAATGCCAATAGTGATCATTATAAGCAATTTTTTATTTATGTCATATGATCGTAAAAGTGAGATTACTGTTTTCTGAGGATATCACTGCTAGGTATAACTTATGTTAATAGTAAAAACTGGCGTGCTTCCTTCGGCAGGCATAGTTTAGGATCCCTAGGAACAGTCAACGAGTTTCTAGTTCAAGGTATCGTAGTACTCATGGATGGCAATGGATGGATGTACTTTGGCATCGTGTATAGTAGCTGAGCTGGCAAATGGTTCTCCTATGCTTCCCATAGCTTAGCTCTCTCCCTAGCTCCATCGTTAATTGGGGGTTCAATAGCTAATATCATAAAATTATCTGTAAAACGATTAACTTGAAAAATCAAAATTACAAGATATGCTAGTTGCTTTTTGGTGTTGATATGTAGTTGGTGGAGAGAGGTGTGAAAAGGGCGCTTATGGATATCATTGATTTAAGTTAATTGGGTACATGACAATCCAAAAGAATGGGTTACGAGGGAAAAATGTACTTATAGATCACATGATCTATGTAGTAGTATAAATCATCATTCCTTTGGGGAATGATGTAGAGAAATATGAGGACTCAGATGGGCACATGCATGGGAGATGATGGGGGTTGGATGATTGCAAGGGAAATGCAATGTGGCATTCAATTTGCTTGAGAGCGTTGTGATTTTTGAGATTGAAAAGTTACAAAGAGTAAATCTGAGGGGACCATTAGTGGAGATCAAATGAATAAATTTATGAGCTTTCATTTATTCAAGAAATTGACAGGTAGCCAAAAGTGGGAATGCCTTGGACTACAACAAAGAAATAAGTATAGGAAAATAACCCCAAGGCCCTTTGGATAATTTTCTGATGCTGAACCTGAAGGGTCCTAATTTCAGGAAGAAGATGGTCCTACTCCTAGATCCAAGTGATCTCTATGAACATGTGTGCGTGGATATATAAGCATGTACATGTGTATGTACATAACCTAATTGACGATCGACATACTTAAATTTGTGATGAATAGGAGAAAAGCAAGGGAGACGAAATATTGAAGTGCTTAATAAATTCGGGCAACCGTCCCTTTTTAAGCTTGAGTTTTTCGACTCGAAACCTACGTTCACTTTGCCAAAATACATTAGGGCACTTATGCGTGCAAAAGTAAACCAACCTACCGCCATCTACTCCATAAGGTCAGCATATCATTTCATGTACTTTAATGCTCGCCATCGCACTTCACTGATATTCTTAAGCAAAAAGTGATGTCCGCATAATAAAAAGTTAATGTCCTGACCACCTACTCTAAATGTTTAAATAAAATAAAAAAATGTAGTACTTACTTAGCCACCTGTCTACTCAAATGCCTTAAATGCCCAAGTCCAAAACCCTTGAGGACTGCACCCTGTGATTGGCCAACGTCAACCTTAAATAAATATGGCTGCAGCACTCGAGCGAAGTCAGTATTAGTACTCACACTGCTTAAGTTTATCTAAGTCGGGGCATGCTTCTCTCCATCGGCGCCGTTTGTCTTGATCAATCAATAAGCATAGCTTACGATAACTCATCATTTATATTTATTGTGACATAGTTACTCGTGATATCAAAAATTTCAAACATCTTATGTGACACATTTATCTTACAACAATATTTTATCAATGAACATCACTAAAAATCTACTTCCACAAATAATATTCCATTGATGAACATCACTAGAAATCTACTTCCATAGACAGACGAAAAGGCAAAATGTGTTGACATAATGCCTAAATGATGCTTTTGCTAATTGAATTTTGATAGAAATTTAATATGTTACACAAATAAAAAAATTTGAGATTTTTTCGTGTCATAAAGAATGTAAATATATAAAGGTGAGTATAATTTGAATTTATTTTTGTCGATAAAAAGTTTAGGTAAACGTATGATTAATAAACATAATTTGGAATGTGAGGATAGTTTCTCCTGTTGCAATCCGAGCGGAAGGGATCACAAACCCCAGTCGTTACCCACGTGAAGTGAAGTTGCAGCCTTTTGAGTGGCAAACCTCGTGATTTCGGCGAAATCCGAGGCCTCTTTTTCCACTGGTACATGCATTTAAGCCAACGCTTGGGGCGTTCTCTTCTCAGCTCCTCCTGTCTTCTCCAACTGCATTTAAGCCAACCAACCCTTGGCGTTCTCTTCACGATGGCGAGAGCGTCCATCACAGCGGCGGTGCTGCTGCTCCTCCTCTGCGCCGCCGCCGCCCGCCGCCCGCCGTTCCTCCTCCTCCTTCGACGCTCGACGCTCTCTCTGCACTCTACCGCCAACGCACTGAACCCTCCCTCCCGACGATGGCTTTCCTCTCTCCACTTGACGGCCTCTTCGCTCTCTGACGACGGCCGCGCTCTCTCCGACGACGGCGACGCTCCCTCCTGACAACGGCCTCTCTCTGTACTCCACGGCTCTCCGACGACGGCGACGAGCGAAGACTTTCTAGTTTTGAGTCTCTGCTTTGGCTCTCCTTTGCTACTCCGCACTTGTTGTTGGTGCTCCGGCGTCCGTGAAGCGGCCTCTCCCCGCCGTCCCCCCGACGCTTGCTCCGTCTCTGCTCCGTCGCTTCCTCCGTCTCTGCTCCGGCGCTCACTCTTTGCTGCTCCGTTGCTTGCTCCGGGAGCGCTAGTGGGGAGGTAGCTTTTAATGTGGTTATGATTTCCAGTATAATTTTTGTTCCTAGATATTATCATGGCATGGTTTTAGATATGACTAAGTGATCATCTTTCGGTCCTTCGTCTTGGGAGTGAAACTTGGCTCGTGACCTGTCCTTAAGCTGTTGGTATGGTTTTCTTATGTTAGTTTAAATTTTTCCATATAGATTTCTTATGTGAAAATTTGCTGTTTTAATTTGAAGTGTCCATGCTTTGCCTTGAGGGAGGGCATTTCCTCCATTCAAGGAAGCTTGTCTGTGATGGGGATAATTAGGCGTCATAAGAAATCCTGTGAAAATAAGCATAAAATTGCCGAGCATTACGGTTATATCAAATCATCCGTCTACGGAGAGGAGATTGGTAGCAGCCTTCTTAATGCCTTTACTGTAGGAGATATTGTGGTTGACAAGTTTCTGAGTGGTATGGCGTTACTTAAATTAGATTTCAGTTTCTTAGTGCTGAATGTTGCCACTTCTTTAACTGAAAAATGCTCTACTTCTCTGGCGTAAGATCGCTTTCTCCACCTTTTTAACCAATTTATTTTGATTGTATTTTCAGCAATTGCTCAGACCGTGGGTTACTTGTCTAAGAGTTCTGAGGTTATGAAGCTTGTTATCGATCTTATTAAAGCTCCTGAAATGGCTGTTACGATGAGAGTTCAGCAAAGAAATGACCAAGGTACATTTCCTGTATCACTTGATCCTTTATCAGTTGATGTGATTTTATAATTTGCATGATGCACTCTTTCCTATGGGGGTTTCGTCAACTGTATATTTGCATAGTAATATTCCTTTTGTCATCAACATTCATATTCAGAATGACATATTCAGAATGACGAGCCTATATTCAAGCTTTTTCTGATAGTAAATGGGTGTTGAGAGACAATGGAAACTTTTATCTCCTTTTCAGCTTTATCATTTTCAAATCATGCTGATAGTTTGAACCTTCATGAGTGGATGAGAAATAAGATAATGAAATGAACGACTCTATCAATATGACCTTATATTGCACAATTCAGGAACATTATCTTGAGCAATTTGGGAATGTTAGTTCTCCACTTCTTGCTCACTTGCTGGAATATGGCTTGCGAAGTGGAAAAAAGTTGGAAATGCAAATTGTGAGTATTTTTGTTACTTCTCATCGTAAAGTTGTGAAAACAATGGGTTGTGGAGTAGCCTGCGTCCTGGGGCATACGAATAGCAGAGGTATATATTTGATTGCTGAATGCAGTTTGTTTATATGAATATATAGGCTGGTGTGGTGGAAGAATTTGTGAATGACGGCTCTCGACACGGAGGACATAGAAGGGGGAGATAGACGAAAAGGTTGATAAGGTCTTGACAGCCATAGCCACTGAGACAGCTGCTCAACTTCCAGGGGCAGTGAGGAAGCAAAAGGTGAAGCAATCTACCGCAGAAGAAGTATTTCTGCTGGTTCCCTTACTGATGGAACTTATTTTTGGTTATTCTTTTATTTCCCCGGTAGGAAGCTAACTGGGAAACAATCACTGCTGCATTCTTACTTTTTTCATGTGCCAATGAATTTGGAATTTGTAGGACAAAGCGGTAGCCGAAGGTGTTGATGATGAGGAAGAACTAGGACAGTAGAAAAATATTAGGTGGTCTTGAACTGCCAAGTCAGCGTGGCCTCTGACCACTCACAAGGCGCCACATGGAGGCATGGGCTTGCTGGATGTCTTTTGCCACCTTGCTGGTAACTTAGGATTGCCTAGGATTCTCATTTACAAGGTAGACTGCACTTTCTTGGTTTCTTTTGTTTTTTAATGAAATAGTGGCTGTCTTGTGGAACGGACTTAAATTTAGCATTTCTTCTGTTCATGTGCTGATGTGATGGTAATTATCGCAGGCTTATGTAGATGGCAAGACAACCGTGTCCATTCATGAAAGAAAAGGTAGCATTAAAGAGTTCTATGGTTAGTGGAACGGAGTTCTATGGTTAGTGGAAAGAAGATTTTGCCTGTATCGTACATCAACCTTCGCTTTTCATGACTAGGTGTGATATTTCCCTCCCTTGCAACTTCACGAAGGAATAACTGACATGGAAGAGAGGAAACAAAAAGAAGTGTGTGCCGCCAAGTACGAAAGAAAAGATGAACTAGACAAGGGAAAGCTATCTGAAATGGATATTAAGAGAGGAGGAATGTGGTATTTGCATGGAGATGAGTAGAGGGTTGTATTGCCGCATTGCAATCATTCTATGTGCATGAAGTGTTATTGTAATTGGCAAGTCATTTCATGTTAAAGAGAATTCGGAATTGTAGAGTATTAATTACTAGATAGAGTATCGATTGGACATTGTTATTACAAGTGAGAATAAGTGAGAATTGTAGACACGATATCAAGCACCTTGGATCGCGCTGCTCCATGCTGTCCATGTGCCAAAAGATTCTCTAATCTCTTCAGATGAGAGCTAAATAATTGTCTAATCTCTTCAAATGAGTCCATTTGAAGAGATTAGACAATCATTTGGCTCATGGATAGCATGGAGCAGCGCAATCCGGGGTGCTTGATATCGTGTCTACGATTCTCAATTATTCTCACCTGTTATGACGATGTCCAATCGATACTCTATCTAGTAATTTTGAACATCTCAATTAAATATTAAATGTTAGTGGAGTCTCCTCATCTATGATGATGATGTCCGGTTGACACTCTATCTAGGAATGTTGAATATCTCCATTAAATATTGGTGAATTTGTAATCATTGATTATCATGTATCAATTTTATGTTGCTTGGTGTTGCTCTTTTATCGTAAAATAGGTTATTCAATTTATCATGTGTTTTAAGAAGAATGATGCAATAGTTTCTCTATGTGAAAAAGGTATCTTTGCTAGCAATGACTGGACTTAGGAAATACAATCTTTGTGATGAAATATATATTCTTTA
Source organism: Eucalyptus virginea (assembly GCA_014182375.1). Classification (NCBI taxonomy): domain Eukaryota; kingdom Viridiplantae; phylum Streptophyta; class Magnoliopsida; order Myrtales; family Myrtaceae; genus Eucalyptus; species Eucalyptus virginea. Next base: position 1,797,814 of record CM024520.1, on the reverse strand, counting down.
GTCATTCGTTGTCCTTTTCAAATGTCAATCATTTTAGGCATATCTGGAGAGTATATCAAAGCAAATTTGAAAAAGAAAATTTCAACTAACTTCTACAAAAGAAGGTGCTATGGAGTTTGGGTTGATAATTGATGGAAAGTCCTAGAAATTTGCTCTTAACAAGAATTTGGAGGACTTATTTCTGGATCTTGCAATCAATTGTGCGTTCGTGTTATATGTTGTCGATCCTCAGCCAAGCAGAAAGCTCTTGTAAGTATCTGGTCATACTATTACTGCAACTTTCAAACTATTTGGCTTAATAAAATAAGAATAATCTCTCGGACATATAATAGAAAAATGCAAGTTACTAGATTGGTAAAATTGAAACTTTGGTGAAACAACGTTATCAGTTGGTTATCAGTTGGTGATGGTGCACATGATGTTAGTGTGCTTCAAGAGGCCGACATGAGAGTTGGCATTATTGGTGTGGAAGGGATGCACGTATGCCTATCAACTATACCATCAATAATACACTCCTTTGGGCACATCTTTTGAGTTTCAAGCCCTCAACTAGAATAATATTGGTTTCTTGCTTCATATGAGAATGCAACAATGTGAAATTCGGGAAAAATCACCAACACTAATTTAGATTTGAGATGGCAATTCAGCAATGAAACATGGTCATTCTTTTGATGAGGAAATTTGTCATATGTCAAATCAATTTCTTACCTAGCTTTTGAGGAAGGTGAGATGGAGTCAGATCATCATATGTAGTAACAAACACATGATCAATAAATGCATGATATGGCATACACTGCATCATTTAAAGTTGCATCTCAATCTTAGATATGTAGTAATCTACAAGTTGCAGAAAGAGAAAGAAAATAGATAATCAAGTCACACCGTTTCTCAAGAGGTTGGTTTAACCAAAAAAATAAAATAAAATGAACATGCATAGTGCTCAAAAGCCTAATGGTAACATATGCTTGAGCTTTTTCTTACACACGCATATCTTTAGATATCATTTGAATAACATGTGTTTTGTCGGCAGTTATCCAATATCATACCATGATCTTGTGTCGTCAGGGAGAAAATCAAGTAAGATGAAAGTATGCATCTCTCACCATGCCTAAGAAAAATAACATTGCTTGTCGCCTGACATTTGTTGGGGAGCACATCGGACATATAACAACAGTTGCTATAGTCTGCTAATACAATGATAAAAGCCCACATGAACGGATACAAAAAGTTGATCCTTGCTATACCCATGATGTTGCATTTAAAGCTTAAGCTTCAAGCATTACCACTTGGAGTGGAAACCAGTAAAATTCACCTATTACGAAGGGTGCCTCACCTTTCTGGGCATTCATTCTTACACTCCTATGGAGCCGATTTTCTAGGCTAGAGTAAAATTCAACCATTACGAAGGGCGCCTCACCTTTCTTGGCATTCATCCTTACACTCCTTTGGAGCTGATTTTGAGAGAGAGAGAGAGAGAGAGAGAGAGAGAGAGAGAGAAGAGAGAGAGAGAGCAAAGAATTGGCATTACAGGGTGGCTGATGGCAAGGTGTTAATAAGAAGCCAATTCAACCATTCAACACATATTGTTCTCATAAGGTTGAGGATATTGCGGTGGATTTGGTACTTGAATATATATAATCCAATAGCGTGAAAGAATCAATGTACCTGAGCCAACTTAGAGGGGAAACTCTTTTCGTATGGGCCACACATATGTAGGACTTAATTCCAAGGACGCAGTAACTTAATTCCTTACACTAGCACTTAAAATCTAAGAAACTCAATTGGAAAGTTCCGTTCCATATTGGAACGGCACATCCTCTTTCATGGAAACTAAGGAGTAGCTTAGAACTTACTTGAGCCTTTTCTTTGTAGTAGCTTCAACAACCCAATCGCCAATACAGTTAAGATCGGACCCTTTAGGACGTAGATACACCTAGCAGCCTTTTCATTGTTGACATGAGCAAACTTAACTGGACCAATCATTTATGACAGCAAAAGTTACATTATTGTTTCATTACCTTCGTTACAACCGATATGATGGGATTTGCACCAACAAGATCACTTACACGACACAGAAAACTGCCGTCGAAGTCAACAATGTCAACCTGGAGCAATCAGCGGGAAACAAGAATTGTCGTTTTCACCCACCAACAATGTGCAATACTTTTGTCTCACTTGATTGGTTCAAGATTGACCAAACAAATTGAGCAAGAAAATCCAAATTGGAAACAGGATTGTTTGCGGAGCTCTTGGTTGAATCTTGTGAAAAATGCCAGCACAACAATTTGATGATGAGAGCTTTCTCGCCATGCAGGTGAGATAACTTGTTTCTCAGCTCTTGGGCAGTAACAAATTGCTTGCCACCAGAACAACCACTGTTGTTACTGATCAAAACAGTAAACTAGAAACAGAAAACCAGAAGCTATAGTTTTTGAATGAGGAAGAGAAGCACAGAGAAAACAGAGAACAAACTTGCATACGTCTTGTGCTTAAGAAAAAAAAACTGTCGAGTACAACCACTAAATACAAAGCAAAAACTGCTCACGTACGTGCAACACATAACTGCACACAAACGTGCTATTAACTTCCTAGAAAATAACAAAAAACACTAAATGCATAACTAAATGAACTTGGCTGTTTTTTAATAAAAAAAACAGAGTAAAACAGAGTAAAAACATAACAGAAAATAGCAGCATTGAGACATTATAATCCAACAAACTCCTCCTTGGATCAGTTGCTGCTGCATACTTCAATTTTCTTTCTTAATACTTCAAATCTTCCAACTTGAAGTGGTTTTGTGAACATGTCTGCAAGTTGATCTTCAGATCTACAATAAACCAACTTAACTTCGCCACTTTGTTGCACCTCACGCAGAAAGAAAAATTTGACTTTAAAATGCTTGATTTTGCCATGGAAAACTGGATTCTGAGATATTGCTAAAGCAGCCTGATTATCCACATTAACTTCAATACAATTACTGGAATTCAACCACAAATCCTTCATTATCTTCTTCAGCCACAAAGCTTAATTTGCAACTGTAGTAGCTGCTATAAACTCAACCTCTGCTGTGGACTGAGCTACAATCTCTTGCTTTTTGGAACACCAGGAGAAACAAGCAGAACCAAAACTGAAACAATATCCAAACGTACTCTTCATGTCATCTACTGAACCAGCCCAGTCACTATCAGAAAATCCTTGCAAATCAAACTTCTGACATTTCTTAAACTTCACACCAAAGAATAATGTTCCTTTGAGATATCTCAATACCATTTTTGCTGTAACTAAATGTAACTGACTAGGACTACTCATAAACCTGGATAAAACACTCACAGCAAATAGAATATCTGGTCTGGTTGCTGTAAGATACATGAGACACCCAATTAGACTTCTATACATAGAAGCATCTACTGCATCTGTTCCATCATTCTTCTGCAGCTTCTCTTTAGCAACCATAGGAGTGCTTACACTTCGACAATCTTCCATATGAAACTTCTTTAGAATTTCCTTCATGTATTTTTTCTGACAGATGAAGATCTCATATGAAGCCTGTTTGACTTCCAGACCCAAAAAATAAGCCATCTTTCCCAAGTCTGACATCTCAAAAACTACAAATAGATCTTGCTTCACATTCTTTATCAATTCCATATCATTCCCCGTCACTAATAGATCATCTACATAAAGTGACAGAATTACAACACTGTGATTCACCTTCTTGACATAAAGAGTGAACTCACTTAAGCTTTTTACGAAGCCAAAATCCTGCAAATATCGATCTATCTTCCCATACCAAGCTCTTAGAGCACATCGAGTCCATATAGAGCTTTCTTCAACTTTATACACTCTCTTCTTACCCTTTGATACTGAAACCTTTAGGTTGTTCAACAAAAATCTCCTCCTCAAGCTCTCCATTCAGAAATGCAGACTTGACATCTAACTGAAATATAGGCCACCCCTTCTCTGCTGCAATAGCTAACAGTAGCCTTATTGTATCAAGTCGTGCAACAGGAGCAAATGTTTTAGAATAGTCTACTCCCCATATTTGTGCATAGCCTTTCACAACCAGTCTAGCTTTGTGTTTATTAACGAACCATCGGGATTAAGTTTTGTTCTAAACACCCACTTAACCCCAATCACATTCTTATCGGATGGTCTCGTCAACAAGCTCCCATGTGTGGTTTTTCGGATCATTGAAATCTCCTCTGCATTGCTTTGCAATCCACCTCGATCCTCCTTAGCTTCCACAAAGTTAGATGGTTCGAGCATTGCCACATTACTTCTTTCATAGATTTCAGCAAGTGACCTTGTGCCTCTCACTGGTAAATCATCCACACTGTCTTCCAATCCATCTATAACTTCATCAACCTCTACATCTGTTGCAGGTTGTTTTTCGAACTGTTGCTGTTCTGCACTCTTTCCTTCCATCCAATTCCACTCATCTTCCTCTAGAAAAACAACATCTCTGCTTACAGTCACCTTCCCTGTCATAGGGTGAAAAATTCTATAAGCCTTTGATTGGAGACTGTACCCGATGAAGATTCCAAGCTCTGCTTTCTTATCCAACTTGTCCCTCTTGACCTCAGGAACATGAGTGTAACACAAACACCCAAAAACCTTCAAATTTTTCACAGAAGGTTTAATACCATACCAGACTTCAAAAGGTGTTGACCTCTCTAAGGCCTATGTGGGCAATCTGTTCAATAGGAACACTACAGTATTAGCTGCTTCAGCCCAGAACTTCTTAGGCAACATCTTCTCGTGCATCATACATCTGGCCATCTCCATAATACTTATGTTTTTCCTCTCACTGACCCCATTCATTGAGGTGAATAGGGAGCGATGAACTGCTGCACAATTCACCGCTTGCTCACAATTCAACTTAAACTTGTGAGCAGTATACTCAGAATCATTATCAGACATGAGCATTTTAATTTTCTTCCCACTTTGATTCTCAACTAAGGCTTTAAACTTCACAAACACATCAGCAACTTCAGACTTGGCTCGCAGAAAATAAATCCAACTCATCCTAGTCATATCATCGGTGAAGGTAATGAAATACACTGCTACCATTGAGAGAAGACTCGGACATAGGTCCACATAGATCTGTGTGGACTAATTGCAGCTTCTCACATGCTCTCCAGCCTCCTCCTTTGAAAAGAAATCGGCTTGCTTGCCAAGAAGACAAGTTCTGCAGACCGTGGAAATTCCTCCTTCAAACTTGGCAAGTCATCTGCTAAGCTATTTCTTTGCATAAACGACATGCTATTCCTGTGAACATGCCCAAGTCTTTTATGCCATATCTCTGCATTTTCTTTTTTGCACTTTAAAGCCATTTGTTGCATCTCTTGTGGCTTGAACATGAAACTCTTGTCCCTCATTGGGATTCTTAGCACTTCTTTGCTATCTAGATTATTAATAAGACATTCATTCCCTTTGAACTTCACTTTATAGCCCTTCTCAACTAATTGACTAACACTTAACAGATTATGGTCAATATTTGGCACAAAAAGAACATCACTGATCAGCTTCACCTCCTGATTTCCTTCAATAGCCACTGTACCATTCCCTTGCACTTCGATATACTATTCATTGCCAATTCTGACTCTGGACCTGACTGACCTGTCTAGAATCCTAAACAGCTTCGAATTGCCAGTCATATGATTGGTACAGCCACTATCCACCAGCCATGCATCATTCCCAACAGCAGATTCGAAAAAAGAAGCTACAAACAAGTGTTCTTCCTCGGTTTCATTCAACGCTACAGGGCTTCTCACGCTTGCTGGTAATTTTTCTCTTTGCGAGATGGCTTCCATGTGACCCAACTTGTGACATCTTCTACACCTAGCATCAGGCTTTCTCCAACATCTAAAAAACTGATGATTAGTTCCACCACAGTATTGACAAGGCTTTTTGTTCTTCTTCCATTTGCTAGACCCACCAGAATTTCCTTCTTTTGCTACAAACTTGGAGTCACCAGTATTTTCTCTAGACTGAATTCATTTCTTCCCTTTGCCTCCATCATTTGATTTCACTCTAGCTTGCAGCGCACCCCTCTACAAACTCTTCTCTTCTCATCGGTCTTACGTGCTCACGTGCTGCAGAGCATTTAACAATTCTGCAAGCTTTATATCGGGTAAGTCTCTTGTATTTTCCAGAGAGACGCTATGGTGGCTTCGAACTTCTCGGAAGAGACACCAGGATCTTCTGAACAAGCCTTTCATCCTTCAAGTCAGTCCCTAAAACTCTGATTTTATCAACTATCCCCACTAGCCTATCAGAGTATTCCTTTATTGACTCAGACTCTTTCATCTGCTGTCTCTCAAATTCTCTCAAGAGATTCAGCACCTTCATACCTCTTATATTCTCATCTCCTTCATATTCTTCCTTCAAGAAGTCCCATATGGCCTTTGCGAGTCACACTTCATAATTACGGTAAAGATGGTAGGTGAGACAGCGGCATACGAGGCAAGATTTTGCCTTGGCTTTTCTTGTGGTTCTCTCTTTATGAAGTTTGATTTGATTCATGGTCGGATTATCTGGAAGTGGAGCAACTTCATAATCATCCTCCACAGCTTCTCACAGATCATGACCCTCCAAAAATGCTGTCATCTTAACAGCCCATGCTTGATAATTCTCTCCAAAATACTTGAAGAAGCCATCGCGAGAGAAACCACTCGACCACTGTCTCCATCACCCTTTAACTTCTTTACACTTCGATACTTGCTTCACTTCACAGTCCCTCAAGATCATACATGCTCTGATACCACTGTTGTTACTGATCAAAATAGTAAACTAGAAACAGAAAACCAGAAGCCATAGTTTTTGAATGAGGAAGAGAAGCACAGAGAAAACAGAGCACAAACTTGCATACGTCTTGTGCTTAAGAAAAAAAAACTGTCGAGTACAACCACTAAATACAAAGCAAAAACTGCTCACGTACGTGCAACACATAACTGCACACAAACGTGCTATTAACTTCCTAGAAAATAACAAAAAACACTAAATGCATAACTAAATGAACTTGGCTGTTTTTTAATAAAAAAACAGAGTAAAACAGAGTAAAAACAGAACAGAAAACAGCAGCATTGAGACATTATAATCCAACAACCACCATTTCCACCCACAGCGGTTATCATGCGGCCATGAGATAGGAGTTTCTTCTTCTTCTTCTTCTTCTTCTCGGTGTCTTTCAGTTTAACCTCTTTCGATGCGAGCCTCGCGGTGTCAATTGACTGCTGGCGGCATTGGGGATGCGGTTCATGGTGCCTTTGGGTTCAGGTCTCGGTCCAGCGAGCTCAGGTGGGGAGATGAGGGTATGACATGTGAATGGTGAAGACTCTGGAATGAAGGATGGTAAGATGGTGAGGGAGAGGGAGGGGAAAGATGAATGCGGAGAGAGGATCTTGGGCGCCATCGACTGATGAGAGTCCCGAGAAATTTTTTGGTTTACCGCAAGACCTTCATAGGAAAATAAAATTGAAAAGGAACACGGAAATCTTAGCTACAGACTCTAGTTATACAAATGCCGCATTTCCGTATCAAAAATTTACTCTCATAATAGTCCAAACTCACCCGCCGCATTTTACATACAAGATTTGCTGTTGGAAGATCTAGCTGGTTTGCTGCATCCGATTTCATAAGGTCTTTCAGCTGATCTCTTGGGGTTGAAAAACACTTCCGGAAGGTAGAGAACACGGCAGGTGCTGGCATTGATAAGGCAAAAAGCACATCACTTAAGTACTCGATGTCAACTGACAGCTGTTGGGCTCCACGATCTGTCAAATAATGTATTCCTCGCAACTGCTCCATGAAAGGGGCCGTGGCGCATTCAGCAACCTTCCAACAACAAATAACAAGGGGTTCATAAAGGGTTGATTCATCGCTAATCATTAGGCTTAGTTATTTCCACCAGGGGATAAAAAATGGGAGTTTTAGAGAGGAAACTAACTCCAAGTCAGGGTTCTCAATAAGAACCACCTAAGGCCTTTCAATTCCTAGTGAAGAAGCCTAGACAGATTTTTCATTTACTCAATAACCAAGTGAAAACCAAGTTAGTAAATTGCTGAACCGCAATTCAAATCGCCTAGGTTTAATCCCCTAAAAATAAATGGAGGCATAAAATCTCCAACTTCGTTATTTTGTCACCAAGCAAATGGCCTATCTGATGTCCCAACAGGCCCTTACATATCCATCCCTTGTTAATGTCCAAAACCCAGCTCTTGTTTTATTTAACTAATCAAGGATTCTACGCATCCAGAATAGGAGTGGCAAGACTTTGCGTGAATCACCTTGAAAATCCACTCAATTGCGAAGAACTACACTTCATCATTGCTGGCATCACCACGAAAGATGGCCTCTGCAAGTGGCTCCAACTGTTGGGGTAAAGTAAGAAGATATTCGTCAATACTTGTCACATAGGGCTGTGGATATGAATTGAATGTTGGTAGGGGAAAAGCATTTGGTCCTGAAAGATGGTAGTTCCACGAGATAGGTTGATAGAGAGAATCCGCGACTTTCACGCATATTAGCTTTTCCGGTGAAAATGATTTTTATCCCTAGCCCTCAAAGCAAACCTATTTAAGATGGTATTCCATTGAACTTTCGTGGATTCAAGACAAGTTTTGTTGGGAGATAGTTTGTCAAAAACAGCTGCCTTTTATTATAAACAGGAATTCAGAGTCAACAATAGTTGTTGAGGCCTTCTTTGTAATTCTAAGTAGTTGTTAATAGTTTCTAAGTTGTAACTATTCAAGTGATCTTAGATTAATAGTATTTTGTAATTTACTGTATTTAAATGACTTGCTTCTACTAAAAATTCAGGTGTTAATCTCTTTTTCGGTTACTTCTTCTTATAAATTCATCTTTTATGATACAATTCACAAAAAAGTTTTATTATAACACGCCAATCCTAAGCTCATAGAGTGACAAAGGGAACTTTACAAGCGCTCTACAAGCTTCAAAGTTATGACGTTGATATTGGGTGGAGGAAGACAAAATGGTTGAACTTGATAAGTACAGAGAGGTTGATGAACACTAAGGTCATCATATAGATGTTAGAGATGATCTTGGAATGGAGGCAAGCTGACACTGAACGAAAAGGACCGATACTATTGTGTCATGACCAAGAACCATTGGAATTTGCTTGCTTGTACCCTTGTATCATGGAATAGTCACCAAAATATTTATGTCAGACTAGGTATATGTGGAAACTTGTTCTTCACTTTTGTTGATCTACTTTTGGTCTGTGAAAAGTTGGTGATCCAACAAGTGATTATGGGTGTTCAACTGCAATTTTATGTAAACCACCCACCAAGCTTCTAGTAGAATTACATCTGCAATCTTCAATCGTGCTTGTCTTGATCAATTCTACTCAAACTTCTTGTTAAAATATATTTATTTGTATCATCACTTGATTAAGATTTCCCTATGGATTGTCAAGAAGTGTCCAACCATGTCTATTTCTTGCTATGCTCACAAATTGAGTGAGCCTTTGATTTATTAAAAAAGATATGGAATATTCTCGCTAATTTGTAAATATGTTTCTTTTACATTATGTCAACGCGAGAATATTAAAGTTACGATCATCATCTTTTTCAATTCTAAACAAATTAAAAAAAAAAATTAAATTAATCACACCAAGGACTCTTCGAACATATGTTTACCAAACGGCATTTTCCCAAAGTTGCTTTGCAAGACACTTTTTAATTACAATTACTAAACAATCTTTGCATTTCACCAAATCCCTCTCAACTAAAGGCATTTACATTTCCAAAAGCCTTCATTAAAAGTTAAACCAAACACACCCTAACTTCATTTTCGTCGTGACTTTCCTAATCAAGATTCTAATTTAGAAGAGGATGAAAGTGTGTCAATCACATGTCAAATGCAACTTGTGAGGTTCAACGCTATTACAACGGGAAATCTAAAGGCTTAAGGCTTCCATCCCAATTAGGTCAAAAGAGTTTTCCTATCCATATTTATGTTGGACAGTCCTCTTTATCACTAATTGGAATGAGCGGGACCAAGAGAGGATTATCACAAGTCGTTCCCCATGCGGGTTCCTCCTCTCGGTATCACTCTGATAAACAATAGCACGTCTCTCTATATGATAACAAGATAAAATCTTCAGACTACCGTGCAACAGTTAGAGCAGCCTGCTAGGATTGGTTATTGGCCACCTTGCAGAAAAGCCTTGTACCAATTGGCAGATTCTTTAGCAATGCGTTTGAGGTTGTCCTTATAGTCAGTGTAGTAAAGCCCGAACCTCGGTTTGAAGCCCAAGGCCCATTCCCAGTTGTCAGCGAGTGACCAGTGTATGTATCCTTGCACATTCACTCCGTTCCTGCATTGCCCAAATTGGTCAGCTTCAGAAGTTGTTACCGGGTGTTGGCCTCGGGGCAGAGCCAACATTAAGAGTTTAAACCGGTCGTCCTAGTAAAACCAGATCAAGGCATGACTTGCCACACACATGCAATCACGAATTAGCGATAACTTGGTGTGAATGCAAAGAAACATGCATATCATCCTCTTTTGACACATGCGGCAAATTAGACATGCGGTTAACAAGATGCTTGCATTGCAGTGGCAGATAACCAAAGTAGTGAGGATTGCAAATGTGATGGAATTGAGGACTTACTTCATCGATTGAAGGACACGTGCGAGATGCTGCTTCAAGCAATCAATCCTGTGAGGATCGTTCAGCGCTTTGGCCAGTGGACGGCCCTCTACATTTCCTTCAGTGACACCTGTGATAAAACATATTTCCTGAGTAAAATATGTTACTTTTATATGGGAGGTCCAGATATGTACGATGATAATCTGGATGATATATCATTAGAAATACGACTCCTACCATTCTCAGTAATGTAAATCTTTGGGTTTTGGTACTTCTGCTTTACATGGCCCAAAATTTGCACCAGACCATCTGGATACCTATATATCCACTCAATCCCTTCAGCCTGAAAACAAAGATCCGTTATTGTGGCAATAAGGTTCGACTGTCGTGCTGCAATGAGGTTGTAAAAGCATTACTACCTTTGGACCGATTAATACGCCGTCCCTCGATGCTGAAATTTAGAGGAGTGGGTTAGAAAATGATCGATTATCATTCCTAATCATCTTAATACATCTTTCATGATCTTGGAATGGTAAAAACATGGCTCGTCATTACCAGTTTCATTCACTAGCGAGTCGGTAGAGTAGCTAATTGCCCCTTCACGTTCATTTTCTGGGATGTTTCGAGCATACTGTGTTGAATAGTAGTTGATACCAATGAAGTCGAGAGACCCCTTCATCATCTCCTTCTCCTCTGCAGTGAAAGTGGGTAATCTGTCTTTCACCAAGCTTCTCATTATGCTTGGATAATCTCCATTCACCAACGGATCAAGGAACCTATCAAGAAATAATGACTTCTTGTTGAGCTTCTCCAAAAATGAACTATCGCATGGAGAATGAACTAGCGCGAAATTTATGTGGCATCTATTTTCTGAAAGGCCGCTGAGTGTTCAACGTATATATTTAAGTTCTACGGTCGACATGGACGCCCAGAATAGGACTAAAAGAAGTAGAAAAAATGTTGGCAAGTAATCCCTTCTCGCATTCCTCCTTTTTCAAAAGGAATTGACAGAAATGAAAATAATGAATCCCCTCGCTAGCAAGATCAGAAGTAGTGCTAACCCTGCATCGATTCAATTTGCAAAGGCAATTCATCAGGCAAGAGTAAGGACCTCTCCATTCTCCCTAACACGGGTGGAAAAATTGATACACAGCCCATCCTCTATTGAGTAATCCCTGAGTGGCGGCATCAATAATTGTCTTGACTAAGACTAACAGGGTCGACTCTACTATCGGCAGAGGTGAGCGTCAAAATTAGTTCCCTCGGATGAGAGGGAGTTAACACCTCTGAAATGTCATTTAAATGTCATAAGATGATTTTGGTACTCGACTTTAGCAAGGCTAATGTGGAAAACCATGAATAGACAGGTAATTTAAACTGTCTTAGAACCAAGGATATGAACTTATGGAGGTGCAACTATTGTGATTAGGCATCTGAAAGCTCATGTGTGTTGTAGCTACATAAAAAGAAGGTATATAAATCTGATCACGTCCATGTATGCAGATGGAAGATTCACTCACCAACCCACAGCGAAGTCCATAGCTCTCTCTGCTGCAGCTTTGTCATCTGAACTATCCGAGTATGGAATATAATTTTTTCCCACGAGGCTAATTCCAATTTCTCCTTTTTGGTCAGCCTACAGTAGTATATAACCGTCGGGTAAATACCTTTCTGAGAGAACAGAAGCACACAAGTCTGATATTTGTGCAGAGTGTTGATCGGACAGAATGAAGGCAAAAAGCCAGCATTAATTTGAAGTGTGCTTAATGGCATGCATACAGGAACTAAAATCGTGCATCACCTCACCTTAAATTTTTCTCTGTAGAGCTTAACAGCCGTTGCATGTGCAAGCAAATGAGTGTGGGCTACGATGTAAGGCTCTGTAGAAGAGTTACCGGCAGAAAAATTTGTACCCCGACCCGGTGCAGCTAATCCAAGGTCATACCCAAATAGAGCTGTAGCTAGTGGCTCATTTGTGGTAATCCAGTTCTTTACCCTATCTCCATATGTCTTGAAGCAAATCTTGCAATAGTCCCTAAAATCATTCCTGCATATCCAGGGAAATAGCAAACCCAAACTTGTGCTTCATTGTCAAGAACTAATACTCAAACCATTTAATTGACAGAGTACCTCGTGCTTACAGTATATTACGGCTTAAGAATCCGCCATACTTGTCCTGCAAGGCTTGAGGGCAGTCATTGTGCATCAGTGTGACAAAAGGTTTGATGCCTGCAAGTAATCACAGAGTAAGATTAGGACAAAGCTTCTTCCCAATACAACAGTATCTCTTGGTGTCATTGTCATTGGCTTACCGGATGCTACCAATTCATTTATCAAATTGTTGTAATAATCAATACCCTGTTGGTTTATTCCACCACTGACTGATCCTTCTGCATTGGAATTTAGAGTGGCAAGCAGATCAGCATTAGAATCTCTTCATCGGCTAATACTTCACATCTTCGCATGTAATAAACAGACGGTTGGAAGAGCAAATGCTACTGGTACAGTACTTACGAGGAAGAATTCTGCTCCAGGAGATGGAGAATCTGTATGTGTTTACCCCGAGTTTCTTCAAGATTCCTACATCTTCCTGTACCCATGATGATAAATTTATCATATACAGATGACTGATTTGTCACAGGTTCTACAAAGAATTATGTTGTTGTCTATGGTTGAAAAAAATACGGAATTGCACTCACCTTGTAACGATTATATGAGTCTATAGCAACCGATGCATTACTCCCATCCCGGATCTTGCCTTGACCTGTGAAATTCGGGGAACAAGATGAGGAAGAACTAAACCCAATTGGTGTGTTCAGCTTTAATCAGAAAGCTTTTTACGTATCGTAGGAAAATCAAATGGTAAGGCGTATAGAAATATAATAATAAATAGTCAACGTTAAAAAAGAAAGAAAGCGAGAACCTTTTGCAGCATAATCATCCCAAATGCTTGGTCCCTTACCACCTGCAGATCCTTCGGTCTGCATAATAACAATTTTCGGTCCTTGTTACGCAGGAAATACGAAAAAGCCCCACTTGTTCGGCCGTTTAGGCCATAATGAATCATGTAATTGATCAACATGAACACCCATTTTCAAGACATGCATATTTAAAGCTTGAACAAATACTGATATGCAAGGTTGTCATCATATATTTATCATGCTGAAACGGGTATTCACCTGCTGAGCAGAAGAGGCAACTCCAAACAAGAAATCACTTGGGAAGTCTGACCTCTTGACCGTTGGTTCATCTATCGTCACTGCACAAAGACGTAACGTTAATATCTTCGAAAGACTTAGAACATGGTTGAGCTGCTGGTCAAAATATTATCTTTAACTACGGAGGAAAAAAAGAAGAAGGAGGAGGAGGAGATCCAAGTCGTTTCCAAAATGATTAGGGACATGACGAGGACGTCTCAGAACATGCATGTCGCATGCAGAACAGACACGGTAGAGTGCGAGTAAAAGGACCATTGTTGGTGATGGTGATGGTGATGGTGAAGAAGATGACATGATCAATGAAGCAATCGAATAGAAAAAATTGGGTTGGGTGAAGAATTAAATACTAGAAAGCATTCTCCTTTGAGTAGTAAGAATGAGAAGTGGATCAACCAACTTCAAACAGCACATATTCCTAAGATGGTAAAAGCTTGTTCGTTTGACAACTCCTGACTCCAATTATATCCTTCCATCTCAAACAACTCTTCAAATCAACTCTCTAGTAGTCTTTCAGTTTCCACTCTGAATCGAGAAAATATTGGATACCGCTTAAATTCCACCGTGTCAAAATCTTAGTCAATTCATTAGGCGACATGTGTCACCCGAGCCCCACTGTGCTAGAACCCATCTGATACTTCAGAGAAAAGAGAGTTAAAATATATGGAGAGACCACACAAAGACGGGAGAGCAAATTGCAAGCATTAGGGAGGGGATCGGGGAAGGGATGAAAGCATTATCAGCGACCACATGTCGCTGAACTTGGATTTGCTGCGAATCGCAAAACGAAACTTTTTCCTTTGACATCGAGATGGGGTCCGTCACTCCCCTCCGCTGCTGCTCCATCCCTTCCTTTCCTGGATGGTTTTGCCCTCCTCCTCCATCTCCAGTTGAGGTCGGAGAAGGGAAAATGGGCCATCGCGGAGGGGAGAGAGAAAGAAGAAGACCGTGAAAGGAATGCATGCACCCAAAGAAGAAGACCGTGGAAGGAATGCACCCAAATTTGAGGTCGGAGAAGGGAAAATTCACAAAGGAATGCACCCAGAAAATGACGAAAAAGAGAGACCAAAGGCAACCAACCATTGGCCACGTCCGTCGACGACGCCGACAAGATTGAAACAAATGAAAAGACGACGTAGAACAGTGCGAGTAAAAGGGCCATTGTCGGTGATGGTGAAGAAGATGACACGATCAATGAAGCGATCGAATGGAAAAAAAAACTGGGTCACGTGAAGAATTAAATACCAAAAGCAAACTCCATTGAATAGGAAGGATGCGAAGCGGAACAACCAATTTCAAACGCCACATTCCTGACATGGTAAAAACTTGTTCGTTTGACAACTCTTGACCTCCGACCATACCCCCTTCGTCTCAAACAACTCTTTAAACTAACTCTCTAGTAGTTTTCTAGTTCCCACCCCAATTCTAGAAGATTTAATATATTTTCTTTAATCTAATAATAGGGCCTCACATAGAAAAAGCATTGTTGAAGGAAACCCATTTGTAAGGTAAAAAAAAAAAAATTGTAATGACTATGTATTAGTTAAGCCAAAAAAGGCTTTGTTTGATATTTAACAAAAGTAAAAAGTATCTTCCTTTTATTTACATGT
Organism: Eucalyptus virginea; assembly: GCA_014182375.1. Lineage (NCBI taxonomy): Eukaryota > Viridiplantae > Streptophyta > Magnoliopsida > Myrtales > Myrtaceae > Eucalyptus > Eucalyptus virginea. The sequence continues at coordinate 1,782,377 of CM024520.1, read as the reverse complement.
CAATATACGTGAATGTACTCATTAATCTTTTTACTTTGTGAAAGTATCAAGTGTTTCTAATTCAGAAAAAAAGGGTAAATGCATATATCACAAATTTCTAATTAAAAAAATAAAAAGAGAAAAGTCAATCCAAACAAATTGTAAATAGTTTTATTTGAGCGATTATTAATAATAGAGATTTAGTGCGGTATAGTAGGCTATAAACCAAATATATTTGGACAAATAAATTAAAAAAAAAAAAAACCATTTTCAAGTATGTTGATCTAATTATCTGATTATATAAGTAAGTGAAATATAGAGCTTTTAAACCATATAGAGGGCTAGTGCCCCATGTGGATTCTTTCTTAAAGCGATGGAAAAATCACATAATTAATTCATGAACTTTAGTTTAATATGTAATATGATCCATGAATTTTGATCCAATATTTAATGCGTTCCCTAAACCGTTAATTCATTTAATGTGAATTTAAAATTTTAGTCCAATGTTCAATATGATTCCCCAACTTTTCATTATTTCTTATAGTTTTAAAACTAAGTTGAACATCTATTAATTATTCAAGAATCTACATTGAACAAATCAAAAGTTTGGAAGATATTGCAAATTGAGCCAAAACTTGAGGATCATATTACAAAATTGAAAGTTTAGAAACGATACTGCATATTAAATCAAAATTTAGATATGCTTTGTATTATCATCCCTGCATCAATATGCCATAATGTTTTTGGATCCCTAAGGCCCTGTTTAGTAACCATCTAAACATGGCCAAATTCTGATTTTTTGTTCCTAGAATCAGTTTGAGCCTAGAATCGCGTTTGGTAAAATTTTTATTTCCGGGAACAAATTTGTTCCCAGGAACAGATTGGAAGTAGAATCAAGAATAAAAAAATGTGATTCTTGTTCCGGAATCAGAATTGAGAATCAAAACTCTTCTTCTTCTTCTCTTTTTTTCTTCTTTATTGACCACCATCCCGATCGCCGCCATCGCCGCCCCGTCGCCACCGGTGTCGGTCCCCGCAATCGGTCCGTGACGAGCTTGTCGGAGCAAACCCGCCACCGGCCTCGCTAGAGGCAAACCTAGCTCGGCCTCACCGGTGACCAGGCAGGCCTTGCTAGGGCTGGCAAGGCCCGCCCAGCCCCAGTGAGGCTCGCCTAGCTTCGTCGATAGCCAAGCCTCGTGATGCCTAGCCCCGATGGCCAAGCGGGCCTCGCCTTTGCGAGCTCGCCCAGCCCCACCGGTGGCCGGGGGCCTCGCCCGGCCTCGGCGAGGCTGGCCTAGCCATCGGGCAGGCTCGGCCTCGCCAAATGTAGCGAGGCCGAGCCTTGGCGGGGCTGGGCGAGCCTCGCCCAGCTACTGGTAAGGTTCGGCTGATGAAGGCTGGCCTCGCCGAGGGCTGGCGATCGAGGCGTGCTCGCGTGCTGGCGTGCTTCACGTGGATCCAACCTTCAAACCAATCAAGAACAGAAGCACCGTGTTAAAAGGTACAGAAAATATGCACATGTTTCTAAGGTGGGAGAGCTGTCGGTTGGCCTAATATGCCCCACCAATTTTTATTTCAAACATTAACCGCTCGAGCTTCATAATCAATGTTAAAGAGCAAGTGGAGCCCATTCGAGGCAAGACTTTTACCCATGATTTGACGACTTTCAATTCCATACAAGAAAGTTTCTTTTATCGGAATTATTATTTCAAAAAATAATTGGATGATAATATTTGATTTATTATGAAAATAACCATTTAGACTACAAAAAACTAATTAATAAAAAATTATAAACTATTGCAGGCTTTTAAAGAATTTATTGCTCATAATAATTTCTTATTTTCATAATAGCTCAAAAATTGTTGTGCTAGCAAAATCGTATTATTTTTTACCCAATTTCCTTTCACTTCTCATGAGAGGATTTCTCAAGCATTTTGTGTGAAATGCTAAGTAGCAATAACATTGATACATAACATGATATGCCAATATGCGGTAAGAAAAGTGGGGAATGGTGGTTATGTCATCGAGAATTGCACATTGTTCATTAGTCATATCATCTCGTGCTTTTAAGTCTCTGCAAAGACCACGAGAAGTCGCCGCCCCCGTCGCCGTCGCCATCTTCATCTTCATCATTTCATGATGGCTAAAACTAGTCACTGCACCAAAGAACTCGAACCCATCAATGGCTTCTGCGCCGAAACCAGGACCTTCCGCAGCCTCAGGCCCTCCGTCCCTCTCCCTCCTCCTCCTCCTCCTCCTCCTCCTCCTCCTCCTCTTCGTCGTTCCTCATCGACACCGCCACCGGCCACTGGGTCACCTACCCGCGCTTCATCTCGCAATGCCGCACTCTTTCGTCCTTCCTCGTCAGCCGCTTCCCTTCCCTCTCCAAGAACGACGTCGGCCTCGTCCTCCCGCCTCCTTCCCTCCACGTCCCCGTCATCTACTTCACTCTCCTCTCCCTCGGCATCGTCGTGTCCCCTGCGAACCCCTTGAGCTCCGCCTCTGAGATCCGCCACCTGGTCGGGCTCAGCAAGCCCGTCCTCACTTTCGTCACCTCCCAAGCAGCTCACAAGCTGCCTACGCTCAGGCACGGCACCATCCTCATCGACTCGCCCGAGTTCGAGTCCGTTTTGTCCTGGACCGGCCTGAAGGAGACCGATCCCGTTCTCCGCAATGTCAACCAGGTCACGCAGGCCGACCCCGCGACGATTCTCTACTCTTCGGGCACGACGGGCCGGGTCAAGGGCGTACTCATGACCCACAGAAACATGATCGCAGGAGTCGCCAGCGCTCGCCATGCCGAGGCGGGCCCGAAGCCCGTTTGGCTGTTTCCGCTTCCCCTGTTCCACGCGTATGGCTTTGCGTCGATATTGAGAGCCTTTGGGATGGGGGCGACCGTGGTTTTGATGGGGAAGTTCGAGTTTGAGGCCATGCTGAAGGCCGTGGAGAAGTATAGAGTCGGCTTGTTGCTGGTGTCGCCGTCGGTTGTGCTAGCGTTGGTGAAGTCGGAGCTGATCGGGAAGTATGACCTCAGCTCGCTCCGCACCGTCATGTGCGGCTGAGCGCCGCTTGGGAAGGAGGTTTCCCAGCGGTTCCAGCAGCAATTCCCTAACGTGGAGCTGGTGCAGGTAAAATGCCATTAGTGTTAAAAGATATTAAAACAAACATAACTTCCATATTTTGTAATTTATTTGGCCAAAAAAATAGTTAGCCCTTTAATTTTAGGATTAATACAAAAAAACCTTAAAGTGATACATCCATGACAAATTTACCATAAAATAATTTTTTGACCACAAAAATCCGAAACTGGTATATTTGTGATATAAGTTTTCATTATATTTTATTGTCAAATTATTGAGTTAGATAACATGTAACAATTGGCGAGTATACCGATTTTGGATTTTATCCTCCGATCCTAGTTTGTGGTGTTTAGTTATATTAATTTAATTTAACGGAAATTAATAGATAGCACGTTATTTGTTGATCAACGCACGGAGCAATCTCAAAGGATCTCTTTTGCAAGAGTTTGTGTGGAGCTTCAAGTAAACAAGCCGAGGTTCTACTTGACCAAGGTAAGACTAAATGGAGTTGTTCGGTCGATTGCCATCGAGTATGAGTGGAAGCCAGCGGAATGCTTGAAGTGTGGCTCCTTTGGGCACAATTGTGCAGCCTCTTTGACTGGTCGGAAGGCGGTGCAAGGCTAGAAGCAAGTTCAGCCCATCCCCCCCCCATCGTGGAGGCCCGCCCCTCGAGACTCCACCGATGCTGGTGGTAGATCTGAATGAGGCTGAATTTGGATGGAAACAAGTAAAGGGAAAGAAGAACAAATCTCCCCCCCAAGGAGACATATTTGGACCATCCGGCCAGCTCTGGAGAAGAGGAACCATCTCTCAAGCAGACAGCAGCAGCTCTTAAAAGCCTGCCATCAACCTCTACCCGGAGGGCTCAGGGTGGGCTTCAAGCCCTAATCAGGGTGTCTGACCACACCTCGACAATGGAGGAAGATCCCATTAGCCATCCAGATGCGGGCCTGGGGAGTGGAGCGGAGTTGAATGAGTCTGTCAACCACCTTAGCTCAGATGATGATCTTCTCTCGCCTTGTCAATCGCCGAAGGCCCCTCCAGGTCTATCGCCGAAGGCTCCTCCAACGACAAATAGGGAGGAGAATACCCAGGACAAGCCCCTGGTGCTTCCCCCAGACCCACCTCCTCCATCGGCTCGAACGGCTCCCACTTCGAGCCGCCGCAGGCCTTCGAAAAGGAGGTAACCCTTCCTCGTTTCCTCTTTTGTACATATGTATATAGGATGCTGGAATATTAGAGGTATGGTTGATTCGACTAGGCAAGCGGAGATTCGTAATTTTATTACTTCGAACCACTTGTGCTGTGTTGGTTTGGTGGAAACTAAGGTGCCACAGGATCGCTTTAACTCCATATCCGAAGCTCTATTGAGAGGTTGGTGTTGGACTGCAAACTATGACTTTTTTCCCAGGGGTAGAATTTGGGTCGGATGGGACCCCGTGAGAGTCAAGTTTGAAGCCTTCTCTCTTACCAAGCAGGCAATTCATGGGAACCTTGAGAGCCTAGACTCTGGGGTGGCTTGCTATGTTTCTTTTATTTATGGAGATCACTCTTTTTCGCTGAGGAGACCGCTGTGGGAAGATATCATCATGAAAAGCACCCAACTCCGAGACACTCCTTGGCTAGTCTTGGGGGACTTCAATGCTATTAAGGATCCATCGGACCGGGTCGGTGGCTCCGAAGATTGGCTCCCTTGTTTTAATGAGTTTGGACAGTGCTTGGAGCAAGCTGAGCTGGAAGACTTGAGGTTCGTTGGGTTTAGATACACTTGGACTACGTCTTCAGGGCATTCTAGGAAAGCAAGGAAGATTGACAGGGTTCTAGTGAATGCCAAGTGGAGCTTGGATCTATCTTACTCAGAAGCCTCCTTCCTTGCTCCTGGAATCTCGGACCACTCGCCTATGGTGGTGAAGGTACTTAATCCAACTCATCGAAGGAAGCCCTTCAAGTTCTTCGACTTCTGGATGAAGCACCCGGAGTTCAATGAAATTGTCTCGCAAGTGTGGGATGCGCCGGGGAGTGGTGTCCCTATGTATAAACTTGTCTCTAAGCTCAAGGCTCTCAAATGTCGGCTCAAGCAGCTCAACAGAGATTCCTTCTCTAATATATCTGCTAGAACTCTTGATGCGCGGAAGATGATGGAGGCCACTCAAGCAGAATTACAGCTAAATCCCTTTTCTGCTGACCTTGCTGAGGTGGAGAAAAGCCAAAGGTGTATCTTTGCAGAGTTGCGCTCCTCGGAGGAGTCCTTCTTTAGGCAAAAGTCCAGGGTCAGATGGCTCAGGGAGGGAGACCGAAATACAAAATTCTTCCATCAATATGTCAACAAAAGACAGTTGAGGAACAGAGTCCTTTCCGTCCTCGACTCTTCGGGGAACATAGTGACGGAGCCACGGCTGGTGCAACAAAGGTTTGTAGACTTCTTTGAGGACCTCTTGATGCCGCAAGGGGAGATTATTAGACCTTCGGTAGAGGACTTGAGGGAGGTTATTCAACATCCACTTTCGATTGATCAGGCTACACTTCTTGCTCAACCAGTCACAGAGATGGAGATCCGGAACACTATCTTCTCTTTGCCTAAGGGAAAGGCTCCTGGGCCGGATGGCTTCACAGCGGAGTTTTTCAAAGAAAACTGGGACACGGTTGGTCCTTTAGTAACGACTGCAGTGTTGGATTTCTTCAACTCCGGAAAACTCTTGAGGGAGGTTAACAATACCATCTTGGTAATGGTTCCGAAAGTGCTCAACGCCACTTCTGTGGAGGATTATAGGCCTATCGCCTGCTGCAACACTATCTACAAGTGTATTACAAAGGTGCTAGCTAATCGGGTGGCCCTAACTTTGAAGAACACGATAGGCCCTTTTCAGACTGCTTTTATAAAAGGTAGACGAATTAGGGACAATATATTGCTCGCTCAGGAACTATTCTCTAGCTTCCACCTTGAGCCTTATCTACCTAAGTGTGCGATAAAGGTGGACTTCAGGAAAGCCTATGATACTGTGGATTGGGGATTCCTTGAGAATGTGATGCTGGCCTTTGGCTTCCCTCACTCTGTCACTAGTCTAATTATGACGTGTGTTCGCACTCCTAAATTCTCAATTGCTTTGAATGGAGAGCTCCACGGGTTTTTTGCGAGCGGTCGAGGTCTTCGCCAAGGTGATCCCATCTCTCCTTACCTTTTCACTATGGTCATGGAAGTGCTCTCAGGGATCATTTTTAAGCACTCCTTGAGGCCTCAGTTCAAGTTCTTCTGGAGGTGCAAGGCAGTGGGTCTTTCACATCTCTTTTTTGCAGATGATGTCTTCCTTTTTTGTGAGGCGCACCTTCCTTCGGCGACTCTCCTTAAGGAAGCTCTAAATATATTTTCCTCTTGGAGTGGCCTTTGTCCAAACTCGTGCAAGAGTGAAATTTTTTTGGCGGGTGGCAATCCCTCCCTAAGGAATAATATTCTATTGGAGTTGGGCTTTCAGGAAGGAAGCCTGTCAGTTCGGTACCTGGGGGTTCCCATTATCACTTCGAGGATCAATAAAGCGGTCGTTGTACCACGGTCAATCGCATCACTGCAAGGGTTCAGTCTTGGACCCACCGATTCCTCTCTATTGCTGGTCGGCTTCAGCTTATCAGGTCAGTTCTTCATGCTATACAAGCCTACTGGGCTAGTGTCTTTGTTTTACCTACAGCTGTGATGGAACAGATAGAGAAAATATTTAGACAATTCCTATGGAAAGGTCCGGACCTAGGCAGGGGTGGTGCTAAGGTAGCCTGGGATGAAGTTTGCCTTCCAAAGGATGAAGGAGGGCTAGGTGTTAGGAGGCTCCAAGATTGCAATAAAGCTTCCATGCTAAAGCATATTTGGATCTTGTTTTCCGACAAGGAAGCGCTATGGTGTAGATGGGTCCACTCCACGTTCTTAAAAACAAGAATTTTGGGTTGCTAGGAAGCCAACATCTGGATCCTGGGCCTGGAAGAGCTTGTTGACCCTAAGAAGGAATTTCAGGATGGCCTTCTACTGGAAAATTGGCGATGGCCAAACAACCTCTCTGTGGTTTGACAACTGGCACCCTAGAGGGCCCTTGAACCTGTTCTTCTCAGATTCTCTTATCTATAGCTCAAGGCTCTCTAGACAAGCTTGTGTTGCTGACCTCTTCTCAGATGCTGGCCAAGCTCTCAGGTTGGTGCTTCAATCGTGGGGTCAACCTCTTCCGATCCTGACGAATGACCTGGATCGTTGCTGTTGGCGAGAAAGCTCTTCGGGCAAGTTCACTATGGCATCGGCGTGGAACTTCATCAGGAAGAAGAGGACGCGGGTCCACTGGTACTCCTTCATATGGGACAACGCCATAGTGCCTCGATATCAACTCAATCTTTGGCTCATGGCCAAGCGTAGGCTTCCAACCCAGGACCTCCTTCTGGCCTATGGTATAATTGGAAATGCTGCCTGTGCGTTTTGCAAGAATGTGCCTAACTCTCTTGACCACTTGTTTTTTGACTGCTGTGTCACGGCTAGCGTTGCTTTCTTTTGGGCTTCCAGATGCAATTTACCTTGGCGTAACAGAGGTTGGGGGGAGAATCTCCGATGGGCAACTACCTATTTGATGGGGAAAGATTTCTATAAGTGCATAGCCCGTTTTTCTTTTGGCGCGTTGTGTCATATCATTTGGAAAAATAGGAATGACATCATCTTTAGAGACCAGCCTCTCTCAATTCCGGCCATCAAGAACCACCTCTTCAAAGTGGTCCGAGACAAGGCTATCACCTTCAGGAACGTCGAAGACAATTTCAAAACGTAAGGCTGCGAGAAGTTGGAGCCCTGGACCCGATTATTTTCAATGGGGACCCGTAGGTCCTTGAGTGACGCCGGCCTCCTCTTTGCTTTTGTCTTCGTTTGATAGCCGATCGTGCTAGCCAAATTTCTCACAAATGATTAGTTTGAGTTTTTTGGTAGGTAAAAAATTAATTTTTGGCAAATTTTGTCACAGACATACAAGTTTTGGATTTTTCGTGATATTAATTCTTAATTTTAATCCCGAAAAAGAAATGGCTGACTTCGATGAAAATAAAAACTGACCTAAAATCACTGCTGGCTTTGGACATCATTGGTAATCCATATAGAACACGATACTTGTTTTCCTCCATTTCATGCTATGTCAAGGTGACAAAGATTAGTTTTTGGATATTTACTAAATTGGTTTCAATCCAGTCCAAAGGTGAAATCCCTATGCCAAAACTCATGGAGTATGCAAGGAATTACCGGTATTATTAATGTACAGGTAAAAACCAAACTAAAGTCTTAAGCCCCAAATCGTTTAGTATTGGACCAATTACTTACATGCCAAAATGCTTGGGCATGATTTCTTGAGTGTCATATTGCTTTTCAATTGATTATTTGAGTGCAAAAAATTCTTAAAAACATTCACCACAAGTGTTATGTCATGTTAGATTTCTAGAATTTGGTGAACATTTTTAAGAAGTTTTGGTAGTGATCAAATGAAAGTTATGGTACGTAAGCGAATGTTTTTCTTAAATAGCTATTTAGCTACTTGGCAAATTTTAAGAAAACATGGCCGTCAAAGATCCTGTGCTTCTGTTCTCCCAATGGGAATAGAAGTCGGGCAATTTTTTTTTCCTTTTTATGTATATTTCTCTATTTTTGGCTGGCCCCACCATCTCTTTCTTTTCCTCTTGGTGGCCCATTTGCCATCTGGGTGTCTTTATTATTTGTTATTTTCTTTTTTGGTCATGTGGGTTTCTTGATTATGTGTTCAAGGTCCCTCCTCTCTCTCTCCTCTCTTCTCTCTTCGTGGAATTTTAAATTTGTTTACCGTTGTTTCCAGTCTCTCATTTGCATCGGGATGTCTTTTTTACTCGAAACCATACATTTTACTTTAGGAAAAACATGGAGAAAAAAATTATCATTGTTTAAAAAGTGAGAGTGTATCATATGCGAAAGTGTAGTATTTTAAGATTAGATGTGGTGCAAATTGCAATTTCGAATAAGTAAAGATGGTTAGGTTTTTTGCAATGTTTCTATAAAATGTTTTGGAAATATCCATATAATAATTTGGACTTTGGTGGATACAATTAGATCTGTCCGACTATCCTTAATCCTATCGATTTTATTTCTATTTGCCTCTTCAAACGAAGGGGATCCCATTGACAAATACTTTACAAATCATTTGCTCATACGCTTGCATTTACGAAAAAGAGTGAAGATAAAATTCAAAGAAAAACTGAATTTTTTTTTTTTTTTTTACAAGTCTTCAATTTTCCTATTTCATTAAACTGCCAAACAAGCCGAAAGAAATAAATTGCCATCCCATTTCTGCACCATTTTTCAGTCCATTGTTAAATACATGGGCATATATTTGCTAAGACGACTAATTAAGGAGATAGTATAATTTTTAGTGCGGGTATATTTTTGAGAGCGTTGAGCATCACATGGTAAGCAAGCGGAACAAAGCCAAGCACTTCCTTTCTTGTTTAATAATCGAGCCATAAACTCTCCATGAACTCTTCTAACGGTGGAGACCATAGAGTTTGCACATCCTTCAAAGGACAATTCTTGGTATATGGCGATGAATGCCTCAAAACTCACATAATTTTAACCAAAAAATGACAACACCTATTTCCACCATATAAATTACTTTATAAATTGCTTTAGACACACCATATAATTTTAATTTAAATAGTTCAAAATAGCCATCTCCAGGCCCCATTAATGGTAAGATAGATAGGAAAGAGGAAAAGCATACATCTAACCAGGGTCTATGCACTTTCATTAATAATTGTTTCTTCTTTCCAATTATCTTTTTTTTTTTTTTTAAAGAGTCCCGTGAAATTTGAGTATTTTCACGAGCTTAGTGGCTTGGAATACGAGAATACTAACAAAGTTATGATGTGTAGAACAATTATATACAATCTCTATATAAAGATTAATTTCTAATAAGTTCAAATTCTTTTCTAAGCAGAAATCTTTGGTTAAAATTGTGAACTTTTTACAATTATAACTTAGGTTTGGGACGTGCGATTAATAAAGATTACCAACAAGATTCAAATTCATCCGTTGCCCACTTTTGAACCCATATTTAGCATCCTAGAAAGAAATCTTCCCTTTTCTCTTTTTGACACTTAGATGATTTTCATATCAGCTTCCATAGTGCCATTTTCTCTCCCATAAATGCTTTACATAAATACTAAATGGAAAATTTAGATGGAAAGGAAACCTTGGAAGGACAAGGCTATTAACAACTTATGGAAACTAGTGCTTTTAGTTGCATAGCGTTCTCATGAGAGGTATTAGTGACAACAATACTAGAAATTTGTTTTTTTCCCTTTTCCTTTTTGGTTAGAACCAATATGTCTTCACGTAAAATATTTGAAATAAAAACTGTCCAATAATACTTTATTCTCTTCATTCAAACGAACGAGAGATAGAAAAATCATACAAAATCCAAAGCTTGGGATAGTCCGCAACTTCTTGGACCTTGGGGTCATTGTTATTTAGACCGGATGATTGAAAGAAATGTTATAGGAATCAATCATGCAGGGCAATGAGGCACTCCTTCAATTGCTGCTTTAATAGCATCTTCAATAGATGTGCCCCACTTTCTGTTCATTTTCGTAATCCGTAACAACATGTAAGAATAGACCACTTAGATCTAGGAGTAGGACCACCCTCTTCTAGGAAATCAGTAAGCTTTAAGTTCAACATCAGAAAATGACCGAAAGGGCCTTGACATCCTTCTCAAGCATTTATTTTTTGTCATTATTATTCTGTTTAATACAATTCCATTTTCTTGCATTCAATTTCCACATCTATTCCTCAATAGGTGCATGGGGCTAGGATATAACTAGGTATCTATTATTCTCATTCTATAGAAAATAACACATTTACTAGTTACAACATTAACGAAATAATACTTAATGAACCAAATATTATCATTCTAATAGCATCATGAAGGTCTGATTCCCGAAGTTAGACTCCAATAGTTTTTTTGTTTTATATAAGCGATTATTGCTTTTTTTTTGTGTTATTCTTTTTATTTAATTGGAAATCAGTAGTTTTAGCGCCTTTTCGGCATTGTTTGTCTTATCTCGAGGGGTACGAAAATTGTATCTTCTCCTAGCTTAGACCTCTGCTTTTCTACGTGTTGATCGGATAGTTTTTGGCCTTGCAATGCCACGTGACAAGTAGGAGAAAATATTAGGAGCTCTGGAAGCATGGTCTGCAACCAATCATGAAGCGTGGCGTTGTGGGGCTGGCTCATCAAGATCGAATTTATGCATGTAAAATAATCACCTCTCTCTCTCATCTAGCTTGCACGCTAGCCCTGCATGTTCTCTCTCTTTCCTCTGCAGAGTCTCCACACATTTATTATCTTCTCTCTATTCTTCTTCGTTCTTTCCTTCTAAGAAGAAAGAAAAGTAATTCCTCTCTCAAACGTGCAAAGCCTTCCTACATACTTAGCAGTAGGAATGGAAGAGGCATGCCTCCCTGATAAGCTTCCAAATATGAGTAATAATTTTTAAGAAAAAAAGCCTCAAATAACTCATCAATTATATTTATTATGACACATTTATTACCTGACATCAAAAATTCTAAACATATATTTATGTAATACGTTTATTTTATAACAATATTCCATGAATAAGCATCATTGCCTAAATGATGTTTTTGCTAATTGAATTTTAATAGAAATTTAATATACACATAAAAAAATTTAAGGTTTTTTTTTAGTGTCATAAAGAATGTAAATATATAAAGGTGAGTATAATTTGAATTTTTTTATGTTAATAAAAAGTTTAGGTAAACTTATCATTAGTAAAAATTGGACCTAGACAAGTCCTTAAACTATCTCGTTTATCGGAGTCAACCTCAAATGTAAAATGGGGTAATGATAAATCGCCGGAAGTAAATTAACCAAATAAGGGAAATTTCCCCGGGCCGAATCATCCCGATGAGGCTGCCCGGCATGCAGTCAACATGATGTAGGATCGGGACGCCTTACATAAAAAAAAAAATGAGGTTTTTAATGTCATAAAGAATGTAAATATGTAAAGGTGAGTATAATTTGAATTTTTTTATGTTAATAAAAAGTTTAGGTAAAGTTATCATTAGTAAAACATAATCTGGAATCTGAGGAAAAGGATAACAATCAAAACCCAGGAATATGTACTAAATACCCACGTGAAGTTGCAGACTTTTGAGTGGCAAACGCCGTGATTTCTGCGAAATCCGAGGCCTCTTTTTCCACTCGTACATGCATTTAAGCCAACCCTTGGCGTTCTCTTCACGATGGCGAGAGCGTCCATCACAGCGGCGGTGCCGCTTCTCCTCCTCTGCGCCGCCGCCGCCGCCGCCGCCGCCGCCCTCCCGCCGTTCCGCCGTTCCTCCTCCTCCTCCGACGCTCGACGCTCTCTTTGCACTCTACCCCCAACGCACTGAACCCTCCCTCCCGACGACGGCCTTTCTCTCTCCACTCGACGGCCTCTTCGCTCTCCGACGACGGCCGCGCTCCCTCCTGACAACGGCGACGCTCCCTCCTGACGCCTCCCTCCACGGCCTGACGACGGCGACGCTCCCTCCCGACCTTTTTCTTCCCGAATCGACGCTGGGCTTTCTCCGACGAGGGCCGCGCTTACTCCGTCGCTTGCTCCGGGAGCGCTAGTGGGTAGGGGTGAGCGCGGTTCCGGTTCTAAAGAGACCGGTTCCGGTTACGGAACCGGTTAGGGCTCCAAAGTCCAAAAGAAGCCCCAAATCTCTCGACGCCGGTTCAGTGTTCACAATTTCCCTTCATTCACAATTTCACACTTTCACTGATTGCCGCTCGCCCTCGACGCCGCCGCCGGACGCCGCTGGACGCCAGTCGCCGACGCCGCTCGCCCTAACCCTTGCAGCAACACTCCTTACTATTTTCTTTGCTGTTCGAGTGACTGCTGTTCAAGGAATAGCCAGATTTGAGAAGCTTAAGAAGTGGTTTCCTCCAGCCATGGCCGTGCAATTGATGTAAGGTTCTTATCTTCATCAAGCTCTGACAATATTTGAGTTCGTCAAGCACTTGAATTATTTCATTAGTGATTATTGTGCAAGAAAATCTGAAAGAGAGTAGGGTATGCTTTCTAGTTGCTGGTTGAGGGGATGGCATTGTGGTTTGCTAAATCTTTAACCATCATGATGCAGCAAATTTACTTCGTATTGAATATTTCCGTCTGTGCAAGCCGAAATTGCAACAAACATGGTTGTGGACTATGGATGCTGCCTTTATACCGTAGCAGCAGCTCATGTATAAAATAAAGCATGAACTCTTTTCGATTTTTAATCTCGTAAAGACAACTGTCTTTCATTCCCAATTGATGATTTCCCCAATTTTCTGTTCCTATTCCTGTTCCTTTGTAATTTTTTGATCAGATGGTGAGGGTTAGTATAGTACTGCGATATGTTAGCCCAGATGAGGGACTGCACATGGCCTGCTAACTTGCAGGAGATTATGTAATGCACCATCTGCCTGGTTGATGAGCATGTTGCTTCCTGGTCTCCGAGCTCTCTGTTGCACGCTAGACAGGATCTAAAGACCATGCTCTTCTAAACTCAAGATATTAATTGAGTTCAAATTGCCATGTTAATGAAGTATATGACTGTTAATCCTCGTGAATGTACAGATTAGGCATGGTCTTTTGCAATATTCCTATGACCAGTACATGGAGTTGCTTGACATCATTATTGTGATTTGCTTTGTCAAATGTACAGCTTTTCCCTGTGATACATACTTGGTCATCCTTCTGATGAACTGAATTGGTTTGCAGACCAGGCTTGAGTTCCATCGTGACTGGATATCTGCTAAGTGTCATCCTTAATGGAGTTATATATGTCATTCCCTTTGCAATGCTTGGAATGGCTAAACTAGCAAGTTATGTATCAAGGAGCAAGGAAGAGTTGAAAGCTTGTGACATGGTTTTCTACCTTCTAGTGGGAAATGTTTTCTACATAAGAGATCTTACTTGAGCTATTTGAAGAAGAAGGGAGCCATCATCATATTCCATTGGCGAGGACGATACATATACAGGGTTTTTACTCCTTCTATTCCAAGAAGAAGTAGGTGAAGGGAGCCATACTTGCTACAATCGGCCATACTTGCTACAGCGCAGCTAGTTCCCTTCCCTACTTCTTCGTGGAATAGCTGGAGTAAAAACCCTGTATATGTATTGTCCTCGCCGAATGCAATATGATAATGGCTCCCTTCCTGTCTTTCTTCTTCGAATAGCTCAAGTAAGAACTCTCTGTATGTCTCATTCTCACTGAATGGAACATGATAATGGTCAGTCATTCCTTCTTGTGTCTGTCATGTAAAATGGAGGGGAGAAAAAAAGGTTTTTACTTGAGAATGGAAAAGATGTGATAGTACTTTCAATGGGAGGAGTCTAATGTACTAGTTGCATCAATATAATCGCCTGCACTAAGATGGATAATAACAATCTACGTATCGAACCATCGCCCGTGGTGGCCATGCTAGTTTCGGGCTTAGTACTCTATCTGCTGGGGGAGGAGTTCGAAACTTGCGTGGGTCAAAAAACTCACTATTTTAATCCTAGGGTTTACTCCGCCACGAAGCGGCGCACGGAGGTTCCTGGGTTACCAAAATAAAAAAATAAGAAAAAACAATATACTTATCGATAGTTAATTCCAGAAAATCACTATTTTAATTTTATGCTACGCAATCAAGATATTGAAATTGTGAGCTATTAGCTACAAGCATATAAAGCGCAGCTTACATATTTTTGTTCATCAAATATTTAATATATCAAAAAAAAAAAAAAGAAACCTAGTGGTTAAAATATGAAAAAATCAAGTTGCAATAATCCAACGTTACAGCCGTTAAAATCTAAATCCCTACTAATTTTGTTAAGTATTTAAATTACATGAGATAACTACACGAAGAAGTTACAGACATCCCGCGTCATCCCATTTCACATGAGCTTTCATTTGCCATCCAAGAGTCTCTTCATTGCTCATTGAAATTCTAAATCTAATCAAAAATTTTAATGTAACTAAAAATGGATAACGTGGACTTGTGTTTGGGGCCGCCTTGAGCATTATTAAGGACTCTAAAAATTTAATGTAACTAAAAATGGATAACGTGGACTTGTGTGGAAGGACTAAGTTAGTAAATATATACTCCATAATTGAGATTATTTAGGGTGATATATAAGAAATTAATATTAGAAATTAATCTTGTTTCCATACTAGATATATAATATATAATACACCTTGCTCTTGCTCACGTTACAAAAGATATATACAGGAAAAACTTCTTAAATTTGTGGTTCAGGAAATTAATCCCACATGCAGTGGCATGTTTTCTTTCTTTCGCTCTTTTATGTCTCGTACGATAAAAACAACACAACAAAAATGCCTTCGGCTCTTCGCTCGGGATCTGAAAGATAAAGGAGGGAGACTTCCCCTCTGCTTATCACGTGGCATTGCAAGGGGTTTCACCACGTGGCCGAAACTGTCCGATCAACACGCAGAAAAGCAGAGAAGCAGAGTATAAGGTTAGGGGAGAAGGAGAAGGTATGATTTTCGTACTGGAGCCCTCAAATGCACGAATCAGATCGGGTTTGGGTTTGGGCCGGTCGAAAATAATTCGACCCATATTGACTTATTTAATCTGTTTTAATTCATTTTCATATAATGTAAATTTGATGATTCATACCGTCCCATACTCAACTTAGTTTAGTTACTTAAATAAAAACTTCACGCCAAATTTAAAAAGTAAATAAAATAAAAAATGTGGAAAACCTTTAAATTGAAATACTTTTGAAGAACTCTTGATAAGAAAAAGTTTGAAGAGCTAATAATTGAGATGAAAATAATATTTTCTTATAAGGAAAAGTTTGAAGAACTCTTTCTAATGTAGTTAGTGGAGACATTATCAGGTCAATGCAGTGTTCCGGTTCCCCTACTGTTTGATTTAGTTGGGAAGGAGACTGGAAGAGATGGTCGTTGAATTGAACGTGCTGCTGTGCTTTACAACATTAGTTGGTTTTCTTTGAAGAGTTACCATGCACAGAATACAAGGTAAGCTTCTGGAGATTGCATTTATGTCCCGTGTCTCCGAATCTTTCGTTTGTCTCGTGTTCTTGTTCTGGAGTCATTTACTCAAGCTTCTCATTATGATTACTTTGTGGTTTTTGTTCCTTTTCTGGGGAAATTCTTGTGATTTATGGTCTAAGGTTATTTACTCTTTCTTGTATCTTGGCCATAGACAGTCCACGTTTTATGGTCGTCTGGCACCATATCTGTAATCTTTTTCTGAAAATCCTCAAAACATCAAAGTTGAAGCCAACTTCCAAACCTTTCATTTGACGCTAGTTTCATTAAGATTGAAACGTTCAGGCGAGGTCGCCTTGGGCGAGGCTCGACCTACCTCGCCCGATTGCCAAGGCCGGGGGGTGTTAACGGTGTGGCAATGAACGAACCAGCGAGAGCGAGTAGAATGAAGCAATAATAGGGAACGATGAGCAGCCTCTCACCTTTTCCCCCCTGTGAAATCTTTTGATTTCCACCAAATCCTTGGTTTCCATTTCTTCACCACCAGACTTCCCTTATTTTGTTTTCATCAAATCTTCCTGCCAACTCATTCCACGATCTTTGCATTTTTCTTTTTGGTCGAAATCCCACGATATTTTTCAGAGGCCTCTGCATTTTCCTTTGCATAACCTCTCCCATTTGGCCGAGATCTCTGTGAGCGACCTAGCTCTCACACTCGACAATGTCGAGCATTGCCTAGATCTGGTTGAAGCCACCTTGGCTGCAGTCCCCAGGCCTTGTCAAGCCGGTGAGAACTTGGCGACCCTTGCCCAATGGGCAACGACTATAGGGAAAAGAAGTCAAAGGAGGAAGAAGAGAAAAAAGAAAAAGTAAATAAATAAAAAAAATTCAAAAAAATTTATTAATAAATTGCCATGTTAGTATCGCCTACACAATCGGCATCAGCCATCGTCCATGTCAATACTAATCAAGACTGAATTAATACAATTGCAAAATGCTCAAAACTAAATTAGTAAAAAAAAAGAAGTTTATGATTAAATTAGCACACTTATAATAGACTTACGATTTTTTTGGTAAGTTTCCCTTTATTTTTGTGCCAAGTTACTTCCTAGGACCAAATGACCTTGTGAAAGTAGTAGTCACTAGATAAGCTTGGCAAAAAAGGTAGGAAAGCAAGACATCTTCGATGGGAGCTTGAATCAACCAAATTGAAACAAAATCATATCAAGGCATGACAAGCGACATTTAAGAGACTGAAATATATTCAAGAGAAGTCGTCATAAACTTTATGCTTGAGGATAGCCGGAAGGGGTAATGGAAAAGATGGAGAATTTAGCTGTATTTGGCTTGTGAGCGTTTTCTTCGACAGCTTGAGTTGCTTTTTTTTTTTTTGGAACAAAGGGAGGAACTTCTCAAAAGCATAGTGTTCCACTGAATTCAATCCACCAACAGATTCACTCTGAGGATTTGTGAGCCGTAGAGCACCAAGCCGAGGCGCAAACGATGGCAATGGACGACTGTGTACTTGAATTATTGTGAATTATTTCGCGCTCTTTGAAAATCATGGCTTGATAGTCAATATATCTTCCCAAATATCACAAGGATCATTCTGTTTCTTTCAAAATAACGAAGCTAAAGAACGGATGAGACAAAAATCTTAGGACTCGTGTACATAATCGTGATAAAGGAGGGAGACTTGATAAGAAAAAGTTTGATGAGTTAATAATTGACATGAAAATAATATTTTCTTATAACAAATCTTCTTGAATGCGAGAATGCATAGCTTCTTAATTGTAATTCTTTTTTATTTTGGTTGATTTCTTGATTTTAGTTCACAAAGTTAAAAATTACATTATGATGTGTAGATTTTCTATTTATCAATCTAAACAGCATCTAGCTTCCTTTAAAAGTACTTTTGTGGTATGTGTATGGATATCTATATACCAAATATCATTAAAAAAATCAATTTTTTTTATTTTAATTTTTTAAAAATTATTATTATTTATTTTATTTTCTTATTTTCTTATTTTCTCTTTTCTTTCTTTTTCCTCCTCCTCCTTCTCCCTTGTTACTTCGCCGACGGTGATTTGGCCAAGCTACAGTTCAACGAGATCAAGTCTTCGCTCGTCCAAGTGAGCTTGAGCTGCCAAGCTCCGTCGCAGTCGATGAGCTCGAGGCTTGGCCAATCCAGGCAAAGCCCGAGCTCCATCGAGGTTGGCGAGCTCGCGGCTCACCTAAGGCCTCCACGTGCATGTCATTGTCGAGTCTGCAACTAGGAGATTTTCCATTGACCGGAAAACATTTTCTTTGACCATCTATTTTCTGCCATCCGAACATCGGAAATTCCGAAAAGTATTTTTCCAGGAGTTGTTTTTCGTGAATGAACGGACCCTAAGCATCTTGTTTTTATCTCGTTAAAGACCGATTGTTTATAACATCAAAATTACCCATATATATATATATATATATATATATATATATATATATATATATATCTATCTATCTATTAAATTTATACGTTAAGAGTTCACACGTATTTGATCTAACAATCTATGAGAGATCCTCACAAACCTTATGCCATTTTTAATTTGTGGTGCACCCTTAAAAAAGAGTAAATCTTGAAAGTGCTTAACAAAGACCCATGGTAACAGCACATTCCTATGTTTTATTATGAAAAACATGCCTGTTTTGTTAAATAAGTTAAATTGGAAATGTTGGGAATTCCAAAAATAATAAAAACAAAAAATAAAAATGCATGCCCACGCTGGCTTTTAATCAAATATATCATTTTGTAGACGGCCCTAACCCACTCATACCATTATTTCTTTCCCACGATATTCACAAAAACAAAGTAAACCTAATTTCAAGAGAAAAGGTCCAGATATAAATACAACGTGATATATATATATATATATAATGTAAAATTGCTGTCATGCTAAAATTCTCGTGGATCGGTGACGTTGAGAAATGTTGGATTATCATCGAAGCATATTTGGGGAATAGCAAAATGAAGACTTCTATTGTTCATTGATAAATTTTGATAAATGAAAAACGCTTTTAATCTATAGAAAGATGTGCTTTAACACTATAACTATAACTATGTTATACATATACATGCATACATTAATATGTTTGTGTACATTTTATCTTGCTCATGAATTTTAGTTTTTCCACATCCAATTTAAAATCATGTCATTTTCGAGTGAAATAAATACACAACGGTCGAAATCATGAAGTCAAGACCACAAATTGGGGTGGGCGTCTTTCAAAATCAAATACTCCTCTAATACCCATCCTCCACCTTTTTTTTTTTTTTTTTTTTTTTTTTTGAAATCTATTATAGAAAAGATAATATATGAAAGATAGAGACATAAAAAAAAAAAAAAAAAAAAAGCCAACGTCTGAAAAATATGTAGGGACCACCTTTAGAGAACTTCAAAATTTAGAATGTGGAGGTTAATAGAAAGACAATCCAAAACATGAAAGTCATCCATTTGTGTAAAATTGAAAAAAAAAAAAAAAAAACCCTATCTTTTACATAAAAACAACTCGTTTTAACTAAAAATCGTGTGCAAATAAATTTAGAGAAAAGTAAAAGTAATATGCATCACCTAAGAATATTTAAGGATAAGTTCACGAGCAGAATCCAAAAACTTGTGACAAAGATGCTCCTAAAACTTAGATGTAAAACTTAGATGCAATTGAATCTAAATTTTAAATTAATTTCTCTCTCCTAGTTGGAAATTTTTATTGTTTTCTTTTTAAATCTTATTCAATTCAGCTTATAAAACTTAAAAATGCTAATATTTTATTTTAAAAAAATAAACTGAAGAGAGAGAGAGAGAGAGAGAAGCGCAGGCAAGACGTCGGTGGTCGCCACCGCCGCCGATACCACCCATCGCAGGAGGCGGAGGTCACCGGCCCAGGGCGAGGGTGGCCAACCCTCGCCAACTCCGGGCAAGGACCGGCGACGCTTGCCGGCTCGGGCGGGGGCACCCATATCTGGGTGACGTCGGCGGTTGACTAGAGTTGGCGAGCCTCGTCAGCCCTGGGTGAGCGTTGACATCACCTAGATTTGGGTGCCCGAGCGTGAGTGCGAGCGTAGCAAGGGTCACCGGCCCTTGTTTGGGGCCAGCGAGGCCTCACTTGGGACTGGCGAGGGCCGGCCACCCTTGCAAGGGTCGGCCCCTCTAGCGATGGGGGGTGGTGGTGGTGGCGGCCCACCCGCCCATCTCTTCTCTCTCTCTCTCTCTTAATAAAATTTTAGCTTTTTCATTTTTTAATCTCATTTAAATAAGATATTAAAAAGAAAACAATAAAAAAACCCAAGGAGAGAGAAATTAATTTAAAATTGCCACATCATTAAACAAATTAATAAATTGAAATTTTAGGACTTTTAGGAATGTTATGGACTTTTCTCATATTTATAATAGAAAATTTCGGGCGTTTTCGAGCAATACAGGAAATGAAGAATAAATGTAAAATATGCCTTGCCTAAGAATGGATTTTTAAGAGAAAAGGAATAGACAGTTATTGATGCAAAGATTTTTTTTTTTTTTTAAAACCCAGTTGTGATGGTGACTTCTTGGTGCGTGTTATTCCTATTCGCTATCAGGCTATTTTCCAAGAATCCTTTCACATGAACTTGGGTGTTTTAGCTATTTCGGTTAATTTTGGCATTTCACGTTTTTACTTGGCATAAAATTTCGATTCATTGCAAAGAAATCACCAAAAACACTAATCAGAATATAAAGAAATGATTTTGTATTTCAATTCTTAGAAAAAAAAAATTCTTTCCTTGACTATTGATGTTTCATGGAGTTGTGATTTATTGTTTGTATTTATTTATAATCTTTTATCATTAAAGCATAATGGCAAAATAGTGCTTGATCGGATTTTAAGAAGGTACAAATCACTTTTTAATATATTTATTGAAATTTGATTAATATAAATAGTGATTTATTAAAAATATTTGATAATTTATTAGTTTATTAAACATTTTGTCATTTAAGTCGGCTTTTTATTATTAATTTATGTAATTAGATTATTAAAATCAGAGTATGACCATCTCTAAATATTAATTATCAATTTTGACTATCAATCTGTTTTGATCCAATTTATATATAATACAAATGTAGTGATGAATACTTGATCTGACCCATATTAACTCCATACTCGACTCAATCAACATTACTAAAACACATAAAATTTAAACAAAAGGAACTTTAACGTGCATATAGCATGTGAATGATATTTTTTAATAGTTTATCAAGTTTTAAATAACATTTTCAACCAATTTGTGAAACCTTTTCTTTGTTGTAATTTTTCGAGTTCCGCAATAAAGAATGAATATGGACAAGTAAAATCATTAGGGGTGAGCATAGTGAACAAACTAAATTGAGAATCGTCCAGGGGCGTTGGTCTAATCTTGGTTCATCTATTTTTGGTTTGGTTCTTGATTCCAAGAGGAAACCGGACTGGACCAAACCTACATTTTTTTATAAAAAAATATTTTCTATGTTCTTAAAAAAATGTAATAAACCCTAAAATAGTAACAATTCTAGTATTTTTTTTTTCAATTTTTTTGAATTTGTTTTGCTAAGTGGCGATTTCATTGGCCTAGACTAGTTAGTTCGGCCAATTCTAGATCCCAAAAAATGGGAATCAGTCCTTTGGATCGGGTTCTCAGTTACTAGGTGGGATTCAACCGGGAATCAATTATCCCTAAAAATCATATACTAATTTTTACAATTTTCAAAACTTGAAAGATTATGAATCTTTTATTATTTTTCAACTTGAAAAAAGAAATTACCATAAATAAGAGATAAAAGTAAAAAAGAAGTTGCCCGAAAACTCCATTTCATTAGTTAGGTTAAAATGAGAGGAAGCCATTCTCATCGGGACTAATCGCACTCACTCTCCCATCCCACCATTAACTTTTTTTCCCCAAACATACAAACCTCCAACCCACACGCCTACGCTTTTAGATCGTCACCTACTTGACATGCACATTGATCTCTACTTCATCAATTATAAAATGTCCTTTGCAGTTGGGGATCGTGAATGCACAGTCACTCTCCCAACCACCATTCTTTTTTAAAGATTTACCGATTAATAGTTTATAACAAACAATAAGATATAATAGGATATGAATATATCTCATTTTATTGCTATGATTATTGCTATGATTCACCCAACATTAGATAAAATATAGCAAAACTTATGAATTTCAAATCTTATCCTATTCATTATTTGATCTTAGTGTTGAGGATGATGAATAACAAGACTCTCTCTCCCATCATTATTACGATGAATTTACAAGAAGAATATTTCGACTTTCTTTTTTGTTTATTCGGCCTACACCATTTAGTTCTTGTGCCTTTTATTAATTGATCATTTAGATGATTAGTTTTGACATGTACCGCACATTTATCTTTATAATCTATGTTTGTACTATGCTAATTATAGCTAACCACCAACCTTGATGTTATTCTTGAATTATTTGACTATTTGTCAAGACTAGAAAATATTATAAATTTTTTAAATAGGGTTAATACCATGATAAATTCCAAATTGGTAAACTAATCATAAATTGATACACTTGTGACAAATTTACTATCAATTAGTTTATATTAAATTTTATAGTCAAATTATTGAGTTGGATAACATGTGACAATTAATTGACGTACTAATTTTGGGTTTTACCCTCTATTTGTCATTACATGTGTATTAATTTGTAATTTTTTTATATTAATTCAATTTAATGGAAATCAATGAAGTGTAAATTTGTTACATATATATCAATTTAGTGTTTTTTAGTGATCTAAAACTAATTTGTTATGAGTGTATTAGTTTAAAATTTTTGAAGGTTAAAAAATTAGTTTGAGATAAATTTATCATAAATATATCAATTGTGATTTTTCATAATATTAACCATTTTAAATATTACTTTACACCAAATAAAATTTTATTTCAATGGGCTTAGAAAATACTATTTTACTAGCCACTCAATTGCTTTAAGCGGATGCACGTCAAGTCAAAATCCCCTTCTTCTTTAAACGAGCTTTACCAAATGTCGGAGCATGCTGGTTAATTAATTAATTTTCTATGAATCTAAACGATGCGGTTTATATATTTTTAGTTCCAACATTTATTTTTGGGCAAACATTCGGCATATATTTTCTAACGGATGGTTTTCTGCTAGAACGTGGGCATTACTGAATGTTATTGTAGAATTTTTTTTTTTTTTTTTTTGGTCTGAATGTTATTGTAGATTGTGTAGGGGAAAATTGTGTCCATTTAGCAGGGGCACTTGTCACTAACTCTGTGAATTAAGTCCACCATTGTTTCTAACTTCTTGTGCTGGAAAAATAAGCATTTGATCTATTTGTGACTAGCAATCTTATCAACTAATTATATTAAAAATAATTTTTTTGACATTTAATTTGTTCAATATGTTGCATGCCCATATGTGGGCCAATGGTGTCAAGATGAAATTGTCAATCCCAATGTTATTACTTTTATTATTTACCATTTGTAATAATAAACCCTTGCTAGTATTTCTTGCCTTCCATATTTGGAGATGCGGACTAAACAGGAGAATTTTAGAATTGTCGTGTCCATGCTCTATGTATCAAGAATATTACCTGCACTGCAGCATGGAACTTTTTTTCTTTTGAAAATTATTTGTGGATAATGAACTCTTGTGAATAATTTTATGTGTGGTGATTCTCGTGAATTTATTTAGCTACAGAAACGGATGATCTTTACGTTA
Source organism: Eucalyptus virginea (assembly GCA_014182375.1). Taxonomy (NCBI): domain Eukaryota; kingdom Viridiplantae; phylum Streptophyta; class Magnoliopsida; order Myrtales; family Myrtaceae; genus Eucalyptus; species Eucalyptus virginea. Next base: position 1,758,496 of record CM024520.1, on the reverse strand, counting down.
TACAATTCCAGCATCTAAAAATAGAGGGTCGATCGTTAAATTAGTATTTACAAGAAAACTCACCAAGCTCATACACAAAAAGGAAGAAGAAGAAGAAGAAGAAGAAGAAGAAGAAGAAGAAGAAGAAGAAAAGAAGAAGAAGAGAAAACCCCCCTTCCGCGGACCTAACCCTCGTGTATTCTACAAGAACATTGCATTTGGATTTACCCTACTCTGGTTCAAGGCCTATGCTTCATTCTTTGGTCAGCCTGCTTACAATCATTGGGATATGTCATTCTACAATTTATTCTTTACATCACTTCCTATCGTGGCCCTTGGCTTTTTGATCGAGATGTTTTTACATGCCTTTGCCTTGAGGTATGCAAATATATCTATGAGTGGCGCCATATCATTTCTATTGTGAGGAATTGATCGTTAGTACAGTCCGGTCATGTACAATTTCTCAAGCGAGGAAGAACTTTGATTCTTTAGCAAAACAAATACCTAGGTGCAAATTTTTGCAGAGATGATTACCTAGAGCCTAGAGATGACACATAATGCTTTAGTCCTTGCTTAGGAGGGCATAGGCTAATGTTTTTGTTTAAACAATCAATTCAACTTGCTTTCATTCGTTACCATCTTTTCCCAAGGTACATAGTAAACTTGATGTATAGAAAGTGGAGCTCATCTATTGAGGATGCCGTTAAAGTGGCAATTGAAGGAGGTTGCAACAATTATTCAGCTGAGAATTGTGCATTTAAATTTCATGCCTCACTGCCCTGCATGATTGATTCTTATAGCATTCCTTTCAATCATCCAGTCTAAACAACAATGATCGCCAAGGTTAAGGAAGCGTCGCAAGTAATTCTGCAAACCTGAAGCATCAACTTCGATTGGCTCAACACTCCAAGCATCTTGCCTGGATCAAGCACTCTACCTTGCGAGATGCCCCCTCTCAGCATTCATAAAGCAGAATTTGTAGATGATGATATCCCTTAAAATATATGTCAAGTTTGAGCACTCTGAATAAACACGGTCTTTATTGTAGTGTGGTGACTTTCCTAGAATTTGTGTAGTGCTGCAATTGTTGGTTAGATGTTATGTTGAGGAATTGTTGGGCAAACAAGCAAGCTTCCATCCACTAGTATCGTTGGCAATTGTGTATATGGGGGTTGAATGGCCTGTTATGTGCTGAATTTGTTGGATAGTGTCTTTCCATTTAAGTTTTGTGCTGCTGCATGCACTTGATATTATCTCGTCACTCTTGCATTATTACTTGATCTTTAATAATTTGGCAAAATCTGTCAACTATTAGTTTATAATCTGTTCACCTCCTATTTACTTCAACATAAGAAAAAGTGAAGTAGTCTTATGGATTGGTTTGTGATTGCATATCATACTCCCTATAGTATCGTTACCACATCAGAGGTTAAACCATCAAAATTCGGGATGTTATATCATTAGCCATAAAACAAAAGGTACAATGCGAACTAAGCGAGGAGAAATATTGGTGGTAGCTCAAGAAATCTCCCTCCATCACCCATCCTTGGACTTTGAAAAGATAAATAGCCCACTTGATAAATAGGGGAAAAAAAAAGTAACACTATGACACACTATCCCAATTTATAGAGTTGCTACCTGAACAACACTAAATCTATCGATGTTTAAATTCTATTCCTCTTTTACTTGAAGTAATAAACCTTATCCAATGTTTTAATCCTATTCCTCCTTATAAAATAAACCTTATCCCGTGTTTTAAATTATATTCCTCTTTTATCGTTTGCAACAAACCTGCCTTAAATTAAAGTAATTATTGTCCATCCGTTTTAAGTAGTTTGATTTTCTTGAAGAGAACAAATTCCTTTCCATTTTATGGACAAAATTCTTTTTACTCTTTTAGACTTCTCCGGGATAAAAAATGGCCATAAATATTGCTTTGCTTTGCCAAATCCCAAATCAAAGGTATACATGCGATATATTTGTCAAATTATCTGTGAATAAAGTGAGTCCAAGGGAATCAATTTATTCTTTGTTCTCATTATTGCATCGAAAGAGAATATCAAATATCATTGTAATCGCGTGAACTTGCGAACTTACGAACCGACCATAGTCAGAGTAGGGAAAAAAACAACAGAAGTAATTTACACGAGCTATTTGGAATAGGAGACATCCATGTTAAACCCTCTTGCTAGCCTAAACTGCACAAAACTCGATTTTCGGATTAATGCAAATTTACACCTTAGTTTATAGTTCACAGAAATTACGAAGAAATAATAGGTTGGTAATTATCGAGAAATTTATCTACGAAATTGGTTTCATTACTCTCATTTATCAAACAACTCAATTTGTTCGTAACAAAATTCTTTATTAGAAGATAATTGTAACATTCAAAGACAAACCATATTACCTCACTTTCTTATGTACCGATTTCCTAGTAATTCCTTGACTTATCTTTTTCTCTCAACCACCTAGAGAAAATTATGAAAAATGTCATAAATCTATTGTATGACAGCCAATTCAATTCTTAGTTTTTTTAATTTTGCCAATTTAGTCCTAAACCTTTTGACAATTACCCAATGTAATTATTTCAACCAATTATTATTGAAAGTTGCTAACATGGACATCAACCATCCTATGTGGTACGATTAGTGTAGACATGCACGGTTTTTGTAATTTTTAGAAAAATTATGATTTTTTTCCCTTTCTTAAGCTAGATTAGCGACACCTTAGACTAGGCGAGGCAACCCTAGGGCCAGTCACTTTAGCTGGCGATTAACAAGGCCTGGCGACTAGCTAAGCAAAATAAAAGAAAAATGGAAACTTAAAATGATTTACAACCTAAATTAGTGAGAAGTCCTGCTTTTATAAATCGTCAAAAGTTTTATGACTTATTTGAAAAATATATCACTGAATTAATATATGTACAATATGTTTAGGAATTTTTTGTCAATCATCTCCAACCGCCTACTTCGCTACTCCCACTTTAATTTTGTCACATAGAAATTGTATATTCTCTTATAATAGTTAACTTGTTACATGTCCATGCACACCCAAAGAGGCCAATAATACTAATGATTTTGACACGTAATTAGCAAATAACTAGTTATAAAGCGATTTTGCTAGAGAAATCTAAAGCATTTGATGCACCTATTAAAGTATTCATTAGAATTTTACAGGTAACTTTTGTTTAATTTATAACTTAAGTGGTAATCTTGTCCTCTCTTTAATTTAGACGTGTTGTGAATGAGCCCATGCAAGAATTTATGTAGCCAATCACACATGTTCAATGCACACCAAAAACATCACATGAGCAAATATAAATAAATAAGAGAATAAATAAAATACTGTTGAATCTCGTCTCAATATCATCTGTCCAAATTGCATCAACCATTGAACTAGGTTCCCAAACTCCAGCTAAATCGATCTGACCACATTTGTACCCTCATTCACATGGGCCCAAATTTTAGTACCCCTTAAACAAATTAAATATGGCAATTAGAAAAACGCCAGGAAAGGTATCACGAAAATCTCTATCCTATCCTCTCCATTTGACCTATAATTAATAATTCTACTATTAAATAAAAAAAATGCCAAATCATGTATTACCAAAATCTCTTCTCTATCCTCAACTTTTTGTCTATAATTAATCATTTTACCAAATAAATAGAAAAATAACGAAAAAGGAATTAGGAAATCTCTATTTGTATCCTCCCTATCTAGTTCGTAATTAATAATTTAACCAATTAAAGAGACAATTTCAAAAATGATATTATAAAAATCTCTCCTTATCCTATCCATTTGGCATGTGATTAAAAATTTTACCAAATAAATAAAAACCATGCCAAAAAAGGTATTACGAATCCCTATCCTCTTCATTTGGCTTGTAACTTGGAGTTTGGGAACACAATTCAGTGGTTGGTGAAAGGTATCATGAAAATCTCTGTCCCAGCCTCTCCATTTGGTATGTAATAATAATTCTACTATTTAATAGAAATGCCAAAAAATGTATTACCCAAATCTCTTCTCTATCCTCACCTTTTCGTCTGTGATTAATAATTTTACCTAATAAATAGAAATAACAAAAAAGGTATTAAGAAAATTTCTATCTGTATCTTCCCTATCTAGTTCCTAATTAATAATTTAACCAATAAAAAAGAAAATTCCAAAAAAGATATTACAAAAATCTCTATCCTTATCCTCTCCATTTGGTATGTGACTAAAATTTTTACCAAATAAATAAAAAAATGCCAAAAAAGGTATTACGAATCACTATCCTCTTCATTTGGCCTGTAACTTAGTAATAGATTAAAAAAAAAAAAAAAAAAGCCAAAAAAGATAATGACGAATTTCACGGTAAGGACATTTTCAAAGGGCACTCTTGCCTTTTCACACGGGTCGAATCATCTCATTCCTATGGTCATTACCGCCTCTATTTTGCACTTTTCTATTTTATTCATTGAATAATCTTATTAAGGCGTACATAGTTTGTAATTTTTTCAATTTTGGTGCACTAACTTCCATAACATTTAACAATATTTTTTCATTTTGTTCCTTGCATCACTTTGGCACCTACCAATATATCCTATTTATGAGAGAATCCTCAAACTTCGAGAGGTCCAATTTATTCCGCATATGAGTTCAATTAATTTCAGGAACGAGCAATCATCCCGTTGTCATGCTTAAGATGTATTTAATATGTAGATTTTTCAATTACAGTACACTAACTAATTATAATTGAAAACGATTTTTGTCCCTTTGTTGCTTGTCATCACTTTGCCTCTTGCCGATAGCACCTCCGTTTAGAATGGGATATCCGAACTTTGAAGGTTCAATTAATACCCCACCTCTTGCCATTGCATTCTTGTGCATAAATATTTTACCTTTCATGCTTCACCGATAGATTTTACACCGATCATTTACCGGATTTTATTAACTGACGCTTTTAAGGTATTTTCATGTTTAACGTCCCAATCATGCATCTCGAAAGGGAGAAGATAGTTTGAAAATTATAAATTCATGGATTTTGATGATTAACAGGCGTTCCTGAACATTTGTTGACAAAATGCCAATATTTACTTCAGGTAGAACATTTTTTTAGTGAATTTTTATTTAATTATTTCCAGGGAAAATGGCAAGCGAGAGCGGTTCCCTTGCCTTTCTTCTATAAAATCCTTCTCCTGCAACTCAAATCCTATTCTGCATCTTCGTCAAGCAAAAACCCTACTCTCATTCAACTCTGCCATTCACGCCGCTCACTCAATCAACTCTCGTCTTGCTCAAGTGCAGATCCACCTCTGCTTCTCTGCGTTCCTCGCTCGCTTCTTGTCCTTATCTGATTCCTGTAGCTGGAGAGATCGTGTAGGAATCCTTCTTCATCTTTGCTTTGATCTGGGTGTTGCTTGAAGCCAACATAAACAAACGCATGCTTTCGTTGCTTAGCATTAGATTGTCGACTTTCTCGGTTTGTGTTCCGCCACTCTCTTTGTTTTCAAAACCCTTTTTCCTTCATTCAATGACCCGACCTCAAAAATCTCTCGTTGGTGTTTTGTTTTGGCGATTAACGAGTATCTTTTCTGCAATTGTCACTTCATTGACTAAAAGCTTTGGATCTTCACTGGTTCTGCCGTTTTATTTATTTTGAATCGATTCGTTATTTTATTTTAACGCACTTTTTTGGGACGTACCAGCTTCGGTCAAAGATGTCCAACTCCATGCCTCAACGTCGGTCACCCACTGTACACAACGCTCCTGATGCGGTCGAGCAGGAATTCGACCATCCCACAATCAATCTCAACCGTCTAGATCTGAACGATCCGAGGGAAGATCAGGATTTGGATTCGTCTGACTCCAATTGCGAGAGCGTCGTCTCCATCAATCAATCTGGCTTAGCTTTGGTGCCGTCCATCAGCAGTGGGTTGACCAAACTCAGCGAGGAAGACAAGGTCTACCGCTTTCTCAAGGAGAAATTCATTTGGCGGCTAGGTGCGCTTGAGGCGCAAGTTACCATTGTGGCAATCCACTGGAACTACTATTCTAGCGTCTCTGCCAAAGCACGGGCACAAGTGTTTCAAGATAGCTTGCAGGTAGTGCAGAAGAAAGGCATCAGCAGCGACGCCAACGAGAGGTCGCATATCAGGGAAGGGGTGTCCGAGATCTTCTCCAATTGCTTTGGCTGCAGTGTGAAGCCTGAGAACAGTGGCCTGTATGGTTGTGGCTGCAGTAAGAGAATATCTCTTGATATGTGCAACATCAGGAACTAGTCAAAGGAAAGCACACCAGAAAGCTCGAAAAGTTTGCACGTTGTTGCACAATAACATTTTGGTAGAGTAAGTACTTCCTTTTCTGAGTTCAAAAATGCGATTACCATGTGCAATAATAGACATAATTTGGCCACAGAGAGAGTGATTAAAGCTCTAAGGCTCTACAGAGATATTTGTTGTGAGCTCTCTCCAGAAAAATCAAAAGTAGGTAACGACAGTACGTGTTACCCACTTTTGATTTTTCTCGAGAGAGCTCACAACAAATATCTCTGTAGAGCATTAGAGCTTTAATCACTCTCTCTCTGGCCAAATCATGTCTGTTATTGCACATGGTAATCGCATTTCTGAGCTTAGAAAAGGAAGTACTTGCTCCCCCAAAATGTCATGAAAATCTATCCTCTTAATGCACGCACTCTCTTTGCCTACTCTTGATTTTTTTCCCTAGAGAGTAAACGTAGCATGACACAACCTTTCGTCAGCACTAGTGTAAATGGTGGAGCAAGGAAGATCACGATTCATATTGGCAACAGAGGCACATCAATGACCACAACAAGGAAGATCTCAGATAGTGTAAGGTCTCCCAATAGCATGCCATCCAGAAGGTCAAGTTTAGCATTAACGTCACCAATGTCATAGGGCAGTAGGCTTCATAGATTGAGTTCAAAACAGGAACAAATCTAGCTATAATACCAAGTTAGAATGTGAGAAAATTTCAAATTGTGTTTTGCTTTATTAAATAATGCATCGCATTAAACGGGTACACTTCTTTAGTGTTCTCCATTTGCTTGACATGGTTTTATAACGTTGTTTGTCTTGTGCGATGGGATCTCCATATCTTCAAATGCTAGAAGCTAAATAGATATGCATTTTTCAATAATCAAGAAATACTAGATCAAATATACCCCATCAATACACAAATGAAAGGAAAATTTTGAATATAGCACAAAATGATTTTGAGGTATAGTGGTAAGATGAGTAAAGGATTAAACATAACAAGTACCAAAGTAAATGGTTGCGCAATGGCAAGATTGTTAAAAAGAAAAGTAACTGAATGATTGTGTTCTCTTTGAATGTCTATTGTATTTTTTTTTTTTTTACTTAAATATAATTTCAATGTTGAATAACTGAACACCCGAAACCTTTCAAATGACATAAATATCCTTACGTATAAAAGCACCGTCAATTATGTGCCCTTAATTTGTTTTCAAGGAAATAAGTAGGTTCGGATATTTTAAAATGAAGTAACAGTCCAGCATTTCCTCAAGGGGCTTTGGAGGCTGAAAGCCCTTTGGAATGTTGAACCAAACGCACCCTTAGTGAATGGTTTGGATGTCGCCAGACAATCTAGACAAGGCTTTTTTGAACTCTTGGAGAACCATTGCAGTCAGTTTTCTCAATATGTCTCCAGCATGACACCCACTTTGTCAATAATTTCTCTATAAATAGATCTTGTAAACATTGTAGAGACAATAATTTTTTGTGTATATGGATTGGATGGGAATTGTCATAGCACTTTTGTCTATGTTGTGGGTAGGGCATGTCTTGCTTTATCATGAGTTAGGGTGCATTTGATTTAAATTTTAGAGAAAACTTTTGGGAAAATGTAAAGGTCTTTAGCCTAAAAGGGTTTGGTGAAATGCATACGATTATCTAGGCTGCAAAGATCTAGTGTGTGAACTAGCTCAGCTGATGGATTCGCTTGTTGGCCTACATTGGACTGACTTGCCATGCCTAAAGTTTAAACTCTGGTCAATGTCGATTGCACCACCAATAATGAGTATGTGCAATTTTAAAAAAGAATCACTCGTCCAAATTGTAACCGTAGAATCAACTAGTTAAAAGGGAACGAGAAGCAAATAGATGTCGATGTCCAAACCATGAACTGTTCATGGTTTTGTGACTTGTCCCTTATGGAAATCCACGTGCAATTAAAATGAAAAAGTTCTCGCAATATGAACAGCCCTTGAGATGTAAAGATGAGGACAATGGCAACATAACGCCGAAATGATATATCGAGCACATAAAACTACTGTTCTTTGGCAAAAATGAAAGATAAGAAAGGATAATTTAGTCGAGCCACCTACCCATAACCATAAGAAGAAAAAGTAATGATAATGGAAAGGAAGAAGAGGATGAATCACTAACCATGATGGGTGCATAAGCCACGTAGCCGATAAGCGTTGATGTGATCCCAGGTTTCAGATCTTCTTCTCTTGCCACATTCCATGTCAGTAGCATCAATGGTATACCTTGTCGATCATCTGAGCCACCATTTTTCTCTCTTTCGGGGCCCTTCTTCCCTCTCTTGGACTCATGCGCTCGAGCTGGTCTTGGATAAGCTTTGAAGAAAGAGAGGAGGAAACAATATCAAAAAAGTCGTAAATCAATTATAATTATGCCAATTTAGTTATAAACTTATTTTTTTTTATCAATTCAATCGTAAACCTCTCACAAATGTCAATTCAGTTCGCTGGTCAATTTTGACCGGTGGGCACTACATGGATGCCAACTGCTTGCCAACTGCTTGATCAATGCCGACTATAGGCTGCTTCTGCTTGGCCAAAACCGCCTCCTGGGACTGCTTCTTCTTCCTCGCAAAAATCGAACCGCGGGCAGAGAAGGCCCACTTGGAGCTTCACCTGCAAGCCATCCGAGAAAAAGAAAACAACGGCAAAGGCGAGCAACGACAGTAGTAGCACGCCCCATTTCAATTTCGAACTACATAGGAGGACCAAGGCAAAGGAGCCGACCTGGTTCGGACGCTGAAGAGGAGGCGGAGGCTTCCGGGCGGCGCTCAGAGGAGAGGCGCGCCGTTCGCCGCATTCTAGCGGGATAGAATCGCAGGAACTAGTCGGCGAACGCAATCAACGCCGGAGAAACATTTCGTTCGTTCTATTTTTCTTTTCTCTTTTTTCTCTTTTGCCGGGAAACAGGAAAGTTGTGTTTTCCCTACGCAGCTCCGGTGATTTTCACGTTTTCGTACCAGATTTGCTAGAATAATAACCGGTTATTATGGGCATAAATTCTTGAGATTGAGTGGAGTCCATAATAATTTATAGTTATTTATATTTAATTCTTTATTATTCAGAATATGTTCTTATTCTTATATACTAAATAAAAAATTGCCATTCAATCATTTCTTTTCTTTCGTAAAGAGATGATATCGAAAAAGTTATCCATAAAATGACGGAGTGATGGTAAAATATAGGTCACAATACTTTTTGCAGAAAATCAACGAACTTTCTTGACCAATTTTGAATTTTGACTTTGTCTTTCTTTTCTTTTTTTTTTCGAGATTTGTCTAATTATTTATTACAAGCTCAAGTTAAGAGATAAAACGATAAGAAACAAATCGAAATCGGTTGAGATTTTGAAAAACAAATCAAAGTGGTTATATCCACACGATAAGTAACAAATCTTCATTCATGAAATTTGGTGGATCAATGAGGTGATTTTTTTTTTCCTCTTTGATTCACTATTCTTAATTATATTTTTCTTTATTCATTTGTTTGACATTGGTCCTAATTTTAGATCATCTAAGAGATCTTTTAAAGAAATTTGATTTGAGCAAAAGGACTAAGAAGCCAACTCATCACATAGTTATTTTGTTATTTGCTGCAAAGCCAATGTTTTCAGTGTTTTTTTCATCTTTTAAATTTAATAGATCTATATAATAACATTAATGATTTCTTATACTTGTAATTATTTGTATTTCAATATCTAAGAGACCTTTTCTTTCTGTGTTCAAGAAAATTGATTCTATCATCCCTTTTGTGATTTTTGTCTCTCAATTCGAACTTGCAATAAGGAAACACAAAAATCAAAAGAAAGAAAAAGAACATAGGATTAAAAAATGAGATAGTTGAAGAAGTTTTCGGTTGCCCAAAAAAGGTGCCGTGGTTGAAGTTTGACCATCACTTCGTCATTTCACATATGACAATCATGCTAGTAGGTCCATTTCCACATGGTTATAGCCTAATGTGCAGTGTGATTACTTCATGAATTTTATCCTAATGTATAATACGATCTATAAATTTTTAATTTGTTTATCGTAATTAATGAACAATTAATACATATTCAATTTGATCCCTCAATAACATGAAAATGTTCCACAACATGAAGGTATTTAAAGTCGTCCTTCTATAAATTCAAATTTATTGATAACCATATTGAACAATCTAAAAATTCTTGCCAGCTTATGGATAGAAGAGATCATTTGTGTCATTATCCCTTACAAGAAAGATAGCTTTTTTTTTTTTTCGTTGGTAATTGACAACTTGAAATATCTTTTTTTTTTTTTTTAAATCTATTATTTTTCTTATTGAGCTAACCAACAAAATTGGAATTTACTTTCATCACCTTTCATCGATATTTCACAATCTAAATGCTCGATTACCCTCAACAACAAAATATCATCTAATCATGCATCCCGTTCTCACTTTAGTTAATTTTTAATTTAAAATTTCAAAAACCCTATCCTTTTTTATCAGGTAGCCTCATATATATATATATATATAGGAAACAACCCATCATGAAGAATCAAATAGCTTGAGAATTTCTGTGAACTGGAGCGCGCTTGCAGGTGAGCCTTGTCCATGGCAATCAACTACATTCGCGCGTGAGAAGCAAGCGCCCGTACGCTCTCTCCTCTCACTGCACCAGTGCTCCTTCCATCTTTTTGATCACCTGAAAATCTGTTTGCTGTATTACCATCGGCATTTTGAGTTTTTATAGTGTTCTGGTGAGGGTTTTGTGTTTAGCGTGGTGAGAGTTGAAGAAAAGAACGTGCGTCTCTGGGGTGTTTTTTATTGTTTAGCGAGCAAAATTGTGCCTTTTGATGGAGTTTTTGTTTGTCACGGAGGAGAGGAAAACGATCAAGCTTTATTTTTTTATTTTTTTTTCCCTCGTTAGAGAAATCTGCATTTTTCTGTTTGACTCTCTCGTTATTACGAATATGTATTCTTCTGGGTCTTGTCAAAGGGCGCTACTTAAGTATACGGAGGTAATGTGTTGATTTTCAATGCATTATTTACACGTGCCAGCACGAGAGAGACAGTAGTGCCTTGGAAAGCACAAACATTCCTCAACTCACGATCTTGTATAATTTATACTGGTGGATAGCTTGTTGGATATTTTCTGCTTTTCATTTTACCTATGAAGATGGATATAGGAAACTCATGCTGAAGCACTAAGTTCGCAACTAGTTCTCATCTTATCTGTCATGATTCTCTTTCCTTATCCATTGTTTTTGGTAGTTCGCAACTGGGTAGCCTTGTTAAATTTCTTTGCAAATTTACTCTTCTTTTTTATGCTCACATTAGCTCAAGGAAGGGGACCCCTGCACAAAGCATAGGAGGCAACGATGGCTTTATCAAGTGTATGCCCAACTGAGGATGCTGTCAGGGCATTTCTGGAATACTTGGTTGATCCTGTGATTCCAGCTACATCTTCTGTATGAGACTCTCCATCACCTTCTCAGCAACAATGGGTCGCAAAGCAGGTCGTTTTGGGGAAGATATCTTCTTGACAATTACTATTTTTTTGGCTTTGTTGTGATTTCCATTGCATTAATTAAATTCTTATCTACCTAGCTGCATGATCATCTTTTATATGTACCTCTATTTTGAATGCTAGTTGTTGGAAGTAGTTAGGGGTGACCAGCCCCGATCAATCCAATTTGGTTGTCGGGCAATTCAACAAAACTAATTACACATGTTTCAACATGCAAAATATTCAAACTTCACTAGTATGAATGTCAATCACACTTCATGTGTTTTACACTTTACCTTAACCATGAAGGCCATGAACAATTCGGCTAAAAGTTATGCTTGGCTTAGGTCGTATAGACAATCTCTCTTTCTGCTCTTTAAATGTTTAGTTGATGTGGGACTCTTGGAGGCTTGAATTGTCTTGTGGGTCTCTTGGAGCCTTAGCTCCACATCGAGTAGAAGATGAAACTAACAAGTAGATTTTCTCTATAAATAAAAGAGTAACAAAAAGAATTTTTATAGTCTCTTGGCCACATAAGAGGTTCCTATCTCAACTGCAATTTTGGTTGCAATAAGTTATGATATTTACATATTTTATATATTATATATATAGAAAAAAAATTGGTTTAGTTCGGTTTGGTCCGGTTCTCACCTTGGAATTGGGAATCGGATCGACCGGTCCACCGGTTCTCGGTTCGGGCAGTTCCGGTTGCACACCCCTAGAAGTAGTAAGGAATTCGAAGTCGAAGAAAAAAAATCTGGAGATTTGTTGGAGCCCACTAAGGGTCGGGAAAAATCCCGAGGCACTTCCAATAATTAGTAGACCACGTCTACTTGATAATTGCGCAATCAATTTATCTAAATCGCATCACAATTGACTAATAATCGCTAATTTATTCTAATCTAACAACCTAAACATAATTAATTAAATCTAAACCAACATTAAGCATAATTAGCCAACTAATCCTGGATTAGTGAGATTACTCACCAAATCGCGCGCAAATCGGATCAATCCGACGGCGGCGGCGCGAGGAACGATTCTTCCCAAAGCGGCTCACGGATCCGGGGCCCGGAAATGGCCCAAAAGCGGGCTCGAAGCCGGCTGGAAACCCATTCGTGGGTCTGCTGGACGGAGCCGATCGGGGCTGCTCCGGCGGCTAGGGCGGCGAGGGGAAGCCGGCGGAGGGCGAGGGGTCGCGGGGAGGTCCGGCGGGGCTCGGCGGTGGCCGGAGGTGGCCGGACGGCGGCTGGACAGAGCTGGGTCGCGGCTGGATCGCGCGGAGGGAGGAGCGGCAGCGGCGACGGACGCGTGCGGAGCGCACGGCGTGCGCGGGCGGGCGTCGCAGGTGCGAGCGGCGGTGCGGCGGCGGAACGGGCGGCGACGGTGGCTGGCCTCGGCGAGCTGCAACCGTGCGGCTTCTTCTTCCGCTTCTGGTTCGGTTCAACAACAAAAGGGGAGAGAGAGAATGTCGCGAAAGAAGGAGAGAAGAGAGAGAGAGAAAGAGAGAAAAGGGGTTTTGACTGGTCAAATAGGGAAAAGAAAGAGAGAGTAGGCGTGGGGAGGGGAATCGCACGAGGGGGAGGGGAGAGGAGAGAGAAGAGAGAGAAGAAAGAGAGAAGAGAGGGAGAAAAGAAATAAAATAATATAACCACGTGGTCTTATTCTTTTCTTTTCTTTTCTCTTTTCCTTTCTATTTTCTTTTGGTCTTCAATTTTTCTTCCAGTAATTTCTTTCTTGAAATTTGGACTCGTCAATAAATTGACGAACGATGAGACTCATTCACATTGTGTGAATCTTTGGCTAGACAGAAATTGAAGAGAAGGAATTCTTGTTGCTTTTTGACAAGCTTTAATGCTCTAGGGTTTGGCTGTTTTCTGGCTTCTGTTTCTGCATCACCTTTTCTATGCTTCGTCTTTTCTTGGATAGTTTAACCGTTTAGGTCGGAGCAATGGACGATTATTTATCAAACAATTTTTTTTTGCAGGTGCATGGAGTTGTCATATTGTACAACTACTACCATCGGAAACAACACAGACAACTAGAATTTCTGGGTTTTGAGTCATTCTGCAAATTAATTGTGGTTTTGATACCTCCTTTACTGGCATACATGAAATACTTGGAAAGAAATGATGATACTGAATTAGTTGACCTTAAAAGCAGCTTTCCTTGACGGAGAAGACTATCATGAATGCATGTGATCTGTGTATGAGGTTGAGTGCGTCAAAGGATATTCCAGATATAGAAGGATGGTCAATTTCTGAAGTTGCTGTTTTCTTGGTTGACTCTAGGAAAGAGAATTGCTTGTTGCTATTCAGCAAGGATAGCAACGGGGTTTGGTCATTGTTTGAAAAGGATGTGGATATCTCCAATCAGAGTTCAGAAGCCATGCCGGATTTGAAACAGTGTAAAAAGAAAAGGATCAAACAGTGTAAAAAGAAAAGGATCACCAAAAAGCCCATGAGAGATGGTCCGAGCATTAATGAAGATGCTATGCAGCAGCTTGCATTTTCATCAGTCAAGGAAGCCACAGGTATGAATTAGGTTTCGGTATTATACATGGATAAAACTGCAAATTTTTGGTTTAGGCAAAATTGGCAATTGTATATTCTTAGCCAATATCTAATCTTGTCCACTCTCCTGCCTTTAATTCATACAACAAAGATGATGGAAATTTGAGGATTTATAGGACATTGTGGATTTTGATGCTACAGAAATCTGCAAAGGGCTTTTGCTGGGAAATAAGGATAGGTATCTCTTGATGAAGAATTTGCATTATTCAAGTTCAAGCCTAGTTGGAATTACCAAGTTAGCAATTTCACATGATGATAGAGCTAAACCATGATGGTTGGAGTTACTTCCACGGAAGATGAAAGCATAGTCACTAGCCATTTGCCTTCATGTGGAAATAGTCACGGGAAGAATTTACCTTGACCTTGGAATTTGACAGGTGTAATAATCAAGGTCCATTCATGGGCAAGAGATTGCAAAACAAAATAAAAACCACAGCATCATGCTCAGATCTCCACAACTTTCCCAAAGGAAAGTTGGGAAAGCTCTAGTTCAGATCATTAAAATTTTTTGGACTTTGCTGGATAAAAAGAATTTGCTCAAAATTATAAGCAATACCTGTGTCATTTTATTTATTGTGAAAGTTGTGGTAGGTGATAAAAAAGATCATGTCCAATTAATTAATTGGATGGAGCAATACACATTAATTAGTGGAGATTAGTGAAGCTGAAGGTTCGGAAACCCATCTTATCAAAAAAGAGAGGTGTGCATGACATTTGTGCGAGGCTATTAGTCTGCACATAAAAATAGTTTGTGTAAATATTTCTCCTTTTAACATTGCAGTCATAAGGAGGCCAGACTTGGTTGTATATTGCTAATGCAATTTTGACTCATGATAAGAATGTAAAGAGGGAAGAGGTTAAAATGGACATGGACAGAGTGCACAATCAAGTGTTATGAGGTTTTGGCTTTAAGTTCTAGAAGCTTGAATAGGATCCTTTGCAGTGTGATGCGGTTGCCTTTTTGTTTCTACATTTTGGAAGAGAAGTAATACAGATCTTGGACATGAAGATACTTAGCAGCGGCTTGTAAATGGGATTATCTGATCCTTATCCTATAAGGATGGGTTTGAGAGTCAGGTTTTAAGTGAATTTGAAGTGCTTATCTAGTACTTACATTTTTTTACCAACTTGAGTCTATCCTGATTTTGTGGTTCTTATGGAGTTGGAAGATGAGGTTATCAGCAACTTTGGCACTATCTAGTTCTTTTAGGGTGGTAAGAAGATGAAAGACTGCAATACATCTACTTGCTGACGACAGAGTTGTTTTTTGTGGGAGGTCAGTATGTTAAACGTTGAGTTATGGTACTCTCTGCTGAAACAGTCTAAGCAGTAGGGTAAGTTTTGGAGAATGTGAGATATTCTGCTTCGAAGGACCCGTGATAAAATGTAGGAAGTGTGATTGGTCTTAGAACCTGTATCAGACCCCTTCGGTAAGTGGGTGTCCTTTGTGGATGACCTTCAAAGAGACTGGCATTTGGATATATGACTGAATTTTAAAGAGACCACATTCACAGCACTTACATTACATCCAATTTTTACTGTCCATGGGTCTATTTTTGAGCATAAAACGTTAGAGTCCAATTTTACTTTAGCTCTTTCAAGTATTCAAGTATTCTGATTTGTCTTTTGACTAGAATTGCACATACTATAATTTTAATTCCTTGAAGTCGTCAGTGTGTTAGTACCTACTATCTATTTCTGTTTTGTTTGGCCTGCCAAAAGGATTGACATTTGAATATGGTTGATCATTGCTGAACAGCCATTAGTCAGGCCCATCTTTCTATACTAGAAAGCCACTCTGTATATTCTCTGGGTAAAGAGAAATCGACATCTCGCTTCTACATAATGCAATAGACCCAACCTACTAGTGAAGATGCTGTTCAGGTCCCTATATATGCCATCTGGGTCCCTATAAAAGATGCCATTGACAGGTTGGTGTATACCAAACTTTGTGTTCAGTGTCATTTGCTAAGCATGTTACTTGGGTACTTTGCTTAGAGCGTCTGTGAAAATATTGCCGAACTTTATTCTCCATGCCATTGCTGCGTTATACAGACTTCTTGCTTCTCTTATTATAAGATTCTAAAATATGCCTTTTTGGCTGGTTTTACTGGACGCTCTATGCATAGAATGATTGGGTAGATCGCCTATCAATTGGCTCTTCTTTCTTTTTCCTTTTTATTTATTTATTTATTTATTTTTCTAGTCAGAAAAAAGTTATTATGCATCCATGTAAGTGGCACTGAGGGCTGCCACTGCATTAACAAAATAGTTTTTAAGTAACAGATTCCATAATTATAGGAAATCGAATATAGTAATTAGAACCAAAACAAGCATTCACGAGCAAGCTCCATAATATCAACAAATGCTACTATGTTCCCCTCAACACCTTCCTGTGCCTTTCCATCTGAGTAGATTGATAATTGCTGGAGCATCTCTGCTGGTTCTTCTCTTTTATGAAGAGAGGGAGGTAAGAGTGAGGGAGTTATTTTCACCCCCAATAATTGCTGGAGGATCTCAGCCTGGTTCTTATATGATGTCACCAAGCTTTGAGCTTGTCCTCAGCAGAATTGGCTATTGCCCATTGAATTTCCGCCATAACTGAGAAACCCAATACATACTACGGGACTGTGGCAATTGGGAGTGAGGGAGGGAGGGAGAGAGAGAGAGAGTTTTATTTTCTGCACTTTCTTTGACGAGGAAAATGATATTATTCTTCTTTAGCTTGCAGGGACCTTTGATCAGGAAGGTGTCACACAGATGGAACATATGGACAATAACCCCAGTCGTTGAATTTTTCCATATGCTACCCTATGCTGGGATTTTGTCGGACTGGTTTTCCAGGTATATCATTATTAGATGATCTTCAAATGAGTAACGTTTTCATAATTTTGTCATCAAATGCTTAACACCCCATCTCCCCCCCCCCCCGGCGGGGCATGGGCATGGGGAATCAACAAAAAAAAAAAAAAAAATGCTCACTCATCAGAGTTCTTCTATGTACCAACAAGGGACCTACCCTGTATGAAAAATTACAGAGAAGAGTCTACAGTGTCCAATCTCAAAGTTCTTTCCTAACCGTAGAGCCTGAGCCTCATCAGTGTTCCATAGTTGCCTCACTTCAGGCAATGAGTTAAGACGTGCTTAATTAACTCCAATGGCACTCTCACCCTGAAAATATCTATTTACAAGCTGAAGACCTCTCCTTGGATAGTTGTCGGTTGTTAGAAGACTCTCGTAAGTAGCCTTGCATGTGAAGAAGGCAGCTTTTGGAGTAATCTTGGCTCTTCGGATCGGTTTCCAAGTCTCTTGGGGCAACTTTTGTGTAAATGCATGGTAGTACAATTTAGAGAGGTCATATTCGAGATCATGACCCTCTGGCTTGAATTGCCACTCACCCACACAAGCTAAAAATTCAATCTCAAAGGAGCGATTAAAGATATTCTAGCTCCCAATCTCAAGCCATTTAAATAAAGGACGCAGTCCACTGGATTCTCCTTGCAATTGTAGAGTAAAAAGCATCAATAGGGTCCGGCATCTACTCTCATTCCACAAGGAATTGAGGACCCATTTCCATCCTTGTACTTGATGAAGCTTGATAAGATACATTATTTCCTCCTAAAGCATTTGCAAACTTCAATTCCATTGTTACATAGTCTCTATGTTAGGGCCTTTTTTGGGTACTCCTGGTCTATGTTAGTCCACTTCACATGAGCCATTAGATCATGTGCGCTAGCCTACAACCGAGAGTACCTAATAACTTTTCTATTTTAGAACTGCAGCAGCCGTTGATTTGATCTAGCTAATTTTCCTTGTTTACAACTGGTTATTATGAGCTCATTGAGTCCTCATTATCAAAATTGTCTTTTTTTTTTTTTTTTTTTTTTTCTGTCACCACAGGGATGCATCTCCAAATCATCTGGAAAGTTTGAAAGTTGACTCTGTAACTGCACAAGTAAAGATGGACGAAGATGAGGTCTCTGTTTCAACTGAACAGAAATATAATAATATTCCTAGTTCCAAACCAAAGACATCTTACACCAAGAGAAAGCTGAACTCTGTTTCAACTGAAGAGAAATATGATAATATTCCTAGTTGCGAACCAAAGACATCTTACACCAAGAGAAAGCTGAACAACCTGTAAGATGTCACCAGTGAGGTTAGACCTTCACCGTCCCCTTGAGGTTTCTTACCTATTAAAACATTTCCATTTCGGCTATTTCATTAGATGCTTTTGAGTTTTGTAAGAGTTTTGTGGGTGATTCCAATGGCCGTATCCTTGAAGCTTAAATTTCTGGCTTAGGCTACATTTATCCATGCTATAGATTGTGTGTATTTGAAAAGATAAATTCTTTGGATAATTGGATAATGAAAATTCCTGCTCACTAAGAAACAAACTTGCTTATGTCATTGTGATCCATCAAGCTTGTCGGTTCATTGAAGATAAGAACAACCCCTTAGACTGGTAGTCAATGAAAAATCCTAACCTCAATGAAAAGTTACCCACCTGTAAAAGCATAAGTGTGAATGCACTGAGCATCACTACTAATGCAAGTATAGATTGGTTAATTACCAACATAGATTGGTGAATCACTATAATGCAAGTACAAAAGTGGGAGGCTTGTTACTCTGCTAGGAATGTAATCGACCTTCTACAGAAGTTCCAGATGATTTGTTTTCTTTGCCAAATGAAAAGTTATTAATAATTGATAGAATATTATTTATTGAAATGCATAGATGGTTTCAAGCATGCTATAGTATTTATCTAAAATTTTGGTGGCTTGTACTTAGGGTTAGCACAATAAATAGAAACTACTCTGTTGAAATAGTTATTAATTGAAGTCAAATGTTGCAAATATCTATGGAAAAATTACTAGAGCACCTTGACATTTACCAACCTCGACTTTCATGTGATAGTACTTCGAAAAAGTTACTAAACTGATGTTAGATGCTAAAAAATATGAAATATTACTAGAAAGTTACTTACTGATGATAGATTATGTGATTACTTAGCACTTATGTAGAGATTTATTAAGCCATTAAAAGAGTACTTTGGATGATAGCTACCTATACAATTGGGAAGTAACTAAAGCTATAGGACATTGTCCACCTCAGATATTATGGGCTTCTACCATCAGTAGCCACAGGAAATTTATTCGTTCATTGAAGTAAGAAAATGTTGATAGAATTTCCAATATTAGACGGGCCAACTGTTCTCATACCCCTTTATGTTCATTATGTGGGCCAACTTTACTTATTATTCATTGTAACTGTTGTCTCTAAATGAATAATGTAAAACTGTCTTGTGTTTCCCTATATTCTAGATAGTCTTGGTTGAATAATCTTTCATCTTTGGCTTATAATTGTAAGTGTATGTTATATTCACTATTAAAATATAATGTGTTATTTTCCTACTGAATTTTTGGTTGGCTTTTTGAACAGTAGCTTTTCATGATCAAATTTATAAAAATTGTCAGAACAAAACAAACTTCAAATTAATTGGATGGACGATATAAAAGACTCGCACCAACGTAGTTATGTAATCTTCCTTGATACATAACTTAATGTTAATTAATCACTCATCGATGAAAAAATAAGACAATGGGGAATTAAACTGAATTTGATAACCAATAAGATTTGATGCACAATATTTTCCAAGAGAATCTTTATGTAATTGTCTAGGTAGGTTTCATAATTAGATTAACATTATGAGCTATGGCTTTTATATAAAATAAATGGAAGGAAAGGGAAAAGAATTTATAATTCCTCATGCACCACTTCCTCAAATCTTTTCATGCTATCATTATCCTCATGATCAAGATAGGAGAGGCTACAGCTGGGTGGTAGATGGAAGAAGCAGCCACATGGTGGAACAACCCGAAACTTTACATGGCTTAATGACATGTGGTTCTTATCCTCTTTATTAGTTTAGTTTAGGTAACATAATGAGCAAGGATAGATTTTGTAATATCCCGGATCTCCACTGTACACATATTGTCCGCTTTGGACACTAAGGCTACGCATGGCAACATTTCTTGGCCGGGGAACAATTTTTTTTTTTTCTGAAATAGTTCTTTTCTATTTCTATTATGGGGAACAATTTATATGTAAAAAAACCCATTTGGTAACTACACAAAATTTTTACTCTAGAAATAGAAAAAGAATAGAAATGCGTTTGGTAAAAAACAGTTTCCTTTTTATATTTATTTGTTTTTTATTTTTGTCGGTAGACTGTCGCCACCGCCGGATGCCGCCGCCGCCGCACGACGCCGCCCGGCCGGCCGCCGCGCCGCCGCCACCGACCGCCGCATGTCGCCGCGGCCGACCGCCGCCGCCGCCGCGGCCGCCGCCGCCGCCAAGCTAACCGCCGCCCGATCGATGATGGCCCATCGGCGCCGTCGACAAATGCCCGGCCGACCACCGAAGGTGACCGGACGACGACCGGGCGGCGGCAACGATCGGTCCGCCTCCGGCAACCGGCGGCGGCGGCGGCAACGGTCGGCCGGCGGCGCGACCGGCGGCGGCGACGGTTGGTCGGCCTCCGGTGGCGGGGTCGACGACGGCGGCGGTGGCAGCGGTCGTCCGGCGGTGGCGGTGTCCAGCCGCAACGGTCGGCCGGCGGCAACCGCCGACGACCACCGGCGGCGGCGCGTGGCGGCGGCGTCGGCGGCGACCGGTGACGACCGGCAGCGGTTGGTTGACCTCCGGTGACCGGCGGCGGCGCGCAACGGTCGGCCGGCGGCGATTGGTGGCGGCGACGGTCAGTTGGCCTCCGGCGACCGGTGGCAGCTGGCGGCGGTGGCGGCAGCGGGTGACGGCGGGCGGCGGTCCACGGCGATCAATGGCGGTCAGCAAGAGAAGAATAAAAGAAAAAAAAAAAATTCACTTATTTCTTAAACTTGTTCCCGGAACAAGAAGGAACTTTTTTACTTCTCATTTCTATTCCAAAACCATTCCTGGGCTAACTTTTTTTCCCGTGAACAAAAAACTAACTTGCCGTTATCAAACAGGTTTTTATTCTTTTTTGTTATGGGGAAGAGAAGAATAGAAATTCTTGGGCTGGGGAAGTTTACCATGCGCAGCCTAAGTCTTCATGGTTTTGTTCCTCTCGAGGCAGCCCATACTATGCCAAGAAAACGCGTATGTACAGTTAAAGGAATCCCAAGCCTTATAAGTTAGCCCATGACTTTCTTCCTAGGCGATGTGGGACAAGAGAGGGCTCCTTCCTAGCGCACGTCCGAGGACCGTCGCTCGAGCCGTCACACTCTCCACCACTTAACAGAACAGTGTCCTTGCTGTGGCTCCGCACGCGGTCGGGAGTCGGCTCTGATACCACTTGTAACATCTCGAACCCCACTGTGTAATATTGTCCACTTTAAGTTACCCGCCTTGGCGTGGACGAACCATCATCCCAACCACGATTTTTTCCCTCACGGCTTTAAAACTCATTACACAGATTAGAGGGACCCAAGCCCTATAAGCTAGTCCAGGACTCCCTCCCTAGGTGATGTGGGACAAGAGAGAGACTCCTTCCTTGCTTGTAATATTCATCTTTTGCTTTATGTACATGGTGGTTAAATGATATTGGTTCCTAGAGTGTTATGCACAAAATTTGGACCTCAAAGAACTAAAGTTTGAAAATTCATTCACTGATACTTTGCAAGAGTTGGTCGTCTGATCAAAGACTTGTTGCTAAACTTGTTGGTTGAAGAGAAGCTTTCTATTGAAGAGATTATCTAGCTATTAACATTCTCTGAATTTGTATGTACATCTTTGGTCAGTTTTTCATTTCATTATCACTTTTTCCTTTAGTAAGATTTTGTACTGTTTTTAGCTCATCTGGAAAACAAATTGTTGTTTTTCAAATACTATTTTAAGTTGATGATATTTTTTAGTCTAGTCAACTAGGTTTGCTTCTCATACTCTCCCTTCTGCTTGAAGCCTATGTTACTATTGTTCTCTTCAGTTCATTATCTCAATGTTGCTAAGTGATGCTTGTTTACTAGGGCACCACTCTAGTAGTCCTTATCGATAGGCTTATGATCCCACCACTGTTATTATTTTAAAAAAAGAAAGATAGACCCGAACCGACCCAACCCAACTCTAGCATGATTTTTTGCTTTGGGTCGTATGCTTTTAGGGTCGGGTCGGGTCGGGCCGGAGCACACACCCCTCATGATTTGGGTCGGGTCGGGTGACATTAAAACCCGACCCGACCCATTGACACCTCTAGGTGGTATCTCTATCCTGTGGAATAACCTAAAGAAATATATGACGACAGGAATCCTGTGGGTGCTCAAAATTTTATATGACACTTGTAAAATTTGGACCTTTGGTGGGTCTGTGTTTTTGGGAAGTACCTGAGCAATTTCTGCTTCACTAGGCCCCTCGGACTAGTTTATTATTGAACTGCTAATTAAACAATGTTTATGTACCTCACTGAGAGAGTTATCCTTGTAGTTTCAAGGAAACTACACTTTGTATTTTAGCTATGTGTGCATATTGAAGCCATGCAAGTTTCACATGCAAAGCAGTGGAAACTCTCCATGCTTAACGCATCTCCTCCATTTGACCTCAAAGAAAACCTATCTCCTCCATCACGCAACCTACTACCCGTGCAACAAAGCTAGGATTTCTGCTTGCAACAGTGAGGAAGCATGGATCTCCTTGGTGAAGCCATCAACGATCACGCCATTTGAATTGCGTAAGATCCCTGTGACCGAGCTTGGCGTCTCTTTATCCACAATCTGGACCTTTGGTGGGTCTGTGTTTTTGGGAAGTACCTGAGCAATTTTTGCTTCACTAGGCCCCTTGGACTAATTTATTATTGAGCTGCTAATTAAACAATGTTTATGTACCTCATTGAGAGAGAGTCATCCTTGCAGTTTCAAGGAAACTACACTTTGTATTTTAGCTACGTGTGCATATTGAAGCCATGCAAGTTTCACATGCAAAGCAGTGGAAACTCTCCATGCTTAACGCATCTCCTCCATTTGACCTAAGAAAACCTATCTCCTCCATCGCGCAACTTGCTACCCGTGCAACAAAGCTAGGATTTCTGCTTGCAACGGTGAGGAAGCATGGATCTCCTTGGTGAAGCCATCAACTATCATGCCATTTGAATTGTGTAAGATCCCTGTGACCAAGCTTGGCGTCTCTCTATCCACCCACGAGCAGTCCACATTTAGCTTCAAAGATTGGCTATCCGGCGGCTCCCATCTCATAGGTACAGGCGACAACTTAGGCTACGTTTGTTATTGTTTCTTTTTTCTGTTTTTAAACAACTTTTTTTTTTTTTTTGTTCCTTGGAACAAAAAAGGAACAGAAACGCGTTTGTGTACGTTTTTGTTCCAAAACTATTTTTTTGTTCCCAGAAACACACCTGGAATAAAACAAGAAACAAAAAAAAGTTGTTTCTTGTTTCTAAAACAAAATTTAAGAACACTTTTCTTCTTCTCTCTTTTTTCTTCTTCTTTTCTTCTTCTTTTTTGTTTCTTTTTTCTTTGCGACCGGCCGTTGAGGGCCGGCAACCTCGTCGGAGTGTCGCCGGCCCCTGGCGAGGCTCGGCCTCGCCTTGGCTGGGCGAGCTTGAGCTCACCCAGATCCGGTGAGGCCGACCTCGCGCCGGGCTGGGCGAGCTTGATCTCGCCCAGATCCGGTGAGGCCGAGCTCACCCGGTGGCTGGCGAGGCGCGGCCTCGCCGAGCCACCGCCAGTCGGCGTCGCTGGCGGTGGCCCGGTGACACCGAGCCTCGTTGGCCGCTGGGCGAGCTCGAGGTGAGCCTCGTCATGGCGCCGAGGGCCAAAAGAAGAAAAATGAAAACAATGAAAAAAATGAAAAATAAATAAGAAAATAAGAAAGAAAATAGAAAAATAAAATAAAAATATTAAAAAATTAAAAGAAATAAAAAAATTATACAAATTTACCAAACGTGAATTCTGTTCATTTTTTTATTCCCGGAACAAGTTTACCAAATGTGTTTTTTTGTTCAAAAATTGTTCCCCAGAACATAAACACTTTTTTCTATTTTTGTTTCTTGGAACAATTTTTAAACAGAATTGTTACCAAACGCACCCTTAGCTTTTCCTTTTCTTGTTCTTGGATTCCATTGGCTAAGACTTTGGCTTTGTGCTTCGGCTGCTTCGACAATGGCGTCTGGTTGTGGGGCCTTGCCGTGGAATTCCTGATTGTTCCTATTTTTCCAAAACTGCCAGAGCACTTATGCTATTAATCCTTCTTCCGGTGATTTTGGTTTTGTTTCAAAAAATTCTGCCAGCCACTTGTCCTTTCTAGTTGTTGTCCTTGTGCTGTTACTAAGGTTGAGGCATGAGTTTGACAAGATGTTTTGGGTCCATTTGCAGAAGAAAAGTAGTTGTTCAACGGTATTTGGATGTTTCCAGCATAGAGGGCATAAAGGGTCGGGTAATATTCTTCTCCTGAACATATTTTCCTTTGTCAATATTGCATCTTGACATAAGCTCCACAGGAAGATTTTCAGTTTGGGGGGATAAATAAAGCCCAAACAATGAGGAAATCGTAAAATTTCTGTAAAACTATTCAACAAGTGCATATGGACACTTGTTCTTAGGCAATCAATGATAAATCCTTATTCATTTTTATTGTTGCGTTAATTTTCATTTGCTTAACTAAAAATGAAATAAAGAAGAAGAAGAAGAAGAGAAACCTGTTAGATCCTAGAACCGACTTTGGAACTTGTAATAGGGTAGTTTTCAAGTTCTGACGGGTACTTTCCGGTTCCGAAAAATAAGGAACCTATATTCGAGGGTAGGTTCTAGGTTCTAGGCGGAACCTGGAACCTCTCACAACTAGTGTAAAATGTTGGTCATGGTTTGAGATTAGTGACAATATATATTCTGACTCCCCTTCTGAAACCCCCATTTTTAGAGAGCCATGGAGCCTGAGTTGTATGAAGCCGCAGTGGAAGGAATTGTCCATTCGTTGCTTACCCTACTAAGCAAAGATAGGTTACTTTTACATAGAACTATGGTTGGAAATCAAACCGAAAGTCCTTTGAACATTGTGGCGGTTCTGGGACACTTGGGATTTGTAGAAGAGGTCCTAGCTCGGAAGGTTGAAATGGTCAAAGAGCAAAATTCTCCGAGATTGACCCCTCTTCATCTGGCAATGGCAAAGGGGTACTTCCACATGGTAAAAAACTTGTTAAGAGTTGATCCTGAAGTGTGTTTCTTCCGTGACAAATACATAACAAACCCACTTCATGTCGCAGCTATGAAAGGCCACATTGACATCTTGGAACTATTGGTTCGAGTGAGACCCAGTGCAGCTCGGGATATCTTGGAAAATGGCCAGACGATAATGCATATATGCGTGAAGAACAACAAACTAGAGGTTTTGAAGCTGTTGGTCAATATTTTGGATGATGAGCAATTTATCAACTCGAAGGATGAAGATGGAAACACAATTCTTCATCTGGCTGTCACTGTTGATAGACAGACCAAGGTATGTTCATACAATGACACTTGAGGTACTAGGCACATTTAGTGGAGCAAATATTAAGTGATTTCGAAGTATCACGTCAGTTGTTGACTTGGTGTTCATTTTTTAAGTCATGGCATGCAATAAGATGACATGAGTCTACTGAAAAAGACTAGTAGCAAAGTTAATTCTAGAAAATTATATAACACATGCTCGTCCTCTTCAAAATTGACCTTGGTTCATTCTAGTGGCAATCGTCTGCAAATTATACTCTTCCTGAGTAAAAAAGGAGTTAACCCAGAAATTACGAACTACAAAGTTTTCTCAATTCTCGTCCTATCAACAAAAGGTGAAAGAATGAAATCAAAGATTGCGGATAACGTGTTCACAACTTTACATCAACCCGGAGAAAAGAAAACGGAAATGAAAAAAAAAAAGAAAAAGTGGCAAAATAGTTTGCACAAGATGCTTAATGTGGTGGCGGTTTTATTAGCTAGCATGGCATCCCAATCATTGATCAACTTACCTAATAGAATTTGGGAGGGCAGAAAAAATCGTGCAGCACATATTGGGGGCGACTTGCCAATGATTAAAAGGCTATGGAATTTGCACAAGCTTTTCATGTAAAGTATCGTGATAAGCTTTGCCACATCATTTACCATAATTCTATTATTGGCAAGTTTTTTGTTAAAGCGGATTGCCATACTTACCACATGGGTTGCGGTCATCTTCATGGGGGTGCTTTATCTATGTAGATATTAGTATTGACAGAGGACGACGAATGGTATTTTACATATGAAACAATTGGGATTGCAATGGAGGTATGGGCTATATTAATGATTCTTATTTTCGAGTGCCACTTATTTGTGCCAATCCTGAAATGGCTACTTGGAGTCCCGAAATCGGTATTCAAAGTCCCGATGTTCATCTCCAAGGCCTTGAAGAAACAAAAGCGGGAGTATCTTACAATTTAGTGGCTTTATGTCTGAATAAATGTAAAACGATGGGGTTTCCATGTATTATGGACAGATGTTTTACTTGATTTGGTTTGTGATGCTTCCCTTTAAGGAATATTCCATGGTATTAGGACTTGTAATCTCGATTTTAGAAATAATACAAACATTTCATATGATGAAGGGTGTATAAATGAAGTCTCCACTTAGTTCCACGTTCTATCTTAATCATCGATGATGTGCACTAGGCCCCAAGAATGTATCTTATGCTTAAAACAACCATAAGCATCTTCACATGGCTACCTTAATTAGGAATCCGTGAAGGTCATGGTTAATGAAGGCACAATACATAATAATTAAAAATATATTTATGGTGCTTAGTTACTTCTGTGTGCAGCAGTGGCCTTCAATTCTGTACTATGCTTTATAATTGCTCAATTGATTTGTTTTAGGCTATCAAGTGCCCTTCCAACTGCAGCATTTGGTGCAAGATTTGGTGCGAAGTTGCTTGCAGTTTCTGGGAATGGCATTGTTCAGTCGTTTATCAATGCTCGCACACTTACTCCAGGAGATCTGGATTTATCATCCAACATACTACAGAATTCTAGATGATATTGTGGATTTCTAAGAATTGCTCTAGAAAGTAAGGGTGGGTATAATGTAGTACTTTTCAAGGAAACTCTACTTCATTGATTTTGAGCATGGGTCATTTAATTACGGAGGGTTTGACATAGGGAACCACTTGAACGAATATGCAAGTTATTAGCTAAAATGCAAAGGCTTTTAGCTGAAGGGGTTTTGTGAAAATTAAATACTGTTTGGTAAACTGAAATTTGAAAGTGCCTTGGGGAGTAACTTTGAGGGAAAAGTTGTTTGGTAGAAGCACATTTGAACGGTCCTTTGGTGTGATTAATTAAAGCTTTTTAACATTTAATTTGTTTAAAATTGAAAAATAAAAACAAGTATAGCAATTTTTACGGTTTGAATGTTGAAAGCAATCTAAAACATTAATAAATTTATAAATGAAAAAAAAGGCACATTTCTTTTTTGGCCTCATTCTACAATTGAGGTTTGTTAGAACCTAGAATATCCACTTGATGGAATTTTTGTAGGTTCTTAGCAATTTCAGCTACCACCATTGGCATCTTTGTTGCATGAAGTGGAAAATATAAAATTGACATGATGTCAACCAACAACTCATAGGTCCTAGGAACTCATTGAAGATATACAATTAATATGTTATTAGATTTAATGGAAGCTCATATGTTATCACCAACATATAGATGTTTTAATAAGTTTATTTAAAGAAAATAGAGTTATCAATCATATACCTACAAGTGTAAAAAAGTCAGCTTAAAAACCCACATAAAGTTGTGATATCCAAAGTCAAATAGATTTAACAATTGAATTAGCTTTCATAGTGGCTACAACAAAGACCCAACTAAGGAAAAGAAAAGAAAAACTAGGCAAACAAACAAATTTGAAAGACTAAACCAGGTAACAACAAACATTCTCATGTTAGTCTTGACGGCCTAACCCTTACAACTATATATGCCTAAATCGAAAGAATGTCGATGGGTTTTTGAAAACATTTTAGTAACTGTGGAACTGTGAACATTTCATAGCTGAAGCGCCCAAAGTACTACATTATACCCACCCTTACTTTCTAGAGCAATTCTCATAAATCCATAGCATCATTTGGAATTTTGTAGTATGCTGGATGATAAATCCAGACCTCCTGGAGTAAGTGTGCGGAGCATTGATAAAGACTGAACAATGCCATTCTCGGAAACTACAAGCAACTTCGCACAAAATCTTGCAACCGAAGGGTACTTGATAGCCTAAAACAAATCAATTGAGCAATTATAAAGCAGAGTACAAAATTGAAGGCCATTGCTTGCACACAGAAGTAACTGAGCACCATAAATATATTTTTAATTATTATGTATTGTACCTTCATCAACCATGCCCTTTGCGGATTCCTAATTAAGGCAGCCATGTGAAGATACTTATGTTTGTTTTAAGCATAAGATACATGCCTGGGCCCCAATGAACATCATCAATGATTTAGATAGAAGGTGGAACTGAGTGGAGACTTCATTTATACACCCTTCGTCATATGAAATGTTTGTATTATTTCTAGAATCGAGATTACAAGTCCTAATACCATGGAATATTCCTTAAAGGGAAGCATCACAAATCAAATCAAGTAAAACATCGGTCCACAATACATGAAAACCCCATCGTTTTACATTTATTCAGACATAAAGCCACTAAATTGTAAGATACTCTCGCTTCTGTTTCTTCAAGGCCTTGGAGATGAACTTTGGGACCTTGAATACTGATTTCAAAACTCCAGGTAACCATTTCAGGATCAGGACAAATAAGTGGCACCCGAAAATAAGCGGGAGGTATGGGCTGAGTAGGTAACCATACTCAGCCCATACCTCCATTGCAGTCCCAACTGTTTCATATGTAAAATACCCTTTGTTGTCTTCTGTCAATACTAATATCTACATAGATAAAGCACCCCCCATGAAGATGGCCGCAACCCACGTGGTAAGAATGGCAATCCTTGTGAGGATCCGCTGCTTTAACGAAAAACTTGCCAATAATAGAATTATGGTAAATGATGTGGCAAAGCTTATCACGATACTTTACACGAAAGGCTTGTCCAAATTCCATAGCCTTTTAACCATTGGCAAGTCACCCCCAGTATGTGCTGCATGATTTTTTCTGCCCTCCCAAATTCTGTTAGGTAAGTTGATCCATGCTTGGGATGCCATGCTAGCTAATAAAACCACCACCACATTAAGCATCTTGTGCGTATTGTTTTGCCACTTTTTTCTTTTTTTCATTTCCATTTTCTTTTCCTCCGGGTTGATGTAAAGTTGTGAACACGTTATCCGCAATCTTTGATTCCATTCTTTCACCTTTTGTTGATAGGACGAGAGCTGAGAAACCTTTGTAGTTCGTAATTTCTGGGTTAACTCCTTTTTTACTCAAGAAGAGTACAGTCTGCAATTGATTGCCACCAGAATGAACCAAGGTCAATTTTGAAGAGGACGAACCTGTGTTATATAATTTTTTAGAATTAACTTTGCTACTAGTCTTTTTCAGTACTCATGTCATCTTATTGCATGCCATGACTTAAAAAATGCACACCAAGTCAACAACTGACGTGACACTTCGAAATCACTTAATATTTGCTCCACTAAATGTGCCTAGTACCTCAGGTGTCGTTGTATGAACATACCTTGGTCTGTCTATCAGCAGTAGCCAGATGGACAATTGTGTTCCCATCTTCATCCTTCGAGTTGATAAATTGCTCATCATCCAAAATATCGACCAACAGCTTCAAAGCCTTCAATTTGTTGTTCTTCACGCATATATGCATAATCTTCTGGCCATTTTCCAAGATATCCTAGGCTGCACCGGGTCTCACTCAAACCAATAGTTCCAAGATGTCAACGTGGCCTTTCATAACTGCGACATGAAGTGGGTTTCTTCCGTATTTGTCACGGAAGAAACACACTTTAGGGTCAACTCTTAACAAGTTTTTTACTATGTGGAAGTACCCCTTTGCCACTGCCAGATGAAGAGGGGTCAATCCCTGAGAATTTTGCTCTTTGGCCATTTCAGCCTTCCGAGCTAGGACCTCTTCTACAAATCCCGAGTGTCCCAGCATCGCCGCAATGTGCAAAGGACTTTCGGTTTGATTTCCAACCATGGTTATATCTAAAAGTAACCTATCTTTGCTAAGTAGGGTAAGCAACGAATGGACATTTCCTTCCACTGCGGCTTCATACAGCTCAGACTCCATGGCTCTCTAAAAATGGGAGTTTCACAAGGGGAGTCAGAATATATACTGTCACCAATCACAAACCATGACCAACACTTTACACTAGGGGTGAGAGGTTTCAGGTTCCACCTGGAACCTAGAATCTACCATCGAGTATAGGTTCCTTATTTTTCGAAACCTGGAAAGTACCCGTCAGAACCTAGAAACTACCCTATTACAAGTTCCAGGGTCAGTTCCAGGATCTAATAGGTTCTTCTTCTTATTCTTCTTTTATTTATTTCATTTTTAGTTAAGCAAAGCGAAAATTAACGCAACAATAAAAATGAACAAGGATTTATCATCGATTGCCTATGAACAAGTGTCCATATGCACTTGTTGAATAGTATTAAGGAAATTTTACGATTTCCTCATTTTTTGGGCTCTGTCTATCCCCCCAAACTGAAAATCTTCCTATGGAACTTATGTCAAGATGCAATACCGACAAAGGAAGATCTGTTCAATAGAAGAATATTACCCGACCCTTTATGCCCTCAATGTTGGAAACATCCAAATACCGTTGAACACCTGCTTTTCTTTTGCAAATGGAAAACCAAACTCATTGTCACCTCAGTAAGGAGGATTTATAGAATGGACAAGGGCTGGTAGAATTTTTGAAACAAAACCGAACTTTTGGAAAAATTTATAGGAACAATTTTTGGAAAAATAGGAACAATCCACGGAATTCAGGCCCCACAAACAGAGGCCATTGTCGAAGTAGTCGAAGCACAAAGCCAAAGTCTCAGCTGATGGAATCTAAGAATAGGAAAAGGAAAAGCTAAGTTGTCGCCCGTACCTGTGAGATGGGAGCCGCCGGATAGCCAATCTTTGAAGCTGAATGTGGACTGCTCGTGGGTGGACAAAGAGATGCCAAGCTCGGTCACAGGGATCTTACGCAATTCAAATGGCGTGATTGTTGATGGCTTCACCAAGGAGATCCACACTTCCTCACTGTTGCAAGCAGAAATCCTAGCTTTGTTGCATGGGTAGCATGCTGCGTGATGGAGGAGATAGGTTTTCTTTTAGGTCAAATGGAGGAGATGGGTTAAGCATGGAGAGTTTCCACTGCTTTGCATGTGAAACTTTTATGGCTTAATATGCACACATAGGTAAAATACAAAGTGTAGTTTCCTTGAAACTACAAGGATGACTCTCTCTCAATGAGGTACATAAACATTGTTTAATCAATAATTCAATAATGAACTAGTCCGAGGGGCCTAGTGAGGCAGAAATTCCTGAGGTACTTCCTAAAAACACAGACCCACCAAAGGTCCAGATTTTACAAGAGTGTCATATAAAATGTTGAGCACCCACAGGATCCCTGTCATCGTATATTTCTTTGGGTTATTCCACAGGATAGAGAAACCACCTAGGGGTGTCAATGGGTCGGGTCGGGTTTTAATGTCACATGACCCGACCCAAATCATAAGGGGTGTGTGCTCCGCCCCGACCCGAATAGCATATGACCCGAAGCAAAAAATCCTGGTCGGGTTGGGTCGGGTCAGTTCGGGTCATGTTTCGGGTCTATCTTTCTTTTGTTAAAATAATAACGGTGGTGGGATCATAAACCTATTGGTAAGGACTGCTAGAGTGGTGCCCTAGTAAACAAGCATTACTTAGCAACATTGAGATGACCAGAAGAGAACAATAGTAGCATAGGCTTCAAGCAGAAGGGAGAGTATGAGAAGCAAACCTAGTTGACTAGACTAAAAAATATCATCAACTTAAAATGGTATTTGAAAAACAACAATTTGTTTTCCATATGAGCTAAAAACAGTACAAAATCTTACTAAAGGAAAAAGTGATAATATAATGAAAAACTGACCAAAGATGTACATACAAATTCAGAGAATGTTAACAGCTAGATAATCTCTTCAATAGAAAGCTTCTCTTCAACCAACTAGTTTAGCAACAAGTCTTGATCAGACGACCAACTCCTGCAAAGTATCAGTGAATGAATTTTCAAACTTTAGTTCTTTGAGGTCCAAATTTTGTGCATAACACTCTAGGAATCAATATCATTTAACCACCGTGTACATAAAGCAAAAGATGAATATTACAAGCAAGGCACTTTGCTAGAATTATTTACAAGAGTGCCAAAGTAATGCAAAATCAATAATGCTTACCAGCAAGAGTTTCTTCTGCTTTTTGCGCTCAAGAAGAATTCCAAGAGCATCCAGCATTGACTCATCCAATTCTGTAACAGCAAATGTTGATAATAAATGGCAATATATACCAAATAAGGAATTGTAACTGGAAAGATACAACAGCCCAACCTTTTGTTTGTAACAACGTAGCCAACACACTCAACGAACCCAAAACTTGAACATTGTTTCCATCTCTGATGTACGTAAGTAATGTCTCCCTGCAAAGTTATAAATGTTAGAGAAAGAAAAAATGGAGTAAACATCGGCAACAAACTTTTGCTCATTTAGCATCTCCTCAGATATAACAACATATAACCAATTAGAAAACTCTAAAAGGGACCTTACTCAGCATGAGAACATGATGAAACACTAAGTGGCACATTTATTCCATTCTTTGGGTCTTTGTAACAAAATCGAAACATAAGACTCAAAATATCACAAGTTAACTGTATCTCTGCCATATTCAACGGTTTTTCATGTTGTTTCCACCTTAAGCTTAAGCTATAATGGTTACCAAAGAAATTGAAACGATTGATTTGCTTCAGCTATTCAGAGGTTACATAACCTTTCTGGGAGTTGAGTACTGACTACAGGTCATATAACAATGAATCAATGATATATGTAGCTATGACTTAAATAAAGAGAAGCCCAGAACAAGGAGTTCTTAAATGAGGTGTCCTTATACAAGGCCATGATATATTGAGAAGTGCATCATTGAAAGAACTTCACAAAAATACTTTCAACATTATCTCACATTTCTTCATGAACATCCAAAGATCTATCTTGGCTCTCCAAGCAAGTCTTAGCCGTAGACAACAACTACAAGAGACAATGCATCTCTCTAGCTTGGGTATTTCATGTCAGAGAAACCTCAGCAATTAATCAGCTAATCCTCCTCTCTACTTCAGGTAATAAAAGGACACTGGAATCCTTAATAAAAGAAAAAGTTTTTTGCTTTCAATTCCAAAAGGCAAGATGCACATCATAAAGCTCACCAAAGTTCACAGATGACAATCGGACGGATCCCAAACAAACATCAAACCCAGCTTCAAACTAAGCTCCCAAATTCGCACATCACACAGAGCGGGTCTTGCTCTGGAAAAACAACTATGCTCAACTTTGAGGAAAAGGGATGAATCCCAAAATGAACACAGGGAACACAAGGATCTGGAAACAAGAGAAAATCACAAATGCACGCAGGTTCTACCCAACTACATCACCGACCAAGGAGAGGGGCCTCCTCCTCTTCCTCCTCCTCCTGCTGCAGCAGATCTGCGAAACCCTAGAATGCAAGGAGCAAAGAAGAGGGCCGCAGTGGACTCGACAAGAAGGCACAGTCATCGACGGCAGCGGCGGAGGCGGCGACAGCGGTGATTGGGTGAAGAGCGTTTGGGTTTGGGTGAGAGGGGAACGTCTTTGTTTCAAACAAACAAACATGGATGATATTCCGGTTGCACACTGATTTTGCGGCCACGTCCCCGGTCAAAAGACCAGACGACAGAGAAGCCCGAACTAACCAAAGCACATCCGAATAACATCATCATCAAGGATGGTACTTTCAGCAAGGCTCCTTTATTGCGTTTCTCCCTATTGATCAGTACTTCTATCATTAGTCTTGTCTGCTATAATAATCCAATAATAATTGGAAATTCTACTTTTATATCCAATATTCAGTTGCTATTAATCCACGTATGACTGTCATGCTTTCCGTGTTATAATCTCTATGAAACACGAATGGTTTATTGCGAAATTTCTCTTGAACACTTATATAAGAACATAATGGGTTTTTCCAAAAGATGTTCTTCCTTGGGACCGGCGAAAGATAAATACACTTTCCTAAAGAAAATATAATGTTAAAAAGCTTCTAATTTTATTCATTCCTGTATTCCCCTTTCAATGTCAAAACGTCGATAGGGAATACTTTGGCGACTTTGTTCACCATATGGGAGATTGTACACTTAGCACATCATTCCCCATAATGCTCCCACTAGGATTAGATAATGACAATGTTGTGTCATCATGTAGTTGCAATTGAGAATGAGTCGAATTCAATTCATCACTTCTCATATTACTCCCACTTGGACGAATTCCACTAATATCATTATCTTGATCCAAGACTACAAATAATCTTATCCTATTTTGCCCTTCTTAGGAAATTCATCCACTAAGAATGTGACATCCCGTGATTCAAATCCAGTTCCATAACTCATATGCACGCATCACTCCAAAAAGTAATAGGTAAGTTAGCATGTGCCATCATGGACCTAACCATTTCCAAATAGGGTTCTCCGTTTCTTGTCTCGCAACACCATTTTGTTGAGGAGTATATGGAATAGACAGCTGTCTTTCTATTCATTTTTCATCACATAATTTTCTGAACTAATCAGATAAATATTCTCGATCTCGATCGGATCTCAATACTTTTATTTTCTTGTCTAATTGATTTTTTGTCGTTTCATAAACCTTTTGAAACAACTTATGCTTCGGAGAAATCAAATAGACACATCCGAATCGAGTATAATCATCTATAAAAGTGATGAAATAAACAGCCCCATGCCTTCCTCTCACATTCATTGAACCACAAACGAATGCTCACATATGGACAAATTTTCTAGCATGCCACATATTCACATCTTTATCATATGAAGTAGAAGACGTGAAACAAACATTCACATCATTATCATGTGAAGTAGAAGACGTGAAACAAGGGAATAACAATTATTGACATCGCCAAGCCATCCAAATACAAATCTACACCTTTATTATGGAAGTTCGTCCCCTCCGGAGCATATAGATCATCATGTAGGAACAAGGTGCGTCCACCACGCATGTTCAATTGGCATCCTTTAACTTCATCTTCGAAGTCAAATTCTATTCCTATTCTTTTTTAGTAAATTCCTTCATGGAAATGTAAGTTTCAACATCTCAATAACTAGTAAGTGCTTGTCTAACTTGTGTGTGATAATATATGATAATCGACTTAATCAGTTGCTCTTTTTGATTTACTTAATTCGATCCAATAATATTTTGTTGAAGTCTGATGGTCCAAATTGTGCAAGAAGGGTGTTTGCAGGACTTCCTTGTTACTAGAAGGGTTGTGCACTAAGATTGCAATAGTTTGACTGGCAATATCTCTAAAAAGAAAAATAGAAGGATCGAGCATGAAACATTTAAGCTATGCATGACGTCTCCAGTTGGCCAAATCGCTCCTTATCTCCATATCCACTTACCGGAAACAAATGTTTTTACTACCACAACAAACTATTTACAAGATTGAGAAGAAGAGTAGACAATTCTTATGGGTGGGACATGCAAAAATGCAAAATAGACCCCTCAAAGTTGCATGGGAAGTAAATTGCTTACCCAAAAGGGAGGGAGTATTAGGGCTGCTCAATCTGAAATATTGGAATAAAGTACTGCTAGGCCACATGCTTTGAAACATCATCAATTATCCACCCCCTTTCCTATGGAGTAATTGTGTTTGCAACACTAAATGCAAAGGCATTCGAATTATGCAACTCAACAACAAGGGCGATATGGCTTGGACTTGGCGAGGTCTTCTTAAGTAGAGACTTCCTCTAACTTCAGCCATTTCTAGCTCAATGTACTATTGTAAAGATATATTTGACGAACTCAAACATGTTGGATCAATTGTCGAGTGGTATGACATAATTTGGATCGGTAGTATCAACAAACACAATCGTATTAGCTGGCTTATTCGTAGGGATAGACTATTGATAGTCAAAATTGTATCACAATAGATGTCTTCAATTGATATCTAGTGTAATTTTTGCTTGAGTGGTATATAAGACAAAACCCATTTATTCTTCCAGTGCAACTGGACTAAAATTATGTGATGTGGTACTCTGTCTTCTCTAGGAGGTTGGATTGATGAACTTCATTAAATGATTAAGGCTACTAAACCAAAAACTTGGGAACGAGGCTCCTCAATGAATCTTTCTTAGTGACTATGTATTGCATTTGGATAGAGTGCAACCACGGACATTTTCAAAATTAATAAATCAATATTAATATTATTTTGGTTAAGGTGCGTAAAATTACAGGATGTAGAACTTTACCAAAATTTTAAACCTTCCCAAGCAAATGTGTATTGATTGCCATGTGGAGGCTTCCTATATCCATTTTCTCGTATTATTAGTTATATTTGTAATTCTAGGGGGAAGCCCCTAAGCTTTTGTACTTCATCTCATTAACGATTCATCTTATTAATGAAACTTTCATTTTTACCAAAAAAAAAAAAGTGGCATAGTTGTAATAGTGTAAGATTTTTTGTGACACAAAAATTAATTTGAAAATAAATATCACTTAGGCAAATCAATTTCGGATATTTTGTGACCTGAATATTTATGTGAGATAAACATGGCACAAGTGTACTGGTTTCAACTTTTTGGTGTTACTAACCCTTTTTTTGTTCGTCATCTTTTAAATAAATTACTATTTACTTTTTTTCATCTTTTATTTATCACTTAGGCAAATCAATGATCTTTTTTTTTTTTTTTTTTATTTCAACTTATCTTCTTAAGTATAGAAGTTACTTTTAGTTTCTTTTGTTTTTTCACGACCATCCATTAGTTTACCATTTATGAGATTATTATATGAAAATCAAATTTATCAGGAATTTGAAAATTATAATATTACTATTAGCTGGTGCGTTTGGTCCAAATTATATTGAAAGATGACAGGAAAAAAAAATAGCAAGATGACGATGTTGAAATAAGGTTATTGTAGGAAAAAGTGTTGCGCAGAAAATCTAACATGATGCGAATGCAAGTCCATATTAGCCACTTGCTAGCCGCCTCGCCGAGTCCATCGCCGGAGTGATGACAGTTAGAGCATTTGGCCAAGAAGGCCGATTCTTTTCAGAAAGTCTTTTCCTTATTGATGCGAATGCAAGTCCGTGTTTTCACAGCTTATCGTCCTAACGTCCTCGTCTCTTGCAATTACTTTTCTCGGTCTCGGGTCCTCCTCCTCTGGTTCGTATCAGTAAAAGCTCAGTTCAGTTCTTCATAGCGAGACTTTCCCAGTAGATGCTTGGCTCTTATAGACATATCGTTTTATTTCGGCACTTTTTAATCTAATGTCAAAGCAGCTATGCATCGACTTGTTAGTTCACTTCCCTTTTGTCGCGACCAAATTTTCGGTGAACCACCTAGGGTTTGGCTAATGGATTACTAAGCCTAAACTTAGCTCAGGCTCTCCCAAGCCCATATCAATTCGTGATTTAAGTTCAAATTCTTAACAAGCAATTGATTTTCAATTAGGAGTCGCCACTAATCTATTTTCGGTAGGTCGATTAGACACCTAAGGAGAATTATTTTACTTCTATGAACCAGAAATTGTGAATTCGGGGACTTGATTGAATTTTAGTTTTTCCACATCCAATTTAAGATCATGTCGTTTCGAGTGAAATAAATACACAACGGTCGAAATCATGAAGTCAAGACCACAAATTGGGGTGGGCATCTTTCAAAATCAAATACTCCTCTAATACTTGTCCTCCACCTTATTTCTTTTTTTCTTTTTTTTGAAATCTATTATAGAAAAGATAATATATGAAAGATAGAGACATAAAAAAAAAAAAAAAAAAATATTTAACGTCTGAAAAATATGTAGGGACCACCTTTAGAGAACTTCAAAATTTAGAACGTGGAGGTTAATAGAAAGACAATCCAAAACATGAAAGTCATCCATTTGTGTAAAATTGAAAAAAAAAAAAAAAAAAAAAACCTATCTTTTACATAAAAAATAAAAAAAAAAAAAAAACTCATTTTAACTACAAAATCGTGTACAAATAAATTTAGAGAAAAGTAAAAGTAATATGCATCCCCTAAGAATATTTAAGGATAAGTGCACGAGCAGAATCCAAAAACTTGTGACAAAGATGCTCCTAAAACTTAGATGTAAAACTTAGATGCAATTGAATCTAAATTTTAAATTAATTTCTCTCTCCTATTTGGAAATTTTTATTGTTTTATTTTTAAATCTTATTTAATTCAGCTTATAAAACTTAAAAAACGCTAATATTTTATTTTAAAAAATAAACGAAGAGAGAGAGAGAGAGAGAGAGAGAAGCGCGGGGTAGGATGTTGGCGGCCGCCACCGCTACCAATACCACCCATCGCAGGAGGCGGAGGTCGTCGGCCTGGGGTGAGGGTGGCCAACCTCGCCAGCTCCGAGCAAGGACGGGCAACACTCGCCGGCTCGGGCGGGGGCACCCATATCTGGGTGACGTCGGTGGTCGACTAGAGTTGGCGAGCCTTGCCAGCCCTGGGTGAGCGTTGACGTCACCCATATTTGGGCGCCCGAGCGCGAGTGCGAGCCTAGAGAGGTCACCGGCCCTCGCTTGGGGCCGGCGAGGCCTCGCTTGGGATTGGCGAGGACCGGCCACCCTTGCAAGGGTCGGCCCCTCCAATGATGGGGGGCGGCAGCGGCAGCCCACCCGCCCATCTCTTCTCTCTCTCTCCCTCTCTCTCGCTTTTTTTAATAAAATTTTAGCTTTTTCAGTTTTTTAATCTCATTTAAATAAGATATTAAAAAGAAAACAATAAAAAAAGCCAAGGAGAGAGAAATTAATTTAAAATTGCCACATCATTAAATAAATTAAATTAAAATTTTAGGACTTTTAGGAATGTTATGGACTTTTCTCATATTTATAATAGAAAATTTCGGGAGTTTTCGAGCAATACAGGAAATAAAGAATAAATGTAAAATATGCCTTGCCTAAGAATGGATTTTTAAGAGAAAATGAATAGACAGTTATTGATGCAAAGATTTTTTTTTAAAAAACAAAACCCAGTTGTGATGGTGACTTCCTGGTGCGTGGTATTTCTATTCACTATCAGGCTATTTTCCAAGAATCCTTTCACATGAACTTGGATGTTTTAGCTATTTTGGTTAATTTTGGCATTTCACGTTTTTACTTGGCATAAAATTTCGATTCATTGCAAAGAAATCACCAAAAACACTAATCAGAATATAAAGAAATGATTTTGTATTTCAATTCTTAGGAAAAAAAAAATTATTTCCTTGACTATTGATGTTTCATGGAGTTGTGCTTTATTGTTTGTATTTATTTATAATCTTTTATCATAAAAGCACGATGGCAAAATAGTGCTTGATCGGATTTTAAGAAGGTACAAATCACTTTTTAATATATTTATTGAAATTTGATTAATATAAATAGTGATTTATTAAAAAAATATTTGATAATTTATCAGTTGATTAAAAATTTGTCATTTAAGTCGGCTTTTTATTATTAATTTATGTAATTAGATTATTAAAATCAGAGTATGACCATCTCTAAATATTAATTATCAATTTTGACTATCAATCTGTTTTGATCCAATTTATATGCAATACAAAGGTAGTGATGAATACTTGATCCAACGCATATTAACTCCATACTTGACTCAATCAACATTACTAAAACACATAAACTTTAAACAAAAGGAACTTTAACGTGCATATAGCATGTA
This sequence comes from Eucalyptus virginea, assembly GCA_014182375.1. Taxonomy (NCBI): domain Eukaryota; kingdom Viridiplantae; phylum Streptophyta; class Magnoliopsida; order Myrtales; family Myrtaceae; genus Eucalyptus; species Eucalyptus virginea. The sequence continues at coordinate 1,718,306 of CM024520.1, read as the reverse complement.
AATGATATTTTTAATAGTTGATAAGGTTTTAAATAACATTTTCAACTGGTTTGTGAAACCTTTTCTTTGTTGTAAATTTTTCGAGTTCCGCAATAAAGAATGAATATGGACAAGTAAAATCATTAGGAGTCAGCATAGTGAACAAACCAAATCGAGAATCGTCCGGGCGTGGTCTAATCTTGGTTAATCTATTTTCGGTTTGGTTCTGATTTTAAGAGGAAACCGGACTGGACCAAACTGACATTTTTATAAAAGAAATATTTTCTATGTTTTTAAAAAATGTAATAAACCTAAAATAGTAACAATTCTAGTATTTTTTTCAAATTTTTGAATTTGTTTTGCTAAGTGGCCGATTTCATTGGCCTAGACCAGTTAGTTCGGCCAATTCTAGATCCCAAAAAATGGGAATCAATCCTCCGGATCGGGTTCTCAGTTACTAGGTGGGATTGAACCGGGAATCAATCACCCCTAAAAATCATATACTAATTTTTACAATTTTCAAAACTTGAAAGATTATTAATCTTTTATTATTTTTCAACTTGAAAAAAGAAATTACCATAAATAAGAGATAAAAGTCAAAAAGAAGTTGCCCGAAAACTCCATTTCATTAGTTAGGTTAAAATGAGAGGAAGCCATTCTCATCACCTCTTTTCTCATCGGGACTAATCGCACTCACTCTCCCATCCCACCATTCACTTTTTTCCCCTAACATACAAAACTCCAGCCCACACGCCTACTCTTTTAGATCATCACCTACTTGACATGCACATTGATCTCTACTTCATCAATTATAAAATATCCTTTGCAGTTGGGGATCGTGAATGCACAGTCACTCTCCCAACCACCATTCTTTTTTAAAGATTTACTGATTAATAGTTTATAACAAACAATAAGATATAATATGATATGAATATATCTCATTTTATTGCTATGATTATTGCTATGATTCACCCAACATTGGATAAAATATAGCAAAATTTATGAATTTCAAAACTTATCCTATTCATTATTTGATCTTAGTGTTGAGGATGATGAACAACAAGACTCTCTCTCCCATCATTATTACGATGAATTCACAAGAAGAATATTTCGACTTTCTTTTTTGTTTATTCAGCCTACACCATTTAGTTCTTGTGCCTTTTATTAATTGATCATTTAGATGATTAGTTTTGACATGTACCGCACATTTATCTTTATAATCTATGTTTGTACTATGCTAATTATAGCTAACCACCAACCTTGATGTTATTCTTGAATTATTTGACTATTTGTTAAGACTAGAAAATATTATAAATTTTTTAAATAGGGTTAATACCATGATAAATTCCAAATTGGTAAACTAATCATAAATTGATACACTTGTGACAAATTTACTATCAATTAGTTTATATTAAATTCTATAGTCAAATTATTGAGTTGGATAACATGTAACAATTAATTGACGTACTAATTTTGGGTTTTACCCTCTATTTGTCATTACATGTGCATTAATTTGTAATTTTTTGTGATATTAATTCAATTTAATGGAAATCAACGAAGTGTAAATTTGTTACATATATATCAATTTAGTGTTTTTTAGTGATCTAAAACTAATTTGTTATGAGTGTATTAGTTTAAAATTTTTGAAGGTTAAAAATTAGTTTGAGATAAATTTATCATAAATATATCAATTGTGATTTTTCATAATATTAACCATTTTAAATATTACTTTACACCGAATAAAAGTTTATTTCTTTTTTTTTTTTTTTTTGGTCAGTGAATAAAAGTTTATTTCAATTGGCTTAGAAAATACTATTTTACTAGCCACTCAATTGCTTTAAGCGGATGCACGTCAAGTCAAAATCCCCTTCTTCTTTAAACGAGCTTTACCAAATGTCGGAGCATGCTGGTTAATGAATAAATTTGCTATGAATCTAAAGGATGCGGTTTATATATTTTTAGTTCCAGCATTTATTTTTGGGCAAATATTCAGCATATATTTTCTAACGGATGGTTTTCTGCTAGAACGTGGGCTTTACTGAATGTTATTGTAGATTGTGTAAGGGAAAATTGTGTCCATTTAGCAGGGGCACTTGTCACTAACTCTGTGAATTAAGTCCACCATTGTTTCTAACTTCTTGTGCTGGAAAAATAAGCATTTTATCTATTTGTGACTAGCAATCTTATCTAACTAATTATATTAAAAATAAATTTTTTGACATTTAATTTGTTCAATATGTTGCATGCCCATATGTGGGCCAATGGTGTCAAGATGAAATTGTCCATTCACAATATTATAGCTTTTATTATTTACCATTTGTAATAATAAACCCTTGCTAGTATTTCTTGCCTTCCATATTTGGAGATGCGGACTAAACAGGAGAATTTTAGAATTGTCGTGTCCATGCTCTATGTAGCAAGAATATTACCTGCATTGCAGCATGGAACCTTTTTTCTTTTGAAAATTATTTGTGGATAATGAACTCTTGTGAATAATTTTATGTGTGTTGATTCTCGTGAATTTATTTAGCTACAGAAACGGATGATCTTTATGTTATACAATTCCAGCATAAAAAAATAGAGGGTTGATCGTTAAATTAGTATTTACAAGAAAACTCACCAAGCTCATACACAAAAAAAAAAAAAAAAAAAAAAAAAAAAAAAAAAAGAAGAAGAAGAAGAAGATAAAACCCCCCTTCTGCGGACCTAACCCCCGTGTATTCTAAAAGAACATTGCATTTGGATTTACCCTACTCTGGTTCAAGGCCTATGCTTCATTCTTTGGTCAGCCTGCTTACAATCATTGGGATATGTCATTCTACAATTTATTCTTTACATCACTTCCTATCATGGCCCTTGGCTTTTCGATCGGGATGTTTCTACATGCCTTTGCCTTGAGGTATGCAAATCTATCTATGAGTGGCAACATATCATTTCTATTGTGAGGAATTGATCGTTAGTACAGTCCGGTCATGTACAATTTCCCAAGTGATGAAGAACTTTGATTTTTTAGCAAAACAAATACCTAGGTGCAAATTTTTGCAGAGATGATTACCTAGAGCCTAGAGATGACACATAATGCTTTAGTCCTTGCTTAGGAGGGCATAGGCTAATGTTTTTGTTTAAGCAATCAATTCAACTTGCTTTCATTCGTTACCATCTTTTCCCAAGGTACATAGTAAACTTGATGGATAGAAAGTGGAGCTCATCTATTGAGGATGCCATTAAAGTGGCAATTGAAGGAGGTTGCAACAATTATTCAGCTGAGAATTGTGCATTTAAATTTCATGCCTCACTGCCCTGCATGATTGATTCTTATAGCATTCCTTTCAATCATCCAGTCTAAACAACAATGACCACCAAGGTCAGGGAAGCAGTCGTGAGTAATTTTGCAAACCTGGGCTTTGGATTTTGTTTGATTTTTCCGTACTCTTCATGTGTGTAGGGCATGCGAATCGGCATTGTTCATCATCCAGATATAAGGCTCTCATCGGTCCATCTTGAATGAAGAGAATAAATAATTATTGGACAGTGCTTATTTTAATATTTCACTGAAGACATATTGGTTCTAATCAAAAAGGAAAAAAAAAAAAACTTCAGTGGTTCATTGATACCTCCCATGGGAACCCTTTGCAACTAAAAGCACTAGTTTCCGTAATAAGTTACCAGCCTTGTCCTTCCAAGGTTTCCTTTTCATCTAAATTTGTCATTTAGCATTTGTGTAAAGCATTTTGTTCTTAATGTAAAATTTTCAATCAATGCCGAGGATGAGATGATCGGAGAGAAAATGGCACTATGGAAGCGTGATATGAAAATCATCTATGTATAAGTCCAAAAGGGGAAAAGGGAAGATTTCTTTCTAGGATATAAATATGGGTTCAAAAGTGGGCAGCAGATAAATTTGAATCTTGTCAGTAATCTTCATTAATTAGCACATCCCAAACCTAAGTTATAATCTTAAAAGGTTCACAATTTTAACCAAAGATTTCCATTTAGAAAAGAATTTGAACTTGTTAGAAACTAATCTTCATAGAGAGATTGCATATAATTGTTCTAGACGTCATTACTTTGTTAGTATTCTTGTGCTTTTCCTCTTAACCTATCTATCCTATCATTAATCAAGCCTAGAGATGGCTTTTTGAATATTTAAATTATATGGTGTGTCTAAAAAAAACAATTTTTTTTTGTGGTATGTATAAAGTAATTTAAGCTGTTAAAATTACGTGAGTTTCTGGGCTGTCATTGCCGTTCACCTAGAATTGTCCTTTGAAGGATGTGTATACTCTATGGTCGACACCATTTGAAGAGTTTATGACTCAATTATTAATATTAAAGTGCTCATGGCTCGTGGCTTTGGTCCGCTTGCTTACCATGTGATGCTCAATGCTCTTGGAAACATACTGGCACTGAAAATTATAATATTTCTTTAATTAGTCGCCTTATCAAATGTATGCACGCGTATTTAATAATGGACTAAAAATGGTGCACAAATGGGATACCGGTTTCTTTCTTTCGGCTTGTTTGGCAGCCGTGGAAATAAGAATGAGACACAAAAATAAACAATCCAAGTTCCTTGAATTTTATCTTCTCTTCTCTTTTTCATAAATGTAATCGAATCTATCAAAATTCAAATTGTTATATGGATATTTTAAGATATTTTACAGAAACATTGCAGAAAATGAACCATCTTCACTTATTAGAAATTGCAATTTACACCGTATCTAATTTTAAATTCCTATCCTTTCGCACTCACGCTTTTTAAACGGCAATAATTTTTTTCTGCACGTTTTTCCTAAAGTAAAAGGCAGGGTTTCACCCGGTTGTGGATCTCTAGTATCAAACTAACCCTCTTATTCGGATGATCTCCATCGTCCACGTGGTGTATTGCGATCACACGAGAGGCTTGCTTGCACGCGGACAGTCTTTGGGTCTCCCACCGCCGGCAATAGGAATTGATCACCATGCCGTCGGAGACAAAAGTGGACCCGAGCCGGGACCTGCACCGCATCAGCGACGTCCGCCGTCGTGAGGACGACAGTGATGTCGCCAGGGACAGCGTTGAACTTGCCGGCGAGGGCACGGAGGTGGCAGTACGTGAGCAGCTGAGCTGGCAAAAGGTTCTCCTATGCTTCCCATAGCTTAGCTTTTTCCCTAGCTCCATCGTTAGTTGGGGGTTCAATAGCTGATATCATAAAATTACTTGTAAAACGATTAACTTGAAAATCAAAATTAAAAGATATGCTAATTGCTTTCTGTTCTTGATATGTGGTTGGTGGGTATATGACAATCCAAAATAATGGGTTACGAGGGGAAAATGTACTTATAGATCACATAATCTATATAGTAGTATAAATCATCATTCCTTTGGGGAATGATGTAGAGAAATATGAGAACTTAGATGGGCACATGCATGGAGATGATGGGGTTCGATGATTGCAAGGGAAATGCAATGTGGCATTCAAGTTGCTTGAGAGCGTTGGAATTTTCGAGATTGAAAAGTTACAAAGAGTAAATCTGAAGGGACCATTAGTGGAGATCAAACGCATAAATTTATGAGCTTTCATTTATTTAAGAAATGGATAGGTTGCCAAAAGTGGGAATGCCTTGGACTACAGCAAAGAAATAAATATTGGAAAGGCCCTTAGGGCCCTTTCGATCTATTTTTGATGTTCATAGAGATCACTTGGATCTAGGAGTAGGACCACCTTCTTCCTGAACATAGGACCCTTTTAGGTTTAGGACCATTAGTGGAGATCAAATGCATAAATTTATGAGCTTTTATTTATTCAAGAAATTGACACGTTGCCAAAAGCGGGAATGCCTTGGACTACAGCAAATAAATAAGTATTGAAAAGGCCCTTTTGATGATTTTCTGATGTTGAACCTAAAGGGTCCTAATTTCAGGAAGAAGGTGGTTCTACTCCTAGATCCAAGTGATCACTTGAACCTAAACGTCGTTCAACATGTCCGTGAAAAAATTAACTGTACGGCATATTCTTCTATACCTTGACGCGGATACCGCTGGACCCACCATTGACGAAGCTCCAAAATCCCCAATACCGTACCTTTGCATGGCATCTTCTTCGTACCCCAGCAAGAGCCCAAAAATTTATCACGATTCTGTACTCGAGTCCTAAGATTTTCGTCTCATCCGTTCTTTGGCTTCGTTATTTTGAAAGAAACAGAATCATCCTTGTGATATTTGGGAAGATATATTGACTATCAAGCCATGACATTCAAAGAGCACGAAATTATTCACAATAATTCAAGTACACAGTCGTCCATTGCCATCGTTTGCGCCTTGGGTTGGTGCTCTACGGCTCACAAATCCTCAGAGTGAATCTGTTGGTGGATTTAATTCAGTGGAACACTATGCTTTTGAGGAGTTCCTCCCTTTGTCCCAAAAAAAGAAAAAGAAAAAGCAACTCAAGCTGTCGAAGACAACGCTGACAAGCCAAATATAGCTCAATTCGCCATCTTTTCCATTACCCCTTCTGGCTATCCTCGAGCATAAAGTTTATGACGACTTTTCTTGAATATATTTCAGTCTCTTAAATGTCGCTTGTCATGCCTTGATATGATTTTGTTTCAATTTGGTCGATTCGAGCTCCCATCGAAGATGTCTTGCTTTCCTACCTTTTTGGCCAAGCTTATCCTAGTGACTACTACTTTCACAAGGTCATTTTTTACTAATTTAGTTTTAAATATTTTGCAATTGTATCAATTTAGTCTTGACTAGTATTGACATGATTGTCTGGGCGATACTAATGTGTCAATTTATTAATAATTTTTCTTTTGAATTTATTTATTTATTTCCTTTTCTTTTTTCTCTTCTTCCTCCTTTGACTTCTTTTTCCTATAGTCGTTGCCGTGAAGTTCTCACCGGCTTGACGAGGCCTGGGGACTGCAGCCAAGGTGGCTTCAGCCAGATCTAGGCAATGCTCGACAGTGTCGAGTGTGAGGGCTAGGTCGCTCACAGAGATCTCGGCCAAATGGGAGAGGTTACGCAAAGGAAAATGCAGAGGCCTCTGAAAAATGCCGTGGGATTTCGACCAAAAAGAAAAATGCAAAGATCGTGGAATGAGTTGGCAGGAAGATTTGATGAAAACAAAATAAGGGAAGTCTGGTGGTGAAGAAATGGAAACCGAGGATTTGGTGGAAATCAAAAGAAAGATTTCACAGGGGGGAAGGGTGAGAGGTTGCTCATCGTTCCCTATTATTGCTTCGTTCTACTCGCTCTTGCTGGTTCGTTCATTGCCACACCGTTAACATCCCCCAGCCTCAGGCGATCGGGCGAGGTAGGTCGAGCCTCGCTCAAGGCGACTTCGCCTGAACGTTTCAATCTTAATGAAACTAACGTCAAATGAAAGGTTTGGAAGTTGGCTTCAACTTTGATGTTTTGAGGATTTTCAGAAAAAGATTACAGATACGGTGCCATAGGACCATAAAACGTGGACTGTCTAGGGCCAAGAAAAGAAGCGGATGTAAATATGGCCAAGATACAAGAGAGAGTCAATAACCTTAGACCATAAATCACAAGAATTTCCCCAGAAAAGGAACAAAAACCACAAAGTAATCATAATGAGAAGCTTGAGTAAATGACTCCAGAACAAGAACACGAGACAAACGAAAGATTCGGAGACACGGGACATAAATGCAATCTCCAGAAGCTTACCTTGTATTCTGTGCATGGTAACTCTTCAAAGAAAACCAACTAATGTTGTAAAGCACAGCAGCACGTTCAATTCGAAGACCATCTCTTCCAGTCTCCTTCCCAACTAAATCAAGCAGTAGGGGAACCGGCACACTGCATTGACCTGATAATGTCTCCACTAACTACATTAGATATGCTCTGGAACAGTATCTCGTGTGTTCTATGAATTTGACCACGTGTTCCTCGGCATTTTCCTGAAATGCAGCACAGAAACATTTATATAACAGAAAAGAAAACGAAAAATGTACTTTTAAAGCAGACATTCGACAGTAATATAAGATTCAATGACACTCACCAATTCCAGTGGATAAATAATAGTTCAAAATCTCTAGAACCCAATATTTGTAACTGCCAGAGGATTATTTTATGAGAAGCTGTATAAAGATGAAAGTTATGGATGCTCTTGGTGCTTCTTATGCATGAGACAAATGAACAGGTCCTGCTGTATTGGAGATTAACATTCTATGTAAGGGGAATTGCTCATTTGCTGGAACAAAATAAAAAAATGTCACAATTTCTCACTTTGTAATTCGCTCGTATGGACTCAAGTTTATTTCTTCGAAGAAAACTCAATTACTGACGCAGCAGTCAGTCAAACCCTACTTTCATTACCCAAATTACTTGAAATTCATATGTTTTTTTACTGGAAAAGGGAACATGAAATCTATGACTCAATCCAATGTTAGGTTTAGCTAGAATCTTTCATGGAACATGCTAAGATCAATTATGCAAGGTAGACAAAACTATTTGAAGAGTAATAGCAACACTTCAGACATTCGTCCTTAACAGGTAAATCTGCAAATCAGATAAACTGATCTAAAACCCATATTACTATCCGAATATTCATTAAATGGATCAATTTAGTTATTGATCCCTCACTTGGTTTGGCTGCGGTTTCAGTTCAGTTGAAAATTATCTAATCCAACAAGTTTAGCTTGGATAGCTACAGAAGTCACAAAAGTTCACCATTACCCACCCAACAAAGTAGAAGAACAAGTTGCATATGAGTAGAAATAGGCATTTACTGTGCATATTTACTGTGATTGCACCATCATTGAGGGTTCGAAATTTGTTTACTTCCGGGTTATATAATATGTAAATGGGTTCAAGTATATCTTTAGGGGTCCAACAATTCCAGTACTAAGACCTCATTGCCATGCTAGGGTCATTGATGTTCACAATTCTACCAAAAGTTAAAGGGAAAGATTAGTGAGCTCTAAAACCAAGGGTAATTGGTGCCATCCTATGTGCGTCTGAACCTATCAAGGTGAACTCTCAATGACTATAGATGTCCTTCTATGCAGGCAAATATGCAACAACTATAAAATAGTATCTACGCCTAATACTAAAAAATGCTCAAAAACTCCAATGAAAAAGCATTTGCTAGATAAATTTTGAATGTGCATTCAACATATCAAAATAAGGGACGGAGCTAACTCACCTATTAGTCTCACTGCCTTTATTCCTGTAAGTAAATAATTACCACCTTATATTAGCATATGGCAGAGTCCAATTGATATCCGTTATTAGCCATTTGTATATTATGACATTAAGGCCTTAAAAAAATTCTCACATGCATAAAAACAGCAAACGAATAGTGCAATAAGAAGGATCTTCAAATTAAAAGTTATTTTCTCATAACAAATACAGAATATCTATACATTTGTTCATATAGCTTGTATTTCTTAGTGCAAATTTAGGATAGATGATTGAGTAGCTCACTTTTTTCATTCAAAGGAATAACCAACCCTTAAGTCATGTCAAATGTTTCTTCCTGAGAAATACACTTTTGTGTAGTCCAACTCAAATATCTCAAGAGCTGCAAATTCCTGGCACACGACACATCTTATTCAAAAATCTCTGGACATCATTGCCCTAGAAGACATACTTAGAAGAGAAACTTATGATAGAGTGGGTAAAGCAGTGGATATATCAACTGAGAAGGAAAAAACAATGAATCAGATCACTTGCCGAAACTATGTAGTTCTTTCACCAATCCTTGTCCAAATATTGTTCATAGCCCCTATGCATGGAAAAAGGAGACCACAAATCGCATCTTCAAATACCACTAAAGAAAGAGTAGGTTCCATTAAAAATATAGAAGCTGTTGCAGAGAATGGTGATAATTCACATGCCTTGGAATTGTTAAAAATGCAGCTTGATCTCATTGTCAAACGGTCAAACAAACTGGGCTCAAAGGTATGGATCTTCTACATGCAGATACAGAGAATGAGCATTCTCACATATTGTTCTCATTTTCTATTTATTTTCTCATGGACACAGGCATCTGAGTGTAGGGACCTAAAGAATGCATACTCATGCTGAGGGTTGAGCAGCATTGAGAAAGGCGAGCGACACCAAGGGTTGAGCAACTTCAAGAGAGGAGAGTGGCATCGAAGGGCGTCGAGTAGTTCCAAGGGTTGAGCGTCGTCAAGGGGCATCGAGCGGCACCAAGGATCGAGCGGCATCAAGGGGCGTCCAACGATGTGGAGGGTTAACGGCGTCAAAGGGCGTCGAGGGAGGCGAGCGATGGCGAGCGGTGTCAAGGGGCATTGAGGTCATTGAGGGGCATCGTCGAGAGGAGTGAGTCGAATCGTTGGAGAGAGATTTTAGAGTGACATGGGGGAGTCGGGGACATGGCGAAGAGGGAAAAAGAAGAAACTGAAAGGGGAAAGGGGAAGAAACAAATTGAAATCTAGGATTTTCACATTTTATATTCTAGAATCTGGTTCCAGTTCCAATTCCTATAAGAATCGGGAACCACTGGTTCCCAAAAAAATGGACTCAGGAACTAGAATCTCCCTCTTTAAAATCGAAAACTACGCTCACCCCTAGTTGGAATATACACATAATACGCACGATGTTGGCACGGCACATGTACAATGCTAGCACGACACGTGCATAACACACTTAGGAGTCCAACACCTATTAGAAGAAGTAGGAAAAGGGAACCCGCCGCGCTATAAGAATTATGCCTTCTACTATGTGATTGCAGCATCTATAGTTTGCATCGTGCTAGGTTTTGGTTAGTCCCTCTCCTCCTCTCTCAAGCTCTCTAGTATTGTGTCCAATATTTCCAAGCATTCCATCAAGTTTCTCCATAAAAACTAATCAATTCCTTGTAAATCGATGATGTTGCCCAAAAAAATGATAACAATAATTTGGTTATATTTGAGTGCACTTTTTTTTTTTGTCTAGCTTTATTACTAATAAAAATGATAAATCTATTACCAAAGGTCCTTTTTTTTATGCATAAAAAAACAACAAAAATTACTTAATTTTATATAACATCATCCACTTTTTCCTTCTTTTTTAGCCAATTTGGGATAAATCATCCTGGAAAATAGTTCAGTAAATATTTTCTTTTTCATTTTTATTTTTTCAATTTCTTATATGTGGCTAAATTTACTTGGGAATATTAGTATAACAAATAAGATTTTTGGTAGAAATTGGAGTGATGAGTGAGGCGAGCGTATACATAAAGCCAAACCTACAGTTAAATAGTGAGGACGATGATTGGTGGTCGGGAATATCTAAACTCTTCACCCTCTTTGGGTCGGCACTAGCTGGGTCCACCTCCAACAGACTTCCCAGCCGTATCAAGGTTGTGTTGGTTACAACCATTCTCTTTGTCAGCTCCTCCTCACGATCTTTGGGCCAGATTTATTCTGCTTACTACTGGGCCACCTTATCATCAATATCGGGGCAGGCTATACCCTTACTATAGCTTCTGTCTACATTACAGAGATATCTCTCACCTTTTATCGCAGCCTGCTTACGTTGTTCCCTGAGGTAGTCATTTCATTCCTTTTCTTTCCTAATTTTGTAGCATATATTTATTTTTTAAAATTTATCATCAACTTTTGTCTAAGTAAAAATTAAGGTTAGAAAATTTAAGTTAAAGAAGTTGATTGTTTTTTATGCTTGTTTGGATGTTTCAGATTTTCATGAATGGGGGCACCCTCTTGGCCTACGTCTCCCACTATTTCTGATCCAGGATGGACACCAAACTCGCACGATTTTACCTGTTCTATTTTGGAGGAATCCCTTTTGGCTTGGTCGCTTTTGGGGTTTTGGCCATGCCAGGATCTCCCCGGTGGCTTGTCAAGCATGGTCGTGTGGAGGAGGCGAGGGACATTCTAGCACGGATCTCTGACTCCGAGGAGGAGGTGGCATGTCGGCTGGATGAGGTCATTAACCAGACCAGTGGGGAGGGCGTGTGGCAAGCTGTCATCTACCCAACCCGATCAATCCTACGCATGAGCATTTGTGTATTTGGAATTTACATGGTCCAACAAGTTTCTCGAGTTGACACCATACTTATCTATGGCAGTTGCATTTTTTAGCAGACGAGCATTGTCAACCACAGGGAACAACTCCTCTTCCTCATAGCAGTGGACCTTGTGAAGACCATGTTCACCCTGGTCTGCGCCATTAGCATTGATCGAATGAGGCGGGGAAGGTTGATGCTCATTAGCGTTGGCGGGATGATTTTGTCACTTGCCTCCCTAGGTGTACCCCTCACTATCATCCAGCACCACGAGGAGGTCGAGTGGGCTGATGCCATATGCATCTTCTCATTGCTGTGCTACACGGCCTCATTTTCCAATGGGATGGGGCCGGTAGCATTGGTCTACAGCTCAGTGATCTTCCCGATGAGGTTGTGCGCCCAAGGGGGCGCAATTGGCGTTGCAATGGGCCAAGTGATAAGCGGCAATGTCCATGACTTTTGTGATTGCCCTTATCTCGGGCTGTGGGGGAAATACCAACATTAGGCCAAACTTCAATTTAGTCAAAAATGTTTTATGACTTATTAGTACAATGTCAATTGGATTTGTTATGCTTTTTTAATCGAAATTTAGGTTTTTTATGTTGATGTTGGAAAATGCACATAATACGCACGATGCCGACATGTGACGTGCACGATCTCGGCACGGCACGTGCATGTTGCTAGCACAACATGTACATAACACACTTAGGGCACATAATTTTTATAAAGTAGCAATGTGATAATATCGTGATTGTTATTTCCTTTATTCTTCCACGTCTAGCTCTTTTCTCAAGCCCGAAAATGCCATCCTCGCTCTACAACTCCTTATTCATATTGTTTAGGTATGTTTAAGTATGGTTTGAATCGATATTAATATTATGTGGAATGTGGTCATATTTCCCAACCTAACCTCTTAACAACTAATCTGTTTGTGAAATTTTAAATTTTTTTATCATTTTCCTTTTCACTAAAAATCCTAAATGATCGGTTTCATTTGCACACTTGCAATTGGACATTGATCGTTGGTTGATTGTTAATTTTTAATTTTGTGTCACGAAGAGAAGAAAAGACAAATTGTGAAAAAGGATGAACAGAAAAAAAAAAAAGTTGTAGCTCGACTTTTTAGTGTGGCATGTATCACGTTGACATTTGGGCCCATCATCATCTGAAATCCCTATAACTTATCTCTCTCTTCAATTGTACAACTCTCCCTCTTCTCTCTCTTATGCGTTTCAAAGCCCTCCAACGCTCCCAAGACTCCGCCACCTCCGGCATGTCGCCTTCATCTTTGCTGCCATGTTCATCCGCTTCTTCTCGACCTCTAGCCTGGCCACCTCTTGTCCAACTCCTCTTGGGTTGGCCAGGAGCTCGAGGCCGCTCTCGATCGCAAATCTAGAGCTCCATCTAGAGCTCGCTTGAGCTTAGATCCGAAATATGAGGCTCAAGTTCGCTGGCCGAGCATGAGTGTGACGATGGAGGACTGAGATAGTGGTGAGGTGGTGGACTAAGATGGTCTGTTCTCTTTCTTTTCCTGTTTCTTTTGTTCTCTCGAAATCGAACGCTGCGACCTCTGACCCAAACCCCCACGTTATCTTCTGAGGCTATGATTATCGATTGCGATGGCGATCCCTCGAGCTTGGAAGGAGAGTGCGCGTGTGTACCAAAGAGGAAAAGGTCGGGCCGGTGCACCTCACAGTGCCAAGCGAGCACTTGAACGAGACCCGCATTTATTGTCATTACGGGGCGGCCCGGACGGTCGGCGAGTCTCTGTTTTTGCCGGCAATCAGCGTTCGCAGCCACGTTGGGGACTGAGATGGTGAGGTGGTTGCCTCTGGTGGATTGAGACGGTGAGGTGTTGCATGTCCGGCAAAGTAGGAGAAGACGAAAAAATGAAAAAAGAAAAATAAATAAAAAATTAATTGAAGAGAGAGAAGCTACAGGATTTTTTTGATTTGGTCATATGGGTTATGGGTTCGAGTCCATCTCTCTCTCTCTCTTTCGTGGAATTTGCATTAGGAAAAACGTGGATAAAAAATTATTGCTTTTTAAAAAGTATGAGTGTGTCATATGCAGAAGTATAGTATTCTAAGATTAAATATGGTGGGAATTGCAATCTCGAATAGGTAAAGACGGTTAGTTTTTTTGTAATCTTTCCATAAAATTTCTTGGAAATATCCATATAACAATTTGGAATTTGTTGGATACCATCCTTAATCCCACGGACTTTTATTTTAAACAAGTGGATCCCATTAACAAATACTTTGTAAATCTTGAATTTTTCTATCTCATTAAACTACCAAACAAGCCGAAGGAAAGAAATTACCATCGCATTTCCGCACCATTTTCCAGTCCATTGTTAAGTACGTGGGCTAGTATATTTCCAAGAGCGTCAAGTCTGCACATCCTTCAAAGGACAATTCTAGGTATATGGCGATGAATGCCTGCCTGGAAACTCAAATAATTTTAACCAAAAAATGATAGTGCGTCTAAATTACTTTATAAATATAGGGATGAGGCCTAGTTTTAGCTAGCCCATTTTCAGCGAGTTTTGGGCCGGCTGAGCCCTTGGGTTTGGCCCAAGGGTTCCTTTCTCGTCACCCCATCTTTTCACTTCTTTTCAGGCCCAATCCTTTCTCTTTCCTTTTTCGGTAATCCGTGATGTGAGCGCAAGAGTGAAAGGAAAGCAAAGTCCGGCATTTCATTGGGGAGAAGGGGGTTCGCAGAATCAAGGGCGACGATACCTCCGGCCCGACTCCGTCTCCGTCTACGGCGTGCAAGAGCCTAACCTCGATCAGCGATCTCAACGGAAGCTGTTTATTGCTGGAATCATTGATTCTGGTCGCTCCATTGTCCATCACGAACCAGGCAATGCGCTCTCTCTCTTTCTAATGTTCGGTTTTCTTTTGCTTCTTAGGAATCAATAACCCCGAGTCCATTTGATAGATTCGTGGATTAGTACAATGAAATCGAAGCTGCTTTGCTGAGTTGTAAGTCGGACTCCGAATCCCATATGAACTGTTTGATATAATGTTTGAACGAAAGACCGAATTGAACTCCATGAAACCAATCTTCGAAATCTCATTTCTTATGATTGATTGTGTTGAGATGGTTGAATCGAATCTATGCTTTTCTCGTGTTTTTATGGCCTTTGCTTCTGAGTCAGCTATGGACAAACACCTACGCCGAAATGTCGCTTCTTCCTCACCGATGATGTCCACGGTGAAACGCCCTCACCATTGCATGTTCATCATCCACAAAATATGATGAAACGCCAAGCAAGTTGAACTCTACGTTCCTCGCGTTCTGTGGTTTTAGTAGGGGAATCAAAGCTTGGTGTTCTATTTCCTTCTTTCGTTTCTTATTACAGAACAATATGGATTCTGATTCTCCACTGATTTCAGTGTTTTTTTTTTTTTGTCATATAGCAGCTTCATCATTGAATGACGGACATCTCTGAAGGTTACTTGATCGTGGGTTCATGAACGAACAAATGTAGGCTTTCTATCCTCTATGATTCTCGTCCTATGAAGCGGGGTTGTTAATACTGATTTTTAGATCAATATTTAATGGCCGGGGCTAGGATCATCATTCTGAATGCTCAACGATAGTTCGAGATGGATGTGTGGATATGATGTTAATCGATGGCTGTTAAGGCATGATTAGTGGATGTTGATAGTGTAGACGCGATTTCTGGACTGATTGCGTCATATTGAACATATGATGACATATATGGCTGATTTTCATGATGTGATCAACTACAGAATGCTAGTAATCTTCATTACCTTCGTTTTGACATATTATACATCATCATATGACGTGGTTTGCATGCTAAAATTGTGCCATGATCTTAAGGTGCAAGACTTCAGCTTTACAAGCATCGCCTTCATTGCCATCCATCGCCATCGCCATCGCTGAGACCTTTTTGCCCTTACTTATCCATCTCCTCCGACCAAATGGAATCCGGTGAGATCCTGGACGGTTTGCAGTTGATGATTCTCACCTGATGTCAAGCCAGCTTCTTAAATTTGGAGCTCTGGTCTAATTTCGATAATAGTAGCAATTGTTCCATTACCATACTCCGGATGGTGTTGGTGGCCTTATTAAGCTTGTTCTATGCCATCGCCGTTTGTGGTTCAATTTCGCTTGATGAATGCATCGATTGGCCAGCAACCTCCAAGACAACGACTAGCAAGCCTCGAGGATCAGTTTTCTGCGGGTGTTGTCTCTCGAAATCTCTCTCTCTCTCTCTCTGATCTATTGTCTCTCTCTGGCTTCTCTGATGTATTGTGGAAACTTAATGCCTTGCCATGGAAGATGATCAGAGAAAACTAAAGGAGGAAATTTTGATGTTGAGAAACTTCTTGAATCCATCATCGGATTGCCACCACTGTTTGGTGCCGGAACAATCAATTCTCGGGTAGTCTCTTGCTAGAAATCACCGTTAACAATGGCAAATCACAAAGTAGAAAGAAACAAAAAATGGGTTCAGATTCGGTTAACTGGAATCAAGTCCATTCATTAACGAAGGTATTAAGGTACACCAATTCGCCCTCAGATTGCACAAAAACCATGAGCTATTTCGCAGTTGCTAGCCTTCCAAAGAAGGCAAAAGCATCACTCAGAGTAATAAACTAGCTTTATTAA
Source organism: Eucalyptus virginea (assembly GCA_014182375.1). Taxonomy (NCBI): domain Eukaryota; kingdom Viridiplantae; phylum Streptophyta; class Magnoliopsida; order Myrtales; family Myrtaceae; genus Eucalyptus; species Eucalyptus virginea. The sequence goes on along the minus strand of CM024520.1, from coordinate 1,701,699 downwards.
GCCCCACTTAACTAGGTTAAAAAGCAGGGTGAAAATTTTTCGGTCAATGTCCACACAGCCTCATCTGACATGGCATTCCCCTTTGATATTAATATACCCAGTACCATGGTGCTCTCTAATTCACCTTTGTCACTCTAATTCCTCAGCATAACTAGCCTGCTTTTTTCTGAAATTAGTAAGTAGCAGTGCAAGGAATTCTTTTGTAGACAACAATCTTGCAGAAATAATGATAGTCTAGAACATACAAGCAAGTTGCAACTACAAAATAAATCAATTTATCGAAACTACAAACATATTTATCAGCATACTTATAATTCCACAAGAAGAGAACATAAACAAAATGGAACAATCTAGACTAAACCCAAGTAAAACCTCAATGGCCACAAGCCCACTACAAGTTCCTTCAACAATTCATACTCTAGGTAAAACTGCAAATTCTGACCATTGAGTGAGTAGGTGGAGGTGAAGTTACAGACCTTCTTGCCTCCTATGTAATCTTTCCTCTCATCTCAACTAACCCTATTACAGCCTCCATGGCGACAAGCCCCACCATTAGTTTCGACAACAATTCATGCTCTAGGTAAAACCACAAATGTATGTTATTGAGTGAGTAGGTGGAGTTGAAGTTACCGAGAATTACACCATCACCCACAATTGCAAAGTTAGGTTCTTGAGCCCAAGCTTCTTGAACAAGAAGCCCCCATGTTTTCTTGTGCAGTCGTGACCACCACTTGCGGCCACGAGCCCAGAGATCGAGCTCGAATGGCCATGGTGACCATGAGCTCGAGATTTGGCATCCATAGCTGCGAGTGGAGCTCTACCTCTAGCAGCCATGGCTGCTGTAAGAAGAAGACACACCAATTAATGGAGAGAATCATGAATGAGGGAAATGTGGTATCCAACGTGGCGCCCATTCAAAATATTTCATCGAATTGAATGGACATAATTTTTCCCCTACAAAATCTATTGTAACATTCATTCCAGTAGAAAACTATCCATCAGAAAATACATGCTGTAAAATTGGCAAAAATAAAATGCTGGAACTAAAAAAAGATATAAATAGCAAATTATTCATTAACTAGCATAAGGGTGAGAGCTTGGGAATGCTTTGACTTAATTGTGCATTCCACTTAAATTAGGTTGAGTGGTTACTAAAATAGTATTTTCTAAGCCCATTAGAAATAAACTTTTTTGTTTGGTGAAAGCTAATATTTAAAAAGATCTCCTATCATTTCTATCGACAAAATAAATTAATAATTGAAGAATTATGCCAGGTTTGGTACTTTAGCTATAATTAGCAATTAACTAAAGTAGATTATCAAGATGAATGTGCAGTATATATCAAAACTAATCACCTAAAAAAGATCAAAATTATAACAGCACAGGCAAAAAGACAAAAAATGATCGAAATTTTCTTCTTCTCCTGCATTCTTCTTCCCATTGCTTGTCTCTCTCCTTCTAGAACGTTGGATGTTCTTATGCCCACAACCGAAATTAATAATGATGAGAGAGTTAGGCACACCAAACCTGCATTTAATGGCTCTCACTGCTTTATGTAGTGATATATGATATTGCTATTTACATAGTGAGTGGGATTGTGTATCCCATGCACTCTTAATTACTTATGTCTACTTCGATTTGATGGACTTAAGGCGATGCACTATTCTCGAAGGTGGACTCATCACCGGTTACTGTAACTTGTTTTCGATTATTAGATGTTTACGTGCAATCAATCTATTTGTACCGTTTTGTTTTTTTCTCTTAAGTTTTCCTTTTGTCTTCCAAATTTCAGACTATTTTTTGTCGGGTGGGCTAGGCAGGCCTGGCCCACCGTGTCCATCTTCTGGGCGGGCCTCCCCACCGAAATGGGCCCTGTGGTCTTGGCCTGCACCGGCCAGGGTGGACGCTTTGTTACCACTTAGGGTGGGCCTGCCTTCGATAAAAAAAAAAAAAAAAAAAAAGGGGTGGACCTGCCCAATGATCATTTCTTAAGCAAAAGAAAAACCCCTCTCTCTTTGTCACCAAAACCCGGCCTGGATAAAAATTATGGGTCGGGCACATATTTGTTGAGGTATCAAGTTGGGCATGGTCGTGGAATCCTGCAAGAGGTGACTATAAACCATGTTGTTGTTTCGTGTTTCGTTCAACCGCACTAGATACTCAAATCTCGTTCGACTCATCAATCTCTGAACTGCTGGTGAGCTCTCTTATCGATTCCACTTATAGGCGGTGCCCCCGTATGAGTGACCGGCCTTTTATTTTTTTATTTATTTCCATGGAAAATGCAAAGCGCAAAAAAAAAAAAAAAGATTAAAAAAAATGGCTTGATAAGAACTGCATGCACTTCACAACGACACCGCCAAATGAAGGTTCGAAAATACGCATGTGAGAGACACGAGAGCAACTCGGCTGGTTTTCTCCTACAAAACCCTTCTCTTGTAACTTGAACGGTCAAACCCCTCCTCTTCGTCTTTTTCAAGCACAAACCCTACTCCTCTCACTCAACCTCGGCCATCCCCGTTGCGAGATTATGCAGGATTATACACGAAAGATCCTTTTTTGGCTCTCTCTTTAGCCCTATGTCTCTTATCCCTAGGAGGTCTTCCTCCACTAGTAGGTTTTTTCGGGAAAACTCCAATTCATTTTTGAATTGAATATTTTTTCATTGCATAAGAATCCATCCGATTCCACTTGATTTTTTTGAATTGTATTGAATATTGTATTCAATCGACAGGAAAAAAAAAGGGGGGTGTATAAACAGAACTTTTCCATATTTATTAGAAATAGAAATTGTCTTTTCATATCATAAATTCCCATCCTCGCAGCTAGTTCCAGAAAGAACCTTTCGATCTAATACAAGAAAACAATGTGTGCATCACGAATCTAATAAATATGGAAAAAAAATGTAGAACCTAGAAAAGAAAGAAAAAATTATAGGAATTACTAGTCTTAGAATCGAGTTGGACAAAAATAAAGATTTGATTTTCGTGAGTGATTTGATCAGTTGTACGATACCTTTGTTATTTTTACTTTATTTATTTTCATTTTTACTCATTAAATTCAGGAGTAGATTCATTCACATAATATCTCAAATGACAAGAAAAAAAGGTGTTATTGTTATAAGGTCACTCTTTATTCTAAAATCGAAAAATAGATTCGATACGATTAAAAAAAAAGATCAAAAGAAAAGATAAATGATTTTCAACAAAACACATAGCAGACCACCTCCTGCGTATCTGGAGAAATCTCGGGTAAGAGCCCTTCTGTCTTTGCTTTGATCGCAATGTTTCTTCGAAGCCAACGAGATATGTCAAATGGGAGGTTCGATTCATGCCAAAAGGTCTTTTATCTTCTAGCATTTTATTCTTTATATATTTATTTTTGGTCATATCTTGGTGGGCATTGGTGAAGTTTTAGCCTAGTTTTCAATCTATTGAATTGACAAAAAGAAAAAAGGTCAGAAACTTGGAAGAAGCCCAAACCCAAGTGCCCCTTTTATTGATAGTTGGGGAGGATTTCTATTTGACTTGGACTTGGCTGCGTTGTTCAATTTGTCCATCCAACCTCGGGGCTCAATCATTAGTAATGGAATAGGGAGATAGGTATGAAATGTTTGAAACTGAAATGTGAAAATGAAGCCATGTCAGGTAATAGATGAGATAGCTGGAAACTTTGTTAGATAAGATGAAAAATGAGAACAAATTTCATAGATATGAAAGTGCTGTTTTTAATGATAATTCCGCCCCTTGTAATATTTGATTCGATGCTACTTCTTCTAGTAGTGGGAGATACAACATATCTTGTTCTTTTTTGACATGTTTTGATTGTGATTATGGAAATTCTCTTTATAGACAAAATGAAGGAGAGTGTTAATAAAGAAACATATCAAATCAGATGTAACAATTCGACAAAAAAAAAATCGAATGTGACAAAACCGTAATAAGAAATGGCATTCAAGTTTTCAAAACTATCAAAATATCAAACAAGGATGGCAGATCATAAGAATAGTGTCAGCTAAGATGTAGACTTTGTTGTACGGGTGAACACCAAAAGTCAAAAATGGTGGACAGGAAATAATGGGAGGAAATGCCTTACGTTGGGTACATGGGAAGTATTCGTGTTTCTTGGTGCCTCCCGTCTCACTTGAAGTCTTCTCATGGGATCTTTGAGCAAATGCTGCGACAAAATGAGGTCCATAAGCTTCATCACTTCCATCGAAAAGGGTGCAGATGAATTTGGGACCCATGAGAGGCTGAAGCTCTTGTGCAAATGCCTTTTGGTAGAAAATAAGCATGTAGGGGCAAGCCTCAAAAAGGGGTAAGGGCCTTTGTTGCAGAGGAACTTGGTGAAGTTTCGAGTGGTTTAATTTGATACCAACTGCATCATGTGAAATTCCTTACCCTTGCTATTTCTAAGTCTAGCATGCTTGAATGATGAATTACTTATCTGCCTTCTATTGTTCGGTCAGGCATCACCATATGCCTATGCAACTGCTTCGTCAAACGCCAAACACTGAGGAGGATTTTGAGGACTTCCAAGGGTAAAATTTTATTAGGTGAAGATCGGGTTAAAAATGAAGAAAGAAGCGTAAGGTCTAGGGTCCTGCTTGGGGACACGGCAATGATACAGTTGAAGATGTTAGTGGTCGGTGAACTAGATCCTCTATTAGAAGAAGAGGCGATAGGAAATAGTGACTACTATTCGGAGCGAGGATTGCCTGAGCTATATCGGGAAGTACAGTTCCTGCAAAAGGATAATTTAATCGACCCATTCTCCCGGTTTAGGCCTATGAAGGAATTTGAAACCTAGCTGTTGAAAGATTCTAATATAACTGCGGTCATCCTTACTATGAACAAGGCTTTCGGTGAAGCATTCAGGAACTTGGAGAAGAGTAACCCCAATGGTTCAACTCTTATGAAGCATCAACTTCGATCGGCTCAACACTCCAAGCATCTTGCCTGGATCAAGCACTCTACTTTGCGAGATGCCCCCTCTCAGCATTCATAAAGCAGAATTTGTAGATGATGATATCCCTTAAAATATATGTCAAGTTTGAGCACTCTGAATAAACACGGTCTTTATTGTAGTGTGGTGACTTTCCTAGAATTTGTGTAGTTCTGCAATTGTTGGTTAGATGTTATGTTGAGGAATTGTTGGGCAAACAAGCAAGCTTCCATCCACTGCTATCGTTGGCAATTGTGTATATGGGGGTTGAATGGCCTGTTATGTGCTGAATTTGTTGGATAGTGTCTTTCCATTTAAGTTTTGTGCTGCTGCATGCACTTGATATTATCATGTCACTCTTGCATTATTACTTGATCTTTAATAATTTGGCAAAATCTGTCAACTATTATTTTATAATCTGTCCACCTCCTATTTACTTCAACATAAGAAAAAACGAAGTAGTCTTATGGATTGGTTTGTGATTGCATATCATACTCCCTACAGTATCGTTACCACATTAGAGGTTAAACCATCGAAATTCGGGATGTTATATCATTAGCCATAAAACAAAAGGTACAACGCGGACTAAGCGAGGAGAAATATTGGTGGCAGCTCAAGAAATCTCCCTCCATCACCCATCCTTGGACTTTATAAAAAAAAATAGCCCACTTGATAAATAGGGAAAAAAAAAGTAACACTGTGACACACTGTCCCAATTTATAGAGTTGCTACCTAAATAGCACTAAATCTATCGATGTTTAAATTCTATTCATCTTTTACTTGAAGTAATAAACCTTATCCAATGTTTTAATCCTATTCCTCTTTATAAAATAAACCTTATCCCATGTTTTAAATTATATTCCTCTTTCATCGTTTGCAACACACTTGCCTTAAATTTAAAGTAATTATTTTTCATCTGTTTTAAGTAGTTTGATTTTCTTGAAGAGAACAAATTCCTTTCCGTTTTATGGACAAAATTGTTTTTTACTCTTTTAGACTTCTCCGGGATAAAACATGGCCATAAATATTGCTTTGCTTTGCCAAATCCAAAATCAAAGGCATACATGCGATATATTTGTCAAATTATCTGTGAATAAAGTGAGTTCAAGGGAATCAATTTATTCTTTGTTCTCATTATTGCCATCGAAAGAGAATATCAAATATCATTGTAATCGCGTGAACTTGCAAACTTACGAACTGACCATAGTCAGAGTAGGGGAAAAAGAACAACAGAAGTAATTTACACGAGCTATTTGGAACAGGAGACATCCATGTTAAACCCTCTTGCTAGTGTAAAATGCACAAAACTCGATTTTCAGATTATTGCATTAATTTACACCTTAGTTTATAGTTCACAAAAACTACAAAGAAATAATAGGTTGGTAATTATCAAGAAATTTGTCTACGAAACTAGTTTCATTCTTTCGTTTATCAAACAACTCAACTTGTTCATAACAAAATTCTTTATTAGAAGATAATTGTAACATTCAAAGACAAACCATAATACCTCACTTTCCTATGTACCGATTTCTAGGGTAATTCCTTCACTTATCCTTTTCTCTCAACCACCTAGAGAAAATTATGAAAAATGTCATAAACCTATTATATGACGGTCAAGTCAATTCTAAATTTTTTTTTTTTTTTTTTAATTTTGCCAATTTAGTTCTAAACCTTTTAACAATTGGCCAATATAATCCTTTCTAGCTAATTAGTATTGAAAGTTGCTAACATGGACATCAGCCATCCTATGTGGTACAACTAATGCAGATATGCGCTATTTTTATAATTTTTAGAAAAATTATGTAATTGTTTTCCTTTTTTAAGGTAGATTTAGTGAGACCTTAGCCTAGGCGAGGCAACCCTAGGGCCATTCACTTCAACTGGCCATCAACAAGGTTTGGTGACTAGCGAAACGAAATAAAAGAAAAAAGGAAACTTAGAATGATTTATAGCCTAAATTGGCAAGAAGTCCTACTTTTATAAATTGTCAAAAGCTTTTTATGACTTACTTGAAAAACTTATCACTCGATTGATATACATACAATATGTTTAGGAATATTTTGTCAATTATCTCCAACCGCCCACTTAGCTTCTTCCACTTTAATTTTGTCACATAGAAATTGTATGTTCTTTTCTCATAGTTAACTTGTTACATGTCCATGCACACCCAAAGAGGCCAATGATACTAACGATTTTGACACGTAATTAGCAAATAACTAATTATAAAGCAATTTAGCTAGAGAAATCTAAAGCATTTGATGCACCTATTAAAGTATTCATTAGAATTTCATTAGAATTTTACAGGTAACTTTTGTTTAATTTATAACTTAAGTGGCAATCTTGGCCTCTCTTTAATTCGGACATGTTGTGAATGAGCCCATGCAAGAATTCATGCTGCCAATTGCACATGTTCAAGGCACAACAAAAACATCACATGAGCAAAATTAAATAAATAAGAGAACAAATAATATACTGTTGAATCTCGTCTCAATCTTATCTATCCAAATTTCATCGACCATTGAACTAGGTTCCCAAACTCTAGCTAAATCGATCTGATCACATTTGTACCCTCATTCACATGGGCCCAAATTTTAGTACCCCTTAAACAAATTAAATATGGCGATTAAAGGAAAGGTATCACGAAAATCTCTATCCTATGCTCTCCATTTGGCCTGTAATTAATAATTCTACTATTAAATAAAAAAATGCCAAAAATGTATTACCAAAATCTCTTCTCGATCCTCAACTTTTTGTCTATAATTAATAATTTTACCAAATAATAGAAAAATAAAGAAAAAGGCATTATGAAATCTCTATTTGTATCCTTCCTATCTAGTTCGTAATTAATAATTTAACCGATAAATAAGAAAAATCCAAAAAGGATATTACAAATGGCATGTGATTAAAAATTTTACCTAATAAATAAAACCATGCCAAAAAAGGTATTACGAATCCCTATCCTCTTCATTTGGCTTGTAACTTGGAGTTTGGGAACCCAATTCAGTGGTTGGTGAAAGGTATCATGAAAATCTCTGTCTCATCCTCTCCATTTGGTATGTAATAATAATTCTACTATTTAATAGAAATGCCAAAAAATGTATTACCCAAATCTCTTCTCTATCCTCACCTTTTCGTCTGTGATTAATAATTTTACCTAATAAATAGAAATAACAAAAAAGTATTAAGAAAATTTCTATATGTATCTTCCCTATCTAGTTCCTAATTAATAATTTAACCAATAAAAAAGAAAAATCCAAAAAAGATATTAGAAAAATCTCTATCCTTATCCTCTCCATTTGGTATGTGACTAAAATTTTTACCAAATAAATAAAAACAATGCCAAAAAAGGTATTACGAATCACTATCTTCTTCATTTGGCCTGTAACTTAGTAATAGATTTTAAAAAGAAAAAAAAGCCAAAAAAGATAATGACGAATTTCACGGTAAGGACACTTTCAAGGGCACTCTTGCCTTTTCACACGGGTCAAATCATCTCATTCCTATGGTCATTACCGCCTCTATTTTGCAGTTTTCTATTTTATTCATTGAATAATCTTATTAAGGTGTACATGGTTTGTAATGTTTTCAATTTTGGTGCACTAACTTCCATAACATTTAACAACATTTTTTCATTTTGTTCCTTGCATCACTTTGGCACCTACCAATATATCCTATTTATGAGAGAATCCTCGAACATCAAGAGGTCCAATAGGACCTCCGTGTATGAGTTCAATTAATTCCGGGAACGAGCAATCATCCCGTTGTCATGCTTAAGGTGTATTTAATATGTAGATTTTTCAATTATAGTACACTAACTAATTATAATTGAAAACGATTTTTGTCCCTTTGTTGCTTGTCATCACTTTGCCCCTTGCCGATAGCACCTCCGTTTAGGATGGGATATCCGAACTTTGAAGGTTCAATTAATACCCCACCTCTTGCCATCGCATTCTTGTGCATAAATATTTTACCTTTCATGCTTCATCGATAGATTTTACATCGATCATTTACCGGATTTTATTAACTAACGCTTTTAAGGTATTTTCATGTTTAACGTCCCAATCATGCATCTTGAAAGGAAGAAGATAGTTTGAAAATTATAAATTCATGTATTTTGATGATTAACAAGCGTTCCTGAACATTTGTTGACAAAATGCCAATATTTACTTCAGGTAGAACATTTTTTAGTGAATTTTTATTTAATTATTTCCAGGGAAAATGGCAAGCGAGAGCGGTTCCCTTGCCTTTCTTCTATAAAATCCTTCTCCTGCAACTCAAATCCTATTCTGCATCTTCGTCAAGCAAAAACTACTCTCATTCAACTCTGCCATTCACGCCGCTCACTCAATCAACTCTCGTCTTGCTCAAGTGCAGATCCACCTCTGTTTCTCTGCGTTCCTCGCTCGCTTCTTGTCCTTACATGATTCTTGTAGCTGGAGAGATCGTGTAGGAATCCTTCTTCATCTTTGCTTTGATCTGGGTGTTGCTTGAAGCCAACATAAACAAACGCATGCTTTCGTTGCTTAGCATTAGATTGTCGACTTTCTCGGTTCGTGTTCCGCCACTCTCTTTGTTTTCAAAACCCTTTTTCCTTCATTCAATGACCCGACCTCAAAAATCTCTCGTTGGTGTTTTGTTTTGGTGATTAACGAGTATCTTTTCTGCAATTGTCACTTCATTGACCAAAAGCTTTGGATCTTCACCGGTTCTGCCGTTTTATTTATTTTGAATCGATTCGGTTTTTTATTTTAACGCACTTTTTTGGTACGTACCAGCTTCGGTCAAAGATGTCCAACTCCATGCCTCAATGTCGGTCACCGACTGTACACAACGCTCCTGATGCGGTCGAGCAGGAATTCGACCATCCCACGATCAATCTCAACCGTCTAGATCTGAACGATCCGAGGGAAGATCAGGATTTGGATTCGTCTGACTCCAATTGCGAGAGCGTCGTCTCCATCGATCAATCTGGCTTAGCTTTGGTCCCGTTCATCAGCAGTGGGTTGACCAAACTCAGCGAGGAAGACAAGGTCTACCGCTTTCTCAAGGAGAAATTCATTTGGCGGCTAGGTGCGCTTGAGGCGCAAGTTACCATTGTGGCAATCCACTGGAACTACTATTCTAGCGTCTCTGCCAAAGCACGGGCACAAGTGTTTCAAGATAGCTTGCAGGTAGTGCAGAAGAAAGGCATCAGCAGCGACGCCAACGAGAGGTACGCATGATATGCGACCTCGAGGGAAGGGGTGTCCGAGATCTTCTCCAATTGCTTTGGCTGCAGTGAGAAGCCTGATCTCTTGTTGTGGCTCAGGAACTAGTCAAGAGAAAGCATCTCTTGATATAGCTCGAAATGTTTGCACGTTGTTCCGCAATAACATTTTGGTAGAGCAAGTACTTCCTTTTCTGAGCTCAAAAATGCGATTACCATGTGCAAGAATAGACATAATTTGGCCACAGAAAGAGTGATTAAAGCTCTAAGGCTCTATAGAGATATTTGTTGTGAGTTCTAAAAGTAGGTGACAACAGTATGTGTTACCTACTTTTGATTTTTCTTGAGAGAGATCACAACAAATATCTCTGTAGAGTCTTAGAGCTTTAATCACTCTCTTTGTGTCCAAATTATGTCTATTATTGCACATGGTAATCGCATTTCTAAGCTTAGAAAAGGAAGTATTTGCTCTCCCAAAATGTCATGAAAATCTATCTTAATGCACGCACTCTCTTTGCCTACTCTTGATTTTTTTTCCCTGGAGAGTAAACGTAGCATGACACAACCTTTCGTCAGCACAAGTGTAAATGGTGGAGCAAGGAAGATCACGATTCATATTGGCAACGGAGGCACATCAATGACCACAACAAGGAAGATCTCAGATAGTGTAAGGTCTCCCAATAGCATGCCATCCAGAAGGTCAAGTTTGGCATTAAGGTCACCAATGTCATAGGGCAGTAGGCTTCATAGATTGAGTTCAAAACAGGAACAAATCTAGCTATAATACCAAGTTAGAATGTGAGAAAATTTCAAATTGTGTTTTGCTTTATTAAATAATGCATTGCATTAGACGGGTACACTTCTTTAGTGTTCTCCATTTGCTTGACATGGTTTTATAACGTTCTTTATCTTGTGCATTGGGATCTCCATATCTTCAAATGCTAGAAGCTAAATAGATATGCATTTTTCAATAATCAAGAAATACCATATCAAATATACCCCATAGATACACAAATGAAAGGAAAATTTTGAATATAGCACGGAATGATTTTGAGGTATAGAGGTAAGATGAGTAAAGGATTAAACATAACAAGTACCAATATAAATGGTTGCGCAGTGGCAAGATTGTTAAAAAGAAAAGTAACTAAATGATTGTGTTCTCTTTGAATGTCTATTGTATTTTTTTTTATTTACATATAATTTCAATGTTGAATAACTGAACACCCGAAACCTTTCAAATGAGATCAATATCCCTACGTATAAAAGCACCGTCAATTCTGTGCCCTTAATTCGTTTTCAAGGAAATAAGTAGGTTCAGATATTTTAAAATGAAGTAACAGTCCAACATTTCCTTAAGGGGTTTTGGAGGCTCAAAACCCCTTGAAATGTTGAACCAAACGCACCCTTAGTGAATGGTTTGGATGTCGCCAAACAATCTAGACGAGGCTTTTTTGAACTCTTGGAGAACCATTGCAGTCAGTTTTCTCAATATGTCTCCAGCATAACACCCACTTTGTCAATAATTTCTCTATAAATAGATCTTGTAAACATTGTAGAGACAACAATTTTTCGTGTATATGGATTGGATGGGAATTGTCATAGCACTTTTGTCTATGTTGTGTTTAGGGCATGTCTTGCTTTATCATGAGTTAGGGTGCATTTGATTTAAATTTTAGAGAAAACTTTTGGGAAAATGTAAAGTCTTTAGCCTGAAAGGGTTTGGTGAAATCCATAAGATTATCTAGGCTGCAAAGATCTAGTGTGTGAACTAGCTCAGCTGATGGATTCGCTTGTTGGCCTACATTGGACTGACTTGCCATGCCTAAAGTTTAAACTCTGGTCAATGTCAATTGCACCACCAATTTTTTGGTCACTTGAACATTTTTTTTTTTTTTTGGGGGTCGATCACTTGAACTTGACTCTTTGTAGAAGCTTTACAGCCCATTCTTTGACTTTATTGATTTTTCCCTCGCAAGCACTGACTTATGCTGTTTGTTTGCTCGCCTGAATTCCAATTCGGCCAAATGAGGTGAATTGCTCATAGTTGTTATTGATGAGGTTGAACTCGCCAAAACTGTTGCCCTTGTGAAGCTTGTGAGCCTTGTTCACAACTTCCCAGGGCGATTTGGCATCTGGTGTGGTCATGCAAGTCCTCCATCTCGTCAGCTAATACTTCAATAGTGGCAGCTCATATGCATATGAGTGGAGGGAACGAGCTTCGCCTTCTCGCTGAAAGCAACCGTGACACGTCTTGTCAAAATCCTATTCTTGTGAAGTAAATTACGTTGCCTTCTTCATCGATAGTCTTGACTAGTATTGACATGGACAGCGGCCGATGCCGATTGTCTGGGTGATACTAATGTGGCAATTTATTAATAATTTTTCTTTTGAATTTATTTATTTATTTCCTTTTCTTTTTTCTCTTCTTCCTCCTTTGACTTCTTTTCCCTATAGTCGTTGCCGTGAAGTTCTCACCGGCTTGACGAGGCCTGGGGACTGCAGCGAAGGTGGCTTCAGCCAGATCTAGGCAATGCTCGACAGTGTCGAGTGTGAGGGCTAGGTCGCTCACAGAGATCTCGGTCAAATGGGAGAGGTTACGCAAAGGAAAATGCAGAGGCCTCTGAAAAACGCCGTGGGATTTCGACCAAAAAGAAAAATGCAAAGATCGTGGAATGAGTTGGCAGGAAGATTTGATGAAAACAAAATAAGGGAAGTCTGGTAGTGAAGAAATGGAAACCGAGGATTTGGTGGAAATCAAAAGAAATATTTCACAGGGGGGAAGGGTGAGAGGTTGCTCATCGTTCCCTATTATTGCTTCGTTCTACTCGTTCTTGCTGGTTCGTTCATTGCCACATCGTTAACATCCCTCAGCCTCAGGCGATCGGGCGAGGTAGGTCGAGCCTCGCTCAAGGCGACTTCGCCTGAACGTTTCAATCTTAATGAAACTAACGTCAAATGAAAAGTTTGGAAATTGGCTTCAACTTTGATGTTTTGAGGATTTTCAGAAAAAGATTACAGATACGGTGCCATATGACCATAAAACGTGGACTGTCTAGGGCCAAGAAAAGAAGCGGATGTAAATATGGCCAAGATACAAGAGAGAGTCAATAACCTCAGACCATAAATCACAAGAATTTCCCCAGAAAAGGAACAAAAACCACAAAGTAATCATAATGAGAAGCTTGAGTAACTGACTCCAGAACAAGAACACGAGACAAACGAAAGATTCGGAGACACGGGACTTCAAATATAGATCTCTGGGGCCAAAAGAAAGGGCATAAGAAATCGCTTCATATAGATCTCTCCTAAGCTAAGCTAGCGTACAAGGACAACAAATAAATTAAAGAGGAAACATGAACTGGTCCATCGACGTTCCGGAATATAAACACCGCACGCAAAGCGTCTTCCGAAAACAAACAAGGAACCGAAGTCGATCCCACTTACTCCGCTGAGGTTTGGCGACGTCGACCAGAGCCATGATCACTGGCATGTCCTGCACCGCCATCCGCCGTCCGCCGTCCCGACAAGCGAAGAAGGGGAAATCGATCGAATCCGCGCGACTCCAAATCGCCGTTGACTCTGCGAACCCCCTTCTCCCCAACGTGAGCGTGCCAAGGAAGAAGAGGACAGCTTCGGGCCGGGCTATACAAATATATATTGTCTATTTTTCTTGTTTATTATTTTTTTCTATGTTTTTACCTTTTTATTAATCTTTCTTGCTTTACAAAAAATAAACGGACGCCTAAATTGATGTAGCAAGGAGGGATCTCGTGTGTGTGTGTGTGTGTGTGTTTTTTTTATATATTATTTTATGTATATCTTCACTTATCCTCTTATTTCATTTTTTTCACTTTTTATCTAGTCCACTTTATTCATTTTTCAATTTTTTTTTGGCTTTTTAACGTTTATAAATTTTGATACTTTTGCAAAATGAATGAATATTTAAAACGTCAACAAAAATTCGTCTGTCAACACATGCAAATATAGTTGCACGTTATCATCTTTAGTCCTTAGATTAGGTCATTTAATTAAAATCGCATGACATATAGCTTGCATGTTAGGCTCATTTAATTGTATGTTGCATGTCATCTTGATATAAATATATTTTGTATTTCATTGCATTTAGAATAACCGCATTACATTCAATGTACATAATTTAAATTTCATTTAAGGGTCCGTTTGTTTCGCGAAAATCAATTTTGAAAAATCAATTTTCGAATTTTCCGGTGTTCATTTCGCGGAAAATAAACTAGTTGTGGAAATCATTTTTCATCAAGAAAAATAGGGGAAAATGTTTTCCACTTTTCAAATTGGGATAACATTTTCCTTACTCACTCTCTCCTTTCATAACCTATTAGGCCCCTTCTTTGTTGTTTTCTTTTTCTTTTTTTCTTTTTTTATAATTTGAATTTTAAATTCTTTTCCTTTTCTTTTTTTTTTTTTTTTTCTTTTCTTTTTTCCTTTTTTTTTCCACCTTCCGCTTTGGCCGATTGCCGGCATGGCTACGGTTGGCAACCAGCCACAAGCAAGCTCGAGGCTCACCGATGGCGCCACCAACCTTGGGCCTCGCCTGGCTCGCCGATCTCTGGTGAGCAACAAGCTCAAGGCTCACCAACCTCTAGCGAGCTTGAGCTCGCCGCTCGCCGACAGTGGCGGCGCAAGCCTCTGGCAAAGCCGGAGGCCAACAAGCCTAAGGTTTGCCCTTGCGCTTAGACCTTAACGCTCATCGATCTCGGCGAGCTAGCGGTGAGCATGAGCCTCGGCTCACCGATCCGCAAGACTAGAGGCCAACGAGCTCGGGCTAGCTGCTCGTGAGATTGGTGAGCCAACGGAAGCTAGCCTTCGACTAGTCGCCGGCCGTCGCGTGGTTGGCAAATGGCCAAAGAAGAAGAAGAAGATAAAAGAAAGAAAAAGAAAAGAAACAAAATAATAATAGTAATAATAAGATCGATTTTTAAATATTTTTGAAAAAATTGATTTTAAAAAATAAAAAAAAAATATTAAAAATACGTAGAGGAAAACATTTTCCTTACTAAACAACAAAAAATATTTTCCACTTTATTTTCAGGTTTTAAACGAATAGAGGAAAATAATGAGATTTTTTTGGAAAATGACTTCTTGGAAAATATTTTTCGAAACGCTGCATTTTCTATGAAACGAATGAAGTCTAAATAAGCAAAAACCCTTAAAAATGAGTGAATTGTGGTTCATCCATCACTTCTTGGATTTCAAGAGACTCTTCTCCAACCCACATTTCTCGAGACTCTACTCCTCCTTCATACATACGAAGAGGGAAATCACAATAGCTATCGTTGTTGCTCAATGATGCATGCTCTCGATCGTCATTGAAAGACAAGCTCACACATTTATGGAATGGACCTAACAGGTGGGCCGGGTCAAGACCTCCACAAAATATGACGCTTTATGTCACTTCATATATATGTTGCCCTATAATTTAGAATTTCAAATAATTGATCGATTTTCCTCTCTCTCTCTCACATTTCATTAAAAATTATAGTCCATATAATTTGACTTCTCTTTTAATCTTGAACCCTTGAAATTTTCATAAAAGTACGGATATTAACTTGTAGGCTTACATACAATTTTTTTTTAATTTTTTTGAAATTTAAATGATATTTTAAATTTTGATGGGAAAGTATCAAGAGGTGTAGTTTTACTTTTCATTTAAGCTGAAGAGAACACATCTTTAATATTCTTCTACATATCTTTCTTTTCAATCCACGTATTGACCTTAGTGAGCTAATCATTTGTCTCCATGTGGAAACTCAAAACGAGAGTTTTCTAGAGTGAAAAGGTGAAGTGTAGAAACCCTTAACATTAACTACCGGCATCGTCGAGCTAAGTTAGGCTTTGCTTGGTCTAATGCTCAAACTCAAATGAGCTTGAATTTTTTCCAAGCCTCCTCTCTTGCATAATATGCCCGATTGGATGGAGCTCAACTCGATTCGGCCTGATTATCCAACATTAGGGGTTCAGGTTTCAATAAATCCAATTTCCAAATTGCTACAAATGTTATAGATATACGGTGCTAGTAAATCTAATACTACCTGAGTGTACATATGAAACAATGTCATGTTCATAAAACAAATTATAAATTGAATGAGTTATTGCATTGTAAAAGAGCAACACTACGCAGCATAATATCGAATAAACTATTGTCAAATGAAATTAGATGATTACATACATTATTTTTTAAACAAATAAAAATTAAAAAATTCTGATGAAGGGTTTTGAATTTAAAAAAAAAAAAAAAGATTATATATATATATATATGTATTTTATTTTTTAGTATTATTTCCAAATTTATATTTAAAAAGTTACATACATTATTTTTTCAATTTTAAACAAATAAAAATTAAAAAAATCAATGAAGGATTTGATTTTTTTTTAAATACATATATATATAATTGATTTTTTATCATTATTATCAAATTTTATATTTAAAAAGTTGCATACATCATTTTTTTTCAATTTAAAAAAAAAAAAATCTGATGAAGGGTTTGGTCTTTTTTTAAAATATATATATATATATATATATATATATATACATATATATATTTGATTTTTTTAGTTTTATTGTCAAAATTTATATTTAAAAAGTTGCATACATTATTTTTTTCATTTTTAAACAAATAAAATTAAAAATCAGTCAGAGCTCATTCCTCGAATATAATATTAAAAAAATCATTAAAAAATTTAAATTCAGTAAAAAATTTAAAGATTTCAAAAATCATAAAAAATTGATAAAATCCCTAAAAAATTTGATAAGAGATTTTAAATTTGATTAAAAAATAAAAATAATAGAAACCAAGTTGAAAATGCTTTACTTCCTACTTAGTCAAAAATGATTTATGACTTATTAGTACTTATATCAATTGGAGTTGTGATACTTTTTTGATCGAAATTTAGGTTTTTTATGTTGATGTTGGAATTAGAGGTGAGTGGTTCTAAGTTCCTTATAGGTTCCACCTAGAACCTGAAACCTACTCTGGAGTATAGAGTCCTCATTTTTTGGAACCTAGAATCTGACCATTGAAACCAAAAACCTGGAATCTACTTTGTCACGGGTTTCGGGGTTAGTCACAGGTTCCAACAGGTTCTTTTTCTTTTCCTTTTTTTTTTTCAGTTTCATTTTTATTTTTAAAAAAATGAAATGAGCGCAACAATAATAAACAAGCTTGTCATTCATCAAAGAGAATACAACACGAACAAAACTATCAACATAGGAAAAAGAATTCTTGGTGAGGAATTCAATTAGATAAAAGAGAAGAAATTGAGCAAAAGTCTACATTAAAATGGAACAAAATTCACTAGACCATAAATTTTGTTTTGGAACTTTGTATCAAGGAATTTATAACACCATAGAACAAATTAAACCATAAAAACAAGAGCATTAAGGATCATATTCTCAGTCTGGTTGCTAAAAAATGTACCAATAAAGCTCCACCATCTCAATGCATTAATAATTCAAATGGAGTAACATATAACAATCAAACACCTGCAAGTCATAAAAAAAACAATAGTTTAAAATCTCTAGAACCCAATATTTGAACTGTC
Organism: Eucalyptus virginea; assembly: GCA_014182375.1. NCBI lineage: Eukaryota > Viridiplantae > Streptophyta > Magnoliopsida > Myrtales > Myrtaceae > Eucalyptus > Eucalyptus virginea. The sequence continues at coordinate 1,683,971 of CM024520.1, read as the reverse complement.
GGAGGATTATTTTATGAGAAGCTGTATAAAGATGAAAGTTATGGATGCTCTTGGTGCTTCTCATGCATGGGACAAATGAACAGGTCCTACTGTATTGGAGATTAACATTCTATGTAAGGGGAATTGCTCATTTGCTGGAAAAAAATAAAAAAAAAATGTCACAATTTCTCACTTTGTAATTCACTCGTATGGACTCAAGTTTATTTCTTCAAAGAAAACTCATTTACTGACGCAGCAGTCAGTCAAACCCTACTTTCATTACCCAAATTACTTGACATTCATATGTTTTTTTACTTTACTGGAAAGGGAACATGAAATCTATGACTCAATCCAATGTTAGGTTTAGCTAGAATCTTTCATGGAACATGCTAAGATCAATTATGCAAGGCAGACAAAACTATTTGAAGAGTAATAGCAACACTTCAGACATTTGTCCTTAACAGGCAAATCTGTAAATCAGATAAACTGATCTAAAACCCATATTACTATCCGAACATTCATTAAATGGATCAATTTAGTTATTGATCCCTCACTTGGTTTGGCTACGGTTTCAGTTCAGTTGAAGATTATCCGATCCAACAAGTTTAGCTTGGACAGCTACAGAAGTCACAAAAGTTCACCATTACCCACCCAACAAAGTAGAAGAACAAGTTGCATATGAGTAGAAATAGGCATTTGCTGTGCATATTTACTGTGATTGCACCATCATTAAGGGTTTGAAATTTGTTTACTTCCGGGTTATATAATATGTAAATGGGTTCAAGTATATCTTTAGGGGTCCAACAATTCCAGTACTAAGACCTCATTGCCATGCTAGGGTTGTTGATGTTCACAATGCTACATAAAGTTAAAGGGAAAGATTAGTGAGCTCTAAAACCAAGGGTAATTGGTGCCATCCTATGTGTGTCTAAACCTATCAAGGTGAACTCTCAATGACTATAGATGTCCTTCTATGCAGGCAAATATGCAGCAACTATAAAATAGTATCTACGCCTAATACTAAAAAATGCTCAAAAACTCCAATGAAAAAACATTTGCTAGATAAATTTTGAATTTGCATTCAACATATCAAAATAGGGGACGGAGCTAACTCACCTATTACTCTCACTGCCTTTATTCCTATAAGTAAATAATTACCACCTTATATTAGCATATGGCAGAGTACAATTGATATCCATTATTAGCCATTTGTATATTATGACATTGAGGCCTTAAAAAAATTCTCACATGCATAAAAACAGCAAACGAATAGTGCAATAAGAAGGATCTTCAAATTAAAGTTATTTTCTCGTAACAACTACAGAATATCTATACATTTGTTCATATAACTTGTATTTCTTAGTGCAAATTTAGGATAGATGATTGAGTAGCTCACTTTTTTCATTCAAATGAAAAACCAACCCCTAAGTCATGTCAAATGTTTCTTCCCGAGAAATACACTTTTGTGTAATCCAACTCAAATATCTCAAGAGCTGCAAATTCCTAGCACACGACACGTCTTATTCAAAAATCTCTAGACATCACTGCCCTAGAAGACATACTCAGAAGAGAAACTTATGATAGAGTGGGTAGAGCAGTGGATATATCAACTGAGAAGGAAAAAACAATGAATCGGATCACTTGCCAAAACTATGTAGTTCTTTCACCAATCCTTGTCCAAATATTGTTCATAGCCCTTGTGCATGGAAAAAGGAGACCAAAATCGCATCTTCAAATACCACTAAAGAAGGAGTAGTTTCCATTAAAAATATAGAAGCTGTTGCAGAGAATGGTGATAATTCACATGCCTTGGAATTGTTAAAAATGCAGCTTGATCGCATTGTCAAACGGTCAAATAAACTGGGCTCAAAGGTATGGATCTTCTACATGCAGATACAGAGAATGAGCATTCTCACATATCGTTCTCATTTTCTATTTATTTTCTCATGGACACAGGCATCTGAGTGTAGGGACCTAAAGAATGCATACTCATGCTGAGGGTTGAGCGGCGTTGAGAAAGGCGAGCGGCGCCAAGGGTTGAGCAACTTCAAGAGAGGAGAGCGGCATCGAAGGGCGTTGAGTAGTTCCAAGGGTCAAGCATCGTCAAGGGGCATCGAGCGGCACCAAGGATTGAGCAACGTCGAGGGGCGTCCAACGATGCAGAGGGTTGAGTGGCGTCAAAGGGCGTCGAGGGTGGCGAGCGATGACAAGCGGTGTCAAGGGGCGTTGAGGTCACCGAGGGGCATTGTCGAGAGGAGTGAGTCGAATCGTTGGAGAGAGATTTTAAAGTGACATGGGGGAGTCGGGGACATGGCGAAGAGGGAAAAAGAAGAAACAGAAAGGGGAAAGGGGAAGAAACAAATTGAAATCTAGGATTTTCACATTTTATATTCTAGAATCTGGTTCCAGTTCCAGTTCCTATAGGAACCGGGAACCAATGGTTCCCAAAAAAATGGACTCGGGAACTAGAACCTCCCTCTTTAAAATCGGAAACCGCGCTCACTCCTAGTTGGAATATACACATAATACGCACGATGCTGGCACGGCACATGTACGATGCTAGCACGACATGTGCATAACACACTTAGGAGTCCAACGTTTATTATAAGAAGTAGGAAAAGGGAACCCGACACGCTATAGGAACTATGCCTCCTACTATGCGATTGCAGCATCTATAGTTTGCATCCTGCTAGATTTTGGTTAGTCCCTCTCCTCCTCTCTCAAGCTCTCTAGCATTGTGTCCAATATTTCCAAGCATTCCATCAAGTTTTTCCATAAAAAACTAATCAATTCCTTGTAAATCGATGATGTTGCCCAAAAAAACGATAACAATAATTTGGTTATATTTGAGTGCACTTTTTTTTTTTTTTTGTCTTGCTTTATTACTAATAAAAATGATAAATCTATTACCAAAGGTCATTTTTTTTAATGCATAAAAAAGAACAAAAATTACTTAATTTTATATAACATCATCCACTTTTTCCTTCTTTTTTAGCAAATTTGGGATAAACCATCATGAAAAATAGTTCCTAGAAAATAGTTCACAGAATATTTTCTTTTCATTTTTTATTTTTTCAATTTCTTATATGTGGCCAAATTTACTTGGAATATTAGTATAACAAATAAAATTTTTGGCAGAAATTGGAGTGATGAGTGAGGCAAGCGTATACATAAAGCCAAACCTACAGTTAAGCATGAGGACGATGATTTGTGGTTGGGAATATCTAAACTCTTATCCCTCTTGGGTCGGATCTAGCTGGGTCCACCTCCAATGGACTTCCCAGCCGTATCAAGGTTGTGTTGGCCACAACCATTCTTACCACTAGGCCGCCTTATCATCAATATCGGGGCAGGCTATACATTTACTATAGCTTCTGTCTACATTACAGAGATATCTCTCACCTTTTACCATGGCCTACTCACATCGTTCCCTGAGGTAATCATTTCATTCATTTTCTTCCCTAATTTTGTAGCATATATTTATTTTTTAAAATTTATCATCAACTTTTGTCTAAGTAAAAATTAAGGTTAGAAAATTTAAGTTAAAGAAGTTGATTGTTTTTTATGCTTGTTTGGGGTGTTTCAAATTTTCATGAACGAGGGCACCCTCTTGGCCTACGTCTCCCACTATTTCTTATCTAGGATGCGCACCAAATTTGCATGATTTTACCAGTTCTATTTGGGAGGAATCCCCTTTGGCTTGGTCGCTTTTGGGGTTTTGGCCATGCTAGAATCTCCCCGGTGGCTTGTCAAACATAGTCATGTGGTGGAGGCGAGGGACATTTTGGCATGGATCTCTGACTCCGAGGAGGAGGTGGCATGTCAACTAGATGAGGTCATTAACCAGACCAGTGGGGATGAACCCGATCAATCCTACACATAAGTATTTGTGTGTTTAGAATTTACTTGTTCCAACAAGCTTCTCGAGCTGACATCATACTTGTCTACGGACCTCGCATCTTTTAGCAAACGAGCATTATCAACCACAGGGAACAGCTCCTCCTCCTCATAGCAGTGGACCTTGTGAAGACCATGTTCACCCTGGCCTGCACCATTAGCATTGATCGAATGGGGCGACGAAGGTTGATGCTCATTAGCATTGGCGGGATGATTTTGTCACTCGCCTCCCTAGGTGTATCCCTCACTATCATCCACCACCATGAGGAGGTTGAGTGGGCTGATGCCATACGCGCTTCTCATTGCTGTGCTAGATGGCCTCCTTTTCCATTGGGATGGGGCCGATAGCATTGGTCTACAGCTCAAAGATCTACCCGATGAGGTTGTGCGCCCAGGGGTGCGCAATTAGTGTTGCAGTGGGCTAGGTGATAAGCGGCGCGATGTCTATGAGTTTTATAATTGCCCTATCTCAGGCTGTGGGGGAAATACCAACATTAGGCCAAACTTCAATTTAGTGAAAAATGTTTTATGACTTATTAGTACTATGTCAATTGGATTTGTTATGCTTTTTTAATCGAAATTTAGGTTTTTTATGTTGATGTTGGAATATGCACATAATACGCACGATGACGACATGTCACGTGCACGATCTCAGCATGGCACGTGCACGAATCTAGCACAACACGTACATAACACACTTAGGGTACATAATTTTTATAAAGTAGCAATGTGATAATACCATGATTGTTAATTCCTTTATTCTTCCACCTCTAGCTTTTTTCTCAAGCCCGAAGATGCCATCCTCGCTCTACATGTATGGCACATGTATGATGCTAGCACGACATGTGCATAACACACTTAGGAGTCCAACGTTTATTAGAAGAAGTAGGAAAAGGGAACCGGCCGCGCTGTAACAACTATGCCTCCTGCTATGGGATTGCAGCATCTATAGTTTGCATCGTGCTAGGTTTTGGTTAGTCCCTCTCCTCCTCTCTTAGGCTCTCTAGTATTGTGTCCAATATTTCCAAGCATTCCATCAAGTTTTTCCATAAAAACTAATCAATTCCTTGTAAATCGATGATGTTGCCCAAAAAAACAATAACAATAATTTTGTTATATTTGAGTGCACTTTTGTTTTTTGTCTAGCTTTATTACTAATAAAAATGATAAATCTAATACCAAATGTCCTTTTTTTAATGCATAAAAAAGCAACAAAAATTACTTAATTTTATATAACATCATCCACTTTTTCCTTCTTTTTTAGCCAATTTGGGATAAATCATCTTGGAAAATAGTTCTTGGAAAATAGTTCACATAATATTTTCTTTTTCATTTTTATTTTTTCAATTTCTTATATGTGGCCAAATTTATTTGAATATTAGTATAACAAATAAGATTTTTGGCAGAAATTGGAGTGATGAGTGAGGCGAGCGTATACATAAAGCTAGACTTACAGTTAAACAGTGAGGACGATGATTGGTGGTTGGGAATATCTAAACTCTTCTCCCTCTTTGGGTTGGCACTAGCTGGTTCCACCTCCAATAGACTTCCCAGTTGTATCAAGGTTGTGTTGGCTACAACCATTCTCTTTGTCGGCTCCCTCTTCATGATCTTTGGGCCAGGTTTCTTCTACTTACTATTAGGCTGCCTTATCATCAATATCGAGGCAGGCTATACCCTTACTATAGCTTCTATCTACATTACAGAGATATCTCCCACCTTTTACCACGACCTGCTCATGTCATTCCCTGAGGTAGTCATTTCATTTCTTTTATTTCCTAATTTTGTAGCATATATTTATTTTTTAAAATTTATCATCAACTTTTGTCTAAGTAAAAATTAAGGTTAGAAATTTAAGTTAAAGAAGTTGATTTTTTTTTATTGTTTTTTTGGGTGTTTCAAATTTTCATGAACTGGGGCACCCTCCAGGCCTACGTCTCCCACTATTTCTTATCCAAAATGCACACCAAATTCACACTATCTTACCTGTTCTATTTGGGAGAAATTCCCTTTGGCTTGGTCACTTTTGGGGTTTTGGCCATGCCAGAATCTCCCCGGTGGCTTGTCAAGCATGGTCGTGTGGAAAGGAGGCGAGGGACATTCTAGCACGGATCTCTGACTCCGAGGAAAAGGTGGCATATCGGCTAGATGAGGTCATTAGCCAGACTAGTGGGGAGGGCATGTGGCAGGCTGTCATCCACCCAACCCAATCAATCCTACACATGAGCATTTATGTGTTTGGAATGTACCTGTTCCAACAAGCTTCTTGAGTTGACATCATACTTGTCTACGGCCCTCGCATTTTTAGTAGACGAGCATTGTCAACCACAAGGAACAGCTCCTCCTTTTCATAACAGTGGACCTTGTGAAGACCATGTTCACCCTGGTCTGCGCCATTAGCATTGATCGAATAGGGTGGTGAAAGTTGATGCTCATTAGCGTTGGCGAGATGATTTTGTCACTCGCCTCCCTGGGTGTATCCCTCACTATCATCCACCACCACGAGGAGGTCGAGTAGGCTGATGCTATATGCGTCTTCTCATTACTGTGCTACACGGCCTCCTTTTTCCATTGGGATGGGGCCGGTAGCATTAGTCTACAGCTCAGAGATTTTCCCGATGAGGTTGCATGCCCAGGGGGGCGCAATTGGCATTGCAATGGGCTAGGTGATAGGCAGCGTGATGTCCATGAGTTTTATGATTGCCCTGTCTTGGGCTGTGCAGGAAATACCAACATTAGGCAAAACTTCAATTTAGTCAAAAATCTTTTATGACTTATTAGTACTATGTCAATTGGATTTGTTATGCTTTTTTAATCAAAATTTAGGTTTTTTATGTTGATGTTGGAATATGCACATAATACGCACGATGCCGACACGTCACGTGCACGATCTTGGCACGGCATGTGCATGATGCTAGCAGAACACATACATAACACACTTAGGGCACATAATTTTTATAAAGTAGCAATGTGATAATATCGTGATTGTTATTTCCTTTATTCTTCCACCTCCAGCTTTTTTCTCAAGCCCGAAGATGCCATCCTCGCTCTACATGTACGGCACATGTACGATGCTAGCACGACATGTGCATAACACACTTAGGAGTGCAACGCCTATTAGAAGAAGGAGGAAAAGGGAACCAGCCGCACTGTAACAACTATGCCTCATGCTATGCGATTGCAGCATCTATAGTTTATATCGTGTTAGGTTCTGGTTTGTCCCTCTCCTCCTCTCTCAAGCTCTCTAGCATTGTTTCCAATATTTCCAAGCATTCCATCAAGTTTTTCCATAAAAACTAATCAATTCCTTGTAAATTGATGATGTTGCCCAAAAAAATGATAACAATAATTTGGTTATATTTGAGTGCACTTTTTTTTTAGTCTAGCTTTATTACTAAAAAAAATAATAAATCTATTACCAAAGGTCTTTTTTAATGCATAAAAAAGCAACAAAAATTACTTAATTTTATATAACACCATCCACTTTTTCCTTCTTTTTTAACCAATTTGGGATAAACCATCCTAGAAAATAGTTCTTGGAAAATAGTTCACAGAATATTTTCTTTTTCATTTTTATTTTTTCAATTTCTTATATGTGGCCAAATTTACTAGGAATATTAATATAACAAATAAGATTTTTAGCAGAAATTGGAGTGATGAGTGAGGCAAGCATATACATAAAGCTAGACCTACAGCTAATGAGTGAGGACGATGATTGGTGGTTGGGAATATCTAAACTCTTCTCCCTCTTTGGGTAGGCACTAGCCAGGTCCACCTCCAACAGACTTCTCAGCCGTATCAAGGTTGTGTTGGTTACAACCAGTTCTCTTTGTCGGCTCCCTCCTCATGATCTTTGGGCCAAGTTTCTTCTACTTACTACTGGGCCGCCTTATCATCAATATTGGGTCAGGCTATACCCTTACTATAGCTTCTGTCTGCATTACAGATATATATCCCACCTTTTACCGTGGCCTGCTCACGTCGTTTCTAAAGTAGTCATTTCATTTCATTTCTTTCCTAATTTTGTAGCATAGATTTATTTTTTAAAATTTATTATCAACTTTTGTCTAAGTAAAAATTAAGGTTAGAAAATTTAAGTTAATGAAGTTGATTGTTTTTTATGCTTGTTTGGGTGTTTCAGATTTTCATGAATGGAGGCACCCTCCTGGCCAACGTCTCCCACTATTTCTTATCCAGGATGCGCACCAAATTCGCACGATCTTACCTGTTCTATTTTGGAAGAATCCCCTTTGGCTTTGTCGCTTTTGGGGTTTTGGCTATGCCAGGATCTCCTCGGTGGCTTGTCAAGTATGGTCGTGTGGAGGAGGCGAGGGACATTCTAGCACGGATCTTTGACTCCGAGGAGGAGGTGGCATGTCGGCTGGATGAGGTCATTAGCCAGACTAGTGGGGAGGGCGTGTGGCAAGCTATCATACACCCAACCCGATCAATCCTACACATGAGCATTTGTGTATTTGGAATTTACCTGTTCCAACAAGTTTCTCGAGCTGACACCATACTTGTCTATAGCCCTCGCATTTTTAGCAGACGAGCATTGTCAACCATAGGGAACAGCCCCTCTTCCTCATAATAGTGGACCTTGTGAAGACCATGTTCACCCTGGTTTGCGCCATTAGCATTGATCGAATGGGGTGGGGAAGGTTGATGCTCATTAGCGTTAGCGGGATGATTTTGTCACTCGCCTCCCTAGGTGTATCCCTCACTATCATCCACCACCACGAGAATGTCGAGTGGGCTGATGCCATATACGTCTTCTCATTGCTATGCTACACAGCCTCCTTTTCCATTGGGATGGGGCTGGTAGCATTGGTCTACAGCTCAGTGATCTTCCCGATGAGGTTTCGCGCCCAAGGGGGCACAATTGGCGTTTTAGTGGGCCAAGTGATAAGAGGCGCGATGTCCATGAGTTTTATGATTGCCCTGTCCCGAGCTGTGGGGGAAATACCAACATTAGGCCAAACTACAATTTAGTCAAAAATGTTTTATGACTTATTAGTACTTATGTCAATTGAATTTGTTATGCTTTTTTAATCGAAATTTAGGTTTTTTATGCTGATGTTGGAATATGCACATAATACGCACGATGTCGATACATCACGTGCACGATCTCGGCACGGCACATGCACGATGCTAGCACAACACGTACATAACACACTTAGGGCACATAATTTTTATAAAGTAGCAATGTGATAATATCTTGATTGTTATTTCCTTTATTCTTCCACCTCCAACTTTTTTCTCAAGCTCGAAGATGCCATCCTCGCTCTACATGTACGGCACATGTATGATGCTAGCACGACACGTGCATAACACACTTAGGAGTCCAATGCCTATTAGAAGAAGTAGGAAAAGGGAACCGGCCGCGCTGTAACAACTATGCCTCCTGCTATGCGATTGCAGCATCTATAGTTTGCATCGTGCTAGGTTTTGGTTAGTCCCTCTCCTCCTCTCTCAAGCTCTCTAGCATTGTGTCCAATATTTCCAAGCATTCCATCAAGTTTTTCCATAAAAATTAATCAATTCCTTGTAAATCGATGATGTTGCCCAAAAAAATGATAACAATAATTTGGTTATATTTGAGTGCACTTTTTTTTTTAGTCTAGCTTTATTACTAGTAAAAATGATAAATCTATTATCAAAGGTCCTTTTTTGCAGAAAAAAAAAAGCAACAAAAATTACTTAATTTTATATAACATCATCCACTTTTTCCTTCTTTTTTAGCCAATTTGGGATAAATCATCCTGGAAAATAGTTCCTGGAAAATAGTTCACAGAATATTTTCTTTTTCATTATTTTTTTTCAATTTCTTATATGTGACCAAATTTACTTGGAATATTAGTATAACAAATAAGATTTTTGACAGAAATTGGAGTGATGAGTGAAGCAAGTGTATACATAAAGCCAGACATATAGTTAAACAGTGAGGATGATGATTGGTGGTTGGGAATATCTAAACTCTTCTCCCTCTTTGGGTGGGCACTAGCTGGGTCCACCTCCAACAGACTTCCCAACTGTATGAAGGTTGTGTTGGCTACAACCATTCTCTTTGTCGGCTCCCTCTTCATGATCTTTGGGCCAGGTTTCTTCTACTTACTACTAGGCCGCCTTATCATCAATATCGGGGCAGGCTATACCCTTACTATAGCTTCTGTCTATATTACAAAGATATCTCCCACCTTTTACCGCGGCTTGCTCATGTCGTTCCCTGATGTAGTCATTTCATTTCTTTTATTTCCTAATTTTGTAGCATATATTTATTTTTTAAAATTTATCACCAACTTTTGTCTAAGTAAAAATTAAGGTTAGAAAATTTAAGTTAAAGAAGTTGATTGTTTTTTACGCTTGTTTAGGTGTTTCGGATTTTGATGAACGAGGGCACCCACTTGACCTACGTCTCCCACTATTTCTTATCTAGGATGCACACCAAATTCGCACGATCTTACCTGTTCTATTTGGGAGGAATCTCCTTTGGCTTGGTAGCTTTTGGGGTTTTAGCCATGCCAAAATCTCCCCGGTGGCTTGTCAAGCATAGTCGTGTGGAGGAGGCAAGGGACATTCTGGCACGGATCTCTAACTTCAAGGAGGAGGTGGCATGTCGGCTGGATGACGTCATTAGCCAGACCAGTGGGGAGGGCGTGTGGCAGGCTGTCATCCACCCAACCCGATCAATCTTACACATGAGCATTTGTGTGTTTGGAATTTACCCGTTCCAACAAACTTCTCGAGCTAACACCATACTTGTCTAGGGTCCTCGTAGTTTTTAGCAGACGAGCATTGTCAACCACAGGGAACAGGTCCTCTTCCTCATAGTAGTGGACCTTGTGAAGACCATGTTCACCCTGGTCTGCGCCATTAGCATTGATCGAATAGGGCAGCGAAGGTTGATGCTCATTAGCGTTTGCGGGATGATTTTGTCACTCGCCTCTCTGGGTGTATCCCTCACTATCATCCACCACCACGAGGAGGTCGAGTGGGCTGATGCCATATGCATCTTCTCATTGCTGTGCTAGACGGCCTCATTTTCCATTGGGATGGGGCCGGTAGCATTGGTCTACAGCTCAGAGATCTTCCCAATGAGGTTGGTTGCGTGCCTAGGGGGGCGTAATTGGTGTTGCAATGGGTCAGGTGATAATTGGCGCGATGTCCATGAGTTTTATGATTGCCTTGTCTTGAGCTGTGGGGGAAATACCAACATTAGGCCAAACTTCAATTTAGTCAAAAATGTTTTATTACTTATTAGTACTTATGTCAATTGGATTTGTTATGCTTTTTTAATCGAAATTTAGGTTTTTTATGTTGATGTTGGAATATGCACATAATACGCATGATGCCGACACGTCACGTGCACGATGCTAGCACAACACGTACATAACACACTTAGGGCACATAATTTTTATAAAGTAGCAATGTGATAATATCGTGATTGTTATTTCCTTTATCCTTCCACCTCCAGCTCTTTTCTCAAGCCCGAAGATGCCATCGTCGCTCTACAACTCCTTCTTCATATTGTTTAGGTATGTTCAAAGTATGGTTTGAATCGATATTAATATTACGTGGAGTGTGGTCATATTTCCCAACCTAACCTCATAACAACTAATCTATTCGTGAAATTTTAAATTTTTTTACCATTTTCTTTTTCATTGAAAATCCTAAATGACCGGTTTCATTTGCACAGTTGCAATTGGACGTTGATCGTTGGTTGATTTTTTTTTTTTTTTTAATTTTGTGTCACGAAGAGAAGAAAAGACAAATCATGAAAAGGATGAACAGAAAAGAAAAAGAGTTGTACCTCGACTTTTTAGCGTGGCATGTGTCACGTTGACATTTGAGTCCATCATCATCTGAAATCCTTATAATTTATCTTTCTCTTCAATTGTACAACTCTCCCTCTTCTCTCTCTTCTACGTTTCAAAGCCCTCCGACGCTCCCAAGACTCTGCCACCTTCGGCACGTCGCCTCCATCTTTGCCGCCATGTTCATCCGCTTCTTCTTCGACCTCTAGCGCGGCCACCTCTTGTCTAACTCCTCCTGGGTTGGCCAGGAGCTTGATGCCGCTCTCAATCGCAAATCTAGAGCTCCATCTAGAGCTCACTTGAGCTTAGATCCGAAATCTGAGGCTCAAGTTTGCTGGCCGAGCATGAGCGTGACGACAGAGGACTGAGATAGTGGTGAGGTGGTGGATTGAGATGGTCCATTCTCTTTCTTTTCTTGTTTCTTTTGTTCTCTCGAAATCGAACGCCGCGACCTCTGACCCGAACCCCCACGTTATCTTCCGAGGCTATGATAATCGATTGCGATGGCGATCCCTCGAGCTTGGAAGGAGAGTGCGCGTGTGTACCAAAGAGGAAAAGGTCGGGCCGGTGCACCTCGCGGGGCCAAGCGAGCGCCCGAGCAAGACCTGTATTTCGCGTCATTGCAGGGCAACCCGGATGATTGGCGAGTCTCTGTTTTTGCCAGCAACCGGCATTCACAGCCACGTTGGGGACTGAGACGATGAGTTGGTCGCCTCCGGTGGATTGAGACGGTGAGGCGTTGCATCTCTGGCGGAGTAGGAGAAGACGAAAAAAAGGATAAAAGAAAAAAAAGAAAAAAGATAGATAAAAGATTAATTGAAGAGAGAGAAGCTGCATGATTTTTCTGATTTGGTCACCTGGGTTATGCGTTCGGATTTGGTCACCTGGGTTATGCGTTCGAGTCCCTCCTCTCTCTCTCTCTCTCTCTCTCTCACTCTCTCTCTCCGTGGAATTTGCTTTAGGAAAAACGTGGATAAAAAATTATTGCTTTTTAAAAAGTGTGAGTGTATCATATGCGGAAGTATAGTATTCTAAGATTAAATATGGTGTGAATTGCAATCTTGAATAGGTAAAGACGGTTAGTTTATTTTGTAATATTTCCATAAAATTTCTTGGAAATATCCATATAACGATTTGGAATATGTTGGATACCATCCTTAATCCCACGGACTTTTATTTTAACCAAGTGGATCGCATTAACAAATACTTTGTAAATCTTGAATTTTTCTATCTCATTAAGCTGCCAAACAAGCCGAAGGAAAGAAATTACCATCGCATTTCTGCATCATTTTCTAGTCCATTGTTAAATACATGGGCCTGTATATTTCCAAGAGCATCAAGTCTGCACATCCTTCAAAGTACAATTCTAGGTATATGGCGATGAATGCCTGCCTGGAAACTCAAATAATTTTAACCAAAAAATGATAGTGCGTCTAAATTACTTTATAAATATAGGGATGAGGCCTAGTTTTAGCTAGCCCATTTTCAGCGATTTTTGGACCGGCTGAGCCCTTGGGTTTGGCCCAATGTTCCTTTCTCGTCACCCCCATCTTTTCACTTCTTTTCAGGCCCAATCCTTTCTCTTTCCTTTTTCTTTAATCCATGACGTGAGCCCAAGAGTGAAAGGAAAGCAAAGTCCGGCATTTCATTGGGGAGAAGGGGGTTCGCAGAATCAAGGGCGACGATACCTCCGGCCCGACTCCGTCTCCGTCTCCGTCTCCGGCATCCAAGAGCCTAACCTCGATCAGCGATCTCAACGGAAGCTGTTTATTGCTGGAATCATTGATTCTGGTCGCTCCATTGTCCATCACGAACCAGGCAATGCGCTCTCTCTCTCTCTCTTTCTAATGTTCGGTTTTCTTTTGCTTCTTAGGAATCAATAACCCCGAGTCCATTTGATAGAGTCGTGGATTAGTACTATGAAATCGAAGCTGCTTTTCTGAGTTGTAAGTCGGACTCCAAATCCCATATGAACTGTTTGATATGATGCTTGAACGAAAGACCAAATTGAACTCCATGAAACCAATCTTCGAAATCTCATTTCTTATGATTGATTGTGTTGAGATGGTTGAATCGAATCTATGCTTTTCTCGTGTTTTTATGGCCTTTGCTTCTGAGTCAGCTATGGACAAACACCTATGCCGAAATGTCGCTTCTTCCTCACCGATGATGTCCACGGTGAAACGCCCTCACCATTGCATGTTCATCATCAACAAAATATGATGAAACGCCAAGCAGGTTGAACTCTACGTTCCTCGCGTTCTGTGGTTTTAGTAGGGGAATCAAAGCTTAGTGTTCTATTTCCTTTTTTCGTTTCTTATTACAGAACAATATGGATTCTGATTCTCCACTGATCTCAGTGTTTTTTTTTTTTTTTTTGTCATATAGCAGCTTCATCATTGAATGACGGACATCTCTGAAGGTTACTTGATCGTTGCTTCATGAACGAACAAATGTAGACTTTCTATCCTCTATGATTCTCGTCCTATGAAGTGAGGTCGTTAATACTGATTTTTGGATCAATATTTAATGGCCGGGGCTAGGATCATCATTCTGAATGCTCGACGATAGTTCGAGATGGATATGTGTGGATATGATGTTAATGGATGGCTGTTAAGGCATGATTAGTGGATGTTGATAATGTAAACGCGATTTCTGGACTGATTGCGTCATATTGAACATATGATGACATATATGGCTGATTTTCATGATGTGATCAACTACAAAATGCTAGTAATCTTCATTACCTTCGTTTTGACATATTATACATCATCATATGACGTGGTTTGCATGCTAAGATTGTGCCATGATCTTAAGGTGCAAGACTCCAGCTTTACAAGCGTTGCCTTCATTGCCATCCATCGCCATCGCCATCGCTGAGACCTTTTTGCCCTTATCCATCTCCTCCGACCAAATGGAATCCGGTGAGATCCTGGACGGTTTGCATACTCCGGATGGTGTTGGTGGCCTTATTAAGCTTGTTCTATGCCGTTGCCGTTCGTGGTTCAATTTCGCTTGATGAATGATTGGCTGGCAACCTCCAAGACAACGACTAGCAAGCCTCGAGGATCAGTTTTCTGCGGGTGCTCTCTCTCTCTCTCTCTCTCTCTCTCTCTCTCTCTCTCTCTCTCTCTCACTAAAGGAGGAAATTTTGATGTTGAGAAACTTCTTGAATCCATCATCGGATTGCCACCACTGTTTGGTGCCGCAACAATCAATTCTCGGATAGTCTCTTGCCAGAAATCACCATTAACAATGGCAAATCACAAAGTAGAAAGAAACAAAAAATGGGTTCAGATTCGATTAACTGGAATCAAGTCTATTCATTAACGAAGGTATTAAGGTACACCAATTCGCCCTCAAATTGCACAAAAAGCATGAGCTATTTCGCAGTTGCTAGCCTTCCAAAGAAGGCAAAAGCATCACTCAGAGTAATAAACTGGCTTTATTAAGCCCCACTTAACTAGGTTAAAAAGCAGGGTGAAAATTTTTCGGTCAATGTCCACACAGCCTCATCTGACATGGCATTCCCCTCTGATATTAATATACCCAATACCATGGTGCTCTCTATTTCACCTTTGTCACTCTAATTCCTCAGCATAACTAGCCTGCTTTTTCCGAAATTAGTAAGTAGCAGTGCAAGGAATTCTTTTGTAGACAACAATCTTGCAGAAATAATGACAGTCTAGAACATACAAGCAAGTTGCAACTACAAAATAAATAATCTATCGAAACTACAAACATATTTATCAGCATACTTATAATTCCACAAGAAGAGAACATAAACAAAATGGAACAATCTAGACTAAACCCAAGTAAAACCTCCATGGCCACAAGCCCACTACAAGTTCCTTCAACAATTCATACTCTAGGTAAAACTGCAAATTCTGACCATTGAGTGAGTAGGTGGAGGTGAAGTTACAGACCTTCTTGCCTCCTATTTAATCTTTCCTCTCATCTCAACTAACCCAATTACAGCCTCCATGGCGACAAGCCCCACCATTAGTTTCGACAACAATTCATGCTCTAGGTAAAACCACAAATGTAGGTAATTGAGTGAATAGGTGGAGTTGAAGTTACCGAGAATTACACCATTACCCACAATTGCAAAGTTAGGTTCTTGAGCCCAAGCTTCTTGAACAAGAAGCCCCGGTGTTTTCTTGTGCAATCGTGACCACCACTTGCGGCCACGAGCCCATAGATTGAGCTTGAACGGCCATGGTGGCCACGAGCTCGAGATTTGGCATCCATAGCCGCGAGTGGAGCTCTACCTCTAGCAGCCATGGCTGCTGTAAGAAGAAGACACAACAATTAATGGAGAGAATCATGAATGAGGGAAAGGTGGTATCCAACGTGGCGCCCGTTCATAATATTTCATCGAATTGAATGGACATAATTTTTCCCTTGCAAAATCTAAAGTAACATTCATTCCAGCAGAAAACTATCCATCAGAAAATACATGCTGTAAGATTGGCAAAAATAAAATGCTGGGACTAAAAAAAGATATAAATAGCAAATTATTCATTAACTAGCATAAGGGTGAGAGCTTGGGAATGCTTTGACTTAATCGTGCATTCCACTTAAATTAGGTTGAGTGGTTACTAAAACAGTATTTTCTAAGCCCATTAAAAATAAACTTTTTTGTTTGGCGAAAGCTAATATTTAAAAAGATCTCCAATCATTTCTATCGACAAAATAAATTAATAATTGAAGAATTATGCCAGGTTTGGTACTTCAGCTATAATTAGCAATTAACTAAAGTAGATTATCAAGATGAATGTGCAGTATATATCAAAACTAATCATCTAAAAAAGATCAAAATTATAACAGCACAAGCAAAAAGACAAAAAATGATCGAAATTTTCTTCTTCTCCTGCATTCTTCTTCCCGTTGCTTGTCTCTCTGCTTCTAGAACGTTGCATGTTCTTATGCCCACAACCGAAATTAATAATGATGGGGGAGTTAGGCACACCAAACCTGCATTTAATGGCTCTCACTGCTTTATGTAGTGATATATGATATTGCTATTTACATAGTGAGTGGGATTGTGTATCCCATGCACTCTTAATTACTTATGTCTACTTCGATTTGATGGACTTAAGGTGATGCACTATTCTCGAAGGTGGACTCATCACCGGTTACTGTAACTTGTTTTCGATTATTAGATGTTTACGTGCAATCAATCTATTTGTACCGTTTTGTTTTTTTCTCTTAAGTTTTCCTTTTGTCTTCCAAATTTCAGACTATTTTTTTGTCGGGTGGGCTAGGCAGGCTTGGCCCACCGTGTCCATCATCTAGGGGGGCCTCCCCACCGAAATGGGCCCCGTGGTCTTGGCCTGCACCGGCCAGGGTGGACGCTTTGTTACCACTTAGGGTGGGCCTGCCTTTGATTAAAAAAAAAAGGGGTGGGCCTGCCCAATGATTATTTCTTAAGCAAAAGAAAAACCCCTCTCTCTTTGTCACCAAAACCCGGCCTGGATAAAAATTATGGGTCGGGCACATATTTGTTGAGGTATCAGGTCGGGCATGGTCGTGGAATCCTGCAACAGGTGACTATAAACCATGTTGTTGTTTCGTGTTTGCTTCAACCGCACTAGATACTCAAATCTCGTTCGACTCATCAATCTCTGAACTGCTGGTGAGCTCTCTTATCGATTCCACTTATAGGCGGTGCCCCCGTATGAGTGACCGGCCTTTTATTTTTTATTTATTTCCATGGAAAATGCAAAGTGAAAAAAAAAGATAAAAAAAAAAAAAAAAACGGCTTGATAAGAACTGCATGCACTTCACAACGACACCGCCAAATGAAGGTTCGAAAATACGCATGTGAGAGACACGAGAGCAACTCGGCTGGTTTTCTCCTACAAATTGTAACTTGAACGGTCAAACCCCTCCTCTTCGTCTTTTTCAAGCACAAACCCTACTCCTCTCACTCAACCTCGGCCATCCCCGTTGCGCACATAGCAGACCACCTCCTGCTTCTCTCGTTCTGTATCTGGAGAAATCTCGGGTAAGAGCCCTTCTGTCTTTGCTTTGATCGCAGTGTTTCTTCGAAGCCAACGAGATTTGCTTTCCCGGGAGCGTTTGTAAGCCAACGAGATATGTCAAATGGGAGGTTCGATTCATGCCAAAAGGTCTTTTATCTTCTAGCATTTTATTCTTTATATATTTATTTTTGGTCATATCTTGGTGGTCATTGGTGAAGTTTTAGCCTAGTTTTCAATCTATTGAATTGACAAAAAGAAAAAAGGTCAGAAACGTGGAAGAAGCCCAAACTCAAGTGCCCCTTTTATTGATAGTTGGGGAGGATTTCTATTTGACTTGGACTTGGCTGCGTTGTTCAATTTCTCCATCCAACCTCGGGGCTCAATTATTAGTAATGTAATAGGGAGATAGGTATGAAATGTTTGAAACTGAAATGTGAAAATGAAGCCATGTCAGGTAATAGATGAGATAGCTGGAAACTTTGTTAGATAAGATGAAAAATGAGAACAAATTTCATAGATATGAAAGTGCTGTTTTTAAGGATAATTCCGCCCCTTGTAATATTTGATTCGGTGCTACTTCTTCTAGTAGTGGGAGATACAACATATCTTGTTCTTTTTTGACATGTTTTGATTGTGATTATGGAAATTCTCTTTATAGACAAAATGAAGGAGATTTTTAATAAAGTAACAAATCAAATCAGATGTAACAATTCGACAAAATATATATATCGAACGTGACAAAACCGTAATAAGAAATGGCATTCAAGTTTTCAAAACTATCAAAATATCAAACAAGGATGGCAGATCATAAGAATAGTGTCAGCTAAGCTGTAGACTTTGTTGTACGGGTGAAGACCAAAAGTCAAAAATGGTGGACAGGAAATGATGGGAGGAAATGCCTTATGTTGGGTACATGGGAAGTATTTGTGTTTCTTGGTGCCTCCCGTCTCACTTGAAGTCTTCTCATGGGATCTTTGAGAAGATGCTGCGACAAAATGAAGTCCAGAAGCTTCAGCACTTCCGTCGAAAAGGGTGCGGATGAATTTGGGACCCATAGGAGGCTAAAGCTCTTGTGCAAATGCCTTCTGGTAGAAAATAAGCATGTAGGGGAAAGCCTCAAAAAGGGGTAAGGGCCTCTGTTGCAGAGGAACTCGGTGAAGTTTCGAGTGGTTTAATTTGATACCGACTGCATCATGTGAAATTCCTTGCCCTTGCTATTTCTAAGTCTAGCATGCTTGAACTTACAATCATGATGAATTACTTATCTGCCTTCTATTGTTCGGTCAGGCATCACCATATGCCTATGCAACTGCTTCGTCAAACGCCAGACACTAAGGAGGATTTTGAGGACTTCCAAGGGTAAAATTTTATCAGGTGAAGATCGGGTTAAAAACGAAGAAAGAAGTGTAAGGTCTAGGGTCCTGCTTGGGGACATGGCAGTGATACAGTTGAAGATGTTAGTGGTTGGTGAACTAGATCCTCTATTAGAAGAAGAGGCGATAGGAAATAGTGACTACTATTCGGAGCGAGGATTGCCTGAGCTATATCGGGAAGTACAGTTCTGGCAGAAGGATAATTTAATTGACCCATTCTCCAAGTTTAGGCCTATGAAGGAATTTGAAACCTAGCTGTTGAAAGATTCTAATATAATTGCGGTCATCCTTGCTATGAACAAGGCTTTCGGTGAAGCATTCAGGAACTTGGAGAAGAGTAATCCCAATGGTTCAGCTCTTATGAAGCATCAACTTCGATCGGCTCAACACTCCAAGCATCTTGCCTGGATCAAGCACTCTACCTCGCGAGATGCCCCCTCTTAGCATTCATAAAGCAGAATTTGTATATGATGATATCCCTTAAAATATATGTCATGTTTGAGCACTCTAATAAACATGGTCTTTATTGTAGTGTGGTGATTTTCCTAGAATTTGTGTAGTGCTGCAATTGTTGGTTAGATGTTATGTTGAGGAATTGTTGGGCAAACAAGCAAGCTTCCATCCACTGGTATCGTTGGCAATTGTGTATATGGGGTTGAATGGCCTGTTATGTGCTGAATTTGTTGGATAGTGTCTTTCCATTTAAGTTTTGTGCTGCTGCATGCACTTGATATTATCATGTCACTCTTGCATTATTACTTGATCTTTAATAATTTGGCAAAATCTGTCAACTATTATTTTATAATCTATCCACCTCCTATATACTTCAACATAAGAAAAAGCGAAGTAGTCTTATGGATTGGTTTGTGATTGCATATCATACTCCCTACAGTATTGTTACCACATTAGAGGTTAAACCATCAAAGTTCGGGATGTTATATCATTAGCCAGAAAACAAAAGGTACAACGCGGACTAAGCGTGGAGAAATATTGGTGGCAGCTCAAGAAATCTCCCTCCATCACCCATCCTTGGACTTTATAAAGAAAAATTGCCCACTTGATAAATAGGGAAAAAAAAGTAACACTGTGACACACTGTCCCAATTTATAGAGTTGCTACCTAAACAGCACTAAATCTATCGATGTTTAAATTCTATTCCTCTTTTACTTGAAGTAATAAACCTTATCCAATGTTTTAATCCTATTCCTCTTTATAAAATAAACCTTATCCCATGTTTTAAATCATATTCCTCTTTCATCGTTTGCAACACACCTGCCTTAAATTTAGAGTAATTATTTTTCATCTGTTTTAAGTAGTTTGATTTTCTTGAAGAGAACAAATTCCTTTCCGTTTTATGGACAAAATTCTTTTTTACTCTTTTAGACTTCTCCGGGATAAAAAATGGCCATAAATATTGCTTTGCTTTGCCAAATCCAAAATCAAAGGTACACATGCGATATATTTGTCAAATTATCTGTAAATAAAGTGAGTCCAAGGGAATCAATTTATTTTTTGTTCTCATTATTGCCATCGAAAGAGAATATCAAATATCATTGTAATCGCGTGAACTTGCGAACTTACGAACTGACCATAGTCAGAGTAGGGGAAAAAAAACAACAGAAGTAATTTACACGAGCTATTTGGAACAGGAGACATCCATGTTAAACCCTCTTGCTAGTGTAAAATGCACAAAACTCGATTTTCAGATTATTGCATTAATTTACACCTTAGTTTATAGTTCACAGAAAATACAAAGAAATAATAGGTTGGTAATTATCGAGAAATTTGTCTGCGAAACTAGTTTCGTTACTTTCGTTTATCAAACAACTCAACTTGTTCATAACAAAATTCTTTATTAGAAGATAATTGTAACATTCGAAGACAAACCATATTACCTCACTTTCCTATGTACCGATTTCTGGGTAATTCCTTAACTTATCCTTTTCTCTCAACCACCTAGAGAAAATTATGAAAAATGTCATAAACCTATTATATGACGGTCAAGTCAATTCTAAACTTTGTCAATTTTGCCAATTTAGTTCTAAACCTTTTAACAATTGGCCAGTATAATCCTTCTAGCTAATTAGTATTGAAAGTTGCTAACATGGACATCAGCCATCCTATGTGGTACAACTAATGCAGATATGCGCGATTTTTATAATTTTTAGAAAAATTATGAATTGTTTTCCTTTTTTAAGGTAGATTTAGTGAGACCTTAGCCCAGGCGAGGCAACCCTAGGGCCATTCACTTCAACTGGCCATCAACAAGGCCCGATGACTAGCGAAATGAAATAAAAGAAAAAAGGAAACTTAGAATGATTTATAGCCTAAATTGGCAAGAAGTCCTACTTTTATAAATTGTCAAAAGCTTTTTATGACTTACTTGAAAAATTTATCACTCGATTGATATACATACAATATGTTTAGGAATATTTTGTCAATTATCTCCAACCGCCCACTTAGCTTCTCCCACTTTAATTTTGTCACATAGAAATTGTATGTTCTTTTCTCATAGTTAACTTGTTACAAGTCCATGCACACCCAAAGAGGCCAATGATACTAACCATTTTGACACGTAATTAGCAAATAACTAATTATAAAGCAATTTAGTTAGAGAAATCTAAAGCATTTGATGCACCTATTAAAGTATTCATTAGAATTTCACAGGTAACTTTTGTTTAATTTATAACTTAAGTGGCAATCTTGGCCTCTCTTTAATTCGGACATGTTGTGAATGAGCCCATGCAAGAATTCATGCTGCCAATTGCACATGTTCAAGGCACACCAAAAACATCACATGAGCAAAATTAAATAAATAAGAGAACAAATAATATACTGTTGAATCTCGTCTCAATCTTATCTATACAAATTTCATCGACCATTGAACTAGGTTCCCAAACTCCAGCTAAATCGATCTGATCACATTTGTACCCTCATTCATGGCCCAAATTTTAGTACCCCTTAAACAAATTAAATATGGCGATTAAAAAAATGCCAGGAAAGGTATCACGAAAATCTCTATCCTATGCTCTCCATTTGGCCTGCAATTAATAATTCTACTATTAAATAAAAAAAATGCCAAAAAATGTATTACCAAAATCTCTTCTCGATCCTCAACTTTTTGTCTATAATTAATAATTTTACCAAATAATAGAAAAATAAAGAAAAAGGCATTAAGAAATCTCTATTTGTATCCTTCCTATCTAGTTCGTAATTAATAATTTAACCGATAAATAAGAAAAATCCAAAAAGGATATTACAAATGGCATGTGATTAAAAATTTTACCTAATAAATAAAACCATGCCAAAGAAGGTATTACGAATCCCTATCCTCTTCATTTGGCTTGTAACTTGGAGTTTGGGAACCCAATTCAGTGGTTGGTGAAAGGTATCATGAAAATCTCTGTCTCATCCTCTCCATTTGGTATGTAATAATAATTCTACTATTTAATAGAAATGCCAAAAAATGTATTACCCAAATCGCTTCTCTATCCTCACCTTTTCGTCTGTGATTAATAATTTTACCTAATAAATAGAAATAACAAAAAACGTATTAAGAAAATTTCTATATGTATCTTCCCTATCTAGTTCCTAATTAATAATTTAACCAATAAAAAAGAAAAATCCAAAAAAGATATTAGAAAAATCTCTATCCTTATCCTCTCCATTTGGTATGTGACTAAATTTTTTACCAAATAAATAAAAACAATGCCAAAAAAGGTATTACGAATCACTATCTTCTTCATTTGGCCTGTAACTTAGTAATAGATTTTTTTTTTAAAAAAAAAAAACCAAAAAAAGATAATGACGAATTTCACGGTAAGGACATTTTCAAGGGCACTCTTGCCTTTTCACACGGGTCAAATCATCTCATTCCTATGGTCATTACCGCCTCTATTTTGCACAATTCTATTTTATTCATTGAATAATCTTATTAAGGCGTACATGGTTTGTAATGTTTTCAATTTTGGTGCACTAACTTCCCTAACATTTAACAACATTTTTTTCATTTTGTTCCTTGCATCACTTTGGCACCTACCAATATATCCTATTTATGAGAGAATCCTCGAACTTCGAGAGGTCCAATTTATTCCGTGTACGAGTTCAATTAATTCCGGGAACGAGCAATCATCCCGTTGTCATGCTTAAGGTGTATTTAATATGTAGATTTTTCAATTATAGTACACTAACTAATTATAATTGAAAACGATTTTTGTCCCTTTGTTGCTTGTCATCACTTTGCCCCTTGCCCATAGGACCTCCGTTTAGGATGGGATATCCGAACTTTGAAGGTTCAATTAATACCCCACCTCTTGCCGTCGCATTCTTGTGCATAAATATTTTACCTTTCATGCTTCACCGATAGATTTTACACCGATCATTTACCGGATTTTATTAACTGTCGCTTTTAAGGTATTTTCATGTTTAACGTCCCAATCATGCATCTCGAAAGGAAGAAGATAGTTTGAAAATGATAAATTCCTGTATTTTGATGATTAACAAGCGTTCCTGAACATTTGTTGACAAAAATGCCAATATTTACTTCTGGTAGAACATTTTTTTAGTGAATTTTTATTTAATTATTTCCAGGGAAAATGGCAAGCGAGAGCGGTTCCCTTGCCTTTCTTCTATAAAATCCTTCTCCTGCAACTCAAATCCTATTCTGCATCTTCGTCAAGCAAAAACCCTACTCTCATTCAACTCTGCCATTCACGCCGCTCACTCAATCAACTCTCGTCTTGCTCAAGTGCAGATCCACCTCTGCTCCTCTGCGTTCCTCGCTCGCTTCTTGTCCTTATCTGATTCCTGTTGCTGGAGAGATCGTGTAGGAATCCTTCTTCATCTTTGCTTTGATCTGGGTGTTGCTTGAAGCCAACATAAACAAACGCATGCTTTCGTTGCTTAGCATTAGATTGTCGACTTTCTCGGTTCGTGTTCCGCCGCTCTCTTTGTTTTCAAAACCCTTTTTCCTTCATTCAATGACCCGACCTCAAAAATCTCTCGTTGGTGTTTTGTTTTGGTGATTAACGAGTATCTTTTCTGCAATTGTCACTTCATTGACTAAAAGCTTTGGATCTTCACCGGTTCTGCCGTTTTATTTATTTTGAATCGATTCGTTATTTTATTTTAACGCACTTTTTTGGGACGTACCAGCTTCGGTCAAAGATGTCCAACTCCGTCGGTCACGGACTGTACACAACGCTCCTGATGCGGTCGAGCAGGAATTCGACCATCCCACAGTCAATCTCAACCGTCTAGATCTGAACGATCCGAGGGAAGATGAGGATTTGGATTCGTCTGACTCCAATTGCGTGATTTTTTTCCTCTTTTGATTCACTATTCTTAATTATATTTTTTCTTTATTCATTTGTTTGACATTGGTCCTAATTTTAGATCATCTAAGAGATCTTTTAAAGCAATTTGACTTGAGCAAAAGGACTAAGAAGCCAACTTGTCACATAGTTATTTTGTTATTTGTTGCAAAGCCAATGTTTTCAGTGTTTTTTTCATCTTTTAAATTTAATAGATCTATATAATAACGTTGATGATTTCTTATACTTGTAATTATTTGTATTTCAATATCTAAGAGACCTTTTCTTTCTTTGTGTTCAAGAAAATTGATTCTATCAGCCCTTTTGTGATTTTTGTCTCTCAATTCGAACTTGCAATAAGGAAACACAAAAATTAAAAACAAGAAAAAGAACATAGGATTAAAAATTGATATAGTTGAAGAAGTTTTCGGTTTCCCAAAAAAGGTGCCGTGGTTGAAGTTTGACCATCACTTCGTCATTTCACATATCATGCTAGTAGGTCCATTTCCACATGGTTATAGCCTAATGTGCAGTGTGATTACTTCATGAATTTTATCCTAATATATAATACGATCTATAAATTTTTAATTTGTTCATCGTAATTAATGAACAATTAATACATTTTCAATTTGATCCCTCAATAACATGAAAATGTTCGATAATATGAAGGTATTTAAAGTCGTCCTTCTATAAATTCAAATTTATTGATAATATTTGGAAACCATATTGAACAATCTAAAATTCACAGGCAACATTGTCAGCTTATGGATAGAATAAATCACTTGTGTCATTATCCCTTACAAGAAAGATAGCTTTCTTTTTCGTTGGTAATTGACAACTTGAAATATCTTCTTTTTTTTTTTTTTTCTAAATCTATGATTTTTTGTATTGAGCTAACCAACAAAATTTGAATTTACTTTCATAACCTTTCATCGATATTTCACAATCTAAATGCTCTATTACCCTCAACAACAAAATATTATCTAATCATGCATCCCGTTCTCACTTTAGTTATTTTTTTAATTTAAAATTTCAAAAGCCCTATCCTTTTTTACCAGGTAGCCTCATATATATATAAGGAAACAACCCATCATGAAGAATCAAATATCTTGAGAAGGTCTGTGAACCGGAGAGCGCTTGCAGGTGAGTCTTGTCCATGGCAATCGACTACATTCGCGCATGAGAAGCAAGCGCGCGTACGCGCTCTCCTCTCGCTGCACCAGTGCTCCTTCCATCTTTTTGATCGCCTGAAGATTCGTGTGGAATCGCCTGAAAATCTGTTTGCTGTATTACCATCGGCATTTTGAGTTTTTTATAGTGTTCTGGTGAGGGTTTTGTGTTTAGCGTGGTGAGAGTTGAAGAAAAGTACGTGCGTCTCTGGGGTGTTTTTTACTGTTTAGCGAGCAAAATTGTGTCGTTTGATGGAGTTTTGTTTGTCACGGAGGAGAGGAAAACGATCAAGCTTTAATTTTTTTGTCCTTTTTCATTTTATGTTATTTTCCCTCGTTAGAGAAATCTGCATTTTTCTGTTTGACTCTCTCATTATTACGAATATGTATTCTTCTGGGTCTTGTCAAAGGGCACTGCTTAAGTATACCGAGGAACTGTCTTGATTTTCAATGCATTATTTACACGTGCCAGCACGAGAGAGACAGTAGTGCCTTGGAAAGCACAATCATCCCTCAACTCACGACCGAGTGTTTAACTCACTGACAAAACCCTTCTTGTATAATTTATACTGGTGGATAGCTTGTTGGATATTTTCTGCTTTTCATTTTACCTCTGAAGATGGATATAGGAAACTCATGCTGAAGCACTAAGTTCGCAACTAGTTCTCATCTTATCTGTCATCATTCTCTTTCCTTATCCATTGTTTTTGGTAGTTCGCAACTGGGTAGCCTTGTTAAATTTCTTTGCAAATTTACTGTTCTTTTTTATGCTCACATTAGATCAAGGAAGGGGACCCCTGCACAAAGCATAGGAGGCAACGATGGCTTTATCAAGTGTATGCCCAACTGAGGATGCTGTCAGGGCATTTCTGGAATACTTGGTTGATCCTGTGATTCCAGCTACATCTTCTGTACGAGACTCTCCATCACCTTCTCAGCAACAATGGGTCGCAAAGCAGGTCGTTTTGGGGAAGATATCTTCTTGACGATTACTATTTTTTTGGCTTTGTTGTGATTTCCATTGCATTAATTAAATTCTTCTTATCTACCTAGCTGCATGATCATCTTTTATATGTACCTCTATTTTGAATGCTAGTTGTTGGAAGTAGTTAGGGGTGACCGGCCCCGATCAATTCAATTCGGTTATCGGGCAATTTAACAAAACTAATTACACATGTTTCAACGTGCAAAATATTCAAACTTCACTAGTATGAATGTCAATCACACCTCGTGTGTTTTTTACACTTTACCTTAACCATGAAGGCCATGAACAATTTGGCTAAAAGTTATGCTTGGCTTAGGTTGTATAGACAATCTTCTGCTCTTTAAATGTTTAGTCGATGTGGGACTCTTGGAGGCTTGAAGTGTCTTGTGTGTGTTTTTTACACTTTACCTTAACCATGAAGGCCATGAACAATTCGGCTAAAAGTTATGCTTGGCTTAGGTTGTATAGACAATCTCTCTTATGCTCTTTAAATGTTTAGTCGATGTGAGACTCTTGGAGGCTTGAAGTGTCTTGTGGGTCTCTTGGAGACTTAGTTCCACATCGAGTAGAAGATGAAACTAACAAGTAGATTTTCTCTATAAATAAAAGAGTAACAAAAAAAATTTTAATGATCTTTTGGCCACATAAGTTCCTATCTCAACTGCAATTTCGGTTGCAATAAGTTATGATGTTTACATATTTTATATATTATATATATAAATTATATATAAAAAAATTGGTTCGGTTCCCACCTTGGAATTGGGAATCGGACCGACTAGCCACCGGTTCTCGGTTCGGGCAGTTCCGGTTGCACACCCCTAGAATTAGTACAGGAATTCAAAGTTGAAGAAAAAAAATCTGGAGATTTGTACTCATTCGCATCATGTGAATCTTTGGCCAGGCAGAAATTGAAGAGAAGGAATTCTTGTTGCTTTTTGACAAGCTTTAATGCTCTAGGGTTTGGTTGTTTTCTGGCTTCTGTTTCTGCATCACCTTTTCTATGCTTCGTCTTTTCTTGGATAGTTTAACCGTTTAGGTCGGAGCAATGGACGATTATTTATCAAACAATTTTTTTTTGCAGGTGCATGGAGTTGTCATATTGTACAACTACTACCATCGGAAACAACACAGACAACTAGAATATCTGGGTTTTGAGTCATTCTGCAAATTAATTGTGGTTTTGAAACCTCCTTTACTGGCATACATGAAATACTTGCAAAGAAATGATGATGCTGAATTAGTTGACCCTGAAAAGCAGCTTTCCTTGACGGAGAAGACTATCATGAATGCATGTGATCTGTGTATGAGGTTGAGTGCGTCAAAGGATATTCCAGATATAGAAGGATGGTCAATTTCTGAAGTTGCTGTTTTCTTGGTTGACTCTAGGAAAGAGAATTGCTTGTTGCTATTCAGCAAAAATAGCAACGGGGTTTGGTCATTGTTTGAAAAGGATGTGGATATCTCCAATCAGAGTTCAGAAGCCATGCCGGATTTGAAACAGTGTAAAAAGAAATGGATCAAACACTGTAAAAAGAAAAGGATCACCAGAAAGCCCATGAGAGATGATCCGAGCATTAATGAAGATGCTATGCAGCAGCTTGCATTTTCATCAGTCAAGGAAGCCACAGGTATGAATTAGGTTTCGGTATTATACATGGATAAAACTGCAAATTTTTGGTTTAGTTAAAATTAGCAATTGTATATTCTTAGCCAATATCTAATCTTGTCCACTCTCCTGCCTTTAATTCATACAACAAAGATGATGGAAATTTGAGGATTTATAGGACATTGTGGATTTTGATGCTACAGAAATCTGCAAAGGGCTTTTGCTGGGAAATAAGGATAGGTATCTCTTGATGAAGAATTTGCATTATTCAAGTTCAAGCCTAGTTGGAATTACCAAGTTAGCAATTTCACATGATGATAGAGCTAAACCATGATGGCTGGAGTTACTTCCACGGAAGATGAAAGCATAGTCACTAGCCATTTGCCTTCATGTGGAAATAGTCACGGGAAGAATTTACCTTGACCTTGGAATTTGACAGGTGTAATAATCAAGGTCCATTCATGGGCAAGAGATTGCAAAACAAAATAAAAACCACAGCGTCATGCTCAGATCTCCACAACTTTCCCAAAGGAGAGTTGGGAAAGCTCTAGTTCAGATCATTAAAAAGTTTTGGTGGACTTCGCTGGATAAAAAGAATTTGCTCAAAATTATAAGCAATACCTGTGTCATTTTATTTATTGTGAAAGTTGTGGTAGGTGATAAAAAAGATTATGTCCAATTAATTAATTGGATGGAGCAATACACATTAATTAGTGGAGATTAGTGAAGCTGAAGGTTCGGAAACCCATCTTATCAAAAAAGAGAGGTGTGCATGACATTTGTGCGAGGCTATTAGTCTGCACATAAAAATAGTTTGTGTAAATATTTCTCCTTTTAACAATGCGGAGGCCAGACCTGGCTGTATATTGCTAATGCAATTTTGACTCGTGATAAGAATGTAAAGAGGGAAGAGGTTAAAATGGACATGGACAGAGTGCACAATCAAGTGTTATGGGGTTTTGGCTTTAAGTTCTAGAAGCTTGAATTGGATCCTCTGTGGTCTGATGCGGTTGCCTTTTTGTTTCTACATTTTGGAAGAGAAGTAATACAGATCTTGGACCTGAAGATAGTTAGCAGCGGCTTGTAGATGGGATTATCTGATCCTTATCCTATAAGGATGGGTTTGAGAGTCAGGTTTTAAGTGAATTTGAAGTGCTTATCTAGTACTTACATTTTTTTGCCAACTTGAGTCTATCCTGATTTTGTGGTTCTTATGGAGTTGGAAGATGAGGTTATCAGCAACTTTGGCACTATCTAACGCTTTTAGGGTGGTAAGAAGATGAAAGACTACAATACATCTACTTGCTGACGACAGAGTTGTTTTTTGTGGGAGGTTAGTGTGTTAAACGTTGAGATATGGTACTCTCTGCTGAAACAGTCTAAGCAGTAGGGTAAGTTTTGGAGAACATGAGATATTCTGCTTCGAAGGACCCATGATAAAATGTAGGAAATGTGATTGGTCTTAGAACGTGTGAGTATCAGACCCCTTCGGTAAGTGGGTGTCCTTTGTGGATGACCCTCAAAGAGACTGGCATTTGGATATATGACTGAATTTTAAAGAGACCACATTCACAGCACTTACATTACATCCAATTTTTACTGTCCATGGGTCTATTTTTGAGCATTCAACGTTAGAGTCCAATTTTACTTTAGCTCTTTCAAGTATTCAAGTATTATGATTTGTCTTTTGACTAGAATTGCACATACTATAATTTTAATTCCTTGAAGTCGTCAGTGTTTTAGTACCTACTATCTATTTCTGTTTTGTTTGGCCTACCAAAAGGATTGACATTTGAATATGGTTTATCATTGCTGAACAGCCATTAGTCAGGCCCATCTTTCTATACTAGAAAGCCACACTGTATATTCTCTGGGTAAAGAGAAATCGACATCTCGCTTCTACATAATGCAATGGACCCAACCTACTAGTGAAGATGCTGTTCAGGTCCCTATATATGCCTTTTGGGTCCCTATAAAAGATGCCATTGACAGGTTGGTGTATGCCAAACTTTGTGTTCGGTGTCATTTGTTAAGCATGTTACTTGGGTACTTTGCTTAGAGCATCTGTGAAAATATTGCCGAACTTTATTCTCCATGCCATTGCTGCGTTATACAGACTTCTTGCTTCTCTTATTATAAGATTCTAAAATATGCCTTTTTGGCTGGTTTTACTGAACACTCTATGCATAGAACGATTGGGTAGATCGCCTATCAATTGGCTCTTCTTTCTTTTTCCTTTCTTTTTTTTTTTATTTATTTTTCTAGTCAGAAAAAGTTATTATGCATCCATGTAAGTGGCACTGAGGGCTGCCACTGCATTAACAAAATAGTTTTTAAGTAACAGATTCCATAATTACAGGAAATCAAATATAGTAATTAGAACCA
This sequence comes from Eucalyptus virginea, assembly GCA_014182375.1. NCBI lineage: Eukaryota > Viridiplantae > Streptophyta > Magnoliopsida > Myrtales > Myrtaceae > Eucalyptus > Eucalyptus virginea. The sequence continues at coordinate 1,653,464 of CM024520.1, read as the reverse complement.
AAACAAGCATTCGCGAGCAAGCTCCATAGTATCAACAAATGCTACTATGTTCCCCTAAACACCTTCCTGTGCCTTTCCATCTGAGTAGATTGATAATTGCTGGAGGATCTCTGCTGGTTCTTCTTTTTTATGAAGAGAGGGAGTTAGGAGTGAGGGAGTTAATTTCACCCCCAATAATTGCTGGAGGATCTCAGCCTGGTTCTTATATGATGTCACCAAGCTTTGAGCTTGTCCTCAGCAGAATTGGCTATTGCCATTGAACTTCCGCCATAACTGAGAAACCCAATACATACTACGGGACTGTGGCAATTGGGAGTGAGGGAGGGAGGGAGAGAGAGAGTTTTATTTTCTGCACTTTCTTTGACGAGGAAAATGAGATTATTCTTCCTTAGCTTGCAGGGACCTTTGATCAGGAAGGTGTCACGCAGATGGAACAGATGGACAATAACCCCAGTCGTTGAATATTTCCATATGCTACCCTATGCTGGGATTTTGTCGGAATGGTTTTCCAGGTATGTCATTATTAGATGATCTTCAAATGAGTAACGTTTTCATAATTTTGTCATCAATGCTTAACACACCCCCCTCCCGGGCGCATGGGCATGGGGAATCACCAAAAAAAAAAAAAAATGCTCACTCATCAGAGTTCTTCTATGTACCAACAAGGGAAGTACCCTGTATGAAAAATTACAGAGAAGAGTCTACAGTGTCCAATCTCAAAGTTCTTTCCTAACCGTAGAGCCTGAGCCTCATCAGTGTTCCATAGTTGCCTCACTTCAGGCAATGAGTTAAGACGTGCTTAATCAACTCCAATGGCACTTTCACCCTGAAAATATCTATTTACAAGCTGAAGACCTCTCCTTGGATAGTTGTCGGTTGTTAGAAGACTCTCGTAAGTAGCCTTGCATGTGAAGAAGGCAGCTTTTGGGGTAATCTTGGCTCTTCGGATCGGCTTCCAAGTCTCTTGGGGCAACTTTTGTGTAAATGCATGGTAGTACAATTTAGAGAGGTCATATTCGAGATCATGACCCTCTGGCTTGAATTCCCACTCACCCACACAAGCTAAAACTTCAATCTCAAAGGAGCGATTAAAGATATTCTAGCTCCCAATCTCAAGCCATTTAAACAAAGGACGCAGTCCACTGGATTCTCCTTGCAATTGTAGAGTAAAAAGCATCAGTAGGGTCCGGCATCTACTCTCATTCCACAAGGATGAAGACCCATTTCCATCCTTGTACTTGATGAAGCTTGATAAGATACATTATTTCCTCCTAAAGCATTTGCAAACTTCAATTCCATTGTTACATAGTCTCTATTTTAGGGCCTTTTTTTGGGTACTCCTGGTCTATGTTAGTCCACTTCACATGAGCCATTAGATCATGTGCGCTAGCCTACAACCGGGAGTACCTAATAACTTTTCTATTTTAGAACTACAGCAGCTGTTGATTTGATCTAGCTAATTTTCCTTGTTTACAACCGGTTATTATGAGCTCATTGAGTCCTCATTATCAAAATTGTCTTTTTTTCTGTCACCACAGGGATGCATCTCCAAATCATGTCGAAAGTTTGAAAGTTGACTCTATAACTGCACAAGTAAAGATGGACGAAGATGAGGTCTCCGTTTCAACTGAACAGAAATATAATAATATTCCTAGTTGCAAACCAAAGACATCTTACACCAAGAGAAAGCTGAACTCTGTTTCAACTGAACAGAAATATAATAATATTCCTAGTTGCGAACCAAAGACATCTTACACCAAGAGAAAGCTGAACAACCTGCAAGATGTCAACAGTGAGGTTAGACCTTCACCGTCCCCTTGAGGTTTCTTACCTATTAAAACATTTCCCTTTCGGCTATTTCATTAGATGCTTTTGAGTTTTGTAAGAGTTTTGTGGGTGATTCCAATGGCCGTGTCCTTGAAGCTTAAATTTATGGCTTAGGCTACATTTATCCATGCTATAGATTGTGTGTATTTGAAAAGATAAATTCTTTGGATAATTGGATAATGAAAATTCCTGCTCACTAAGAAACAAACTTGCTTATGTCATTGTGAGCCATCAAGCTTGTCGGTTCATTGAACATAAGAACAACCCCTTAGACTGGTAGTCAATGAAAAATCCTAACCTCAATGAAAAGTTACCCACCTGTAAAAGCATAAGTGTGAATGCACTGAGCATCACTACTAATGCAAGTATAGATTGGTTAATTACCAACATATATTGGTGAATCACTATATTGCAAGTACAAAAGTGGGAGGCTTGTTACTCTGCTAGGAATGTAATCGACCTTCTACAGAAGTTCCTGATGATTTGTTTTCTTTGCCAGATGAAAAGTTATTAATAATTGATAGAATATTAGTTATTGAAATGCATAGATGGTTTCAAGCATGCTATAGTATTTATCTAAAATTTTGGTGGCCTGTACTCAGGGTTAGCACAATAAATAGAAACTACTCTGTTGAAATAGTTATTAATTGATGTCAAATGTTGCAAATATCTATGGAAACATTACTAGACACCTTGACATTTACCAACCTCGACTTTCATGTGATAGTACTTCGAAAAAGTTACTAAACTGATGAATATTACTAGAAAGTTACTTACTGATGATAGATTCTGTGATTACTTAGCACTTATGTGGAGATTTATTAAGCCATTAAAAGAGTACTTTGGATGATAGCTACCTATACAATTGGGAAGTAACTAAAGCTATAGGACATTGTGCACCTTGGGCTTCTACCATCAGTAGCCACAGGAAATTTACTCGTTGATTGAAGTAAGAAAATGTTGATAGAATTTCCAATATTAGACGGGCCAACTGTTCTCATGCCCCTTTATGTTCATTATGTGGGCCAACTTTACTTATTATTCATTGTAACTATTGTCTCTAGATGAATAATGTAAAACTGTCTTGTGTTTCCCTATATTCTAGATAGTCTTGGTTGAATAATCTTTCATCGTTGGCTTATAATCGTAAGTGTATGTTATATTCACTATTAAAATATAATGTGTTATTTTCCTACTGAATTTTTGGTTGGCTTTTTGAACAATAGCTTTTCATGATCAAATTTATAGAAATTGTCAGGACAAAACAAACTTCAAATTAATTGGATGGACGATATAAAAGACTCGCACCAACGTAGTTATGTAATCTTCCTTGATACATAACTTAATGTTAATTAATCACTCATCGATGAAAAAAGAAGACAATGGGGAATTAAACTGAATTTGATGACCAATAAGATTTGATGCACAATATTTTCCAAGAGAATCTTTATGTAATTGTCTAGGTAGGTTTCGTAATTAGATTAACATTATGAGCTATGGCTTTTATATAAAATAAATGGAAGGAAAGGGAAAAGAATTTATAATTCCTCATGCACCACTTCCTCGAATCTTTTCATGCTATCATTATCCTCATGATCAAGATAGGAGAGGCTACAGCTGGGTGGTAGATGGAAGAAGCAGCCACGTGGTGGCACAACCCGAAACTTTACATGGCTCAATGACATGTGGTTCTTATCCTCTTTTATACATGTTTTATTAGATTAGTTTAGGTAACATAATGAGCAAGGACAGATTTAATGCAAGAGCTAGAAATTGGAGGAAGAAGAGTGGGGAAATGACAAGGATGTTGAAATAATGGGATAAAAAAAATTGAGAAATTTTTAGAGGAAAATTATACTTTCAGCATGCTTGGAGGAGAGGGCTATTGCATATTATGCTCAACCTAGTTTAGCTGGCGTAAATAGCATGATTTGTTGAGAAGTTAATAGGTGGCGCTGAAGTAGGAGTATTTGTACAAAGCAGTTATTTTAGTTACTATTGGATATCTTCAATGTAAATGTCATGTGCTTTTCACTGATAGTCTTTTTTTAATTCTTATAAGCACTAAATTTCAATCAGTGGTCGCAATCATGGAGTTATCTTACTGCCAGTCCATAAATGGGGGCTCACATTTAGCAGGATTTGCAACCCAATTGTCTTTTATTGAATGGATTAACATTTGCATGTTTGTTTCTTCTGATAGTTTGTCTGTCATTTCAATAACGACTCATCCCTCTTGGACTAAATTACTAATGGACATTCTGACTGGAAACTCTTGAAGAATCATTCATGTTCTAGGTTTGGGATTCCAAAGTTGCAGGATACACCTTTTGAGAAATTCTATAATGTATGTCCTATATATGCATAGATAGACTGTCCTTTGTTTTTAGGTTGGTTTTTTTTTCCCCTCCCCTATTCTTGGGCATCGATTCAGAGTTACGTACTTTTCTAAATATTTACTTGAATTTCCAGGACATGACGGTTAAAAACAATTGCCAGAACGGCGTACCTGAATGCCAAGGCAATAAGAGTACTGCTGGAGACAACATGAACAACAATACTATATTGGATAAGGAGCCAATCCTTGGTAGTGACCGTGCTTTAGTTACTTGCCAGTCCCCCTCTGAAGATCTTGAGAAAATATATTCTGTGTTGGCTTCTAAAGAACACACACTGTCACAAACTGCTTTAAGAGTTGTTCTCCAGAAAAGGGCTACACTGGTAATTTTCTTTTCCTGTTAATATGTTCCACAGCGTTTTTTAGTGTTACAAACTGCTGATGTTTTTTTGTCAAAAAAAAAAAAAAAAAAAAAAACTGCTGATGTTTTAGTGGTAGCCTGATGCAGCAGCTCAGCAGTTTTTGAAGCTTATCAGTTTGGTGTTGTCATAATAAGTCCGTTTTAAATTTTCTGATTAGGAAGTTATCTTCTAGCATTTTATGTAAGCAAATGATCCAGAAGGTGAATGATCCCTTTGCAACTTTTTGGACATTGCCGGTTGGCTTTGTATTAGTCTTTCTTATGTAACTGACAGTAACAACAATTCCTTGTGACTGGGAATACTCATGTTCCGTTCAAAATTATGCTTTCTTGCAGTCCCTTCAGCTGCGAAATATAGAAGATGAGATTGCGAAGTGTGACAAGCGTATCCATACGATTTTGAATGGTAAGACTGTTAGTGGATTTGCTTTAAGAAGCCGATTTTCCATTATTGAGCTTGTTTATGTCGATATTTATCTTGTTGAGCTTTGATGGTAGACATTGAGGATAAGCTTGTGTCGCAACATGAACTCTGCTATGTGATTCTAAATAGTTCTCAATGCATCTGAATTGAGCCGTCAGCCTGTCATTAGTTAGACTTAACAGAAAGATAAAATTCACTTAATCTCTTTTTGATTCAGGAGTGGCATTTTCTTGATGTCTTTCTATTGATTTTGTATCTGTACTTTGTAGAGAAATGAAGCTCTAGATTGAAAGATTGCTGGCTGCACTACTGCTGGTTATGTTATGTAGTAGTAAGGAGTTTTCATTTGCTTGTCAAGGCAGTTGAATGTTTTGGATACTTCTGCTTTCTAGTGAAAGGATGGATGTTCATCGGATGTTCTGTGTCTGTTACACATGGGTTGACTAATTGCTTTTTCTTGATTTCTATGCGTTTCTGTCCATTCTATCATTGTCATCATTCTCTGATGCATTTTATCCCTCAGAAGGATAAAAGTCATTATTTGTGTGATTACTATTTGTAATGGGAAGTCGGTTATTAGTAAATGCAAATTACGGATTGTCTGGAGACCTATCATTTTGCAATTTGTGACTGATGGATAGTTCTTTAGGATAGCTTCATCTTTTTCATCTTGTCATAGGTGGAGCTGATGCTTTAGCGCTGAAGATAGACTCCATAATTGATGGTTGTAATTATTCGTGCCTGGAAACTACTGCTCATGAAAGGCCAAATGCCCATCTTGAAGGCCAACCTTTGCCCCATTGTACCGATGTAAAGTTGTCTGAGGCTGTTAACTACAGACAAAGTGCATGTCAAGTAAGTTCCCACCATGAAAAGTTGCACTTTTTCCTTTTCCTTTATTGTTGTTTTTTCAGTATCTTTTCCTGTTTTATTCTTATTGGACCTCTAATAAGATGGTATAACCTTTATAGACGAGGTCTACAAAATTAATTTTTCTGTTATTACCATTCTATTAACACAGAGGGACAGCATACATTGCAAGAGGATGCTCAAATGCAAATGACTGAAAGGATAGGCCCTGTTTGGTGTGTGAAAACTTTCCAGGTCTCATTTTCCACTGAAAATGGAAACACGTCAAAACTGATTAGGTCCTGTCGCATTATGAAAACAGTTTTCAAGTGAAGACAAGGAAAATTGTTTTCACTTTCATAACTAAAGATTGAAATGCCCTTTAATATGTCATTATGTTTCCATTTTCATAGAAAATGGCAGTAAAATAGTTTTGTTTACTGTTTCTTGCATACGCATTTCATTTGTGAAGAAAAATTCAACATGAACGGTGTTTGTAAGGACTCTCTGGAACTGCAATTAGAAATTTATGCTTTCTCTTCTCTGCCAACTTATGCTTTTCACATCTTCTCTGCAGGAGTTGGATGAAATATGTGATGCAAACACTTGGATTTTACCAACTTATCATATTTGTGTCACTGATGGTAAGATATATGGAATATAACGTCTTTTTAAGAATGCGAGAAATTCACTCTTGATGGCATCGTTGACACTATAAATGGAATTTTCTCTTGTGTACGGTGGTAATTTCTGCGATGCTCAGAATTCTGAATGTGCAAATACAATTATCTGCCAACATATGCTTTTCACATCTTGTGTACTGTTTTTCTAGTATACATAGGTTTGCTTGTCCATGATGTCAGAACAGACTGGGATGGTTATGAACTCCAGAGATGGTCGTGACTTGCAAATACAATTATCTGACTTACTTTAGAAATGTCCTGCAAATTGACTGTCCTTTCCTGCTTTGGTCATTTCTTCAAAGACACCGTGGTTTGCTCCTAATACGTTGAAACTAGGGAATATCTCCCTGCTTATCTGAAGTTTGTTTGGTGAAAACAAATTCTTGTTAGTAGCTTGGGTACTTGTTTGGCTGGTATGCTTATCCTATAGAGATGGCCATAGGAGGATTGCATCTATTTTATCATTTTGCTTTCACATCTTTAACATGTGATGGAATGGCATGAACTGCTGAAGTGATGAAAAGCGAATGGTTGCAAAACTTGATTAAAATCTGGTGAGGTGTTACGCTGTCTCATGAATCTTTGCAGCATGTCTAGAAAAACATGATCCTCCATTGAGGTCGTGTGAAATCTAGATCTCCTTTACGATGCTCCTACCTACTCTGTTGAGATGAGGTTTTGTTGGTTGAAATTTTCAGTCGAGTTATATTATGCATGTTGATTCGTGATGCTCCAAGCAGCTGGCTAATGTTGATCTGCACTTTGTCTAAAAGGTGGGTTTGTCGCTAAAGTGACTGTCAAAGGTGCGGATCTCGAGTGTTCGACTGACGGAAACCCTCGCTCCACTCCTCAAGGAGCCAGAGAATCGGCTGCAGCCAACACGCTGGTCATATTGAAAAGCGCCACTAACCAGGGGTAGAAGCTGCATCATACTCAGCCACTCATCTGAATTCTGCATTTTGCCTTAGACATGTATATATGCTGGTCCTGTAGAATTCGGGGCATGCGACTTTTGTAATCCATCCTGTGGGTCGTTAAGTCTTTTGGCTGATGACAATAGGGTCTTGCTTGTGAACAATTGTAGAACCTCTGCATGATAGGGAACAAAGACTCTTAACCATGCGGGTGTCATGTTAGCATATTTTAGTCTTAAAGACTCCATGGTCCTGGTATATATTAATGGAACCGGACTGATATTACGACTCTTTTGCCTTTTCCTCTCTGTACACAGCGAGGTAATTTTGAAGACTTGAGTTGTTCGTAAATGATGTTTGCTCTCGCTTGTCATTTTCCCATTTGGGATTTTGGCGAGGAAGGATCTAGGAGACAGTTCCAGTCATGGTTATACAACTTTAAAATGAAGTAAGCAGGGTCGTTTGTAAAATTGGCTTGCGTTCCTCGACCCTGTGGCTCGATCTTTTCATGGAGTGGAAATAACATGAACCGATAAAGCCTCTCTGTCTTTGACGACTGAAGCAACATGTTTCCTTGTTTTCTAGTATTCACGCTCTTCCATCTCTTGCATTTTCAGTTTCTGTTTGCAAATCAGATCGGGATTTTGGTTTGGCCGGAAACTCCAATGGATACCTCGATTTGTCTCAAGATCTAAAGTTGAAGTCACGTCACTTGTGCACGTGAGAACTCTGCCATTAGAAATAAATAAAAAATAAAAAATACTTCTGCAACTACTTGATAATCATCAATCATACATCGACAAATGATATAACACGTCCGCAGGAAAATTGGACTTTTACTGTTAGATCTCCGAGATGGTATGTTAACTGCCGTTGGCAACTTACATTTGCCAGAATTTCATTTTATTGAGCCAATCATTATACAAAAATCCATAGGTAATTGAAAAACCGCAGCTTCCCCGCTACTGCAGAAATAAGAGGCAAATAAAAACTAAATGACCATTATTCATACATTCAAATGACTTATACTACAGAGAACGATTGTTGACACATTACTCTCAGCTATTTACTATTACGACCCGATTCTCTCTGTCTTTCCAGCCATGTGGACACGGTGGCTAGACAACAGCATCAAACAAGAAGAGAAGAAAAAAAAAAAAAAAAAAAGAATATACAGGTGAGTTGGCGGAAGACTTGAAAGAATGCAAAGGGCAGAAGTCCAGCACAAGTCTTAATAATCGAAGGGGGACACTTAAGTGCCATAACTTCAAAAACGTGCACTTAAGTGTCACTTTTTTTTTTTTCTAGTGGGACACTTAAGTGCCACCTCCGGCGACCCTTGCCGGAAATCCTACGTGGTAATATTTTATTATTATTTATTGCTTACGTGGCTCGCCGGAGCTCCAAATCAGCATAAAAATTAAAAAATTTAAAAAAATAAGAAAATTTTAAAAATTTTAATTTTAAAAAATTTTAAAAATTTTAAAAAAATAAGAAAATTTTAAAAAATTTAAAAATTTAAAAAAAAAAAAAAAAATATTAAAAATTTTAATTTTAAAAATTTAAAAAAAGGGGGAGGTCGAACGGGCGGCTGAGGGCTGAGCCCTCGCCGCCGCCGCCTCCCCCTTTTTTTTTTAATTTTCTTAATTTTTAAAACTTTTAAATTTTTCTTAATTTTTAAATTTTCTTAATTTTTAAATTTTTTCTTATTTTTTTAATTTTTTTAATACTTTATAATTTAATTAATTTTATATTATTATTTACACGTAGACACGAAACGGCGTCGTTTTTGCGTTTTCTACGCCACGTCAGCGTGCAAAACGACGCCGTTTTGGACTAAACTCGCCGGAAAATTGCCACGTCAGCCATTTGGCCGGATTTTCTCCGGAGTGGCACTTAAGTGTCCCATTTTACTCCGATGATGACACTTAAGTGTACCATTTTAAAGTTATGGCACTTAAGTGTCCCTCCGTGCCAAGTTATTGCACTCCAGGTGTCCTCACCTCGAATGCAAAGAATATAGGACCGTTGGCGAAAATAGACTTGAGAAGCAAAGGTATATACGTGTAAAAGCATGCCTAAACTATTCAGCATCCAGCAGCTTTCAAGAATTTGTCATAAGGCTTGACGGCGGTAATCTAAAAGAATGTGGTCCATAATCGCGTGAACAGAGCTGGCGCTGATGCTGGCGTCGCAATTGGTCACTCTCATGCAACTTTCCATTCCCTTCCAAAAGCTCCATATTCTGTCAGAAAAGCCGAGCATCGCTCGGTTTGTGCACGTTTGGCTTGACCGAGAGCATCGCTTGTTTCCTTTATATTTTTGTTTAGCGTGTTCATCGGTGATACTAGAAACCGCCGGCCAAGTAGTGGCTGACGGTGACTGGAGTCGGTCAGGCCGAATGACCAACGCTGGACGATGACCTGTCGGCGCTCCAAAAGCCGGTGAGGGCTCGTCGTGGGTGAAGACACGCTTCGGTGAAGGAAGAACATGAGGAAGAAGAAGGAGATGCAGGGGAAAGAGACAAAGTAGGGAAAAGGACAAAAAGGGGAGGAGAAAGGGAGAAAAAAATTAGAAAATCAAAAAAATTTCAAAAAAAATAATGTAAGAATATTAAAAAAATCTGTTTTATTTCAACGCGGGTCGGATGTGGTTTTGGATCGGGTTGATGGGCTAGATCAGATAAACCGGTCCTAGCCCGTTTCCCGAATATAATAATAATAAATTATATATAATGGATGAAGAGACTCAACCTTTAACATAACCATTCGAAAGATTGAATTCACTTCGCTCCATAAATCTGAAGAAGAAACACGAAACTCCAAGATTCTTCAAGATTCAAGAAATGGTAGGCACTCCTCGGTCTGCCGTGGCCCCTGATCGATGGTTGCCGCCACCGAACGTGAACTTGGCCGCCGACATCCAAGATACAATGAAGACTTTGGAAAATCGAACAAATTGTGGATACGCGCTATGATGTATCAACTACGTACATTCAATAAAATAATCAGTCTCGTGCATAGGCGACTCTTCTATCGCCTCTGTCTCATGCATAGGCAACTCCTCTGTCGCCTAAGTCGCCTCTGTCTTGTGCATAGGCGACTCCTTTGTCTCGTGTGGGTGAAGACTCTGTCGCCTATGCACGAGATAGAGGCGAAAAGGAGTCGCCTATGCATGAGAGAGGCGACTCAGACGACAGAGGAGTCGCCTATGCACGAGACTGATTCTTTTATTGAATGTACGCAGTTGATACATCATAACGCGCATCCACAATTCGTTCGATTTTCCAAAGTCTTCATTGTATCTTGGATGTCGGCGGTCAAGTTCACATTCGACAGCGGCGGCCGTCGATCAAGGGCCGCGGCAGACCGAGGGGCGCTTGCCATTTCTTGAATCTTGGAGAATCTTGGAGTTTCGTGTTTTTTCTTCAGATTTATGGAGCGAAGTGAATTCAATCTTTCGAAGTGAGTCTTCATCCATTCATACTAGTTTGGGTCATCGATATGCTAATAACTCTACTAAAGCACTCGATATCGCTTGAAAATTGGCAAACACAATACGGCACGAGATGATGATACCTCTTCTTTTGTTGTAGTTTGGTTCGACGATTCAATGGAAAAAGCTCCAATGGAATGTGCTCGGAATTTTAGCTCTGACTAGTATTACCAGAAAGTTCTTGACGGAGTCTTTTGTTCTCTTATGCCAAACGTTCCATTTTGGCCAAGGCTTCATCCCTCTCTCTGATAAGCCTCCCCATATGGGCTTCTCTTGGAGTCGGATTCGGGGAGACATGGGGAATGATCATCTTAAGCTCGGGGGGGAGAGACAATGGATTATATAGTCTCTTGAGGCATGGTGCAATTTCATCTCGCCTTCCAATTCGTGACCACCCATTCGACGTCTCTTGGTATACAGCAGTGTAGTATTTCATTGATCTTGTCCACCTCTCTCTGCAAATGCTCAATTTGGTCCTTTTTTACAGCCTCTTCGCGTAAGTCAAAACGATATAAACCCAACTTTAGAGGAGGGGGGATTTTTTGGAGCATGAGATACTGGCGGGCAACTCTCAAAGGGTAATATGATGTAGACCTCGTAAGTCCCAAAAGTGGGATGGGGTCATCAAGCCCAGTAGTAAGGTGTGCCTTGGAAAATCCAACTCAATGGGATTGTCATAGGATTTGCTTAGGAGTAAGAAGTTTCAAGAAATCAAACCAAGAAAGAAATGACCATAGACTGAGAAGTTTTTCTATGCCTTTGAGCTTAGAAAGAGGGTGCGAATCTTTATTAACTTGAGAAATCATCATGCTTCCACCAAATTCTTTTATGTGAGAAAGAAACCAAACTTGAAGAAGTCCTATCGGGGCTCTAAGGACCGAACACGTTTTTTCTTTAAAGCAAGACGGTGAAAGAAATGTTTCAGCCAAAATCATGTTTGTAAATCCCTTGAGTTGACATACCCGTTTCACAATATAAACAACTTGAGGATTCATTGTTTTTAGTGTATGAGGAAAGATGACGAATTCAAAGAATGCTAAAAGGAAAATTTTAGCTCTTTGGATTAACTCCACGGGCAACTCAACGATGGTACGCTTTAGATAAGACAAAGGGAGGGCCTTTGAGCTACCTCACATAGCATCTCTAATCTTGATGGCTCTTACTTGCAAAAACTCGCTTAGTGTTGGCACGTATCTAGACCAATTGGTGGTCTAACTGTCCCAAAAGAAGTCATCTGCCTATTGATGATGATGTCATATTCCTCTAAAGTTGGGGTTAACTCATATTTATTACCAAACACGAATGTGGATGTCGTTGCATTCCAAAAATGAGCTAGAGCCTTAATCAAGGCAACTTGTGGCTCTACATGCAGGAGAGAGATAAGGCATCCGATCTTCTGCTCCACATAGTCTTGTTTGCCTTTATCAAGCTTGTCCCACATTTCCAAAAGGACTTCCTTCAGGATGGGGATGATTCGAAGATCAGAAGCATCCTTGGAAGCACCCATTATATCTAGGCCTAAGTAGACATTTCCATCAATTACGGTCTATTATGGAAAAAATATTTACAATATGAAATTACATTATTTATGAAAGAATGGTAATTTAGGTTTAAGACAATACTTACAAAATAAGTAGAAGATAACGAAAGTGTGTCAATCACACATCACATGCAAATTGTGAGGTTCGACGCCTAATGGTGGGATTCTTGAAGGCTTTTAGGCTCTCATCCCAAGTAGGTAAAAAGAGTTTCTCTATCCATAATTGCGAACAGTCCCCTTTATCACTAATTGGAATGAGCGAGACTGAGAGAGGATTACCACAGGCCATTTCCCATGCAGGTTCCTCGTCTTGGCTCCTAAGGGTTTCCAAAGTGTAGATTGGGTTTCAGCCGCAAGTTGTGTGTGTGTGAAGTATAGTGATGTAGTGGTTTACAATCATGCCGCCCCTTGTAGCTCCTAACTTACAAAAACATTTAACAAATGTTAGCAGACTAAGAGTGCATTTGGGAGGGGCTTTTCCAAGTGGCATTGGATGTCTAAAGCTCCTTGGGCAAAAATATAGGTGTTTGAGAAAAAATTTGGAAGCCACATTAAAGCAAAGTTGGCCTTTGAATGGTTGGAAGCCCAAGGCAAGTAAGAGGCTACCTTGGGCAACTTAGCATTCTCAATATGTTGGCCTTCTCTGCATTTTCCAAGTTGGCTTGCAAACCAAAAAAATAATATTTTCTCTTTTCCCTTAAAACCTTTGCCCATGTGCTCCATGCACATGCAAAAACTTGCAGTTGTCCCCAAAATAGCATCTTCCTTACTCAAAATAGCGGCAACGTTGTTGCTTCTTGGGGCCTTGCTCAGCTCCTCCGTGACGTTCCTTGGATGTTGATTCATGATTCCCAATGGCTGCCTCTCACGAACTCAGTGTGGTAACATGAACGCAGTCAAACCTTCGTGAGCAGAATTTGGCCCCACACAGAAGCCACTCTTTCTCCATCACTTCCCGGGCATTGCACTTGCACTGCTCCATTTACATTTGAAAAATTATGATTAGGTCTCTGGTTACGCAAATTAGCATCATTCCGAGAAAGCCAAAGTTCATGCTCAATTCTATTCATAGAGCTCAAACTTTTCCCCTGTTCTATGAGTCCCTACATTTCTCTTGAAACTGGTCTCTACTACAATGGTTTTCTGTTGAACTCATCTATATAGGCCGAACTATTGGCATCCCAACACTAGCTATAGATGATCCTCTTAATTGCCCCGCTTCATTACCTGTTTTTGAGGTTGAGATTGACATAGGCAGAGCCCAGTTCTTCTTAGTGTTTTGTTTTCTGGAAGTCCTGGGCAGTGTAAAAGTAAAATACTTTTAAGATCCAACATAATATTCATTTAGAGCAACAGTGCAGCAAAAATTGTGTACTGATTTTTCTATACCACACTCAACCTGATAATCATTATGATGTTCCCCGATAGAATCCAGGAATTACCCAGGATCATCGCCATATTCTAGGGAAAAAGATTCGTACCTGTTTTCCTTCATGAGTTTCCTCCTTTCCTTCTCCTGGAGCCGCGCTTCTGCTTCTAAATCGGAACCTTGCTAATGAGCCCCTCGAATGCTTTTCCATCAATGCTTTGGCTCTCTCTCCTTCATCTTCCCGTCTCTGAAATTGACGCCAGAGTTATTATGCTTAAATTAGTACATTATCAGCATGCAATCGGATCTCCCATATGGTCCAGACCTGTCTCATGGTGTTGTAACAGTAAAGATTTCGGCCCTTGATGAGCAGGGGATGAAGGGGAGGGAGTGGTTTCTCTCCTTTGTTCCAGAGAACGAATCTCTATCTGGGCAATAAGTCCAAAGCTTTTAAACAATCCAAAAAGGAAAGGAAAGAGACAGAAAGTAATCTCATACTTTAACATATAAATAACTAATGGAAAGAATAAAAAACCTTCAACTCAAGCCTACAGCCCACAAGATGATTAGTTGAATGGATGAAATGAAAGATAAACTGACGCAATAAATACACAGCCACTGATTTCACATTAAAGAATAATTCTCTAGACAAGACGAGATGCTCAGTGGAGACAAATAGATTCTCTATACAGACCATGAGTCTATATTGAATCTGGAATGAGATGAGAACTTTCTAATGTCCTTTGATCTGTTGACGTCTTAAGCAAGTCTTCAGCTTTCTGATTCAACTCTGGTGGCATTATGGAGTTAAACCTAATGGCAAAATCCCATTGCACTAGGATCAAAATATCATAACATACTAGGTACTTAATATCCTTTTTACCAGTCTACACTGATGTGATTAACCTTGCTCAAAAGTGAAGTGGAAAAGCTCGAGTTTGCTGAAGTTATATATCACGTCTGGTATGCAGAAACTCACAGTGAAAGTATGCTGTTACTTAGCAGCACCATAGCTTTCTTTGATTTTACGGCCTGCTACAATTCTCTTTCCACATTGAGGACCAGTGGCACTCCGAGATGCTATGTTAAATTTGAGAAAGGAAGTACCACTAGTTAGTCAATAAATGAGGAGGCAATACAAAATAGAAGGTACAAACCGTACAAAGTATTTCCACTGAAGCAAGGATGGAACATAAAACAGACAAATTTAGCCAATCAAATTTTCAATTCACCAAAACAGAACCACCTGTTCAATATTGTAAGAATATTCAACTTGAGCCAAAGATTCTTCCGACAACTTTTTAAGGTGACATTTGTTTTGATTATTGCTAACTTTTCAAGAGGAATCTCATGGAAAACATGTAGTTTCTCGAAAATAGGAGGGAAAGCTAATAGAGCGTCCTGATGCAATGGGTTTGAGAGGGCAAAACTATGTCGAGGTAGACTTTGAAACCAACAGAATATATACACACATATTGGTTTCAGTTTTCATTAGACAGTCATAATCACAAAAGTGGACAAGATGCCATAGCAAGAAGTTACACAGTCCCTTTTGTTTGATACACAGAAAATGTAAGGTTTAGAGTGACAAAAAATTGGATGAATAAACAGATCACGAAATTCAGGAATATATTCATAGTGGCTATTAAACCTAAAACTTCCATACTTGTCATTCAACCGACATTCACTGATTTCAAGTTACGCAAGGAGAAATCCAAAGGCCAAGTACAATGAATAGAATCATTACCATCACAATCATGGAACTCATTCTTACCAGTATTTCTTATCCAGAAAAAATTTATTAGATGAGGAATGTTTATATTCTGGCTAAACCAAATAGGCTGAGATAGAATAACTTATCTGGGTACATGGACAAAGACAGGTCTTTCAATGACTTCGAAGTATCTCGAATACATGAAGACTTAGATTATGAACCACATTAAAATACAAAAAAAAAAAAAAAAAAAAAAAAAAACAAACAAACAAACAAAAGGAATTGCACGGCTTATGTACTTCAATATCTTATTAAAACTAGAGAGTATTCAAATAAATACCAGTTGAAAGTAAAGCTTCTACAACTTCTAGCATCAACTGTGCACAATACTAATGAACACTTCGGTATCAGTTGCTAGGACAGAGAGCTTACTGTTCATAGACATTCTGTTTGAACATAACAACATCGCCTGCATAAACCCCCTTGATCGGTCCAGATATGACACAGGAATAGAAAGGAAGCTATTTTGTAGCATGCTGCTATGTTTTATGTTAACTAACCAAAGAAGTAAAATATGAGTTGATGAGCAGCACGTCACAGCAGCATTTCCTTATATTCATACTTTCACAGATTCACAAGAACTGTGTATGATGGGATGGAGAAGGCAGTTTTTCGGTTGGTGCTATGTATATGACATAAGCTATGAACCAAGAGTAGCTGTAACGTAACAATTGATAAGCTCATGCTATTTTTACTTAGGAATTTCTAATACAGGTACATTGGCTTAAAGAGAGAGCATACAAGTTTTGCACCTCGATACCAAACTAGACAATGGATAAACTCATCCTCCCCCTCACCAGGTGACGATCCTAAGAAATCATTATGCACTTATCACTAAAAGGAATTTATGAAGTTGTACATGCAACAACGTATTTCATAACTAAGACTAAGAGGGAGAAATTACACTATATGCTCCTTGATCCGCTGAATGAATGTCTCCTTGTTGCCCGTTAACCTCAAACCACTTTGAGTGTCTCAAGGCGGCCCACTACAACAGAAGGAAAAAATAGAGCAAACCATGATGATCCAGCTTAAAATCTGAGACAACAGCACACTTCACACCCCTCTTACGTGCCTAAGATGGCTCAAATCGAAGAAGAAGTCAATTTTGCAAATGAGGCATCGTCCAAAAGCCAATCCAAATCGGAAAACACAGAAAATGAAGTAGAAACCGTGCAAATATTCATCCTCTTTCTCATCCTCTTTCTCATCAATCTTTACAAGAAGCTCGCTCGCTGGTCAGCATCGTCACTCCAATCAACGTTTTTTTTATTGTTTCTACGTGATTCCCACGAACAGCTCCATCGAGTTTTGCCCGGGAGAGGAGATAATTTGTATATAATTCTAGCTCATTTCATTATAAATTTTTATGGCGCAAAAGAAAGGAAAAAAAAAAACAAAGGATTTATAAGTTTCGTTTTTTTTATAGTTTTTTTTTTTTTTTTTTTTTTTGGTTTTTATAATTTGGTTACCTTTGTCACTTTTGTCATCCGTATATTATTCTTATTGTTATATTGTGTTTTGACATATAATAAAATAATCACTTCAATTTATCTTTTGAAATATATATATATATATATATATATATATATATATATATATATATATATATATATATATCACATTGAAAGTGGAAAGCACAGAGAAATGAAGATAAAAAAAAGGTATCATAATTCATTTGGCATAAAAATAACACCAATCAACAAAATTCATTTCACTTGCACGATTTTGGCATAAGAGCTCGGGGATCCATGAGAATAAGAGGAAAATGTTCACCAAGCATGCATCAGAGTTAATTATATATAAAATAAATTGTTGAAAGATTTTGCATCCTCCCCCCCAATAAAAGGACAAGTATTCATAAACTAAAAATAAAAACCTAGTAATCAATGATCAATAGAATAGATTTATTGATTAACAAAAATATTTTCTTTGATAAAAACTACTAAACTCGTAGAGCGTTCGTCTCATTGTCCTTTGATCATTTTTTTCTTGGGGAGGGGGAGGCGGGGGGCTCCGTCTAGTTAAATTTTTAATGTCCATCAACTATTTTTTAACAGGTCTCTACTTTGACTTGGTACGATGAAAAGAAAAAATCGAGATGGGCAAAGTAGGTTCGATAGTTACGTATCTAATTCGCAAATTTTAAGAAAACATGGAGAAACAAGAATATTACCGACAGATCCTATGCTTCTCTGCTCTTCGAACCGAACAAATATTAGATTCAATCTCTAATTTTTCTAGGCCCCACCCCTTTTTGTCTCCTTGGTGGGGCCCATCCACATCTGGGCGTGAGCACATGAGGAGAAGAGATTCAAGGTCCCCCCTCCTCTGTACGATTTCTTATCAGTTTCTGCTTATTTTCACTGGCTTGCCTTCTGCTTTCGACTTGCCCTCGTTACAAATTTCCAGTTTTTCACTTACTTGATAGATCCTCGGCGGATTGCATGCGTAGGTTGCATCTAATTGAGGTGGATGACAGTCTTTTCTCATTCGTTCATTTGATTGGATTGTGTTAGAAATCTAACATTTTTAGAACGGCTCATATAATCCATTAAATTGAAGTCACAATAGTAAAATTGCATTGATTGAAACTCTGAGACAATGCCTTCTTTCTCAAGCGAGGGTGTCGTAGTAAAATATTTATTACTAGTTAAACTTAAACTTTGTTATTATATTACTAGTTAAACTTTAACTTCGGGTTGATATCTAAATTTTAGTTAGATATTTATAATTAAATTATATATAAAAAAATTAGGGATCAATTTGGTCCTAAAAAATATTTTTCTCATTACCTAAAAAATGACTTCTGGAAAAATATTTTCCTAAATGGCCAATTTTCCGCGAAATGAACGGACCCTTATTTTCAAGTTTTTTCCCCTATTTTATACTATTTTCGGATAATTATTATTTTTTTTTTAAAAAAAGGGAGAGGCCAACGTGGGCTGGGCCTCCGTGCCCAGCCCCCATTTCTTCTTTTTTGCCGAGTGGGCCCGGGCCCATCTTCCCCCACCTTCTCGGCCCGGCCCGTCCCTGTTTTCCCTTTCATTTCTTGCGCCCTATTCAGGCTTGCGAACTGGGTTGCCATTGCCCGGTTCGCGCGAATCTCCCGACCCTATTCGTGTGTATAGGCTGCGATTTTCAGACGTTACTCGTCCACTGCCACGAATTCCAGCGCGAGCTCGGATCGGCCGTGCCGGTTCCTCCCTCCTTTGGCCTTTGCGTCTTAGGTGCTCGATAGAATGCCCGAGCGTGTAGCGTTATCTTTCTCTCGGGAATAGTCCGTTCTGGGTGTTGGTTGGCCTCTCGACCAGTGATGATGGGGTTGACGAGAGCCGTCGCTGCCGTGGCTGGCCTCGGGAGCGACAGTTTATTCCCCTCCAGGCGTCCGGCGAGCAGAGATCGCGGCCGCCGTGAGGGCGGTGAGGAAACGTCGAGGCGAGGAGCGGCGGTGCTGGGAAACCTCCGTCTGAGTTGGCCGAAGCGACGCCGACAAAGGGCACACGGCCAGGCGGAGGCGACAAGCGGCGCCGCCGTGTCGGCCGGCCAAATCGCGAAAGACAGAGGGCGGCGAGAGGTCGAGAGGGAGGAGAGGCACGCGGGTTGCATTAGGAAAGAGATAATAAGAAATAAAAGGAGAGAAAAGATAAAGGGAGGGGGAGGGGATGGGATCTCTTTTTGTCTCTTGGTCGATAAAGTACAAATAGTAAAAATAGTGGGGCTACTCCCTTCTCTAGACCACGCGCAGAAAGGGGAAAAAGAGAGTGAGGAAAACACAAAAACATCCGTAAAAGAGAGCCTGGGTAAGCTTAATATTTAGCAAATCATTAGCCTCCGCACGCCCGCACGTAAGGGCGCCCACAAAGGAGGTTGCGACACATTGTCCTCAGCTGCTGTTCGGTTTGGATCTTCACCAATTCGTCACTTCTAGTTGCAAGCAATAATAATATATCCCTCTCGTTGGACCATCGGTCAATTGGCTCGCCACTATAAATCATGATTAAGATTTAACACTGCCTTGCATATTTCCGAAGCAGTCCTGCTCATTATGCTGTAGTCTAATGTATTTTCATCACGGATGATATAATAAATGCAAGATTGAGTCAAATAACTAACTTTTTGGATGTTCATTCTAGTATAAAATGAATATACCGCAACATATAGAACCCAAATGCTTCTATTATCCAGAATCTTTCTCCAAGCATGTGTATTGGCGGGATCATCTGTTTGTGATCAATTCTAGGTTGTCCAAAATAGATCTTTGAGGCTTGGGATGTTTGGAATTTACTTTACGGCTCAAGGGTGAGAGGGGTTGACCGTTGGGCTCATTCTTAGCTCCCACTTGCATAAGTTTTTCATACCATTGAATTGGTTTTCTTTCTTGTCAGCTCCCATAAAGTTTCTATGTTGCAAGTACTTGGCTTTCAAAACCTTGACTCCCGGCTTGGTTTCATCAACCAACATCCTCAAATCGAGTTTGTGTAGTAAACACTGCCATGGTTTTAGAGCTGGGAACTGGGTTTTTCTCCTGAGTCTTGAGGGATGTTCCATTGAAACTTTCTAACCACAGCAACTATTATTCAACATACAGAAACTGGATGATGAAATGTTGACAGGTTGTAAATCGTTATTACTAGAGCTACATATCTTATTAAGGTTCATCTAACTGCCCAAAGGTAGTAAGTCCAATTCATCATGAAAACTAAAACCATAGATGTGCTATCTTGTTTGTTTAAAGCTAGACCAATCTGAGCTTGTGAAGCAATATTGCACTTGACATGAGTAATGTAACATCACCACATCTTTGTGGATTCTTTCTGGTCTCTGAGCTACACTGTAACTTTCTGCTTCTGTAGGATCCATTCCACAAACAAGAGCAGAAGCAGACTGAGGCAAAATTGGCAAAGTGATTGTGGGGAGGTGAACTTCACTCATTTCATTTTCTACTATTGTGTTCCAAGTTCTTTAACCTGTTAGTTTGGACGAACGAGGTTAGAAGTATCAGCTAATTAATAGAGGTCCCAAGGCTGCGAGAGCGGAGCAGAGGATGAGTAGGGGCAAAAATGTGTTCTCAGGACTTGCACAACCATAGGAGCATCCAATTCATTAAATACTTCCGAAAAGCTCTAATGTCTGTACTTAATTTTACCCAGCCTTCTGGTGGTGGGGAAGAACTGTTCTTCCGCATCATTTAGAGGGGCATTCGTGATGATATTGACTTGACAACGTTGATTGGAAGGTATTAAGGTCGGAAGAGGCATATCAATTTCATTTCTTACAAGGATTTTATGATAAAAGATAGTGGCATTCATGTCTAATGCAACAATGCATAAGATAGTGGTCCAACCACCTCAATGATAAAAGAAAAATAAGAGGAAGAAGAAAATCAAGTTCATATCAATGGGTAAATGAGATCGAAGCTCCTTGGTGATCTACCAAAAGTTTTATAAGAAAAAAAAATCCAAATCAAGCCAGCATTAAAATGGCGGTGCAACCTCCTCAACAATCAACCAAAACAATCCGAAGAGCATAGACACCTGCAAAAAAATAAAGAATTGTATCCAAAAAAAATAATGACGCTTGAGTGATGAGCTCACAGGTATAGCTCCCGTTTGAATGTCCAATGGACGTAATTCTTGCATGAGAAATTTATGATAAGCCATGGGCAATGTACTCGATAAAGAAATCTCTTTTCTTGTCTATTAGTTCAATTGCCTCTTCTTGCATACATGAGGGCATGTGCTTCCTAAAATGCGGTGTATGGCGTGTGTTTCCAGTATGATTTTTCATCTGTCCGAAGCTGCCATGATTTGACATTTCATGTTTCCTAAGCTTGTTCACAACTCATCAATTTTTTACTCAGATTTTTTTGACATAAAAGTTAAAAAATTAGTGAAATAAGATATGTTTCATTGTGAATAGGGCAGCACATAGGGTAGCTAATCTAGAATACAGAATGCCTTTCTATTGAATTATTAGTTTTAAATGAAGAAGCTCAACTATGCTGCTCTTAACAATATGATTATAAGTCAAAAGTATTACAGGAAACATGAAGTAGCTCATTGCTTTTCTGAATCCGACATCAAGCTAGAGGATGCTCCATGCAGATGAAGGACCACCTTGCTCAATTTCCACCTTGTGAAGCTAAAAAAACTAGCCCTAATTATTGCATATTTTCGTGATAGAGAGAATGAGACTGTTGTTAACAGTGAACATGGTTCATATGTGATGTTTGGAAGATGTAGCTGATTTAAACACATCCTAGCCAGTATTAGTATACAAGTCGTCCATAAATCTCTCTCAATCAGATCACCAATGCCAATAACTCTGAGACTTGCCCATCTGTATTAAAAGCCTTGAAATATGCCCTGTTTATAGCTTGTTGTTTGATCTCCAAGGACATTAGTTTTAAGCCATAGCTAAACCAAACACCTCTTAAGGTTGTTGGGGAATCTGGACTTTTTACTCCTTATGACATTGCCTATGTACAAGAAGCCGGTGTGAAGGCGGTAAGCACCGTATCTGCTTTGCATTTTCTTCATTCCCACTCAAAATACGTGTTTTGCTGTTTAAGCGGGAAGAACTTTTCATGGGCAAGTCAGTATCATTTGCAGCCCCAATACCAAGTGCTAATTTCTTTTCTTTTTTTCCATTTGGTCTACCATCTTATTTGGGTTGTACTTTTGATGGATCACGATCAATCTGATGGTATTAAGAGTTAAACCTGCTTGCATTTTATTGAAGGGAGGATGATGATATTAACTCCATCATTGGGGAGCATGTTAACCTATAGTCGGGGAGTCGATTGTGAAGCAAAGTGATCCCGGGAAAGGAATTGCAGGACTTTTTAGGAGAGGACATCTCCTTGTGGGCTCAGAACAAGTTAAAATAGAGCTAACGTGCCATGGATGCACTAAGGCGAACTTATTTTAATGTATCTGATGGTAGGAGAACTGGAGGAGTGTATTCAAATATCTGATTGTGGGAGATGACATCTTAGGTCCAACTTCATCGTAATAAACACTGATTGTTCACATTTGATAGACTGGGAACCTCTCCTGGCCATTGCGTGCAATTTTGCCAATATATATCTGCCGTTTGTCTAATAGCCTTTCCTCCATGTTGAGCATCTTGTCCACGAGTACAAGAGCATGGTATATTTCGCATTCTGTACTCTCTCTCCAGAATGCCTTCCAAAATTTGCCTAGGCTGCCTATTGTTGAGGGATAGAGATCACACTGGTTCCTACCTTCTAATGGAGAATTTATGATGTAAAGATGCTTCTAACGTATATCATCCTAAGTCATTGATTGCTGAATCACCAATCACACAAGGGCTTCCAATGATACAGCAAGGACCAAGGATTGCATAAGCGACCGCCCATTTTATGTCCAAAATATAAGGCCCTCCGTATTTTTGGGATGCGGTCTCTTGACTTTGCAGGCGCTGATCTTGAGTATGTATAGGCATTCCAAACACGGAAACAGTAGTAAAAGAAGCAATGGCTAAAGAACAGAAAGTGGCAATATAGATACACCCAATCTTGTGATATTGTTTGTGCCTGGCTCAATTCGACGCATAGATACACAAGAGCTGACGATTTGCCATTGTCGTCTAAATTTGTTATCCTTCACACCTTTCCAAAGAAATTATTCACTCTTTGGGAAGTTAATAGTTACAAAAGGGTAAAAGGTCATCCATAGTTTACATGATGCAAATTATAGGGAACGCTAAGAAAATTGATGTGATCTATGTTGCTCCTGCTAGTATATTAAACATGTTCCTATGAATAAATTAAATGAGAAATGGCCGCGCTCACACTCATTTCCGTAAAAAAAAAAAAAAAAGGAAAGAATATTTCCATTGAAGAGACAACAAGCATGGTCACCTAACATCATTGTGGACGCCACTTTCTAGATTTGAACACTTGATAGAAGCTGGACCTTCTGGAAACAACGAAGAACACTGCATAGTCGCCACCACATTTAATCAGGAAGCAACAACAAGATGTAATCAAATGAAAGAATTCACATTAGGGAAGGTGAAGTACAGATGATGGTAGAAATATTACAAACATTGCAAGTCATTTTATGTAATCTATATTCTTTTCATATTTTGTCCCGTTTCTGTCAGAAAACTAAAGTCCATTTCACTCTCTGAAACAACAGGTCATACAAACGCACCTGGAATTCCGGAATAATGAATCTAGACTCTCTCAAAACATCATGGAGTGTTCTCTTCTCGTTAACTCTGATCCACTTAGGGCCTGTTTGGCAACTTGCCCAACAGTGCCAAATTCTGATTTTTTGTTCCCAGAATCAGTTTGGGACGAGGATCGCGTTTGGTAAACTTTTTGTTCCCGGGAACAAATTTGTTCCCGGGAACGATTTTGGACAAGATTTGAGAATCAAAAAAAATTTGATTCTACGTCCGAGAATCAGAAAAAGAATCAAAATGGTAAAACCCTTGTTCTTCTCTTTCAACATCTCGGTTGCCATTCGCCATCGCCCGCCGCCGTCCGCCGCCGCCCGCCGCCGCCGCCGGTCACCGGTCCGCCGCCGGTCGCCGGTCCGCGAGGTCGCGGAGGCTCGCCGGGCCACGGCGAGGTCCGGCGAGCTCGCCGGTGGCCGGCCGGCCTCGCCCGACCGGCGAGGCCGACCTGCCACCGGCGGGCTGGGCGAGCCTCGCCGGGGCCGCGAGCCTCACCGGCAGCCGGGCGAGGCTCGGCCTCGCCGGATCGGGCGAGGTCGAGCCTCGCCCGGTGCCCGTGAGGCTCGCCTAGCCACCTGGCGAGGCTCGCCCGGCCCCGCCGGTGGCCAAGTTGGCCTCGCCAAGGGCTGCCGGGCGAGGCCGGCCAGCCACCGCGAGGCCGGGCGAGCCTCGCCAGGGCCCGGCGAGGCTCGGCCGACGAGGCCGACCTCGCCGAGGGCGGCGACGCTCCGGTGAGCGTCGCCGGCCCTCGTCCCTGCCGGCGCCGGTCCGGTGATCGGCCAAATGAAGAAGAAGAAGAATAGGAAAAAAGGGGAAAAAAAGAAAAAAAGAAAAAAAAAGGAAAAAAGTAAAGAAAAAAATAAAAAGTAAAGAAATTATTTAAAAATTATTTAAAAATCAAAAGAAATTAATTTGGAACAGAATCAATTAATACGGTACCAAACGCAATTCTATTCCCGAATCAAAATTTTGAACAGCTTACCAAACGCACTTTTTACTCGGGAATCGGTTCCCTGGAATGTAATCAAAAAGAATCGGTTCTAGTCAGAATCAGCTCCCGGGAACAGAATCGTTACCAAACGCGCCCTTACTGGCAAAGTCATCACCTGAAAATATGCCCAGAGATTAGATGGGAATTGAGAATTGCATAAAATGTATAAACTTGCTCTACTTCTTTCAACTGAAATTTTCTCCACACAAGGAACATGAGAGAAAAGGACGGACTATCTAAAGCTGCCTTTCCGTAAAGACAGATGAACTCGAGACATCAATGACAAAAATGTCTATTTATCTTTAATACCATCATAAATTTTCTTTACATTACATGCTATTTATTTTCTTGTTCAAAATCAATACTCTTTCACAATCTTTATCAATTCAATTTAACCCATCCTCTTTTTGAAATTTTTTTTTGCTTTTTTGGGGGAACCAAAACCATTTTTTCCAAATACCGAGGTGCACTAGACTTGAATGCATTTCAGGCTTTCTTTATTTACAACAACCCTCTCATGCTTTGTAATATCATTTGTTATTTGCTACCACAATTTTGAAACGGGTCTTGTTATTGAGTATCCCAACACTTGTTAATCATACCACTAAAAAACCTGTTATTATGTTGAAACAAGACCGTGCTCCACTCGGGATAATGAAATGCCATATTAACTGGAGATATAGAAAGATTGGTTACAATGAGGCGTTTCACAATACGAGCCATCAAAACGATCCTTAGAAAGAAAGGCTAACCTGGTTAATTGGCTCATGATCAAGGCCTATTGGCTCATTTTTGTGACAAATGGTATCAAAATAAGGTTTTTAAATTGTATGTGTGAATGGCGTTTGTTACCATGTTTCCATAGAGATCAAAACCCTTCATTGGTCTTGAGTATGACTCACAGAAAAGACGGAAGATGGGTACTTGTTGGGCGAGCGTAGGCCATTCATGTGAAGCTTAGGGAAAGGCAATGATCATGTGGGGCAAAGGAAACAACAACGAGCTATACATTCTGTTGCAAGCATTAGCCACTTATGTAAGACCTCGGCAAATGCAGTGATGGTTTGAAGAAGTCAAGGATATGAAGAATAGCTCACAATGAGGGCATTTTAAAAAATCAAGTGGGGAAAATGTCATGATCTGACTTTTCCTCATTCTATGAAGGCAAGGAAATGAACTCTGTAATATGAGAAAAACATGAGGGGTTGATATAACTAATATAGGAAAAAGTACTAAAAAAGTCATAAATCTATTGCATTGGTACAATTCAATCGTGAACTTTTCAGTTGGACTAATTTAGTTCTAAACCCTTTAATATTGGTACCAATTTAGTCCATCCGGCCAATTTTGGCCAGCCGATGCTGACGTGGACATTAGTCGGTGGCCAAACGCTAACGTGGCAATTTTAATGATTTTTTTTATTATTTTTCGAATTTTTTTTATTAATCCATGTGAAGGCAAAGAGAGAGAGGCGAAAGCTTTCTGAAATATATTTTCACGATGCGATAGCTTCCGCCTTGGAGGGACTATTCTAATAAAAACTTTTTTTGCATTTTATGACAATTCATTTTTATACATTAAAGGGATGAAATAGTAAATAAAAGATGCAACCAAGAAGAATTAATGAAGAAATCTCTTGAGAAATCATACATTAAAATTAAAAACAAAGATTCACGTGAAAAGCCAAATACTGCCAATACAACGTACAAAAGGAAAAAAAAAAAAAAAAAAAGTCTCCCAACAACATGGCCATCGCTCCACGTGAAGAAAGGCAACTCAAAAAGGAAAACTGGGATAAATCATACATAATGTAATCATGATTGTAGCTATGCCATTGGCTGCCATCGTATTCTAAGAAACGATGTCCCCCCGAGCGGAGACTAGCCGGACTCAGGTGCAAAATTACCTTACTTGGCACGCTAGTAATGGCATCTAATCATCAATGCGCTTATGAATTTTATATTAGTTGTAACACGATTTCCTTCGTTACTTCCCTTAACATTATTTTATTACTTATATGTGGTGTCTCTTTAAAATATGTCATATTCACTAAAGCTACCATGATAATGACATAGATCGCAATAATGTTTGCATATCACAAGTAAAAACTTTGATAAAGCAATTTAATGTCAAATGATTATCATGTGTTAGTTAGGAAACTTTTGCTAGATTTGAATAGCTAGACTTAATACTATCTATGCACATATCGTAGCCGCCTTTTCCTCATGTTAATTATTAGATTGCTAATCATGAATGGCTAGCCTAACTTAACAATCTCATCAAATTGTGTACATGTGTAAGTGTGGAAGAATATTTGGGGAAGAATATTGACATACCAAATAAGTTTGACATTGGCAGACACAAAAAATTAGATATTAACATACCAAATAAGTTGAACTTGGCAGACAAAAAAAAATGCATGAAGTTTCTCCATTTTGATTCCCAACTATGATTTGTGGAAAGTGAAATTAAAAAAAAAAAAAAAAACTAAACTAAACATTGGACTAGGAAAATAATGCGAATGTGAAATATTCTCCATGCCATTGTGGGGTAACTTTACCATTTAAACTCGATCATAGGCAAGATGTCAAAATAGCAAAACTAAAGATACAATAATGCCACCTAGCAAGATCCCATTGAATCCTAACATATATAATGTCACTTCTAGGTTCCTTAATGTTGCAACCTACCCCTCTAAGAAGGGAATATATGCTTAGAGGTAGTGCCAAATTCAAGCCAATGGCATTCAATTTGACACGAGTTCTTCCAAACCTATTCCTTTCGTGACATAACCATATGCAAAAATGGGAGAAAATCTCACTTTTCGCATAACTAGTGATCTTGGAAACGAAGACTTGATTACACTAGTTCTAAAACTAATGCCCCTTTAGCATCTAAACTTGATTATCCGCTAACCAAAGTATAAGGACGACCTATTGAAGATTTTAAGATTCACCCTAACCATTGGGCATAATGCTTTGACTAATCCAGAGGGACTTATCAGCATTTAGCATCGCATCACAATGAAATCCCATTAATGAAGAGCCAAAAGCAGAGATGAAAAGGCAAATACTTGGACGCACGTTAACCTCGACGGCCCCATTCATTTCTAAGCGGTCAGGTGCTGAAGACTTGTTGATATCCTGCCATAAATGACGAATTCGATCAAAAGGGAAAAATGAACTAACCCATCTTGATTCACTTCTCCAA
Organism: Eucalyptus virginea; assembly: GCA_014182375.1. NCBI lineage: Eukaryota > Viridiplantae > Streptophyta > Magnoliopsida > Myrtales > Myrtaceae > Eucalyptus > Eucalyptus virginea. The sequence continues at coordinate 1,625,418 of CM024520.1, read as the reverse complement.
CAATCGGAAGGGGCAAGCTCGAGGCCTAAGGAGGAAGGACAAAAGGGAGAGAGAAAGTAGACTAGGTGAATCCCTCCTCAGTCACAAAAAAATTCTCCTCCTCGCTTCTCTTGTGTCTTCGAACATCCTAATTTGAGAGAGAAAAAAAATGGTTAAGAGAGAGGAGTAAATGAGGGAATGGGAAGAGAGCATTCGGAGGAGATCCAAAACAATCTTTTGTGAAACTTCCGTTGGCCCGTCCTCCCCTCCCCTTCGGCGAATCCGTCCTCACCGCTAATTCTCGCCCCCGACTGCCTTCCGCCTTGACTGCCTAGCGATCGTCTAAGAGAGCTCAACCCAGCAAACTAGCGACTCAAAAGTGAAATATAAATTGCACAATTAAATGGGAGAGATGCTAAGCACATAGCAATTGGCAAAAGGATTTTCTTGGCGAGAAATTTCGTCCAAATCTTGGTATGTAAATATCTGCTAATTGTTATGTGCTCAACATTTCTCCCATTTAATTATCAATTTATATCTCACTTTTCAAGTCTAGGTTGAGCCTCTCTTAGACGATTGCTAGGCAATCAGGGCGGAGAATTAGTGATGAGGATGGGATCCACCGAAGGGAAGGGAAGGATGGGCCAGTGGAAGTTTCACAATGTTTCGGATCTCCACCAAATTCTCTCTTCCCATTCCCTCATTTACTACTCTCTCTTAACCATTTTTATTTTCTTTCTCAAATCTAGATGTTCGGAGACAGAAGCGAGGAGGAGAAATTTTTTTGCGACTGAGGAGGGTTCACCGAGTCTACTTTCTCTCTCCCTTTTCTCCTTCTTGAGCTTGCCCCTTCCGATTGCTGGAGAAACGAATCGAGATGGGTTAGTTTATTTTTCCCTTTTGATCGAATTCGTCGTTTCTGGTAGGACATCGGCGAGTCTTCAGCACCTGACCGCTTAGAAATGAATGGGACCGTTGATGTTAACGCGCGTCCATGTATTTACCTTTTCATATCTGCTTCTGGCTCTTCATTGATGATTTTATTATGATGCGATGACAGAAACTAATGCCCTTCAGAATCTAAACCTCTTTTCTTATCTAATTTTTTTCTCCTTTTTTTATTTCTGTCACTCCCCTTTTTTTATTTTTCTTTTCCTATTTTCCATTATTCCTTATTTTCTCTTCCCTTGCGCTGTCCATCATCTTCTTCCCGAGAACGACTTCTTCCCTGCGAACCTCCTCTTCAACCGAATCCCACCATTTTCTCATGAGCCCTTGCCGGCGCTCAGGCCACTGCCGAGCCACCACCTGGCGTCGATCGTTTAGCACGACAACGCTAGTCACCGCCGGCCAATCACTCGGTCGCCGGCCGTCCCTTGCCGGCCATAACCGAACCTCACCGGCGACTTCAATGTCGCCGAAACACGTGATACAAAACGGCATCCATTCCAACAGAACGAGCACACAAATGAGTGGATAGGAAACTAACAATGGCGGTCTCTAACCGCAGGCTTCTCTGGCTTAAGGAATGGCATCTCCGGCGGCGAGGCGGTCACGGCCAACTCGAATGATGAAGGAATATGCCACCAAAAAAATCAAAGAAAATGCCGATTCAGTCTCAGTTTAGCGACTCAACCCGACCCAATTAATCAGACTTTCAGAAACCAAAGCATTCATATCGGACAATGAACGATGAGAAACCGCAAAAGCCTCGCCTTTTTTTTTCTCCACGGAAATCCCACCCAGAATCCCAAAAAAACTCAAAGACTTTTCAATTTTCCCGCACGGACAAGACAGAGACAGAGACACCCATATTCAAGAAAAAGCGTCCGCGCATACAGAGACGGTACCTTGTCCAGACGATGACGACCCAACCGGGCCGCGAGAGTCGAGGGCGTGATGATGGTGGCGGCGGCCGTCGCCGTTCAACCGTGGGCATCGCCGGCAGTGCTCGCTTTCTCGTCACTCGCTCTGCGAACGCGAGAGAGAGAGAGCTTTTCTTGAGCGGCGACTGTCCTCTGCTTTTTAGATCGGGAAAAAAAGGGGAAAAGCTTAATGACTGCACCGTTACGCTTCCTGTAGATTATCATTATAGATAATAAGAGGCCGTAACCGTAACTTCTTATTACTACATTATAGATTAGGAAGTTATTTTCGAATTCAAAATTCATAACCGTCTGTGATAACTGCTTTTAGTGGGATATAAAAGCTCACTTTATGATCATTGTAACGCACACTCACACAAAATAATGATAGCATGTTTTTTTTTTTCTAATTTCCTCACAAATTTACATTACTTGCAACCTTTCAAATCTGGTAATTGCATGTCTATTTTTTCTTTTGACATATCATCCCATTTATATTCCAGTTCAAAATTAGCAAAGAACCATTTGACAATCTTTTTTAAATAAATAAAAAAATCATAAATTTCGATATATTTGTAACAAATTAATGATAAAATTTCAAATTAATATATCTAACTGTTACATACCATTTATTTAATTTGAAAATTTAATAAAATAAAAAAATAAATTTATAATAAGTGTAATAGTTTTAACCCTAGATAAATTACCCCTATGTCATATTGAATCACTGGACAGACGAAGAAGAGGAAGGAAGAAGGAGAAGAATAGGGAATGAGCGTGTTCGGAGGAGATAGCTGGGCAAGAGAAGCCCAGCACCGGAAGAGAAGAGTCGACGATCTGGCCGTGGAAGGCCTCGACGCCTCCTCCTACAAGAAGCTCTCCTCCGGCAAGTTCGCCTGCCTCGTCTGCCCTGGCGCCCCCGTCCTCGATTCTGCTCTCATGCTCTCCGTGCGTCTCCAGTCTCTGCTTACGCCAACTTCTGTCGCTCAATCAATTTTTATCTTGTGGGTCTGTTTTGTCTTGATAGGGTGGAGGATTGCAGCGATTCTGCTAGATAATTTGCTTGTGGTTCTGTTTTGTCTTGATTGGTTTTCGGTTTGATGAGTTGCTGGAGGATTTTAGCGTTTTCGCTAGATAGATGAGACAAGTTATGGGTCTGACGGGCCATTTGATCCCAATAAATCTAGTTGTCGGGATGGGAAAATGTGTGATCAATGTCTTTTCCGTCCAGTCCCCGGAATTTCGGGGTTGGCCTCGGCTGGCAAACGACCATCGAGTTGCGATTTTGAATCTGACCAAGTGTGTTTTCGGGCGTCCTTCTCGGCCGACTGTCTTGTGGATCTGCTTTATTGGACTACCGTACACTGAAATGTCGCATTTCTAACACGATGGTGTTGGTGGTTTGATTTGGTTGGAGAACTGTGCCATGGCAATGGCAGGTACTAACTAAATTGCTTGTCCTGCTTGTGATGTTTTTTTTTTTCCTGCTATGTCATGTCGGTTGCGCATGAGACAATGTGGATTTTCCATGTCTTATCTGCAAATGATGAGTTGCTTTGTTTCGTGGTGATTCAACTCGTTTATGCTTCACTATAAGAAAGACATTGGAATGAGAAAGCTTGGATTTTAAAGAATTGAAATACATTTAAGTGGAGGTTTGCTGGATGTTTGAGAAGCCGATGTTATTTGGGGCACGTGATCATTCATATGGTCACTACATGTATGGATCATTATAGTTTTCTGCTGCACAGATTGTCTTGTGAATGTAGATCGTTTAGATATTTATTAGTTTTGCATGTTGATATTCTTTTATTATGCAGATGCATTGCAAGGGGTCACACCACCGTGTTGCATTGTCGAGATTGAAGGAGAGAGAATTGAAAAAGAAGGATGAGATCGACAAGAGAATAGCCTTGTCTGATTGTACTGTTAATACCGGCACTAGTACTTCTATTTTAAACAGGATAAAAAGTAGACCCTTGATTGAGCAAACAAGGAAGGCCGTTTCTGAAGTACTTGATAAGGGAAACACTAGACAAGACGTCCATAACAATGTTCACAGTGGAAAAATATGTGGGAATCTCCATGGTAATGAAACCTCACATGTGAGCGAAAGCTTCTGTTTCGCTGCAAAAGAAGCAGCTGAAGAGGTGGTTGTACAGCAACAACTTAGTATGAGAGAGCGCCATGAAAGAGAGCTCAAGTTTACTTCTGCAGGTTGGAAGCGCGACTGCAATGGCAGATGGTTCAAGGATGAAAATGTGAGTTCTTTCAGCAATTTGAATTACATTATATTATTTTGTAAGGCATCACGCAGTTGTAATTTGTAATATTTACAATAAGGACGACTGAAATCTGGCTCTCTACTATTCAGTAAATGCCAGTTGTGCAGATGTGATATCCATATTTTATCTTAGGCATTGATTGTGGCAACTTTATGGCATTTGCAGGTTGAATTCGATTCAGACGAAGAAGATCCAAATATTTGTCTTGGATAACACATAGATCTTACACCATTTATTTCAAGCAATTGATAGCAGAGAACTATTAAGACTAATGAGAGGTGTTCATGTGAAAGTTTGATGTCTTGACCTGCCAGGCTGATCTCTCATAATACCAATCAAATATTACTGAAAATTTCCATCCACAGGTCTTAAATACTTCAAGAAATGTTTATCTTGGTGGTAAACAAGTGCCCGCAATTGACTTCCTAGAGATTTGATTCATCTGTCAAGTTAAAGATCTAACTGATCTTCTTTGACTGCTAACCTGTGAGTATTAAGCATACTCGACGGAGCATGAGATGAATAATTAGGGTGATGGTTGTGAGAAAGTAGATTTTATGTGCTTGCTTAAGTGGTGTATAAGTTATTTGTGCATCACTCCTGTCTGACTTGGAGCTTTTCCTAAGTAGATAGAACTGAGAAAAAGGTGGGTTCATTTGGGAGAAGTTTTTGATATAGGGAATCCCAATCTGTCTACTTATTCTGTTCTTGGTGAACTCATGTAAGATCTAGTGGGTCAGATGTCATTACTGCAGGATGCACGAGTATGTTATGCATTCGTGTACCGCACAGTATGTGTCAACTCAACATCGTCAAACCATCAATGGTTCTTTGTTCTTTTGCACATCTCAGAAAGAATATCTATGACTGATTTAGGGATACCTTCGATCTCAGGCAAGGCTATGATGAAAGATGGGTCTCGCTGGCTGGCCAAATTTGTGTTACTTGACCCCAAGGGCTTTTTAGTAAGCTTAAAGAGATTGAAATGCGCTTGATGGGCTTTGACAGCAGAAATGGGCATGCTGTTCATAGTCCTTTTTTGTTCAGCCCTTTGCAAGTGAATTTGGGATTGCCGATCTTTTCTTAGACATGATCCTAATGGTGCTTCAACAGTGGAGAGCTCATCCTTAGCAGGTAAAATGTCATTTGACCCATGGAGGTTACAGTTCTATTCATGCTGTATGAAGTCATTTATCCCATGGAGCCCCAAGAATGTTGATAGGTTAAGGTATAATTAGGGACCAACGGTACCTAAGGTTTATAGTATTTTACCCTCGAGAATTATTTAATACACTCACATAGATCTTTATGTTCCATCTCGCTGGAAGCATTGTGAGGAGATCTCAAAGGAGGCCAAATCAAAATCCAAACACCCTAAGCTCTCTTTCATGTACTTACATATATTAAGTCATTATGACATCACTAATTAAATTCGACGCTCCTAGCTTCATAATGCCTTAAAATGTCCACGTTAACAAGTCTTGTCTTCACATGGTCAACTTCTCTTTGTTCAAAGCTATGTATGCTAAATTCCCAGCTTATCATCATACTGCAGCTGAAGCTTAATTCATAAGACATGAGCCAACCATGTGTGTGAATTTGATCGTTGCCGTGTCTTTAGTTCGATGTCGGGACTCTTTCGCGAAAGTCCTCATACTTGCACGTTAACATATCTTAGGCGGTTTCAAATTTTCCTCTTTCATCGGGAATGGGAACTCTTTTTGGTTTTGATAGATCGGTTGTTGGAAGAAGTGGTGGGAGAGGGACCAAAGCCGTGACAGCTCGAGTCATGTGCAGTGCATTAACTTTGAGGTTGGCTTGCACCCACCCTCTCCAAACCCCGGAATCTGGGATCTGATGCAAAATCATGCAACGCGAGCATCACCAGATACTTCCCACCTCCCAAACACGTTACGTGAATTGTTTAACGTACTTGAATCTAGGTTTTCTTCAATGGGACAGTACGTTTCCCTAGTCACTGCAAAGTTTCGCCTGTTTTTGGGCTCATCGAACACTTCCTGTTACGGATCGTGGGTTCGTGCTAACAAGGTCATAAGGTCATATGATATTGTCCCACTTTGGTGGGTCATGAGCTCAGTTATGAGCAGCTAAATACTAATAGAAAATAGAAAAAGTCAAGCTCTTTGTTTGTTTTTTTTTTTTTTTTTGCTAAAAGAAAGTTGAGAGTTGAGATGACAGAAATTGTAATATTTTGTTCAATAACAAGTGAAGAATACATGAACTTATTTTTAAGCTTTACATGACAATTATCTTAAGTAAGAAAATATACAAAATCGTTGAACATACAATTTCACATAACATCCTAAATATATCTCAAATATCCTCCCACAAACTCAAGATGATTTAAAAGATGTCAACTTGAGGTTGGAGGATAGATCTAGAAAACGCCCAAGTGAATGTGTCTTAGTAAAGATATCAGCAGTTTGTCTAGTGGAAAAAGTAGAGACAAATCAAACAATACCACGAAGAATGTAAAATTGGATAAAATGACAATCTATTTCAATGTGCTCCATGCATTCATGAAAAACATCATTAAGTGCAATTTGGATATTACTTTAGTTGTTGTAATGAATGACGGGAAAATTGTCCAAAAAATCATAAACATATTGTACGGCGGTCAATTCAGTCCTAAACTTTCTATTGTGTCAATTTAGTCATAAACTTTCTATTGTGTCAATTTAGTCCTAAATATTTTGACAATTTCCCAATTCAATTTAAACATTTCAATTGTGACAATCAAGTCCTAAACCTTTTAGCAAATTACTAATGTAGTCCTTCTAGCTACTTTAAACTGAAAATTACTAATGCGGTGGTTTATTCAATGTCGACTTACCAATGGTGACATAAACTTTTTTTAATTTTTAATTTTTTAATTTTTTTCTTCAATGTGCCAACGGCCCTATTGACTGTTGAGCAAAGGCGTCACGAGCCCTTGTCGAGGCCCCTCACAAGTCACAATGATGGCATCACAACCCTCGCTATGGCTGGTAAGGGCTTGTGTAAGAGCTACAATGCCCTCATTAGATCCAAAGAGGGCTATGATCCTTGCTCGTAGTCGATGAGGGCTTCACGACCCTTGCTTATAGCCTAGTGGTGGTTGCTAGTCTTCGGCCAGTACCCAACGGCCCAATGTAAAAAGAGGGATCAAATAAAATAAAAACAAAAAAAAATTAATTAAAAAAATTGATTTTTTTTTTTTTTTAAATAAAAAAAAATCCATCTCAACACATGCTTTTATATATACACTGCAACAACTATGGCCAAAAGACTACAAAAGACTAGCAACACCACGTAGAGTCTACGGTTGGCATTGACTGAAACATCATGTCAATGATTTCCAATCAGTAAAAATTAGACGGAAGGAACACATTGGTAATTTGTTAAAATGTTTAAGATTAAAGTGGCACAATTGAAAAGTTTAAACTGAATTTGGCCGCCATACACTAGAATTAGGACTTTTTGGACAATTTTCCCAATGAATATGACTGTTCTACTATGATGACACATTCCTATAGCTTCTAGTAGCCACCGCAAATATAATAATTCCAATGCTGTAAGAATTCGATATTTTGCTTCTATACTAGAGCGAGTGACGGTAATCAGTTTCTTGCTACACCATAAGATAAATGAGTCGGCTAAAAAGAAACAGTAACCCATAGTGGAGCAAAGATCTTGAGGGTCACCAGCTTAGTCAACATCAGATAAATTGTTCTAAGGTAGAATTAGTAGAAAAGTGAAGACCGTGAAATAATGTACTCTTGACGTAGTGATGAATTCGAAGAATTATAGTAAAATGGGTTGTAAGAGGCGTGGTCTTGTACTGACTAACAGTGTGAACGACATAAGTGATGTTAGGACAGGGTAACCATGATATATACATACATATATATATATATAAAAGTGCTAACCAATTGCCAATAAAGTGTATCATTTAGAACAAGAGTTTCCATCCTTGTCATTGAATTTGACATTTGACTTAGTGAGAGTGGAAGCAATCTTGTTATCAGTGAGGTCAACTCAAGAGATAAAATTAGTGAAATTTTTGGTTTGAGAGAGATAATAACTAGAACTATCAGATGCAACTTCCAACCAAGAAAATAGCTTTGTCACCCAAGATTTTTCATTTCAAACTATTTATTGAGATACTAGTGGAGTTTACAGTGCCGGTCTGATTATTGACATTAATAACAATATCATTAACATACAAAAGTAGCATAATTTACCCATGACATGAGTGTCGGACAAAGAGAGCATAATCAAAATGATTGGATTTAAAATCAAGAGACTCCATGGTTGAGCTAAACATGGAATATTATGTACGGGGAGCTTGCTTCAATCCATATAATACTCAATGTGATCGGCACACTTTGTTAGATGAATAAGTGTATCTAGGAGGAGGTGTCATATAAACTTCCTCTATGAGATCACCATTAAGAAATGCACTTTTATCATCTATTTGAATATAGAAGCCAACGCTTAATAGAAGCAACAACAAGAAGACTTCAAACTGAGGTGAGCAACAAGGACAAAAGTATAATCATAATCAATGTTGTACTCTTAAGTAAAGCCTTTTGCTACTAGCTAAGCTTTGTAGTGATTCACAGTACCATCTACTTTGGTTTTAATCTTATATACCCATTTACAACTGATAGTAGACTTATCAAGAGGCAAATCAACAATGCATAAGATAGTGGCTTTCAATTCATTAATAATAACTTTTGAAAAGCTCTTATGTTTGTACTTAATTTTACCCAGCCTTCTGGTGGTGGGGAAGAATTGTTCTTCCGCATCACTTAGGGGGCATTCATGATGACACTGACTTGACAAAGTTGATTGGAAGGTATTAGAGTTGGAAGATGCATATCAATTTTATGTCTTACAAGGATTTTTTGATCAAAGATAGTGGCATTCATATCTGATGCAACAATGCATAAAATAGTGGTCCAGCCACCTCAATGATAAAAGAAAAGGAAGAAGATGAAGAAAGCCAAGATCATATGTACAGGTAAATGAGGTCGAAGTTCCTTGGTGATCTACCAAAAGTTTTTTTAAAAAAAAAAAATCCAAATCAAGCCAGCATATAAATGGCGGTGCAACATCCTCAACAATCAACCAAAACAATCCAAAGAGCATAGGCACCTGCAAAAAAAATAAAGAACTATATCCAAAAAAAGTAATGACCCTTGAGTGATGAGCTTAGAGGTATAGCTCCTGTTTGAATGTCCAATGGACGTAATTCTTGCATCACTGGAACTTGAGATATCTCCTTTCGTAAAACTACTTTCGGTTGTTCAAATATTGGGAATTTGAGAATCCTTACTTTAGGTATTATAAATAATTTCATGAAATTACTATGGACTATTCTAAAGACTTAAAATTATTTGATGATTATTAGACGTTAATATTTAGATATTCTGACAATTCGTGTATTCATGACGACGACCAAGGCAACAACATGTGTGAAATGAAAGTTGAAGCTGCTCCTCCTCTCTCTTTCGAGACCTCCTTCGGGGTCTTCTAACCCCCTTTTATCGAGAGCGTCAGTATGGAGTTTTCATATATTTGAGTGGACCACCTAAGCGTCCGTGGTCCCCACGGATGACGTCACAAATCGGGGCCCGGTGACGCAAGCAAGGCATCGTTTCCATCTTCTATTTATGTGTGCGCGCGCAAAAAAGGAGGGAGGGATTGGGGGCCGAGCTTTGCTTTTTGGTGTTGATGGGCCTACGAAAGTAAGGGAAACGGGAAGCTGGGTGTCTTGGGCCCGAAGATTTATTAAATGAGTGGGCCGAACAAGCTGGCCCGCTCGGTTTCTTTTTTTATTTTATATTATTAATATCTTCACTTATTTTTTATTTCCTTTTTTATTCACTTTTTGTTTGGTCCACTTTATTCATTTTTCAATCTTTTGGCTTTTCATCTTTTATAAATTTTAAACTTTTGCAAAATAAATGGATATTTAAAATATCAACAAAAATTCGGTTGTCAATACATGTAAAGATGATTGCACGTTATTAGAACACAATTGAATTTAAGGCATGAATTCAGATGTTTCGTCCATTTCGAGGACCTATTGGCAAAATTCCTTTGATGGTCCCTGAACTCCTCAAATCTTAAGTGCGAAAAATCCGAACATTTCTTCCCAAATCACTCTTCCATGGGATTGATTCGTATCGATCTTGTCCCTCTCATTCCAATCTACATTACCACCATCAACAATTCTCATTTCTAGGCCTGCAGTTTTACAACAACAAAACTTAAGACCTCGGTGCTTGCACTCGAGTTTCAAATGCAATATCAAGGTCTTTGGCATGAGGACTACGGCCAACACTTTCTTTTGGTTTTTGAGTTTTACCAATCAACTTATTATCCGACATGGCTTCAAGTACGGCACCATATATATTTAAAATAATAATTTTTTTAAAAACACACGAGATCCCTCCCCGCCACATCAAAAAAAGTGGGCCGAATGGTGCATCGAAATGACTTAATTACACAAGATTTAAAGCATTTAAGATTGAATCTTTGATTTGCGAGACATGGTCGAAACTTGAGGTAAATCCTCCTACACAGATTGCTCCTCAACCGGAGGAAATTTAAAACAAAAAAGTATAATATTAAAAGAGAGATGATCCGATCAAATACCATATTAAAACCAAACTTAACATGATTCTCATTAAGAGAATACACCCTCGCTCAAAAGTCCAGAAGCATGCTGATGAGAACAACTGGATAGGAGGATATAAGCACATAGGAAAATATTAGAAAGATGGAATGAATCCCAACGAAGGATGGTCAGACCCAAACTGATGATGAGAGGCACTCTATTGCACTAGCATGAGCTGTCCATCCACAAAGCCTGGCCTGACTAGTTGCTTGAACGCCATGCTGCATTAGTGACGATCCACACAATATCCAAAGGTAAAACTGAGCCACCCATGTGGCAGAGATGGATCTGTTCATTTTGAGCAATAAAGATAATCAGAGCCACCTCTTACATCCTCTGCTTATGCATAGCCTCAAGCAAAGCATGGGGAAAACAACAAATTAGCACATTATTCTTGCAAGGAACAAATCTGAAGCATCACTATTTTGGTGGATTATTCTCTCCCATTGTCCTACAGTACAAAGTACCCTTTTCATGGGCATTTCGGTACAGAAGCTAGTAAGAAATATTGGTTGGAGATAATTTTTGACAGTCAGAATATTTCGTCAAAATTTTAGCTCTCTCAAATTGAAGCAAAGCACCCTTCACTAGCCTGCTCACAGAAACTGCTACAGCTATATGGTAGAAATTTTGTATTCAGGTTGTGAATCTCTAACTCCTCGTCATTGGATATCTCCTGCAGAAGCTGCACCGGCTTATCTGATGGGCCATTTTAACATACAAAGATGCAGAGCCACAACAATGACAACCATCCTGCCATCTTAGGCACACGTGAGTCCCAGAGGTCCTCCATTCAATCAGCTGAATGAACAGCAAGCAACAACCATTCTCTTACCTAATTATGGCATGATTTGCAGATCCAAACTAATAAAGAAAATTGCATATGTTGCCACCGAGCTACATCTGGCACTTTAATAGGAAATGGAGTAGTGATTCTTGCGAAAAGCAATGAAAAATTCATAATAGAAACTGCATTGGAGGTAGCAACAAATAGGCTACGATGCTGAGTTGTAATACCTGCACATGACCATGTAGACAATTTCTCAGAATGTGGAATTTCCGGGACTCTATTCTGTCTTCTCCTGTATGACAAAGAAAAGCAATCTTCTTGAAGGTTGACAAAGAAAATAATAATGAACTGGAAATAGCACCAACCTTGACTAGGCAGAAAGTTGTGCCTTTGTGAAGAGCTGCCCAACTTTGGACAATTGCACGGCTACAACTCTCAAGGTTTACCACCAAGAGGTTTGTCGTCTAAAGGTTATGAACAGATAAAGCACTGTATCAAAACCTTAGCTTCCTTTTAACATAAGTCTTTTCATTTTCATGACAAGCAAGCTAAACAAATAGTTAAATGAACAATGTTCCTGGTCTAGAACGGTACATATCACAAAGAAAAGTCATCTACGGAAGAGATATTTAAGAGCTATCCAATGCCAAATGAAAGTAAGACTCGGCTGCAACAAAGACAATAATAACACCCACCACTAAAATGGAAACCCATCAAACCCAAGGTCTTTTCTTAAAGTTATCATCCGCATATTTTTACCCATTATAACATGCACTACATCATACAGTCACGACTTCCCACTAGAGCATTTGACAGCCTTAATGAGTTTGCCTTATATTAAACAACAAAGATTCTCTCACATCAAAGCAATATCTAGTCAATGAACCACTAAATCAGTGAGGTCGCCACAGTCACATACAGCTAGGAACAGACAAGGTCAATTCAATACACTCACAATCACTCCTTCACTCCCACCAAGTAGTTATAGCCTCCCAAAGTATCTGCCTTCTAAGATCCATCACTGGAATACTGAAGGAGTAACAAAGACATTCTGCCAATATCATAACTTGGCTTTAGGTACCAAAAAAGCAACAAAACATTAATGTAAGTACAGATAAGATTTCATACTGGGGAGTCATTTAGGTTTTACCCTCAAGAAGATTGTTACTAATCCATACACGAGATACACACACAATATATATATATATATATATATGTATATATATAGAGAGAGAGAGAGAGAGAGAGAGAGAGAGAGAGAGAGAGATACACAACAAAGGATTGGCAGAGAGTAAATATCATCCTGTTCCATGAAAAGTATTTGCAGAAAACTAATCTAGGTTAACTTACAAAGAAAACAGTTTCGCAACTGACTGCGGTCTCTCATAGCCATCCTCCTTTTGTTCAGGCTACTGACCCAATAACTCAGCAATGCCTGTTGCCATAGCTTCTGCCTTCTTAACATATGGAAAAGTTTACTCCTCAAAGAAGTGAGACAACCACAGATACATAGACAGCACCTGATGTTTGGTCTCCAGATCCAAAAGCTCAGCATCATTTCGAGCAGAGCCCTTAGGCAGGCCCACTGCTATATTAACAGGTAAGTTTTGACTATAAGCTGTGGCAAACCTCAGAAGATGATACATTGATTTTGGGTCTCTGACGTTAATTGGTGCAAAACAAATTTTGAAGCGATCTTCAAGAGATAGCCCTGGGACCTTCTCCAACATGTCTACCACCCTCTTAATATGGTCGTGCCAACACAAGAAGTATGAGCCATCAAGACGGCAATTTTCACCAAATTTCTAGAGTAGCTTGCAGAACGTAACATTGGGAAGTTGGCAAGCAAAGAGCTCAATCTGCTCAAAGAAAGGAAAGAGACCCACCTTCTTAACTTCTTCAAATGGCTGCTTCAAACACTCAATGAGGTACTCTAAATCATTAAGCTCAAAGGTAGTTGTAAGCCCATCAGGATATCAGCTTCCTCTTCTACCAGCTCTTCTGGCAATCTGCTTCACCTGTGAAGTGGGAACTGGCACCATCTTATCACCGTTATACTTCGAGAGAGTGGAAAACACAACCCTTCTGATATTCAGATTGAGACCCTTGCTGAGATCTCCCCGATATCTTAGGTAAGTCAAGGTTTGTGTAATCTCATATAATATTTTGCTTTAATATATAGTTATTAGATATGTCTCGAGTTTGAGCTCAAAAAGGAAAGCTTTCTACTTCAAGTAGATTTCCTATTTTGAATAGATTTCCTGATTGAATGGTTTTCATAGTTGGAGAAGGTTTCATAAAAAGCGGTAGTAGATTTCCTATTTTGAATAGATTTCTTGATTGAATGGTTTTCGTAGTTGAATAAGGTTTCATAAAAAGAGGTTTCCTACTTTAGATTTGATTCTTATCTATATATAAAAATTTGAGACAGAAAGAGTCTAAACTTTTTAGAGCCAGTTTTTGTAATATTTGATTTCTATAGTGGATTTTGCTTCCTTTTTTTTTTTTTTTTTTTTTTTTTTTTTTTATCTTGTGGTTTTTTCCACAAGGCTTTCCACATAAAATCCGGCATTCCTCTATTCTTCTCAATTTCAATTTTGTTATAGTTTTCGCATTCACCATAACAAATCTAGTTTCAGAGCCTTAGGTCCTTTATTTATTTATTTTATTTTCTCTAGATCTTTTGGTTATGACTTCAAGTTCAACAACGTGATTTGATATCGAGAAGTTTGATGGGAGCAGCAATTTCAACCTATGGCAAGTTTGTTTGTTGGCTATTCTTATGCAATAGGGTTTGAAGAAGACTTTGTTTGGAAAAAGGGAAGAAACTGTAAGGCACATAAGATGAAACGTGTGAAAAATTAGATGAAAGAGCTCTATCTGCTATTTCGTTGTGTCTCACAAATGAAGTTCTATAGGAGATCCTAGATTAGAAAATAGCTGTAGGTTTATGGAATAAATTGAGGAGTATTTTTTTTTTTAAATCCCTTATCAATTGGTTGAGGCTCAGACAACGACTCATCATTCTTCGTATGGCTGAATGTGCTTCTCTTAAATCTCATATTTTTGAATTTATTGCTATTATCTTTGAATTAAAAAGTATTTGTTGACACATAAATTTTGCCGACCCTGTAATTCATTTATTGCATAAAAATCAGGGATTAATTCTTAACCTCTAAAAAAATATTAGAATTAGATTGCATAGCATATAGCTTTAAGAGTATTTATTTTTTTTTTATCACATTTGCATTGGATCGGTGACGGATGAGCTTTAATTTGACAAGTTGGGAGATGAGTACATTTCGGAAAAGATTTGTATTATTCTTTCAATATTCCATGATATGGCACTTGATTTTCTATATATTCTTGCAATATATGGAAAATAAAAATAGAAAAATGAAAGGCAAGTGCGCTAAGACGTTATCGGTCGGCGTGAGGCATATATTTGGCAATATTAAAAAAAGTATCAACACAAGGAAAGGGATATTTTGAACATGCGTGAGTAGAAAGGAAAAAGGGTGAAAAGAAAATGAAATGTTTTAAAAAGTGCTCACAATAGGAAAGAAAGTCTACACTCTTTCTTTGAGAGCCCCAGTCCTCTCACCTATAAAATCTATCTCACTACAGACAAAGGAAGGGGGGAGGCCACACAATTCAATACAAGGCCAAATGAGGAGATATATGTGAGAAAAGAGAGTTCCCTTGGCCAAGCTTTGGCCGAGACCCACGCTGTCGCTGCCGTCATGCTCTCATCATCCACAACAACTTGTCGACAAGCTGCAAGGCTTGCTGTGCCGAGCTCACTGTTATCAACCTTGACGACGCTGCTGCTCTAGTCTAGCTGCGTTGATGACAAAGCTACTCTTCACTCCACGACAACGCGGAGTTGCTGATCTTGCCGCCTGCATCACCCGTGCTGTACCACTTATGCAATTCAATTAAATTCAGCCACCTCCTAATTGAACTATGGGTTAATTAAATGGATCTAACGATCAATAGCCCTCGATTGTGTCGCATGACGGCATGACGGGTTGTAGGTTGGATGCGACTAATGGAGGTCTCTGGAGGGCGTCGGACGGGAATCTTGCGAGAAGGAGAAGAACTCACGCCCTTTTTTTGATGAAATCGCCCTCACCTCTCGCTCCCTCCTTTGCAAATCCCTCTGACATCCTCTAGCGACAGCTAGCGAGAGAAAGGGGTTTACGTTGCTTGAGAATGGAAACCCACGGCTCTAATGGAGGGACGATGGAACAACCGAAGCTAAGGAAAGTTAAAATCCCAACTAATAGTGGAGTTAGAGCTCGTGATGATCAACAATGGAGGTTCATTCGTTGTTCCTCTAAGCTCCAGAGCTCTCTCCTCTCTTCTCTGTGTGCATCCCCTTTGCTCAAGAACGACGCCCTCGCTTGCTCTCTCCTTTTCGAACGTCTTGTGTGAGGCTAGCTCCGGCACGAAGCAACGCCTACTTCCTTCTTCGTGTGTTAGTTTTCTTCAGCCTTGGCAAAACAAGAGAAGTGCAGGGAATGAGTCGGGCTGAATGAGAGAAATGTAAGGAACGGTAGATTGGAGTTTTGGGCCTCTTATTCTTGATGGGCTTGAGAGATGGCTTGAGTCCGATTTTGTTTAATGTGGCAAAGACACCAATTTGGGTAGATGTAATGGGTCTGAATTGGTCTTAGGTAAAAAGACGATATTTAATTTGTCCATTAAAATTCAGGTGTTAACATCGTAAAGAAGAACAATGTAGCTAAAACGGGTTGGATCAAAAATAAATAAAGCTGGTTTTGTTATCATCATCTCTCTGTTTAGCAAATTGTGCTACTGCTCGATCGAAATTTCCTTCTTGTGATTTGCAATATTGTAATCAGTAATAAGACAAAGTGTACAATAGTAATAGTAGTACTTGCGTTTTGATAGTGGGATCTATTTTGTAATAGGAGTTGCACGACTGTAACTTTTTTTGAAGATTACTAGAATTTGTCCAAGTTATGGTTGTTATTCAAGAAAGCAAACATACGTTTGGGAACAAAGTTGAACTGCTATAAATTGTCGCATATTATTTTATATCTGCTCATTATCGTCTATATCTATCTAATAGTTGCACTGGCCTACTTGATACTTTCAACTTGGTCTCTGGTACTGTCTAGATACGACTTGCTATCTTCCACAAGAAAAAAATTGTGGAGTTTAGTTGCTATCTTCCACAAGAAAAAATTGTGGAGTTTAGCAAACA
The DNA here is from genome assembly GCA_014182375.1 of Eucalyptus virginea. Taxonomy (NCBI): domain Eukaryota; kingdom Viridiplantae; phylum Streptophyta; class Magnoliopsida; order Myrtales; family Myrtaceae; genus Eucalyptus; species Eucalyptus virginea. Next base: position 1,608,578 of record CM024520.1, on the reverse strand, counting down.
ATTTATTCACCACTCGTAAGTTATCTTATTAATCTCAACATGTTTTTCCCCAATAAGGTGAATAAAAGAAATTAAAAATAAGCTGCTGCAGTTATCAACCGAGTGATCCTAGATTACGTTTGCAAGTCGAAATGCACAAGCTCAATTCTCTAGTCTATTCTAAGTATCTTAATTAGTTCATGTAATTCATGGAAACATTGCTAATCATGGGCTTTGCGTTTGTATTCTCGGGGAGGGAGCATGATGACTAGTACAGCGGGCAAAATTTGTGGCCCTAGTTTGAACATTCTCCACCAAGTAAACTGTGGTCCATCCACACTGGACATCACTTTTACAAGCCAAAGAAAAAAAAAAAAAAAAAAAAAGAAAAGAAAAAGAGCATCCCGTAACATGATAAGTTCGATTATTTTCAAATTAACGCTTACCTATTAATTCAATTATTTGAGTTTTTCAAACAATCTATTTGCCTCCCTTTAAGTTATATTGTTAGCTCCAATATTTTTTTCCTCAATGAGGTGAATATAAAAAAAACAAAATACAATGTTGTAGAGCCATCTTAGATTTGGTTTGTAAGTCGAAAGGCATAGGCTTAATTCTTTTCTCTATTCTCGATATCTTAATGGCCCCGATTTGAACATTCTCCACCAGGTAAATTGTGGTTTATCCACACCGGACATCATTTTTATGAGCCCGAAAAATAAAAGAAAAAAAATCAGGTAAAGTGATAAAAAGTAAACTTAAAAGTCAACGTTTTGAATTTTCAGGTAAAAGTGAAAATGAAAGGAAAATGTGGTGCTAATGCTGGACAAAGTATTAAATGACTCTTTTTAGTTGAAAACAGGCTCTATCGCAATCAAAAATCTTAATCTCAAATTTTTAATTTTATATGATGCGTCAGTTAAAATCAGATGTCAATAGTAGCCATCGATTCACTTTAACTCTACCAAGCCTGGCTTTGATATCAATTGTTGTGGAAACAAGCAATTGACCAATAGAATAGACAAAATAAGAAAATAAATTGAACTCCGGATTTATGTGATTTGGTCAATGTGACTTACGTTCATGGAGAGAATAGTAACGAATATCACTGCAAATCAAGCGTTATAATGGAGATTATAACCATATTCGAGTCACTTAAGTACTTAGTGTTTTTCGGCTCTCAATTACACCTAATAACTTCAATGATATTTAGACTCATCATTTCTCATGAAATACTCCCTTAATTTCATGGAAGAATTAACAAATCTTATCAATCGGCTTCAACACATAAATCTTGGTGTGATTCCATGAACAAAATCCACGGAGAAAACCCACTATCAAGCACTCATACGGCGCTTCAACGACCACTTCTTCATAAATCCCACGATCTGAATATATATACCACCGCTTTTGGAAAAAAGGTCCAAGATTGGAACATGTGAGAAGTCCACGCCAAGTGAAATCAGGACCTTTTTTTTTTTTTTTTTTAATTTTCCTTAGCCGATTCCACTTCTCCGGGGAACTCTTGAATACAAGACGGGGATTTTGTATTGTGAATTTATATCCAAATTAATTTGTTTATTTATAAATATTTTAGATTTGAACTTAATTTAAGGTGTAGGAAACATTCGAGCACATAAGCATTTATAACTCAAATTCTCTAATTATAGGGGATTATTTGCTGCCGGCTCTTCTATTAGATATAAATATTAATATTTGAACTGAATCACATCAATTATTTTTGTCCTTTATCGTTTCTGGTTTATTTCTTTAGTATTTTCGCATTGACTTAATTTGTTAGATCCTGATTAGTTTCCACGTACATATTTCAACAATCGGTATCGAATTTCTAGATTGAAACATGAGACTCTTACTTGTCAGATTATTATCTAGAAATTTTGTTATTATAATTATGTCTTGGGTGAAGTTGAAATCGAGAAGTTTAATGGAATGGACAATTTTAGTTATGGAGAGTCAAGATGTGTGCGCTATTGACAACCCAATATTTGGCCAAGGCATGAGATGACAAAGATGGGTCGCTGATTATAATGCTAATGGAGAAAGCAAAGCATATAACCTTGTTGAATTCGTCGGATGACGTGTTAATAAATGTGGTGGAGGAGAAGGATGCCGCGGTCTTGTAGGTAAAACTTCAAGCACTCATAATATATAATAGAGGGTTTGAATAATTACTCATGCATGTTAAAGATGACATTTTAATTTCGACGAATTGAAGGTATGTTTATCAAATCCCATCTAGATGAGTTTAATAAACTCATGATGGATTTGATACTTGATGTTGAAGAACATGGCATGTTGTTTTTAGCTTCATTACTAGAGTCACGGGAGCACTTTATTGATTCATTGCTACAAGAATGTATTACGATTATTTGGGAAGAGATAAAATCCACTTTCTTCTCTAAGGAATGATAAAGAAAGTTGCGAGGTAGAGACCAACATCAAGGATCCATTAACAATAGAGGTAAAAGCAAGTCGAAGTCACACCATAAAAAGTCCACGGGACGCATGAAGTCTTTTGTGTTTCACGAGCAAATCAGTGATTCTAGTGTGCAATCTCATGAGGTCGAGGAGTGCACTGGTTCAACACATTACTCTTGAGTTTGTCACGTAGATATGACAACCAACACAAAAGTATTCCTTTGAGGAAAGACTATATGACTCATAGGTGTGTATCGCACAGTCATACGGATTTGGCGATTTGCATCCGTTACTCGTTGATTCATGCTGAAATTTCGAGAACATCTATACATTTAGCTCTTCAGCCTGACCAAGTGGAGACTCGGTAGATTGATTATCGTCACGAGATTGCGGCTGGTCTGATGGTTGAAAAACCAATTATGACTCGTTCTTCGTTTCCTCATTCTTGGACTGTTTGTGTTCGTCGGTTTCGGCGATTATTTCCCATGCCATTATTGCTTTTACTGTATAGTAGAATAGTCATGCTTTATTCACTTTTTCGTGAATGCAGTGGTCTTAAGGAGTCTATTCTCTAACTCCGAAGGCCTAAACTCAGGCTAGGTATCACCCTACCAAACCAGCTGTAGGTTTGGTCAGTGGGCTTTCAGCAGGTTCTCGGTTCATTTTGAACCATCCCCAAGTTGGTGGCAACCATTTATCCTTATGTGTTTTAGGGTCTGTTTTAGATAAGTTCTAAAACTTAATTGTGACCATTTTTACGAGAGTATATATGGTGAAACGTTTTAAGCTAATTTAATTTTATAAAATTATTTTAAACTGAGGGCATGTCACTAGTTCATATTATATATCAAACGTGGGATTGAAAGTCAAATTGGAAATAAGTATTTTCATTTACAGATAATTCTCTTCAACCAAGCAACTCATTAATACTTTTTTTTTTTTAATGGCAAATGATTGAACCGGAAAAAAAGTCAAATGACAAGGCCCTCAATCATTGCATTTATTGCAAGAGAAATAATTTTACACGTTTCCTACATAAATTTCTGAATCTTAACCGATGAATTGATTTCATTAATGCACTACTTCCCTCGAGCTATATAAGTTCTCATCTCTAGATCAACTGCATCATCAAACGATCAACAATCTTAGAAAATTTTCTAACCCTCCTATCCCCAAAAGATGATAATGGCAACGCCGAAGAACTTGTCCGCTCTTATGATCTTGTTGGTCGTCCCTATTGCATTGCTTCCTACGGCTACCTTCGCCAAGGTCGGAAACCCTGATTGCGGAAAGGGAATAAGATCTGATTGTGGGTCTGGATTCTTTCAATTCATATTCCTTGCCGACACCTTTACACCCACCAATGAATGTTGTCATGAGCTCTTGAAAGCGGGAAGAACTGCCACAACCAATTTGTGGAGTTGAGCATCTCGAGCCACAAGCCGATTAGGGGGACAAAATCTGATGTCTATAGGAGGAGCAATGAGACATGGAACAACTGCGTTGCGGCTCTCAGTCCCGTATCCCCTCCCGAGCCGGCTCATTGAGAGCTATTCCTATTTTATAGTACAATAAACATGTAATATAAAAAGAACGAAAGAATTATAATTTTTGTATTGGATTCTCCTCAAATTTTTTATTTTATTTTTCGTGCCTCTTAAGCCTTATGGTTAACTGTCGCGGAAGCACAGTTGTGGATGAATCATATTTTCAATGTTTAATGTGCTTATTAAACTTGTAATTTTTTAAAACGATCTGCAAAATACAATCCACCCCTAAAGTTGTTACTAGCTTTCGAGTCTACAAACATAGTCCCATACAAAACTATAAAGAAACTGTCACTTTATTTCTTGTGCTTTTAACACAACCTTTTGAAACAAATACCTAAGCGATAAAAAGATTAATAGATGGTTTAATAATCATACATTCATCTCTAATAATCACATGAATACGTAGTTAAAGCAAGTCGATCTAGCATACTACTATATAAAGTAATGTAAAGAGGACTTCTTAGTTTAAAGGTTTTCTGACAAATTAAATCCCCGATAGTTGTTTTATATAACACTCTATCAATGGATAAATGTATAAATTAATAATCTTATATAAATCTTACTTTGAATCTTTTTAATCTTGTAAGCAATCATTAAAAAAAAAAAAAAATCAAATCAAATCTCGAAATATATTTCTCTATTTATATATGTAGGTATCCAAATGCTCCATTAGTAATTTCTTTCTTTCCATTAACTGATAATTCAAATAGCCTATACTAGACGATTCATCGAAACCTTCAAATGTTAAGTATATGTTCATTCGAGAATGCGCGTACACTTTTGCTACTCATATACTATGTAAACTTGACTTTTGAACATTTAATGAGGTTTTGTTGGTACCAAGAATTTAGAAATATGTATGGCCCAACATCTTATGTAAAATGAGTTCGTAATAAGTCTGACCCTGTTATTATGCAAGAGTAGGTTTAATTTAAACAACCCAAACATAATGAATGTATGTTGCTTGGCGCGGAAGATGACGACGGAGATTATTATTATGAGCTTGGCCCCTCTTCATTTAACAAAACCTATTAATTATCACAAGTTTTAATAATTTTTAATAAAGAGAAAATAGTCCCACCCCAATAACTAGTCCAAAGGTTAAATGATCAATTAATGAGTTCAGTAAATCTGGAAAAGCAAAACGCAAATCTTGTTAAAGGATAATTACCTAATAAATAATTTGACCAAAAAAATTCAGCTTTTAAATAATCTCAATTAATCTAGAAAACCAAAGCCAATTTTGGTTTATAGATATAAAGGAAAAACAAGACTAGTAAGAACTTTGTACATATAAACTTGGCTCCTTTTCATTAATTAATGAGACCTATTGATTATTTAACTTTTTTTTCCACAAGTTGTTGAAAAATAATTTAATGAAGAAGAAAATCACACTAAAATATATGGGCAAATCATTAATTAATTAATTAATAAGTTTGCTAAATATAACAAACCAAAACCAAATTATTTGATCAATGGTTTAATTTATCAATTGTTGATACTTAAATTTTGGCTTCAAGTGTAATCATTTGCATAAAAATTAGGGCTTATTTCACGAAAAACCCTTAATGAGTACGCTTGTGTCAACCTAAACAGGTATTTTTCGTGATATTAATACAATTTCATAGAAACTAATTGACCGTAAATTTATCACAAATGTATCAAGTTCGGATTTTTTGTAGTCAAAAAATTAGTTTGGGAAAATTTGTCTTAGGAATACTAGTTTGGAATTATGGCAGTTAAAAAATTAGTTTGAGATAAATTTGTCATAGATGTACTTGTTTGATAATTTTTGTGGCGTTAATCCTAAAAATTAGGGATGGACCCTAACCCGAAATAAGAGGTATCATTAACATAACGTGCATTTGCATTATAGATTTTTGAATTTCTAAGATTAATTATGCCTGATCTGAAATGAGGATACATGAGCAGATTTGAAGAGGGAAAATCAAGAAAGAGATCGTGGCCAGCAGGGGGAGATTTGACAATATATTTGACTAGAAATCATAACAAGAGAGGGAGAAAATTCTAGGATGTTCAAGGAAATTTTTGCAAAATAAAAGAGGGACGTCTTCTTCTTAGGGGATGATCATGGCGTCTTGAATCAATTTGTGAATTTGTTTGGTAATCATTTCATTCCTAAAAATAATTACTGTTTAAAAATTTTTCTGTTAGTTTTTTTTTTTTTTTTTTTTGCTTTAGTTCCTTGGACAAGTTTTTGAGGATCCATTTTATTTCCGAAATAGAAAAAGAAAATGAATGCAATCGGTGCAACCCTCAAATTTTTTTGTGACATAAAATTTTCTTTTAGTTTTTAAATAATTTTATGAGATTTTTTTTTTTTTTTTTTTGCTTTTTTTCCTTCTCTTCTTCTTCCTACTCTAGTCCTTAGCGGGCCTCCGTGATAGCTGGCGATTAGCTAGATGAGAGTTGGCAACCTCACCAGCCTTGAGGGAGCCTTGCCTAGCCATCAATGAGACCTGACCTCATCTAGGCAAGGTTGAGCCCTGCCTAGCCAAGGCCAGGTTGACCTCGCCCAACCAGGACCAGAAGACCTCGTCGTGGGCCATCGCCGAGCCTAGCAACCAACTAAAGGAGGAAGAGGAAGAAAAGAAAAGAGGGAGAAAGAAGAGAAAATGACTTGATTCTAGAATTTTCCTTGGGAATAATGAAATAACTTTTTTCTACTTTTTTATTCTATTCTAGTTTTATTTTTGGGAACATTGTTCCCTATTGACGTTAAACCTGTTAAATGGATGGGTCGGGTAGGGTTTGGGTCAAGTCACAAATGGTCCGACCCAAATCAATGCATTTAACCTGTTATGACCCATTTATCATAGTGTAAATTTTTTTACCCATACCGACCTCACCCATTTAACTAAACTTATGAAAGCTTATTTCTTATGATTTTTTTTTTTTAAATGGTATTGCTAAAATACTTTTATGCAATTCAAATTTAATGGAAAATTTATAATTTTTTTAAATTTACATTTTAAAAATCGAATTTTTAATTAATTTTAAAAATAGATTTTTAAATTATTTTTATTTTTAAAAAATTAAATTTTTAATTATTTGTATTTTTTAATAATATAATTTTCCTTTTTATCTTTTATCTTTTCTCTTTCTTCTTCTTTAGCTAGTTGCCGGCCATGACCACGGTCAACAACCTACCACAAGCGAGCCTCTAGCTCGCCCGATCATCGAGGCTTGAGCCTCGTTAGACGTCAACGAGGTTCGTGCCACACCAATGTCAGGTGAGGTCGAGCCTTGCGGACATTTGGCAAGGCCTTTGCTTCGCAGGATTCGGCCAGCTCGAGCCTTGACGACATTTGGCGAGGCCTCTACCTCGCCAGATGTAGCTAGCTCGAGCTCGCCCGATGCCAGTGAGCTTGAGTCTCGCTTGGTTGGTCACCAACCATCGTCGTGCCGGCCACTAGCTAAAGAAGGAGGAAGAAGAAAGGAAAAAAAAAGGAAAGAAAAAAGAAAAGGAAAAAAAGGAAAGAAAATTGAAATATAAAAAATAATTATAATTTCGATTTTTATAAAAGATATTTTTATAAAGTTCAAGAGGGAAGAGAAATATTTTGAGGCTTTAGTTGAAAATGGGTTCTAAGCTGAATCAATTTAACAGCCATTTATCTTAAATCTTCAATTTTTAAACCCATTTAATTGGTTTCTTTAAAAAATAAGTGACCCATACATTACCCATTTATGATGTAAATGGATCGTATATATGGGTCGAAGACCCATTTTGCCACCTCTAACTGACGTTATCAAATAGATTAATCCATAACCATTGTGCCTATTGGTCTTTATCCTTGTTCCTAGTGACCCAAAGCTCCTGCAGTCATGGTAGCTTGACCATCAAACCTCCCGCTTCCATGCATCGTTGCGTCTCACCCCTCCAACGTTGCGATTTGTCAGTTGTCGCATTGTTGAATTTCGTTACTGCACTTTACGCCCTAGCACTATCCTCGTCAGCGAAGCAAACCTCACTCGACGTCCAGCTATGTTGATTTTTCAAAGTTGTGCTTTCTTGCGCCCAACTCCTCACTGACACTTCAGTAAAACTTCTGTCGCTCCCCAAGGTCCTAGTAAACGTCATTTGAGCCACAATCCAAAACATCTTGCCGTCCTTGCACCCACGCCGAAGGAGCCATTGTTCCTGAGCCTAGAGAATTTCCATGTCATGCCAAGACCAATGTGTGACCGACTCCCAACAGATCTAGGCACACCCAAACTAGTCTACGGTCCCCTCTGCACGATAACAATGTAGCCTTCAGGTGCCTGACCAGCAACTCTAGTGCTCGCAAAAAAGTCATCAATTTAATGCTATTATCTTTGAATTAAGAAGTATTTGTTGACACATAAAATTTGCCGACCTTGTAATTCATTTATTGCATAAAAATTAGGGATTAATTTTTAACCTCTAAAAAATATTAGAATTAGATTGCATAGCATATAACTTTAAGAGTATTTATTTTTTTTTTATCGCATTTGCATTAGATCGGTGACGGACGATCTTTAATTTGAGAAGTTGGGAGATGAGTACATTTTTTGGAAAAGATTTGTATTATTCTTTCAATATTCCATGATATGGCACTTGATTTTCTATATATTCTTGCAATATATGGAAAATAAAAATAGAAAAATGAAAGGGAAGTGCGCTAAGACGTTATCGGTTGGCGTGAGGCATATATTTGGCTATATTAAAAAATGTATCAACACAAGGAAAGGGATATTCTGAACATGCATGAGTAGAAAGGAAAAAGGGTAAAGAAATGAAAACTCACAATTGAAATGTTTTAAAAGTGCTCATAAGAATTGGAAAGAAAGTCTATGCTCTTTCTTTGAGAGCCCTAGTCCTCTCACCTATAAAAGCTATCTTTTATTTAAAATATTTTAAAAATTAATAATTTACTACAGACAAAGGAAGGGGGAGGCCACACAATTCAATACAAGGCCAGATGAGGACATATGCGTGAGAAAAGAGAGAGGAGAGAATGAGAGTTCCCTTGGCCAAGCTTTGGCCGAGACCCATGCCGTCGCTGTTTTTTAAATTTTTAAATGATTATTTTTAAAAATATTTTAATTAAATTTAATTCTTAATTTAATTTAATTAATTTTTATTTATTTTTTTCCGTCATGCTCTCATCATCCACGACAACTTGTTGACGAGCTGCAAAGCTTGCTGTGCCGAGCTCACTGTCGTCAACCTTGACGACGCTGCTACTCTAGTCTAGTTGCCTCGACAACAAAGATACTCTTCACTCCACGACTACGCAGAGTTGCTGATCTTGCCACCCACATCACCCGTGCTATACCACTTATGCAATTCAATTAAATTCAGCAACCTCCTAATTGAACTATGGGTTAATTAAATGGATCTAACGATCAATAGCCCTCGATGGTGTCGCATGAGGGCATGACGGGTTACAGGTTTGAGGTGACTAATGGAGGTCTCCGGAGGGTGTCGAACAGGAATCTACCGAGAAGGAGAAGAACTAATGCCCTTTTTATGATAAAATCGCGCTCACCTCTTTCTCTCCCTCCTTTGCGAGTCCCTCCGACATCCTTTAGCGACAGCCAGCAAGACAGAAGGGCTTATGTCACTTGAGAACAGAAACCCACGACTCTAATGGAGGGACGATGGAACAACCAAGGCTGAGGAAAGTTAAAATCCTGACTAATAGTGGAGTTAGAGCTCGTGATGATCAACAATGGAGGTCATTCGTTGTTCCTCTGAGCTCTAGAGCTCTCTCATCTCTTCTCTGTGTGTGTCCCCTTTGCTCAAGAACGACGCCCTTGCTTGCTCTCTCCTTTTCGAACGTCTCGTGTGAGGCCAGCTCCAGCGCGAAGCAACACTTGCTTCCTTCTTCGTGCGTTAGTTTTCTTCAACCTTGGAGAAACGAGAGAAGTGTAAGGAATGACCCAGACCAAATGAGAGAAATGTAAGTAATGGTAGATTGGAGTTTTGGGCCTCTTATTCTTGATGGGCTTGAGAGAGGGCTTGAGTCTGATTTTGTTTAATGGGGCAAAGACACCAATTTGGGTAGACGTAATGGGTCCGAATTGGTCTTAGGTAAAAAAATGATATTTAATTTGTCAATTAAAATTCAGGTGTTAACATCGTAAAGGAGAACAATGTAGCTTAAACGGGTTGGATCAAAAATAAATAAAGCTGGTTTTGTTATCATCATCTCTTTGTTTAGCAAATTGTGCTACTGCTTGATCGAAATTTCCTTCTTGTGATTTGCGGTATTGTAATCAGTAATAAGACAAATTGTACAATAGTAATAGTAGTACTTGTGTTTTGATTGTGGGATCTATTTTGTAATAGGAGTTGCATGATTGTAACTTTTTTTGAAGATTAATAGAATCTATCCATGTTAAGGTTGTTATTCAAGAAAGTAGACATATGTTTGGGAACAAAGTTGAACTGCTATAAATTGTCGCATATTATTTTATATATGCTCATTATCGTCTATATCTACCTAATAGTTGCACTGGCCTACTTGATACTTTCAACTTGGTCTCTGGTACTATCTAGATATGACTTGCTATCTTCCACAAGAAAATTTTTTGGAGTTTAGCAAATAATTTATTCACCACTCTTAAGTTATTTTATTAATCTCAACACATTTTCCTCAATAAGGTGAACAAAAAAAAATTAAAAATAAGCTGCTGCAGTTATCAACTGAGTGATCCTAGATTACGTTTGCAAGTCAAAATGCACAAGCTCAATTCTCTAGTTTGTTCTAAGTATCTTAATTAGTTCGTGTAATGCATGGAAACATTGCTAATCATGGGCTTTGCATTTGTATTGTCAGGGAGGGAGCATGATGACTAGTACAATAGGCAAAATTTGTGGCCCTAGTTCGAACATTCTCCACCAAGTAAACCGTGGTCCATCCACAATGGACATCACTTTTACAAGCCAAAGAAAAAAAAAAAAAAAGCAAAGAAAAAGAGCATCCCGTAACATGATAAGTTCAATTATTTTCAAATTAACGCTTACCTATTAATTCAATTATTTGAGTTTTTCAAACAATCTATTTGCCTCCCTTTAAGTTATATTGTTAGTTCCAACATTTTTATCCTCAATGAGGTGAATATAAAAAAAAAAAAAAAAAAAAACAAAATACAATGTTGTAGTTACAAACTGAGCCATCTTAGATTTGGTTTGTAAGTCGAAAGGCATAGGCTTAATTCTTTTGTCTATTCTTGATATCTTAATGGCCCCAATTTGACCATTCTCCACCAGGTAAATTGTGGTTTATACACACTGCACATCATTTTTACGAGCCTGAAAAATAAAAGAAAAAAATCAGGTAAAGTGATAAAAAGTAAACTTAAAAGTCAGCGTTTTGAATTTTCAGGTAAAAGTGAAAATGAAAGGAAAATGTGGTGCTAATGCTGGACAAAGTATTAAATGACTCTTTTTAGTTGAAAAACAGGCTCTATCGAAATCAAAATTCTTAATCTCAAATTTTAAATTTTATATGATACGTCAGTTAAAAATCAAATGTAAATAGTAGCCATCGATTCACTTCAACTCTACCAAGCCTTGGTTTGATATCAATTGTTGTGGAAACAAGCAATTGACCAATAGAATAGACAGAATAAGATAATAAATTGAACTCCAGATTTATGTGATTTGGTCAATGTGACTTACGTTCGTGGAGAGAATAGTAACGAATATCACCGCAAATCAAGCGTTATAATGGAGATTATAACCATGTTCGAGTCACTTAAGTACTTAGTGTTTTCCAGCTCTCAATTACACCTAATAAATTCAATGATATTTAGTCTCATCATTTCTCACGAAATAATCCCTTGATTTCATAGAAGAATTAACAAATCTTATCAATCGGCTTCAACACATAAATCTTGGTGTGATTCCATGAACAAAATCCACGGAGAAAACCCACTATCAAGCATTCATACGGCGCTTCAACGACCACTTTTTCATAAATCCCACGATCTGAATATATATACCACCGCTTTTGGAAAAAAGGTCCAAGATTGGAACATGTGAGAAGTCCACGCCAAGTGAAATCAGGAAACAAAGTCGAAATCAGGACTTTTTTTTTTTTTTCCTGTTAATTTTCCTTAGCCGATTCCACTTCTCCGGGGAATATTTCATGTCCACAAGTTACCAAAATTAAAATCCTGCACTAGCTGGTTGCGCATCTAAAAAATGAACTTCATGCTTTATTATAGTTCAGTTTGAGTTAAATTTTGTTCACAGACTCCTCGAGATATTTTTTAACATTATGCATCCGTTACTCGGTGATCCGTGCTGAAATTTCAAGGAGAACACCTATAGATGTAGTTCCTCAGCCAGACCAAAAGGACAAACGTGGAGACACAGAAGATTGATTTTCACCACCAGATTTCAAGTGTTCCGTTAGTTGAAAAACCAATATGACAGCCTGACCAAAAGGACATGCGTGGACACTCGGACGATTGATTTTCATCTCCAGATTTCACTGTAGATTTCAATTGGTCCGTTAGTTGAAAAACATATTATGAATTGTTTTTCGTTTCCTTGTACCTCGATGCTCTGTGTTCGTCCGTCGATTATTTCTGTCAACTGCGTACAATGGATCCTTATAAACGTTGCATATGGGAACCGGTCATTATCTAATGCGAGATAAACTTTAATAGCTTGGAGAATGGGAAGTCTCAAGCCATTATTGCTTTTACTGGACAGCAGAATAGTCATGCTTTATTCACTCTCTCGTGAATTAGTTTCATTCGCGCTAACCCATATTTAATGATTGAACCGGCTTTAAGTTTGTTTAGTGTGTGTTCAGCAAATTTAATTTCATAAAATTATTTTAAACAACTCATTACTACTTTTTTTAATTCAAATAATTGAACCGCGAAGAAGGTGACATAACAAGGGCCTCAATCCTTATAGTGAGAAGAGTTTATTGCAAGAGAAATAATTGTAGATGTTTCCTGTATAAATTTCTGAATCATAACAGATGAATCCATTTTATTAATGCACTACTTCCCTCAAGATATATAAGTTATCATCTCTACATGAATACATCATCAAATAATCAACGCACTCAGACAATTTTCTAGCCCTTTTGTCCCCAAAAGACCATCATGGCAATGCTTAAGAACTTGTTTGCTCTCATGATCTTTTTGGTCATCACCGTCGCATTGCTTCCTAGGACTACCTTCGCCACGGTTGGAATCCCTGATTGCGCGAAGGGAATAACTAACGGTTGTGAGTTTTGGTTCTTTCAAAATAATATTCCTTGGTGACACCTCTGCACCTATCGATGAATGTTGTCACAAGCTTGTGAAAGTGGGGAAGAATTGCCATAGCCAATTCGTGGAGTTGATCCTCTCAAGCCACAAGCCAATTGGGGGGAAGAAATCTAATGTCTACAAGAGGAGCAATGAGACGTGGAACAATTGCATTGTGGCTATCAGTCCTGTATCCCCTCTCAAGGCTGCTTATTGATAGCTATTCCTATTTTGTAATACACTAAATGTGTAAAAAAAAATGAAAAGATTATAATTTTTCTATTGGATTCTCCTAAAAAGAATTATTTTTTGTGCCTCTTAACCCTTATAATTAACTATAATAGAAGTGCAATATTGGATCAATCATATTTTATGTGTTCTATGTGCTTAGAAACTTGTAATTTTTTTAGAAAATTTGCAAATCCGCCCCTCAAGTTGTTACTTACTTTCTAGTCTAACAAGATAGAGTCACATTAAAAACTATAAGAAAATGTCACTTTGTTTCTTATGCTTTTAACATAACCTTTTGAAATGACATCAAATGATGGTTTGATAATCATACATTCATCTTTACCGATCACATGAATATGTAATTAACGTTGGCCGATCTTGCTATCTATATATAGAGTAAAGTAAAGAGGGCTTCTTACTTTTAAGGTTTTCTAAGAAAAAGAAATCCCCAATTATATAATAATCTCTGAATGGATAAATGTATAAATTAATAATCTTGTATAAATCTCACTTTGATTAAGCCAATATAATTAGGATGACTTCTTACTTTTGAGTAAAGAGGACTTCAACATAATATATGATCTATCATGACCCCTAAGCAAACAAATTAATTAAATTATATATAAATATTAAGAGCATTTTAATTGAGCCCATATAATTGCGTCGAAGTTGAGCTAAAGGACTCAAGGAGGGAGGTTTTTAGCTTAATTAGATTAATTGAACTGAGCCCACATAAGTTATATCAATATTTGGCGAGATCAAATAGGGAGGCCTTGAACTTAGCTATATTTTTGGATCAAGTATTGGTCAAGCCCTCTGATCTCATATTATTAATCGAAGTCATTTTTAGTGTTGAAGAATCTTTACCGTGGCATTACTTATTAATCCTAAGAAGACGTGAATTGGATGACTGCTCAGAAAAAGCCTCTTTGCTGGACTTGCTTTCGTCCGCACAAAAGAAAGCAAATGGGGCCCAGGATAATTAGAGTAAAAAAAAAAAAAAAAAGTACAAAGAAGAATTTTGTGTTTTTGAGTTCTTTTCCCTAGCCGCACATCTCATGAAAAAGCCGCCAGAGGGTTTCCTCAAAACAAAGCCGCACAAAGAAATAGGGCCGCATAGTGACGTCCAAAAGGGCATGTTTATTTTCCTATAAATTTAGATTCTGCCAATTTAATAATGCCTAATTGGAAGCCGATATGGGTCGGGAAAATTCCCAAGATGCATTCAATAAATATTAGCACATCTCTACTTGCAATTGCACAATCAAATTACCTAACATGCATCACAATTATCTAATAATCACTAATCTACTCTAATATAACCACCTAATTGCACTTAATTAAATCTAATTAACCCCTAAGCATAATTAGCAAACTAATAAGGTATTAGTGAGCAAAAATCAAAAAAAACACCCGCAACGACGGCGTGACGGTGGCCGAAATCCAAACTTTCGGCAGCGTCAGCGAATACTCGGAACAGACCTACAAGCCTCACAAGCCCACAGAAAATCACTGGGCTTGGACTTGGGCCTGGGCTGCTTTGCAGGCTTCAAAGAGCTGGGCCGAACAGCTGCTTTGGAAATGGGCTTCACTGGACTTGATGGGCTGAAGAAAGGACCGGACTGGGCAGTTCAAGAATAACGTGGGCTGCTGAACCGAGCCCAAAACTGGGCTGAACCAAGGCTGAAAACAGGCCCAGCTATTGGGCCAAAATTGCTAGAATCCATGGGCTAAAATTGTTGGCTCGTGGGCTGGAATTGCTGGGCTTCACTTGCTGAAAATGGGCTGAGCTGATGGAGGTGGGCTCAAACTTGTTGGGCCGCTGAAACACTGAATTAGCTTGCTGCGACAGAGACGTGAAGCTCGCTGGATTTCTGTTTGCTTCAGTTGACGGTGATGCTACTCCGCTTGGTGGATCGTTGGACGTGGCAGATAAATCCAGTGGATGTTGAGGATGCTGCAGTGTTGACCAATGGATGGAGATCCCGATGGACTTGCTTTGGTGAGTGAAGCTGCAGGAGATGGTGAAGACGCGTGGATCGGTGAAGCAGAAGGAAATCAGTTGATGGCATCTTCAATTGAGGGCTTCGTCAAGGGGGTTTTGACCAAGAGTGGAGATGGCTGACAGTGGCTTCGCGGGCGACAGATGTTGACCGAGCGGGATATGAGGACGAGCTGCAGAGAAGAAACAGCTTCGATGCTACTCCTACTGGTGTCTTCGATGGAGAATGGACGGAGAACAAGAGCTGCGGGGAAATTGACGAAGGAGAGAGAGATCGTGGAGCGTTGAGGTCTTCCACCGGATGAAGGAAAAAGTAGAAATTAAAATAAATGGGTTGGGGGTAGCTGTACATGAAGATAAGAGCAAGATGAAAGAGATAAGGTGGAGGGTGTCGGCCACGAAAGAAAAAGGAAAGAAACGTTTTAAGCTAACTTAAATTTATAAAATTATCTTAAATTGAGGGCATGTCACTAGTTCATATTATATATCAAACGTGGGATTGAAAGTCAAATTGGAAATAAGTATTTTCGTTTACAAATACTTTTTTTTTAATGGCAAATGATTGAACTGGAAAAAAAGTCAAATGACAAGGCCCTCAATCATTGCATTTATTGCAAGAGAAATAATTTTACACGTTTCCTACATAAATTTCTGAATCTTAACCGATGAATTGATTTCATTAATGCACTACTTCCCTCGAGCTATATAAGTTCTCATCTTTAGATCAACTGCATCATCAAACGATCAACAATCTCAGACAATTTTATAACCCTCCTATCCCCAAAAGACCATAATGGCAACGCCGAAGAACTTGTCTGCTCTTATGATCTTGCTGGTCGTCCCTATTGCATTGCTTCCTACGGCTACCTTTGCCAAGGCCGGAAACCCTAATTGCGGAAAGGGAATAAGATCTGATTGTGGGTCTGGATTCTTTCAATTCATATTCCTTGCCGACACCTTTTCACCCACCAATGAATGTTGTCATGAGCTCTTGAAAGCGGGGAAGAACTGCCACAACCAATTTGTAGAGTTGAGCATCTCGAGCCACAAGCCGATTAGGGGGACAAAATCTGATGTCTATAGGAGGAGCAATGAGACATGGAACAACTGCGTTGTGGCTCTCAGTCCCGTATCCCCTCCCCAGCTGGCTCATTGAGAGCTATTCCTATTTTATAGTACAGTAAACATGTAATATAAAAAGAACGAAAGAATTATAATTTTTGTATTGGATTCTCCTCAAATTTTTTTATTTTATTGTTCGTGCCTCTTAAGCCTTATGGTTAACTATCACAGAAGCACAATTGTGGATGAATCATATTTTTAGTGTTTAATGTGCTTATTAAACTTGTAATTTTTTAAAATGATCTGCAATATACAATCCGCCCCTAAAGTTGTTACTAGCTTTCGAGTCTATAAACATAGTCTCATACAAAACTATAAAGAAACTGTCACTTTATTTCTTGTGCTTTTAACACAACCTTTTGAAACAAATACCTAAGCGATAAAAAGATTAATAGATGGTTTAATAATCATACATTCATCTCTAATAATCACATGAATACGTAGTTAAAGCTAGTCGATCTAGCATGCTATTATATAAAGTAATGTAAAGAGGACTTCTTACATTAAAGGTTTTCTACAAAATTAAATCCCCGATAGTTGTTTTATATAACACTCTATCAATGGATAAATGTACAAATTAATAATCTTATATAAATCTTACTTTGAATCTTTTTAATCTTGTAAGCAATCATAAAAATAAAAAATTCAAATCTCGAAATATATTTCTCTATTTATATATGTACGTATCCAATTGCTCCATTAGTAATTTCTTTCTTTCCATTAACTAATAATTCAAATAGCCTATATTGGACGATTTAGCAAAACCTTCAAATGTTAACTATATGTTCATTCGAGAATGCATGTACACTTTTGCTATTCATATACTATGTAAACTTGACTTTTGAACATTTAATGAGGTTTTGTTGGTACCAAGAATTTAGAAATATGTATGGCCCAACATCTTATGTAAAATGAGTTCGTAATAAGTCTGACCCTATTATTATGCAAGAGTAGGTTTAATTTAATCAACTCAAACATAATGAATGTATGTTGCTTGGCACGGAAGATGACGACAAAGATTATTATTATCGGCTTGGCCCCTCTTCATTTAACGAAACCTATTAATTATCACAAGTTTTAATAATTTTAATAAAGAAAAAATATTCCCGCCCCAATAACTAGTCCAAAGGCTAAATGATCAATTAATGAGTTCAGTAAATCCGAAAACCAAAACCCAAATCTTGTTAAAGGATAATTACCTAATAAATAATTTGACCAAAAAAATTCAGCTTTTAAATAATCTCAATTAATCTAGAAAACCAAAGCCAATTTTGGTTTATAGATATAAAGGAAAAACAAGACTGGTAAGAACTTTGTACATATAAACTTGTCTCCTTTTCAGTTAATTAATGATTGATTATTTAACTTTTTTTCCACAAGTTGTTGAAAAATAATTTAATGAAGAACAAAATCACACTAAAATATCTGGGCAAATCATTAATTAATAAGTTTGATAAATATAACAAACCAAGGCCAAATTATTTGATCAATCGTTTAATTTATCAATTGTTGATACTTAAATTTTGGCTTCAAATGGAATCACTTGCATAAAAATTAGGGCTTATATCACAAAAAACACTAAATGAGTACACTTGTGTCAACCTAAACTGATATACTTATGACAAATTTATCATTTACTAGTTTTCGGTAAATTTTTTTTATCAAATTCATGAGTTGGATGGATGATATGTGGTAGTTGATGGGTATTTGGTTTATCCTCCATTTGTTACAAGGATATCGGTTTTTTGATTTTTCGTGATATTAATACAATTTCATAGAAACTAATTGAGAGCAAATTTATCACAAATGTGTGGCACCCCTCGACGGCCCCAAATTTGTTAGGGTCACCACAGGTAATTGTCACTCATCATATTACATACCAGTAAGGTAACTTTTTAATTAAAGTGAAACCATAGTTCATAGGGGTTGATCAATGGAATTCTTTACCATTTTTTTTTCGTAAAGGTCCCAATGTAGTTCATTAGCAGAAGCATAATCGTATCTCACCATTTCTCACTTCAATAACCATAATGCAATGCACACCACCTATGCTCCAAATTAAAAGACAAAGCCGAGTCACTTTTATTTATATTTTCACGATGGATATTTCGGGCTGGTACAGCAAAAAGGCCAAGATTTTTAACTATACTTGGCTATAACTCAAAAGAGATCTGGACCCTACATGAAACATGTACACCCCTCTATTAACAAGTGTCGACTATCCCCAAAAAGTGTCAGCTCCCACCGGCTATACGTGCCATCACACCCAACTCGGTGCATCGGGCAGCGGTGGCGGCAGCATCCCTAGCATCACTCCACCATGCCGGACATGAACAGACAAAAACTCCTGGATAACCGGGCCATCAGCAAGACCCACATCGTACATCACTAAGACTCGGACTCGGACATACAGCAGACCAGGTACACTAGTACAGGAATGCTCTGTCCACCTCGACATCAGATGGCAATCCATAAAAGGTACCGCGTGCAACTGGTAGCAACGGCATCTTTCTAATCTGAAATGTTAATCTCCAAAATGGGTGAGTACAACCACTCAGCAGTAAATATCCACCAATCTACACAATGCGTCAAACAGAACAATCAAGGTATCATGAATAAACACATATCATTCATGCATTCAAGCATACCTCACCTTACAGCCATGCATATATCACCATACGACATGCATATATCACCATACACTTGCACTTATATCATCGAATAGCCATGCATATATCACCATGCAACGTGCATATACCATCATGCACTTATACATGTATCATCAAATAGCCAAACTTATATCACCAAAATTCATATCATCCATGCTATCAAGCATACATCCATGCGCATGATTCAATTCTCGATCTTTATCTTTCAATTAGATCACATCATTTTTCTTCCCAGGGACCAATGTTTGCGTTCCACAGTTTATCACTGGCATCCAACCTGGCATCATGAGGAACCTCTGGCATACAGCTCCGGGCATCCGGCACACACACTCCGGGCATCTCGTAGCCCAACTAGCATCACGAGGTATCCCCCCGGCACACACCTCCGGGCATCCCAACACTCCCAGGGCATCCGGCACACACACTCCAAGCATCTCAAAACTCCCGAGGCATCGTCGGCTCACACCTCCGACGATCTTGTTATTATCTCAATTTATATTTACACATGTATCTCAATTTCAACATGGCATTTGATGCAACAATATCAAGGGTCTCAATCAGCTTTTCATGCCATATAACATGCCATACGTCACCACATATGCAGCAAAATCAACCACTCAAAACATTTCATCACATGGAAAATTTCATTTATTTTTGAAAATGCATCAATTTTCGGATAAAACAGAATGCACTCTTTTAGTTAAAACTCTAGAAAAATTAGTAAATGGTATTAATAAATTCTGAAAACTTGACATGTTATAGACGAGACCTAAAGGCAGATATCTCATGAAAAACACCATACCAAAATAATCTCACACAAAACAGTACGGTCCATGCATCACGGTTTTCAAAATTTCAACATTTCAGCTTGCACAGTTTTGGAAGTAATTTAAATTAAATACCCAAATGAACTCCAAAAATTCTGAAATTTTGATATGTTATAGACAAGTCCTAAAGGTAAATATCTTGTGAAGAAATCGAAACTCGTTCTAGACTAATAGATATAGACGATTAATTCCTCCTGTTCTCGGTGTCATTTTTCCAAATTATCTTCTTTCAAAGGAAACTCGTTTCACCGACCTACATATGTCCGTTTCTTCTAAATTTTCAGTATGTTATTCCTCAGAATATTACCTACAACTTTCATTAAGGACACATGATCAAATTTTAACTGGATTATTTTATAAAAAAATCACAGAATTATACTAGGTCGAGGTAGCATTTTCCCAGATCCAGTTTCTTCAAAGGACAACGATTTCACCGACCTATTTTTGTTCATTTCCTCTAAATTTTTGATATGTTTTACCTCAAGAAGTCCAATACAACTTTCATTAAGAAATCAAAGTGAGATTTTCACAAGAAAGCTACTTTACAGACCACGAAATCACTAAAGGTTAGCACAACAAATTCCAGATCTAATTTCTCCAAAGGAAAATCGTTTCACCAAGCAACATTTGTCCGTTTTATCTCAAATTTTAGTACATTACTTCTCAGGATGTTCTCTACAACTTTCCTTACAGATCGAAGCAAGATTCCAACTAAAAAGTCGCATGCAGCTCACAAACTCATGAAGGGTCGGACTGATTTCTCCAGAAAACAGCATGCTAGGCTGACAAATTTCTCCCCAAAGCTTCAAAATTTCATCACTTCCACCACATCCAAAGTTTATCATCCCTTACAACACATATCACAGCAAGCAAAGGGTAGGTTTTAGGACTCTACTTGCCTCAAATTCGAGCACAAAACAGCAACAAAAATGGCAGGGCAAGGCGGCGAACGAACGGCGGCGACTAGGTGGTGAACGAACTCCTCCTTCTTCCTCTTCTTCTCTCGCATGCTCACTCTCTCTCTCTTCCTTTCTTTCTCTCGGACGACTACTCTCTCTCCCTTTCTCTTTCTCTCGTGCGACCCCCTCTCTTTCTCTCCCTTTCCTCGCTTAATCCGCTCCCCCCCCCTCTTCTTTCTTCCCCCTCATGATTAGCTTGTAATCATTTCTTTGCATGCAGGCGACACTTGATAATTGCCATGCAAGATGGGCTTTATCCGGCTGGGCCTGGGGCCAGCCTTGGTCGACGGCCCAATGGGGCTTCATGGGCCGGCCTTTTGGCCCACTTTAGGCTCAACACTCTTGGGCCTAAAGTCCAAACTTAAATGGCCCAAAATTTTCTTAAATAAGTCAATATTTACTTTTAATAATTTACCTTAAATCTCCCACTTATATAAATACTAAATTACAATTTCAAATGGCCATAAAACTTGAAATCAAAATCAATCAATTCCAATTTATAAAACACATGGCCAATGAAAGAATTTTTCCAATGATAGAATTTTCTTTCCTATCAAATAATTATCCATTAAAAGCTTGGCCATAAATCTTATTGCAAATTATGGATTAAATGGCTACAATACAACTTGAGGGTACTTCCATCACCTATTCATAGGCCTTAATGTATCTGGAGGTCGCCATGAATTTTGGGATGCCACAAAATGTATCGGGTTTGGATTTTTTGTAGTCAAAAAATTAGTTTGGGAAAATTTGTTATAGGAATACTAGTTTGGAATTATGGCGGTTAAAAAATTAGTTTCAGATAAATTTGTCATAGATGTACTTGTTTGAAAAATTTTTGTGTCGTTAATCCTAAAAATTAGGGATGGACCCTAACCCTAAATAAAAGGTATCGTTAACATAATGTGCATTTGAGAGAGTATATATGGTGAAACATTTTAAGCTAATTTAATTTTATAAAATTATTTTAAACTGAGGGCATGTCACTAGATCATATTCTATATCAAACGTAAGATTGAAAATCAAATTGGACATAAGAATTTTCGTTTACAGAAAATTCTCTTCAACCAAGCAACTCATTAATACTTTTTTTTTAATGGCAAATCATTGAACTGGAAAAAAAAGTCAGATGACAAGGCCCTCAATCATTGCATTTATTGCAAGAAAATAATTTCACACGTTTCCTACATAAATTTCTGAATCTTAACAGATGAATTGATTTCATTAATGCACTACTTCCCTCGAGCTATATAAGTTCTCATCTCTAGATCAACTGCATCATCAAACGATCAACAATCTCAGACAATTTTCTAACCCTCCTATCCCCAAAAGACCATAATGGCAATGCCGAAGAACTTGTCTGCTCTTATGATCTTGTTGGTCATCCCTATTGCATTGCTTCCTACGGCTACCTTCGCCAAGGTCGGAAACCCTGATTGCGGAAAGGGAATAAGATCTGATTGTGGGTCTGGATTCTTTCAATTCATATTCCTTGCCAACACCTTTACACCCACCAATGAATGTTGTCATGAGCTCTTGAAAGCGGGAAGAACTGCCATAACCAATTTGTGGAGTTGAGCATCTCGAGCCACAAGCCGATTAGGGGGACAAAATCTGATGTCTATAGGAGGAGCAATGAGACATGGAACAACTGCGTTGCGGTTCTCAGTCCCGTATCCCCTCCCAACCCGGCTGATTGAGAGCTATTCCTATTTTATAGTACAATAAACGTGTAATATAAAAAGAACGAAAGAATTATAATTTTTGTATTGGATTCTCCTCAAATTTTTTATTTTATTTTTCGTGCCTCTTAAGCCTTATGGTTAACTATCACGGAAGCACAATTGTGGATGAATCATATTTTCAATGTTTAATGTGCTTATTAAACTTGTAAGTTTTCAAAATGATATGCAAAATACAATCAGCTCCTAAAGTTGTTACTAGCTTTCGAGCTAAAAACATAGTCCCATACAAAACTATAAAGAAACTGTCACTTTATTTCTTATGCTTTTAACAGGACCTTTTGAAACAAATACCTAAGTGATAAAAAGATTAATAGATGGTTTAATAATCATACATTCATCTCTAATAATCACATGAATACGTAGTTAAAGCTAGTCGATCTAGCATATTGTTATATAAAGTAATGTAAAGAGGACTTCTTATTTTAAAGGTTTTCTGACAAATTAAATCCCCGATAGTTGTTTTATATAACACTCTATCAATGGGTAAATGTATACATTAATAATCTTATATAAATCTTACATTGAATCTTTTTAATCTTGTAAGTAATCATTAAAAAAAAAAAAAAAAAGTTCAAATCTCAAAATATATTTCTCTATTTATATATTTACGTATCCAATTGCTCCATTCGTAATTTCTTTCTTTCCGTTAACTGATAATTCAAATAGCCTATACTGGACGATTTAGCGAAACCTTCAAATGTTAACTATATGCTCATTCAAGAATGCACGTACACTTTTGCTACTCATATACTATGTAAACTTGACTTTTGAACATTTAATGAGGTTTTGTTGGTACCAAGAATATAGAAATATGCATGGCCCAACATCTTATGTAAAATGAGTACGTAATAAGTCTGAACCTATTATTATGCACGAGTAGTTTTAATTTAATCAACCCAAACATAATGAATGTATGTTGCTTGGCGCGGAAGATGACGACGAAGATTATTGTTATCAGCTTGACCCCTCTTCATTTAATGAAACCTATTAATTATCACAAGCTTTAATAATTTTTAATAAAGAAAAATAGTCCCGCCCAAATAACTAGTCCAAAGGCTAAATGATCAATTAATGAGTTCAGTAAATCCGAAAACCAAAACCCAAATCTTGTTAAAGGGTAATTACCTAATAAATAATTTGACCAAAAAAATTCAGCTTTTAAATAATCTCAATTAATCTAGAAAACCAAAGCCAATTTTGGTTTATAGATATAAAGGAAAACAAGACTGGTAAGAACTTTGTACATATAAACTTGTCTTCTTTCCTTAATTAATGAGACCAATTGATTATTTAACTTTTTTTCCACAAGTTGTTGAAAAATAATTTAATGAAGAACGAAATCACACTAAAATATCTGGGCAAATCATTAATTAATTAATTAATTAATTAATTAATAAGTTCAATAAATATAACAAACCAAGACCAAATTATTTGATCAATGGTTTAATTTATCAATTGTTGATACTTAAATTTTGGCTTCAAGTGTAATCACTTGCATAAAAATTAGGGCCTATATCACGAAAAACCCTAAATGAGTACACTTGTGTCAACCTAAACCGGTATACTTATGACAAATTTATCTTTTACTAGTTTTTGGTAAAAAATTTTATCAAATTCCTGAGTTGGATGGATTATATGTGGTAGTTGATGGGTATTTGGTTTATCCTCCATTTGTTACAAGGATATCAGTTTTGTGATTTTTTGTGATATTAATATGATTTCATAGAAACTAATTGAGAGCAAATTTATCACAAATGTATCGGTTTGGGATTTTTTGTAGTCAAAAAATTAGTTTTGGAAAATTTGTCATAGGAATATTAGTTTGGAATTATAGCGGTTAAAAAATTAGTTTGAGATAAATTTGTCATAGATGTACTTGTTTGAAAATTTTTGTGGCGTTAATCCTAAAAATTAAGGATGGACCCTAACCCTAAATAAAAGGTATCGTTAACATAACGTGCATTTGCGAGAGTATATATGGTGAAACGTTTTAAGCCAATTTAATTTTATAAAATTATTTTAAACTGAGGGCATGTCACTTGTACATATTATATATCAAACGTGGGATTGAAAACCAAATTGGAAATAAGTATTTTCGTTTACAGATATTTCTCTTCAGCCAAGCAACTCATTAATACTTTTTTTTAATGGCAAATGATTGAACTGGAAAAAAAAAAAGTCAAATGACAAGGCCCTCAATCATTGCATTTATTGCAAGAAAATAATTTTACACGTTTCCTACATAAATTTCTGAATCTTAACAGATGAATTGATTTCATTAATGCACTACTTCCCTCGAGCTATATAAGTTATCATCTCTAGATCAACTGCATCATCAAACGATCAACAATCTCAGACAATTTTCTAACCCTCCTATCCCCAAAAGACCAAAATGGCAAGGCCGAAGAACTTGTCTGCTCTTATGATCTTGTTGCTCGTCCCTATTGCATTGCTTCCTACGGCTACCTTCGCCAAGGTCCGAAACCCTGATTGCGGAAAGGGAATAAGATCCGATTGTGGGTCTGGATTCTTTCAATTCATATTCCTTGCCGACACCTTTACACCCACCAATGAATGTTGTCATGAGCTCTTGAAAGCAGGGAAGAACTGCCACAACCAATTTGTGGAGTTGAGCATCTCGAGCCACAAGCCGATTAGGGGGACAAAATCTGATGTCTATAGGAGGAGCAATGAGACATGGAACAACTGCGTTGCGGCTCTCAGTCCCGTATCCCCTCCCCAGCCGGCTCAGTGAGAGCTATTCCTATTTTATAGTACAATAAATGTGTAATATAAAAAGAACGAAAGAATTATAATTTTTGTATTGGATTCTCCTCAAATTTTTTATTTTATTTTTTGTGCCTCTTAAGCCTTATGGTTAACTATCACGGCACAATTGTGGATGAATCATATTTTCAATGTTTAATGTGCTTATTAAACTTGTAATTTTTCAAAATGATCTGCAAAATACAATCCGCCCCTAAAGTTGTTACTAGCTTTCAAGTCGAAAAACATAGTCCCATACAAAACTATAAAGAAACTGTCACTTTATTTCTTATGCTATTAACACAACCTTTTGAAACAAATACCTAAGCGATAAAAAGATTAATAGATGGTTTAATAATCATACATTCATCTCTAATAATCACATGAATACGTAGTTAAAGCTAGTCGATCTAGCATACTGTTATATAAAGTAATGTAAAGAGGACTTCTTATTTTAAAGGTTTTCTGACAAATTAAATCCCCGATAGTTGTTTTATATAACACTCTATCAATGGATAAATGTATACATTAATAATCTTATATAAATCTTACTTTGAATCTTTTTAATCTTGTAAGCAATCATAAAAAAAAAAAAAAAAAGTTCAAATCTCAAAATATATTTCTCTATTTATATATGTACGTATCCAATTGCTCCATTATCAATTTCTTTCTTTCCGTTAACTAATAATTCAAATAGCCTATACTGGACGATTTAGCAAACCTTCAAATGTTAACTATATGTTCATTCGAGAATGCACGTACTTTTGCTACTCATATACTATGTAAACTTGACTTTTGAACATTTAATGAGTTTTTGTTGGTACCAAGAATTTAGAAATATGTATGGCCCAACATCTTATGTAAAATGAGTTTGTAATAAGTTTGAACCTGTTATTATGCAAGAGTAGTTTTAATTTAATCAACCCAAACGTAATGAATGTATGTTGCTTGGCGCGAGAGATGACGACAAAGATTATTATTATCAGCTTGGCCCCTCTTCATTTAACGAAACCTACTAATTATCACAAGTTTTAATAATTTTTAATAAAGAAAAAATAGTCCTGCCCCAATAACTAGTCTAAAGGTTAAATGATCAATTAATGAGTTCAGTAAATCCGGAAAACCAAAACCCAAATCTTGTTAAAGGGTAATTACCTAATAAATAATTTGACCAAAAAAATTCAGCTTTTAAATAATCTCAATTAATCTAGAAAACCAAAGCCAATTTTGGTGTATAGATATAAAGGAAAAACAAGACTGGTAAGAACTTTGTACACATAAACTTGGCTCCTTTTCATTAATTAATGAGACCTATTGATTATTTAACTTTTTTTTCCACAAGTTGTTGAAAAATAATTTAATGAATAATGAAATCACACTAAAATATCTGGGCAAATCATTAATTAATTAATTAATTAATAAGTTCGATAAATATAACAAACCAAGACCAAACTATTTGATCAATGGTTTAATTTATCAATTGTTGATACTTAAATTTTGGCTTCAAGTGTAGTCACTCGCATAAAAATTATGGCTTATATCATGAAAAACCCTAAACGAGTACACTTGTGTCAACCAAAACTGGTATATTTATGACAAATTTATCTTTTACTAGTTTTCGGTAAATTTTTTTATGAAATTCTCTAGTTGGATGGATGATATGTGGTAGTTGATGGGTATTTGGTTTATCCTCCATTTGTTACAAGGATATTGGCTTTGTGATTTTTCGTGATATTAATACAATTTCATAGAAACTAATTGAGAGCAAATTTATCACAAATGTATCGGTTTGGGGTTTTTTGTAGTCAAAAAATTAGTTTGGGAAAATTTGTCATAGGAATACTAGTTTGGAATTATGGTGGTTAAAAAATTAGTTTGAGATAAATTTATCATAGATGTACTTGTTTGATAATTTTTGTGGCATTAATCCTAAAAATTAGGGATGGACCCTAACCCTAAATAAAAGGTATCGTTAACATAATGTGCATTTGCGAGACTATATATGGGGAAACGTTTTAAGCTAATTTAATTTTATAAAATTATTTTAAACTGAGGGCATGTCACTAGTTCATATTATCTATCAAACATGGGATTGAAAATCAAATTGGAAATAAGTATTTTCGTTTACAGATATTCTCTTCAACCAAGCAACTCATTAATACTTTTTTTTTAATGGCAAATCATTGAATTGGAAAAAAAGTCAGATGACAAGGCCCTCAATCATTGCATTTATTGCAAGAGAAATAATTTTACATGTTTCCTACATAAATTTCTGAATCTTAACCGATGAATTGATTTCATTAATGCACTACTTCCCTCGAGCTATATAAGTTCTCATCTCTAGAGCAACTGCATCATCAAACGATCAACAATCTCAGACAATTTTCTAACCCTCCTATCCCCAAAAGACCATAATGGCAACGCCGAAGAACTTGTCCGCTCTTATGATCTTGTTGCTTGTCCCTATTGCATTGCTTCCTAAAGCTACCTTCGCCAAGGTCGAAAACCCTGATTGCGGAAAGGGAATAAGATCTTATTGTGGGTCTGGATTCTTTCAATTCATATTCCTTGCCGACACCTATACACCCACCAATGAATGTTGTCATGAGCTCTTGAAAGCGGGGAAGAACTGCCACAACCAATTTGTGGAGTTGAGCATCTCGAGCCACAAGCCGATTAAGGGGACAACATCTGATGTCTATAGGAGGAGCAATGAGACATGGAACAACTGCGTTGCGGCTCTCAGTCCCGTATCCCCTCCCGAGCTGGCTCATTGAGAGCTATTCCTATTTTATAGTACAATAAACGTGTAATATAAAAAGAACGAAAGAATTATAATTTTTGTATTTGATTCTCCTCAAATTTTTTTTTTTTCGTGCCTCTTAGGCCGTATGGTTAACTATCACGGAAGCACAATTGTGGATGAATCATATTTTTAGTGTTTAATGTGCTTATTAAACTTGTAATTTTTCAAAATGATCTGCAAAATACAATCCGCCCCAAAAGTTGTTACTAGTTTTCGCGTCTAAAAACATAGTCCCATACAAAACTATATAGAAACTGTCACTTTATTTCTTATGCTTTTAACACAACCTTTTGAAAAAATACCTAAGCGATAAAAAGATTAATAGATGGTTTAATAATCATACATTCATCTCTAATAACCACATGAATACGTAGTTAAAGCTAGTAGATCTAGCATACTGTTATATAAAGTAATGTAAACAGGACTTCTTACCTTAAAGGTTTTCTGACAAATTAAATCCCCGATAGTTGTTTTATATAACACTCTATCAATGGATAAATGTATATATTAATAATCTTATATAAATCTTACTTTGAATCTTTTTAATCTTGTAAGCAATCATAAAAAAAAAAAAAAAGTTCAAATCTCGAAATATATTTCTCTTTTATATATGTACGTATCCAATTGCGCCATTCATAATTTCTTTCTTTCCATTAACTGATAATTCAAATAGCCTATACTGGACGATTCGGCGAAACCTTCAAATGTTAACTATATGTTCATTCGAGAATGCGCGTATACTTTTGCTACTCATATACTATGTATACTTGACTTTTGAACATTTAATGAGGTTTTGTTGGTACCAAGAATTTAGAAATATGCATGGCCCAACATCTTATGTAAAATGAGTTCGTAATAAGTCTAACCCTGTAAGTATGCAAGAGTAGGTTTAATTTAATCAACCCAAACGTAATGAATGTATGTTGCTTGGCGCGGAAGATGACGACGAAGAGTATTATTATCAGCTTGGCCCCTCTTCATTTAATGAAACCTATTAATTATCACAAGTTTTAATAATTTTTAATAAAGAAAAAATAGTGCTGCCCCAATAACTAGTCCAAAGGTTAAATGATCAATTAATGAGTTCAGTAAATCCGGAAAACCAAAACCCAAATCTTGTTAAAGGGTAATTACCTAATAAATAATTTGACCAAAAAAATTCAGCTTTTAAATAATCTCAATTAATCTAGAAAACCAAAGCCAATTTTGGTTTATAGATATAAAGGAAAACAAGACTGGTAAGAACTTTGTACATATAAACTTGGCTCCTTTTCATTAATTAATGAGACCTATTGATTATTTAACTTTTTTTCCACAAGTTGTTGAAAAATAATTTAATGAAGAACGAAATCACACTAAAATATCTGGGCAAGTCATTAATTAATAATTTCGACAAATATAACAAACCAAGACCAAATTATTTGATCAATGGTTTAATTTATCAATTGTTGATACTTAAATTTTTGCTTCAAGCGTAATCACTTGCATAAAAATTAGGGCCTATATCACGAAAAACCCTAAATGAGTACACTTGTGTCAACTTAAACTGGTATACTTATGACAAATTTTTCTTTTACTAGTTTTCGGTAAATTTTTTTATCAAATTCCTGTGTTGGATGGATGATATGTGGTAGTTGATGGGTATTTGGTTTATCCTCCATTTGTTACAAGGATATCGGTTTTGTGATTTTTTGTGATATTAATACGATTTCATAGAAACTAATTAAGAGCAAATTTATCATAAATGTACCAGTTTGGGATTTTTTGTAGTCAAAAAGTTAGTTTGGGAAAATTTATCATAGGAATACTAGTTTGGAATTATGGCGGTTAAAAAATTAGTTTCAGATAAATTTGTCATAGATGTACTTGTTTGAAAATTTTTGTGGCGTTAATCCTAAAAATTAGGGATGGACCCTAACCCTAAATAAAAGGTATCATTAACATAACGTGCATTTGCATTATAGATGTTTGAATTTCTAAGATGAATTATGCCTGATCTGAAACAATGATACACAAGCAGATTTGAAGATGGAAAATCAAGAAAGAGATCATGGCCTGCCAAGAGGAGATTTGACGATATATTTGACTGGAAATCATGACAAAAGAGGGCGGAAATTCTAGGATGTTGAAGGAAATTTTTGCACAATAAAAGGGGGACGTCTTCTTCTCAGGGGATGATCATGGCTTCTTGAATCAACTCGTGAATTTGTTTGGTAATCATTTCGTTCCTAAATATAATTATTGTTTAAAAAATTTTCTTTTAAAAATTTTTTTTAGTTTTTTTTTTTTTTTGCTTTAGTTCCTTGGACAAGTTTTTGAGGGTCCATTTTATTTCCAAAATAGAAAAAGAACATGAATGCAATCGGTATAACTCTCAATTATTTTATTTTTTTTGTGACATAGAATTTTCTTTTAATTTTGAGATAATTTTATGAGATTTTTTTTTGTTGCTTTTTTTCCTTCTCTTCTTCTTCCTACTCTAGTCATTAGCGGGCCTCCGCGATAGCTGGCAATCGGTTAGACGAGAGTTGGCAACCTCACCAGCCATGAGGGAGCCTTGCCTAGCCATCAGTGAGACCTGACCTCGTTTGGGCAAGGTTGAGCCCTACCCGATCAAGGCCTTCAGTTGACCTCGCCCTAAATGAGTACCACGACCGAAGACCTTGTCGTGGGCCATCGCCGAGCCTAGCAACCAACTAGAGGAGGAAGAGGAAGAAAAGAAAAGGAAGAAAAGAAAAGAGGGAGAAACAAGAGAAAATGACTTGATTCTAGAATTTTCCTCGGGAATAATGAAATAACTTTTTTTCTACTTTTTAATTATATTCTAGTTTTATTTTTGGGAACATTGTCCCCTACGACATTAGACCTGTTAAATGGATGGGTCAGGTAGGGTTTGGGTCAAGTCACAAATGGTCCGACCCAAATCAACACATTTAACCTGTTTATGACCCATTTATCATAGTGTAAAATTTTTGACCCATACTTGACCTAACCCATTTAATTAAACCTAAGAAAGCTTATTTCTTATGATTCTTTTTTATATGGTATTGCTAAAATACTTTTATGCAATTCAAATTTAATGGACAATTTCATAATTCTTTTTAAATTTACTTTTTAAAAATCGAATTTTTAATTATTTTTAATTTTTAAAATAATTGTTTTTAATTATTTGTATTTTTTAAAAATATAATTTTTCTTTTTCTTTTCTCTTTTCTTTTCTTCTTCTTTAGCTGGTCACCAGCCATGACGACGGTAAACAACCCACCACAGGCAAGCCTCCAGCTCGCTCGATCGTTGAGGCTTGAGCCTTGTTAGACATCGGTGAGGTTCGAGCTACACCGGTGTCGGGTGAGCTCGAGCCTTGACGACATTTGGCGAGGCCTCTACCTCGCCAAATGCAGCTAGCTCGAGCTCGCTCGATGCGAGGGAGCTTGAGTCTTGCTTGGTCAGTCGCCAATCGTCATCGTGCCAACCACCGGCTAAAGAAGGAGGAAGAAGAAAGGAAAAAAAAGGAAAGAAAATTGACATATAAAAATAATTATAATTTCGATTTTTATAAAAGATATTTTTATAAAGTTAAAGAGGGAAGAGAAATATTTTGAGGCTTTAGTTGAAAATGGGTTCTAAGTCTAATCAATTTAAGAGCCATTTAGCTTAAATCTTCAATTTTTGAACCCATTTAATTAGTTTCTTTAAAAAAATAAGTGACCAATACATTACCCATTTATAATTTAAATGGATCATATATATGGGTCTAAGACCCATTTTGCCACCTCTAACTGACGTTATCAAATAGATTAATCCATAACCATTGCGCCTATTGGTCTTTGTCCTTGTTCTCAATGACCTAAAGCTCCTGCAGTCATGGTAGATTGACCATCAAACCTCTCGCTTCTGTGCATCGCTGTGTCTCACCCCTCCAACGTCTCGATTTGTCAGTTGCTGCATTGTTGAATTTTGCTGCTACACTTTACGCCCTTCCACTATCCTCGTCAGTGAAGCAAACCTCGCTCAACATCCAACTGTGTTGATTTCTCAAAGCTGTGCTTTCTTCAGCCTAACTCCTCACTGACGCTTTAATAAAACTTCTGTCGCTCCCTAACATCCTAGTAAATGTCATCTGTGGTAGCCCAACCATAATCCAAGACATCTTGCCGTCCTTGCACCCATGCCGAAGGAGCCGTTGTTCCTGAGTCTAGAGAATTTCCATGTCATGCCAAGACCATTGTGTGACCGACTCCTAGCAGATCTAGGCACACCCAAACCAATCTACGGCCGCCTTTGCACGGCAACATTGTAGCCTTCAAGTGCCTAACCAGCAACTCTAGTGCTCGCAACAAAGTCATCAATTTATTCAATCTCTACAAGCTTCTGAGTGACTCCTCGGCAACCGTCAGTCCAGCAATGCCAGCGGACCACTTGCAACACCCAGCTACCACGACTCTAGTCTCAACAACCCCCACCATTACCATCCTGTGCCGCTCCGCGAGGTTGTTGTCTAGCCCCTTAGCTGCCCTTGCCCTTGCTAAGATCTCCCTGATTAGGTAAGTCAAGGTTTGTATAATCTCATTTAATATTTTGGTTTAATATATAGTTATTAGATATGTCTCAAGTTTGAACTCAAAAAGGAAAGCTTTCTACTTCAAGTAGATTTCCTATTTTGAATAGATTTCCTGATTGAATGGTTTTCGTAGTTGGAGAAGGTTTCATAAAAAGAGATTTCCTACTTTAGATTTGATTCTTATCTATATATAAAAATTTGAGACAGAAAGAATCTAAACTTTTTAGAGCCAGATTTTGTAATCTTTTATTTCTATAGTGGATTTTGCTTCTTTTTGTTTTTTTCTCGTGGTTTTTTCAAGGCTTTCCACATAAAATCCGGCATTCCTCTATTCTTCTCAATTTCAATTTTGTTATAGTTTTCGCATTCACCATAACAAATCTAGTTTCAGAGCCTTAGGTCCTTTATTTATTTATTTTGTTTTCACTAGATCTTTTGGTTATGACTTCAAGTTCAACAACGTGATTTGATATCGAGAAGTTTGATGGGAGTGGCAATTTCAACCTATGGCAAGTTTGTTTGTTGGCTATTCTTATGCAGTAGGGTTTGAAGAAGACTTTGTTTCGGAAAGGGAAGAAACTGGAAAGCACATAAGATGAAACGTGTGAAAAATTAGATGAAAGAGCTCTATCTGCTATTTCGTTGAGTCTCACAAATGAAGTTCTATAGGAGATCCTAGATTAGAAAATAGCTGCAAGTTTTTGGACTAAATTGGGGAGTATTTTTTTTTTAAAAGAAAAAATCCCTCATCAATCGGTTGAGGCTCAAACAACAACTCATCATTCTTCGTATGGCTGAATGTGCTTCTCTTAAATCTCATATTTCTGAATTTAATGCTATTATCTTTGAATCAAGAAGTATTTGTTAACACATAAATTTTGCCAACCCTGTAATTCATTTATTGCATAAAAATCAGGGATTAATTTTTAACCTCTAAAAAAATATTATAATTAGATTGCATAGCATATAGCTTTAAGAGTATTTATTTTTTTATCGCATTTGCATTGGATCGGTGACGGACGAGCTTTAATTTGACAAGTTGGGAGATGAGTAAATTTCGGAAAAAGATTTGTATTATTCATTCAATATTCCATGATATGGCACTTGATTTTCTATATATTCTTGCAATATATGGAAAATAAAAATAGAAAAATGAAAGGCAAGTGCGCGAAGACGTTATCGGTTGGCGTGAGGCATATATTTGGCTATATTAAAAAAAGTATCAACACAAGAAAAGGGATATTCTGAACATGCATGAGTAGAAAGGAAAAAGGGTGAAGAAGAAAATGAAATGTTTTAAAAGGTGCTCACAATAGGAAAGAAAGTCTACGCTCTTTCTTTGAGAGCCCTAGTCCTCTCACCTATAAAAGCTATCTCACTACAGACAAGGGAAGGGGGGAGGCCACACAATTCAATATACATGACAAAAGAGAGAGGAGAGAACGTTGAGAAAATATTAGGTACCTTAAAAGTGCCACGCAATCCGTGCTCTGATCCATTCACGCTTTGACACCTGTCCTTGAGGCCCGCCACGTCTACTCTCTCTTTTCTCCCTCTTCTGCGCTTCTATCTCTCTCCTCTCTCTTCTCACTCTCTCCGAAATAACTCTTGGCTGGTGGCTTGGCTTGGCTCAGCTCGGCGGGTAGAAGAAAAGATGACTCCCGCTTAAATTTTCTCTCTCCTCATTTTAACTTTTCGGGTTTTGTCTCTCTCTCTCTCCTCGTGGAAGAGCAGACAAAGAATGAGTTGCACTTCCTCTGTTTCCTTCTCAGTGCATCCCACCCCCTCCGCCTTCGCCTCCGCCTTGCCGGTCATCTACCTCTGGCACGTCGCCTCCTCCAAAAGCCCTGCCAGTTGCAGCTGGTTCCCGATCCCCTTCGCCTCCAACTCTTTCCAACGCCAAGATCAAGCATAAGGTTTGTGCTCGCGTTGGTCTCTTGGCAACTTCTGGGCCTCCGTCCGATTGCCTCCCTTCGACGAACTTGTCATCAACTCCGACTCCAAGCCACCGCCGCTGATGGCGTCCTCCGTCTGCTCGTCCTCTCCCTCCCTCAGACCGAAGATGCCACCGGCCTCCGCCGCAAAGCCGTCGGCCTCCCAGCGGGGGAGGCGGCCTTGGTCTCATTCCCGAGCGGCACTAGGCTCCCCGCCATCGACCAGGTGTTGTCCCTATCGCTGGCCCGATCAGTCATGAGGGAGATCTCAATGGACCTGGGCAGGGCCGACGGCGCAGTGAAGAAGGACAGGCGCATGCTAGAGGGCTAGAGAAGGATTCTCGCTCGCTGTGGACGAGGTATGTGGACTGGCTGCACCAGCACCGGAGCTAGGGCTTTTCCTTGGACATGAGCCGAATCGCGCTCTCTCTCGACGGCCGATTTCGCTCGCCTCTCTCCTTCCCCCAACTCACGATCGAGAAGCAATTGGTCCGCCCTCTCGTCTAATCTTCCGTCGATGACTTGCTTTCCACTTTGCTTGAAGGGGTCCCTTGAGAAGCCCTAAATCTGCGACCGCAAGTGAGGTTCGATTTTATTTCCTGAGTTGTATGGTCGCATCTTTGTTTTGGGGGAGAAAGTACTTAGAGCTTCTGATTCTAAGTGCAGCAATGCGAGAAAGCTTGGCCTCTCCTCCATAAGCGAACATTTTACGGATGAAAGTGCATCGTTTGCTACAATGTTGTTCTTACATAAGCGATCATTTTTTAGCTACTTTGATCAAGTCTGAAGGGTTCATGATCAGTTCTGATGCAAATGAGGCCACTAGTTTGTCTACTTATGAAAGCGTTGTGGATTCAAATAACTCTTTTTTTAATGTTGTTATTGAGATAACTGATGTTGTTCACAGTATGTTGTTCTGTTTTGGCTATTCTTGCCTCTGGGCGTTTCTCTGTTTTTCTTTCAGGTCATTTGCAAAAAACCATTCTCACCAACTTAGGGCTTTGCTTATTCCCTTTGGCAAAAACTCGGTCATGTAAGAAAGCCCAGATTATGAGGCTTGAAATTCTAATCATGTATTGCACCAAAAAGCAAAGCACATGCAAGTTATCATGGGATTGCTCTTTAAATACATTGACATCTTACACCAGTCTGGTGTTTGCGAGTGGATTTATGACGAGGTGTGGATCCAAAATACCTATTTAGGACTATGAGTTGCAAATATGATAAGTTCAGGATACTACCTGCAGCTCATCCTACGCAAGAGGATAACCAGATGCTCTTTGGACTCTTTGATGGTCTCCTTACGATGCCTTTACCTGCATTTTGTTTATGGAATCACTTAGTCAAGAGTGAGAGAAGCGATTATTGGGCCAAATTTTGGACTTTCAAAAATTTGTTGTAATTGGCAAGAGTTGACCCTTCTTCATCTCATACCAATCTTTTAGTGTATTAGGGACTGATGAGCATCTTCGTGAAAATAACAAAAAAAGACAGCTGAGTATCTAGAGTGCAGATTCAATATGTGCCTAATTTCCTTTAAGTTAAGAAATAAGTTGCACAGTTCTCTATTATACTTGTGTCAATTTCCTATATGCGGCCTCATTTTGTCATGCATGATTGCCATCAAACTAGTTTCATTTTCTATCAATAACTGCTGATTCCTGGTTAGTTTTAGCACATTCATCAACTGAGGTAAGAGTGGAATGATATACAATGCCCGCATCAACCTATAGATTTTTTGCTTGTGGCTATTGGTTAGCCATTCGTTTTTTCTGTCCCATGCCAGCATATAGATACTTTATCTTGCTACAGAAGGCCCCAGCCCACTACCCATTCGAGGTTTCTTGAATGTGTTATAAATTATTTTGACTATCTGATTTGCCTGCCTAGGTGAAAGAATCAGCTTCTTTTATGTAGAGAGTTTTGCCTGACAAATCAATGCATCCAGATAAGTCAGCATTTCTGTTAAGGTAGCTTGCAAGTACAAGTAAACACACATCTCTAATGAAGGGGAGAGAGAGAAAGAGAGAGATAGAGAGAAAGCCCACAGCTTAGTGTCACTATTGTCTAATTTGAAACTGCAGCTCTTGCATATGGATCTCTTTAGACCAACCAGAACTCAGAGCATTGGAAGTAAGAAATACTACCTAGTAATTGTGGATGATTATTCATGATTCACTTGGGTATATTTCTTGGCAAGTAAGTCTGAAACCTTTTTTTATTTTATAAAGTTTGCTAAAAATGTCCAAAATGAGAAAAGGTATGTTATTTCAAGTATACAGACAGACCATGGAGGTGAATTTGAAAATCAAGACTTTGCAAAATTCTGTGATGAATCTGGCTTTCAGCATGTGTTTTCTTCACCATATACTCCAGAGCAAAATGGAGTCGTGGAAAGAAAAAATAGATCGCTGCAGGAAATGGCTAGAACTCTTTTAATTGAAAGTAATATCTCTTCTCGTTTTTGGGCTAAAGCAGTTTCTACAGCGTGCTATATTATTAATAAAGTCTTCTTAAGGCCTATTCTGGAGAAAACTCCCTATGAGTTATTCAAAGGAAAGAAGCCAATTGCTTCGTATTTTCATGTGTTTTGATGTAAATGTTTTATATTGAAAAATGCAAATGATCAAGTTGATAAGTTTGAAGAAAAATTAGATGAAGGTATTTTCCTTAGATATTCTATCACAAGCAAAGCTTACAGAGTATACAACAAAAAGACTCAATCTGTGGAGAAATCGATGAATGTTAAATTTCAAGACTTTCTGCAAAATCAATCGATTTAGACTCAACTTGAAGAATCTAAACCTACTCCAGACTTTACAAAGTCTAAATCTCCAGAAGTAGCTCAGACTTCAGAAGACTAGCAAGAAATGATCATCAAAGATTCAAATGAGAAAAATGATCAACAGTCTGACAAATCAACCAGCAACTGGAAGCATAAGTCCAGTCATCCCAAAGATCTCATTATTGGTGATATTAATGAAGAAATTCGCACAAGATCCAAAAGGCGTGAAGAGTCTAGTGTTGTGGCTCTTATTTCTAAAATAGAACCCAAAAGCACAAAAGAAGCTTTAACTTATGAAAGCTGGATTGAAGTTATGCAAGAAGAACTCAGGCAATTCAATATCAATGATGTTTGGGAATTGACTCCTAAACCGAAAGGTAAATCCATCATTGGAGCTAAATGGGTTTTCAGAAACAAGATGAACGAGAAAGGAAAAGTCGTAAGAAACAAAGCAAGACTCGTGGCCAAAGGATATACGCAAGAAGAATGGATAGACTATGATGAGACTTACGCGCCAGTAGCAAGGTTAGAAGCAATTAGATTATTACTTGCTTTTGCTTGCCATAAGAATTTCAGGTTATTCCAAATGGACGTCAAAAGTGCTTTCCTAAATGGATTTATCCAAGAGGAAGTCTATGTGGAACAACCACCGGTTTTGAAGACCCAAGGAAACCAAACTCTGTATTCAGACTGAAAAAGGCTCTATATGGTTTAAAGCAAGCACCTCGAGCTTGGTACGACAGACTAAGTAAGTTTTTACTTCAAAATGGCTTTGTCAAAGGTAAAGTAAATACTACTCTGTTTATCAAAAGAGAAAGCAAAAGCTTTTTACTTGTCCAAATTTATGTTGATGATATTATTTTCGGATCTTCTAATGTAAAATCTGTGCAAGAAATTCTTTAAGTCTATGCAGGATGAATTTGAAATGAGCATGATGGGTGAACTAACCTTCTTTCTCAGGCTTCAAGTGAAACAATTGAAGGAGGGAACCTTTATTCATCAAGAAAAATATGCTAAAGAACTTGTCAAAAAGTTTGGACTGGAGAATTGCAAAAAGACTGATATACCAATGTCAAGTTCTTTAAAGCTGGACAAAGATGAAGGAGGAAAAAAAGTTGATCAAAAGCTATACAGGAGTATCATTGGTCTCTAGTATCCTAAAGAATGAGACTTCACTCTTCTTGGATACTTAGACGCAGATCTAGCAGGATGCAGAGTTAATAGAAAGAGCACCACATGTACAGAACGATGGTGAAGGACAAGGGCCAACTTCCTTACTCAGCACTTGTTACCAAGTTATTCAGACATTTGAACATTCAGCCTCCTAGGATTCTTTATGTTCGAACATGCGATCAAATGGTGGTGGGATTGAAAATGGTCTCTAAAATGCGTCTAAAGGAACTTAACAAGGCTTTGAAGCAATTCAAGGTTAAAACCCCTGTCAAGACTCACCCAATCTCTTCGGCTGTAAAACGGAAAGGGAAGGAGCCTATGGTTGCTCCATCCGAGAAAAGAAGAACGCTCATCTTGGAGGATGAAGAGGATGAGGATGATATCACAATTTCTGCTCTTGCATTGAAGAACTTAAGTCGTTCTGTTCTAGAGACAGAGGAGAGACAGGAACAAGACAAAGAAGAGATCGAACAGAGGACTGGAGAGAAAGAATCATTGGAGAAAGAAGCAGAGGAGGAAAGGATTGAGGAAGAAGAAGAAGAGGGCAGAGGTGAACAAGAAGAAGCAGAGCATGAAGAGTACTTCTCACCGCCTGAAGGCAATGAAACAGGGGGAGATGCTGAGAAAAGAGGTACATCTTCAATTGCTGCCACTAATGAAGGAGTAAGTCGTTCTCCAGCAGATCCAGAAGACATCTATGCCTCTCAATTTTCTGAGGAAGGCCATGAGGTTCATCGCCCAATCTGCGTGATCGTGCTGACTTGCCATCATCTGCCAATACACCATCTGATCGTGCAGAAGCCAGTACTCAGACTAATAATTCAACAGACAGTCGAAGAGTGCTTGATGTTCTCTTGGAGATGCAAAGCCAAATTTATGCTCTGGGATGCGAAGTTCAGAACTTGCAAAATGCAGGTTAAACCTCTTCAGTTTCTTTGCATGATCTACTCTTCAAGTTCAAGCAAATGCCAAGGGTGAAGATGTGGCTCAACTAAAGGAGGATTTGAAAAAGCTGGAAGGGATTGTCCAGTCAATGGGAGATTTTCAGCTTGTTCGTGTTCCAATGCAATCCTAATTCCATTCTCTTTTCATCTCTACCTTTTTAATGCTGACAAAAAGGGGGAGAGATGTGATGCAGATTTGAGATTTAAACTTTTGAGATTTAAACTCTTGACTTTTGTGTTTGATTGACTTTACTTATGTGTTTGGCTATTTGGCTATTTGGCTGTGATTGGGTTTGGATTTGGACTGTTTGATCATTTGTTTATCTTAAGCACTATTGATATTTCATGGCAAAGATAGTTGCTCATTTACAAGACTAACCTACTTTCTGTGGATGTAGATTTTAATGTTATCTTTACTAAACCAATTATCTTTTGTGAGATATCCATGTTTGCTTGAGTATTGTTTTGCAGGTCAAAATTATCCAAATCTGCAGGAAAGTTTTGTCACCATCAAAAAATGGGAGATTGTTGGAGAAAACTTCTTTGAGTGTTTTGAAGTTGACAAAACGTTTCCATCAGTCTAGTCTGAAGACTTACAGACTCTTCCATCAAAGTCTGAAGACCTCCGGACTGCCAGACTCAAGACTCAAAGTCTATCCTCATTGACAGTTTCTAGACCGTCGAAGAAAGGCTTATCCAGAACTGAGTATTTCGTTGAGGATTTGATTCTATCGACTAAAGAAGATCTCTTGGCTGGATATAGCAGTCGGAATCCATTATTCAAATTGAGATTGATTTAAGGATTTTGGATCCGTTGATTGGCAAAGTATACTTGGAAGGTTCTACTTATGGAAACCTAGATCCTGATTGTATGGGCGAGCAGGATTGGTGGGCTATCGTCATATTCCTTAAATAACTCGAAATCTCCCTAATTGATTCTGTCCAACGGGTAGATTGGAAGAACTCCTTTGGTAAGTGCCAACAGG
The DNA here is from genome assembly GCA_014182375.1 of Eucalyptus virginea. NCBI lineage: Eukaryota > Viridiplantae > Streptophyta > Magnoliopsida > Myrtales > Myrtaceae > Eucalyptus > Eucalyptus virginea. The sequence continues at coordinate 1,567,833 of CM024520.1, read as the reverse complement.
TGTGATGGCATAAAGGAGTATATAAGGAAGACGTTCCAGTTGTTGAACTCCTTGTTCTTAGTCAATTCAATTGTTGAGCAAAATCTTGTACTCAAAAGAGAGTTTATATATTTGTGAGACCTTGAGGAAGTGTAGTAGAGTCTCTACACTTTGTGGAATCAAGGAAGAGCTTTACTGTAACAACTCTTTTGATTCATAGTGAAATCTAGCCGGTGGGCTGTCAGTGCGAAAGAGTGGACGTAGGCTTGGATTAAGCCGAACCACTACAAACCCTGTGTTCTTATTCTCTTCCCTACGCTCTTTTACTTTGATCGTAACTTAATTTGTTTACAAGAGACTAATTTCCTTTTCATAATCTATTGTTGATTAGAGTTGCACACTCCTCTCTGGCAAATTTGTTCTTGCACCTATTCACCCCCCCTCTAGGTGCTCGCACTAGCTTTCACAATTATCAAGTCAATCAATTCGTCCATGTCCGATGCAATCAGCTAAGCACACTAAAAGAAAACCAACGATTAATAACCGAATTTCATGCTGACATTAATCGGAAAACCTAAAGAAAATTTTGAAATTACTGCATCTCAAAGTCGGAAATTTCCATACATGGTCATTTCAAGTGAATAATACGTAAACGAGCTCTCCATCTCTTCAACCATAAACCAATTCAATTTATCCCTGACTCGCGCTTCCCCGAGCTACTAAGACAATGCTGGCATTTACCAGAAAACTGACATAGGCATCTACAACAGCAAACCGATTCCCAAGAAAAAAAAAACACAAGGAACTACAGAATCTCTTACCACACGGAGAGCAACAACAACCGGAATTCTAGAACTGACCTCACCACTGACCACTTCGGCAGTGAAATTGCAGGCGGCGTCGAGCATGCTCTCAATCTGCGCCTTTAGGAATCGGGCCGGCGCGAGTTCCAACTTCCTCAACCAATAGTGCCCAACCATGCGACCCTCGTCCAGGCCGAGTTCGCGATCATGCCCTTCTCCAACTCCTCCATCGCTTGAACACAGCCTGGAACCGAGGCTCCATCTTCTCCACAAACTCGTCCGTGAACCCAATTCGGCTCACGTCCAAGGAAAAGCCCTAGCTCCGATGCTAGTGCAGCCAGTCCACATACCTCGTCCACAGCGAGCGGGAATCCTTCTCCAGCCCTTTAGCCCGCGCCTCTCCTTCTTCACCGCGCCATCGGCCCTGCCAAGTCCACCAAGATCTCCCTCGCGACCGATCGGGCCAGCGACAGGGACAACACCCGGTCGACGGCGGGGAGCCTGGGGCTGCTCAAGAATGAGACCGAGGCCGCCTCCCTCCTGTCGAAGGCCGACGGCTTCGCTGCGGAGGCCGGCGACGTCTTCGGTCTGAGGGAGGGGGAGGACGAGCGGACAAAGGACGCCATCGGCAGCGGCGGCTCGGGGTCGAAGTTGATTACGAGTTCGTCGGAGGGAGGCAATCGGACGAAGGCCCAAAAGTTGTCGAGAGACCAACGCGAGCACAAACCTTATGCTCGATCTCGGCGATGGAAACAGTCAAAGGCGAAGGGGGTCAGGAACTAGCTACAACTAGCAAGGCTTTTGCAGGAGGCGACGTGCCAGAGGTAGATGACTGGTGAGACGGAGGCGGAGGCAGAGGGGGTTGGATGCGCTGAGAAGGAAACAAAAGAAGTGCAGCTTGTTCCTTGTCTGCTCTTCCATGAGGAGAGAGAGAGACAAAACCCGAAAAATTAAAATGAGTAGAGAGAAATTTTAAGGGGGAGTCGTCCTTTCTTCTTACAGCCGAGCCGAGCCAAGCCACCAACCGAGAGTTATTTCGGAGAGAGTGAGAAGAGAGAGGAGAGAGACAGAAGCGCAGAAGATGGAGAGAAGAGAGAATAGACGTGGCAGGCCCCAAGGACAGGTGTCGAAGCGTGAATGGATCAGAGCACGGATTGTGTGGCACTTTTAAGGTACCTAATATTTTCTCGAGAATGAGAGTTCCCTTGGCCAAGCTTTGGCCGAGACCCATGCCGTCGCTATCGTCATGCTCTCATCATCCACGACAACTTGTCGACGAGCTGCAAGGCTTGCTATGCCGAGCTCGCTGTCGTCAACCTTGACGACGTTGCTGCTCTAGTCTAGCTGCGTTGACAACGAAGCTACTCTTCACTCCACAACAACGCGGAGTTGCTGATCTTGCCGCCCGCATCACCCATGCAATATCACTTATGCAATTCAATTAAATTCAGCCACCTCCTAGTTGAACTATGGGTTAATTAAATGGATCTAACGATCAATAGCCCTCGATTGTGTCGCATGAGGGCATGACCGATTGCAAGTTGGAGGCGACTAATGGAGGTCTCCAGAGGGCGTCGGATGGGAATCTGCCGAGAAGGAGAAGAACTCACGCCCTTTTTTTGATAAAATCGTGCTCACCTCTTTCTCTCCCTCCTTTGCGACTCCCTCCGACATCCTCTGGCGATAGCCAGCAAGAGAGAGTGGCTTACGTCGCTTGAGAATGGAAACCCACGGCTCTAATGGAGGGATGATGGAACAACCGAGGCTGAGGAAAGTTAAAATCCTGACTAATAGTGGAGTTAGAGCTCGTGATGATCAACAGTGGAGGCTCATTCGTTGTTCCGCTGAGCTCTAGAGCTCTCTCCTCTCTTCTCTGTGTGCATCCCCTTTGCTCAAGAACGACGCCCTCTTTTACTCTCTCCTTTTCAAACGTCTTGTGTGATGCCAGCTCCAGCGCGAAGCAACGCCTACTTCCTTCTTCATGCGTTAGTTTTCTTCAGCCTCGGTGAAACGAGAGAAGTGCAAGGAATGAGCTGGGCCGAATGAGAGAAATGTAAGGAACGGTAGATTGGAGTTTTGGGCCTCTTATTCTTGATGGGCTTGAGAGAGGGCTTGAGTCCGATTTTGTTTAAAGGGGCAAAGACACCAATATGGGTAGACGTAATGGGTCTGAATTGGTCTTAGGTAAAAAGATAATATTTAATTTGTCGATTAAAATTCAGGTGTTAACATCGTAAAGAAGAACAATGTAGCTTAAACGAGTTGGATCAAAAATAAATAAAGCTAGTTTTGTTATCATCATCTCTCTATTTAGCAAATTGTGCTACTACTCGATCAAAATATCTTCTTGTGTGCGATATTGTAATCAATAATAAGACAAAGTGTACAATATTTGTAGTAGTACTTGCATTTTGATAGTGGGATCTATTTTGTAATAGGAGTTGCACGATTGTAACTTTTTTTGAAGATTACTAGAATCTGTCCATGTTAAGGTTGTTATTCAAGAAAGCAGACATACGTTTGGGAACAAAGTTGAACTGCTATAAATTGTCGCATATTATTTTATATCGGCTCATTATCATCTATATCTATCTAATAGTTGCACTAACCTACTTGATACTTTCAACTTGGTCTCTGGTACTGTCTAGATACGACTTGCTATCTTCCACAAGAAAAAATTGTGGAGTTTAGCAAATAATTTATTCACCACTCTTAAGTTATGTTATTAATCTCAACACGTTTTTCCTCAATAAGGTGAATAAAAAAAATAAAAATAAGCTGCTGCAATTATCAATCGAGCGATCCTAGATTACGTTTGCAATTCGAAATGCACAAGCTCAATTTTCTAGTCTGTTCTAAGTATCTTAATTAGTTCGTGTAATGCATGGAAACATTGCTAATCATGGGCTTTGCGTTTGTATTCTCAGGGAGGGAGCATGATGACTAGTACAGCGGGCAAAATTTGTGGCCCTAGTTTGAACATTCTCAACCAAGTAAACCGTGGTCCATCCACACTGGACATCACTTTTACAAGCCAAAGAAAAAAAAAAAAAAAAAAAAAAAAAAAAAGAGCATCCTGTAACATGATAAGTTCGATTATTTTCAAATTAACACTTACCTATTAATTCAATTATTTGAGTTTTTCAAACAATCTATTTGCCTCCCTTTAAGTTATATTGTTAGCTCCAATATTTTTTTCCTCAATGAGGTGAATATAAAAAAAAAAAAAAAACAAAAATACAATGTTGTAGTTACAAACCGAGCCATCTTAGATTTGGTTTGTAAGTCAAAAGGCATAGGCTTAATTCTTTTGTCTATTCTCGATATCTCAATGGCCCCGATTTGAACATTCTCCACTAGGTAAATTGTGGTTTATCCACACTGGATTTATGAGCCCGAAAAATAAAAGAAAAAATCAGGTAAAGTGATCAAAAGTAAACTTAAAAGTCAACGTTTTGAATTTTCAGGTAAAAGTGAAAATGAAAGGAAAATGTGGTGCTAATGCTGGACAAAGTATTAAATGACTCTTTTTAGTTGAAAAACAGGCTCTATCGCAATCAAAAATCTTAATCTCAAATTTTTAATTTTATATGATACATCGGTTAAAAATCAGATGTCAATAGTAGCCATCGATTCACTTTAACTCTACCAAGCCTGGCTTTGATATCAATTGTTGTGGAAACAAGCAATTGACCAATAAAATAGACAAAATAAGAAAATAAATTGAACTCCAGATTTATGTGATTTGGTCAATGTGACTTACGTTCGTGGAGAGAATAGTAACAAATATCACTGCAAATCAAGCATTATAATGGAGATTATAACCATATTCGAGTCACTTAAGTACTTAGTGTTTTTCGGCTCTCAATTACACCTAATAACTTCAATGATATTTAGTCTCTTCATTTCTCACGAATTAATCCCTTAATCTCATAGAAGAATTAACAAATCTTATCAATCGGCTTCACCACATAAATCTTGGTGTGATTCCATGAACAAAATCCATGGAGAAAACCCACTATCAAGCACTCATACGGCGCTTCAACAACCACTTTTCATAAATCCCACGATCTTAATATATATACCACCGCTTTTGGAAAAAGGTCCAAGATCGGAACATGTGAGAAGTCCACACCAAGTGAAATCAGGAAACAAAGTCTAAATCAGGACCTTTTTTTTTTTTTTTTCCTATTACTTTTCCTTAGCAGATTCCACTTCTCCGGGGAATATTTCATGTCCACAAGTTACCAAAATTAAAATCCTGCACTAGCTGGTTGCGCATCTAAAAAATGAACTTCATGCTTTATTATAGTTTAGTTTGAGTTAAATTTCGTTCACGGACTCCTCGAGATATTTTTTAACATTATGCATCTGTTACTCGGTGATCCGTGCTGAAATTTCAAGGAGAACACCTATAGATATAGTTCCTCAGCTAGACCAAAAGGACAAACGTCGAGACATGGAAGATTGATTTTCACCACCTGATTTCAAGTGTTCCGTTTGTTGAAAAGCCAATATGACAGCCTGACCAAAAGGACATGCGTGGAGACTCGGAAGATTGATTTTCATCTCCAGATTTCAATTGGTCCGTTAGTTGAAAAATATATTATGAATTGTTCTTCGTTTCCTTGTACCTTGATGCTTTGTGTTCGTCCGTTAATTATTTCTGTCAACTGCGTACAATGGATCCTTATAAACATTGCATATGGGAACCGGTCATTATCTAATGCGAGATAAACTTTAATAGCTTGGAGATTGGGAAGTCTCAAGCCATTATTGCTTTTACTGTACAGCGGAATAGTCATGCTTTATTCACTCTCTCGAGAATTAGTTTCATTGGTGCTAACCCATATTTAATGATTGAACCGGCTTTAAGTTTGTTTAGTGCGCGTTCAGCAAATTTAATTTCATAAAATTATTTTAAACAACTCATTACTACTTTTTTTTAATTCAAATGATTGAACCGCAAAGAAGGTGACATAACAAGGGCCTCAATCCTTATAATGAGAAGAGTTTATTGCAAGAGAAATAATTGTAGATGTTTCCTGTATAAATTTTTGAATCATAACAGATGAATCCATTTTATTAATGCACTACTTCCCTCAAGATATATAAGTTCTCATCTCTACATGAATACATCATCAAATAATCAACGCACTCAGACAACTTTCTAACCCTTTTGTCGCCAAAAGACCATCATGGAAACGCTTGAGAACTTGTTTGCTATCATGATCTTTTTTGGTCATCACCGTCGCATTGCTTCCTAGGACTACCTTCGCCATGGTTGGAATCCCTGATTGCGCGAAGGGAATAACTAACGATTGTGGGTTTTGGTTCTTTCAAATCATAGTCCTTGGTGACACCTCTGCACCTATCGATGAATGTTGTCACAAGCTCATGAAAGTGGGGAAGAATTGCCATAGCCAATTCGTGGAGTTGATCCTCTCAAGCCACAAGCCGATTGGGGGGAAGAAATCTAATGTCTACAAGAGGAGCAATGAGACTTGGAACAATTGCGTTGTGGCTATTAGTCATGTATCCCCTCTCGAGGCCGCTTATTGATAGCTATTCCTATTTTATAATACACTAAACGTGTAAAAGAAAATGAAAAGATTATAATTTTTCTATTGGATTCTCCTTAAAAGAATTATTTTTTGTGCCTCTTAAGCCTTATAATTAACTATAATAGAAGCGCAATATTGGATGAATCATATTTTCAGTGTTCTATGTGCTTAGAAACTTGTAATTTTTTTAGAAGATTTGCAAATCCGCCCCTCAAGTTGTTACTTACTTTCTAGTCTAACAAGATATAGTCACATTAAAAACTATAAGAAAATGTCACTTTGTTTCTTATGCTTTTAACATAACCTTTTGAAATGAGATCAAATGATGGTTTAATAATCATACATTCATCTTTATCGATCACATGAATATGTAATTAACGTTGGCCGATCTTGCTATCTATATATAGAGTAAAGTAAAGAGGGCTTCTTACTTTTAAGGTTTTCTAAGAAAAAGAAATCCCCAATTATATAATAATCTCTGAATGGATAAATGTATAAATTAATAATCTTGTATAAATCTCACTTTGATTCAGCCAATATAATTGGGATGACTCCTTACTTTTGAGTAAAGAGGACTTCCAACATAATATATGATCTATCATGACCCCTAAGCAAACAAATTAATTAAATTATGTATAAATATTAAGAGCATTTTAATTGAGCCCATATAATTGCGTCGAAATGGAGCTAAAGGACTCAAGGGAGGGAGGTTTTTAGCTTAATTAGATTAATTGGACTGAGCCCACATAAGTTATATCATTATTTGGCGGGATCAAATAGGGAGGCCTTGAACTTGGTTATATTTTTGGATCAAGTATTGGTCAATCCATCTGATCTCATATTATTAAATAATATCTCAAGTTTGAGCTCGCGTGCTAAACCTGACTTGAATTGAATTATTAATCGAAGCCATTTTTAGTGTAGAAGAATCTTTACTGTGGCATTATCTATTAATCCTAAGAAGACGTGTAGTGGACGACTGCTCAGAAATAGCTTCTTTCTTGGACTTGCTTTCGGCCACCCAAAAGAAAGCAAATGGGGCCCAAGATAATTAGAGTAAAAAAAATGTACAAAGAAGAATTTTGTGTTTTTGGGTTCTTTTCCCTGGCCGCACATCTCATGAAAAAGCTGCCATAGGGTTTCCTCAAAACAGAGCCGCACAGAGAAATAGGGCCGCATAGTGACGTCCGAAAGGGCATGTTTGTTTTTACTTTAAATAGTGTCTGATTCTGTTCTTTTATTCCTCGGAACAAAAAAAAAAAAAAAAAACAGAATTCCGTTTGGTAAAATTTTTGTCTCGGGAACAAAAATCTGTTTTTTTGTTCCCGGGAATAGATTTGGAAACAGAATCAAGAAGTAGAAAAAAGTTGCATCTTGTTCTTGAGAACAATTCCTAGAATAAGTTCCTATTTTTTTTTTTTCTTCTATTTTCTTTTTCTTTTTTCTCTTCTTCTCTTCCTCTTTCTTCTTCTTCCCTTTGGCCAATTGCCGGCCTTGGCTATGGTCGACGATCAGTCAGACGAGGGCCGGCGACCTTGCTGGACCTCACCCTAGCCTAGTGAGGCTCCGGTGAGCTCACCGGACGTCGCCTAGCAGGTCGCCGGCCACCGCCATGGGCGCAATCGGCTACAAAGAAGAAGGAGGAAGAAGAGAAGAAGAAAAAGGAAATAGAAAAAAAAAATAGAAAAAGAAAAAGAGAAGAAAAAAAGAAGAAAAATATGATAAAAGTATTAAAAAATTAAAAGAAACAAAAAATTTAAGAATTTTACCAAATGCATTTCTATCCCGAGAATAGAAATTTTGGACAGTTAACAAGCGCATTAATTTGCTCAGAAATTGTTCAAGGGAGCATAATCAGAAAAAAAAATCATTTTGATCAAAAATTGTTCTTCGAAGCAAAATGGTTACCAAATACACCCATAGTAACGTCCGAAAAGTTGAACAAAGAGCACTTCCATGAAAAAGGGGGAACTCTTGAATACAAGACGAGGATTTTGTACTGTGAATTTATATCCAAATTAATTTGTTTATTTATAAATATTTTAGATTTGAACTTAATTTAAGGTGTAGGAAACATTCGAGTACGTAAGCAATTATAACTCAAATTCTTTAATTATAGGCGATTATTTGCGGCCGGCTCTCCTATTAGATATAAATACTAATATTTGAACTGAATCACATTAATTATTTTTGTCATTTATCGTTTCTGGTTTATTTCTTTAGTATTTTCGCATTGACTTAACTTGTTAGACCCTGATTAGTTTCCACGTTCATATTTCAACAATAGGTATCGAATTTCTAGATTGAAACTTGAGACTTTTGCTTGTTAGATTATTATCTAGAAATTTTGTTATTATAATTATGTCTTGGGTGAAGTTGAAATCGAGAAGTTTAATGGAATGGACAATTTTAGTTATGGAGAGTCAAGATGTGTGCGCTATTGACAACCCAATATTTGGCCAAGGCATGAGATGACAAAGATGGGTCGCTGATTATAATGCTAATGGAGAAAGTAAAGAATATAACCTTGTTGAATCTGTCGGATGACGTGTTAATAAATGCGGCGGAGGAGAAGGATGCCGCGGTTTTGTAGGTAAAACTTCAAGCACTCTATATAATGGACGATTTGAATAATTACTCATACATGTTAAAGATGACGTTTTAATTTCGATGAACTGAAGGTATGTTTATCAAATCCCATCTAGATGAGTTTAATAAACTCATGATGGATTTGATACTTGATGTTGAAGAACATGGTGTGTTGTTTTTAGCTTCTTTACTAGAGTCATGGGAGCACTTTATTGATTCACTGCTACAAGAATGTATTACGATTATTTGGGAAGAGATAAAGTCCACTTTCTTCTCTAAGGAATGATAAAGAAAGTTGCGAGGTAGAGACCAACATCGAGGGTCCATTAACAATAGAGGTAAAAGCAGGTCGAAGTCACACCATAAAAAGTCCACGGGACGCATGAAGTCTTTTGTGTTTCGCGAGCAAATCAGTGATTCCAGTGTGCAATCTCATGAGGTCGAGGAGTGCACTGGTTCGACACATTACTCTTGAGTTTGTCACGTAGATATGACAACCAACACAAAAGTATTCCTTTGAGGAAAGACTATATGACTCATAGGTGTATATCGCAAAGTCATACGGTTTTGGCGATTTGCATCCGTTACTCATTGATTCATGCTGAAATTTCGAGGACATCAATACATTTAGCTCTTCAGCCTGACCAAGTGGAGACTTGGTAGATTGATTATCGTCACCAGATTGCGGCTGGTCTGATGGTTGAAAAACCAATTATGACTCGTTCTTTGTTTCCTCATTCTTGGACTATTTGTCTTCGTCGGTTTCGGTGATTATTTCCCATGCCGTTATTGCTTTTACTATACAGCAGAATAGTCATGCTTTATTCACTTTTTCGCAAATGCAATGATCTCAAGGAGTCTATTCTCTAACTCCAGAGGCCTAAACTCAGGCTGGGTATCCCCCTACCAGACTGGCTGTAGGTTTGGTCAGTGGGCTTTCAGCAGGTTCTCAGTTCATTTTGAACCATCCCCAAGTTGGTGGCAACCATTTATCCTTATGTATTTTAGGGTCTATTTTAGATCAGTTCTAAAACTTAATTGTGGCCATTTTTACAAGAGTATATATGGTGAAACATTTTAAGCTAATTTAATTTTATAAAATTATTTTAAACTGAGGGCATGTCACTAGTTCATATTATATATCAAACGTGGGATTGAAAATCAAATTGGAAACAAGTACTTTCGTTTACAAATAATTATCTTCAACAAAATAACTCATTAATACTTTTTTTTTTAATGGCAAATGATTGAACTAGAAACAAGGTCAGATGACAAGGCCCTCAATCATTGCATTTATTGCAAGAGAAATAATTTTACACGTTTCTTACATAAATTTCTGAATCTTAACCGATGAATTGATTTCATTAATGCACTACTTTCCTCGAGCTATATAAGTTCTCATCTCTAGATAAACTGCATCATCAAAAGATCAACAATCTCAAACAATTTTCTAACCCTCCTATCCCCAAAAGACCATAATGGCAACGCCGAAGAACTTGTCCGCTTTTATGATCTTGTTGGTCGTTCCTATTGCATTGCTTCCTAAGGCTACCTATGCCAAGGTCGGAAACCCTGATTGCGGAAAGGGAATAAGACCTAATTGCGGGTCTGGATTCTTTCAATTCATATTCCTTGCCAACACCTTTACCCCCACCAATGAATGTTGTCATGAGCTCTTGAAAGCGGGGAAGAATTGCCACAACCAATTTGTGGAGTTGAGCATCTCAAGCCACAAGCCGATTAGGGGGACAAAATCTGATGTCTATAAGAGGAGCAATGAGACATGGAACAACTGTGTTGCGGCTCTCAGTCCCGTATCCCCTCCCGAGCCGGCTCATTGAGAGCTATTCCTATTTTATAGTACAATAAATGTGTAATATAAAAAGAACGAAAGAATTATAATTTTTGTATTGGATTCTCCTCAAATTTTTTATTTTATTTTTCGTGCCTCTTAAGCCTTATGGTTAACTATCACGGAAGCACAATTGTGGATGAATCATATTTTCAGTGTTTAATGTGCTTATTAAACTTGTAATTTTTTTAAAATGATCTGCAAAATACAATCCGCCCCTAAAGTTGTTACTAGCTTTCGAGTCTAAAAACATAGTCCCATACAAAACTATAAAGAAACTGTCACTTTATTTCTTATGCTTTTAACACAACCTTTTGAAACAAATACCTAAGCGATAAAAAGATTAATAGATGGTTTAAAAATCATACATTCATCTCTAATAATCACATGAATACGTAGTTAAAGCTAGTCGATCTAGCATACTATTATATAAAGTAATGTAAAGAGGACTTCTTACTTTAAAGGTTTTCTAACAAATTAAATCCCCAATAGTTGTTTTATATAACACTCTATCAATGGATAAATGTATAAATTAATAATCTTATATAAATCTTACTTTGAATCTTTTTAATCTTGTAAGCAATCATAAAAAATAAAAAAAAAATTCAAATCTCGAAATATATTTCTCTATTTATATATGTACATATCCAATTGCTCCATTAGTAATTTCTTTCTTTCCGTTAACTGATGATTCAAATAGCCTATACTGGACAATTCAGTGAAACCTTCAAATGTTAACTATATGTTCATTCGAGAATGCGTGTACACTTTTGCTACTCATATACTATGTAAACTTGACTTTTGAACATTTAATGAGGTTTTGTTGGTACCAAGAATTTAGAAATATGTATGACCCAACATCTTATGTAAAATGAGTTCGTAATAAGTCTAACCCTGTTATTATGCAAGAGTAGGTTTAATTTAATCAACCCAAATGTAATGAATGTATGTTGCTTGGCGCGGAAGATGACGACGAAGATTATTATTATCAGCTTGGCCCCTCTTCATTTAACGAAACCTATTAATTATCACAAGTTTTAATAATTTTTAATAAAGTAAAAATAGTCCCACCCCAATAACTAGTCCAAAGGTTAAATGATCAATTAATGAGTTCAGTAAATCTGGAAAACCAAAACCCAAATCTTGTTAAAGGATAATTACCTAATGAATAATTTGACCAAAAAAATTCAGCTTTTAAATAATCTCAATTAATCTAGAAAACCAAAGCCAATTTTGGTTTATAGATATAAAGGAAAAACAAGAACTTTGTATTTTTTTTTGATATTTATACAATTTAATAAAAATAAACTAATTGAGAGTAAATTTATCACAAATGTATCAATTGTTGATACTTAAATTTTGGCTTCAAGTGTAATCATTTGCATATAAATTGGGATTTTTAAATGAGTACACTTGTGATCAAAAATTAGTTTGGGAAAATTTTTCATAGGTATACTAGTTTGGAATTATGGCGGTTAAAAAATTAGTTTGAGATAAATTTTTCATAGATGTACTTGTTTGATAATTTTTGTGGCATTAATCCTAAAAATTAGGGATGGACCCTAACCCTAAATAAAAGGTATCATTAACATAACGTGCATTTGCATTATAGATGTTTGAATTTCTAAGATGAATTATGCCTAATCTGAAACAAGGATACATGAGCAGATTTGAAGAGGGAAAATCAAGAAAGAGATCGTGGCTTAGCCAGGAATAGATTTGACGATATATTTGACTGGAAATCATGACAAGAGAGGGCAGAAATTCTAGGATGTTGAAGGAAATTTTTTAACAATAAAAGGGGGACGTCATCTTCTCAGGGGATGATCATGGCTTCTTGTATCAATTTGTGAATTTGTTTGGTAATCTTTTCGTTCCTAAAATTAATTATCGTTAAAAAATTTTCTTTTAGTTTTTTTTTTTTTTTTTTTTTTTTTTTGCTTTAGTTCCTTAGACAAGTTTTTGAGGATCCATTTTATTTCCGAAATAGAAAAAGAACATGAATGTGATCGATACAACTCTCAAATTTTTTGTGACATAAAATTTTCTTTTAATTTTGAAATAATTTTATGAGATTTTTTTTTTGTTGCTTTTTTTCCTTCTCTTCTTCTTCCTACTCTAGTCATTAGCGGGCCTTCGCGATAGCTCGCGATCGGCTAGACGAGAGTTGGCAACCTCACCAGCCATGAGGGAGCCTTGCCTAGCCATCAATGAGACCTGACCCCATCTGGGCAAGGTTGAGCCCTGCCTAGCCAAGGCTAGGTTGACCTCGCCTAGCTAGGGCCAGAAGGCCTCGTCATGGGCCATCGTCGAGCCTAGCAACCAACTAGAGGAGGAAGAGGAAGAAAAGAAAAAAAAAAAGAAAAGAAAAGAGAGAGAAAGAAGAGAAAATGACTTGATTCTAGAATTTTCCTCGGGAATAATGAAATAAATTTTTTTCTACTTTTTGATTCTATTCTAGTTTTATTTTTGGGAACATTGTTCCCTATTGACGTTAGACCTATTAAATGGATGGGTCAAGTAGGGTTTGGGTCAAGTCACAAATGGTCCGACCCAAATCAACGCATTTAACCTGTTTATGACCCATTTATTGTAGTATAAAAATTTTTACCCATACCTGACCTAACCCATTTAACTAAGCCTATGAAAGCTTATTTCTTATGATTTTTTTTAAATGGTATTGCTAAAATACTTTTATGCAATTCAAATTTAATGGACAATTTTATATTTTTTTTTTTACTTTTTAAAAATCGAATTTTTAATTATTTAAAAAATAGATTTTTTAATTATTTTTATTTTTTAAAAATATTTTTTAATTATTTGTATTTTTTAAAAATATAATTTTTCTTTTTCTCTTTTCTTTTTCTTTTCTTCTTCTTTAGCTGGTCATCGGCCATGACGACGATCAACAACCCGCCACGGGGAGCCTCCAACTCGCCCGATCGTTGAGGCTTGAGCCTTGTTAGACGTCAACGAGGTTCGAGCCACACCGGTGGAGGCTCGCCCGATCGTTGAGGCTTGAGCCTCAGTAGACATCGGTGAGGTTCGAGCCACACCGGTGTCGGCTGAGCTCGAGCCTTGCAAACATTTGGCGAGGCCTTTGCCTCGTAGGATCCGGCCAGCTCGAGCCTTGACGACATTTGGTGAGGCCTCTACCTCGCCAGATGCAGCTAGCTCAAGCTCGCTCGATGCTAGTGAGCTTGAGTCTCGCCTAGTCGGTCGCCAACCGTTGTCGTGTTGGCCACTGGCTAAAGAAGGAGGAAGAAGAAAGGAAAAAAAGGAAAGAAAATCGAAATATAAAAAATTATTATAATTTTGATTTTTATAAAAGATATTTTTATAAAGTTAAAGAGGGAGGAGAAATATTTGGAGGCTTTAGTTGAAAATGGGTTCTAAGTCCAATCAATTTAAGAGCCATTTATCTTAAATCTTCAATTTTTAAACCCATTTAATTAGTTTCTTTAAAAAAATAAGTGACCCATACATTACCCATTTATGATTTAAATGGATCATATATATGGATCTAAGACCCATTTTGCCACCTCTAATTGATGTTATCAAATAGATTAATCCATAACCATTGCGCCTATTGGTCTTTGTCCTTGTTCTCAGTGACCTAAAGCTCCTGCAGTCATGGTAGATTGACCATCAAACCTCCCGCTTCCGTGCATCGTTGCGTCTCACCCCTCCAACGTCACGATTTGTCAGTTGCCGCATTTTTGAATTTTGCTGCTACACTTTACACCCTTGCACTATCCTCGTCAGTGAAGCAAACCTCGCTCGACGTCCAGCTATGTTGATTTCTCAAAGCTGTGCTTTCTTGTGCCTAACTCCTCACCAACGCTTCAATAAAACTTCTGTCGCTCCCCAAGGTCCTAGTAAACATCATCTATGGTAGCCAAGCCGTAATCCAAAACATCTTGCCGTACTTGCACCCACGCCAAAGGAGCCATTGTTCCTGAGTCTAGAGAATTTCCATGTCATGCCAAGACCATTGTGTGACCGACTCCCAGCAGATCTAGGCACACCTAAACCCATCTACGGTCGCCTCCGCATGACAACATTGTAGCCTTCAGGTGCCTGACTAGCAACTCTAGTGCTCGCAACAAAGTCATCAATTTATTTAATCTCTGCAAGCTTCTGAGTGACTCCTCAGCAACCATCAGTCCAGCAATGCCAGTGGGCCACCTGCAACACCCATCTACCACAACTCTAGTCTCAATAACCCCCACCACTACCATCCTGTGCTACTCCGCGAGGTCATTGTCTAGCCCCTTAGCTGCCCTTGCCCTTGCTGAGATCTCCCCGATATCTTAGGTAAGTCAAGGTTTGTGTAATCTCATTTAATATTTTGGTTTAATATATAGTTATTAGATATGTCTCAAGTTTGAGCTCGAAAAGGAAAGCTTTCTACTTCAAGTAGATTTCCTATTTTGAATAGATTTCTTGATTGAATGGTTTTCGTAGTTGGAGAAGGTTTCATAAAATGAGGTTTCCTACTTTAGATTTGATTCTTATCTATATATAAAAATTTGAGACAGAAAGAGTCTAAACTTTTTAGAGCCAGTTTTTGTAATCTTTGATTTCTATAGTGGATTTTGCTTCTTCTTCTTTTTTTTTCTCGTGGTTTTTTCCACAAGGCTTTCCACATAAAATCCAGCATTCCTCTATTCTTCTCAATTTCAATTTTGTTATAGTTTTCGCATTCACCATAACAAATCTAGTTTTAGAGCCTTAGGTCCTTTATTTATTTATTTTATTTTCTCTAGATCTTTTGGTTATGACTTCAAGCTCAACAACGTGATTTGATATCGAGAAGTTTGATGGGAGCGGCAATTTCAACCTATGGCAAGTTTGTTTGTTGGCTATTCTTATGTAGTAGGGTTTGAAGAAGACTTTGTTTGGAAAAGGGAAGAAACTAGAAAGCACATAAGATGAAATGTGTGAAAAATTAGATGAAAGAGCTCTATCTGCTATTTCATTGTGTCTCACAAATGAAGTTCTATAGGAGATCCTAGATTAGAAAATAGCTACAGGTTTATGGAATAAATTGAGGAGTTTTTTTTTTTTAAAAAAATCCCTCATCAATCGGTGGAGGATCAGACAACAACTCATCATCCTTTGTATGGCTGAATGTGCTTCTCTTAAATCTCATATTTCTGAATTTAATGCTATTATCTTTGAATTAAGAAGTATTTGTTGACACATAATTTTGCCGACCTTGTAATTCATTTATTGGGATTACCTTTTAACCTCTAAAAAAATATTAGATGAGTACATTTTAATTTTTTTATTGGAAAATATTTGTATTATTCTTTCAATATTCCATGATATGGCACTTGATTTTCTATATATTCTTGCAATATATGGAAAATAAAAATAGAAAAATGAAAGGCAAGTGTGCTAAGACATTATCGGTCAGCATGAGGCATATATTTGGCTATATTAAAAAAAGTATCAACACAAGGAAAGGGATATTCTGAACATGCATGAGTAGAAAGGAAAAAGGGTGAAGAAGAAAATGAAATGTTTTAAAAAGTGCTCACAATAGGAAAGAAAGTCTACACTCTTTCTTTGAGAGCCCTAGTCCTCTCACCTATAAAAGCTATCTCACTACAGACAAAGGAAGGGGGGAGGCCACACAATTCAATATATGTGAGAAAAGAGAGAGGAGAGAATGAGAATTCCCTTGGCCAAGCTTTAGCTGAGACCCACGCCATCGCTGCTGTCATGCTCTCATCATCCACGACAACTTGTCGACAAGCTGCAAGGCCTGCTGTGCCGAGTTCGTTATCATCAACCTTGACAATGCTGCTGCTCTAGTCTAGCTGTGTTGACGACGAAGCTACTCTTCACTCCACAACAATGCGGAGTTGCTGATCTTGCCACCTGCATCACCCGTGTTGTACCACTTATGCAATTCTATTAAATTCGGCCACCTCCTAATTGAACTATGGGTTAATTAAATGGATCTAACGATCAATAGCCCTCGATTGTGTCGCATGAGGGCATGACCAGTTGCAGGTTGGAGGCAACTAATGGAGATCTTCGGAGGGCGTCGGACTAAGGAGAAGAACTGACGCCCTTTTTTTGATAAAATCGCTCACCTCTTTCTCTCCCTCCTTTGCGAATCCCTCCGACATCCTCTAGCGACAGCCAGCAAGAGAGAGGGGTTTACGTCGCTTGAGAACGGAAACCCACGGCTCTAATGGAGGGACGATGGAACAACCGAGGCTAAGGAAAGTTAAAATCCTGACCAATAGTGGAGTTGGAGCTCGTGATGATCAACAATGGAGGTTCATTCGTTGTTCCTCTGAGCTCCAGATCTCTCTCCTCTCTTCTTTGTGTGCGTCCCCTTTCCTCAAGAGCGACGCCCTCTTTTGCTCTCTCCTTTTCGAACGTCTCATGTGAGGCCACCTCTGGCGCAAAGCAACGCCTGCTTCCTTCTTCGTGCGTTAGTTTTCTTCAGCCTCGGCGAAACGAGAGAAGTGCAGGGAATGAGCCGGGCCGAATGAGAGAAATGCAAGGAACGGTGGATTGGAGTTTTGGGCCTCTTATTCTTTGTGGGCTTGAGAGAGGGCTTGAGTCCGATTTTGTTTAATGGGGCAAAGACACCAATTTGGGTAGACGTAATGGGTCTGAATTGGTCTTAGGTAAAAAGACGATATTTAATTTGTCAATTAAAATTCAGGTGTTAACATCGTAAAGAAGAACAATGTAGCTTAAACAGGTTGGATAAAAAATAAAAATAAAAACTGGTTTTGTTATCATCATCTCTCTGTTTAGCAAATTGTGCTACTGCTCGATCGAAATTTCCTTCTTGTGATTTGAGATATTGTAATCAGTAATAAGACAAAGTGTACAATAGTAATAGTAGTACTTGTAGTGGGATCTATTTTGTAATAGGAGTTGCACGATTGTAACTTTTTTTTGAAGATTGCTAGAATCTGTCCATGTTAAGGTTGTTATTCAAGAATGCAAACATACGTTTGGGAACAAAGTTGGACTACTATAAATTGTTGCATATTATTTTATATCTGCTCATTATCATCTATATCTATCTAATAGTTGCATTGGTCTGCTTGATACTTTCAACTTGGTCTCCGGTACTATCTAGATACGACTTGCTATCTTCCACAAGAAAAAATTGTGGAGTTTAGCAAATAATTTATTCACCACTCTTAAGTTATGTTGTTAATCTCAACACCTTTTTCCTCAATAAGGTGAATAAAAATAATAATAATAATAATAATAATAAGTAGCTGCTGCAGTTATCAACCGAGCAATCCTAGATTACGTTTGCAAGTCAAAATGCACAAGCTCAATTCTCTAGTCTGTTCTAAGTATCTTAATTAGTTCATGTAATGCATGGAAACATTGCTAATCATGGGCTTTGCGTTTGTATTGTCGGGGAGGGAGCATGATGACTAGTACAGTGGGCAAAATTTGTGGCCCTAGTTCGAACATTCTCCACCGAGTAAACAGTGGTTCATCCACACTGGACATCACTTTTACAAGCCAAAGAAAAAAAAAAAAAAGAGTATCCCCTAACATGATAGTTCGATTATTTTCAAATTAACGGTTACCTATTAATTCAATTATTTGAGTTTTTCAAACAATCTATTCGCCTCCTTTTAAGTTATATTGTTAGCTCCAATATTTTTTTCCTCAATGAGGTGAATATATAAAAAAACAAATACAATGTTGCAGTTACAAACCGAGCCATCTTAGATTTGGTTTGTAAGTTGAAAGGCATAGGCTTAATTCTTTTGTCTATTCTTGATATCTTAATGGCCCTGATTTGAACATTCTCCACCAGGTAAATTGTGGTTTATCCACACTGGACATCATTTTTATGAGCCCGAAAAATAAAAGAAAAATATCAGGTAAAGTGATCAAAAAGTAAACTTAAAAGTCAACGTTTTGAATTTTCAGGTAAAAGTGAAAATGAAAGGAAAATGTGGTGCTAATACTGGACAAAGTATTAAATGACTCTTTTTAGTTGAAAAACAGGCTCTATCGCAATCAAAAATCTTAATCTCAAATTTTTAATTTTATATGATGCGTCAGTTAAAAATCAGATTTCAATAGTAAGGCGTATTATTAACATTCTAGCAAAACCACCCATCAAAGCCATTGTTAACCATTGGTCATTAAGGCGTATTCTCAAAATACCTATATCTACAATTGTGGCAATAGGCACGTGATTTGGTAATACGCAAATTTGTCCAGTATTAGTAGATAAAATGATTTCTTTCACTTCTAAATCCCAAACAATTTGATTAGGGGGTTAGTAACAAAGATTTAAGGTCATTTCTTCAATTTACTCTTCATTTCTAAGTTCGTTATTACAGGTAGTTCCTACAAAGATTGGACTAATGACGTATACAATACTTGAATTCTCGATGTAGATGCTACCTAGTTGGTTCTCATCCTTCATAGAATGGGTACCTTGATTTAATATTTATACTTGTTATTGTTAGAAAGATATCCTAGAATAATTATAATTCGTATATAATTATATTGAGTGTATCTAAGTGACTATATATATTAAATAATAAGTGCAAGGAATGGATAATTAAATAAATGAGACTTATTCTTGTTTATCTTTCTACATGAAATATACATCTATACAAATACCTGGTTTTTGTTTTCTTTTCCCTGGTTCTTTTTTGGTTGTTCTTTCTTTTCCCAAGTTGCATCGGTGGCCTTTTGTAGTGTCCCAGAACGTTTTTCATTTTCGTAGTTCTTTTTTTTTTTTTTTCCATCCATTTTATTGCAAAGAGAATTGGGTTTTTTGGGGAAAGGCCTGCATCAAGTATGGTTATTAAATTGAGCAAACTAGTGAAGGCCAATTTTGTCCGATCAACGCTGATGTGGAGGAACCCAAAATACAAGAGGATCCGTAGAAGAAGGATGATTATGTTCTTTCCTCCCAAACAAGAAAGCGAAAACAACAAAGGGGAACAAAAAGGAGAATCGAGAAAAGCCTTCTTTCTTGGCTTTAATGTGTGAGCGGACGTGGATTCTTTTTGCTGCCTTTCTTCCTTTTAGATGCGTTGTTGCTAGGTAATATTAAAATATAATAAGTATGTTGTGCACGTGTCATGCCAGCATCGTGCACATAATATGCATATTCTAACAATAACATAAAAAACTCAAATTTAGATTAAAAAAGCATCACAACCCCAATTCACACATGCTGTGCTAGCATCATCACGTAGGATTTAAACCCCTCCAAGCAGATTTCCTTGATTTTCCCTAGCTCTAAGTGATCGGAATGAGAGGGACAAGATCGATAGGAATTAATCCCATGGAAGAGTGATTTGGGAAGAAATGATCGGATTTTTCCCACTTGAGATTTGAGGAGTTTAGGTACCATCAAAGGAATTTTGCCAATATGTCCTCGAAATGGACAAAACATCTGAATCCGTGCCTTAAATTCAATTGTGCTCTAATAATGTGCAATCATCTTTACATGTATTGACAACCGAATTTTTGTTGATATTTTAAATATCCATTTATTTTGCAAAAGTTTAAAAATTTATAAAAGATGAAAAGCCAAAAAAAATTGAAAAATGAATAAAGTGGACCAAACAAAAAGTGAATAAAAAAGGAAATAAAAAATAAGTGAAGATATTAATAATAAAAAATAATATAAAAAAGAAACTGAGCGGGCCGGCATGTTCGGCCCACTCATTTAATAAATCTTCGGGCCCAAGACACCCAGCTTCCCGTTTCCCTTATTTTCTTAGGCCCATCAACAACAAAAAGCAAAGCTCGGCCCCAATCCCTCCCTCCTTTTTTGCGCGCGTACACATAACACGCTCATTCACACCGATGCTCACCCCTAGTGTTGGTCAAGTAATATCAACGATTCATTTAGTTGACTGCACCTCAATCTTCATTACCAGTTTACCACCATCAACAGTTCTCATTTCTAGGCCTGCAGTTTTACAACAACAAAACTTAAGACCTCAGTGCTTGCACTCGAGTTTCAAATGCAATATCAAGGTCTTTGGCATGAGGACTATGGCCAATACTTTCTTTTGGTTTTTGATTTTTACCAATAGACTTATTATCCGACATGACTTCAAGTACGGCATCATATATATTTAAAGTAATATTTTTTTTAAAAACACACGAGATCCCTCCCTACCACATTTAAAAAGTGGGCCGAATGGTGCATCAAAATGACTTAATTACACAAGATTGAAAGCATTTAAGATTGAATTACATGTAGCCAGATGCTTAAAACCATTTGTGCAATTTTTTATTAGATTGTTATATGTCTTCTTCAATTAGTCTATTAGTTGACACTTATTTTTAATTTCTTTCTTCAAAGGAATGAAAACCTCATGATACTTAATTTCAAGGAGTTGTTGAATTTAAAGTTAAGTTTAAACACAGATTATACGGCCCGAGACTGTAATAAGTTTTTAAGGAGTCGAGAAGAAACGTCATCATCCAGCGTTATCAAAGCGACTGATTCAAACTGCTTTCAATGTCACCCGGTTTAGCCAATTCGGTCCTCGAGCTTTCTTCAGGAGGAAACCCAATTGCAACGATCTGCTTGGCAATCAAATAAATTTCTAAATGAAATGTTCCTTCGTCGGTGTTCGTACCGATTTAATGTGTGAGCTGAAGAGGATTTTTTTTTGCTGCCTTTCTTCTTTTTCTCTTCTTCTTTTTAGACACATTCCTGCTAGGTAATATTAAAATATAATAAGTGTGCCATGCACAATGTGCATATTTCAACGCCAACATAAAAAATCTAAATTTCGATTAAAAAAGCCTCACCACCCAATTGATATAAATACTAATAAGTCATAACTGCTTTTCATAATTAGATCATTCTCGAAGATGATCGCAATTTAGAATGCGACAGTCCACGAAAACATAACAATGCAAGCGCTTGAACTATTCTTTTGGCTTTGTGAAATAATCAATTATAAGGATGTCCTTTATGCTGCATGAGGAGAAAAACCAACTCTTGTAACTTGATGCCGTTACCCTTAAGGACAGGATCCTCTAAAACGTAACAAGATTTAGCCATTCCCCAAGATTTTGAGGATTCATTTCTTATGATCTATGAGATATCAACCCAAGCATGTCTAGATGTGAGTAATTTTTCTCCTGGCTAGACTCGATTCAAATCATCTGTGAAGTACTTATCATTCGAGAAGAAGTATTTACCTTCACGAAGGGCATGCACACAAGGGGTCATCTCCTTGTCTTTGTCCTCTCATTACACGATCAAATTCAATGGCTTCACGCAAAACCATACAAGATAAGAATCTTTGATTTTGAGACATGGTCGAAACTCAAGGTAAATCCTCCCTACACAAATTGCTCTTCAACCAGAGGAAATTTTAAATGAAAAATTATAATATTAAAAGAGAGACGATCCGATCAAATACCATATTAAAACCAAACTTAACATGATTCTCATTAAGAGAATACGCCCGCACTCAAAAGTCCAGAAGCATGCTGATGAGAACAACTGGATAGGAGGATATAAGCACATAGGAAAATACCAGAAAGATGGAATGAATCTCAACGAAGGATGGTCAGACCCAAACTGATGATGAGAGGCACTCTGTTGCACTAATATGAGCAATCCATCCACAAAGCCCGGCCTGACTAGTTGCTCAAACGCCATGCTGCATTAGTTACGATCCACATAGTATCCTAAGGTAAAACTAAGCCTCCCATGTGGCAGAGATGGTTTTGTTCATTCCGAGCAATAAAGATAATCAGAGCCACCTCTTACATCCTCTGCATATGCATAGCCTCAAGCAAAGCATGGGGAAAACAACAAATTAGCACATTATTCTTGCAAGGAACAAATCTGAAGCATCACTATTTTGGTGGATTATTCTCTCCCATTGTCCTACAGTACAAAGCACCCTTTTCATGGGCATTTCGGGACAGAAGCTACTAAGAAATATTGGTTGGAGATAATTTGACAGTCAGAATATTTCGTCAAAATTTTAGCTCTCTCTAATTGAAGCAAAGCACCCTTCACCAGCCTGCTCACAGAAACTGCTACAGCTATATGGTAGAAATTTTGTATTCAAGTTGTGAACCTCTAACTCCTCGTCATTGGATATCTCCTGCAGAAGCTGCACCAGCTTATCTGATGGGCCATTTTAACATACAAAGATGCAGAGCCACAATGATGACAACCATCCTGCCATCTTAGGCACACGTGAGTCCCAGAGGTCCTCCATTCAATCAGCTGAATGAACAGCAAGCAACAACCATTCTCTTACCTAATTATGGCATGATTTGCAGATCCAAACTAATAAAGAAAATTGCATATGTTGCCACCGAGCTACATCTGGCACTTTAATAGGAAATGGAGTAGTGATTCTTGCAAAAAGCTATGAAAAATTCATAATAGAAACTGCATTGGAGGTGCCAACAAATAGGCTACGATGCTGAGTTGTAATACCTGCACATGACCATGTAGACAATTTCTCAGAATGTGGAATTTCCGGGACTTTATTCTGTCTTCTCCTGTATGACAAAGAAAAGCAATCTTTTTTTTTTTTTCTTGAAGGTTGACAAAGAAAATAATAATGAACTGGAAATAGTACCAACCTTGACTAGGCAGAAAGTTGTGCCTTTGTGAAGAGCTGCCCAACTTTGGACAATCACACAGCTACAACTCTCAAGGTTTACCCCCAAGAGGTTTGTCGTCCAAAGGTTATGAACAGATAAAACACTGCATCAAAACCTTACCTTCATTTTCATGACAAGCAAGCTAAACAAATAGTTAAATGAACAATGTTCCTGGTCTAGAACGGTACATATCACAAAGAAAAGTCATCTCCGGAAGAGATATTTAAGAGCTATCCAATGCCAAATGGAAGTAAGACTCGGCTGCAACAAAGACAATAAAAACACCCACCACTAAAATGGAAACCCATCAAACCGAAGGTCTTTTTCTTAAAGTTTCCATCCGCATAATATTACCCATTATAACATGCACTACATCATACAGTCACGACTTCTCACTAGAGCATCTGACAGCCTTAATGAGTTTGCCTTATATTAAACAACAAAGATTCCCTCTCACTAAAGCAATATCTAGTCAATGAACCACTAAATCAGTGAGGTCGCCAGTCACATACAGCTAGGAACAGACAAGGTCAATTCAATACACTTTACAATCACTCCTTCACTCCCATCAAGTAGTTATAGCCTACCAAAGTATCTGCCTTCTAAGATCCATCACTGGAATACTGAAGGAGTAACAAAGACATTCTGCCAATATCATAACTTGGCTTCAGGTACAAAAAAAGGCACAGAACATTAATGTAAGTACAGATAAGATTTCACACTGGGGAATCGTTTAGGTTTTACCCTCAAGAAGATTGTTACTAACACATACATGAGATACACACAATATATATATATATATATATAGAGAGAGAGAGAGAGAGAGAGAGAGAGAGAGAGAGATACACAACAAAGGATTGGCAGAGAGTAAATATCATCCTGTTTCATGAAAAGTATTTGCAGAAAACTAATCCAGGTTAACTTACAAAGAAAACAGTTTCGCAAGTGACTGCAGTCTCTCATAGCCATCCTCCTTTTGTTCAGGCTTCTCTTTAGGCTTTCATTTTCCAGCCTGCCTTGATTCTGGTTTCCAGTTAGCGACTTTCAAAGACTGACCCAGTAACTCAGCAATGCCTGTCGCCATAGCTTCTGCCTTCTTAACATATGGAAAAGTTTACTCCTCAAAGAGGTGAGACAACCACAGATACATAGACAGCACCTGATGTTTGGTCTCCAGATCCAAAAGCTCAGCATCATTTCGAGCAGAGCCCTTAAGAGCCCTTAGGCAGGCCCACTGCTATATTAACAGGTAATTTTTTACCATAAGCTGTGGCAAACCTCAGAAGATGATACATTAATTTTGGGTCTCTGACATTCATTGGTGCAAAACAAAAGTTGAAGTGATCTTCAAGAGATAGCCCTAGGACCTTCTCCAACATTCCTGCCACCCTCTTAATATGGTCATGCCGACACAAGAAGTATGAGCCATCAAGACGGCAATTTTCACCAAATTTCTAGAGTAGCTTGCAGAACGTAACATTGGGAAGTTGGCAAGCAAAGAGGTCAACCTGCTCAAAGAAAGGAAAGAGACCCACCTTCTTAACTTCTTCTAATGGCTGCTTCAAACACTCAACGAGGTACTCTAAATCATTAATCTCAAATGTAGTTGTAAGGCCCATCAGGATATCAGCTTCCTCTTCTACCAGCTCTTCTGGCAATCTGCTTCACCTGTGAAGCGGGAACTGGCACCATCTTATCACCATTATACTTCAAGAGAGTGGAAAACACAACCCTTCTGATATTCAGATTGAGACCCATCCCCACTGCATCACTTGCAACCAAGACATCATACTCATTTTCTTGATCATTAAACAAGTTAGCTTGCTGTCTTCAAGTCTCAGGTGGCAAGGCACCATATAAGACACAGCAGCGGTGATTGGTGTGCTTCTCAATTGCCAATTTAACCTCAAATATTTCTCAAAGAAAAGGCAACTACAGAATCACCGAATCGAACATTGTGAAAATCGCCGAGCAGCGTCTTGGCTTCAACAACCAGTGGCTTGAATCTGCCGTAGTGGCATTCATGTAACTCATCCCCAGTATCAGAACAGATTTTCCTCACCATATTCAGAACACTTGGATCCCCGCAAACATGTATCTCATCGACCTTAAGTCGTAGCAATGCTCTTGTCCATGCATAGCCTCTGTATGGGTCTGCCATCATCTGGATCTCATCAATTATGGCCACATCACATAAGTGATCGGTCAATGCCATTTCCACAGTACAAGCAACATGGTTCGAGAAAGGGACATTCTTCTTTTCCTGCTCAGTGTGAAGACTAAACTCCCAAAGCATTCACCTTGTCAAATACTTCCTTAGCCAATAACCTAAGCGGACTACAATAAGAGCATTGCATGTCTTCCCACTGTTGGTTGGACCACAATGATATATGAGCTTTCTTTTCATAGCTCGTGCAAAGGGAAACCAAGTGTGCGGCTTTGTCAAGTCAGCTGATTCAATCATGCTCCAAAACCGCTTAATCTCATCAGGAAATTCTTCTAAGCAGAACTCGACAAATATGGGGAACAAGAATTTAACAGCATCCCTACATGGGCCAAGTGAAACCAAAGTACATGGTAATATCGGCAGGGCGTTTCTTGTAGGAAAAAAATTTGGAATTTGCGGGATGCGGTTGGGAAAAAAAGACATGCCTATGTAGATGGCAAGAGCCTGATTAGATGCCCACGGCTGACTCTGCAAAACAAGGAAAAATCTCCCGGAGGATCTTCCACCTATCAGGGCTCAGGTTCACGGGCTCTTCAGAATTACTAAGTTCCCAGTACAAATCCACAGGATCACAAGATCCCATGTTCTTGAAGGGAACATCTATAGTCGAACTAACATTACCACTGCTTTCATGCTCTTCACCTGTTACCATTTGCCATTCTCGCGCAATGGCAGCAAATCGAAATTCAGCTGCGAAACGCAAAACCTGGACTAAAAGTTTGAACCTTTTGGGGGAGATGATCCTCCTCAAGATTCTTTCTTAGTCCCAAAGTAGGGACTCCAAGAAACAGCCCTCCTACATTTATATAAGCGTAAAGCTATACCAACCGTCTGGGGAGAGCCCCTCGAACGTACGATCCAGAAAAACCTTAACCCGACCGAACCCCATCTTCTTCTTTCTTCTCCCCTCTTGCTTCCGACTTCCGGAGGCGTGGAGGGACGAGAAGCATTTCCGCTTCTTGAACTCGGTGGAGGCTTCCTTCGTGCGCACCGTCCATGAAAACAATTGTTCCTTTTTCCGTTTCCACAACTTTGGAAAAGAGCATTAGCTTTTGTTCAAAAAATAAAATAAAATTTACCAGTGATCAAGAACGTTATTCATGATAATTTCAAGTAAAGCATAAAGAAAATATCATTATGTAAAAAATTGGGTGGGAAGGTCTAATATGCAATACAAGTATAAAAATCCCTTAAACCTTGATTTAGATGGGCAGATATAGTATCCAAGGTTGAAGAAAGAGATTTGACTGGGGTTGGCTACACCAACTAATTGATGTGAAAACATATTCCTAAGGAAGTTAATTTACTCTAAAATATTTATTTCCTCTTCTTTCAGTTTTCTTTTAATGTTGGGTCTCTGTAATGGGATGGCCCATGAATGTTGGACAAGGACAAAGCCACTTACATAAGAGGAGTCCCTTGATGTTTGTGTTGAATCAGGGAAGAATGGTTAGCCTGATTTGTTTAAATAGTTAGCACTTTTTTTGGAGCAAAAAGCTACATTATTTTTGGTGAAAACATCTTACTAAATATCCAAATGAGAGTTTTAATAAGCCATCAATTCCCGGTTATATTATTACCTTTTGTTCTAAGTTCTTGATATAGAGGACCGAATAAGCTAAATGGGCAAGAATTCTTTGTGACCCTCACTACAATCAACCTCCTACTCATTGGAAAGTTTCATTGAAATTTTCTCCTCATACTCCAAGAAGTCCATATTCATGACTTTTTAACTTTTACATTTAGGGAACTGTCTAAGAGACAAGCCCTTGATTAGCAGCATCAAGTTGATCTAATTACAATCTCCCCAGCCTCTAAAGGAAGATATGCTGGCTTGTGTTACTGCACTGGAGGAAGCTTTGCTGCCATGCCTGCCAGCAAGAGAGCTTCAGGCTATAGACGGCTCCCAGCATCCTTCACATCAAAGTTTGTCATTGC
The DNA here is from genome assembly GCA_014182375.1 of Eucalyptus virginea. Classification (NCBI taxonomy): domain Eukaryota; kingdom Viridiplantae; phylum Streptophyta; class Magnoliopsida; order Myrtales; family Myrtaceae; genus Eucalyptus; species Eucalyptus virginea. The sequence continues at coordinate 1,540,254 of CM024520.1, read as the reverse complement.
TTAATCTAGTTGTAGGACAACATTCCCGCAATGTTTTTTTTTTATTGGATACAGAAGGGATAGTGCACTCAACTTGTAACGAAATGTTGGCTTGGTGCCACCAGGAGACCAAAAAGTGATAATATAATCCTTAGCCAAGGTTCTTTTTTTCGGGGCGGATAATGTCCCAATTGTTGCGACAATGGAATAAGAAAGAGACTTTCTAGGCTGAATAAGCTTTTTTGTAATTTTATCAGCATCTTAGATCTAAGTTACATCTGACTTGTTGTTTGTCCAATATCATGCTGATTGGATACCTTAGTGTGCTAATGTACTCTTGAGTTGTTATATTTGTTAGCTTTCCCCGCGCGTAGGAGGTTGAGAATGTCTCTATTTGTGTAATTCTAACTGTTCAAAAAGTGAATAAGATATGTGTAAGCATTTCTAATTTATCTCTCATTCATCACTCCCAGCCCTTAGCTGGTTAATTGTCGTGAATGCCTGGTTACTGAGAAAGTGCTTCTTACTATTTCAGTTGATATTGAGAGACATGCTAGAGATTTTATGGAGGCTGCCAAAAAACTTCAAGTTTACTTTATCAGTCTCTAGCGTGAGAAATAGCCAACTGAGGCTGAAAAACTTATGAAGGTAATGCTAAGGAAATAGCTGGGAAAGTAATAAATGGTTGTTCTTTTATGTTTGGAGTTATTTGAAGACATTTGCAAACTAAATTCCCCTACGGAAACAGGAGATAGCTATGATGGAGGAAGAACTAAAAATAAAGACCGAGCTCATAGAAACAAGAGAGAGTGATCCAAGGGTGGAGGAAGGACTTGAAGGACCAATTGGACAAAATCAACTGCAAACTTGAGAAAGTATACAATTTCCGGTGGACTCAGTCTTTGCTCAACTTGTAGGTGGACAAAAGATGGTTTGCTTTTTATGCTATTGGTTATCTCAACATGAAAAAAAAAAATTTATTCTTTGCCTCAAGAGTGCACAATTTTTTCAACCAATATTCTTTCTTTCTTTCTTTCTTTCTTTTTTTTTTTTTTTTTACTTCAGTGGGTCTTGTATAATTATATGCTCTTGCATTAGAATACTGCAAAAGGGAAAACTCACCCTTCGCAGGGCAATCTGTGGGTCAAACAAGATCCTTGATGCCTTATTTTAGCATTTGTTATTCTAATTGTCAGCTTTAGATATAATTTTCGCATCTATTGCTTTCGAATTAATGTCGTAAAAAAGTCGTTATTTGCAACTCACTAATAGGATCAGAGCCTCCTTTTCTTTTTGGGGGTGTGGGTGTGTCAATCTGTCACAAGAAGGAAATTTCAGATATATGAACGGGTGGGCTTCTTTTAATTTCATGGGCAATCGTCACTCTAAAGAAAAGATTAAAAGAAAAAAATGTTTTATAAATTATATATTTTTTTGCTAAATAAATGAAGATAAGATGGAAATTATTAACAAAGTCGTGAAAAATGAAAAGTTAATATTAAATGCAGTATATAATATATGTAGAATCTTTGTTAGATAAATAGAAAAAGAAATGAGGACGGGTAAAAAAAAATCAAAATTCACTTAAATCACTTTTTATCTTCGTATACAATAAAGAACACCCTCATTTCATCTTATTTTATAGATGTTCTGGACATCTCTTCGCCAAATTTCAATTAATCTTTGTTATCACTTAAATTAATTAGATTAAATTTATTTCGAGATGTAAATGATATGAAATATATTTCTCAAAAAATAATCGTTTATATCGTTTAAAAAATTAGTTAATGAAAAATGCTTTTGCTATTAATGCTTGGATATCTATTTTTAGCCAAAAAAAAAAAAGAGTGAAATTAACAAAACTTGGAAAAGAAGAAATTCGTCTCCTTCTCCTCCCCCTCCTCCTGCTTCCTCTCTCCTCCGTCGGTTCACAGCAGCAACGGTTTGATCCCGAACTTGGATGTCCGGTGGTATGGAAGGCTTCAGAGAATGTTCGCCGGCGCCGGAGGTGGTCTGGGCCACCCGGCCCCCGACTCCCCGACCCTCGATTCATCCGAGCAGGTCTACATCTCCTCCCTCGCCCTCCTCAAGATGCTCAAGCACGGTATGGTTTCTGTTGCTCGATTCCATTTTTTTAGTGTCGTGGGTTTCTGTTGGCGCGGTTTAATGGGTAATTCCGGTTGCTTGCGGTTGTTCCATTTTTAGTGTGTCTTTGCTTTTTCCCTAAATTGGGACTTGGGATTTGACCGACCAGGGAGGGCTGGGGTTCCCATGGAAGTGATGGGCTTGATGCTTGGGGAGTTTGTGGACGAGTACACCGTCCGAGTCGTCGATGTGTTTGCTATGCCGCAGAGTGGTACCGGTGTCAGTGTCGAGGCGGTCGATCATGTGTTCCAGACCAACATGCTCGACATGCTCAAACAGACTGGAAGGTTTAATTATCCACCCACCCACTTGGTCCCATTTGCTTTTTCTTTCTAACTGGATGGACATTGGACACTTCTCAATCTATCTTTTTTGCTTAATTGTATCGGGGCCCTTTCATCAAAGCTATTATTTGTTCTGCATTGCAGACCAGAGATGGTGGTAGGTTGGTACCACTCTCATCCTGGCTTTGGATGTTGGCTTTCTGGTGTGGACATCAACACTCAGCAGGTCATCTCTTTTACCCTATATTTGATTCTTATAGGGAGCATGTAAATTGTAGTTACAAATGGTATGACCTTTTGGCCTTACAACAACTATTGGTTGGTGATGTAGTTAGTGTTATGATAGTACGGCATGCGAGTCTGTAAGTATAAGTATGGAGTTTGGAAATTCACTCAGAGAGTTGTACCTCAAGATATTTTAAATATTTTCACTCTTGGTTGATAATCATATGATTGGTTTCTTTTGTCCTTTTTTTGCTAGACTATAATTGCTCATAGGTTTCCAGTTTGATCCAATTGTTAACAGGGCTGCTTTTTACTTGTGCTGTGTTCTTATAAAAATCAGAGTTTTGAGGCTTTAAATCAGCGTGCGGTTGCAGTAGTGGTGGATCCCATCCAGAGTGTCAAAGGGAAGGTTGTGATTGATGCCTTCCGTTTGATCAACCCACAAACCATGATGCTTGGCCAAGAACCCAGGCAGACAACCTCCAACCTTGGACATCTCAACAAACCGTCCATCCAGGTGAGTTTTGACCAGATAATATTCTTTTTGATTATTGAGTTTTGATCTTATCTCATGGGGTTGACTTCATGTTTCTAGGCATTGATCCATGGGCTGAACAGACACTATTACTCAATTGCCATCAATTACAGAAAGAATGAACTTGAGGAAAAAATGCTACTTAATCTTCACAAGAAGAAATGGACAGATGGCTTGACGCTTCATCGTTTTGACACACATTCTAAAACCAATGAACAGACTGTTCAGGTAAGTCAAGGTCTTAATCTGTCGCATAAAGATTGGAGAATTGGTTGCGCCAGTCACTTAGAGGTGGATTCTAGACAATGCAAGACAAGACCCTCTGCTTAAGCATATTTTCATCTGATGTCCATTTTTTCCTAATTAATCAAGATCAATTAGCTTGCAATGCATATAGATTTTATTGAACTGGATGCTGAAAAGCTGTCATTTCTTGCAAAACAAAGGATTGTTTCCAAATTCAGATCCTTGTCTTAGGCGGATTTTTTTTTTTTTTTTTTTTTTTTTTTGGGTAGGAGTAAGATTCATGCTTTATTATCCAAAAGCTAAGGTCGTGCTTTATGCTTTACATCTAGGCTGACAAGAAAGCATCCAGGGGAAAAAATATAGTCGTTTGTTTTGTAATAAGATTGGTTACATAGTGTGGTTCATTCTTCAGGTATATTCTCTTCCAAAAACTATTAATGAAAGTACACTGCAGATACACCTCCCCCCTGCCTTCTCTTCTTTTTTTCTCTTAAACGGATTGGCAAAGACCTATTCAATGAAAGGCAACAGGGCAACAATTGATTGGTGACAATCTCTAGTCAAAGCTTTACATGATTCTCGGTGCATACTCTGGACAGGTGTTACAGATATATTAGGAACATCCACGGCAATGGACGGGGATGACATTGAGTGTGGTGGTGTAATAAATGCCTCAAGTCTGAAGACTTGAATATGGGTTTTCCTTGTAGGTCCATTTAAGTAAATGGAGGATATATATAATTCACCCGTGGCAGGATTAGGAAAGTGAGAGGAGGGTTGTTGGCCATTGAGTATAACTGGTGATCGTTTGTATCTTATTAGAGTCCAATAACGAGTACCGGCTGGCCACAATATCCATATGGTAGGGCCACAGGAAACCCATCTTTTTCTGCAGTTCATTATGAATATCATATCAGTTGGTTGGTGGGCGGATGTTTTTGATTTCTATTTATGGCACAATCAAAATGAGTTGATTTTTCCCCCTTCCAATCTTGCAGGAGATGCTGAATTTGGCAATCAAGTATAACAAGGCGGTGCAGGAGGAGGACGAATTGCCACCAGAGAAGCTAGCGATCGTGAATGTGGGAAGGCAAGATGCCAAGAAGCACCTCGAGGAGCACGTCTCCAACCTTATGTCTTCCAACATAGTTCAGACCTTAGGGACCATGCTTGATACCGTAGTCTTCTAAGGCCCTCCGAATCGGCATCTTATGTTACCTGCATTCTGCACAACTCTGTATCAACTTTTGTGGCGGTGTTCCGGGACTAATTATTACGTCGGCTTGATCAGTAGACGCTGCAGCTTGTTAGAAATCTAGCCCTTTGTTCTCTGCTTTGCTTGTATCCCCATTTAAACAATTCAGTTACCAATTTGTTCTTATCCAAGAAAGGGAAAGGAAAGGAGACGGTTTATCCGCGAGCCTCTGTGACATGATCTCTTATACTAAATAACGGGGCAGGTCTCCTGTCTCCGTTCAGTGGGGGACGATGAATGGAGTTGACAAAGATGTAGCCACCGCATCGCTCCGTGGGCGGACATGAGACAAGAACTTGGGCATGCATCGTCATTGCTTTGCTTAGCAGCCACACGAGTCAATCGTTGTGAAGAGTGCGTGCTTTGTAGGAGTGGATTGGTATGAAATTTACGTGCTTATCATAAATTATTACTGTAAATTGGAGAAAATTTATGAGAAGAAAAATTTAGTAAAAAAAAGTAACATCTAATTCGGTTGAATGTGGAGATAATCAATAATTAAAGTTTATGTTGAACAGGGTAAAAAAATATATAAATAAACGAATAGCATGGGAAACGACTGCTGTGCACGAAGTTCACTTTTAATGAACGAAAGTCTAGAACTTCACTAGGAAAGTCAGAACATGACGCGCATTTCTCCGATCCGGTTGGTCGGTCAGAAGGTCAGTAACGTCGAAACGTACAATTCACAAAGCTTGAAACTTGTCTAATTTGTATAAATCGAAAATACATATATAATGAAAAGCATATAATATGCAAAATTTACCTTTCAGCAAAGCTTGAAACTTGTCTAATTTGTTTAAATTGAAACTTTCCTAAAAATGCCTGTGTTGGGTTTTTGAGGTGTGCTTTCCTAAGAAATGTGATATCATTTTCATATCGATGGTGTCAGGTGTGACATCCTGAAATTTGGCTCCATTTCAAATATATGAAATGGTTGTTTACGCGCTTATTTCCGAAAGCTTTAAAAAAAAAAATAGTTGCCTAAATTTATTTCAAAAAGGGCTTTTGGGTAAGAAACAGAAAAAAAAAAAAAATGAGGTGTCGGGTTTAGACGCTAAATTTTATTGGCTTAATAAGTTTTAAAGTAGGTGCGTGCAAAGTTTAATGGATTAATTTTGAGTACGGGAACACACAAAAGCTTTAAAGAAAAAAAAAAAGAGCTGCTCAAGTTTATTTCAAAAAGGGTTGTTGGGCAAGAAATAGAGAAAAAAAAATGAGGTGTCGGGTTTAGACGCCAAATTTTATATGCTCAATAACACAATGAGGTTTTAAAGTAGGTGCGTGCAAAGTTTGATGGATTAATTTTGAGTACGAGAACACGTACAAATTTATTTCTGAAAGCATTAAAGAAAAAAGAAAGAGTTGCCCAAGTTTATTTCAAAAAGGGCCGTTGGGCAAGAAATAGAGAAAAAATGAGGTGTCGGGTTTAGATGTCAAATTTTATTGGCTCAATAACATAATGAGGTTTTAAACTAGGTATGTGCAAAGTTTGATGAATTAATTTTGAGTATGGAAGCACGTACAAATTTATTTCTGAAAGCTTTAAAGAAAAAAAAAAAGAGTTGCCAAAGTTTACTTCAAAAAGGATTGTTGGGCAAAAAATAAAGAAAAAAAATAAGGTGTCGGGTTTGATGCCAAATTTTATTAGCTCAATAACACAATGGGATTTTAAACTAGGCGCGTGCAAAATTTGATGGATTAATTTTGAGTACGGGAGCACGTATTAATTTATTTCCGAAAGCTTTAAAGAAAAAAAAAAGAATTGCCCAATATTATTTCCAAAAAGAGTGGTTGGGCAAGAAAATAGAAAATAAATGGGATGTCGGATTTGGACACAAAATTTTATTTGCTAAATAACACAATGAGGTTTTAAACTAGGTGCATGCAAAGTTTAATGGATTAATTTTGAGTACATGAGCACGTACGAATTTATTTCCGAAAACTTTAAAGAAAAAAAAAATAGTTGTCTAAGTTTATTTCAAAAATGATTGTTGGGCAAGAAATAGAGAAAAAAATGAGGTGTCGGGTTTGGACACCAAATTTTACATGCTCAATAACACAATGAGATCTTAAACTAGGTGCATGCAAAATGTGATAGATTAATTTTGAGTACGGGAACACATACAAATTTATTTCCGAAAACTTTAAAAAAAAAAAAGAGTTGCCCAAGTTTATTTCAAAAAGGGTTGTTGAGCAAGAAATAGAGAAAAAAAAAATGAGGTGTTAGGTTTGGATGCCAAATTTTATATGCTCAATAATACAATGGGGTTTTAAAGTAGGTGCATGTAAAATTTGATGGATTAATTTTGAGTACAGAAACACGTAATTTATTTATTTATTTATTTTGTTTTTTTATGACCCAGAAAACCCGTACAAGATGGTGGCCGTGGCGGGCAAACCTTGAGGCCGCACGAGAAAACCACCACCCCATGCAAGCGGTTAAGGCACCAAGTGCCTCCGTTGGGTTTGAACCCCCTCACCTTGAGGGCAAGATCAATGGAGTCTTATCAACGGAACCACGGCGGGTGGTAACACGTAACACGAATTTATTTCCGAAAACTTAAAAAAAAAAAAAAAAAGTTGCCCAAGTTTATTTCAAAAAAGGTTGTTGGGCAAAAAATAGAGAAAAAAATGAGGTGTCGGGTTTTGATGCCAAATTTTATTTATCAATAACACAATGATGTTTTAAAGTAGGTGCGTGCAAAATTTGATGGATTAATTTTGAGTACGGGAGCACGTACGAATTTATTTTCGAAAGCTTTAAAGAAAAAAAAAAAAGAGTTGCCCAATATTATTTCCAAAAAGGGTGGTTGGGCAAGAAAATAGAAAACAAATGGGGTGTCGGATTTGGACACCAAATTTTATTTGCTCAATAACACAACGAGGTTTTAAATTAAGTGCGTGCAAAGTTGGATGGATTAATTTTTAGTACAAGAGCGCGTACGAATTTATTTTCGAAAGCTTTATAGAAAAAAAAAAAGAGTTGCCCAAGTTTATTTCAAAAAAGATTGTTGGGCAAGAAATAGAGAGAGAGAGAAAAAAAAAGAGGTGTCGGGTTTGGACGCCAAATTTTATATACTCAATAACACAATGAGGTTTTAAACTTAGCGTGTGCAAAGTTTGATGGATTAATTTTAAGTATGGGAACACGTATGAATTTATTTCCAAAAGCTTTAAAGAAAAAAAAAAGAGTTGCCCAAGTTTATTTTAAAAATGGTTGTTGGGCAAAAAATAGAGAAAAAAAATGAAGTGTCGGGTTTGGACGCCAAATTTTATATACTTAATGATACAATGAGGTTTTAAATTAGGTGCATGCAAAGTTTGAGAAAATTTGATGGAAATTAATTTTTGAGTCGGAGTAAAATGGAACAATTTATTTATTATTTTTTTTTGGCTGACGTGGCAATTTTCCGAGTTTGGTCCAAAATGACGTCGTTTTACATGCGACGTGGCGAAAAATGCAAAAACAACGCCGTTTCGTGTTTGACGTGTAAATAATAATATAAAAATAAATTAAATTAAATTTAAACTTAATTTTATTTAAAATATTCACAAAATTTAAAAAATTAAAAAAAAAAAAGGGGGGGGGGGGAGGTCGAAGGGGGGTGGGATTGAGCCCTCGCGAGGGTTGAGCCCTCACCACCACCGCCTCCCCGCGGCCCTCACCCCGCGAGCCGGCGAGGGCTCACGGGCCCTGCCACCTCCCCATCGCCCCTGGCCGGGTAAAGGCGGCGGGCCCGCGAGTGGGGAGGGCCCTCCCCTAGATCGCGAGGCTTTGGCCAAGGGCCTGAGGTCCGGCCCTTGCCTGATCCGGCGAGGGCTCGCGGGCCCGCGAGCCCTCGCCCGGATCTGGGAGGGTCGACCGGGGCGAGGGGCCGGCGAGGGCCGCGGCCCTCGCCCAAATCGCGGATCCGGCAAGGGCTCACAACCCTCGCCGTCGATCGGTCGGGGCCCGGCGACCCCAACCGACCCTCCCCCTCCGTCGCCGGCCCTTCCCGCGACGGCGGCGGCGGCGGCGAGGGCTCATCCCTCAATCGCCCGTTTGACCTCCCCCTTTTTTAAATTTTTTAAAATTTTTAAAATTTTTGAATATTTTAAATAAAATTAAGTTTAAATCAAATTTAATTAATTTTTATATTATTATTTACACGTCGAGATACGAAACGACGTTATTTTTGCATTTTCTTCGCCACGTCGCAAAAAAATAACGCCGTTTTGGACCAAACTTACGGAAAGTTGCCACATAAGCCATTTGACCGGATTTTCACCGGAGTGGTACTTAAGTGTTTCCATTTAACTTCAAAACCGACACTCAAGTGTACCATTTTGAAGTTATGGCACTTAGGTGTCCTCCCGTGCTTGAGTTATGATACTTGGGTCATTCTTTCCGCCAAAGTTTGATGGATTAATTTTGAGTATGGGAACACGTATGAATTTATTTCTGAAAGCTTTAAAGAAAAAAAAAAGAGTTGCCCAAGTTTATTTCAAAAATGATTGTTGGGCAAGAAATAGAAAAAAAAAATGAGGTGTCGGGTTGACACGCAAATTTTATTTGCTCAATAACATAATGAGGTTTTAAACTAGGTACGTGCAAAGTTTGATGGATTAATTTTGAGTACGAGAGTACATACGAATTTATTTCCAAAAGTTTTAAAGAAAAAAAAAATTGTCCAAGTTTATTTCAAAAAGGATTGTTGGGCAAGAAATAGAGAAAAAAATAAGGTGTCGGGTTTGGAAAGGGTCACATACCCTACACAAGAAGCGCCTCAAAAGACACTATAGCTTCGTAATTTTTTATGAGTTCAATCACCAAGCTCTCTCCTATAATTTGCCTCACTTTTGGTACCAGCACATGCTTTAAAATCTTTCCCACTACAAAATAATGGTCAATTTTAAAAATATTCAACATTAAAGGTGAGCTGAAAACAAAGCTTGAAAGACTAGAACTAAAAGTCAATGCAAGTCAATGGTTGCTAGACTACGGATGAGGTGAAAATCAAGATAAAAAATTTTTCCCCAAAATCAAATCAAAGAAGTAATTGACACGAGGGGCAAAAAGGATTTTACGAGCCCATAAAAAATTCAAATAAAGTAAAATTTTCATTTTTAAAATATTAATTTTGCTTGTGTGCGTGGGTATGTATAAATACTACATTAAAAGCGAAGTTATCATGCAAAATATCACCACAAACTTTAAATGTTATCAATTTTGACACAATTGCCCTAATAAAAAAATTGTACTTCAACATGTGATACATTTACCTTCAAACTTATACTTATATGACACCAAAAATTTTAAAATTTTATTTTGTGACATCAAAAATCTTTTATCTAATTTTTTTTGAGATAAATGTGTTGTGAGGTATAATTTAAGGTTTTTGGTGGCTTTAGAATGAATGGTGATTTAGAAAACACTCCCTTAACAGACACATACTAAAATTAAATTATAATGCCACAAGCAGGTGAAAAAAGAAAGAGAAGCCATGTGAAATTTTTATCCTACTAAACCAAAAGTCGAAAGTCGAGACCACTGTAACGTGTGAGAAAATATTAGATGCATCTCATACTCCCACGTCATTGAAAAATACTCAAACTAATTGATCAACACGTGGCTTAATGGGGCCCACTTGTCGACCTCCCTTCTCTCTCTTCGTTATTCTTTCTTCAGGACACGCCCAACAAGAAAGCTTCCCTACTCTTTTGTAGCCTTGTCTTTTTCATCTTTAGTGCAAATGGTGTCCGTTTTTGACAATACGTGAGGGAGAGAAAGGATAGACCTCGGGCCACGAGAAAATATTTTTATTTCCCCAATATCACTAGACCTTTCACCTGCATGCATTTATTTTCCTCTCTCTCTCTCTCTCTCAAGGCAAATCAATCGTACAACATACTTTTTTTCTCCATGCTAATACTCTTAAACTTCATAATCTATACTAGCTGAGTTAGTTAATATATTGGGTGTAATATCAAATTATCATCTCTTCTTCACCATTTCTTTAACAAATTTCTGAGGAGATTTAGAAATGCTACTATATTAAAAGTGGAGTGGTTTGTAACTATTGCATCACCTCCATCTTCCATTGTCACCAATAAGGTGATTTATATGTTTCCTTATACAATATTTGGGGCAAAGGATATTACTGAATTATTTTTTTTTAAAACTCTTATCTAATTGTACAATGTTATGTCAACATATCATAAGTGTACTCTTTTCATACTTTACAGAGCAAATGTCAATGCCTGTTTTTTAGTCTTCATAACTGCTAGGGGTTCAGCCTTGTTCTTGGATAGCACGAGGAAAAATATTTATTTGCGGCTTTATTGGGGACTGAGGAAGAGTCATCAAATCAAGTTAGGGTATTTTAAAATCCTTTTGAAACCAACAATTCTTTCACTATGCTTTTTTTTTATCATTTTTTTTTTTCATTTTTTTCTTGTTAGTGGTGGACTTCTTCCGATTTCTGAACTTTACATGTCAACAGGTAATAAAATAAAGTGACGAGTGAGTAATAAAACAAGAGTAAAGAAACCACGCTGCCTTCATAGTACGGACCACCCAATATTCTTGCCGAGAGAGATCTCGAGGCCGCCCATGTTGACGGTCCGGAAGTGCCATAGAGGACTGCGCCAGATCGTGAAGACCAAGTTGTTATGATGGCCTTGATGAAGCTGCTAAAGATCAGCGTGTCCAGGACACGCATAGCTCTTGAAAAAAAAAATAAATAAAAATTATTAGCTGTTGTGCTATTTTTGGAAAATAAAAGGAGCAAAAAATTGGGTGAAAAACTACCAAGTTAGTGAAGAAAATAGTGGAAATTTTCCATCCAAATTCTTTGTCTCCCTCCTCTCTGCCAAACATTAGAGCAACTTCCATTTTCTAATTTAGTGAAAGACATTTAGGACCTTCCAAAATGCACCCATGTTTCTTTTATAGCTAGGGTAAAATATTATTCTAAAAGCATGATATTTTTTTCCTTTAAAAAAAAAAAATTCTCAACTTTCGAGGGGTGGCTTCATTTGGTTAGAAAGGTGACAAAATGCCTTTTACACTTCTACTTTTTGGGAGGAGAAGAGGAGAGGGGGACTTTTCAGTTTCCAGTCACTTCTTCACTTTAATTTATTTATTATTATCTTTGTCTATTTAATTTCTGGTGCTAAAATGTCATATGGGGTGGTGATGTGATTGTCGTTTGGTCGAGGTCGTTCGCTTCCATTCCCTTTTTCATGTAGCAGCAAGGAGTGGCAGGGGAGGGGCTAGTCTATGCTCATTGCTAATTGCTCATCGCACTGCCTCACTCTTCCTTGAACCACTTGTTCCTCTTTCTTTCTTCCCCCGATATAATTTTCTGCAATTATGCTTGAGATTGCATTCATGAGGAGTTAAAAAGCAGCTAGCTTCTTGAACAGGAATAATACAATCTTTTCATAGTCCCATAGGCAAGGTGACCATTTAGTTTGCCTTGATTGTCTTGATTCCTTGCAATGAAAATAAGGATATTTCTTTTCAAGATTTGAGACAATTGCCCCCATGAGGATGCGGCCTAAAAGGACTCAAAGGAAATAATTGGAAATATTTTGATGGTAAATGATGATGTCTAATGAAATAATTTACACAACATGAAATTTTACTAATGCCTTCTTTCCCTCCCTACTTAGAAAGGAAAGCTAAAAAATCTAATTGATTATTTTTCATAATTTAGGATAGGTGGTTGAGAATTCATTCCCTCTCTTTTTGATTTTTGTTGGGTAGAGTTGAAACAAAAGTAAGAATAAGATATTCTTCATTTTCCTTATTATCTTTTTTTTTTTTGTGAGTATCTTTTTTTTTTATTTTTTTTCTTCCGGAGACTACCCAGTATTGAATGCCATGATGGAGAGGGAAGCAACGAGTGGGGTTGGGCTTTATGACGTGGGCGAGGCAAGAGGCAGCCTTGGAAAATGAAGGGGCTCATGGCTTTTGAGGTTTGTCGTGGCATTCATCAATTGTCCTCATTTGTCCTCCTTTCATTCAAAAAAGTAATTCTGTAATCGCAATTTGACATTGCAGAATGAGGTAATTCTTTCTTCTTTGGCTTGGCACGGCAAATGAGGTCAAAGAGTTTTTAGAGAGAAAAACGTCTTAAAGGGTGAGAAAGAAAAATTATATATAAGTGGAGGAGGGTCTTGTGTTTCCTAGCCATAGATGGCTGGCTAGGAGTGCTAGCAATTAATTGCCATAAAGAAGAGGGCGTGTAGCACCATCCTAGCAAAACTAGAGAGAGGATGTGAGCAATAAATTTGGTTTGTTCTTAAAAGCAGTGAAAACAATTCTGGTGTCAAAAAAGTAATTCTGTACTCGCAATTTGACATTGCGGAATGAGGTAATTCTTTCTTCTTCGGCTTGGCACGGCAAATGAGGTAAAAGAGTTTTTAGAGAGAAAAACTTCTTAAAGGGTGAGAAAGAAAAATTATACATAAGTGGAGGTGGGTCTTATGTTTCCTAGCCATAGATGGCTGGCTAGGAGTGCTAGCAATTAATTGCCAGGGCTTGTAGCACCATCCTAGCAAAACTAGAGAGAGGATGTGAGCAATAAATTTGGTTCATGTCCATTCAGCACGGGACACTTGATCACTAGCTATAGGCATACTATCCATCATCATTACTAACTTTGAATGCTGGAAAATAAGTATTTATCTATCTTTCTAATCCAATCTTATTTAATTAGTTATACTGACATTTAATGTGTTTAATTTAATGAGAGGGAGTCTTTCTTCTTCTTCTTCTTCTTCTTTTATTTTTTTTATTTTTTATTTTTATTTTTTTTTCAAATAAAAGTTCTAAAGCTTTTGTTAAGTAAAAGAGGTTTTAGAAGATTTAGTAAGTTGTTGTTTAACCAAATGACTATTTTGTCTCCATATATATATGTAATTCAAAGTATGAAAAAGAACTTGAGAAATATTGTTTAAGTCTCCAATTTAATTACAAATATCTTATTATATAATTAATTTTAATATTGTAAATTGAAGTACAAATAAAACTTATAGGGGCACTTAATAACTAGCTATAGGATATTGTCCATCATCATTACTAACTTTTAATGCTGGAAAAATAAATATTTATCTATCATTCTAATCCAATCTTATTTAATTAGTTATACTGACATTTAATGTGTTTAATTTAATGAGATGGAGTCTTTCTTTCTCTTTTTTTTTTTTTCAAATAAAAGTTCAAAAGCTTTTGCTAAGTAGTAAAAGAGGTTTTAAAAGATTTAGTAAGTTGCTGTTGTTTAACCTTATGACTGTTTCGTCTCCAAATAAAAGTTTATGTTTTTTTTTTTTTTTTGTAATTCAAAGTACGAAAAGAACTCTAGAAATATTGTTGAAGTCTTCAATTTAATTACAAATATCTTATTATATAATGAATTTTAATATTGTAAATTGAACTGCAAATAAAACTTACATATTTCTACAAATAGGTATACCGATTGTATTTCATAATATATATCAAGGAAGTTAAGCAACCATGGGAATGTATTTTGAGAAAATGCAAGTCTCTGGCCAATGGAAATAGTATTTGATAAAGTGTCTTTTAAAAATACATTAAAAAGCAATTTGATGTAAATGGGGTTCAATTTTTGGTAAATTTCATTGTTATAAAAAACCTCAAAATATGGCATGCCAACTTATGGCAATTTGACCTTGATGTTAATAGAGGAGAGCCCGTCATCTTTCTCCAGGTCCCTACTCCTTTATTATTGAGTTTAACTTGGTGTAGAAACATGAAATTCAAAGGGGAACTTAGGTAGGTGCAATATATTAATTCCTCTTTCCATTTATTTAGTCCATTATGTTTGGGTCTTTTGAGGGGTCATTTGCAATAACACTTCATGGAAAAAGAAAAAGAAGAAGAAGAGGAAGAAGATATTATTTAACTTGATCCATTTATATTAATTCATTTGTATGAATGTCAAACCAACATTGTTAAAACACATAGATATATAAAAAAAAAAGGAAGAACTTCTATGTTATGCATGTAGTGCCTAAATGATGTTCTATAATAGTTTTTTTTTGATTTTTTGGATGTTTTATAATAGTTTGATAAGGTAAAAAGTAACATTTTGGACTCACATACTAAATCTTTTTATTTTCAAAAAAAACAACACCACGATGAAAGATCATAAATTCAATACTTTTTTTAATTATTTTTAATTATTTTTTAAAATAAATTCTATATTAATCCATTTGTATGAATGTCAAACCGATCATGAAGCGTGGCGTTGTGGGGCTGGCTCGCCAAGATGGAATTTATGCATGTAAAATAATCAACTTTCTCTCTCATCTAGCCTGCACGCTAACCCTGCATACTCTCTCTTTTTCCTCTGCAGAGTCTCCACACATTTATTATCTTCTCTCCCTTCTTCTTCGTTCTTTCCTTCTAAGAAGAAAGAAAAGTAATTCCTCTCTCAAACGAGCAAAGGCTTCCTACATCCTTAGCAGTAGGAAGGGAAGAGCCATGCCTCCCTGATAAGCTTCCAAATATGAGTAATAATTTTTAAGAAAAAAGCCTCAAATAACTCATCAATTATATTTATTGTGACACATTTATTACGTGACATCAAAAAATTCTAAACATATACTTATGTAACACATTTATTTTATAACAATATTCCGTGAATATGCATCACTGCCTAAATGATGTTTTTGTTAATTGAATTTTTATAGAAATTTAATATGTTACACAAATAAAAAAATTTGAGGTTTTGTCGCGTCACAAAGAATGTAAATATATAAAGGTGAGTATAATTTGAATTTTTTATGTTATTAAAAAGTTTAGGTAAACTTATCATTAGTGAACATAATTTGGAATTTGACAAAAGGGATAACAATCAAAGGGATAACAATCAATTAATAGAAATGAAGGGAAATACAACGCTCGTGATTATGCCGAGTGGTGTACATATTATATGACGTGCTCTCTTTCTCACCCTCCATAGAAATTCCTTTGATGTGATGGATCTCAGGATCAAATCACATCTCCCGCTTAGAGTAATCCAAAAGCTATCTCATGATCACGCTAGCAAAGCCTTACTTGGTACAAATATATGAGGCAGTTTGTAGCTATTTCTAAAGCCGAGTCACAACAAAAGGTAATACCTTACGTACAAAATTTTTAGAAACTAATAAATATGTTAAAAAAATGCAATGAGGTTGTCTCTATTGAATCCTAACAAAATTATTTAAAAATGCAAAGAATGTCTTAAATTCATATTGAGAAGTACATTTTCAAGATATCGATCAAGTAAATTATCAAACGACACCATCGATAATTTTAGGTATGGTGGTCAATCAAAAGGATTAGATTGCACATTTTGAAAAGAGAAAGGCTTATAACATAACGAGAGATCAGTTGAAATATTTAGGAGTTTGATTTCACTTCGCGTACAAATTTTAGGACTTCAGTTTTTTTCCCCTCGAAATAGAAGAGGTCAACCATTCGGTGGCGGTGGGGTGCAGTAAAAGCGGAGGCAGGAGCCAACAGAGCAGGGAAGAGAGAGAGAGAGAAAATGGCTGAAACGTCGGTAGATACGTCGCTGTCAAGGAAGTCGCGCAGAGCCGCGGGACCACCCAACGCCAAACCCCACCCCCCACCTTTCCTCATTTTACAGTATGTCAGTTACCCCACAACGCACTCTGCCACGCTCTGTTCTGCCCTGTTCTCGACGAGGCCCCTTCCCCTCTCTCTCTCTCCTACTCGAAATGCTGGGAATTCGCTTTTTCTCAAGAGAGGCGACGCTGCTGTTGTCACGAGCCGTGTCGGCTCCTAGCCGGAAACATTCTCGTCTTCGACAAAAGCGACAGCTTTGGAGAGCAGGGCAGAACGCAGACGAGGGACCGCAGGAAAAAGGAAAGGAAAGAGAAAGTGAAAAGGGTGAAAAGGAGAGCCGCTCAAGAGAGGACATGGGAGAGGGAGCTTGAGGGAGAGAAGTGCTTGAGAGAGAGTGGAGAGCCAAAGAGAGGCTCGACCGTGCACGGGATCCCGCTCCCCGACGCCCTTCTTCTGGATTCGAGAGGGCACTGAAAGAGGGAAGGTATCTCCGAGAGATGAAGAAGAAGAGCAGCAAACGGCCCGTCCTTCTCGTCCACGCTCCTCGACGAGATCTACTAATCCATCGACGAACGCAAAGCCGAAGCGCGAGCCGGAGCAGCAAAGATCCTGCAGGGAGGCGCTGTCCAAGAAGCAGGGCCCGCGGTCCGCCTCCTCCGTCGAGAAGCAACGAGGCAGCGACAGGGCCAATGCCGCGGCGGACGCGAAGAGGAGCCATTTTTCGCAGGAGCTGCTCAGGAAGCCCAAGTACGAGCCCGACCACGACAGCGACGCGCTGAACTTTGGCTCCACTTCCATTTCTTCCGACTCGAGCTCGGGCGGGTTCTCGTTCTCGGACACCGAGTCCGTCAGGGGCGCGAGAACGATGACCAGTTCGTCGTCTTCTTGCTTCGCGCCGTTCAGGCTCAGGCCCGTGAAGACGAGAGTCGCCGCCGCCAAAAGGGAGGAGATACGGCATGCTCCGTTTGGCGAACGGAGAGAAGGCCGAGAAGACCAGGGGCGTCAATGCTGAAAAGCGAGAGAGGAGCTCCAGGCATCGTTTTGAGCAACACGCAGATGCAGGGAGACAAGGAACAACGAGCATAACGAGGGGCAAGGAAATGAACGACCATTCCGGTGAAGTATTCTCACGAGTTCCTCCCCCGACGATCGATTCGTAGCCATCATTCTTTGATAACCGGAAGTTTGGTCTTGACTGGTGACCGTGATCTGTTCTATTCCAAAGACGAGGTTAGCCGAGCTCGATCCCCCTTTTGTTCTGTTTTGTCTCGATCGATCTAAGGGCTGAGATTTGTTTGCTTCGGTTATGCACGTATGGGTCTCGGGTGAGTCACCTCTGACTTCGGGGAATGTCGTTTGTTGCTTGATTTCGATTCTGGACATGACTTCGAGCCCTGAATAAGCCAGCATTATCCCTCTAGCCTATGCACTCCATATTTTTCATAAAATGTCTCAGCAAGGACTGAGAGTCGGTTCATGCTTAGACTCGAGATTGACGTGCCCTTGCCTCTGTGCTCGCTGAACCGCGTTTGTTTTGTTTATCGCTTGTGGTGTTTCTACGTGTTTGTCGCAAAATGGTCGGGTGTTGTTGAGTTGGCGAAGGTTTTTCTTGGTTCTGGTAAGTGGATTAGCGGTCGCCGGTGGTCGACGCCGGTGAGGATGGAAGCGAGTGGTGAAGGGCTGGTGGTTGTACAGCCACCAGCGGCCAAGGATTGCCAACTGTGAAGAAGAAGATGCACCATGGAAGCCGTCGGTGAAGAAGAAAGCACGCGGAGAAGAAGACCCAAAGGGGGAAAAAAAAAAAGGAAAAGAAAAAAGAAAAATTGCAGAAAAAGTGAAACACAAAGCTGGCTTTGGGAAAGAGAAGCCGCAGAGAAGAGATGTAGTAAAAAAGACGAAATAGGGAAAAGACAACAAATTTGATTATAATATTAATATTAATGCAAAAAACGAAAAAAAAAAAGGGTTTTAAGAAATCGGTTTTGTCTATTTTAGTTTTAATCCGGGTTTGTGTCAAGCCAATGGACCGAATTGGGTTTACCGGTCTGAGCCCATTTTTCTGAATATAATAATATTAAATATTATTCTTTTTTAAGAAAAAATCAAAATAATAAAAAAAGTCAGAAAATTCAGAATTTCATTTGAACAATTTTAAGCACAAACTTTCTGAGCTATTTTCTTAAAAATTGGAAGTTTCTTAACTCTAAAGTGTGCTAAAAAAGTGAGTAAGCCTTTAGGGCTCTACCTTAGGGCTTCGATGGTTTTTAAAGACAATTACTCTTGTTTGCATGCTTGTACTATTTTGACCTCTTTAGTCCAGTTAAGATTAGCATTTATCTTTTCCTTAATGTTAAATACTTGCTCTCCCATGCAATTTATTTAAAAGCTTACCTTGGTCAAGCAACTTGATTATTTTAATGATTGCGTACTTTTAAAATTAATAAGCATGATCATCTCACATGTTAGTGGATAGGTATTAATTAATCCAAATTGTCTGACAAAAATATTTTATTTTAAAACTAACAAGATTAGGTACCAAAATGGTACTAATTGATTAATTGGTGTAATCAAGTCTTCGACCCCAGATTTTCGATTTTGATTCATAGGGGCAATCCAAGGAGGCAGTCGCTTTGTGAGGCAATCCCCTGAATGAATGTTTAAAACCATGTTTTGAGTGTGGTAAATTTTCTGTTTTGAAGTCACAAAGCTTCTCATGCTTAAATTGTCGGCTCTTTTGAAAAGAGAATTTCGATAATGGTTTTGCTTATTTAACTAACCAATTTCATGTGGAGATTTGTCAATATAGACAATTCAATGGAGTGATATCAATGCTTAAGAATACTGAATGAGACGTGTTGGGATGATAAAAGGCAAGCCTTATCCTATACACAGTCCCCTACATATACACTTGTGAGATGAGTGTAAAAAGTTCAATATCCGCAAGGTAAAGAGTTCTCTCACAAAAGGTACGATGACCGAAATGATGATGAGTAATTCATTTCTCTATCCCAAACACTACATATAATCCATTGCTTAACCCCTTTGAGCCCAATACACTTATGGAAATTCTTTTCAAATTACCCCTGTCAAGAACCACCCCACATCGGGGCAAATTTGAGGTAAGATAGCACCATAAGATGAAGAAAATGATAAGAAATTTTCTTGCTCTCACTTGCATCAATTTTCAAGTCGTGCTATTACATTGAATTCATGTGATAATTTAAGTGTTTTAAGATAACAAAGAGCATTTATTTCTCTATCCTATACACTTATAACCATTGCTTAGCCCACTTAAGCCAGCAATTTCATTTCTTCAAACCCAGTTAGTGATCATCCCCTATATTGGGGCAAGGCAAGGCGGATGACGACCCTTGAAAGTTTGAGTATCATTCAAAGTGTAATTGATTTACATATGCATCAAAATAGAATTAAGGGGCATGAAAAAGTAGTGCGTCTGGTAAAAGCAAGGCCAATACTCATGAAAAAAGAAGTGAAGAAAAAATGAATGAGAACTAGGGGCATGAAAAAGTGGTGTGCCTGGTAAAAGCAAGGCCGATGCCCATAGATGAAAAAAGAAGAGAGAGTCAAGATATGTGACTATCGGTTGTAAAAGGTTGTATCCTAATGAAGCAGTACTCAAAGACTCAAGATCAATAATGTATTCATAATGACAATCCCCGGTGAAGGACAAGACCTGCGACAATGCCTAGATGATCATCAACTTTGACCCTTATACATATCTTTGAGCCTAATCATCCTTTCATTTCTCAACCCATGAACCTAGCTTACGTGACGTCCCTTGCAAAGTCTCTTTTGATTAGGGCACTTGAATTAACGTAGGGTTCACATGTTTTAAGTATCACTCGAAAAAGTGTGAGAAAAAAAAAAAGTGCGAGCAAAATTATTTTTTTCTCATTTTGCAAGGTTCTTGACTTGTAAACCTGGAAATGATTATAGAATTGTTCTTTCAATTGCCTTGATTCAAAGAGTCTCTATGTTAAGCCATTGACCAAGCCCACATTACAGTCTCAATTAAAGACCTCTTAGATTGGTAAGGTCATACTGCTTGTGATGATACTCGGACCCTTGTTGGTATGATGATAGTGAGATAGAGCGATTCTCCTAAAATAGCCATTCTAAATAAGAGTGAGTGAAAGTCATTTCTAACTGAAAGTCTCTCATTTAGTATTCTTAGGAAATCCATGCCATTGTTTTGAACAACAATTCTCTCATGTGGAAATTTGGGTGATGCAAATATGGTAAAGTCATTATGCATAAACCTTAATTGAACTAATAAAAAATTCACTGAATTTTGTGCATTTTAAAGTAGCTCATATTGTCTACCTCTTTGGTGAATACATAATCATGTCTGACAGATAATATTTTCTTGAAGACCGAATAATACTTGACGTTCAAGTTGCTCCCTGAAACCTCGAGTTTTGGCATGCTTCCATAGCCTAGAGTTCTTTTCATCGACATGGCGTGCTTTTGTAGGCTAGAGTCTCCTCTATCAAATTGGCGTACTTTCATAGTCCGATGTCTAATTCTCTTAATTGACACGACGTGCTCTCGTAACCCAGAGTTCTTGACCTGGCGTGCTTTTGTAGCCCAGAGTCATTTTCACTGACTCAGCGTACTTTCATAGCCCGATGTCTCTTAATTGACACGGCGTGCTCTCGTAGCCTAAAGTTCCTGACTTGATGTGCTTTTGTAGCCCGAAGTCATTTTTCTCCCACTATTTCTTATTTAGGATGCGCACCAAATTCGTACGATCTTACGTGTTCTATTTGGGAGGAATTCCCTTTAGCTTGGTCGCTTTTGGGGTTCTGGCCATGCTAAAATCTCCTCGGTGGCTTGTCAAGCATGGTCGTGTGGAGGAGGCGAGGGGCATCCTGGCACGGATCTCTGACTCCGAGGAGGAGGCGGCACGTCGACTGGATGAGGTCATTAGCCAGACCAGTGGGGAGGGCGTGTGGCAAGTTGTCATCCATCCAATCCGATCAATCCTGCACATGAGCATTTGTGTGTTTGGAATCTACTTGTTCCAACAAGCTTCTGGAGCTGACACCATGCTTGTCTACGTTTCTCGCATTTTTGAGTAGACGAGCATTGTCAACCACAGGGAACAGCTTCTCCTCCTCATAGCAGTGGATCTTGTGAAGACCATGTTCACCCTGATCTGCGCCATTAGCATTGATCGAGTGGGGTAGTGAAGGTTGATGCTCATTAGCGTTGATGGGATGATTTTGTCACTCGCCTCCTTGGATGTATCCCTCAATATCATCCACCACCATGAGGAGGTCAAGTGGGCTAGTGACAATGCGTCTTCTCATTGCTATGCTACACAGCCTCCTTTTCCATTGGGATGAGGCAGGTAGCACTGGTCTACAACTCAGAGATCTTTCCGATGAGGTTGCGTGCCCAGGGGTGCGCAATTGGCGTTGCAGTGAGCCAAGTGGTAAGCGGCGCGATGTTCATGAGTTTTATGATTTTATATAGAGCGATCACCTTGGGGGGTGCCACATTCCTATTCATGGGGATGGCTATGATGGCCTGAGTCTTTGTCTACATCTTAATGCCGGAGACAAAACAAAGGTCACTTGAAAAGATTACACAACTATTTGGCTCATGGATAGCGTGGAGTAGCGCGAGGGCCAACCGGGGTGCTTGATATCATTTTTATGATTCTATTATGAATTCCGGACATACTCTACTTAGTAATTTTGAAATCTTAATTAAATTTTAGTGAAGTATGACGGTTTTCATTTGAAACTATAATATTGAACATCTCAATTACATGTTGATGAAGCTGTAATCATCAAATATCACAGATCAATATTATGCTCCCTTATCGTTTAATTAATTCATTTAATTTATCCCGTATTTTAGGAGTGTAATTAGTTCATTCAATTAGTTATACCATGTAATTACACGGTAAGGGAACATAATATTGGCCTGTGATATTTGATGATTACAGCTTCATCAACATGTAATTGAGATGTTCAATATTATAGTGTCAACTGAAAATCGTCATACTTCACTAAAATTTAATTGAGATTTCAAAATTACTAAATAGAGTATGCCCAGAATTCGGAATCGGAATCATAAAGCACCCTGGTTGGCCCTCGTGCTGCTCCACGCTGTTCATGAGCCAAATAGTTGTGTAATCTCTTTGAGTGACCTTTGTTTTGTCTCCGGCATTAAGGTGTAGACAAAGACCTAGATAACCATCCCCATGAATAGGAAGGCGGCACCCCCTAGGGTGACCGCTCTATACAGAATCATAAAACTCATGGACATCGCGCCGCTTACATCTGACCCACTACAATGCTAATTGCGCCCCCCTGGGCGTGCAACCTCATCGGAAAGATCTCTAAGCTGTAGATCAATGCTACTGGCCCCATCCTAATGGAAAAAGAAGCCGTGTAGCACGGCAATGAGATGATGCGTATGGCACCAGCCCACTTGACCTCCTCATGGTGGTCGATGATAGTGTAGGGAGGCGAGTGATAAAATCATCCCGCCAACATTGATGAGCATCAACCTTCGCCGCCCCACTCGATCAATGCTAATGGCACAAACCAGGGTGAACATGGTCTTCACAAGGTCCACTGCTATGAGGAGGAGGAGTTGTTCCCTATGGTTGACAATGCTCGTCTGCTAAAAAATGCGAGGGCCGTAGACAATCATGGTGTCAGCTCTAGAAACTTGTTGGAAAAGGTAGATTCCAAACATACAAATGCTCATGTGTAGGATTGATCGGGTTGGGTGGATGACAGCCTGCCACATGCCCTCCCCATTGGTCTAGCTAATGACCTCATTCAGCCGACATGCCGCCTCCTCCTCGAAGTCAGAGATCCGTGCCAGGATGCCCCTCGCCTCCTTCACACGACCATGCTTGACAAGCCACCAGGGAGATTCTGGCATGGCCAGCACCCTAGAAGCGACCAAGCCAAAGGGGATTCCTCCCAAATAGAACATGTAAGACCATGCGAATTTGGTGCGCATCATGGATAAGAAATAGTGAGAGACGTAGGCCAAGAGGGTGCCCCCGTTCATGAAAATTTGAAACACCCAAACAAGCATAAAAAATAATTAATTTCTTTAACTTAAATTTTCTAATCTTAATTTTTACTTAGACAAAAGTTGATGATAAATTTTAAAAAATAAATATATGCTACAAAATTAGGAAAGAAATGACTCCCTTGAAGAACGACGTGAGCAGGCCGCGGTAAAAGGTGGGAGATATTTCTGTAATGTAGACAGAAGCTATAGTAAGGGTATAGCTCGCCCCGATATTGATGATAAGGTGGCCCAGTAGTAAGTAGAAAAAGCCTAGCCCAAAGATCATGAAGAGAGAGCTGACAAAGAGAATGGCTATAGCCAACATAACCTTGATACGGCTGGGAAGTCTGTTGGAGGTGGACCTAGCTAGTGCCGACCCAAAGAGGGAGAAGAGTAATATTCCTAACCACAAATCATCGTCCTCACTACTCAACTGTAGGTCTGGCTTTATGTATACGCTCGCCTCACTCATCACTCCAATTTTTGTCAAAAATCTTATTTGTTATACTAATATTCCAAGTAAATTTAGCCACATATAAGAAATTGAAAACACAAAAATGAAAAAGAAAATATTATGTGAACTATTTTTCAGGAACTATTTTCCAGGATGATTTATCCCAAATTGGCTAAAAAAGAAGGAAAAAGTGGATGATGTTATATAACATTAAGTAATTTTTGTTGCTTTTTTATGCATTAAAAAAGGACCTTTGGCAATAGATTTATCATTTTTATCAGTAATAAAGTAGACAAAAAGAAAAAAAAAAGTGCACTCAAATATAACCAAATTATTGTTATCGTTTTTTTGGGCAACATCATCGATTTACAAGGAATTGATTAGTTTTTATGAAAAAACTTGATGGAATGCTTGGGAATATTGGACTCAATGCTAGAGAGCTAGAGAGAGGAGAAGAGGGACTAACCAAAACCTAGCATGATGCAAACTATAGATGTTGCAATCGCACAGCAAGAGGCATATTGCTACAGTGCGGCCAGTTCCCTTCCCCTACTTCTACTTCTTCTAGCAGGCGTTGGACTCCTAAGTGTGTTATGCATGTGTCGTGCTAGTATCGTGCATGTGCCGTGCCAGCATCGTGCGTATGATGTGTATATTCCAACGAGGGTAAGAGGGAGGTTTCGGTTCCCGGTTCCTTTTTTTGGGAACTAGCGGTTCCTGGTTCCTATAGGAACTGGAACTGGAACCGAAACCGGATTCTAGAATCTAAAATGTAAAAATCCTAGATTTCAATTTGTTTCTTCCCCTTTCCCCTTTCTGTTTCTTCTTTTTCCCTGTTCGCCCTATCCCTGACTCCCCCATGTCACTCTAAAATCTCTCTCCGACGATTCGACTCACTCCTCTCGATGATGCCCCTCGATGACCTTGATGCCCCTTGACACCGCTCGTCGTCGCTCGCCGCCCTTGACGCCCTTTGATGCCGCTCAACCCTCCGCACCATTGGATGCCCCTTTACGCCGCTCGACCCTCGGCGCCGCTCGATACCCCTTGACGATGCTCGACCCTTGGCAATACTCGACGCCCTTCGATGCCGCTCTCCTCTCTTGAAGCTGCTCAACCCTTGGCGCCACTCGCCTTTCTCAACGCCACTCAACCCTCAGCATGAGTATGCATTCTTTAGGCCCCAAACTACACTCAGATGCCTGTGTCCATGAGAAAATAAACAGAAAATGAGAACGATATGTGAGAATGCTCATTCTCTCGTATCTGCATGTTTTAGAAAATCCATACCTTTGAGCCCAGTTTGTTTGACCGTTTGACAATGCAATCAAGCTGCATTTTTAACAATTCCAAGGCATGTGAATTATCACTATTCTCTGCAACAGCTTCTATATTTTTAATGGAACCTACTCCTTATTTAGTGGTATTTGAAGATGCGATTTGTGGTCTCCTTTT
This sequence comes from Eucalyptus virginea, assembly GCA_014182375.1. Lineage (NCBI taxonomy): Eukaryota > Viridiplantae > Streptophyta > Magnoliopsida > Myrtales > Myrtaceae > Eucalyptus > Eucalyptus virginea. The sequence continues at coordinate 1,515,024 of CM024520.1, read as the reverse complement.
TCCATGCACAGGGGCTATGAACAGTATTTGGACAAGGATTGGTGAAAGAACTACATAGTTTCGACAAGTGATCTGATTCATTGTTTTTTCTTTCTCAGTTGATATATCCACTCGTGTGCTAGGAATTTGCAGCTCTTGAGATATTTGAGTTGGACTACACAAAAGTGTATTTCTCTGGAAGAAATATTTGACATGACTTAGGGGTTGGTTTTTCCTTCGAATGAAAAAAGTGAGCTACTCAATCATCTATCCTAAATTTGCACTAAGAAATACAAGCTATATGAACAAATGTATATATATTCTGTAGTTGTTATGAGAAAATAACTTTTAATTTGAATATCCTTCTTATTGCACTATTCTTTTACTTCTTGCGGGGATTCTACTTGTTAGCGACTTGCGTTCAAGAAAGATGGTGGGGATGGCAAATTTCTGGGAATCTACTTGTAGCGAATTGCGTTCACGATTTGGGTTCGTAGTGAGGTAGTGAGGTGGGCAATCGTGGGTCGATGTGAAAACTGGGTGTAATGCGGATGGATGTGGAAAGTTCGCATTTTGGTTTTCTTTTGGTTCAAGATTGGAAAATCATGGGGCAATGTGATTTCCAGTTTGGTTTCTTTTGAATATGTAGTGACTCTTCTTCTTTCTTTTGTAACTTTTTTGCTTTATGGTTTGTTATAGTTAGTGCTTTAGGGCGCGTTTACTAACGTTTACGTTTCGGAGAATAATTTTTGAACATAAATAATTTTTTTTTTGTTTCGTTATAAAAAACAATTTATGAGTATAAGAACGCGTTTGATAATTGCAAAAATTTATACTCCGAAATAGAAATGCGTTTGGTAAACTTGTATAATTTTTTTGTTTCTTTTAATTTTTCAATATTTTTATTATATTTTTCCTTTTTTTTTTCTTATTTCTTTATTTTTTTCTTCTTTCTTCCTTTTGGTCGGTTGCTAGCCTCGGCCATGGCCGATGACCGACCGACTAGGGTCGGCGACCTCGTCATGATTGGGTGAGGCTTGGCCTCGCCAAGCCACCCCTAGGTCGGCATCGCCAGCGGTGGCCCGGCAAGACCGAGCCTCGTTGATGGGCCGGGCGAGCTCGGCCTCACCGGATCTAGGCGAGGCCGAGCCTTGCGCCGCATGGGCGAGGTTGAGCCTCGCCGTGACCTTGCCTCGGCCACCGAGGTCATCGGCGAGGCTTGGCCTCACCTAGGCGGCGTAAGGTTGGCCTCGCCTTGGCTAGGCGAGCTTGAGCTCGCCCGGATCTAGCGAGGCCGAGCTCGCCTAGCCAAGGCGAGGTCGAACCTTGCCGAGGCCGGCAACGCTCCGGCGAGGTCATCGGCCATGGCCGAGGCCGGCAACCGGCTAAAAGGAAGAAGAAGGAAAGAAAAACGAAGAAGAAAAAGAAGTGTTTCTCGGAATTGTTCTCGGAAATAAAAAACAAATTTTTTCTACTTCTTGTTTATGTTCTAAATCTGTTCCCTAGAACAAAAATTTTACCAAATGCGTTTCTATTTTATTTTTGTTCCCCGAAACAAAAGAACATAAATTTTTATTCCGGGGAACAGAAACGAAAATAAATAAACAGACCATTGGGTGAGCATGGTAACGCTTCTTAGCCGGGAACAATTTCTTTTCGAAATAGTTCTTTTCTATTTCTACTCCGGAAACAATTTCGAGTAAAATAAGACAAAAATTATATTCTTGAAATAGAAAAAGAATATAAATGCATTTGGTAAGATTTTGTATTTTTGTATTTATTTGTTTTTTATTCTTATTCACGAATTGTCAACCGGTCGCCGCCGTGCTGCTTTATCGCCGGCGGCGGCGACTGGCGATGGCTTCGAGTGGTTGGAGGTGGCCGATGGGCTATGGGCAACGGTCTTGCGGCGGTGGTCGCGGTGACGGTTGGCGGGCGGGTTGTGCCGTGGCCGGTTGCCCGGCGGCGGCAAATGGCGGCGGGTGGTGGGCGGTGGTCAACGGTGGCTCGAGCGATTGAAGGTGGTCGCGGCAAGAGAGAGGAACAAAAGAAAAATAAAAAGAAAATTGACTTATTTTTAGAAATTGTTCCTGAACAAGAAGTTACTTTTTTTTGTATTTTGTTTCTTTCCAAATCATTCACGAGAACAGAAAAATAGATTTTTTGTTCTCGGGAACAAAAATTTTCCAAACGGATTTCTGTTCTTTTTGTTCCGGAAACAAAATAATAGAAATTAGGAGAAACGAAATGCTACCATGCAAGCCCTTAACTGCTACATCTTCATCATTTTCAAAGGTCCAAAGCCTCTGGTTTTGCCAACTTGGACATGTTGCGGGCCAAAACTCAAGCCCCTCCATTTCCCTCCCTTCAAGCACATCCACGGTGGCACGTCCTCCCAGCCACCCCCATCGCCGCTACCACCGCCCTCCCTCCTCTCCCTCCCACCGCGCCCTTCACTTGCCCAAATCAAGCAAGCCCATGCCCACATCATCGTCCTCTCCGGCCACCTTGCCGACCCCGCCGCCGTCGAGACCAAGAACCGCCTCTTGACCCGCCTCCTCCTCCACCTCTCCCTCGCCCCGCCGCTGCAGACGCCGACCCATCTTCGCTACCCCCTCGCCCTCTATTGTAGCATCGAGCCCCGTCCATTTTCGCCTCCAACAACGGGATCCGGTGCCTCGCCAGGCGGCCTCCTTGTGGAGTCGGTGTCCGTCTACGCGTCGATGCTGCGATGGCGGCAGTGAGTGAGGCCCGACAAGCATACCTTCACCTTCGTGTTGCCGGCTTGCGGGAAGGGCGCGGGTTTGTTGGAAGGGAGGCAAGTCCATGCTCATGCCGTGAAGTTTTTTTTTTTTTTTTTTTTTGGGATCTCGTATGTTAGGAATGCCTTGATTCACTTGTATTGCGCTGGCTCTGAAATGGGCGCCGTGAGGAGGTTGTTCGACAAGCTCCCCGGTTGCCGAGACTCATCACGTGGAATTTGATGGTGGCAGGATACGCGAGAGATGGGCAGATTGACGTTGCGGAGCAGCTTTTTGATGAAATGCCTAAGAGAGATGTTATTTCTTGAACTGCTTTGATTTCTGGATACGTTCAAAATGGTCAGCTGGAAAGGGGATTAGAATGTTTTATGGAGATGAGAGAGTGTGGTCTGATGCCTAACGAGGCCATCTTGGTGATGGTGCACTCAGCTTCGGCTCAATTGGGCTTGCTTGAGCACGGTTGGTTCGTACATTCGGTCATAAACTCGTTAAATTTCCCTATTACAGTCTCTCTTGGGACCGCTCTGGTCGATATGTATGCAAAATGCGGAAACATCGAACTGTCTAGACTTGTGTTCGATGAAATGCCACGAAAAAACGTTTGGTCGTGGAATGGCATGATTTGTGGATTGGCCTCCCATGGCCTTGGAAAGGAAGCTCTTGCGCTCTTCAAAGGATTCTTATCTGAAGGTCTCCAACCAGCGAGTGTGACTTTTGTGGGGGTCTTAAATGCGTGTAGTCGATCAGGTCTGGTTAGGGAAGGTAGGCAATATTACAAGTTGATGACAGAGAAATATGGAATCGAACCTGAGATGGAACATTATGTACGTGTCATGGCCCGAATGAAGATCGATCCAAGAGGTTCCAAGGGATGACCGTGACTCGACTGTGGTAGACTTCCTATGCTCGCTTGGGTTCCCATCAAGACTGCTCCCGGAGATTTCCAAGGGCGGACATCACCGTCATTACGCCTAATTCTAGAAGTCTCCTAATGTCGGTAGCTAGTAGTTAAACATTTATGTTGGTAGTTGAGGCGGTGTGATCTCGTCCGCCGGTTAAATTCTAGATCAATGGTTGTAAGCCGAAGCCCTCGACTATAAGAAGGGGTGTCCTTCCTCATTTGTAAGCATCCACTACTTCCACAATACAAAGCAAACTTCTTTCCAGAGCTCTTCTTTCTAGATTCTCTCTCTCTATGATTCGGGTAAACGAGCGAGTGAGCATTTGATTAAGCAAGGCTTGGCTTAGGTGCTTCGGTGATCCAAATCGATCCTAAAGTGCCCGAGTCGCCGCGCGGTCACGATCCCAATTGATCGGCCCGTGACATATGCATGGTCGATCTCCTAGCTCGTGCAGGTCACATTTATGAAGCTGTTGATTTGATTGAAAACATGAAAGTTTCAGCAGATCCAGTCTTATGGGCAACTTTGCTTGGCGCCTTTAAAGTCCATGGCTTAGTAGAACTAGGTGAAAAGATAGGGAGCAAACTTGTGAACTTGGATCCCACCCATGAGGGGCATTACGTGAAACTATCAAACATATATGCCAAGGCAAGCAAATGGGCAGATGTAATGAGAGTCCGAAGACTAATGGCTGAGCGAAATGCCAATAAAGTTGCTGGTTGGAGCTTGATTGAAGCGCAGGGTAGAGTACATCAATTTGTTGCTGGGGATAGACAGCACGAACTTTCGTCAGAGATTTACAGGATGCTTGAAATAATTGAAGCACGAATCACAGAAGCTGGGTATTCACCAGACGTTTCATCAGTTTTGCATGATATTGGAGAGGAAGAGAAGGAAAATGCAATCAAGGTGCATAGCGAGAGGTTGGCAATTGCTTTTGGATTGTTAGTTGCAAAAGACGGTGATTGCATTCGGATCGTGAAGAACTTAAGGGTGTGTGCGGATTGTCATGAGGTGACCAAGGTTATCTCGCGGGTCTTTGGGAGGGAAATAGTAGTGAGAGATGGCAGCAGATTCCACCGTTTTAAAGACGGAACATGTTCTTGCCTAGATTATTGGTAGAGTATTAATTTCATCTTCTTGCTTTTGTGGGGACCATATTCTTCCACCAAGTTCGTGATTTGAGCTTACATAGTGGAGGTATATGGCTTACACCCTACAACTTAAAAGCCTAATGGGTTCCCAAGGGATGGAGCATATGGAGACACCCTTTCATGGGGGTCCTGCACCAGCTCAGTTGAAAGCGTGCAGCCTAGTTCCACTAGAAAAGAAAGAAGTAGAAGGTGTCCAAGAAGTTCATGGATCATAATGAGTAGTAAATTGTCAATGTCATCCGTATGCTTCTAGCCATACTAAAAGTGGGTTTGATGGAAGAGAATATGCGAGTGTAATGCAATTTTGGGGGCCTTAATGTAAGTTCGGCCAGAGAGTTTACAGCAATTCCTACATGGTCATCAAACCTTCAATGAAGTTACAAACTTAAACGTGAACCTTTCGTTTGAGCTTTTTCATATTTTGGAAGAAGAAACATCAAATTCAAAATTTCACAATTTTGGAATAAATAACCAAAATTCCAATCATCACTCAATTTGCACAATTTAACACTCAATTGCATAAACTAAACATACCACTGCAATCAGTACGAAATTCCGGTCACTTTGGCTATCCCGGTATAATTTTCGGAAAATAATAAATAATAAAATAAATTACAAAAATAATTAAATAATGCAATTTAAATCCAACAAATACTGATCTAGGCTGAAAATGCTAATCTAGCCACCTAACGAGCCTAGAAAATTTTCAAACCTATCTAGATAAATAGTATAATCTATCTAGTCCTTAATTAGCTTAATTTAACCACCTAACATGCATAATTAAGCAATTAAATAACTAATCTAAACTAACTAATCACATAAACCATACTTAGTATAAACTAATTATCTACTAAGCGTCATTAACTCCATAAGCAGAGTTTAGCAAGCAAACTCACTGGTTTTGCGAGCTGGTGAGTCCACAACGATGGCAACGCGGAGGCGAGCGATAAACAAGACTACGGTGACACTAACGGGGGTCCGAACGGGCCTCATGTGACATCTTGAATTTTTGACCCGTCCCGATAAAACGAAATAGGCTTTTCGTCGGTGCACTTATGGTCTTTTTGTTAGGGAAATCCCTTATGATGTTTTGAAGATGACAAAATAAATCAAAGGCTACTAACGTGTTTAATGATTGAGTAACAGACTATGCAGATGATAGAACATGTAAATGATATTATCAAAGATTATACTTGGAAGAACCAGAAGACTAAATGTAACTTATGTCCAAAGTATATTCTGAAGATTTCCAGGACTTCGTGTCAAAAGTCCAAGATTACCGACTTTAGTGTCAAAGTCTGTTCTACATCAGAAGTCTGCTCACTTTGACAAATTCCAGACTGAACGTAAATGAAGAACCAGAAGATAGACTCTATGCTGAAGCTGAACCAGAAGACAGACTCTATGCTGAAGCTGAACTTATTCAGCTTATATCCAGACCTTAAAGCTAAATCTATTCAGAAGCAGAAAATGTTCAGATTTAGATTGTAAAGTCTATTGCACTCAAACTCAGATTGTAAAGTCTATTGGTCTCAAACTTTACATCTAGATTCGAAAGAACATAACACAAGCCCCAATCATATAACGGCTAGTGATCTGGTTTGGATTCTACATCAAGATTGATTTGATTGACTCAATCTAATTGATTGATGATTGTATTTTGAAGACAAGAACTTTCTATACGAAGAAGCTCTACTTATGGAAACCAAGATTCTGTTTGTATGGGCGATCGGAATCAATTTGGGATTCTACTTTTGTCACTCAACGGCTACCAAATCTTCTAGATACAGATCTGTCCAATGGGTAGATTGGAAGACGATCCTTGAGATATTGTCCAACGGCTAGTTTGGAAGTGGATGAGTATTTAAGGAGATTAAGGACCGATGAACAAATAAGAGACGGAGCGTAGAATTTATAATTCCAAAGTTTGAGCGACCTTCGATTATACACTTGTCTTTGGTGAGCTTAAACGTTTGTGATCTTGAGAGAAATACCAAAAGAGTGACTTAGTGAGATAGTGTGATCTACTACTAAGTGTTCGCACTCAAAGTTGTAATCTCTTGTTGATTACATAGTGGAATCCAGCCAGGAGGCTGTTAGTGTGTGAGAGTGGACGTAGGCTTGATCTAAGCCGAACCACTATAAAATTTGTATTCTTACTCATTTATTTTGTTCGTAGTTCTATTTAACTGCTAAAGTCTGATCTCGCTCAAACTTTGCTGCTCTTCAGACTCAGTTTCAAAAGTTTGTTGTTATTCAGACTCAGGTTAAAAGTAAAGGTTTTCACCATATTTTGCAGAATCTGTTTTTACATTTATTCACCCCCCTCTAGGTGTTCATACTAGCCACTTTCACATTTTTCTCTGAACTGATCACTCACGAGTTAACTAATCTATTTGGTGAAGCCGTTAAGGGATATATCCACGGTAAAATTCCTAAAAGCTACCCGATAAGTTGGATTGGACTAAAATCGTGTTTGGTCGATTTTAACTATGAAATTAAATTCAATTTCGGGAATCGGACGTTCGAGTATGTCACAGTTCATTTATAGGATGTTGTCTTGTCTTTCGGAGAAATTCCATCGAGTTCGGGATTTTTACGGAAAATCACTTCGGACAATTCGAAATCGAACGGAAATTCGGATTGGCCAAATTAAAGGAATTTTTGGCCTCCTTACCGAGCTATTTGGTGATGGGAACTTGTGGAAATGATGTTGGCTTTTTCCTTGGCAAAATTAGACATCAAATTGGGGAATTTGGTGAGGAAATTAAGGTCCAAATTTGAGGAAATTCGGACCTAGGCTTGGGGTGCAACATTTGGTATCAAATTGAATTAATTGTGGATTTCTTCTTGGTAGAAAGTAATTGGCACGCTCAGCCAGCTGCCTCCCGTCGCTGTCCCTCCTCCTTCGAGCGTTTCTCTTCTCCGATTCTCCCTTGCTCTGCCTTTTCTCCATTTCATTTGCTTCCTTCGAGTGCTGCAGTCATCATCGTCCGCCCATCATTTTCCCCCTCCATCTTCGTTGCTCCTTGCCATACGTTCGTTTCTTCTCTCCCTTGCCGCGACGCCACCTGCCACCCCACCTGCAGCTCACACACGCCTCCACCATCTTCGGTCCACCATGAACTTCTGCCAGCGCCTGTCTCCATCCATCGTTGACCGAAGCCAGCGAAGCCAGCTGCTGCCGCGCGTCTTCCTTCATCCCCTTGCAGCTGCCGAGTCAACCCAGCGAGGCAGCCCCACGATCCTCTCCACATGGATTTTTTGCTGCTTCGCCTTTCTCTGCCCCAACTCCACCGAATCAGCCACGATCGCCTCTTGCCTTCGCCCACCGCTCCACGTCTCCTCGAGCAGCAGCCCTTTCCGTTTCTTTGCCGCGGCTAGCTCCAATTCAGCCCAGCAAGTTACCGTCTGCAGCCCACGCAATTTTGTTCAGCCCGTCAAGCCAAGGCCAGCAGCCCACTTGAAGTCAGGCCCAGCCCTTTTTTAGCCCGCAAGTTCAGCTGCTGCAGCCCGCAAAAATCAGCTTGGCTCGTGCATCTCAGCCCATCAATTAAGCTTAGCCAAGCCCAGCAGTTGCTGTGGGCTTGCAAGGTGTTTTGGCCCGGTCCAAGCCCCGTTGACACCGCCGAAAGTTCGGGTTTCAGCCGCCATCGCGGTGAACCGGTTTTCGCGTTAAACCGGTGAGTTTATGCATTAAACTCTACTTAGTAGGCTAATGAAATTTAATGGGTGTTTAGTTAAGTTAATTAGGGATTATGTTGTTAGTTAGATTAGATTAGTGATTTAATTATTCAATTATGCATGTTAGGTGGTTAGATTAGAGTAATTAAGGCCTAGATAGGATGCGTTATTTATCTAGACAGGTTCAGGAATTTTCTGGCCCATTTAGGCGGTTAATTTAGCAATTACTTTGCCTAAGTGAGTATTTATTGAATGAATGTGTGTTTGTTTAATTAATTTCGGTAATTAATTATTAAATTATTTTCCGAAAATTAGACTGGGATAGCTGGCGACCGGAATTTTGTGTTGATTGCAATGGTGTGGTTAATTTATGCAATTGAGTGTTGAATGGTGCAAATTGAGTGGAAATTATAATTTTGGATATTTATCCTAAAATTAAGTAATTTCAATAATTAATTAGAAAATTACCGGGCATCGGTTTACAACGCCAAAAATGTTTTTATAGACTATATTAAATAGTGGGATTTTCCAAAAGAAAGATATTATATTTTTGACTCAGGCCGACTGTGTACCAGCATACGATTATTTTTATCGGGTATTTTTAATATGAAGAAAATATGTTAGGACATTATTTTAATTGAGGCATTTGAGTGCAAAGTACAATGTCCTTGGCCGAGATTGGATGATTGTGTGCTAGTTAAGAGATTCGTTGCTCGCTATGTGTCAGGTGAATGATGCTTTCATGTGGAAAGCCGTTTTGAGGTAGACATTGTCGTGCTCGATGGGGCGAGACGACACCTAGTTATGTGATAGATAGATCCGCTATGTGACAGATAGATCCACTGTATGTTAGTTAAATCCGCTATGTGACGGATAGATCCACTATATGTTAGTTAAATCCGTTATGTGACGGATAGATTCGCTATGTGACGGATATATTCACTACATGTCATATAGATCCGCTATGTGACGGATAGATCCACTACATGTCAGATAGATTCGCTATGTGACGGATAGATCTATTGCATGTCAGTTAGATCCGCTATGTGACAAATAGATCCATTGTATGTCAGTTGGATCCGCCGTGTAATGGTTAGGTCGTTCTTGTGTGACTATAATCACTTGAAATGCATGATCAATTGAGGTGTGGTGATTGACGGAGATGGGATTTGAAACACTTTATCGAATCGTGTGTTATTACTGCATATATGGTTGTGATATGAACTGTGCTAACCTGCAGGGAAGATTCGAGACGAGGTAAGTCTTTGTTGTTATGTGATTGTGTAGTGGTGTGATTAGGACGCTCTAGGCGTATTACCCTCCTATTCGGGGTTTAGAGCGTGAACTCGCTGAGATTTATATCTCACCCCCTGTGGGCTTTAACTTTTCAGGACTGTAGAGTGGAGAACTTGGAGCCGAGCTGAGGTAATATGAAGTGTAGGTCAGATAGGACAGTTTCCTTTTGAGAGTCGATCTATTGAAGTCTTTTGGTTGTAGACTTTTGTGCTTGATTCAGTGTATTTAAAAACATGTTTTGTTTGAGAATCTGTTGTCTTACTTTTTTTATCCCGAGATGATTACTGTTAGGGGATTCGTTAATCACTTCCGCATGTGTAATAAAACGAAAGGGTTGGCGACTAGTTGTGGAAAGTTGCAAAATTTTATCGATCACTGAGGGATGGGCATGCACTTGAGGATCAGGGCATGACACCTCAAAACGGGCCTAGAAGACCTCAGCCCATAGTTGAGGTTCGGCCTTTGCTCTTGGGTTGTTGGGCTGGACCAAGCAGTTGGATGGCGTGGAAACAGTGAAGAGGTGGTGGCAGAGGCTGCAATGGCTCCTAGCGGGCGACGGCGGTGGCTAGATGGTGACGGAGGAGCTCCGACGAGGCTTCAACGGCGACCAAGGCACATGGACGCATGGGCACGGGCGAGCGGCGGACAAGCTTTGAGTGGCTCCTCGGGCGGTGCGACGGTGCTAGACGGCGGCAAGGGGGGGGCAGTTGACGGGCATGGGATGTTGGTCGGTTCTCTCTGTAATTTTTGAGCTCAAAACTTCCACAACAATGGATAAAGTGGGCTCAAGGTAGAAGAAAAAGCCAGCTGAAGTTTGAGGGGTCCCAATTGCCCCAAAAGTCTAAGGAAATATCTCCTTGTGCTCATTGCATGCCCCCACTAGCCAAGGCTGTCATCCTCAGCCAATTTGCAGCATCCAAGCTTCCTTAGCAAGCCATCCAAGTGGTCCAAAAGTGGCTGCCCCTTGGTCCTACGAATTCTGCACCATTTCCATCTAATTTGACGCAATTTCAACTCCAATTGAGCACGAATTGACCTCCACAAAATCAACCAAGGTGCCATTGCCCCTCTTATGATTTTTCCTTGTCAATTGAACCAACTTGATGGCCAAAAATGCGACAAAAAACAGCCCTCTAATTTTCTCGGTCCAAAATAACCTTATTTTGATTTTTCGCCGAAATATCGAGTTTGCAGAAAAAATTTCGGAGGATGAGTCGACGGTCCTAAAATAGAGTGTGACATGACAGAATTTTTAATTTCTAAAATTGGATTTAAATTCGTGGTTAATTTCAATCTGGCGCGATTTTAACGTAACCTAACCTATGGTAGCTTTTAGGAATTTTTAGTGCAATTGACCCATGATCGATTATTTTCGAGCCACATTGTACATCTTTGACACATTGGTGACTCTCGATTGTTGTGAAAATCTTGAGGTTTCAAATACGGGCACATGGTACAAAAAAGACAGAAAAATCGGTTTAGTGCCGTTCGGCAATAATTTTGCAATCATGTGAAATCACCCACACTTTAATCACGTGCTTCAGTCGAAATGACATATTCCCAATCTCTGGTCGATTTTGATGGTGTCATATTGATCCTTGCAGGTTAGCATGGTCGAGCAGTCGATTTCTGGTCGAATTCTCGAGTTTGTTGCGTTTAAATTCCTTAATGGCTTCACCTGATAGACTAGTTATCTTGTGAGTGGCCAACTCAGAGAAAAAGGCTATAAGCGTGTCGATGAAAAGCCCGACTTATTCAATCGAAAACAGAATTGGAAAATCGGGATGTCACGTAGGCAAATCAAATAGGTACGGAGCCTAATTATGATATTACAGATTTGTTTGGGACATCTTAACTTCAATAGCTTTGTGAAGTTAAGTAAGAAGACTTGGTTAGGGGTCTACCTCATTTATCACCATACTCCTCAATGTGTGAAAGGCTTTAGTGGCTAGGCAAGCAACACCGTAGCCCTCTGAATCCAAGTGACAAGCCCCTTTTTTCTTATATAACTTTCTCAATATCTGAGGTATTGTACACTCACTTCTTGTGATATCAAACCCTCAACCTACTCTAGATCTATCACGAACGTATGTCTTCCTATGAGATACATCGTTGTCATCACCCATTACTAGATGATCTGCAACACAATAATTACTAGACGATCCAATTTGCATGTTAGTCTCCCTTGCCCTAATAGCTTAAGCCTATGCTTGGTTGCAACATAAATCAAACATAAACTTAAAGTTCATTCCTTCACCAGACGAAAAATTGGAAGTATGTTCCTTTCCTTTCCCAGATAAAACCTCCAACAAACACAAGCAAAATATTACAAAGTAAAATCTTCTCATCACCATATAAAGTGTAATGTTTCTTCCAAATGTAAAGCAGGAATTCCAAACCTAGCCAAAATTGACATCAATAACAAAACCCTAAGCACTCTAATGAAGAAATTCTCCCGCCAAAAAATAGTAACAAAGGCATTCTACGAGCTTGAAGCATGTTTACAGTGGCAATAATAAACTAGCAACCCATGTCAGTGCACTTGTGCCAACTTTTAGTTTTGTACACTGAAATATTTATGCATCAGAACAAGTCATAGTTCTGAAGATAACAGTGGAATTGACAGATTTTTGTACAGTTAACTATCGTGGCCTCATTCATAAACATTTCAACATTAACGGATCAGATATTCGATCTGAGAGAAAATTAGAGTTCATTCATATAAGTGTGACTTTCCAATTTTTCTCTTCATTAAAGCTAGGCCTGCAGCTTTTAACTTGTTCAATCAAACGTGTCGAACAAAATTGAGAGAAAAACGTGCTTCATTTCAACAGGACAATGCTCTCCGCTGATTATTACCCTTACCTTTAGTCCTTGTTAGATGATTGCAACCGATTCCATCAGTTGAAGAACTCTTGAGATTCGGACAATAAAAAATGCTCATTTGTTCCAAGTTTGATGCAATGCGTAAGCCATTGAAAATGCTAATGAGTTCAGGCAATGAGAATAGGGATACCCTCTTTAGGTTGGGGAGGAAGTGAGTACTCTGGTAAAGAAGTATCTTCACACGTCACTAAACTTAAGACAAGGGGCAGTATTCGACTTTGAGCTCTTCTAAGCTATCCAGGTTTTCCAGTAGGCCAGGTGTGTGTATAGTAGTCAGTCGAGGGCAAGTGACTAAGGCCAAGCATTTGAGATGAGACAAGCATCCCCGGTGCTCGCCTCCTCATAAATGACCCTCAAACTCTTCATACAATATACAAAGATATACTAAAGTGATCCGAGAAACCTCTTAACATCCTCCCAAGATTCCAATACAATTTCACTTTTATCAGCTTCATCGTACATATCACTTCCATCAATAATAACTTGAATCTCATTACACTCCCCAATTATGCAGCATTTTAGTTGCTCAATGTTCTCAATCCCAAAATCAGAGTTTCATGATATTTGTATGGCGGTCTAAGAAAAATGCCGTAGTATGCGAGAGTCTATTATGGATATCTTTGGGAACACCCACACCATTTACATATTTCAGGGATCTATCCTAGTGTTCTAACTCAAACTCAAGATCCACCGGAAGACGAGACATGATGCATTCATCATGACTGCCAACAATGAATTTTAAATGTGACAACGATCTAGACACTTCTGATGTACCAATCCATTTGAATTTCCATAGATGTTCTACTAGTGGAAAGTACAGTTTAAGTGTAGCCAAACTCAACAAAGCACCAACATCATCAACAATAGCTTCCACAACACTCTCCCACCTCTCATCCTCTAGATTTACATCAATACTTAATTCTTCTAATTGAGATAGCGTGGAAATAATGCCATGAGGAATCAATGCATTCGCTTTGGCAGATTTTGTGCCTTGATTGATGCATGGACAAAAAGATAATTCTAGGCAAGTGAGCTTCGTTAGCTTCGCAATCTCATTGGGCAAATCCATGATCTCAGTCCCTTCAAGATCAAGCACCTCAAGCTGCTGAAGTTCTCTAATTTTTGGAGGTAACACCATGAATAGCTCACAGTAATTTAAGAATAGTCTTTTTAGGCAGCTTAACCTGAACAGAGACTCCAGCAAGGACTTGATCCGAGTTCTAGAAAAATTTAGGATTTCAAGAGTGTCACGTCCCGATCCTCCGAGCATGCGAACATCCCACTCTGGTCGATAGAATGCGACTTCCCAAGATACATCGCCGACCCATTCAATTTTATTATGCATGCGGAAGCGAAACAAATCCCCTGACAACATTTAACTTGGGATAGAAAAGCAGGCAATCAATCACAACCAAACAAGCTTTCTATAAACACATAGGTTCATATACGACACTGGATTGTCTACAAAATAGACAGGCTCAACAACTAGGGAACTGTCCTATGACCAACTTGTCAGACACGTTCGCCGATTCTTCAGCCTCCACCTTCTGAACTCCAGGACTTCCGGTCCTCCACGATCGTCATCTAGAGACCTGAAATATTTTCCCCAAACCGGAATGAGATTATGTCTCAGCAAGTTCTACCCCACTAAGACCTGATTAGGAAGCCAATACGCCATAAGGGCTGCCTAAGCACAACACAGGTCAAAGGGCTTACCTTGGCATCAGTTCCTTCCTGCGCATCAGCTCAATCAATAATATTGATAACTACAGCAATCAATTGCATTCCACTAATCAGATCGACTCAACGATCAATCGACTTAATCGATTACATGTCACCACGACCTTTTCCTGATTGGTACATTCAATACTATCTATAAAGTCCGACCATAGTCTAGGATTGCTTACCCAAAGATGAAAATAGATAGCATAGCTCGCCCAAAGCTGATAGATTAGGGCCCCCAGGCCAATTTAGTATACTATAAGTATGTGCTCGCCCAAAGCTGATAATAAGGTATACTGCTCACCCAAAGCTGACATATCGCCCGTAGGCTGATATAGTATACTATGTATATGCTCGCCTAAAGCTGATAGATTAGGGCTCCCAGGCCAATTTAGTATACTATAAGTATGTGCTCGCCCAAAACTGATAATAAGGTATACTGCTCACCCAAAGCTGACATATCGCCCGTAGGCCAATATAGTATACTACTCCAACCATATAGTCAATTCGTCATTTTTATCATTCACGATAAATAGCCGTGTGTGGGTATACGGTTGGCCTTAGCCAAAATATATTAATTTTTACTTACCAATATCCCACCAATTTCAACAGCCCATTTCATATTTTTGGCGCTGTAAACCGACGTCCGATTATTTTTCCATTAATAACCAAAATCAAATAATTTAGGAATAAATCCTAAATTCACAATTAATTCAATTCAGCACAAATTAACGCTAAAATAAATAAACAGACTACACCACGATAATTGGCACGGAATTTCAGTCGTCGGCCATCTCGATCTTAATTTCCGAAATTCAATTAATTAATTAATTAATTTCAATAATTAATCATTAATTACAATAAATTCAATTTAGCTCAAATTGGAGCTCAATTAAATAAACGGACTTCACCATGATCATCGGCATAAAATTCCGGTCACCGACTATCCCGGTCAAAATTTCCGGAAAATAATAAATAATTAAATTTATTCCGAAAATTAATTCAAATAATATTATATTATATTAGTATAAATTCGAAATAATTATTTAATCCAAAATAATTAATTAAGATTTAAATAAGATTACTTTAATCCAAACATTTACTTAACCTTAATTAATTATCCACTAAACTAATCACATCCCTTAATCCACTTAACATTTAAATAAATTAATCTAATCACCTAAACCTACTTAGTGTAATCTAAACATCCCTTAAACGTGATTAACCTACTAAGCGGGGATTAGTGAGTTAAACTCACCTGATTAACGATCCGAGCGGCTCAAATCGACGGGGACGCCGAGGGGTCGATTCACTCCAAGGTGGGCCTAGCTTCCGGGGTCGGGAAGTCGGCCAAAACGGGCCAAACGCCCGCTGCCATACCCATTTTCTCCTCTTTGTTAGCTACTTTTGGTTGAGGCCGGAAAAGGGCGGATCCGGGTCGGTTGGGGCATGCAAGGGTCGAGAGGGGCTAGGCAGAGCTCCGGCGGCTGAGGCGGAGGTGTACGGCGATCCACGGCAGCTCCAGCAGTGGCTCACGGTGCTGGACAGCTCGCTGGAATGGTGAGCTGGGCGAGAGGGAGGCCGAGACGAGCGGAGCAGTGGTGAGGCAATGGCGTGTAGCTCGGCGGCGAACGGCGGAGGGGCGGTCCAGCAGCTAGCTGGCTGCTCTGGCGTCCTCAGATCCGCTGGGTCTTCGAGCAAGAACCAGAGATGGAGGAGAGAGACCGCGATGGGAGAGGAAGGGGGAAGACGGAGGGCGTGCAGCCGGGCGGAGTAACGACGGCGTGTGGCGACGTGCGGCGGCGACAGCCTTGGCTCCGGCTTTGCTGGTTCTTCGGCTTGCTGGGTTTCGAAGAAGAAGAAGATGAAGATGGAGAGAGGAGGAAATGGTCGCAGGGGAGAGGGGAAGGAGAAAGGAAGAGAGAGGAGAGAGAGAACAAGGGGGACCACTTTTATTTTATTTTTAATCCTTCCAACATGGCCCATATGATGTCATGCTTCACTATCTCCAATCTCCCATAATCTTAGTCCAATGGGTCCAATTTCTTTTTCCGCCGTGGCATGAAATTTTGTACACTTAATTCAATCAATTCTCAATCAATTCCATCCAATTGAAGTTCAATTAAATTAACCCATGTATCCTCAACCTTCTTATGACTTTTCCCCATCAAAGGATCCAACTTGCTTCCTAAATATTCGATCAAAAACGGCCATCCGACAATCTCGAACAAAAATGGCCTAACTTTACTTTTTTTTTTTTCGCCAAAAATGTCGGTTGTAGAAAAATCTTCTAAGGATGAGTCGACGTTCCTAAAATGAATTGTGACTTGACAGAACTCTAAATTTCTGAATTCAGGTTCGACTTCATGGTTAATTTCACTCCGACACGTTTTTAGCGTGACCTAGGCTACTAGGTAGTTTTCAGAACATTTTAGGACAAATAACCCGTGGTCGATTTTCTTCGAGTCACAATGAACCCACTTGACACAATGGCGACTCTCGATTGTCGTGAAAATTTCGAGGATTCAAATACGGACACATGGTACCAAAACGATAGTAAAATCAAATTAGTGCCGGTCGACGAGAGTTTTCTAATTTAGTGGAGTTACCCACGATCGATCACTCATCTCAGTCAAACCGACCTATCTCTGATCTTAATTCGATTTTATACTGTGTCGCAATGGCCTCTAAAAATAGTCACGGTCGAGAACTCGGTCATTGATCGAATTCTCAAGTCTATTTGCCTTAAAGTCCTTAATAGCTTACCCAGCTAGTTTAGTTATTTCGTGAGTGGCCAACTCAGAGAAAAACATTGTAGTAGAGTCGATGAAATGCCCAATTTATTTAATCAAAATCAAGACCCGAAAATCTGGATGTCACAAAGAGCCAGCATGTTATCGAAAAAAGACCAGCTAATTGTTCTGAGCTTGTAATTTCTATTTAGAAACAAGACCAAGAGTACTGGACACCGAGGATCCTCGGCTAACTCAGTTAACTGATTTTCCATCAAGTAAATCTCTGTGTAAGTCTGCCATTGTGTGACCTCCGGAGGCTCCATCAATCCTAGACCCCCCACGCATAAGCACCTTTCCGCTGCCATATTCAGGCGGACCGGGTTCAATGTCGTCAGAACATATCTCAAGTTCCTCTGCCTGGTGCAATGGCTCGAAGGTTCCTGATGGGTAAAGATCTGTTAATTCTCCAGAATGATGAATAATCCTACTACGCAAATGAACTATTAAAACATGTATGTCAAACTACACATGGAGATTCCAGCCAAAAACGGATGATTTATTAAAAATTCAGGGAAATAAATGATTGCAAGAGATGTCGGAAACAAATGCTTGAACAGATTAACCTGCAACCGGAACAGAATCTAAATCGAGGACCTGTGATGGAAAAGTCGGTCTCGTCCTACTTCTATGGCGTGTCCACTGATCGATCAACTCTGCCTTGCTTCTGATGTTCCCCATGATCGCAGGAAGAAGGGATCAACGCACGCACCGTCTACAATTTCGAGGCGTCACAGTAAGTCAGCCAAGAACGGGTTCTTGTAATAGAGAGAGCAGTTGAAAATATCTCAAGAATTTGAGTCCGGAAAGATAACTGGATCCAAGGATTGTTAGGTTATACCTGCTCAGTTTATTAATATGAAGACTTGCTAAGTGATGATTGGTGATACATGGATGCTGCCCGCCATCCTTACAACTTTTTATGTCGGAAAAATAAGTATTTATCTATTCGTGAGTAACATTCCGATCCAACCTTTCTAATAAAGTATACTTAAAGTGGACTTTTGGACATATAATCTAATGAGAGGAGACTTTCTTTTTTTCCAAATAAAAGTTTCAAATTTTTAAAGAGACTTTATTTAACCTTAATGAGGTGGATCTTTCTTCTTCAATTAAAAAGAAGGGACATGCGCAGTAAAAGTTCTAAAACTTGTAACAAAAGTACAAATGAGTCCTAAAATTTTCAAAAAATGCAATCAAGTCCTAAAACTTGTCAAATTTGTATAATTGAGTTTTTAGTTAACACCATGAATTTTTCTAACAGAAAATGCTAATGTGGCTTTTTAAAATTCATTTCTCTCTCTTATGTGGCATTTTTATTAAATTTTTCCTTTAAATTTTATTCAAATAATATTTAAAAACTAAAAAAAAGTTAAAATAATTTTAGGAAAAAACAAACTAGAAAAAGAAGAACAAAAAGAGGTAGGGGCTGCGACCACCACCTATTGTCGACCCCAGTGAAGGCCTCGTTAGCCCCAGGCGAAGGCTCATTAGCCCTAGGCGAGGGCCCATGTCCCTTAGGTCTGGGCATGCCGCCTTGGCCTCGTCATCCTGGCAAAAAAGGTTCAGTGAACTAGCACATCTAACCAATACCCCTGATCTAGACACTATGCGAAGAGTGAAGGTTGCAGTGAAACGGCAAAGTTACCGCTGCTGATGCCAAAGGAGCTTTGCAGGGGGCTTGACGAGTTCGTTGTCGGCCAATAAATGGCAAAAAGGCTTCCTTATTGTGTTTATGTTCAGGGATTTTCAAATGTGGTTCATTTACTTGGGAGGGAATTTGTGTAGAATTTGCGTATGCTTATGCTTCTCTTATCATCTCTAATTTTTCGGTGAAGAATTGGGTATGAACAACACTAGATAATATGTGGTATTTACGTTGGAGATATAGGACATGTTGGGGTAAACAAGTCAAACAAGTGGATTAGGTCGGATTGAAATGGTTCGATCTAAATTCACTCATTTTCATGCAAGGCAAATTTAGTAACCCATACCCCACTCATACATTCATATTATCAACCTATGAAAATCCATATCCATCCACTTGGGCCACTTTAGGCTCTTATGCGAATGTGTTATTTTGATAAAATTTCGTATCAAATTAAAAAAATAAAATAACAAAATAAGAAGATTTACGTAAATAAATAAATATAAAAATCCTAGAAAGAACTATAACAGTGCATGTGTTGTAACAACAGTTTTTTGGATGCATGCTTTACTCAACAAACTGAAAAAACTTCATCCTTTCTCAATAATTTGCGTCAAATTCCATGGCCTACTTATCTTTTTTCAGCACATATTGCACAGTGACAACTGAAAGTGCTAGTATTAACACCTAGAGGGGGTGAATAGGTGTTTAAAATAAACCTTGGCAAATATATGCGGAATAAAATAAACTTCGAACAAAACAAAGGAGTTAGGGAAGAGAATAAGAACACAAGGTTTATAGTGGTTCGGCTTAATCTAAGCCTACGTCCACTCTCCCACGCTAACAACTTTCTTGGCTGGATTCCACTATGCAATCAACAAGAGATTACAACTTCGAGTACAAACACTTAGTAGATCACACTATCTCACTAAGTCACTCTTTTGATATTTCTCTCACGATCACAAACGTTTAAGCTCTCCAAAGAAAAGTGTATGATCGAAGGTCGCTCAAACTTAGGAATTATAAATTTTACGCTCTATCTCTTACTTGCTCATCGGTCCTTCATCTCCTTAAATACTTCTCTACTTCCAAACTAGCCGTTGGACAGTATCTCAGAGAATCGTCTTCCAATATACCCATTGGACAGCTCTGTATCAAGAAGATTTGGTAGCCATTGAGTGACAAAGGTAAAATCCCAAATTGATTCCGATCGCCCATACAAACGAAATCTTGGTTTCCATAAGTAAAGCTTTTTCGTATAGAAAGTTCTTGTCTTCAAGATCCAATCGTCAATCAAATAGATTGAATCTATCAAATCAATCTTGATGTGGAATCCAAACCAGATCACTAGCCATTATATGATTGGGCTTGTATTACGTTTTGTCGAATCTGGATGTAAAGTCTGATAGCAATAGACTTTACAATCTGAGTCTGAGTGCAATAGACTTTACAATCTGGGTCTGAACATATTCTGCTTCTGAACAGATTTAGCTTTAAGGTATGTACCCAGTTTAGCTTCAGCATAGAGTCTATCTTCTGGTTCTTCCAAGTATAGACTTTGACAATATCCTTTACATGTTCTAACATCTGCATAGTCTATTACTCAACCATCAAACATGTTAGTAGTCTTTGATTTATTTTATCATCTTCAAAACATCATAAGGGATTTCCCTAACAATCTCCATCTTTTTGATGATAACAAAACAATATCTGAATATGCAGATTTGTAAACATGCTTTTAAAAATATTAATTTAAATCAAAGGATATCAAAAGATAGCAAATAAATTGAGCATAACAATATATAAAAAATAATCGCAGCTCAATATTATGCCATAGATAATATCAACCAATCAACACATTTACATATTCATATCTTCTCCCCCTTTTTGTCATAATCAAAAAGCGATAATAATGGAAAAAGTATCACGTAGAGACTGATAACAAATATCTTGCATGAATCACAATTTCCAAAAATCAACTTTTATAAAGTAAATCGAATACTAAAAATATGCAATATAGCTCACTTTGATCATATTAGCAAATATCCAATAAAAATCACGGATGCATCATAAAATTCACGTACCCTTTTTATCATAATAAAATGATAATATTAATAAGAGATTTGTTAATGACAAAAAGTAATAAAAGATGCACTAACCGGATTTTGTAGAACTTAAATTCTGACACATTTACCTTTCCTTCCATCCATAATAAGATCACAATCAATCCAAAAAGATTTTTCCATAATTGATCAATGCTCCCCCTCAATTTGTTGCCTTTTTGAGATGATCACGATTCTTTTCCCTTTCTTTTGGATTCGATTTCTCCCCCGTGATCATGACAATATTTGCGGATAGAAACAATTGTGGCTTGTGCATGTTGAACAGAATATTTTTCCAATATTTCATTTGTAGCAACAATATCCGCAACGGTCACTTGCATTTTGAAATTCGAGGCAAAAATTTATTTTCTTCAATTAAGCTCGTCTCGAATTCAACCTGCATCAACTTAACAAACTTTTTGCACAAATAAGTTGTAATAATATCCACGTAATATATAATGCCCTTTCTTCAAATAAATAAATTGAATAGCATATATAAAATTATCAAATATTAAAATTCAGAACTATTCAACCTTCCGTACGACACATAAGGGATTTCCTTAACAATTTGCAAAAACTTTGCATACGGAATGGAATCTTTGAACCTCCAGAAGATAGTATAGAATCTTCATAATTTTCAGATCAAGCTTACCAAAATTCATATAGAAGATTCTTTTGTTACCTGCAAAATCTTGTATAATAGATAATCATCTTTGCAAAAATGTCACGTAATATCTTCCTTTAATTTGCAGATCAAACTTGCTAGATAGAATATATCTTCTAAGAATATAGCAAGAATATCCATGAATATGCAATATTATCTTTCGAGATCAACGAGATTTCCTTGAACATAAATCTCAAAAATATTATTGATGCACATTGCAAAAATAAAGCGGATATTTCTATCACGTGCCAAATCAAATAAAAGCTTGCAATGCCTTATATTTATGACAAAAGATATAAACAATCATCCAAAATTATGATAAATGCACGTAAAAATTTGTAAGGCCGAATGATTAAAAAATTTCTCTTACCCAAGGTATATATTTGCAATATACCATTAAAAAAAATCATTACCAATCTTCACATGAGATGCATTTCTGATTGCATCATGATATGCATAGATTTGCGATCATTCATCCCTTAAAGAATTTCTTGCAATCAACTCGTTTCCCTTTTTGGTATCCATCAATTTGGATCCTTCCATGACGTTAGAGCAAAATATATAATCTCCAAATATTCTTTCTTAATTCATCATAACAAAGTATTCAAAGAAAGAATATTATGCACAATGATATTTTGAAAAATAAATTCTCACTTAGTACGATAAAAATCGAGAGAATAAAATCTTTGAATATCTAAGAATATCTTGCATCATCACGTAAAACATATTTTCACTTTGCAAAATATGACTAAATCTAAGAGTAAAATTAGACAAAATAATTTGAATTATCTCAAATAATTACACGTACTAAATCAAATCTCAACTCACAAATCACAAAAACAAATCATACGATTCTTTCTTCAATAAAGCAAAATATGATCATTATAAAATCTCAATCAACCAAGGATATATCGAATATCAAGTATAATGAGAATTATTGCCCAAATCAAATTGAGAATAAAAAATTCCTTGCCAAATCCTCTTTCTCCTTTCTTCTTTATATCCTGCAAAAATAACTCATCTTTTCTTTGGTACCCATTTTTTCTTGGGTCCATGAGAGTTAATAAAATATGCTGTTTTTACCCAATTTTTCTTAATAGGTCTCCAGACTTTAGGACAATCTTTCTCAAAGTGTTCCAAATCTCCACAATTTGAACACTTGAGGGCATTTCGACCAACAGGTTTTACAAACACTTTTTGAAAATGATTTTTGTAAAATGTCTTTGAAGATTTTTGTCTAAGTCTCTCTTTTACTTTCGGAAAATCAATTAAAGAATTATTTTCCTTATTGAAACCAAGTCCCGACTTATTATAGTAAGGAACTTGTATAGAAATGATATGCTCTAATGTTTTTGATCCATTTGAAAATCTTGTCGAAATATTTGAAAATTCTTTCTTTAAAGAATCATTTTCTTTGACAAGTAAATCTCGACTTTCTTTCGCTTGTAGAATATATTTTTGCAAAATTTCAAACTTTTCTTTTCGAGAAAGATCATGTTGCCTAAGCCAAGAATTTTCCTTTTAAGTTCGAAGATCCTTTTAAGAGAAGATTTGAGATTTGAGTAAAGCTCATTTATATGCTTTAAAACTTTAATAGGAATTTTTGAATTGCTTACCCATTTATATGCTTTAAAACTTTAATAGGAATTTT
This sequence comes from Eucalyptus virginea, assembly GCA_014182375.1. Taxonomy (NCBI): domain Eukaryota; kingdom Viridiplantae; phylum Streptophyta; class Magnoliopsida; order Myrtales; family Myrtaceae; genus Eucalyptus; species Eucalyptus virginea. Next base: position 1,491,782 of record CM024520.1, on the reverse strand, counting down.
TGAATTGCTTACCTCCATTTCCTCATCGGATTCTCGAGTCTCGTTGCCGAGTCGATTCAGATTCTGAATGTGCCGTCAAGCATATATTTCCTTCTCTAAGTCAGATTCAGATTCTGAATGTGCCGTCAAGCATATATTTCCTTGCTCATCATCTTCTTTCATTATTCTTTTCTGCCCATTCTGCTTGTATTGATTTCTTCCATCGAATTTCCTTCCTTTTCTACTCAGCTTTTTGAATTTCTTGATCATAAAAGCAAGTTCTTCGTCGTCCATGTCATTTTCTGAGTCTGTTTCATCAAAAACAACATTAGATATTAAAGCAATGGACTTCTTACCTTCGGGATCTTCATCGTTGAGTTGTTCTACTTCATAGGATTTAAGAGTGCCAATCAATTCATCAACGGAAAGTGGCATAATCCTCTGAGTTTCCCGGATTGAGGTCTTGACATGGTTCCAATCTTTTGAGAGACCTCGCAAGAGTTTGTTGACCTTCATTTGGGAAGAAATTGGATGACCTTGATATACCAAACCGTTTACAATTTCTGTAAAATGATCGAACATATCTCCAATCGACTCTCCTTGCTTCATCTTGAAGGATTCATATTTGCCAAGCAGGAAGTTTACTTTTGTCTCTTTTACACGATCGGTCCTTCATATGTAACATGAAGTCTATCCCAAACTTCTTTTGCTGTTTCACATGAAAAGATTTTGTTATATTCAACAGGAGACAAGGCACAATATAAAGAATAAATGGTTTTTGCATCAAGCGCTTCTCTTTTGGACATCTCCGTCCGAGACATAGGAGCGGGGAGTTTGGTTTCTTTGTCTTTGCCATTCTTGTTTGATGTAGACACAGCAGTGGGATTGATTCCTCTTTCCACAACATCCCATTGCAAGGGATCTCTTGATCTTTGGAATGCTTTCATTTTGTTCTTCCACACGTTGTATTCCTTTCCATCAAAATATGGTGGCCTTGTGTTGTTTTGTCCCTCCATAAGTCCTGGTGCCAAGATACTAGCCATAAAAGATCTTTAGCTCAAAAGTAAAAGCACTTTTATAAACCGAGCATTTGGCTCTGATACCAATTGAAAGTGCTAGTATTAACACCTAGAGGGGGGTGAATAGGTGTTTAAAATAAACCTTGGCAAATATATGCGGAATAAAATAAACTTCGAACAAAACAAAGGAGTTAGGGAAGAGAATAAGAACACAAGGTTTATAGTGATTCGGCTTAATCCAAGCCTACGTCCACTCTCCCACGCTAACAGCCTTCTTGACTGGATTCCACTATGCAATTAACAAGAGATTACAACTTCGAGTGCAAACACTTAGTAGATCACACTATCTCACTAAGTCACTCTTTTGGTATTTCTTTCACGATCACAAACGTTTAAGTTCTCCAAAGACAAGTGTATGATCGAAGGTCGCTCAGACTTTGGAATTATAAATTCTACGCTCTATCTCTTACTTACTCATCGGTCCTTCATCTCCTTAAATACTTCTCCACTTCCAAACTAGCCGTTGGACAGTATCTCAGAGAATCGTCTTCCAATATACCCATTAGACAGCTCTGTATCAAGAAGATTTGGTAGCCATTGAGTGACAAAGGTAAAATCCCAAATTGATTCCGATCGCCCATACAAACGAAATCTTGGTTTCCATAAGTAAAGCTTCTTCGTATAGAAAGTTCTTGTCTTCAAGATCCAATCGTCAATCAAATAGATTAAATCAATCAAATCAATCTTGATGTGGAATCCAAACCAGATCACTAGCCGTTATATGATTGGGCTTGTATTACGTTCTGTCGAATCTGGATGTAAAGTCTGATAGTAATAAACTTTACAATCTGAGTCTGAGTGTAATAGACTTTACAATCTGGGTCTGAACATATTCTGCTTCTGAACAGATTTAGCTTTAAGGTCTGTACCCAGTTCAGCTTCAGCATAGAGTCTATCTTCTGGTTCTTCCAAGTATAGACTTTGATAATATCTTTTACATGTTCTAACATCTGCATAGTCTATTATTCAACCATTAAACATGTTAGTAGCATTTGATTTATTTTGTCATCTTCAAAACATCATAAGGGATTTCCCTAACAACAACTAGCTAGTGGAGGGAATTTATGTCTCTCTTTATTTCACCTTATGGTTCCACACTTAAGAACCCATCGCGAGCTCTCTCTCTCTCTCTCTCTCTCTCTCTCTCAGCTCACAAGCTCATAGAATTCCACCCAAGAAAAATATATTGTATTTCAATCAAACATAAAAACGAACACTTTGTGTGCAAATTTAGAGAGCCAATGTATGTTCAAGAAGGACAATAAATTGCTCGTCATCTCCTCGTCGATCATCTATTAGGCCCTCGGAGTCTCTATGGGCATCCCGCAACAATCGATAAAGGTAAACAATTACATAAACACAATTAAAAGACAAACTACCATCATAATCAGCCAACACCCAAACGATGATGAAAAATGGAATTAGTAACTCAAAAAAAAAAAAAAAAAAATTACTAATTCATCACACACCCAAAGCAAAAGCTAATATCCTCTTAGAAAACAGAGGTCCAATCCAATGTACAAATTTCATCACATGCCCACTATTAGCACGGGCGAGCTATGCACTCACTTAAAACATTGTTGACCGACAGGAGATGAAAATACCTCTTAAGAGAGCATTGCGCTCAAGTCGCGTTCTTTCCCGACGATGCCACACAGCCCCCCGAAAAATGATGTCCACGGTGGCGGCGGCACTATAACTAGAAATTACCAACGGAAGAAATCAATAGATTGAAACGCTTTCAGGCATGAAAGCACATGACAAGCGCACATGCAAAACTGAAACTCCAAACCCTAGAAATGGAGGAAAGAATAGAGGGCCTGGGATTGTGGGGAGGCCAAAGCGAAGGAGTGGACTTAGACGTGGAAAAGGGAGCAATCGAGGGAGTGTGGAGAAACGAAAACTGGATGATGTCGCAGGCAAAAGTTTTTTTCATTTTTTGTAACACACTTGTAATCTTCAAAATTATGTGAGTATGGTCATTTTTTTTCTCGGTCGAAAACGTCTTTGTTGAGATTTTACCGATATCAAAATTAATAAGATAAGAAGCTTTGGCCATTTGTTCTCTCTCGCATTACTGTTCATGGTTCTCTCCTAAAGCCGTGACTCTGACCTGTTCATCCCGCTGGTGTTTTTTGCTTGCTCCGGTGCATTCCGCCGGTCGTTTGGGCTGAAACTCGGGGGGTAGGGTCGTCTAACCCTTCTCTTTCTTCCTACCGAGCCGATTCCTCCTTGGTGGTGTGTGGAATCCGTGTAGCTCCGACCTAGGGCGCGGTACTGCTCCTGCATTCTCCCGACCGGTTTTACGCTCGGCCCGAGCGTTTGGGCCAGTCTTTGGGGCCAAGATTTGGTGGGTAAGCTGCAAGTCCTCTAGCCCTCCCTGGTTCGTTCGAAGAACTGTTCTTCGCGACAAGGCTGTGCTAGGTGAGTAAGCTGTCCGGTGGGCCCAAGTGCTAGAGACCAGGCTTAGCTGCCTTTTTTCTTCCCTCCGAAGCCTAGTAAGACCCACCTCCCTTGCATTATGATAGGTTGAGGGTTGTCTTTAGGGCTGGTTGAGGTGGTTTTCTGCATTTATGGCGTCTGCCCTGCTGTTGAGGAAGGCCTCTTAATTGAGGCCAAACGTGGTGAAGGTAGACTAAAGGGGAGTACTTCCCATACGTCCCTTGCCCAGTCGTTGTTGATTCCGGGCCAAGCTGGCTCTAGTGTAAGGGATCCTGCTGCGTCGGAGCAGATTCAGCGAGGGGCTTCTAAGGCCCCAGGCCGTGGCGGATGTTCCCGAGGACGCAGCCATGCTCACTCCTCCTCTAAACATCCTCAGGCTCCTGGCCAGATTCCAGCAAGCTCGAAGCCCCCCTGCCCGTTCTTGGGCTAGTGTTGCTAGACTTGTTGCGAGAGGATATGGCTGATCTTATGTTCCTCCTACCTTTGTGGGTGTTAAACCGGTTATTAATTTGGCCGAGGAGGTGCTGGAGGCGGTTGATTCCAAATGGCACGAGTGCCTTATGGGGTACTACATAGGGAGGAAGCTCCCATTTAAGCTCACGGAGCAATCTTTGATACATGCTTGGGGTCCTAAGCTAGTGGAAGTAATGGCTAATGATCAAGGCTCCTTCTTCTTTCACATCCCCGACCCAGTGTTTAGGAGAAAGATCCTTGAGGATGGACCCATTATGGTAGCGAGGGTTCCTCTCATCCTTCGTCAATGGCAGCCACTTTTGGACCTTAAGAAGGAAAGCCAATCCTCCGTCTCGGTTTGGATTCGATTGAAGAACCTACCCTTCGATTTTTGGTCAGCGCCAGCAACAAGTGCGATTGCAAGTGTGGTAGGGAAAAACCTTTATGTGGATCAACGAACAAAGCAAATGAAAAATGATTTCGTTTGCTAGGGTGTGTGTTGAGATTCACTCTAAACAGCCAAGATGCAAGTCCGTTGATGTGGTCTTGAATGGGGTCTCACGCATGATCTCCATCGAGTTTGAATGGTTGCCGATCGAATGCCCTTCTTGTGGCACTTTCGGCCACAGGTGTGAGGATGCCCCTGCCTCTACTAAGCCAGCTTGAGCTCCGCAGCAATCCCAGGCCGGCTCTTCTCCTTCGGCCCCTGCAATGGTTCCTGTTCTAGCTCCGGTCGCAGCTGAAGTTCAGGAAGAGCCTCAACAAGATTGAGAACAGGTGAAGGGGAAAAAGAAAAAGCCCGTCTCGTCGAAGGAAGGTCCCTCCTCTCATCCGGTTAGCTCTGGAGAGGAAGGGCAGATCTGGAGGCCAAGAGCTGCTGTTTCAGAGAAGTGTTGGAAATATAATGGCAGATATCGATTCCATATCAATTATATTGTCAATTAATTGATTAAGTTAATATATGTTTGGCTTGGTAAAGTGGGAATGTAATCGTAATGTAATCTTGTATATTTCCTTTTCTGTCTTTCTCTCGTAACATATTGTCACGACCTCTTTTTTCCGTCCGGGGAAAAGAAAGAAAGGTTTAGGGGTATTTGCCTAAAAAGGTGGACCAATGGCCCCAGATTAGTCGCGGGCTCTCCCAAGCCCATACCTCGCGTGACGTTGGATTCATTTTTTAGTTCTTAACAACCTATGTAATTCTAGGAGTCGCCACTAGCCTATGGAGGTCGGCTAGAAACCAATCAAGACACGGGAGTGTTGTCTCGATTCATACGCAACCAGAGATTTCTAGGAACGGGGACTTGTTTACGCCAATGTTTCTATTAGCGCCCTTGCGGTACCACTAACTTGGAAGGTTATTTAATCTAAATGGCCATACAATCTTGATTACCAATTATAATCTTTATGAAACCACTAAGTGTCCATGCAAATGTTTTTGTAGTTTTTTTTTTTTTTAATGTCTAGACTAATCCTAACATAATTTAGAAGAGAAATTTACACTCAAATTAATGAAAAACAGCGCGTAAGTAAGATCCAAGAAATTGAAATGACTTGAAAATAAACGCAAAAAAGGTAAACCCGATACAAGTCGGGCAAATAATATTACATGGCCTTGTTATCACGCCCCAGGACAGGACCCCCGTGAGCAAAATGAGAATTCAAATATGCATGAAATTACTCTATATGCATGAAATTACTTTAAATAGTTTTAATCTACGCAAAATGGATTATTTACAAAAATGATTATAAAATACCAAAATAGCATTAAATTAGGAAAATGACATTTTAAAATTAGGAAAATTTCATATATGTCATTTATATCCTAATTTGATGCTATCTAACATTTTTTGATATTTTTGAAAATTTCATATTTTTTCTCTTTTTTTAATTATTTTTTTAAAAATAATAATAATAATTTCTTAAACCGATCTATGCTAACATTTAACAAAACAGCACATAAATATTACAATAATAGAGCTTAAATCGACCGTTTCAAGGTTGAAACTTGGTTCCAACATTTTATCGAATACTTGACTTGCATCAAATCACATCAAAACGTCTTCATCGGGCCATGTTCGTGGCCTTCAATCTCGACCCATAAGCAATCTCATGCGGAGGTAAATGATCAAGATTATACTACCACATGCAAGGAATAGGTTTAACTAGAAATCACAGCCTAGAACATGCAAAAACCGAACTGAAAACGGCCTCCAATAGGCGGGTTTGAGCCGTTTTGCAAATCTGGTGATGAACCCAAGTCAAACGGCCATGTCAAATGCTCATATTGAAGCTCCGACAACTATCACATGCAACATCTATATGAAATATTACTCCATCTAGATGAAAGTAGGTAACACTTACTTTCAAATGCAACAAACATCACCGAAAACGATCAACCGAACGCATCAAAATGAACTCTCCAAGAAGCATTCATGCATGATCTATGCTGGCCAACCATGTCTCAATGTGGTTTTTGGCTCATGTTATGGATGGTTTCATGGTTCACAAGGAGATTTAAAGACTAAACCGGGTTGTCCTATGCATCATTTGTACTCCCATGTAACATTCATCAAAGTCACAACGACGAAAAAAGCATGCAAAGGGAGTAACAAGTCAAGCATGTAGGGGCATTGAAGAGGTTTTAAACACTTAGAAAAATTTTAGCTTCAGAAATCAGTTCTTCGGACTAGTTTCCTTCTCGATTTTCATGATCAAAACGTGTTCAAACTCGAACAAAAATACATCTAGGATGCTTACCTTGCTTCCTAGTTTCTTTTTCAAGTGACTCTTGGCCAAGGAAACCACGAAATTGTCCTCTGGAAGCACGTGGAAGTCGGTTCCTTCAAGCTGAAAGTGAGATCTGCAGAAGAAAAAGTGACAACGAAGCTTTTCGTTGACTTCCAAAATTAGACTTCCAAACCTTCCTTGTTGGCCAAGTTCAAATCAACCCAAGCTATATGTATTACAGTTTGGCTTGTAAGTCATGGCTTTCCTCATTGTCTCTCAAGTTTCTCAAAAGCACTCGCTTTTCCTCATTCGTGACCAATCAGGCTCAACACTTAGAAAAATTTTCGGACTTTTCGGGCCTGCCAGGAGGGCACTGTTTCGGGGGGCTTTAGGAGGCCTTACCGATCTCCATTTGGGACATGCGACCTATGGTTGGAAATATCTTTGAATGAAGTTTCATTCTCTAGTTGAAGATTTTGGCTAATTTTGGTCGCAGATGTGTGAAAATCTCCCTTTTCTCTCTGGAGGTTGATCTGGAATTTCTGGGTTTGCTTTTCTGGAGTTGCTTCTGAGGGCTTCTTTGGAGATCGATTCCGAGCTCTCCCCTCTCCCTCTCGTCTCCTCTCTCTCCTCCCTTGAAATACCTTGCTTCAATGATCTTATCCCATGAATTGAGGGATTTTTGGTCAGCTTTTTGCCCTCCTACCAAGCCTGCCAACTGAGCTAGTCCACCCACTCTCCTGACTTTTGCCAATTTTTTAATTTTTCAGCTGTTGAGTGTGCAGGTTTTGCTGCGATTTTCCGGTGCTGTCAGGAGCTTATCCTTGTCCAATTTCCGTCCACTTGCACTGCTATATATGGTCTTCCATCACGTGCAAAGATCAGGCCGGTTGGATAGCCAAGGAGGATATGGTGGGGCCACCAAGTTGCTTGCTCAACAACTCCGACTTCAAACCAACTTGTGGACTAGGATTTGCCAGCTAGTTTAGGTGCTTTAATCCATGAATTTGGCCGCGATTTTTGATCAATTAAGAAGCCCATGTATAGTAGTTTAAGATCTTGATCAGATTTTGCGATTTTTCCCACTCAAGTTTGCAAAAAGTCCCTCAAAGTTGGCCATTTTCTTGTCCGAAAATACCCGATTCAACACAAATGTGGTCTTTTTGGCTCAATTTGATTGATTCGACTTGGCCCAAATTCAATTTCAACTTAATTGATGACCAAGATGATGATTTAAGGGCTTGGGCGCAAATTTTGCAAAATTTGCGAATTGGTCCCCAACTTTTGGAAATTGCATTTTGGCCCCAATTTGCCATTTTAATTCCAATTTGACCTCCTGAGCTTGGCTAGTCACATTTAGATCATTGGCCCCAAATTTTTTTTCTTTTTTTAAAAATTTTTTTTTTTTAAATTTTTTTTTTTTTTTTTTTTTAAAGGAAAAACATCTTCCATTTTAAATACCTAGATAATCTATATGTAATAATTTGGGCAAAAATTAGGTGTCAACACATATATAGAGCAATGCTCTTGTACATGAATATACAGAAAGAATACATATTACAATTTCTCCCAAAACACTCTCCAATTTTCTCTTCTTCAATTTCTGTCATGGTATCAGAGCGTCGATCCTAGACCTAGCTTCTGCAACCTTAGAATCTCTGTCTTTCAGAATTGCCCTCGTTCCTTCTTTTTTTTTTTTTTTTTTTTTTTTGAGTTTTGTTGTTGTTGTTTTTCTAATCTGCAAAATAAACCCAAAAAAAGCCGAGTTGGAATTCAATTTTCTAATCCATGGCAAAAAGGGGGGATGCTCGAGATTTACCTTTGGAAGAGATGTCTCAAGACCAGACTCCAGCTTCATTGGTTCAAACCAATCTGAATGAGCAGGAGGATACATCCATCCCAAAGTCTGGAGATCCTCAGAACACCACCATTCTTCCTTCTATTTCGGTTCAAGCTTCGGGACCGACTCACTAGCCTCCGTTTCCATGGTTTCCTGTTCAAGGCCAATGGGGCACAGGTCTAGGATAGGCATGGACTCAATATGGGCCATACCCGGGAGAGAGCTCGCACGTTGTCGGACCACGGCCAAAGGAAGATCCAAGCATGCACAGAAACGGAGCTGACCCGAATCAGGGAGCGGAGTGAAGGGATCCGAACCAAGGGATCGGGTCCATACCAGGTCAAGGGCCGAATCCCTACTCGGTTTATGGACCCGGTTATCTACTGTATCTGTTCCCCGCCGGCAACTACGGCCGACCCGAAGCCGGCAACCCACTGTTCACATCACCGGCGGATGGACTTGATCTGAAGCTCATTCAGCTACAACTCACTGGTCTTGACAACTACAGCACTTGGGCACGCGATTTCCGTCGAGCCCTCATCACCAAAGACAAAGAGGGATTTCTCGACAGATCCGTGCCCTACCCAATAGAATAACGACTTCAACGGCACTGGCGCCGGTGCAATCAGTTGGTATGTACTTGGATTGGAAATTGCCTTGCGCCGGACGTTGCAGCGAGGCTTCCTCCGATAGACGACTCGAAGACCTGCTGGGAGTCCATCCGTGAAATGTATGGACGGCTCGATTGGGTGAAATTGTTCACCATAACGCAAGCCTTCTCCGAATTGAAGTAAGAGAACCTCACGGTTACTGCTTGCTTCAATCGGCTTTTAGCCCTTTGGAACGAGCTTGAGGCGGCTGAGGAGCGATTGGACGGACCTGAAGCAACACTTCGTCAGTATAGGGATATGAAAGAAAGGGAGAAAGTGACACGATTCTTGCTAAGCCTAAATGAGACATACACTACCTTTAGGTCGCAGACCTTGACGATGGAGCCAACACCCTCGCTCGGACGAATTTATCAGCTGGCCGTTCAAGAAGAAAGTCAGAAGTTGGCGACCACCGAGCACGTGCGAGCAGCTGATGGAGTTGCTCTTGCTGCTGCATTCGCCGGAGGCCCTGCTTTGCTCGACCCGACGCACGGCGGCCATGGAGGAAGCAACAGCTTCGGGAGCTTCGGTGGTCTTGTGGCTGCAACAACGAGGAGAACAAGTGGGAACCCTAAGAACCCACGGATGGACGATCAGGATCAAAAGAAGCCATCCAACGGCTCATACCCATCTGCCAACTCTTTTGGATCCAACGGTGGGCAGCAAAGAAGATCCGACGGTGGATTTTCTTCCTTCGGTGTGCCAGAATCCGAGGGCTCTAACTTGGCCACGTCGGCTCAAATGTTTGTGGGATCAAACGGCCCACGTCATGCCACGTCATCACACAGACCAGGTGGGCAAATTTCAAAAAATAAAGGAAAATTTTGTGAATATTGCAAACGTCCACATCATACTATAGAAACTTGCTGGAAATTGCATGGCAAGCCAGGTGATAAAGAAAAAAAGGAAAAGGAATTTTCTGCTTATCAGGTGTCGGCATTAAGGACTGATGGGGCATACCAGCCAATCAACCAAGACCAATACCAGAATATCATGAGGGCTCTGGATCATTTAACCACAAGTGACAAGAGTGCAGGCTTTCCAGGTACTATCCTTGGGGAAATAAACTCAATACCAACTGATGCATGGATTATGGATTCGGGTGCAAGTGATCATATAATATGTAACGAGAAATTATTTTCCCATGCTCAGAAAAGTCCATATTTATATTCTATGCGACTTCCGAATGGCAATGTTACTCATGTCACTATAGTTGGAACTGTTCACCTTAGCTCCAATATTGTCCTTAGAAATGTCCTCCACATTCCAGAGTTTGAGTTCAACCTGATATCTGTTTCTAAAGCTTGTGAAGACAATTCTTGTGGTGTCGTATTCAACTCCGACAATTGTTTCTTTCAAGACCTTTCGACTGGCAAACCGATGGGCTTGGGTAGTGTTGCACAAGGACTTTACTTTTGGATTAGTTCTTCTGAAGTTTTTGATAAAAGCACTTCTTGTAATGCTATTATCAATAATAAAGATCTTATTTTCCATCAACGCTTGGGTCATAGTGCACATTTTCCTAATCCAAAATGTCCCATTTGTCCCTTAGCTAAACAGTCTCGGACACACTTTCCCACTAGCACATCTCGAGCCAACATTGCTTTCTCTTTACTACATATTGATATTTGGGGACCCTATCACACACCACATCGTGATGGGTCACGATTTTTTCTTACCATTGTTGATGATTATAGTCGTGCGACTTGGGTTTTCCTCATGCAGTCAAAGAGCCAAACTTTCCCAACTTTATCAAAGTTTTTCACTCTTATTGAAAATCAATTCAAGAAAACAATTCAAAGAATTCGTATAGACAATGGACGCGAGTTCTATACTAGAGAGTGTGAATCTTTTCTATCATCTAAGGGAATAATTCATGAAAGCTCTTGTACATATACTCCTCAGCAGAATGGGATAGTTGAATGTAAACATCGGCACCTCTTAGAGGTTGCTCGTGCTCTTAAATACCAGGCTTCGATTCCTGAAGATTTTTGGGGAGATTGTGTTGTTATAGCAGCATATTTAATTAATCGCATGCCAACACGGATTCTCAATGGGGGAACACCTTTTCAATTGCTTTATGGAAAGGAAGCGAGAATTGATCACCTCAGAGTATTCGGATGCTTGTGTTATGTCATGACAGTAGGGCCTCGAGATAAAATGGACCCTCGTGCTATTCCATGTATTTTTATGGGATATCCCTCCTTGCAAAAGGGTTATAGAGTCATGGAGATCTCTACAGGGCACTTCTTTGTGAGCAGGGATGTGGTTTTTCATGAAGACATATTCCCATTCCGGGAAAGAACCCCCTCATCCTCTATCCCAGCTCCCAATCATCGCCCCTTTTTATTAGAAGAAGATCTATGTATGGAACCTCCATATGTAATCGTTGCACAACCTGCAACCGTGACAACCAATTCATCTCATCATGGAGCTGAATTACCCGTTCTTTCAGATGAAGAAAATCAACCATCCGGTTCTCCGGTCACTTCTTCATCATAGGAGCTACAGTGTTCTTCACAAGACTCATTAAATATCATTACTGAAGAAGAAAGAGTAGTGGAGCCTCAGCGTTCTGGTCGACATACACGACCACCCACCTGGACAAAGGATTACATATGCCCTACGCTAAATTCTCCAGGTACACAATATCCGGTATCTTTGTACGTTTCTTTTGGTCAGTTGTCACCGGAACATATATGCTGTATTAGTTGGATTTCTGAGGAACAGGAGTCGTCTTCCTATCACGAGGCGGCACGCGACCCCAAATGGCAGGATGCAATGGAAGCATAGCTTAAAGCACTAACTAAAAACCACACGTGGGACATTGTTCCTTTACCTCCACATCGAAGACCCATTGGCTGCAAATGGGTTTACAAGATAAAGTTCAAGGCAGATGGTTCCATCGAAAGATACAAGGCTCGGTTAGTTGCGAAGGGTTTCACGCAATGGGAAGGTTTTGATTATCATGAAATATTTTCCCCTGTAGCTAAAGAAGTTACCGTTCATTCCTTCTTATCTATTGCCACTATTCGTAATTGGCAACTACATCAGATGGATGTTCATAATGCCTTCCTACATGGGGACTTAGATGAAGAAATTTACATGGAACTTCCGCCGGGTTTACGTAGACAGGGGGAGTCTCTGGTGTGTCGTCTACGCAAATCCCTATATGGACTTAAACAGGCCTCTAGATAGTGGTATGCCAAATTCACTATTGCACTTATTGGCGCAGGATTCCAGCATTCCAAGCACGACTATGCCTTGTTTACTTGGACTGAAGGTACTTCATCAATTTATTTGTTGATATATGTTGACGACATTCTTATCATGGGGAACAATGAGTTGGCTATCACAAGATTCAAAAAATATTTGCATTCTACTTTTCATATCAAGGATTTGAGACCTCCCAAATAATTCCTAGGTATTGAAATAGCTCGCTCTAATAAAGGAATCAGCCTTAGTCAACAAAAGTTCGTTTTGGAGATAGTTTCAGAAGCGGGATTATCAGGATGCAAACCGGCTACCATACCGATTGAAGAAAATGCGAAGCTAACGACGCATGAATATGATATGAGCTTGCCCTCATCCACAGTTGATCCATTGCTGGAAGATCCATTGAGATATCAACGTCTTGTTGGAAAACTAATCTATCTCACAATAACAAGACTCGATATTTGTTATGCAGTACATATACTTAGTCAGTTCATGCACAAACTGAAGCAATCTCATATGAATGCTGCATTAAAGGTTGTGAAGTACTTGAAGAGATGTCCAGGACTTGGTATTTTCTTATCTCATGATTGCGATATGAAGATAACAGCTTTTTGCGATACAGATTATGCTACTTGTCCAATGACGAGAAGATTAGTTACTGGTTTTTGTATCAAACTAGGGAAGTCGCTCATCTCATGGAAAACAAAGAAGCAATCAACCATGTCATTATCGTCAGCCGAATCAGAATATCGAGCCATGGCAAAGACTGTTTGTGAGATAGTGTGGATATGTGGGTTACTTTTTGACCTTGGAGTACGAATCGAGGGACCTAGTGAATTATTTTGTGACAATGATGCTGCACTCAAGTTAGCAGCAAATCTAGTTTTTCATGAGAGAACTAAACATATAGAAGTTGATTGTCATTTCACTCGAGACAAGATTCGAGAAGGGATCATCACAGCAAGAGGAATTGGAACTGTAGAGCAGCCTGCAGATATCTTTACCAAGCCATTATGTCAAAGACATCATACATATCTTTTGAGCAAGCTAGGTGTCCTTGACATATACATGCCACCAGCTTGAGGGGGAGTGTTGGAAATATAATGGCAGATATCGATTCCATATCGATTATATTGTTAATTAATTGATTAAGTTAATATATGTTTGGCTTGGTAAAGTGGGAATGTAATCGTAATGTAATCTTGTATATTTCCTTTTCTGTCTTTCTCTCGTAACATATACAGAGCAATGCTCTTGTACATGAATATACAGAAAGAATATAGATTACAATTTCTCCCAAAACACTCTCCAATTTTCTCTTCTTCAATTTCTGTCAAGAAGGCTTTGCCTTCCACTTCTTCATGCAAGCATTCAAGAGTTTGAGTGTTCCTTTGAAGCTGGTGGTATCCCTGTCTAGCCCTGGTGCAGATATCTTGAATATGCTCGTTCAAGGCGCGGATTCGAATGCCTTGGCCAGCCTCTCTAGCCGCTCGGATGAGGATCTACTTTCTCCTTGTCCATCCCCGAAAGCTGATTCTAGAAGGCGGGAATCGATGCAGGATAAGTTGTTGACTCTTGCCCCGGATCCACCGCCTACTACAACCCCTGCGGCCTCGGCGGCCTCTCACCGGAAGCCTCCCAAGCAGAGGTAAGTTGCTCCTCCTCTTCCCTATTAGTATTTCTACATATGTACATAGGTTTTTAGAATGTTAGGGGTCTTGTTAACCCTATGAGGCAAGCTGAGGTGCGGAGTCTGGTTTCTTCGAATGGGCTTTGTTTGGTTGGTTTATTGGAGACTAAAGTTTCGGAAGCTCTCTTCCCTTCTATCTCTTTGAGTCTATTGTGGGACTGGCGCTGGTTGGCGAACTATAGTAGCACTCCCAGAGGGAGGATTTGGATTGGCTGGAACCTAATGGTTGTTAGCTTTGAAAAGTCCTCGATTGGCGCCCAGGTGATTCACGGTCACCTAAAGTTGCTTTCTTCCGGTGTGGAGTGTTGTATCTCGGTGGTCTACAGTGAGCATACTTTCCCTTTCAGAAGGCTAAGGAGAAATCTTTCTTCAGACAAAAGCCCAAAGTCAAGTGGCTTAAGGAGGGTGATCGAAATTCTAAATTCTTCCATCATTATGTCAGCGAGAGACAAGTCATAAATAGAGTCATCTCCGTTATGGATGCTTCTGGTACTTAAATCACTAACCCTGAGCTAGTTCAGTAGCAATTTGTCAGTCATTTCCAAGATCTTTTGTCGCCTCAGGTAGTGCATGGGAGGCCTTTGGTTCAGAAGGCTCAGCAGTTTATTTGGGTCCCCTCTCAGTGTTGATTAGGTTAGCTTTCTTGCTCGGCCTGTTTCTGACTTAGAGATTCGGGACACTATCTTTTCTTTGCCTAGGGGTAAGGCACCTGGACCTGATGGTTTTACAGTTGAATTCTTTAAGCATAACTAGGGAACGGTTAGCCAGTTGGTCACGACGGCGGTGAAAGATTTATTCGTCTCGGGTAGGTTCTTAAAGGAGATTAACAACACAATTTTGGTCTTAGTACCAAAAAGCCCTAATGTGACTTCGATGGATGATGGTGGATGACTATAGGCCCATCGCCTGTTGTGATACCATTTACAAATATATCGCCAAAGTTTTGGCCAATCGAATTGCAGCAGTCCTTCAGGATGTTATCGGGCCTTTCCAAAGTGTCTTTGTAAAAGGTTGGCGGATCAGGGATAATATCTTTTTGGCACATGAGCTCTTTTTCGGCTTCCACCTTTACCCCTACTCGCGTAAATGCGCAGTCAAAGTGGATTTCAGGAAAGCCTACAACACTGTCGATTGGGACTTCCTTGAGATTGTTTTGTTGGCTTTCGAATTCCCTCATCATATGATTTGGCTCATTATGACGTGTGAGGACTCCCAAATTTTCTTTAGCCTTGAATGGGGATTTATATGGCTTCTTTGCTAACGGTTGTGGGCTTCGGCAAGGGGATCCCTTATCTCCCTACCTGTTTACTTTGGTTATGGAGGTGCTGTCTAGTATTCTCTCTTTCCGCTCTTCGTTGCCAAATTTCAAGTTCTTCTGGAGATGCAGGGCAACAAACCTCTCAGACTTATTCTTCGCGGATAACATCTTCCTTTTTTGTGAAGCCAATGTGCCTTCGATGGAGCTCTTCAAGGAAGGCCTCCAAATCTTCTCGGAGTGGACAAGTTTGTACCCTAATACAAACAAGAGTGAGATCTACCTTGCAAGAGGGTCGCCTTCTTTAAGGACCCAAATTCTTCTTACCCTTGGATTCCATGAAGGGAACCTGCCGGTTCGGTACCTAGGGGTTCCAATCATAACTTCTAGGCTGAGCAAGGCGGATTGCTGCGCACTAGTTAACCATATTACAGCCAGGGTTCAATCTTGGACCCATCGCTTTCTTTCATTTGCCGGCCGGTTGCAACTGATCAGGTCAGTCCTTCATGCCATCCAAGCATATTGGGCTAGTGTTTTCTTTTTACCTATAGCTGTTTTGGATCAAATTGAGCAAATCCTTAGACAGTTTCTTTGTAAAGGCCCGAATTGGGTAGAGAGGGTGCGAAGGTGTCCTGGGAGGATGTTTGCCACCCAAAAGAGGAGGGAGGCCTTGGTATCCGAAGGCTTCGGAGTGCAACAAGGCCTCCATGCTAAAGCATATCCGGCTTCGTTTTGGACAATGAGTTTTTATGGTGCAAGTGGATTCTCTCGACCTTTTTAAAAAGGATGAACTTCTTTGTTGCCAAGAAATCGATTTTCTGCTTGTGGGCTTGGAAGAAAAAACTACAACTCATGGCTGAAATTCATAGCTCCTGTTTTTGGAGGGTTGGGGATGGCCGCTCAGTGTCCATTTGGTTTGATAATTGGCACCCTAGGGGGCCCTTAAACTTATTCTTTTCGAATTCAACCATTTATAGCTCTAGGCTCTCTAGGCAGGCGTCAGTGCCTAACCTGTTCGCCAACCCTAGCTAGGCGGTAAAGATGGTCTTGGATTCCTGGGAGTAGCCCCTTCCAGTCCTCACCTAGAACTCGGACTGTTTTTGCTGGAAAGGAAACACCTCGGGCCTCTTCTCAGTGGCTTTGGCTTGGGAGAACATTAGGAAGAAGAAGGCTTGGGTCTTCTAGCATGAGCTCATCTAGAACAACTCAATCACCCCAAGGTACTAAGTAAACTTGTGGCTTATAGCCAAACGCAGGCTTCCTACTAAGCTTTGTTATTATCTTATGGTAGGATTGATAATGCCTTATGTCCTTTCTGCAATGAGGTATCGGATTCTATAGATCATCTCTTTTTTGGGTGTTGCATCATCGTTGGCGTTGCTTTCTTTTGGGCGGCTAGATGTAACCTTCCGTGGCGGAATGGGTCGTGGGGAGTAGGGGTGAGCGCGGTTCCCAGTTCTAAAAGGTCCGGTTCCGATTCTCGATTCTAAAAGCACCGGTTCCGGTTCCCGGTTCCTTTTTTCCGGGAATCGGCGATTCTGATTTCGGTTGTGGAATTGGTTTTGGAACCGGTTAGGGCTCCAAAAGGAGCCCCCTCCCCCGCTTGTCCCCCTCCCCTCCCTATTCAGATTTCAGATCTTGAACTTTCACGCCGCCGGATGTCGCTTTGAGTCTCGGCTGCGGGACGGCGCTCGCCCTCAAGGCCGCCACCGCCGGACATCAATCGCCGACGCCGCTCGCCCGAACCCTCACCGCTCGACGCCAGTTGTTGCCCCAAATCTCTAAGTCTCTCCCGTGCTCTACCTTTGCCCGTCGTTGACGCTGCTCACCCTCGATGCCGCTACTAGACGCTGCAGGCCACGGCTCAGGAACAGGGGCTGAGGAGAAAACCTTTCACTATGCTTTCCGCAGCTGGACTTGTTTATCAAAAAGCCTGAGGGGGATATGTCGATTCCCGGTTCCGGTTCGGTTTTGTCGGACGCCCTAACCCTTGACGCCGCTCACCCAGTCACCTCCGATGCCCTTGGCTAAGCGAGCCTCCCCGAAGCTGCTCGCCCAGCCGCACGCTCAGTCACCCTCCACGCCTAGCCGCTCGCCCAACCCCTAACGCTGCTCGCCGCTCATCCAGTCGCCCCCAACCCACATCTCCGAAGTTGTGCATCTCTACTCGTGTGCGCTCTCCTGAAATGATGCTTTTATGATGCTATTTTGATCACGTAGTTGTTTGAGAAACATGCTTTTATGATGCTCTGTTTTGAGGAGTTGGATTAGCTCTTGCAAAGCGTTCTGCTTGTTCTGGTTGCATTCTTGTTCTTAAATGTCTCGTTGTCTCGCGTTTCTGCTCGGGATTCTTTGTTTGGGTTCTCCCTGCTCGGGTTCATTGTAGGTAGCATTGTGTATCGCATTGGAACTTGTGGAATGTCGGAGTTTTCTTTGTTACCGATAAGGTTGTGGAGAAAAAAGAGTAGCTATTTGCAGTCGACAAATGCTGTTGATATTAAAGCAACATGCTAAGCATCACATCCACCCCACAGATAGTTCTTGCTGCTGATATTGTTATTGTTTAGGAAGCAGTTATTTGTGCAGAGTATCTGGATAAAGCTAGTGGGCTGTGAATGTTGGGTCTAAGAATTTTACCTAATTCAATTATACCACTTTTTGTACTTCTAAAGTGCTTATATGTTTACTTTTCACATATATACATGTTAATTGGAGGGGTAGGTGAATTTTTCCTCTACTGTTCTGTCTCTCTTTCTGTTTTAGGGTAAAATTATTGCGTTTTTGTGAAAGATGGTATCCATTTGTTTCTGATTCTTCCTTTGCATGGCAAGCCTCCAGATTGGCAAGAAAGATAGAGGATCTTAGAAAGAGATCCAACATGGGCAAACGTAAGAGAGAGTTCTTACTCTTGTGCACTAATGGAGAAGATTCTGCTAAAATAACCTCACAAGAGGAGAAGCTTCAGGAACTTTCTGACAACAATTACATCTGTTGACACTCATTTTGTTCTTGATGCATTTTCTGTAATATGTTGATAACTGGGGGAACCGTACATATTTCTGACTTCGAATGCTAGTTAATGTTGTGGATGGATTTGTATCCTTAACTTCTATCTTCTTTCTGCAAAATGTACTTGCTTTGTCACGACATTATTGTCCTAGGATTTCCATAGAATGACTAGAATTTCGACAACAGTTAAAGGTCCTCATACTATAATTGCAGCTCCTTGCGGACCAAAATATCAAGTTTTCTAAGTTTTCCAATCTTGCAGGAGTTGCTTGTAGCTTTTGTTATATTCAAAACCAGATGGGGTGCTGCCCTTGCTGCACAATCTCAGCAACATTCACATCCGCTCTTATGGACCATTGAAGTGGCTCCAGAACCAAGAGATGTATCATGGAAGAATCTGGCGATTCCAAATAAAGTTTCACCACTTTACAAAATAGGAGTCATTCTTGCAGCAACATTGCTTACTATTTTCTTTGCTGTTCCAAGGCTCGCTTTCAAGGAATAGCCGATTTGAGAAGCTTAAGAAGCGGTTTCCTCCAGCCATGGCCGTGCAATTGATGTAAGGTTCTTATCTTCATCAAGCTCTTACAATATTTGAGTTTGTCAAGCACTTGAATAGTTTCATTAGTGATTATTGTGCAAGAAAATCTGAAAGAGAGTAGGGTATGCTTTCTAGTTGCTGGTTGAGGGGATGGCATTGTGGTTCGCTAAATCTTTAACATCATGATGCAGCAAATTTACTTCTTATTGAATATGGATGCTACCATTATACCGTAGTAGCAGCTCATGAAAAAAAAAAAAGAACCTGTTAGAACCTGGAACCGACCCTAGAACTTGTGACAGGTTAGGTTCTAGGTTCTTGATTCTGACGGGTAGGTTCCAGGTTCCAAAAAATGAGGAACCTGTACCCGATGGTAGGTTCCAGGTTCCAGACGAAACCGAACCGGAACCGGGAACCGCTCACCTCTAGTGGGGAGACAACCTCAGTTGGGCCGCTTCCTTTCTTTCGGGCAAAGACTTTTATAAGTACATTGCCTGCTTCTCTTTTGGTGCTCTCTGCTACCTTATTTGGAAACATAAGAATGGCATCCTTTATAGGGAGCATAACTTTGCCATTTTTGCGGTGAAGAACTAGCTTTTTAAGGCTGTCAGGGACAAGGCCATCATCTTTAGGAATATCGACAACAATTTTAGGAATAGGAGGCTGCAACGGAGCTGGGGTATTGATCCGATCATCTTCTCTTCGGGGGACACTGGTGCTTCTTCAGGGCCGTAGCTTTCGCTGACTTCAGGACGACTAGTTGCTGCCCTTTCTGCATTGCCCTTGTCATTTCGGTTTTAGAGATGCCATGATTGCTAACTGCTTTTGGGCAGAGTTTAGCTGAAGTGGGATACTTTGCATTTGTCGGTTGTCACTTGGCTCCTCGGTGGCGACTGTTGCCTTGTGTTCAGGTCTTCCGTTTTGCAGGTCACCTCTGTTTGGCTGGCTGGTTGCCTTTCTTTGTTTGGCTGGTCTGCGTGCCCCTTGCTTGGTTGTTGCTGTTTGGCTTCTGTTCTTCTATTGGTTGCGTTTTTTTATCTTGGCACCCTTCCACTCATAATGCCTCCTTGTCATTGTGAGTGCAAGTTTTTGGTGCCGTGGTCGCTTTTGTATAGTTTGGTTATAGCTCAATATATGTTTACTTTTACCCAAAAAAAAAATAAAAATAAAAATAAGATAATGCACATCCTCTTGTATTATGCATATTGATTGTAGGATAAAAGCATTGTCTATTCTAAGCCCTAAATTTGTTTTCAAGGCAATAAGTAGGTTTGGAAATATCAAAGTGAATTATATATAGTTGGATTTGATCAAGTCCAACTATATGAATAGACTGATTGCAAAATGCAAAATGAAAATGTATTATTATATAAAAAAAGCAAGAATATCTTTGATTAGATTTTAAAGAAAAAGAAAAGAAGGAGAAGAAAAAGAAAAAAAGAAATAGAAATTTTAGAAAAGAATACACTTTATATTTATTCATGAGAAAAATAACCCCCCCCAAAAAAAGAATACCTCAGAAAAATAAAAAAAATATGAAAAAAAAACTCAAATAAAAGAGCTTGGAGGCGCCACGGCACCAGCATTCCAACCTCTGTCCTAGGAGTGGTTAACAGGCCTGTCACTCACTTGGGCCGGGCCGGCGCCCCATGTCAATTTTTCTAGGTTGGGCGGCATAGGCCGAAATAAAAAGAAAAAAATCATCTGCATTGAATGCTTCGTCTCCAATAAAGAAAACTCGACACCGGTTTGAACGATAAATGCTGGCCCAAAAGAATCTCCAACAATTATCATGGCTGATATTTGCGAGAGCAACCATATATTTTTACATAGCAAACGAATTTGCAAATTCAAATGAACGAACACCCTAGTTATGTGAGAAATAGAAATACAACTAGATTACTGAAAACAAGAATATATGTCAAAGACATGCCACAACATGAAAAACTCGATACATAATACATTTCATAAGGTATGATATGTCAAAAAGGAACCATCAAAGGTAATCATCATCATTAAAATGCTGTAGAGGAGTGATAAGGTATCAATGCCCAAGCATACTTCCCAATTTCAGGCTTCACCTGATCACTTCTCAATGGATGACGTTATAAACGTAGCATAATTCATATTATATTTTACTCCGTCGACATTTCCATAACCAAGGGCTAATGTTCATATGGAAGCTAAAACTCTGGCACCAAAAAAGGAAAGAGGAGAAAAGGAGACAAGCGGGTTTGAATGACTGCTATTTACAGGCATATTGCCACAGTTTATCACTGGCTTCCAAAAATTGGTGGTGTGGTGGCATGGATAGGCGTTGGTCCCATCAGGAATTGAAACACTTGCATTCCTTGAATTCACCATGGTTTGAGTTTGGATGCCATTCCACTACTAGCGCTTCCTGTCTTGTCCTGAATAGTTGATGTACTTGCCATGTTTGGAAGATCTTGGATAGTCTTCAAAACTTTGACAACTCCACTCATCCAGGGACGAGCATCCGGATTGTATTCAAGGCAGCGAGCAGCCAACTGCAAAGCAATCTGGGCACCTTCTTCTGAGAATTCATTTCCGAGCCTTGGATCCATCAATTCGCACAAACTTCTTTCCTCTTCCATATGTGACTGAACGTACTTAACAAGGGGAGGTTCATCACCAGTAGGATCATACGGTTTTCTTCCGGTCAGGATTTCCAAAAGAACCACACCAAAACAATAGACATCAGTCTTTACTGTGACATGACCTGCAATAATATAGGTGCAGTCAGTAGTCAGGAATATCAAGAATAAGTACCAGTCAGTCCTAATTAGATATAAAAACAATCCATGAAGTACCCGCCAAATATCTCAACCACCTCTAGCAATCAAAAACAGGTAAGGTTGAAACAATAACTTTGTTCTGTCCTTCCTTCACTCCTTTTTTTCTTATGATAATACTAGTTAAGCACCCCGGGCATTGCTGTGGATAAATAGCTATTCAGTATTAGTGAAATTATCAAAGCAATTAGTAGCATAGAAGTGTAGTAAAGCCCAAATTGTGATATTATCGAAGATGGCAATTCCAAAAAACAATATTGTATCTTGTCATCATAATATACTTCATTCATGGACTGTCATGTCAAGGTATTTGCTTCTGTGAAGTAGTAATTATAGCCTGATAAATATGAACTAACTAATTAATCTATCAATTCAGAATGATGCAATTTATTAAAAATTGTCAAGTCATAATCATTGAAACTTACAAAAACATAGTGAATGATTCTCAATGTATTGCTTTCACTGAAATTTGTAAGGACGTACCACGAAAAAAAAAAAAAAAAAAAAAGAAAAAAAAGATTCAACTCTTAATCAATAGATTTATAAGATAGAACAACCGCCTTTTTAATGGTTTCAACGTGAAATTATGCTACTATTAAATGATAAATAGGAAAGTATAATGAAAATATACAGAAATCATGATTACTACATGTAGCCCTAAACTGCGTAAAACAAAGGAAAAAATAATACCTAGTTTGGATTTACGTTTTTCTGTAATTATGTAGTGCGTGCAGGACGGACGACCACCACACTAAGGGGAAATTAACTAGCTACACGAAGAAATCTAGATACTCCATTCCGAACCAAAAATCCTTTGGACGTGTAGAATTAAAGCACGTAAAAACACAGACAGAAAGAACTTTAAAATCTGTGTTTCAGTAACTACTGTCTGTGCATCATATAAAAAAACACCAATTAATCAGAAGTTCAAAGGGCGAAGCAGACACACCATCATGCATTGAAAAGAAAAATACCGAGAGAGAGATAGAGAGAGAGAGAGAGAGTAAAACAAAACTAAAATCACTTGCCAGCAACGCATGATTAACGTGAATTATGAACTCGCCAGATTTGCACCCTCAAAATCCAACTTTTATGTATTTGTAATCACTACTTAACATTAACAAAGCCTGTGTGTGCTGCTGAAAAGTAAATCCAGATCACTTGGGGACACTAGTTCAGGAGTGTTGGAAATTGTGATCCATTTTCTCTAAAATTATCAAGAAACTACTAGCTTAATGGAGAATAAAGTCGAAGATTCATGTGTTGGAGAAGTTTCTGGTACTACGTGGGAATGCATGCAAGCAGAAGCCAAGTTGGAGAAGATTCAAGTGGGAAACCTTGGATAAAAGTCAAGAATAGCGGCTGAAGGAGAACAAGCTAGAGAAGTCTGCGTGCATGGGAAATTTGTGCATGGGAAATCTTGAATGAAAGTCAACAATGATTGCTTAACCATGAAGAAAGAAGGATCAAGGGTACGTGGGCAGCAAGAGTACTTGGAGAAGAAGAAAATCAGTTGTCCTGCAGCATTACTATGGTGGTGAAAAATGTCATGCTTTAAATCGGTTGTGATTGCCTATAAATAAGCTTGTTGTTCATCAGTTAAGATGTGTGAGGGGAAAACCCTCCACCTTGTGTGTGGGGGTGAATCCTCCACCGTGAGAGGTCTTAAACCTTCACCATACCTCCATCAAATTATTTTGTTCAACTAATGAAACTATTTCTCATATCTCATGTTCTTTATCCTTCAATTATCTTATCTTATCCTTTGTCTATCCACTAAAAACTATACCATACACTTGTACACATCACTAACCAAAAACTATAACTGATACCAAAACCATGCTTCCGCACACACACATCCAAAATTTTTAACAAAGAGGGTCCAGCAAATTTTCCAGGTTCCTCCCAGGCAAAAAAATATGAGAAAGACACCCATATATTATTCTCGGAGGAAACGACAATTGAGAGATGCTTCAAACAAAACAAAAAAAGGAATGCAAGTAATGAGTACCAATCAGTCATTCCCCAAGCTACACTGAGCGTAATGTTCCAGAAGTTTGAGCAAGACATGCAAAATAATCCATTCAATGATTGAATTTGTGGTGGACTGGAAGATAAGGGAATAACATCATTTGGGAGACTACGTGCAGGACTGAAACAGAAAAAAGTAACTTAAGCATAACGTGCAAGAACTACAGTTGATTGTACCATTCCTGCAAATTGTGACGATATATGAGGACAGACCAGAGATAGGATGCACCTAGTGAAAAAAGGTATATCAGTGTATAACCGTCCCTCTACTTTTCTTGTCTTTGGTCACGATTGATATCTACCTAAATCAATTCAGTTCCTAATCATATTGGTGCACATGTTGTGCATGAGGTGTGTAGATTGGGGCTTTTCTCTACTTTTTAATGCTATAGGATAATTTGACATGTCAAAAGTATTTCTCAAACCACTTCTTTTGCAGGCTACTTGCACATTTCTTATCCTCAAATTGCTCGTACTAACAAATGCATACCAGTCTTGATGTATTCCGGGTCAAGATAGCCAAGTGTTCCAACGAGTTGGGTGGTGAGAGAGTCATCTCCCTCGGGAACAATTTTTGCAGCTTCTAAACCACAAAGCTTGACATTGTAGTCCTAAAAAAGACATGTTAAGAAAATGTCAAACAACATGATTAAAAAGGACAAAGGAATGTCCCACAACTTTTGCTACATACAGCATCTAATAGGATCTTGGAAGTTTTAAAATTGCGAAATATCACTTGCAGTTCTGCTTTCCCATGAAGAAAAGCAAGACCCTTTGCAGCACCCAGCGCTATTTTCATCCTGGTAGACCAGGGAAGAGGCAGAGACTCTCCTACATAGCCCACAAAAGAAAACAAGAATTAACTAATAAAATACTTGTCGTCACATATAAATCAATATTCCCTTTCTGAAGCCACCATATGGTTTGGTTAAAACTGATACCAACTTTTGGAAAATAACTGTTGAGAATTAGTAGGCAGGGCAAGAATGTGGTAGAAACTACAGCAGGATTCCCTTTCTTTTCTCATGGAAATGAAAATAATGCTTATGCAAAGGAATATGCCCTACTATTAAAAACATTTAGTATCTTTCGAGAGTTGTTCAATTGGCAAGCATGTCCCTTCCATTAAATATCATTACTAGCATACTTGCAAGCTCTATACTAAGTTTCATCCTCAATACGGCACAACTCTGGTGTTCTTGCGCCTAAATGACCAAGTTAGAGAGAATTAAGTCTCAGGATTCCCTGAGATGTATTACCGAGAGAGAAAGATGATAAAACGATACCAAAATCACACACGGATGAAGCTGCTAGAAAGTGACATTTCATGACCATATCACATGATCTTCCGTTATTTCTTTCCATTTTTTTTTTTTTAATTACTGGCATCGAACTATAATGTCCTCTGAGTATATGATAACATTGAAAGTCTATGGTGTTGCATCCTTTTGGTCGGTGGCACCAACATCAAAAAAGCAATTTACATAAAAACATTTCAGGCAGAAGAACATTCAACAGAGTATGAAAATTGAAGAATTATCTAGGAAATTATGGTTCCGAACCCTACAATCTTCTGGAAAGACGTCCATAATAAGGACAAGTAACATTTTTTTCTCCTTAAAATTATTATCCAGATTCTAGTAGCAATCAAATAGTTTTCTTGGGAAACATGAGTTCCATAACCAGCTACAGGTGGGTCGTTTTACCGTGAGTACTTATATAGTACGAACATAACGGAGGACAAGTAGGACATGTTATTAAGGGCACCGAGCACATGTTAAGGGACAAGTGCGCATACTTTCAAAGAGGTGATAATGCAAGCTCCCTCGTTGCATATACTCATATACAAGCAGCCTTTGGTCGACTTCCATGCAATATCCAATTAACTTTACCAAATTTGGATGCATTAGATGACCAAGAATACTCACTTCAGCCTGGCACGTGGAAAGTGCAACTGTTCAAAAGTCATACTAACTGTCAAACATGCATTAATCCAGAAAGAAAAGATCAACACATGAAATATTACCAGCCATTGTTCGTGTACCAGACATTGTTCGTGAGCCGGCTGCCCACGACGCTCGAAAATCTTAACAGCAACAATCAGCCCAGTGCCAGGCCCCGCAGGAGCAGTCCCATTTTCTTCAATCCAACCCTTAAAGACTCGGAAAGAAGTGTCTTGACCGAGCAGACCCTCAGGACTAAAATTTCTTGTAGCTAACTTAAGATCCTTTAATGAAAATTTCCGCAGCTGAGGAGCGACTTTAAATACCTCATTTGTAAATCCACGTACACAGCCAAAACCACCTTTACCAAGAAGACTTGCAGCACTAAAGTTTCTAGCAGCTAACTTAAGATCATTAAATTTAAATTTCCGCTGCCGAGGAGCATCTTTAGGTTCCCTTTTGAGTTTGGAAGTTGAACGGTCTGCATTAATAGTGGTTGTAGACGAAACCACAGGAGGAGCGGGCTGCTCTCTGCTTGCATCATTTGGAATACTTTGTGCTGCTCAAATACGAAGTTCGCAAGTTAGACGAAACAAATAACCATCTATTTAGGTCACTTACGGGAACAACAAGCACCAAGCCACTTCATCTAAACAGGAATTTAAAGATTAATCAGCTAATCTGCCAGTTGGCCAAGCACGTGTTACTTTTCCAATTCAAGGAAGTAGCCAGTCCCAAATAGAGGACGGTATGAAGCCACCTGGGTGGATATTTGAGGTTTACAACAGAAAACTATGACAACATACTTCAACTTGCAATCAACGCGATGGAAAACGAACAGCAATGAACCTACCCGATCTCTTGACATGGACTAATATAATTCTATGCAATCAATCTCTGAGGTACTTCGCTCACTTCTTGTGATATCACACCCTTGACCTACTCTAGATCTATCTCGAGCTTATGTCTTCCCATGATGTCTTCCTATGAGATACATCGCTATCATCACTCATTAGTAGATACTAGATGATCTACAACACACAATAATTGTTAGTCACTTCCCAAACCAACTCTCCCAATAAAAAACTCTGGGAACAAAGAGCACTCCTAAGGACACTGGCAATCAACTCCAACTTCACAAGCGTTACTGGGGCAAATGCTTGAATCATCAAAACGCAAAATCAGAATTAGATTATAAATCCATAATAACAAGCTACATATAGTAATAATAAAATATCTCACTTTGCTTCTTTTGGGGTTTATAATGGTCCTATGCTTTGCATCCACTTAGTACTTAAACTTTCAGATTGGGCTTTTAATTTGGTACTAGTGCCAGCTCTCAATTTTCCATGCCTCATTTATCATTTCATTTTGAGTGAGGTATTTTCTCTATCTTATTCCTAAAGTGCATTAATAATATGATTTATCCGGGTTTGCACATGAAATGAAATATTAAAATATTGAACATCACTTGTTTACAGAGCTTAGGATAACCTTCGTTTTAAGTAGCAGCACATAGCAATCAACAAGAGTGAAATTCACACCAACAGCGGGCGCTATTGGCCCTATTGTGGTGATAACAGCTCCAATAAGGTTGATAGCTTGCATCCGCGATTGTTGCAATGCAAATGGTAATGCAACTTGAAAATTTTATATACATGTAGTCTCTCTTGCCTTAATAGATTAAGCCTTTTGTTGGATTTTGTAAGATAAACCTAACTTTAGTTCATTCTTTCACTAGACCCAATATATCCCACATAGTACCTCCAACAAACACAAGCAGAATATCATGAAGTAAGATCTTCATATCACCAGATAAAATAAAATAAAAGTAAAAAAAAAAAAACTACGGAATGTAAAACAAGATTCCGATTATTATTCACAGTTGACATCGATAATAACTCCCTAAGCACTCTAATGAAGAAATTCTCCTACCAAAAAATAGTAACTAAGCCAGCTATTGTTACGTCACTCTACAAGCTTAAAGCACATTTACAGTGGCAAAAATAAACTAGCAATCCAAATCAGTGCACACTAATGTTGTGTCAACATTTGGTTTTGTACCCTGAAATATAATATGTATCAAAAGAAGTCATAGTTCTGAAGATAACAGTAGGACGGCCAGAGTTATGTACAGTTAGCTGTCACTGCCTCATTCATACACATTTCAAGGGCAATTGATCAGATATCCAATTTGAAAGAAGATAGGAGTTCATTCAATTAAGTGTTGACTTTCCAATTTTCTCTTCATTAAAGATGGGTCTGCAGCTTTTAATTTGTTCGACCAAATGAATAAAATGAAAGTGAAAGAAAAAGACATGCCTTCTTTCAACAGAACAATGCTCTCGGCCGATTATTACCCTTACCTTTAGTCCCTGTCAGATGATTGCAACGGATTCCATCAGTTGAAGGACTCTTGAGATTCGGACAATCAGAAATGCTCATTCGTTCCAAGTTTGGTGCAATGCATAAGCCATTGGAAATGCTAATGAGTTTAGGCAATGAGAATAGGGATATTCTTTTCATGTTGGGGAGGAAGTGAGTACTCTCGTAACTTGAAGTATCTTCACATGTCACTAAGCTTAAGACAAGGGGGCAGTCTTCAACTTTGAGCTCTTCTAAGCTTTCAAGGTTTTTTAGGACACCAGGTGTGAATATAGTAGTCAACTGAGGACATGTGAGTAAGGCCAGGCATTTAAGATGACACAAGCATCCTCGGTGCATCGGCCCCTCATAAATGCCTTTCAAACTCTTCATACGATATACGTAGAGATATTCAAGTGATTTGAGAAAACTCATGTCACCCTCCCATGTTTCTAATGCAATTTCACTTCTATCAGCTTCATCGTACACATCAGTTCCATCAACAATAACCTGAATCTCATCACACTCCCCAATTATGCAGCATTTTAGTTGATCCATGTTCCCAATCCCAAAATCAGAAAGCTTAGTGACATCTCTATGGCGGTCTAAGAAAAATGCAGTAGTATGCTGGAGCATCTTCTGGATATCTATGGGTACTCCCAAACCATTTACATATTTCAAGGATCTATCCCAGTGTTTTAACTCAAACTCAAGATCCTCCGGGAGATAACACATGATGCGTTCAGCATGTTTGCCAACAACAAATTTGAAATGGGACAACGATCTAGACACCTTTGATGTGCCAAACCATTTCCTTAGATGTTCCACTCGTGGAAAGTACAGTTTAAGTGTATCCAGCCTCATCAAGCCACAAACATCATCAACAATAGCTTCCACAACACTATCCCACCCCTCATCCTCTGGATGTATATCAATACTGAGCTCTTCTAATAGTGATAGGGCAGAAATAGTGCCTTGAGGAATCAATGCATTCACTTCTGCAGACTTTGTGCCACAATTTTTGTGTGGACAAAAAGATACTTCTAAGCAAGTGAGCTTTGTTAACTTTGCAACCTCCTTCGGCAGATCCATGATCTCAGTCCCTTCAAGATCAAGTACCTCAAGCTGCTGGAGTTCTCCAATTTTCGGAGGTAACTCCCTCAATAGCTTACAATGATTTAAGTATAGTCTTTTTAGGTGGCTTAATCTGAATAGAGACTCTGGCATGGACTTGATCCGAGTTCGGGACAAATTCAGGATTTCGAGAGCAGGCATGAAATCAAAGAAAGGCGGACTAATTGTTCTGAGCTTGCAATTTTTATTTAGAAACAGTACCAAGAGTACTGGACATTGAGGATTCTCGGATAACTCAGTCAACTGATTTTCCATCAAGTATATCTCTGTCATACTCTGCCATTGCATGACCTCTGGAAGCTCCGTCAGTCCTAAACCCCCACACATAAGGACCTTTCTACTACATCTCTCAAGTTCCTTTGCCGGGTGCGGTGGCTCGAACTGACAGGATTCATCAAAGCTACCTAATGAGTAACTGGATTCGGTGTCATCAGAAAATCTCTCAAGTTCCTCTACCGGGTGCGGTGGCTTGAACTGACAGGATTCATCAAAGGTACCTGATGAGTAAAGATCCATTAATGCTCCCCAGTGATTAATAATCCTACTAGGAAAATAAACAATTAAAGCATGTCTGTCAAGCAACAAATGAAGATCCCAGCCAAAAACCGAAAACAGCGCACAAAGTTGAGGTCCAACACCTAGACCTTCTTTCATAAACAGGAAAATTACGCTTTGCATCCTGAGAGCAACCTCTCTGTCTCTGTCTCTCTGTCTCTGTCTCTCTATATATATATAAATATATTTGTATCTGTGTGTGTAGTGGAAAGAAAAACCTTAAAATAGGATGATTTTCTCTTCATCTAAACCAACTAGTAAACCCGCTGAACCAACATTGTGTCAGTTTGCTTGTCCAAAAAGAAACACGGAGCATGGAAGTTGAAACCTTACCAGGAACCTGAATTTTCTGGGACCATTTAGAGGGCAAATAACTCCAACTCGACGAGTGTTAGGGGCGCAAAATCATACGTCATCAAAGCGTAAAACTACAATTAAACTATAAATCCACAAAAACAAGTTTACATACAATGTTAAAATATTCCACTTCACTGGTTATAATGGTCCAATAATCTGCATTTTCTTAATGGCTTAACCCTTCAAATGAGACCTTTTGACATGGTATCAGAACCAACTTTAAATTTTCCATACCCCATTTACTATTTCATTTTGAGTGAGCTATTTTCTCTATCTTGTTCCTAGCGTGCATTCATCATAAGGTTTTACTAGGGCTTGCACATGAAAAGAGATATTAAAGTAGCAAATATCACTTGTTTCAGGAGCTTGTCATAACTATCGTTTTGAGTAGCAGACGACAGCCAAGAATGAAATTCACACCAATTCTTTTAACTCATTGAACCGTGTGCCTTGCTTTTCCCAAAAAGCAATTATTATTGTCGCTATCTTTTTGTTTTAGGTCAGCAGAAGCTAATCATTCCATTAATTAAGCTCCTTTTATTACCAAAAGTTTAATGGCCGAACTAAGCAACACAGAATGTTAAAAATGACTTCTCTGCGTCTTTTAAATCTGCGTCTTTAAAAAGTTTCGCCATTGCGAGTATTAGGAAAGGCACACCTGCGCCTAGGTGGAGTGCTTCATCCACCGACGGCTTGAACTCGTCATCATGAGCTTTGTCTCCCACCATCGTCTCAAACGATTCTTTTGCCTCTTCTTCCTTCAGCCCACCAAGGTGGAAGTCCATGTCGCAGCACATTTCCCTTAACAAGACATCTAGATCCCTCGACGCCAATAACAACTTGCATCCTATAACTTTGTTGTCATGTCTGCATGGAATGCCAACTGATTTCAAGTCAAGCCCCTTCCACAAGTCGTCCAGTATTATGAGGACCTTCTTTTTCCCATTCTCCAACCTCCTGCGCAGACGATCTGCTCGCGCACTCTCATGCTCATCGTCCTTTAAGTCCAGGCCCAAAGTGCGCGCAATCTCTCCTTGAATCCTCTTGATGTCTGGAAATGCCGACACGTCGGCCTTAGCAACCAGATCGAACGGCTTGTCTTCTCTTATTCTCCTTTCCACATCCTCCAAAAGGGTGGACTTGCCCACCCGCCCACCCCGTAAACTCCGACCACGCTATTGCTGTCATCGGCAAGAGCGTCCACAATGTTCCGTATGATTGAAGCCCTGGATTCAAAGACGCCATAGTCCCCGATCCTAATTGATGTCGAGGCAGAAGAAGTGGAGACCGCCACAGGGGTGGCGGTCGACAGAGTGGCACGCCTGCCTTCTCTCCTGCCCGGAGTCCGAGCAGAGACATTACCTGGACGAGGGGGAGGAAAAGCAGCAGCAGCAGCAGGATCGATGAAGGAGATGTCGTTCAATTGCCTGAATTCACTGCATTTCTGAACGAGCCGCCGAATGACCTTGATCTTGGCATCGGCTTTCCTGCTGAACTGGTAGCGATAGTCGGGGTCGCCAAGTAATGCCTTACTGTCGATGTCGTCTAACAGGTATCCCGCCTCCTCCAAGGCCCTGTCAGCACTTCGCTGCCACTCCATGAAGCCATAATAGATATTCCGAACACTGCTTCTGGCCACCCCGCCAAGCAGTCGACCCTTCAGCCTCGCTCTCCAGACACCAGACTTCCACCCGAAGGCGGTCGGCATAGTGCTTGGGGGATATCAGGTATCCAAATTGGCGCCTGATCGGAACGGCAACCTTCTTCAAGGCATCCCGTGCAATAACGAAGGTAGAATCGGGC
Organism: Eucalyptus virginea; assembly: GCA_014182375.1. Classification (NCBI taxonomy): domain Eukaryota; kingdom Viridiplantae; phylum Streptophyta; class Magnoliopsida; order Myrtales; family Myrtaceae; genus Eucalyptus; species Eucalyptus virginea. The sequence continues at coordinate 1,459,898 of CM024520.1, read as the reverse complement.
GACATTTCGAGATTTGAGTGCGGAAAATTAAAAAGGGAAATATTTGATCATCAATAACCGAGAGATTTTGTACTAGTATTCCAATGATTTAGAACCTTAGTAGAGACTCAAAACAAGAGGAGGATGAAAGAGGAGACGGAACTTGTTAACCGACAAAGCTTTCACCTAACCCCCAGTCAATTCCTCGTGGGACCTGAAAACTTAAGGGTGAATGACCGAAATAGCCTCCAACTTTAGCCCAATATATGATGCCATTTTCATACGGACTAAATTAAATATTTATCAAAAGTCTAAAAGTCACATTAAATAAATTTAAAGTTCACAAATCGCTATTTTCAAACAGTATAAAGACTAAATTAAACATTTAGCAAAATTTCAAAGATCATATAAAAAAATTTAAAGTTTAGAAATCACATTAAATTAAAATTTAGAAACCATTCGTCATTATGTTAAAACTTTTAGTCATAGCCGGCCAAAAATAAAATTAGAAAGAGGTAACTGCCGACTCCTCAATCCAGACAACTATGGGATTTTATAAAAATAAAATTTATAATAATAGATGGCACATAAAAAAAAAAAATTCATTTTAGAAATGGACAAGGACAGCTCCCACGTTTCCATTTCCCACTCGCGTGGACACTGGACATGTACGTGAAAAAGCATATTCCAAGTCAAAAGCACCATGTGTCCCTGGAATTTTCAGAGTACTAAAGAAAATACGAGGTCCTGAGCAGGACCTTAAAAGGCTCCCCCAAGCCCATGTGGGGTTAACCACTGGGTATGGAGTTCTATCCTAGGGGACTCCCAAAAACCCCAAGGAACAAGGCGTGTGACAGTCTGATTTTTCGCTTTTGTTTTCAATTAAATAAATCGGGCTTTTCGTCGACGTCTTATAGCGCTATTCTCTCGAGTTGATCACTCATGAAATAACTTGACTAATCGAGAAAGTTATTAAAGAATTTTGATGCAAATGTACTTGATAATTCAACCAGGAATCGACTGCTCAACCGTGTTAGTCTACAAGGATCATTTCGACACAGTCAAAAATCTATTAGAAATCGGAAATAGGTCGATTCGATAGAAATAAAATTAGGCTTGGTGATTCCAACTAATTACAAAAGTCTCGTCAATCGACACTAAACCGATTTTTCTGTTGTTTTGGTACCTTGTACTCGTAATTGAAACCTCAAGATTTTTCACGACAAACGAGAGTCGTCACGTGCGTTGAAGATGTACATTGTGGCTCGGGAATAATCGACCACGGGTCAGTGCACCAAAAATTCCCAAAAACTAACCGATAGTTTAAATTGCGCTAAAATCACATTTTGACTTAAATTAACCGAGGAAATGATGTCGATTACAGAAATTAAGAATTGTCACATGTCACAATTCATCCCAAGGACATTGTTGCATCCTCTCAAAATTTATTGATGATGGGAATTGTTCATGAAATGTCCAAGATCAGCAAATTAAAAGAGTAAGGGAATTGCCACATTTTAAGTAGGATTTTAAGACCTCTAATGTGAAGCAATTTAAGAGGTATTATAAGTTGTTATTAAGGGACTTGACCCTATTGAATTAGATGTTAGATTGGTAATTAAATAAATAAGAGAAGTCTCCTCAAAAAGGAAATTCGTAGGAATCTCTCTCTCCTACAATTTCACTTCAATTTCCTTGGTATTTAATGGAGATGGACTTGGAAAAGATAGAGGGACCACTTGATAGGAAAGGAACTCAATCTCCATGGGAAAAGCTACGAGAATCAACTTCAAAATTCGGATTCAGCAGTTTACATGGATTCCAACCTTTCTTTCATCTCCTTTAGAAGAGACAACGTTGGAAACTTTGTGGGGCCTATGATGGTGATAGGTGGCCAAAATTTCCATGGAAAATTAGGCCAAAAGCTGAAGGAAACTTCAATGAAACTTCCAAGCAATTTCCACTCTCCTTCCCCACCCTTTTCTCACGCATAGACGTCTGTCTGCTGTATTTTACAATGGCAACTTCCACCTTTTCCTTTCTTCCTCTTATTTTATTCTTTTCCCTTGTCTCTTTCAACATACAAGCTATTGCTTTCTCTTCCCTTGAATGTGCTACTTCCATTTCTGCTCCCTCTTGAACGACAAACCGGAGACTAAGAAACAAAACAAAGCAAGGCGTGAACGTGACGTTACCAAAAATTCTTGGACCCACATAAACGTCGACTACCTACCACCATGGTTTTTATATATAGGTCGTATAGTTCGAGTGAGGAAAAACCCCCTCACCCGCACAAGAACCGCACAACCGACCAAACTCCATATTTAGTTTCCTCTACCGAAAAATTTATAAGTTTGTGTGTTGCTGTTGCTATCGCACCACATCACATTCTTCTGCAGTTTCGGCTCAACACTATCACCGAGAGGATCAAGGCTGGTCTCTGTGTTGCTGCCCAACCAACAATGAGGGCCGCCGTTAGCTGTGATTAGGTGAGTTGTCTTCTAAATCTGGACTAGGGGTTGAGTGCCTCTATGAGGAATTCGTAAAAGTTAAAAATATGTAGATGACGTTATATATGGATGGATATTAGTTAGGGATGTTATGATGGCCATAGAAAAGCTTAGATAGGGTTTAGAGAGCAAGACAAACATCGTGGAGGAAGATTCGGACTAGAACAGTAGCTGATTTCTGAAACAGTTTCCAGGACGTGTGTGTTTTGCTAATTTTGTAGACAACTGTGTGTTGCAATTTTGAAGGAATTTATTTTGAAGAAACGTTTTGGAAATCTTAAATAGTAACATATATTTTTCTCTTAATTTTTAGAAATTAAAAAGATGACGATTTTAATGACGTCATCCTCGGAACAGTAATTCGGACAATTTTGAAACCCGTGACCTGTTATGATTCCAAGGGCTGTTATTGACCTTTAGAGGTCGAATTTTCAATCGGTTTCTTCATGAAAGTTGTTCGTTACAACTTATAGTTTATCATACTCGAATTTCAACTTAAACGAACCAGATTTCGACCCAAAAACGAATTGATTTCAATGAGTTAGGCTCTCTGGAACTGGACCCGACTTTTATGCTGGATAGAGAGAATTTCTGGGCCGAATCCAAAGGGACCTGGATCTCGGTGTCTTCATGGAAAATGTTTGTTTATGTGTTGGCTAGCACGTGTCCAAATTTGAGAATTTTTCGAGATCATATGAGTGAGTTTCTGACTTCGAATTCGGGAGAACATTATTGGGCAGTTTGCTGTCAATTTGGATGAATAAGAATATATACTTGTTTTGAAATTCTTGCTATGAAATTGCTCACTTGAGGCTGTGAATGCTATGTGTAACTGATTCTTGAAGTGTGACATTGATCATATGCATTCACAACATGAGATTCCGCCACGAGCCTTTGGGGCCGGGCGATGCTCCTTCAGGAATGCCCCAAGTCAACGGATGCCAGTCGCAGTGGAGGCTGGGCCGATGCTCCTATATGGAATGCCGTTTAGATGTAGACGTTGCCGCGCTCGACGGTGTGAGGCGATGCCCAGTTATGCCGGAAGACTGTTATCTGTTGCATTGACTGTGATCTGTATGCTTACATGGATATTCACGCCCTTGCATATGCTCATGTTAAAGTATTTCTGTGATGTATGAACTTGATACTGTTATGAATGTTTTATTTGATACTAATATGCAGGAACTTGCTGGCATTAAATGAGTGGTAAGAAACGTGATTAGATTACATGTTGAGTGTACCCTTCTCCTACTCTGGATTTAGGGGATTTACTCGCTGAGATGTGATCCCACCCCGTCGTGGGCTAAAATTTTTCAGGTCCCTAAATGGAGGAAGGCCGGATCGTGTACAGGCGGTCGCAGTAAAGGAGGAATAAGACTCTCGCTATCTCCTTCCAAGTGATGACGGGTTTTCCGTCAAGACTGGATGTAGGGTAACAGCTCACCCCCGAGATATCGAGAAATATGGTATTGTAGTAGTAAACCCCAGTCTTATAGATAGAAGCTTAGTTAGTGGGTAATCGAACAGCTTCACTTTTTGTATCAGACCTTGGGGTATTAAACTGGTCTATATGTATAACTACTATGATGTTGTCGGTGTGGCTTGTGAAAAATAATATCCTACGTTTCTATCCCACTGTTTTGTTGTATGGAGATTATTTTACGTTTCCGTATATGCAAAATAAATGAATGGGTCGGCAACAGTTCCTGGAATGTTGCAAATTTAAAATCGACCATTGAGGGATGTGCATGTGCCCGGGGTTCGGGTCGTGACAAGGCGGGCAGCTCCCACGTTTCCATTTCCCACTCGCGCGGACACTGGACATGTACGTGAAAAAGCATATTCCAAGTCAAAAGCACCATGTGTCCCTGGAATTTTCAGAGTATTAAAGAAAATACGTGAAAAAGCATCTTGAATCTTTCTCATAATACTCATATTTTCATCGATATTTGCATGTGAGCGATTCCAAGGACCAATTAGAATACCCAGTTTGATTAGACAAGAAAGCATTCGGCATTCTGATTGGTGACGAATAGTTTCCCTATGCCTTCTTCTTGATCATTCAATACGACCACCCATCCTTAGGAGAATCTTATTTTCTAATTGCATAAATTTTTTCTCTATAAGTACTTTTCAATTATTGAGTATAATTTTGTCATGAACTCTATGTAAATCGACATACCATTCAAATGACTAATACTAAAAATTATTAACTGTTTATATGGTCAGATAGTTTGTGCAAAAATTGCGGCATTGAATTTGGGCTCTACAAGGTCCAATTTGAAATGATTCCTCAGAGTGACTATAGAAGGCTGAATAGAATTGTGGAGTAAGTTGTTTGGTGATATCATACCTAGAATTTTCTATAATATGTGATTCTTGCTTTGCACAACAGGGTGACATCCAATCAAATAAATAATTGTGAATATCTGAAAAATATAGAACTCAGGTATTGACACATTTTAACTAAGTGGCCATATTGTAGTAAGTTCAAACCATGTGGCTTAACACTCAATAGAATTTAACACCGCAAAAGTATAAAAAGCTTTTATATGTTCTGTCTCGATTAGGTCCACTTTCTACTGCTTTGCTTCATCAGAACCAAACTGCATCTCATTCTTGCCTAGGTCATTTCAGAGAGTTTGGTTGAAGTTTAACATTATCAAAATGAAACCGTTTGTCATTGTTGGTCAGGCCATTTCTATAGCGCTTGATTTAAAGCTTAACATCACCAGGCTTTACGTCATAGAAAACGGGGAGGACATCTTTCTTCCCACTTGATTTTGACATTTTTTCCATTCGTAGATACCACAATCTCAAAGTATAGTTCCTAGAGAAGATGGGACCGTATATTTGGGATTCACTAAGGCAATTGTTTTGCCGATTGGGAATCGCCCCTGACGACACGGATCCTAACATGCACCATGTTATGGTAAAACTAGTATCTAGTCCTCCATAACTCAAATACTTTGCTCCTAATGTCTTCTCGAATTTGTGATGATCTCTTGGCATTGCCCCTAGGTTCCTCTCTTTCTCTCTCCTCATTTGGTCATGAAAAACAACTAGGATTGTTTTACGAAATGGCAGATGGGGGAAGATGAATGAATTTGAGAGGCAAAGTTTGGTTTGGGTTGGCTTTGGTCTTAATGCAAACATCAATCAAAAAAGTCAGACAAGCAAATATCAGATAGTGAGTCAAAATTGGCCGACCGAACACCAATGTGGAAAATGTCCAATTGGACGAATATGTGATAAGGATAGAATTGTTGACACCTTAAAAAAGAAAATCATTATTAAAGAATAATTAAATTATCATCAATTAATTAAAAATTTTAAAAATTTATGTACATATTTTGCTCCAACCTCTAAAAACATAAGGAAGTCAGAAAAAAAAAAAAAACATAAGGACAGAAAGGCTAGAAAAAATACAAAAAGAGAGAGAGAGAGAGAGAGAGAGAGGACCGCGTCAGAGGGTTTGAGTTGTCTTCCTCTCTAATGGTCGGTTACCTCATCTTAAATACAGAAACAAAAGAGAGAGAGAGAGAGAGAGGATCGCGTCGGAGGGTTTGAGTTGTCTTCCTCTCTGATGGTCGGTCACCTCATCTTTTAAGGAAAAGATATTTTCTCGAAGAAGATTCTACTTTCTTTGGTTCCTTTCGACTTTAACGCCCACGATCGTCATCCCACTTCGTCATCCCCTTTCAGAAGTCTTATCCACAGTTTCACGAAGAGAAAATGAGAGGGAAAGGAGCAATTGGAAATCCACTTCGGGTCCATCTTTTCTCTTTTCCGAGAATTAGCACAGGTGATTTACATATCAGAGTGTTTTCTAGCAGCCATAACTACTGCAGTTGCAGCAGATATTACATGACCCTAGGCTTTTTGGAAGAAAGTACCTCAAGCGAGGGATGAAATGAAGCCTTTTGATTAGAGTTCTATTGGAAATTTCGAAAAGGCTTTAGTGTATCTTGTGGTCCTTGGCATCCTAAGGAATCTCTTCTTGATCACTGTAGCATAACTATGTTTTACCTGTCAGATTACGAGATACACTTGACATTGATTTCCAAAGGTGCCCACATCTTTTTAATCTTTAAATGCAATGCATTCGCATGCATCCAAAATCACAGTATTAACAACAACAACAAAGGAACTGTTATCTAATTTTCTCACCACCAATCACTAATTTTGATTCAAGGCAAAAGCACCATGTGTCCCTTTGGAATTTTCAAAGTACTTAAGAAAATACGTGAAAAGGCATCTTGAATCTTTCCCACAATGCTTATATTTTCATCCATATTTGCATGTGGGCACTTGCGAGGACTGATTACGAAGCCCGGTTTGATTAGACAAGAAAGCATTCGGCAATAGATTTTCTGATTGGTAACTAATAGTTCCCTATGCCTTCTTCTTGATCATTCAATACGACTACCCATCCTTAGGAGAATCTTATTTTCTAATTGTGTAAAAATTTTCTCTATAAGTATTTTTCAATTATTGAGCATAATTTTGTCATGAACTCTATGTAAATCGACATACCATTCGAATGACTAATACTGAAAATTATTAACTGTTTATAAGGTAGGACACTTTGTGCAAAAATTGCGGCATTGAATTTGGGCTCTACAAGGTCCAATTTGAAATGACTCCTCAAAGTGACCATAGAAGAATTGTGGAGTAAGTTGTTTGGTGATTGACTTATTATCGTACCTAGAATTTTCTATAATATGTGATTGTTGCTTTGCACAACAGGGTGACATCCAGTCAATAAATAATTGTGAATATCTGAAAAATATGGAACTTAGGTATTGACAAATTGTAACTAAGTGGCCATATTGTAGGAAGTTCAAACCATGTGGCTTAACACTAAATAGCAATTAACACCGCAAAAGTATAAAAAGCTTTTATATGCTCCGTCTCGATTAGGTCCACTTTATACTACTTCGCTTCGTCAGAACCAAACTGCATCTCATTCTTGCCTAGGTCATTTCATAGAGTTTAGTTGAAATTTTACATCATCAAAATGAAACCGTTTGTCATTGTTGATCAGGTCATTTCTATAGAGCTTGATTTAAAGCTTAACATCATTAGGCTTTACGTCATAGAAAATAGGGAGGACATCTTTCTTCCCACCTGATTTTGACATTTTTTCCATTCGTAGATACCACAATCTCAAAGTATAGTTCCTAGAGAAGATGGGACCGTATATTTGGGATTCATTAAGGCGATTGTTTTGCCGATTGGGAATCGCCCCTGAAGAAACGGATCCTACCATGCACCATGTTATGGTAAAACAAGTATCTAGTCCTCCGTAACTCATATACTTTGCTCCTAATGTCTTCTCGAATTTGTGATGATCTCTTGGCGTTGCCCCTAGGTTCCTCTCTTTCTTTCTCTCCTCATTTGGTCATGAAAAACAACTAGGATTGTTTTAAGAAATGGCAGATGGGGGAAGATGAATGAATTTGAGAGGCACAGTTTGGTTTGGGTTGGCTTTGGTCTTAAATCAAACATCAATCAAAAAAGTCAGATAAGCAAATATCACATAGTGAGTCAAAATTGGCCGACCGAACACCAATGTGGAAAATGTCCAATTCGATGAATATGTGATAAGGATAGAATTGTTGACACCTTAAAAAAGAAAATCATTATTAAAGAATAATTAAATTATTATCAATTAATTAAAAAATTTTAAAAATTTATGTACATATTTTGCTCCAACCTCAAAAACATAAGGAAGTCGAAAAAAAAAAAACATAAGGACAAAAAGGCTAGAAAAAATACATAAACAGAAGAGAGAGAGAGAGAGAGAGAGAGAGAGAGGACCGCGTCGGAGGGTTTGAGTTGTCATCCTCTCTAATGGTCGGTCTCCTCATCTTAAATAGAGAAACATAAGAAAGAGAAAGAGAGAGAGAGAGAGAGAGAGGACCGGGTCGGAGGGTTTGAGTTATCTTCCTCTTTGATGGTCGGTCACCTCATCTTAAATATAGAAACAAAAGAGAGAGAAATAGAGAGAGAGAGAGAGAGAGAGAGTGAGGACCGCGTTGGAGGGTTTGAGTTGTCTACCTCTCTGATGGTCGGTCACCTCATCTTTAAGGTAGGACACTTTGTGCAAAAATTGCGGCATTGAATTTGGGCTCTACAAGGTACAATTTGAAATGATTCCTCAAAGTGACCATAGAAGAATTGTGGAGTAAGTTGTTTGGTAATTGACTTATTATCGTACCTAGAATTTTCTATAATATGTGATTGTTGCTTTGCACAACAGGGTGACATCCAATCAAATAAATAATTGTGAATATCTGAAAAATATGGAACTCAGGTATCGACACATTGTAACTAAGTGGCCATATTGTAGTAAGTTCAAACCATGTGCGTGACATTTCAGATTTTCACTTATGTTTTCTATTGAATAAATTGGGCATTTCATCAATGTGCCTATAGGGCTATTCTTAGAGCTAATCACTCTCGAGATAACTATACTATTTAAGGGAGCCATTAGGGAATTTTAAAGCAATAGACTTGAAAATTCGACCAAAAATCGACTTCTCGACCATGTTCATCTTTAAAGACTATTACGACACAGTATAAAATCGATTTGAGATCAGGGATAGGTCGATTCAACTGAGATGCGTTGCTAATCCTGGGTGACACCACTAAATTGGAAAATTCTCGTCGACCAGCCCTAAACTGATTCTTCTGTCGTTTAGGTACCTTGTGTATGTATTTGAATCCTCGAGTTTTTATGACAACCGAGAGTCGACAATGTGTCGAGTGAGTTCATTGTGGCTTGAAAAAAATTGACCACGGGTCATTTGCACTAAAAATCTCCGAAAACTACTCGGTACTCTACGTCATGCTAAAAATGCGCCGAATGGAAATTAATCGTGAATTCAAGTCTGATTTTAGAAATTGAAGATTAAGTCTGATTTTAGAAATTGAAGATTCTGTCATATCACAATAAATTCTAGGAACGTCAACTCAGTCTTAAAAGATTTTTCTACAACCCGAGACTTTTTGGAAAAAAGTCGATATAGAACCGTTTTTGTTCAAAAAATGCCGGGGATAGTTTTTTATCACACAATGGGGATGCAAGATGGATCAATTGGTCGAGAAAAATAATAATTTGAATATTGACTTTATAATGGAATTTATTGAGGCCGAATTGAGTTGATTTGAAGACCGGTAAGTGATCAATTGGAGAAAAAATGTAAGAAATTCGTAGCTCCCCCTCCTCCTAGCCATTTCGGACCAATTCAATGTTGTAAAGAGAGGCTTGGTGGCCTAAGGACAGCCATGGGATATTGGCTTGGGGGACAAGCTCTAGGGGACAAAAATGTAGAAAATGTGCGTGGTAGGCCCTCTTTGTTCCCCTTCTCATCTCTACCGAGCAACCAGCCATCATTCCTCTCCTCCTTCCTCCATTTTCGGCCACCACCAGCAACCAAGAAGACAGCAGCTCAGCCGTCGCAGCCACCATCCGATTGCCGCCCACGCCGAAGCTCCGTCCCACCGCCTACGTGCGTGCCGCACGCCACCGCCTGATCCCATTGCCCCTCACCTATTCCATCTACTTTTTCGGGTCTATTGGAGCTCATCCAAAACTGTCCCGATTCCGTTCGACCCTCGTGAGTGTCCGTCAAGGCCCAATTTGGCCTATTTCCTCTTTCCCGGTCAATTCACGCTTTAAACCAAGTTGTTTGGCTTCTGTTTCAGTAAGAACAGATCAAGATTTTTGTGGGTATCGCAGCGGCTTCTAGGTCCGATTTGAGGTGTTTCCGAGCCTCGAATCTTTGGCACGCTTTGGAGAAAAACGTCCCCTACGACGTTCCTAACGTTTCGATCCAAACGGATTGTTAAACGGGTGAGTTTTGCTCACTAATCATTGCTTAGTGTGCTAATGATGCTAAGGGGTTGATTAGATTTAATTAAGTGCAATTAAGTGGATATATTATATTAGAGTAATTAAATTAGAGACTTATCAATGTATCTTAGACAAATAGTTAGTGTTGTTAGCAAGGAAATAGGCTCTATTATTTATCGAATGAGTCTCGGAAATTTTTCGGACTCGTCTTTGGCTTCCAATTAGGCATTACGGGCCTAAATTGGATTTATTGTATTTATTTAATAATTTTCAAAATTATTTATTTATTTATTTATTTTCCGGAAATTAGGTAGGGATAGTCGATGATCGAAATTTTATGCCGATTACCGTGGTGTAGTTTGTTTATTTTTTTTTTAGTACTAAATCGTGCCGAATTGATTTAATTATGATTTTAGGATTTTATTCCTAAATTAATTAATTTTGGTAATTGATTGGGAAATTACCGGGTATGATAAAAATGATGAATTGATTATATGGTTGGAGTGATATACTATATTAGCCTACGGGCGATATGTCAGCTTTGGGTGAGCAGTATACTATATTATCAGTTTTGGGTGAGCAGTTCTAGACTAAGGTCATACTTTATAGATAGTATTGAATGTACTGACTAGGGGAAGATCGTGGTGACATGTAATCGACTAGGTTGATTGATCAATGATTTGATCTGATGCTGTGAATTGATGTGTTTCCTATACATCTGATACATACTGACTTGCAGGAGGGAACTAAGGTCAAAGTAAGTTCTCTGACTCATGTTGTACTTAGGCAGCTCTAAAGTGTATTGGCTTCTTAATCGGGTCTTAAGGAATAGAACTTGTTAAGACGTTGTCTCACTAGTTATTGTATAACCATTTTCAGATCCTTAGATGGTATTAGCGAAGGACCAAAGGCCCGAAGTGTAGAAGGTGGAGCATGAAGAATCGACGATCCTGTCTAACTAGTTAGTCATATAACAATCCTCTTTTCATGGAAGTCGATTCCTTTCTGTAGACTTTATTTTGTGAACTAGCTATCTAAGACCTAATTTAATCGTCCAACTTGTATATATTTGCACTATGGTTTGCAAGGTATATAAGTGTGGTTACTTTTAAAGTGAAAATCTGGAGTCCTACTTTTCTATCCCATTGTTTTATTGTCTGTGGATTTTTATTATATACTTCCGCATGCGTATTAAAATGAAAGGGTCGGCGATGTGTCCTGGGACATCGCTATTAATCAACCAGTTGAGAGATGGCTGCGTGCCTGAGGATCGGGAAGTGACAATGTGGCTTAACACTAAATAGCAATTAACACCGCAAAAGTATAAAAAGCTTTTATATGCTCTGTCTCAATTTGATCCACTTTATACTACTTCGCTTCGTTAGAACCAAACTGCATCTCATTCTTGCCTAGGTCATTTCAAAGAGTTTGGTTGAAGTTTTACATCATCAAAACGAAACCGTTTGTCATTGTTGGTCAGGTCATTTCTATAGAGCTTGATTTAAAGCTTAACATCATCAGGCTTTACGTCATAGAAAACGGCGAGGACATCTTTCTTCCCACCTGATTTCAACATTTTTCCATTCGTAGATACCACAATCTCGAAGTCTAGTTCCTAGAGAAGATGGGACCGTATATTTGGGATTCATTAAGGCGATTGTTTTGCGGATTGGGAATCGCCCTTGAAGACACGGATCCTACCATGCACCATGTTATGGTAAAACAAGTATCTAGTCCTCTGTAACTCAAATACTTTGCTCCTAATGTCTTCTTGAATTTGCCATGATCTCTTGGGGTTGCCCCTAGGTTCCTCTCTTTCTCTCTCTCTCCTCATTTGGTCATGAAAAATAACTACGAATGTTTTAAGAAATGGCAGATGGGGGAAGATGAATAAATTTGAGAGGCATGGTTTGGTTTGGATTGGCTTTTGTCTTAATGCAAACCTCAATTAGAAAAAGTCAGACAAGCAAATATTAGATAGTGAGTCAAAATTGGCCGACGGAACACCAATGTGGAAAATGTCCAATTTGATGAATATGTGATATGGATAGAATTGTTGACACCTTAAAAAAATGATTATTAAAGAATAACTAAATTACCATCAATTATTAAAAAATTTAAAAGATTTTATGTACATATTTTGCTCCAACCTAAAAAAACATAAGGAAGTCAAAAAAAAAAAAAACATACGGACAAAAAGGCTAGAAAAATACAAAAACAGAAGAGAGAGAGAGAGAGAGAGAGGACCGCGTCGGAGGGTTTGAGTTGTCTTCCTCTCTAATGGTCGGTCACCTCATCTTAAGAGAGAGAGAGAGAGAGAGAGAGAGAGTGAGGACTGCGTCGGAGGGTTTGAGTTCTCTTCCTCTCTTATGGTCGGTCACCTCATCTTAAGGGTGGGCCACTTTGTGCAAAAATTGTGGCATTGAATTTGGGCTCTATAAGGTACAATTTGAAATGACTCCTCAAAGTGACCATAGAAGAATTGTTGAGTAAGTTGTTTGGTGATTGACTTATTATCGTACCTAGAATTTTCTATAATATGCGATTGTTGCTTTGCACAACAGGGTAACATCCAGTCAAATAAATAATTGTGAATAGCTGAAAAATATGGAACTCGGGTATTAACACATTGTAACTAAGGGTGCGCATGACAACCATTCTGTTCCAGAAATAATTTCTGGAACAGAAATAGATTTTTCTATTTCTATTTCTAGAAGAGTTTTTAAGCAAAAATAACCATTTGATAACAACACAAAATTTATACTCTAAAAATAGAAATTCGTTTGATAACGACACAAAAATTTCTTCCTTTCTGACTGCGGCGGCGACGCCGACGACCTTTAATATAAAAAATAAAAATGATTTAGTAACAAAAAAATAAAGAATAAAATAAAATAAAATAAAATAAATCATAAAAAATAAAAATATCATTTTATTTTTTAAAATAAAAATATCCTTAAAAATAAATTTATTTTATTTATTCTATTTTATTTTATTTTACGAATAGATTTATTTTAAAATGAATAAAAATTAAAAATAAAAATAAATTTATTTGGAAAAACACTCAAGGCAAATAAAAATAATTTATTTTTATTTATCATAAATAAATTAAATAAATTTATTTTTAATAAAATAAAAATAAAATGATAAATAAAAATAATTTATTTATAATAATTTTATTTTAATATTTTATTTTTATTTTTAAATGAATAAAATGAATATATTTATTTTTATTTATTTTTATTTTTAATAAAATGAGGAGAGGTGGAGGAGGAGGAGGAGGAGGCAGAGACGTAGAGGAGATGAGGGAGGACTCACCGAAATTAGGGTTTAGTGGGAGAATTATTTATGATTTCTCTTCCAAATCAATTTCGGAATAAATCTATTTGAGAAATAGAAAACCGAATAGGTTTATCAAAAGTGTTTCTATTCCATAAACATGTGTCTAATAAAAATTATTTCCTGAATGAAATTTTAGTTATCATGCACCCCTTAAGTGGCCATATTGTAGTAAGTTCAAACCATGTGGCTAGGTCAATTAACACTGCAAAAGTATAAAAAGCTTTTACATGCTCCGTCTCGATTAGGTCCACTTTATACTACTTCACTTCGTCAGAATGAAATTGCATCTCATTCTTGCCTAGGTCATTTCATAGAGTTTGGTTGAAGTTTTACGTCATCAAAATGAAACCGTTTGTCATTGTTGGCCAGGTCATTTCTATAGAGCTTGATTTAAAGCTTAACATCATGAGGCTTTACATCATAGAAAACGGGGAGGACATCTTTCTTCCCACCTGAATAGTGAGTCAAAATTGGCCATTAGATCGCCAATGTGGAAAATGTCCAATTCAACAAATATGTGATAAGGATAGAATTGTTGACACCTTAAAAAAAGAAAATCATTATTAAAGAATAATTAAATTATCATTAATTCATTAAAAATTTTAAAAATTTATGTACATATTTTGCTCCAACATCAAAAACATAAGGAAGTCGAAAAAAAAAACATAAGGACAAAAAGGCTAGAAAAATACAGAAACAAAAGAGAGAGAAAGAGAGAGAGAGAGAGAGAGAGGGACCGCGTCGGAGGGTTTGAGTTGACTTCCTCTCTGATGGTCGGTCACCTCATCTTAAATACAGAAACATGAGAGAGAGAGAGAGAGAGAGAGAGAGAGAGAGAGAGAGAGTGAGTGAGTGAGTGAGGACCGCGTCGGAGGGTTTGAGTTCTCTTCCTCTCTGATGGTCGGTCACCTCATCTTTAAGGTAGGACACTTTGTGCAAAAATTGCAGCATTGAATTTGGGCTCTACAAGGTACAATTTGAAATGATTCCTCAAAGTGACCATAGAAGAATTGTGGAGTAAGTTGTTCGGTGATTGACTTATTATTGTACCTAGAATTTTCTATAATATGTGATTGTTGCTTTGCACAACAAGGTGACATCTAGTCAAATAAATAATTGTGAATATCTGAAAAATATGGAACTAAGGTATTGACACATCGTAACTAAGTGGCCATATTGTAGTAAGTTCAAACCTTGTGGCTTAACACTAAATAGCAATTAACACCGCAAAAGTATAAGAAGCTTTTATATGCTCCATCTCGATTAGGTCCACTTTATACTACTTTGCTTCATCAGAACCAAACTGCATCTCATTCTTGCCTAGGTCATTTCATAGAGTTTGGTTGAAGTTTTACATCATCAAAATGAAACCATTTGTCATTGTTGGTCAGGTCATTTCTATAGCGCTTGATTTAAAGCTTAACATCATCAGGCTTTACGTCATAGAAAACGGGGAGGACATCTTTCTTCCCACTTGATTTTGACATTTTTTCCATTCGTAGATACCACAATCTCAAAGTATAGTTCCTAGAGAAGATGGGACCGTATATTTGGGATTCACTAAGGCGATTGTTTTGCTGATTGGGAATCGCCCCTGAAGACACGGATCCTACCATGCACCATGTTATGGTAAAACAAGTATCTAGTCCTCCATAACTTAAATAATTTTCTCCTAATGTCTTCTCGAATTTGTGATGATCTCTTGGCATTGCCCGTAGGTTCCTCTCTTTCTCTCTCTCCTCATTTGGTCATGAAAAACAACTAGGATTGTTTTAAGAAATGGCAGATGGGGGAAGATGAATGAATTTGAGAGGCACAGTTTGGTTTGGGTTGGCTTTGGTCTTAATGCAAACACCAATCAGAAAAGTCAGACCAGCAAATATCAAATAGTGAAAGTAAAAATTTGTTGACGGAACACCATTGCGGAAAATGTCCAATTCGACAAATATAAGATAAGGATAGAATTGTTGACACCTTAAAAAAGAAAATCATTATCAAAGATAATTAAATTATCGTCAATTAATTAAAAATTTTAAAAAAAATTATGTACATATTTTGCTCCAACCTCAAAAAACAAAAGGACTAAAAGACGAAAAAAAACAAAAACAGGAGAGAGAGAGAGAGAGGGGACCGCGAGGGAGGTTTGACCTGTCTTCCCTCTCTGATGGTCGGTCACCTCATCTTTAAGAAAAAGATATTTTCTCAAAGAAGATTCTACTTTCTTTGGTTCCTTTCGACTTTAATGCTCACGATTGTCATCCCACTTTCAGAAGTCTTATCCACAGTTTCACAAAGAGAAAATGAGAGGGAAAGGATTAGAAATCCACTTGGGGTCCATCTTCTGTCTTTTCTGAGAATTAGTACGAGTGATTTACATATCACGGTGTTTTCTTGCCGCCATAACCACTGCAGTTATAGCAGATATTACATGGCCCTGAGATTTTTGGAAGAAAGTACTTCAAACAAGGGATGAAATGAAGCCTTTTGATTAGAGTTCTATTGGAATTTACGAAAAGGCTTTAGTGTATCTTGTGTTCCGTGGCATCCTATGGATTATTCTTGATCACTGTAGCTTAACTATGTTTCATCTGTCAGATTAGGATACACCCTTAACGTTGATTTCTAAAGATGTTCACATCTTTTTCATCTTCAATCCAATGCATTCATATGCATCGAACATTACAGAATTAAGAACAACAACAAAAGAATAGTGTTCTAATTTTTGTCGCGACCTACCCTTGGGGGGAGGAACAGGTTTAGGGGTATTGCCTAAAGAATGAGCTTAAGGCCCATTATTAGGTGCGGGCTCTGCTAAGCCCATACCCCCCGTGACATTGGGATATTTTTTAGAAATTTTGCAAAAAGGGAGTATCCACTAGCCTATTGGGGTCGGCTAGAAACCAAGCGAGGCATGGGAGTATACCTCACTTCCTACGCAACCAGAGAATCTAGGGTCGGGGACTTGATTACACTAATTGACCAATTAGTGCCCTTTCGGTACCTAATTTTATTCGTTTTATAATAAAAGATTTTTTGTCAGGCGGTTTGGATTGATTTCATACCTATCCACTAACATATGAGGTAAGCATGCGGGTGCGCAATCATTAAAGTAATAATCATAACTATCAAAATCATAATTGCAGTAAAATTAAACACGCGTAATTAAACATAATTAAATATGCAAATTAAACATACGATATAATCAAAATACTAGCAAGTAAATGCCTAATTACACTAAGAAGGCAAAATATGGCAATTCCTAACCAAACCCATCATTTTTTAATTTTCAAAATTTTTGAATTTTTTTTGAATTTTTGAATTTAATTTTTTAAAATATATATATTTTTAATTTATTTTTAATAATTCACAAAAATGGGCGAATCGGGTCGGGCTCAGCCCGGTTGGCGACGACGGGCCCGAGAGGGCCCGAAGTTTTCTTCTTGATACTTCGCTTAGAGCCCAAAGAAAATAAAAAGACCCACCTATTTCTTAAGCCCGCGTGAGACCAGCCTACCCGCCCACAAGCAACCCAAGCCCAACTTGTTCAAAAACCCTACCCATTTCACGACCCGGCCCGATTCGCGCGACCCGGATTCTGGAGCCCTCGAGTTTGGTGATCTGCAGCGCCGGAGGGGTTGGCTAGGACGTCAACGGCGGACGATGCGACGTGGTGGACGGCGGCTAAGGGCTTGACGGTGGTGGCGACGGGGCAAAACAGAGGTGAAGACGCAACGATGACCTAGGATTTGGCTGGTGTTGGGGTAGGGCGCAAGCCGCGTGCAAAGCGCGGCGAGTCGTCACGGTTGGTTGCGCGTCAGGTCGTCGCGGGCGGAGGCGGGTAGACCGGCAGGCGTCGGCATTCGGAGCTCTGGCGGCGATGGAGACGAGCTGCTGTGGCATTGGGCAGAGTTGTGGGTTGCTGGTGGAGCGGTAATGATAGATTTGCAGACCGGCAGTAACGCCGGAAGCCGAATGGCAATGGCACCGGGCTGGTGCTGCGACGGCGGCGGAGAGATCGGGCTGCTAGCACAGGTGTTACAGCGGTGTCACGCCTTCGAGCTGCTAGTGGTCGATGTGGTGTCGACGACATTGAGGCAACGAGCTCGGACGGCAACAGGAAGGAGGGCAGCAGCTTGACTTGGATGGCATCGGGTTGAGGCGGCGAGGAGGACAACGGCTCGAACGGCGTTGGGTTGAGGCAGTGAGGAGCAGCAGCTCGTCGAGATCGGTGAAAAATGCCTGGTGGTTGTCGTGGATCAGCAGACGAGCACAGAATGGCGGTGTTGGGTTGCAAGCGGAGCGGCAGTGGCTCAGACAGCGACGGGCAAGAGGGCGGCGGCTTGGCTTGACGTCAGGGTCAGCGTCGGTTGAGCGCCACTGTCGACGGCACCGCCATCGCCGCCGTTTTTCTCGAGCTTTCTCTCTTTCTCTCGCTCCTTGTTGCTGTTTTTTTTTGCCCTTTTTTTTTCTCGGGGTTTCTTGCGCGAAGATGGAGGAGGGAGAAGGCTAGCGTGGGCCAAGCCAAAGGGGAAATGGGCCTGGGCCGCGCAAGGGAAAAATAGGCATTTTTTATTTTTCTTTTTCTTTTCTTTTTTTTGGTTGTTTTGTTATTTTTCTTTTTCTTTTTTTTTTTTTCTCTAATTTTTTTATGTATTGGAAAACAAAAATTAAAATTTAGGTGTCAACAGCTGCCCCTCTTTGAATGTAACATCGAAGATGTTGCATTCAAAGACAGAAGACACCTAAATTATTTCGGCAGTAGAGAGACCCTAGGTGCATAGGCACACGTCAGGTCGATGGAAAGGACTCATAACTATGGAAGCGCGTCTTGTCAATAAGAGGAAGAAAGACTGCGGGTTACAGAAGCCCACTGGGTCATAAGAAGAGAGAAGACTCTAGGCTACAAAAGCCCACCGGGTCATAAGAAAGGGGAGAAGAAGTCCGGGCTACGAAAAACCCACTGGGTCATAAGAAGAGGGAGAAAGACTCCGGGTTACGGAAAGCCCACCGGGTCATAAGAAGGGGAAGAAGGACTCCGCGTTATGAAAAGCCCACCGGGTCATAAGAAGAGAGAGAAGGACTCCGGGCTACAGAAGCCCACCGGGTCATAAGAAGAGGGATAGGAAAGAGGTCTCACCGTGTAATAATGGATTTCAACCAGATTGAAAATGCATGATTTGAGGAAAATCAATGAACCTTTGTAGGTGACATAGTTTAAGGTTGACCATGAATCTTTTAAAAAATCTTAGTTTAAAGATAGACTCATGAACATTTTAAAAGCTTAGAGCTGCTGAGCATAATGAATTGAAGCCGAAGACGGATCAATTAAGGATAAACTCATGAACCATGTGGTTTAAGGATGGCCCACAAACCCCGTGGTTTAAGGATGGACCCACAAATCCTGTGGTTTAGACTAGAAAAAATGTCTCACCATGCAAAAACGGGTTTCGACTGATAATGATAGTCTCACCGTGTACGAACGAGTTTCGACTAGGAGGAAGGTCTCACCATGTACGAACGGGTTTCGACCAGATATGATAATCTCACCGTGTACGAACGGGTTTCGACTGGGTATGATAGTCTCACCGTGAACGAACGAGTTTCAACTGGGAGGAATGTCTCACCATGTACGAACAGGTTTCTATCGGGTGTGATAGTCTCATCGTATACAAACGGGTTTCGACTGGGAAGAAGGTCTCACTGTGTAAGAACGGGTTTCGACCGGGTATGATAGTCTCACCGTGTACAAACAGGTTTTGACCGGGTGTGATAGTCTCACCGTGTACGAATAGGTTTCGACTGGGAGCGAACAAACATGGTTTACGGATGAAACCACAAGCTGTGTGGTTTAAGGATAGAGCCACAAACCTTGTGATTTAAGGATAGACCCACGAACCTTTGGTTTTTAGGGAAGCACTCGCTAACCCCTTGAAAAAATGCATGGCTTCACTGGGGAACCCTATCAAGCTCAACTTGAGCAAATGTTATTAGAGACGTCATCAAGAGACACATTGGCAATATTGTAACATTGATTGAACAAGTTAATCAAGCTAAGTCCGACTGCTTTTAAAAAACATTTGATGTCAATCAACATCATGTGGCACAAAACTATCATCTTGTTTGGGAATGTATCATTAATCATCAAATTCTCCAGGAGTCAAGTTCTTATCAGAACGGCTACGACTCATGAAGAATGCTCATTAAGCATGCCAAGCTAGAACTTCTTAGTCAAGAAGGGTTTATCACACACTCTCGATAAAATGGCTGCTTGATCCCATCCATTCGCGTGGGAAGTAACTGATTGCTAAGGGTATCTCACATAACCCGTCTCAAAGGCTTTCAAAAACATTCGCGATGAGCACAATCTGATCGATCAAAAAGGTCTTTTGAAAGGACCGCAATATAGGCTCGATTAGTTATTACACAAAAAAATTATTGCTTTGAGGCCAATAAAGGAACATTTGTCGTTATCTTCATCGGGTTTACAAGTCGAGAACTTTGAAGATAAGACAAGATAGAATTACCTTCACTCCTTCAAGTGATAACTTTCTTTATGGCATTCTCATTTTCACTCAAACCATCCCAATCAGAAGAGACTTTAGAAGGGAGTTGTAATGTTGGCTTGGGAGAGACTTGAAAGGCTTAAAATTTTCAAAAGGGTTTTTAAGAGTCGGTGATCATCATGGCATCGTGACCAGGTCACTCGACCTTTCAAAAGCATTTGGCTTTTGAACACAGCACATCTTGAAAATCCATTGGCTAATCATTTCTGCATGGGAGTTTTGCTCTTTTCTCAATTTCCTTTGCTCTTTGCGATGATTTTTTTCACAGGCACTTGGACTTTGATAAAAAAAAATTTTCACATAAGATGCAGCCTTTTGGCTCTTTTTCTTAACGGGCATTGGCCTTGCTTTTACTAGGCACATTGCTTTTCATGCCCCCTAATTTGTCAAACTTTTTTGCTCTTTGAACTTTTGAGCTCTTATGACTTTCGAGATGTCTTTTCATTTTCTCTCGTGATTGTCAATTGTATTTGGTCAATTCTTATGACTTGCCCCATTGAAGGGAGGTGATCACCACTCAAGGTTCAAAAATGAATAGTCAGTCCAAAATTGGTTAAAGCAATGGGTATCAGTGTTTGGGTAGAGAAAGAAATGCTCTTCTTCACCTTGGCATGAGTCAAGCTCTAATGAGAATTCCTTTGAAGCTATCACTAGAAGATTGATGCAAGTGAAAGTAATAGAATCTTTCTCAATCTTTCGCTCTACAACATGATCATAACCCCTATGCTACCCCAATGTAGGGTCGTTCTCGACAAGGGTACTTTGAAGTATCATCTTTTTTTTCGGCCCAAAGGGTAGCAAGAGATTAGTGCAATGCTTGGGATTGATGAAGGAAATGCCCTTATCATTTTGATATTTGCGCTCAACGCAAATAAATCATTTGTCCTAAGAGAATGTCGCCTTTCACTCAACTCTCAAAAGTATTTGAAGGATGTGTTTGGAAATGGCTTGCCTTTCCTCATCCTAAGTATCCTCTACTTGGCATGACTAACATCTCAATTTCACTCTATCGAGATCATCCGAGTAGATTAATCTCCATAGGGAATTTTGATTCAAAATGAATAATCCACAAAACGAGAAACAATTTTGAGATGAAAATGATGCTCAAAAAAATTGTAGAAATTTTTTATTATTCATTTTTGTGCTTGTCTCTTGGAAAGCACCAAAGGTTTTTTTTTTATAATGGAAATTCTCCTTCTTTTTTTTTTTTTTTTTTTTTTGGGAAGAAGGGTACTTACCTGCGGCATAGTGACTTGGTAACCCTATAAAGAATGTGAAAGAATATGTTAGTGTAAAAATCTTTGGGGATTGAAATGTTGGAAACGATACATTATTACCCTCCATTCGCTTTCATCCTTTGGGTGCTAACATCTCTTGATTCACCTTCATGGATATTTGGTAACTAGACAATACCCTTCCCTTGCATTCACTTTTAAGTGTTTGATGTTGTCCTGATTCCTTGGTGGAAGGTGCTGCTTCTACGATCAAGTTGCAGCTTTTTCCCCATTTATCACCCCATAAGAAAAGGAGATGAAACGGGTTATCTCCATACTTAATTAGGTTCAATTGAGGAACGATACATCCTTTCTTGATGGATTTGACAAAGTTGTTCCAGCACACTTCATTGGTGGGGAGATGAGAGATTTTTTTTTTTTTTTTTAAATCAAACATTGCTCTCCCACTCTTTGTTTGACAAATCTTTGTTCTATTCAAATCCGTCCTGTATCAAAGAAAAGGACATGTCATTTTTTATGCTGAAGAGAATCGAGTTTAGGAACGAGATACATCCTTTTCAAAGTCGGGCGATCAACATCCCAAGGTATCTCTCATGGAGGAATGGATAATAT
Source organism: Eucalyptus virginea (assembly GCA_014182375.1). Classification (NCBI taxonomy): domain Eukaryota; kingdom Viridiplantae; phylum Streptophyta; class Magnoliopsida; order Myrtales; family Myrtaceae; genus Eucalyptus; species Eucalyptus virginea. The sequence goes on along the minus strand of CM024520.1, from coordinate 1,437,796 downwards.
TGCCCCTCTGTTTCATTTGAATCTTTCTTTGTTTAAGATGAACAGGACTTAAAATTGCTCCACCGCGTTTGTTGGAACGTTACAAAATTTGGTACTCTTGATGTCTCCTTGACAATTACAAGAAAATCATGTCAGAAACGGTATCAGAGATGGATAATTGGAATCGATACATTTTACTTTTGCTTTGAATTCACCCTTTTGGATGCTTGGCAACTCCCTTCATTTGTCTCGTTATGTAAAGTGAGCAAGATCGACGGGTTATTTTGACACCTAAGGCATTTGTGAATAACGAAACTTCTCAAAACAGAATTCAACTTCGTTCCACCTCGATGGAAAGTTGGCACTAACGAAGTCTCGACCCATACTTGCTCCTCAAGTTCCATGAACCCACACTTCTATCTTTTAGAAAGGGCCGATACCAGTCTCAAATAAACTCTTCATTCTACCCGAGAAAGCGACCATGTGAAGAGATGGACTTAAGCAAAGCTTTTTTTTTTTTTTTTAAATTCATTTTCAAAACATTTTGAAGGTAAAGGTTAGGATTCGCTTGAAAAACACTTCTGAGTTTTTTCTTTTTTTTAGAGAGATGATTTTCATGAAATCGAATTCCATCATTAAAAAATGTGAGTTGCAGATTTACAAAAGCATCAATTGGATTCGCAATCAAAACCCAAAATGAAAAACATGATTCTTAACAAGAGTAAGAACAATGATAAGAACAAGAAACTCTTGCTTGTATAGGTAATGGAAAAAATCAACTCCTATCCTAACTCTAAAATTCACTTCTCTATGTGGTCCAACACGAGAATGCCAAAAGGAGCATCACGCATAGCCTGCAAAAAAAAAATGACAATGTCAATATGTAGAGTATGTGAATGAGAGAAAATGATATCTCAATGAGGTCGTTTGTTACAATAAAATCGAGATGATGGTACATGCCCCGCAGTCCTTATTACGGGGTTTTAGTATTTCGCTAAGATTTTATCATAAGAGAATACATCATTAAAATAATCGATCCACGGTCATCAATCGAATGTCCACTTTTATTCCAAAAGTTACGCATGCAAAAGTGGCGTTGATGTTTTTTTTTTTTTTTAAGAGATTGATTTTATGATTTTGCTCTTGCAAAAAATGAAGTGACTTATATTTTGAGAAATCTATACAAAATGTGGTTTGCATTTCAATCGCAAAATGTGAGAAGGAAAGAGTTTGATCCAAAATGCAATCTCAATTTTTGTGCCACAATATATAATTGCAACTTGCAAGCCCCTTTTTTTTGGCTTGCTTTTTCTTTTGTTAAATGTGATTTTGAGCCCATAACTAGGAATTTAAATAAAATCATGTGTTCAACAGGGCCAAATCAAAATGTTTAGAACTTGCATTCAAATGTTCACTTGTCAAAAGTGATTGCCAATTTTTTAATCATAAGCCTACATCCCCGAGGGCATTCGATTGATTTCCGCGAATTTCAAGATGAAAATGCAATACAAAATGAGTAGATAAAAAGGAAAATGACACTTACAATGGGTGTCGAGCTTTGTCTCTTCTTTTTCTTTTTCTTTTTTCTACATAGACATGCACATGAGATGTGGTTTGATTTCTACTTTATACGGCTCAAAATGAAGCCATGGGATCACAAGACTGAACCAACATGCTTGCGGCTAGGTCGTGTTACCCATAACTCTGGTTTCATCAAAGAACCGACCCATGTCGCCCGATTGCAGACCGGGGTGGGTACCTTTGACATGAAAGAAATGGGCGACTCGTACTACATGGTTGTAGTCGGAGTGGCATCCATCTCAACACCATCCTAGGTAATATCCTATGCGGCTCAGGTTCGGCGGCAGGTTGTGCGTGCTAAAGTGTAGTGCAATGCAAAGGATACATGCACAACAATTTATAGACAAACAACACTTCATATATAAAAAATAAACCATACATTCCTACACCTCCCTGCAAGGCAAAGGTGAGCAAACACTTCCCCTTATACCTCACATTCTACAAAAACATTTAACACCTTTAATATTAGGGGCATACTTGGAATCCTCGCTGCCAAACAAAAATATTTTTGAACAAGATTAATTTTGGCCTAAGTTCTCTAAAGTTTAAAACCAAGTCCCTAACGGAGTCGCCAACTTGTCGCGACCTACCCTCGGGGGTAGGAACATGTTTAGGGGTATTGCCTAAAGGATGGGCTTAAGGCCCATCATTAGGCGCGGGCTCTCCCAAGCCCATACCCCGCGTGACATTGGGATATTTTTTAGAAATTTTGCAAAAAAGGAGTCGCCACTAGCCTATTGGGGTCGGCTAGAAACCAAGTGAGGTATATGAGTATACCTCACTTCCTACGCAACCAGAGAATCTAGGGTTAGGGACTTGATTACACTAATTGACCAATTAGTGCCCTTTCGGTACCTAATCTTGTTCGTTTTATAATAAAAGATTTTTTGTCAGGCAGTTTGGATTGATTTCATACTTATCCACTAACATATGAGGTGAGCATGCGGGTGCGCAATCATTAAAGTAACAATCATAACTATCAAGATCATAATTGCAGTAAAATTAAACACATGTAATTAAACATAATTAAATATGCAAATTAAACATACGATATAATCAAAATACTAGCAAGTAAATGCCTAATTATACTAAGAAGGAAAAATATGGCAATTCCTAACCAAACCCCATCATTTTTTAATTTTCGAAAATTTTTAATTTTTCTAATTTTTGATTTAATTTTAAAAAATATATTATTTATTTATTTTTAAAATTTTTTTAATAATTCACAAAAATGGGCGACCAGGTCAGGCCCGGTCTAACCCGACTGGCTGGTGTGGGCCGGGTCCGGTCTCCGACTGGACCCGGCCCGGCCCGGTTGGCGGCAACGGGCCCAAGTGGGCCTAATGCTTTCTTCTTGATACTTCAGTTAGAGCCCAAAGAAAATAAAAAGACCCACCTATTTCCTAAGCCCGTGTGAGACCAACCTACCCGCCCACAAGCAGCCCAAGCCCAACTTGTTCAAAAACCCTACCCGTTTGGCGACCCGACCCACCTCGCATGACTTGGATTCTGTAGCCCTCGGGTTCGGTGATACACGGCGCCGGAGGGGTTGGCTAGGACGTCGACGGCGGCAACGCAGCGAACGGCGCAACGTGGTGGACGACGGCTAGGGGCTTGACGGCAGCGGCGACGCGGCAGAGCAGAGGCGAAGACGTGGGGACCGACCCAGGATTTGCTAGCGTCGGGGGCAGCGGCGTTGAGTTGCAAGCAAAGCACGGCGAGTCATCGCGATTGGTTGGGCATCAAGTAGTCGCAAGCGGAGGCGAGGCACCGACAGTGCATCGGCGTTCGGAGCTCTGGCAGCGACAGAGACGAGCTGCTATGGCATTGGGCAGAGGCGTGGGTTGTTGGTGGAGCGACAATGACAGATGAGCGGACCGGCAGGCGACGTCGGAAGCCAAATGGCGGTGGCGCTGGGCTGGTGCTGCGACGGCGTCAGAGAGATCGGGCTGCTGGCATGGCGGTCTTCACGGCTGCAGGTGCTGTAGCGGCGTCACGGCTTCGAGCTACTAGTGGTCGTTGTGGCATCAGCAACGTTGAGGCAGCAAGCTCGGACGACGACAGGCAGGAGGGCGACAACTCAGCTCAGACGACATCGGGTTGAGGCAGTGAGGAGCAGCAGCTCGTCGGGACCGGTGAAAACGCCTGGTGGTCGTCGTGGGTCAACAGATGAGCACGGAGCGGTGGTGTTGGGTTGCAAGCGAAGTGACGGTGGCTCGGACGGCGATGGGCGGGAGGGCGGTGGCTCGGCTCGACGTCGGGGTCGGCGTCGGTCGAGCACCACTATTCTCTCTCTCTCTCTCTCTGTGCTCCCTATTGCTGTTTTTCCCCCTTTTTTTTCTCCAGGGTTTCTTGCGCGAAAATGGAGGAGGGAGAAGGCTAGTGTGGGCCAGGCCAAAAGGGAAACGGGCCTAGGCTGCGCAAGGGAAAAATAGGCATTTTTCTTTTTCTTTTTATTTTCTTTTTATTTTGTTGTTTTGTTATTTTTCTTTTTCTTTTTTTCTCTTTTTCTCTAATTTTTTTTTTTTTTTTTATGTATTGGAAAACAAAAATTAGGTGTCAACAATTTTCTTACCATCAATCACTAATTTTGATTCAAAGACAAGCATGTTGCCAAATGTTAATATCAAGAACACATAGATAAGTTAGTAGATGAATCTCTTCCTTTGAGCTGATGCACAGTTGCACATCAACCAATTGAAACTTGTGCATCTAATGCTTTTTGTTCATACCATGAATACAATTTACACTTGTTTGGTTATAAAATGTTTAAATTACAATCAATAATCAAATTGATGAGATAGATGTAAGTCGTGAAGACGGTATCCCAAAATCTCCATAGCTAAAAACAAAAACACATATAATTTGAATAGAGAAATTTACAAACCTAATTTAGAATCCATCGTTTTAGATGCGAAATAGCGATGATTCAAGCTCAAGTGCTTATCCTTTATTGTCCTCTATATTACTAGCTCAACAAGATTGTCTCTTGTCCTTAGTATTTGGTAAACACTCTTTTTATGTAAAGATGTTTGTGTATATAAATTTAAGGAAAGACTTGAGTACCTTTTATAGAATTGTTAGCTAAGCCCGCTCATTACTAGTCGGACTCAACTCAATTCACACTAGCCAATCTCTTATTAAACTAATTAAGAAACCTTATATCTCATCTTATTAGATTAATTTGATTAATATTAGCCCACATTAGAAAAATTATTACAATAGGTACCGTATGAGGAATCAATTTTCATAAGTTGCATCTTCCAATGGGTAGCTCGAGGAGATGTCCAATCCATCTTTATCTTCATCGATCTTGACACCCCGGTCAACATTTCTAGAGATCTACAAACTTTGATCCCCAAGCACTTTCAAAGACTCTAAGCTGGTGAGGCCTTTTGCAGCTCTTAGCATAGGTTAGGTATTCTTTCAATTGAATCGCACTAGGAAAATTCCAGGAGCAGCAAAGATTTCGATTCCCCCAAACTTTTAACCTCAACAACTATTTCTAATCGAGATAGCTCCAAGATTTGTAGATTTCTAAAGCATGATAGAGTAGGTGTCCTCATGAGGCATTCAAACCTAGTAATTCGCAATTCCCTCAAGTTCACCATCCTTTCCAAGATTGGTGAATGTACCGTCGAGCATTCATCAATACCACGAGTCGACAGGTTTTTCAAGTTTGAAAAATGTGGTAGTGTTGCATCAACTCAAGCAACTTTTCTACCATTATATCCCATCCTAATTACACTTAATTTCCTCACATTTCCGATCCCATCAGGTTGGTTGACTATCTGCGACCAAGATAGATCTAATATAGATCCAACTCGAACAACGACTATAAAATTCCGTTGAGCATGCAAGCTCCATTCTCCATGGTAACTGCATATGACAAGTGTATAAGGCAAATCACCTAATTTATATGGCAAAATGTAATAAAGATAAGATCTCAATTTCCCTACTAATCTAAATATTTAGGCTAATTATGCCGTGACCATCAGTGACAAGTTCTTCCAAACCCTTGATCCAAAACCTCTCCCATTAAATTTTAATTGATGGTGTCTCATCATTTTAAATCTAAACTTCAACGAACCAAGCAAAATGCATAGGATTTATCTAAGAATTTTTCGTTGGAGGGTTAGGGATTGCTTGCACACTCCCTCATTGGTCAAAAAATTCTGAAAACGTTGACCATCCGCCTGAAGTTTAAAAGTTAGAGTGATGATTTTTTCTGGGAAAAAAGTCACTTCGTCCCGTTCGTTTAACCAACATAAAAGTTGTTTATTGACTTTCTCTCTCTGGCCAAAAGAAAATGACTTTCTCCTAAAATTTGAAATATCATTTGAACTTTACAAAAATTAAATAAAGCAAACAAAAAGTAAGTGGACCGTATTCAAACATCTAATGAAAGTTTGACACGTGGAGGAATTGTCCAAAACTTGCCAAATTACAATTATGTGCTAAGGTGCATTAGGGAATTTGCGCAATTGAATAGGTGCAATTTGGTCTTTCTGATGAGTCAACGTCAATGGATCGCCCACTGATTCATTCTCTCTCTGGAGTAGCTTCAACTGAGGATTGCTTTCCTCACGTGTGATTCTAATCTTGCCAATCTCAATCTCAGCAGAATCAGGTACGCGAGATGTTTCTTCACTCTCTCTAAATCTTAGCTATGTTGCTTGTGGGACTGTATTTTGATCTTTTCTTTTTTCTTTTGTTTCTTTCCTTTCTGTTGCCTAAGCCTGTTCTTGAAAAAATCAAATCTCCACTGCAAGACTGCTCCTCTGCCCTTTGATGAAACGATGGTCGGATCACAAAGGATGCAACTTTTGCAGCTTGAACAGCTGCCATCCTTTTGCCATCTCATAATACCTAATGGTCTAAATTTATCTTCTTCTGAATCTGTTGGATCTCTCAAATTGAACACGATGAATATACATGTAGAACCTAACATTTCTTCTCGTGTATGTGGGGTTAAGTAGGCAACTTCCTTTTAAGCACCCAATTATTAGATAAAGCTCTCGTTTCATTTAGTCTAACTTTTTCAATGCCCATTTTTGTGGAACTTGACATTTCAGATTCAGTGTGTACTTGAGCTGAACCAAGAACGTTCTCGCTGCTCTGACTTCTCTTATTACTCTAACTTGCCATATGCTTTTATTACATCTATCATGTCATCATGTTCTAGTTTAGGTACCGATTGTTCTCGACAACATAGGTTTGCACATCTGCATCAGATTCACTTGGACCATAATTGAGCCAAATGCAGATGCCCTGAATTTTTTGTTGTTGAGATATCCCTGCTGAAGTCTCTAAATCATTACAAAACTTTATTTCCTTCCTGTTTATGCTGATATTTTTCCTGTACATTCACTCAACAAATGTAAAGTTGAGCCTTTTCTTTTTTCCTTTGTCTGAGGATACATCTCATGACTAAATTGGAACTTCTCATGACTTTTTTCTTGTTATAGCGGTTTCAAATGATTGAAGCAGTCATGCTTGCAGCAGCTTCAGCAATAGTAGTAGAAGCATGCAAGGATGGGCGTAACGTTTTTAGCTCCTTCAGTGAAAAAAAGGACTATGCTAACAAATTCGAGATCAATTTTAAGGAGTTGACCAAACAAGCAGAAACGCTTTTTAAAAGAAAGGAAATTGTAGAGAAAGAAATAAAGGAAAAAAAGATGAAGAGGGAGGAATGTGAAGGTTGGATTGGCAAGGTCGAGATGGCTGAACGAGAATTGCTCAAATTGAAAGCAAGTACAAGAAAGAAATCAGGCATGCCTGGAGATTCCCTCGGTTCTGGTCACGTGCAAAGCTCAGCAAGCAAATGGCCAAAAAGCATGAAAATTACAAGACTTGATAAAAGAAGGAAAGCTCAATAATGGGCTGGTAGCTGAAAGACCACCGGAGCCCGTGATACTCCTGGATGCCCCTAGGATTGAGGATAAACCTTCACTACGTGAGACCGTTGACGAGATATTGGGTTTTTGAGGGAAAGAAATGTCCAAAAAATTGGACTCTGGGGAATGGTGGGGACTGGGAAAACTACAGTCATGCAGAATCTGAATAATAATGAAGAGGTTAAGAAAATGTTTGATATTGTCATTTGGGTATCAGTGTCGAAGGCTTGGAGTATTGAGAAGGTGCAAGATGCAATCACACAGCGTCTGAAGTTAAAAGTGGAGGGTGGAACCAGTGCGGTTGAGGCTGGTCAACTTATATCAAATGAGTTGAGAGGCATGAGGTACTTACTTCTCCTTGATGAAGTTTGGGATCCCATTGATCTAGATAAAATAGGTGTTTCTAAAAATGACAGGGACAGCAAGGTGGTATTTGCCAGTAGATTGCGTGATTGGTGCGTTAAAATGGGTGCTGACGAGCTTGTCCAAATGAAGCGTTTATCCAATTCTGATGCATATAAAATGTTTGAAGAAAAAGTCGGTCGAAGTATCATAAATCCAAACATCATGCCAATAGCAAAACTTATGGTCAGAGAGTGTTGTGGTTTGCCACTGTTGATCGATAAAGTGGCTCGGACTTTCAGGAATAAGAAGAACATTCACCTCTGGAGAGATGGACTGAGAAGCTTGCAAAGATGGCCCAGTATTCAAAGTGAAGGCCTAGATGAAGTGCTTGAGTTTCTGCAATTCTGTTATGATGATTTAGGCGAGAACGATAAAAAGGATTGCTTTCTTTATGGAGCATTGTTTCCTGAAGAGTGCGACATATTTGTGAACTATTTGATGGAATGTTGGAAGGCAGAGGGATTTCTTCACAACATTGATGAATTTAGAGATGCCCGTGATAGAGGGCATAAGATATTGGAGGATCTGATTAATGCATCTTTGTTAGAAGAAGGTGCGATGAAGGAACATGTCCGAATGAACAAAGTAATTCGTAATATGGCGCTTAAAATCTCATCACGAGGGTTGACCATAAGTTCTTGGCAAGAACGTGCGAGGGGCCAAAGGAGGCCCCAAACGAAGAAGAATGGGCATCTTCAAGTCGAATTTCTTTATGGATAATGACTTGCAAGTCTTCCAGCAACACCAAATTGTATAAATCTTTCAACTTTACTCCTGCAAAGAAATTACAACTTGAATTTGATTCCAGATAGCTTCTTCTCGTCTATGCAAAGACTCCGAGTTTTGGACTTACATAGGAGCGCCATCACATCCCTTCCACCTTCTTTTTCATTTTTGACTGGTCTTAGGGCACTCTACCTGAATTCCTGCACGCTTTTAACAGAACTGCCTTCGAGCTTAGGGGCACTGGTGCATCTAGAGGTGCTAGATATCCGACATACTGGAATCATCTCTTTACCTATTCAAGTTAGATGTTTAACACAGATGAAATGTTTACGGATGTCATCATCAAATTTTGGCATTGGAAATCTAACCTCTGAGGTGATTTCAAGGCTTTCATTATTGGAAGAACTCATCATCGATGTAGACCCAAACACTTTGTGGTCTGATCAGGTGGTGAGGACCATCATGGAGGAGGTTTCTTCTTGACGCGGTTGACTTTGCTAACATTTTCCTTTCCTAAGGTGGAGTGCCTTGAAATCTTCATCAAATCAAGCCGTGTGTGGAAGAATGTGCACTTCACATTCCAATTTTCAGTCGGTATTTGCAATTCAGTCAAGCATCATATTCTTGATTATTTTGAATATCAATCATGCAAGTTCTTGAAGTATGCAAACCATGAAGTCGTACATCCTGTGATCTTAGAAGTACTCACTGAGACCAATGTATTTGAATTGATTGATCACAAGAATATATCAAGCTTATCAGATTTTGGCACTAAAAACATGAGTAATCTCAGAGCTTGTTCAGTGGAGGGATGTGAGGATATCATATGCATTATTGACGGTGATGTAGCACCACATCCTACATTCCAATGCCTAGAGAGAATGGTTATAAAGAATGTCCCGAGTTTGTATTGCATTTGGAATGGTCCTGTGTCTGTGGGAAGTTTAGGTTGGATGACTTGTTTAATCTTGTACAAATGCCCTAAGCTGAAGAAGGTCTTCTCAGATGGTTTGATTAAGCAATTAGCCAAACTTGAGCATTTGAGTGTTGAAGAATGCTACGAAATTGAGGAGATCATCATTGAATTTGAGAATCATTGTTTGGACCCAAGAACACTTCCAAGACTTAAAAGCTAGTACTTCGTGATCTTCCGAAATTGAGGAGCATTATGCCAGATGACTCATTGATTTGGCCTTCTCTAGAGAGAGTGGAGATAGCTTCATGTCGATCCTTGTTGAAACTTCCCTTTTCCGGAGAAAATGCTGTCATTCTAAGATCCATTAACGTTGAACTATCATGGTGGTCTACATTGGTGTGGCAAGACGATGCCATCAAACAAAGGCTACGGTCCTTTTGCAAATTCACTTAGTCTTTCTCTGCACCTCTTTGCTTTTTATTCATATTACTCGTTGTGATTGGAAAAAAGATTGGAGATTATGTATCAAGCCAGACTTTCCCTTTAAGATTTCTTTGCATGTAATATCTATGGCTATTCGTTGTGGTATGAGGTAATGAAAATAATAATGACAATTCTGGTTTTGTTTTCTAAGATTAGTATTTTACCTCTTGTTTGCAACATTGAGCTTCTTCAGTTTTGACGAACAGGAGTTGATGGAGTAGTGAATTAAATGAAGTTTCATCTCAATATCATGCAAGTTATATATCACCTGTTTGTTTACAGGGCTACAATCTTTAATATATAATGTAAAAGTGAATTTCAAGCATTTAATAGGTTTTATTAGGATTAGGAAAGAAGAATGTGTAGGGCATACGTATTATGTTAATTGAGTTCATAATAGTTAGCCCAACATCTTATAACTTACTCTGTCCCATGTATAAAAGAAGGGTTTTGAGAGAACCCAGGTCACTCTCTCCCTTCTTTCCTCTTCTTTTTCTCTTTTCCGATATCTATTTTGCTAAAAAAATCTCTTCCATGTCTATGTTGCTCCCTGCCTCTTCTCTCTTCCTTTTTTCTTAATTTTTAGTATTCTAAATTATTTTGAGTTCAAAGGAGTCGATTGTGCTACTTCCATTCCTTTCGCACTTTGTGGGTTAATGTCATATTTTATCGAAACTACAATTAGAGTTGGTCTACTTTTATTTTATTCATCACAATCTATTATATTTCTCTTTTATTAAATTACACTTCATATACTTATAATTCTATCTATCTATCGTTTCCTCTTAAAAACATTCTTTTGTCTTAATTGTTTTTCCCTCTTCTAATAATTACGATCACATTACACCTTGAAAAGTCTATAAACTTATCGAATTATGATGGGATGATGGGATAGTGTCGTTTCTTTTTCTTTTTCATTTTTAGATTTCATATTATACCCCAAAAGTTAGATGTTTCTTAGACACTAGAGATGAATTCAGCGCTCCTGAACTTGATAAATGAACCAAAACCCATAATAAGCAGGTTGTGTTGCGTAACTAATATAGTAAACTCGCCAGTTTTCTCATGGAATAGTGAAGTAAATATAGTTTGTGTTAAAGATCACATGACTCAATTTATGGATATGTTAAAAATTGCATCGAAGTGATGATAACCAATCAAAAGTCTAATAGAAGGAAATTATGACCTTTTCAATAATAAATTCTAAAGAAGTATCCATACCGTATCAATATCCTTGTGAACTCATTCCCGGTTAAAAGCAGGATTCTTGGTGATATCTGAGATGGAAATATGTTCTATACCCGGTCATCAGCCTACAAAATTTTACTTCAATATGTTCAATTCCCAAATTAAACCAAATTGAACTCCTAATCCAGAACCTGCTCTGCGTTACGCATTGATCCAGCCTAGGAACAGCATGGAGGATACGCCTACCGTCCGATCATCAAAATAGCCTCCTCAAAAGTTCTATGAATGGAAGAAGCGTCTCTTACGACTGGCGACGATGCCGGCCGCTCTCTGATACGCGATAAGAGGATGGAAACTTGCTCGGTCACGATGTCTAGCATCTCCATGGCCTTTGGCTGACTCCGATAAGAGATTCGATACCATGCTCTCTGGAGTAACCGTAATCTTGCCGTGTGATCGCTCGGAGCATTATGAAGGAGCTTCGACGAAGACTTGCTGATCTTCCGCCGTCGGAGGCGGAGGATACTTTTCGAGAATTTGGAAACAATTCCCTGCCGAGAGGACTCGAAGCACATGCCGGCACAGAATTCTAGAAAGCTCGAATGGATGGCACACTCTGTGGATGTGGATTTATTTACATCAAATAGACAGTTGCAGGTAAGAGGAGGACAAAAGAGAAATATATGACATGATAACAATAATGGTGAATTTAACTGTTAATATTTGTATATCGTAAAGGTTTCAAATATTTGGGAAAATTCTAAATAAAGGTTTAAAATTCTCTCATTATCTCAAATAAAGGTTTAAAAATATACATTATTTCAAATAAGGGCCTAAAATAGCCAAATCATCTCAAATAAGGACCTAAAATGGCTATATCAGTCTCAAAGAAGGGCCTAACCTTACATTGGCCGAAGGGCATTTTAGTCTTTTAATTTTTTAAATTTGTTTTTTTTTTCCTTTTACTTTTCTTTTTTCTTTTTTTTTCCTCTTCTTCCCTCCGCCGGCCATGGCAAAGGTTACTGGCCTCAAGGGAGGGCTACCCTCGCCAATGTGAAGCAAGGGTCACCCTTGCTTGGGTAGGCAAGGAACACCCTCGCCAAATTTGACAAGGGCGACCCTCATCGGATCTGGCCTTTGCGGGCCTCACTCGATCTATAAGGACGTTCCTCACTAGGCGGCCCTCGCCAGATCAGGCGAGGGCGACCATCACCCGACATCGTGAGGGAAGCCCTCCCTCTTGCCCTCTCTTGAGTTTGGCAACCTTCGCCATGGCTGATGAAGGAAAGAAGAGAAAATAAAAATAAAAATAAAAGAAAACAAATAAAAATAAAAAATACACTTCGAATTTTTTGACTAAAATACCTTTTCTCCGATTGCTAGAATAGTCACCAACCGATCAAAAATCCTTATTTGAGACGATTTGGCAACTTCAGGCCCCATCTGATACGATTTGACCACTTTATGCTCTTATTTGAAATAATATTCACTTTGAACCCTTATTTGAGAAAATATGAATATTTCAAGCTTTTCTTTAGAATTTTTCCTAAATATTTCGAATAAAAAAATGTGGTACCCCACTAACCAAACCGTTGTCTTATCTATAAGTATCCACATCCATGATTACTCGGCATGACAATAATATTAGAAAATTAAACAACTAATGATTAAGTTAATTCCCCATAAGTTCCTATAATAAAAAATAAAGTCAGCATTATATAATAGAAGAGAATTTTATAGTTTCGGCATATCTAGGGCCAATTTTTTGAATTGGGCTAATACTACCAAAAACCCCAAATCAATATACCTATGATAAATATACCACAAACTAAAGACTAAACCGGTACACTTATAACAAATTTACCATCCATTAGTTTTCATGAAATTTCACCGTCAAATTGCTAAGTTGAATGACATGTGACAGTTAATGAGAATACCAATTTGGAATTTTACTCTCTGCTTGTCACATGTGTACCAATTTATGATTTTTTGTGTGGTAATAATCCAATTTAACTAAAATTAACAAATGGTAAATTTGTTAGAAAAAATGTTAGAAAAATCTTAAACATATTTCATGATGCTAATTTAGTAATAAAATTTTTAATCGGTGTCAATTTAGTTTACAACCTTTTGACTAATGCTAATTAAGTTATAAACCTTTTGACCTAGTGCCAATTTAGTCATTCCGATTAATTTTGGCTGAATTTCGCTAATACGGATGCCGATTAGCTTACGTAGCACGATCAACAATGACGTTGATAACTTTTAATAATATTTAAATATTTTTATTTTTTAATTTCTTTTCTTTTCTTTCTTTCTTTTATTTTTTTGTCCTTCCATTCCTTCTTCCTCCGGTCAATTGTAGGACCTTAGCAATCACCGGAGGCAAGGGCCGCAAGGGCCGAAGAGGTACTCATTGGCCTCTAGTGATCCTCACCAACCACTAACAAGGCTTGCCAATGCCAGATCCATCAAGGGTCAAGCTTTCGAGGCTCGACCTTGCTAGAGGCCGCCAAGTCAAAGTCAACCTCATTGGATCTGGCAAGGTAGCCCTTGCGGCCTCGGTGAGCGCTCGAGCCTTGCTAGTGGCCAACAACACTTGCTAGAGGTTGGCAAGGTGAGAGCTCGCCTTTGGTCGGTCGCCGATTGGCAATTGGGAGGAGGAAGAAAAAAGGGAAGGAGAAAAAAAAGAAAAAAAATTCGAAAAAAATATTAATATATTATTAAAAGCTATCCACATCAGTGCAATTGTCGCGCCACGTGAGCTAACAAGGCGTCCACATCAACAAAAATCGGCCAAAATTAGTCGAATGACTTAATTGACACTATAACAAAATGTTTAGGACTAAATTGGACAAATAAAAGGTCTAGAACTAAATTAACACTAATGCAATAAGTTTAAAACTTTCCTTACACTTGTCCGTAAATTTGTCACATATATACTATTTTGAGGATTTTGGCAGCCAAAAATTGTTTGTGGTAAATTTATCATAAATATATCAATTTGAGGTTTTTAATGGTTAAAAAATTAATTAATGATAAATTTGTCATATGTATACTAATATGAGGTTTTTCATGATATTAATCCTCTCAAATTTGATACTTATTCTCTGCCCATTTGCTAATTATTTGCTAGTTAGCTTGGTTTATGACTTACTAGGATTTTTTGGAATAAATATGTCAGTTTCTCATATAGATCAACTTCATCTCTTCCTAACTCTCGAAGATGCCTCTAGGTTGGTTCACACTTTTTAAGGCCTTTTAGCCTCGTAGGGAAAATTAGCAAAAAATCCTAAACTTATTATACTTATGCTAATTTAATTATAAATCTTTTAATGGTTTGCTAATATAGTCTATCCGACTAATTTTGGCTAGAAATCGCCAACATAGGCACAAGCCATCCTACATAATGCGGTTAGTGTTGGGTTAGTGCTAACATGGACATTTTTTAATTTTTTTTTTAATTTTTCTAAGGAGCTTGGAGAGTCTTCAACACTTCAATAACTTCACTCATCTGGGGACAAGCTTTTAGATCTTGGCTAAGGCAGTGAGCGGCAAACGGCAAATCAATCTTGGCACTTCTTTCTGAGAAACGATCTCCAAACTCTGAAATCAATCGATCTGTATAGACCTTTCTCCCTTTTCTAGATGTGACTGAGCCCATTCAACAAAGTTATGGTCATTGGTTACACCGATTTGTGTCTTTGATTCTTGTTCCGGTCAGAACTTCCGAAAGAAACACACCAGAACCTTGGACATCACTCTCTAATGAATACATAATATAAGTATTAGGAGGTTTATTTAGATATAAATGAATCCATAAAGTACCCGCCAAATATCTCAACCATCTCTAGCAATCAAAATAGATTCCGACCTAAATGGCTCAATTGCTGCGCATAGACAGCTATCAGAATCAGTCATGGCATTTCCAAAGTACAACATTGCATCTCGTCATCGTAACGCGCTTTATTCATGGACATGTCACATCAAGGTATTTGCTTTGGCAAGATAGTAATTTATAGCATGATTAACATGAACTAACTAATTATTCTGTCAATTTCGAATAATGCCTGTCATTAGAAATTGTCGAGTCATAATCATCTCAATTTACGATAGCATAGGGAACACATTAACTCTGAATTATTAGATGTATAAGATATGTCAACCGCCATTTTAATGATTTCAAAACTAATCTTTGCTATTCACGAATGATATATAGGAAAGTAGTAATGGGAAGACACACAAATTACGATGTACTACATATAGCCCTAAAGCGTGTAAAACAAAATAAGAAATAATACCTAGCATGGATCTACTTTTTTGGGTAATTATCCAGTGGGTTAGGATAGACAACTACCACACTCGGTGAAAATTAACTGGCTATTCGGAGAAACTCTGCATATTCCATTCAGAATCAAGAACCCATATTTATACAAGAGTCCATCTCAATACAACCATTGATCGACATTCGATCTAATGGTAGAAATTACATTTTCCCATCTACCAACTCCCGATATTTATGCCTACAATGCTTGAGACCCCAATACATTTACTGTATTGCCCATCCCTAGAAATACTCTAGAGAACTCTGGAAACCTAGGTAACTTGGTTAGTCTTTTTCAATTATGCACGGTCCTTTATGCATGGGAAATCTCAGGATTATGACACAGTCATCCGCCATGATCCTTCAAGAATCACAGTTATTGCAGAGGTGGGAAAGGCGGGATATGAAACGATTCACAGGGACCAATGCATGATGTTGCATATTATACTTTTAGAGAAGATAAATTACAATGGGCGATTAACTAAACTTAAGCCATTGTACACTCAGTGTATACTTGTTCTAATAATTAAAAGTACTAGACAATGCAGATTTCAAAGAAGAAACGTGGTTTGTTCTGTTTCTTATTACATATCATACTTTCAGAGAATATGACATATTTATGGCCCAGGACAGCTAGAAAATCGCAAGAAAATAGGAATAGATTTCCTACTTCCTAATCCTAGTGATCTACTTCCTAATTCTAAGGATTCTGAAATTAAATTGTTGGAAATTGTGATTTGAGGTGGCAAAATGGGTCTTAGTCTCATATATGACACATTTAAATCATAAATGGGTCATATATGGGTCACTTGCTTTTTGAAGAAGCTAGTTAAATGGGTTTAATAATTAAAGGCTTAAGATAGGTGGGTCTTAAATGGGTTGGATTTAGAACCCATTTTCAACCAAAATCACACAATCTCCCTCTTCCCTCTTTAACTTTACAAAAATATTTTTTTATAAAAATTATAATTATAATTATTTTTTATTTTTATTTTCTTTTTTCTTTTTTCTTTTTTATTTCCTTTTTTATTCTTTCTTCTTCCTTCTTCTGGTGGCCGACGACGATGGCCAGCCGACCGGCCAAGCTAGCCTTGAGCTCGCCGATCGGGCGAGCTCGAGCTCGCCCACAAACTCGCCAGATCTGGCGAGGTGGAGGCCTCACCGATGTCGGACGAGGCTCGAGCCTCGCTAATCTAGCGAGCCTCAAGCTCGCCGATCTAGTGAGGCGAGGCCTTGTTTGATGTCCGGTGAGGCTCGAGCCTCGCCGATCTAGCGAGACTCGAACTCGCCGGCGTCGGGCAAGGCTTGAGCCTCGCCGATTTGGCGAGCCTCGAGCTCATCGGCGTCGAGCAAGCTTGAGCTCGCCGGATCTTGCGAGGTGGAGGCCTCGCCAACGTCCGGCGAGGCTCGAGCCTCGCCAACTGGCAAGCCTCAAGTTCGCCGGATCTAACGAGGTGGAGGCCTCACTGATGGATCTAGCGAGCCTTAAGCTCGCCGACGTCGGCAAGTCGAACGAGCTCGAGGCTCGCCTATGGCCGGTCGCCAATCAAGCTTTCGTGGTGGCGGCCGGCCAAAGAAGAAGAAGAAGAAAAAGAAAAAGAAAAATAAATAGTATGTTCTTAAAAATAAAATTAAAATTAATTTAAAAAAATAAAAATAGTTAAATTTTGATTTTTTAAATAATTATTTTAAAAATTATAAAAATTGTCCATTAAATTTGTGTTGTATAAAATCATTTTAGCAATACCATTTTTAATATATATATAAGCTACAGGTCAGGTCAAGTATGGGTAAACGGGTTAAATTAGTCAATTTGGGTCGGATCATTTATAACCAAACCCAAACCCGACCCAACCCACCCGTTTAACGGGTCTAATTGTGATAAAAGTAAATGGAAACAAAATAATTTCCCATACCTATCTCCTAAGCCAAGCTAAATCACTTAAAAGAGAAAGTCATGATTCAAATACTCAACCGAGTTTTCATACCATGTTAGTATTTGCTCCAGAATCCCAACCATCGGCCATAAATACTATGCATTTCCTTAAACACGACCATACTCTTAATAATTGTCATTGAATTCTCTGTCCTCTCTCTATTCTATGAAGTGCCCTTGCTCATTTCGTTTTCTCAAAATACAGCATAATGGACTCATCACAACATGTGCTAAACTTATTTAGTAACTCTGTCCTAACATGGATCTCGAGGATATAAAACATAAAACGAAGGTTACTTAATTACATACCGGTTCTTAGCCAGTGTCTGGACGCTTGCGTGTTAACATCTCTAAAACAGTGCACCCAGGCTCCAAATTTCAGCTTTCAACCCATACCTACTGTTCTTTCCATTGTTGATGATCAGCAGTTACAACCGACGAGGATGAAAAAGAAATGTGCCTTCTACAGCCAATTAACAGCATTGAATTTACAATCAATTAACAGCTTCTAGAGCATGTTTCCCCACGAACTATTTTATCGCACTATCCATTCTTCAAAAAAAGGAGAAAAAAATGTGTGCTATTCAAGCTAGTAAAATTACAAAAAAAAAAAAAAAAAAGCAATGGTAAACAGCTAACTTTACATGATTTTTGAAATATAAGATCTTGACTTCATCAATTGGTTCGTCAATAAAGAACGGTATTCAATTAGTATCAATTTGTTCAATAAGAGTTGTTGGGAACCTGATTTGGCTCCCCAGTGGCCACCCTTCCAACATAGAAGGGGGAGATGAGGGGTTCAAATCCCCACCTTCTCAAGGGGGGATGGGGGTAGGAACGCGTAAGTTTTGAGAGTGGGTTGCGACTCCCACGCCCTGCAAGAGGCAAGGCACAAGTCTGCGAGTGAGTGTAGAGTAGGAATAGAGTAGGACTGACCAAAAAAAAAAAAAAACCTGATTTGGCTGAGGCCGAAGAAAGCTGATCTGAGCTTGTCAGCACCGAGTCTGCTGAGAGGGTCAGCGGCAACAGTTGCCGACTAGGTGAAGAGCTCCAGATCAGAGAGACGGAGAGATGAAACTGGAGAGAGGGTGGTGGGGGTGGTGAAGAAAGGGTGGGGAGGTCACATGATCAGCAGGATCATTGGCCCGTAATCATTGAATTCTGGTCACTGAAATATATGGGCTAGACATCTTCTGGGCCAAAAGTAAACAGAATTTTGAGTCGGGCCATATGACCAGTAGGATCCATCCTTTCGGAACGCGATCGGTTGATCTTCTTCGGGCAGAAGATTATTCTTTGCAGGGTGAGCATGTGCAGTTTCCTGCCGGCATGATGTGCGTTCCCCAACTTGTTCTTAGCAGACCATCTAAAATGAAGCAGCAGGAAGCCGTCAAAAGAAAGTAAAGAAGAAATTCAGGAGTGCGATTTCGAGCTCTTTTTCCGCCGGTAAAAGAAGAAGAGGCAACACCATCGTAAATCCTCGCTTCCTAGTTTCCCAAGAACCTTCTCTACGGCACTGTAAAAACTAGATTTGCTCCTCCATCCACGAGCTTGATTGTTGTCGGCACAAAATTTTCATCATTTGATACAAGCGTTCATCTTGAAGCGACATGCCATTAATAAAAACACTTGAATTTACAGATGATGGCCCGATATCAAACAAGCAACAACAAAGCAAATGCAGCATTCTGTCGTGGATCCTGAGGGATATCCAATCTTTCGCCGATTGCTTATCCTGTAGAAGTTGGGCGTGCCTATCTACGCTTCCTAGAGGCAGAAAACCTGTGTCGTCGTCAACTTCTTTGTTTTCTTCCTTCCTTTTTAATGGGAAAATATACAACATGGCATGCTATTTACAATTCCCAGATGAACAACACATGCTTAACTTGAGCAGAATAAAGACACCAGAAAATCAGTTGCAGCCCAAGACCCTTCGCAAGGACTGTTGATCCTTGAGAAGCTCCAATTTGCCCCTCACTACCAAAGAGGAGTTATCTTGCAAAAAAAAAAAGCATCGCATTATAAGCTTGGCGATGCTTAGGGAGTGTTCGCCTGTGATTAATATGCCGCCAACCATTGAGTGGTCCAATGAATTGCAGCAGCATTACCAATGCACTACAAATGATTTCAGGTAGGAAAAACTACGACGACACCCTTAGCATTTTGGCTTAAGATTACACAAGCACCAGTGGAAGCTGAATATTGCTCCGTTCTGTTTTTCCTATCCAAGCATCTAATGTAACGAGTTAAAACTTTACAGCTGGAAAGACTTGGTTTGCAATCAAAACGCAAAAGGAAGAATCTAAACACCAAGAATTTTGACAATATCGAGGTGGCTAAGAAAAGTCAATAGGCAACATGAAAAATATCTAATAACCTTCATGTCCATCCCAATGCTTTAAAGCATGAGACCATTTGTTTTGGGAGACAACACTCTTCCAAAAGACACCACCCACTAAAGAAGACGAGGCCATTCAATTACGTTGCTCACCAAATTAGTCTGGGGCTTCCGTTCAGTGGCCAGTGAAATCTCTTAGGCTGCGTTTGGTCGTCCGGATTTCTAAACGGGATAGGACTGGATAGGATAGGATAAGAAATCCATGGATTTCTTCATATCCTATCAACTGTTTGGGTGAACTACGGATTTAAAGTCGGATATCCTCATATCATATCCAATCTATTGTTTGGTGAATCATGATTTAAAGTTGGATATGCTTATATCTTATCAAATCTATCGTTTGGTGAATTACGGATTTAATTTTGGATATTTTAAAAACACTAACATTAGGCAAGTACAAATTTGCAGGTTTAATATTCACAAAATCATCCAAAACGATATATCTTTTTCAAATTAACAGATTCTCATTGAATTTCATGATTACGCATCGTAATAATCTTTTACATTCCTTTGAAATAATCTTTTGGATACCCCTTCAACGCCAAACGTTTTTAGAATAACCTCAATTTCAATATATTCACTTTCAAACATGAATTCTTTCTCTCTTACAAGTTTTTCATTTGTTTCCATTTTGTTACAAGTCCAATACCAAATCATGCCTAGGTTTTTTGCCAAAGAGACATAGAAACTATTTATGAAAATAAAAGATAGAGGCAAATAATATTATAGATAATGGTTTTCTTGGCAATGAACATAGAGATAAAGTTTCAAGCCATATCCACCTCTTTTCAAGTCATGGCTACGATCGAAAGGTCCAAAAGATAACATTAAAGCTTATAGCTAACCCCAAAAACCCTTTAAAGAAAACATAAAGAAGAAAAAAAGAAAAAGTATGGAGAGAAAACATATCTCCTACAAACTCATAAACAACTCATCATCACTCATTCTCTTCTCTCATCTCTTGGAGAAGTAATTCCACAAATGCTTTCCTGTCTTCTCCTTGAAATCCCAAAAATAGATGAATATTCTCAGGATCCTTCACAATTTTTCTACATAATTTTATTCTATCCATAGTACCTAAAGACATTTGAAGAAGCTCCTCATTGATTTTTCGTTTGTCATTATCCAAATCCTTGGCATGTCCGATGCGGCTAGCGATCATCTCCATTCTCTCGTTAGCTTTTTCCAAGAATGAGCCAAAAGTTCCTGCTATCTCAACTAAGCCAGCAGCCCATTTGTCACTTGCTTTAGCCCTTTTTCTTCTTGAAGAATCAGAAACATTTTGTGCCTGAGAAGATGATAGTGGCGGTGAGTTTTGACTTACACCATTGGTTGCCACATTATCATGATTTTCATATTCCTCATGATCTACAGCCGCATGAGCTTCTGAAGGGTCTTCACTGAGATTTCCTTTGGCACGATCTTTTCCAAATATGTTTGCTAATCGATCATATTGAGGGAAGGACTTCCCTCTCAAAGAAGCAACTCCTGGATAGGTCTATAAAGAAAATTATATTATTTTGTTAAAAATGAAACAATTAATAAAGAAGACAAATGAGAAGAAGTGGCACAAACCTTGCAATATTTTTGCCAACTATCCTCAGAATGAATATCGACACAATGCTTTTCATGGTCCCACCCAAAGCCACTTTGATTCCTCAAGTCATATATCTGATTATACAACTTTTCAAGTTTTTCATTTTTGACTCTATGTGAGGATTACCCTTGATGCCAGAATGAGGGAATTTTTCTTCAAACCACTTCTCTAACATAGCCATGTAACCACTCTTGAAGCCGTTATCGGCTTTCATTCCTCGCGTAACTAATTCTTCAAGACCATCTAGAAGTGCATTTTCTTCATCTATTGTCCATATACGTCGGTCTCTCTTTGTTCCCCTTCCTTGAGTTTGACTGAAATTGCTACCTTCCATTCCTAAACAAAAACTATCTTAGCATATATGTTGATTGAACCACTCCCAGATTTCTTAAAGTAACAAAAAACAGAGAAAAAGAAAAATAACTCAGCATTCAATCAGCCATGATATTCAACCCACACAACAAAATATCATTAGGACGCTGATAAATTATCTTTTAGGTAGGAAAAGGTTTGTCAAAAGATGAGAAGGCTCAAAAGCTAGCATTACAGCACTGGCTTGAAGCTGTAGGTTAATGACCACCCTGCAAGCATTATAAGCTGAGTTATCTCTAAGAAGACACTTTGTCAAACATATTGTTCAGACTCACAGAAACGTGTCCAATTAACTAGTCACCCACATTCCTCCTTTAAGCTAAATTCAATGCACTGGCCTTGAAAAATGCCATAACAGACAGAACACGCACAACAAAGGGAACAGAGGATCAGTACAAGGATTCTGATCAATGCAGGAGTATGCGATCATGTCGGGAGAAGTCTACATTAGCATTCAATATTAGAATGCAACCCACGCCTTTAATCGGACCCACGACCATACTCAACAAGAGGACATCAAGCACGGCCAGATCAATGTACAAGAGGTTGCGAGAGTCACAATGCCACAACTTAAGCAAGGACTGGGGCCCTCTTAGTTTCGGAATAAGCTCGGCATAATCTTCCTGCTCAGACCTTTTACTTTCAAACATCACATCCAAGTCCCAACAATCGAACAATCAGAAAACCATAATTCAGGCATGACTGACGACTGATCACTAATTCCCAGACAAAGAGCATAAGCAGCATTTCCTCCACAATCAAGAGACCGTTTGAGCAAATGCAAAAGACTGATTTTTATGCGGAATCTTGAATTCGTGCAAATTTCACCCTATGCGTAAAAAAATCAGCTAAAATGGACCAATTGCCACAAGCCCAGAACCATGAAAGTAAGATTGACATGTAAGAAATACTCTCATCAGTTTCCTCTGCTGAATGTCATGAAACAGAGAGCTACTCCGGAGGATAGATCAATACACATTAAGCCACAGTCCGACAAACCATCATGCACCAAAACGGCCAAAGGAGCGCCCCCAAAAAAGAAAAAAAAAAAAAAAAAAGCTTTTTCCCCATTGGAGTAAGATTCGCAATCGAAAGATTCGCAATCGACAAATGTTCCTATGGCCGATTGCTTAGCGAGAGGAAAAGTGCGAACCATAGGAACATTGTCGATTGCGAATCTTTTGAGTCAGCCACCATAGGAACATTGTCGATTCTCCACAATTATTTAATTATCTCACAGAGAGAGAGATGTAGTAGCCTTGGAAATCTGGGTATTGAAGAACAGAACCAAGAACGAACAATTCGCGTTGAAGATATCAAATATTTTGCACAAAAATAGAAAGGCCTTTATAAATCTACAGATTCAAAACTACCAAGAAGACGATCTCCAATCAACCAGCAAAAAAACCTAGAACTACAATTCTGACCTACGTAAGCTGAAACATAGATGAAACAGGAAAACAATCCACAACTACTTTAGAAATCAACGTTAGAGAGAGAATGATTATTTACCTTTGAAAATTCGTCGCTTTCGTAAAATTTCGATGAGAATCGGAGAGCTATTGAGAAAAGGCTTCAACGTCGATACTTTGGAAACAGAGAGTCGTCTGTGGGTGAACGACGGAGAAAGAAAAAAAAGCGTAGGGTTTTATGTTCGGATAAAAGAAATCCTATCCGACCTTATCCCACCCCCCCCTCGGATTTTTTTATCCGGTCTATATCCCTCCTATATCCGACCTTATCCTATCCTAGACAGCTACCAAACATGGGATAGGATAAAACATATCCTATCCTGGTTTTTATCCGGTCGACCAAACGCAGCCTTAGGGAATGAAGCCACTTTGCCAGGAGGTTCCACAACAGCAGGAAGTACAAAGCATATTTGTCCACTTTGGTTTCTCAGGGCGTCATTATCACTGTCACACTCCTGAAACTTTCATTATATTCCTAGATTTACACACACACACACACACATATGCCAAGGGAAACTACAACAATGGTTGTTTTCATGGTGCAACGATGAATTGCACATACCTCTACCCTTGGGAAAGACAAATTAACCTATGGTTTACCAATTAACCACTATGGTAACTCACCAAATTAAAAGTTCCGGGACGATCTAGTGAAAATATTAAGGATTATGGAGAAAATTGTAAATCGTGAAAAGTTTGTAAGGGAATTGGTAAACTGACCATAGACCCTATTAATACATGGACTATTTGCTCCGATTTAAAAGCATAGTGTAGACTGTCAAAAGTTATAAATTTTTGGAGTAAACAGAGGAAATGTGGTAAGTTGATGAAGGTATCTTGCCATTAGCCCTAAAGAAGAATACCTCCACTAGCAATGCAACACCAAAATAACAAATGTAAAGTGTAAAATTACCTTCAAAGCAACGGACCGAAAGGGATTGCTTAGCAAAACCTTACGACCGTATGTTATCGAAACGAGGTGAAGCAAAACCAGAAGAAGTAGGTGGCTTCCTCACAAAAGGATGGTCTAGCAACACTGCCGCAGAAGGCCGATCATTTGGGTTTACTTGCAAGCATCTAAGGATTAAGTCTTGAGCGTCTCTTGATAAAGAATCAGGAACTTGAGGTGGTTCGCCCCTGCCTATTCGGAACAATGCTTGCATCTGCCACAATAAGAAAGAACGTAGTAGAGGCTTGTATTAATCATAAATCCTGAGGGAACTAACATATGACAGCTTGATAAACCAATAAGATCTACAGACAATTCTGAGGGCATCATGCTTCAGGCAATCATCTACCATGTTAAAAGTTCACATGGACCAACAATGTAAATGGTTTCCAACTACTCCTAATTAAACATTAAGTATTTATTCCTTTTTACTCTAAATCTTTAAGAGTCCTAATGTGAACAAAAAAAAGTAAAAAGAAAGGGGGCATCGACTTATGCTTTATGATGGCTTTGAGAGGGATGGTATTATTTCTTTTTTCCTCTATAACAAAAGCAGTCTAGACTTCAAAGTTACTCAGAAGATGAGAGCACTCCAAACTTCAGCAGCAGCCATTCTACCAAAAGGAAGGGATCTCTAAGCTGTCGTGCCCAAAAATGGATAACATCATAAGGTGATTTACTGGCTAGAGCCAGTAATTACCATCCCTCATGGATAACTTACTATGTGTACAGAGAAGTTGCCAACTCGACGTAAGACATGAAAATTACCAACCAAATTGAAAAGTTACCCACTTCCATATCGAAAGTAACTAATCCTAGTAGAGAAGGCAGCCATTAGGTCATTGATTGATTCAAACACTTGAAGGCAATGAGGGAAACACCAAAGGTTGATGAAGGCGAGTGACAAATCAGAGAACAACCTCGCAATGAAAGGACGCAGCAGGGAATATGAAGTAATCAATATCTGCTCTCAGGACTAGAGCAGAGATGGCTCTCTTGGTTGCTCAAGTACCATGTGACAGTGAAAGAGAAGATGGAGAGATTGTCAAGACTAAATGGTCATATGCGTTCCCCACTTCATTTAGTGGGATACTATTTACACATACACAATATGCGATTATCTAAATGTATGCCACCGGACACTGTAAACTTATGCTTATAATTAAAAGTATAGACAACAATGCCAAATTACTTCAAAGAGAGTCAAGATTCAAATGTTCAACTGAGTTTTCATACAATGTTAGATAACCATCTACTCCAGAATCCCAAACAACTATTGGCCATAAAAACTATGCATATCCTCTAACACGACCGCTTTTGATAAATATTATTGAATTCTCTGTCCTCTCTTTTCTAAGTAATGCTCTTGCTCATTTTATTTTCTTAAAATGACGGCCCAGTGGACTCGTTACATCATCCGTTCAACCAAGTAGCTCATAGAAAAAGTAGCAATGACAAAAAAGTTGCAACTAGTTAGTTAGCTTGGCAAAACATGGATCTCAAGGATATAAAACATAAAAAAAGGGTTAGTTAGTGACATACTCCTTCTAAGTGAGAATATGGAGGCCGGCCGGTTAACATCTCTAAAACAGTGCAACCTAGGCTCCAAATATCAGCTGCCAACCCATAGCCTCTGTTCTTTAGATTGACGACCTGCAGTTATGAACAACAACGATGAAAAAAATGGTAAAGATATGCACTCATTACAGCTAATGATAGTATGTTAAAATAATGGCAGCAGAGGGTGCAAACCTCAGGTGCCATCCAATAAGCAGTTCCTTTGGAGGATTGAGCATCATTCATTTCGGTGGCCTGTATGAATAAACATTGAAAGTCAATATGTCATTTCGGAAAAGTAAAGGACAACACCTGTCACTTTGTGCATGTCTATACGTGTGTTTGTGTTTATCAGGTGTGCACGTGTATGCATTTGTAAATGCATCTTTGCTGCTCTCCTGCACGCACAGAGAGAGAGAGAGAGAGAGAGAGAGAGAGAGAGAGAGAGAGAGAGAGAGAGAGAGAGAGTTCACTTTCACTGATGAGACATACCTTTGCCAATCCAAAGTCTGCAAGTTTCACAGATCCACTTGCATCAACCAGTATGTTAGCACATTTGATATCCCTACAGGACAAAGGAACTGGAAGCATAAGGAACCAACATAGCTGTCTTTAAGAATTATCAAAGATTAAAATTTTCATAATCATCCTCACAGTTAACAATACTGCAAATTTACATTTCCACCTTCAAGCATTTGCATAGTAAATAATCCTGTCTATGCTAGATAATGCTGTACAAGCTCATAGTGTTACTTCGTTGCATGCTGATTATCACAACAAATCTACTTTTCATAACACTACATTTTGGTTCAAAGATTTGACAACTCCCTTAAATCCAGAAAAGTATTTGGTTAGTAAAAAAGGTATTATCAAAAGGCACCCAGGGAGTGTGCTATGAAACTAAATATATAAGTTTCCCTGTGTTCCTTGTTTGATTATCATCTCTTTCCTTACCAAAATTAACCATCCATCAGAAATGACAAGGGTGAATCACTATTCCAATTAGTCAAAACTAAATGCAAAGTCGAGCATGTTTCTCATAATACCTGTGGACCACATTCTGGTCATGAAGATACTTTAAACCATTTAGAATTTGCCTAGTGTATGCAGAGACTTGGGAATCTCTCAAGTTATATTTGTGATAGAGGGTTGCGAGTGAACCTTTGGTCATGAGCTCAAGGAATATGTAAAGCTTCTTATCATCCTGGGAAGAGAAAAGAAAATCATATGTTACCACATCCGACCCAAAAATTTCAAACCATTAGGTCTAGGACGAATTGTATATAAGGCACATTGAAAACACATATGGAATACTTTAGCGCCTTATCATGTGCAAACAAATTAAGAACAGCACATTGAAAACACGTATGGAATGCTTTAACACCTTATCACGTGCAAACGAACTAAGAACAAAGGATGAAAAGAGAGCCATGCGCAGAAAGAAATTAAGGGATACATGGCACTGGAACCATGTTAAAACCCAAAAGATTAAGCTATGAAGTGGAAGGAGGCTACATGTATATAAGGCCCATCGAAACCCCATAAACAAACAATATGAGATATTTTAACAAGGTACATTAGAGACAACATAACAATAGCAAATAAAATAAAACATACTACATCAGTGATTTCTACGTTTGCTTCATTTTAATTGTGCTGGATGTCTAGGCCTCTTATAACACCAAACTAATCATCGGATACATGACAACACCCTTCCCACAACAATTGGATGTGCCAAGGCATGATGCCCCTAGACAAGGCCCTGAGGTTCGTTATGCTTCCTCAAGTGCACTTTGGTATTGAGGACCTCCTCAACAACCAATCGATGTTTGGTGACAATCTGTTTGATGGGGGTTAATTTAGTAGAAGTCCACATCATAGGACAATATAAAAGCAATTTTGCAGACTTGAAAAGGGAAAATAAGGCAAGAACAAATGGGACCAAGCTCTTCTTTTGCTCGTTTCCTCATACAACATAAATATCCAAGTTATAAGCGGTCATCATGGTTTGAAGTTGCAGCAGTGCCAACAAAAACAGTTGCACAGTGCACCTGGTGGAAGAATAAGAGGTCATATAGCATTAACCCCTCATTCCCACAAAACAATGTGATGGATTGTAGGCATACCAAACCAAATTGTGTTTAACAGCAACAATCTTTGCATGTTTCATCTCCAAGAAAAAGTTATGTCTTGGCACTTTCTTAGAATCCGATGCTTCTTGCCAAACCATGTCCACCAAAAAAAAATAAACAAATAAATAAATAAATAATAATAAATAACTGAAAGGTACTCAAACATTGAAGCCACCAAGATAGGAACTACTTCCCTCACTTGAACAATGATCAAGTCCATTTTTAGTTTTCTCTACTTGTAGAGGTTAAGAACCATATGATGTTGCATAACAGTGAGTGGAACTAAAAGACACGCTGGATTAGAATAGATGGAAAATATCTAACTTGTGGAGTAAGTCCATTGTCATTACCACAGCCACGACCAGTCATAAACGAGGGCGAAAAGGTTGGAAATTAGTCATCTGCACCATCGGATTGTCAATCAAAGGATATCTGAAGATTAAAGCCTTCTCTTTCTTATCATACCCCCCCCCCCTCCAATGTTTTATTAGTCAGGGCTGCCGTTTTTCCAAGTGTAAGATTCCTTTTATTAAACCTGAGAGTTTGACCTGAATCTTCAGCTTGCAAGATAGCTAATTTGTAAATCATGACCTCTAGAAAACAAAGGGTTAATTGATTACATGACAGGCTCTCCAACATCTGCTCTACAAATTTTCTTTACTCATAAAATCAGCATTGCATGGAATAGTCAATTCATCACGAGCTTTTTTTGTGATGGGAGCAGGACCTAAAATGTCTGTCTATGTCATGAGTGGCTGCTACAGCTAATAAGCCACAACTGTTGTGATCTTATTCCCAGGATATTGCAGCAAATATATGCAGTGATGACGATGTAGCCACTATATTGTGACTGCAATCACAGCCTTGTTCCCCTAAATATTTTGCTCAGCAATAACATAATTAATGCCAAAGTGAAAGATACAGCAGAAAACAACTTAGCAAGAAGGAACCACACCTTGTCTGTGCCAAAATATCGCACTATGTTCTCGTGTTCAAACTGACTTAAAAGAGAAATTTCCTGAAAAGAAAGCAAAGTATAACTAGAAAGGAAGAGAAAAGAATATCTATTGAACTCACACCAGATTTATGATTGTATATACGGCAGACTTATAAATAGTTATGCATATACGCCAGCTTGGCAATTATAAGAATGAGGTAAGTCAAGTAGTCGTGCCTAAGGGCCAGTTCACAAGATACAAAAAGAAACAAGCACTTACCTGCTCAAGCTTCAATATGCTCCGCTTGCCTTGGCTTCCTTGATCTAACAAAGAAACCTCCTTTATAGCAAAAAAGAATCCACCGCTGTGGCAACAGAGAAGCATGAGAGAGAGAGAAATAAGACATAAATGCCAATTCTTTTGAGAACGATGCCTTGACAAGACATATTTAAGATAATTCTTGCACTCCAAACGATATAAATAAGAATTGAGAAGGAAAAAAGAGATGTTCTCATCAATATCACTATAGTAGTTCCATAGCTTTCAGCATTTGCATTTAGAATCAACTAACAGTTTCCAAAGCATATTTCCTGTACACACTGATTTATCACACTATCCATTCTTCAAAAAAGA
The DNA here is from genome assembly GCA_014182375.1 of Eucalyptus virginea. Taxonomy (NCBI): domain Eukaryota; kingdom Viridiplantae; phylum Streptophyta; class Magnoliopsida; order Myrtales; family Myrtaceae; genus Eucalyptus; species Eucalyptus virginea. The sequence goes on along the minus strand of CM024520.1, from coordinate 1,408,313 downwards.
AAAAAGAATAGCCCACTATTCAAGCTAGTAAAACTGAGGAAAAACAATGGAGAACAATTAAAAATAGGCGATTTTTGGAATATCATATCTTTACTTCATCAATATGTTCAATAATCAAGAATGCTCTTCAATAATTTCTATACCGATAATGCTGGAACTCTAATTCCACAGATGACTAGCCCAAGTATTCCTAATTCTAACCATTTAGTGCTCACAAGTGGCACCGAAATTTCAAATGAACATCATTATGGAGTACTTCGTCCTAGAAAATGCTTATAGCGAGAGTAAGTTACTGATTATCAAAGAGAAAAGCAAAAAGAATCTTACTCACTGATGCCTTCATATACAGTACTAAATGACCCACTTCCCAACAGCTTGCCCTTTTGCCATGAGGTGATCCTTAGTCTGAGACTCCCCCTGGGCGAAACATAGTGCACTAGTTCTGAAATGTTGGCAGAAGGGGTGTTCCCCACCTCATCCTCATCTGTAGACTCCTTATCTTCAACCGAAGTTGACAAATGAGAGTCCAAATCATCTTTTCTTGACGAAATCCTTTCTTTACTAACCTTCTCATCATCTCCATCCGACCAATCCTCTTTCTTCGAAGGGCGAAAAGGAGAATCCTCATCTCCTCCAGGACCTTCTTGAGGACCAAACGAGTTCAACAATTCCCAGGCGGAACTCGCATTGTCCACAAAGTTAGCTGTCAGAAATGCTCATTAGTTCTGAAGATACAGTAGAACGGCCAGAGTTTTGTACAGTTAGATGCCACTGCCTCATTCATAAACATTTCAAGGGTGATAGATCAGATATTCAATTTGCAAGACGATAAGAGTTCATTCAGAGAAGAGTTGATTTTCCAATTTTCTCTTTATTCAAGATGGGCCTGCAGCTTTTAACTTGTTTAATCAAACGTATAAAATGAAAGTGAATGAAATTAGCATGCATCGTTTCAACAGAACAATGCTCTCTGCTGACTATTACCCTTACCTTTAGTCATTGTCAGATGATTGCAACAGATTCCATCAGTTGAAGGATTCTTGAGATTCGGACAATCAGAAATGCTCATTCGTTCCAAGTTTGGTGCAATGCGTAAGCCATCGGAAATGCTAATGAGTTCAGGCAGTGAGAACAGGGATATCCTTTTCAAGTTGGGGAGGAAGTGAGTACTCTCATAAATAGAAGTATCTTCACACATCACTAAACTTAAGACAAGGGGGCAGTCTTCAACTTTGAGCTCTTCTAAGCTATCAAGGTTTTTTAGGAGCCTAGGTGTGAATATAGTAGTCAACTGAGGGCATGTGACTAAGGCCAAGCATTTAAGATGAGACAAGGATCCTCGATGCAGCGGCCCCTCATAAATGCACCTCAAACTCTTCATATAATATACATAGAGATATTCAAGTGACTCGAGAAACCTCGTGTCATCCTCCCATGTTTCTGATACAATTTCACTTCTATCAGCTTCATCGTACATGTCAGTTCCCATCAATAATAACCCGAATCTCATTACACTCCCAAATTATGCAGCATTTCAGTTGCTCCATGTTCTCAATCCCAAAATCAGATAGCTTAGTGACATCCGTATGGCGGTCTAAGAAAAATGCAGTAGCATGCCGAAGCATCTTCTGGATATCTATAGGTACCCCCACACCATTTACATATTTCAGGGATCTATCCCAGCGTTCTATTTCAAACTCAAGATCCACCGGGAGACAAGACATGATGCGTTCATCATGACTGCCAACAATGAATTTGAAATGTGACAATGATCTAGACACCTTGGATGTACCAAACCATTTGAATTTCCTCAGATGTTCCACTCGTGGAAGGTACAGTTTAAGTGTATCCAGACTTATCAAGCCGCAAACGTCATCAACAATAGCTCCCACGACACTCTTCCACCTCTCATCCTCTGGATTTACATCAATACTTAATTCTTCTAATTGAGATAGCGCGGAAATAGTGCCTTGAGTAATCAATGCATTCGCTCTCGCAGATTTTGTGCCCCAATTTATGTGTGGGCAAAAGGATACTTCTAAGCAAGTGAGCTTTGTTAGCGTTGCCACCTCCTTTGGCAGATCCATGATCTCAGTACCTTCAAGATCAAGTACCTCAAGCTGCTGAAGCTTTCCAATTTTTGGAGGTAACACCATCAATGACTCACAGTGATTTAGGAACAGTCTTTTTAGGCGGCTTAACCTGAACAGGGACTCTGGCAAGGACTTGATCTGAGTTCTGGATAAATTCAGGATTTCAAGAGCAGGCATGTAATCAAAGAAAGATGGACTGATCGTTCCGAGCTCGTAATTTCTATTCAGAAACAATACCAAGAGTACAGGACACTGAGGATCCTCGCGTAACTTAGTCAACTGATTTTCCATCAAATAAATCTCTGTGAAACTCTGCCACTGCGTGACCTCCGGAGGTTCCATCAGTCCTAAACCCCCGCGCATAAGGACCCTTCTGCTGCCATATTCAGGCGGACCGGGATCGATGTCGTCAGAACATATCTCGAGTTCCTCTACCGGTTGTGGGGTACCTGTTGAAAAGTAAAGATGATGAACAATCCTACTATTAAAACATGCGATCCAAACAACACGTGAACATCCCAGCCGAAAACCAAACATGTATGACAAAATTCGAGGAAATGAAGGAATCCGCGAGAGATGTCGGAATCGGATGCTTGAACGGACGAACCTGAAACCGAAGCAGAACCTAAATCGAAGGCCTGCGGTGGAGAACTTGCTCTCGTCCTACTCCCATGGCGTTCCAACTGCTCAATCGACTGGGGTAAATCGAAGGCCTGCGGTGGAGAACTTGCTCTCGTCCTACTCCCATGGCGTTCCAACTGCTCAATCGACTGGGGCTTGCTTCTGATGTTCCCCATGATCGCACCGCAAAGAAGGAAGTAGTCCGGCTCGAAATATTATGGCAGATGAAACTTTCTTATTTTTCCCTTGAGAACCGGTTAAGTAAAGTAGTCCGGTTCCATGGATTATTCTCCGGTGAGGAAAGCACCTTTACTAGGGCTGAGCATCAGTCCAGGGTCAACACTGAACCGACCCAACCTGTCGGTCATCCGGTTTCCAGAGAAACTAGGTCAGTCCTTAGTTCTAGAATTTCTGGACCAGCACTGTATGGGTCAATCCTCAGTTTTGAGAGTTCCGGATCGATCAAATCCGAACCAACCCTGAATATATATATCTAATATATTATTTATAATTTTTATATAAAGAAAACCTTAAAATAAACGGCGTCAAAACATTAAATAACTCTTTAGTGAGGAGTTCAAGTAATTTTATATTATTCTTTGATAACTTAGATTTTTAATGTTTTTTATGGCGTTAATAGTCATAAGTTATAAAGAAGAAAAATGTTTTTGTGAAGAGTTTTCACGGTGTTTAAAAAGGTATAGACAACTCCTTATGGCATCCTCCTCTAGTTCTTATTTATCCTCTTAATTTTCAATTTACCAAAATCGAAAGAAACAACTTCCCCTCTCACCATTCGACACTCGCTTTGCTCGCTTTGCGTCACTCGTGTCGCTCGCCACTCGGTACTTGCTTGGCTTGTTGCTCCTCGCTCGACATTTGATGCTCATTCTGTTTGACGCTCACCCCACTTGACCCTCACCGCTTGCCTTTCTTAACTAACCTCACTCATCATCAAACCCATTGAGTTGGTACGCTCATCGGTTTCTCTTTTAAGAAGTACAAAAAAAATAAAATAAAAAATATTCTTGCGTTGACCTTGAAACCAGATCAAACCTATTGATTCCGTCCAGTTCTCAATCGCTTTTTTAAGGAGTACAAAAATGAAATAAAAAATTATCAATTGGTCTCGGGTTAACCCTGGAACCGGACCGAACCCATTGGGTCGGTCCGGTCCTCGGTCCCAAGCTCAATAGAGTCGGTTCTCGGTCCCAAAATTTAAGGATCAATATTGTGCGGGTTGGTCCTAGGGTTAGGGGGTGGACCGGCCTAACCTGGACCATACTTACCCCTACCTGCTACCGAACAAAGATTGACTGAGCCGACACCATGGCATTGCTCATTTTCCTAATATAAAAAAGGCAATGTATCGATGGAGAGAAGGATAAGGATCCGCTAGACTGATGAAGGTGGTATGAATTTTAATTACTACGTCCATAAAGACGATTGACATATTAAACACCATGGCATTGCTCATTTTCCTAATATAAAAAAGGCAATGTATCGATGGAGAGAAGGATAAGGATCCGCTAGACTGATGAAGGTGGTATGAATTTTAATTACTACGTCCATAAAGACGATTGACATATTAAAATAACCCGTTATCTTATATCAATCTATTTTTTTATTAGATGTAAGGAAAAGAGATAAAATAGCAAAAAACAAAACTTCTTGCTCTTACATATTCTAATTGAAAGAAAATAATATAGGTATTGTTGTGCACAACCTAAATAAGATTACTTAGCAAATATCATGAATCAAGACGGATTTGCATATATACTTCTCCTTGTAGAAGCATTACGATTACTCTGTATTTAACATTTTATATAGGGAAAAGACTACCAAAAACCCTAAACTTTGCCCAAAGTGACAAATTTACCCCAAACTTTACAAACCGTGACACATTTACCCCATTAAAAGCATTTTCATCTCATTCTTTTTATTTTTTATTTTTTATTTTTTTCTTCTTTTCTCTTTCCTCCGCTGAAGCCGGCGAAGGGAAGTCAGCGTCTGGCAAGGGTTGCCCTCGCCGATGTTAGGCGAGGGTCGCCCTCACCTAGGCTGGCTAGGGCCGCCCTCGCCGACGTTGGGTGAGGGCAGCCCTTGGCAGGGTCAGCGAGTGGTGCCCTCCCCAGATCTGGTAAGGGAGGCCCTCGCCTGATGCCAACGAGGGCCGCCCTCACCTGCGTCGGGCAAGGGGTGCCCTAGTCGGCGTTGGGCGAGGGTGCCCTCGCCCGGATCTAGCGAGGAGGCCCTCGCCCGATGCCGATGAGGGCGCCCTCGCCCTTTGCATCGGGCGTGCCCTTGCCGGATTTGGTGAGGGAGGCCCTCGCCGACGCCGGGCAAGGGGTGCCCTCGCTGAATTTGGTGAGAGAGGTTCTCGCCCGACCCAGCTGAGGGCTGCCCTCGCCTGATGCTAGCGAGGGCGACCCTAGTCAGCCCTTTAATTAGAAATAGTTTGTTAGTAAAACTACATCATGTAGTTAAATGCATGTCTATTGATTAGAATTGGTTTATTAGTAAAATTAGGTCATGAGGTGCATATTAATTAGTTTGTATAATAGGTTCATTTAATTAGAAATAGTTTGTTAGTAAAACTAGATTATGTAGTTAAATGCATGTCTATTGATAAAGTTTTAATTAAAAGAAAAAACCCAAAATTGCTTGCTTTGTGCTAATTGAGTGTTTAATAATGATTGAGCACCCATGTGATCACCTTATTGCATGATAGTAAATTAGGTTAAAATAAATCCAAACTGCCTGCAAAAACATTTCTAAAAATAAAAAGAAATGGTACCAAAAAGGCATTGGAAAAGTCTAATGTAACCAAGTCCCCGTACCCTTAGTCTCTGGTTCGTAGAAGTAAAATAATTCTCCCATTATTTTACTTAGGTGTCTAATCGACCTACCGTAAACTGATTAGTGGCAACTCCTAGTTAATAATCTTTTGCATGTTAAATATTTGAACTATAAGTCGTGAATTGGTATGAGCTTGAGAGAGCCCGAACTAAGTTTAAAAACTTAGTAGTCCATTAGCCTAAACTTTAGGTGGTACACCGGAAATTTAGGTCACGACAGCTTGGCGACTCCACTTTGGGGACTTGTGTTAAAACACTTAGTGGACTTAGGCCAATTTTTCTTTTATTTTAAAAATATTTTTGTTTGGCAATGATGATACCAAGTACATCCCTAACATTTCTAAGGTGTTAAATATTCTTGTAGATAGGAGGTATAAGGGGAGTAATATTTGCTAACCCTTGTCTTGCAGGGAGGTGTTGGGATTAATGATTTATTTTTTCCAATTAGAAGTGTTGTTTGCATTTAAAATGTTGTGCATGCTTTATTGCTTTAGCACTACACTATTGCACACACAACCTGTGGCCAGATCTGGGCTGCGATAGGATTTTTAGGATGGTGTCGAGAAGAATACTTCCTCAAAAGCGAGATTGCTATGTAAAGATTGACATTCTCTTCCTGAAATTTCTTTCATTGTGTCAAATGCGTTTGTCCATATCCACAAGACTACGTGATTATTAGACATTCCATTTGATTGAGCCGGAGTTAGGAGGACCTAACACGTTAATGCGAGACTGCAACCATCAGATCATCCTCTTAACTCTACTTTGTTAAGCCATCTAGATAGAAATCGAGTCTCACATTTCATGCGTGTGTCTATGTGATTGTTATCCTTTTCCAGTGAAAGTAAGTTGTCTAAATTCTTACTTTGCAATTTACTTACTTTATTGCAACTTTGTCGGTCCATGGCAATAGGTTTCGTTGTCAGTCTTGTTTTATATGCTATGGGGAAAACCAACGTATAATTCATTTTCACTCCCAAAAAAGAGCTCAAAATGTGGTTGAACCAGTTAGATCAAGATGGCCAGAGATATGTGAAAGCCAGGATTGCCCGACTTCTCCCACTGTTAGAGATCAACACTCATTCTGGTGTGATACAGGCACTCCCTCACTTCTGGTGTCCACAAACTTCCACATTCATATTTGGTGAGTACGAGCTAACTCCAACACTAGAGGAGTATAGTGTTGCCATTGGGATGCCCCTGGAAACGGAACTTGTTAGGCTGCTTATCAGTATAGATTCTATTTCTGAATTATCACGGTTTTTAGAAATCGAGGCCGAAATGGTAAGGAAAGTTGTCAAGGCCAATCGTTTTGCATGCCCATTTTCATTTTTGGAAAAATGTTTTGCAAACCAATTAATGATTTCAAAAATTATGATTTTTATGTTAGTATTTTTTGGGCTAATCGTTTTTCCTTATTGAAAAAATGCCATTAATCATTCAATTTCATGGGTGGTTAACCGTGTTTGCGACGGGTTAAATTATGTTAATATGGTTTTAGCTAAAACATTTTTGTCATTAAACCGTTTCAAACAAAATGAAGAAAAAAACCATGCGTGCCCTCTTTGAACATTTACAAATATGGTTTTTCTCACACATAAAAGGTTTTGGACACCTCATGAAACAATTTAAGATTGATGATTTAAGGCACCCCATACAAAAATTTGTGGTCTTAGAACATTTTTCCTCAAATAAACAGTACGCCCGTTAGATTAATTTTTTGAAAAACCTTAATCCTAAGGCATTCCTATGGCATACTAAATGGCTCCATGTTGAGGAGGCTCGTTTCTCTCACAAGTATGATGAGCCAATCCCATTGCTGGGCCTTTTTGGTGCTACTTCCTATTACCCATATAGGGTGGTCCGTCAGTACAGAGTTCTTCAAGAAGTTCCTCCGCCCCTCAAGACTGAATTGTTCCAAGTTCGTTTTGTTCGTACGGACTATGACTACTTCAACGAGATCTAGATGATCATTACTGCATGGAATGAATGCCGTCTAAAGAAGATTTTGGTGTCCAAGAGACTGAAAGGTGAGGAGGAAATTCACCATGCGTCGGCATTCTACATCCAGCAACATCGGATTCCTGCTGCCCTACGTCCAGTGGTCCCTGATGTGACTGAGAAGCCCACTCAGCGAGCACAAATTGAGCATTTTAAGCAGAAAGTGGAAATGATTGAAGCTGAAAATAAGAAGCTTCGCAAGGCGTTGGGATCCCGAAAACATATAAAATGAAATGTTTTGAATGTTGATTCTTAGTTCAATGTCTAGGAACCTTGATTTCAATTTTCAATTCAATGTTTTCAATTTTTAGTTCAATGTTTAGGGACTTGGATTTCAATTCTTAGTAGCAGACAAATAGGACTCAAATGAGTGATGACGAAATGCCCAAGCTGGAAGATGACCCGGTCCTTGTTGGAAAGGCCAAACCTAGCAGCGTTCCCAAAACAAAGCAGGATGAGCGCTTTGCGAAATTGGAAGAGAGAGTGAAACAACTGCAGGAGTCACAGAGCTCACTTCTATTCGACCTCTCAGTTTATGAGAAGGTCAAGATGCCAAGTAAGTTCAAGATGCCAGAGTTCAAGAAGTACGATGGTACTTCTTGCCCAAAATCTCATTTGCAGATGTACCACGTACGCATGGCCCAGCATGTAAAAAATGAGCCCCTCATGATCCATTCATTTCATGCGGGTTTGACCGGGCCCGCGCTGAATTGGTATGTAATGAAGAATGTGAACCTCCTTGCCACCTAGAACGAAGTGGCTAACGTGTTCCTCAAGCAGTATAAGTTTAACATGGACATCGCACCTTCTTGAGAAGACCTTGAGCGGATGGAAAAGAAGAAAAGCGAGTCATTTAAAGAATACGCTGTGAGGTGGAGAAATCTGGCAGCTCAAATCACTCCTAAGCCTACTAACAAGGAGTTGATGAAATTGTTTGTCAAAACTCTCCTGTCTGAGTTTCGTAACCGAATGGTCAGCACATACATCGAAAACTTCAATCAGCTTATTCCTATGGGAGAGCAAATCGAGATGGGGATAAGAGAATGATGGTTTACTAAACCATCAAGTAAAAGATTCTCTGCCAAGAAGGAGAAAGAAGCGGTCGTGAATGTTAATGTGGCTTATAGCCAAGAAAGTACCAAACGTGCCCCGGCTATCTAGATGAATCCAAGGCAACAACAAACTGCTAGCCGTCAATCATTTACCCAAGCGAATAATAGAATGCAATTCTCTCCTCTCCCTAGGTTTCCATCCCAAGTGTTGGCAATCCTCTGAAAGAAAGGCTTGCTTACTAGCGAACCAAAGCACCCTAACCGCGAAAGCATCCGGGGTTACAACTCGACGAAGAAGTGTGATTACCATAACGGTGAATTGGGACACTCAACTGATGAATGCTTCACCCTCAAGCACCGTATCCAAAACCTCTTGGACACAAAGGCCTTTTCGTTTAAAACCGCTTCGCCAAACGTCCAAAAAAATCCGCTACCGGAGCATGAGGGTACACTGAATGCTATCCTGGAACCTGAAGTCAATCAGACCAAGAACTCGAAGGTGCATGTGGTGGATGCCTATAATGGATTGGTGAGAACTGGATATTATCCAAATCATGAAGATGTTCCCCTATCATTGATGAGGGAAAGAGTTACCAAAATTGTGGATGACGGCATCATTGTGTATGCTGACTATAACTGTATAATTTCCACTATTTCCCACATCATTATCGATTGGGAGGAGGAGCAAGCTGCGCTCGATGCTGGTAAGGAAGAAGTTGATCCTTCACTCGTGGACATGCCCCCACTAGAAGATGCATCCGATGAGAAGATATTGATTGAAATACCTTAGCCATATGAGTATGTCAACAATAAAGTGGTGCCTTGGTTTTATGACCTAGATGTTGACTTCGTTACAAGGTCTGGTCGGACTTATACTCAAGCTAGTGCTCAACCTGCAAAGCCTGTCACTGACGAAGAGGCTAAGGAATTTCTGGCTATGATTAAAGCAAGCGAGTGTAACATGATTGACCAATTGCGAAAGATGTCCGCTCAGATCTCCTTACTCGAGCTCTTGTTGATATCCCCCATGCATCAAAAGTCGCTAATGAAGGTGTTAAGTGAAATTCGTGTGCTAGAGATGGTCGAGGCAGACAAGCTAGAAGAATTTGTGGGATCGGTCCTTCTCAAGGACTTAATTGCTTTTTCTGATGAGGAATTCCCTCTTGAGAGCAGCAGACATAACAAAGCACTCTACATATCTGTCAAGCGCAAGTCTTCTCATGTGTCCTGAGTGCTCATTGATAATAGGTCCACCCTAAACATATGTCCATTGGCTGCTCTTCATCGCCTCAAGATAGACCCATCGAGAGGATACATGCTGCGAAGACTTTGATGCGAGCTTTCGATGGACAAAAAAGGAGGTGATCGGGGAAATCCATCTCGACGTGCAAATAGGGCTAATCGTCTTCAACATTCCCTTCTAAGTGCTGGACATCCCTACCGCATTCAATTTCCTGCTAGGTCGTCCCTAGATACACACTGCTTGAGCGGTGTCTTCAAGTTTACATCAAGTTGTGAAATTTGTGATCAAAAGGAAGCTGGTTATTGTGTATGGTGAGGAAGACCATCGGATTTATCAAGAGACGGCTATCCCCTATGTGGAGCTAGACTTCGAGTTTGAGTCAAGTTACCCCTCATTTGAGTTGGTGTCTACCATACATACTTCTCAAGGTACATTGCCGCCCATTCCTGAAATTTCAGATGCTGCCTTCATGGTAGGAAGAGTGATGGTTGGGAATAGCTTTGTTCCTGGCAATAGTCTTGGAAGAAATGGTCAGAGCATTTGAAACCCCATTGAAGCTCCTCAGAGGTCCCATTTTGTTAGTCTAGGGTACCATGGAAGAGGTGGGGAAAGTTCTAGAGGACGAAGACAAGAAATGCAGAACCTGCCACCTAACTAAGGGCGAGGGAGGCAAAACCCACTACCCCCGAGCATTCACGAGACATTCCCCCGTCCTCCAAGAATGATGCAGGATGAAGCAGAAGTGATAGACACTCTAGGGCAGTTTAGTGGCAAGTTTGATTACCTGATGAAGTATTCGGCCCCTCCCAGTTTTTATATTGATCCACTCGACATCGTCCCAAATGAATGGGGTGGTATAGATGATCCAGCGCCCCCGAAGACAGAGAACTCTGATAATGCGCTGCAAGGAGTTACAAGCTTGTTCGATGATCTCATCATAGGAGCTATTAACAAAGGAACCCCAAAAAAGATGGACTTTGGCCCACAAGAGTAACTCTTTTACTACTTTTGCACATTCCCCTGTGTGGGAACTTTTATTGTTTTCGAGATATGTTTTCGGTTTCTTTTTTTTTTTTTTTTTGATTGAGTGTTGCATTTTTCCATTTAATAAATGTAATTGATTGATGAATTTCAATAAAATTACAAGTTTTATTTTGAGGGCATGATGAGGTACACTAAACCAGTCCGATGATGATATCCAACTTATAAAAGAAAAGAAAAATCTAAGGAAAATTCTTAGACCTGGACTTCATCATGCTTTCTCGTATCAAAATGTTTAAAAAAAAAATGTTTTTGCCAAATTATTTATAAAAAAAAAACAAAAACAAAAGATGTATATTACTAAATTTGTCTTTCTAATTTATCTACTTCATGTTTCAGGAACAATCTTACGACATACAAAGGTGTGAAAATGGTCCAATCCAATGCAACAAATGCTAATATTGATGATCTTGAGGACTCGATCGAAGATTCCATTGAAGTGCAGTGAAGCTGGGAACAACATGAAAAAGCCAAGGCTCTCACATCCGAGCAGACCGTCACTATTAATTTAAGTGATACTGAAGAAGCCAAGGAGGTGAAAATTGGGGCGAATCTCCCAAAAGACGAGGCTGAGCGCCTAATTCAGTTACTGAAGGAATATCAAAACATCTTTGCACGGACCTACGCTAACATGCCTAGGTTAGACCCGTCAATCGTGGAGCACCGTTTGCCTACTAACCCGGACGTGCCACCTAAGAAGCAGAGGTTGCGGAGAACCTAGCTCGAGCTCTCGAAGAAAATAGAGGAAGAAGTGATGAAGCTTTTGAAGGTGGGATTCATTGAAGTCTCACAATACCCCGAATGGGTGGCTAATATCGTGCTGGTGATGAAAAAGGACGGTCGAGTTCGAGTTTGTGTTGACTATTGGAATCTGAACAAGGCTAGCCCGAAGGATGATTTCCCGTTACCACACATAGATGTCATTGTGGATAGTGTCGCTGGTTTTGAACTATTCTCATTTATGGATGGTTTTTCCGGGTAGAATTAGATAAGGATGAAGGAGGAAGACAATGAGAAGACTGCATTTATCATCCCGTGGGGAACCTTTCATTATAAAGTCATGCCCTTCGGACTCAAGAACGCAGGGGCAACCTACCAGCAAGCCATGGTAGCATTATTTCATGACATGATGCATCAGAAGATTGAGGTCTATGTTGATGATATGATTGCAAAGACCCGACCTGGAAGAAGCCACGTCGAAACCTTGAAGAAGTTGTTCGATCAACTCCATGAGTTCAAGCTTCGTCTAAATCCCGCTAAATGCGTGTTCGGAGCAACATCCGGTAAATTACTTAGATTCATTGTGAGCAGTAAAGGGATTAAGATCAACCTATCTAAAGCTAAAACCATATGTGAGTTGTAACCTCCATTGACGGTGAAAGAAGTTCGGAGCCTTTTAGGCAGATTGAATTACATCGCTCGATTCATTTCCTAGCTTTATGAAACTACCAAGCCATTCTTCAAACTCCTAAAGAAAAATACACGAGTCAACTGGGATGATAAGTGTCGAGAAGCGTTCGACAAGCTGAAGCAGTACTTGATGAATCCACTAGTTCTTGTCCCACCCTCGTCGGGGCATCCTTTGATTCTCTACCTCACTATTCATAGTGAGTTATTGGGTGCAATGTTGGCTCAAGAAAATCCTATTGACAGAAGAGAACAAGCCATTTATTACTTGAGGAAAAAGTTCACTGTATTAGAGCTGAAGTATTCTAATACGAAAAAGACTTGTGCTCACTAGTACATGCTGCATTACTAGACGTTCCTCGTGACTGAAAACGATACTATCGAGTACATACTTGATCGGCCAGCTTTGGTGGATAAGTTGGCTAAATGGCAAATTTTGATATCAGAATTTGATGTGCAATTTATGCCACAAAAGTCGGTTAAAGGTCGAATGATTGCTGATCTATTGGCCGAGAATTCAAGACTCTCAAATAATGAAGACAGTTTCATAGATAACCATGTCTTGAATGTAAGTGAAGATTCATAGACAATGTTCTTCGATGGAGCTGTAAACTTATCTAGTTCTAGTACTAGGGCAGTCCGATATCCCCAGACGGACAACACTATTCGGTAACTGCAAACTTGATATTCTCATGCACTAACAATGTGGCCGAGTATGAAGCTTGTATCCTCGGGCTTTAGGCCGCAATTGAGATGGGTGTGGCTAAGTTGTTGCGACCTAAATTTTCTCAGTAGAGTCACCATCGCGACCTAAATTTTCGGTGCACCACCTGAAGTTTAGACTAATGGACTACTAAGCCTTTAACCTTAACTTGAGCTCTCCCAAGCCCATATCAATTCGCGACTTATAGTTCAAATATTTAACATGCAAAAGATTATTAACTAGGAGTTGCCACTAATCAGTTTACGGTAGGTCGATTAGACACCTGAGTAAAATAATGGGATAATTATTTTACTCCTACAAACCAGAGATTAAGGGTACGGGGACTTGGTTACGAGGACTTGGTTACATTAGACTTCTCTAATGCCCTTTCGGTACAATTTCTTTTTATTTTCAAAAATATTTTTGCAAGCAATTTGGATTTATTTTAACCTAATTTACTACGATGCAATAAGGTGATCACACAGGTGCTCAATCATTATTAAACACTCAATCAGCACAAAGCAAGCAATTTTGAGTTTTTCTTTTAATTAAAACTTTATCAATAGACATACATTTAACTACATGATCTAGTTTTACTAACAAACTATTTCTAATTAAATGAACCTATTATGCAAACTAGTTAATATGAACCTCATGACCTAATTTTACTAATAAACCAATTCAAATTAAATACTCATATTATGCAAACTAGTTAATATGCACCTAATATTTTATATTTTTTTATCGAAATTCGGAATTAATAAAAACCCTAATTAAACTGTCTAAAAAAAAGAATAATTTTCTAATTTATTTTAGGGATTAATTTGATTTAAACCTTATCGTATCTTAGATTTTTTTTTTGGAAAAAAAATGAGATTATTAAAATGTGCAAACATTATTTAAAAAGTTTGTCTATATAAAAAAATCAATCCTAATTTATTACAAAAATTATCTATCTAAAAGTGCAATCCTAAGAAATGTAATCCTAAAAATGCAATCCTAATTTACTAAACCTACATGCTCTAATGCAAGATTTTGATTTTTTTAGTGTTTTTCCAAGACAAGCAATTATCAAATAAATATTATATCTAAACTAATCAAGACATTAATTAAATAAATGATTAAAATAATCGAAAAAATAATCCGTAGTCTCATGGGTTAAATTTTTTTTTTTTTTTTTGGGTAAAGGTAAGAAAATCTCACGGGTTAAATTAACGATTACTCTAACTCTAAATATCACGACAAAAAGCTCAAAATAATTAAAAATCTTATCCAAAGTCTTACGGATCAAATTAATAATTATAATGATTTAACAATTAAAATTCTCTCAAAATACCCAAAAATTAATATAATTAAACAAATGATCTGATGCTTTATAGATCAAATTAATAATTACAATAATTTTGGATAAGATCCCGGGATAATGCCTCCAATTTATACAATAATAATGGAAGTTAAAAAAAAATAAATAAACTAAAATAGCATAAATAAATGAAATATAAAAATAACAAAACCACCTAAAGGGGACTTGGAAAGGGGCAACGGCGGCAGTGGGTGGCGCCGGGAAGAGGGTGGCCGGTGTCGGAGCTCCGGCGAGGACAGGCGGGCGGAGGTGGCGCGGCGACGGCGTCAGGCACGGGCGCGGACGCGGACGTGTTGCAGTGGCAGACGGGTGCGCAACTGCGGTCGTCTGGCGAAGCGTCGGCTGAGGCAGGGACTGCTAGGCGTGGGTTGCAGAAGGCGCGGCGGCGTCGGGCTACGGCGAGGGAGACAGCCGGAGCTGGGCTGCAGATCACGGGCGGAGCGGCAGTGGAGTTGCAGACGAATGGACCGAGGCGCGATGCTGGGTGCTCGCGGCGTCAGCCCGGTGCTGGGTGCTCGCGGTGTCAGGCGGAGGTGCAGGCGAGCGGTGGGTCACGGGTCACGGACTGCAGAAGCGGCGGCGAAGGGAGAGCAGCGGCAGAGGCGTCGCGCAGAGCGACAGCAGTAGTTCCAAGAGTCGGGGTCGTCACGGCCGCAGCAGGCGTCGGGCGCTGGCGGGGCGACAGTGACCGGCGAGCAGCAGCTGGGTCGCGGGTCGCGGCGGCGGTGGTGAGCAGTGGCGTCGAGCAGCAGCAACTTCACGGGGGCAAGAGCGACGACGACGGAGCTTCAGAGGTCAGAGGTGTCGAGTCGTCGCGGGTCGGTGCGAGCTTCAGGGGTCGGCAACGAGGCTGGGTTGCAGGCGGAGGCGATCTGCTGGGGCGTCTGCTCGGATATCGATTGAGGTGCAGGCTGAGCGGCGAGGCAGCAGCGGTGCCGCGGCAAACTGCACCTGGTCGCGGATGAGGAGTGGCTCCAGCGTCGCGAACGGCGACCAGCGGGGGCACAGGCGGCAGTGGCGACACGGACAGGCGAGGGGTGCTCGCCGGAGAGAGGGGACGGGCGGAGGTGCGGCGCGGCGGCCGGCGCAGCGGTGGCCAGGCTGCTGGTGCGCCGGCGAGGGATCGGGCAGCAGGGGGCTGAGGCGTTTATGAAGAAGATGAACAGTCCCCTTCTTCTTCTTCTTCTTCTTCTTTTTTTTTCTCTCTCTCTCTCACCTCACGTCACTCAGGTCTCCTCTCTTTTTTTTTTTTTTTTTTTTTTTTTTTCTTTCTCTCTCTCTCACCTCACGTCACTCACGTCTCCTCTCACTGTCATTTTACTATTCTGCCCTCTGTTACACTTTTCACTTTTCCTCTTTCACTCTTCTTTGCACGAGCACAGTCCCAAAATTCTCTCTCACACGGCTTTTTTTTTTTAATTCCTCTTACGAATTTTTGCTACCAATTTCTCACCCCCGGTCACGAAAATTGTGGCTCCTTTTTATAGTGATTTCCATACGGCCACTTTTCATGACAACTTTCGAATTTCTACCTTCTGTCGCATTAAATCAATACTGCAAATTGAAGCGTGATTTCGCAATCAGCTTAATTTTACTTCGATTTTTTCCATTTTGTAAAAATTCTTGCCATTTATTCACCTAATTTTTAAATTGCTTCTGAATATTCATCAGAATTTCAAATTTTCATATATAATTAATCAAATCAATTTTTCCCTGTTTTTTTTTCATTTTTTTCATTTTATTTTTTTAGATTTGCCAAAATTAGATGTCAACAAGCACATTTATAAGCCGGTAGAAATGTGCTTGGGATTACATTTTTCATTGGTTCCGGTCCTTTTGTTCTTTAAAGTTGAGAACATTTATGACAAAAAAAAAGATGTAATATAATGTATATTATTGAATAAAAAGTAGACTTTATAGGATAACTATCGAAAATAATAAAATATCAATTACAATCAATCAAGATCAATCGATGGACATATACATAACATTCTCAAATTCTACGTGGTCAACTTTGGTTACTTTTTGGAAGAAAACTGAGAAGTCTCTCTATCAGGTCCTTCCATAGTCTCCATCTTGATTTCGCTGGGTGAGCAGGGCTAATCAGATTATAGAGACCACAAGAGGTTGGGCAGCTTTGTGGGGATTTTTGGCGATTATTTACGTAATCAGGTCGCTCCACTTTTATTTTCTTTAAAGTTTATTCCTCCAAAGTCTAAAGGTCTTAAATCAATCAATAATAAAAATGAAACAGAAAAAAAAGTGGCCAAGTCCCGGTCTACTCTAGAACCAGCCAATTTGATAGTAGGCCAATTCCAAGGTCCACCAATTTGGTTCGCAAAAACAAAAACCGAGAATCCGCTCTGGATAGAACCTAGAATCTATCTACTTTGAAACAAGTCATACCTGCGATGAATAGCGAGCTGCAATAATAAAGTAACGGAGAACAAATTCTTAAAAAAGAGAAAGCGGTAACCACCTCACTAATGGACTTGCACTGTTTGCACTGTTTGCACTGTTAGATAAGATGGGCCTCAAATCATGTAAGGTCACTTATAAACAGGGCATACATGTATTAGTTGTACTTTTGTATCCAAGAATCTTGTGGTAGAGTAGATATTGCTTGCGCTCTCTCTAATGGACGATTCTAACAAAGTTGACCATCCGCTTAAAGTTAGAAAATTAGTATTGATTTATTTCACAAATTATGGATAATTTTGAAAATATTTTCCAATAAAAAATACATGAATAAAAAATATTTTCATTTTTACCAAAAATAATAAGAATTTTTGTCGATAATAAAAGTATTTTCCGTAACTAATTATTTCAAACAATATAAGTAATTATTTTTAGGAAAAAAAAAATTTTCAAATCATTCATTTTCTGTAAAAAGAAGAAGAAGCTTTATAACTGTTTTTTTTTTTTAGCCAAGAAGAAAAAAATAAAGTTATTTCGTCCCGTTCGTTTTTAGGCATGGAAATTGCTTATTGACTTTCTCTCTCTGGGCAAAAGAGAAGACTTTTCTCCTAATAAACTAAAATATTATTGTGTGTGGGGGCTGCACTGTTCATCAAATGCTCTCTAGCACCCGATTCTGGCACTGTTCCTGCGGAATCTGCTGCTGCTGATTCCAGTCGATCTGGCCGGCGGTTCGACCCGAATCTTGGTGGCAAGAGGCGCCACTGGACGCTCTTCAAACCCCTGCTAAGCTCTCCCTGGTACGTCGCCTATTTCTGGATTAATGTGAGGCCGATGGGTTAGGGTTAGCGTTTTTCTCTGCATCTTGCTGCTGCGATGGATGAGTCTATGCGGTTCCGGTTAAATGAGAAGGGGTTGAGTTCCCAAGCACCCTCTTCTCCTAGAAATGAGCGTCCCTCTTTGGATGTTCCTTCGTGGGTTGCGAATAAGCGGAATGCTCCGCCTGCTTCTGCTGGTCTCGCAAATTCGGGTACTGTTCCTGTAGTGCGCAGAGGTCGACCAGATAATAGGGGGCGATCCAAGTCCATTCGAGCTCGTTCAAGGGGTGGATCGAAGAAGCCTACTCCTCGCACATGGGCGTCGGTTGCTAGTGCGGCCAAAGGGATATAGTCCGGTTATAGGCTGGACTACTCCCCTCCTCAGATCGTGAACAACAGACCAGTCATACAAATGGATGAAACCGACATTCAAGCGGCGGATCCGAAGTTATATGATTGTCTTGTTGGCTATTTCATTGGTAAAAAACTGCCGTTTAAGCTTGTGGAAGAGTCCCTCAAGAGAGCTTGGGGATTGGTTTTGACTGAAGTTCTGTCGAATGGAAGAGGATTGTTCCTCCTTCGTTTTTCTGACAAAGAATTCAGCAGGAAACTCCTAGAGGGCGGCCCTATAACTCTGGCGAGAATTCCTTTTATTTTACAGCAGTGGCAACCGGGTATCGAACTAAAGAGAGACTCTCATATGTCTGTGCCGATATGGGTGAGATTGAGAAACCTTCCCTTTGAGTACTGGTCTGCTCAGGCGATTAGCAAGGCAGTAAGTTCTCTTGGTAAGCCTTTATATGTTGATCAAAGAACGGAGCAAATGTCTATGATATCGTTTGCCCGTGTTTGTGTTGAAATAACTGCTAGGCAAACTTTATATGATTGTATTGATCTGGTTACGGATGGGAGAACTGATGTTGTTGAAGTTGAGTATGAATGGAGACCATTAGTTTGCGCCAAATGTGATATGTTCGGCCATAGCTGTCAGAATACTGTTCCTGTTCCGGTTACTGAAGTGGGTGGTAAGATGGCTCATAGTCAAGCTACTTCTGTGATGAACCCTGAGTCTAAATCGTTGGTGAACAGAGGTAAAGGAGTGATCGTACCGGCCTCATCCGAACATAATGATATTGATTCACGGGATCCTCGGCGGGGTCTAGTTTCTGCAGTATCCTCTACTGATATGAATGCTTCTAGACCTCTGGTTAGGGGTGAATCCAGCTCTCAGCAGATGGCTCCTTCTCGCCCAGCTGAACCAATGATTGATCATGACTCCAATGCTGATATAGCTGAGCCTGAGGATTCTGAGATGTGGTCGAAACAGACCAAGCGGAAGAATAAAAGACTAAGGAAGAAGCAGGCCGCTAGAGAAGCAGCTTTCTTTCGCTATTCTTGAAGCTTCTCGGGCGACTGCTGTCTCTAAGGCATCATTCAGTCTATCACCTATCACGGAGGAGGACCAGCTGCTACAAAGGAATCCTTCTAAGGGAGAAGATGATCTGCATTCTCCATCAAATGTTAAATCGCCTGCTATGGCAGAACCTACTGGTTCGGACCCGTCTATGATTGTCCAAGAGTCCTCTCAGGATGTATCCAGCTCAAGCTCTCAGGAGGAATCCTCTGATGATGATCTACCGAAAGCTGACGAAAGTGTGAGTAAACCAAGTATCCATATGACTGAAAGACTACAAGATCACCTTGCTGACATGCTGGAAGCTTCCCCTCTCCCTGTCGGTCCGAAGAAGCCTGCTAAGGGCGTCAAGACCTCTAGGAAGAGGTAAGCCGTTCTCTCCTATGTTTTTTGGATGTTTTTTGGCTTCTGGAATATCAGGGGCGTCCTTGGTCCGCTAAGGCGCGCTGAAGTTAGGCGTTTTGTTGCGGTTAATAAGTTATGCTATATTGGCTTAATTGAGACTAAAGTTCCCGAAGATAATTTTGAATCTATCTCCTTCACCCTCATCAGGGGTTGGAGTTGGGTTGCGAACTATAGTTGCTCCCCCCGTGGGAGGATTTGGGTTGGGTGGAACCCGGAGCTTGTCTCTTTCCTTCCGATTTCTATCACTGATCAAGCAATTCATGGGTGTCTTAAGTGTAATGATTCTGGTATTACTTGTTCGGTTTCTGCTATATATGGAGAGCACACTTTTGTCCGCCGTAGGCCGCTCTGGGCAGACTTGCAGCATTATAATGAGATATTTCAAGATACGGCGTGGGTGGTTGGAGGCGATTTTAATGCAATTAAGGACCCTTCCGACCGTGTTGGTAGCTCCACCAACTGGATCCCCTGCTTTGATGAATTTGCTCAATGTTTGGAGCAGACTGACTTGGCGGACCTCAGATTTGTTGGCCTTCGATATACGTGGTCTACATCGGCGGCGGGGAATTCCAGAAAGATGAGAAAGATTGATCGAGTGTTGGTAAATAGCAAGTGGAATGAGGACTTCTCCTTCTCTGAGGCGACGTTCCTTAGTCCGGGCATATCTGACCATTCACCGGCCGTCGTTAAAGTTATTCATCCGCCTCGCACTTTGAAGCCTTTCAAATACTTCCATTTCTGGGAGGACCACCCTGATTTCAAATCCATTGTCTCACAGGCTTGGAGCACATCGGTGTATGGAGTTCCTATGTTTCAATTAGTCTCTAAACTCAAGCTCGTGAAAGCCCGTCTTAAGCTTTTCTGAGATCTCGGGGAGAGTTTCAGAGGCAAGAGAGAACCTTAGTTCCATTCGGGGCCCGACCTTCAAGGCGACCCGTTGAATCTCCATCTTGCTTTGAAAGGGAGATGGTTTGTCGTCGGGAGTTTGTTGTTCGAGGAATCAAGAGGAGGCCTTTTTCCGTCAGAAGTCCAGAATTTTATGGCTGAAAGAAGGGGATAAAAACACGAGATTCTTTCATCACTCGGTGAAGAGAAGGCAGCTAAACAATAGAATTCTTTCGATTAAAGACCCCTCTGGAATAGTTATATCCGATCCTTCGCTGCTGCCGCAGGTATTCATCAATTTTTTCTCTAACTTGCTATCCCCTCATGAGACGTTCTCTAAACCGTCTTGTGAAGAGTTAAAGAGTTACATCCGTCGCCCTCTCAACGAAGAGCAGATTGCTGCCTGCAATGTTCCGGTTTCGGATGACGAGATCAAGTCCACGGTATTCTCATTAGCTAAGGAAAAAGCCCCGGGCCCAGACGGGTTCTCTGTGGAATTCTTCAAATCTAATTGGGAAATCGTTGGTCCCTTGGTCTTATTGGCTGTTCGGGATTTCTTCCAATATGGGAGGATGCTCAAAGAGGTAAACGCGACAATCCTTACTCTTGTGCCCAAGATTTCTAATGCTAGTGCTGTTTCGGATTTCAGGCCGATCGCGTGCTGCAATACCATTTATAAAGTTATTACTAAGATCCTAGCTAATCGTATAGTGGGTGTGTTAAATGATGTTGTGAGTCGTTCTCAAAACGCATTTGTTAAGGGAAGGAGAATTAGAGATAACATTCTCATTGCCCAAGAGCTTTTTGCGGGGTTTCATCTTCATCCGTATCTCCCCAAGTGTGCGGTGAAGGTAGACTTTCACAAAGCTTATGACACTGTTGATTGGGATTTTTTGGAAAAGGTTCTCCTTGCTTTCGAGTTCCCGGTTGGGCTTACAAGACTAGTGATGGCTTGTGTTCGGTCTCCATCATACTCTATAGCCATTAACGGTGAACTTCATGGTTTCTTTCGCGGAGGACGTGGTCTCGGATGCGGGAGATCCCATGTCTCCTTATTTGTTTACTTTAGTTATGGAAGTATTCTCCGGAGTGTTGATATCCCGCACGGCCAGCCAGGACTTTAAATACTTCGGAGGTGTAAACCGGTCCGATTGACTCACTTATTCTTCGCCGACGACGTCTTTCTGTTCATCCAAGCGGACTGGTTCTCGGTGTCCACTCTAAAGAGAGGCCTCGACATCTTTTCCTCATGGAGCGGACTCTACCCGAATAAGAGTAAGAGTGAGATCTTTATTTCTGGAGGTGACCAATCCATTCGGAATAGAATTCTCTGGGCATTCGGTTTTCAGGAAGGTAAACTCCCTGTCCGGTACTTGGGAGTCCCTATCATTTCCTCTAGACTGAATAAGGCTGATTGCATTGCTTTGACGAATCGCATTACTGCTAGAATTCAATCGTGGGCGCATCGGTTTCTATCGTTCGCGGGTAGATTACAGCTCATCCGTTCAGTGCTACATGCCATTCAATCCTTTTGGTCGAGTGTTTTCACTCTTCCTTCCTCTGTGGTAACTAACATTGAACGTATTACGAGACAGTTCTTATGGAAAGGTACGGCCTTGGGTCGGGGAGGCGCTAAGGTTGCGTGGGAAGACGTTTGTCTTCCAAAAACTGAAGGTGGTTTGGGGATCCGAAATCTCAGGGAATGCAACAAAGCTTCAATGGTAAAATTTATTTGGATCCTTTTCTCCGACAAGGAATCTCTGTGGTGCCGTTGGATCCACTCCATCTTCTTATCCAAGAGGAACTTCTGGAATGCACCTCAACCCGGAGCATGCTCCTGGTCTTGGAAGAAAATTCTCCAGCTTAGAGGTAACTTTCGAAGCTCCTTTAGATGGAAGGTTGGTAATGGTTTCTCTGTGTCCCTTTGGCATGACTATTGGTTGTCGTGTGGCCCTCTTGATTCATTTGTGCCTCCATCGTTCGAACCGCTCTTCATATTCCCGATAATGCGGTGGTTGCTGATTTATTTTCGCCGTTAGGCCGGTCCTTTAAGGAGTTCTTACGAGATGGGGTATATCCCTCCCGAACTTGTCTTTAAGTAATGACAGATTTTATATGGTGCGGTCATCCATCGGGCATCTTCTCGGTTGGATCCGCTTGGAATGTTATTAGGAGTAAGAAAACTCCGGTTAACTGGGCTCCTCGATTTGGGACAATGCCATTGTTCCTCGGTACCGATTCATCCTCGGCTTATCGTGAAGAATCGACTTCCCACGCAGAGTATGCTTCTATCCTATGGGCGCATTAACTTCGGTGTATGTGCATTCTGCGCGAAGTCCCCGATTCTAGAGACCATCTCTTCTTCGGATGTCGCATCTCGACTTCTCTCGGCCTTCTTTTGGGCCGCCGGATGCAACCTTCCTTGGAGAAATCAATGGGAGTGAGGTACTCTCTTGGGCTCGAAAGTTCCTAACTGGAAATGATTTCTATCATAGAATTGTCCGGCTCTCCTTCGGGGCCCTTTGTCATCTCATTTGGAAGAAGAGGAATGCAATCATCTTCAGAGGTGAATCCCTTGTCGTTCCGGCGCTCAAAAACCACCTAATTAAGGTGGTTAAGGACAAGGTTAATACCTTCAAGAATGTCGATCCTGCTCCGAGGAACAAGCGGCTTCAGAGAGGATGGGGCTTTGATCCGGCGGTCTTCTCCTCGGTCTCCTGTTGATCCTTCTTGTTTTCCGTATCTGGTTGTATTTCCGTTCTTTGCCTTTAGGTAGAGTGCAGGAGGTTCGGAGGTTGTCTCTGTTTGTCTTCTTTCTTCCTTAGGAGTTTCGTCGTTTTTCGTGTAGCCTTGTGCTCTTTTACATCGGATCCCCCTCACTTTGCCGCCACTGGTCAGAGTGTGGGTTATGGTTCCGATCTTTTGTAAGCTTCCCCTCTTTTTAATTTAATTACCTTTACCAAAAAAAAAAAAACTAAAATATTATTTGAACTTTACAAAATTAAAGGAGCGAGGAGAAAGTAGGTGGTCAGTATTCAAACCCCTAATTAGACACGTGGAGGCATTGTCCCGAAACTTTCCGATTAACACTCGTGCTAAGGTGCATGAGGAAATTTATGCAATTGTACAGGTGCAATTTGGTCTTTCTGACAAGTCAAGGTCAATGGCTTGCCAATAATTCATCCCTTCTCTCTCCATCGAGCAGCTTCAACTGTGTATGACTTTCTCATCTTGCCAATCTCAATCTTTGCAGAATCAGGTATGCGAGATGCTTCGTCCCTCTCTCTAAATCTAAGATATGTTGCTTATGGGACTGTATTTATATCTCTTCTTTTTCCTGTTCTTTCCTTTCTGTGTCTAAGCCTGTTCTTCAAAAGATCCAATTTCTACTGCAAGATTGATCCTCCGCTGCGTGATGAAACAATGGTGCGATCACAAAAAATGCATCTTTTGCAGCTCACACTGCTGCCATCTTTTGCCATCACCTAATTCCTAGTGGTCTAAAATTATCTTCTTCTGAATCAGTGGATCTCTCTAATTGAACTCAGTGGACGTCCATGGAGAACCTAAAATTTCTTACCGTGTGTAGCTAAGACGGCAACTTCCTTTAAGCACCCGATAATAAGATGAAGCTTTTTTTTTTTTTTTTTTCATTTGGTCTACTTGGTCCATTTTTTGTGGAAAGTAGGCATTCAGATTCAGTACTTGAACTGAACCGAGAACTGCGAGGTTGTGACTGCTGAGACTTTTATTATTACTTTGACTTGCCTTATACTTATTACAGTAGCAAATAAACATGTTCTAGTTTAGGTACTGATCTTTCCCAAAAACATATGTTCGACCATATGGGAAAAATAAACCAAGAAAAAAGAAAAGAATACCGCAGAAAAAATAGAAAAATATGAAAAAGCAAAAACTCAAAGAAAAAAGCTTGGAGGCAGCATTCCAACCTCCGTCCGAGGGGTGGTTAACGGGCCTGTCACCCACTTGAGCCGGGCCTCGAGCCCATGCCAATTTTTTAGGCTGGGCCGTATGGGCCGAAATAAAAAAATGCGTTTGCATTGAATGCTCATCTCAAACAAAGAAAACTCAATGCCGGTTTCAACAACAAATGCAAGCCCAAAAGAATTTCTAACAATTTTCATGGCTGATATGAGAACAACCGTATAAGTTCCCACAGCAAACGAATTAGCAAATTCAAATGAATGAACACCCCACTTATGTGAAAAATAGAAATACAACGAGATGATTACTGAAAATGAGAACACAACATGAAAAACTCGATATAGAATAAATTTCACAAGATATGATATGTCAAAAAGGCACCATTAAAGGTAATCATTATCATTAAAATGCTGTAGAGGAGTGATAAAGTATCAATGCCCAAGCATACCTCCCAATTCGGGCTTCACCTAATCACTTCTCAATGGATGACATTATAAATGTAGCATAATTTGTATTATATTTTACTCCGTCGACATTTCCATAACCAGAAGCTAATGTTCATATGGAAGCCAAAACTCCGGCACCAAAAAAGGAAAGAGGAGAAAAGGAAACAAACGGGTTTGAATGACTGCTATTTAATGGCATATTGCCACAATTTATCACTTGCTTCCAAAAATTGGTGGTGTGGTGGCATGGATAGGCGTTGGTCCCGTCCGGAATTGAAAGACTTGCATTCCTTGAATTCACCATGGTTTGAGTTTGGATGCCATTCTGTTAAGGAATATAAATAAAAAACACCAACTGTACCAACTACCTATGCTGCTGACATTGATAATAGGGAAAAGAGGGTGAAGACTGATATTAAAGGAGAAAGAATAGAGGCTGATATTAGAGAGAAGGAAGAGCTACAAAGCAACAAAGTGAGTAACACAAACTGGAGAAGACACGACAAATCAAATAAACGATCACGATGAAGGTTGATATGGATCGTCATCAATGGTGAAGAATTTGTGATGAAGACTGACACGGATTGCCAACTCATGAATACTCGTGAGCAGTTATTCAGTTGAGAATTGAAACAGATTGAAAAACAGTCTTGTTAAAATCAGTTTTTCTGTTGTATCCTCATCTTCTTCGATAGGAAAAGATATATAAGTAGTCTTAGCAGAATCATCTTCATTCAGTGAATGTATGTAGAAAACAGATAGAAGAGTCCTGTAAATGAATGCTCTGTACTTTTACAGAAGAGACAGAGATAAAGAGAAAGAGCGTGTGAGAAGTTTAGAAGTATAAATCTTCTTTGATCATTGATGATTCGAGATATACAGATTCTGTATCACAATCGTATTGAAATAGAAGAATTCAAAGCTTCTTGATTGATCTTCAGTTCTTCGACATATCTCTTCATCTTCACATTTTCTAATTCTTCAGTTCTTCAGTTCTGTTTCTTCATCTTCACACGTTCCACTACTAGCGCTTCCTGTCTCGTCCTGAATATTTGATGGACTTGCTATGTATGGAAGATCTTGGATAGTTTTCAAAACTTCGACAACGTCACTCATCCAGGGACGAGCTTCTGGCTTTGGTTCAAGGCAGCGAGTAGCCAACTGCAAAGCAATCTGGGCACATTTTTCCATGAAGTGATATCCAAGCCTCGAATCTATCAATTCGTACAAACTTCTTTCCTCTTCCAGATGTGACCGAACGTAGTCAACAAGGGAAGGTTCATCATCAGTGAAGTCATAGGGTTTTCTTCCGGTCAAGATTTCGAAAAGGACCACACCAAAACCATAAACTCTTTATTGACACTTGCCCTGCAATAATGTGGGTGCAGTCACTAGTCAGGAATACCTAGAATAAGTACCAGTCAGTCTTATTTGGATATAAATACAATCAATGAAGTACCTGCCAAATATCTCAACCACCTCTAGTAATCAAAAACAGGTAAGGTTGAAACAATAACTTTGTTCTGTCCTTCCATCACTCCTTTTTTTTCTTATGATAATACTAGTTAAGCACCCCGGGCATTGCTGTGGATAAAATAGCTATCCAGTATTAGTGAAATTATCAAAGCAATTAGTGGCATAGAAGTGGAGTAAAGCCCAAATTGTGATATTATCGAAGATGGCAATTCCAAAAAACAATATTGTATCTCGTCATCATAATATACTTCATTCATGGACTGTCATGTCAAGGTATTTGCTTCTGCAAAGTAGTAATTTATAGCATGATAAATATGAACTAACTAATTAATCTATCAATTCAAAATGATGCCATTTATTAGAAATTTTCAAGTCATAATCATTAAAATTCACGATAACATAGTGAATGATTTTCAATGCATTGCGTTCACTGAAATTTATAAGGACGTATGCAAAAAAAAAAAAAAAAAAAAATGAAAAAGAGGGAAAAAAATTTCAACTCTTAATCAATAGATGTATAAGATAAAACAACCGCCATTTTAATGATTTCAACGTGAAATTATGCTACTATTATATGATAAATAGGAAAGTATAATGAAAATATACACAATCATGATTACTACATGTAGCCCTAAACCGCATAAAACAAAGGAACAAATAATACCTAGTCTGGATTTACATTTTTCGGTAATTATGTAGTACGTGTGGGACCACCACACTAAGGGGAAATTAACTAGCTACACGAAGAAACCTAGATACTCCATTCCACACCGAGAATCCTTTAGACATGTAGCATTGAAGCACGTAAAACACAGACAGAAAGAACTTAAAAATCTGCGTTTCAGTAATCACCGGTTGTGCATCATATCAAAAAGCACCGATTAATCAGGAGTTTGGAGGGCGAAGCAGACATTACATCGTGCACTGAAAATAATACAACCGACCGAGAGAGAGAGAGAGAGAGAGAGAGAGAGTAAAACAAAACAAAAAATCACTTGCCAGCAATGCGTCATTAACGTGGATTATGAGCTCGCCTGATTTGCACCGTCAAGATCCGACTTTTATGTATTTGTAATCAGTACTTATCATTAACAAAGCCTGTGCATACCGCAGAAAAGTAAATCCAGTATCACTGGGAACACTAGTTCATGACGGTCCAGCAAATTTTCCAGGTTCCTCCCAGGCTAAAAATATGAGAGACACCAGATATTATCCTCGGAGGAAACAACAATTGAGAGATGCTTCTAACAAAGAAAAGGAATGCGGGTAATGAGTACCAGTCAGTCACTCCACAAGTTACACTGAGCATAATGTTCCAGAAGTTTGAGCAAGACATGTGCAAAATAATCCATCAATGATTGAATTTGTGGTGGACTGGAAGATAAGGGAATAATGTGCAAGAACTACAGTTGATTGTGGGACAATCAAATGTAGTTCTTGCACATTATGCTTAAGAATTAGTAGGCAAGGCAACAAAACAGTAGAAACCACAGCAGGATTTCCTTTCTTTTCCTGTAGAAATAAAATTTTACGCTTATGCAAGGGAAAGCTCAGCGAAACCTGCTGAAAGAAATCATCACGCCCTACCATTAAAAACATTTAGTATCTTTCAAGAGTCCTTCCATTGCATGCCAAGCATGTACCTCCATTAAATATCATTACCAGCATACTTACAAGCTTGTACTAAGTTTCATTCTCAATACGGTATAACTGTGGTATTCTTGCACATAAATGACCATTTTTAAAGAGAATTGAGTCCAGGATTCCCTGAGATGTAGTACCGAGAGACAAAGGTGATAAAAAGATACTAAGATCATCACATGGAGGAAGCTGCTAAAAAGTGACATTTCATGACCAGTTCTGATCTACCGACATTGATTTCCTTCTTTTTCCTGGCTTCGAACAGATAATGTCCTCTTAAAATGATAACGGCGAAAGTCTCTGGTATTGCATCCTTTGGTTCTCAGTGGCAGCAACAACAAACAACCAATTTATGTAAAAACATTTCAGGTAGAAGAACATTCAATAGAGGCTGAGGATTGTGGACATTGACAATTTGTGTGCAAATTGTTTAGGAAAATATGATTCTGAACCCTACCATCTTTTGGAAAGACATCGATTATAAGGACAAGTAAGATTCTTTCTCCTTAACATTATTATCTAGATGCTAGTAGCAATCATATAGTTTTCATGGGAGACATGACTTCCATATCCAGCTAGAGGTGGATTGTTATACCGTGAGTACTTATGTAATATGAACATAATGTTAGACATGTCATTAAGGGCACCAAAGCACATTATACAGGACAACTATGCATACTTTTAAAGAGGTGATTGTTCAAGCTCCTTGTTGCAAAAACTCATATATTAGCAGCCTTTGGCCTTCCGCGCAATATCCAATTAACCTCACCAAATTTGGATGTACCAGATGACCAAGAATAGTCACTTCAGCGTGCCACATGGAAAGTGCAACGCATCAAAACTCATACTAATAGTCGAACATGCATTACTCCAGAAATACAAGATCATTGGATGATATATTACCAGCCATTCTTTGTGACCCTTATACCCCTCGTGATTCAGAACCTTAATGGCAACAGTCAGCCCGGTGCCAGGCCTCGCAGAAGCATTCCAATTTTCGTCAACCCAACCCTTAAAGACACAGCCAAAACCGCCTTTACCGAGCAGACCCTCAAGACTAAACTTTCTTGTAGCTAACTTAAGATCCTTCAATGAAAATTTCTGCAGCTGAGGAGCGACTATATTTTCCTCAATGACTTTAGAAGTCAAAGAGTTAACTGTTGCATTACTAGTGATCTTAGATGAAATTGAAGTGGTAATTGCTGTATTACTAGTGGTTGTAGATGAAACTGAGGAGTCGATTGCTGTACCAGTGGGTGTAAATAAAACCCCAGCAGGATCAGGCTGCTCTCTGCTTGTATCATTTGTAAATCCACGTACACAGCCAAAACCACCTTCACCAAGAAGACTTGCGGCACTAAAGTTTCTTGCAGCTAACTTAAGATCATTAAATAATAATTTCCAAAGCCAAGAAGCAACTTTAGGTTCCCTTTTGAGTTTAGAATTTGAAGAGCCTGCATTACCAGTGGTCGTAGAAGAAACCACAGGAGGAGCAGGCTGCTCTCTGCTTGCATCATTTGGAATACTTTGTGCTGCTCAAATACAAAATTAGCATATTAGACAAAATGAGCAACCACCGATTTGGGTCACTTAGGCAAACAACAAACACCAAGCCACTTCATCTAAACAGGAATTTGAAGATAAATTAGCTAATCTGCTAGTTGCCCCAGCACATGTTATTTTTCCAATAGAAGGAAACATCCACTCCCGAGTAGAGGAGGGTATCTCATACCCAGGTAGATATGTGGTTTACAATGGATAACTATGACAACATAATTCAACTTGCACTCGACGCAATGGAAAAAGATGAGCAGCAACAAATCTACCTGATCTCTTGATATAGACTAAAACACTAAAACTTTCTTTAAGCAATTCAGAATGCCAAATTTCCCATCTTCCCATCTACCTGATATACAACTTTCTTAATCTCTGAGGCACTCGACACTCACTTCTTGTGTTATCACGCACTCAACCTACTCTAGATCTGTCACAAACTTTTGTCTTCCTATGAGATACATCGCTCTCATCTACTATTACTAGATGTATACAGCACACAATAATTGAAAGTCACTTCCCAAACCAACACTGCAAAATAAAACTCTGGGAACAAAGAGCACTCCTAAGGATACTGGCAATCAAAGAGTCTCGGAGAGTAACTTGGCAAGTTTCAATTGGGCTACAGCCTGAGTTGATAAATTGTATTACAATTGCACAACAAATCCAACAAAAGAGTTACATAAACTAGGCATAATGGCACATTTAGAGAGCAAACAACTCCGACTTGACAAGTTTTAGTGGGGCCAATGCATGAGTCATCAAAGCGCAAAACCAGAACCAGACAATAAATCCACAGTAACAAGTTAGATATAATGTGAGAATATCCCCCTTTGCATCTTTTGGGGTTGAAAATGGTCCTATGGTCTGCATCCACTTAATAACTAAAAAATTTCAGATTGGATTTTTAATTTGGTACTAGAGCCAACTTTCAATTATTCACGCCCCAAATAATATTTCACTTAGAGTGAGATAATTTCTCTGTCTTATTCCTAAAGTGCATTCGTCATATGGTTTTATTCGGGTTTGCTCAAGAGGGGGATATTAAAGTATTGAACATCACTTGTTTTCTGAACTTATAACTACAAATGTTTTAGGTAGCAGCTGATTGCGGTCGATAAGAATAAAATTCACGCCAGTAGCAGCCACTATCTGCCCTGTTGTGGTGATGACACCTCCAAGAGGCTGATATGCCCGCATCTGTAATTATTAGAATGCAACCGCTAATACAATTTGAAATTTTGACAATGATCTTATCTACATGTAGTCTCCTTCCCCCTAATAGCTTAAGCCTTCAGTTGGACTTTGCAACATAAACTGAACACTAACTTCAAGTTTATTCCTTGACCAGACCAAAAAAAAAAGTATGTTCCTTTCCTTTTTCACATATGGTACCTCCAACAAACACAAGCAGAATATCACGAAGTAAGATCTTCATACCACCAGTAAAAAAGTACAGTATTTCTACAGCATGTGAAACAGGAATTCCAATAACCTATCCACAGTTGACATCGATAATAACTCCCTAGGCACTCTAATGAAGAAATTCTCCCACCAATGGTAACTAAGCCAGCTATTGTTAAGTCACTCTACAAACTTGGAGCACGTTTACAGTGGCAAAAATTAACTAGCAATCCAAATCAGTGCACACTTATGCTGTGCTAACATTTGGTTTCCTAAACTGAAATATAATATGCATCAGAAGAAGTCATAGTTCTGAAGATAACATTAGAACGACCAGAATTTTGAGCATTTAGCAATCACCACCTCATTCATAAACATTTCAAGGGTGAGATCAGATATCAAATTGAAAGAAGATCAGAGTTCATTCAGATCAGTGTTGACTTTCCAATTTTCTCGTTATTAAGGCTAGGCCTGTAGCTTCTAACTTGTTCAATCAAATGTATAAAATGAAATTGAAAGAAAAAGACAGGCATCAATTCAACAGAACAATGCTCTCCGCTGATTATTACCCTTACCTTCAGTTCCTGTTAGATGATTGCAACACATTTCACCGGTAGATGAATTCTTGAGATTTGGACAATAAAAAATGCTCATTTGTTTCAAGTTCGGTGCAATGCATAAGCCATCGGAAATGCTAATGAGTTCAGGCAATGAGAATAGGGTAACTTTTTCAACTTGGGGAGGAAGGAAGCACTCTCATGAACACAAGTATCTTCACACCTCACTAAACATAAGACAAGGGGGCAGTCTTCGACTTTGAGCTCTTCTAAGCTATCAAGGTTTTCCAGTATGCCAGGTGTGAATATAGTAGTCAACCAAGGACATGTGAGTAAGGCTAAGCATTTAAGACGAGACAAGGATCCTCGATGCAGCGGCCCCTCATAAATGCACTTCAAACTCTTCATACGATATATGTAGAGATATTTAAGTGATTTGAGAAACCTCCTACCATCTTCCCTTGTTTCTAATACAATTTCACTTCTATCAGCTTCATCGTACACATTAGTTCCATCAACAATAACCTGGATCTCATTACGCTCCCTGATTATGCAGCATTTTAGTTGATCCATGTTCTCAATCCCAAAATCAGAAAGCTTAGTGACATCTTTATGGTGGTCTAAGAAAAATGCAGTAGTATGCCGGAGCATCTTCTGGATATCTATGGGTACTCCCAAACCATTTACATATTTCAGGGATCTATCCCAGTGTTCTAACTCAAACTCAAGATCCTCTGGGAGATGACACATGATGCGTTCAGCATGTTTGCCAACAACAAATTTGAAATGGGACAACGATCTAGACACATTTGATGTGATAGGGCAGAAATAGTGCCTTGAGGAATCAATGCATTCACTTCTGCAGACTTTGTGCCACAATTTGTGTGTGGACAAAAAGATACTTCTAAGCAAGTGAGCTTTGTTAGCTTCGCAACCTCCTTTGGCAGATCTATGATCTCAGTCCCTTCAAGATCAAGTACCTCAAGCTGCTGAAGTTCTCCAATTTTCGGAGGTAACTCCCTCAATAGCTCACAATGATTTAAGAATAGTCTTTTTAGGCGGCTTGGCCTGAATAGAGACTCTAGCATGGACTTGATACGAGTTCAAGACAAATTCAGGATTTCGAGAGCAGGCATGAAATCAAAGAAAGGTGGACTAATCGTTCTGAGCTTGCAATATCTATTTAGAAACAGTACCAATAGTCCAGGACACCGAGGATTCTCTGGTAACTCAGTCAACTTATTTTCCATCAAGTAAATTTTTGTGAAACTCTACCATTGCGTGACCTCCGGAGGCTCCGTCAGTCCTAAACCCCCACGCCTAAGGACCTTTCTACTATATTCAGGTGGACTGGATTCGATCTCGATAGAACTTCTCCCAAGTTCCTCTGCCTGGTGCGGTGGCTCAATCTGACAGGATTCATCAAAGGTACCTGATGAGTAAAGATCCATTATTGTTCCCCAGTGATGAATAATCCTACTAGGAAAATAAACAATTAGAGCATGTCTGTCAAGCAACAAATGAAGATCCCAGCCAAAAACCAAAAACAGTGCACAATGTTGGAGTTCCAACACCTAGACCTTCTTACATAAACAGGAAAATTACGCTTTGCGTCCTGTCATGAAAGGTATAATCATATTATGCATTCTGAGAGCATAAAATGATTATACCTTTCCGGAGTCCGAGCAGAGACATCAAGGCAGAAGAAGAGGAGACCGCCATGGGGCGGCGGTTGACAGAGTGGCACGCCTGCCTTCTCTCCTGCCCGGAGTCCGAGCAGAGACATCACCTGGAGGAGGGGGAGGAGAAGCAGCAGCAGCAGCAGGATCGATGGAGATGTTCAATTGCCTGAATTCCCTGCATTTCTGAACGAGCCGCCCAATGACCTTGATCTTGGCATCGGCTTTCCTGCTGAACTGGTAGCGATAGTCGGGGTCGCCAAGTAATGCCTTACCGTTCGATGTCGTCTAACAGGTATCCCGCCTACTCCAAGGCCCTGTCAGCACTTCGCTGCCACTCCATAAAGCCATAATAGATATTCCGAACACTGCTTCTGGCCACTCCCGCCAAGCAGTCGATCTTTTCAGCCTCCCACTCCAAATTCCAGACTTCCTCCCAAAGACGGTCGGCGTAGCGCTTGGTGGATATCACGTATTAGAATTGGCCCTTGATCGGAACGGCTACCTTCTTCAAGGCATCCCGTGCAATCAGGAAGGTAGAATCGCGCGCCATTTTTTTTTTCTTTTAAAATTTTCCTTTTCCTTTTCCGAGACTCGAAAGGCGAGGAGGCGATCGGAAGAGATTTGAGTGCAAAAAATAAAAAGGGGAATATCTGATCATCAATAGCCGAAAGATTTAGTACAAGTAATCCAATGATTTAGAACCTCAATAGTCTCGAATCAAGAGGAGGATGAAAGAGGAGTTGCAAGTTGCTAACTAACAAAGCCTTTTCCTAACCCACGGTCAATTCCCTTTCCTGGGACCTAAATACTTAAGGGTGAATTACCCAAATAACCTCCAGCTTTAACCCGATATATAATGTTATTTTCATACTGACTAAATTAAATATTTATCAAAAATTTAAAAGTCATATTGAACAAATTTGAAGTTCATGGACTACTATTTTCAAACAGTATAGAAATTGTGTTAAAAAATCTAAGAATTTAAGAGATTACATTAGATCAAATTTTAGAGATTATTTTTGTCATTGTCCCAAAATTTTTAAAGTTATCGCTGGCCAAAATTAAAATTAGAAAAGGGTCACCGCGTATCCCTCAATCCAGACAATTATAGGATTTTATAGAAATAAAATTTATAGAAATAGATGGCACATAAATAAAAAAAAAGTCCATATTAGAAATGGACAAGGACAGTTCCCATGTGTCCATTTCCCACTCACGTGGACATGCACGTGAAAAAGCATACTCCAAGTCAAAAGCACCATGCGTCCACTTGGAAAATTCTGAGTACTAAAGAAAATACGTGAAATAAAGAATATACGTGAAAAAGCATCACCAAGCACATAGTAAAGGACAACTGTGCATATGTCTAAAGAGGTGATTTTCCAATTTCCCTTTTTGCATATACTCATATATTAGCAGCCTTTGGTTGTCTTCCATGCAATATCCAATGAACTTTACCAAATTTGGATGCACTAGATGACCAAGGATATTCACTTCAGGGCCACATGGAAAGTGCAACACATCAAAAGTCATACTAACAG
Organism: Eucalyptus virginea; assembly: GCA_014182375.1. Lineage (NCBI taxonomy): Eukaryota > Viridiplantae > Streptophyta > Magnoliopsida > Myrtales > Myrtaceae > Eucalyptus > Eucalyptus virginea. The sequence goes on along the minus strand of CM024520.1, from coordinate 1,373,745 downwards.
TTAAAAATGCACGAATCCAGAAATAAAAGTTCATTGGATGATATATTACCAGCCATTCTTTGTGACCTTTCAGCACATTGTGATTCAAATTCTCAACAGCAACAACAATCCCATTGTCGGACCTCACAGGAGAAATCCCATTTTCTTCAATCTAACCCTTATAGACATGGCCATAATTGCCTTAGCCGAGTAGAGTGTCATGTCTAAAGTTTCTTGGAGCTAACTTAAGAGCATTAAATGAAAATATCCGTAGCTGAAAAGCAACTATAATTTTCTCATCAAGTTTGGAAGTCAAAGAGTCAATTGTTGTATTACTAGCGGTCTAAGATGAAATTGAAGAGGTAATTGATGTATTACCTGTTGCGAAAACAGTGAGCGATCAAACAATAATATAGACAAAAGAAGAAAATAAATCGGACACCAAATTTACGTGGTTCAGTCGTAAAGACCTATGTCCACGGGAAGAGCAGCAGTGAATTTCACTATAGATCAAGCGATATAAATAGATTACATACTTGAGTCACTCAAACACTCTTGATGTTTCCCAAGCCCTAATTACACCTAATAACGCACGCAGTGTTTAACCCCGAAATTTCTCACGAAATAATTTCTCAATCTCACGAAGGAATTATATGCAAATCTTACCACAAGATTTAATTGGCTTTAACACTAAACTTCTTGGATGTAATTCACGAACACCAAAGAAAATCCCTCTCAAGCATTCGACGACAAGACGGCGCTTCAAGACCAATTCTTCATGATCAACCTTCTTCCATCCATGGCCACAAGTCTATATATATCCAACTTCTCATAGGATTCTGTTTCTTAACTTGCCTATTTTAACCAAAATATATCTCTATATTTTAAACAAAATTCAAATCCAAGTGAAAGTTGAACTTTCCTATTTCAGTGGCCAAACTCTCCAACGCATATTCGAATTTGGGGAAGTTGATCTTTGGATCTTCTTTACTTAATTTCGAACGTCTGCAATACATCCAATTCGAAATATTCGTAATTTTGCGTTAGGCTCAAACTTGAGACATATTTTAACAATCTCCACCTTGGCTCGACGTTTGAGCCAAGTCGCAATCGCTTCACAAAAATCAAACTCTGCTGCTACTCTTCCATAGCTCTCGATGGGCTTAACCGCCACAAATATTATCTAAGTCCAAGCCTCGCTTGAACTTCACCATAACTGAGGATCTCATCAGAATATCAACTCCACATGCACCTTTAACTGCTCCGCAAGGACTTTCCAATGCAACCTCCTTAACCGCAGATAAAGTAAAACCATTATTGCATCAATATTTGTTAGGAGATCGAATACGTACATTGTCAATATCAGCAGTTACAGCAACCATTGGCTCTATAAGCTCCACCTCGCTACCAGCACCATCTGTGTCGATTACTTTGCTAGTACTCATACTCGCTATCTCAGAAGTTTTTGGTCGCAACTCTACCTCAAGCTGAACACCGTTCAGATCCGTACTAACACTACCACAAACACTCCTAGCCAGAAGTATCAGAGACTTGTCAAGAGTAACTTCTCTGCTGTCAGCAGGTGAATTTATGTCCGGGCACCACAGCTGATTGCCCCACTCACCTTGTGTATAGCCATGGAATATGCACATTGCCCTCCAATCGAGCTTACCATCACTTATTCGAAAATAACACGGACAACCAAATATTCTAATAATAGAATAACCAGCAACGTTACCTGACCACACTTCTTCAAGAGTCCGCCTTTTAATAACAGTTGATGGGGATCTATTCACCAGGTAGCTTACCATATTTAGCACATCAGCTAGGATTCTCCTAGCAATACCAGCACTAGAGATAATTTTTCAGGCCATCTCTAATAATGTTCTTCTCGTCAATTCTGCAAATTGTTATGATTTTCTAGCACTAGTGCGATATTTCACTATGCCTTCTTTCATGCAGAATTTATTTGCCAGCTCCGAGCAGAACTCCATGCTATTGTCAGTCTGCACATGCTTGATCGGCTTACTAGTCTCCGTCTTGATCAAAGCTCTTGACTGCGTGATCCTGACACCAACATTAAACTTGTGCATTGGCACAAACACCCAGGTCTTCCTTGAGCAGTCAATAGATTCTCGAATAGATGCATCCGATGTCTCCGAGGCGAAATCTGTCATTGTCTCACCTTGAAGTTTATACAGGCTTTCATGCTTGATTCCTTTCATTATCACCAAGGCATCTCAAACAACCTTCAAAACTTCACATTTTGAAGAATACCTGCAACCAGTTGAATCTAGGGCACCCAAGGAAATTAAGTTCTTTTTCAATTCTGGAACGTATCTTACTCCAGTCAATGTCCTAACAATGCCATCATGCATTCTAATTTTAACATCACCAACACCCACAACATCACATTCAGCATTGTTCCCTAACTGGACTTTACCACTACCCGTGCACTAATAATTGATAAACCAGTTTCTATTTGGTGTGACATGAAAAGAACAACCAGAATCCATAATCCATCCATCAAACATTGAATAATCAGTGACAGACAAGACATAATCAGCATTATTAGCTACGGCTGCAACATTATCTGCAGAATCAACTATAATTCCCTTACCCTTCTCATTCTTCAGCTTTAGGCAATTCCTTCTAAGATGCTCCCTCTTGCCACAGCTCTAACAGACAACATCAGTAGTCCTAGATTGACTACGTCTGTTCATAATAGTACTACTTTTACCCACACACGTTATAAATCTTCATTTATTTTCACCTACTAAAACAATAGATACAGTTTCGCTAGATTCTCTTCTACGAATATCCTTGCTTAGAATCAAATCTCGAACCCCATCAAACGTCAAACTTGTCGACCCAGAGGAATTATTAACAGCAGTAATAGTAGTATTCCAACTATTAAGCAATGAGGATAGCAGAAGCACGTACTTCATCTTCAAAATCAATCTCAATTGAACTCAATTGACTAACAATCACATTGAATTCATTGATATGATCTGCAACTGACGCACCTTCACTCATCTTCAAATTAAACAGACGTCGCATCAAATAGACCTTGTTGATCGCAGATGGCTTCTCGTACATATCCGACAGGGCTTGCATCAAATCAGCAATGGTCTTCTCCTTCAAGATGTTAAATGCGACTTTACGAGCCGACATCAGCCGAATAACACCCATAGCTCGTCTATCCAGCAAATCCTAATCAGTTTGCTTCATTGACTTTGGTTTCTCCCCAGACAGGGGCAAGTACAGTTTCATTTGGTAAAGATAATCTTCAATCTGCATCTTCCAGAAACTAAAATCCTTCCTATCAAATCTGTCGATTCTCACTTTTACTTCTTTTGTCGCAATCGATTTGCTTCAACTTAGCCAAGCCTGGCTCTAATACCACTTGTTGCGATAAAGCGAGTGATTGAATAATAATATAGACAGAAGAAGAAAATAAATCGGACACCAAATTTACGTAGTTCAGTCATAAAGACCTACGTCCATGGGGAGAGCAGCAACGAATTTCACTATAGATCAAGCGATATAAGGAGATTACACACTTGAGTCACTCAAACACTCTCGGTGTTTCCCAAGCCCCAATTACACCCAATAACACACGCAGTGTTTAGCCCCGAAATTTCTCACGAAATAATTTCTCAATCTCACGAAGGAATTACATACAAATCTTACCACAAGATTTAATTGGCTTCAACACTAAACTTCTTGGATGTAATTCACGAACAACAAAGAAAATCCCTCCCAAGCACTCGACGACAAGACGGTGCTTCAAGACCAATTCTTCACGATCAACCTTCTTCCATCCATGGCCACACACACACATATATATATATATATATCCAACTTCTCATAGGATTCTGTTTCCTAACTTGCCTATTTTAACCAAAATATATCTCTATATTTTAAACAAAATTCAAATCCAACTATTTTAGTGGCCAAACTCTCCAACGCATATTCGAATTTGGGGAAGTTGATTTTCGGATCTTCTTTACTCAATTTCGAAAGTTCACAACACATCCAATTCGGAATATTCTTAATTTCGCATTAGGCTCAAACTTGAGACATATTTTAACATTACTAGTGGTCGTAGATGAAACTGAGGAGCCAATCACTGTACTAGTGGGTGTTAATGAAACCCTAGTAGAAGTAGGCTTCTCTCTACTTGTATCATTTATAAATTCACGTACACAGCCAAAACTACCTTCCCCAAGGAGAGTTGCTACACTAAAGTTTCTTGCCACTAACTTGAGATCGCTAAATAAGGATTTCCATAGCCGAGGAGCAACTTTATGTTTTATTTTGAGTTTAGAATTTGAAGGGCCTGCATTACCAGTGGTCGTTGATGAAACCATAGGAGGAGCAGGTTGCTCTCTGCTTTCATCATTTGGAATACTTTTTGTTGCTCAAACACAAAATCAGCATATTAGACAAAACGAGTAACCGCCGATTTGGGTCACTTAGATGAACAACAAGCACCAAGCCACTTCATCTAAATAGGAATCTCAAAATGAATTAGCTAATCTGCCAGTTATCCCAGCACATGTAAATTTTCCAATTCAAGGAAATATCCAGTGCCGGATAGAGGAGGGTATGTAGCCACCCAGGTTAGTACTTGTGGTCTACAACAAATGTCTTTGTCAACATACTTCAACTTGCAATCAAAGTGATGGAGAAAGATGAGTAGCAATGAATCTATCAGATCTCTTGATATAGACTAAATAAGTTTCTGCAATCAATTAACTCCTCAATGAGCTTCACCACTATCAGCTCAACTTCATCACATAACCTCAATTTATGCTTATTGAAACGCTAAAGTTCTCTTCAAGCAACTCAAAATGCCAAATGTCCCATCTACCTGCTAAGTTTCTCAATGTCTGAGGCACTGAACACTCACTTCTTGTGACATTATTGTAAAAGTTTTCTTAATGTGGACTGCATTAACTGATATTGTAATTTATTATTTTTACGGTTACCGTAAAACATGGTTAGTCTAAGGTGAGATAGAAGGTTTCTTAATTAGTCTAATATGGGGCTGGTTAGTGTGAGTCGAGTTGAGCTTGGCTCGTAATGAAGGGGCCTGGCTGGAAACTCTATAAATAGTGCTCAAGTCTCTTCTCTAACCCTAATTTCTTACATATATCATCATATAAGGAGCGTTTACCTAACGCTAAAGGTAAGGGGGGCCGCCTCATTGAGCCAGTGATATGGAGGGCAATAGAGGAGAATGAGTTGCGCGTGGAACATCAGTTTCCGCTTCCGCTTCAAGAACGATGGATCCCAAAATAGGTGTGTTAATCTTTCTACTCAATTATGCATGTTATTGTTCTAGTTATAGAGATCTTGGGATTGCGCAATTTGCATCCCACATGTGGTATCAGAGCCTCCATAACCCTAGAACTCGAACGCATTAGATTTTGTCATAATTTGAGATTTTCGAGATTTTTTGTTCAATAAAAATAAAGTAAAATTATATATTCGGACTGGGCTCGTCGAGACAAGCAGAACCATGGGCGGCACGTCGCCGGAGGAGGCCCCACACGCCTCCACGCACAGCCACACGCCGCCTGGGCGTCGAATATGTGCACCATGCGCGGTCACGCACTGCCACGTGTGAGGCGCAGCTCGCGTGTGTGATGCACGCGGGAGTTGATGTCACGATGACGTCAGCGACCTGGACTCGATTCGACCCGATTAGCGATCGACCCAACCCGACTCGACCCGGTCAACCATCGACTGGTCCAATCAACTAGTCGGACCAGACAGTTGGACCGATTGGTCGGACCGCCACTGATCGGACTGGTCTTTGACCAGCTTTTATGCCTGCGTGTGAGCTCCATGCACCGTGCACTCAGGCGGCACGTTCGGGCGCATGGGAGCTCCGATGGGCGCGTGGCTTGTGGCGTTGGATTCATATTGTTGGAGAAAACTTCCTTGAGTGTTTTGAAAATGACAAAACGTTCCTATCAGTCTAGTCTGAAGACTTGCAGACTCTTTTACAAAGTCTGAAGACCTCCGGACTGCCAGACTCAAGACTCAAAGTCTATCCTCATTGACAATTTCTAGTCTGTCGAAGAAGACTTATTCAGAACTGGATGTTTCGTTAAGGATTTGACTTTATCGACTGACAAGATCTCTTGGCTGGATATAGCATGTTGGAATTCATTATTCAAATCTAGATTGATTCGGGGATTTTGGATCCGTTGATTGACGAAGTATACTTGGAAAGTTCTACTTATGGAAACCGAGATCCTGATTGTATGGGCGAGCAGGATTGATGGGCTATCGTCATGTTCCTTAAATAGCTCGAATGATCTTCCTAATTGATTCTGTCCAACGGGTAGATAGGAAGAATTCCTTTAGTAAGTGCCAACGGATATGATGGCATAAAGGAGTATATAAGGAAGGTGTTCCAGTTGTTCGAGTGTGTGCGCGATAGAAGAATTCCAAAGTCTGAAGCTCCTTGTTCTTAGTCAATTAAACTGTTGAGCGAAATCTTGTATACAAAAGAGAGTTCATATCTTTAAGAGACCTTGAGGAAGTGTAGTAGAGTCTCTATACTGTGGAATCAAGGCAGAACTTTTCTGTAACAACTCTTTTGTTCATAGTGAAATCTAGCCGGTGGGTTATCAGTGCGGAAGAGTGGACATTAGGCTTAGATTAAGCCGAACCACTATAATCTCTGTGTTCATATTCTCTTCCCTACGTTCTTTTACCATGATCGTAATTCGTTTTGTTTACAAAAGTCGAGAATTTCCTTTCTATTGTTAATTAGTGTTGCTCACTTATCACGATAAATTATTTTTACACCTATTCACCCCCCTCTAGGTGCTTATTCTAGTTTTCACAATTGGTATCAGAGCCTATGTACTCACTTAAGTTGAAGTGTTTTACTTCAGAGTTAAAGGTCCGTGGCTAGTATGTTGGCTCTAGGACTGGTTGAAGGGCAAAGCAATACCAGACCGCCTTACTTTGATGGAAAGGAATACAACATATGGAAAAACAAGGTGAAGGCATTCCTAAGATCAAAGGATCCTCTGGAATGGGACGTGGTAGACAAAGGAATCATTCCTAAAGCTACATCTGTTTCAGAGAGAGGAAAAGAAGCTGTTGAGTCTAGTGAAATGATTCAAGAAGAGATAACCAAGAGACAAGCTCTTGATGTAAAAGCAATTTATTCTTTATATTGTGCATTATCACCTATTGAATATAACAGAATATTTTCTTATGTTACAGCTAAAGAAGTCTGGGATAGATTACACATCACCTATGAAGGAACTCGATCGAGTGAAAGAAACCGGAATCAACATTCTGCTCGGTCAATACGAAGCATTCAAAATGAAATCGGGAGAATCTATCAGCGACATGTTTAGTCGTTTCGAAATCGTGAATGGTATTGAAAATCAAGGTCAACCAATTTCAGATCCCATGAAAGTAAACAAGCTCTTTGCGTGGACTCTCCAATGATTGGAATCACATAAAGACCTCAATAAGGGAGACACAAAGAATTATGCCACTTTCTGTTGATGAATTGATTGGGACTCTTCAGTCTTATGAAGTGGAGCGAATCAATGAAGATAAAGATCCTAAAGGTAAGAAATCCATTGCATTAAAATCTAATGATGATTCTGATGTCACAGATTCTGAAGACGATATGGATGATGAAGAGCTTACTCTTATGATAAGAAGATTCAGAAAACTAAATAGAACGGGAAGAAGATTCAATCCAAAGAAACAAATCTTTCAAAAGCAACAGACTAAGTCTGTTGAGGATGATGAAACCAATAAAGATGTAGTCTGCTTTGAATGTAAGAAGAAAGGGACACATCAGACCCAACTGTCCTCTTCTGAGGAAAAAGAAAGGAAAAACTGAGAAATACCGAAAGGCACTCAAAGCAGAAACTTGGAGTGATACAGAATGTGAAGAAAGTGACGATGATTATGCCAACATTTGTCTCATGGCACAATCAGACTCGGATTCAAACTCCGAGACAAACTCAGATTCAGACAGTGAAATCGAGGTAAGTGACTTGAAAATCCCTACTAAAGTCTCTAGATACATTGATGAATTGTGTCTTAGCTTCAAAACTTCTCTTAAAAGGATTTCCGAACTCAAAAGAGAAAATTCTGCTTTAAAGCAACAGGAAAATGTTTGGAAAGAAAATGTCAAAAGCCTAGACAAAAGTGTTACTACTTTGAAAGAAAATGCAAACAATCTTTCAAAAGAAAATGCATTATTGAAAAATGACATCTCAAATATTTCTAAAAGATTTTCTATAGGATTTGAGAAATTTGAGAAAATTCTTTCAGGCAAAGACCTTACTCAATAAATCTGGTTTGTGGAATGATTGCAAAAACCATTCCTCTAATTGATTTTCCTAAAGTAAAGAAAAGAATTAAGTGAAGAACTACAAGAGATGCTTACAAAAATCATTTCCAAAAAGTTTTTGTAAAACCAATAGGTCGCAATACTCTTAGATGTTCTAAGTGCAATAGCTCAGATCATTTTGAGAAAGAATGTCCTATGGTTTGGAAACCCGTTAAGAAGGTATGGGCAAAGACTGTATATCATACTAACACCAATGGACCCAAGAAAATATGGGTACCAAAGAAAGCTTGAGTCTCTTTTTTAAATGCAGGTCACTATCAAGAAAAAGGTAAAATGGTATCTGGATAGTGGATGCTCGAAGCATATGACAGGAGATTCAAATTGCTTCATAAAGCTCATTCAAGTTAATGGTGGAAAAGTTTCATTTGGAGGAAACAGTGAAGGAAGAATTGTGGGTTTCAGAACTGTAAAGATTGGAAGCCTCACAATTAGTAATGTTTCCTTAGTGGAAGAACTCAACTACAATTTGCTAAGTATCAGTCAGCTGTGCGACATTGGGTTCAAAATCAATTTTCAAGAATGAATCTGTTCAGGATCCAGTAAAGACTCCTCTCAGTCTTTCACGGGTCGAAGACATGGAAATATCTACCTCTTGGATGTCAAACCAGATGAAACCCAATGTCTAATCTCAATTCAAGAAGAAGCAAACTTATGGCACAGAAAACTTGGGCACATCAACATGAAGCAAATAGCCAAAATTTCAGCAAAAAGGCTTGCTCGTGGTTTACCCAATTTGTCATACCAAAAGACTGATCTATGCACACCATGCGTGTTGGGAAAACAAGTGAGAAACTCATTTAATCCAACAAATCAAGTTTCCACTAATCGTGTATTGCAGCTTCTGCATATGGATCTCTTTGGACCAACCAGAACTCAAAGCATTGGAGGTAAGAAATATTGTTTGGTGATTGTGGATGATTATTCAAGATTTACTTGGGTATATTTCCTGGTAAGTAAATTTGAAACATTTTCTTACTTTAAAAAGTTTGCTAAAAAGGTCCAAAATGAGAAATGGTATGTTATTTCAAGTATACGAACAAACCATGGAGATGAATTTGAAAATCAAGATTTTATAAAATTCTATGATGAATCTGGTTTTCAGCATGTGTTCTCTTCTCCATATACTCCAGAGCATAATAGAGTTATGGAAAGGAAAAATAGATCTTTGCAAGAAATGGCTATAACTCTTTTAATTGAAAGTAACATCTCTTCGCGTTTTTGGGCTGAGGCAGTTTCTACAGCATGTTCTATCATTAACAGAGTTTTTCTAAGGCCTATTCTAGAGAAAACTCTCTATGAGTTGTTCAAAGGAAAGAAGCCCATTGTTTTATATTTTCATGTATTTGGATGTAAATGTTTTATATTGAAAAATGCAAATGATCGAGTTGGAAAGTTTGAAGAAAAATCAGACGAAGGTATTCCTTGGATATTCAACTACCAGCAAAGCTTATAGAGTATACACCAAAAAGACTCAATCTGTGGAGGAATCAATGAATGTCAAATTTCAAGACTTTATGCAAAATGAATCGACTCAGACTCATCTTGAAGAATTTGAACCCGCTCCAGATTCTACAAAGTCTAAATCTCCAGAAGCAGCTCAGACTTTAGAAGACCAGCAGCAAATGATTTTCGAAGATTCAAATGAAGAAAAAGATCAACAATCTGACAAATCAACCAGCAACTGGAAGCATAAGTCCAGTCATCCCAAAAATCTCATTATTAGTGATATTAATGAAGGAATTCGCATAAGATCCAAAATGCGTGAAGAGTCTAATCTTTGGCTCTTATTTCTAAAATAGAACCCAAGAGCATAGAAGAAGCTTTAAGCGATGAAAGCTGGATTGAAGCTATGCAAGAAGAACTCGAGCAATTCGGTATTAATGATGTCGGGAATTAACTCCTAAACCGAAAGGTAAATCTATCATTGGAGCTAAATGGGTTTTCAGGAACAAGATGAATGAGAAAGGAAAGGTAGTAAGAAACAAAGCAGGACTCGTGGCCAAGGGATATACGCAAGAAGAAGGGATAGACTATGATGAGACTTATGCGCCAGTAGTGAGGTTAGAAGCAATTAGATTATTACTTGCTTTTGCTTGTTATAAGAATTTCAGGTTATTCCAAATGGACGTCAAAAGTGCTTTCCTAAATGGATTTATCCATGAAGAAGTCTATGTGGAACAACCACCCGGTTTTGAAGACCCAAGGAAACCAGACTCTGTATTCAGACTAAAAAATGCTCTATATGGTTTGAAGCAAGCACATCGAGCTTGGTACGACAGACTAAGTAAGTTTTTAATTCAAAATTGCTTTGTCAAAGGTAAAGTAGATACTACGTTGTTTATCAAAAGAGAAAGCAAAAGTTTTCTGCTTGTTCAAATATATGTTGATGATATTATTTTTAGAATTTCTAATGAAAGTTTGTGCAAGAAATTCTCTAAGTCTATGCAGGATGAATTTGAAATGAGCATGATGGGTAAACTAACCTTCTTTCTCGGGCTTCAAGTGAAACAATTGAAGGAATGAACTTTTATTCATCAAGAAAAATATGCCAATGATCTTGTCAAAAAGTTTGGGCTGGAAAATTACAAAAAGACTAATATACCAATGTCAAGTTCCTTGAAGCTGAACAAAGATGAATGAGGAAAGAAAGTTGACCAGAAGCTATACATGAGTATCATTGGTTCACTTTTTTATCTTACTGCTTCTAGACTTGACATTTTGTTTAGTGTTTGCATTTGTGCCATATTTCAATCAGACCACAAAGAATCTCATTTAAGTGCTGCAAAGCGTATTATCAAATACATTGCCTCAACTTCAAACTCTGGTCTCTGGTATCCTAAAAGAGAAGACTTTACTCTTCTTGGATACTCAGACGCAGATCTAGCCAGATGCAGAGTTGATAAAAAGAGCACCTCAGGCACCTGTCAACTACTTGGAAGTAGAATAGTGTCTTGGTTTTCAAGGAAGCAAAGTATAGTAGCTCTTTCTACAACAGAAACAGAGTATGTAGCTCTTAGAAGTTGTTGTTCACAAATTCTATGGATGAAACAATAGTTAAGAGACTTTGGAATCGAAGATTCATGCACTGAAATCAAATGTGACAACACCAGTGCAATCAATCTCACCAAGAATCCGATTCTTCACTCAATGGAAAAACATATAGAGATTCGACATCACTTCATTAGATTCATGTTCAAAATGGAGAAGTTTCGATTCAGTTTATTGACTCAAAGAATCAACTAGCGAATATATTTACAAAGCCTTTGGAGAAAAATCAATTTGAAGTTATTCGTTCCAGATTCAATATCTTAAAGTCTGAGGAAGTTCAGATCTAGGATTGAAAGTCTAAAGACACTCAGACTCAGACGATCAAGATTTGTGATTTGTAAGTTATTTTATTTTATTATCTCTCAGATCAAATCTCGAAAAGGTACGATCATCTATCCGTAATTGATTGTTGCTATTTTCAATTTTCATGATTATTGCAATCATTCCTTTTCGAAAAAGAAGTTAACTTTAAAAATGACAGTTATCTAATTTTTGAAAAAGGCAGTTATTTTTAAAAAGGCAATTATTTTTAAAAAGGCATCTTTATATTTCTTCTTTACGACGTTCCGTATGCCTCTCTTCGACTGTCTTATATACTATCTGTTCCTCTTCGTTTTACTCACAAAAACCCTAAGAGAGCACCGATCTTCCACTTCTGTCTTCTTCTCTTGTTTAATCCTTGAAAAAGTTTTCATTTTTCTTGGGAAACAAGCTTGGAATCTCTTAAAGACTGTAAAAGATGTCGTCTCAAAGGAAGTCTTCGAGGATCGCGAACAGGGGACCACAGGAAATGCGTGAGGGGCCTACGCACTTTGATCTCACCAAGGAAGAAGAATCTCCTAGATAGCGGCAGAGCCCACAACATTCTTAGCAACGTCCATCTTCTCCTTCTAGACCTCAGGATGTTGCACATCAAGAAGAGGAAGAAATCATCGAAGACGCAGAACCTGTAAGAACTCTTAAGCCTGGCTTTACTTATAAGCTTTACCGTGCTTTGAAGAGGGGTGGTGCTCCTTTGAATTATGTTGATGAATTTTTGAAAGATAAAAGGTATCGAAATGAAACCTATTTCTTACGTACCATGGAACGTTTGGGAATTGCCCCTGCGGGGTCGGCGGAAGAAGCTCTTGCTAATATCCCAATTGATCCACGGGTTGGAAGATTTAATCAATTAGATGGGAACGATGATGACAAGTTGTACAATCAGTTTAAACCGAGGATGGGTGTTGCAGCGAAAATTCGAAGCAAAAGGACGGATTTATTTCGATCGGAGGAACACAAGCAACTGTACTCCAAGTTGTTGAAGCGTGGGGTGATAAACCCTAGAAGTATGGATTTTGATTTTTTTGACTCTGTGAATGTCAATCTGCGGGAAAAATTCAGTCTTCTTCAACTTGAACAATTTTGTTTTGAATCTACAGAAGCTTATGCTGAACTTGCTACTTATTTCTATTCAAATCTCAGTTTCCTGGATGCGAATAGATTCTCTTTTAGTATCCGAGATCAGGACTATGTGGTGGACATGAATATGTTGGCTGATGTGATTGGGGTTGAAAGAGGGAGATATCAACCTATCAATGTGTCTATTGCTCGTGCAACGTTGGAACTTGTTCAGGATAGAAGGACAGAAGGAAAGATTTCCTATTTGAGGATGAATGTGACCAACATTTTGCTGCACAAAATTGTGATTAATTGCCTCAGACCAAAATCAACTTCAAAAACCGACGTTTCAAACTCGGAGGCAAAGTTGATGTATGCCATAAATGCTGGTAAAAAATTCTCTCTTCCACACACTATTATGTTCCACATGTACAGGGTAATGGTGAAGGACAAGGGTTAACTTCCTTATCTAGCTCTTGTGACCAAGTTGTTCAAACATTTGAACGTTTAGCCTCCTCGGATTCTCTGTGTTCGATCATGCGATCAAATGGTGGTGGGACTGAAAATGATTTCTAAAATGCGTCTGAAGGAACTCAACAAAGCGTTGGAGAAATTCAAGGAGAAAACCCTTGTCAAGACTCATCAAATCTCTTCGGCTGTAAAAAGAAAATGGAAGGAGCCCATGGTTGCTCCATCCAAGAAAAGAAGAGCTCTCATCATTGAGGATGAAGAGGATGAGGATGATATCACTATTTCTGCAATGGCATTGAAGAACCTGAGTCGTTCTATTCCAGAATCAACGGAGAGACAAGAAAAAGACATGGATGAGATAGAACAGAATACTGGAGAGAGAGAAGATTTGGAAGCAGAGGAGAAAGAAGCAGAGGAAAGAGAAGCAGAGGAGGGAGATGCAGAGGAGGAAAGAATTGAAGAAGAAGAAGAAGAAGAAGAAGAAGGAGAAGAAGAGGAGAGAGGAAATCAAGCGGAAGCAGAGCATGAGGAACACTCTTCTCCACCTGAAGGCATGGAAACAGGGGAGATCCTAAGAAAAGTTGGCTACTTGAAAAATAAATGCTAGTATTGCTGTTGCTACTTGAAAAATAAATGCTCTCTATAGTGGACTTAACCTTTGACAAGGGAGGCCATTTTCTCATTATCGTCGGTGAAACGGTGATTTAATTTTAGATATGTTTAAGATTTTTGTAAAACTATTCCTTGAGAATTTTTTGTATTATTGGTGCAAGATAAAGTGATTAAGAATTTTTCTTTCCTTTTTTTTTTATACTTTGGCATTAAAATTAGGTTCTCTTGCACTTCTCGTGTGGTTATAAAGCTTATTATATGATGCATTCTGATTGCTCAGGTGGGTTCACTAAAACTTGAGAAGGCAATTCCTGATGCCATTTAAGACAAGCAAAAGGCCTTGCAATAATTACTGTTGTGAAAGTTGGTATGATGGTAACCTACAATATTGGAACCGGCCTTGTGGTTACTCGTAGGGAAGACAGCTCATGGTCTCCACCTTTTGCAATTTCTTCATGTGGAATAGGGTGGGGAGCACAGGTAGGCTCGTTTTATCGTATCCCTGGATTTTGATTTCATCAACCTTAAGGGCCAAGCATCGGAACCAACAAGTGTTTTTGGCTTTCATGCAGTCTGCAGATTAACCACGTGAATCAACGTGCTCAAAATGATTGTTTAGATAATAAACACCAATTTGATTTTTACTCCATCCGGAATGCTTGACGTATTGTCTGCTTCATTTCCATGGTCTATGTGAGAATTTTTCTTTGTAAATGTCTGGTCTGTCATCCTTCTATTTCATGGAATGTACCATTTGTTTCTCCTTTCTGGAACTCTATCTGAGAACAGTATTCCTCAGGATGAGATTTGGACTTTTTGTTTGATTACCATGTTGCCATTGAGTTTTCAAGTTCCTTTCTGCATCTCTGTTCCCTTTCTCTGAATTTGTGTTTTGCTTTTTTGTGGAAGTGGGAGAAGTCCCTGAGCCAGAGATTGCCCTTGTGTTACTTATAATCGTTCCCTTTCTATTAACATGTCTATCGCATTAATAGCTTCTGCTTGTGTGGCTTAAGCTCGAGCAAAGAAGTCTTGCATAAAACATAAAAATCAACTAAAGAAATCTTTAGTCGATTCCCCTTCCTCCCGAAATGATAACAACAATAATAGTAAAAATCAAATACATAAATGAAAAGATTATCCCTGCAAGAAATGTTTGATTTTGTGTTATATTTTTATGTAGAGATATCCTTATTCCAGTCAATAGTAACCAGTCAAGGGTGATTGCAGGCTGGAGGAGAATTGATAGACTTCGTTATAGTGTTGAGAACAACTGAAGCTGTGAAGACATTTGGTGGTACTGCTCATTTTTCAGTTGTGGCTGGTTTGAGTGCAGCAGTTGGTCCCATTGGAAGGGCTGCTGAAGCTGATGTATGAGCGGGGGATGGTGGCTGTGCTGCTTGTTATACATACAGCTACAGTAAAGGTACTCATCTATATAGCTATTTTTCCTTTTAAACTGTGGAGTTGTCCTCTGGACTGATTTTTGGGGTATGTATACATTGCTATGCAAAAAAACATGGATAGTATCCTATGATATTAACTGTTTTAATGTGATAGTAATTTCTCTATTTTTATTAAGTCCTAAGTGGACGCAATAACAGTCTCGGGACCTAGAATAACTGCTCATTTTGCGAAGGATCTTGTTCTCTCCCTTTCTTTCTTCCTCATTTGTCTCTATTGCTGAGGTGCGCTATGTAGTCTAGCTTGTATGGCATGGGTATCTGTCCTTAGGCAGTCACGTAAAAGACTATTCTCCGATTACTTAAAATGCTCTTGCACAAATGCTATTTATATATTCAATAAAATGATGATACTCTTTACCTTTTCAAGCTATGTGAAGCTGTTTTCATTAGATCATTGGTTGAAAAAGTTTCTACAAAGAGCATTTCTTGAGAAGCTTGCTTGTTGCCCATTTCTTAGTGCCAAAGAAAGGGGAAAAGGGAGAGAAATTAGTTGAGAAAGCTTCTGCAGGGATATTTTTGAATAAGCAATCATATGAGAGAACACTGAGCTTGATTCGTCATAGATCCTACTTAAATTGAGACGCTCATAGTAAAAAGTTGGAGAGGTCTAGAATTTGTATTTCTCATTTTCCTATCATTTCATTGCCAGCGATGCACCGTGGGGCTCGTTCCGCTTTACGAAGGTCTTTAATTGTTCTCAACTTTTTCATAAAATAATTGGCAGGTGCTTTTGTTGGATGCTCCCTTCAAGGTAGTGTCGTGACAACGCGAACAAGAGAAAATTGCCGATTTTATGGCAGCCAGTCTATAAATGCATTGGACATACTACTCGGTTCGTTGCCGAGGCCGCCAGCTGCTGCCATCCTTTATAACGCACTCGCGGACATGTATCAGAAGTTGGAGTGGTCATCACCATATTAGTGCCGTACAGCTTGGTCAATTGTCCTCGATACTGCCTATGGAAGTTCTTAGCTGCAATTCTTGCTACTGTAAAGTTGTCTATTCTTATCAAGTGTACAGCATGTTCAAACTCATTGCTTCCCTCTCTTCGCCGGGGGTTTCAGGAGAGGAATATGTAAATAGTTATAATTGCTGGGATCAATCTTTGGAATGTACATATAGCTATCCATTTCATATTTGGTGTTTACTCAGGATATCGGGGAAGACAAGCAAAAACCACCCTTCTTTTCAGATTACTTTGAAGATTGCTTGAGCATGTCCTAGATGGAGGAAATTTTATGTGATTGTTCATGATGAACCCAGAAAAACAGGTTGCGTGGTCACGACCTAATATACAGCTCTTCTATGGATTTTGTTCGGTACTACACCGCGCATTAGACTCGAGTCAATGCAGTGTAGCGGAAATCCACCTCCCTCCCTGTTTCGAATTAGTGCATACAGATCATAAACAAGAGAAAATTGCCGATTTTGAGTAGATCCGAGCTTTTTATGTAAATCCCCCCAGAACCACACCCATGATTAGCCTGTATGATTATAGCAGTTGCTTTGCCTAAGTGAGTTCATGATTTGGGTCAGCGCCTTCTTGTGTGTTCTTTAAGTGGAAAACGCAAGAAAGGGAAATCCGAAACCTCTTAAGCGTGATATGTTGCCGCATTTCAGCCCTCTCTACCAACGGTTGCCACCTACCACCGCCCGTGGTGGCGATGGTGGCACACCTCTAAGTTCAGCAATGGTTTGGTCTCCCGTTGGATAGGAAGGACTGCCGAGGGGACATAAAATCATTTGAGTTTTTCCTTTTTCTTTGTCCTAGACCAAAACTGTTTTTCCTTTTCTCTTCTCAAATCAAATACAAAGTGACCGATTCCCTTCAATTTTTCTTTCTTTTTCTTCAGTGAATATCTAAAGAAAATCAAATAGATCTTCTCTTTCGTTTTCTCTTCTTATGTTGTTATCATCAAGAGTCCCTTTTTTACCCTTATCTCTATCTGAATGAAACAGAGTCGGCAATCTCAAATTGAGATCTCTATGTTCTAAAATAGGATCAAGCTATGTTTGACCAGATGGCAGCATGGAGTTAGATGGAACAAAATGAGGGATTGAAAATTACAATCCTCGAACTTCTTTATATCAAATCACTTATCTGATAACTCATTTCATATATAATCGTACGTACTACGGATGCTTTCTAATATAAATTACTGAAAAATTACAATATAAAATACTACGATTAGAAAAGAAATCAAACAAACAAAAAGAAAACCTAGACCTAATGATCGCCCCGAAACTCTAGGACAACAGCGATGTCCTCCTTGATGGCGAGCGACACCAACACCACAACAACCCCATGGTGGCAGTCGTCTCCGTCGCAATGGTCACTTAAGACCGCCGTAATTGATTCTCCATCTCATGCGCACCCATGAGAGATACAAAGGTGACCACCGCACACCATTCAGGTGAGAGATAGAGAGAGAGCGAGCAAGAGAGATGGCCACCCAATAAATAAAACAAGGTCATTGTTAGATATCATTGTAGCAACAAAATAGCACAATAGCAAATGGCGAACAAAAAATTTAACTCAACTGATGAGAGAATAATATAACCAACCAACTCTAATATAAGCTCACATCCACCTAATGCGAACATTTAAACTCCAGCTTGAAATGAATATTCACAATACCTCTTCAGCTTTCAAGGCGACTCCAATTGAATCGTTGACATAAGATAAGGACACTTCCATATTGTATAGGGACAAATCAGGATAAACACATGACTCCCCATTAGAGTATATCACTTCAACTGGTTCAACTTCATACTTCTTCCCACAAGGTATCTTTGAGAAGATTGTCACCTAAAGGAAAACACTTGCCCGCATTAGTCCTCTATACGAAGGATGGGTGTAGAGAAAAGGACAAACAATTGAGTATGCTCACCATTGTATTTAGAACTATCTTAGCCTTTGTTAAGTCCATCGCAGTACATTCAATGAGAACATTTTTCGTCTTTAAAGTTTTTGCTGGATGGGCTTCATTGATAAATGGCGGCAGAGACAGCACAATTCTGCATGGAGTAAAAAACTAGCCTTTTCAGTGATAAGAAGCTTAGTCAACTGTATCATTTCAGTCAATGTAGATGCTCGCTAATCAATCAGACTATACATCACAAATATCTATCAAATTGTTGATTGCAAGACACCCAAAAAGTGGATGAAGCATCACTTTGCCCACACTGTTTGGCTATGACAGCTAAATAATAACTACAATTTGTTCACATTGAGCATATTCAATGGGAACCAAAATTGTGAAGCCAATGGCAACAGCAGTGTAATCTATCCGCAAGAATGGAGTAACCAAATATCATAGGACCTGAATGAGCTAGATTAGAACCCCATGTGCAAAAAAATTTGAAACCAATCTTTTTAAAAAGCTAACCCTTTTTCAAACGGGATAAAAACAGGCTTAATGGTCAACCATAATTGGTTGTTGCCTAATTAATACATTACCAATAAACATCAGTCCATAGCTAATCAAGAATTTATGAAGCAATCAATCTGTATCATTTCTAATTATTCAGGGACGTCGAAAAGAAAATATCATCCACTGTTGTCAAGCAAGGCCCTAGCCTAAAATAAGGGACATGTTACATTAAAAGTTTGGGATGAATCCTTTAGCAAGAGATTTTTTTAACCTTTTCTTTAAATGAACCCAAAGAATGTATTAGCAAGGTAGATCTTAAGTCATGAAATGATATTCCGGAAAAAATTAATTTTTGTACTACATTATAGCATCTTTCTTATTGACATTAGGCACTTGCTTTCCCATATCAAATTTTGTGACACCGCATGCAAAAGTTCTTTTTCCCGACATGGTACCTAGCAACCGGTGGAGAGAGAGATGAAATAAGAATGGACTGCTAAGTTCAGTGTAAAGGTGTACATAGGAAAGACAATGTTCAAAGAAAAGCAAAGATGTATAGAAGACTACACATTTTAACCTTTTTCCCTGGCTCTCTTAAAAGTAATGCTATAGGCATAAGACTAGGCTCTGGAAGTCTCCGACTTGTGCTAATGTAGAGTCGGCAATTTGCTTTTCTAAAAACTTCGCCCTTTTACTAAAATAATATACCTCCTTTCTCGTTTTGTTTAGAGAAAGGAACAAAAAGGGTCAAAGAACATGACCTAATTTCATCTTTCCTTGAGGGAATGCTTGAGAGAATGACCGGCCTTACTTGAGGTGCTTTTGAAGTCGCCACATTGGATGCCTGCCCAGGCAACTCCAGTGCTTTTGAGAACACTAGTGACACCTAAACAGAACAATTGATCTCACTTCAACTCATAAACAAGACCAAGCACTCGGTGGCTTAATGTGGCAGAAGATGCTTGAAGGCCTAGATTATTTTCTCTTTGCAAATTGAACCCGATGCATCGATCAACCCCAAAATAACTCAAGGTTGCAATATTAATGACTTAAGTGGCAATGGTTGAATCAAAACTAAGTCAACATGTCATGACATTTAAGTGGTTATTTATTATTTTCCCTTAACATCAATATACACACTTCATATTTATACATGGAACTCCCATTACAAAAAAGAGTGTATGAAGAAACCAAGATACCTCTTTGAATCATAGATAACGGGAACACAAAGGCGAGTTCTCTATTATGTGCAAGAACTTCTTCAATTTCAAATCGACTCCGGAAAGTAGCGAAAAACAGGTAAAACAACATGGCAAAAATGAGGAACTATTACATAATTCTTCATTTACAGGAAGATATCAACTAGCACATTGAATAAGCAAGTTCCAAGCATAAGATATATGTAACAAAACAAATATGATAGTTATAAAAAGACCATTAAAAGGAGCAGCTATTGAGGACCTACCTTATAAAATTCCATTAGTTCATCAGCTCTGAAGTTCTTCACCTAATATCAGAAGAGAAACTAAGGCGCGATCAGCCAACACATCAATCGCAGTTGGTAGAGAAAACAAAACAAATATATAAATGAAAGCAATCTCATGAACTCAAAAGTGGCATTGACATGTTAAGCATACTTAATTTGGAATAATTCACTTTGCAAAATAGTAATTAGAAATAACACGCTAATGCATTGAAACTACAAAATTTCCTTTTTTGTTACTTAGTAAGTCTCCTTAGAGCATTGTTAACAAAAGGGCACTTGTTAAGCATACTTATTTAATATGATTCACTTTCCAAAGAAAAAATTACAAATACCACAAGAACAATCTGTGCATCCAATTGAAAACCATAAAAATTTCTTGATCAACTACTTAAGAATTGCCCCTAGAGAACAGTTAACAAAATCCTTACAAATACATAGATCTTCACTACAGATCAGATTCATGGCACATGCATGAACAGAAAAATACAATCTTGATCATGAAACTACCTGCTTCAAGGGGACGAAACTTATATTGGAAGGCGGCAAAGCCTGAGACCAAAGGAAAAGGAACATGAGTCGGTGATACGCTGCACTTCTCGTAACATTTTATCATACTTTGCTCTAAGAAACATTTAGCTGTAGCAGAGATATATAACTCGTACATATTAAGAAGAAACATTTAGCTGTAGCAAATATATAACTCATACATATTAAGCTAAACCAAATGTGCAATTCCTTGTCATGTCTGTTTTTGTCTATGCTTTATCTAGTAGATGAGCACTCCTGATAGCGAAACATAATACTAAGAATTTTTGGGATCAAAATAGAGTATCTCGGATATATATAGTAATACCATCCTCTAGGACAAGCTCAGAGGATGACAAAACTTGAACTGTTCAAAGCTTGTCTAGCTAGCTGCAACTCCTCGAAAACATGTAAAAGATGCTGAGGCAAAGTGTGGGGGTAGAAAGAAGCTTCAAGAGGAAATCCTTCAGGCATTTAAATATATAGAGAGAAAAAAAGGAAAGAATAGGTGAGCACAAGCTTCCAGCCCGGATAACTTTCTATCATGACAAGATCCATTATGCCAGCAATCTGAAAATCTTCCATTTAAGTTCTAGCTGGGCCTTAGCTTCAAGCGAGGATAGTAGGACATGTGCAGAATTCTTCATTTTAGATTCTAGTTTAGGCGATTAGTTCAAACACACACCTCATAGCTGAAGGGGCCTTCTAGCGTATCCAAGTCATGAGTCCCAATTGCAACCGGTGTTCTTCGCCTAAAATATCGAGAGAATTCGAGCATGTCAATCCAAACGAGAACATTTTGAGGATCTAGCATAAGCACAAGCATCGATGTACTAAGTGGAGGGATTGGGGGGCTGGGCATCCATTACATGCAAATAAAATATCAAATTGAATATAGATCTCGAGAATGAAAACTAGTTCAAGCAACATATCTATTGTTGGGAATATCGGATTCCCTGAAACTGGATTCAACACAAAATCAAACCCCTAAAACGAATGCGGAAGACGAGCCCGGAAAAAACATGTATCACCGATCTTAAAGCACACCACGGAATCAAGCGTACCTTGTTAGCCATAGATTAAACACCGACGTCGATATGAGGAAGAGAAACTGTTCCCGTTCAATCCGATGACGTCAATTCGCCTTAAAGGGAAGATGGGTGTCGCCTCTTGTGCACTGTTCTTTCTTTTGGAGGGAGAGAGGGAGGAGGAACGTACGTTATGCCAAAAGGTGCGTTCCTCCCTCTTTATTTCCCTTTATATACGTCCCCTCCAAAAAGAAACGTGTCCCTTCATCATATTCTTTCATCCATGGGCCCTAATATTGTGGACCGGGCTTTTAGGCCCAACATGGGCGAACGAGCCAACTTAGACCCATCACATTAAAATAATTAAAACTATCATCTCCCACTTGCACATGGTGGGCCAAACAGGATCCTCTTTACCTCTCTTCAACATTCATACAGGTAAATAATCCGTGCGACCAGCATACTTTGAGAGCTCGTTGCTATACATCTGTTAGGAATATATAGAAGCTCATAATGGGCATCACACTCTGAGTAGATTTAGTATGCAGTACCCTAGATCGATCGATAACATTTATATCTCTCTTGATCTCTTTTAAACAATGATATATATATATATATATATATATATATATATATATTGTATTCACAATTATGATTATCCCAAAGACAGTCATAATTGGTTAACCAGTGAATACAAAACTACAATGTGATTCTCCAAATTCAATCTTTCTTTTTTCTTCAAACTCTCAATTTCAGTTCAACTTGCTTTTCTAGAAATGTCCCATTAGATCGAATCAACTCATGATCATTGGCAACATCCTAAGATAGCAAACACTAAATAGAAATCTTGAGAATAAGTAAAAGTCATGAGGGCACTTAAATTGATGAACTCTTTTTCTCAAGAGTCTCACATGACATAAAAGTTGAGATAAAACTTTTGCCACTCTTATTGGTCGTTTCATGCATACGTAGTATGAAATACGTATTACGGTATTAACTCATTTCTCATGGAGCGTATGTCTACACCTTCAATACCGTATAGATGATAGTTCAGACATACCCAATGTCTAACTTGAGTTCACGTATCTACTCATTCACAAAATTCATCAGAACTCACATCTGGCATCTTAGACAGATAAAATAAAATATGTGGGTTATTTTACTTTCGGACATAGTAAATATTATGTCCTCATCTTAACACCCAGTTAAGGCGACAAATATATTTTTAAGCTTTTGCTCTCGATTATCACCTAGATAATAAGTTAAAAACAGTCTCATCTCTATTTATCACACAGTAAATAGAGGCGATTGCCCGTGTGAGTGGGCCAATCTTATATCTGTCCGACATACATTCTCAACTTAAAGTAATGCACTGAGCATTAAGATGCATAAAAATCAAACAAAGATTCATAGGCATTAATGATGAAAACACAAATTCATAAATGTGAACAACTCAGGGAAATTACAATCCAGTACATCAGACTCTACGCAATCCTAGAGATTTCATATGGCCACAAAACACATCTCTAGGTATTGGCTTTGTTATAGGATCTGTTACCATTCTATGCGTAATATGTACTGTAAGTTCACATCTTTTCGTGCAATCATATCCTTGACAAAATTATACTTGGTATCTATGTGTTTGGTCTTGCCATGATATTTTGGATCTTTGGTGTACGCTATAACTGCTTGGCTATCACAGTTAACCAATAATGGACTTGCAGCTTTCTCAATAACACTTAAATGATCCAAAAAATCTCTTAAGCCAAACACCTTCTTATACTGCTGCTGATAATGCCACGAACTCAACTTCCATCGTGGATAAGGCTATACACGTTTGTTTCTTACTGCTCCAACATATGGCGCCATTATTTAGTAAGAAAACAAAGCTAGAGATAGATTTCCTTTCATTTAAATCTCCTCCATAATCAACATCAGAATAGCCTTAGAGTCGCATATCCTTTCCTTGATAACTCAGCGTATAATCAGCAGTTCCCTTTAGATATCTTAGTATTCTTTTAACGGCTTTCAAATGTGCTTGACCAGGATTGGATTGGTATCTACTCACCATTCCAACTGCAAAACATATGTCAGGTCTTGTACGCACCATAATTTTCTATTCCTTTTTCATCACATAATTTTCTGAACTCATCAGATAAATATTCTCGACCTCAATCGGATCTTAATGCTTTTATTTTCTTATCTAATTGATTTTCTACCGAATTCATAAACCTTTTGAAACAACTTAATGCTTCAGATTTATGAGAAATCAAATAGATATATCTGAATCGAGTATAATCATCTATAAAAGTGATGAAATAAACAGCCCCATGCCTTCCTCTCACATTCATTGGACCACAGACGTCAAAATGGATTAAATGCAAAGGAAATTCAGCTCTTTTACCATTTTCAAATGGTTTCCTTGTCGTTTTCCCTACTAGGCAATGCTCACATATGGGCAAATCGATTTTTTCAATGTTACCCAACAAGCCCTCTTTGGCTAGTCTATTCATACGTTGTTGGCCAATATGACCAAGTCTAGCATGCCATACATTCACATCATTATCATATGAAGTAGGAGACGTGAAAAGGGAATAACAAACATTTGTATTAACATAGTCAATATCTAATACAATGAAACCATCCAGAAAATAACCACAACCATAATAGTTTGTATCCAAATACAAATCTACACCGCTATTGCGGAAGTTTACACTAAAACCAAGTTTAACCAACACCAAAACAAACACTAAATTTCGACGAATCTCCGGAGCATATAGAACATCATGTAAGAACAAGGTGCGTCCACCACACATGTTCAATTGGCAGGTGCAAATTCCTTTAACTTCAGCTCTGGAGTTATTTCCCACATAGATCCACTTAGTTCCAATTGGTACTCGTCGGAATTCCACAAAGGATCCTCTATCATTCGCTACATGGTCTGTTGCTCCTGAATCTACAGTCCACAAAGGATTGGATTCAGCCAATAATATAGAACTTAACACATAAGCAAAGTTCTCAAATGTACAAGAGATGTTTACCTTTTTCGGCTCACAACAGTTGCGAGCATAGTAACATTTCTTGTCACAATTGTAACACCTCACCCTTGACATTTTCTTCACTTGAAGACGTTTTTCTCTCTTGTGTTGGTCAATTCTTGATTTCTTGCAATAAGGACTTGATCCTTTGCATTCCCACATATTGAACGAATCAATACGCTTGCGCTTAGAGCTCAAAGCCCTTTCTAAGCTAGAACCAGCATTGGAAATGTCTATTTTTGACTCAAATGTTGTAAGGCGGTCCTCTACTAGCTCAAGGTGGCGCACGGCATTTTCAAGATCTTCCATAACATGGTCAAGAGCTTCTAGTGCTTCTTGCTTTTCCAGCACATATTGAATCTTCATTTTCAATATTTCACAATTGTTGCCGTTCATATCAGCAATTACGTTCTTAGTTGCTGAAACCATCGATCTGAACACATCAGACATATATGCACGAATAATTAATGCCTATCATTTATGCATCCACTTTGTATAGACCCATCATATCAATGAACAATTTCAAGTAAGGTTTCAGAATCAAAAGGTCACTATGTTTCCAATCATCCTCCAAAAATCCTAATTAAAACTATTATTAATATAATTGTCTTATGCAAAATAAATTCTATGAAGTTACAAAAACTTCTATGAACTACCCACAGCAGTCATCAATAACAGAAAGCAAATAATATTTGACATCCAATAGAATAATAATGCTTTCACATAATACAACTATCCACTACACTAAGTAATATATACAGAGGAAAATATCAACATAGAAAGAGATATTTACACCCAAAACATCTCAAACTAATCTAAAAAATAAATAGGGAATGTCTCTTCTAATCTATCAGTCAAAATATCTAAGAAATCTGAAGGCACATTTGCCAACCATGGAAAATTTTTTTGAGAGCTTTCATGTCACCTCCAAGGCGCATTCACTCTGCTCCATGTGGCGCTCAATCTAAGGGTTGAAGTTTTGGTTAACTCAATCCTATAGTACTCTCTTACAAAAGCTACTACTAGTCTCCTATAACCCGGGACCACGTTGACCTCCCATAGGCGATCTAACACTACTTGCCATTCAGGTGGAAGAGTGTTCATCAAGGCCGACACATTTTCAAAATCCGGCATAAGATAACCATTTCGGATGATTTCCTGTATCATCTTATTAACCCTGACCACATATGATACTAAATCACCGTCATGCCACCGATAATTAGCAAACTCTGTTATCAGCCTTTTAAGTCTTGCACTTCCTTCTTCCGTTCTCGGGAATGCAGGTATAAGTGCATAACGCATCATAGTTCCTGCAACAAATGCAAAACTAATAATGAATCACTTATAATCCATAATAAACATAAGGGAAAATACATAATTTTCCATGATTCATGCAACAATGTAGAATAAAAAATGGATTACTTATAACCCACATAGAAATAATTGAAAAAGAAACAGTTTTTTTTTCAAGTCAACGGTCAACGGGTCGGGGTCAACAGGTCAACGTGTCGGAGTCAACGGTCGGCGAGTCGGGTCGGTTGAACCGGACGGGCCGGTCGAACCGGTCGGGCCGGTCGGACCGGTTAGGCAAACCGATCGGCACGTGCGGCACGTGTGCAGCTGGCGCGTGCCTCGCAAGTGCCATCAACGGCCCCCCCTCGCACATGTGCGCGTCGGCCCCGCGTGCGCATGCGACGCACGCGCCTGCATCATCGTTTCGGCGCGTGCACATTTCGCTCCGGCTGCGCGTGGGGGCGCGTCCGGTGGCCTTTAGCAGCGTTCCGCCACTCGTCGCGATCGTCTCGATGAGACCTTCCATCCAACGCCATCAGAAATCGATTTTGACTTATAGAAACTCGAAAAAATGGATGAACAGTGCTCGGGTGTCGGGATTTTTCGCTCCGATCGGTGACGACCGATTAATTTCACGAAAAAATCAATAAGAAATCATCCATAAACATGAAAGGGGTCGAGAAAAACATGGAATTGGATCGGGAAACAAGAATTATGGCTCTGATACCAATGTTGGGAATATCGGATTCCCTGAAACTGGATTCGACACAAAATCGAACCCCTAAAACGAATGCGGAAGACGAGCCCGGAAAAAACATGTATCACCGATCCTAAAGCACACCACGGAATCGAGCGTACCTTGTTAGCTATAGATTGAACACCGGTGCCGATATGAGGAAGAGAAACTGTTTCCGTTCGATCCAATAACGTCAATTTGCCTTAAAAGGAAGATGGGTGTCACCTCTTGCGCACTGTTCTTTCTTTTGGAGGGAGAGAGGGAGGAGGAACGTACGTTATGCCAAAAAGTGCGTTCCTCCCTCTTTATTTCCCTTTATATACGTCCCCCCCAAAAAGAAACGTGTCCCTTCATCATATTCTTTCATTAATGGGCCCTAATCTTGTGGGCCGGGCTTTTAGGCCCAACATGGGCGGACGAGCCAACTTAGGCCCATCACATTAAATAATTAAAACCATCATCTATCATCAACACTTCACCAAATTATTCAAAACAACTCAGCGGAGTCCTCTTTTCACATCCAGGCATTTCTCACAAATTATTCAAAGATCGAACCACACAGCATCTCGATAGCCATTACGAGCAACATGGTCCGCGAAAGACTTTAACCCATCCCAAGACGGACACTAGCATCTTAAACCCCCGAACCAAAATTCACCCAAGACTCACGAAACAGCTCCAAACCCATCCAAAACACACAACATCTAACCGAATGCCAAATCAGCTTCGCAGTCACCTGTTCGCCGGAACTTCAATTTTGTAGATGACTTCCTCGTCCTCATCAGTCTCCTCTTCCAGGTGCTTCTCCTTTCTGATGATCGCCTTCTCCGTCGTATGGCCAGCACAAACAAAGAAGTCCAACCCCCTCAGCCTTTAAAAAAAAAAAATCCCAAAAAAAAAAAAACCCAAGTTTGATTTGCTCGCGGTGGTTCGCCGGTCAGAAAGAGGGATGGCAGAGAGATAGAGGGAGGTCGCAGTCCTCTCGCCAGTCCTGTGTAGTGGTTCGTCGATTGCTCGAGGTCCTCTCACCGGTCCCGTGCGGTGGTTCGCCAGTCGGAAAGAGGGAGGGCAGAGAGAGAGAGGGAGGTCGCGGTCCTCTCGCCGGTCCGGTGCGGTAGTTCGTCGTTTGCTGGCGGTGGTTCGCTGGTGTAAAAGAGGGAGGGCACAGAGAGACTCGGAGGTCGCGTCCTGTTCGTCGGAGAGAGAAAGAGAGAGGGAGGGAAGAGTGAGAAAGGCTAGAGAGGAGATAGAGAAAAACCCAGCAAATTCGAGTGAGGAGAGCGAAAAAATTTTGAGCGGGAGGAATGAGCTGACCATCCTTTCTTCTGTGGTGCAGCCGAGCCAAGCCGACCAAAAATCAGCGCCTTCCTTTTTCAGCAGGTCCCGCTCGGGGACACGTGCCGGTATTTCATTGGTTGGTGCGCACCAGGTCAGCGGATGACGTGGCGCGCATTAACCACTGAATATTTTCTCCATTTGCAGTGTTTGATGATGATATCTAGGAGGGTAGCAGTAGCATCTTAACTGTGGTGTTGTTGCTGCTTGCACAGTTCCTTGTGCATTTTTTATTATGTTAATAGAGGTACCACATCAACGACTTCATAATTGAGGGTTCTAATATCTAGTAGGAGCTGTGGACTGCTGCCTCTAGCATTGGTAATAGCGCTGGAAGTTGATATTACACTAGAACAGAACGCATAAGTGCTGAAATCTTTTCGAGAGATAACATACGCAACTTTCCTGTCACTTCCCCATGGCCTCTCACAACCTTGAACTGTGTTTTGCCCAAATCCTTTGTCTCCTTCTATCTCTAGATCTTTACTGTTGCTTTTTATTTTTTTGGTCTTCATGAGGGAAAGGGTGGTGTTAGGGGTTTGAAGTTGTTCAACCATGTTTTGTGAGGGGATTAATGAAATAAATAATTTGAGATTGTATTCTACATTTTTAAATTGAGTTACCGGCAATTGAAACAACTTTAGCATTATCCTGATGAGGAATAGAAAACTAGTTTTATTTGATTGCATGGTGGGTCGGTTTAAGCTTGTCTTTGCTCATTCATGTGGAAAATGAGTTGTGGATGTTTCCAAAGCAAGCTCTGTATGCTCCAGGAGAGGATAAAAAGCAAATGGGAACTGCCTTAGGTGATGGGGGGAGACTTCAATTAAACAAATAAAGTTTAAGAAGAACTCAGTGCCAAATCTTCAACCTCGGTCGACTTTAGATCACCATCCTATTGTTTATAAAGTGAGAGGTATCTCTAGGAGAGGGTTCTGCTAGGAATTTGTTCTTGGTCGAGCATTTCGTGATGGAAAGCAAATGGGAAATGCCTTAGGTGATTGGGGGAGGCTTAGACTAAACAAATAAATGTTTAAGAACCTGAACTTGTGCCAAAGCTTCTACCTTGGTTGACTTTAGATCACCATCCTACAGTTTTCACAGTGAGAAGTATTAGGTGGGCGCACCTCCTTTTACTTTGAAGAGGTAGTCAATAATAGCCGGAAGAATAGTTTTGCGGTTTTAATCTTTTCTTGAAGATGAAGGGGATTAAATATGTTTGAAAGTACCCACGTCGGCAGCGCACTCCTTCACTCCTTCCTTCCATGGAGGTCAAGGGTTCGCTGGCAGCTGGTAGCGATTGAAGTGGGCCCGGCAATGGTTTGCTTGAACTCCAAATCAGCGTAAGCCGACAAGGGTGCCCGGAGGATCCGCCGGATCCTCAGTTAACAAAAAAAAGATATATGTTTGAAAGCAGTCATGAAAGGGTGGGAACACTTTTAGAGGTTGAAAAGCTTGACAATAATAAGGCTGCAATGGCTTTGACCGAGGTGGAGAAATGTAGGAGATTAATAAAAGATCCTGAAATGCCATTTACTAACATTCTTTTGTTTGGTTACAAGCACTTAGTAACCTTCCATTATGGTTTTTAAATACATGGCGACTTCCTTCTATAGTGAGCGGCGGTTTGAAAGGCTTGCCAAGCCAATTCCAATTCCACTGCAAGCTCACCTGTTTCTTCTGCCGAAATCCTTTATATCCTGGCAGGAGAGACCAATACGAGGTTCATTCTTGATAAATAGTACAATGGTAATTGGAACTGAAGCTACTAAAACCATGGTGATTGGCAGAATGCATTTAATGTCATGCATAGGCTTATATTAAGAGTCATAATGTCCTTATGGAAGTGTATCAAATAAAAAAGCACATGTAATATATCAACTCTCGCAAATCATCATTAGAACTTTTGTAGTTGGCTTCAAGTGTTTTTGTCCACCCAGTGATGTCATATTTCTCTGGTTTAAACAACGGATGGTGTTCTCTCTAGTACTTTGCTGTACCATAAGACATCATGCTGCCATTTGGAAGATTTTGTCAAAATGACGAGGGTATCCTCCTAATACTGGAGTATCAATTAGGTGAAAATGTATTTGCCACTTAATTATCCATTGCTGGGCATGTTGTAGACACCAAATGACTCTTTTGGGAAAAAAAAATGCATGATTAGAGTGCTTTTTTTTTTTTTAATGGGAGAATCAATGATTTGGAAAATGTTTTCCAAGTAATGACCACTTAATTTTTTCATCAGCAATGAATCATGTTAGGAATAAATTATTGTTCAAAATGAAAATAATTTCCATTGACTAAGCTTTCTGAACCACATAGACAACCACTTTTAGGAAATCTTTTTTAAATCACTACTTTCCATGAAACAAACATCCTTTAGCTTTTGCACGATAGGAAATTAGATGCCTGATTTAAATGCTCTGTTTGAATTTTATCACAGAAAGCTTTCTTCAATGAAACCTAAATTATAGTTTTACAAACGTTAGCTATTTCCAGATTGTGAAGGTTTTTACTTCCTACTTCCAGTAATTCTTTGTTTAATGTCAACGGCTCTCCTTTTGTGCCGTTATGATCGACTTTGTGTTTGTTTTCTCAAAATGGTTCATCAGTGTCTCATTGTCGCATTCTTTGACATGGTTTAAAGCTTTGACGACCCGACCCTTATCCTCCATAGGGAGAATCTAGAATCATGACTGAAGCCCTGCAAAATGATATGGTAGAAAAGTGATATAAGACTCATAAATTGGCACTCGTATTAGAGCATGGCATAGAGCTTTCATCAAGTAACATGCTGTCAAGCTGATGCTGTCCATTGTTGGCATGGTAATGATTGGAAGAAATAATATTGTATCTTTAATCGGAATCTTCTGAATTGTCAGAGTAGGAGATTTCCATAAACTCCATTCCACCATAAACCACTTCTAAGTAACACAGGCACCTAGGATAGCAAACCGATAAAAAATAATAATAATATTAATAAACGCAAGGAATCTATTACCACACACGAACGAAATTGCAATGGCGTCCAGCGTGCTCTCAATCTGTGCCTCCAGGATCGGGTCGGCGCGCTCCGACTTCCTCAACGTGCCCGACCATGTGGCCCTAGTCCGGGTTCGCCATCGCACCCTTCTCCAGCTCCTCCATCGCCTTGAATACAGCCTGGAACCGGGGCTCTATCTCCTTCCGTGGCTCACGTCCAGGAAAAGCCCTAGCTCCCGGTGTTGGTATAGCCGGTTCACGTATCTCCTCCACAGTAAGCAGGAATCCTTCTTCAGCTCGCGCCTCTCCTTCTTCTCCGTGCCATCCAACCTGCTCGGAGTCGGGAACCAGACCGAGGCCACCTCCCTTCTGCCGGAGGCTGACGAGATGGGGGGGACCAGCAGATGCCGGAGACGGAGGATGCCAGAGGCAGATGGCTTGCAAGGCTTTTGGGCAGGCGGAGTTGGAGCGGGAGCTGGAGACGGAAGTGCAGGTGGAGCCCAAGGAGGCGAGCGAAGTGAGAAAATTCAAGTGAGGAGAAAGAAATAAGAGTGAATATTTTCAATCTCAATCTCATGTGCTTTTCTAATATAACATCGACAGGAGGCTGATGATAATCCCGAACCCATCACTTCACCCATCATGTAAGTTTTGCCTTTGATTGATATTTGCACCTGCATAACTTTCTTTTTGTCCTAAAGAAATTATTTGTTTTGTTTGGTCCTGATGGTCACATCAGACTCACAAAGCAGGGTTGGAGTGGCGGAAGTTCACAGTCAATGAAGATATTAAACTTCGAAGACTATGTTAAGAGGTTAGATTTCGGTAAACTTTATCGTACAATTTTTATCCTTCACTTGGCTACAAACTTATGTCCTGCGTTCCTTCCTAGGGTTAGAGCAACCACCAGATTACCAGAAGTTGAAGTTCCCAACTTTAGCAACCAAAATAACGGTGGAGACGAATCAGCATGACGATAATGTCTATGATGATTTGACTCCAGAGGCAGCCTGTCAAGAGCCATCGGGGTTCAACCAAAGGATGTGCAACTTGAAAATTCTAGTACAAGCACATCTGATGAATTGACTCTGAAAAGCAGCCCGCTTAGATATATGGGGACAAAATTAAAGGATGTCTAGCTACCAAGGCACGATCAAAGGATGTCCAACTAGAAAACCCTAATACGGGCACAAATGATGATTCGACTCCAGAAGGTAGCTTGTCAAGGGAGATCGAGGTTCAGCCAAGAGCGATCAAGGTTGAAACAAAGGATGTGCAACTTGAATGACTCCGGAAGGCAGCCCGCTTAGATATATCGGGGCCCAAATCAAAGGATGTCCAACTACCAAGCACATCGAGTTTAGGGCATGATAAAAGGATGTCCAACTAGCAAACCCTAGTATAGGCACATTTGATGATTCGACTCCAGAAGGTAGCCCACCAAGAGCGATTGGGTTCGATCAAAAAATATGCAACTTGAAAATCATAGTACTAGTACAAGCACATCTGAGACGAAGGCCACCCACTTAGATATATTAGGGCAAAATCAAAATCAGAGGATGTCCAACTACCAAGCACATCCGATGATTTAACTCCGGAAGGTAGCCCACCTAGACCTTGGGGACTGTGGCGGGTCGGTATCGCTGATTTGGAAGTCATGGTTGCAGAGCATGGGAAACAGCTATAATTTTGGTATAATTATGGAGTAATAAATCTTAGAAAGGCATCAACACGCGAGAGCTTGCAATTTAGGCCCCTGCACAAAGATACTGAGATTGAAGAAGTTCCTGATGTCCGGGAGCTTCTGGTTATCTGCCCTTGTATGGACTTGAATTCTTTTCTGGCTTTTGTAAATGTGAGATATTATAGTTCTTAGCAACAAAATAGAAACCCAAGAATGTAATGAGCTATGGCTCATATTAAATTTTGTCCACGACGGAATATATATTCTTTTATTGGTCATTATTCTCATCTTTTCCCCTCCGTAGTCGTGGTTGTGGATCAACATATGATCCCTGGTAATATAGCCAGGGGCTTTGAGAATACTTCCCTGAAAAACAGTAATATAAATATGTCCTATCTAACTTTATTTTGCATCTTCGACAAAAATAAAAAATTGTTTTTGCATTGATAATGTAAATTCAGCGATATATGCATTCTAATATGGATTGTTTAATTAGGAAGAATCCTTTGAACATTGAAAATTAGTAGCTATTGTATTTAGTAATTTCTTCACATGGCAAGATATGAATGTTCAATAAAAAGAAGATATGAAATTGAAAAATAAGCAAGAATTCCGCAAAATTAAGTTTTTCATGGTGATTATTTGTTATTAATAGTTTGTGAATATTTGTATGTGATGGGTAATTTTGAAACAGGAAAAATTTCATTTAATTGTCTATAATCAATAATAAATAAATCACAATAATGATAGCGACTTCTCATATGATAGAAAAAATAGTTTGACCGTTCGGTAGAAATAGTGAAGCTTATTTATACCCCAAAATAAAAAATTCAACACACGCTCTCTCTATCCCCGGCTCTTGCATGAACCTGTGGAGTCACTGAAAAGAGGAACATGATGGCAGAAAGACATCAAAAAAGAAAAGAGAGAGAGAACAAGAAGGGAGATGGTCATCGGTCGCCTACATGGTCCTACTCCGAATTCCCAGGTTCTTATTGTTTGGTGATGGTTATGCATTATTTTTTTTTTTCCCAGAATTTTACCGACAACTCTCTTTGATTAGGGAGATTTCAAAGAGCCAGCGAAAATCAAGAATTACCTCTCAGTCTAGTCATCTTTGAAATATGATCCTGGTCTCATGTCAATTAGTCGGGATTGACTTGTTTTTGATTCGTTGAAAAAATATTGCAGCTTTTTCCATTCGCATAACGGATTATAAGCCTGTCCATCCTCTGCAGGCTATTGCATATGATTGATTGATCTCTAGCAACATTCTCTCTAAGTGCCACCCTCAAGTTCTTATCAATTGTGGACTTTCCAGCTCACCCAAACCTAAAAGCCAAACTTGGGGTAGGCCAACACCAGAATAGGGAGAAAGCAACTCCTCTTAATTTAGCCTCGTGCTTTGACTTTTTGGTAACATAAATATATGATGATGGTCAACCTTCTTTTAAGAATAGATCCTCTTATATCTGACATTCACTTGTAAATTATATAATAATGGGGTAATTCTCTAGAAAACTGGGTTTCTTTTTGGGGCCCCAAGACAACACCGCCAATTTAGCATAGGATATCATGTTCCGATCCAAATTGGCCCATCTATTGAAAATACTAACTAAAAGAGCCAAGGGAGTCTCTACCTCCGCTCCAGAGTCCCTGCTGCTCTTGCCCGAACTCGCGGAGTCTCCCGGGAAAGAGGAAGACGATGGCCAAGAAAAGGAAAAAAAGAGAAACGATGGAGATGGTTGTCAATCCTTTTGCTTTTCCCCCTGTTCGTCGATTGGCAACGCAGCTTGGTTTCATCAGTGTCGGGTACCTTGGGTTTTTTATTAGATCCTTTTTTCTAGGAAATAAAAGAACGCCGCATTCATCTCTTCATGGTTCAAACCGAAAAGATACCTCCGTTCTGTTAGAAATTGTTGGTTTTCTGCCATTTGCACATAAAATCAGTGTTTTGCTACTTATTATTGACATGGCCCATTGTTGACACCTAAATTTTATTTTTATTATTATTAGGGTAACAATTATCTTTAAAAAATGATTTTAGAATTTGAAGCCTTATCAGAGGATAATCTTCAATGGTCAAGTGAGTCAGCCTAGAAGATTTTAACAGATGACTTCAGATTTTGGAGCCGATTTTTGGTTGAGCAAATCTCTCCGTTTCGAAGGACGATCCTTAGCGATTAGATCAATATACGCAAATCTTCGTACGTAGAACCGACTGGGGTTTTCACTTTATAAATAGGAGGTTCAGTTCTTGCTTTCGGGAGCTTCTTTTAAAAAAAATTCAGAAAAAGTGAAAGGGGAGAGAAGCCATCCGTGGAGGTTGAAAGGAAAGAAGAGAAAAAAAGCAAAAAGCTTCTGCAGAAAAGCGAAGGAAGAGGGAGAGTGACGTGAGAGAGAGAGAGGAGAAAAGTAAAGGGGTGATTTGACCCCTACTGTTCATCATCTTCCCCAAATCGCTGCCCCTCCTCTGCAACTTCCATCCGCGAGGCTTCCACCACCGTGCCGCGCCAAGCCTTGCCCCTGCTCCGCTCCCTGACGAACCGCTTCACCGCGCACGCCGACGCCGCCTGGAGCTCGAAGCCAGCCCCGTCCGACGCCTGGATCTTCCTCCGCACGAGCCCCGACGACCCCGTCGTTCGCCTCTGCCGTCTCCCCTGCAGTGCCTCCACCCGCGACGCGTCTGTTCCGACGCCGCGCCACCACCACACCAGCGCTACTGCCACGCCAGATCCGGACGCCCAAGCGCCAGCGCCCCTCGCCGCGCCTCTGACGCTGCCAGAGCCGGACCCAAGCCGGATCGCTGCTCGTTCGCGCCCGAGCTCCCCTGTAGCAGCCGCGACCCGAGAGCCCTTGCTTCGCCACTGCAGTCGCCGACCCGCAGCGCCAGAAGCCCCGACGCCCCTGCTCCGCCGGCCCGCTGCAACCCGAGCCTCTGCCGGCCTGCTGGTCCCCCTCGCCGGAGCTCCGACGCCCGCCGCCGACTCCTCACCGGACCGGCCACCACGTGCTGCTTTGCTCAAAAAAAAAAGGAAAAGAAAAAAAAAAGGAAATCATTTAGGTAGTTCTTTTTTTAATTTTTATTTGCTTTATTTGCTTTATTTATTTATTTAATGTTATTCTCACTTATTTACTTTTTGTCTTTAGTAGGATTATTCATAAATATATGATTGATGTTCCATATGAAGGGCCCCTCAAGCTAGGGATTGATAGTCCGATTTTCGCGCCCGAAATCCGACTCGCAATCACTTTATAAAATCGACAATCCAATCTCAAGCCCGAGATTTGATTCTCGATTTAATTTAAAATTAATCAGCCCCGATCTCACGCGCGAGATATGGTTCGTCATTTTAGATATCAATCTTATCCTTGTTTGATTTTTGTTGGTTGAATCAATATTATTTTCGTAAAAGAAAAATCAAAAAATATTTGAGTTAGGATTAGATTTGCTGTTTTAGGTTTAAAATTTGCAATCGATTTCGAATTTTCAAATAAAAAATCAAAAAGAAAAATCCGAATAAAGATTAGGTTTGTTTTGCATGTTAGGATTGCAATCTTGTTATGAATTTTAAAATAAAAAAAATCCAAAAAAAACACATTCATTTAGGATTTAGTTTCATTAATAGGAAACACAAAAAATCATCATTCATATGTAATGTAGAATTAGGATATCATTGGCACGTCATGACATATTTGAATAAAATTGCATATTAAGTTCAAATTGATTTTTGCATCTTAGGTCGAGCTTATTGGGTTAAAACAATATCTTAGTTTGAATTAGAATTTAGTCGACCTAATCCCTAATACAAACTAAGATAGAATTTTAATTTAGATAGACATGTTTTGCATTTCATAAAAAATATAATAAAATTTGTCTTAGGATAAATTAGTTGCAATTTCTAGGATAGATGGCATTATTTTAGAATAAAAAATCATGCGCACATCATACAGAATTAGGTCCATGAAATGCACGTCATTTAGTGACTATTATTAGGTTCATTTAATTAGAATTTCCTCGTCATTAGACTAAGTCATTTAATAAATGTCGCATGACATATAACTCGCATACTAAATTGTATGTTGCGTGTCATTTTAGTATGTCATTGCATCGCATTACCTGTCATTATTTGATTAATTTAGATTGCATTTAATTATTGCATTTCTTCATATAGTTTAGGTCATGCTGCTATGTCATATTAGATTACATACATTGCATAAGTCATGGTTTTCATTAAATAAAGTGAAAATAAAAATTGAAACTGCGTGTTAATTAGAAATCATATCTAGGGCTGCTGATGTGAATTCTGATTTAACAATGCAGATGCTTTCGTTGCTTTGAGGTAAGTCCTGCAATTTATTTTCTGCTTTACTTGGGTGTTAAATTGGTGGTATGTGCACCCGCATGATCACCTTACATGTTAGGAAGTTAAATTAAAATCAACTCAATTGCCAAACATTTTTTTGAAAATGAAATAAAAAGGTACCGAAAGGGCACTAGGATAGTCTGGTGTAACCAAGTCCCCGAATTCATGAATCTCTGGTTCGTAGGAGTAAAGTAAATCTCCCGTTACTTTACTAGGGTTTCTAATCGACCCACCAAAAATAGATTAGTGGCGACTCCTAGTTAAAATTTAATTGCATGTTAACAATTCAAACCTAAGTCGCGAATTGGTATGGGCTTGGGAGAGCCCGAGTTAAGTCTAGGCTTAATAATCCATTAGCCAAACCCTAGGTGGTCCAAACCCCGAAAAAATTGGTCGCGACAGCTTGGCGACTCCGCTGGGGACCTGGGTATAAACTCTTAGTGGACTTAGGCCAATTTTCTTTTTTTTTGAAAAATATTTTTGTTTGGCAGCGAGGATCCCAGGTACGTCCCTAACATTTAAGGTGTTAAATGTTTTTGCAGATTGGGAGGTATAAGGGGAAGTGATTGCTAACCCTTGCCTTGCAGGTTGGAGTTAGGGATGTATGGTTTATTTTATATTGAAGTGTTGTTTGATTTAAATTGCTATGCATGCTTTGCATAAATCACTACACTTTGCACACACAACCTGCCGCCGGACCTGGGCCGCATAGGATTATTTAGGATGGTATTGAGATGGATACCACTTCGACCGCATGCTCGCGGTACGAGTCGCCCATCTCATTCCCGAAATTTATTTTATGGTGTTAAGAATACCCACCTTGGTCCGCATGCCCGCGACCTGGGTCGGCTCTTTGACCAAGCCGGAGTCATGAGGACCCGACATAGTCCACAAGCCCGTGGCTAGTCTGATCATCCTTATGGCTTCACTTTGATAAGCCTTATAGATTAGAAATCGAGCCACTTACCATGTGCATGTCTATGTGATTGCCGTCAATTTTTTTGGTAAAGTAAGTTTTCTAATTTTTGCCTTTGCAATTTACTTACTTTGTCACATTATTTTGTCGGTCCATGGCATTAGGATTGTCCTAAGCTTTGATTAATATACAATGGGGATACCGGACATTCGGATTATTCTCCCTCCGAAGGAAGAGCTTAGCACTTGGTGGGACCGGTTAGATCAAAATAGCCGTCAATTCGTTGAGTCACATATTGGTCGATTGATTCCGCTGCTGCGTATCAACATCCATGGCGGCCTCGTCCAAGCACTCGCCCACTGTTGGTGCCCCGAGACTTCTACCTTCATCTTCGGCGGTAAGTATGAACTCACTCCCACCTTGGAAGAATATAGCATCGCCATGGGGAAGTCCTTAAAAGCTGAATTGATTAGTCCGCCTATCGGAATAGATCCTGTTATGACTTTATCGGATTTTCTGAGAATTAAAGAGGATGATATAAGAAAGATTTTAAAGGCTCACCGTAATGCGTGTCCTTTATCTTTTTTGAAAGAATGTTTTGAAAAGGGCACCTCATTTCAAATGCGTAGGATTTTCCTCTTGGCTTTCTTTGGGTTTATAGTATTTCCTTACTGCAAGAATGCTATTAACCCTTTGATTGCTCAATTAGTTAGGCAAGTGTTGGAAGAAAAAAATTTTGTAAACACTGTCTTGACTGAAACTTTTCTTTCCCTCACTCGTTTCAAAAGAGGTGGCGATAAGACTCTCCATTCCTCTCCTGAACTTTTACAAATCTGGTTCCTCTCTCATCTAAAAATATTTGGTGGTTCAATGACTATACATGATGTTAGTAATTCTAATCACCCTATTATGAGATTTGAGAACAATCAAAAACATGCACCAGATTACCATTATTCTAGGTGGCTAGCTTTCATGAAAAAACCAACTCTCAAAGGTTTCCTATGGCATGCTAAATGGTTCCAAGTTCGGGTAGCGAGACTCTCGTGTGGAAGTGTTGGCCCAATCCCTCTATTGGGATTCACTGGAGCATTGGAGTACTATCCGACTAGAGTGACTCGTCAGTATCAAGTCGTACAAGAGCTTCCCCCGGCGTTACAAGCAGAGCCACTCCAAGTCAGCTTCGTTGATGAAAGCCGAGGCCATGAAGATTCCATTCTCGCTATCAAATCGATGTGGGACATGTGCCGTCCACGAAAACTCAAATGGCCCGAAGAGGAGTTGAAGGGCAAAGAAAGGAAATACTATGCCTCAATCAAGTATATCCAACAGCATAAGATTCCCGAGGAGCTACTTCCAAAGATACCGGAGGCGCCATTGAAGATCACCAATCGAGCTGAGAATAAACGCCTCAAAAGAGTTGCTGAAAAGGCTCAAGAGGAGAATAAACGTTTACGCCGAATGGTGTCCCGAGTGTATATTGATCAAGCCAGATGAAATGCTTGAATCAATCTTGATATTTTCATTTTTAGATTAATGATTAGGGAGTTTGAGTTATTTACTTTCCTAGTTCATTTGTTTAGGACATTTCGAGTTTCTATTTCGATAGATCTGTCAAAAGCTCCATTGATGAATAAAAGTTCTAGAATGTTGCCATGGATCGGCGTATTTTCATATAAGAATGCTTACTTTTGTTCATTTCTTATATTTAGGTTATAACGGATCCATCACGTTCGCCCATCATCACGCGATTAAGGGCAAGAATGGCCGAACAAACCGAAATGCGTGATCGTGTCTCCGCTATGGAAACTCAGCTTCAACAAGTACTCACCTCTTTACAGCTTGTGACGGATCAACTCCAATTCCTCCAAGCAAATCCAACAACTGCACCCGCTCTTCCTGAAATAGTTATCCCAAAGCAAGTAAACAAGATTGATGACGACATGCCTGGGCTGGAGGATGACCCAGTCATTGTTGGAAAGGCCAAGCTTGACGGCGTTCCCAAGACAGATCAGGATGAGCGTTTTGCGAAGCTGGAAGAGAAAATGAGACAGCTGCAGGAATCACAAAGCTCCCTCCCGTTTGATCTCTCGGTCTATGAGAAGGTCAAAATGCCGAGCAAGTTCAAAATGCCAGAGTTTGAGAAGTATGATGGCACATCTTGCCCAAAATCCCATCTGCAGATGTACCACGTGCGCATGGCACAACACGTCAAGAATGAGCCCCTCATGATCCAATCATTCCATGCGAGTTTGACCGGACCCGCACTAAATTGGTACGTGATGAAGAATGTGAACCTGCTCGACACCTGGAACGAAGTGGCTGACGCGTTCCTCAAACAGTACAAGTTCAACATGGACATCGCACCTTCCCGAGAAGACCTGGAGCGGATGGAAAAGAAAAGGAGCGAGTCATTTAAAGAGTATGCTGTGAGATGGAGAAACTTGGCGGCCCAAATTACTCCTGAGCCCACCAACAAGGAGTTGATGAAGTTGTTCGTGAAGACCCTTCCATCGAGTTCCGTAACCGAATGGCCAGTACATATGTTGAAAGCTTCAATCAACTTATTCCCGTGGGAGAACAAATCGAGATGGGGATAAGGGAAGGATGGTTTACCGAGCCATCTGGTAGAAGATTCACTGCCAAGAAGGAGAAGGAAGCGGCTGTGGATGTAAATGTGGCTTTTAACCAAGAAAATGTCAAACGTGCCCCGGCCATCCAAATGAATCCAAGACAACCACAAACTGCTGGCCGTCAATCATTTGCCCAAGCAAATAATAGGAGGCAATTTTCTCCTCTCCCTGGGTCTCCATCCCAAGTGCTGACGATCCTCCGAAAGAAAGGTTTGCTTACTAATGAGCCGAAGTGTCCTAATCGTGAAAACATCCGCGGTTATGACCCGACAAAGAAGTGTGACTACCATAACGGCGAATTGGGGCATTCAACTGATGAATGTTTCACCCTCAAGCACAAGATCCAAAATCTCTTGGACACGAAGGCCTTCTCGTTTCAAACTGCTCAGCCAAACGTCCAGAAGAATCCGCTACCGGAGCATGAGGGTACAGTGAATGCTATCCTTGAACCTGAAGTTAGACAGACCAAGAACTCGAAGGTGCGGGTGGCAGATGCCTACAATGGACTGGTGAGAGCTGGATATTATTCAGATCAAGAAGATGTTTCCCTAGCACTGATGAAAGAAAGAGTTGCCAGAATGGTGGATGATGGCATCATTGTATATGCTGACCATAACTGCATAGTTTCCACTATTTCTCATATCATTATCGATTGGGAGGAAGAGCAGGCTGCTCTCGATGATAGCAAAAGAGGAGAAGATCCGTCGCTCACAGATATGCCCCCACTTGAAGATGCATCGGATGAGGAGGTTGTGATTGAGATGCCTCAGCCGTATGAGTATGTCAACAACAAGGCAGTACCTTGGTCTTATGACTTAGATGTTGACCTCGTTACAAGCTCTGGTCGAACCTATGCTCAAAATAATGCTCAACCTGCAAAGCCCGTCACTGATGAAGAAGCTAAGGAATTTTTGGCTGTGATTAAAGCAAGTGAGTATAATATCGTCGATCGATTCGAAAGATGCCGCGCGAGATCTCTTTGCTCGAGCTCCTCCAAACCTCACCTATACATCAA
This sequence comes from Eucalyptus virginea, assembly GCA_014182375.1. NCBI lineage: Eukaryota > Viridiplantae > Streptophyta > Magnoliopsida > Myrtales > Myrtaceae > Eucalyptus > Eucalyptus virginea. The sequence goes on along the minus strand of CM024520.1, from coordinate 1,331,973 downwards.
AAGTCACTGATGAAGGTGCTAAGTGAAATTCGTGTACCCGAAACAGTTGAGGCAGATAAGCTGGAGGAATTTGTGGGAGCAGTCCTTCTCAAGGATATGATTGCTTTTTCAGATGAGGAATTCCCTCTTGAGGGTAGGGGGCATAACAAGGCACTCTATGTATCTGTCAAGCATAAGGCTTCTCATGTGTCTCGAGTACTCATTGATAATGGGTCCGCCCTAAACATATGTCCACTAGCCACTCTTCATCGCCTCAAGGTAGACCTGTCCAAGATACATGCGGCGAAGACATCTGTGAGAGCTTTTGATGGAACGAAAAAGGAGGTGATCGGGGAAATCCATCTTGAAGTGCAAATAGGGCCGGTCGTCTTCAACATTCCTTTTCAGGTGCTGGATATCCCTACCGCATTCAATTTTCTCCTAGGTCGTCCCTGGATACATACTGCTGGTGCAGTCCCTTCAAGTCTACATCAAGCTGTAAAATTTGTGATCAAAGGAAAGCTGGTCACTGTGTATGGTGAAGAAGACCACCGGATTTATCATGAGACGGCTATCCCTTATGTAGAGCCGGATTCTGAGCTCGAACCAAGTTATCACTCATTTGAGTTAGTGTCTACCATACATGCTTCTCGAGGTTCATCGCTGCCCACTCCTGAGGTTTCGGATGCTGCCCTTATGGTAGGAAGAGTAATGGTAGGGAATGGTTTCGTCCCTGGCAATGGGCTTGGAAGGAATGGCCGGGCATTCGAAACCCCATTGAAGCCCCTCGAGGGTCCCGATCTGCCAAGTTAGGGTACCATGGAAGAGGTGGAGGAAGTTCCGGAAGACAAAGACGGGGAAGGCATAACTCGCCACCCGAGCAAGGGCGAGGAGGCAAAATTTACCACCTCCAAACATTCATGAGACGTTCCCCTGGTCCTCCAATTATGATGCAACATGAAGCTGAAGTGATTGATACTCTCGGACAGCCAAGTGGGAAGTTCGACTATATGGTGAAGTATTCGGCTCCTCCCAGCTTTTACTTTGATGCCCGCAATATAGTTCCCAGTGGATGGGATGGCATGGATGATCTGACGCCTTCAAAGATGGAAAATTCTGATGACACCCTGGAAGGAGTCTCAAGTTTGTTCGATGATCTCTCCATCGGAGCCATTGATGGAGAACCTCTGGAAGAAACGGGCCCTCGCCCACAAGAGTAACTCATTTACTGCTTTCTCACATTCCCCTGCGCGGGAATTTTTATTGCTTTCTAGGAATTGTTTTCGATTTTTTCTTTTTCACTTTCTTCTTAGGACTTGAATTGCATTTTCCATTCAATAAATTGTAATTGATTGATGAATTTCAATGAAATTACTAGTTTTATTTTGAGGGCATGATGAGGTACACCAAACCAGCCCGGTGATGATATCCAGCCGATAAGACAAAATCAAAATCCAAGGAGAATTCTGAGGCCTGGGCTTCATCATGTTTTCTCATGTCAAAATGTTTCGAAAAATGCTTTTGCAAAAAAGTTTCAAAAAATCACCAAAAAAACAAAATAAAATATGATTAACCCTGTTTGTCTTTTTGATCCTTCTATTTCATGTTTCAGGGATGATCATATAACATGCAAAGGTGTGGAAATGGTCCAATCCAATGCAACAAGTGCTGATAATAATCCTGAAAAGTCGATCAAAGATTCCATTGAAGATTCCATTGAGGTACAGCGAAGCTGGGAACAATATGAGAAAACCAAGACTCTCACATCCGAGCAGACTGTCACTATTAATTTAAGTGACATTGAAGAGGCCAAGGAGGTGAAAATAGGGGCGAATCTCTCCAAAGATGAGGCCAAGCACCTAATTCAACTACTGAAGGAATATCAGGATATCTTTGCATGGACCTATGCTGATATGCCTGGTTTAGACCCGTCAATTGTGGAGCATTGCCTACCTACTAATCCGGACATGCCACCTAAGAAGCAAAGGTTACGAAGAACTAAACCTGAACTCTCAAAGAAGATAGAAGAGGAGGTGATGAAGTTATTGAAGGTGGGATTCATCGAAGTCTCACAGTACCCCGAATGGGTGGCCAACATTGTTCCAGTAATGAAGAAGGACGGTCGGGTTCGAGTTTGTGTTGATTATCGGGATCTGAACAAGGCTAGTCCGAAAGATGATTTTCCGTTACCACACATAGACGTCCTTGTGGATAGTACCGCTGGTTTTAAACTATTCTCATTTATGGATGGTTTTTCTGGGTACAATCAGATAAGGATGAAGGAGGAAGACAAGGAGAAAACTGCATTTATCACCCCATGGGGAACCTTTCATTATAAGGTTATGCCCTTCGGACTAAAAATGTTTGGGGCAACTTACCAAATGAGCCATGATAGCACCTTTGTTTCACGACATGATGCATCAAGAAATTGAGGTCTATGTCGATGATATGATTGCAAAGACCCGACCTGGAAAAAGCCACATCGAGACCTTGAAGAAGCTGTTTGATCGGCTCCGTGAGTTCAAGCTTCGACTAAATCCCGCTAAGTGCGTATTCGGAGCAACATCCGGTAAATTACTCGGATTCATTGTGAGCAGTAAAGGGATTGAAATCGACCCAGCTAAAGCTAAAGCCATATGTGAGCTGCAATCTCCATCAACGGTGAAAGAGGTCCGAAGTCTTTTGGGCAGATTGAATTACATTGCTCGATTTATTTCCCAACTTTCTGAAACTGCCAAGCCATTCTTCAAGCTCTTAAAGAAGAACGCACGAGTCAATTGGGATGATGAGTGTCGAGAAGCGTTCGACAAGTTAAAGCAATACTTGATGAATCCACCAGTTCTTGTCCCGCCATTGCCGGGGCATCCTTTGATTCTTTACCTCACCATTCATAGTGAGTCATTGGGTGCGATGTTGGCACAAGGAAGTCCCGTCGATAAAAAAGAACGAGCTATTTATTACCTGAGTAAAAAGTTCACCATTTCAGAGTTGAAATTTTCTTATGTGGAAAAGACTTGTGCTGCACTAGTGTGGGTGTTGCATAGATTGAGACAGTACACACTGCATTACCAGATATTCCTTGTAATCGAGAATGATCCTATCAAGTACCTACTTGATCGGCCAGCTTTGGTGGGTAGGTTGGCTAAATGGCAAATTTTGATATCGAAATTTGATGTGCAATATATGCCACAGAAGTCAGTTAAGGGCCGAGTGATCGCTGATTTATTGGCTGAGAATCCAGAAGTCTCAAATAATGATGATTGTTCCCCGGATGACCATATCTTGAGTGTAGATGAAGATTCATGGACAATGTTCTTTGACGGAGCTGTCAACTTGTCTGGTTCCGGCACTGGGGCAATTCTGATATCCCCAGACGGACAACATCATCCAGTAGCTGCGAAATTGATATTCCCATGCACTAACAATATAGCTGAGTATGAAGCTTGCATCCTCGGGCTCCAAGCCGCGATCGAGATGGGTGTAGCCAAGTTAAAGGTATTCGGGGATTCCGCGCTGATCATACTGCAGACCGTAGGTGAATGGAAGACTAAGGATGCTAAATTACTCCCATATCACAAGTACCTAGAGGATCTGATCAAGGAATTCGATGAAGTTTCATTCGAATACTTATCGAGGTCTCATAATCAATTTGCAGATGCACTCGCAACTTTATCATCCATGTTGCAAGTCACTAACGGATTAGAAGTTGAGCCATTGAAGATAGAAGTTTTGCCAAGACCAGCTCATTGTATGGTAGTGACGGAAGAGTCTGACGGAAAACCATGGTATTTCGATATCATGAACTACATCCAAAAACAGGAATTCCCCGAGGGAAGCACCCCAGCTGATAGGAAGTACATTATAAAGATGGCCTCAAAGTTCTTTGTCAGTGGTGAAAATTTGTACAAGAGATCTTATGATTCAGTCTTATTGCGGTGTGTGGGTGCAGCTGAAGCCACTCAAATTATGCAGGAGGTTCACGAAGGAGTGTGTGGCCCCCATATGAATGGACACATGATGGCTAAGAAGATCATGAGACTAGGCTATTATTGGCTCACGCTAGAAGGCGATTGTATTCAGCATGTTCGGAGTTGCCATCGTTGCCAAATTCATGGTGACAAGATAAATGTCCCTCCAACAGAGCTGCACCAGTTTTCTGAGCCATGGCCCTTCTCAATGTGGGGGATTGATGTAATCGGCCCAATAAATCCTAAGGCTTCAAATGGACATCGTTTTATTTTGGTGGCAATAGATTACTTTTCCAAATGGATAGAAGCTATGTCATTTGCAAGCGTCACTGCTCGCAATGTTGCGAAATTCATCAAGCGTGACATAATTGCTCGTTATGGTGTCCCTGAAACAATTATCACTGATAACGGGACAAATTTGAACAACAAGCTTGTTGATGAGTTGCTCAGCGAAGTCAAGATCAAGCATTTGAATTCATCCCCTTATCGCCCTCAAATGAATGGGGCTGTTGAAGCGGCCAATAAGAATATTAAGAAGATCTTGGCTAAGACAGCTGAGAATTATCGAGATTGGCATGATAGATTACCCTTCGCACTGATGGCGTATCGGACATCGATTCGTACTTCTACCGGAGCAACTCCTTTTGCTTTGGTATATGGCATGGAGGCAGTTTTGCCTGTGGAGGTGGAGATCCCTTCCCTGAGAGTATTATCCCAAGTGGAATTATCTGAGGCAGAATGGTCGCAACAAAGACTTGAACAGTTAAACTTGATCGATGAGAAAAGACTGAAGGCTCTCTGCCATGGCCAAGCATATCAACAGAGAGTAGCCAGATCTTTCAACCGAAAGGTGCGGCCAAGACATTTCGAGGTAAATGATCTTGTTCTAAGGAAGCTGTTGCCAATTTTTCCAGATCCTGGAGGGAAGTTTGCTCCAACCTACAGTGGCCCATATGTGGTAAAGAAGGTACTTCATGGCGGTGCTTTGATCTTGGCTGAAATGGATGGTCGTGTGTTTTCCACTCCAGTTAATTCAGATGCTGTCAAGAAATATTACCCATAATAGAAATTGCCATGTCATGTTTTGAACTGCAAACAGTTTATGATGAATAAATTGCCTCATTGAATTGCAAATTCAAACTTGTTGCAAATCTCGCATTTGTCTTCCTTGATGAATTGTGTGAGATGAATTGAATGTGTCAAATGGGATACTTTGGAACGATGAAAGGCAAACCCATTCCATACACAGACCCCCAGTGAGTTGTGTGAAAAATTCCATGCCTATGAGGAAAAGGGTGATCTCGCAAAGGGTACGTCAACCAAGGTGATGAGAGGCGCTTTTCTTCGCTACCCAAAACACTACAGGTATATCCATTGTTCAGCCCTTTGAGCCCACACACATGAAGAGTTTTTTAAATTATCCCTGTCAAGAATCGTCTCATACTAGGACAAGATTTGAAATGAATGATAGGAATTTTCTTACTCGCACTTGTATCAATCTTCGAGTATTGCTTTTACAGTATGACTTGTATGATAATTTAAAGTGCCTTAGGACGACGAAGAGCAATTCTTTCTCTATCCATACACTTTATCCATTGCATAGCCCCCTTGAGCCTATGAATTCATTTCGTATTAAACCCAGTTGGTGATCATCCCCCACACTGGGGCAAGGAAAGAAAAATCTAACCACTCAAATAGCATGATTTACAATGCTAATATAAATGGAGACTTTGTCCAAAAAAAGAGAGTGCAAAAAAAAAAAAAAAAAAAAAAAAAAAAAAAAATCAAACACTTGATGAAGTGAGCCGTATCCCCAACAAGGTGGTACTCAAAAAAAAAAAAAAAAAAAAAAAAATCTCAAATGATGTTGCAATCGGTGGGGTCGTGATGTGAAGAAAATCTTCGACGATGGAGAGGAAAAATGTTGGAAATGTCAAGATGATCACCAACTTTAACCCCCTAAACACTTTTTGAGCCAAATGATCATTTCATTTCTCAACCCATGAACCCAACCTACGTTACGTCCCTTACAAAGTCTCTTCAGATTAGGGCACTTGAATTAACGTAAAAGTTCATATATTTGGAAGCATCGCTTGAAGAAGTGTGAGTAAGATAATTTCTGCTTCATTTCTCATGTTTCTTGGCTTGTAAACCCCAAGATGATTGTGAAATATCACTCATTTTTCAAATAGCCTCGACTCAAAGAGTCTCCTTTGCTAAGCCATTGACCAAGCCCGCATTATAGGTCCTGTTAAAGACCTCTCGATTGGTAAGTTCGTACCACTTGCGAGATTACTCGGACCCTTGTTTGGCATGATAACAGTGAGATAGAGTGACTGTTGAAAATCCTGCATCAAAGGTCAGGATAAAACAACCCATTTTAATGAGGACGAGTGAAAAGTCCTTTCAGACCAAGAGGTCCCCCATTTGGCACATCCATGACATTCATGTGTTCAGATTGGAACTTTCTTTGTGAACTATTTCCCAATGGAAATTAGGTGATGCAGACTTGATATAAGTCATAGCGCATGAACCTCCCTTAAATTAATGCATGTTTGCAATCACAAATGCATATTGCTTCTCCTATGACCATGTTTTGCAGGAGGCATTTCCCCAGGAACAGAGATGTTACCAGGTAAGTATATCTCTATCCATATCTTAGATACCTGTCGTGGCACAGGTATACCGACACTCGATGGAGTTGTCCCCCAAAGATTTTTCTCCAGATTCAATCTGATTAAGGCGACCGAAGAATGGTTCGGGTCCTGGTCGGATGATTTCTGTCGCGAGGCTGGGCGACCGAAGAATGGTTCGAGTCCTAGCCAAGCAAAACCTCAGTCTAGGTGACCGTAGAATAGAACGGGTCCTAGACAACATCTATTTCCCTATTCAGGCGACCGTAGAATGGTACGGGTCCTGGAAGGTAAATCCCCGTTTAGGTGACCGTAGAATAGAACGGGTCCTAGACAAAACCTATTTCCCTATTCAGGCGACCGTAGAATGGTACGGGTCCTGGAAGGTAAATCTCCGTTTAGGCGACCGTAGAATGGTACGGGTCCTGAACATGTAACACCAACTATCTTGAATCACTCTACCCTCGTTGAAGGTAAGTTATTCCAGGTAAGTTCCTTTACCGTTTGCATTAGCGTTTCCATGCATCATATAAGTTGCATAAAAAATGGAATTTATTTTCCAACAAAAATTATCCATTGCATGTGCATAACCAAAATTTAGGTCTCAATTTATCTTTGAAGGCAACCTCTGCGAGTTCACCTTCAAAGAGGGGCAGCTGTTGACACCTAAATTTTATTTTTATTATTATTAGGGTAACAATTATCTTTAAAAAATGATTTTAGAATTTGAAGCCTTATCGGAGGATAATCTTCAATGGTCAAGTGAGTCAGCCTAGAAGATTTTAACAGATGACTTCATTTTGGAGCCGATTTTTGGTTGAGCAAATCTCTCCGTTTCGAAGGACGATCCTTAGCGATTAGATCAATATACGCAAATCTTCGTACGTAGAACCGACTGGGGTTTTCACTTTATAAATAGGAGGTTCAGTTCTTGCTTTCGGGGAGCTTCTTTTAAAAAAAATTCAGAAAAAGTGAAAGGGGAGAGAAGCCATCCGTGGAGGTTGAAAGGAAAGAAGAGAAAAAAAGCAAAAAGCTTCTGCAGAAAAGCGAAGGAAGAGGGAGAGTGACGTGAGAGAGAGAGAGAGAAAAGTAAAGGGGTGATTTGACCCCTACTGTTCATCATCTTCCCCAAATCGCTGCCCCTCCTCTGCAACTTCCATCCGCGAGGCTTCCACCACCGTGCCGCGCCAAGCCTTGCCCCTGCTCCGCTCCCTGACGAACCGCTTCACCGCGCACGCCGACGCCGCCTGGAGCTCGAAGCCAGCCCCGTCCGACGCCTGGATCTTCCTCCGCACGAGCCCCGACGACCCCCGTCGTTCGCCTCTGCCGTCTCCCCTGCAGTGCCTCCACCCGCGACGCGTCTGTTCCGACGCCGCGCCACCACCACACCAGCGCTACTGCCACGCCAGATCCGGACGCCCAAGCGCCAGCGCCCCTCGCCGCGCCTCTGACGCTGCCAGAGCCGGACCCAAGCCGGATCGCTGCTCGTTCGCGCCCGAGCTCCCCTGTAGCAGCCGCGACCCGAGAGCCCTTGCTTCGCCACTGCAGTCGCCGACCCGCAGCGCCAGAAGCCCCGACGCCCCTGCTCCGCCGGCCCGCTGCAACCCGAGCCTCTGCCGGCCTGCTGGTCCCCCTCGCCGGAGCTCCGACGCCCGCCGCCGACTCCTCACCGGACCGGCCACCACGTGCTGCTTTGCTCAAAAAAAAAAGGAAAAGAAAAAAAAAAAGGAAATCATTTAGGTAGTTCTTTTTTTTAATTTTTATTTGCTTTATTTGCTTTATTTATTTATTTAATGTTATTCTCACTTATTTACTTTTTGTCTTTAGTAGGATTATTCATAAATATATGATTGATGTTCCATATGAAGGGCCCCTCAAGCTAGGGATTGATAGTCCGATTTTCGCGCCCGAAATCCGACTCGCAATCCCTTATAAAATCGACAATCCAATCTCAAGCCCGAGATTTGATTCGCGATTTAATTTAAAATTAGGCCAACCCGATCTCACGCGAGATATGGTTCGTCAATTTTTGGATATCAATCTTATCCTTGTTTGATTTGCTGTTGGTTGAATCAATATTATTTTCGTAAAAGAAAAAATCAAAAAATATTTGAGTTAGGATTAGATTTGCTGTTTTAGGTTTAAAATTTGCAATCTGATTTCGAATTTTCAAATAAAAAATCAAAAAGAAAAATCCGAATAAAGATTAGGTTTGTTTTGCATGTTAGGATTGCAATCTTGTTATGAATTTTAAAATAAAAAAATCCAAAAAAAACACATTCATTTAGGATTTAGTTTCATTAATAGGAAACACAAAAAATCATCATTCATATGTAATGTAGAATTAGGATATCATTGGCACGTCATGACATATTTGAATAAAATTGCATATTAAGTTCAAATTGATTTTTGCATCTTAGGTCAGAGCTTATTGGGTTAAAACAATATCTTAGTTTGAATTAGAATTTAGTCTGACCTAATCCCTAATACAAACTAAGATAGAATTTTAATTTAGATAGACATGTTTTGCATTTCATAAAAAATATAATAAAATTTGTCTTAGGATAAATTAGTTGCAATTTCTAGGATAGATGGCATTATTTTAGAATAAAAAATCATGCGCACATCATACGAATTAGGTCCATGAAATGCACGTCATTTAGTGACTATTATTAGGTTCATTTAATTAGAATTTCCTCGTCATTAGACTAAGTCATTTAATAAATGTCGCATGACATATAACTCGCATACTAAATTGTATGTTGCGTGTCATTTTAGTATGTCATTGCATCGCATTACATCATTATTTGATTAATTTAGATTGCATTTAATTATTGCATTTCTTCATATAGTTTAGGTCATGCTGCTATGTCATATTAGATTACATACATTGCATAAGTCATGGTTTTCATTAAATAAAGTGAAAATAAAAATTGAAACTGCGTGTTAATTAGAAATCATATCTAGGGTCAATTTCTGGCGATGTGAATTCTGATTTAACAATGCAGATGCTTTCGTTGCTTTGAGGTAAGTCCTGCAATTTATTTTCTGCTTTACTTGGGTGTTAAATTGGTGGTATGTGCACCCGCATGATCACCTTACATGTTAGGAAGTTAAATTAAAATCAACTCAATTGCCAAACATTTTTTTGAAAATGAAATAAAAGGTACCGAAAGGGCACTAGGATAGTCAAGTGTAACCAAGTCCCCGAATTCATGAATCTCTGGTTCGTAGGAGTAAAGTAAATCTCCCGTTACTTTACTAGGGTTTCTAATCGACCCACCAAAAATAGATTAGTGGCGACTCCTAGTTAAAATTTAATTGCATGTTAACAATTCAAACCTAAGTCGCGAATTGGTATGGGCTTGGGAGAGCCCGAGTTAAGTCTGAGGGCTTAATAATCCATTAGCCAAACCCTAGGTGGTCCAAACCCCGAAAAAATTGGTCGCGACACCCATCTGCAAAGTTTTCTAATCGAGTATGCTTCCACACGTACCTGCAGAAGCTTGAGTTGATTTTGTCATTTTCCTATTCCTATTGAGTTCGATGAAGTTCTTTCCTCTTTTCGTTTTCGCGTCTGCATAGCTTGTCAATGTAAGCTCGGTTCGATTGCAGACCGTCTGACATTTGCTTTTACGCTCCAGCAAAAGAACTTCACCCACCCATATAGGACAGCCATGACATGAGTAATTTTAATGGCACATGTCTCCTTTATGTCTCCTTTCTGGGTTGACGTCTTGCTTGTCACAGTTAAAAGTCACCCCTTCCTCTGTGCGCTATATTGCATATCATTTTTTTTCCTGAGAATTATGAAATCCCTTCTCAGGATGGATTATGGTTTTTCTAAAATGGTTTGAAGAAAAGCTGAAATCAGCATAAACCGGTTGGTGATATAACGGAGTTAGTAGTAACCAACGCCATGGGACTTAACCCGAAGATCAACAGTTATGCACCCACCTTTAGCTTGAAACTTTTGCGACTAAGGTACCTCTACTTATAGTTCCAGTTATGCACCCACACTATTTTTTTAAGAAATAGTGTTCATCTATTTGATGGACTGATGTGTAGTCATGTCCTTTTGTGTTTTGGATATATTGTCGTGTCCAATCATTTCACTCAAATTACATCATTCTTCAAATTTCTTTTCCAACTACTACTCTTTTTTTTATTTTTTTTATAGACTTTCGAAATATTCATGCTCTCTTTTGGATGTGTTCTAGCTATAATGGGGAAAAGAAGTTTCTCGGTCTTGATTGACATTCTTCTCTATGTAAGAGCCTTGCGTATATCCCTTTACCTTCTTCTGAACTTTGGAATTTGCAAGCCAATCCAAACCCAAAACTCTTTAAAGAGCCAAGACCAGATAAATAGGAAGAAAGCTGCTCTTCTTATTTTAGCCTCATGTTTTGGCGTCTACATAGCACAAATTTCTATAAATGTAAATGCTCAACCTTTCTAGAACATTAAATTATCACGACCTTTATATATCATCTGCAGTTCTACATTATTTGAGGAAATTTCATATAGAAAAAAGTCTGGGGAGTTCAAACATCTGGTGCCTAAATACGATGTCACATGAGGATAAGAGGAGCAATATTGTCACATGTCATAAAAAAAGAGTACAAAGGAGGATGGGCATGAATACGTGGAATAAGAAAATAAAGGTGAATGAAAAAAGTAAAAAAGATAGTACGTGTACGAGTGCCTGGCTAAATGTAATTCTTCCTCCCCACCACTTGCGCCACTGGTCTGCGCTAGATGTGTCCACTAGAATTGCCAAGTCCTCCATTTTATGGCTTTCCCTCTGTACCGCTGCATCGCCACCCCTATGCACCAATATTCTCCAAGATAATGGTTTTGACATGATAAACCCCTTAATTTTTAACTTTTGAGGCCATGGGTTTGAACTTGTGACTCATGAAATTAAACAAGAAGAGACTCAGCAATATGCCTATCTCCTTGGGTAATCCTCTTTCTTTTTTGTTATATTGTCTCTCTGAGATAGGGACTCCATTTTATTGATGAAGTACAAGGAAAGGAAAGGAAGATAATGAGAAAATATGCAATTTCCAAAATTATAGAAATCAAACAAATCTACATAATTTCTTCCCAAATAGAAGGGCCAGCACCAATCACACCAATCGCCAGCCAACAGTGACCTTGTGTGGCCATAGCCATGGATTTGGAGCCACTATACTTACTATTTATTTGTTCACAAAATAGTGTATGTTTCATTTTTCAATACTCGGAGTTCTAATTATATATATTCATTTTTGCATGTTGTATTTAGAATATGGAAATCCAATTTAGAAGACGTAGAATTTTAACTGAATAAGGACCACATGAAAGGTCACAGTTTTTTGTGTGGGGTTTGCATGAGGAGATCATATTAATATTTACATATATATTATCACACAGAAATATAGAGAATTTATCTGATTGTGAAATGAGTAACTTTGTTGTCCAAGCCAACGTGAAGTGAAATGGATAAGTACTCGTTCGAGCTTTTTCTAGTTGTAGATATTATTAAATACCTTCTTGGTATACTTGCGTAATTTTGTCAATTTTGTTTTGATAATAATGAACTTTCATTTCGAGATGAGTTGTACATCCAAACTGGTCTTCTTCATATTATATCACGAGAAGGGAGAAAAAATCAGATTTGGTAACAAAATGAGAAGGTATTGTTCCTTTTCACACCTACCAGATATAGTAAGTTAAAATCAACCATTAATGAATTTTTCTATGACGTGGCTGTCAGATATGTCATAAACAATGAGATTTTATTCTTAATTGATAGTACAATGATTTCCTCCTGATACCCTTCTTGCCAACAAAATATAGGATTGCTAAAATCTTGCACCCATGTGAGGCTTTGTCACCTTTCAATACTTGCTGGCATCCTTCATAATTTCAACAGAAAACTATAGGAAATTTTATCATGAAAATGTTTAGATGACATGTATAATAGAGAAGTTTATCCTCTTCAACAAGTTCAGGCTGTGAGGGAAGCCAAACATCGTCAGCATGTATAATAAGGCGAATCATCTAAATTTCACTGAAAATCAACATGTATCATAAAGCTTAAAAGGTTTGGACAAGCATTGAATAAAATCATGAAGGTGCTAAAACTAATCATTTATATCAGTTTGTAAAATCATCATCAATGTTCGGGCTCATCTAGGCATGGAAAGATTAGTCCTGTTACCAAAATTTGCTGATGAAATCCACTAATTGGAGGAAGTCTTGTTTTTACAAGTGGCTACTTTTGTAATTCAAAACCATCTTGGGTTATGATCTTCAGATTTTCTCCAGTCATTCCCTATAATATGCTTTCTCCTCAACTTTCAAAACCTATCCTCTTTCCTGCCGTTCTTTTTTTTTTTCCTCCTGATGCAACTGATATAAATTTTGTTATAAATAATTTTTGCTGAAAAAAAAAAGGAAGCTAATGCGGGCTAGTGTCACTTTGTATTAGTTGTTAAAATAAAAGCTTTTCATTGTCTTGTTAATTCAACTTCAAAGAAGCTAAATAAAATATAATTTATAAATGCAGTGTGTCACACGACATGCCACAATCGCAGCAGTATTTATTGACACAAGCATGCCACGTGCGGCCTTAACCTTCGAACAATTTTAGCCTAGTTTTGTCTCGAGAAATCTCATTGGAGGTGACGGCGCACTATGGCATTTGATCCCTTATAAATACCCATATGTCCTCACTGTGTCAACTCACACATAGCACCTTGGATAATCTACTAGACTGATCTAGCTTTTATTCTTCTTCCTAGGTTTTGTATTCGTTTTTTTTTTTAATTGAATAATTTTGCTGAAGGGCTCTGTTGATCGAAAATCCTTCAGATATAGGAGTACTTCAGTTTATTATCCTAAAGCGAGCAAGAGTTTGGAGATATTTGTTCGGAGAAAAACTTGAAGGTGAATATCTTTGTTATTAGACGAGATACATATCGAAATGTTACTGTGCTGATAACGCTAATTTTTTAATTTCTCTCTGTTTTAAATGCCTTTGCAGCAATTCTCCTTGTGTCACAAAGATAAGAAGAAACTCTCTATGAGCAGGTATCTACTATTTTTCCATTTTTCAATTTGGAAAAGGAACAGAGAGCTTTTGTTTATTAACAGTGCGGCATGCATATAAATTGCTATTGCTTCCATTGTACATTGAGATCACGTTCAGATCTAATTGTTTTCGGAAACGAAACATTATGTAAGAACCAAATCTAACAACTAAGACCACAGTTATGATTTTTCAGGATTTGTAAATCATTTACACATGTTTTTAAGTTCGAATGGAAATTTGGAACCGGCGGGCTCGACCCCGCAATGCCCCGACAAGATCAAGCCCTCTGCCGCTTGGATGAGCAAGCTAGTTGCCGGCGCCTCGTCGAGGGCCCGGGACGCTCTAGTGAGGTCACCGGGCCACCTTGAAGAAGAAGAATGACAGAAAGAAAGGAAGAAAAAGAAAAAAGAAATAATAATATAAAAAAATAAAATAAAAATGATTTGAAGGAGAAATTTTAAGGTGATGCCAAACGCAATTCTATTTAGGAGGAAATTGAGGTGACATATAATATGCACTTGGAATCTTCAATATGTAACTTAAAATCTAGAGACGCAGTCCGAGAATAATAATATGATTAATAGTTCATTGGTTTTCTGATATGCCATTCACTAAGGCGAGGTTAGTTTATTTTTGTTTTGTGGCAGGAAGGCAATAACAAGTTAAACTCTGCTATTTAGGCGTGTAACAAAGTGGAGTCGATGCAATGTGCTGCTTGAGCTATATTTTGTTTGAAATGTTTGATATGTAACTCTGCTATGTACCTGGACAAATGTTTGATTTCTCATTTACGTGCTCTATATGACGATTTAAGTTGAGTTGAGATGGACTGGGATTCAAACTATCTTTAATTTTGATGAAGTTTGAGCCAAGTTTGAGATGGACGCGATCTGAATTGAAATCCGGTTGCTTGGTCTTGTTTATTAGCAACTGGCGTCATTGTCACCATGTGCAACATTTGTGCTTTATTTAGAGCACAAATGTTGAGCACAAATGTTGCACATGGTGATAATGATTTTGTTTGAAAAAGAAAGTCAAAATCGAATCAAATCATTTCAATCACGAGTCATTGTGCTCGTGTCATGTTAAAACAATATCTGTGTTCGTGGTCACTGCTGTACTTATCTCCAATTTGGTTGTAGCATTGTCTGATCAGAACCATCAGCTTGATACCAATATTCGGTAAAAGGAAAAATTATAAATATGATGAACGGAAAGCCTTTTCATCGTAAGTGAAGTTGGTAATATGATTTCTTTTATGTTCTTTGCATCTTACCTATTAAGACATGTATATTCAAATGAATTAAATCTAATGCATTAGTATGCATGAAAAATGTGCATTGAACCAAATATCCAAGTCAATTATCTATTGAGTGGATTCTAATAGTCATGAGCAGCTCGATTTGTTTGCACTCTCAGGATTGGCAAAAACTAAAAGCATGGAGCAACTAATTTTGGCAGAAAGTACTTGATGGCGGGGACCTCATTGGATTGCCAAAATGATTGGAGAAGCAGCTTGTGTGAGTTTCCTGAATTTTTCTCTTTTAGTGTTGTGTAAATAACTTGCATTTGGTGTTAGATCAAATAAGTTAGCTATAACCATGATTTGCTAGTCATTTGAAAATGCAGCTGATGTAAATTCTTCTGTGACCGAAACCCCATACACTTTCTCTTTATTGTTTATCTGCAATCTACCTGGACATACCCGATAAAAAGGGATGAATGATTGACCTGTATTAGGGTGGAGAAAGATGTATGACACAATGCTGCAGGTATTGGGGTCACTTAAAAAGTTGTTGCATAGAACATCATTGAAGTGTGTTTCAAAATTTAGGTTAAGCCAAAAGCAAAAAGTAAAAGTCTCTCTAGACATGCTCTAGAATAAGACAATCCAAATATAGAGGAATGGTGAAAATTGACCTAAAGAGAACGTTTCTCCCAATGAGGGGCCTAGAAACTTAAAGACATCCCTAATCGTGAACATCCACCGAGGTTCTTGGTTTTTGCAAGTACTACAGTGGTTTATACATAAGGTTTTCTTTTCAGGTTATAGAAGAAGTTTTTTTTTTTTTTTTGGGGGTAAAGGGTAAGAAAGAAGAAGAAGAGGAGGATGTGGGATAAAAGTTGATAGGATTTATAATGTTAGGAAAGTTATTTTTCTCAAATAATAAATTTCTTAAATTAACAAAATTAAAATTATATCTCAATATAAATAATATTTGAATTCTAATTTAAGAAATTAAAAATTACAAATAAAAATTTATTTTTTAATTTAATCTTATTTTAATTTATATATTCAACTTTAATCCTATCTTATAAATAAACATCAATCTATAAATTATATATTCATATTTATTATATATTTTAGGTATTTTTGTATTTTAGGTATGTTAGTACAGTTTACTATTTGATAAAATTTTATTAAAGAATGATAAAAGGGGAAAAATAATAAAGAAATAATTTAAAAGAGAGGAAAAAGAAAATTAAAAATAAATAAAAATAAATTAAGGAATAGTATCACGGAGATTTCACCATCTCCGTTTATAAACTTTTAGGTTAATTTACAATGATATGCCGTTTATATTAAAAAAAAAATTATATATGATGATGATGATGATGATGATGAAAGCTGTTCTTTAAAAAGGGATCAAGAATATACATATATTAAGCTTATTTTGGAAGGTTGGTTCTTGTAATACACATAAAACTTTTCCTGTCAAAATGCATCTAAATCAAATCCTAGGGAGCCTTCCCTTCTTTACGCTTACCAAATTTGTTTCCCTTCCAAAAAAAGAAAACATAATCTATTTGATATAATTTCAACCTTGTTAGTCGGTCATCACATGCACTGAATTGTAATACTTGCACCGATTCATGTTTGGCATAATATGTCAAGCTGTAATGGCATTGCCTGCCAATACTCGAATATAGTAGATGGATATAGGTATATCACTGTAATTTTTAATAAATGTTTCTTAAGAATATAACCAAAGTATGTAATAAAAAAATTCGATTTGCATTTGCATGACAATCTTTTAAAACATGAATTAATTGGTTACATGTCTAAGTCTTTATTTCGGTGATATTATATGCCTTGTTCTTTCTTAACAAACTCATATTATTTTATCATCATATAATATGGATTGTATGATTTACCTCAGTCGTCAATATATAGATACTTAAGAAAACCAATATTGAGTTGTTTTTTCTGGTCAATATTGAGCAGGTTGATAATTAGGAAAACCAGAAAAATCAAAATCTGGAGTGCAATTTAAGAGTGATTAGGTAAGAATCCAGTGCAAAAGCCAATGGAATGGCGAGTCCTCCTAAGTTCCCAAGATATGAAATACCATTTGAAGCTATCATGTTCATTTTTTGTCACGATAGCAAAGAGCACACAGTGAGAGTCCAACCAAGAGACCAAAATTGATAGCTAAATCAGAACCCAAGGGATAAGACCAAGTTCATAGCATAGGTGGAAACTTACGGTGTTTCCATTTCTTCCTCTCAATTGCCAATTTTTGTTTTCCCTATAAATGTAGATGAGTTTCTGATTACTATAGCGTGTGTGGCCACCCAAAGTAAAAATGGCCACCCAAAGTAAAAAGAGAAAAAAATTGTGTCATCTTCTTCATTGGAGAGGACTTTGGCAGTGCAGCTTAGATTGGTTGGAAATGGCCTCCTCACGCTTCTTGATGTATGCTGCCTCGATTTAACTATTTATGCATATATAATTTGCTAAGCCGTAAAGCTTTACTTGCATTGGGATTTCTTATTTGTGTTTCATTGGGATAAATTTGAATGCTTGAGGATGGTTGATGTTTGTTTGGGGGATAATTGATCTCCTGTCTTTGGGCTTCTCATCAATTTACTCATCAGCCATCTTTGCTGTTTTAGTTGGTTGATATATGCTTATCCATTTGGTGGTTATGCGCGAAGGCATCTAGTTCATTTGGAACAGAAGAGTGAGTTCATATAACGGCTTTCAAACTCCTTGCTAAACTATAGAACTTTGGTTTCAGCATATTACTTTGAGCGAGTTAAATGGATATTGTTTAAGCATTGCTCCTTGTACTTGGTGTTCTTTGCTGTCCACTTCTCCATCCACTGGATGATTTTCTTGTGCTACCATGAGCTAGGAAGTCAAATCTCTAGTTTTATCCTTTCCCACCCCCCTTTGTTTGACCTCTTAAAGAACAATCATCACCAATTGTTGGAGCATCTGAAAGGGGTGTTCTCTTTCTACGTCCAGAAACATTCCTGTACTCTTTACTTTTGTTTTTTTAAGATATAGAACCTGACTTTTGCTTTCATCTACACTTTCCCCCCACATAGAATGCTGATGATGTCTTGGCGAATATGGAGAAAGAACTACTGGACTTCCTCCAAGATGCCCTTCTTCCTGGCATGAAGGGTCTCATAGCTGAAGCTCTCTTCAAACATTGTAATGAGGATGTTACAGTGGCATCTTGCCTCAGTGAGATTCTGAGGATGGCATCGCCAGTACAACCATATAATGAAGATCAAATGGAGGTATATAAAACAACACTCTGGAGATTTTCTAATATGATGAACTCACTCCTCTCTAGATAAAATTTTGTTCTTTCACAGTTTCTTCAGTATCCATTCTTGGGCAGGAAATTATTAAACTGATTGTGGAGGCTCTTTCCAAGCTATCTCAACTGTGGACACGGTGTTATGAAAAGGCCCTTTCTATACATTGCAAGGGTGAAGGCATGCCTGCTAATGCTTGACCTTGATTGTGAGGCGCAAATTCTTCATATGTGCCAAAATTTCTGGATATTTACTAGGTAATATTTTTATCAGTAACATTTTACGCTCTCTTCTTTTTCTTTTCACATGATAGTCTACCAGATATCATAAGAAAAGGATGGCTTTCTTAACCTTTGACCAATAACAGTAGTTAATGGAAATTGCTCTTTTGAGTTTCATTTTAGTTTTCGGGATTATCACAATTTCGCTTGTCTTGCTGTCTAGTAACCTTTCTCATGACTCAAAAAGATGGTATTTGTAGTTACTTAATCACGGATGAGTTTCCATGAAGATCAGTGTTCATTTAAAAGTTAGTTTGCCTTTCATGATTGGATGAATCTTTTGACCATTTCACGTTGGTTTTGTTTTGGTACTTTAAACCTTTCAATTTTGTTGAAGAATCTCCTGCTAAACTCAATGTTCTGCTTGGTGTAGCAAGGACTTTTTATGTAAGGTGTTACACTGCTACCTCTACAAGAGAGATTGGGATTTAGTGATATCCGTGCAAGCTCTTGGCATTAATTCTAGGGCAGGGAAAAATAATGGTACCTAAATGGTTTTGTGGTAGTTGGATTATAACTTGGCTTAACAGTTTTGTTACGACAGACTGCAACAACACTCTTAAGACTTTAATAAATGATAGTTCTCAGCATCTTTTTATCTTTTGACAATTTAGCGTTTTACCTTTTGATGCTCTCTTATATTTTGATGGGTGCTTTTTTTATTGAGTTCAAATCCATCTGCTGATGAATACTGGGCCATGGAACAAATAATGGCCAACATCCTCGCTGAAAGTGAAGATATCAGCTCAGATCTTCTTATCCGTCTCCTGGCTAATGTGCTGGAGGAGAATGAGGTTACTGTCATTTTGTATATGTTTCTGCTGTTTTAACTTGGCTTTGATTTGTTCATTCTCTAATAAGGAATATACCATCTTGCAGAAAGCAGCACCTTCTGGTTGGAAATTGGGAGAGAAACTGATCTCGGATTTTGCAGCAAAGCTAAGACCTAATGGTTCTCCTAAACAAGGCATTGCTAATATCCTACACTCCAGGGATTCAATATTTCCCAGGAAAAGGGAACCAAAACCCAATTCACTCATGAGAACCGAGGAAGGATATGATCTTTCTTGGCTGTACAGAGAGGGTCTAAATACTAAAGAACCCCACCAAAGAAAGATCTCCTGAAGCAGAGCTGATCTTTCAGCTATGCCTACAGTTTCCAGAATAAACGGAAGAACTACAGTGCAGTCAAATGCGGAGTCTATGCGAGGTGAGGCAGCTCTGCTTCCCATTGATCTAGGAGACAAAAAAATGAAGCTGCAATCAAAGGAGAAAACAAAACTAGTAAAGGCACCTCAAGGTTATGATTGTAACTGTTGCAGTATACTTTTCGTACACTGATTGGATCTGATATTATAAATCTATTACATTCTTTGTCGCTATATTATTAAGTATGCCTTCTTCAATTTTTATTACTAACATTATCATTGTTATAAGACTGAAGCATCTACCCAAGCTCTGCTGAATCTCTTACCTTTTCCTAATTGCCGGGTGGCATAGCCTTTGCGCCTTTCATTTTCTTCAAGAAGTCATGTATTTTTTGAAACAATTTTCAGGAGTCTAGGGTGCTTGCCGATGGATTAATTGGTCGCAGAATAAAGGTCTGGTGACCACTGGATGAGATGTGAGCCTTACTTGGGATGCTTTTTTTCTGTCACAGTTGACCATGTCATTTTTCAATTCTCATCTCCTTCTTGCACTTGCTACTGCTGTTCCTTCAATGAGGGCCAGCTGCTGCTGTTGCTTCAGTGATGGTCTACTGCAGCAAGGGTTGTTTATGTCATTTTCTTCCTATTCCTAATTGGTTGTTTTAGAGGTTCTATGATGGCCGAATTCAATCTTATGACCATATAACAGAAAAGCACGAGATTAGCTGACTATCATAGTCTTCAGAAGCTTTTGCAACTGTGACCTACCATTTGTTTTGATTAGCTCAGTTAGCTTCTTGGATGTATCTGCATTATGCAGATCAGTTCTTTTTTGTCCTTGAGTCCCATCTGATAGCTAACTCTTCAGAATTTTGTCATTGTTTGAGCAGGCGTCTCTTGCTCTATGTGCTACTACCTCTTATCCTTAACTCTGAGATCTTGCAACTGCATGTTCTTTGATAATGTGGTAAATATATGTGGCCTGATTGGGACTGTAGGTCTTGTACGATGACGAGGACAGAGAAACTTTAACCCGTCAGAAGGAACGGTGGGAGTTGGTTGAGGATGATTTGCCAGATGAAGTAAGTGTTCACGTCAATTTGTTGTCTTTCCGTGCTTATTTATGTGCTTCTTGGATATCTTGAAGCATCGACAGGTGGCTGAAAATCTCAAACCCATTACTTCGCCTGTCATGTAAGTTTTGCCTTTTTCTGATATTTGTGCCTGCGTGTTTCATTTTTGTCCTAATGAAATTACCTGTCTTATTTGGTCCTGATTGTCGTATCAGACTGAGAAAGCAGAATGGGAATGGGAATGAAGTTTTCCGTTGATATTAAACTACAACAAATATGCTAAGAGGTTATATTTAGATATGCATTATCTTACAATTTTTATTGTTGGCTTGGCGGCAAGCTTATTTCTGGTTCCTTTCCAGGGCCAGAGCAGCCACCAGATTGCACGAAGTTGAAGAAGCTCCAAATTTGGGCAACCAAAATATAGGTGGAGATGAGTTCAGCCATGAAAACTATTAGGATAATGTCTTTGAGTTGTGCAACTCGAAAATCCTAGCATCAAGTTCGACAATTCCAAATGAACTAGGTGCCTTTGCCATTGTATATTAGCCTTTTTATCTAATATATATGCATCGAATAATAATATTAGATTTATTGCAAATCTCATCATCAATAATTTAATTCCTAATTCACAATTGTCAAACTTGAGACTTCAATCCTCCATTTGTGTCTTGTTCTTACGTACCCTTACCTTAAATTATTAAAGGAGCATACTCGGTTTATTTAATTTAGCAAGTAGAAAAAATGGCTTATAATTTCTGAAAATTCTTAGATCTTTTTTTTTGAAATAGCAAAAAGAAAAAAAAAGATTTCTTTTTTTGTCAAGAGCAAAAATACGCGGACCCTAACTTTTTACCAGTTCATTCTGAGTTCTTTAATCTTGAGAAACAAATTCCAAATCATAATTTGTT
Organism: Eucalyptus virginea; assembly: GCA_014182375.1. Taxonomy (NCBI): domain Eukaryota; kingdom Viridiplantae; phylum Streptophyta; class Magnoliopsida; order Myrtales; family Myrtaceae; genus Eucalyptus; species Eucalyptus virginea. The sequence continues at coordinate 1,310,345 of CM024520.1, read as the reverse complement.
ATAATTTTCCAGGATTCTTTTATAAAATTCATCATTCTTACCTTTTAAAAGTTTAGTCGTTAATGAATGAGATTTTTACTCTTTTCTTTTTGTAGTGGTTTGTCACAATAAGGCTTTAGGTAGCAAGTGCACATCATTATGACTAATGGGAGACTTCAATCAACTGAAATTCATATGAATTTCCCTAATTCCCTATCTAAAATTAGTTGTTTTGTTCTTCGCCCAAAAGTAATATATGCCTTGGTTATTTAAAAATCATTTTTACGTATGGATTTCATACGTCAAGGTCATGGATCGCATTCTGGCAAGCTAAGATCAAGCTAAGGTCATGGAGTTTTTGGGGTTAACATATCCACATATACAAGGCAAAAGTAATTATATTCTTTCACGGTGGAGAATATATATTTGGTAAACATAGGCTTTTTGAAAGATTTTCATGCGAAAATGTTGTGCAAGCATCTTCAACGTCGAGCAGCCTGTGAAGGTCGTTCAAAATCCAGAAACTGTCGGTCCTGTACAAGAAGAAGGTGTGCCTCAGTCTACTGATATCTTTCCTATAGAAATCTTGTTTGGCCTTTGAGTTCAGTTCAGTTCAGAGTGGTTAACATTCCCATGGTTTTGATATTTAGATGAAGGATCAATGTACCCAGAACCCTTATCTAATGGAGAGATGATGGAGCTGGATCATTTTCTCCGCAACGGACGGCTGCATCGTGATGAAACTGACTAAAGGGGCCGTTGACCCTGAAGAGGACTCGAAGAGGAGAGGGCTGCATTGGATAATTCCTTTTCTCCCTGCAGATTGCTTAGCGCAAACTGAGTAAGGTTGTGCATCTAGGAAAAGAATTGAGGTAGATGCAAAATTCAATGGCCTCAAAGCCAGTTCCATTGGGAGATAATGGGAGATAATTTTGAAATGAAGGCAATCAAAGCCATGGGAGCCATGGAGGAAGGTGATGCAGTTTTTTGGCTTCACGTCACCAATTTTCTCTCGACTGGTTTTTCTCGGATAACCTGATCCCTGATCCTTTGTTCATGTGAATGCAGGGCTTATTGGTGGCATGATAAGTATCGAATCCAGAAAACCAAAATATTTCTAACCCTTGTCGACAGTGGGGATATGAGTGGAGTAAGCATGTAAGCATGTGCGACATTGTCCAAGTACTAAGGCCCAACATAGAAACAGTCATTTGAGATATTCAAAATTACTAAATAGACTATGTCCACAATTCAGAATTCAGAATCAATATCAAGCAATTCAGAATCAATATCAAGGGGATACGAGTGGAGTAAGCATGTAAGCATGTGCGACATTGTCCAAGTACTAAGGCCCAACATAAAAACAGTCAATTGAGATGGTTCAAAATTACTAAATGGACTATGTCGCAATTCAGAATTCAGAATCAATATCAAGCAATTCAAAATCAATATCAAGGGGATATGAGTGGAGTAAGCATGTAAGCATGTGTGACATTGTCCAAGTACTAAGGCCCAACATAAAAACAGTCAATTGAGATGGATCAAAATTACTAAATGGACTATGTCCGCAATTCAGAATTCAGAATCAATATCAAGGGGATATGAGTGGAGTAAGCATGTAAGCATGTGCGACATTGTCCAAGTACTAAGGCCTAACATAAAAACAGTCATTTTTTGAGATATTCAAAATTACTAAATAGTCTATGCGCACAATTCAGAATTCAGAATCAATATCAAGCAATTCAGAATCAATATCAAGGGGATATGAGTGGAGTAAGCATGTAAGCATGTGCAACATTGTCCAAGTACTAAGGCCCAACATAAAAACAGTCATTTGAGATGGTTCAAAATTACTAAATGGACTATGTCCGCAATTCAGAATTCAGAATCAATATCAAGCAATTCAGAATCAATATCAAGGGGATATGAGTGGAGTAAGCATGTAAGCATGTGCGACATTGTCCAAGTACTAAGGCCTAACATAAAAACAGTCATTTGAGATATTCAAAATTACTATATAGTCTATGTGCGCAATTCAGAATTCAGAATCAATATCAAGCAATTCAGAATCAATATCAAGGGGATATGAGTGGAGTAGCATGTGCGACATTGTCCAAGTACTAAGGCCCAACATAAAAACAGTCATTTGAGATATTCAAAATTACTAAATAGACTATGTCCACAATTCAGAATTCAGAATCAATATCAAGCACCCTGGTTGGCTGCACCCTGGTTGGCCCTCACGTTGCTGCTCCATGCTGTCCATGAACCAAATGCTTGTCGAATCTCCTCAGGTGACTTTTGTTTTGTCTCCGGCATTAACACGTAGAGAAAGACCCAAGCCACCATAGCGATCCCCATGAATAGGAAGGCGGCACCCCCAAAGCTGAGCTTTCCATACAAAATCATAAAAGTCATGGTCATCACACCACTTACCACCTGGCCCAATACAATGCTAATTGCGCACCCCTAGGCACGCAACCTCATTGGGTAGATCTCGGAGCTGTAGACCAATGCCACCGGCCCTATCCCAATGGAAAAGGAGGCCGTGTAGCATAGCAATGAGATGATGCATATGGCATCCGCCCACTTGACCTCCTCGTGGTGGTGGATGATGGTGAGGGATACACTAGGGAGGCGAGCGACAAAATCATCCCGCCAACGCTAATCAGCATCAACCTTCGCCGCCCCACCCGATCAATGCTAATGGCGCAGATCAGGGTGAATATGGTCTTCACAAGGTCCACTGCTATGAGGAGGAGGAGCTGCTCTGTGTGGTTCACAACGCTGGTCTACTCAAATATGCGAGGGCCGTAGACAAACATGATGTCACCTCCAGAAGTTTGTTGGAAGAGGTAGATTAAAAACACACATATGCTCATGTGTAGGATTGATTGGGTTGGGTGGAGGAAAGCCTGCCACGCGCCCTCCCCACTTGTCTCGCTAATGACCTCATCCAGGCGACTTGCAGCCTCCTCCTCGGAGTCAGTGATCCGTAACAGGATCGCCCTCGCCTTCTCCACGCGACCATGCTTGACAAGCCACCGGGGAGATTCTGGCATGACAAGAACCCCATAGAAGACCAAGGCAAAGGGGATTCCTCCCAACCCGAGCAGGTAAGACCGTACGAATTTGGTCCGCATCCTGGATAAGAAATAGTGGGAGCTGTAGGCCAGGAGAGTGCCCACGTTCATCAAAACCTGAAACACCCGAACAAATATAAAAAAACAGTCAACTTCTTTAACTTAAATTTTCAAAGTTGATGATCAATTTTAAGAAATAAATATAACCTCAGGGAAGGACGTGAGGAGGCCGCGGTAAGAAGTGGGAGATATGTCCACAACGTAGACAGAAACTATAGTAAGTGTATAGCCCATGCCCATATTGATGATGAGGTGGCCCAATAGTAAGTAGAAGAGGGCTGGCCCAAAGACCATGAAGAGGAGGCCGAGGAAGAGAATGGCCGTAGCCAACACAAGCTTAAAACGGCTGCTAAGTCGGTTGGAAGTTGACCCAGCTAGTGCGGAACCAAAGAGGGAGAACAGTTTAGATACTCCCAAGGACAAATCATCAGAAAGACTGCTCGACTGTTGGTCTGGCCTTAAGTATTGGGTGGCCTTGCTCATCACTCCCAGCTCTGCCAAAATAAGAAATCTTATTTGTTATACTAATATTTCAAGTAAATGTAATCATATATAATAAATTGAAAACATAAAAATGAAAAAGAAAATATTGTGTGAACCATTTCCCAGAATGATTTATCCCAAATTCACTAAAAGAAAGAAGGAGAAAGTGGATGAAACAGTCAGAAACAGTCTCATATCAATCTATGCACCTTGCATCCATTCCAAACCCTGCGGCCAACTGATTCAATAATTTCTGAATAAGCCTAATTAAGGCTCAGTGATCAAATTTCTCTATTTAATTTAACTGAAAATAAAAGGAGGGCTTGATTCAGCAAGCAGTGACCTCAAATATATCCTACATTCAGATCACTCAGGTACTCAAGCCTGTTGAGATGCCAATCAAAAAGACACAAATTTTGGATCCCTATAGTGACTTAATACGCAAAATTCATTGGTGAACTATCACATGCACTCAAAGAGAATTTAGTATGTGTCAAACTAGGGAAAATGGGTAGTTATTGTTCAAGAAGACACGATCAAAAATTTAATCATATATAATTAATTGAAAACATAAAAATGAAAAAGAAAATATTGTTTGAACCATTTTCCAGAATGATTTATCCCAAATTTGCTAAAAGAAAGAAGGAAAAAGTGGATGAAACAAAAACAGATCTCATATCAATCTATGCACCTTGCATCCATTCCAAACCCCGCGGCCAACCGATTCAGTAATTTCAATAAGCCTAATCAAGGCTCGTGATCAAATTTCTCTATTTAATTTAACTGAAAATAAAAAGAGGGCTTGATTCAGCAAGCAGTGACCTCAAACATATCCTACATTCAGATCACTCAGGTACTCAAGCCTATTGAGATGCCAATCAAAAAGACACAAATTTTGGATCTCTATAGTGACTTAATACGCAAAATTCACTGGTGAACTATCACATGCACACGAAGAGAATTTAGTATGTGTCAAACTAAGGCAAATAAGTAGTTATTGTTCAAGAAGACACGATCAAAAAGTAATGACAGATGCAATATTCGGCTAGAAAAGGGCATCAAATTTCCTTACCGCGGTGTGCAGATGAAAGGAGGCAAATCTATTTATTTTCGAATGAGAAAAAGCAAAATAGGGTAAACGAGTGAGTTTTCAAACCTTTCTTTTCATTTTACAGCAAGTTACTTTGAAAGCCAGATTACAAGGCCAATACAATCAAAAAAAAAAAAAAAAAAAAAGCCAATACAATTATAAAAAAAAAAAAAAAAAAAAGAGACTTTCTCTCATTCGGACATTAGCGAGAGAAACAGGGGCTTACCAATTGAAATGAATGGACTATGGGTAAGAAAGCTAGAAAAAAAAAAAAAAAAAAAGTGCAGCCAGATAACCAAATTATTGTTATGGATTTACATGGATTTACAAGGAATTTTATGGAAAAATTTGATGGAATGCTGGGAAATATTGAGCTAGAGAGAGGGAGGAGAGGGACACTAACCAAAACCGAGGACAAGGCAGGCTATAGATGCTGCAATGGCACAGGAGGAAGCATACTTGTTGCAGCGCCGCGGGTTCCTTTCCCCTACTTCCCGGAATAGCTGGAGTAAAAACCCAGCGTATGTGTCATCCTCGCCGAACGCAACATTATAACGGTCGCCATCCGCGCGGGTTCCCTTCCCCGCTTCCCGGAATAGCTAGAGTAAAAACCCAGCGTATGTGTCATCCTCGCCGAACGCAACATGATAACGGTCAGCCATCTGCCATGTGAAATGGATGGGGAAAAAAAAGAACGAAAAAGACGTGATAATACGAGATAATACTCAATGCCTCAAGACTGCCTCGCCTCGACACACAAGCAAAAGAGAACCGACCCATGCCAGAATGAAGAAGATCAAATGAAGACAAGAGCCGAGCGGACGAACCTGGAGGTCTCAACTCTCTCGAGCTCGCAAGCTGCACAAAGTCAAAGACAGACAGAGCGACGGAGACGGAGGAGGAGGAGGAGGAGGAGGAGGAGAGATGCCCTCTTTCGTTTCTCTCTTCTCTTCTGTAGGTGTAGGAGGAGTGAAGTTTGAGGAGTGAGGAGAGGCTGATTTCGTTATGACGGAGAAAAGAGTCGGAGGAACCGAGCGGACGAACCTGGAGGTCTCAACTCTCTCGAGCTCGCAAGCCGCACAAAGTCAAAGACAGACGGAGCGACGGAGACGGAGGAGGAGGAGGAGGAGGAGGAGGAGAGATGCCCTCTTTCGTTTCTCTCTTCTCTTCTGTATGACGGAGAAAAGATTCAGAGGATGCGAGGGTACACACGCGCGTCGCTCTTCTCTCTCTCTCTCTCTCTCTCTCTCTCTCTCTCAGAGGTTAAAGACGCCCATTTTTAGCAACATGGTGATAGCATGACAGGAGGAATTAGCAGTCGTGCATGTGGGCAGGGGCTTCTTTTCTTCTTTTTTTCTCTCTCTGCATTTTTTTGTTTTTACAAAAATAAATTCCTAATAAACCTATGCCGATTCTTAAGTCCAAAATCCGAAGAAGCTTGGCATATCAGGCTTCTAAACCTCCCTCTTGACTCGCTAATTCCACAAAATCATGATTTTAATTTTATGCTACTCAACCAAGATATTGAAATCTTGAAATCCTAAGCTAAAATGACAATGCAGCCAATGCCCGCCGCCTGCCAACTGTCGGCCACCTCTTGCCGCCTACGGCCACCGTTGATAGCCGACTGCTTGCGACTGCCGGCGATGGTCGCCACCGCCCGTAGCCCACCGACTTGCCCTACAACCCATCGCCGATGATCGCCACCATCCGTCCGCAGCCTATCATCGCCAACCGCCACATGGTTGCCGCCCATAGCCCATCGGCCACTATCCCCTCCTGCGGTTGATGGGCGACAATCTTGTGGTGGCAGTTGGCGGCGATGGTCAGCGATCCTGCGGTGGTCGTGCGGCGGTCGTGCGGTGGTTGCGCGGTTGTCGTGCGGCGGTCGTACGGCGATCGTGCGGGGACATTAGCCGAGAGAAACAAACGGCTTACCAATTGAAATGAATGGACTATGGGTAATAAAGCTAGACAAAAAAAAAAAAAAAAAAAAAGTGCAGCCGAGATAACCAAATTATTGTTATGGATTTACATGGATTTACAAGGAATTTTATGGAAAAATTTGATGGAATGCTTTGGGAAATATTGAGCTAGAGAGAGGGAGGAGAGGGACACTAACCAAAACCGAGGACAAGGCAAAGCTATAGATGCTGCAATGGCACAGAGGAAGCATACTTGTTGCAGCGCCGCGGGTTCCCTTCCCCGCTTCCCGAATAGCCGGAGTAAAACCCGGCGTATGTGTCATCCTCGCCGAACGCAACATTATAACGGTCACCATCTCGCCGCGGGTTCCCTTCCCCTCGTTTCCGGAATAGCCGGAGTAAAAACCCAGCGTATGTGTCATCCTCGTCGAACGCAACATGATAACGGTCAGCCATCTCGCCATGTGAAATGGATGGGGAAAAAGAAGAACGAAAAAGACGTGATAATACGAGATAATACTCAATGCCTCAAGACTGCCTCGCCTCGACACACAAGCAGAAGAGAACCGACCCATGCCAGAATGAAGAAGATCAAATGAAGACAAGAGCCGAGCGGACGAACCTGGAGGTCTCAACTCTCTCGAGCTCGCAAGCTGCACAAAGTCAAAGACGAGACGGAGCGACGGAGACGGAGGAGGAGGAGAGATGCCCTCTTTCGTTTCTCTCTTCTCTTACGTAGGTGTAGGAGGAGTGAAGTTTGACGAGTGAGGAGAGGCTGATTTCGTTATGACGGAGAAAGAGTTGGAGGAGCTGAGCGGACGAACCTGAAGGTCTCAACTCTCTCGAGCTCGCAAGCTGCACAAAGTCAAAGATAGACGGAGCGACGGAGACGGAGGAGGAGGAGGAGGAGGAGAGATGCCCTCTTTCGTTTCTCTCTTCTCTTCTGTAGGTGTAGGAGGAGTGAAGTTTGAGGAGTGAGGAGAGGCTGATTTCGTTATGACGGAGAAAAGAGTCGGAGGAGCCGAGCGGACGAACCTGGAGGACTCAACTCTCTCGAGCTCGCAAGCTGCACAAAGTCAAAGACAGACGGAGCGACGGAGACGGAGGAGGAGGAGGAGGAGGAGAGATGCCCTCTTTCGTTTCTCTCTTCTCTTCTGTAGGTGTAGGAGGAGTGAAGTTTGAGGAGTGAGGAGAGGCTGATTTCGTTATGACGGAGAAAAGAGTCGGAGGAGCCGAGCGGACGAACCTGGAGGTCTCAACTCTCTCGAGCTCGCAAGCTGCACAAAGTCAAAGACAGACGGAGCGACGGAGACGGAGGAGGAGGAGGAGGAGGAGAGATGCCCTCTTTCGTTTCTCTCTTCTCTTCTGTATGACGGAGAAAAGAGTCGGAGGAGGCGAGGGTACACACGCGTCGCTCTTCTCTCTCTCTCTCTCTCTCTCTCTCTCTCTCTCTCTCTCTCTCAGAGGTTACAGACGCCCATTTTTAGCAACATGGTGATAGCTTGACAGGAGAAATTAGCAGTCGTGCATGTGGGCAGGGGCTTCTTTTCTTCTTTTTTTCTCTCTCTGCATTTTTTTTGTTTTTACAAAAATAAACTCCTAATAAACCTATGCCGATTCTTAAGTCCAAAATTCGAAGAAGCTTGGCATATCAGCTTCTAAACCTCCCTCTTGACTGCTAATTCCACAAAATCATGATTTTAATTTTATACTACTCAACCAAGATATTGAAATCTTGAAATCCTAAGCTAAAATGACAATGCAGCCACTGCCCGCCGCCTGCCAACTGTCGGCCATCTCTTGCCGCCTACGGCCACCGTTGGTAGCCGACCGCTGGCAACTGTCGGCGATGGTCGCCACCGCCCGTAGCCCACCGACTGCTGCCTACAACCCACTGGCCGATGACTGCCACCATCCGTATGTAGCCTATCATCGCCAACCGCCACATGGTTGCCGCCCATAGCCCATCGGCCACTATCCCCTCCTGCGGTTGATAGGCAGAAATCTTGTGGTGGCAGTTGGCGACGATGGTCAGCGATCGTGCGGTGGTCGTGCGGCGGTCGTGCGGTGGTTGCGCGGTTGTAGTGCGGCGGTCGTACGGCGATCGTGCATTGGACATTAGTCGAGAGAAACAGGGGCTTACCAATTGAAATGAATGGACTATGGGTAATAAAGCTAGACAAAAAAAAAAAAAAAAAAAAAAAAAAGTGCAGCCAGATAACCAAATTATTGTTATGGATTTACAAGGATTTACAAGGAATTTTATGGAAAAATTTGATGGAATGCTTTGGGAAATATTGAGCTAGAGAGAGGGAGGAGAGGGACACTAACCAAAACCGAGGACAAGGCAGGCTATAGATGCTGCAATGGCACAGGAGGAAGCATACTTGTTGCAGCGCCGCGGGTTCCCTTCCCCTGCTTCCCGGAATAGCTGGAGTAAAAACCCAGCGTATGTGTCATCCTCGCCGAACGCAACATTATAACGGTCAGCCATCTGCCGCGGGTTCCCTTCCCCTGCTTCCCGGAATAGCTGGAGTAAAAACCCAGCGTATGTGTCATCCTCGTCGAACGCAACATGATAACGGTCAGCCATCTGCCATGTGAAATGGATGGGGAAAAAGAAGAACGAAAAAGACGTGATAATACGAGATAATACTCAATGCCTCAAGACTGCCTCGCCTCGACACACAAGCGAAGAGAACCGACCCATGCCAGAATGAAGAAGATCAAATGAAGACAAGAGCCGAGCGGACGAACCTGGAGGTCTCAACTCTCTCGAGCTCGCAAGCTGCACAAAGTCAAAGACAGACGGAGCGACGGAGACGGAGGAGGAGGAGAGATGCCCTCTTTCGTTTCTCTCTTCTCTTCTGTAGGTGTAGGAGGAGTGAAGTTTGACGAGTGAGGAGAGGCTGATTTCGTTATGACGGAGAAAAGAGTTGGAGGAGCTGAGCGGACGAACCTGAAGGTCTCAACTCTCTCGAGCTCGCAAGCTGCACAAAGTCAAAGATAGACGGAGCGACGGAGACGGAGGAGGAGGAGGAGGAGGAGAGATGCCCTCTTTCGTTTCTCTCTTCTCTTACGTAGGTGTAGGAGGAGTGAAGTTTGAGGAGTGAGGAGAGGCTGATTTCGTTATGACGGAGAAAAGAGTCGGAGGAGCCGAGCGGACGAACTGGAGGACTCAACTCTCTCGAGCTCGCAAGCCGCACAAAGTCAAAGACAGACGGAGCGACGGAGACGGAGGAGGAGGAGGAGGAGGAGAGATGCCCTCTTTCGTTTCTCTCTTCTCTTACGTAGGTGTAGGAGGAGTGAAGTTTGAGGAGTGAGGAGAGGCTGATTTCGTTATGACGGAGAAAAGAGTCGGAGGAGCCGAGCGGACGAACCCGGAGGTCTCAACTCTCTCGAGCTCGCAAGCCGCACAAAGTCAAAGACGGACGGAGCGACGGAGACGGAGGAGGAGGAGGAGGAGGAGAGATGCCCTCTTTCGTTTCTCTCTTCTCTTCTGTATGACGGAGAAAAGAGTCGGAGGAGGCGAGGGTACACACGCGCGTCGCTCTTCTCTCTCTCTCTCTCTCTCTCTCTCTCTCTCAGAGGTTACAGACGCCCATTTTTAGCAACATGGTGATAGCATGACAGGAGAAATTAGCAGTCGTGCATGTGGGCAGGGGCTTCTTTTCTTCTTTTTTTCTCTCTCTACATTTTTTTGTTTTTTCAAAAATAAACTCCTAATAAACCTATGCCGATTCTTAAGTCCAAAATCCGAAGAAGCTTGGCATATCAGGCTTCTAAACCTCCCTCTTGACTGCTAATTCCACAAAATCATGATTTTAATTTTATGCTATTCAACCAAGATATTGAAATCTTGAAATCCTAAGCTAAAATGACAATGCAGCCACTACCCGCCGCCTGCCAACTGTCGGCCATCTCTTGCCGCCTACGGCCACCGTTGGTAGCCGACCGCTGGCGACTGTCGGCGATGGTCACCACCGCCCGTAGCCCACCGACTGCTGCCTACAACCCACTGGCCGATGACTGCCACCTTCCGTCTGCAGCCTATCATCGCCAACCGCCACATGGTTGCCGCCCATAGCCCATCGACCACTATCCCCTCCTGCGGTTGATGGGCGGCAATCTTGTGGTGGCAGTTGGCAGCGATGGTCAGCGATCGTGCGGTGGTCGTGCGGTGGTTGCGCGGTTGTAGTGCGGCGGTCGTACGGCGATCGTGCATTGGACATTAGTCGAGAGAAACGAGGGCTTACCAATTGAAATGAATGGACTATGGGTAATAAAGCTAGACAAAAAAAAAAAAAAAAAAAAAGTGCAGCCGAGATAACCAAATTATTGTTATGGATTTACATGGATTTACAAGGAATTTTATGGAAAAATTTGATGGAATGCTTTGGGAAATATTGAGCTAGAGAGAGGGAGGAGAGGGACACTAACCAAAACCGAGGACAAGGCGGGCTATAGATGCTGCAATGGCACGGGAGGAAGCATACTTGTTGCGGCGCCGCGAGTTCCCTTCCCTGCTTCCGGAATAGCCGGAGTAAAAACCCGGCGTATGTGTCATCCTCGCCGAACGCAACATTATAACGGTCGCCATCGCCGCGGGTTCCCTTCCCACTCTTCCCGGAATAGCCGGAGTAAAAACCCAGCGTATGTGTCATCCTTGCCGAACGCAACATGATAACGGTCACCATCTCGCCATGTGAAATGGATGGGGAAAAAGAAGAACGAAAAGACGTGATAATACGAGATAATACTCAATGCCTCAAGACTGCCTCGCCTCGACACACAAGCGAAGAGAACCGACCCATGCCGAATGAAGAAGATCAAATGAAGACAAGAGCCGAGCGGACGAACCTGGAGGTCTCAACTCTCTGGAGCTCGCAAGCTGCACAAAGTCAAAGACAGACGGAGCGACGGAGATGGAGGAGGAGGAGAGATGCCCTCTTTTGTTTCTCTCTTCTCTTCGCCCAGGTGTAGGAGGAGTGAAGTTTGAGGAGTGAGGAGAGGCTGATTTCGTTATGACGGAGAAAAGAGTCGGAGGAGCCGAGCGGACGAACCCGGAGGTCTCAACTCTCTCGAGCTCGCAAGCCGCACAAAGTCAAAGATAGACGGAGAGCGACGGAGACGAAGGAGGAGGAGGAGGAGAGATGTCCTCTTTCGTTTCTCTCTTCTCTTACGCCAGGTGTAGGAGGAGTGAAGTTTGAGGAGTGAGGAGAGGCTGATTTCGTTATGACGGAGAAAAGAGTCGGAGGAGCCGAGCGGACGAACCTGGAGGTCTCAACTCTCTCGAGCTCGCAAGCTGCACAAAGTCAAAGACAGACGGAGCGACGGAGACGGAGGAGGAGGAGAGATGCCCTCTTTCGTTTCTCTCTTCTCTTCTGTAGGTGTAGGAGGAGTGAAGTTTGAGGAGTGAGGAGAGGCTGATTTCGTTATGACGGAGAAAAGAGTCGGAGGAGCCGAGCGGACGAACCTCGGAGGTCTCAACTCTCTCGAGCTCGCAAGCCGCACAAAGTCAAAGACAGACGGAGCGACGGAGACGGAGGAGGAGGAGGAGGAGGAGGAGGAGGAGAGATGCCCTCTTTCGTTTCTCTCTTCTCTTCTGTATGATGGAGAAAAGAGTCGGAGGAGGCGAGGGTACACACGCGCGTCGCTCTTCTCTCTCTCTCTCTCTCTCTCTCTCTCTCAGAGGTTACAGACGCCCATTTTTAGCAACATGGTGATAGCATGACAGGAGGAATTAGCAGTCGTGCATGTGTGCAGGGGCTTCTTTTCTTCTTTTTTTCTCTCTCTACATTTTTTTGTTTTTACAAAAATAAACTCCTAATAAACCTATGCCGATTCTTAAGTCCAAAATCCGAAGAAGCTTGGCATATCAGGCTTCTAAACCTCCCTCTTGACTGCTAATTCCACAAAATCATGATTTTAATTTTATGCTACTCAACCAAGATATTGAAATCTTGAAATCCTAAGCTATTAGCTAGAAGCATATAAAGCAGCCCGGCTTACATATTTTTGTTCATCAAATATTTAAAATATCCCAAAAAAAAAAAATGAAACCCAAGTGGTTAAAACGTGAAAAAATCAAGTTGGAATAATCCAACGTTGCAGCACTTAAAATCTAAATCCCCACTAATTTGTTAAGTATTTAAATTACATGAGATAAAACATCCCGCGTCATCCCATCCCACATAAGCTTTCATTTGCCATCTAAGAGCCTCTTCATTCCCCTCATCGGAATTTCTAAATCTGAACAAGGTAGGGGGGCGTTGAGCATTATTATGGACTCCGGAAATTTAATTCAACCAAAAATGGAGAGCTTACTTAGGGTGGTATATAAGAAATTAATACTAGAAACTAATCTTATTTCCGTACAAGATATATAATATATAATGCTCCTTCGGCTCCGTAGAAAAGCAGAGAAGCAGCAGAGGTAAAAGGAAACAGGAGAAGGAGAAGGTACGATTCGTACCGACAAACAACGCTACCCTGAAAAAGGCCCTAGAAGTTAGAAGTGCTAATTTCCAACCAAATGAAATATATATATATATATATATATATATATATATATATATATATTTTTTTTTTTTTTTTTTCTTGCTCAAAAGAAAAAAAAAAACAAATGAAAAAAATAAAAATAAAAAAACAAAAAAGCAATAATAGCTTATACAAAACAAAAAATAATATGCTATTAAAATGAGAACATGCAGTATGAGTAAGTATTATTCTGTTGATGTTGTAATAAGTAAACGATATGCTATGAGGATTAATAGGTATCTAGCTATATGGAAATTGAATCATTTTCTGAAGTTGAACCTAAAGCTTATGCTCCTACTCCTAGCTCCCAGATCAAAGTGACCGGTTCTAATACTAATACGTTGTTGTGTTTTGCTGTGTTGCGGACACAGGAATGAACAGAAAGTGGGGCACTTCCATATAGAATAGATGCTGTTAAAGCAGCTATTGAAGGGTGCCTCATTGCCCTACATATTGGTTCTAACCAAAAAGACAAAGGAAAAGGAAAAAAAAAAAGACAACCTTCTGGGACTGTTGCCATTGATACCTCTCATGAGAAGACTTCGCAACTGGTTTCCAGTAATTAGTTAATAGGTTTCCTTTCCATCTAAATTTGTCATTTAGCATTTATGTAAAGCATTTAGCAGAGAGAAGATGGCACTATGGAGTGGGCAGAGGATAAATTTGAATAGCCTAAGCCTAAGTTGTAATTGTAATCATAAAAAGTTCACAATTTTAATAAGAGGAAAAGATTTCCTCTTAGAAAAGAAGTTGAACTTATTAGAAATTAATGTTTATAGAGAGAGTTATACACATAAAAAGTTCTCCAATTTGGCAGAACTCTTGTAAAAAAAAGATAATTGGAAAGAAGAAACAATTATTATTAATGAAAGTGCCTTTTCTTATCATTAATATGGCTATCTTAACCTATTTAAATTAAAATTATATGGTGGGTCTAAAGTAATTTATAAAGTAATTGATTAAAATTATGTGAGTTTCGAGGCAGGCATTCATCCCCACACATCCTCATGTACTTAGAATTGTCCCTTGAAGAATTGTCCCATCGCCATATTAGAATTGTCCTTTGAAGGATGTGCAGGACTCAACGTTCGTACTGTCTGGAAAATGGTGCACAATGACAAAGTATTTGTTAATGCAATTCCCACCATATTTAATCTTAGAATACTATTCTTCCGCATACGACACACTCACACTTTTTAGAAAAGATAATAATTTTTTTCTCCACGTTTTTCCTGGAGCAAAATGTAGGGCCGATGCGGATGGGAGACTGGGAACAACGGTAAACAAAATTAAAAGGTGGGGGAGAGAGGAGGGACTCCAACGCATAACTCGCGTGACCAAATCAGAATAAATCCCGCGGCTTCCCTCTCTTCAATTAATGTTTTTACTTTTCTTTTTCTTCTTTTTTTCCTTTTTTTCGTCTTCTTCTTCCTCCTTTCACTCCGCCGGAGACCACCGGAGGCGACCACCTCACCGTCTCAGTCCCCACCGTGGCAGCGAACGCCGGTTGCCAGCGAAAGCAGAGACTCGCCGACCGTCCGGGTCGCCCCCGCAATGACGAGAAATGCGGGTCTCGCTCGGGCGCTCGCTCGGCCCCGCGAGGTGCACCGGCCCCGACCATTTCCTCTTTGGTACACACTCGAGGGATCGCCATCGCAATCGACAATCACAGCCTCAGTCTCGGAAGATAACGCGGGGTTCATGTAAAAAGAATTTGGGTAAGCGCAGTGCAAAATTTTTTTATTAGGGTAAATGTGCCAAAAAATTGATGACGTGCTTCCTAATAAATTGGCTTTTAATTCAGTATTTTAAAAAATGGTAAATTTACTTTATTTGAATTTTTAAAATTGCCCCTCGCCTCAATTACTTCTTTTTTATTTGATTTTCTTTGATTTGATTTTCTGGGAATTTTGTATCTTGACCGTAGTCTTGACTTTGAGTTTTTGTCTTTCAACCTTTGTAGGTTTTCAAATTAAAGGTCCTTTAATGATGAAATATTTTTAAAACATGATCATCATTTTCTAGGGGTGAAAAATTTCAAAGCTCGTGCTCATACAAAAAGTGGAGATAGCTCCTTGCTGATTGAACTTACAAAAATTTTCCGAACCAAGGTGTGGATCATGAGGATGAGCAGTGAGTTGCTCATGTGAATGGCCGATTTTTATTATGATTTTGGGTGACTCACCCCTTTGATGTGCTAATTGCTTTGGGAATTAACAATTGGTGAGGAAAATGGCAAATGAATGTGGGTTGGACTTCCATGAGATTGTTTTTTTAGAGAATAAATATCCAACTATATTAATTAAATTAATGTGTGTTGCGGGAGTTATAACCATATGTTAGTGTTAGATTAACTCACCTCGCGTAATGTATAACCACTAACCACGGCAGTTGATTGCAACGATGGGGGAGAATTAGTGGAGTGGATAATTTAGCCAATTATTTTGTAACGATGGATGCATCCCCAATTACCAAGTACTTTCTCTCTAGAAAATGGATAATTTAGCGGATTATTTTGTAACTCATGGCATTAAGTGCATCCCCAATTACCAATTACCAAGTACAAACTTTCTCTCCAAAAAAACCTTTTTATTCCGAAGGAAAACCTTTTTATTCAGATATTATATATATATATAATCTCTATTTAGATAACTAGTGAAGAGCTCAAAAAGTTTGTTTGAAATAACTTTTTCTTTCTATTTTTTTGGTTTAAAATGTTTGCTACTGTCTTAATTGTCTTGGCTTTTTGGGCAAGAAGAAGAAAGAGAGCCACAGAAGAGAGAGAGAGAGAGGGGGGATGTTAGAAAGGTGCCCGAAATATGAAATAAATTGAAAACGTGAAGTCTATTAATACTAGGGAAAGAAAATAGTCAAAAAGGATGAAAAAGCCTTTGCACAAAAAGACAAAAAGGGTAAGGCTACAAAGTAGGAAAAGAGAACAGAAAGACCAACGGTGGGACAATTACGCCACGTGTCAATCAATTAATTAATTGGGTGTTTTTCATGAGATGCCCCTAGACAGCATTATAATTAAATTTTACTATGTCTTCATTAAGGAGCATCCAAAAATCTTAAATTACACCCTAAAAAAAATTTGGGTAAAAGATTTTGTATCACAAAGTAAACTCCTAGAATTTTTGGTATTATGTAAGTATAAGTTTGGATAATTTTTTTTTTTTTTTGGGTAAGCATAGTACAATTTCTTTAATTAGGGCAAATGTGTCATGCTCCATAATAATTTTTTTTTTTTGGGTAAGCATAGAATTTTTGGTATTATGTAAGAATTCATATTTTAAGAATGGTAAATTTACTTTATTTGAATTTTTAAAGTTGCCCCTCCCTTAATTACTTCTTTGATTTGATTTTCGGGAATTTCGTGTCCGTAGTCTATAGCAACCGCATTCACCTTTAGTTATTGTCTTTCAACCTTTGTTTTCAGCTTACTTTTAATGTTGAAATATTTTTTACTTTTAATATTGAAATATTTTTAAAGTATGATCAATTTTCTAGGAGGAAAGATTTCAAAGCCCATTCTGGTACAAAAAAGTGGGGCAAATTACACGAGATAGCTTGGTGATTGAACTAATAAAAAATTTGAGAACGGGTGGGGAAATGTGAATGGGCGATTTTTATTTTGATTTCGGCTGAGTGACGGCTTTGACATGCTAATCGCTTTGGGGAATTGAATGTGGGTTGGACTTGATGAGATTATTTTATTAGAGAACAAAATATCAAATTAAATTATATTAATTAATGTGTTGCCGGAGTTGTGGCCATAACTCACCATAGTAGTATAATTAATGATGGATGGTAACTAGATTAGGGAGCATTAGGGAGAGAGCATGGAGAGTGGATAATTTAGCGAATTATTGGATTATTTTCTAAGTGATGTAAGCGATGGCATTACTATGAAGGAAAGGTTGGCAATTATAGAATATGCTTTTGGAATAAAAGTGAGATACAAGTTCTCCGGTGATCCGTGAAGGTGGACTCCCCAGCACATCTCCTAAATCGCCTTGACCTGCTTTGCACCATGAAAAATCTCTGTCCTCCTTACTTGCATGACACAACCCTTCGTCAACACCAGCAGTAAATTTGTGGGCTGGGATCTCCATGTCTTCCATTTTTTAAATACTAGATCAAATGTACACCATATAATAGATTGACATAAAGGAATGGAAGGAAAAATTTGAATATAGATTGGGATGCTTAACGTTTTCGGATGTCGCCATACCATGCATCAACTCAGCTTTTACTCTCAACTAAAAATAAAAACCGCCAAACAATCATTTTTCATCTAAAAATTTGAGAAGATATTATTACTCACACTAAATCAAAACTCTCACTAATCATTTACTCATTCCCTCCCATCCCTGTAACGGTCCGGCTGCCATGATTTTTCATTTACTCATTCTCTCCCATCTCCCATCCCTGTAGCGGACCACGTGCCACGCGTCGCCCAGCTGCCGTGATTTTCCTGCCCAGTGAAAAAGTAATCATTGCGAATCGCGATAAAAATAAGAATTAATCATTACAAAGCGCTCTCTTTGCCGCTTTGCTCCTAGACTCTTCCTAGCCTCAGCTTTTTTTTAATAATTTATATTTTATTTTATTATCGAAACAGAGATGGTCCCATGGGATGGTCATTGGTCCCTCGCCATCGAAGCCGTTCCGGGAAGTAAGGCTCATCCCCGCCGTCGCAGCAGCCTCCTCTCGCTAGGGGATTAATAAAGGAGCCACAAAGACCAGCCAAAAACCATCTCCCTTCCCCGTCGCGTCGCGTCACCCACCTCGAAAGCGTCACGCCACCATAATGGCAATTTCACCTTTGAAACCACCACATCAATCGCATATGATCATCGTTTTCTAATACCACAAACCACTCCCCAATCCCTACCATACGCATGACCTCGCCAACCCCTAGGGATCCTTAAGGGTGCCCATGAACTGGCCAGGAAGAAACCTCCGCTGTCGGGACCGGACCACGCGTCGCGGGATTTGAGGCGAACCTGACAAAGAGGGTCCAAGGACACAGGCGGGGACTCGTTCAAAATCGCTGGCCGAGAGGATATTTAAATTTTAAAAATCGGGTTCCCTTAAAAAAAAAAAAAAAAAAGATGGCCGATTGGAGCCTCGAATTGAATTGACAAATCAAACTTACTCCTTGGAGTTAGATTGTGTAATCCCATTTTTGTTTTCATGGATTTGTTTGTTGCAGCAACAATATCAATGTGTAGAAAGGGAGAGGCTTGTAAGGTTACAAGCAAATTTTTTTTTTTTTTTGGTCAGTAGGTTACAAGCAAATTAGAAAGTAAAAAATTTGTGCATTTCGAGAGCATGAATGAAAAGGGAGGCTCGAGAAATGTATCTTTATCATGTGGCGTCTCCTGGATTGTTATTCATACGTTGAATAGGGTGATGCTCCCGATCATAAGGTGAGGGCCATTCATTTATAATCCTCTGCCCATGCTTCCTAATTTAGAGGATCAAGGCGCCCCGGCTTGTTTTTATATTTTATTGCCAGGGCAGGGCATGTATATCATTTTTGTTCTCTAGGAAATCTATCTCTCTCTCTCATCCGATAAATTCTCACTCTCTCTCTCTCTTCCTAGCTCTACCCACGCCATACCATGCTTGCTCGTTGACGGTAGGACAAAGCAGCTCCCACTTCTTTCTTTTCCTCTCTCCTGACCACCCCTATCATCTCAAACCCGAATAATTCCCACTTCTTGTTTAACTGCTAAGAACTCTCTCTCACTCTCTCTCCCCTAAATCAAAAGTCGCAGCAGAAAGGACAAACCTTCTGCTATCAAAAACTCCAGAAACAGGAGTCAACTCCTGCTGATACAGTAACCTCGGAAAAAGAAGCCAACAAAAAAAAAAAGGAAGAAAGAGAGAGAAAACAACATTTTATGTTGTACCAAATCTTTAGGGGTCTGTCCTAAAGCCACGCAGAGGGTGTGGACAATGGCCTTGCCTATTCAACTATGAATTAGAATTGAATAATCTATGGGGGAAAAGTTAAAACCCACTTTGTTTGTTTTTCCCCGCGAGACCCACCATTTGCATTAGCTATACTCTATATACTCATATATATCGAATGACACCTCAAGTGAATTTTCTTATATGATGAATGAAATAGACTTTTTTTGATCTAATATACAAGGGTTATCATTTTCAACTTGGGACAACTATGATCTAAACCTTTTGACCTTTTGACAACTAATTGGCCAGATCTTTTGTCAATTAATTAGCCAAATTTTAGTAAATTAGGACATTTATCCCTACAATGTGGATCAGTTAATATCCATGGTAAATCATAATTCAATGGCTTAAGTATTTAATTAAAATCTATCTAATTATGTATATTCATGGCCGAAACTTTGGCTCCCCCTAAATGATTTTTCAAGTAATGTCTAAAACTTTCGTTGTGAGTTGCCAACTCACTCTCTCACTATATTTTTCCGGACCTTTCATGAAATATCTCAAATCATGATTCAGCCATATTACTCCTTAGTCGAGATGACCAATGTTCTCTACCGACTCCCCCACAAGCTTGTCTAGGCCTAGACGGTCAGCTGGATTTGAAAGGGCAAATGTAATCATCAGGATTTGTTGAAGAAAATTAGGGTTTGGGAGGCGTAAGCACAGTGAAGGGTAAGCAAATTTAAAAATTCTTTTTTTCTTTCTTTCTTTTGCACCTTAAACGGTAAACAAATTTAAGAGAGCGACCTTGAATCTCTCTTCCTACCCACTAAAGACGCCCCCAACGACCATGGGGAAAAGAAAGAAGTGGGCCCAGCAAAAAATTAGAGAAATGTACAAAAAAAGAAGAAAGATTCTGTTTTCTTGATTTAAATCATATGCCGATTCCCATTTTCTTGATTTCCAACCGAATAATGTGGCTGAAGCCTTTATTTCTTGGCCATTTTAAATAGGGAAAAAGCATAAATCTTGATCTTATTTTTTTCTTTAGTATTATGAGGAATTATTTTGACTCTATGGACACTAGAAATAGGTTTTAGAGGCATGGTTAAGGAAATCTGTCCCCAAGGAAAAAACATGCATTTGATTGACCCTTACTGGTATCACTTTTTGCATGCCTATATGTGGGCCAATGGTGTTAAGATGAAATATTCCCAATGTTATACTTTTATTATTTACCATTTGTAATAATAAACCCTTGCTAGTATTTCTTGCCTTCCATATTTGGAGATGCGGGCTAAACAAGAGAATTTTAGAATTGTCGTGTCCATGCCCTATGTAGCAAGAATATTACCTGCAGCAAGGAACCTTTTTTCTTTTGAAAATTATTTGTGGATAATGAATTCTTGTGAATAATTTTATGTGTGGTGATTCTCGTGAATTTATTTAGCTACAAAAACAGATGATCTTTATGTTATACAATTCCAGCATCTAAAAATAGAGGGTTGATGGTTAAATTAGTATTTACAAGAGAACTCATCAAGCTCATAGTAACAAAAATAAATAAATAAATAAGATGAGGACTTAACCCGGTGCATTCTACGAGAACATTGCATGTGCATTCTACCAGAACATTGCATGTGCATTCTACAAGAACATGCAATTCTACAAGAACATTGCATGTGCATTCTACGAGAACATTGCATGTGCATTCTACAAGAACATTGCGTTTGGATTTACCCTGCTGTGGTTCAAGGCCTATGCTTCATTCTCTGGTCAGCCTGCTTACAATGATTGGGATACCTCATTCTACAATTTATTCTTTACATCACTTCTTGTGGCCCTTGGCTTTTCAATCGGGATGTTTCTGCATGCCTTTGCCTTGAGGTATGCAAATCTATCTATGAGTGGCCCCATATCATTTCTATTGTGAGGAATTGATCGTTAGTCTGGTCCGGTCATGTACAATTTCCCAAGCCAGGAAAAACTTTGATTCTTTAGCAAAACAAATACCTAGGTGCAAATTTTTGAGGAGATGATTACCTAGAGCCTAGAGATGACACGGAATGCTTTGCTTAGGAGGGCATAGGCTAATGTTTTTGTTTAAGCAATCTATTCAACTTGCTTTCATTCGTTACCACCACCTTTTCCGAAGGTACATAGTACACTTGATGGATAGAAAGTGAAGCACATCTATTGAGGATGCGGGTAAAGTGGCAATTGAAGGAGGTTGCAACAATTATTTAGCTGAGAATTGTGCAGTTAAATTTCATGCCTCACTGCCGGTGATTGATTCTTATAGCATTCCTTTCAATCATCCGGTGTAAACAACAATGACAGCCAAGGTCAAGGAAGCAGTCACGAGTAACACCTAGGCTTTGGATTTTATGATTTTTCCGTACTTTGGGTAGGGCATGCGAATCGGCATTGTTCATGATCCAGACATAAGGCTCTCATGGTCCATCTTGAACGAAGAGAATAAATAATTATTAGAGAGTGCTTATTTCAATAAAGACATGTTGGTTCTAATCAAAAAGGAAAAAAAAAAGAAAAAGAAAGAAAAAACAAACTTCAGTGGTCCATTGATACCTCCCATGGGAACCTTTGCGACTAAAAGCACTAGTTTCCGTAAGTAGTTACTAGCCTTGGTCCATTGATACCTCCCATGGGAACCCTTTGTGACTAAAAGCACTAGTTTCGGTAAGTAGTTACTAACCTTGTCCTTCCAAGGTTTTCTTTCCATCTAAATTTGTCATTTAGCATTTATGTAAAGCATTTTGTTCTTAATGAAAAATTTTCGATCAATGCCGAGGATGAGATGATCAGAGAGAAAATGGCACTATGGAAGCGTGATATGAAAATAATCTATGTATAAGTCCAAAAGGGGAAAAAGGGAAGATTTTTTTCTAGGATGTAAATATGGGTTCAAAAGTGGGCAGCACATAAATTTGAATCTTGTCAGTAGTCTTTATTAATTAGCACATCCCAAACCTAAGTTATAATCTTAAAAAGTTCACAATTTTAACCAAAAGTTTCCACTTAGAAAAGAATTTGAACTTATTAGAAGCTAATCTTTATAGGGAGATTGTATATAATTGTTCTAGACATTGTTACTTTGTTAGTATTCTTGTGCTTTCCTCTAACCTATCTATTATCCTATCATTAATTAGGCCTAGAGATGGCTATTTTGAATATTTAAATCATATGGTGTGTCTAAAAAAAAAAAGCAATTTTTTTTGTGGGATGTATAAAGTAATTTAAGCTGTTAAAATTATGTGAGTTTCTAGGCCTTCGTGGCCGTACACCTAGAATTGTCCTTTGAAGGATGTGTAGACTCTATGGTGGACACCATTTGAAGAGTCTATGACTCGATTATTAATATTAAAGTGCTCATGGATGGATGTGATGCTCAATATGCTCTTGAAAACATACCGGCACTGAAAATTATAATATTTCTTTAATTAATTGCCTTAGCATATGTATACACATGTATTTAACAATAACAATGGACTGGAAAATGATGCACAAATGGGATACCAATTTCTTTCTCTCAACTTGTTTGGCAGCCATGGAATTAAGAAGGAGACACAAGAATCGAAAATCCAAGTTCCTCGAATTTTGTAATCGAATTTATCAAAATTCAAATTGTTATATAGATATTTTAAAGATATTTTACAGAAACATTGCAGAAAATTAACCATCTTCACTTATTAGAAATTGCAATTTACACCATATCTAATTTTAAAATCCTATCCTTTCGCACTCACGCTTCTTCTTAAACGGCAATAATTTTTTTCTGGACGTTTTTCCTAAAGTAAAACGCAGGGTTTCAGTTTCACCCTTCACCCGGTTGCGGAACTCTAGTATCAAACTACCCCTCCTATTCGGATGATCTCCATCGTCCACGTGGTGTATTGCGATCACACGAGAGGCTTGCGTGCACGCGGACGTCTTTGGGTCCCCCACCGCCGGCGATAGGAACTTCTGGCCACCGGGCCCGTGGGCGCTGTAGCTCGCGGCAGTCACCTCGAGCTCCGGAACGGGCTCATGATAGTGTCCGCGAAAAGCGTCGCCGGGTTGATCACCATGCCGTCGGCCTCGACATCACGGCTTGGTTCCACCAGCGGCGGCGCCGTACATGGGCTGGTGTAACGGCCACGCGCACTGCTGCCCCAGGCACTACATCTCCGAGCCCCCGACCCAGACAAAAGTGGACCCGGGCCGGTACCTGCACCGCATGCGAAACCCCTCCACAGCGACGTCTGCCGTCGTGAGGACGACAGTGATGTCGCCAGGGACAGCGTTGAACTTGCCGGCGAGGGTACGGAGGTGGAAGTCCGTGAGGGACTTCCCAAGGGTGCACTCCTTGGGGAGGGCTTGCCTTCCGACGACGAGATTGACGCTGCCGCCCTTGTACTTCTCGGCGGTGAGCCACCAGGAGGTGGCGGAGGGCGAAGTTGACGATGACGGAGCACTGGGTGGGGCTGAAGCGACCGCACCAGTAGGCTGTAGCCAGTAGCCAAAGGCATGTGGCTACTGCTGGCCACAGCCACAAGGCAAGCGGCCAGCCACAATGGGGAAGCACCAAGTGACAATCCAAACTCTCGAAAACAAAGAAATTAAGTTCGTTCTCCGCTTATTTTGTGAGATTACATTACATCAAAAGTTTTTTGAGTGTTTCTAGGGTTCCGTATGTGAGTTTTGAGAGTAAAATACTGTGAGAGATCCTGTGAAACAAATTAGTTGTAATCGTATATCCACAGCTTTAGACATGCTAATAACAACACTCAAATTTGCTACTGGTTAAGTTGCATCTGAAAGTAGTAAATACTGCACACACAACTGAATAAATACAGTTGAAATTGAAAAAAAAAAAAAAATGCCAAAAGAAGCAGCGATCTGAACAGACATTATGAGAACTTGGGCAATTCTTCCGTTCATTGCGGCTCAAACAAGATGTCGAAAAATGTGACCCGAGTATGCCAAACTAACTATGAGCGACGAGTGTGCCAAACTAACTATGAGCGACGATTCCAATGATAACAAAGATCGAACTCTTTCGTCAATCCATTGAGGGCGAGATCTTCCAAACACAGAAAATGCATTTACCCTCGTCCCTGCTTTGAACATATATATTGAACCATTCGAATCCACCGGACCATGAAAAGCTGCAAAAGAAGAGCGTCCTTCCCAAGAAACTGGGTATAAATGCGAACTGCCACGACCGCCGTGCTATACGACGGATTCCCAGATCATCTTTCTTAGATTTGCAATGTACCGTCAGAGTACGTTCATCCGTCAAATTGTTCTGGATTATAACGGATGTCTTCTTCCAAATACTTCCATGGCAGCTAGTTATTAACATTGAACAAATAAGCACGAGCAGCATTCCCCTTCTCTTCATCATCATCGTGGCAAATATGAGAGAAAGCAAACCTGGTCTCGCTTCTTCTTCCCTCTTGCCCTGGACAAAGCTTTTGTCAAACCGAGTACCCAGGAGAGAAAAAGAGAAAAGCTTTGCAACCGTTTTGTGTTCTCAAAAAATCATGAGCTATTACGAAACATGTTATGCGTGCGTTGAGACTATTAAGATGTGGTCATGACATCGAAACGGTTTCTCTTCGAAAATCAGTATAAGAAGAGCAACGAAATCAAGTGAGATGAAGCTATGCTTACTATTGATCCAGACAAACAAACGGCGCCGATGGAGAGAAGCTTGCAACGACGGAGATAAACTGAAGCAGTGTGAGTATTAATACTGACTTTACTCGAGTGCTGCAGCCATATTTATTTGAGGTTGAGGTTGGCGAATCACTCTGGTGCAGTCCGCCTGGGTTTTGCACTTGGGCATTTAAGGCATTTAAGTGAGAAAATATCGGGTGGTCCGTGGTCCCCGACCACTCACGGACCACTCACGCGGCGCCCTTCTGCAGTTTCCCCCTTCTCTCCTCTCCCTAGCCTTCTTCCTACCCTCTCCTAGCCTGCGCTCCTCCTACCCTCTCCTCGACTATCATCTGCTTGCAATTGCATTTATTATGGCACAGAGGCTTTCCTCTTTCCTCTTATTTTCTCCTTCAAACATGGAAAGAGAAGCAGAGGCGCTTTACGATGCTCTCCACGAAAGAGAATTATCATTTCCCGAATTTATTAAGCACTTCAATATTTCGTCTCCCTTGCTTCTCTACTATTCCAACACTTGCATCACAAACTTAAGTATGTGGATCGTCAATTAGGTTATGTACATAGACATGTACATGCTTACATATCCACGCACATATGTTTATAGAGATCACTTGGATCTAGGTCTAGGAGTAGGACCATCTTCTTCGTGAAATTAGGACCCTTTAGGTTCAACATCAGAAAATGATGGAAAGGGCCTTGAGGTCCTTTTCCAATACTTATTTCTTTGCTCTATTCCAAGACATTCCCGCTTTTGGCAACCTGTCAATTTCTTAAATAAATGAAAGCTCATAAATATATGCGTTTGATCTCTCTACTAATGATCCCCTCAGATTTACTCTTTGTGACTTTTCAATCTCAAAAATGCCACATTGCATTTCCCTCGCAATCATCCAACCTCCATCATCTCCCATGTGCCCTTCTCATATTTCTCTACATCATTCCCCAAAGGAATGATGATTTATAATATTTTTCCTCATAACCAATTCTTTGGATTGTCATATACCCAATTAACTTAAATGATATCCATAAACCCCCTTTTCACACCTCTCTCCACCAACTACATATCAAGAACAGAAAGCAATTAGCATATCTTGTAATTTTGATTTTCAAGTTAATCGTTTTACAGATAATTTTATGATATTAGCTATTGAACCTCCAATTAACGATGGAGCTAGGGGAAAAGCTAAGCTATGGGAAGCATAGGAGAACCTTTTGCCGGCTCAGCTGCTATACCCGATGCCAAAGTACATCCATCCAGTGCCATCCATGAGTAAACTTGATGAGACTGTTCCTGAGGATCCTAAACTATGCCCGCCAAGGAAGCATGCCAGTTTTTATCTATTAACATAAATTACACCTACCACTCATATCCTCATAAAACAGTAAACTCACTTTTACGATCATATGGCATGGATAAAAAATTGCTTATAATGATTACTATTAGATTACAGAATCCATAAGGAAAGTAAATTTGGACCATAATTAGATAGTTAACTTATCCCACATCCTCAATCTACAGAGATGGGGATGATACTATAGTTGAATGCTAGTCCTACATTCTCAAGAAGAATGATAGAATTGATTTTAAAAAGCAAATTATAGGGCTTAGTGTATATGTATGTTTCACTTATTTAGATGCTCACTCATAGTGTACCGTTTTGTTTTAATTTTTGGTCCTATCTAAATTAATTGACTACAACAATACTTTTGTGACCATTAGCTTAAACTCGTTCAGATACTACTTAGAACCGTGGTGGGTTGGTCCCTATCTAAATTAATTGACTACGATATACTTTTGTGACCATTAGCTTAAACTTGTTCAGATACTACTTAGAAGCGTGCTGGTTTGCTCCATTTCTTTTTGTGCTTTATTTTCTCAAACCCATTTTTGACCCATATTTAACTTTCACTTGACCAATATATGACCCATTTAACTAAAAATGGGTCATAATATGGGTTTATGACCCATTTTGCTAGCTCTAGCAAGCTTCCACATGGAAAAAAAAAAGCAACTTTAATGATAATCTTGTCGGTAATTTGCTTATATAGTCTGTAACTTTCTCAATTGGAAAATAGAAGTCTACGCGTATCTAGCGACATATCCACTTGATTGATAAGTCCCAATATATATATATAAAAGAGAGAGAAAAAATCATGAAAAACCTTAAACTTTTCCCAAAGTGATAGATTTGCCCAAAACTTTTTTTTTATGACGTGAAAAACTTTGTCAACCATGACACATTTACCTAAAACTTTTTTTTTTCGATACTTTTTGTCGTGTGACACATTTATCCTAAACTATAGGGCATTTTGCTTTTTACTTTTTTTCTTATTCTTCTCTCTTCACTTTGCGAGCCATGGCGGAGCTGGCAGAGAGAAGCCGGCGTTCAGTGAGGGCTGCCCAAGAGAAGCCGGCGTCCGATGAGGGCTGCCCTCGCCGGCATTGGGCGAGGGTCGCCCTCGCTTGGGCTGGCTAAGGCGGCCCTCGGGCTGGGTCGGGGGAGGGAGGCCCTTGCTTGACGTTGGTGAGGGCGGCTCTAGCTAGCCCGGGTGAGGGCGACCCTCGCCCGATGCCGACTTCCTGCGCGGCTTTGCCATGGCCGACTGGGTCGGGCAAGGGCCTCCCTTGTGCCCTCGCCTAGATTTGGCGAGGGCACCCCGGGCAAGGGCGACCCTCGCCCGATGCGCTAGCTTCCCTCCACCATGGCCGGCAGAGGGAAGAAGAAGAAGAAAAAAAGAAAAAGATAAAACAGATGAAAAAAGATAAAAATGTCATTAATGGGGTAAATGTGTCATAATTTGAAAAGTTTGGTGTTTTTCAGTGACTTGACATCCGTACATGATTAATAAATTTGATTTGACCACGGAAAATTAATTGTTAACATACCATGTGCTTCAATATTTCGTAAAAGTTCAATGACCATTTTCAAATGAATAGTCTTCAAATCATGCATCTGTCAGGTAGTACTGCCTCCCCCTAGAGACAATATTTGCACGGATCTCTATTAATGCATCATATTGAATAGCTATAAAAAGCCACAAAGTACTTTAAATTATGTTCACTGCAGTACATTTACTTTGAATTTTTTTCCATTAAATCATAAACCCAAAACTTATTTTGGTATCAAACATATATCCTAAATTAATTAAGTTAACAAATTATGCGGCTACCTGCATTTTGCGTTTTTGAGCATGCTTAGAGCTTTTAATCACGTCTCGATGAAAATATTGGAAATAACAGCCAAGGAATGAAATCTCGCTACTGATTATTATATATTGAACGATGGAAAGCAAAAGATACAAATGTGACGTTCACATGATAACAATATGTTAACCCACTGTATGTCTTATTCTTTTGTTTTTGGCTTTAAAACTTCCTCCTTTGCTTTATTCCTTGGTTTAGCGGGAATGGTGGCAATGGCGATGATAAGGGTAGCCGCGATGAAAGAAAAAAATTGATGAAGAGTAAATGTGTGGCGTGAGTTTAATGTTGGGATTTTCAACATAGTTAAAATTAATGTTTGGATAAATGTGTCGTATGAATATAAGTTTGAAAATTTTTGTATCACAAAAAAATTTAGGGTTAATACCCTGAAAAACTCCAAATCGGTATACTTGTGACAAATTTACCCCAAATTATTTTTTTGACCACCAAAAATCCCAAACTAGTATGTATACCTTTAACAAATTTACTCCAAACTAGTACACTTGTGACAAATTTACCCTATGTTAGTTTTTATTAAATTTTATGTCAAATTATTAAGTTAAATGATATGTGATAGTTGATTAACATACAAATTTGGGGTTTTACGCTCCGTTTGTTACAGTTTACAATTTTTGTGATTTTTTTTTATATTAATCCAATTTAGCGGAGGGTATATTTGTCACAAATTTATCATTTTTGAGTTTTTTGCGGTCGAATAAATTAGTTTGTGGTAAACTTGTCATAAATGTATCAGTTTATAGTTTTTTATGGTTAGTCAGGGTAAATTTGTCACAAGTGTACCAATTTGAGATTTTTTTATGGTAAAAAAAATAGTTTTTGGTAAATTTGTCACAAGTGTACCAGTTTTGGATTTTTCAGGTATTAACCAAAAATTTAAGATAAATGTGTGATGCAGGTATTCGGCCAAAAAAAAAAAAGTGTAATGCAAGTACACATTACCTTTGTATAAATTTGACATTTTTTGTATAACAAAATTCTCTTGAGATAAAGGTGTTACGTGGATGGATTTTACCATGAGGCGACTTTTTGTTTTTCCACGTAAAAAAATTCAGCAAAAAAAACTCCTAAAAACATTTAACTTTATTTTTGTACAAAACTAGTCACGACATTGACTCTCCACTTACAATGCAATATGTCGCATGTGGTCCAACTCGAGTCACTGCTTAAGAAAACGAATAAGAAGGCGAATGATTGCACTATTAACGGGTTGCAATTAAACGCGATCATAAAAGCGAACTAATATATTAATGTGTTCAAAGGTAATATCTATTCGTTTTTATCTTCCATCAAAATAAACCGAACTAATAGAAAAACAAAAATATATAATTTATATCACAATTAAAAGGGAAGATTCTCAACAACAATGACCTAAAATGTCAATTTTTTTTCAAATAATGGTTTTGAAGTAGATATTTTTTTAAGCAATGGCCCAAAGTGTTATCGTTTTCTCAAATAAGGATTCAACGTGCTCATATTAATTTAAAATAAGATATTGAAACGGACATTATTTCAAATAAGGACCTGAAATGCCCTTATTTTATCAAATAAAGGCATTGAAGTGCTCATATCAATTTCAAAAAAGGGTTTGAACTCATTGGCTATGAAAGGCAATTTTGTCTTTTGAAATTTTGTCTTTTTCCTTTTTTAATTTTCTTGAAAAAAAAAAACTTGCAAAAAGGAGAAACATAGAGTCACCACCCCATTGCCGGTGGGGCGGCAACAAAGGTTGGTGACTTTCACCAACTAGAGGCGAGGTTGTTGTTTAGGCATCGGCAACCCTCCCGGCCTTAGCTGCCAATCGGCTAAAATATTTTGCTAGATCAATAATGTTAGATTCTTATTTGAAACATCTATAATCACATTAGTTCATTTTTGAAATTAATATATATTTTTATTTAAAACAAGATCTATTTTAAATTCTTATTTTGATATTTCGAATATTTCACAATAAAAATGATAAAAAAAGAATCCAATAATCATAACTAAAAGGTAATTGACCTGGTTACATTAGCGGCAAATTTGCAGGAGGAAAGCTTCATGCCATCAAGCCGTCGCTGTTGCCACGTCCACGTGGCGCGATCTCAAAGGGGCCTGTCCTCCATCGGCGCGGGCAGCAACACCCAGTCAGGTACGACCATTCAGTTGCAGGGGAGTGCAGAGAACGTCGCGCTTCGTCGTCTTCGTCTCCATCTTCTTCGTCTTCTTCGTCTTCTTCGTCTCCCGCAGCGCCGCGACTCTCTCTTCCTCCTCCGTCCTTCCTGGACACCCTCGAGAGAGGTCGAGGATCGCGCAGGACGACGGTTGTAGCTGCCGGGGTGAGGGAGGCGGGAGAGCGGGGGGCTCTACCTCTGTTATGCTGCGTTGCCTCCGCTCCCTCAGGCAACCTTCCGCCTTTTTGGCTTTTCCGACGTTCTTGCGGGGAACGTGTCGGTTGAGCTTCGATCGGCAGCCGGTGTTTGCTCGTTGATCCTGACGTGTGTGCCCGGGGTTTAACTACTTTCTCCTATCGCCGGAGCTGGGAGTCGGTTGGCGAGGACGTTACGCACGCCGGAAAGGGGTTGGCTGGCTTCTTACCCGCTTCTGCCGACCCGCGTTCGAGCCCTGCTTGAGCGATCATTTTATCAGCTAATTCGCGGGTAATGTTCTCGTGTTTACAGTATCTGGTGACGCGTGTTCGTTTGGTTTGTGGGATAACGAAAAGACGGGAAAGAATGTTAGTAGGGGAAAAGGAAAATCACGAAAAATATGATCTTTTTTGAAATCGTGCATGCAGTTTTGAACCTCTGCAGTCAAATGTGTTGAGGGGGTGATGGTTGTTTCCTCTGCTCTCTTACTCGTGCTTTTCGACCCGTGTGATCTTTGTTACCGCTCTTCTTTTTGCATTACAGGTTTCGGGCTGGCTAAGGATGGAGCCAAGCCAGAATTGCGGGAGCATCAGGAAGAGGCCTGCGGAGCAGGCGATGAATGATGGTGATATCGACAGGATATATAGATTCACCATATTGTTGCCTAATGGGACTACCGTGGGAATCGCGTTAAGGGAACCCAACCCGACGATGGCCTCCGGAGATTTCATGCTGATGGCCAAAGAAAGGTACAATCGAGCCAAAGCGCAAGATCCATCGCTAAGGTCCAAGCGTCCCATCGCATGGGAGAGTAATGAGTTGCATCTCGAAGATGCAAATGGCAACCGGATCAAAAGTCGAATTATTTTCGACAACTTTAAGCCTCACAAGCGCCACATCTTGCGTCTTCACGTGAGTATTGGGCAAAAGTCATATGTTGTTCGCTTGCTCTGTCTTCTAATTTACTGAGAGCGTGCATATTCACTTTAATGGCGGTACTTATTTTACTGTTCTTTTGTATGCATTATCTTTTTCCAATTAGGATGGCTCTGGCAACACAACTGATACTTTTGAGGTTAGTATTTTATTCCTTTCTGCATAATGGGTATCACTTGCCTTTTAGGAGTTCTCTTGTTGTGGATTTTGATAGTACCCTTGGGGGGAGGTGTATCATGGCCTTTGAACACATGACGCATGCTATGATAGAGTTGACGCATGCTATGATAGAGTTTCTCTAGTTCTCTGTGCTTCTTCAAGCGATTGCATTGATATATGTGTGAAATCTCTCACAGAATATGTGGGATTTAACGCCTGACACAGAATTGTTGAAGGAGCTACCTGAAGACTATACTTTTGAAACTGCTCTTGCAGATTTGATAGTAAGTTGTCCTGATGATTTTGGAAGTTATAATCCCTGTTTGATGCCAAACTGACTGCTGCTCCTTTCGCCAGGATAATTCCTTGCAAGCTGTATGGGCTAATCCCCTGAAATCTAAAAGATTGATTAGGTGATTTCTTGATCTTGTCACGTTACCATTAGGATTGGAACATCAACCCTTTTGTGGCTTAAGGCTGAGAATTTGTGGAACATTAGAATCCATATTGTGGCTTATGGTGGAAGCTGTACGAAGGATGATGCTTCTTTGCATTGATCTAGTTGTTGAACTGGGTGCATCTTAGAACTTCTCCTATAAAAGGAACCTTTTCTTTTCAAATAGAAATTTTATACTAAGCAAATCTACAGGAGGTGATTGATGACTTGTTTACTGGATAAATATGAACAATTGTAAACATGCATTCTTGTTGTTTCAACTAAATTAGTGAACAATAAATGAGAGTAATGGAAAACAACATTGAAGCTTTTCCTTTGTTTGGAAGTATCACTGCCAGTTTGCTAATTGCCAACAAAACTCTTCTTTAAGTCTGAACCACGTAGGACTTCATCGATGCAGACATCTTTCAGCCATATATTATGAATCATAAGTTTAACATGGAGATTGTCGCATTTACTTCAACATGATGGGCATTTGATGCCATATGATCATGGGCTAACTATATTTTAATCTTTCATCTTGATGCTTCTGCTAGTTGCATTCTTATTGAAATTCTGTTGGGTTTGAACTTTGGAGCCTGACTCACTATTGTTTTGAAATTGCAGCTTGGATATGTCTGATGAAAAGATCTCCATCTTTGACACTGGCCCTGGAATGGATGACAGTGATGAGAACTCTATAGCAAAGTGGTATTGAGTACTCTAAAGCAATGTTTTTTCTTCCCTATTTAACCCGAATGCACACACGCACCCACACACTCACTTGTCCATGGCAACTTACACCATAAACCGTATCTTGGCTTGAGGGGACAGAATTTTAGGAGAGAATTCTGTGCTTTGGGTAAATTTTGGTTATCTAGTTGAAAACGAAGAAATAACATTGGCGACATGACTTTTTGAACATGCTTTGATAATGTGGAGTTACATCGTCTTCAGATGATTACTTGAGTCAATTATCTATTTCCAGAAAGAGGCTGGTGCTACTTAAATGCAAAATGATGGCTTCTTCATGGAGAAAACTGACTGTGTCCTTTCCAGTTATTTCTAATAGAAATATACTTGATAGGACAGAACTTTTTTTTTTAGAAACAGATATGCTTAACTACAAGATTAAATTCCATCCACTAGCAAGCCTTGGTTTCTGATTTCATTCTCTTTTTGTAACTTTTCGTGGATTTGTGTTCATTCTTTTTGTCTAGGGGAAAGATGGGTGCCTCACTTCACAGAAAGTATAAAGTTAAGGCAGTAGGTGGAAAACCTCCGTATCTAATGGTAATTTCTCTTTAAACACGTGACATTAATTGAATATTGTAGTCTCTGCATGAAAAAGACATGCAAAATGTCCTTTTGCTAGTAGCAGGAATCCATTGGTATTTCCAGGAGATGTAAATTGATGCAAGCTAATATCACATGTGAATGATTGGTTGACTGCAATATATTAGGAGTGAATCGATTTTTCAGCTGCCATATTCATACACTGTCAAGTATGTCCTGGCATAATCAATGTTCTTAAAGAATCAACTTCCTCTTCCCGAAAATGTTGCCGATACCTTCCACTTCTCATAGGCGGAATCAATTTTCAAAGTAACATTGCGCCATGCAGCATTAGCTTCGTTGAAATACAAAAAGCATTTTTCCCTATCCTCCCCCAATAAAAAGCAAACACAAGCTTCTGTTTTCAATGAGTCGGAATTATATGAGAGAAGTCAACGGTATGTTCCTAACTAGCTGACAATTCACCTTTCCACGTCCTGGACATGGATTTGAATGGGGAAAATTAAACTGTGTTGAATCTCTAAAAGTTTAAATTGCTTCTATTTTCTGGATAATTTGTTGAGCGTGGTGCAGCCTTTCTTTGGCTTGTTTGGATTTGGAGGACCAATTGCCTCTATGCATTTGGGAAGGTACATTCCAGAGTATTGTAGTTGTAGAAACTGGTAGTCCATTATATTTTGTGGAGGTAATCTACACCTCTTTACCTTTTAACGAGTTACAGGCATGCCATGGTTTCTTCCAAGACCATGCAATCTAAAAGAGTATACACGTTACATCTGAAGAGAGAAGCTCTATTGAGCAGATCTGGTTCTCAACACTCTTGGAAAGTATGCAAGATCACTGATTTCTTCATTGTTGTCATATTTTTCTCTCGACTGGACTCCCTTAGGTTCCATACATAGATTTATTTAATCTGTCATCATTTTCTTTGTCGTTTATTCAGACTGATGGTGGCGTCAGGGTTCCTTTAGAAAATGAAAGCGCAAGAGCACCTCAAGGAAGCTTCACGAAGGTAGACTTCTTTTAATAAATTCTTTCTATTGTGGTATTTCAGTGTCAATCGCATTGACTCATTGGACATTTCATGGGGCATATGCACGTCTTTTCCTTTTATATTTGCAACTAAATTTTTGCCTATGTGTGTTTTTTTTTTTTTTTTTTTTTTTCCTGGGAAGGTTTTACTCAGCTAATCTCTACAAACCTGGTAAAAACCATTGTCTAGGATGTTATCTGTCATGCTCTGACCCGGGCATCATCCATTGAAAGCATGTCTTTTTACGTAACCTCCATTGCTCTATAAATTTGTTTTTGGCTTGGCCACGGCACAGGACTTGGAAGTAGTCATAGGTCAGCCGTCTTGAGTGACTATTAGGCTCTAGATTCTCTGATTATGCCAGTCGAAGACTTCCTCAGGTCATGTCTTTACTTTGTTCTCAAGGCAAAGTCAATCTTCTTGAGGGAATCCTAGGCTTTAGATTGTCTATTATGTCACTTTAATATAGTGGCGATAAAATAGATATTTTTTTCGAGATATAGGATTGAAATATTTAAAGAAGACGTTAGGCAGTGGGAGGAGATAGGGAGAATTTAAAGTCTATAAGATGTGAGGCGAGTTGAGAACTATATGTGAGCGAGAGATGAAACACCCTCACAAGGATTATGAAACACATAAACTGGCGGCTACTGTGAGTTAAGACATAACTCTTTGAACAGTTTGAAGTTGATAAAGATTGATAGAACACCTCTTCATGCATGTCGGCGTCTGTTGATGGGGGAAAGCCTCTACTATGAAGTTTGAAGCAAATATTTTATTTCTTTCATGTACTGCCTTGGGCATATTATGTAGTTAATGACTTTTATGTATTATTCTAAATACATTCTGCTGGTAAAATTTTCAGGTATTTCTTGATTTGTCACAAGGTGGTAAATATTGTGAATTCTCGATACCTAGACAATACATTGTGATGTTTTCATGCATTCTTGTCGTATAAAATCTGTACAGGTTGAGATTTTCGAGCCTAGAATGAAAAACGTGAATCTATATCAACTCTCGTGCAAGCTGAAGGACATCTATTTCCCATATGTTCAGGTTTGCTGAAATCATATCTATTTTTGCTTAGGGTTTTGTTAAAGAGTGTCTGCAGGGCTCTTGTTAAGCCACAGATTGAGGAAAGTTCACCATTCTTTATGCACTGTTTTACTTTTGTTATGTGTAGTTAATGCTTTAGAAATTGAAACATTTCATACAAGTATGCTTAGTAAGTGCCTCGGGGCACTCTTTGACAAGACTTTTATAGAGATGTTATTTCATTACAAGTGGAGAAAGTCATGCTGGTCTTTTTCTCTTGGCTTTATGGGGTTCATCAGCTAAGTTTGGGAAAGAGTCATATCACTTTTTTGAAATTTAAAATGATGTCTCAATTTTCTAACATTTTAAAGAGTTTTGCTAGATTTTTCAGACAGATCTGCGTTATGTCATCTTCGTTGCCTGGACTTGTGGTAGTGGAAAGTTTAAGTACTGCAGAAATTGGAGTAAATCAAACACTGCTGTTGATTTTGCCAAATAGAATATCAATACGGTATCATAATTACTGTGTTGCTCCTATGAAAAGTTACTGCTATGGCACATGCAATAATGCTATAGTGCCATCACTGCACAATGTTCATAAATGCTGCTACTGACCACAAAGTTGGGTTCAGTTAGCATTGTGGCCAATGTGGGGTATGGCTTTGGTCAATATTTTTGAGAGTATTACTCCTGGCTATGATTTAAAACTGTGCTAATGAGTTCTCCCTTCTGGTGAATTCATAACTGTTACTGACTTTCTGGATTACTGGGGATATCAAGGTAGAGCAATGTCTAAGATAGCAAGTAGTAGGTAAAATGGTTTTTCAGAGTTATGCAAGTTTGCTTCTTCTTTGTAAGGATTACATAGGATGCCTGAATTTGATTTATATCTAATTAATTTGAATGTTTGCAGTGTGATGGTTTGTCGAATTTGAGGAGGACTATCAGACCAGTCCATTTCGAGGTATGGAATGCACCGTTAGTACGGTGGACTCTAATATTAACTCCTTTGGCCACATAATGCTTTTACTTTTTAGCTAGCCTCAATTAAGCTATGTAACTATGTTGTTCAGCTTTACAAACAATTTCAGATTTCCTTGTTCTTGCTATGCCTACAAATATATTAAGTAATTTGAGAAGGCTTGCTATTTATAGTGTATGGTTTGCAGAAAAAATAGTACGCATTATTGCTTTTGTCTTTTTTGTCCACTATGAACAGGCAGTTTTGTACATTCTTAATAGTGGGATAGAAAAGGCACAATCCAGCTATGTAACTAGGTCGTTCAGATTTATGAACAATTTCGGATTTTGTGTTCTTGCTATGCCTACAAATATATAAACTAATTTGAGAAGGTTTGCTATTTAGACGCTTATGATATGAGCGTGTCATAGTGTATGGTTTGTTGAAAAAATAGTACCCATTATGGCTTAATGGGATCTCAAAGTAAGCTTTTTGCACCGTGAAATAAGTTTGTGCTTTGTCAGGTTAATGGTATTGATTTAGCTGAAATTGAAGGAGGGGAGGTTGCAATTACCAACTGGCATTCATGCAATGGTCCTGATTTTATAATTCAAGTTCATTTTTCGATCACAGAGGACACTGACGCAAATAGAATACTCGGTAAGTATCTGTAGTTCTCTGTCCCATTCTTTATAGAAGAGGAGACAGAGTTATATCATCTTTTATTCTAGGTTGTCCACCTTTTATCTTTCTTAGGCCCTTCTTTCATCTGTTGGCATCAATGCTTTTAGTACTAGTTTTACCTAAGAATGTCACTTAGATTGTGCTTTTCTCTAATATAAAAAGCTGCAATACTTTTCAGGTTCCACAGCAATTCACGAGGCTAATGCTTGCCTGAAGTGTGTCTACTTTCCTGTTGTTCAGGTATGGCAGTATATTCTTATAGTTTCTTTTCTTTTCAGTTTCCTGCAGAGGAAGTTCTTAATATAAGTACTCCAGGGGAAGGAAAACATTGAGAGAATCTTAGAGAAGTTAGAAGCTGATGGATGCAGACTGGCTGAAAGCTATGAATCTTTCAGTCGAGTGTCAATCCGACGTCTTGGCCGACTGCTTCCAGATGCTTGCTGGGTGAGTTGTGGATCTTTTTGGATATTATAATCAAACTAAGAAAAGCTGATGAAACGAAAAGCCCAGGCATCTCCCTTGCATTACATAAGATAAGGATAGTGAGTTGCAGGCTTAAATGCCTAGAAGCAATAGCACATTTAACAGTCCTTAAAACTTATGCTGCTCCAAAATAGTACAGCTTACATTGTTATTGATCACACATCCTCAAGCCTTTATCCTTTTGTATACAGCCCCCAGTTAAGAGATGGATATTTAAACCTCTCTTTTGTCGCTATCTAGATCTAGTGGCCCAGTAGTCTTGCATAATCCATTTTCCACAAACCATCCAAGAAGCGAGGTTTAGACACCTGGCCCCATGGTTATCCTTTCGGAAGTTGGACGATTATGACTGCAATTGCTCATCTAATGGATACATCAAGAAAGCAAGCATTCTGCAAACCTGGAAAAAGTCTGATTAAAATATTCAACAGATGGAGTTTGTGTGATCCATATTTCTTGCCTCTAGTTGCCCTAATATGAAAGGTCAAACAGTCGTTGCTCATTCCTTGCATGAATTTTAAGCAAACCCGGTCATGTTTAAAGCTGGTATTAAGTATAACTTCTTAGGCTGGTTCATAAGTTTTTTATTTTTGGCCAGGCTGGTTTATAGGTTTGATGAGACCATTTTCTTACCTCTATGTTGTGGCTGCTGTGCTGGGAATAGAAGACATCATGTAACCGGTTGTGTGCGTGCATGTTAGAACAATGGTGAAATGACATCCTGACATTTCAAAACTTCTTTGCTGTTGTGCTTCAGTGCAACTCATGTTATCAACTCTAGTAAATTTTTCAAATGGTAACCCCACCAAATCATGCTCTTCCTCTTTCCTTGGTAGGCAATCTTGCCCAAAACTTATAGTCTATGTCTATGTGCTTTTACATCCAGCAAATGCCTGTGGCAACCCATTATGTCTATGACAACCACCAAAATAAACTTTTCTTGTTTCAGATCTTTGCCCACGTCAATTGCATTTTGATCATTTCTTATCCTCCCTTTTAGTGCATATATGCAAATGTTGACATCATCTTCTCCAAGGTAGTGAGTCAGCTAATAAGAACCATTTTGCAAGAAACATGCTTATACCTGTATTTTTCTCGATTTTCACTCTATTAACAGTCAAGGTTTTTTGTAATTCATTTCGTATATTGTGAAATATCATCAAACTTAAGATTTCTTCCAAAATGAAGGAATTTCTGACAAGATTTACAAGAAAACACAAATACTAAACATATTGTGGCTTATCTTATAAAAATTTCATGTGCACATTGAGAAGGCCCTGTCTGAGAAACTTGATCTAATTGAAAATTTTGGGTTAAATCAAGCGTCATTGTCAAGTATTTGATGCGTCCACTGTCTCTCTTTAACTGTGGTAAGTAATGTTCTCATAGTTGCTTTCTACTACAGGGTTTGCTTCCATTCATGGAGAGACATAAGAAAGGAGATAAAGCTCACTTATTCAGGAGATCTTTCTTTAGAGTTAAATGTTTTATTGGTATGGTTATCACTGATTATTAGGACCTTTCTTATCTAGTGGGACTGCATTTTCTTTAATTCTATACATCATGAGATGTCTTACTTATATTTTGATGATGCAGAGACTGATGCTGGATTTTCTCCAACACCTTCCAAGGTGAGGGGAACTCTACTGCCTATTCATGGCCCATCAGGCTTTCATTATTAGAATACGTAGTGGTCCCAGTTCTGACATTTTTCTGTAACTTAAGACTTTCAAATGCTTTGATCTACTGAAAACATATGGACTAGGAACTAGAGATTTCTCTTAGCAAGGCCAAACAGAGTGTGCGGTTTTGGAGGTGCAAACCAGAGCAAGAACACAAAAAAAAAAAAAAAATGTCTCCAGCTAATTCATGTCTTTTCATAGGGATTCTTCTGAAATTTCTTGATGTATGTTGGTAGGAATGTGCCTTCTTCATGGATAAAATGGTAGCATTTTGAATGTTGCCAGAGGGATCCTTCTGAAATTTCTTGATGTGTGTTGGTAGGAATGTGGCTTCTTCATGGATAAAATGGTAGCATTTTGAATGTGGCTGTCATAAGTTTGATCAGAGTTGAGACCTCTTTATGTTGTCATATTAGCACATATGAATTCAGTGTTTTATTAGTTCCTTTAAGTGTTATATCTCAGGGCAAAACATGTTGTCATTCGTCTGTTATTTGTCAGTTGACAGTGATGTTTCCAATCTTTCTCATCGCTGTTACCTAGGTGGAGAGGAGGTTAGAAGTATGCATACACAGTAGCTGTAAGCCTTTGCAGTAAAATATTGTTCTTACTAAAATTTAAAGGTTTTTGAGTTCCCGTTTGTAGATTTTAGGATGAGTACCTTTTCTATGACATCTTAAAATAATTTAATAAATTTTTTAAATTCAATTAATGGGAAATGACAAAAGTTTGATGATAAACATTTCAAAGACAGGTCTTCTTCACTTCCTTTTCTTTTGGTTCTTCATTTGTCTAGTATTTGTTGAGCTGACTCTTTGTTTGATAAGTAAATAATGTACTTTTGGAAAACATCGAAACCGAAACATGTCTATCTTATGTAAGTGGCTCATTACTTGAAATACTTTGCTTTAGCAAAAGAGTTTATGTGTGAGATTTTGTAAGACTGCCACCACCAACTATTCTAAAAGCTTAAGCTAGTAGATAAATGCGTGTCGAATATTTTAATATCCTATCACTCACCCTCATGCTTAGTTTGGTCTTTTTTGCCGAGTATTAAGCATGAAAAAATTTCATTGGGAGGCAAATAGGGGTTTGAAAAGACTCGGAATTAGGACCTCCTATTCTGATACCATGTGAGATTTTATAAGATCACTATCAACTGTTCTGAAAGCTTAAGCTAGTAGATGAATGCATGTTTTGATATTTCAATATTCTGTCAAATCAAAGGACCAAAAATAGGTTGAATGACGTATAGTCATCATCTAAATTGCTTGAGAAATGTAAATTGCTCATCTTCTTGTGGAACTTTTCATATAGAGATGCTCAATGCTCCATTCTTTTGACAGACAGATCTGGCACAGCACAGCCCATTTACCAGTGCTCTTAGAAAAATTGGCAGGCCTCTTGATGGAGTAAAAGGTCATGCTTGTACATATTTCCACTATCTTCTACTTAAACTTACGTGGTTTTCACTCCAAAGTCCTTAATGAATTTTTGTCCATTATCTAGGAATAAATGTTAAAATCTACAGAGAAGAGAAGTTGTTGACTCCTTTGCAACTGGAAAAGGAGTATTCTGATTGGATTATCCAGATGCATGATCGTTATGATGAAGAGGTTGACAGTGGCGAGGACCAAGCTGTTTTCATAATCAAACCTGGAAACAAGAAGGCACTTGGTGTATCATCCGACGGTATGTAGAAGTGATATATATCATAATCTGGTGGATTACTGGTGAAGTTCTGCTATGTCACATGTTAGTGGTTCGCTATTCAGTCTTTTCCTGTCTTGCGCAAAATGTTTGATATCTTTTGAAATTCTTTGACCACACTACTTCCTGTTTTACCTATTATTTGTTTGCTTTGCTGCTCATGGTGCAATTAGTTAATATAAAAATTTATATCTTAGTTGTGAGAGTGCACCGTCGGATGAAAAGGAAGGGAGTGTCTTGGAGATCTGGCCAGAAAATCAAAATTCTCAAAGGAGCATGTGCCGGAGTGCACAAGAAGAATGCCTATGCTACTCTGGAATATTTTTTGCTTGAAGGACTTCCAGGAGATGGAGGTGGTAAGAAATGATATACCTGCGTTTATTTAATTGCTTTTACTTCGAGCTTTCTGCGAAAAGATACTTTTATTGTGGGCATGTTAGATTATCTCAGTATGTCTAACAGATAACGTTTATACTTAAACAGAATGGAATTTTTATTTGAGCATGCGATTCGAAGCATAAAGTGATACTCTGCATCTAATATGTACAGACATTGTAGCTTCTATGGTAACTCTAAGTTTCAAACTGGTGCCTATTCCATAGTAGTCAAATGATTTTTCAGACAATTTATTTCACCATCAATGACTTGATTTTTATTATGTTTTCCAAGGAGACTTGGACAGAAAAGGACGTTCCTTAGAAGTGTCCCACATTGATCAATGGAAGCATTTTGCATTCAATCCATCAGTCAGTACTTATGTTCGCTAGGATTGAAATGAAAGAATTAGATCATGTATTAATTCGGAGAAAAATCTTGGGATCAAGTTTTAAGTGTCTATCTGCTCATAGGGGATTTCCAGATCAGAAGATCCCTCAACTTGATTGAGAAAACAGTTTATATATTGTGACGATGTTTCTCTATTCTATTCAATGAAGTGTATTGGTCAATTGATCTGACCGTCTTCTCTCTGCAGGGGAAGCACGAATCATATGCAGGTGAGTCACTTTTCGATTTTGTGGTTGAAGTGTTTTCAGTTTTCATCAACTGATTGGATACCTCAAGATTCTGCTAACAAGCTGTCCCTGCATTATTTTGCGTGAAAGGCCACTAGGGGTGCCTGATGAGAAAGGCTGCATCCTCAATAAGCACGATGGAAACGTTTGCTTGGAGGTTCAGAGTTCTGTATCTATACCTATTGGAGTAATTGACTCTGGAGAGGTATCTATTTGATTATTTGAATGTCATTTTACTTCTTTATGTCGTATAATTTCCAAAATCACGATTCTTTGTGGTCTCTACTCAATCTTGAGCTTCCAAACCCAGTTAGTAGCTGTTGGGAAATCCGAGTGGGAGTGCCGGTTGGAGAAGCAGCGCTTGAAAGCTCCATCTTCGATTGACTTGCTAGATGCCAACCAATGTGAAGAGTTAGGAATTCATGAGGTACGTGTCTAATTAGGGTTTTGTAAATCGATCTTCAATTCACAGGTGACTGCAGAAAGTAGTTCTTGGAGCATCCTATATAACCTTGTTCGAGCATTTTATAGCATCTAGGTGAAATCTGTTGGTCTGAAAGGTTTAAGAGCTAAGGAGATTTTTTGCATGATGTTACATATTGTGTTCCTTCTCCTTAGAATAACTGCTGACCTGAGAATACTATTGAGATTTATCTGTCCTCTGTCTATATTACTAGCTTATTCATATTTTCTTTTTTGTCTTTTTGTTTTCAGGTGTTACCAGTTCATGCACCCATTCCTGCTGGACAAGACCCTCCAAAGGAAATTGTAGCCGTTGTTCGGCCAGCAAATTTCAGTTACTCCACTGCTCCGAAGAACTTGGATCAGAAGTACATTGTCAAAAATAAAATGGAAATGTCAATGGAAGTCAAATTCAGTGGCGATTCTGATAATGGTCGAGAAAGTCATCTTTATTCATCTCGCGTGACACCATCTTGTTATAGAGGATACCATGGTCTATACATCTTTTCCTTGCAGCACAAGTCTCATGAACTATTTCAGAAATCCGGTATATACAAATTTCTGTTGCATATGGTAAGCAAGCATCTTTAACTCTTTTCTGCCAGCTAAAGAAACAGGGACAAACTTTATCACCAAATGCTCTTTTTATTGTGTAATACCTCTCAAACATTATTTTGTTGACATGTACTTTTGATCAGGATGAGACAAGCTGTAAAAACTATGAAAAAGAAGTGACAGTTCTTGCATCTGCTGAGGTGGGAAGGTGGCAACTTTTGGGCTATGATAAGAATGAGCATCTTAGAGTCAGGTAAGGATGGTAAGAAGTTTTTGATAGTACCAACTTTTTACTCTTTTGTTGTATATGTGGAGCTCCAGGTTTGTAATGTAATTTGTTGGCTATTTTGACAGGGTTGGATCATGCTTTCCACCTTTAGATGTTGCATGTTATGACAAATATGGGAACCTCATTCCATTCCCATCAACTCCAAAAGTCAATTTGCAATTCAAGATGGGTAACGGCATGTTGATTTGTGTAAAGAAAATGAAGGCAGGCCTTTCATCTGACAAAAGGACTCTAAGAATTAAGGTGCCATGCGCATCTATTTAATATGTCCGGCCCATCTCAGATTTGCACACTTTACTAAAATTTAACTCTATCGAGATACAGTAGTATCTCAAGCATTGTTGTGGTAACTCAGATTTTCTGATTGTGTAGGATATACTAATAGAAAGTGGGGATTTAGACATCATCCGGCCAAACTATGAGGGCACAATGCTTTTATGTCCACCGGATGAATCTTTGTCCATTTCTATACCATGTAAAGGTATCGCATTCCGGATTAAATTCCTTTACAAGCATGAGCGTGAGATTTGTTAATTGTTTAGCTATTGATATGCCTGGAAATTATTTTCTCAACATTCTCATAGTTATTCCTGGTCATGTGCGGCGAGTGTTGGCACATCCATCCATGCGAAGTATCCAAATGCTTCCA
Source organism: Eucalyptus virginea (assembly GCA_014182375.1). Lineage (NCBI taxonomy): Eukaryota > Viridiplantae > Streptophyta > Magnoliopsida > Myrtales > Myrtaceae > Eucalyptus > Eucalyptus virginea. The sequence continues at coordinate 1,266,624 of CM024520.1, read as the reverse complement.
GGGTGCGTAGTACAAGAACTCAAATTGGAGGTAAAAGCACATCCTCTCAAGCCTTGTGCTTAAGCCCAATTGTGAATGAAGTTTCTAGCCAATAATTTGCTGTATATTTGCAGAAGAAATTTTTTGCCACTCTTGCTTATGTCTTTCGTTTGATTCATTTCCTTCAGATGTTTGATGCTTATGGAAATCATGCTTTGAAGGGCTCTGAAGTTCTTTTGAAGGTTGAGGGATTTTCCAGTAAAGATCAGATGGGTAAAAAGCACAAGGTGATGTGCTTTCCCAGATTCCCTGTGGTGCTATTGCGTAAATTCTGTAATTAATTATTTGTTCTCTTATTCTATGTTTGGGAGATGAAGGAAAATGGGGGAAATGAAAATTTGGGCGGAAAGTGGGTAGGTAAGAATTCGGATTTTGTGAGAGTTTGGAAGGAAAATTCAAGGTTTTGTTTAGTTACCCCTAAATTTTCTTCTCTCCACTCTCCCAGACAAAGCTTCAAAGATGGCCTTTGTTGACACCGATTCAGCATGTTAGTCAGGGCATTTATCTTTCCATAGTTGCATAGGTGCATGAGAGCGTTTAACTGAAGCAACAGGAACTTTGTGGTGATTTTGCTCCCACATTTTACCTACATTTCTGTTGTTATTATTGGGAATGACCCCGCTGGCATTTTAGATATAGGGCATAAACTGTTCAAGCGATGAAATAGCATGTCGGTGGCCCAAAAAGATTTGGCGCATTGTAGAGGTGTATTGTGTATTCATACCATATTTGGAACAGCATATGCATTTCTGATGGTTTAGCCTCTGTCGAAAATTATTTAAGAGAAGGAATAAATTCCTTGTTCAGGTGGATCGTGATGGATTTGTTCATCTCAGTGGCATGTTGAAAGTTACTGCAGGTTACAATCAAAATGGTATGAACCTTGAGTTTGTAGCTTGGACTTTTACTTTGATCTCTTCAAACATTTTCTGGGTAATCTTTAGTTGAAGGAAACTGTGTTTACAAAAGAACATCAAGTAAAGTGTAGTAGAGTATAGCTCAAATTCTTGCAATAACTTTCACAAGCTATATCTAAATTGAATGAACATGGTAGAGTGATCATGTATTCACCATTTAGGGGGCAGGTGGTATGCTAAGACTTACTTTCAGGCATATTTCCTTCTCTTTTTGCAGTTTTGTAGCTCAGCTCATTATTACATATTAATTTGCTGATTGAGCCTCCAACCAAGAATGCTACTACTAGGCCTATGGCCATTCGAAAATGCGGCCCATTCATGGTCTTAATTATAATCCCAACCTTCTACCATTAAAATCACTTCGTAAACTATTATGGGATTCATCATCGATAGGGCATTTTCTTTTCTATGCAAAGCTCATTAATCTCTTGAAAAGTGCTAAATTTTGATTATCACAACTAACTTCTTAGTTCCTACATTGCCATTAAATCAATGCAGTTTACTTTGAACCGAGGGTGGACTTATCACTCTCAATATAATAAAGAAAGTTACAAGAAGCAAATAACTCAGAAATTCTATAGTAAAAGAAAAACATACTCAGCCTATCATTATTACCTTTTATTACTGAAAAGTTTCATCCTTATTCTAAACTAATGGTATGAATTTACATTTCACTATATTGAAGGAAACTCCAATAGATTCCATATGGTCATCACGTAGCAGCTGTGCTGAAAGTGAAGCTTCAATATTTGTACTATCAAGTGTTTTAAGTTTCAAACTTATAGCAACTACTGACTGTCTGGGGATAACTACATTCATTACCTGCATACAGTATCGCTGTCTGTTACAACCGTCGGTGAAGAAATATTCAAGGAAGAGCTCCAAACAGAAAAAAGGGAGCTCAGAATTGCAGAACCAGTTAGTATAGTCTTCTGCTTCTAGTTGCACAATAATTTCAATTTCAGAAACTTGTTTAAATGTTGGCATGCTTTACAGGTGCCTCAGCTTTGTGCGGCTGGTTCCCAACTAGAGAATTTCGTCTTTGAAATTGTGGATACAGAGGGTAATCTCGATGAGAATATCCACAATGATGAGGAAAATGGCCATTTTCATACACTTTCCATAAAACTGGACTCATCCGTCACAAAAACAACCACTTTATATGCTTTCCAAAAGGGGCGATGCACTATTCCTTCACTTACTGTCCCTCGAGATGCTGGTTGCTTTAGCTTTTCTGCTGTTCATTCTCGTCACCGAGAGTTATCTTTGAGCATCAAGGTCGCAACGTTTTATTTCTGGTAATGTGTTGGTAATTTTCAGTGGTACATTTATTGAACTTGATTTTTATACGCAGATTGGCATTCAGCCTTCTTCAGATTTGCAGCATGAGATTCAAACCTTATGTCCAAATACGAATATAATGATGCTACAGGACAAATCAACCCCTAATAATAAAGGGAATGTACTTTCCATCATCAAGAATGAGGTATTGTGTTAGATCTTTATTGCACATTACATCCCTCTCATAAATCTGGTTATTTGTGGTTTGTAAATTCCTATTGTAATCTTGAAGTCGTAACTATTCTTTAAGTACCTGGCTTTAAGATTCTAAATTTAAGCTTCTCATGTTCTAATGAGGTCAGTCGAAGCTAATGCCCATCATCCTCACATACTTATATGGTCAGTTGTGCCTTGTGACTTACAATTACTGCTCCTCACAGGTTCTTGAGGAAACTGCTTTGTGCATTGAACATCGGGAAAGGGTAAATTCCTATTGTAATCTTGAAGTCGTAATTATTCTTTAAGTACCTGGCTTTAAGATTCTAAATTTAAGCTTCTTTCATGTTCTAATGAGGTCAGTTAGTTGCAGCTAATGCCCATCATTCTCACATACTTATGTGGTCAGTTGTGCCTTGTGACTTATACTTACTGCCTCTCACAGGTTCTTGAGGAAACTGGTTTGCGCATTGAACATCGGGAAAGGGTACTGAAGTTGCTGCATGACCGGAAGGTTGAAATAGAGCAATCTTTGGTGGAGTTAGGAGGTGATTTGTCTTGGTTAATTCTATTACTGAATAATAATTGGTTTTTATAAATGCATGCAACACTGTTTTGCAATGACACGCATTTCTTTGTCCTTGTGGTCTTGTCAATATCAGTGACCTATGGCTACTTAGTTTGGGAAGTTTAAAGAATATAAATCCATGTTTTGATTGTCATATTATGACTCTCTCATCATATTATCATCTTTGTCTCTAGATGAAGAAATGTGATGCTTTTTGAAAAAACGATTTGCCATTTACTCCAACATACAATATATATAGATCTGAATCAAGTTAGGACGAAAATGATTGCTCAGTTAATGGTTGCTTTTCACCAAAATCACCTGGGGTGTGATTATTCACTTTGCCTGGCAAATCCAGTTGTGACAAGTAGGACCTTCATCACTAAGTTAGGTCTATGGGGATGATCAACTTTTGCAGTTTATGCAGGGCCTTTGAACATTGTGGACTGCTTTTTCGCCAAAGAGGAAATGATAGACATGATAGAAAACAGAGATGGCTCGGCGGCTTCCGTTCTCTGTGAACTGATCAGAAATTTTGCTTCAGAAGGACCACATGGAGGATCTAGAGATGGCATCACTGGTGTGGTTGCACTTCTCGGAACAATTTGCAATATTGAGCTTAGCAGGTAAACTATCACTGACCCTTCTATTTGACCCACTTGTTCAATGTTGCGAATACCCTTTTCACCTTTTAGACAAATTGATACTTAAAGCTGCATTTTCCATTTTGGAGGATCTTAGCCAAGTATCTGGGTGAAGATCAAATGCTCGGGATTGTGTGCACAAACTCCGAGACGGCATTTAGTCTCGAGACATATGACAAAAACGGAGAAGTTGATCTCCAAAATGCTGTTTATGCAAAAGCAGCTGAACTTGGCAAGTCTATTAGAGGTGAATTTCGTGTCATATGTCTTGAGGAAATAAGGTACTTAAGTGGTATTTTTATAATTTTATAGCATTTATTGTTATGGAAGATCATATTCCTTGACCAACTTAATCGAGTTCTTGAAAGCATTTCCTCATTCATTTGCAATAAACCTTTGGTAGCCCATACAGAGGAGAGATTGAAGGCTGTGATCCTCAAAGGAAACTGGCTTTTCCTCATCCTACCTTACCTAGTGGAGAAATCCCTCCAGGCTTCATGGGATATGCAGTTAACATGGTCGACATAGACTTTGATCATTTGGCAACAAGAACAACTGAAGGCCTTGGTCTACGAGAAACACTATTTTATCGGCTTTTTGGCAAGTTGCAGGTTTATGACACCAGAGAACACATGAAGCAGGCCTCTGTCTGCATAGATCACGGTGCTGTATCACTGGATGGTGGAATAATACGAGAGGACGGCTTGATTTCTCTAGGCTTCTGGTATCTCCGTTTCTCCCTCCTATTTTCCAGATGTCGTTAGTAACTATAAAATTTCTGTGACTAGGGTCTGACCTAACTGAAATTAAAAAGGAAAAGGAAGTTGGTTGCTGTTCCTGATAGTCACTGATCAAGCTAAATATTCTTCTTTGCATTTTCTTTGAGATTGAGAAAAGGTAGAGAGACATTTTAGATGCGTAGTCAGTCATTCTTCAAATTGATCAAGGAAGTTGTTTCTTTGCTGTAAAAGCTGTTGCAGTAGCAAGAATAGCCTGTGGGTTGTTTTTTCTATTTGTTTCATAATCTTAAGCAAGTTTCACAACACCATACTATTACACATGCTCTGTTGATTATTAGGGCTCCTGAGTTCTCGGTTGACCTGATTGCTAGTTCATGTTTAAGGAAGGATATCTACATTAACTGCTATGAGTGACCTGGTTTACCATTTTGCCTCTTCAGGAAGCCAGACATAATCTTTCCTGTTGTCACATCTGGAATTCATATAAATACTTTGCCGGAGAGTACACAAGTAGGGATGCAGATTGCAGAGGCTATGTCGGAGTTGAGAGTGACCCTATGCAAGATACGTAAGATTACAAGAGCTTGCGAGGAAGATAAGCGGCAATTTTTGGGGAAGACTAAGGACTTTGTCAGTAATGGACAAAGCCGAGGCTTTAATGAAAAATCACCATCCGAAGGTGGAATTCTGCCCGGATAATTATGTCTACCCCACCATTTCCTCGTGAATTATTTCAAGTTTTATATTTCCAGCCTTGGAAACATGGGATAATTGTCTATGCCGAGTAAATGAAAGAGAATGAGAGAATCACTGAGTGTGTTTTTTGCAGCTACCAATTTTTTGGAATTGAAACTGTTACCGTAAGTTGAACATTTTTGTCCTTTTTGTTGGATTGATGTTCCGGAATCATTAGTCAAGAGGCATCACTTCATCTATCCTCCTGAATCGTAATTTTCAAAATCAATGCCAATAGGGTACATCGGATTGTGGAGAGGCCAAAGTGAAGGAGTGAACGGAGACATGGAAAAGGGAGCAACTGAGGGAGTGCAGAGAAAAGAAACCTTTGGCGACGTCACGAGGAAAAAAAAAGTTTTGTTTTTTTCTAGCACACTTATAATCTTCAAAATTATGTGAGTATCGTTATTTTTTCTCGAATGTCTTTGTTGAGATCTTATTAATATCAAAGTTAGTAAAATAATGCAGATCCTCTTGTATTATGCATTTTGATTGTAGTATAAAAGCGTTGTCGATTTTTTGCCCTAAATTTGATTTCAAGGCTATAATGAGGTTCGGAAAAATTAAAGTGAATTAATATATAATTGGATTTGATCAAGTCCAACTATATGAATAGATTGATTGTAAAATACAAAAGGAAAAGGTATTCTTACATGAAAAAAGCAAGAATATCTTTGATTAGATTTAAAGTAAAACAAAAGGAGCAGGAGAAAAAGAAAAAGAAAAAAAGAAACAGAAATTTTATAAAAAGAATACACTTTATATTTTTTATGAAGAAGAAAAAAAACTAAAAGAAAAAAGCTTGGAGGCGCCACGGCACCAGCATTCCAACCCGCGGTTAACGGGCCCGTCACCCACTTGGGCCGGGCCCCCGGCCCATGAAAAAACATTTTCAGGTTGGGTCGCATAGGCTCAAATTTAAAAAAAATAAAATTCGCCTACGTTGAATGTATGGTATTTAATAAAGAAAATTCAATACCGGCTTCAACAATATGTGCTGGCCCAAAAGAATTTCCAACAATTATCATGGCTGATATCTGAAAGAGAACAACCATATATTTTTACATAGCAAACGAATTAGCAAATCCAAATGAACGAACACCTCAGTTATGTGAGAAATAGAATACAAAGTGATGATTATCGAGAATGAAAACATGTCTCAAAGACATGCCACAATGTGGAAAAGCTCGATACATAATAAATTTCACAGGAAAAATGTACATCAAATAGACATCATCAAAGGTAATCATTATCATTAAGATGTTGTAGAGTAGAGAAAAGGTATCAATGCCCAAGCGTACTTCTCAATTTTGGGCTTCACCTAACCACCTCTCGATGGATGACTTTATAAACGTAGTATAACTCACGGTATATTTTTCTTGGTCAACATTTCAATAATCAAGAGTGAATGTTTATATGGAAGCGAGAGCTCTGGCACCAAAAAAGGAAAGAAGAGAAAAGGAGACAAATGGGGTTGAATGCCGGCTATTTATCGGCACATTGCCACAGTCTATCACTGGCTTCCAAAGATTGGTGGCGTGGTGGCATGGATATGTGTTGGTCCCATCCGGAATTGAAGGACTTGCATTCGTTGAATTCACCGTGGTTTGAGATTGCATGCCATTCCACTGCTAGTGCTAGTGCTAGTGCTTCCTGTCTTGTCCTGAATATTTGATGGACTTGCCGTGTATGGAAGATCTTGGATAGTTTTCAAAACTTCGACAACTTCACTCATCCAGGGACGAGCATCTGGATCCATTTCAAGGCAGCGAACAGCCAACTGCAAAGCAATCTGGGCACCTTTTCCTGAGAATTGATTTCCAAGCCTTGAATCTATCAATTCGTACAAACTTCTTTCCTCTTCCAGATGTGACCGAACGTAGCCGACAAGGCGAAGTCCATCATCAGTTAAGTCATAGGGTTTTCTTCCGGTCAGGATTTCCGAAAGAACCACACCAAAACTATAAACATCACTCTTTACTAAGATGCACCCTGCAATAATATATGTGCAGTCACTAGTCAGGAATACCTAAAATAAGTATCAGTCGGTCCTATTTGGATATAAATACAATCCATAAAGTACCCGCAAATATCTCAACCACCTCGAGCAACCAAAAACAGGTAAGTTTGAAATAATAACTTTATTCTCTGTCCTTCCATCGCTCCTTTTTTTCTTATGATAATACTACTTAAGCACCCCAGGCGTTGCTGTGGATGAATAGCTATTCAGTATTAGTGAAATTATCAAAGCAATTAGTGGAATAGAAGTGTACTTAAAGCCCAAATTGTGATATTATCGAAGATGGCAATTCCAAAAACAATATTGAATCTCGTCATCATAATATATTTCATTCATGGACTGTCATGTCAAGGTATTTGCTTCTGCGAAGTAGTAATTTATAGCATGATAAATATGAACTGACTAATTAATCTATCAATTCAAAATGATGCCATTTATTAGAAATTGTCAAGTCATAATCATTAAAATTAACGATAACATAGTGAATGATTCTCACTGCATTGCCTTCACTGAAATTTATAAGGACGTATGCCAAAAAAAAAAAGAAAAAAGAGAGAAAAAAGTCTCAACTCTTAATCAATAGATGTATAAGATAAAACCACCGCCTTTTTAATGATTTTAACGTAAAATTATGCTACTCTTAAATGATAAATAGGAAAGTAAAACAAAAAAAATACACAAATCATGATTACTACATTTAGCCCTAAACCACGCAAAACAAAGGAACAAATAATACCTAGTTTTAAAGTTAAAAATGCTACTCATAAATGATAATGAATAGATTTTTCTATTGGCTAATTATTTCAAGAAATACAAACAATTATTTTAGGAAAATATTTTACAAATCAACTGCCCTTTTAGTTTTAAAGTTAAATATGCTGCTCGTAAATGATAAATAGGAAATTATAATGAGAATAAACCCAAATCTTGATCTACCGCATGTAGCCCTAAAGCACATGAAACAAAGAAACAAATAATACCTGGTATGGATTTACGTTTTTCGGTAATTATCTATTGCTTGTAGGACGGAAGACTGCCACATTAACTGGCTACTCTTAAGAAATCTAGATACTCCATTGTGAACCAGGAACCCTTCAGACATATAGCGTTGAAGCACATAAAAACTCATAGAGAAAGAACTTTAATTATGGATCAGTGTTCCTGTAATTACTGATTGTGCATCCTATCAAAAAGCACCATGGATTTATCGGGGGTTCGAAGGGCATAGCAGACATTCGGTCGTGAATTGAAAAGAATAATATAAACCAAAGACCAAAAAAAAAAAAAAGAGAGACTCACTCGCCAGCAATGCATGATTAACGTGGATTATGAACTCGCCTAATATGCACCCCCAAGATTCAATTTTCATGTACTTGTAATCAGTACTTATTATTCCCAAAGCCTGCGCATACCACATAAAGTAAATCTAGATCACCTAGGAACGCTAACTCGCGATGGTCCAGCAAATTTTACAGGTTCCTCCCGGGCAAAAAAAAAAAATATGAGAAAGACACCAGACATTACACTCAGAGGAAACGACAGTTGAGAGATGCCTCCAACAAAGAAAAGGACTGCGGGTAGTGAGCAGCAATCAGTCATTCCACAAGCTACACTGCGCGTAATGTTCCAGAAGTTCAAGCAAGAAATATGCAATATATTCCATCCAATGATTAGATATCTAGTGGACTGAAAGTGAGGCAATAACATCATTTGGGAGACCACATGCAGGACTATAGCAGAAAAAAGTAACTAAACATAAAAGGTATAGCTGGTGGAAATGTGCTAGGGATTATCTTTCCCGTTGGTTCTGGTCCTTTTGTTCTTTAAAGTTGAGAATAGTCGTGACAAAAAGGTATAGTCGGTATATGCTCCCGTAAGATTTGAGTCAGGCAGGATCCTTGGCATAAAAAAATAAAAAAAAGATATAATATAATGTATATTACTGAACAAAAAGTAGACTTTACAGGATAATTATTGAAAATAATAAAATATCAATTACAATCGATCAAGATCAATTACAGAAATATACATAACATTCTCAAATTATACATGGCCAAGTCTGATTACCTTTTGGAAGAGAACTGAGAAGTCTCTCTGTCAGGTCCTTCCATAGTCTCCGTCTTGATTTCGCGGGTAGCAAGGCTAATAGGATTATAGAGACCACAAGAGGCTCGGCAACTTTGTGGGGATTTCTGGCGATTATTTATGGAATCAAGTCGCTCCACTTTTATTTTCGTTAAAGTTTGCTCCTTCAAAGTCTAAAGGTCTTAAATCAATAAATAATAAAAATGAAACAGAAAAAAAAAAAAAATTGTGGCCAAATCCCGGTCTACTTTGGAACCAGCCAATTTGATACTAGGCCTATTCCAAGGTCCACCAATTTGGTTCTCGAATATAAAAATTGAGAATATGCTCTGAGAGAATAGAACCTAGAATCTATCTACTTTGAAACAAGTCATGCCTATTATGAATAGCGAGTCTCAATAATAAAGTAACGAAGGACAAGTTCTTAAAAAAGAGAGAGCGGTAACCACCTCACTAATTGACTTGTGCTCCTAGATAAGATGGGCCTCAAATCACCTAACGTTACTCATGAACAGGGCATACATGTATTAGTTTTATATTTGTATCCAAGGATTTTTTGGTGGAAGAATAGATATTGCTTGCTCTCTCTTTGGTGGATGATTCTAACAAAGTTGACCATCCACTTAAAGTTAGCAAATTAGGATTGATTTGTTTCCCAAAAAATGAATAATTTTGAAAATATTTTTCTATAAAAAATACACAAATAAAAAATATTTTCATTATTCCCGAAATAATAAGCATTTTTGTCAATAATAAAAGTATTTTTCATAAATAATTATTTTAAACAATAAAACTTTAAAAATTAAAAAAGCGAGGAGAATGTAAGGGATCGTGGAACAAAGACGGAATAAAAGGCATGGGACAAATTACAAGAGAAATTTCAAGATACGTCCAAGGCTTTATAACACAATTCCGGAGTATCCCAAAATTGGATCAAGGGGGAGTGTTGGAATTTGTGATCCAATTCTAGAAACTTCAAGATAGAATTTCATAGAGTTACTAAAATTCTAGAATTCCCTAGATGAATTTTCTAAAAGAAAGAAGAAAATATTTTCTAGAAGAAAGAAGAAAAGTCTAGCATGTAAGAGAAGCCTAGAGAAGTCTAGCATTCAAGAGAAGACTAGAATCTTCTAAGGCGGTGACTCATGCCTATAAATAGGCATGTAAGTTCATCATTTGAGGTGTGTGAGGGGAAAACCCTCCACCTTGTGTGTGGTGGGAAACCCTCCACCGTGAGAGGTCTTAGACCTCCACCAATCTCCATCAAATTATTTCCTTCAACTAATAAAACTATTTTCCCCCATATTCATGTTCTTTGTCCTTTAATTATCCTAATTTATCCATTGTCCATCATCTACAAAATATACCATACACTTGCACACATCACTAATCAAAAATACCAAAACCATGCTTTTGCACGCACACGTACAAAAATTTTAATAGTGGACTATTTGATGGAATGTTGGAAAGCAAAGGGTTTTCTCGATAGCATTGATGAGTTTCAAGACGCACGCGATTGAGGGCACAACATACTACATGATCTGATCAATGTGTCTTTGTTAGAAAGAAGTGCAATTAAGACACATGTCCGAATGAATTAAGTTCTTTGCAATATGGCCCTTAAAATTTCATCAGGAGTCTCAGACCATAAGATCCTGGCAAGACCATGCGAGGGGCTAAAAAAGCCGCCAAAGGAAGAAGAATGGATATCTGCAAGTCGAATTTCTTTGATGGATAATGACTTGTGCAGTTTACCGGCAACTTCAAATTGCACAAATCTTTCGACTTTACTCTTGCAAAGAAACAAGAATTTAATGATGATCCCAGAGAGCTTCTTCTTGTCTATGTAAAGACTCCGAGACTTGGACTTACACGCTACGGCAATAACATCCCTTCCACCTTCTTTGCCTTGCTTGACTTATCTCAGGGCACTCTACTTGAATTCATGCAAGGGCTTAATAGAACTACCTTCAAGCTTAGAGGCACTGGTGCATCTAGAGGTGCTTGACATTCGACGCACCGGAATCATCTCCTTACCTATTCAAGTGGGAAGTTTAACGCAGATGAGATGTTTGCGCATGTCACTGTCAAATTTTGGTGCCAGAAACCCAATGTCCAAGGTGATTTCGAGCATTTCATCATTAGAAGAACTCATGATTGATGTAGACCCAAACACTTTGTGGTCTGATCAGGTCAACGAGAACTATCGGAGGTTTCTACCTTGACGCGATTGACTTCACTGACATTTTTCTTTCCTAAAGTAGAGTGTCTTGAAATCTTCGTCAGATCAAGCCCTCTATGGAAGAACCGGCGCTTCATATTTCAGTTTTCGGTTGGTATTTGCAATTCAGTCAAGCATCATATTCTTGATTATTTTGAATATCAATTGTGCAAGTGCTTGAAGTATGCAAACAATGAAGGCATAAATCCTGTGATCTCAGAAGTACTCACTGAGACCGAAGTATTTGAACTGATTGATCATAAGAATATACTGAGCTTATCAGATTTTGGGACTGAGAACTTGAGTAAACTCACAGCTTGTTCAGTGGAGGGCTGCGAGGACATCATTTGCATCATCGACGGTAATGTAGCACCTCCTTGTGCATTTGAATGGCTAGAGAGAATGGTCATAAACAAGGCCCCAAGTTTGCATTGTATTTGGAAGGGTCCTATGCCTGTGGGAAGCTTAGGCCAAATGACTAGTTTGACCTTGTACAATTGCCCCAAGCTGAAGAAGATATTCTCAAATGGATTGATCGATCAACTATCTGAACTAAAGCATTTGAGTGTCAAAGAGTGCCACGAAATTGAGGAGATCATCATTGAAACTAAGAATCCTTGCTTGGACCCGAGAACACTTCCGAGTCTTAAAAAGTTAATAGTTCATGATCTTCCGAAACTAAGAAGCATTGCTCCAAATGATTTATTGATTTGGCCTTCTCTAGAGAGACTGGATATAGCTTCATGTCCATCCTTGTTAAAACTTCCTTTTACCGGGATAAATGCTATCAATTTAAGATCCATTGATGCTGAGCAATCATGGTGGTCTACATTGGGGTGGCAAGACGACGCTATCGAGGAAAGATTACGGTCTTTTTGTAGCTTCACCTAGCCTTTCTCTGTAGCTCTTTGCTTCTTGTTTATCTTTTTTGTTGAGATTGGAATTATGTATTAACATAGGCTTTCGTATTGTTTCTCTGCATGCACAAGCTATTAAATGGCTATTATTCACTGATGAGGTGATGAAAATGATAAAAAGAATGATTCCGGGTGTTTTTTTTTTCCCTAAGATCCCATGTTGTAATATTGAGTTTCATTGGCACTCCAAACTGTAGTTGCTTCCTATCAGGAAATAGTGAATTAAATGTAGTTTCTTCTCAATATCATGCGAGTTATGTATTGCAAGTTTGTTTACGGTGCTTATAATCTCTAATACATAATGTAAAAGTGACCTTTGAACATTTAATGGGTTTTGCTAATATCAAAGAAGAATTGTGTAGGGCGTGCATATTACGTGAATTGAGTTCATAGTAGTTTGCCCAGCATCTTATATCTTACACTGTATCCTTTATATTAAACGAGGGTTTTGAGAGGACATGTCCTTTCCTCCTCTTTTCTCTTTTCCTTTTCTAATTTACTAAAGATCTCTTTCATGTCACTCCCTACACCTTTTCTCTTCGTTTTTTCGTTTCTATTATGCGATAGAATTATCTTTAATTTTTTTTAGTTTAAAGGTGTCAATTATCTTCTTCCATTCTTTTTGCACCTTATGGGTTAGTGTCTTATTTTATTGAAGCTACAGTAAATTGTCAGTCTATTTTACCCAACACGATCTACTATATTCCTCTGTAATGTATTCAAGTACATGCCATATATTTATAATTTCATTATTTTCTTATTATTTCCTCTTTAAACATTCCTTTTTTCTTTATTCTTTATTCTCTTTCTCTAATCTTTGCAATTACGATCACATTCTACATTGAAAACTTACACTTCAATTTTGTCCATAAACTTATCGAATTATGATGAGATGATGTCATTTCCTTTGTTTTTAAAATTAATTTCAAATTATATCCCCAAAGTTAGATAATGTTGCGTGATTTTATAACACAATTCATCTTTTTCCTCTGGCAAACTTCATCATTTTGCAATCTCTTTATTTAGAACATCTTTAGGGGTCTAAAATCATATTTGCGCTTGGCGAAAGTATAATAACTTTTCCAATAGTTCCTCCATATGTACATCTCCATATGTACATCCCGCAAACGTACTACAATGTGAAAGGCCAGTAATATGAACATAATCAGCTGAATGAAATAGCTGTAAGGTCAAAAATTCCGCCTTTTCCTCCTATTTATTTACAGGGAATGATCCTACAGCATCCATAAAATCCTGTTAGAATTCGCATTCATCCTAAAGAAATGCAACCAGATGAATGTAGACCCAAGTCATTTTATAGTATAACGAGGATGAGATAAGACATTATCCGAAGAGCGATAAAGGTTGAGTTAACTTGGAGCTTTTGCAGACCTTCAGTTCACAAAACTCTAATTGAAAGAAACTTGTAGCTTTCCATTCCATTTTTCAATTGAGATGCACAGCGATTCTTCCAATTTCCTGGAATTATTAGATACGCCATATGCATATATTTTGAGTATTCAACTAGATGGGTTGCTGAATTGGTCAGTGAACTTGACTTAAAACATTTATGGTTTTTTAGGGATTCCATATCGTTCTAGTTCCTAAGTTATGGAAAAACTGCAAAATTTGGTATCGCTCAATTTTTCAAATAATCAGTTGAATGGATCATTCCGCCACCTTTAGGTAGTATGTCGTCTTTGAATTCCACCCAAGAAAAATATATTGTATTTCAATTAAGCATAATAACGAACACATTGTGTGTAAATTTAGACAGCCAATGTATGTTCAAGAAGAAAAATAAACTGTGACATCCCGGTTTTCCAATCCTCTTTTCAATAAATTGAGACGGGCATTTCGTTGGCACGCATATAATTCTTTTCCTTGAGTCGGCCACTCATATGAAAACTAATCTATCGGGTAAAGCTGTTAAGAGTTTCTAATGCATCAGACTCGAGAATTTGACCAGGAAGCGACCTTTCAACCGAGCTAATCTGCAAGGGTCATTACGGCACGATTAAAATCGATTAGAGATCGGAGATAGGTCGACTCGACAGAGGCATGTGATCAGGTGTGGGTGATTCCACTAGATCGCACAATTCTTGTCGATCGGCATTGGACCGACTTTTCTATCGATTGGGTACCCTGTGTTCGTATTTGAAATCTTGAGATTTCCCCGACAACCAAAAGTCGCCAATGTTTCAAAGATGTACATTGTGGCTTGAGATGATCAACCACAGGTCAAATGCATGAAAATTCCCAAAGGCTACCCGGTAGATTGGGCCGTGCTAGTATCCTGCCAAAGTGAAATTAACCGTGGAATTGAGATCAAATTTAGAAATTGGAAGTCTTGGTGTGTCACAAATCATTTTAGGATCATTGACTTATCTTTGGAAGATTTTTCATGCAATCAAGATCTTTCAGCAATTAAATCAGAGAATGGCTAATTTGGCTCGAGAAATAGTAGGCTCGTCTTTGGTCGTGCTTTTGGGACTTAAGTTGGTTCTATGGACAAGTGAAAGTGTAAATTGAAGTGTGGTGACATTGGATTAATTTTATGAACATCAATTGGACTCAATTGGAAGATAATTGAATGAAATTGGAAAAATTAGCGTACAAGAATTGGACCCCGGCGGAAAAATAAAATGGACCCATTGGAAGATGTTGTGGAGGATTGGGTGAGTGGAGTGTGATGTCACCCTGATGTCATGGTGGTGGGCCATTTTTGTGGGTTAAAGAAAAGAAAAAGAAAAAGAAAAAGGGTCCCATCTCTCTCTCTCCTCCTTCTCTCTCCTCCCTCTCTCCTCCCTCTTCCGTCGGCAGCCCCCCTCTCCATCTTCTTCTCCTTCTTCGCACGCCCAGCAATGGAGGAAACCGAATGCAGCAGCCCCCAGCAACCGAAGAAGGCTTGATCGGAAGCCAGCAACCGCCACCAACCGGAGCCTCTCCGTTTGTCCCTCACCGCCACCACTCCGTGTCGTCCGCGCGCCTCGCCTGCTCGCCCGACTGGCCGAAGACCAGCGAAAGTTGCAGCATCGTTGAAGAAGCTGCTCGCCGCCCACGCTCTGCTCGTCGTCGCCAGAGTCGCCATCCTCGCCCCGCGTCGTCTCGCTGCCGAGCTGCCGTCCTCGCGCACCGTGGCTGGCCGTGCGTCTTGGCGGTCTTCTCCCCAGCTCGTCGCCCCGAGCTGCTGTTCAGCTCGCGTAGGAGCCGCCGGAGCTCGTCCGGCCACCGTTCGGGCCCCGCCTAGGTCCGATTCAACCCCTCAACCTTCCCCGGTCCTTCTCCATCTCATCCAAGCTCCGGATCTACCCTACCTCGGCCTCAAACCGCAGCGGACAGCAACCAAAAAAATGGGTATGGCAGCCCGTGTTTGGCCCATTTTGGCCGGCTTCCCGACCCCGGATGCTTGGCCCGCTTTGGAGAAAGTCGATCCCCCCGTCGTCCTCGTCATTTTGGTCCGCTCGGTTCGCTAATCTGGTGAGTTTAACTCACTAAATCTTGATTAGATGGTTAATGATGCCCTAAGTGTGCTTAGTCTAAGTTAAGTAAGATTAGGTTGGTAGATTAGTTTATTTAAATATGGATTAGATTAAGTTGTTTAATTAAAGTTAAACATGTTTAGTTTAAAGGTTAAGTAGGTTTATTTTTAAAATAAACCTTGATGTGACTTAAAGGAATTTATTTATGATTTAAATAAATGTTTCGAAATTATTGGATTATTTAATAATAAATCATATTCCGAAATTATTAAAAATATTATTATTTAAAAAAAAAACGAAAAATTATTTTTGACCCCTATTCTTTCGAATTTCGTGTCGATCATTGTCGTGTAGTCGGATTTTGAAATTGATGATTGGATATCATAAATTGAGCGTGAATCGTGACAAATATGGTTATTATTATTATATTAATTTTCTGAATAAATTTAATTATTTAATAAATTCGAAAAATTATTTTGGGACCCTAAATTCTCGAATTTCGTGCTTGATCGATCGCGTGCATTTAGAATTTGAATTTGATGAATGGATGTGGCAAATTGGGTGTTGATTGTGGTAAATATGGATTTTATTCATAAAAACCCAAGTGTTGGGTTTTGATGCAAAAATTGGATTTTAATAATTATATTAAATGGTGGGGTTTGAAAAAGTGAGATATTGGTCTTTTGATTCGAAATTAGCGTGTCCCCACACACATGAGTAATTTACGGAATATTTTTAATATGAAGAAAAATGGCGGGATCACTATTTTAAGTGGAAGCGTTGAGTGAAATGAAAAGTGTCCCTGGGCCGAGTATGCTTTGGGCGTGTGATAATTAAGAGGAACCATCCTGGGCTGTTGAGCCGGACTTGCCCCTATATGGGATGCCCACGCGGTGGTTGCGGGTCGCAGATGATTGACGAGCCCATGCTCCTTCGGGAATGCCGTCGACGTACTGACGAAGCCGCGCTCCATGGGGGGGAGGCGATGCCTGGCTATATGCCAGTAGATAGCCGAACAGCGAGTAGGCTATGCCCTTGTGTGGCAGTGAATAATAATTGGAATGCATGCTAAGTTCGACTGTGATTTATATGAAAGTGATGGCGTTCCAATTGTTTGAATTATTATTACTACCTGAGACTGTGTGATTCGAATTGTGCTAACCTGCAGGAAGGAATTGAGGCGAGGTAAGTTCTTTGTGTGATGTGGCTAGGCCACCCGGGGCGTATTTTCTTTCTAATAGAGGTTTAGGGGGTTGAACTTGCTGAGACATTGTCTCATCTCGGTTTGGGGATTAAAATTTCAGGTCCCTGGTGGATGGAGCGGCTAGATAGCTTTGGTTGGCTTTCAGGAGTTGCAGAGGTGAAGTCATAAGGATTGGAGAATGTGTCCGACTTGTAGGTCGTAGGACAGTTCCTTTTTAAGAGCCGGTCTTTGTAGACTTTTGGCTATTGACTTCTGTTTGTAATTATGTTGAATTATGAAAGTGTTATGTTGTGGTTTTGCTTCCTGCTTTTCTATCCCGTATTTAATGGTCAGGGGTTTTATGATACGTTCCGCTTGCGCAATAATAAATTAATGGGGTCGGCGACACTACCTGGGAAAGTCGCATTTGCATGACCATGGTGGGATGTTGGCACGCTCGAGGTTCGGGGCGTGACATCCCCGTTTAAGCGGTATCAGAGCGTGGTCTGTGTATGGAGTGATAAGGTACGATGTGTCATGGGATAGTTAGTAGGAAAGACTTTTAATATGCTGATGCATGTGGTTGATAGCTGATTGGTAGCTTGTTTGTGGGGTCACTCAAATTCTAACCTGATGTTGGAATCGAAAACAGACGTCTATAAAGAGTCTGTAGGATGAGTGACCAGGAGTGGAGGACTCCTTGGAAGAGGTCGATAGGACCTATACCTCGGGGTAAGATGCTGACAAGAGTTGGTACCCGAGGTAAAGCGCAGGCTTAGACCAGCGTGCGTGTGAGAGTACCGCCGCAAGTCGGTACCGAGAGTGTAGCAGCACCGAATGATCCTAGGTTCGTTGGGATCGTTCGGGCGCTAGTGTTCCTTGGAAGCTTGTTGGGTCAGTAAGTTCAGGACCGAGCTGTTGCTATTGCCGTTGTTTCTACCGCTGCCAGTGTTGTGACCGTTGTTGTTGCCGCGCCTGTTGAGGCCTAATATGGAGTTGTGATCGAGGATCAAGCCGTTGTATCTGAGTCAAGGTTCAGTTTAGACAGAGATGGAAACCGATTGGGGAGAAATGCTGATGCCAGAAGAAAGGTGCCCTGTTTCACCTAACCGGAAGAGTAGAATTGAAAAGTCAGTGCTCAACTCGATCGTTGTGTGTCGTGTTTGTAAGAAAAGATATGAATCTGTCTCGTGCTGTAAGAGGGAAAGGACTTGTTACAGGTGTCGCCAATAAGGCCATTTGATCAGAGATTGCCTGTATAGACAGATGGAACCACAACTGTTTCTGTCGCCGTCGTTGATAAGACAGAATAGAGGAAGCATGCTTCAAGATGTTCAGTGGGGTACTTGGAATGGACCCCAGTGCAAGAAAGGGTGCATGATGTTCCTTGATGGGAGGTAGAGGACTCACTGATTGTGTGCTGAGATTGTGGAAAGGAGGCTTGAGTTAGCCCAGTGTTAGAGTAAAAAGGAGAACATGCTTTGAATGTGGCCAACACAGCCGTCAGGTTAGGAATTGTCCGTGTAAGTTCAGGAGAGTGTAAGCACTATTACTGCAGATAGGACGCCACTAGGATGGCTAGAGGAGCATGAAGGGATCGACCATGCATCAATCAGAAGAAGAATGTTTTTGAGATGTTTTTATCAGAGTCGTGCAGCAGAATTTTCAGTGAAGGTGGTAGGATTTTCAGATTGGTAATAAAGTAATAGAAAGATGAATCTCTGACTATAGTTGTACCTGATGGGTTTGCTTATGTATGACTTGGAAGTCATTTATGAAAAGGTTTGGCTCGAGGAGCTTTCTGCTGTTATGAATTGTGGCAGTAATATAATTCAGTTTGTTCAGTTAACGTGCGAAAGTTTTGAATCACTGAAAGTTGAAGAGGAACTTCAACCCTTGTTATTCGTCGCTGAAGATGACCTGGTTTTGGTTGTTGGTTACCAAATGTGCATGGCAATTGTAATGGATGCATCAGTTGAGGAGCTGAATGTGGAGAATATAATCATGGTACATGAGTCTTCTAAGGTATAATTTGAAGAATTGTCAGGGTTGTTGTTAGAAAGAGAAATAGAGTTCGTGATTAAATTAGCACCCGGATCAGAGCCAGTCCCTAAGGCTCCTTACCGGATAGTGTTACTCAAGTTAAAAGAATTAAAGGTGCAGATGCAGGAATTGTTGGATAGGGGATTCATACGTTCCAGTGCATCACCTTGGGGAGCACCTGTTCTATTCGTGAAGAAGAAAGTTGGTTCGATGTGTTTGTACATCGATATTCTTCAAGATCGACTGGAGGTCAGGGCATCATCAGTTGAGGATCAGGAAGAAAGACATACCGAAGTTGAGACCTCGCACTGGATACAGTAGTTACGAGTTCACTGTAATACTGTGTGGTTTAATGGACACCTTAACTGTTTGTTCGGGTCTTATGAGCAGAATGTTTAAGGGTACTTAAATCAGTTGTGATCGTTTTCATTGAAATTATCCTGGTATGTTCAAAGAGTACTAAGGAGCACGAGAGACATTTGGGGATAGTACTTCAGACCTTGAGAACTCTTCAATTTTATGCTAAGTTTAGCAAGTGTGAGTTTTGGATGACTCGTGTTGCACTCTTAGGTCACGTGATTTCAGGCGAAGAAATCTCCGTAGACCCCGTCCAAGATTGAAGCAGGGATCAGTTGGCCGAGATTGACTGTAGTGATAGAGATCATAAGTTTCCTGGGTTTAGCAAAGTATTACAGATAGTTCATATACGGGTTTTTTCAGTGTTAGTATCGCCGTTGACAAGACTACTGAGGAAGTAAGAAAGGTTCGTGTGGACAGATAAATGCGATCGTAGTTTTCAAGGGCCTAAGAAAAAGCTGACTACCGCACCTGTGCTGACTATTTCATCTGGTCCTAAAAGTGATGAGATCTACAGTGATGCGCCGTTTAAAGGATTGGGTTATGTGTTGATACAACATGATAGAGTCGTTACATATGCGTCCTATCAGTTGAAGCCTTAGGATTTGGAAATGAGACAGCATCGCTGGATAGAACTCATTAATGATTATGACTATGATATTTTGTATCACTCTGGAAAGGTGAGCAAAGTTGCAGATGCACTGAGCCAAGAGCCCTTAGTTGTACAGTTGGTACTCAAGGATTGGATCTTAATTGAGGAAGTTCGAAATTCAGTTTTCAAATCTAAGGTATGCCACCTTTTGAATCTTATGACCAGCCTCAGAATTGAGCTGAAAGTTCAGATCAGATTCAAAGTGCTTTAGTGGATATATTCAGAAATTCAGGAGACTCTATAAGAGCATGCAGATGAGAGAGAGGTTGATTTTCAGATTTCTAAAGAGAGAACACTAAGGTTCTGAGGACGATTGTGTGTAATTGTCGATACAGAGATTAAAGAAGAGATCTTATGGGAAGCTCATCATAGCAACTTCAGCGTTGTCTAGACAGTACGAATAGATCTTGTTTTGAGTGTGTGACATCCTAATTTTCAAACTCTGATTTCGATTGGTTAAATTGGGCATTTCATCGACGCGATTACAGTGTTTCTCTCTGAGTTGGCCACTTACGAGATAACTAGACTAATTGGGTGAGTTATTAAGGACTTTAAGGCAAACAGACTTGAGAATTCGACTAGGAATTGACTTCTCGACCGTGCTCATCTTTAGAGATCATTACGGCATAGTTAAAAATCGAATTAAGATCAAAGATAGGTCGGTGCGACTGAGATGAATGACCGATCGTGGGTGACTCCACTAAATTGGAAAACTCTCATCGACTGATACTAATTTGATTTTACTGTCGTTTTCGTATCCCGTGTCCGTATTTGAATCACCGAGATTTTCACAACACTCGAGATTCGCCAATGTGTCGAATGAATTCATTGTGGCTCGAAGAAAATCGACCACGGGTCATTTGTCCTAAAAAGCTCCGAAAACTACCTAGTAGCCTATGTCACACTAAAAGCGTCGGAGTGAAATTAGCCGCCAATCTAAGTTCGATTTCAGAAATTGGAGATTCTGTCTTGTCACAAAGTGGGTACACCGAAGTGTGTTATATAACTTATCTGCATGGAGTGTTGGGGATGAATTGTATTTCAAATCTTGATCAGATGTTCCAAGTTGGCAAAGCTTTCATATGGTTCTTTCTTAAGCAGTGCATAGCAGAGAGTGCAGAATTTCGATTGCTAAGATGAAGTTAGGGAAAGAAAGATCACAGGCCAGAGTCTGTACAGTGGTCAATGATTGCAGTTGCCGAGATCAGTGTTAGAGTTATATCAAATCTTGACCAGAGGTTCCCAGTTTCAGCAGATCAGTCAGATAATTTCTTTTTAGTCAGTGTAGAGCAGAGTGTACAGGATTTCAGTCAGTTGAGATGAGATCAGAGATCAGAAAATCCCAAGTCCAGAGTTGGTTCAGGAATTAGTGATTCAGTTGCAATTATCAGAGACAGTTGAGAGACTGCTCAGAATGGCCAGTTTAGCTTCGCAGATTTTGTGTTGAAGACCTTTGGAATTTTAAGTGGGCAAGTGTTTAGTATTTTGAATCCAAAGTGGTTTGGGCAAGATAGCAATGATCAGGTAGCATTGGTACAGAAGGAGCAACCTGAGAAAGAGATCATTAGATGAGACAATTGTACCCCCACCTTTTCTATTTAAGAATTGGTAAAGGTTTAAATTTCAAGGACGAAATTTTTATAAGAGCGGAAGAGTTGTGACATCTCGGTTTTCCAATCCTCTTTTCAATAAATTGAGACGGGCATTTCGTTGGCACGCATATAGTTCTTTTCCTTGAGTCAGCCACTCATATGAAAACTAATCTATCGGGTAAAGCTGTTAAGAGTTTCTACTGCATCAGACTCGAGAATTTGATCAGGAAGCGACCTTTCGACCGAGCTAATCTGCAAGGGTCATTACGGCACGATTAAAATCGATTAGAGATCGGAGATAGGTCGACTCGACAGAGGCATGTGATCAGGTGTGGGTGATTCCACCAGATCGCACAATTCTTGTTGATCGGCATTGGACCGACTTTTCTATCGATTGGGTACCCTGTGTTCGTATTTGAAATCTTGAGATTTCCCCGACAACCAAAAGTCACCAATGTTTCAAAGATGTACATTGTGGCTTGAGATGATCAACCACAGATCAAATGCATGAAAATTCCCAAAGGCTACCCAGTAGGTTGGGCCGTGCTAGTATCGTGCCAAAGTGAAATTAACCGTGGAATTGAGATCAAATTTAGAAATTGGAAGTCTGGGTGTGTCACAAATCATTTTAGGATCATTGATTTATCTTCGGAAGATTTTTCATGCAAGCCGGGTTTTTCAGCAATTAAATCAGAAAATGGCTAATTTGACTCGAGAAATAGTAGACTCGTCTTTGGTCGTGCTTTTGGGACTTAAGTTGGTTCTATGGACAAGTGAAGATGTAAATTGAAGTGTGGTGACATTGGATTAATTTTATGAACTTCAATTGGACTCAATTGGAAGAGAATTGAATGGAATTGGAGAAATTAGTGTACAAGAATTGGACCCCGGCGGAAAATGAAATTTGCAACCATTGGAAGAGGTTGCGGAGGATTGGGTGAGTGGAGTGTGATGTCACCCATGATGTCATGGTGGTGGGCCATTTTTGTGGGTTAAAGAAAAAGAAAAAGAAAAAGAAAAAGGGTCCCATCTCTCTCTCTCCTCCTTCTCTCTCCTCCCTCTTCCGTCGGCAGCCCCCTCTCCATCTTCTTCTCCTTCTTCGCACGCCCAAAGCAATGGAGGAAACCGAATGCAAGCGGCCCCGGAACCGAAGAAGGCTTGATCGGAAGCCGAACCGCCACCAATCGGAGCCTCTCCGTTCGTCCCTCACCGCCACCACTCCGTGTCGTCCGCGCGCCTCGCCTCGCTCGCCCGACCGGCGGCCTCCATCTTTACTGATCGTTGAAGAAGCCGCTCGCCGCCCACGCTCGCTCGTCGCCGCCGGAGTCGCCGTCCTCGCCCCCCGTCTCGCCGCCGCCGAAGCCGCCGTCCTCGCGCACCGTGGTGGGCCGTGCGTCTTGGCGGTCTTCTCCCCTCGGCTCGTCGCCCCGAGCTGCTATTCAGCTCGCGTAGGAGCCGCCGGAGCTCGTCCAGCCACCGTTCGGGCCCCGCCTAAGTCCGATTCGACCCCTCAACCTTCCCCGGTCCTTCTCCATCTCATCCAAGCTCCGGATCTACCCTTCCTCGGCCTCAAACCGCAGCGGACAGCAACCAAAAAATGGGTATGGCAGCCCGTGTTTGGCCCATTTTGGCCGGCTTCCCGACCCCGGATGCTTGGCCCGCTTTGGAGAAAGTCGATCCCCCCGTCGTCCTCGTCGTTTTGGTCCGCTCGGTTCGCTAATCCGGTGAGTTTAACTCACTACATCTTGATTAGATGGTTAATGATGCCCTAAGTGTGCTTAGTCTAAGTTAAGTAAGATTAGGTTGGTAGATTAGTTTATTTAAATATGGATTAGATTAAGTTGTTTAATTAAAGTTAAACATGTTTAGTTTAAAGGTTAAGTAGGTTTATTTTTAAAATAAACCTTGATGTGACTTAAAGGAATTTATTTATGATTTAAATAAATGTTTCGAAATTATTGGATTATTTAATAATAAATCATATTCCGAAATTATTAAAAATATTATTATTTAAAAAAACGAAAAATTATTTTTGACCCCGTTGCTCGAATTTCGTGCCGATCGCTGTCGTATAGTCGGATTTTGAAATTGATGATTGGATATCATAAATTGAGCGTGAATCGTGACAAATATGGTTATTATTATTATATTAATTTTCTGAATAAATTTAATTATTTAATAAATTCGAAAAATTATTTTGGGACCCTAAATTCTCAGAATTTCGTGCTGATCGCTGCTGTGCATTTAGAATTTGAATTTGATGAATGGATGTGGCAAATTGGGTGTTGATTGTGGTAAATATGGATTTTATTCATAAAAACCCAAGTGTTGGGTTTTGATGCAAAAATTGGATTTTAATAATTATATTAAATGGTGGGGTTTGAAAAAGTGAGATATTGGTCTTTTGATTCGAAATTAGCGTGTCCCCACACACGTGAGTAATTTCTGGAATATTTTTAATATGAAGAAAAATGGCCGGGATCACTATTTTAAGTGGAAGCGTTGAGTGAAATGCAAAGTGTCCTGGGGCCGAGTATGCTTTGACTGTGTGATAATTAAGAGGAACCGTCCTGGGCTGTTGAGCCGGACTTGCCCCTATATGAGATGCCCACGCGGTGGTTGCGGGTCGCAGTAGATTCTGAGCCCATGCTCCTTCGGGAATGCCGTCGACGTACTGACGAAGCCGCGCTCCATGGGGGGAGGCGATGCCTGGCTATATGCCGCAGATAGCCGAACAAAGGAGTAGGCTATGCCCTTGTGTGGCAGATGAATAATAATTGGAATGCGTGCTAAGTTCGACTGTGATTTATATGAAAGTGATGGCGTTCCAATTGTTTGAATTATTATTACTACCTGAGACTGTGTGATTCGAATTGTGCTAACCTGCAGGAAGGAATTGAGGCGAGGTAAGTTCTCTGTGTGATGTGGCTAGGCCACCCGGGGCGTATTTTCTTTCTAATAGAGGTTTAGGGGGTTGAACTTGCTGAGACATTGTCTCATCCCGGTTTGGGGATTAAAATTTCAGGTCCCTGGTGGATGGAGCGGCTAGATAGCTTTGGTTGGCTTTCAGGAGTTGCAGAGGTAAAGTCATAAGGATTGGAGAATGTGTCCGACTTGTTGGTCGTAGGACAGTTCCTTTTTAAGAGCCGGTCTTTTGTAGACTTTTGGCTATTGACTTCTGTTTGTAATTCTGTTGAATTATGAAAGTGTTATGTTGTGGTTTTGCTTCCTGCTTTTCTATCCCGTATTTAATGGTCAAAGGTTTTATGATACGTTCCGCTTGCGCAATAATAAATTAATGGGGTCGGCGACACTACCTGGGAAAGTCGCATTTGCATGACCATGGTGGGATGTTGGCGCGCTCGAGGTTCAGGGCATGACATAATCCGCTTGCAGCCTCGTCGTCGACAAGCTAGTAGGCCCCCGGAGTCTCCATGGGCTTCCCAGAATGATCGATAAAGGTAAACAATTACATAAACACAATTAAAAGACAAACTACCATCATAATCAACAAACACCCAAACAATGATGATAAATGGAATTAGTAACTCACCAAAAAATATTACTAATTCATCAAACACCCAAAGCAAAAGCTAATATCCTCACATAAAACATTGGTCCGGTCCAATGTACAAATTTCATCACGTGCCCACTATCAGCACAGGCGAGCTATGCAATCACTCAATACATTTTTGACTGACAGGAGATGAAAATACCTCTTTCGAGAGCATTGCGTTTGAGCCAAGTTCATTTCCCCGCAGATGCCATACCGCCCTCTGAAAATTGATATCCATGGCGGTGGCGGCGCAACAACAAGAAATTGCCAACGGAAGAAATGAATAGATCGAAACGCTTTCAGGCATGAAAGCACATGAAAAGCGCACACGCAAAAGTGAAACTCGGAATCCTAGAAATGGAGGAACAAATAGGGTACATCGGATTATGGGGAGGCCAAAGTGAAGGAGTGAACGGAGACATGGAAAAGGGAGCAATTGAGGGAGTGCAGAGAAAAGAAACCTTGGTGACGTCACGGGAAAAAAATAGTTTTGTTTTTTTCTAGCACACTTATAATCTTCAAAATTACGTGAGTATCGTTATTTTTTCTCGGTCGAAAAATGTCTTCATTGAGATCTTATTGATATCAAAGTTAGTAAAATAATGCACATCCTCTTGTATTATGCATTTTGATTGTAGTCTAAAAGCATTGTCGATTTTGTGCCCTAAATTTGATTTCAAGGCAATAATTAGGTTTGGAAAAATTACAGTGAATTAATATATAATTGGATTTGATCAAGTCCAACTATATGAATAGACTGATTGTAAAATACAAAAGGAAAAGGGTATTATTACATGAAAAAGGCTAGAATATCTTTGATTAGATTTAAAGAAAAATAAAAGGAGGAGGAGAAAAAGAAAAAAATAGAAATAGAAATTTTAGAAAAAGAATTCACTTTATAATTTTTATGGTAAAAATAAACCCCAAAAAATAGAATATCTCAGAAAAAATAGAATAATATGAAAAAAAAAACTCAAAAAAAAAACCTTGGAGGTGCCACGGCACCAGCATTCCAACCTGCGGTTAACGGGCCCATCACCCACTTGGGCTGGGGCTCCGGCCCATGACAAAACATTTTCAGGTTGGGCCGCATAGGCCCAAATTTTAAAAATAAAAATTGCCTTCGTTGAATGTACGGTCTCTTATAAAGAAAATTCAATACCGGTTTCAACAATATATGCTGGCCCAAATGAATTTCCAACCATTATCATGGCTGATATCTGAAAGAGAACAACCGTATATTTTTACACAGCAAACAAATTAACAAATTCAAATAAACAAACACCGTAGTTATGTGAGAAATAGAAATACAACGAGATGATTATTGAGAATGAAAACATGTGTCAAAGACATGCCACCACGTGGAAAAACTAGATACATAATAAATTTCACAGGAAAAGGTATGTCAAATAGACACCATCAAAGGTAGTCATTATCATTAAAATGCTGTAGAGGAGAGATGAGGTATCAATGCCCAAGCGTACTTCTCAATTCCAGGCTTCACCTAACCGCTTCACAGTGGATGACTTTATAAACGTAGCATAACTCATACTATATCTTTCTCCGTCGACATTTCAATAATTAGGAGTGAATGTTAATATGGAAGCCAAAACTCCAGCACTGAAGAAGGAAAGAGGAGAAACGGAGACAAATGGGTTGAATGCCGGCTATTTATAGGCACATTGCCGCAGTTTATCATCACTAGCTTCCAAAGATTGGTGGTGTGGTGGCATGGATATGCGTTGGTCCCACCCGAAATTGAAGGACTTGCATTCCTTGAATTCACCATGGTTTGAGTTTTGATGCCATTCCACGACTAGCGCTTCCCTGTCTTGTCCTGAATATTTGATGTACTTGCCATGTATGGGAGATCTTGTATGGTCTTCAAAACTTCGACAACTTCACTCATCCAGGGACGATCATCCGGATCCATTTCAAGGCAGCGAACAGCCAACTGCAAAGTAATCTGGGCACCTTTTCCTGAGAATTGATTTCCGAGCCTTGAATCTATCAATTCGTACAAACTTCTTTCCTCTTCCAGATGTGACCGAACGTAGTCAACAAGGACAAGTCCATCATCAGTGAAGTCATAGGGTTTTCTTCTGGTCAGGATTTCGAAAAGGACCACACCAAAACCATAGACATCACTCTTTATTGTGAAGTGCCCTGCAATAATATATGTGCGGTCAGTAGTCAGGAATACCTTGAATATGTAGCAGTTGATCCTAATCGGATATAAATACAATGCATGGAGTACCCGCCAAATATCTCAACCACCTCTAGCAATCAAAAACAGGTAAGGTTGAGACAATAACTTTGTTCTGTCCTTCCATCACTCCTTTTTTTATTATGATTATACTAGCCAAGCACCCCGGGCATTGCTGTGGATAAATAGCTATTGAGTATTAGTGAAATTATCAAAGCAATTGGCGGCATAGAAGTGTACTAAAGCCCAAATTGTGATATTATTGAAGATGGCAATTACAAAGTACAAAGTTGTATCTCGTCATAATGATATATTTCATTCATGGACTGCCTTGTCAAGGTATTTGTTTCTGTGAAGTAGTACTTTATAGCATGATAAATATGAACTGACTAATTAATCTATCAATTCAGAATGATGCCATTTATTAGAAATTGTCAAGTCATAATCATTAAAATTAACGATAACATAGTGAATGATTCTCAATGCATTGCCTTCACTGAAATTTATAAGGACGTATGCCAAAAAAAAAAATCAACTCTTAATCAATAGATGTATAAGATAAAACCACCGCCTTTTTAATGATTTCAACGTAAAATTGTGCTATTCTTAAATGATAAATGGGAAAGTAAAACGAAAAAAATACACAAATCATGATTACTACATGTAGCTCTAAACCACGCAAAACAAAGGAACAAATAATAACCTAGTTTAGATTTACGTTTTTTTGGTAATAATGCAGTGCGTGTGGGACGGACGACCAACACACTTCTTGGAAATTAACTAGCTACATGAAGAAACCTAGATACTCCAATCCGAACCAAGAATCCTTTGGACATGTAGCATTAAAGTACGTAAAAACACATCCATCGTGCGTTGAAGAGAGAGAGAGAGAGAGAGAGAGAGAGAGAGAAAAACAAAACAAAAAATCACTTGCCAGCAACGCGTGATTAACGCGGATTATGAACTTGCCTGATTTGCACCCTCAAGATCCAACTTTTATGTATTTGTAATCAGTAATGATCATTAAGTATTAACAAAGCCAGTGCGTACCGCAGAAAAGTAAATCCAAATCACATGGGAACACTAGTTCATGACGGTCCAGCAAATTTTCCAGGTTCCTCCGAGGAAAAAAAATATGAGAAAGACACCAGACATTATACTCGGAGGAAACAACAATTGAGAGATGCTTCTAACGAAGAAAAGGAATGCAGGTAGTGAGCACCAATCAGTCATTCCACAACCTACGCTGAGCGTAATGTTCCAGAAGTTCAAGCAATAAATGTGCAGTATAATCCATCCAATGATTAGATATCTGGTGGACTGAAAGTAAGGGAATAACATCATTTGGGAGACCACATGCAGGACTATAACAGAAAAAAAAAAGTAACTTGAGCATGATGTGCAAGAGCTACAGCTGATCATACCATTCCTGGAAATCGTGACAATATATGAGGACAGAGCAGAGACAGGATGCACAAAGAGAAAATGAGGTCATATCAGTATATGACGGTCCCTGTAATTCTCTTATCTTTGGTCACAATTGATATCTACCTAATTCAATTCAGTTCCTTATCATTATTGGTGCACATGCCGTGAATGAGTGTGTAGATTGGGGCTGTTCTCCTTTTCTATACTATAGGATAAGTTGACATGTCAAAAATCTTACTCAACCACTTTTGTGCAGGTTATTTGGACATTTCTCATCCACAAATTGCTCGTAGAAACATACACGTACCCCTCATCATCCATTCCGGGGCAGCATAGCCAATTGTTCCCCTGATAGGGGTGGAGTGAGACTCATCTCCCTCGAGAACAATCGCAAGTCCAAAACCAGTAAGCTTGGCATTGTTGTCCTAAAAGAGACGAGTAGTGTTAAAATTAAACATCATGATTAAAAAGGAAAAAGGACCGTCACCACAGCTTTTGCTACATACGGCATCTAATAGGATCTTGGAAGGATTAAAATTACGAAATATCACTGGCGGTTCTGCCTCCCCATGAAGAAAAGCAAGACTCTTTGCAGCATCCAGCGCTATTTTCATCCTGGTAGACCAAGTAAGAGGCAATTTCCCTACTCAACCCACAAAAGAACACAAGAATTAACTAATAAAATGCTTGTAATCACAGATAAATCATTATTCCCTAAGATGTACTACTGAGAGACAAAGATGATAAAACGTTACTAAAATCACACGGACGAAGCTGCTAGAAAGTGACATTTCATGACCATATCACATGATCTTCCGCTATTTCTTTTTCTTTTTCCCTGGCATCGAACTATAATGTCCTCGAGTATATGATAACATTGAAAGTCTCTGGTATTGCATCCTTTTGGTCGTTGGCACATCAAAAAAGCAATTTACATATAAAAAGAAAAAAAATTCAGGCAGAAGAACATTCAACAGAGTATGAGCACTGTAAATTATTTAGGAAATTATGGTTCCGAACCCTACAATCTTCTGGAAAGACGTCCATAATAAGGACAAGTGACATTTTTTCCTCCTTAAAATTATTATCCAGATTCTAGTAGCAATCAAATAGTTTTCGTGGGAGACATGACTTCCATATCCATACAGGTGGGTCGTTTTACCGTGAGTACTTATATAGTACGAACATAATGTAGGACATGTCATTAAGGGCACCAAGCACATGTTAAAGGACAGGTGCGCATACTTTCAAAGAGGTGATCTTT
The DNA here is from genome assembly GCA_014182375.1 of Eucalyptus virginea. Classification (NCBI taxonomy): domain Eukaryota; kingdom Viridiplantae; phylum Streptophyta; class Magnoliopsida; order Myrtales; family Myrtaceae; genus Eucalyptus; species Eucalyptus virginea. The sequence continues at coordinate 1,236,478 of CM024520.1, read as the reverse complement.
CAAGCTCCCTCGTTGCATATACTCATATATAAGCAGCCTTTGGTTGCCTTCCACGCAATATCCAATTAACTTTACCAAATTTGGATGCACTAGATGACCAAGAATACTCACTTCAGCCTGGCACGTGGAAAGTGCAAGAGTTCAAAAGTCATACTAACTGTCAAACATGCATTAATCCAGAAAGAAAAGATCATCACATGAAATATTACCAGCCAACGTTCGTGAGCCAGCTGCCCACTTAGCTCGAAAATCTTAACAGCAACAATCAACCCAGTGCCAGGGCTCGCAGGAGCAGTCCCATTTTCTTCAATCCAACCCTTAAAGACTCGGCCAAAACCGCCTTGACCGAGCAGACCCTCGGGACTAAAGTTTCTTGTAGCTAACTTAAGATCCTTTGATGAGAATTTCCGCAGCTGAGGAGCGACTATTAATTTCTCATTCGTAAATCCACGTACAGAGCCAAAACCACCTTTACCAAGAAGACTTGCAGCACTAAAGTTTCTAGCAGCTAACTTAAGATCATTAAATTTGAATTTCCGCAGCCAAGAAGCAACTTTAGGTTCCCTTTTGAGTTTAGAAGTTGAACGGTCTGCATTAACAGTGGTTGTAGACGAAACCACAGTAGGAGCAGGCTGCTCTCTGCTTGCATCATTTGGAATGCTTTGTGCTGCTCAAATACGATATTAGCACATCAGACGTAAGTATCCGGTCCTGAATAGGGAAGGGTATGTAGCCACGTAGGTGTATATTTGTGGTTTACAGGAAAAAAACTATGACAACGTCTTCAACTTGCAATCAAAGCGATGGAAAAAGATAAGCAGCAATAAATCTACCTGATCTCTTGATATAGACTAAAATAATTCCATGCAATCAATCTCTGACTTACTTTGCTCACTTCTTGTGATATCACACCCTCAACCTACTCTAGATCTGTCACAAACTTATGTCTTCCGATGAGATACATCGCTATCATCACCCATTACTAGATGACCTACAACACACCATAATTGTTTTTTTTTTTTTTTTGGTAAAAACAATACACCATAATTGTTAGTCACTTCCCAAATTAACTCTGCCAATAAAAAATCTCCGGGAACAGAGAGCACTCCTAAGGACACGTAAAAAAATCTCTGGGAACAGAGAGCACTCCTAAGGACACTGGCAATTAACTCCAACTTGACAAGCTTTACTGGGGCAAATGCATAACCCATGAAAACGCAAAATCAGAATTAGACTATAAATCCACAATAACAGCTACATGTAATAGTAAAATATCCCACTTTGCTTCTTTTGGGGTTTATAATGTTCCTATGGTCTGCATCCACTTAATGCTTGAACTTTCAGATTTTCAACTTTTAATTTGGCACTAGAGCCAACTCTCAATTTTCCATACCCCTCTTTACATTTCATTTCAAGTGAGTTATTTTCTCTATCTTACTTGTTAAGGGCATTCATCATATAATTTATCCAGGGTTGCACATGAGAGTGAGTATTAAAATGTTGAACATCACTTGTTTAGAGAGCTTATGAAAACCTTTTTTTTAAGTAGCGACAAATAGCAGTCAGCAAAATTGAAAGTCATATCAATATTGGGCACCGTTGGCCCTATTGTGGTGATGACACCTCCAATGAGGTTGATATGCCACATCCACGATTATTGCAATGCAAACGGTAATGCAATTTGAAAATTTTATATACATGTAATCTCTCTTGCCTTATAGCTTAAGCCTTTTGGTTGGACTTTGTAACATAAACCAAACATTAATTTCAAGTTCATTCTTACACCAGACCAATAATAAACAAACAGTATGTTCTTTCCTTTTTCCCTTATAGCACCTCCAACAAACACAAGCAAAATATCATGAAATAAGATCTTCATATTCCCCGATAAAAAGTGCGGTATTTCCACAGAATGTAAAACAGGAATTTCGATTATCTATTCACAATTGACATTGATAATAACTCCCTCAGTACTGTAATACCAAAAAATAATAACTAAGTTAGCTAGTGTTACCTCAATCTACAAGCTTGAAGCACGTTTACGGCGGCAAAAATAGACTAGCAATCCAAATCACTGCACACTAATGCTGTGCCGATATTTGGTTTTGTACACTGAAAATATATGAGCAGTCATAGTTCTGAAGCTAACATCAGAACGACGAGAATTTTGTATAGTTAGCTGCCGCTGCCTCATTCATAAACATTTCAAGGGTGATACCAGAAATACGATTTGAAAGAAATCATATTTCATTCAGATATGTGTTAACTTTCCAATTCTCTCTTCATTAAGGCTGGGCCCTGCAGCTTTTAACTTGTTCAACCAAATATATAAAATGAAAGGGAAAGAAAACAACAGGCATCATCTCAACAGAACAATGCTCTCCGCTGATAATTACTCTTACCTTTAGTCCCTGTCAGATGATTGCAACAGATTTCATCAGGTGAGGGACTCTTGAGATTTGGACAATCGATAATGCTCATCCGTTCCAAGTTTGGTGCAATGCGTAAGCCACTGGAAATGCTAATGAGCTCTGGCAATGAGAATAGGGATATCCTTTTCATCTTGGGGAGAAAGTGAGTACTGTCGTCAATAGAAGTATTTTCATGCGTCACTAAACTTGAGACATGTGGGCAGTCTTCGACTTTGAGCTCTTCTAAGCTATCAAGGTTTTTCAGTAGGTCAGGTGTAAATATAGTAGTCAACTGAGGGCATGTGACTAAGGCCAAGCATTTAAGATGAGACAAGGATCCTCGACACGGCGGCCTCTCATAAATGCACCTCAAACTCTTCATACGATATACATAAAGATATTCAAGTGACTCGAGAAACCTCGTGTCATCCTCCCATGTTTCTGATACAATTTCACTTCTATCAGCTTCATCGTACATGTCAGTTCCATCAATAATAACCCGAATCTCATTACACTCCCCAATTATGCAGCATTTCAATTGCTCCATGTTCTCAATCCCAAAATCAGATAGCTTAGTGACATCCGTATGGCGGTCTAAGAAAAATGCAGTAGCATGCGAAAGTGTCTTTTGGATATCTGTAGGCACCCCCACACCATTTACATATTTCAGGGATCTATCCCAGTGTTCTAACTCAAACTCAAGATCCACTAGGAGTCGATTCATTATGCGTTCATCATGATTGCCAACAATGAATTTGAAATGTGACAACGATCTAGACACCTCTAATGCACCAAACCATTTGAATTTCCTCATATGGTCCACTTGAGGAAAGTACAGTTTAAGTGTATCCAGACTCATCAAGCCACAAACATCATCAACAATATCTTCCACAACACTGTCCCACCTCTCATCCTCTGGATTTACATCAATACTTAGCTCTTCTAATTGGGATAGCGTGGAAAGAGTGCCTTTAGGAATCAATGCATTTGCTTTTGCAGATTTTGTGCCCAGATATATGCATGGACAAAAAGATAATTCTAGGCAAGTGAGCTTTGTTAGCCTCGCAATCTCCTTGGGCAGATCCATGATCTCAGTCCCTTCAAGGTCAAGCACCTCAAGCTGCTGAAGTTCTCCAATTTTTGGAGGTAACACCATCAATAGCTCACAGTGATTTAAGAATAGTCTTTTTAGGCTGCTTAACCTGAATAAAGACTCTGGCAAGGACTTGATCCGAGTTCGAGATAAATTCAGGATTTCGAGAGCAGGCATGTAATCAAAGAAAGACGGACTAATTGTTCTGAGCTTGTAATTTCTATTTAGAAACAATACCAAGAGTACAGGACACCGAGGATCCTCGGGTAAATCAGTCAACTGATTTTCCATCAAGCAAATCTCTGTGTAAGACTGCCATTGTGTGACCTCCGGAGGCTCCATCAATCCTAGACCCTCACGCATAGGGATCGTTCTGCTATATTCAGGCGGACTGGACTCAATGTCCTTGGACCATATCTCAATTTCCTCTGACGATTGCGGGCTACCTGATGATGAGTAAAGATGATGAACAATCCTACTATTCCAGCCAAAAACCAAAAATGTATGACAAAGTTCAAGGAAATGAAGGAACCAGGAAAGATGTCGAGATTGGCTGCTTGAACGGACGAGCCTGAATCCAAAGCGTAGGCCTGCGGTGGAGAACTTGCTTTCGTCCTACTCCCATGGCGTCCCAACTGCTCAATCGACTGTGGCTTGCTTCTGATGTTCCACATGATCGCAGGAAGAAGCGATCAACACACGCACTCTCTACGAATTCCAGATGTCCCAATAAGTCAGCCAAGAACAAGTTCTTGTAATAGAGAGAGCAGTTGAAAATATCTCAAGAATCTGAGTCCGGAAAGAAAACTTGATCCAAGGAAAGTTACGTTACATAGTTTCAGTAAGAATTTTTAATGAAGTGATGTCTTCTCCTTTGGGCTATCTTTGACAATTCATCAGGTTTGGCTAAGAATTTTCATTTGGAAGAGTGGATATTGCCTGAACCATCCCCTCAACGGTCAACAATGCCGGCAGTTATGGACCATCCGCTTAAAAGTTCAGATATTTAGAATGATGATTTTTCTTTTCTGGCCAAAAATGAAAAAAAAAAAAAAAAGCTATATTCTCCCGTTCGTTTTTAGGCACAAAACTTGCTTGTGGACTTTCTTTTTCTGCCGAGATAAAAAAAAAAAAAAAAAAAGATTCTGTCCTAATAATTTGAAAAACTGTTTAAACTTTACAAAATTAAAGAAGCAAAGAAAAAGTCAGTGGACAGTATTCAAGCACGTAATGAAAGTTTGACAAGTGGGGGGATTGCTCGGCTCGAAATATGACAAAATATGGCACATGAAACCTTCTTATTTTTCCCTTGAAAACCGGTTAAGTAAAGTGGTCCAGTTCCATGGAATATTCTCGGGCAAGAAAAGCACCTGTTATCGGTGAAAAAATGACGGAGCCGTCACCATCCAAGTAGCATCAACACTGACAAGCGGCACGCGATACGACACGACACGACATGTCGATACGTCGTTTCTAAAAAAAATAGAGAATTCTGACACATTGGAATACATTGTATATTAAATATATATTTTTATCTATACATAATAAATTATCATTTTTATTATTATTTCAATCAAATTAATTTGAATCAAATTCATAAATAAATAAATAAGCTTAAAATGAATATACACTAAAAATATTAATATGTCATTTATTAATATTATTCATTGTTTCAATTTGATAAATTCAACTCTATTTCAATAATTCATAAAACTTAGAGAAAAAACAAGCAATCCATATTATGGACTCACATGTTAGATATGTTGGAAGAGGAGAAAAAAAAAACTTAAAGGGGTGAATTGTGTATCACGGAAAGTGGAGTTGGAAGAGAAGAGAAGACTAGAACTCCATTCGTTTCACAAAAAAAAAAAAAAAAAAAATCTAGGAAAACGTTTTCCGGATTTTTCGGCATTCATTTCACTAAAATAAATTTCTTGGGGAAAATGTTTTCCATGAAAAGGAAAAAAAAAAAAAGTCTTCTAAATTAGAGGAAAATATTTTTCACTTTAAAGTGAAAAAGTAAAAAACATTTTCCTCATTTGATCTCTTTTATCTCACACCTTTACGAATTCTCACTTTCTCCTCCCCTTTCTTCTTCTTCTTTTCTTTTTTATTCGAATTATTTTTTAATTTTATTGTTCTTTTTAATTCAAATTATTTTTAATTTCCTTTTTCTTTTCCATTTCTTTTCTTTTTTTTTTTCTTTTTCTTTTCTTTGTTTCCCATCTTCTTCTTTCTTGGCTAGTCATCGGCCATCACCAGGCGAACCTCGAGCTCGTCGATCTTAAGCTCGCAGTTGTTGATTTGGCGAGCCTCAAGCTCGACGCTCGCGCTCGCCAATCTAGTGAGCGGGAGCCTTGTGCTCGTCGGCAAGCCCTTGTCGACGAGCTCGAGGCTTGCCGGTGGCCGATCGTGGGCCATCGCCATGGCCAACGACCGGCCAATAAAGAAGGAGATGGAAAACAAAGAAAAATAAAAATAAAAATAAAAATGAAAAAATTAATAATATATTTTAAAAATTAAAAATAATTAAAAATCAATTAAAAAATATGAAAAATCCATTTTAAAAAATAAAATAAATGAAAAAGAGTATATGAAGGAAAATATTTTCCTTACCGAACAATGAAAAATATTTTCCACTTCATTTCCAAGTTTTATCCGAACACCAAAAAATAATTGCATTTTCCTAAAAAATGACTTTCTAAAAAATATTTTTCAGAAACACCACATTTTCCGCGAAACAAATGGAGCCTAGGTTTTCTTCTTTCTCAATTTATTATTTTTATTATTGTGTTTTATTTTTTCACATATATATTTTGACCTCTCATTTATTGAATTTTTAAAATTGACCTCAATATTAGAATCACATGTCAGAAACTCGTATGTCAGAATTCCAACTCAAGTGTCGGGAGTGTCAATAAAGTTGACTAGGTGTCGGATTTTCGATACGTGTTGACCGAATGTCGAAAATACCTGAAAGTGTTGAAGAGTGTCGGGCACTTGTCAAAATGTCCGACATGACACGAACGCTCTTGAAGAGTGTCGATACTTTATAGGTCACCATGGCATTGCCCATTTTCCTAATAAAAAAGGCAATGTCTCGAGGAAGAGAAGCATAAGGGTCGATTGGACTAATAAAGGTAGCATGTATGCACTCTATCGAGCCATATGAATTTTAATTATTGCGTCCATAAAAACGATTGACATATTAAAATAACCCATTATATTATATCAATCTATTTTGTTATTAGATGTAAGAAAAGGAGATAAACTAACAAAAAAATTCTTAAAAAAAAAAAAAAAAAAAAAAAAAACTTCTTGCTCTTGCATATTCAAATTGAAAGAAAATAATATAGGTACTTGTTTAGGGATGTGCAAAAGAATCGGGACCCGCCCGGAACTGGTGGTTCTTATGGAAACCGATTTAGTTCCCGGTTCCAATTTATGGGAACCGATGGGTACCGAACCGGTTATATTAATATATTAATTTTTAATATTAAAAATATTCTAAATTAGCAAATTTAAAATTTAGGACTCCAATCACCATCTCAATTCACTACTCTCCTACTTCATCTTGTCTTTCTCAGTTCAAAATCTCCCCGAGCTCTCTCTTTCTCTCCGATTCATCTCCCTTTGAATCCTAGTTTAAACTCGGTGGAACAGCGAGTTAATTCTCGTTTCCTCCCTTGAACTTGAACTCCCTCTCCACGTCGTCGCCACCTCCGCATTCACTATCGCTATCGTCCTCTTCGTTGTTGGGCTTGTCCCACTTCTACCTCCCCTCTTCCTCCTCCCCCTCCTCAAGCTTCTCCCCATCATCCTCATCTTCGGGGACAGGCAAACTCTAGGTCTAAGAACGGCTCATCATCCCTGTTGTCCTCCTCATTGTCGGTCTCAAGGGAGGAGTTGGAGACGACGAAGGCGGTGGCTAAGATGGTGGTGGTGGCTGGGACAGAAGTAGAGCGAGGGTTGCGACTGATTGAAGGCGAAAAGGGGAAGGTGTGGAGGTTGGACTAATTCTATGGATCCACTTGAGAACTGGACCGGACCGGCGGTCCGGTTCTTGAGTGGATCCATGGAACTAGCGGACAGTTCCCGGTTCCATTTTTCGGAACCGGTTCTTAGCGGACAGTTCCTAGTTCCAGATTGGGAACCACTCACCCGGACCATGCACACCCCTAGTACTGTTGTGCACAACCTAAATAAGATTACTTAGCAAATAGCATGAATCGAGACAGATTTGCATATATTCTTTTTCTTATAGAAGCATTATGATTACTCGGTATTTGACATCGTATATATATCAAGAGTAAGCTGATTGGGAGCACATTTGTAAGCCGGTGGAAATGTGCTAGGGATTATCTTTCCCGTTGGTTCTGGTCCTTTTGTTCTTTAAAGTTGAGAATAGTCATGACAAAAAAGATGTAATATAATAGTCATGACGAAAAGGTATAGTCGATCTATGCTCTCGTAAGGTTTGAGTCAGGCTGGATCCTTGGCATAAAAAAAATAAAAAAGATGTAATATAATGTATATTACTAAAAAAAATGTAGACTTTACAGGATTATTATCGAAAATAATAAAATATCAATTACAATCTATCAAGATCAATTATGGAAATATACATAACATTCTCAAATTATACATGGCCAAGTCTGATTACCTTTTGGAAGAGGACTGAGAAGTCTCTCTGTCAGGTCCTTCCATAGTCTCCGTCTTGATTTCGCGGGTAGCAAGGCTAATAGGATTATAGAGACCACAAGAGGCTCGGCAACTTTGTGGGGATTTCTGGCGATTATTTATGGAATCAGGTCGCTCCACTTTTATTTTCGTTAAAGTTTGCTCCTTCAAAGTCTAAAGGTCTTAAATCAATAAATAATAAAAATGAAACAGAAAAAAAAAATGTGGCCGAATCCCGGTCTACTTTGGAACCAGCCAATTTGATACTAGGCCTATTCCAAGGTCCACCAATTTGGTTCTCGAATATAAAAATTGAGAATATGCTCTGAGAGAATAGAACCTAGAATCTATCTACTTTGAAACAAGTCATGCCTATTATGAATAGCGAGTCTCAATAATAAAGTAACGAAGGACAAGTTCTTAAAAAAGAGAGAGCGGTAACCACCTCACTAATTGACTTGTGCTCTTAGATAAGATAGGCCTCAAATCATCTAACGTTACTCATGAACAGGGCATACATGTATTAGTTGTATATTTGTATCCAAGGATTTTTTGGTGGAAGAATAGATATTGCTTGCTCTCTCTTTGGTGGATGATTCTAACAAAGTTGACCATCCACTTAAAGTTAGCAAATTAGGATTGATTTGTTTCGTAAAAAATGAATAATTTTGAAAATATTTTTTTATAAAAAATACACAAATAAAAAATATTTTCATTATTCCCGAAATAATAAGCATTTTTGTCAATAATAAAAGTATTTTTCATAAATAATTATTTTAAACGATAAAACTTTAAAAATTAAAAAGCCAGGAGAATGTAAAGGATCGTGGAACGAAGACGGAATAAAAGGCATGGGACAAATTACAAGAGAAATTTCAAGATACGTCCAAGGCTTTATAACACAAGTTCGGAGTATCCCAAAATTGGATCAAGGGAGAGTGTTTCAACCCAGTGCCAGGGCTCGCAGGCGCAGTCCCATTTTCTTCAATCCAACCCTTAAAGACTCGGCCAAAACCGCCTTGACCAAGCAGACCCTCGGGACTAAAGTTTCTTGTAGCTAACTTAAGATCCTTTAATGAGAATTTCCGCAGCTGAGGAGCGACTACTAATTTCTCATTCGTAAATCCACGTACAGAGCCAAAACCACCTTTACCAAGAAGACTTGCAGCACTAAAGTTTCTAGCAGCTAACTTAAGATCATTAAATTTGAATTTCCGCAGCCAAGAAGCAACTTTAGGTTCCCTTTTGAGTTTAGAAGTTGAACGGTCTGCATTAACAGTGGTTGTAGACGAAACCACAGTAGGAGCAGGCTGCTCTCTGCTTGCATCATTTGGAATGCTTTGTGCTGCTCAAATACGAAATTAGCATATCAGACGAAACAAATGACCATCGATTTGGGTCACATTGGGGAACAACAAACACCAAGCCACTTCATCTAAACAGGAATTAAAAGATGAATCAACTAATCTGCCAGTCGGCCTAGCGACTGTTTCTTTTCCAATTGAAGAAAGTATCCGGTCCGAATAGAGGAGGGTATGTTGCCACCTAAGTGGATATTTGTGGTTTATAAGAGAAAACTATGACAACGTCTTCAACTTGCAATCAAAGCGATGGAAAAAGTTAAGCAGCAATAAATCTACCTGATCTCTTGATATAGACTAAAATAATTCTATGCAATCAATCTCCGACGTACTTTGCTCACTTCTTGTGATATCACACCCTCAACCTACTCTAGATCTGTCACAAACTTATTTCTTCCTATGAGATACATCGCTATCATCACCCATTACTAGATGACCTACAACACACCATAATTGTTAGTCACTTCCCAAACCAACTCTGCCAATAAAAAATCTCCGGGAACAGAGAGCACTCCTAAGGACACTTCAAAAAATCTCTGGGAACAGAGAGCACTCCTAAGGACACTGGCAATTAACTCCAACTTGACAGGCTTTACTGGGGCACATGCATAACCCATCAAAACGCAAAATCAGAATTAGACTATAAATCCACAATAACAGCTACATATGATAGTAAAATATCCCACTTTGCTTCTTTTGGGGTTTATAATGGTCCTATGGTCTGCATCCAATTAATGCTTAAACTTTCAGATTTTGAACTTTTAATTTGGTACTAGAGCCAACTCTCAATTTTCCATGCCACTTTCATTTCAAGTGAGTTATTTTCTCTATCTTACTCGTTAAATGCATTTATCATATAATTTATCCAGGGTTGCATATGAGAGTGAGTATTAAAATGTTGAACATCACTTGTTTAGAGAGCTTATGATAACCTTCGTTTTAAGTAGCGGCAGATAGCAGTCAGCAAGAATGAAATTCATATCAATATCGGGCGCTGTTGGCCCTATTGTGGTGATGACACCTCCAATGAGGTTGATATGCCACATCCATGATTATTGCAATGCAAACGGTAACACAGTTAGAAAATTTTATATATATGTAATCTCTCTTGCCTTATAGCTTAAGCCTTTTGGTTGGACTTTGTAACATAAACCAAACATTAATTTCAAGTTCATTCTTACACCAGACCAATAATAAACAAAAAGTATGTTCCTTTCCTTTTTCCCTTATAGCACCTCCAACAAACACAAGCAGAATATCATGATAAAAAGTACGGTATTTCCACAGATTGTAAAACAGGAATTTCGATCAGCTATTCACAATTGACATTGATAATAACTCCCTCAGTACTGTAATGAAGAACTCTCCTACCAAAAAATAATAACTAAGTTAGCTAGTGTTACCTCAATCTACAACCTTGAAGCATGTTTACAGCGGCAAAAATAGACTAGCAATCCAAATGACTGCACACTAATGCTGTGCCGATATTTGGTTTTGTACACTGAAAATATATGCATCAGAAGCAGTCCTAGTTCTGAAGCTAACATCAAAATGACGAGAATTTTGTATAGTTAGCTACCGCTGCCTCATTCATAAACATTTGAAGGGTGATACCAAATATACGATTTGAAAGAAGATCATATTTCATTCAGATATATGTTAACTTTCCAATTTTCTCTTCATTAAGGCTGGGCCCTGCAGCTTTTAACTTGTTCAACCAAATATATAAAATGAAAGGGAAAAAAAACGACAGGCATCATCTCAACAGAACAATGCTCTCCGCTGATAATTACTCTTACCTTTAGTCCCTGTCAGATGATTGCAACAGATTTCATCAGGTGATGGACTCTTGAGATTTGGACAATCGATAATGCTCATTTGTTCCAAGTTTGGTGCAATGCGTAAGCCACTGGAAATGCTAATGAGCTCTGGCAATGAGAATAGGGATATCCTTTTCATGTTGGCGAGAAAGTAAGTACTGTCGTCAATAGGAGTATCTTCACGCGTCACTAAACTTGAGACATGTGGGCAGTCTTCGACTTTGAGCTCTTCTAAGCTATCAAGGTTTTTCAGTAGGTCAGGTGTAAATATGGTAGTCAACTGAGGGCATGTGACTAAGGCCAAGCCTTTAAGATGAGACAAGGATCCTCGACGCGGCAGCCCCTCATAAATGCACCTCAAACTCTTCATATGATATACATAGAGATATTCAAGTGACTCGAGAAACCTCGTGTCATCCTCCCATGTTTCTGATACAATTTCACTTCTATCAGCTTCATCGTACATGTCAGTTCCATCAATAATAACCCGAATCTCATTGCACTCCCCAATTATGCAGCATTTCAGTTGCTCCATGTTCGCAATCCCAAAATCAGATAGCTTAGTGACATCCATATGGCGGTCTAAGAAAAATGCAGTAGCATGCCGAAGGATCTTCTGGATATCTATAGGCACCCCGACACCATTTACATATTTCAGGGATCTATCCCAGCGTTCTATTTCAAACTCAAGATCCACCGAGAGACAAGACATGATGCGTTCATCATGACTGCCAACAATGAATTTGAAATGTGACAACAATCTACACACCATGGATGTACCAAACCATTTGAATTTCCTCAGATGTTCCACTCGTGGAAGGTACAGTTTAAGTGTATCCAGACTTATCAAGCCACAAACGTCGTCAATAATAGTTTCCACAACATTCTCCCACCTCTCATCCTCTGGATTTACATCAATACTTAATTCTTCTAGTTGAGATAGCGCAGAAAGAGTGCCTTGAGGAATCAATGCATTCGCTTTCGCAGATTTTGTGCCCCGATTTACGCGTGGACAAAAGGATAATTCTAGGCAAGTGAGCTTTGTTAGCTTCGCAACCTCCTTGGGCAGATCCATGATCTCAGTCCCTTCCATATCAAGCACCTCAAGCTGCTGAAGTTCTCCAATTTTTGGAGGTAACACGCTCAGCATCTCACAGTGAGTTAAGAATAGTCTTTTTAGGCAGCTTAACCCGAACAGAGACTCGGGCAAGGACTTTATCCGAGTTCTGGATAAATTCAGGATTTCCAGATAAGGCATGTAATTGAAGAAAGACGGACTAATATTTCTGAGTTTGTAATTTCTATTCAGAAACAAGACCAAGAGTACAGGACACCGAGGATCCTGGGGCAACACAGTTAACCGATTTTCCATCAAGTAGATCTCCGTGTAAGTGTGCCATTGTGTGACCTCCGGAGCCTCCATCAATCCTAGACCCCCAAGCATAAGCACCTTGCTGCCATATTCAGGTGGACCACCTTCGATGTCGTCATAACATATCTCAAGTTCCTCCACCGGTTGCGGTGTACCTGATGATGAGTAAAGATGATGAACAATCCTACTGGAAAATAATCTATTCAAACACGTGAGTCAAACCACACCATGGAGATTCCAGCCGAAAACCAAACGTGAATTAAAAAATATCTGTCGGAATCCGATGCTTGAACAGACGAACCTGAAACCGAAGCTGGACCTAAATCGAAGGCCTGCGGCGGAGGACTTGGTTCAACAGACGAACCTGAAACCGAAGCAGGACCTAAATCGAAGGCCTGCGGCGGAGGACTTGCTCGCGTCTCAATGCTAAGGCGTCTCCACGGCTCCATCGACTCTGGCTTGCTTCTGCTGTTCCTCATGATCGCACCCCAAAGAAGAAAGTAGCAAACGAAGCACCGCACCGTCTCTATGTATTTTGGTGTTCCCAACCATATGCTAACGCGATTCAAAAATAGAGACGAGGGGTGGGGGGGAGCTAGAACCGGCCTCAAGGCTGTTTCCCGAGATAAACCGAGCGATTTTTAAATGTAGGTCAAGTGCGTTCGGCCGAGTGAACTTCTTTGGGCCTATTTGTTTGGGTTTTGTTTTTATTCTTCGAAACACAATTTCTGTTCTCTTGTTCTTTTGTTCTGAGGAATAAAAAAAGAATAAAAATACATTTATTTATACTTTTGTTCTCGTAGGAACAAATTTGAAATAAAAACAAGAAAAAAAAAGTAATTTTTCTCTCTCATATTTTTCCTTCTCTTTCTTTTCTTCTTTTTTTTCTTCTTTTTTTTTGGTCAGTGGTCGGCGATCGGTTGTTAAGGGCCGACGACATCGGCGACCAATCGTTGAGGGCCGGCAACCTTGCTAGAGCGTTGCCGGCCCCCGACGAGGCCAAGCTCGCCCAACCACCAACGAGGCCAAGCTCGCCCAACCACCAACGAGGCCAAGCTCGAGCTCGCCCAGATCTGGCGAGGCCGCCGGCTCTCATCGGCCAGTCACCAGCCATGGCGAGGCCTAACAGCAACCAACCAAAAGGAAGAAAAAAAAAGGAAAAATAAAATAAAAAATTATACAAGTTTACCAAACATGTTTCTATTCATTTTCTATTACAAAAATAGAAATTTTGTGCGATTCTAAACGCGTTTTCTGTTAAAAAATTGTCCCCCGAAACAAAATTAGTTTTTTCTATTTCTGTTCCCTAGAACAATTTTTGAACAAAAATGTTATCAAACATGCCATTCTTGTTGGGGTAGTTAGGAGTGAATCGGTTCAGCTTCCATTGGAACCTAATATCTACCTATCAAAAACGATTCCTAAATTTTTGGAATTCAATATATATCCTGCATACTCTGAAATTTAAAACTTACCCATCGAAATCGATTCTCCAATTTTCAGAATTTGATATATACCTTGCATACTCCTAATTTCTACAAGTGAAACCAATGTTCCAGAAGTCCGGTTCTCAATTCTAAAAGGGAACCAAACTAGACCGATTATAGATACTTTTTTTTTAATTTCTTCAAAAAAAAATTAAAAGTGGCTAACTTTTTTTTAAAAATTTCTTCATAATAGAAAGCATCGAGTGGAGGGAAAAAAATCCGGTACCTAATTCTAAGACCAACTGGTCTGGTTTCCAATTCCAATTTTGGGAACCGAATTGGAACCAATCACCCTAGAAGCCAGAATTTACAAGAAGTTGCTTTTCGTAAAGGCTTAATGTAGAGAAAGATGAGGACAGATTGGACTAATAACTGTGGCATGCATGTACTCTATCAAACTATATGAATTTTAATTACTACATCCATAAAAACGATAGGCATATTAAACATAACCCGTTATCTTATATCGATCTATTTTGTTATTTGATGTAAAAAAATAATAATTAAAAGAAATTTTTGCGTGCTCTTACATATTCAAATCGAATGAAAATAATATAGTACCATTGTGCACTACCTAAATAAGATTACTTAGCAAATATTAGGAATCGCAACGGATTTGCCTATTGTCTTTCCCTGTAGAAGCATTACATTGCTCTATATCGACATTTTATACATCAGGGGTAAGCTGATAGGGGGCACATTTTATGAGCTGATGGGAATATGCGGGTCATGACCTTTCTTTTTAGTACTGGTCATTTTGTTCTTTATAATTGAGAATTGTCATGATAGAAAACTATAATAAATATTATTAAATGAAGAGTACATGAGCCTAATTATAAACCTTACAGAATTACTTTTAAAAGTAACAAAATATCATTTACAATCAGTTAGAACCTATCAGTGGAAATACACAGAACGTTCTCAAATTTTGCACGGCCAACGCTGGTCACCTTTGCAAGAGAACTGAGAAAATGTGTCTGGGTTGCTTTTCTTTAGTCTATCTATCAAGTCTTTCCATTGCTTCTGTTTGGATTTCGTTGGATGAGTAGGGTAATCAGATTATGGAGGCCCCAAAAGGCTGAGCAGCTTTGTGGGAACTTTTGGCAATTGATTACCTTATCAGGTCACTCCATTTTTATTTTATTTTTTAAGTTTGTTCCTTCAAAGTCTAAAGGTCTCGAATAAATAAATATAATGAAACAGAAAAAAAAAAAAAAAAAAAAAAATGTGGCCAAACACCGAGACTGCTCTGGAACAGCCGCTTTGGTATCAGGCCGATTTCAGGGACCACCATTTCGATTCCCGAATTCAAAATTGATAATTAGCTCTGACAGGACAAAACGGGGAAGCTATCCACTATTGTTTCTGAGGCCCGTGTTTTTTGCGTGAAGTAACGAAGCTCAGACTATATTTTCTGACCAAAAAAACAAAAACAAAAACGAATGACACCTACTATAAATAGCGACTCGCAATAATGAATTAGCGAAGAGCGACTGAAAAAGAGAGGACAATGACCACCTCACTAATCGACATACATAACCACTGGGATTCGCCTCAGTGGCCACCCTTCCAACATGGAAGGGAGAGGTGAGGGGTTCAAATCCCCACCTTCTCATGGGGAATGGGGTGGGGACGCGTAAGTTTCAAGAGTGGGTTTCGACTCCCACGCCCTGCAAGAGGCAGGACAAAAGTTTGAGAGTGAGTGTAGAGTAGGTATAGAGTAGGCCTGACCAAAAAAAAAATCGACATACATCATTAAATCAGCTGGGTCCCAAATGGGGCCCATCTCATCCAACGATATGAATGATTAGGTATACGTGTATAAGTTGAATCCAAGAATTTTCTGGTGGGAGAGTAGATATTGCCTGGACCATCCCTTTAATATTCAACAATCTAACAAAGTTGACATTTTCCTCAGGTAAAAAATTTAGAAAGTTTATTTTACGGAAAATAAATAATTTGAAAATTATCTTTTTAAAATGATTGTTTTATATTTCTTGTCAAAATGAACAGACAAAAAATACTTTCATCGTTTACGAGAGTAATAAGATAAACTTTTGTCAATTATTAAAACATTTCTCATTAGCTAATTATCTCTTATGATTATTTTTAGGAATTTTTTTCAAATCATTTATTTTTTTATGAGATAAACGAAGCTTTAAAATCAAATAATTTTTTTTAGTCAAAAAGGGAAAAATATAAAAGTTATTTCGTCCCGTTCGTTTTAGGCATGAAAATGGCCCCTCTCTCTAATAATTCGAAATAGGAAAAATTCCAAGTAAGAACCTGAAGTGAATCTATTTTCTCAAATAAGAATCCAAAGTGAACTTTAAATCAAATAAGGATCCCAAGTGAACCTATTGTTTTAAATAAGGATTCAAAGTGAATTTTGTGTCAAATAAATACCCGAAGTAATCAAGTTAATTTCTATTGAGGACCTTAGCTCGCCAACAAACATTTTCCAATGATTAAAATAGGGGCAATTTTGTCAGAAATTTGTGATTGGAAAAAAATGGAAAATTCTAAATTAATTAAGTTTAGGTTATTCATTTAGATGTTTATGTTTTCTTCTTTCTTCTCCTCCGCTGCTCCTCAACCAAATCGCTGCCTAGTCATCGTCGTGACTTGATTCTCGTCCCTCCTCGCCTTGCCCGACTGGCAGAGAATTTACGTCTCCACAAACAAACAAAGAAGCATATGGTTTTCTTCTTGTTTTTGAATTTGTGTCTCAACCGGCAGAGAATTTGAGTCTTCGACTTTGCAGAGGATGGGTACAAGGAATGATGAGAACTTTGGTCTTGACTTTGCAGAGAATGGGTACAAGGAATAGGGAGACCATAGAAAACCTAGGGTTTTTTTGTTTCTGTTTTAAAATTTGTTAATTTTCCCTAGATTTTTTTTTGGACAAAATTGCCCAAACTCCGGTCATCGGAAATGTTGCATGCTTGATAGCTGGTAAATATTTGGTTGACTAGCAAGCTCAGGTCATTATTTGGAATTAATTCAACCATTTCGAGTCCTCATTTGAGACAATGAGTCCACTTTAGATTTTTATCTAACACAAAGTTCATTTCGGATCCTTATTTGAGAAAATTGATCCACTTTGAGTCTTTACTTGGAATTTTCCCTTCAAAATATTATTTGAACTTTATAAATTAAAAAAGGAAGGTTAATTAAAGTTAGACACGTGGAGGAATATTCCGAATACTTTACAATCATGCACTAAGGTGCACGAGGGAATTTAGGCAATTGTGTAGGTGCAATTTGGTCTTTTCAACAAGTCAACGTCAATGGATCACCACTGATTCCACCTCCTCACCCTCTCCATCGGGCAGCTTTCTACTGGGGATGACTTTTCTAAAATGTGATTCCCATCTTGCCAATCTCAATCTCTGCAGAATCAGGTACGCGAGATGCTTCGTCACTCTCTCTGAATCTAAGATATGTTGCTTATGCGACTGTATTTTTTATCCTTTCTTCTTCGTGTTCTTTCTTTCCTTTCCGTTGCCTAAGACTCTCCTTGAAAAGATCCAGTCTGTGTTGCAAGATTGATCCTCTGCTCTGTGATGAAACGATGGTGCGATCACAAAAAAGCAACTTTTGCAGCTTGCACTGTTGCTATCTTTTGCCATCTCCTAATTCCTCATGGTCTAAAATTGTCTTATTCTGAATCAGTGGATCTTTCGAATTGAACTCAGTGGATGTCCATGTAAAACTTGACATTCTTGCTCTGTGTGGCTAAGACAGCAACTTCCTTTAAGCACCCGGCTATAAGATAAAGCTCTCTTTTCATTTGGTCTAACCTTTTTAAGTGCCCATTTTTGTGGAAAGGTGGCATTCAGATTCAGTGTGTACTTGAGCTGCACATAGAACTGCAGGGTTGTGGCTGCTGAGACTTCTCTTATTACTACTTGTTCTTTTATTACAGTAGCATATGAGCATGTTCTAGTTTAGGTGCCAATCTTTCCCAAAAACATAGGTTTGGACATATGGGTCATCTTCACCGAGATTGTAATTGAGCCAAATGCAGATGTTCTACGTTATTTGTTGTTGAGGCATCCATGTTAAAGTCTCTGAATCATTGCAAAATTAATCTCATTCCTCTTCATTTGAGGATGTTTCCCTGTACGTCCGCTTGACAAATGTAAAGTCATATTTCTGTTTTTCCTTTTGTCTAAGTAAACATCTCATGACTAAACTAGATAACTTGCTCTTTTCTACTCAAGTAATCTGCATTTTCTTGTATTTGAGCGAACCAAGAACTGCAGGTTGTGGCTGCTGAGACTTCTCTTATTTCTTTGACTTGGCTTGTTCTTTTATTACAGTAGCATATGAGCATGTTCTAGTTTAGGTGACGATCTTTCCCAAAAACATAGGTTTGGACATATGGGTCATATTCACTAAGACTGTAATTGAGCCAAATGCAGAAGTTCTACCTTGTTTGTTGTTGAGACATCCTTGTTGAAGTCTCTGAATCATTGCAATAAGTTAATCTCATTCCTCTTTATTTGAGGATGTTTCCCTGTACATCCGCTTGACAAATGTAAAGTCATATTTCCTTTTGTCTAAGTATACGTCTCATGACTAAACTGGATAACTTGCTCTTTTCTACTCAAGTAATCTGCATTTTCTTGAAGTGCTTTTTTAAACTGATTTTGTTCTTGTGATAGTCATGGTTGAAGCAGCAGCTTCTGCAATAGCAGTCGAAGCGTACAAGGATGGACATGGCATTTTCGGCTACCTCAGTAAAAAAGTTGACTATGCTGATGATTTCAAGGTCAATTTTGAAAAGATGACCGACCAAGCAAAAATGCTTTATGCAAGAAGGGATGATGTAGAGGCAGAAATAAACAAAAACAAGATGAAGAGGGTTACCAAGGAATGTGGAGCCTGGATTAACAGGGTCAAGGTGGCCGAACAAGAAGTACTCAAATTGGAAAGCAAGTACAAGAAAGAGATCGCGCATGCCTGGAGATACGCTCGGTTGTGGTCACGAGCAAATCTTAGCAGACATATGGCCAACAAGCGTGAGGAATTACGAGTCCTGTTAGAAGAAGGAAAGCTTGATAATGGGGTGGTAGCTGACAAATCCCCGGAGCACGTGAGAGTCATTGATACTTGTAGGATTGAGGATAAGCCTTCACTAAACTGGGCTGTCGAAGAGATTTTGGGTAATTTGAGGGAGAGAAAAATCAAAAGGGTCGGACTCTGGGGAATGGTGGGAACTGGGAAAACTACGGTGATGCAGAATCTGAATAATAATAAAGAAGTTAAGAAAATGTTTGATATTGTTATTTGGGTATCAGTGTCGAAGGCTTGGAGCATTGAAAAGGTGCAAGATGCAATCACGCAGCGTCTCAAGCTAAGATTGGAGGGCGGAGCGAACGCAGTTGAGACAGCTCAACTTATATCAAATGAGTTGGGAGGTATGAGGTATTTACTTCTCCTTGATGAAGTTTGGGATCCTTTTGATCTCCATGAGATAGGTATTCCCAACAATGATAATGACAGCAAGGTGGTATTTGCTAGTAGATTCCGTGATTTGTGCTATGACATGGATGCTGACGAGCTTGTCAATATGAAGCGTTTATCTGATGCCGATGCATATAAAATGTTCGAAGAAAAAGTAGGTCGAAATGTGAAGAATCCAAGTATTATACCAGTAGCACAACTTGTGGTTAGAGAATGCGCTGGTTTGCCATTGCTAATTGATAAAGTGGCGAGGGTTTTTAGAAAAAAGGACAACATTCACCTCTGGAGAGATGGATTGAAGAGCTTGCAGAGATGGCCTAGTATTAAAATTCAAGGCATGGATGAAGTGCTTGAATTCCTAAAGTTCTGTTATGAGGATTTAGATGGGGAGGATAAAAAGGTTTGCTTTCTTTATGGAGCTTTGTTTCCTGAAGACCGTGACATATTTGTGGACTATTTGATGGAATGTTGGAAAGCAGAGGGTTTTCTCGATAGCATTGATGAGTTTCAAGACGCACGCGATAGAGGGCACAACATATTACATGATCTGATCAATGTGTCTTTGTTAGAAAGAAGTGCGATGAAGACCCATGTCCGAATGAATAAAGTTCTTCGCAATATGGCTCTTAAAATTTCAACAGGAGTCTCAGACCATAAAATCCTGGCAAGACCATGCGAGGGGCTAAAAAAGCCGCCAAAGGAAGAAGAATGGATATCTGCAAGTCGAATTTCTTTGATGGATAATGACTTGTGCAGTTTACCGGCAACTTCAGATTGCACAAATCTTTCGACTTTACTCTTGCAAAGAAACAAGAATTTAATGATGATCCCAGAGAGCTTCTTCTTTTCTATGCAAAGACTCCGAGTCTTGGACTTACACGCTACGGCAATAACATCCCTTCCACCTTCTTTGCCTTGCTTGACTCATCTCAGGGCACTCTACTTGAATTCATGCAAGGGCTTAATAGAACTACCTTCAAGCTTAGAGGCACTGGTGCATCTAGAGGTGCTTGACATTCGACGCACCGGAATCATCTCTTTACCTATTCAAGTGGGAAGTTTAACGCAGATGAGATGTTTGCGCATGTCACTGTCAAATTTTGGCGCCGGAAACCCAATGTCCAAGGTGATTTCGAGCATTTCATCATTAGAAGAACTCATGATTGATGTAGACCCAAACACTTTGTGGTCTGATCAGGTCATGAGGACTATCACGGAGGAGGTTTCTACCTTGACACGGTTGACTTCACTGACATTTTCCTTTCCTAAAGTAGAGTGCCTTGAAATCTTCGTCAGATCAAGCCCTCTATGGAAGGACCTGCGCTTCACATTTCAGTTTTCGGTCGGTATTTGCAATTCGGTCAAGCATCATATTCTTGATTATTTTGAATATCAATTGTGCAAGTGCTTGAAGTATGCAAACGATGAAGGCACACATCCTGTGATCTCAGAAGTACTCACTGAGACCGAAGTATTTGAACTGATTGATCATAAGAATATACTGAGCTTATCAGATTTTGGGACTAAGAACTTGAGTAGACTCAGAGCTTGTTCAGTGGAGGGCTGCAAGGACATCATATGCATCATCGACGGTAATGTAGCGCCACCTTGTGCATTTGAATGGCTAGAGAGAATGGTCGTAAACAATGCCCCAAGTTTGCATTGTATTTGGAAGGGTCCCGTGCCCGTGGGAAGCTTAGGCCAAATGACTAGTTTGACCTTGTACAATTGCCCCAAGCTCGAGAAGATATTCTCAAATGGATTGATCGAGCAACTATCTGAGCTAAAGCATTTGAGTGTTGAAGAGTGCCACGAAATTGAGGAGATCATCATTGAAACTGAGAATCCTTGCTTGGACCCGAGAACACTTCCAAGTCTTAAAAAGCTAGTAGTTCATGATCTTCCGAAATTAAGAAGCATTGCTCCAAATGATTTATTGCTTTGGCCTTCTCTAGAGAGACTGGATATAGCTTCATGTCCATCCTTGTTGAAACTTCCTTTTACCAGGATAAATGCTATCAATTTAAGATCTATAGATGCTGAGCAATCATGGTGGTCTACATTGGGGTGGCAAGACCAGGCTATCGAGGAAAGATTACGGTGTTTTTGTAGCTTCATCTAGCCTTTCTCTGTAGCTCTTTGCTTCTTGTTCATCTTAGTTGTTGTGATTGGAATTATGTATTAACATGGGCTTTCGTTTTGTTTCTCTGCATGCACAATCTACTATATTCCTATGTAATGTATTCAAGTACATGCCCTATATTTATAATTTCATTATTTTCTTATTATTTCCTCTTTAAACATTCATTTTTTCTTGATTCTCTTTCTCTAATCTTTGTAATTACGATCACATTCTACAATGAAATCTTACACTTCAATTTTGTCCGTAAACTTATCAAATTATGATGAGATAATGTCATTTCTTTTCTTTTTTTAAAAAGAATTTCATATTATATCCCGAAAGTTAGACGATGTTGCATGATTTTGCAACACAGTTCATCTTTTTCCTCCGGGAACTTCATCATTTTGCAATCTCTTTATTTAGAACGTCTTTAGGGGTCTAAAATCTTGTTTGCTCTTGGCCAAAGTATAATGACTTTTCCAATAGTTCCTCCATATGTACATCCCGCAAACGTACTACAATGTGAAAGGCCAGTAATATGAACATTATGAGCCGAATGAAATTGCTGTAAGGTCAAAAATTCAGCCTTTTCCTCCTATTCATTTACAGGAAATGATCCTACAGCATCCATAAAATCCTGTTAGAATTCGCATTCATCCGAAAGAAATGCAACCAGATGAGTGTAGACCCGAGTCATTTTATACTATAACGAGGATGAGAGGAGAGATTATGCAAAGAGCGATAAACGTTGAGTTAACTTGGAGCTTTTGCAAACCTTCAGTTCACAAAACTCTAATTGAAAGAAACTTGTAGCTTTCCATTCCATTTTTCAATTGAGATGCACAGCGATGGTGCCATTTTCCTGGAATTATTAGACATGCCATATGCATATATTTCGAGTAATCAACTGGATGGGTCGCTAAATTGGTTAATGAACTTGAGGAACTTAAAACCTTTTATGGTTTTTTTAGGAATTCCATATCGTTCCAATTCCTAAGTTATGGGAAAATTGCAAAATTTGGTATCACTCAATTTTTCAAATAATCAGTTGAATGGATCATTCTGCCACCTTTAGGTAGTTTGTCGTCTTTGACGGATCTACAACAAATTCTCCAGACGTGTTCCGAATTGGATCAGGACCGAGTTTTCGGCCTCTATAAATTCCTGGGCAGCAAGAAAACAAGTTCACTGGCGGTATCTCTTCACATTGCAAATGTCGAACCTAGCCATGAATGACATGTTGGAGGTTTGTTTGTCAAAACAAGCTAAGGGCATTTTCCTTGTCCCACATAGGAAAAGTGGAAGGAAATGAGCCAATTTATAAATGTGGGGTTTCCTTATGTATCTTAAGGAATGATTGAGTGGAACTAGACCCATCATACCTGCATGCGGGTGCGCGATTATTTGGCGCACTTGGCATGTCCGCAGTTTAATTAGCACTAATCCATTTGTTATTTATTTATTTTATTTTATTAATTTTTTAATCAATTCAAAGTTTGCCTTTTGTTTTTGAGAATTTTTGGAAATAAATATATAAAAAATGAAAATTCGAAATTTTATTTATTTAAAAAAATTATTATTATTCCGAATTTTGTTTGTGTCTTTTCAATACAACCTTTGGAAAAATTACTTATTCGGTTTGCAACTTTTCTCGAATGGTTGTAATTGTTCGGTTTTCGACTTCTTCCGAAGAGTCGCATTTGTTTATTTGAACAAGTTTCTAAACGACATGTTTGGTCATATTTTTTGGAAATTTTTTACAAAGAGTTGCATGTAAGACTATCTTATATATATACTTGTTGTTTTCAGAAGGAACAGTGTGATCATTTTCCAAACCTTCATTCAGAAAAACTGCAGCCAATTCTTTCGATTGGTTCTTAGAGAAACCCTAGAGTAATACTAGAATTGCTATCTAGTATTCTCATTTGAGACTTTGTTGTATGATGAAGGATTTTTTCCGGTGACCATTAACAACTTTGTGAGGCATATAATCCTTAAAGAAAGTGATATCGCGCCTTAAAGTCCGACTTGAGTACTCTAAATATCCGTCTTCATTATTTTACCCAATTCGAAGCCATATTTTCCCAACATGATAGGACTCCAAATTTGTCTTGGCCATATGAAGAAGATACCAATGAAGAAGGGAGGTGGTGCTCTGCATGGTAGTCATAACGCTCAGAGTTTGCAACTAGGTTTTGGATTGGTGTTTGAGAAGTATTAGAGGCGCGCATACTTTGAGGATCGCCAAATAGACTAAAAATTATCTCTTACATTGATTTTATAAATTAATTAACATCTCTAAATGCTCTTTCTTAAATAAAAATATTTCAGTAACTTTTTTTATGATTGATAAGTACATGGCCACATTGTAATTTCAAGTACCAATTTTTTCCCTCTCTTTTTTTACGAGATTTCGACGGTGAATTTGGATTTTGGTAAAATCACTCTAAGCTTTCATACGCCTATCTTTAAAAAGGTCAAAGTCTAATATGATTTCACCCGAAGGACTTTGGAAGTAAAAATTAATTTCGAAAGTTTTCTCAACCTCATAATTTTTCTATAAGAGTAAAATTGGTAATTGAGATAACTGATTTAAATTTTACACAATCCGGCCCAAAGTGGGCTTTTGTAGGCTTTACGTTCTAATTTCATATCCAAGTGTTTTATTGCTTCATGCCATCGGCATTTACCTTCTAATCGTGATTACACCTCATGGGTGGAATCTTCAACCTTGTTTTTATGTAGGGAAGGCAAAAATAAAATAAAATATAATAATAATAATAATAATAATAATAATAATAATAATAATAATAAAGGGAGAGAGAGCCAACAAAAATGGTAAGTCTGCAAATCGAAGAAGAATTATAATTTGAATCTAATAATTCCTTTTAGAAAAAATATCTTATATGGTAAAAGATCTCGTTCCAAGCATTGTCAAAGTTTTACACATATTTAGGATTGCTCGAGAAGGTGGATCGGTCAATGCACACAGATCTTGACCCGAGGATCAAATGGCCGCTATTAAAAAAAGAAAAAAAAGAAATCTAAGCATTTGAAATATAAATACGATGGATGATGTTTAAAAATTCGAAAGATTTTAGGTATATTTTATTAAATAAAAATGAATTTTATGAGATATGAGATTAAAGAAAAGCAAAACCTGTCTAAAATAAATTTAACCTTAATTAGGGGATTTGTTTTCTCTTCTTCTTCTTTTTTAAGTAAAACGTCATCGATGGACTTATCCGCTAAAAAAGAACTATTTTAAAACATAGAAAATCATGAATATTATATTAGAATTCATCTGTTAATATTTTCCACAGATTTTAGGTGTTACAACCAAATTGACCTCTCTCTCTCTCTCTCTCCCTCCCTGAAAATTTGGTACTTACAGCAATAGGAATAAAATAAATACGAGAGTTCTCAAATGCCAAGGTGTCTTTCATTCGAGTATGCTTTTACCGGCCATCATTATAAATAGGAAAGTACAATGAAGAAAGTATACATAATGTGCTGCATGCCCCTGAAGCGCAAAAACAAAGTAATAAATAATACCTGATCATAGTATGAATCAACGTTTTTGGGAATTATCTAGTGCATGTAGGACAGACAACTATGGGCGCGTTTGGTAACGTTTCTGTTCAAAAATTGTTCCAGAAAACATAAATAGAAAAAAGTATTTACATTAAACAATTTTTGACCAAAAAGATGCGTTTGGTAAATTTGTTCCGGAATAAAAATGAATAGAAACACGTTTAGTAAATTTATATTCTTTTCTTGTTTCTTTTAATTTTTTAATATTTTTATTTTATTTTTCCTTTTTTTCTTTTCTTTTTTATTTTTTCTTTTTCGGCCGGCAGCCTCGCCCAGCCATGGCGAGGCTCGGCCTCACCGGATCTAGGCGAGCCCGAGCTAGCCCAGCCAAGGCGAGGCCGAGCCTCGCCAGGGGCCGGCAACGCTCCGGCGAGGTCGCCGACCCTCGCCAGGGACCGGCGACGCTCCGGCGAGGTCGCCAACCAAAGAAAAAAGAAGAAGAAAAGAAGAAAAAAATAGAAGAGAGAAGAAGTGTTTCTTCAAAAATGTTTCTGAAGCAAGAAACAATTTTTTTTTGTTTCTCATTTATGTTCTTTTTGTGTTCTGGGAACAAAAAAAGAACAGAAATGAGAAGCCAATGTATGTTCAAGAAGAAAAATGAACCGATTGCGGTCTCGTCGTCAACAAGCTAGTAGGCCTCCGGAGTCTCCATGGGCATCCCGGAACGATCGATAAAGGTAAACAATTACATAAACACAATTAAAAGACAAACTACCTTCATAATCAACAAACACCCAAACAATGATGATAAATGGAATTAGTAACTCACAAAAAAATATTACTAATTCATCAAACACCCAAAGCAAAAGCTAACATCCTCACATAAAACACAGGTCGAGTCCAATGTACAAATTTTATCACGTGCCCACTATCAGCACGGGCGAGCTACGCAATCACTCAAAACATTTTTGACTGACAGGAAATGAAAATACCTCTTTCGAGAGCATTGCGTTTGAGCCAAGTTCATTTCCCCGCAGATACCACACTGCCCCCTGAAAATTGATATCCACGGCGGTGGCGGCGCAACAACTAGAAATTGCCAACGGAAGAAATGAATAGATCGAAACGCTTTCAGGCATGAAAGCACGTGACAAGCCCACACGCAAAAGTGAAACTCGGAATCCTAGAAATGGAGGAACGAATAGGGTACATCGGATTGTGGGGAGGCCAAAGTGAAGGAGTGAACGGAGACATGGAAAAGGGAGCAATTGAGGGAGTGCAGAGAAAAGAATCCTTGGCGACGTCAGGGGAAAAAAAAGTTTAGTTTTTTTCTAGCACACTTATAATCTTCAAAATTACGTGAGTATCGTTATTTTTTCTCGGTCGAAAAATGTCTTTGTTGAGATCTTATTGATATCAAAGTCAATAAAATAATGCACATCCTCTTGTATTATGCATTTTGATTGTAGTATAAAAAGCACTGTCGATTCTATGCCCTAAATTTGATTTCAAGGCAATAATTAGGTTCGGAAAAATTGAAGTGAATTAATATATAATTGGATTTGATCAAGTCCAACTATATGAATAGACCGATTGCCAAATACAACAGAAAAAGGTATTATTACATGAAAAAAGCAAGAATATTGTTGATTAGATTTAAATTAAAACAAAAGGAGCAGGAGAAAAACAAAAACAAAAAGAAACATAAATTTTAGAAAAAGAATACACTTTATATTTTTTTATGGTAAAAATAAACCCCAAAAAAAGAATATCTCAGAAAAAATAGAATAATATGCAAAAAAAAAAAAAATCAAAGAAAAAAGCTTGGTGGCGCTACAGCACCAGCATTCCAACCCGCGGTTAACGGGGGCCCGTCACCCACTTGGGCCGGGGCCCCGGCCCATGACAAAACCTTTTCAGGTTGGGCCGCATAGGCCCAAATTAAAAAAAAAAAATTGCTTGCGTTTAATGTACGGTCTCTTATAAAGAAAATTCAATACTTGTTTCAACAATATATGCTGGCCCAAATGAATTTTCAACAATTATCATGGCTGATGTCTGAAAGAGAACAACCGTATATTTTTACACGGCAAACAAATTAACAAATTTAAATGAACAAACACCTCAGTTATGTGAGAAATAGAAATACAACGAGATGATTATTGAGAATGAAAACATGTGTCAAAGACATGCCACCACATGGAAAAACTAGATACATAATAAATTTAACAGGAAAAGGTACGTCAAATAGACACCATCAAAGGTAGTCATTATCATTAAAATGCTGTAGAGGAGAGATGAGGTATCAATGCCCAAGCGTACTTCTCAATTCCAGGCTTCACCTGACCACTTCTCAATGGATGACTTTATAAACGTAGTATAACTCACACTTATAAACGTAGTTATAAACGTAGTATAACTCAATGGATGACAAATGGGGTTAAATAACTCACACTATATTTTTCTCAGTCGACATTTCAATAATCAAGAGTGAATGTTTATATGGAAGCCAAAACTCTGGCACCAAAAAAGGAAAGAGGAGAAAAGGAGACAAATGGTGTTAAATGCCGGCTATTTATGGGCACATTGCTGCAGTTTATCACTGGCTTCCAAAGATTGGTGGTGTGGTGGCATGGATATGCGTTGGTCCCATCCGGAATTGAAGGACTTGCATTCCTTGAATTCACCATGGTTTGAGTTTGGATGCCATTCCACGGCTAGCACTTCCCTGTCTTGTCCTCAATATCTGATGTACTTGCCATCTATGGGAGATCTTGTATGGTCTTCAAAACTTCGACAACTTCACTCATCCAGGGACGAGCATCCGGATCCATTTCAAGGCAGTGAACAGCCAACTGCAAAGCAATCTGGGCACCTTTTCCTGAGAATTGATTTCCGAGCCTTGAATCTATCAATTCGTACAAACTTCTTTCCTCTTCCAGATGTGACCAAACGTAGTCAACAAGGAGAAGTCCATCATCAGTGAAGTCATAGGGTTTTCTTCCGGTCAGGAATTCGAAAAGGACCACACCAAAACCGTAGACATCACTCTTTATTGTAAAGTGCCCTGCAATAATATATGTGCGGTCAGTAGTCAGGAATACCTAGAATACGTACCAGTTGATTCTAATCGGATATAAATACAATGCATGGAGTACCCGCCAAATATCTCAACCACCTCTAGCAATCAAAAACAGATAAGGTTGAGACAATAACTTTGTTCTGTCCTTCCATCACTCCTTTTTTTTATTATGATTATACTAGCCAAGCACCCTATTGAGTATTAGTGAAATTATCAAAGCAATTGGCGGCATAGAAGTGTACTAAAGCCCAAATTGTGATATTATCGATGATGGCAATTACAAAATACAATATTGTATCCTGTCATAATAATATACTTCATTCATGGACTGCCTTGTCAAGGTATTTGCTTCGGTGAAGTAGTAATTTATAGCATGATAAATATGAACTGACTAATTATTCTATCAATTCATAATGATGCCATTTATTAGAAATTGTCAAGTCATAATCATTAAAATTAACGATAACATAATGAATGATTCTCAATGCATTGCCTTCACTGAAATTTATAAGGACGTATGCCAAAAAAAAATTTAAAAAAAAAAAGAGAAAAAATTTTCAACTCTTAATCAATAGATGTATAAGATAAAACCACCGCCTTTTTAATGATTTCAACATGAAATTACTCTATCCTTAAATGATAAATAGGAAAGTAAAACGAAAAAATACACAAATCATGATTACTACATGTAGCTCTAAACCACGCAAAACAAAGGAACAAACAATACCTAGTTTAGATTTACGTTTTTTTGGTAATAATGCAGTGCATGTGGGACGGACGACCACCACACTTATTGGAAATTAACTAGCTACATGAAGAAACCTAGATACTCCAATCCGAACATCCAAAAAGAACTTTAAAATCCGTGTTTCAGTAATCGCTGGTTGTGCATCATATCAAAAAGCACCAGACATTGTACTCGGAGGAAACAACAATTGAGAGATGCTTCTAACAATGAAAAGGAATGCAGATAGTGAGCACCAATCAGTCATTCCACAACCTACGCTGCGCGTAATGTTCCAGAAGTTCCAGCAATAAATGTGCAGTATAATCCATCCAATGATTAGATATCTGGTGGACTGAAAGTAAGGGAATAACATCATTTGGGTGACCACATGCAGGACTATAACAGAAAAAAAGTAACTTGAGCATGATGTGCAAGAGCTACAGCTGATCATACCATTCCCGCAAATCGTGACAATATATGAGGACAGAGCAGAGACAGGATGCACAAAGAGAAAATGAGGTCATATCAGTATATGACGGTCCCTGTAATTCTCGTCTTTGGTCACAATTGATATCTACCTAATTCAATTCAGTTCCTTATCATGATTGGTGCACATGCCGTGAATGAGTGTGTAGATTGGGGCTGTTCTCCTTTTCTATACTATAGGATAATTTGACATGTCAAAAATCTTACTCAACCACTTTTGCGCAGGTTATTTGGACATTTCTCATCCACAAATTGCTCGTAGAAACATACACGTACCCCTCATCATCCATTCCGGGGCAGCATAGCCAATTGTTCCCCTGATAGGGGTGGAGTGAGACTCATCTCCCTCGAGAACAATCGCAAGTCCAAAACCAGTAAGCTTGGCATTGTTGTCCTAAAAGAGACGAGTAGTGTTAAAATTAAACATCACGATTAAAAAGGAAAGAGGACTGTCACCACAGCTTTTGCTACATACGGCATCTAATAGGATCTTGGAAGGATTAAAATTACGAAATATCACTGGCGGTTCTGCCTCCCCATGAAGAAAAGCAAGACTCTTTGCAGCATCCAGCGCTATTTTCATCCTGGTAGACCAAGTAAGAGGCAATTTCCCTACACAACCCACAAAAGAACACAAGAATTAACTAATAAAATGTTTGTCATCACAGATAAATCAATATTCCCTTTCTGAAGCCACCATAGTCAAAGATAGTTTGGTTAAAACTGATACCAACTTTTGGAAAATAACTGCTGAGA
Organism: Eucalyptus virginea; assembly: GCA_014182375.1. Classification (NCBI taxonomy): domain Eukaryota; kingdom Viridiplantae; phylum Streptophyta; class Magnoliopsida; order Myrtales; family Myrtaceae; genus Eucalyptus; species Eucalyptus virginea. The sequence continues at coordinate 1,206,075 of CM024520.1, read as the reverse complement.
ATTAGTAGGCAGGACAAGAACATGGTAGAAACTACAGCAGGATTCCCTTTCTTTTCTTGTGGAAATGAAAATAATGCTTATGCAGACGAATATGCCCTGCTATTAAAAACATTTAGTATCTTTCGAGAGTTGTTCAATTGGCAAGCATGTCCCTTCCATTAAATATCATTACTAGCCTGCTTGCAAGCTTTGTACTAAGTTTCATCCTCAATACGGTGCAACTCTGGTGTTCTTGCACCTAAATGACCAAGTTAGAGAGAATTAAGTCTCAGGATTCCCTAAGATGTACTACTGAGAGACAAAGATGATAAAACGTTACTAAAATCACACACGGATGAAGCTGCTAGAAAGTGACATTTCATGACCATATCACATGATCTTCCGCTATATCTCTTTTTTTTCCCTGGCATCGAACTATAATGTCCTCTGAGTATATGATAACACTGAAAGTCTCTGGTATTGCATCCTTTTGGTTGGTGGCACCAACATCAAAAAAGCAATTTACATAAAAAAAAAAAAAATTCAGGCAGAAGAACATTCAACAGAGTATGAGCATTGTAAATTATTTAGGAAATTATGGTTCCGAACCCTACAATCTTCTGGAAAGACGTCCATAATAAGGACAAGTGACATTTTTTCCTCCTTAAAATTATTATCCAGATTCTAGTAGCAATCAAATAGTTTTCTTGGGAGACATGACTTCCATATCCAGCTACAGGTGGTGGGTCGTTTTACCGTGAGTACTCATATAGTACGAACATAATGTAGGACATGTCATTAAGGGCACCAAGCACATGTTAAAGGACAAGTGCGCATACTTTCAAAGAGGTGATCTTTCAAGCTCCCTCGTTGCATATACTCATATATAAGCAGCCTTTGGTTGCCTTCCACGCAATATCCAATTAACTTTACCAAATTTGGATGCACTAGATGACCAAGAATACTCACTTCAGCCTGGCACTTGGAAAGTGCAAGAGTTCAAAAGTCATACTAACTGTCAAACATGCATTAATCCAGAAAGAAAAGATCATCACATGAGATATTACCAGCCATTCTTCGTGAGCCGGCTGCCCATGACGCTCGAAAATCTTAACAGCGACGGTCAGCCCAGTGCCAGGCCCCGCAGGAGCAGTCCCATTTTCTTCAATCCAACCCTTAAAGACTCGGAAAGAACCGTCTCGACTGAGCAGACCCTTAATTTACCCCCCTTGTTTTTTTAGCGACGACAGCTGCCTTTCGCAGACCCGCACCGCACGACATTCTCGGTCGAGCGTCGCGCGCAGCCTCACTTCCGTCCGTCCGTCCTCGCCTCTGTCCTTCTGTCCTTTTCTTCCTGTTTGTCGCGAAGCAAGCGGCCGACGGCAGGGAAGGAGAAGAGAAGAGGAGAGAGCCGGGCCGGGGAGAAATATAAAGAAGAAGTGGGCTGGGCCAGCTCACGTGGGGGAAAAGAAAAGGGAAATGAAGGAGGCACTGGGCTAAGGCTGGCCCTAGCCCCGCCCGGATGCCTTTTTTTTTTTTTTTTTAATAATAATAATTTAAAAAATTATTATTTTTAATTTTTTGTTTTAATTTTTAATTTATTTTTTTAATACTAGTAATGCTAATGCTCCTAATGTCTATATGTGATGCAATTTAATGAAAACACAATGCATGTTAATGAAAATTATTTAGTTTACTCTTCTTCTTTTTTTAGAGACCAATTCTTTATTTTCTACGCGACTAAGTTCTAAGTGAAAAAAGAAAAATTTAGGTGTTAACAAAAGGAAGATGATAGTAAAAGAATTAACTGCACAAAAATCTCACTTAGTGAACTCTTTCAACAAGATGGTGGCTCGGGTGCAATGAACAAAATGCCAATGGCACCAACTTTACATGCTCAAAATTACAAGGCAAGTACATTAGATGATTATCATGCATACCATAAAGAGCCACTATCATGTATTGATTTTTATTCGCAATATGGCCCTTAAAATTTCATCAGGAGTCTCAGACCATAAGATCTTGGAAAGACCATGTGAGGGTGTTGAAATTTGTGATCCAATTCTAGAAATTTCAAGATAGATTTGAGCTAGAAAATTCAAGAAAAATTCTAGAAGAATCTACAAGCTGCCATCTCTTATGTATTTTAGAAGTTTCAATCTTATGTTACTATAAAATAATAGTAACTATTTGTAGAGAAGTCTAGAGACTTCCTCCACCTACTTTGGCAGCCTATATATAAAAGCACAAGTGCTCCATGTTTTGTGTGGGAGCTAAGCATAAAAACCACATCATGCTCCATCACCAACACTTCCTTCAATTATTATAAAACTATTTTATCCAACTAATGAAACTATTTCTCATATCTCATGTTCTTTGTCCTTCAATTATCCTACCTTGTCCCTTGTCCATCTTCTACAAAATATACCATGCACTTGCACACATCACTAATCAAAAACTATAACTAATACCAAAATCATGCTTCCGCGCACATTTAAACTCTAACAGAGGGGCTAAAAAAGCCACCAAAGGAAGAAGAATGGACATCTGCAAGTCGAATTTCTTTGATGGATAATGACTTGTGCAGTTTACCGGCAACTTCAAATTGCACAAATCTTTCGACTTTACTCTTGCAAAGAAACAAGAATTTAATGATGATCCCAGAGAGCTTCTTCTTGTCTATGCAAAGACTCCGAGTCTTAAACTTACACGCTACAGCAATAACATCCCTTCCACCTTCTTTACCTTGCTTGACTCATCTCAGGGCACTCTACTTGAATTCATGCGAGGGCTTAATAGAACTACCTTCAAGCATAGAGGCACTGATGCATCTAGAGGTGCTTGACATTCGACGCACTAGAATCATCTCTTTACCTATTCAAGTTGGAAGTTTAACGCAGATGAGATGTTTGCGCATGTCCCTATCAAATTTTGGCGCCAGAAACCCAATGTCCAAGGTGATTTCAAGCATTTCATCATTAGAAGAACTCATGATTGATGTAGACCCAAACACTTTGTGGTCTGATCAGGTCATGAGGACAATCACCGAGGAGGTTTCTACCTTGACACAGTTGACTTCACTGACATTTTCCTTTCCTAAAGTAGAGTGCCTTGAAATCTTCGTCAGATCAAGCCCTCTATGGAAGGACTTGAGCTTCACATTTCAATTTTCAGTCGGTATTTGCAATTCGGTCAAGTATCGTATTCTCGATTACTTTGAATATCAATTGTGCAAGTGCTTGAAATATGTAAACGATGAAGGCATAAATCCTGTGATCTCAGAAGTACTCATTGAGACCGAAGTATTTGAACTGATTGATCATAAGAATATACTGAGCTTATCAGATTTTGGGACTGAGAACTTGAGTAAACTCAGAGCTTGTTCAGTGGAGGGCTGTGAGGACATCATATGCATCATCGACGGTAATGTAGCACCACCTTGTGCATTTGAATGGCTAGAGAGAATGGTCATAAACAATGCCCCAAGTTTGCATTGTATTTGGGAGGGTCCCGTGCCCATGGGAAGCTTAGGCCAAATGACTAGTTTGACCTTGTATAGGTGACCCAAGCTCAAGAAGATATTCTCAAATGGATTGATCGAGTAACTATCTGAACTAAAGCATTTAAGTGTTGAAGAGTGCCACGAAATTGAGGAGATCATCATTGAAACTGAGAATCCTTGCTTGGACCCGAGAACACTTCCGAGTCTTAAAAAGCTAGTAGTTCATGATCTTCCGAAATTAAGAAACATTGCTCCAAATGATTTATTGATTTGGCCTTCTCTAGAGAGACTGGATATAGCTTCATGTCCATCCTTGTTGAAACTTCCTTTTACCAGGATAAATGCTATCAATTTAAGATCCATTGATGCTGAGCAATCATGGTGGTCTTCATTGGGGTGGCAAGACCAGGCTATCGAGGAAAGATTAGGTCTTTTTGTAGCTTCATCTAGCCTTTCTCTGTAGCTCTTTGCTTCTTGTTCATCTTAGTTGTTGTGATTGGAATTATGTATTAACATAGGCTTTCGTTTTGTTTCTCTGCATGCACAATCTATTATATGGCTATTATTCACTGATGAGGTGATGAAAATGATAAAAAGAACGATCCCGGGTGTTTTTTTTTCCTAAGATCCATGTTGCAATTTAGCACTGCAAACTATAGTGGCTTCTTATCAGGAAATAGTGAATTAAATGTAGTTTCTTCTCAATATCATACGAGTTATGTATTGCAAGTTTGTTTCCGGTGCTTATAATCAATAATACATAATGTAAAAGTGACCTTTGAACATTTAATAGGTTTTACTAATATAAAGAAGAATTGTGTAGGGCGTGCATATTATGTGAATTGAGTTCATAGTAATTTACCCAGTATCCTTTATATTAAACGAGGGTTTTGAGAGGATATATATCCTTTGCTCCTCTTTTCTCTTTTCCTTTTCTAATTTACTAAAGATCTCTTCCATGTCACTCCCTACACCTTTTCTCTTCGTTTTTTCATTTCGATTATACGATATTATTATCTTTAATCTTTTTAGTTTAAAGGTGTCAATTATCTTCTTCCATTATTTTTGCGCCTTATGGGTTAGTATCTTATTTTATTGAAGCTACAGTGAATCGTCAGTCTATTTTACCCAACACAATCTACTATATTCCTTTGTAATGTATTAAGTACATGCCGTATATTTATAATTTCATTATTTTCTTATTATTTCCTCTTTAAACATTCCTTTTTCTTGATTCTCTTTCTCTAATCTTTGTAATTACGATCACATTCTACAATGAAATCTTACACTTCAATTTTGTCCGTAAACTTATCAAATTATGATGAGATAATGTCATTTTTCTTTTTTTTAAAAAGAATTTCATATTATATCCGGAAAGTTAGACGATATTGCGTGATTTTGCAACACAGTTCTTCTTTTTCCTCTGGCAAACTTCATCATTTTGCAATCTCTTTATTTAGAACATCTTTAGGGGTCTAAAATCTTGTTTGCTCTTGGCCAAAGTATAATGACTTCTCCAATAGTTCCTCTATATGTACATCCCGCAAACGTACTACAACGTGAAAGGCCAGTAATATGAACAGTATGAGCTGAATGAAATTGCTGTAAGGTAAAAAATTCAGCCTTTTCCTCCTATTCATTTACAGGAAATGATCCTACAGCATCCATAAAATCCTGTTAGAATTCGCATTCATCCGAAAGAAATGCAACCGGATGAGTGTAGACCCAAGTCATTTTATACTATAACGAGGATGAGATGAGAGATTATGCAAAAAGCGATAAACGTTGAGTTAACTTGGAGCTTTTGCAGACCTTCAGTTCCCAAAACTCTAATTGAAAGAAACTTGTAGCTTTCCATTCCATTTTTCAATTGAGATGCACAGCGATGGTGCCATTTTCCTGGAATTATTAGATACGCCATATGCATATATTTCGAGTAATCAACTGGATGGGTCGCTTTGGTTAATGAACTTGAGGAACTTAAAACCTTTATGGTTTTTTAGGAAATCTATATCGTTCCAGTTCCTAAGTTATGGAAAAATTGCAAAATTTGGTATCGCTCAGTTTTTCAAATAATCAGTTGAATGAATCATTCCGCCACCTTTAGGTTAGTTTGTCGTCTTTGACGGATCTACAACAAATTCTCTGGACGTGTTCCAAATTGGATCAGGACCGAGTTTTCGGCCTCTACAAATTCCTGGGCGGCAAGAAAACAAGTTCACTGGCGGTATCTCTTCACATTGCAAATGTCGAACCTAGCCATGAATGACAGGACTCCAAATTTGTCTTGGCCATATGAAGAAGATACCAATGAAGAAGGGAGGTGGTGCTCTGCATGGTAGTCATAACGCTCGGGTTTGCAACTAGGTTTTGGATTGGCGTTTGAGAAGTATTAGAGGCGCGCATACTTTGAGGATCGCCAAATAGACTGAAAATTATCTCTTACATTGATTTTATAAATTAATTAACATCTCTAAATGCTCTTTCTTAAATGAAAATATTTCAATAACTTTTTTATGATTGATAAGTACATGGCCACATTGTAATTTCAAGTACCCATTTTTTTCCTCTCTTTTTTGACCGGATTTTGATGGTGAATTTGGATTTTGGATTTTGGTAAAATCACTCTGAAGCTTTCATACGCCTATCTTTAAAAAGGTCAAAGTCTAATATGATTTAACTTGAAGGACTTTGGAAGTCAAAATTAATTTCGAAAATTTTCTCAACCTCATAATTTTTCTATAAGAATAAAAATGGTTATTGAGATAATTGATTTAAATATTACACAATCCGGCCCAAACGGGGCTTTTGTAGGCTTTACGTTCTAATTTTCATATCCAAGTATTTTAATGCTTCATGCCATCGGCATTTACCTTCTAATCGTGATCACGCCTCGTGGGTGGAATCTTCGACCTTGTTTTTATGCAGGGAAAGCAAAAATAATAAATAACCGGCCAAAAAAAGCAAAAATAATAATAATAATAACAATAATTAAGGGAGAGAGAGCCAACAAAAATGGTATGTCTGCAAATCCGAGAAGAATTATAATTTGAATCTAATAATTCCTTTTAGAACAAATATCTTATATGGTAAAAGATCTCGTTCCAGGCATTGTTAAAGTTTTACACATATTTAAGATTGCTCGAGAAGGTGGATTGGTCAATGCACACAAATCTTGACCTGAAGATCAAATGGCCGCTATTAAATAAAAGGAAAAAGAAATCTAAGCATTTGAAATATAAATACGATGGATGGATGATGTTTAAAAATTCGAAAGATTTTAGGTATATATTATTATATAAAAATGAATTTCATGAGATATGAGATTAAAGAAAAGTAAAACCTGTGTTAAATAAATTTAATCTTAATTAGGGGATTTGTTTTCTCTTCTTCTTCTTTTTTAAGTAAAACGTCATCGATGGACTTATCCGCTAAAAAAAAACTATTTTAAAACATAGAAAACCATGAATACTATATTAGAATTCATCTGTTAATATTTTCCACAGATTTTAGGTGTTACAACCAAATTAACCTCTCTCTCTCTCCCTGAAAATTTGGTACTTACAGCAATAGGAATAAAATAAATATGAGAATTAGAGTTCTCAAATACCAAGGTGTCTTTCATTCGAGTATGCTTTTACCGGCCATCATTATAAATAGGAAAGTACGATGAAGAAAGTATACATAATGTGCTGCATGCCCCTGAAGCGCAAAAACAAAGTAATAAACAATACCTGATCATAGTATGAATCAACGTTTTTTTGGGAATTATCTAGTGCATGTAGGACAGACAACTACCACACCTGGCGAAACTTAACCAGCTACTTGGACATGCTCTAGATATATCATTTGGAACCAAGAACCCTTCGGACATGCGGCGTAGAAAGCACATAAAAGAAAGAACTCTAATTGTGAATCAGTGTTTCGGTAGGAAAAAATTATAGGGATTAATCGGGTATTTGAAGGACTTAGCAGACATTCTGTTGACGTGGGTTAGGAACTTGCCTGATTTGCACCCTCAAGATCCAACTTTCATGTATTTTCCAGAGCCTGTGCGCACCACAGAAAGTAGATCTAGATCACCTAGGAACACCAACTCATGAGGGTCCAGCAAAATTTCTAGGTTCCTTCCCAGGCAAACAATATGAGAAAGAGTAGATAGATGGACTGGAACGTGAGGGAATAGCATCATTTAGGAGACTACATGCAGGACTAAAACAGAGAAAAAAAAAGTTCCAACTTTTTAGCATGGGGTGCAAGAACTACAGCTGATTCTACCATCCTGCAAATAGTGGCCACATGTATCAGGACAGATCAGACAGATAGTGCATCAGTATATGACCATCGCTCTCATTTTCTTGTCTTTGGTTTGGCTGATATCTACCTAATCGAATTCAGTTCCTAATCATAACTGGTGCACATGTTGTGCGTGAGGTGTGTAGATTGGGCTGTTCTTTTCTTTTCTATACAATGGGATTACTTTGACATGTCAAAACTAGTACTCGACCGCATTTATGCAGGTTACTTGTGCAATTCTCATCCTCAAATGGCCCGTATCAATATATAGATACCCTGCATCACATATTCCCGAGCAGTATTGCTGTACGTTCCAATGACATAGGTGAAGTGAGAGTTATCTCCCTTGGGAAAAATGTTTGCAAGTCCAAAACCAGAAAAGCTTGGCATTGGGGTTGTAAATTAGGTGCTGCCACAACTATTGCTATATACAGCGTCTAATAGGATTCTGTAGCTTTAAAATCATGACATATCACAGGCCTTTCTATATCCTTATGCAGAAAAGGAACACACTTTGCAGCATCCAGTGATGGTGAAAGGCTTCGGCATTTTATCACTAGCGGTTGGAGAAAACTGAGAGTTAATCTCTGTATCACAAGTGGCCGTAGATGTAACCCCAGGAGGAGCAGGCTGCTCTCTGCTTGTATCTTTTGTAAAGCCACATACACAGCCAAAACCACCTTCACCAAGAAGACTTCCAGCGCTAAAGTTTCTTGCAGCTAATTTAAGATCATTGAATAAGGATTTCCACAGCCGAGGAGCAACTTCAGGTTTCCTTTTGATTTGAGAATTTGAAGGGTTAACTTCTGCATTTCCAGTAGTTGTAGATGAAACCACGGCAAGAGCAGGCTGCTCTCTGCTTGCATCATTTGGAAAACATTGTGCTGCTCAAATACAAAATCAGCCTGTCAGACAAAACGAGTAACCACCGATTTGGGTCACTTAGATGAACAACAAACACCAAGCCACTTTATCTTAACAGGAATTTAAAGTTGAATTAGCTAATCAGCCAGTTGGCCTAGCATGTCTTACTTCTCCAGTTCAAGGAAACATCCAGTCCCAAATAGAGGAGGGTATGTAGCAACCCAGGTGGCTATGTGTGGTCTGCAACGGATAACTATGACAACATACTTCAACTTGCAATCAAAGAGATGGAAAAAGATGAGCAGCAATGAATCTACCTCATCTCTTGATATAGACTTAAATAATTCTATGCAATCACTGCAACCTCATTCTAAAGGATACATTCAACTCCTTAACAAGCTTCACCACTTTCTGCTCCATTTCATCATATAACCCCACTCAAGTTACTAAAGTTAATTTATTACTGCATTATGTCGATGCATTATTTTAAAAGTTCATGCCCACTGCGACCATATCCACTATTTTGAAGCAGATATGCCCGAATCTGCGGCAATGCAATCGGCATTGCAATTTGAAAATTTGATATGACCATGTGTCATGTAGTCTCCCCCACCCCAATAGCTTAAGCTTTTGGTTGGACTTTGTAATGTAAACCAAACATTAACTTCAAATGCATTCCTTCACCAGACCACAAATAAATAAAAAGAATGTTCCTTTCCTTTTTCTCATATAGTACCTCCAACAAACACACGCAGAATATCAAGAAGTAACATCTTTATATCACCAGATAAAAAGCACAGTATTTGTACAGAACGTAAAAGAGGAGTTCCAATAACCTAACCAAAATTTTGACATCGATAATGACTCCCTAGGCACTCTAATGAAGAAATTCTCCCACCAAAGAAAGTAACTAAGCCAGCTATTGTTAAGCCACTCTATAAGCTTGAAGCATATCTAAAGAGGCAAAAATGAACTTGCTATCCAAATCAGTGCATACTAATGCTATGCCAACATTTAGTTTTGTACCCTGAAATGTATATGCATCAGAAGATAAGAGTGGACTGGCCAAAGTTTTGTACAATAACTACTGCCTCATTCATAGACATTTCAAACAGTAACATATCAGAAATCCGATTTAAAAGAAGATAAGAGATTATTTAGATAGGTGTTGACTTTCCAATTTTACTCTTCATCAAAGCTGGTTTTAACTTGTTCGATCAAATGTATCCAATGAAATGGAAAGAAAAAGACACGCCATTTCCACAAAAAAAATGCTCTCCACTGATTATTACCCTTACCTTCAGTCCTTGTTAGATGATTGCGACAGATTTCATCAGTTGATCGATTCTTGAGATTCGGACAATCAACAATCTTTATTGCTCCCAAGTTTGGTGCAATGTGTAAGTCTTCGGAAATGCTGATGAGTTCAGGCAATGAGACTAGGAATATCTTCTTCAACTTGGGGAGGAAGTAGGTACTCTCGTAAATAGAAGTATCTGTATTCTCATAAATAGAAGTATCTTCACATCTCACTAAACTTAAGACAAGGGGGCAGTCTACAACTTCAAGCTCTTCTAAGCTTTCGAGGTTTTGCAATAGGCCAGGTGTGAATATGACAGTCAACTGAGGACATTTGACTAAAGACAAGGATTTAAGATGAGACAAACATCCTCGATGCAGTGGCCCATTGTAAATGCACCTCAAACTCTTCATACAACGGATGTAGAGATACTCGAGTGATCTGAGAAACCTCCTATCATCCTCCCATGTTTCCACAATTTCACTTCTATCAGCTTCATCATACATGTCAGTTCCATCAACAATAACCTGAATCTCATTGCACTCCCCAATTATGCAGCATTTCAGTTGCTTCATGTTCTCAATCCCAAAATCAGATAGCTTAGTGACATCCATATGGCGGTCTAAGAAAAATGCAGTAGTATGCTGAAGCAACTTCTTGATATCAGTGGGGACACCCATGCCATTTACATATTTCAAGGATCTATCCCAGCGTTCTAACTCAAATTCAAGATCCTTTGGGAGATGAATTATGATGCGTTCATCGTCATCGCCAACAATGAATTTGAAATGTGACAACGATCTAGACACCTCTGATGTGCCAAGCCATATGAATTTCCTTAGAAGTTCCACTTGCGGGAAGTACAGATTAAGAGTATCCAGCCTTGTCAAGCCACAAACATCGTCAACAACAGCTTCCACAATACTCCCCCACCTCTCATCCTTTGGACTAACCTCAATACTAAGCTCTTCTAATTGAGTGAGCACAGAAATAGTGCCCTGAGGAATCAATGCATTCACTTTCGCATATTTTGGGCCACGATTTATTCGTCGGCAAAATGTTACTCCTAAGCAAGTGAGCTTTGTTAGCTTTGCCACCTCCTTCGGCAGATCCATGATCATAGTCCCTTCAAGATCAAGCACCTCAAGCTGCTGAAGTTCTCCAATTTGTGGAGGTAACACCATTAATAGATCACAATGAGTTAAGAAAAGTCTTTTTAGGCAGGTTAACCTGAAGAGAGACACTGGTAAGGACTTGATCCGAGTTCGGGACAAATTCAGGATTTTGAGAGCTGGCATGTAATCAAAGAAAGACGGACTGATCGTTCTGAGCTTGCAATTCCTATTTAGAAACAATAACAGGAGTGCAGGACAGCAAGGATTCTCGGGTAACTCACTCAAATGATTTTCCATCAAGTAAATTTCTGTGGAACTCTGCCATTGCGTGACCTCCGGAGGCTCCGTCAGTCCTAAACCCCCGCACATAAGGACTGTTCTGCTGTCTTCAGGTGGACTGCATTCTAAACCCTCGCACATAAGGACTGTTCTGCTGTCTTCATGTGGACTGCATTCGACGTCATTACAGCAAATCTCAAGTTCCTCTACCTGCTGGTGCGGTGGCTTGAACTGACAGACTTCGTGAAGGGTACCTGGGCATTAATTCTCTCCAATGATGAATAATTCTACTAGGCAAATAAACTATTGAAACATGTGTGTCAGATAACATATGAAGATCCCAGCCAAAACCCGAAAATAGCACACAAAGATGTAGGTCCAACACCTATACCCTCTTCTGTTGAAGGGAAATTACCCTTTGCATCCTGTAATGGATGGTATAATCATAATTTGTATCCTGAGACCAATCCCACTACCTTCTCGTGGTGGAATATTTTTGTCTAGTCTAACCACAAAATTACACTTTATCTATATGTATTGGCACTTGAAAACATCCGGAGAAGAGAGAAATAGCGAAAAGGAAAATTCTCATATCAGAAGACTTCGAGTGTGTGGTATGTGAGTTAAGTATGATGTTTTCATCGTTTAGATTGTCTCTGTCTTGTCTAAACATTATTCCGCATGACGTTGAAGTGCACTCTTATGTATCTCCTCTGACGACAATAGAAAAACCCCCCAAAAAAGGGCAAGTTTCTTATCATCTAAACCAACTAGTAACCCCGCAGAACAAACATCGTATCAGTCTTGCATCGATGAAGGGCCGCCATCCCACCTTGTTGCTGGCCGCTGCCCGCTTCCTCTTCCTCCTCCAAGTGCAGTCTCTCGTAAGTAGCATTAGAAAAGGTGACCGCGATCAGTACGACAGGCCCTGAAGCCACAAGCGAGCCCACGACGCTTCCGCCGACCACTTGACCTCCGCCTCCAGCTAGGCTTATGGTCAATCCAGTTGACCCTGGCGGGGCAGGACCAGGGAAAAAGGACCCAGTGAGGGAGAGAATCTCGAAGCGGCCGTGAAGGGCCACGACCGTCCCCGGTGCCGTGGGTTGCCGGAGCGTGACATTGGTGACCGTGCCCCTCCCGATGAGCACACGGACACCCCTCTGTTGCCGTCTAGCGAACCGGGCCACGCACTCGGCTACATCTGCACCACTGGCTATCTCCATCACGAGGCTGCGAAGCGCGTTAGGACTATGTATAGTCACAAAGATCGGCTGCTTCCACTTATTCTTGGAGCCCGGCGGATGGCCCCTCGGCCTCCGAGTGGCTCCTTCCTCCACGGCCCCGCCTCCTCCGCTGTTGTCCTTCATGGGGATCCCCAGATCGGGCTTTTTCACTGGGAAGGAGCTCGTCCAGGTCTCGTCTCCGGGGAGCCCGACCTGCCCTGGCCACAATGGTTCTGACATGATTCCTCTTCCTCGTGAAAACAATCGAGCAAACTACATGCTGTTGTCGAGATGGTTCTTTAGTTTAACAAGGAAAGCAAAGAGACTCATCGTACATCTTGCTTCCAAGAGAAGTCCACCGTCCTCTCTGAGTCTCTCGGCTCTTTATGTCTTCATTTTTTCTTTTGACTTCGGCAATACCTGCTCGGTTTCTTAATAGGTGAGCTAACGGCGGAGGGACCCAACACGAAAGTTTTCCTTTCTCCAGCACAAAGCATGACCGTTTGTTTCAAAAGCTAACGGTACGGTTAGCTGAAAAATTTATGCTGCACTCCATCGTTACTAACTTTCCATGCTGGAAAAATAAATATTTATCTATTCATGAGAGGAGAATTTCTTTTTATCCAAATGAAAGTTTCGATTTTTTACACATAGCGAAAGAGACTTTATTTAGCTTTAATGAGCCGGATCTTTCTTCTTCAAATAAAAGGGACATGTATGGTACGAGTCTTAAAACTTATCACGAAAGTATAATTATGTCGTAAAACTTTCAAAAAATTTAATCAAGTCCTAAAACTTGTCAAATTTGCTTAATCGAATTCTTTAGTTATCACCGTGAATTTATCTAACGATAAATGCTGATGTGGCATTTTTAAATTCATTTATCTCTCTTATGTGGCATTTTTATTAAATTGTTCCTTTAACTTTTATTCAAATAATATTTAAAAACTAAAAAAAAGTTAAAATAATTTTAAGAAAAAACAAACTAGAAAAAGAAGAACAAAAAGGGGTAGGGCCTGCCACTGCCACCCATCGCTGGCCCCAATGAGGGCCCACATCACCTAGATATGGGCATGCCACCCTAGCCTTAGGCGATGGTCAATGAGGCGTCGCCTGGCGAGTTTCGCTAGCCCCAAGGGACGACTAGTGAAGCCTCACCTGGGCGTAGCAACAGTCGCCAGCCCCTTTGGCAATGGTGATGGCAACACCTCGTGTGCCTTTTTGTTCTTCTTTCTAGTTTGTTTTTAATTATTTTGAATAAAATTTAAAGGAGAAATTAATAAAAATGTCACATAGGAGAGAGAAATTAATCTTAAAATGTCACGTTAGTGTTTTTCATTATATAAATTAATGGTGTTAACATAATGACTCGATTGCATTAATTTGACAAATTTTAGGATTTAATTAGATTTTTTTCGCAAAAAATTTAGGACTTATAGTGGAATATCCCTAAAAAAAACTGAAGTTTTGGTTAACGAAAGTAAAAATTTGAGATATATTGTTAATATCTCAATCCAATTACAAATATTTTCACTGGATTTGAATATATATATGAGTACACAATAAATCACCTTATTATTTTTATTTTTCCTCAAATAAAGTGATTTTAAATTAACGGGTTAGCTTTTAGTACCGATTTCAGTGATTAAAATTCATATAATTTGTTTTAAAAAAGAAAGTAGATTGATGACGATGCTTACCTTCTATCCCTTGTTTGGTTGCGGAGCTTGGATGTCTCCGCCCCGGGTTGAGCGGAGATCAGCACGAAGGCGCACGATAGCGGCGATCCAAAAGGGAGAGGGGGCGCCTCGTCACGCACCTGCGCAGATTAGGGTTCCGCCCTCAAGGAAAAAAAGGGAGGAAAGGATTTTCAATTTTCTCCTTCCCCTGCTTCTCCTAACAAAAATTCAACGGTAACCTCCTCCTCCTCCGTTGGATCTTTTACTTCTTGCGGGGATTCTACTTGTTAGCGAATTGCGTTCAAGAAAGATTGTGGGGATGGCAAATTTCTGGGAATCTACTTGTAGTGAATTGCGTTCACGATTTGGGTTCGTAGTGAGGTGGGCAATCGTGGGTCGATGTGAAAACTGGGTGTAATGCGGATGGATGTGGAAAGTTCGCATTTTGGTTTTTCTTTGGGTTCAAGATTGGAAAATGATGGGGCAATGTGATTTCCAGTTTGGTTTCTTTTGATCTGGTGTTGAGGAGTGGGGGGTTGGTTTTATGAAGAAGCATAAGGGACTGGGTTGTGCACTGTGATGTCTCTATGTGTTTTTGGGCATTGAAATTCTGCAAAGGGCTTGTTCCATTTGATTTGGGTGAAAGCAGTCTTGGGTTTATAGATTATGCCTTAGAACGATACTGATGTGCCGCTGACCAGTGGCTGTTTCTCTTTATGGGGGTATGTATCGCCCGTCGTCGGAGTTGGTCGGCCCTTGTTCTCCTGAAATGAATGATGTGATTGGGCCTGGGATCTGATCCTTGGAGATACATTTTGATTGGAAGAGAGAGGAGTATAATGTCCATAGGGAGTGGGCAGATGTTAGTGGTTTATGATGACCCGTCCGACCAACATTCTTTCTCTCTAGATGACAACAGCAGTGCCGAGGAGTCTCTTGATGAAACGAGGCTCTCCCTGGAAAGCACTAATGAGACTGTTCCGTACATCGGGCAGAGATTCGATACCCATGATGCTGCCTATGAGTTTTACAGTGAATTTGCTAAACAGTGTGGGTTTTCGATCCGCCGTCACCGTACCGAAGGAAAAGAAGGAGTCGGTAAGGGGCTTACGAGGCGTTACTTTGTTTGCCACCGTGCTGGAAATACGCCCGTCAAAACGACTAATGAAAGTAAACCTCAAAGAAACAGAAAATCCTCTCGGTGTGGATGCCAGGCGTATATGCGGATAAGCAAGACGACAGATTTAGGAGCTCCCGAATGGCGCGTCACTGGTTTTTTAAACCATCATAATCACGAACTACTAGAACCGAACCAAGTTCGTTTCCTACCAGCTTACCGAACGATATCTGACACGGACAAGAGCAGGATTCTAATGTTTGCCAAGACAGGTATCTCAATCCAGCAGATGATGAGGCTGATGGAACTCGAGAAGTGTGTGGAACCGGGATACTTGCCTTTCACTGAGAAGGATGTTAGGAACTTACTCCAATCATTCCGGAAAATAGACCCTGAAGATGAAAGTACAGATCTATTAAGAATGTGCAGAAATATAAAGGAAAAGGACCCTAATTTCAGGTTCGAGTACACACTTGATTCGAACAACAGATTGGAAAATATTGCGTGGTCATATGCATCATCCATACAATCATATGAGATCTTTGGTGATGCTGTCGTGTTTGACACGACACACCGGCTGACTGCATTTGATATGCCACTTGGTTTGTGGGTTGGGATCAACAATTATGGAATGCCCTGTTTCTTTGGTTGTGTACTTATGAGGGAGGAGAATTTGAGGTCTTATTCATGGGCATTAAAGGTATGCTGGTGTAGACTTATGAGTTATTACTTATCCTGTTTTACCTTTTCTTCTGTCCATTCTTTCAGGAATTGGAATATAGGTCCTATTTCGAGCTCCAGTTCCTCCAATAAATAGTTCGATGTTTTAATTTCTCTCTCTTGCTCGTTTAGGTCTTCCTGGGGTTTATGAATGGAAAACCACCCCAAACAATTCTTACCGACCAGAATATGTGCCTGAAAGAGGCAATATCTATGGAAATGCAAACAACTAAGCATGCACTTTGTATCTGGATGATCGTGGCGAAGTTCCCCTCTTGGTTCAATGCTGTTCTGGGAGAACGTTATAACGAGTGGAAATCCGAGTTTTATCGACTCTATAATACGGAATCAATAGAGGAATTTGAAATAGGGTGGAAGGAAATGCAAAGTTTTTTTGGACTGCATTCAAACAGGCACATTATTAATCTGTTTGCCCTGAGGGCATATTGGGCATTACCATACTTGAGAAATTACTTTTTTGCTGGAATGACTTCCCCTGGCCAGTCAAAGTCCATCAATTCCTTTATCCAACGTTTTCTGAGCGCACAAACCCGTCTTGCACATTTTGTTGAGCAGGTGCGCTGAATTTTGTTTATTTAATTATTGTGGCTTTAACTGTTAGATTTCTGTTTCCTTTAATTATTTATTCTAGCTGTTGGTTCTTAAAGTCTGCATGGCCAATGCTAGTTAACTTTTTGGAAGAGAACTGAGAAAACATAGCTGGGTTGCTTTTCTTTTGTCCCTCTGTTAGGGTTACATGGGCGTTAATCATCACTTTTAGTTTAACTTACATAATCAGGTCCCTCCATCAATTAGGTTAAACATCATGTAGGACATGCAATGTTGTCTTGGTCTTGATTTTGCTGGGTGAGTAGGGTTAATCAGATTATAGAGACTACAAAAGGCTGGGCATCTTAGCGGGAATTTTTGGCAATTATGTGCAAGATGGTAGAGCTGAAAACATCACAATTTTGGGCCTTGTGCGTCTAAGCGTGTTGCAATTTCGTGTCTCTTAGTTGTGTGTAAGTTTGTGAGAGTGTATTGCTGTATTTGCTGATTATTTCAATGACCTCATATTGGAAAAGAAAGGCAATGTGCAATATTGGAGAGAATCGAAGATCTTTGAGTTGCAATTTTAGTTCTCTCCTCAAGCCAAACAGGCTGGAAATGAAAGTTGTTCTCACCTGTTAATACTTTCATCGGTACCTCCACATTCATGTACAAACAATCTTTTGCTTGTTGGAATGCATGTAATTCGTCTCAGTGTTGACTTATGACCTGTTTTATCTTTGCTGAGACACTGTGTTGGTGGCATTATAGTTTGTTTTCTCTCTGTGGACTGAAGCTTGGAGTCTGTTGATGTAGGTGGCCGTTGCTGTCGATTTCAAAGATCAAGCGGGAGAGCAGCAAACAATGCAACAAAATCTCCAAAACATCTCCTTAAAAACGGGAGCGCCCATGGAATCCCATGCCGCAACAGTCCTCACTCCATTTGCTTTCTCTAAGCTCCAAGAGCAACTTGTCTTGGCAGCCCACTACGCGTCCTTCCAAATGGAAGACGGCTTTCTTGTGAGGCACCACACAAAACTTGAGGGAGGGCGGAAGGTTTACTGGATCCCTCGGGAGGGCATCATAAGTTGCAGTTGCCATCTATTCGAGTTTTCCGGAATTCTGTGCCGGCATTCACTTCGAGTCCTCTCCACTGGGAATTGTTTCCAAATACCTGACAAGTATCTCCCCCTCCGGTGGCGGAAGATCAGCACATCTTCATCAAAGCTCCCTCATAATACTCCGAGCGATCACGCGGAAAGATTACAGTTTCTGCAGAGCATGGTATCGAATCTCATGTCGGAGTCAGCCAAGTCCAAGGAGAGGCTAGAACTTGCGACTGAGCAAGTTTCCATCCTCTTGTCGCGTATCAGAGAGCAGCCGGTGTCTTCGCTGGTTCTAAGAGACGCTGCTTCCATTCACAGGAACTTTTGACAATGCTATCTTGATTAATCCGACGGGAGGCATATCCTTCGTCCCGTTCCTGGGCTGGATGAATGCGTGATGCCGAGCAGATTGCGGAAGTCGGAGTTGAATCCGGGGATCGGGGTTCGAGCATATTGAAGTGAAATTGTGTAAGGCTGATGAGTGAGTATAGAAAAAGTGTTTCTATCTCAGATGGCACCGAGAATCCAGCTTTTACCCGGGAAAGGGCTTGCATTTGCCAGGAAAGAGTTCATGAGAATAGTGATGATGTAGAGGGAAATGCTTCTTTAGATTCTCTAATTGAAAGGGCCATAATTTCCTTCGATGATGCAATCGATTGGTGATGATATACTCGGCCATCGCTTACATTTGACATTAACTTATCTTGTGATATTCAAGAGAAGTTACATTTAATTCATTATTTGCATAAGGAAGATCGATACGGCGAACACGGGGTGAAATATACGGATCTTAATTAGGAACCGGAATAACCACTGGGGGTTCGCCCCAGTGGCCACCCTTTCAACATGGAAGGGGGAGGTGAGGGGTTCAAATCCCCACCTTCTCGGGGGATGGGGGTAGGGACGCGTAAGTTTCGAGAGTGGGTTGCGACTCCCGCGCCCGCAAGCGCGGGGCACAAGTCTCATGGTGAGTATAGAGTAGGAATAGAATAAGACTGACAAAAAAAAAATTAGGAACCGGAATTATTTTTATAATTGTTTTTTTTAATCATGCCATACAACATTGAATAGCCATGTAATAGATTGCACATTCAAAGAAATAAAAGAACCAATTATTAATAAGAAGAAATGATTAAGTAATATAAACTATGAAAGTTCCTTTAAGAGAAAGAAATGTGCATAGAGAGAGAGAGAGAGAACATGATTAGGTAGATACGTGGAGATAATACAATTAGACGATGAAGTGGGAAAAATAAAAAATAACATGACTGCAGACTTCAATAGTGGTTGGAAAATTTTTCTTGGGGTTATTTGCCTTTTCATTTGGAAGGAGTGAGAGAGTATGCACTTATTGGAGATTAGTAATTTTATACAAGATTATTAACTTTTTAAACCTATATAATAACTTCCTAATGGAGTCAATATGCTGATAGTGATTTCACACAAAATTATTAACTTTTAATGGGGATATTGAGTTTTTATATGCTAATAGTAACTTGTTGATATGATCAACAAAGTATCCACATGATAAGGTGACTATATTAGCAATATTTACATTATATTTACTTTATTAATGTGAAAGTTACTCAAATATATTCGGGATAAGTATATTAAAAGTCTTAAAATTTGTGACGAAAATGCAATTAAATAATAAAATTTTCAAAAAACGCAATCGGATCATAAAACTTATCAAATTGATTTAATCAAATCCTTCCATTGATTGTAATTTTAACAAAAGTTTAAGACTTGATTGTATTTTTGTAATAAGTTTTGGGATGATTGCATTTTTTTAAAGTTTTGGAACTCTATTATATTTTCGTGACAAATTTTAAGATTTTATTTACGCTTTTTAAAAATTATAAAACTTAATTATACTTTCCAATATAGTTAACCCGATATATTTGTCTTTAGTAATCTGATTAATGAGCAAGTCTAATTAGAGGCCATATAAAGTTCTCATTCGAGACCCATAATTAAAAAGATATTTGACTTTTCGCATAACCTACCCATGCCTGACGTGGACCTAAGGCGGTCTCGACGGGCAAAGTCGAGCTCAAGAAGCAAACTTTTTGCTCAAATTTTACGTACTTATATGCCCTGGATCGACCGGCCGACCAACTCGTTAGGTCCACCATCTTCCTAGCAACCTTTTACATATAACCAAAATAAATTTTCCCAAATTTCCAAGATGGTCCTTGGATTTTCTTGAATATTATGTAGTGACTTCCTCTTCTTCTTCATTTTTTGTAACTTTTTGGCTTCATGGTCTGTTATAGTTAGTGCTTTAACTGCTACATCTTCCATCATTTTCATCTGGTTTTGCCAACTTGGACATGTTACTGTCCACCGCCTGCAGACCAAAGCTCAAGCCCCTCCATTTCCCTCCCTTCAAGCCCCTCCACGGCGGCGCGTCCTCCCCGCCGCCGCCGCCGCCGCCGCCGCCCTCCCTCCTCTCCCTACCGCCCCGCCCTTCTCTCTCCCAAATCAAGCAAGCCCACGCCCGCGTCATCGTCCTCTCCGGCCACGCCGCCGACCCCGCCGCCGTCGAGACCAAGAACCGCCTCCTGGCCCGCCTCCTCCTCCACCTCTCCCTCGCGCCGCCCCCGCCGCCGCCGCCGCCTCCGCCGCCGACGACGACGACCCATCTTCGGTACCCGCTCGCCCTCTACCGCAGCATCGAGCCCCCGTCCGTCTTCGCCTCCAACAACGTGATCCGGTGCCTCGCCCGGGGCGGTCTCCCTCTGGAGTCGGTGTCCGTCTACGCGTCGATGCTGCGGTGGCGGCGGCGGCGGCGGCGGGGGGTGAGGCCCAACGAGCATACCTTCACTTTCGTGCTGCAGGCTTGCGGGAAGGGCGCGGGTTTGTTGGAAGGGAGGCAAGTCCACGCTCACGCCGTGAAGCTCTGTTTTTGTGGGGATCTGTACGTTAGGAACGCGTTGATTCACCTGTACTGCGCTTGCTCTGAAATGGGTGCTGCAAAGAGGTTGTTCGATGAGCTCCCTGGTTGCCGAGACGTCGTCACGTGGAATTCGATGGTGGCGGGGTTCGCTAGAGGTGGGCAGATCGACGTTGCTGAGCAGCTTTTTGACGAAATGCCTGAGAGAGATGTTATTTCTTGGACTGCTTTGATTTCTGGATACGTTCAAAATGGTCAGCTGGAAAGGGGATTAGAATGTTTTATGGAAATGAGAGAGTGTGGTCTGATGCCTAACGAGGCCATCTTGGTGACTGTGCTCTCTGCTTCGGCTCAACTGGGCTTGCTTGAGCATGGTCGGTTCGTACATTCAGTCATAAACTCGTTAAATCTTCCAATTACAGTCTCTCTTGGGACCGCTCTGGTCGATATGTATGCAAAATGTGGATGCATTGAACTGTCTAGACTCATATTCGATGAAATGCCACGAAAAAACATTTGGTCGTGGAATGCCATGATTTGTGGATTGGCCTCCCATGGCCTTGGAAAGGAAGCTCTCACACTCTTTGAAGGATTCTTATCTGAAGGTCTCCAACCAGCAAGTGTGACTTTTGTGGGGGTCTTAAACGCGTGTAGTCGATCAGGTCTGGTTAGGGAAGGTAGGCAATATTACAAGTTGATGACAGAGAAATATGGAATCGAACCTGAGATGGAACATTATGGATGCATGGTTGATCTCCTAGCTCGTGCAGGTCACATTTATGAAGCCGTTGATTTGATTGAAAACATGAAAGTTTCGGCAGATCCAGTCTTATGGGCGACATTGCTTGGCGCCTGTAAAGTCCATGGCTTAGTAGAACTAGGTGAAAAGATAGGGAGCAGACTTGTAAACTTGGATCCCACACATGAGGGTCATTATGTGCAACTATCAAACATATATGCCAAGGCAAGCAAATGGGCAGATGTTATTAGAGTCCGAAGACTAATGTCCGAGCAAAATGCCAATAAAGTTGCTGGCTGGAGCTTGATTGAAGCACAGGGGAGAGTACATAAATTTGTTGCTGGGGATAGACAGCACGAACTTTCGTCAGAGATTTACAGGATGCTTGAAATAATTGAAGCACGAATCATAGAAGCTGGGTATTCACCTGACGTGTCATCAGTTTTGCATGATATTGGAGAGGAAGAGAAGGAAAATGCAATCAAGGTGCACAGCGAGAGGTTGGCAATTGCTTTTGGATTGTTAGTTGCAAAAGACGGTGATTGCATTCGGATCGTGAAGAACTTGAGGGTGTGCGCAGATTGTCATGAGGTGACCAAGGTGATCTCGCGGGTCTTCGGGAGGGAAATAGTAGTGAGAGATGGCAGTAGATTCCACCGTTTTAAAGACGGAACATGTTCTTGCCTAGATTATTGGTAGAGTATTAATTTCATCTTCTTGCTTTTGTGGGGACCATATTCTTCCACCAACTTCGTGATTTGAGCTTACACAGTGGAGGGATATGGTTACACCCTACAACTAAAAAGCCTAATGGGTTCAAAAGGGATGGAGCAAATGGAGACACCCTTTCATGGGGGTCCCGCACCAGCTCAGTTGAAAGCGTGCAGCCTAGTTCCACTAGAAAAGAAAGAAGTAGAGGGTGTCCAAGAAGTTCATGGATCATAATGAGTAGTAAACTGTCAATGGCATCCGTCTGCTTCTAGCCATACTAAAAGTGGGTTGATGGAAGAGAATATGCGAGTGTAATGCAATTCTGGGGGCCTTAATGTAAGTTCGGCCAGAGAGTTTACAGCAATTCCTACATGGTCATCAAACCTTCAATGAAGTTGCAAACTTAAACTCGAACCTCCTGTTTGAGCTTTTTCATATTTTGGAAGAAGAAACAAATTCGAATTTTGGTCTACAAGCCCATGGCTGCACAGTATTTTACTAACTTGCCGATTCTATATTGTTAACACATGTTTCTTCTGCCATCTGAATCGGACAAGCACATCGGGGTTTTTCATCATTGCAAGGCCACAAGAAGAAAGGTCATTCCTTCACGCGTGCCAACTAGTAAACGTGCCTAAAGCAGTGTCTAAACTAGACAGAAGAAATGATCCTTTTTCTCAATCTCCAAAATCGGATCGTTTATAGAGATAAATTCGGAGGATTGCCATTGTCAATTTGCGACTTGCTCGCCGAAACAAGATGAACTTTCACATCCGAGAGAGTGACATTAAGAAGAAAAAAGCTCACTAACATTGTAGAAGCACTTTCTGGAAGATGCTTTGGCACTGAGAATTGAAAAAATCTGGATTCTTGTGCAAAGGTTGGACAAGCATTAAACCAGATGATACAGCCATTAGTCATTGCTTATGAACTTCCAACTAAAACCAAAGAAGCTCTCTACCGTCAAGCATATGCAGTCCCTCTTGAGCAACTCATCTCATGAACCTTCTGTGCTGGTAGAAGTGGAAACACTAACGGATAATCCTAGGTACCAGCAACTGAATAACTTTGCTATTTTGCTAGTATGTTCATGAATCATGAATATTGCTGCACACAAGTGACTACCATCAGAAATGGAGCAGTGTGACCGCAGATCACTTCCGAAATTGACAATTGAAAGAACTTAACAACAGCTTGGACGTCTGAAAGCATATATCCATGAGTCAGCGCCTACTCCACCAGCTGATAATGTTAATGAGCTTCTCGGGTAGTACATGGAAGTTGCGCTTGTCTGTGGTGGTGGCTAGATCTACTTAAGGGAAAGCCCATCCAATGGATGAGCCATGATTGCATTTCTGGTGCCATATGCGCCAATGGAGAGCCCGTGATTTGCACTTCTGATGCTATATGCGCCAATGAGCACTTGAACAACATCAATTGTCACGTAATGACAATCTGTTAGAATTATCACCTGGAACTGTTCAGTTTTGTAGATCAAGATAGAAGCCACTACAATGTGCCGGAAAAAAGAAACAAGGAATCTCATTCAATGTCTGCGAGACCAGATATAATCCAAAACTTTTGGCTGAGACCACCTGAACTCGGAAGATCTACTAGGGGGGTCCTAATACATGTGCAGACGATATAGTCTCTTCACTATACCGACACAGCTAAAACTCCATCACGGTCGAACTGAGGTTGAGCAACGGCACCAATGCGCTCGGATCAAACTTCCGAGCAAAGAGGTAACAAAGAGATGTCTTTCCTGAATTGTACCAGCAGCGCGTAGCATTATTTCTAATAGCACGAATAAAATCTTCCGTTATGTTAGATTTCCTGAAAGTAGCAGGGTGCGGCCCACCCAGAGACCAATCGACCCAAGTGACACTCCTGTTCGAGTTTTTCGATCCATGGAACATGTTGAGATAAGTCGGGATGTAATGCTCATCCGGGTAACAAGCAGGCTTGCAGTACTTCTCGAAGAGGGAGTAGTACTTGGTGTCGGATACAATATAAGCAGCCAAGTTGCGATTCATCTCGAACCACTGAGACCCTTTCCTCCACTGGTGGAGCCGAATGTGAGGAAGCATACTGCGGCTGTAACGACCACGTCCATAACGAGTTGGATCATCATACGACTCCACGAAGCTGTGGTCTGAACCGGTGAGATACTTGTACACCGTGGGAAAGTTGTAGACTGGAATGCAGCTCTCGGAAAGCAGAACAAACCGCTCATTGGAGAAGTCGAGCAGGGAATTTGCAAGAAGCCGCCTCTCGGCATCAACGAGTTGTACCGTTCCCCATGCAACTTTCTGGAAAAAAAGATCAAAGATACAGAGGTCAACAACTAAATCACTTCAGACCATCGCTCAAAACCACAAAATCCTTCATGTGGTCATGTTTTATCTTTGCTTGTACAGAATCATCAATCAAAATCTGAGATCAATACAAGACCATAAAAGCAGTGAAAATCTGTTGTGCAGTTACCTGACTCGGGATCTGCCGACCATAGAACGGAGAAGTGCTGGACACATTGAGCTCATACCCGGGAAGCGCGTGCACATAGACTGTATAGAGATGTCTCTCCTGGCCGTCGAAGAATTTCTCCCACAACGGCAGCATTGGCAATGGCCCTCTTGTCAGAAACATGAAAGCCACCTTAGGCACTCTGGTGAAAGGGTAGCCCCGCTTCCTCGGGACCATTGATGCTCTCCACAGGAGCTCGACGTCCGACATGCCATGAGTCGCGTTCCTAGGATACAAGAAAGTGTCCATGCTCAAACAATCCACCTTCTCGCAAGGGGTACAGTTCTTCTCAGGACTGGCCATCGAAGCCGTGGCATGGTTAGCAGTGAAAAACAGTTCCGTCTGAGAAGCGAAGTAGTTGTTCATGTGGGTGCTCGTCGTGAGGCCGATGATAATGCCTGCCACGAAAATGACCAGAGACGACAGGACCTGCACGAGCTTGAGCAATCCCGTGTGCTTTTCTGCATCTTCTTTCTCTCCCCTGCTTCTAGCCATGATCTCTCAATCCCTTCCAGATTCCAACAAATACCAAGATGATTTTTCTCCACCAACCCAAACCTGTGAAGGGCTCGTTCAACTGGACATCAAGAACAAGCCTCAACTGCCTATTGAAGCGACCCGATTCATAGCTAAACACCACCGCGAATTTTCAAGATTATCGCATATATCAAGAGCCACCGATCTTCAAACATATTAGCTCAAGGATCCCATGCAAAACCCATTATCAGAACACGCTCTTCACTCAACAACGCCTACTCATGAGACGATCAAACAGTGATCTCCCAAAGGGTCATGAAGGGGGATGTACCGAGACCAGACCTCCATTCCTCCATCGAAGATTGCACCGGCCCGTGCGCGACCCCCAGCGACGGGGTCCGAGTCTCGAAGGAGACGTGGAGATCTCGAGGCTCGTCGACGGCACAGTTCCTGAAAAGGGTATCTTGTGCAAAGGCAAGACGATGAAGAGAGTCGCGTCGCCGCGGCGTTTACACTTCTGAATCCACGAGTGAGATAGAGAGAGAGAGAGAGAGAGAGAGAGAGAGAGAGGGTGTTGGGTTGAGATTGGAACGTGGTTCGGGAGGTGCAATAATATGTATCGCGGTTTTCCTGCGCAGGGCGAGAGATCATGAGAGTCACGTCGTGGCGTTTCGGCTCGTGAATGCATGAGAGGGGTAGAGAAGTTGGCGGGTCAGATTTGTACGTGGAAAGTTAATATTTGGAGCGCAACAGATCTCTTGCGGTTTTCTTGGGATTTCCCATCTCTCTCTCTCTCTCTCTCTCTCTCTCTCCCTCCCTCCTCCCTCTTCTTGTTTGAGTTCATTAAATAAGAGTATCTCAATTGTACTTCCCCCTGGCCACAAGAAATTCACATTCCTAATTGGGAAACACAAAACGGGGAGAAAATTTCATGAAAGGCTGGGAAGTGTGATTTGGAGGGTCCTAGGAAGTTGGTCTATGTTGTTGTTACATGGGAAATATTTTAAATTTGCAACTTGATTTCGTGCAAGGTAATGCGGCAAGTTGACAAGGAATTTCAAAACTTTATTGGGCAGGGAAGTAAACATTTGACATTATTCTTTGGCAAGGTAATGCGGCAAGTTGACAAGAAATTCACATTCCAAATTGGGAAACACAAAAGGGGAGAAAATTTTATGGAAGGCTAGGAAGTGTGATTTGAAGGGTTTTAGGAAGTTGGTCTATGTTGTTGTTTTGTTACATGGGAAAAAATTAAATTTGCAACAACATTTCATGCAAGGTAATGCGGCAAGTTGACAAGGAGTTTCAAAACTTTATTGGGCAGGGAAATAAAATTTTGACATTATTCTTTTGTAAGGTGGAATATATTTGATTGATAACTCAAATAAACATTTATCTAAAACTTGAAAAGTAAAAGAAAGATGAGAAACGTGTTTCAAACTTGGTTAAAAAAAAAAATGCGGAAGCCACCTTGATCGGTTCGGTTCTCAATTTTTTTTTTTTTTTTTTTTTTATCGTGAACTTATCCGGGAACCAATTCTCAATTTTATATTGGTAACCATGATTCTATTTGAGAACTATTTTGAATCGAATTTTAACTTCTTCTTTTTTTAATATGGAAATCCTAGGAAATCCATTGGTGCCTTAACCATTATGCCATAGACAATTCACATATTATGTTTTTCTTATATAATAGCGATATCACTTAAAATTAGGTCGAGTTTCCAAGTTAACTTTGGACTTCGGCTGATTCAATTCTAAGGGGTTATTAGTCCTCTAGGTTTTTAGTTTGAAACGTAACACTCTAAAATCGATCCCCCAAAATGCCTGAGATAATTGTGTGGTGATTAGTGAGAGAAATTCATGCACTGAAAATTAAAGTTAGTGCATCAAAAAGATAGTAGTGAATAAAGGAATTCAACTAACCTGTCATCTTGATAAATAGCATAGGATAAAGACAACGTCCGTTAGATTACATTTTATTAATAAAACTTTTATGTTTTTATGTACAATTCAAAAAATGTCGATAAAGATATCTTCAAATGATATATGAATGATATTGTTTATAATTTAAAAGAATTGCAATAGTGAAATTCAGAAAATTGATGTAATTTAAAATATTATGCCTTGTATTTAAGTATGTATGTATATATATATTTTATGCCTTGTATTTAAGTATGTATGTATATATATATATATATATATATATATATATATATATATATATATATATCTGAATTAACTTATGTCATTTGATTAAATCTTACTATAAAAAAAATAAGTATCGGTCATTTGAAATTGTTACATTAAAGGTTTCAAGTGTAGCCTTTTTCTTTACATCTATCTCACTTAATTAAAAAAAAAATATATATTTTGCTTAGAATTGAATATAGCCTGTTGTTTACATCTATCTCGCTCATAACATTCCAATCCCACTCTAAATATGCATGTTAGTGAAAATAATTTGCGCTAACTAAACTGTAATTGATTTTCTTCAAGTAATTTGATTTATTCCAGTAGAAAAATTACCCTTAATAAATAATTACCTAGTTTAAGATATAAACAATTTTAATAAATCTTTGCTAATATATAGTAGGATTTATTATATTATTACGAGGATATTAAATGGAATAACTCCCTTCACTTTATATTAACAAAGTATCAGTATTTATTTCAAAACTGCAAAAACATTTAGTTAAAAAATTTATCATTTATATTTTTCTTATGTTTGTGTTTTCACTTTTTTGAGCAAACCTTTTTCAAATTTTGCATTCTTGATATGAAAAATCATCTGTATTTGTATTTTATGTGCTCATGAAACTTAACATTGTTACTGTGTTTGCCCCATATTAATCTAAGGTCTTCATAAAGTATGACACTTTCACAAACTATAGAATTTTTTTTTTTTTTGGTCAATCACAAACTATAGAATGAATATATATATACAGAGAGAGAGAGACTCGATCCCGTGCATAGTGTAAGCTAAATAAATGTTGTCAATGCCATTTTAAGAAAACCATATTTTTGGCATTTAATATCATATAATTTTCATCCCACGTATTTACTATTAGATCATGTTTGATTTCTAACTGGGATTAGATTGGACATGATATGATAAAATATGAAATTCATGAATTTTGCTAAATCTTATCTATTGTTTAGTAATTGCAATAATAAAGTCGAATATATTCATATTATCGGTATAAATGAATGAAAATTTTTATAAACGTAAATGGTAAAAATCACTCGTTGCACTCTTGCGTACTTTTATTTCTGTTTTCTTTTTTTATTTTATTTTCCTCTATTTTTAACTAATTTCTTTTTGATTTCTTTCTTCCCATTCCATCTTTCTCTAATAAAATTTTATTAAATAGTAAACTGCACTAATATACCTAAAATACTAAAATACTTATTTAGATAATGAATTATATTATACGACAAAATTAAATTAGTTATATAAATAAAAATAATTTTAAATTAGAAAAACTAAATTGTTATTTTGAATTTCTTATATTAAAATTCAAATATTATTTATACTGAAATATAATTTTAATTTTGTTAACTTAAGAAATTTATTATTTGAGAAAAGTCAATCCTATCTACCTTTATTACACATCTCCCCTAAGATAATTTTATTCGGTCTATTTTCTCTTTATATCCGACTTCTTATGTCTTAATTATGCATCTAACGCAAAATAAGATAAATTTGATGAGAGAAAAGGGAGAAAAATTTAAAATAAGGAGGCTTTTTCTACTCATTTCCTTTTTCCCACGTTGCTCGCGCCCATAAAATAAATTAAATTTCAGAAAACGGAGGGACCAAAAATGGGACAGAATATTTTTAAATTTTTTCTTCCTTCGCGTTTAAGAAAAACAAGTGTAAAATCCCCTCAACCGATCCTCGCTTCCCACCTTCCCCAGCCCCCGCAGCAACGGTCCGAAAACGAAAATAACAGAAAAGTGCGGGGCCGATCGCGCAATTTTTTGAAACCCTGGGGACGAAGCAGCAAGACCTCCAAAATCTTTTCAATTTCGTCAGATCGCAAGCGCGTGTTGCTGTCCGAAAACGAAAAGAACAGAAAAGTGCGCGGCCGATCGCGCAATTTCCCGAAACCCCGGGGACGGAACAGCAAAAATTCCAAAATCCTTTTAATTTCGTCAGATCGCAAGCGCGTGTCCGTCCTTGAGAGAGAGAGAGAGAGAGAGAGATTTGATTTGCATTTGCATTTGCGCATTTCTGTTCTTCGTCCGGCGTTTGAAATTCTCTCCCGATCTCCGATTCCATCTCCTCCGCCGCCCTCCGATCCCCCCTCCGCCTCCGATCGCGGCGGCGACGCGCTCCCCCATCCCCCTCCCTCCCTCCCTCCCTCCGCATCCGCCCGGCGCCCCGCCGGAACCCTACGGCGGCCCGCTCCCGCAGATCCGCGGCATCAGATTCGGATCGATCGCGTCGGTCGGTCGGTCGGTCGGCCGGCTTGGTTTCCGTCGGTTCGTGATCCGATCGCCCTATCCGGCGAGGAACCGCGCTCGATCCCCGCTTCTCCCCGCGCGGTCGCTGCCGCCGCCCCGCCGCCCCGATCGGAGTCGAGACATGGAGGCGATCGAGGAGTTGGTCCAGCTCTCGGACTCGATTCGGCAGGCGTCCGCGCTCCTCGCCGATGAGGACGTCGACGAGAGCTCCTCGTCGGCGTCGTCGTCCAAGCGCGCCACCACTTTTCTCAATGTCGTCGCGCTCGGCAACATCGTGAGTCCCCGTGGTCACTTGAGTGTGGAAATGCGTGATGTTGCCTGTTGTTTTGGGTGTCGATATGCGGATCTCTGCGATTGCCTGTGGATGCGGTTAGATGGAGTGTCGGTCTTGTTTCTCCTGCTCTTCCTTCCCCCTTTCGCGAGAAACGCGAGATGTGGACCGGGGTTTCAGCTCCTGAGGAATGGGATTATGGGAAACCTCTGAGATTGGTTAAAACGCTCCGGCTGATTAGGCTTTGGAGACACTGATCTGAGCTGGATTTCTGTTCATTCTGCTGAAAAATGGTGGAGTGAGTGAGTATTGGCACCTTTTGTGTTGGCAACGCTTGGACTACCAGTTCATTCTTGCTGTACGAGGAAGACGTTCTTCCTGTGTTCTTTCTTAAGGAATTACTAGCGGAAGCAAACTATTGGTTAGAGAGACAGGAAATTTTAGATCCCGATCAATTAGCAGCAATTTTGTTCATCAGCTCCATCTGTTTCACTATAATGATTATAACATGAGCCCATAGTTCTAGTCGTGTGAACCTTTTCATAGAATCAGAAGAAGATGCTGTTAGAAATTAGTGGTTCGCTTTTAATATTTGCTATGCACAAGTTCAAGAGCCTCTAGGTTTGTAAATTATGGGGGTGCATTTTGAAAGGCGTGCAAAATTGGATTTGAAATTTTGAATAGATCTTTGAAGAGATCCTCTTCACTGTAGGACTGAAGAACCAGTAAATGATTGCATTACAGATGATTGAACCCTGATTTAGGGATATTGCTGGCCTTCTCTACCTCGTACAGTGGATCTCGATCTGTTTAATGTGCCCCATATCTCCACCTCATATGGTGGATCTTGATCCGTTTAATGTGCCCCATATCTCCTCAAAGAATTGAACAGGTTTTCCAATTTTAACTAGACTTATCCAAAGAATTTGCTTTTATATCATTCTTTAGATGCTGACGCATTGTTCCTTGATACATCCATATGCTTGTTTCCTTCTTTTAGGAGGCTAGTCAATAAGACTACTCGAAATCTAACTCCATGGTTAAAAGATGTCAAGCCAGGTGGAAATGAAATGGATAGTACTAATGTCAGTTTGAGATTTTGAATATTTCCTACCCCAGATCCAGAGTTATGGACACCTTTTTTATTGGAAGTACCTGCCTACATAGAATGGATACTTTGTTTAAGATATCTTGTGAACATATGGCTTTTCTTTTCACGTCTCATAATTGAAATATATATATATTCTTATGCAACTTCCTTCTCGTTAAACCTGATCAGGGCGCTGGGAAATCTGCTGTCCTAAATAGTCTCATCGGCCATGCTGTCCTGGTGAGTGGTTGTCTCTTTAATCTTTTGCCTCATGTGGGTGCTTTGTGTTTGCTTTATGATTTGCTTCTTAAATCTTGTTAATGTTTAATCATTATTGAATAGCCAACTGGTGAAGGTGGAGCTACTCGGGCTCCAATAAGCATTGACTTAAATAGGGACAGTTCTTTAAGCACCAAGTCAATTGTTTTGCAAATTGACAGCAAATCTCAACAAGTATCTGCAAGTAAGGTCCTTACTGGGAAGCACTATTCAATTACTTTGTATTGCCCTAGCATAGATGCTTGTTAGTAATGGTATTAATACATAAAACTATAGTATCTCGTGTATGTGACTGCATATCACAATTGAATTTCCTCATGTTCCTTGTGTTTGGGACATGATAGGTGCTCTTCGCCACTCTCTACAAGATAGACTAAGCAAGGGTTCATCTGGAAGAAGCCGGGATGAAATATACTTGAAACTCCGCACTAGCACAGGTAACTTCTTGCTTGAAGTTTTTTCTGCGCGATGGTTAAATTGACCTTTCGGGTTATGTTGCTTAGGCGATGAAGAAAATCCTAACCAGATTGCCACATATTTTCCTGTAGTTGGATGAGTTTATTCTGTATTAAACACCTGTCAGATTTTAATAGCTAGGTTCTGCACATCCTATACCCCCAAGCATCAATTTGTCATCACATAGAATGTGTATCTAGGAGTTGACTTGTGCATCAACTTTAGACACCACCAAGGTGGCTGACTTGCCAAGTTTTAAACTCAATGATTCAGCATCATGGTGAAATGTCGGCATTAAGGTCAATTTTATTGTCTTTGGTATATGTTATTAGGTACAGGGGCCGATCTGAAAAGCTATTTTTTTTTTTTCTTTTAATTAGCTGGTAGCTTTACAGGGGACTTATCTCAAAATAATAACCACAAACAATGGAATATTGTGACTAGCCTACCAATTATTACTAGATTGGATTTCTCATGTAGACATGATTTGTATCCCTTTGTAATAATTCTTGGCCTTACTTTCCTCTTTTTTTTTTTTAAGCTCCACCGTTAAAGCTCATTGATTTACCTGGATTGGATCAAAGAGTCATGGATGATTCACTGGTGAGGAATGCAATTTTTCTCTAACAATGCTTAAATTGAAAGCTACTTGTGTGCTGCTCCATGCTTTTAACCATTGTTGCATCATTTGCTTCTCAGTTGATTGATTAGGTGCATATGTTTTTCTTGAAGGAAAGCTTACTCTTTGGCCGTTTATCTTGACTCCTAGCTTTCTAATTCCGCTTTTCTTGCTTTTCCAGATCAGCGAGTATATTCAGCATAATGATGCTATTTTACTGGTTGTAGTACCTGCTACTCAGGTGCTGGAAATTTCATCATCACGAGCCCTCAAGGCTGCAAAAGAATATGATTCGGAAAGTGAGTTATTTCAAATCTTTACCTGACAAAAATACTTTTGGCAATGGATAATAGCAGTAACTGCTCGTAAATTGTTATCTTTCCGTGAATAAATTTATGTGATTCTATTTTATCTGTGTTGCATTTACCCCCATGATAGTTATGGGTTTACCAAGTTTGGCTTCTCCTGCAGGTACTAGGACCATAGGTGTTATTAGCAAAATTGATCAAGCAGCTTCTGATTCAAGAGCTCTTGCAGCCGTTCAGGCTCTCCTCTTGAATAAGGGACCCCCGAGGACTGCTGACATTCCATGGGTTGCTTTAATAGGTCAATCAGTTTCCATTGCTTCTGCTCAATCTGGAGGGGTCGGTTCAGAGAATTCACTGGAAACTGCTTGGAGAGCTGAGAGTGAAAGTCTTAAATCCATTTTAACTGGGGCCCCCCAGAGCAAACTCGGTAGAGTAGCTTTGGTTGATGCTCTTGCTGCTCAGATTCGTAATCGTATGAAACTCAGGGTTCCAAATCTACTCTCTGGGTAACTTTATTTCTTTTATAAGGATCTTCCAGTGCATCATTTCTTCCATCACATCTTCTCTTCTGCAAAGCTTTTTATTTTTTAATGGTACAAAATTTTTAATTGGATATTTGACTTACAGTTGAAAATTGTTATATCCTGGCAATAAAGATTGAGGTCTGCATAATCTGTTTGGTAATGCTATGCTCGGTATGGGATCATACAGATTCTGAAATACTAGTTGCTGAAAGCCAATAATTTCCTTTTTCAGTCTTTTTTGGGTAGACTTTGAATTTTTGTTACAAGCAAATTCTATGGACCCAGAAATAAGGAACACCATATTGAATGTTCATGTCTTGTAGGAAATTTATGACTTTTTCCCTAGGGTAGACTCTTGACTTTCCTTCAGAAACTCTATATGTTATCTTGTGACAATTTAGTGATGAATATGGGCATTGTCTCACATTTTTTCCTTGGTGCCAGCTCAATGTATGTGCTAGACTTTATTTCCGATTAGCCTAGAGGATAATATATTACATAATAGAATGTTTACTTTGTTCGCAATAAAGCTCACTAATTACTTTGTCTTCCAGTTGTTCGTATAACTTTATATCTAAAGTTGTGTGTTTTGATAGGGACTATGATTATCCACAAAACCACCATTTGTTTCCCAATCTATTCACAATCAATTTGATCATTTATGAAATTGTAACATTACTGACATGTTGCAGGCTTCAAGGTAAGTCTCAGATTGTCCAGGATGAGTTGGTGAGGCTTGGTGAGCAGATGGTTAATAGTCCTGAAGGTACAAGAGCCTTAGCTTTAGAGCTGTGCCGTGAATTTGAGGACAAGTTTCTCCTGCACATTACGGGTGGTGAAGTAAGCAACTGTATTTTAGTAATTTTAGTGGATATTCATGTTATCTCTCTCATTGCCTGGAAACATAGGTATCATATAGACTTTTCCCACATATGGGATATGAAGAACTGAAATGAGGTGGAAATGTTGTGGAGGGGGGAAGGAGTGAAATAAAATGGGTGTCTGAATTCCACTTTTGCTTGTGATGGAGGAATATGATGTGGAAATTCAGAAGAATGACGAATGTCTATCATGTTTGCAAAAAAAATGTAAGAAAGCGAGGAAGGTAAGGCTATTCTAGGAAATAAAAATTCTTATACAGGTAGAGGAATGGGCATTCCTCCTTTTTGGTCTCATGAGCTTCTACCGACCACAAGTAAAAGAATGAGAGTAAAAATTGCCCTCAAGTAACCCATAAGTATTCCAACAGCTAAAGAGCTGGTGGCATGACTTGGCATAACCCATGCCACCTTAGACGAGCTAAGGATATGATTCCTAAGATTAAGAGCAAATTCACAATATTATATCCATTCATTTCTTAAAAAAAAATTCATGTAAGAAGATTTGGATAAAATTCATTTGTCGTCCAATTTCCAAGGCTCATATATCAAACCACACTATTACGTCATTTATTATAAAATGCATTACGATGTCAAATATTATTTTTGTGAATGCAAAATATTGTTTACAAATATTTATAGTATGGGCCAGAATAATTTTATCAATAAAGTTGTCATATATTTTAGTGCTGTAAAACATATTAGCTTCTCCAAATTCATTTTTTCTGCGAATGTGATGATTCTCTGCCCATTGACAGTCAGTGTCATTGGGCCTCGGGACTTATGGTATATGATGCAAAGTAATCAATATGGGTGC
The DNA here is from genome assembly GCA_014182375.1 of Eucalyptus virginea. NCBI lineage: Eukaryota > Viridiplantae > Streptophyta > Magnoliopsida > Myrtales > Myrtaceae > Eucalyptus > Eucalyptus virginea. The sequence goes on along the minus strand of CM024520.1, from coordinate 1,171,285 downwards.
TTGAGTGACTAACTTTGTTTTGCCTGCCATGTAGTCTCCTCAAATCCTGGTTTTTGGGTTGAGATAGAAGAAGAAAAAGTTTGAAATGAGATTCCTTTTGATCTTTTAAGTTCTAGAGAAACGGTAGCATATGGGATGCAGGGCATGAGAATTAACTATAGCATTATTTCTTCAACTTGATGACATATATTTTTACAAACCTTCTTTTAACTAAAATGGGAATTAACTTTGCAGGGTAGTGGTTGGAAGATTGTTGCAAGCTTTGAGGGCAATTTTCCTAACCGCATCAAGCAGCTTCCCTTGGATCGGCATTTTGATATTAATAATGTCAAAAGGGTACATTGGTTTTGCTATTTTCTCTCATGATCTCCATACTTCTCTGATTATTCTGCTGGAATGTTTATCTCTGGGCCTTGTGATCATACCAGATTGTGCTAGAGGCAGATGGTTATCAACCTTATCTTATCTCTCCAGAGAAAGGACTTAGATCTCTGATAAAAAGTGTCTTGGAGATGGCAAAAGAGCCATCACGGCTCTGTGTGGATGAGGTAGCTCATTTTAGTTGCATTAATTGCCCTGTCATTATTGGCATGCGTTGAGCCTTCTTTACTGCTTCAATAAGTTGCTCTGCTTGCTACTGCTCTATTAAGTTTCTAGAAGATTCCTTTCAGATGCAATGCACTGATTTTCCTTTCCTACCCCTTGTCATACCCTGGGTCAACATTTGACTGAACAGGTGCACCGTGTCCTGATGGACATTGTTTCTGCTGCCGCAACTGCTACACCAGGTCTCGGAAGATATCCTCCTTTTAAAAGAGAGGTACTAGTTTTTAGCACTCATAGTCGCTATAGTTTGGGCAGTATCACAGTTTTTTGAATCATTCATTAGGTTATAACCATCGCAACTGCTGCGCTTGAGACATTTAAGAATGAGGCCAAGAAGATGGTGGTTGCACTTGTTGACATGGAACGTGCATTTGTCCCTCCTCAACACTTCATTAGATTGGTGCAAAGGAGGTATGCTTACTCAGAGTGTGATAACAGATAATATTATCTTTTGTTGCAGTAAATATTAGCCAGATGAGTTGAATTTGACAATGTTGGATATTCAACCCTGTGAGGAAAATTTATCCATTCCACTTGCTTGTCTAGATAGACTTTTACTTTTTGCTTAATCTAAATCTTGTGGCATATGCATTTTGTCTTTTTCTTAACCCGAAACATTTGAAATTTTCAAGACATACATATATTGACTCATCGATTCACATATAAATTTTTTTTAATTTTTTGAATGAATAAGTTGCTTTTTCGTTTCTAAAATGCACGGACAAACTGACCCTTCGTGTTTGCATTGAGTCAGCTTTACCTCTTGAAGGTCTACTGGATTTTGTTTCTTTTATATGTAATATGGGGTTTATGTTAGTATTATATAAAATCGCTTATATTGCAAAATTTATTGTATTATAACTCTGTACTCTGTCTACTTGAGTTCTCTGTTGTTGTGATTATAAGTGTAGCCTTGCTTAATTTTGCTATTTTTTCTTCTTTAACTGAACTTGTTATGGGCTGTATCTTCCTTGTCTCTATCTGTCATAGAGTGCACTTTTGCCACTATCGTAAAAGTGTATACCTTTGTCCCCTGATTATGGGCTTATTGCTTGATAGGATGAAGAAAGCATAGATTTTTGGTGGCCTATAATTGTTTCTTATTTTTTTATTGGTTGTATTATGTATAGTAGGGAATTGATGTACTCCCAAGTCCTTCATGTTGTCTGTCTGATCCTCTCAAATTGTCTGAACAGGATGGAAAGGCAGCGTCGTGAAGATGAGCTAAAGAATAGATCTTCCAAAAGAGGAGTTGCTGATGCAGAGCAATCCACTCTCAACAGGGTGAATATTTTTTCCTCTTCATGTATTAGTGCATCAACTTATAAAGAAGTTGTCGCTTATCACTACCGTTTTGAATTCTTATTTTCAGGCAACTAGTCCTCAAACCGGGGGTCAACAAAGTGGAGGTAGCTTGAAATCCATGAAAGAGAAACCAAATCAGCAAGACAAGGATGGGCCGGAGGGATCTGTACTAAAGACTGCAGGGCCAGATGGAGAGATGACGGCAGGTCTGCGCTGAGTCAGACTAGTTGTGAAAACTTTTTACAATACAACTTTGGCAGAACAACAAAGAATTTAGTTGCATAGGGCCGTCATACCTTTTGGCTCTTTATAAATCTCTCTCTCTCTCTTTTTAAGAATGTTGCCATTAGTTCATTTACCTTTTTGTTTGCTGACTGCGTGCTGCACTTAGTGATTTACATGAGCACTTATCTATTTCAATATGCTAAAGAGCCATAATATTCTTTTTGATTTTACACTTGTTGTAACTTGAACTTTTCTTTTCTCTTCTACATGTCACTTTAAAAAAAAAAAAAAATGAGAAGGGTATGCTTTATTAATGGAACAAATGATTGGCCATATTTTGTGTTTAGTGCACATTTGAACTTTCTCAAAATCATGGCCATAGTCATCTACACTTGTCCTCAGACTTTAATTGGCTTATGATCGCCATGGTTATCTGCAGGCTTCTTATTGAAGAAAAGTGCAAAAACAAATGGATGGAGCAAGAGATGGTTTGTTTTAAATGAGAAAACTGGCAAGGTTAGTAGCATAATAAATTTATGCCCTGGAGTGTTTCTCTATCTGCAAATTAGTGGGATGCCTGTTAATCCATGATGTACTTAATTAATAGCCATTTGACATTATTGAGATACTTGCCACTATAACTAACCCGTAGTGTTTAGTTTATTTGACAGATGGTGTAGGCATAAATTGTTAACATTACATGGACCATATTGCAAATTCTGCTTTAGAAATCTTCATGTTCATTATCCATTTTTTGGCCGTAAAACTTTACTTTTTTTCTAACAATATTTTGTTATTTTCAGAGTCTATTATGACTAGGTGACCGATGTATTTGCTGTATTTGCAGTTTTCATATACCAGGAAGCCAGAAGAACGACTTTTCCGTGGTACCATCATTTTGCAGGTGAGGAATGTTTCAGGCTCTTCGGCTATTTCAGTATGAAATTCCTTGGCTGTTCACTTATTTTCAATATGACCAATTGTCTCAATCTTCTATACAATTTTTATGGGGGTGCATGTGTGGGTATGCATGCATGCGCACATGTTTGACATATCTAAACAAGTCAGCGATGGTGGTGAGTAAATTTTCTAAGAAGTTAATTACGGGTGCATTGAGAAAAGAGAGAAAGCAGCTGCTTGGTTCCAAGATTTATTCTGTTTCCATATTCAAGAAATTGGAGGGAAGCACGACAACAAATTTGGAATTTTTTTGCTTTTGATTTGGCTAATAATGACAAACACAATATAGTGGGAACAAAAGGAAAACAAATCCCTTCTGGCCAACAGATTGGTTCAACTAAAGAATTTTTCCTACCTTCACTTGTATTCAAAGTGTAAATAAGACAAGTGTACTTTTTTTTTTATTAAAAGACAAATGCACTTTGGCCAATCGACTAACACTATTTTACCTCCACATCATTTCAATTTGGGTGCATCTAAAACAGGTTCATTTCCTTTTTATTTATTTATTTTTTTCTGACTTGAATCGCTGCATTATATTGTTAAGCTCTGTCATCTTGAGAATGTGTTGGAAAGAATGACAGCATGTATCTGCCTCTTTCTTTTTTTCCATAGGTATAGCAGCATGTATCCATTAGACTAGTTATTGAAGAAAGCATGTATCTGTTAGGCTGTGCTTATGCTTACCAGTCATCCCTTCAAATTGTCAAATCCTCTGCAACACCATCCGTTGTCCCTTCCATTTGCTGAGTGGCCATCCCTTATTCTTCTGTTTACTTGTTGTCATTTATTGCTGTCCATTGGATTCTCATTGTGAGAGTATAAAAGTTCACATTTGTAATACAGTTGACCCCAGTCAAGCTACTGGAAGTTGTACTTAGCTTTTTGTTTGTTTCTGCATGTTGGTTGTGCAACCGTTGGATGTATTCATCAGGAATGTAACCTCGAAGAAATCTCTGATGATGATGAACCCCCACCAAAAAGTTCCAAGGATAAAAAATCAAATGGTCCAGACTCTGGAAAAAAACCTGGTCTTGTCTTCAAGATAACTAGCAAGGTTCCTTACAAGACAGTACTGAAAGGTACTTATTCTTTCATACATTATGTCTTTTATCTTTAGGATTTTGACTATCCCTTCAAAGTGCCAATTGGATGTCCTGCTTCCATGTTGTAGCTCACAGTGCGGTGGTATTGAAGGCTGAGACTATGGCAGAGAAGGTTGAGTGGTTGAACAAATTAAGAAATGTTGTCCCGCCTTCTGCTGGAGGTCAAATGAAGGGAGAATCTGGGCTCCCCCTCCGGCAAAGCCTCTCCGATGGTTCTCTGGTGAGTCATCTAATGGTATTGCTTGGTAACAAATTCCCTTCCTTTCCCTTCTTCTGCAAGGGGGAAAAAAGAATCAACCATCAACCCCTAAAAGGAGATAGAAAATCACTGGGTTTGTTTTATCCTTCAGCGACTGCAAGCAAGATCCATCTGTTTCACTTTCCACTCTTCCAACTGTCCAGTGTTACTGTAGGAGTTCTTTGAAGATAACATATCCCAAAGGCTCAAAAGACCTTGAAATATTCTACCTTTCTTTGTTAAGCCTATTACTAACTAAACTGGCAATATGTTTTTGGTGGTCCCTGTATATCAGGATACCATGGCAAGAAGACCTGCAGATCCAGAGGAAGAACTTCGGTGGATGTCCCAAGAAGTTCGTGGTTATGTCGAAGCAGTCCTCAACAGCCTTGGTGCTAATGTTCCAAAAGTCAGTTTTCTTTACTTGGTGCTGTTGTTCTTATGTTTGCTGAGACGGTGTCATTGCTTTTTATTTCATTAGCTTCTTATGTCCCTGAGCAGGCGGTGGTACTTTGCCAAGTAGAGAAAGCGAAAGAGGACATGCTCAATCAATTATACAGTTCTATCAGGTTAGCTTGAACATCACATTGATTGTTTCTGTTTTTGGTGAATCAATTTTTTTTTTTTTTTTCCTTTTGAATATTTCATAGTATGCTCGTGTTCCTTACTACATGGTGCAAATGCAAGGTACTCGAAGCATTCCTTTTCGGAGTGGTGGTTGTTAAGACCACTGCAAGTAGCATCTATTGCATCTGACTATTTGTTGTTGGAAATGGTTACTTATAATGAAAACATATATTAGAATATTGCATTGACCACATATTTATTGTGTTCTGTTTTGTAGCTACAGTTTCCAATTCTACAGCACTAATATGCTTGATATGTAACCTTTTTACAATATTCTATATCATTAATGAAGTTTTATTCTTGAATGATTTGTCATCCTTTCTTGTTTACATTGGATTGTAGTGCTCAAAGCACAGCAAGAATTGAAGAACTGCTTCTAGAGGATCATAATGTAAAACGCAAGAGGGAAAAATGCCAGAAACAGGCCTCCCTCCTGTCGAAACTCACAAGACAACTCAGCATTCACGATAATCGAGCATCTGCTGCCTCTAGCTGGTCTGATAGCAGCAGTCCTGCAGGTAATAGCTAGTGCGGTTTTCCTTAAATGTGCAGTGCATCTTTAAAATCTGAACAGCTTATGGAGTAGGACTTGTGTGCCATGGCAGAATAATTCTTATAAGTTGTGTCTGAAGGGTTAAGAAAACTAATTTCTCAAAGGACTTTCTGTTTCCAAATTGATTTCTCTCTGCTAGTATGCCTTTGGCTGTTGCTTATGCTGTAAAGTTTAATGGAGCTTACCCTGTGGGAGAAGTTCTTTTTTGTCTCCCTGGTTTGTAGTGATAAAATGGTGTTCCCTTTGCTTCAGAATTTAATCTCCAACTGGCGGTCTCAAGTGGTTTAAATGCTGAAAGTTTCTCGAATCTTATGTTTCTGGAAATGCAGAATTGTGATGTTAGAAATCACTGACTGGTAAAAGCCTCTCCAATCGGCATGAAAATTCAACTTGGGAATGTAAAAGGATACTGGTCTTAATTGTGATTTAAATGGCGAAAATTTCTTGAATCTGATAATTTCTCTATATGTGGAAGAATGGCGTTGTGATTTTAGAAAGGGTAAGCTTTTGCAATTTGCATCAAAATTCAAATTGGGAACTGAGAAAATGCTAGCTGCGGAGTAAAGTGCAGTTTAAATTAGGTTTCTTGAATCTGAATTTTCATGTGTTTATCTTGGAAAAGCGAATTTGTGATTTTGGAAACCATTAATTGGTAAAATCCTTACCATGATCCTCGAGTACCTTGTGACGTGAACCTCTTCCTCTTCCTATTTGAGATGTTTTCATAGAAGGCCTCTTGATTGATTCTTGATTGATATATCTGAGTGTGGCGATTTACTATCAGAGACTTGACTGCAGTGCTTCCTATATTGCATTTATTTCCTGGTAATTGAAAAAAGAAGAAAAATCTACCTCAGCTGCTGATGTTATCCATATCTATATTGCGCAGAAAGCCCAAGAAGTAATGGACCCTCATCTGGTGATGACTGGAGGAGCGCTTTTGACGCAGCCTCCAATGGACACACTGATTCATCTCGGTTTGGGAAGAGCCACAGTCGGCGGAACAGTGACCCTGCTCAAAATGGTGATGTCAGCCCGGCATCAAATCCTGGTGGCCGGCGTACACCGATTCGATTACCGCCTGCACCCCCAGGTTCGACTTACAGATACTAGATGTTTGAAGATCATGATGGATAATGACTCTCAAGGCATTCTTGTTGGGTGGGTGTCTTCGCTCCCGGTGGTTTGAGTATTTAAATTGAATCACATGTCGCTGTATATGCTTCATAGAGGTGAGAATCGAGTATTAGGTGGTCATGTATAAAAATTACGCAATTAATATCGGAGCCCGCCCATCCGACTGTCTGTCATCCGGAGCTTCATTAGTTCCTTTCATTGGAAGGATTGGTTTGTTAATTTTTTTTTCTTTTCGGTCGGTTGGGGGCGGGGCGGGGTTACAATTTTTGTGCGCAGTGACATGCTTTGGATGGAGGATTGTATACCATGTTTTGCTGGTGAAGTGCATTATCCGCTTCGGAGTACAGACCTATTATTCTGAAATATAAGCTTCTGAGTTTCGATTAAAGTGATGCTCGTGCCTTTTTTTACTTTTATCGTCTTGACTGACTGAATGGCTGACTGAATCAAAGGTGTTTCATGGAGTTTTGAGCCTTTTTAATCTCAACTTCTCGTTACCTCGAAATTGTAAGCCCAATTTGCGTCATTTTCCATATCTGTCTTATTTAAAATTCTCGATAAGGCTGTAATATTATAGATGCAAAATTTCATAGTATCACAATAGCAAAATTATGTGTCATTGAATGATTTGTCTTTTCTTTTTCCTTTTTCCAAATTTTTTCATTTTTCAAAGAAACTATGGAGTTGATTTATCTGTTCTATCTATCGTGCCAATCTTTTCAAGGGCTATGATACAATGTAATACTACAATGTAATACTACAACTCATTTGTTCAGGAAGCTTGAAATATATATTTTTGTATAATTTATAAAAATAAATAAATAAAAATATTTTTATTATTCACAAAAATATTTAAATATAAATTGTAATGAATAATTATAAAAATTATCTGCTAATTAATAAAAGGGGTAAAAACGATTAAGAAAGTATTTTATAATTATTTATCTTTAGCAAAATAAATGCAACTTAAGTATGCAATTCATTTAATTTTATCTTATTTGAGAACTTTACGTTAGCTTGCGATTCTTTGTTGGCATCAATTTTTTCCAACGGTTTGAGGCACCCGTGTATGGGGCAAACCTTATTTTTAACAAGTCAAGTAGAGAACAAACCAAGTGAAGAAATGACCGATCATCAGCCGTCCGCAATTGGAGAACTTTGGAGGCCTAGCTGACGATTTGATGATATATGTTTTCACCGATGATGTTATGCCTCTTTAAGATCATCAGGAGCTTCGAGATCAAGAAGGGACCCTCTCCATATCAACATCACACTGAGGCGGCCAAATCGCAAAACCCACAGGCATTGTTTCTATAGCGACTCTTTTACTTGAATGAAATGGTCGACTAACGGATCTGTACATTAGCAATGGTCTTTCCTTCATCAAGATGTACATGGCACAACCATACAGGCATGGACTTCCTACCTGCACGTGTCTACTGTATGCCTTCTTTAAAGGGTCCAGAATCGCGGATCAGATCCATCACAAGTTTGACCTGCAGATAAGGCAAATGTTCTGATTACGCCGACAGTAGATTTCAGATCATACGTGGTTTAATGTTCCTTTTTTTTTAACTAAGAGTCAGAGGTGATATCAAATATAGTGGTGCAATGGAGTTATCCACTATACAGGAATAAGAAACTCCTTTTGGAAAAGCAAACCTAAGTCCTAAAACATTGTCCAACTTCACCGCTGGGACCTTTCCTTATATCTACTTTGCTAAAATGCATTAGGGAATGTAGTGCAGCGGAATAGATAACGAAAATAAGAAGGCAAGCGTTCAGCATCAACAGTGATCATCTACGACACCGATAGTTCAGTTGAATACAATGTCTACTGCTACCTCCTTTGTGACTGCATCACTAGGCCAACCACACAATAAACATAGGAAGTGAAAAATGTTCGTGTTTGCAGCATATGAGAAGGATCGAATGTTCACCACAACATGATGATAGTGCTATTAATAAATGAGTTGTTCTCGCCTGATGACTCTTTAGTAACATACCTGAGTTGCCTCGCGCACTACAAATTCTTCTATGGCCTTGCTGAATTCTTCATCCAGAAGGTAGTGGCAGCTATAAGTGGGCACAGGCATATAACCTCGATGAATTTTGTGCTCACCCTGAGCCCCTGCCTCCACTGTTTTCAAATTAAGCTCTATAGCAGCTTCTATTGCCTGTTATGTAGATAAAAGTAAATAGTTATATTGTTCCAAACATGACAAGTGCATGCTTCCATATCACAAGAACTATTATCCTCCCATAGCAAATCTGCTTTACACTAAAATTAGTTGATCTACCACTTCCTCTTTCCTCTTTGTTTTTGCAACTCCACTGCAAATTCCTTGATGGGGAATTTTTCATTAGCATGTGAGGACTATTATAATGTAGAGAAAAGCTTTGTCAACTTCTGGAATGACATTTCTAGATATGCCCATGCCTTTACAGCAGCACTCTTGCATAAAGTCCCCATTTTAGAGCAGAAGGTAATCATGGTAGTAGGCCTGAACAATGACATTTATCTTAGCTGCTGTACCTGTCACATAGACCCATGGATGATCATCACCTAACGCTACCCTTTTATTACAACAAAATAGGTCCCCAATTCTTCAAAGAACAAAATTATTTGCAAGCAGATTCCAAAACCGACTGAATGATAGTTACTTCATGATTTGAAATTGAAGAACTAGTCCTTGTGAAAAGCATATTCACACATTCTAGTATTCTTACTTGGGAAAAATTTACATAATTTTAGTGAATCGGTTGCCACTTTAAATTGACAATCTCTTCCTCTATTTAGCTTGCACTTACATTTGATATCTTGTTCATGCTTTTACTATACTGAAGTCTGAAGGTACAACACATGGGTTAGCAAATCCATACCATGCAATTAAGTCCGTTAGTTCACCCTTGTCAACATAAGGTTAAACGAATCTCACTTTTCTAAATAGGCAATAAGCAACCAAGAAAGAACTTAAATATCAAGTATATATCGAACTCACAGGAGTTTTGCATGTTAAATAGACACAAACCTGGTAATAACAAGCTTCAAAATGTAAGCTGGGATAATAAGCTTTCGGATGACAGCCCCAAAGGCGCCCATATATAGTATCTCCGCCTATAAGATTAAGGGCTCCCGCAACAAGTTCATCCCCTTCTTCAGCTACAACTAGTAACACTTGGTCTCCCATTTTTGATCCCATGTTATGAAAAAACTCTCTTGTCAAATAAGGGCTGCCCCACCTAAGTAAACATAAGCAGCAAGACATGATCTACTTAAGCCTCTCATATCAAATAAAGATGCCTTTGACTATACACAAGAGGCAGGCAAAACAATCAACAATATTATATTTTCTGCAAAGGAAAGACAAAACCAGAGTCACTGGACCCATACTTGTTATCGGTGGTGTTCCTGTAGAACGAATAGAAAGAATCCCAGTGCTTAGCCTGCACACACAATCAAATCCAAGAAGCTCAAGTCCTTCATGTTTCACAAAGTGAAGGTATTAATTTAGGAGTAAGTTGTAAGAGAACAGGAGTCACATGTGGATGATCACATCTAAGGACTACTCATCTAAAAGCTCAAACCAGTGTACAGAAAGTTGCTACTAGCATCTAAATTCAAATTAATAGTATTACTGGGAAGTTGCGACATGATATACTTATTTATACTTCTCTGTATAGTTAACCAACTAGTCCCTATTCACATTGATATCAAATTGATCCAGCTGGATTACATATATTATTAAACCTCATATATTTTGGGCAGGATTGGCTTAAAATCTTCCCCAAGACACTTTTGCCATGATATTTGTACTCATTACCTTTATTTCATTCCCTCGAAGCCGCTTCATTGTCAAGTTTTGGGCAGAAATCTGCAGAAAAGGTTCGATCCAATGAGTAAAAGCTTGTGTGCCCAAAAAGATGCATTGTCAAATCTGGCACTATGAGACTATAAGATGCAACAGATAAAAATGCAAACTGATTTTTGATAAAATACCATAGTGTGCCAGCAATGAATTCTGATAACTTGGTGGGGAATTTGATATTCTGTCTGTGCTATTAGCAAAATTGATTTCAACAGGAAAAAAGGAAATTAGTACTACATGAAAGTTTATGTGTGTTTTTTTCCCCGTTAGTATAGTTACAAATACAGTTTGATACACTGCCACTGATATATCTGCATTAAACATTTGTAGAACATAACAGTGATAGGCATTTGTAAAGATCAGTTCATATAAATCTTCCCCATAACTCATGTCATCATAAAGAATGACCAATTCGTTACTCAACTGTTCATATTTTACTGCTTTGAAGCATCTTCAGCAATTAGTCAGTTTTCCAGTTGTCCAAGAAGCTCAAGTACCAGTATAACACTTTACTTCAGCAGAGTGAATTTCAGCAAATGCATAAGGTCAGTCAGCATTATATCCGAAATTGGGAATGCAATCCCCATGAAGCATCAGTCTCAGATTGCTAGTAAAAAGTCCTATGAGCATTTAGTGAAGATTGCAGTAACATATATCGTTCCATAATAACTACTTTCTTCATTTGCCCGGTGACAAGCATATGTATCAACATAATTTACTAAAAATTTTATCCAATTTTCAAGCATATATTTAAGGAATAAAGAACTAAGAGCAAGATTTACAAGAATTTCTAGGTGTGAGTATCTTCCCAAAATAAAGGAAATTCCCAAATAAAATAACATTTGGAAAAACTAACCTTCTTGCGCTCCTGACGTATATTTTTCCTTTTGTTCTGCTTCATGTCCATCAAAAAGTCATCAAAACTGTGGCACAGACAGTGAAACTTGAAGCATGTACCTTTTGCATGCAAGATAAACACAAAAATTGTAAAAAGATCAAAAGTTGGCAATCCAAGTAAATTTAAGACACCACTCATTCAGAGAAGTAATGCTGCAATCATATGCTAATTGGCAGGACTATTGCAAAGGAAACTGATGCACGCACAATATCAAATGGAGAAAATTGACAGCAGCATCACGTCCAAGTATATTTTTAAACGAAAGCTGCATTTGACCTAGATGACTTTGTGAAGCATATACCCCTTGACATGCTATCTAGATCAAAAAGAGACAACTCCATTCAACTCCCAAATACTTTTGACCCTCACTGACAATCAAGAAAAGGGGCCAAAGGTGTATGATAGCTATGATGTAATTGAGTGAGTTTTATGAAATTTCAAACATGGTCAAATAATACTTTCACTGAGAAACTAGAAATATTGCAGACGCCTATTTGCATTAGCATTGAGTCTAATGTTTCAGCACTTGTCTGCTTAATGTTTTACTTGATGTGTCTTTGTTTCCCTACTCCTATTACGAAAGAATATATAATTAAATACTTGTCTTGACCATTAAGAAATAAGCAAATTGCTAGAGGTTTGTCCCCATGTTATATGAATTTTACTTCAGATGGCTTTGGCTGGAGCCCTTAAGGAGCTCAATGATGAAAGTCTACGATTCACTGCATTGAACAGGGTAGATAGTACTCCGAAGGTTTTGTTAAATCGTAAAATCACCCTTCAGAACCTTATCTGAATCTACTAGTACACTTCAGATGAAGATGAGTCTCCTGGGTTGTTTTACTGCCGAAGGGGAAAGTGAAGAGGGAAAAACCAAAAGTCATTGTCAATGTATCCAGCAGCAGTAACATCAGGCCTAACTGTAATTTCAGCACTCATTTTGCCACTCACCATGCATAGTTTCGATTTCTCCAATGGTACTGCATTCCTATCCTCTGTAGAAAACCTTTTTCCTTGAGGTTTTGCCATTCATTCTCAGAAGAAAATGTGATGTGGATTGACGAAACCTGGGACTGTCATCAAGGATATAGAGCAAATTCAGAACTACTGCAAATCGAAACATCAGATTCACAGTTCAGGAATTTCCATCTTTAAGTAAGCCACAGCTAGCCACAACTTCCCCACTTGTTTGGCAAATAACTAAGTTATTCCTCGTTTTCCATGAGACCATACATATAGAGATGAGCCCTAAAAACATTTTAACTCTAGTGTAACTCCAGCCAAGGGAAAAGGTCCAAATAATTGATGGAGTGTTAAAAAAAGCCCAATGATGAAAGAAAAGTGCGATAAAAGTTTGGCCATCGCATGGATGTAACATCATATTCACTATGGACAGTCACACATCTGTTATCACATACCTTAACAACCAGATTCTTTAAGGCGTCTACTATAATGTCAAAAACTTGATCCTTATATAAGGAATCACGAAGTAGAATCCGAGGACCAGTTACGGGGGTAAAAGGCACGCAACACTGGTACTTTGGATAGTATCTTGAACCATAACTGTAGTAAGCATCCGCCCAAGAATGGTCAAAGACAAATTCACCATTCGAGTGACTGCACAACAACATGAAAAATGAGTGAAACCACACCCAAAAAGCTCCTCGAAGATTGTAAAAATTGCTCAATATATAGCTATTCACAAGGAGCATAGAAGAACCTATCTATTTGAAGTTTTAGAGAAAATAAATCTAATCCTGAGAACAAAGAAGAGGATAAACCTTTTAAGATAAAGTGGAACAACACCTACAACAGTCCCAGATTCATCCTTAGCAACAATGTGCCGTGGCATCCATCCTGTTTCCTAAAAGCAATTAAATAGATCAACAGAGTATCCAAGAGAAGCTATTCAGCTTAGCAGCATAGTAACACTCGAAGAACTCCCTTTAGGAACAATAGGAAGAGAAGCCAAATCCAACGGTACTGAGGGTGCCAATCCATTAAGAAAACTACTTCGATAGGTAGACATCAAAATCTACAGAATTTAACAGTCCCTCTTCATTCAAAAAGAAACTTTGCAGCATGTACCAGAAATAAAAGTAACTTCTTTTTTCCTGTCTGTCGGAGCATCAAAAAGGAGAGACATCTCTCTAGAGACAGAAACCTATCGGGCCGATAAGCTGTTGGACATAAAAGCATCAGAGACACCCCACAAGCAGCAGTGTGCAACCAACTTATCAGCGAAAGCTTATGCATGAAGGAACCAGGGGATAATTATGCCAAGGACTCCAATATCAATGAAGCAAATACCAATCATCCAATCCCTCTCTCATAAGAACGCAAAAATTACGTCGATGAACAACAATCTCAACCCCTAGAACGCGAAATCTCACCTTCACAGCAGAATTAGACTCCTCCAGACTCGAAAGGAACCCGTGCGAGAGAAATGGATTATACTTCTCAGGTCCAGTAGCATCAAGAGCACACGCGTCCCAATCATTCGCCGAAACCTCGGAGATGGAACTAACAACCGACGGCGATATCCGCTTCGGCCTCGACTCCGCCGCCGAGACATCCTGCGCGACAGAACACGGACCTATTCATTTCGTATATTCCGGAAACAGAACTATCGCGAACGTGACAAAGAACTTACCTCGGCGGCCGGCGCCGTCAGAGCGTAATCGCCGAGGGAGAGATCGACGGTCTCGCGAGGCTCCAGAGACTTCTTCGACCTCCAGAACAGCGCGCGGATTCCGGCGGCGTCGGCTCGGGACGGCCTCCCGAGATGCGGTCCGGGTCGGGCCTTCTTCTTCCCCTGCATGATGAAGAAGCAGGCGCGCGAAAACATGAAAAAGGAAGCATCTTCTAGAGAGAGAGAGAGAGAGAGAGAGAGAGACTGACGGCGAGGGGATGAGGAGGAGGGAAGCGGCCGAGGAAGGGGGAGGGGTTGCGGTTGCAGAGGCTCGCCGCCGCGGCCATCCTCTCTTCCGCCGTCGCCGACGTCGCCGACCACCAGCGCCCGGCGACCACTCTCTCTCTCTCTCTTTCTCTCTCTATCTATCTTGCTCAGTCAGTCAGTCAAGTCCTCCAGCTGAAACTGAAAGGCAAGCAAAAGATCCACTGCGCGCCACGTGGCGACTTCCCATACCATATTGATGAAATCAATCGCGACCGTTGATTTTCGTATATTAATGAGATCCCTCGGAAAACGCTTTTTTCCAGCTCCTTTGGGGATCAATTTCATTTTTTGCAAAATGGCCCCGGTTATTCTCAAAATGTTGGAAACTAACAAAAATAAAGCTTGATTTTAAAACTTCTATTCGTATTGAGAAATTTCACCTTTTTCTTTTTGTCAGGAAAAAAGTGTTCTCTAACATTAAAAAGTTAATGCCACATATTATTTGCCTTTTTTACTTTATACATCATTATTATGTATGAATAAAATCTCAAATTGACTCTAGTTAAGTGAAAGCATTTCGAGGCGAAAGAATACACCATAAAGGGAAGACATAATAGTTAAGGATGAAATGACACAACAAATTATTATTAATGTTGAATGACTTGTTAGTCTTCCTCGACTATAAAGGGAAAAAAAGGTTCCAAACTTGTACACACCTGTTTTATCGATATATTTAGTAACTACTCATATTTTTCTTTTTTCTCTTTTTCTTTTTGTTATAGGTTAATGGTGCTATCTTTTATTGTCATAGAAAGAAAACTTTCAAATTTGATATTTCACTTTCAATGTTCAAACTTATTCTTATAGTGATATTTTGTTATAGCAAAAGATAATAATAGTAACTCTATAAAAAAAGAAAAAAGCCATGAATTCCCAATTTAAATCCATGATATCTCTTCTTGGTTCTTGAAAAATGGTAATCGATATTCCTTTTCTTCTCCAAATATCATTATTTTCCAAATAGTTATTTAAAAAAAAATCATATATATCCACACACACATACATATATATATTTCTTAGTTTTAATGTGTGGGTTAATGCCCTGAAAAACCTCAAACTGGTATATTTGTGACAAATTTACCATAAACTATTTTTTTGACCACTAAAAACCTCAAACAGGTATACATTTGACAAATTTACCCAAAATTGGTATAATTGTGACAAATTTACCATCTGTTAATTTTCATTAAATTTTATTGTCAAATTATTAAGTTAAATAACACTTAATAGTTGACTTGTATACTAATTTAGGATTTTACGTTCCGTTCGTTACAGTTTACAATTTTTGTGATTTTTTTGTAGTATTAATTCAATTTAGCGGAGGGTATATTTGTCACAAATTTATCAGTTTGGAGTTTTTTGCGGTCGAATAAATTAGTTTGAGGTAAAATTGTCATAAATATATAAATTTAGAGTTTTTTTTATGGTTAATCGTGGTAAATTTGTCACATATGTATCAGTTTTGGGTTTTTCATGTATTACCATAACGTGTTGATTACCACTCGCCTTTTTCCCTCTTACAGAAAGTTCCGTTCCGAGCGAGGTGTTGTTCTCGGGACATAGACAGAATTCGCATGGCGGAGCCGATCTCCGACGACGGCGGAGGCGGAGGAGACACGGCGGCGGCGGCGGCGGCGGCGGCTTGCGGCGAGCAGACACCGCCGGCCATGGAAGGCGCGGGGGCCACGAGCCGGAAGGAGAAGCGGAAGGCGGCGAAGAAGATGAAGCGGAAGCAGCTGAGGAAGGAGGCGGCGGCGAGGGAGCGGGAGGAGGAGGAGGCGCGGCTGAACGATCCGGAGGAGCGGAGGAGGGCGGAGATGGCGGAGAAGGAGGAGGAGGAGAGGAGGGAGAGGGAGAGGAAGGAGTTCGAGGAGCGGGAGAGGGCCTGGGTCGAGGCGATGGAGAGGAAGAGGAAGAAGGAGGAAGAGGAGGAGGAGGTGGCGGAAGCGGAGGAGCGAGCGAGGGCTCTGGAGGAGTCGCGGCGGCAGCAGGTTCGTTCGGATTTTCGTGTGAATTGCGTACTGCATTCGACCGTTTGATTTTTTTGAATTTCGTTAGGATGTGGAACTATTATTCAGCTGTTTTGGTGTTGGATTCTGATGAATTTGCCGAGCGATCATAGGCACCGGACTGTGCTGTTGTCGATTATCGAGTATGATTGAGTACAGAAGATTAGATTGGTATTCTTTTGTAAATGGTCGATTGAGAGGTTGAGGGATTCTGATAAATTTGCGGAGCAATCGTAGGTGCTGGACTGTGCTTTTGTTGATTATCGAGTATGATTTAGTACAGAAGATGATATCGGCATTCTTTTGTGAATGGTCGATTGCCAGGATGAGGATGAGGAGCATAACCAGGATGATGGTGATGATTGGGAATATGTGGAAGAAGAAGGGCCTGCAGAGATCATCTGGCAAGGGAACGAGATAATTGTAAAGAAGAAAACCATCAGGGTTCCGAAGAAGGGTTCGGACCCGCGAATGTTGAAAGAGGTAACTCAAAAGCCTGTACCTGTTTGCGTGTTAGAAACTCGGCATGCATTGCTTCCTAGCTTTGCTTTCTGCTTGTGTTGCTTTGTGGTTTGAATTTTTAAGTTGAGGTTTGTATTTTGCTGCCAGGATGCTGATAGGCCGACCTCAAATCCTCTCCCTCCACAGTCTGAAGCATATTCAGACTACAAGAATGCATCCACTTTATCGGCTCAACAGGTGTTGGATAATGTTGCTCTCCAAGTGCCTAATTTTGGGACTGAGCAGGTAGCTTATTATTAAGATGGTCATATGTCTGGTTATGCTTTTCTGGACTAATCTGTTGATTTTTTTTTATTCTTTTCATGCTCTATTTTTGCTTGCGGCAGGATAAAGCTCATTGTCCTTTCCATCTGAAGACTGGAGCTTGTCGATTTGGTCAGCGGTGCAGCAGAGTCCACTTCTATCCTGATAAATCATGCACACTGCTAATTAAGAACATGTATAATGGTCCTGGCCTTGCGTGGGAGCAAGACGAGGGGCTCGAGGTCGGTTAATGATGCCTTCATCCGGTTCATGTATCCTGACAATTCTTGTAGATAGCAAATTGAAAGACCCTGTGTCTACACTTACCTAGATAGTGTTCTCTTCTATCTCTCGTTTTATTTCAGTTTCCTTAATGACACGTTCTTGCTTCTTGAATTTAATATCATTGCGTCATTGTAGCTGCACTTCCATGCATTTTTGTTGATCATTGTCAGATAGATATTTTAACACAATTTCTGATAAAATTTTCTGGGTTGCTGTAAAATCATTTTTTTAAGGATTGCTCCACTGGTTAATCATTATCAACCTAGAGTAATCTATATGCCGGCATATCAATTAGGGGATTGATCTTGGGCCTCAATGCCGTCTGACTTATCTTGGCAATTAGTGAACTGGTCAGGCGCAAAGAATTCATTTTGATAGTTGGAACAATTGTTTTAATTGGTGAATGCCATGGCTTGTCCTGTTGTTCAAACTGAATTTATTGATTGGCTACAACAATTGTTTTAATTGGTGAATGCCATGGCTTGTCCTGTTGTTCAAACTGAATTTATTGATTGGCTACAATTTTCTTTTAGTCTTTTGGGTACGTAGAGATCTAGTTTCAATTAAAGTTTTTCTACTTCATTGCTCCTTAACCTTTCAGTAGTTTTTATATGGATGCAATGGGCTGCTGGAATTGTTCTTCTGATAAGAGCTGTTGCTGCTAAGGTATCAGCTTGCAGACAGCTATACCTTCTAATGCATGGTTTTGCAGCTGATTTGTTCTGTTCTTTGAGATAGGTGTGTTGGAAGAAAGAAGCGGGCTTGTTGATTGGTTATTGTGGTCTTTTGAGAAAAATATGGAATCTAAATAATGAATCAACACTAAAGTATGGTGACTAGGTTGTCCTACTTAATCTTACTCTTTTTACTTGTAGGGTTTATCTATTATTCCAGCTTGGCTGATTGTTTCTTAGTTTTCAAACATCATGCTGGCATTGGCTTTTTGTAGTTCTTCACACACTTGGTGTTAGATGCTTGGACAATGTTTTCTCTATCTAATTTTTGAAGGTGATAAATACCAGTACAGCTGTCGAAAAGTCATGTTGTGAAGAGCCTTTGTAGAAGTCATATACTTCTTTATGACTCTAGGGAATGGTTTTCTCCCATTGAGTAAATGCTCATGCATTTTCTGATTCCTGAGAGTAATGCCTGAAGAGAATAATCTGATAAGGATTTGCCACTAACATGAGGATATTAATTGCATGGAAAAAGCCTGTGAAGTTGAGTGATGTGTTTTAGCGATGCATCATTAATCCTTCATCTTCCTTCTACTTCTGGTGAACAAACTACTTAGCTGCCGCTTGCTGTTTTCAGTCTTATCCTATATGCCTAAAGCCATCTTTCATATCTCTTGGAACATTCTGGGATGATTCTGATCATAGATTCTTCAAGTAGGGGGCAAGGTGTTAGCTTCCAAATGCACAATTTTCTCCGGCTATTCCAGAGTTGTTATCATGAAATTGGACAGCTTTAATAGGTTCAGACATCTTTTAAAGGCTTAGAGTTTTCCCCTGTATTTACATGTTGGAAGTCTTCCAATACATTATAGAGGAAGTAATATTTGAGCTTCCCATGGCCAGAACTATCATTATTACGTTTCTTCTGTGTCTTTTGATGATTATCCACCCCAGGTTCTCTTTCTCTGTAATAGAATGACCAATACCGGCATGAGTTTTCCAGACATTAATCTTTGGATCTAAAGTTACCAGGTTTGTTTGGAGTGATTACTCTTATTGTGGAGAAGCTAGCATGAGTTTTCCAGACACCAAGCAGTTAGGGTGTCTGAAGTTACTGGTCTTTGTTTGAAGCGATTATTCTTGTTACCCTATTAATACCCATAGAACATTCTTCAATCGTTAGCCGCTAAACATTGAGTCCGGGAAATATACAATAGACAGGAATGTGGCTCTTAAGGACCATGTTTTCCTTATCCTACCACTTGCTGATCCTGCAAAGTCTTTTTGAAGTATTAGAGAATAAAAAACTCAGGACTTGGAATTTTGCTCATAAGTGCAAATCTTAGCAGAGTGTCTAAAGGTTCCACTATTCGTCAATTATAGGCAATCCACCCTTCCTCCAGTAGATCCTGAGGCTTACAACTACTTCTACTATCATTAATGTATATCTTAGGATGTTCTAGCCAATTTATAATCACCTGTTTTTACTCTTTTCAGTACACAGACGAAGAGGTTGAACGTGCATTTGAGGAGTTTTATGAGGATGTTCATACAGAGTTCTTGAAGTTTGGAGAAATTGTGAATTTTAAGGTAATAAAATCTGTTCATGGCTGTTAATTTTCCAATTTGCAGGTCTTGATATTGGCTTTTATCAAGGTGATTATAAACTTTGAGGGTAGTTAATCCATTTTTTATATTCTCTCTGGCTTTTCAATGGGTTTTTCTGGATTTCTCTTTCGAGCTTTCTGAATTGTAGATTCATCTTATGGAAGCCTGAATCTAGGTGCTCTGTATGTTTCTATGCAATCTTAGATTCACAAATCTAATTCTTATCTCAGGTTTGTAAAAATGGTTCATTCCATTTGAGGGGAAATGTTTATGTACATTACAAATCCATGGATTCAGCTGTGCTGGCTTACAATTCTATTAATGGCCGATTCTTTGCTGGCAAACAGGTATTTCATTCATTAGTTGGATGTGTCTAATATAGTAGTTAAGCAAGAAGGGAAGGGATAAAGCATCCAGTTCTGTACTAAATACCTTCGGACCTGCAATTAATTGTGATATTGACATTTATCAAGGATTTCTGGTTTGTGCCTATTTTGGATGAAAGCTCTAGTAGTCTCTCCAGTAGGTGTGAATAGTAACATTAGTAGTCTCTATGTGCTGTTATGTTCCCATAACTATCGTCTTGACCATTTCATCTTTTGCTTGAGTAGGGGTTAATTTAATTAGATGTTCTTTTGAACAGGTAACATGTGAATTTGTCAATGTTACGAGGTGGAGAGTCGCCATCTGTGGGGATTATATGAAGTCAAGGTTCAAGGTACTGTGATTCTTGCGTTTTTTGTTGCTGTTGTGTTTTTCCATATATTGTATTTTCTCTAGGATGTCAATGATTATTATTAATTACCAATTCTTAGTTAGGTTGCTATCTTTTATACTTGACAGACATGTTCCCATGGAACTGCTTGCAATTTCGTTCACTGTTTCCGCAATCCGGGTGGCGATTATGAGTGGGCTGATTGGGATAAATCACCTCCTAAGTACTGGGTCAGTAAGATGGCTGCTTTATTTGGTTATTCTCTGGAAAACTATCAAGAGGAGGAGAAAAGACCAGCAAATGCGGGTCATTGGAGAAACTCTAGCAAGAGCTTTGATTCAAGGAGGTTTGTTTTCTCTTGGCTGTATGCGCAGTATAAATTGGAAAAGCCCTTACTCTGAATAAGCCACTTTTTAACCATACTTAAAGTCACAAGAATACTAAAATCCCCATAGGTGTGATGTACACATCTCCAGATCATGTGAATTTGTATTGATTCCTGCACTAAATTCCTCATAAGTTAATAATGGATGGAGGAAAATAGGTCCTTAGTTCTTTTGTGGGGCTTAAATATTTTTCTCACAAATTTTGGGTGTTAATAATTTGCATGAGTGATGAACCTTTTAGATAAAGGCTAGTACACAAGTCTGATAGCTGAGATATCCATGGTTTGGAAATACTGCATGTTAGAGACACTATTGGTCATTAAACCTTTAGGGTTTAGGAAATTTAGACGCGAGTAAGTGCAAGAGGACGACGTGAATTTGGTAGTTCAGGCAAACAAGAGCAATCTCAACACCAATGTTCACTACGGGGGTAAGTCTGATAGCTGAGATTTCCATGGTTTGGAAATACTGCATGTTAGAGACACTATTGTCACTAAACCTTTAGGATTTAGGACATTGAGACACGAGTAAGTGCAAGAGGACGACATGAATTTGGTAGTTCGGGCAAACAAGAGCAATCTCAACACCAATGTTCACTACGGGCTTATAGTAATTCAGCTGTTTAGGGAGACAAATATATATGAGCAACTGAAATCCAACAAAGTGGCATTTGTCACTACTCTTTTCCTATTATTAGGAGTCTGGGACACGTCTACGTTTTTTCCAACCAATTCCATGTTGTCTAGTTGTCAGATATCCATCGACATCTCGCAGCTTCTTTTTTTTTTTTTTTTCTAAACTCACAGCCGCTTAAGAATTAAATGGATTTTACATACTTTTTGTAAAGCTGCTAAAGCTTCATATGAAGATACATTAAGGATAAAACAGAGAATCATATAGGAAGATTTTGGGGAAGAGCTTCGAAACAGATGTGATCTCCACTATTATCATGATTGAAATGAATGGACCCATATTGTTCCTTGTGCTAACTAGCTTCAATTTAGTAGTCAATCTGGCTGTGATTTCCTATCTTCATCTGTGATGAACGGCTGGTGTTTTCTTTTTTTTTTTTCTTTCATTGTTTGACTTTATGGCATATATAGTCTATAGAGTTGCATCTCCATCTGATTTTCCTTATTGTTGGTAGGGGTCGCACAAGGAGATCTAGTTCGAGGGAGAAGGATTACTTGAGGTCTGGAAGATCCGAAGAGAGCCATGCCACACATCGGGGGCGTGATGAAGAGGAGATGAAGTTTAATGATGAGAAAGAAAAGATGAACGTCAAGAACCGTCATCGCAGCCATAGAAGGAACCCTCGAGATGAGGATGGTCATCGACTAGCGGTTGACACAGACAAGGAAAGGTGGCATGGCAATGCGAGGAGAAGCTCAAGACATCGGAATGATTCAGTTTCTCCGGATGAAAATAGGGACATCAAGAGGACAAGGTATCGTGTTGAATCTGATGGGAGTAAATCAGAAATGGATGAGGATGAGGAAGCGCATCGTGCCCCTTCTAGGGACATCAAGAGGACAAGGTATCGTGTTGAATCTGATGGGAGTAAATCAGACATAGATGAGGATGAGGAAGCACGCCGTGCCCGTTCTAGAAGACATACTAAAAGGAACAATACAATAAAGCATGTGGACAGATCAGGAAAAACCCACGACACTGATTTCCCCTTGCACCTCTCTAGCAGGGACGGACATGATGGTTACAGCAAGCATAGAAGCTCGAGACATAGAAAGAGATCTAGATCCAGTGATAATGATTCAATGTCCCACAATATCCAGGACCGTTGGGATCCAGAATAATACAGACTGGAGGATTCAGAATAGTGGGTAGGCGAAGTGGATGTGCTAGGGTGGCTTAATCTTGTGATGGTGATTTACATTACCGTGATCTCAGATAATTCGATCAAGGATTTCATCTGTAATAGTCTTCTGAGAAGAGATGCACTCCCTGGAAAGAAAAACTGTTGACCACCATTTTGCCATGTTAAATAAGCTCGAGAATCTTGTGGGGAGACTTCATCGGACAGAAGTCAATCAAGCCATGGGAAAATGTCCACTTAGTCTCGACTGAAGTACAGATTCTTGGCAACAGTGCCCCACCTGCCCAACCTTGTGCTGGAAAAAGCCCTATGAACTATGAAGGTACGACGTTGAAGAGTCAGAGCGAGCCTTGCATTTTCTCTAACTCCTGGTGCAAGTGTTCCAGTCTTGTTGGTCGCACTACTTGTCAAATAAAGAAGCTGAGTTGAAGAACCATTTGATGGCATCCCCAGAAAAACTGCTGGTGTGGGTTTCTCGAGAGAATGCCGCAGGATTGTTAATATCTGATTTTTGGGAAAGAATACGCACAAGGCTCCACCGGAGTTTATGACGAATTATCAATTGCCCCTTGTGATAATATTCAGGTGAAGCATTTGCATTCTGTGTGCGTGGCTTCCATTGCGAGATGGTAATGGGATGGAATGAACTGATCATCGATTCTTAACTATCGAGTCACGCTGGATCGGCATGATTCAATTGCTAAGATCTGCATGGCATCAATGCTATGACAATTTCAATTACCGGTCGAATGATTCCAATTTTTTGACGTTATGTTGGCGCTTTCCTTTGCCTCACGTCTCTGGAAGGTGGGTGAATCACTTCTCTAAATAAACCATGTCCACGACCAGATAGGGAAAGTGCGATGGAACGTATATAGAGGTGGCAATTCCTGTGTTCAATTCCTGTGTTCCAAGTCATAATCGTACCAAGGTCTACTCGGAACGCTGCTCGACTTTGAAATCCAAACCTCCGCGATATTAATTGGATCATACGACGAAAGAAAGAACTGCGATATAAATACTTACCAAAGGTGAAAATATCATAAATCCTGTCATGGGAACTTCTTAACCTATATAAAGTAGACATGGTGCTTGCGCTAAAAATATCACCCCATTTGTTAATCTTGACATGAACACGCTTAATTATCATTGTACGTGTTGTGTAACTGGTTGTATCGAAAATTTGTGCCCATTTTATCAATCTCGTGCTACACCTTTTTACACTTCAAAAGGCAAATCGACTTCTTTAGAGTTGTCTTTCTTGTTGGATGAAGAGGGAGAGAGGATCTTATATACATTGCGATTGACATTTGCAACATAAGAGTCACGTGCATTGCATGCCTCGACTAGAGGTATTGACGATGCTTATGCTATGTAACACTGACACGGACACGCGATACGGCATAACACGATATGTCAACACGTCATTTCTTAAAAATAGAGAATTTCGACACGTACCGACACATTATATATTAAATATATTTTTATATATAAATACATAAGTAAATAATAATAAAAATAGCCTAGAATTAATTTACACGAAAAATATTAAATAATATCATTCATTATTTTAATTTGTTACAATACTACAAAACTTAGAGGAAAAAAAACATTGTTTAAAGAAAAATGCTGAAATGATATTTTTAAATTTATTTATTTATCATATATAGCATTTTTTTATTAATTCTTTCATAGTAAAAGACTTTTTAAAAAAATAAAAAAATTCTAAAAAAACAAAATTGAAAAAAAAAATTGACCCGTGCGTGTATATTTATAGCAATTTTATTACTTCTTTTGTGTATATTTAAATTTTGACTCCTCAAGTATTATAAATTTTTAAAATTGACCCCATGCGTGTCGGAATCGCGTGTCGGAATTCTGGACTCGCGTGTCGGAGAGTTGACCACGTGTCGGAGCGTGTCGAACACGTGTCGGAGTGTCGGGCGATACGACACGGCGCTCCTGGAAGGTGTCCGTGCTACATAGTGCTCATGGCAGAAATTATTAGTAAGCTCGAGGGGGCTAAGTGTAAGAATTCGATGTTGGAGGGTTTAAACCGGGGGTGAGTTGGGGTTCAGAATGAATGAACTTTATAATTCACGGTTCATTGTGTAATAGTGAGAATTCCGAGGGCTAAAAGTGAAATTAGAAGAAAAAAAAGAAAACGGCGGATTACGAATACGAAGAGTTGAAGACGGTGCGTTTTTAGAAGCGCGCTCATACTCCTCTCGCAGCGCTCCCTCCCTCTCACTCTCCGCCGCCGCCGCCGCCGCCGCCGCCTCCATCGCCGCCTCCGCCACCGCCGCCGCGGCGTAGCTCGTCGTGGACCACCGTCGTGTCTCCGTGCTTCTCGAGAAACGTCCAAGCTCGCTCCTTTCGCGGCGTCTCCGAAAGCAAAGAGAAGAAGAACCGCGGATGGGGTCGCTGAAGAGGAAATCGATTGGGGACTCCGGCGACGAGACCCTACCGCCGGCGAAGCAGCCGCGGGAGGACGGCGCCGGCGAGGGCGTGGCCTGCGTGCACGACGTCTCGTACCCGGAGGGCTACGTTCCGGAGGCGGAGCCGCCGCGCTCGTCCAGTTCGCAGGACCGTCCGGCGCCGGCGAAGGAGTTCCCTTTCACGCTCGACCCTTTCCAGTCCGAAGCCATCAAGTGCCTCGACAGTGGCGAGTCCGTTATGGTAATTTTTGCTGTTCAATTTTTGAACTTGCTTCCTGTCTGTTCGTGCTGTTTTTAGTGTTCTTTTTTTTTTTCCTTGGAGAAGCATGCGAAATAGGTTTTCTGGAAATCTTGGTATTAGTGTGATCGATCGATTGATGGGATGATGTCTCGATAAATTCATGTTTGAGCATTAAATAATCGAGTAAGTTTACTTTGGATGTCTTGTATGAAATTTACTGGGTAATTGACTTGGATAACTGATGCATTGTGTGTGGAATTGCATTGACAATCAGGGTTCTTTTTTGTATCATTAGTACTTCTAGCTTTAGCAATTTCTGTCTGCTAGGGGAGTTTATGATACGATTCTATGTGGTTGCAGGTGTCGGCCCATACGTCAGCTGGAAAAACAGTTGTTGCACTATATGCTATCGCCATGTCCTTGCAGAATAAGCAACGTGTCATATATACAGCTCCCATTAAGGCACTGAGCAATCAGAAGTATAGAGAGTTCAAGGAAGAGTTCTCAGATGTTGGCTTGATGACTGGGGATGTAACCATTGAGCCTAATGCTTCTTGCTTGGTACGCTTTTGGTTAAAGTGTAGGTGTTCCTTTTCAAATTTAAGTGTTATGGATTTTGAAAGTACTTGTGATTTAGGTAATGACCACTGAAATTTGGCGGAGCATGCAATACAAAGGATCCGAAATAATGAGGGAGGTGGCTTGGATAATATTTGATGAGGTACATTACATGCGTGATAGGGAGCGAGGTGTGGTATGGGAAGAGAGCATAGTTATGGCGCCAAAGAATTCTCGCTTTGTATTCCTTTCAGCAACAGTGCCCAACGCCAAAGAATTTGCAGACTGGGTTGCGAAGGTTGTCCTGGATATCCTAATGTCATTATTTCCTTTTTTATAAAATCAGAATGGTTTTCTAGTATTTTGAGGGATTAATTTCAAATTTCAAATTTCAAATTTTTACTTTTTATTCACCTTTCCAGTTCCCATGTCAATAGGACCTGGCAAATATTTTCATTTGGGTGGGAAGGGATTGATAAGCATGGACATGCAAAAAAAAACCAAGTAATTTATTGTGTAAGCATTAAATCTGAGAAAGTGTGGTCTAAATTTTCAAATTATTTTCTTTTATCTTCTTTCCACCTATATATCATGAGAATGTGGACCCATATCAAGGAGTTGTTATATAATTGCAGGTACACCAGCAACCATGTCATATTGTGTACACTGATTACCGACCAACACCCCTTCAGCATTACGTTTTTCCTTCTGGAGGTGATGGTCTGTACTTGGTGGTGGATGAGAAGGGAAAATTTCGTGAAGATAGCTTTCAGAAAGCTTTAAATGCTTTGGTTCCAGCTGGAGAGAGTGATAAAAAAGAGAGAATGGGAAATGGCAGAAGAGTTTGGTGACTGGTCGAGTTGGTGAAGAAAGTGACATATTTAAGATGGTGAAGATGATCATTCAGCGTCAATATGATCCAGTAATATGTTTCAGCTTTAGCAAAAGAGAGTGTGAATTTCTTGCCATGCAGGTAAATGTTTGGGCTAGTTATCAATGGCAAAGCACAATAGTCTAGGAGGATCCATGTGACTGACTTCTTCTAGTGGGAAAAGGCTATTTTTATGTTGTGGTAATTGCAATCGACATTTGAAAAACGTCTGCATGATTTTTCGCACAACAAATTGTAATTTTTTCAGCAGAACATGTTATAATGTAGGTATTTATGTGAAGTGAGCAGTACAACTTTTCCTTGAATTACAATGATTATGAATTGGCACCATTATATCATGTAGGTTTTAAATTGGTTTGAATCTGTTGGTTTGGTTTATCCGCAATTTTCCTTTTGTCTTGCATTGCACTTCCCTGTGCTGTGATGTGAACAGTTCATTTCTTCTATGTGGAGATGATGTTTCTTGCCTTCTTATTCAGATGGCTAAAATGGATCTCAATGAGGATGATGAGAAAGTGAACATAGAAACCATCTTTTGGAGTGCTATGGACATGCTTTCTGACGATGATAAAAAGCTTCCCCAGGCAAGTATTTTTGCTGATCTTTTGATAAAAATTGTTCAACTTGGCCCAACAACCTTCCCACCTCCACCAAAAAGGAAAAAAATTAAAAGAGAAGGAAAAAAGTTCATGTTCTAATGCTTGAGCTTGAGTATTCTTCTTATCATCCATGTGCTAATTGATAAGTCTTAATCAACTTGGGAGATCCGCTACTCTCTTTATTTGGTTGAATTACTGCAGTGGGTAGAATTTAGTGTGCAGTAGTCACTACAGTTTTCTTTCTTGTTGGGCATTTTGCCTTTAAATTTTTCTCGTTAATGTCTTATTTTATGATTCTTTTTACTACTATAGCTAGATAGTCTAGTGATATCTGGAAGATATCTTCTATACTTACCATGACTCCCAGTAATAAGATTTATATGTAGAGGAAACTTTTTTTTTTCCTTTATGTCACTTGTTGGTGGTGTAAGGTGCAAGTTTTATGGAATAAATTTGGCCCTTTGACACTTTGCTGAAGACTTTTCTCTTTGCCCTTAAGAATGTATTCCTGTTTCCCCACTATACTTTGAATCTAATAAGAGGCCGTGGAGAGTGTTGACTCCTAAGTTTCTTTCGCTGGTGTAAAGGAGTGTCGATCTAATAGTTATTTATCTTTGTTATGTGTGCACAGGTTACAAATATGTTACCCCTCTTGAAACGTGGGATTGGCGTGCATCATTCTGGTTTGCTCCCGATTCTGAAAGAAGTTATTGAGATCTTATTTCAGGAAGGGCTTATTAAGGTTGGTAGTGAATATCTTCGATTACTCATTCCTCTAGGGGTTGTTTATCCTTGTGATGTATATTTTATGCTTGATGAGTGGCTGTAGCGCTCTATGTTCACTCAACTTTGCCGTTTTAATTACGTCACTGAACCTGTAAATGATGAACTACTGACATGATCAATCATATTTTTGTTCGTCATCAATTCTAGTATGTTTCATGAAGTTTGCATTGCTTCACAAAAATGGCGGCAGTGCTGCACTTTACGTCATAGTTAGTTACCTGATTTGGCCTTCTGATCTGTATTCTCTTGTTAAATTTTACTGATTAGTAATCTTGTAAGCTAAGGATTAGATTTCTTCTCTTCCTCTTTCATTTATGATGGAAAGTTAGAATGCAATTTTGAAGAAGGATGCAGGTGATGATTGAGCTTAGAATGTAATTTTGGAGAAGGATGCAGGTGATGATTGAGCACTTAAGTACTTTGTGTTCTTTGCATGTAGCGTGTTTTGTGCTCTTTGGATGGCTTTTCAATGCCTATTTATTTGTTATCTATTACACCTAATATTCATTTTAAAAAGCTCTGTGGTGGCTGAGCCACTTAATATCTAATTTCTTTTTCACTTCCTGTAGTGTTTATTTGCTACGGAGACCTTTAGCATTGGTTTGAATATGCCTGCAAGGACAGTCGTGTTCACTAATGTCCGAAAGTTTGATGGAGATAAGTTTAGATGGATTTCTAGTGGAGAATATATTCAAATGAGTGGCCGAGCTGGTCGTCGAGGTATTGACAAACGTGGGATCTGCATTCTAATGGTAGATGAAAAGTTGGAACCTCCCACTGCAAAGATGATGCTTAAAGGAAGTGCTGACAGTTTGAACAGGTATATTCCATTCTGCTGTAAGTTTTCGTGTTGGAACTCTTGTTTGCTAACTTAGATGTAACAGTTTGTATAAGTAGTTTAGAAAATCCCTCGCGCTTCAGTGTTTTCTGTTGTATGGCCAATGACTGGTTGATGCTATTTCCAAAATTGATATTCTGTTGATCACATACTGTCTCTCATTCCCACAGAGAAAAATGTGGCCCTTGTGCCTGTGATATTTTTAATCTGATAGTGTAACATTTAACTGATGGGTTTTGTTTCCGCAAGTGCTTTTTTAAACCTGGTGGCAGAAGCTTCTGTCTTTTCGGCACCTGAGGGAGATATCTCTGTTGACGCAAGTTTCATTTATGTCTCAGTGCGTTTCATTTAAGCTACAATACCCTTTTAAATCAACTGCGTTGTGAGGACGGTGACCCCGAGAATTTGCTTCGAAATTCATTTTATCAGTTTCAAGCAGATCGTGCCATTCCTGATCTTCAGGTGAGTTTTCAGTTGACAGTATGCCTTGGCATAAATAATTTTTATTATTTGTTGAGTATCCTGTGCTTTGCTTGTGGTACTGTCATTTTGGAATCTTTGCTCTATATGGACGTAATAATCCAAAGAATTCCTTATTGTGGGCAGCACATTATGCTCAGCTACGAAAATTATTCCTATATTGATTCTTCTGACTTATACTTTTTAATTTTAATAAGGATAAATGGATCATTTGGTTGATCTTTGATATAGCATTAGAATTGGCGAGTTCATTCTGCTTACTAATCGGTTTGAATTTTGAGGATCTTAATTGTTGATGTCCTTGTTCATGGGACTGTTCGTACATCTACATGGTAGGTTGTTATGATAAGTTGATCCCACCCTGAAAGTTTATCTTGGTGATTGGAAAAAGGAATAAATTAGTCCTTATTAGTAATCATAGGTCATGCTGAGAAGCAGAAAAGGAAAAGGAAACCCCTTCATGTGTTGCTACTTCCAAACGTGTTTAGAATAGCAAGAAGTTTTGATAATAGCATGTCGGACTCCGTTTCCAAGGATCAAAGATTAGATCAGTTAACTCTTGATTCATGAGTGAGTGTAGAGAGAGGTGCAGCGAAACTGATAGTCGATACTAGGAACAGATGGAAGCATTCTTGGGACTCTGATATACGAGAGCAATTTGTTTGACGCAACTTTTAGTATTCATAAAATCTGTACCGGAGTCCAAGAATTGGTTGTTACTACCATTAAATGTGAATGCCATTGCTGATTTGGTGTTGTCGAGGCATGACCTTCAAATAGATTAAACTTTGATCATATACTGCACATTCTGCTATTGGTCTCAGCTCATCCTTTCAAAAGCTTGTGTTCTTGCTTGTTTATGGATTTAATTGATTTTTGTTTTTGTCCCATGAGCCAAATTAAGTTTGATTGACTGCTTTTGAAATGATAATTGGATCTCAATCTGTATATGGATAAGTTGATAATGCAAAGCGGATGAAGCTGATGGGATGTTGTATTTGCAGAAACAAGCAAAGGACCTTGAAGAAGAGAGGGATTCGATTGTTATTCAAGAAGAAGAAAGTTTGAAGAGCTATTATGATCTGTTACAGCAATATAAGAGTTTGAAGAAAGATGTCCGTGACATTGCGCTCTCTCCAAAGTATAGCTTACCTTTCTTGCAACCTGGTCGACTGGTGAGTATTGAGTGCACTTCCAGTGATAAAAGTGGCTCATCTTTCTCAATGGAGGACCAGGCGACTTGGGGGGTTATAATCAATTTCGAGAGGGTGAGAAGCACTTCAGAGGGTGAGTGACTCAGTATTTTTGTGAAAGTGTGCTTTCTTCTGCAGATATCTCACTATGTAATTGTTATGCATTATCCAGATAGTGGAAACATAAAACCAGAAGATTCAAACTATAAAGTTGACGTTCTGACAAGATGTGTTGTGAGACGAGATGGAATTGCGAAAAAGTCGATAAATGTCGTCCCACTGAAAGAACCTGGAGAACCGGCTGTAGTTTCTGTCCCTCTTTCGCAGGCAATGTCCTTATCTGCTGCCATATTTTGTTCTATTGATTTTCATTTTTCTTGTTGGTGCTCGTAATGATTTGCTTTTGTAATTGCCTTTTGTCTTTGAGATCTTGTTAGCAGACATTCTATTTGGCTTTTTCTCAAGTGATGTCTATTGTAGTTTAGCTCATTTTCGTCTCCATAACCAACAGATTAATAGTCTAAGCAGTGTTCGTTTAGTCATACCAAAAGATCTTTTGCCATTGGAAGTCCGGGAAAACACTTTGAAGAAGGTGTTGGAAGTTATTTCAAGATTTGCAAAGGAGGGGATGCCGCTGTTAGATTCTGAAGAAGACATGAAGGTATAAATCTTTGGTAACCTGTTTGCTTTTATATTTTGGGCAGGTCAACAAAAGTAGGATGTGCAGACCATGTACAGAAAAACAATCGCATGACATGAGATCTATGTCGGCTTTAACATCTAAAGATTGCTGTCGCCTTTGCATACTCATGCCATACTACCAAAAAATGCCATTTTACTATATTTGTGAATACCAGCAAGAAAAGGTTCGGCTGCCATATCTGAATATCTGCTTTCTTGTCTCCTCTTAGGGAGACCTTGCCTTTACCTTCCCGTATTTGACTCAACTTGGTGCCACGGTCTGTGTGAAGACTGAAACTCCTCTTTTTAACTCGGTTCTGCTTGTTTTGTTCTTGGGGCTTTATTTCTTGTACAGTTTTGGGTTATGACTGCCCCCTTATTTGCCGGTAATATGAAATATAGCATATAGATAGTCCTACCTTTTTTATGTACAGGCTATTAAAAGCAGTTATTTAGAAGCCAATGGATATGGTATGCATCATAATATTACTGTGGTCATCATCCTTGAGGTTGTGTTGCTTTCTTTGTGTCATAAAATGCCATAGACATCTTCAAGGACAGCTTACGCTGGAAAATTAGTTACTTATTATTTATGTGTTTTGTTTCATGTTGCATTTGCTTTGTCTTTTTCCAGATCCAGAGTAACTCCTATAGAAAGGCAGTTAGGAGGATAGAAGCCCTAGAAAGCCTATTTGACAAGCATGAGATTGCAAAGTCTCCACTTATTGAGGAGAAGCTTAGAGTGTTAAACAGGAAGCAAGAGCTGACAGCCAAGATTAAGTCAATTAAGAAAGCCATGCGCTCGTCCTCTGTATTGGCATTCAAAGATGAACTTAAAGCGCGAAAGCGGGTTCTTCGTAGACTGGGGTTTGTATTTTTTTCTCTGCCTAGTAGATTTTCTTTTCTTTAATAAAAATATCTTTGTGGTCCTTTGTGATGGCATCTGGTATCTTTAGAAGCTTAAAAGTTATTTTGTACAGATCACAGGCTTTTAGGAAGGAAAATCATCGTCTATGCTGAGTCGCATTTAATTATTGTTCCCATTGTATCCTTCAAAAAGTGGCCCTAAATGAGCTTGACGAGCTCTCATGATAGACTATGTAGCCTTTTTCTTTCTTCTGTTGGTATGCCTTCGATTTTTTGCTTTCAGGTTGCTTACTATATACTGTAATTCAAAATTTAAGTTTGCTTATCGAATATATGTATATGTGATGCTTTGAGAATCATTTCATATGGAGAGTTGTTGCTGGCATCATTTAGCTGGATGTGCAAGTGATTGCTCTGGTAACATGACTGTAAGCATACTACATACTGACCACATGAGAACTTTTCAAAGTATCTTTTCGCGGATCATATCACATGAATGGAAAGCCAGCTTCATTTTAAGCTGACCATCCCCCATCTTTTCTAACATGACTCATGCATTAATTGGGCAATGGTGTTCTCCTATGGTATTGCTATTATCATTTCTTGAATTCATGTAAAATTTATCTCCTACTGTTTTTCTTATTTATTTGCAGCTCATCTCCTATACAGGCACAGTTTGTTTCTGCAGTCATTGTTGGCCTTCTGATTTATGTTGATTTATGGGTACCTATCAAAGTTCTTTGCTTAAATGATGGATCTTTGTTATGAGACCACATTCTTTCTTCATCCTAGGTGTGAAATTCAGCAGAAAACTAAGTAAAGCTGTCTATCTGGGACTGGGTTTGGGGTGGGAAAATGGAAGAAAAAAGGTCGATGGTGTCAATCCAGAATGCTCTCTGTTTCATCCTAACTCAGCTAACTTTGAATTTGTGTTTGGCTGTGTTAGCGAGTGCCCTTTTCCAATGTTGAATATTACTGAGATTTTATGCGACTTATTTTCCACCTTCAGAAACTCAACTACAGCATCTAATGCTCGACTGTATTTACTGTAGATATATAACAAGTGACAACGTAGTCGAGTTGAAAGGAAAGGTTGCCTGCGAGATCAGTAGTGCAGATGAGTTGACCCTGACAGAGCTAATGTTTAATGGTGTTCTAAAGGATGTGAAGGTGGAAGAAATGGTGTCGCTCCTCTCTTGTTTTGTATGGCGGGAAAAACTTCAGGATGCTACAAAGCCAAGGGAAGAACTTGACTTACTTTTTTCACAGTTGCAAGATACAGCTCGGAGGGTTGCCAAAGTACAGCTTGAGTGCAAGGTATCAATGTTTTTTCTTCATTAAATACATAGTGGTAGACGTGATTGAATAAAGAAATTCTCAGTAAAAGTACATTGGGTGTGTGCAAAAGTTACTAGCAGAAGAGGAATTTGGATTTGATGATGCAGGGAAAACCAAATTACAGAACTTCAGATGTGAGCCCATTTAAACAAAAACATCTGCAGAGGAGAAAAAAAGGGTTTTTTTTTTTTTTTTTTTTTTTTTTTTTTTTTTGGGGGGTTTAATGGTGTGCTTGTCATGAATTTTTTATGCTTATCATGGCATTTAACGGTCTGTTGTTTCTCAATTCTCATCATAGCAATAAGTGCACTCGCAATGCCTTCTCTGTCTATCCAACATCCTATATATTTTTAATGCCTTGTCATACCTCAGGTCCAAATTGATGTGGAAAGTTTTGCCAATTCATTTCGGCCCGATATTATGGAGGCTGTATACGCTTGGGCCAAAGGCTCCAAATTTTACGAGATCATGGAAATCACACAAGTTTTCGAAGGCAGTTTGATCAGAGCAATTAGGAGGTTGGAGGAAGTCCTTCAGCAGCTTATACTAGCTGCAAAATCCATTGGAGAAACGGACCTTGAATCAAAATTTGAGGAGGCGGTATTAAAGATAAAGAGGGATATCGTCTTTGCTGCATCTTTGTACTTGTAGTTCTCTGAAACTAGTGATGTTTTGCTGAAGGGAGACCTAATGAAGGTGAAGATAACAATAGACCCGCTGCAAATAATCTGGCAAAATATAGTGGGTAATTCATTGAGGAGATTACGAAGCTGAGATGGAGACTTGTGTTCGCCAGTTCGAAATACTCAGGAAGTAAATTCTAGATTGACTGATCTATGTATTTGGCACAACCGACAAGATACTAGCAGCAAAGGCTATATGGATCGGACTCATATGGCATAACAGAACTGCAGACTGTCCGAGAGTAGGGTAACTACGCTCTGGGTGTCCATAAGTGGAATCGTAGCGGGATTATCTTTTTAGCCCTTTTAAAGAAGAGTAACATATGTCCAAGTATGTCGGTTTTGATAGCATGTATGATTCATAGATGCATTTTATGCTGGAAATTTTGGGACTTTGTATTAATATAATTGTATACCATTTGATAGTTGTGCACATGAAGAGGTCCAGTTGAGATGATTTTGGTACCTCCCTATGCATTGTACTTCTCTTTTTGCTCATACACGGCTTCTCACTATCTCATTTATACTCCGCGGGGAGTCCCTACCCAGCATCGAGCAGTTTGGGTTGATTCTTTGTAAACGAGGTTAGAAAATAGGAATAGAGGTTGCTCGGTTGAGAATTAGTTACCAGACTACAAAATTAAGCTCTGCTATAGCTTATGTCAATCAGCACGATGCCGTGGCTTCGTCGGCGAACATACATAAAATATGGTAAATTTGTTCTTTGACGGCTTTACGAACTACGTTGGTTTATAAAAAACAACGGCATTTTAGGTCGGTATTCTACATTGGTTCTATTTAAAAGCCACTGCAAATGGTTTTATGTCATGGCAATATTAGTTTATTTCTCATAAATGGGGAAAATTATCAAAAAAATTCTAAACCTATAACATTTGCGCCAATTGAGTTTTAAACTTTTTTTTTTTTTTTTTTTTTGTCATTTAGTTATAAATTTTTTACAATTCTACAATTCAATTCATCCCGTCAAATTTGACTAGCCAACATTGACATAGACATCGGTTGGCAATGGCCATCTGAATGTGGCAATTTTTAATAATTTTTTAATTTTTTTTTTTGAATTTTTTAGTTCTTTTTTTTTTTCCCACCTTCTCCTTCCTCTAACTAGCCCGAGGCAAGGGCCAGAAAGGTTAGCCTTGCCTAGCAATGAGAAGGCTCAGCCTCGCCCAATCATGGCGAGTTTGAGCCTCACTATCCTTGGACGAGAAGCCTCACTGGCCACTAGCAAGGTTGACCTTCACTTTGGCAATACCGATGAGGTCAACCCTTGCCATGGCTGATCTTGTTTCGGTGTAATTGTATATTAGTTGAATTGAGAAGATTAACAATGAGATCTATCAAGCACAACTTTTTCATAAGGAAATGTAGTCAAAAACACAAATTAATTAAATTAAAATGAAGAGGTGTCATTAACCTCTACATATATCTTTTCATCTTATCATGTAAGTAGCTTTGATTTATCCATGAAGAATTGAAGTGAATATTGCCCTTAACCCATTCAGTCAAAGTTGTTAAAATCTACTGCGAAATATATATCAAAGAATCAACACCAAAATCTTTGAAGTTGCAAGTCAGTAGTAGATTGTGGGCTGCATGCTAGTATTACATTGTCTTTGATAGAGAAAAAAGGTCAAAGTGGATGAGAAAATTGTTCAAGGAAATATTCAAAGTATCTTCAAATTCAAAATAATTCTACTGAAAACACAAGAGAGAGGGCCTCCCAAATAATTAACTGTCCCAATTCAAAGTAATTTGTGCACCACATGGTCACACCATAACCATGCATGTCTTCATTAATGGTCACATTTTGCACGTAGATTCTCATAGATGAAGATGGTACCATAGACTTGATTAGTATGCTTGCGAGAATAGTGAACAAAGACTTTCTTGTAGTGTATTATGTGGCAAGATCGAATGATAACCGAAGAAATTCACCAATAAAATCCAAGTTCTTAGATCAGTCTGTCAATGCTCCTTCTACAACGATGCCCCAAAGACAACTCCGATTTCTCTTGCGTTTTGAGTCAAGGAACAGCACTATATCAGGAGAAATTGGCACCCCAAAAATTTCCCATCGAGTAATATAATTCACGTCTCCAGTAACAAGGATACTATGAATCATATAACATAACTGAATCGCTCCTGAGGCAAAGCACGGGATTAGACCAGATCCTTTGTATTCTTATTTCTCTTTCTTTACGTTGCAGAGTAATGCATTCACTCGCTTTTCAAATTGACTCAATTTATATTGCACTCCCAGGACAAGTGGGTGAAAGAACGACATGGTCTCAACGGAAGTTGTCATGGGCAACATATGCCATAATTCATAATTTTTTTCATGAAAGTTTATAACTTATGCCCCCAACTAAGTATTGCAATTTGTTTCATCAGGCCTCCTCCAAACTGGGTTTCTGCATCTGCCACTTAATTCATTGATAATCACAGATTTGATGTTTGAAGTTCATATGCCAAATACTAGAGGGATAAACATGGGGAGTCACTTGACAATTCTACATAGACCAGGAAGAAGCAATCAATCTGCAATTCTTTGACAAAGGAGTCGCACAGAGCTCCAAGTTCCCTATGTAAAAGTCATTCTCGAATGTAGCAAGTTGCTGCCAGTGTAATTTGGGCCCAGTCAAATGGTTATAAGAGATATTGAAGGGTGCTAGAGATGGAGTGTGGCACCCCTCGAACGGCCCCCGATCCGCTAGGGTCGCCACAGTTCGCTTACCTTTTTCTCATCCAAATAACATGTCACTCTGATACCATTTTTAGTTGCAGCGGGTCCATACAACCATGGGGGTTTACATCTTTTATTAACGGTCCCTTGCGCAATTTACATAACGGAAGCATATCCAACAATTCCCTTCCCTACATTCAGAAATCGATGCACACCAACTAAACATTTATAGGTAAAAGCCATACACTTTTGTTCACTTAAAACATATGGACATCATTCATCGGTACATCAAAATGCCATAGTTTTCTATACTAGGCTATACTTCAAAAGATGACCGACGTCTCTTCCAACAGTCGTATACTTTAGAGTCCATCGATTAGTGTCGGCGTCCAAAAGTTCCCTCCTTTGCTATCCTCCTTCTTACGATCATATCCAACCGCTCAATCCATCTACTAATCTGAAATGTTGGTCCCCAAAAAGGGTGAGTACAACCACTCAGCAGGTAAAGGAATCCAACAACCACTCAATGCATCATACAAGTCATACATGCATTGCAGGCATTACTTACCTTGAAGCCATACGTATACTATCATGCATCATCACCACAATCATAACACATACATGTGTATCCTCATGTCATACTCATATCATCGTCATCATGACATTATTATATCACACATGTCATCATCATCATGATATCATCATATCACACATGTCATCATATTATACACATGTCATCGTCATCATGACATCATCATCACAACATATATGCATGTCATCATGCCATATCATATATCATCATCATATCATCATGCCATGGGTGATCATCCTCATATCACATCATACATCATCATCATCATGCATATCATCATGCCATGGGTGATCATCCTCATATCACATCATACATCATCATCATCATGCATATCATCATGCCATATCATATATCATCATCATATCATCATGCATATCATCATGCCATATCATATATCATCCTCATCATCATCATGCATTTCTCAGATCATCTATTTCATCATCCCCTCGGGCAAAGACCTCCGAGGCTTCCGGCATTCAGCCATTCCAGGCCACCGGGCATCCGGCCCCCCACATTCCGGGCATCTCGCATCCCAACTGGCATCACGAGGCATTCCCTTCGGGCAGAAACCTCCGACAGGGCTTCCGGCATTTACACTCCCTAGCCGGGCATCCCGCACCCCAATCCTGGCATTGCGAGGCATTTCCTCGGGCAAAGACCTCCGAGGCTTCCGGAATTATGTACCGACATACCACTAGGCCTCCCCTGGAATTACGTACCGTATACCACCGGGCATCCTGAAACTCCCAGGGCCATCCGGCAATGTATCTCTATACATTCCGGGAATTATCCTCCGCCACAACAATCTCCTCATTTAACATTATCCATGTTCACCAATTTCGGTCTTAATTTAGCATGGCATATGATGTATTGGCAATCAAGATCATATTCATCCTTTGAATGCATACATGCATCTCAAATCATACATCAAGACCTCACCACACATACTACATGGTGCAATTATTTATAAAATAAAATTCATGGAATTTATGCCAATTAAAATAATCCATTTATCATGCCCTTTTTTACATTTATTTAAATTCCAGCTTGTGCCATTTTCAAAAATATTAAATTTAATTATTTATATAATCTCAAAAATCATAAAATTAAGGCGAGTAATAAATAAGACAATCGGATAATGATTTCATGCAAAATACACGGCCAATAAAAATTCCACACAAAACAGCACATAATTTTCGGATGAAACCAGAATGCACAGTCTCCGAAGAAATTCGATTAAAATATCCATACGACCTCCAAAAATTACGAAATTTTACCATCTTATAGCCAAGACATTTTTGTACATCTTTCATGAAGACTTCCAAGCCAGATTCTTTCTAGATTAGTTTCTACAGTCTCACGAAGCTTCTGGATCCATCACCGAATCGTCCAGTGCATGCTTCTCCGAAATACTGAGTTTTCACCTACATATTCTTTTTCATTTCCTCTGAAATTTGGATATGTTATACATCAAGATGTTCTCTACAAGTTTCGTGAAGAGATCCAAGTCAAATATCCAGAGTATAGTCGTCATTTAAGTCCATGAAGTCTCGGGTGTCCCGAAATACATCTCCAGAATTACCGTCTTCAAGATCTAGTCGATTTACTAGGTTATACTTGTTCATTTCACTTAAAATTTGAGTATGTTGTAGTTTAAGATGTCCCCTACAACTTTCATGAAGATATCGAAGAAATATTCTTAGCAAAAATCAACATGCAACCACAAATCCAACAAGAGGTCAGTAAAATCGTTCCAGATCTGAGGTCTCCGTAGAATGAGAGTTTAACGCCTCAAATCTCCATCATTTTCCACGAAATTTTAGTATTTTGTAGTTCAAGATGTTAGCTACAACTTTCATGAAGAAATAGAAGCCAAAATCGGACCCCAAACGTGCATGCAAGTTCACACAATATTCTGACTCAAACCGTTCGAGTGAAAACAGCCATACCATTCAAGAACAAACCATCAATACTTCGGTTTTTCTCACCTAAACACCCAAAAATTCAACATGCAAGTAGCATACACTCATGCAAGAGCAGCAAAGGACCCCCAACTTGCCTCTAGACCGGACGGACGATGGCACACGGCGGCGATCACGGCGGCGTGCGGCGGCGACGGGCGAGCTCCTTCTCTCGGCTCCCCTTCTCTCTCGCCACTCCCTCTCTCTCGCAACCTCCTCTCTCTCCCTTTGGCCGAATCCTCCACCAGCCACTCTCTCTCTCTCCCTCTCTCTCCCTCTCTCTCTCTTTTTGGATGCTTATATATTTGCATGCACCCCCTCTTTGCATGGGGGACACTTGTCCCTAAGAAGTGTCTCCTTGGTTGAAGACACTTGGAGGAAGCCATGCGGCTCCTCCTTCCCCCTCCATGCGACAATGGGCCGGGCTTATGGCCCACTTTAGGCCCATCTCACTTGGGCCTAAGGTCCAAACTTAAATGGTCCAAGTTTATTTTATTTTATTTTTATAATATATATCTTAATCATCATTTAAATAAATATCTAATTGCATAAATAATAAGGCCATTAAACTTATAGTCACAAATCCATAAATTCTAATTTATGATGCACATGGCCAATGATAGGATTTTCTTTCCTATCAAATAATTATCCATTAAAAGCTTGGCCATAAATCTTATTGCAAATTATGGATTAAATGGCTATAAAATAACTTAATGGTACTTCCATCACCTATTCATAGACTTTAATGTAACTAGAGGTCATTATGAATTTTGGGATGCCACATGGAGTCGCATGAACTCGTGGTGGATACCTCCTGAAAGAGAAAGGTGCAATGCTTCAAAATCTGTACAATTCTCCAAGAACAGGGAACGGGACCTGTGAGCATGTTGTTGGAAACGTTGAGAAATTGCAGCTGCTTTAGGCTTCCAGGAGACATGGTAATGTCCCGACTCAAATTATTGTTTGAAAGGTCAGAGAATGTTAAATATCCCTCGGATCTGCCGATTGGTGTTCGCTCCCATATAGTAATGATAGGTAAGATGATAAAACTAAATCTATTTCCAGTATGATTTCTTTATGGTCTTATGATTGGCTCATCAGTATGCTCTATGTAGTCCGAATCAGCCCAAGGGTCGAAATACTTGTATGGCAAGCTGCTCGTGAATTACTTTCACAGAGATCAATGACATGCAGTTTGTGGAACTCGAAATGAGTTAAAGCTCCTCCAAGAACCACATGAACATGTTGGACTGCAAATTGGGTACCCTTATTCCGGGTAGTGAGTCCAGCCACGACAGATTAATGTCATTGAACTGATAGTTTCTAAAATTTCTGAATTGCAGGTTATCACAGCAGCCTGCTGTGCATAAAACAACTTTAATGTAAAAATGCTTTGGTGGATAAGCTTACTCATTTTAAGTATAATGGAACAAGTAATAGCTACTTGCATAGAACATACTTTTGAGAACCGGCACCAAAAACTTACACTCGTAAGGCCAAACTAGTCCGAACGAGTGGAAGGGTGCCGACAAAACAAACAACAGCGGCCAGACAAGGCAAACACAAAGCCAGCAAAGGCAGCGCAGCCTAAACAATAGTTACAAAACAAAAGCCAAACAGCCCAGCCCACAGGAGGCAGCAAAACAGAGAAGGAACCAGCCAGCCATCAGCAGGAGCAGCATCAAGAGAGTACGCACCCACCAGAAGCATACGCCCGCACTCGCATCCAGAGGAACAGCACCCAGCCACCAAAGCAGCCGAGAGTCAGCATCTCCCAAACCGGAGCAAAGACGCAGGAGAGCAGCGGTCGACTGGTCAACAGGAAGTACCAGAGCCCGTAAGTTAAAGAACCCACCAACTCCCATTTACAGGGCAGATTGAGGCACCACAGGGGAGAAGATAGAAGGGTCAATTCTCCAGCTACATTGCATCCTCCTATTACGAGTGCTGTCTTTCACATTAGATTAGGTCAAGGCTTTGTCCTTGATGACTCTAATAAAGTGGTTCTTCAAGGCTGGAATAAACAAAGTCTTCTCTCTAAAGAGGATGCTATTCCTCTCTTTCCAGATCAAATGGCAGATAGTTACTATCATTTCCTTCTTGCCCTTTAAAGAAACTGCAAGGATGAGTGTACTGTTCCGGTGGTGTTGCATGTGGCATTCAAAGGCGAACATTGAGTTCGATGAGAGGTTTTTTGTTAGAGACAATATACTTGTTGAAACCCAACGTGTTCAAAGACTCAATTTCGTCAACTTCAGTCGGCATTGGCTAAATGAATACACCGCCAAACTCAATCTGTGAAGGTTCAAGCTCTATATATCGAAGCCTCGTGAGTTCGAACCCGATGTGCAAAAGTGCATCTCATTTGCCATTTTTCAATAATGTTGGAGAGCTTTAACTAGACTTCTCCGATCTGATGCCGGACGAGAACGATATGGAGAATCATAAACCGGAGTTTGATCTTCCCATGCAAGTGTATGAAATTGGCATGCTGGCTTGAGTCATTGACGCTATTCGCATGCAGTTTCAACCCGACCTGGTTGATGAATCTGAGATCGCAGTGAGAATGTCTACACTGAATGACCTATTGATGAACTGTAGGTGCTTGGAAAAAATGTCGGAACCTCGAGCATATGAGCATTTTCGAGAAGGATTTGGCGCTGAAGAGAGTGGTTTGGGATTGAGGCACCGAACTTGAGGTTTTTCAAGTACTCAGGGTCTGTAGGGATTTTTTGAGTTGATTTTAACAAGGCGTTTGGAAGAAGCTGAACTTGACTTTGGATATGAGTTGGAATTCAATCAAATATCTTGTCCTATGAATGCAATAAATGATAGTGCTTCTCTAATTCAGCAAACTTTTTAGAAAATGAAAATTACAATATATCTGAAACAACATATTGACATTTCATTAAGTCTTGTTTTCTACTTATAAATTCTCTTTAAGAAGTCCATTTGCAAGGAAGTGAAAATGAAAATAATGCTATCTAAAATTCAATTAAATTGAGATTAGCATATATAAGCAGATAAGGGGTAAGTCCATAAGTTTTAGTCTATTATATAATTTAGATAGTGGACAAGCAGATATGGTCTCACGTTTAAATTATAAGGCCGCGGTTTGTACGTCTGATTAGGTAGGCAAGTGTCTTTATTGGTATTTTCTACACTCAATTGTTAACAACTAAAATAAAATACATGTGAAAATTACAGACCCTAAAAATGGGAAAAGTTGGATTCATGTAAAATATGTTAAACAACAAGTGACAAGTTTCAAATTAACGGGATACCAAATCAAGGTGAAGCAATTTTTACCCCTTGCAAGAACGCATGTCTGGTAGTAATTAGGGGGAAAATTAGAAATATCGAAGGGCTTCAAAAATAAAATGAGATTGATATTGAATAAACTCCCAACCCGGAAGGCAAGTTGAACTCGTCTGCTTCGAGAGGAAGTGATAAGATGAAGTTGGAAGTCTATGCGAACCTTTCGGAAGACTTGTGTCGATAACTTGGCTTGTCAGAAGGCTAAAACCTACCGTGAATTTCATATAAGTTAGAGCACTCTCAGCCGCCACCTAAGTCATTCGCATGCTAAACTGCAAAACGGGGTGGCCTGGAATTTTCGGCCTCCTCTGTTTCCTCTCCTTCTAGCATTCCTTCATTCCCTTTGCCTCACCCATTTGCCCTCCCGACCAGCGCCATGCCTTGCTTCTTTTCAAGAATTCCTTCGTGCTTGATAGCAAGGCAAGTGTCTTTATTGGTATTTTCTACACTCAATTGTTAACAACTCAAATGAAATACATGTGAAAATTACAGACCCTAAAAATGGGAAAAGTTGGATTCATGTAAAATATGTTAAACAACAAGTGACAAGTTTCAAATTAACGGGATACCAAATCAAGGTGAAGCAATTTTTACCCCTTGCAAGAACGCATGTCTGGTAGTAATTAGGGGGAAAATTAGAAATATCGAAGGGCTTCAAAAATAAAATGAGATTGATACTGACTAAACTCCCAACCGGGAAGGCAAGTTGAACTCGTCTCGCCGAGAGGAAGTGATAAGATGAAGTTGGAAGTCTATGCGAACCTTTCAGAGAAGACTTGTGTCGATAACTTGGCTTGTCAGAAGGCTAAAACCTACCGTGAATTTCATATAAGTTAGAGCACTCCCAGCCGCCACCTAAGTCATTCGCATGCTAAACTGCAAAACGGGGTGGCCTGGAATTTTCGGCCTCCTCTGTTTCCTCTCTTTCTCGCATTCCTTCATTCCCTTGGCCTCACCCATTTGCCCTCCTGACCAGCGCCATGCCTTGCTTCTTTTCAAGAATTCCTTCGTGCTTGATAGCAAGGCAAGTGTCTTTATTGGTATTTTCTACACTCAATTGTTAACAACTCAAATGAAATACATGAGAAAATTACAGACCCTAAAAAATGGGAAAAGTTGAATCCATGTAAAATATGTTAAACAACAAGTGACAAGTTTCAAATTAAGGGGATACCAAATCAAGGTGAAGCAATGTTTACCCCTTGCAAGAACGCATGTCTGGTAGTAATTAGGGGGAAAATTAGAAATATCAAAGGGCTTCAAAAATAAAAAGAGATTGATAATGACTAAACTTCCAACCAGGAAGGCAAGTTGAACTCGTCTGCTTCGAGAGGAAGTGATAAGATGAAGTTGGAAGTCTATGCGAACCTTTCAGAGAAGACTTGTGTCGATAACTTGGCTTGTCAGAAGGCTAAAACCTACCGTGAATTTCATATAAGTTAAAGCACTCTCAGCCGCCACCTAAGTCATTCGCATGCTAAACTGCAAAACGGGGTGGCCTGGAATTTTCGGCCTCCTCTGTTTC
Source organism: Eucalyptus virginea (assembly GCA_014182375.1). Lineage (NCBI taxonomy): Eukaryota > Viridiplantae > Streptophyta > Magnoliopsida > Myrtales > Myrtaceae > Eucalyptus > Eucalyptus virginea. The sequence goes on along the minus strand of CM024520.1, from coordinate 1,126,832 downwards.
CTCTCTTTCTAGCATTCCTTCATTCCCTTTGCCTCACCCATTTGCCCTCCCGACCAGCGCCATGCCTTGCTTCTTTTCAAGAATTCCTTCGTGCTTGATAGCAAGGCAAGTGTCTTTATTGGTATTTTCTACACTCAATTGTGAACAACTCAAATGAAATACATGTGAAAATTACAGACCCTAAAAATGGGAAAAGTTGGATTCATGTAAAATATGTTAAACAACGAGTGACAAGTTTCAAATTAACGGGATACCAAATCAAGGTGAAGCAATTTTTACCCCTTGCAAGAACGCATGTCTGGTAGTAATTAGGGGGAAAATTAGAAATATCGACGGGCTTCAAAAATAAAATGAGATTGATACGACTAAACTCCCAACCGGAAGGCAAGTTGAACTCGTGCCTTCGAGAGGAAGTGATAAGATGAAGTTGGAAGTCTATGCGAACCTTTCAGAGAAGACTTGTGTCGATAACTTGGCTTGTCATAAGGCTAAAACCTACCGTGAATTTCATATAAGTTAGAGCACTGTCAGCCGCCACCTAAGTCATTCGCATGCTAAACTGCAAAACGGGGTGGCCTGGAATTTTCGGCCTCCTCTGTTTCCTCTCTTTCTAGCATTCCTTCATTCCCTTTGCCTCACACATTTGCCCTCCCGACCAGCGCCATGCCTTGCTTCTTTTCAAGAATTCCTTCGTGCTTGATAGCAAGGCAAGTGTCTTTATTGGTATTTTCTACACTCAATTGTTAACAACTAAAATGAAATACATGTGAAAATTACAGACCCTAAAAATGGGAAAAGTTGGATTCATGTAAAATATGTTAAACAACAAGTGACACGTTTCAAATTAACGGGATACCAAATCAAGGTGAAGCAATTTTTACCCCTTGCAAGAACGCATGTCTGGTAGTAATTAGGGGGAAAATTAGAAATATCGAAGGGCTTCAAAAATAAAATGAGATTGATATTGACTAAACTCCCAACCAGGAAGGCAAGTTGAACTCGTCTGCTTCGAGAGGAAGTTGTAAGATGAAGTTGGAAGTCTATGCGAACCTTTCAGAGAAGACTTGTGTCGATAACTTGGCTTGTCAGAAGGCTAAAACCTACCGTGAATTTCATATAAGTTAAAGCACTCTCAGCCGCCACCTAAGTCATTCGCATGCTAAACTGCAAAACGGGGTGGCCTGGAATTTTCGGCCTCCTCTGTTTCCTCTCTTTCTCGCATTCCTTCATTCCCTTGGCCTCACCCATTTGCCCTCCTGACCAGCGCCATGCCTTGCTTCTTTTCAAGAATTCCTTCGTGCTTGATAGCAAGGCAAGTGTCTTTATTGGTATTTTCCACATTCAATTGTTAACAACTCAAATGAAATACATGTGAAAATTACAGACCCTAAAAATGGGAAAAGTTGGATCCATGTAAAATATGTTAAACAACAAGTGACAAGTTTCAAATTAACGGGATACCAAATCAAGGTGAAGCAATTTTTACCCCTTGCAAGAACGCATGTCTGGTAGTAATTAGGGGGAAAATTAGAAATATCGAGGGGCTTCAAAAATAAAATGAGATTGATATTGACTAAACTCCCAACCCGGAAGGCAAGTTGAACTCGTCTGCTTCGAGAGGAAGTGATAAGATGAAGTTGGAAGTCTATGCGAACCTTTCAGAGAAGACTTGTGTCGATAACTTGGCTAGTCAGAAGGCTAAAACCTACCATGAATTTCATATATGTTAGAGCACTCTCAGCCGCCACCTAAGTCATTCGCATGCTAAACTGCAAAACGGGGTGGCCTGGAATTTTCGGCCTCCTCTGCTTCCTCTCTTTCTCGCATTCCTTCATTCCCTTGGCCTCACCCATTTGCCCTCCGGACCAGCTCCATGCCTTGCTTCTTTTCAAGAATTCCTTCGTGCTTGATAGCAAGGCAAGTGTCTTTATTGGTATTTTCTACACTCAATTGTTAACAACTCAAATGAAATACATGTGAAAATTACAGACCCTAAAAATGGGAAAAGTTGGATCCATGTAAAATATGTTAAACAACAAGTGACAAGTTTCAAATTAAGGGAATACCAAATCAAGGTGAAGCAATTTTTACCCCTTGCAAGAACGCATGTCTGGTAGTAATTAGGGGGAAAATTAGAAATATCGAGGGGCTTCAAAAATAAAATGAGATTGATATTGACTAAACTCCCAACCGGGAAGGCAAGTTGAACTCGTACGCCGAGAGGAAGTGATAAGATGAAGTTGGAAGTCTATGCGAACCTTTCGGAAAGACTTGTGTCGATAACTTGGCTTGTCGAAGGCTAAAACCTACCGTGAATTTCATATAAGTTAGAGCACTCTCGGCCGCCACATAAGTCATTCGCATGCTAAACTGCAAAACGGGGTGGCCTGGAATTTTCGGCCTCCTCTGTTTCCTCTCTTTCTAGCATTCCTTCATTCCCTTTGCCTCACCCATTTGCCCTCCCGACCAGCGCCATGCCTTGCTTCTTTTCAAGAATTCCTTCGTGCTTGATAGCAAGGCAAGTGTCTTTATTGGTATTTTCTACACTCAATTGTTAACAACTCAAATGAAATATATGTGAAAATTACGAGACCCTAAAAATGGGAAAAGTTGGATTCATGTAAAATATGTTAAACAACAAGTGACAAGTTTCAAATTAACGGGATACCAAATCAAGGTGAAGCAATTTTTACCCCTTGCAAGAACGCATGTGTGGTAGTAATTAGGGGAAAATTAGAAATATCGAAGGGCTTCAAAAATAAAATGAGATTGATACGACTAAACTCCCAACCGGAAGGCAAGTTGAACTCGTCTGCTTCGAGAGGAAGTGATAAGATGAAGTTGGAAGTCTATGCGAACCTTTCGGAAGACTTGTGTCGATAACTTGGCTTGTCAGAAGGCTAAAACCTACCGTGAATTTCATATAAGTTAGAGCACTCTCAGCCGCCACCTAAGTCATTCGCATGCTAAACTGCAAAACGGGGTGGCCTGGAATTTTCGGCCTCCTCTTTTCCTCTCTTTTTCTCGCATTCCTTCATTCCCTTGGCCTCACCCATTTGCCCTCCCGACCAGCGCCATGCCTTGCTTCTTTTCAAGAATTCCTTCGTGCTTGAGAGCAAGGCAAGTGTCTTTATTGGTATTTTCTACACTCAATTGTTCACAACTCAAATGAAATACATGTGAAAATTAAAGACCCTAAAAATGGGAAAAGTTGGATTCATGTAAAATATGTTAAACAACAAGTGACAAGTTTCAAATTAACGGGATAACAAATCAAGGTGAAGCAATTTTTACCCCTTGCAAGAACGCATGTCTGGTAGTAATTAGGGGGAAAATTAGAAATATCGAGGGGCTTCAAAAATAAAATGAGATTGATATTGACTAAACTCCCAACCAGGAAGGCAAGTTGAACTCGTTTGCTTCGAGAGGAAGTGATAAGATGAAGTTGGAAGTCTATGCGAACCTTTCAGAGAAGACTTGTGTCGATAACTTGGCTTGTCAGAAGGCTAAAACCTACCGTGAATTTCATATAAGTTAGAGCACTCTCAGCCGCCACCTAAGTCATTCGCATGCTAAACTGCAAAACGGGGTGGCTTGGAATTTTCGGCCTCCTCTGTTTCCTCTCTTTCTAGCATTCCTTCATTCCCTTTGCCTCACCCATTTGCCCTCCCGACCAGCGCCATGCCTTGCTTCTTTTCAAGAATTCCTTCGTGCTTGATAGCAAGGCAAGTGTCTTTATTGGTATTTTCTACACTCAATTGTTAACAACTCAAATGAAATATATGTGAAAATTACAGACCCTAAAATTGGGAAAAGTTGGATTCATGTAAAATATGTTAAACAACAAGTGACAAGTTTCAAATTAACGGGATACCAAATCAAGGTGAAGCAATTTTTACCCCTTGCAAGAACGCATGTTTGGTAGTAATTAGGGGGAAAATTAGAAATATCGAAGGGCTTCAAAAATAAAATGAGATTGATACGACTAAACTCCCAACCGGAAGGCAAGTTGAACTCGTCTCGCTTCGAGAGGAAGTGATAAGATGAAGTTGGAAGTCTATGCGAACCTTTCATAGAAGACTTGTGTCGATAACTTGGCTTGTCAGAAGGCTAAAACCTACCGTGAATTTCATATAAGTTAGAGCACTCTCAGCCGCCACCTAAGTCATTCGCATGCTAAACTGCAAAACGGGGTGGCCTGGAATTTTCGGCCTCCTCTTTTTCCTCTCTTTCTCGCATTCCTTCATTCCCTTGGCCTCACCCATTTGCCCTCCCGACCAGCGCCATGCCTTGCTTCTTTTCAAGAATTCCTTCGTGCTTGATAGCAAGGCAAGTGTCTTTATTGGTATTTTCTACACTCAATTGTTCACCACTCAAATGAAATACATGTGAAAATTAAAGACCCTAAAAATGGGAAAAGTTGGATTCATGTAAAATATGTTAAACAACAAGTGACAAGTTTCAAATTAACGGGATAACAAATCAAGGTGAAGCAATTTTTACCCCTTGCAAGAACGCATGTCCGGTAGTAATTAGGGGGAAAATTAGATATATCGAAGGGCTTCAAAAATAAAATGAGATTGATAGTGACTAAACTCCCAACCGGGAAGGCAAGTTGAACTCGTGCCTTCCGAGAGGAAGTGATAAGATGAAGTTGGAAGTCTATGCGAACCTTTCAGAGAAGACTTGTGTCGATAACTTGGCTTGTCAGAAGGCTAAAACCTACCGTGAATTTCATATAAGTTAGAGCACTCTCAGCCGCCACCTAAGTCATTCGCATGCTAAACTGCAAAACGGGGTGGCCTGGAATTTTCGGCCTCCTCTGTTTCCTCTCTTTCTAGCATTCCTTCATTCCCTTTGCCTCACCCATTTGCCCTCCCGACCAGCGCCATGCCTTGCTTCTTTTCAAGAATTCCTTCGTGCTTGATAGCAAGGCAAGTGTCTTTATTGGTATTTTCTACACTCAATTGTTAACAACTCAAATGAAATACATGTGAAAATTACAGACCCTAAAAATGGGAAAAGTTGGATTCATGTAAAATATGTTAAACAACAAGTGACAAGTTTCAAATTAACGGGATACCAAATCAAGGTGAAGCAATTTTTACCCATTGCAAGAACGCATGTCTGGTAGTAATTAGGGGGAAAATTAGAAATATCGAAGGGCTTCAAAAATAAAATGAGATTGATACGACTAAACTCCCAACCGGAAGGCAAGTTGAACTCGTCGCCGAGAGGAAGTGGTAAGATGAAGTTGGAAGTCTATGCGAACCTTTCGGAGAAGACTTGTGTCGATAACTTGGCTTGTCGAAGGCTAAAACCTACCGTGAATTTCATATAAGTTAGAGCACTCTCAGCCGCCACCTAAGTCATTCGCATGCTAAACTGCAAAACGGGGTGGCCTGGAATTTTCGGCCTCCTCTGTTTCCTCTCTTTCTAGCATTCCTTCATTCCCTTTGCCTCACCCATTTGCCCTCCCGACCAGCGCCATGCCTTGCTTCTTTTCAAGAATTCCTTCGTGCTTGATAGCAAGGCAAGTGTCTTTATTGGTATTTTCTACACTCAATTGTTAACAACTCAAATGAAATACATGTGAAAATTACAGACCCTAAAAATGGGAAAAGTTGGATTCATGTAAAATATGTTAAACAACAAGTGACAAGTTTCAAATTAAGAGGATACCAAATCAAGGTGAAGCAATTTTTACCCATTGCAAGAACGCATGTCTGGTAGTAATTAGGGGGAAAATTAGAAATATCGAAGGGCTTGAAAAATAAAATGAGATTGATACTGACTAAACTCCCAACCAGCAAGGCAAGTTGAACTCGTCTGCTTCGAGAGGAAGTGGTAAGATGAAGTTGGAAGTCTATGCGAACCTTTCATAGAAGACTTGTGTCGATAACTTGGCTTGTCAGAAGGCTAAAACCTACCGTGAATTTCATATAAGTTAGAGCACTCTCAGCCGCCACCTAAGTCATTCGCATGCTAAACTCAGTAAACGGGGTGGCCTGGAATTTTCGGCCTCCTCTGTTTCCTCTCTTTCTAGCATTCCTTCATTCCCTTGGCCTCACCCATTTGCCCTCCCGACCAGCGCCATGCCTTGCTTCTTTTCAAGAATTCCTTCGTGCTTGATAGCAAGGCAAGTGTCTTTATTGGTATTTTCTACAGTCAATTGTTAACAACTCAAATGAAATACATGTGAAAATTACAGACCCTAAAAATGGGAAAAGTTGGATTCATGTAAAATATGTTAAACAACAAGTGACAAGTTTCAAATTAACGGGATAACAAATCAAGGTGAAGCAATTTTTACCCCTTGCAAGAACGCATGTCTGGTAGTAATTAGGGGGAAAATTATATATATCGAAGGGCTTCAAAAATAAAATGAGATTGATAGTGACTAAACTCCCAACCAGGAAGGCAAGTTGAACTCGTCGCCGAGAGGAAGTGATAAGATGAAGTTGGAAGTCTATGCGAACCTTTCGGAGAAGACTTGTGTCGATAACTTGGCTTGTCGAAGGCTAAAACCTACCGTGAATTTCATATAAGTTAGAGCACACTCAGCCGCCACCTAAGTCATTCGCATGCTAAACGCAAAAACGGGGTGGCCTGGAATTTTCGGCCTCCTCTGTTTCCTCTCTTTCTAGCATTCCTTCATTCCCTTTACCTCACCCATTTGCCCTCCCGACCAGCGCCATGCCTTGCTTCTTTTCAAGAATTCCTTCGTGCTTGATAGCAAGGCAAGTGTCTTTATAGGTATTTTCTACACTCAATTGTTAACAACTCAAATGAAATACATGTGAAAATTACAGACCCTAAAAATGGGAAAAGTTGGATTCATGTAAAATATGTTAAACAACAAGTGACAAGTTTCAAATTAAGGGGATACCAAATCAAGGTGAAGTAATTTTTACCCATTGCAAGAACGCATGTCTGGTAGTAATTAGGGGGAAAATTAGAAATATCGAAGGGCTTCAAAAATAAAATGAGATTGATACTTGACTAAACTCCCAACCGGAAGGCAAGTTGAACTCGTCGCGCTTCGAGAGGAAGTGGTAAGATGAAGTTGGAAGTCTATGCGAACCTTTCGGAAGACTTGTGTCGATAACTTGGCTTGTCGAAGGCTAAAACCTACCGTGAATTTCATATAAGTTAGAGCACTCTCAGCCGCCACCTAAGTCATTCGCATGCTAAACTGCAAAACGGGGTGGCCTGGAATTTTCGGCCTCCTCTGTTTCCTCTCTTTCTAGCATTCCTTCATTCCCTTGGCCTCACCCATTTGCCCTCCCGACCAGCGCCATGCCTTGCTTCTTTTCAAGAATTCCTTCGTGCTTGATAGCAAGGCAAGTGTCTTTATTGGTATTTTCTACACTCAATTGTTAACAACTCAAATGAAATACATGTGAAAATTAAAGACCCTAAAAATGGGAAAAGTTGGATTCATGTAAAATATGTTAAACAACAAGTGACAAGTTTCAAATTAAGGGGATACCAAATCAAGGTGAAGCAATTTTTACCCATTGCAAGAACGCATGTCTGGTAGTAATTAGGGGGAAAATTAGAAATATCGAAGGGCTTCAAAAATAAAATGAGATTGATACTGACTAAACTCCCAACCGGGAAGGCAAGTTGAACTCGTCTGCTTCGAGAGGAAGTGATAAGATGAAGTTGGAAGTCTATGCGAACCTTTCAGAGAAGACTTGTGTCGATAACTTGGCTTGTCAGAAGGCTAAAACCTACCGTGAATTTCATATAAGTTAGAGCACTCTCAGCCGCCACCTAAGTCATTCGCATGCTAAACTCGCAAAACGGGGTGGCCTGGAATTTTCGGCCTCCTCTGTTTCCTCTCTTTCTAGCATTCCTTCATTCCCTTTGCCTCACCCATTTGCCCTCCCGACCAGCGCCATGCCTTGCTTCTTTTCAAGAATTCCTTCGTGCTTGATAGCAAGGCAAGTGTCTTTATTGGTATTTTCTACAGTCAATTGTTAACAACTCAAATGAAATACATGTGAAAATTAAAGACCCTAAAAATGGGAAAAGTTGGATTCATGTAAAATATGTTAAACAAGAAGTGACAAGTTTCAAATTAACGGGATACCAAATCAAGGTGAAGCAATTTTTACCCCTTGCAAGAACGCATGTCTGGTAGTAATTAGGGGGAAAATTAGAAATATCGAAGGGCTTCAAAAATAAAATGAGATTGATAGTGACTAAACTCCCAACAAGGAAGGCAAGTTGAACTCGTCTGCTTCGAGAGGAAGTGATAAGATGAAGTTGGAAGTCTATGCGAACCTTTCAGAGAAGACTTGTTTCGATAACTTGGCTTGTCAGAAGGCTAAAACCTACCGTGAATTTCATATAAGTTAGAACACTCTCAGCAGCCACCTAAGTCATTCGCTTGCTAAACTGCAAAACGTGGTGGCCTGGAATTTTCGGCCTCCTCTGTGTCCTCTCTTTCTAGCATTCCTTCATTCCCTTTGCCTCACCCATTTGCCCTCCCGACCAGCGCCATGCCTTGCTTCTTTTCAAGAATTCCTTCGTGCTTGATAGCAAGGCAAGTGTCTTTATTGGTATTTTCTACACTCAATTGTTAACAACTCAAATGAAATACATGTGAAAATTACAGACCCTAAAAATGGGAAAAGTTGGATTCATGTAAAATATGTTAAACAAGAAGTGACAAGTTTCAAATTAACGGGATACCAAATCAAGGTGAAGTAATTTTTACCCATTGCAAGAACGCATGTCTGGTAGTAATTAGGGGGAAAATTAGAAATATCGAAGGGCTTCAAAAATAAAATGAGATTGATACTGACTAAACTCCCAACCAGGAAGGCAAGTTGAACTCGTCTGCTTCGAGAGGAAGTGGTAAGATGAAGTTGGAAGTCTATGCAAACCTTTCAGAGAAGACTTGTGTCGATAACTTGGCTTGTCAGAAGGCTAAAACCTACCGTGAATTTCATATAAGTTAGAGCACTCTCAGCCGCCACCTAAGTCATTCGCTTGCTAAACTGCAAAACGGGGTGGCCTGGAATTTTCGGCCTCCTCTGTTTCCTCTCTTTCTAGCATTCCTTCATTCCCTTTGCCTCACCCATTTGCCCTCCCGACCAGCGCCATGCCTTGCTTCTTTTCAAGAATTCCTTCGTGCTTGATAGCAAGGCAAGTGTCTTTATTGGTATTTTCTACACTCAATTGTTAACAACTCAAATGAAATACATGTGAAAATTAAAGACCCTAAAAATGGGAAAAGTTGGATTCATGTAAAATATGTTAAACAACAAGTGACAAGTTTCAAATTAACGGGATACCAAATCAAGGTGAAGCAATTTTTACCCCTTGCAAGAACGCATGTCTGGTAGTAATTAGGGGGAAAATTAGAAATATCGAAGGGCTTCAAAAATAAGATGAGATTGATATTGACTAAACTCCCAACCAGGAAGGCAAGTTGAGCTCGTCTGCTTCGAGAGGAAGTGATAAGATGAAGTTGGAAATCTATGCGAACCTTTCAAAGAAGACTTGTGTCGATAACTTGGCTTGTCAGAAGGCTAAAACCTACCGTGAATTTCATATAAGTTAGAGCACTCTCAGCCGCCACCTAAGTCATTCGCATGCTAAACCGCAAAAGGGGTGGCCTGGAATTTTCGGCCTCCTCTGTTTCCTCTCTTTCTAGCATTCCTTCATTCCCTTTGCCTCACCCATTTGCCCTCCCGACCAGCGCCATGCCTTGCTTCTTTTCAAGAATTCCTTCGTGCTTGATAGCAAGGCAAGTGTCTTTATTGGTATTTTCTACACTCAATTGTTAACAACTCAAATGAAATACATGTGAAAATTACAGACCCTAAAAATGGGAAAAGTTGGATTCATGTAAAATATGTTAAACAACAAGTGAGAAGTTTCAAATTAACGGGATACCAAATCAAGGTGAAGCAATTTTTACCCCTTGCAAGAACGCATGTCTGGTAGTAATTAGGGGGAAAATTAGAAATATCGAAGGGCTTCAAAAATAAAATGAGATTGATATTGACTAAACTCCCAACCGTGAAGGCAAGTTGAACTCGTCTGCTTCGAGAGGAAGTGATAAGATGAAGTTGGAAGTCTATGCGAATCTTTCAGAGAAGACTTGTGTCGATAACTTGGCTTGTCAGAAGGCTAAAATCTATCGTGAATTTCATATAAGTTAGAGCACTCTCAGCCGCCACCTAATTCATTCGCATGCTAAACTGCAAAATGGGGTGGCTTGGAATTTTCGGCCTCCTCTTTTTCCTCTCTTTCTAGCATTCCTTCATTCCCTTTGCCTCACCCATTTGCCCTCCTGACCAACGCCATGCCTTGCTTCTTTTCAAGAATTCCTTCGTGCTTGATAGCAAGGCGTCCCACTATTGTCGTGACAAATATGCTGGGGTCACTTCTTATCCAAAGACAGATCACGGAACAAGGGTGTATATTGCTGCTTGTGGGACGGTGTTACTTGCGATAATGTCACTAATTATGTCATTGGTCTCGATCTTACTTGCAGTTGGCTTTGTGGTGCTCTCCATTCCAATAGCTCCATCCTTCTCTTTCGCCATCTTAAGAACCTGAACCTTTTCGGTGATAACTTTGCTAGGTCACACATTTTGCCTAATTTGACTACATTTGAAAAAATGAGTCATTTGAGTCTGTCTAGTTTGCACTTTTTTGGCACCATTCCTAGTGAAATCTCTCGTCTCTCCGAACTGGTGTCACTTGATCCCTCAAATAGTTATAAAGAATCATACTCGTTCTCTACTCTCAGGTTGGAAAATTCGATCTTCATAATGCTTCTTCAAAATACAACGGATTTGAGAAAGATTGTTCTTGATAATTTAGATATGTCTATGGTTTCACTAATATCCTCTGCCAATTTGTCTTCTTCTTTGGCATATTTAAGCATTTCTGGTTGTTCCTTAAGGGGCATATTTCCTCATAAGATTTTTTGATTACCCAACCTTATAACTCTCCATATAATTACCAATCACAACATACATGAGATTCTTCCCCAATCCAATTGGATTGCTCCTCTTGTGTCCTTGTCTCTCAGAAATACAAGTTTTTGCAGGAAAAATACCTGATTCAATTGGTGACATGAAGGGTTTAAAAATTGTAAATCTTTGCAATTGCAAATTTAGAGGACACATCCCCTCATCACTGTGGAATCTCAAGCAACTTCAAGTTGTATATCTTGCCGGGAATAAGTTGAGTGGGGTTGTAGAGTTTGAAATCTTAACAAAGCTTAAAAATCTACGAATGCTTAATATTTCTCAAGAACTAAATCTAACTTATAATAGACTATATACTATACATTTCCAATGCTTGAAGGGTTGGGGTTGTCGTATTGCAACTTGACCAAGTTCCCCCATTTCTTGACTTCGTTAAAAAGATTAATCGTCATAGACCTCCATTCCAATAAGATTAATGGGGAGATTCCCTATTCGATTTGTCAACTGAGTTCACTCCAGTTTGTGTATCTTTCTTACAATAATCTTTCTGTGAATATGCCATCGTGTTTTGGTAATATAACCAATCTCTTGCATCTAGACTTGACAAGCACAAAATTATGTCTTAGTTACAATGAGTTCAGTGACATCTTCCCATCTTGGCTGAAAGCACCACTCGGTAACACAAAAACACCCCCATCAAATCAAAAGCACTGTGTTCTCCATCGCCTTTTGAAGACGGAGATCACTGCATTTGCCAAATCGAGCTTTCTCTTCAGGGTCTTCTATCAATCTCGGAGTATATTGTGACAGTTCTGCAAACTTGACCCCATATTGGTCAACTGTCATACTTCCCTGGCGAAGACGTTGGAATTCCTCTATCTTTTGTTCCCGAGCAGTACCTGAGAAGTACTATTCATTAAAAGCTCTGAGGAAGGTGTCCCACACTTGGACCACACCTTCCGGGAACACAGTATCCTTGGCGGCTCTCCACCAAATGTTGGCGTTACCTTGAAGTTGATACACAGCTAGTATTACCTTTTCTTCCTTGTTGCACATCAGTAGTGCAAATGCCTGATCCAAATCTTGTACCCAGAGCAACGCAGCTTCAGGATCCCCTGTACTAGTGAACCTCGCCGGGTTCAACTTCAGGAATTGTTCTACAAACTTGTGGATCAGTCTCCCAGTGACCACAACTACTGGCGGAACTTCAGTAGGGGCCACGGCAGGTGTAGCGACAGGTGCTACAGCGGGGGCGGCCTCAGCAGTGGCGGCAACAGTAGCAATAGCGGCGGCCTATGCGGCGACTTCAACAGCGGCGGCTTGATTTTATGCTTGCCGATCCATTGGGTTACCCATAACCTCTAGCACTCGCATGATCCCTTTGATCCTGGGATCATCAGGGGTTAGTACCCCAGCACAAATAGGAGGTGGTGCTACTCCACTAACACTAGCCTGTGCCAGTGCCCTAGCTTTGCCTCCTCGGGTAACAACCCTAGTCAGCGATCTAACCTGAGCTGTAAGCCCAACAACTCTTTTACTTGGAGTTCTTTGCTTTGGCTCGCTCATGGTCCTGTCTTTTCTACTGAAACTTGTCTTTCAAATCCACACTAGATTAGAAGTTGAGCGATAAACACACGGCAAACAATTTTACCAATCATCTACCATTGACATGCACCAGACATGAATTTAAATGTCTTTCTACCACTATCCCATGGTCCATCGCACCTTATCACTCCAATTCCTAACCATTACTCTAATACCACTTAAACGGGGATGTTATGCCTCGATCCTCGGGCACGCACTCATCTCTCACCTTGGTCGATTTAATAGCAATGTCCCAGGATGCACCGCTGACCCTTTCATTTTAATAGGCGTGCGGAAGCATATAAACAATCCCTAGACAATAAAACGATGGGATAGAAAAGTAGGATTCCAAAGTTTCATGCTTTAAAAACAACCACACTTATATACATTGCAAATCATAGTGCAAATATATACAAGGAGAATTGTTAAGTCAGGTTTTAAACCATCGGTTCATAAAACAAATATTGTAGAAAATAATTTACTTCCATCAAAAGAGAATTTTCCTATGACTAACTAATCAGACAGGACTGTCAATTCTTCAGGCTTTACCTTCTACTCTTCGGGCCTCTGGTCATTCACCAATGCCATCTAAGGACTTGAAAATGGTTATACAATAACCAGTGAGACTACGTCTCAGCAAGTTCTACCCCCTAAGACTTGATTAGGAAGCCAATACACTCTAGAGGCTGCCTAAGCACAACACGGGTCAGAAGACTTACCTTGGCCTCAGTTCCTTCTTGTAAGTCAACGTTATTTACAGATGACTTATCTCACATCAATCAATCAATCAATTCATAACATCAGATCAAATCATTGATCAATCGACCTAATCGATTACATGTCATCTCGACCCTTTCTTGGTTGGCTCATCTCATACTATTTATAAAGTCCATTCATATCAGGACTGCTCACTGCTAAGTTGATAAATAGATAATATAGCTCGTTTATGAGATGTTCGGGTATATTGTTCTCTGCTAAGCTGCCATATCGCCCATAGGTTGATATAGTATACTGACAGTGTTCAATCTAAGCTGATAAGGTATACTGCTCTCTGCTAAGCTGTCATATCGCCCATAGGCTGATATAGTATACCAACATATTCCATCAAAATTAACAAGGTATACTGCTCTCTGCTAAGTTGACATATTGCCCGTAGGCTGATATAGTATACCAATATATTGCTCTCTGCTAATATCACGCCCCGATCCTCGGGCATGCACCCATCCCTTACTTGGTCGATATAGTAGCGACGTGCCAAGACGCATCACCGACCCTTTCATTTTTATATGCACATGTGGAAGCATATAAGATAATCCCCAGACAATAAAACAATGGGATAGGAAAGTAGGACCAATTTTTCACAAAAGACCTTTTTATAAACACACAAATTTATACACTGAGGTCGACAAAAAGAATCGACTTTCATCAAAATAGAATTGTCCTATGAATCACTAGTCAGACAAGGACGTCGATTCTTCGTGCTTCACCTTCTAACTTCGGGGCTCCTGGTCCTTCACCAACACCACCTAAGAGCTTGAAATGATTATACAATAACCGGTGAGACAACATCTCAGCGAGTTCTACCCCCTAAGACCCGATTAGGAAATCATATGCCATAAGGGTTGCTTATGCACATCACGAGTTATAGGACTTACCTTGGTCTCAAATGCCACCTACAATGTAGCACAGTTTGAATAGGCACCCAATCAAACAGCATAGATCGAAACATTGATCAATTGACTTAGTCGATTACATGTGATCACGACCTTCCCCTGGTCGGTACATTCAATACTATCTGTAAGTCCTATCAAATTAGGATTGCTCACCCAAAGCTGAAATTATAGATAGTATAACTCGCCAAAAGTTGATAATATAGTATACTATGTATATGCTCGCCCAAAGCTAATAGATTAGGGTCCCCATGCCAATTTAGTATACTATATATGCTCGCCCAAAGCTGATAGATTATATTGCTTGCCCATTACCTTTTACCAAAAAAAAAAAAAAAGATTATATTGCTTACCCAAAGTTGATAATAAATTGCTTACCGAAAGCTGATACTATGGTATACTATTTATATGCTCGCCCAAAGTTGATAATTTAGGGCCCCCAGGCCAATATAGTATACCACTCCCACTATACAACCAATTCATCATTTTTATCATATTCGATAAAAATAACCGTGTATGGGTACACGGTTGGTCTTAGCCAAATTATAACAATTTCAATTTTGATTTTCCCACTCCTTTCAGCAGTCCAAAAATAGATTGTTGGCGCTATAGACTGACGCTCGGTAAATTTTCCATTAATTACGAAAATTAATTAATTTAGGAAATAAATCATAAAATCACAATTAAATCAATTCAGCACAAAATAAAGCTCGAATAATTAAATAGAGAGTACTACAGCAATTAACATAAAATTTCGGTCGTCAGCTCTCTCAGCCTAATTTCCCGAAAATAAATAAATAAATAAATAAATATGGAAATTAATTATTAAATAGTAATAAATCCAATTTAGGCCCATAATGCCTAATTGGACGCCGAAACGGACCTGGAAAAATCGTGAGGTTGGTTCAATAAATACTAGTATGTGTCTATTTGCTAATTGCTACCACTAACCGCCTAACATGCAACGACAGATAAATAAATTAACTAATCTAATCTAATCTATCCACCTAATTGCACTTAATTAAATCTAATCAACTCCTAAGCATCATTAGTCCACTAAGCACGGATTAGTGAGTAAAACTCACTTGATTTGCGAAGATTGGAACACCATGACGACGGCGGCTGAAATCCGAATTCTCGGCGGCGTCGACTGACACTCGGATTGGGCCCAAAAGCCTTGCAAGCCCACAGTAATTGCTAGGCTTGATCTGGGCTTGGGCTTGGTTGCGGTTTGGGCTTGCTTTGCAGGCTTCAAAGAGCTGGACCAAAACTCGAATGGGCTGTAGATGTGATGAACTTGCTTGGGTTGAGTTGAAGGGCTAAAACTTATAGGCTGAATTGTGGG
Organism: Eucalyptus virginea; assembly: GCA_014182375.1. Classification (NCBI taxonomy): domain Eukaryota; kingdom Viridiplantae; phylum Streptophyta; class Magnoliopsida; order Myrtales; family Myrtaceae; genus Eucalyptus; species Eucalyptus virginea. The sequence continues at coordinate 1,111,275 of CM024520.1, read as the reverse complement.
CTGGTTATTGAAGTTGAAGCTGAAACTCATGGCTTTAAAGAGCCCGATTGCTGGGCCATTGTTGGAGGTGGGCTGGACTGTCACACGAGGCCAAGAGGAGACGCGGATGAAGAAGTAGCTACATCTGAGTCGCGAGGGATGCGCGGTAGCTTCGGTCTTTGTTGCTAGGTGTGGTTGATCGAAAGAAAGAGGATTTAGACACATGGGGTTGCTGCTTCGTGGGACGTGGGCTGAATGGAGAGAGAGAGAGAGGGCTTTGGTGACTCTGCTGATGGCTAAATGTGGTAGAGCTGGGAGAAGCAGCTACTGGCTTGCTGAAGCAAAGCCACAAGGAAACCGAAGTGTTGCAGTCAACGAAAGGCTTCGGTTTGTGGGCTTATGTGGCAGTGAGAGGGAGGGTGAGTGGAAGAGACGGGCAGAGAGCGTCAATGCTGGCGCGAGGGAAAATGAACACAGAGAGAGATGAAGTCGGCTGGTGTGGCATCCGAAAGGTGAAGAAGATGGGCAGCAAAGGGGATGGTCGCACCAATGGAAGGAGGGAGAGAGAGAACCAAGCTTAATAGTCAAAGCCAAAATATCTATTTCATCATTATCTCGGTCCTCTCAAGCCCACATGCATATCCCTTTGTCCCCTATTACTTTCTTGGAGGATAAATACACAAAAAAACCCAATTTGAAGCCAAATTTGCAGCCCTCAAAATAGCATCCGAATTTCATCAATTTTTGGGCTTCTGATTCTTCATCAAATTTCTCAATTTGAGGTCCAATTTTGTCGAAGAAAAAACCCATACCATTTATGCAAGTCCCTATCACCAAATAGCTCGGTTTGACAATAAAAAATCTCTTCAATTCGGCCAATCTGAATTTCCGTTAATTTTCTGCGATGTCCGAATCGATTTTCCGCAAAAATCTCGGAATCTCTGAAAGTTCTTCGGAGGGTGAGTCGATATTCCTAAAATAAGTTGTGACATGACAGAACTTTCAATTTTTGAAGTTGGGTTCGAATTCACGTTTAATTTCCATTCGGCGCGTTTTTATCGTGACCTAGGCTACTTGGTAACTTTCAAAAAATTTTAGTGCAAATGACTCGTGGTCGATTTTCTTCAAGCCACAATGAACCCACTTGACTCATTGGCGACTCTCGGTTGTCGTGAAAATCTCGAGGATTCAAATACAAACACATGGTACCAAAACGATAGAAAAATCATTCTAGTGTCGGCCGACGAGAATTTTCTAATTTAGTGGTGTCACTCATAATTAGCCAGACATCTCAGTCGAATTGCCTTATCTCTGATCTATAATCGATTTATATCTGTGTCGTAATGATCTTGACTGATGAGCACAGTCGAGCAATCGATTCCTGGTCGAATTCTCAAGTCTATTTGCCTTAAAATTTTTAATGGCTTCACTAGATAGTCTAGTTATCTCGAGAGTGATAAGTTCTGAGAACAGCCCTATAGGCGTGTTAATGAAATGCCCGATTTATTTAGTAGAAAATAGGACTGAAAATCTAGGATGTCACAACTATTCACCTCTTATAAAAATTTCATTCTCAAAATTTAAACATTTACAACACTTAAGCAAAAAGGTGGGGGTACAATTCTCTCATCGACTCTTTAGTCTCCTATGTCACTCATTCAGTACCATAGTATTACCAGACCACTTTGACCAATGGGATGGTCTTTGTATGCAGCACTTGCTCTTTTCTGTCCACGATCTGAACTGGGCTTTCAATGTATGACACACGGTCATCCACGTCCAATTCTTCAAAATTAAGCACGTGGGTCGAGTTAGGCTCATACTTCGACGTCGTGCACTTGCACCAATCTTAGTGGCAACGCAAGACGATAAGCTAATGTCCCAATTCTCTCTAGAAATTCAAATGGACCTACGTATCTCAGGCTCAGTTTTCCTTTCTTTTCAAAGCGCGAAGTTCCCCTCATTGATGACACATTTAGAAAAATGTGATCACCAACTTGAAATTCCAATAATCTCTGATGCTTGTTTGCGTAACT